>CM067842.1:464129979-466629979 GCA_034509565.1 Triticum monococcum | reverse complement strand
GCCGGTAACGAGGTGGTGGTGGGACCTGCCATGGTGGTCCGCACTCAGGGGCGCCGTCGCCCGGAGAAAGCGGTGTTGGCGCCAAGGCCACTGGAAGTTGGGGCCGCAATCTCTTCGGGCCCCGACGCCGAAGCCAGCAGCGCCGCCCTGACGGAGTGGACTCCCGGAGGCGGGACAAACATGCTGAATCGTGCTGCCATCAACGTCCCGGCCCATCTCCGGGCTCAAAGCACCGCCCTCCAACAGTACACCAAAGAGTTCCTGGCGACGCGGGCCGCCATTTGGGTATGTCTTTTGAGCTTTGCATTTTTCTTGAAATCTTCTGTGGGGGCGCGCCAGCGCACCCACTGGGTGTAGCCCCTGAGTTCCGGGCTGGCTGCTGAGCAGGCGGCTCGGAACTTAAGGTAAGTTCCGAGTGCTAACCTCTTCTTCTTTCTTCTCTTGTCTTGGTTGCAGGATCATCACAACATCTGCGCGTCCGCTTTCAACTCCCATGTCCGGGAGCTAGCCAAGCGGACCGCCAAACTGACCGACAACCAGCGTGAGTACTTCTTTCTTATTCACATAGGGGCACGCCAGTGTGCTACCTCTTGAGCATGCATTGGTTTTCCCTTGAAGAGGAAATTGTGATGCAGCAAACCAGCGTAAGTATTTCCCTCAGTTTTTGAATACCAAGGTATCGATCCAGTAGGAGACCACGTGTGAGTCACCTCGTACCTACACAAACAAATAAGAAAATCACAACCAACATGATAAAGGGGTTGTCAATCCCTTCACGGCCACTCGCAAGAGTGAGATCTGATAGACATAATAATTATAAGATAAATATTTTTGGTATTTTTAGGATATAAATTGAAAGTACAGATTGCAAAATAAAATAGATTGGAAACTTGTATGATGGAAAATAGACCCGAGGGCCATAGGTTTCACTAGTGGCTTCTCTCAAGATAGCATAAGTACTACGGTGGGTGAACAAATTAATGTTGAGCAATTGATAGAATTGAGCATAGTTATGAGAATATCTAGGTATGATCATGTATATAGGCATCACGTCCGTGACAAGTAGACCGACTCCTGCCTGCATCTACTACTATTACTCCACACATCGACCGCTATCCATCTTGCATCTAGAGTATTAAGTTCATAAGAACGGAGTAACGCTTTAAGCAAGATGACATGATGTAGAGGGATAAAATCATGTAATATGATATAAACCCCATCTTTTTATCCTCCATGGCAACAATACAATACGTGTCGTTTCCCCTACTGTCACTAGTATCGAGCACCGCAAGATTGAACCCAAAGCTAGGCACTTCTCCCATTGCAACAAAGATCAATATAGTAGGCCAAACCAAACTGATAATTCGAAGGGACTTGCAAATATAACCAATCATACATAAAAGAATTCAGAGAAGATTCAAATATTGTTCATAGATAATCTTGATCATAAACCCACAATTCATCGGATCTCGACAAACACACCACAAAAAGAGTTATATCGAATAGATCTCCAAGAAGATCGAGGAGAACTTTGTATTAAGATCCAAAGAGAGAGAAGAAGCCATCTAGCTAATAACTATGGACCTGAAGGTCTGAGGTAAACTACTCACACATCATTGGAGATGCTACGGTGTTGATGTAGAAGCCCTCCGTGATCAATGCAACTTCCGGCGGAGCGCCAGAAAAGGCCCCAAGATGGGATCTCACGGGTACAAAAGGTTGCGGCGGTGGAATTAGGTTTTCGTGGTGCCCTCTGATGTTTTCAGGGTACGTAGGTATATACAGGAGGAAGAAGTAGGTCGGTGGAGCCATGAGGGGCCCACGAGGGTGGAGGGCACGCCTAGGGGGGTAGGCGCGCTCCCTGCCTCGTAGCCTCCTCGTTGATTGCTTGACGTCCACTCCAAGTCCTATGGATCACGTTTGTTCCAAAAATCACGCTCCCGAAGGTTTCATTCCATTTGGACTCCGTTTGATATTCTTTTTCTGCGAAACACTGAAATGGGCAAAAAAAATAGCAATTTGGGCTGGGCCTCCGGTTAATAGGTTAGTCTGAAAAATAATATAAAAGTGTATAAATAAGCCCATTAAACATCCAAAACAGAATACATAATAGCATGGAACAATCAAAAAATATAGATACGTTGGAGACGTATCAAGCATCCCCAAGCTTAATTCCTGCTCGTCCTCGAGTAGGTAAATGATAAAAACAGAATTTTTTATGTTGAATGCTTCCTAACATATTTCTCAATGTAATTTTCTTTATTGTGGCATGAATGTTCAGATCCGAAAGATTCAAGATAAAAGTTTAATATTGACATAAAAATAATAATAATACTTCAAGCATACTAACTAAGCAATCATGTCTTCTCAAAATAACATGGCCAAAGAAAGTTATCCCTACAAAATCATATAGTCTGGCTATGCTCTATCTTCATCACACAAAATATTAAATCATGCACAACCCCGATGACAAGCCAAGCAATTGTTTCATACTTTTGATGTTCTCAAAATTTTTCAACTTTCACGCAATACATGAGCGTGTGCCATGGACATAGCACTATAAGTGGAATAGAATGGTGGTTGTGGAGAAGACAAAAAAAGAGAAGATAGTCTCACATCAACTAGGCGTATCAATGGGCTATGGAGATGCCCATCAATAGATATCAATGTGAGTGAGTAGGGATTGCCATGCAACGGATGCACTAGAGCTATGAGTGTATGAAAGCTCAAGAAAGAAACTAAGTGGGTGTGCTTCGAACTTGCTTGCTCACGAAGACCTAGGGAAATTTGAGGAAGCCCATCATTGGAATATACAAGCCAAGTTCTATAATGTAAAATACCCACTAGTTTATGAAAGTTACAACATAGGAGACTCTCTATCATGAAGATCATGGTGCTACTTTGAAGCACAAGTGTTGAAAAAGGATAGTAACATTGTCCCTTCTCTCTTTTTCTCTCATTTTCATTTTTTTGGGGCCTTCTTTTTTTATCTTTTAGCCTCTTTTCTTTTTTTTTCCGTCTGGAGTCTCATCCCGACTTGTGGGGGAATCATAGTCTCCAGCATCCTTTCCTCACTGGGACAATGCTCTAATAATGATGATCATCACACTTATTTTTACTTACAACTCAAGAATTACAAATCAATACTTAGAACAAAATATGACTCTATGTGAATGCCTCCAGCGGTGTACCGGGATATGCAATGAATCAAGAGTGACATGTATGAAAAATATGAACGGTGGCTTTGCCACAAATACGATGTCAACTACATGATCATGCATGGCAATATGACAATGATGAAGCGTGTCATAACAAACGGAATGGTGGAAAGTTGCATGGCAATATATCTCGAAATGGCTATGGAAATGCCATAATAGGTAGGTATGGTGGCTGTTTTGAGGAAGGTATATGGTGGGTGTATGATACCTGCGAAAAGTGCATGGCAATAGAGACGCTAGCAAATGTGGAAGGGTGAGAGTGCGTATAATCCATGGACTCAATATTAGTCATAAAGAACTCACATACTTATTGCAAAAATCTATTAATTATCGAAACAAAGTACTACGTGCATGCTCCTAGGGGGATAGATTGATCGGAAAAGACCATCGCTCGTCCCCGACCACCACTCATAAGGAAGACAATCAATAACTAAATCATGCTCTGACTTCATCACATAATGGTTCACCATACGTGCATGCTACGGGAATCAAAAACTTCAACACAAGTATTTCTCAAATTCACAACTACTCAACTAGCATGACTCTAATATCACCATCTCCATAGCTCAAAACAATTATCAAGTATCAAACTTCTCATAGTATTCAATGCACTTATATTAAAGTTTTTATTATGCCTAAAAGAAAATTACCATGCTGTTCTAAAGGACTCTCAAAATAATATAAGTGGAGCATGAGAGATCAATTATTTCTATAAAATAAAACCACCACCGTGCTCTAAAAGATATAAGTGAAGCACTAGAGCAAAAACTATATGGCTCAAAAGATATAAGTGAAGCACATAGAGTATTCTAATAAATTCCGATTCATGTGTGTCTCCCTCAAAAGGTGTGTACATCAAGTATGATTGTGGTAAACTAAAAATCAAAGACTCAATTCATACAAGATGCTCCAAGCAAAACACATATCATGTGGTGAATAAAAGTATAGCTCCAAGTAAAGTTACCGATGCACGAAGACAAAAGAGGGGATGCCTTCTGGGGCATCCCCAAGCTTAGGCTTTTTGGAGTCCTTGCATTTTACATTGGGGTGCCTTGGGCATACCCAAGCTTAGGCTCTTGCCACTCCTTGTTCCATAATCCATCAAATCTTTACCCAAAATGTGAAAACTTCACAACACAAAACTTAGCAGAAAATCTCGTGAGCTCCGTTAGCGAAAGAAAACAAAACACCACTTCAAGGTACTGTAATGAACTCATTCTTTATTTATATTGGTGTTAAACCTAATTTATTCCAACTGTTCTATGGTTTATAAACTCCATTACTAGCCATAGATTCATCAAAATAAGCAAACAACACACGAAAAACAGAATCTGTCGAAAACAGAACAGTCTGTAGTAATCTGTATCAAACGCATACTTCTGGAACCCCAAAAATTCTAAAATAAATTTCTGGACGTGAGGAATTTATCTATTAACCATCTTCAAAAATAATTAACTAAATATCACTCTCCAATGAAAAAGGGCAGCAATTCTCGCGAGCGCTAAAGTTTCTGTTTTTTACAGCAAGATCGCAAAGACTTTCCCCAAGTCTTCCCAAATGTTTACTTGGCACAAACACTAATTAAACACAAAAAACACAACCAAAACAGAGGCTAGATAAATTATTTATTACTAAACAGGAACAAAAATCAAGGAAAAAAAATAAAATTGGGTTGCCTCCTAACAAGCGCTATCGTTTAACGCCCCTAGCTAGGCATAAAAGCGAGGATAGATCTAGGTATTGCCATCTTTGGTATTCGGGAAGAAAAGAGAAAATTTCTTATCTATAGCATTTATATTTCTATTTTGAGAAAGCACATGGCCATTAATGGTAGAAGAAAGATTAAGCACGCTTCAGAAATTTGCATCTAAGCCAGCCTTCATCTCTTTGATAATTTCGTTTTGGTAAAAGCACAAAAGAGAGGTGGATTCAACTTTCTCACTCATGGGGTGCCCAAATATAGTTTTCATATTTTCATAGGTATCTATGGGATCTCCTTCAAGAAAACCCTCTTCAAAAATAGAATCAAAAACTTGCTTGAATGAAGCGGGCAACCCAACATAAAAGCTTTATAAGTATATCTCAATTTGATATTGCGGCACATTGCTAGCTCGGATCCTCGAAAGCCTATCCCAAGCATCTTTCAAAGATTCATCAAGTAAATAACGAAAAATTCCAGGATCATCTTCATTGAAATTATTCAAACCCTCATTGATAACCCCGGTAGGCCTTTCCATAGCATCATTATTTATGAGCTTAGAGAGGACAGAGGGACTATCCAAAGTAAAACCCTGGAGAGAGCCTTTAGCCCTTCTTGATTCGGCCAAGGCACAAAGAAAACAACGGGAGAGAAGCAAATAAAACGGCAAGGGTGAAGTGGGGGAGAGGAAAACGAGAGGCAAATGGCAAATAATGTAATGCGAAGGGTAAGAGTTCTGATGGGTACTTGGTATCTCTTGACTTGGCGTAGATCTCCCCGGCAACGGCACCAAAAATCCTTCTTGCTACCAATTGAGCATGCGTTGGTTTTCCCTTGAAGAGGAAAGGGTGATGCAGCCAAGCAGCGTAAGTATTTCTCTAAGTTTTTGAGAACCAAGGTATCAATCCAGTAGGAGACCATGCGCGAGTCACCTCGTACCTACACAAACAAATAAGAACCTCGCAACCAACGCGATAAAGGGGTTGTCAATCCCTTCACGGCCACTTGCAAGAGTGAGATCTGATAGAGATAATAATAATAATAAGATAAATATTTTTGGTATTTTTATGATATAAATTGAAAGTAAAGATTGCAAAATAAAATAGATTTGAAACTTGTATGATGGAAAATAGACCCGGGGGCCATAGGTTTCACTAGTGGCTTCTCTCAAGATAGCATAAGTATTACGGTGGGTGAACAAATTACTGTCGAGCAATAGATAGAATTGAGCATAGTTATGAGAATATCTAGGTATGATCATGTATATAGGCATCACGTTCGTGAAAAGTAGACCACCTCCTGCCTGCATCTACTACTATTACTCCACACATCGACCGCTATTCAGCATGCATCTTGAGTATTAAGTTTATAAGAGCGGAGTAATGCTTTAAGCAAGATGACATGATGTAGAGGGATAAACTCATGCAATGTGATATAAACCCCATCTTTTTATTCTCGATGGCAACAATACAATACGTGCCATTTCCCCTACTGTCACTAGGATCGAGCACCGCAAGATTGAACCCAAAGCTAAGCACTTCTCCCATTGCAACAAAGATCAATCTAGTAGGCCAAACCAAACTGATAATTCGAAGAGACTTGCAAAGATAACCAATCATACATAAAAGAATTCAGCTAATATTCGAATATTGTTCATAGATAATCTTGATCATAATCCCACAATTCATCGGATCTTGACAAACACACCGCAAAAAAGAGTTACATCGAATAGATCTCCAAGTAGATTGAGGAGAACTTTGTATTAAGATCCAAAGATAGAGAAGAAGCCATCTAGCTAATAACTATGGACCCGAAGGTCTGAGGTAAACTACTCACACATCATTGGAGAGGCTATGATGTTGATGTAGAAGCCCTCCGTGATCAATGCCCCCTCCGGCAGAGCGCCGAAAAAGGCCCCAAGATGGGATCTCACGAGTACAGAAGGTTGCGGCAGTAGAATTAGGTTTTCATGGTGCCCTCTGATGTTTTCAGGGTATGTAGGTATATATAGGAGGAAGAAGTAGGTCGGTGGAGCCACGAGGGGTGGATCACGTTTGTTCCAAAAATCACGCTCCCGAATGTTTCATTCCGTTTGGACTCCGTTTGATATTCTTTTTCTGTGGAACACTGAAATAGGCAAAAAAACAACAATTTGGGCTGGGCCTCCGGCTAATAGCTTAGTCCCAAAAATAATATAAAACTGTATAAATAAGCCCATTAAACATCCAAAATAGAATATATAATAGCATGGAACAATCAAAAATTATAAATACGTTGGAGATGTTCCACAGCGCACCCGCAGGGTGTAGCCCCCGAGATTCGGATCTTCCAGCAACTATTCTTTTTTTTTCTTTTGCTATTGTGTTGATTGTATTTAATTTTTGTCTTCCGTAGGAGCCAGTGCCGACTTGAAGCAATGCATTGGCGAAGCGCAAACCGCACTGCGCACCAAGGAGGAGGAGCGCAGCTGGATGGAGCAGGAGCGCGACCGCCTGGCAGAGCAATTGGCGGACCAGCTCCAGACGGAGCTGCAGAAACTCCAGGATGCGGAGAAGGCGCTCGAGGCTGAGTTCGAGATCCACCGCTCGGGCTGGGTCGACAAGGAGAAGGCCTTAACCGATGTCTACCGCGAGATTAAGGACTTGCTCGATGGTAAGCCGCCCTTCCCTTTCTTACTTCTGCCGACCTCTTGTTCAAGCCCGACCTCCGACTTCATGTTGCTTCTCTCTTCTTATGCAGGGTATTTCCCTGGTCATGCCGTCGCCGCCAGCCAGGCCATCGGGGCCCACCGTGACGAGCGAAAGCTGGCTGGTGCAGAGATTGCACCCAACGCCCCTCGGACCCTCGCCGAGTAGCTGCTTGCCATTCAGGCTCGCCTTCAGCCGGCCCATCGAGCGCTCCGCCGTCTGCAGCGCGTCGGAGCTCAAGTGGTCTCCGCCCTCTGGCCGGGTACTCTGCTTCTGCGCACCTCCAGTCAGACCTCCAACTGGTTGGAGGTGGCCATCGGCCGCTTTGAGGCATGGAAAGGCTCCCTAGCCCGGGCAGGCGCACGGCGAGCTCTGGAGTTCGTCAAGGGGTGGTACCCCGGGCTGAACCTGGATCAGCTGGCCACCCTCCATGCTGAAGCCACCAAAGAGCTGGCGGTGGTATCGCCCGACCTCTACCATTGTGCTGCGGCGATCGTCGAGTACACGGACTCCAGCGTCTTCCTCCCCGAGCTGACTGAAGAGGGCGCCGTGGCACCGCCCAACTGGTTCGGGCTGAACCCTGAAAGCAGCGAGGACTCGGTGGAGGAGATCGCCTCCAGCGATGAAGGCGAAGAAGGGGAGGATGAGGATGTGGACGGTGGAGACGATGTGTTGGATGATGGAGGCGACAACCAGCCTCATCCTGACCAGACCTCAACTAATGGTCGGCACGCCGAAGAGCCGGCTGCCGCTGGTGTTGACCAGGCCGAGATCGACCACGCAGGCACTCCACCACCTGGAGCCTCGACCTCCGTCGACCCTTCTGATCCAGCTTCTGCTCCTCTGGCCTAGGCGGCCAAGCTATCTTTTTCTTTTCCTATTTTGTAATCTTTTGAACAAAATTTGTTAAGCTTGCCCAGTTCTACCCACTCGGGGTGTATTCAAACTTTGTTGAATGTTGGCCATGATCCTTTATGTAAATTATTTTTGTCGATTCCCAACTTGTCTTTCTCCTTCCGCTCGTCTGGCATTTTTCCTTTGCCGCCTTCCCTTAGTTGTCATCTTGCCAGACGGACAGCCGCTCTGCGGTCTGTGGCCGGGTCAAGTACATGGCCGCTTTGGGAAGGCAAGTACTTAGCCATTTGTAGAGCGTAAGTCGTTGAGTTTAGAAACCGGCCGGCCAGCTGATCAGCAGCCGGTCGGCGAGGCGAGGAGCCAACTCGGCCTATGCACATGCTTTAGTCCTTAGCCATTTTTCGTGTGGGCACCATTTCCTGCCGTTATCTCTTGCCGGCCTGACAGTCGCTCTGCGAGCTGTCGCTTGTGGCAAGGGAGGGCTTAGGTGCCGGCACACTACTTGTCCGACTATAGGTAGCATTGACATAGCATGAGGCGGCAAGCCCCCGAGCCGACTGGTTGAACCCGGTGCCGGGCAGAAATAATGAAATAACACATTCATAGGTACAGAACTTATCATATAGATAAAAAAGGGTAGCCCCCGAGTGCTCCTCGAGGGACCCGATGTCTAAGCGCTTAATACAAAAGGTAGCGTGGTACATACTGCATTGATAACCCACAAGTATAGGGGATCGCAACAGTTTTCGAGGGTAGAGTATTCAACCCAAATTTATTGATTCGACACAAGGGGAGCCAAAGAATATTCTCAAGTATTAGCAGCTGAGTTGTCAATTCAACCACACCTGGAAACTTAATATCTGCAGCAAGGTGTTTAGTAGAAAAGTAATATGATCGTAGTGGTAATGGTGGCAAAAGGTAACGGTAGCAAAAGTAATATTTTTGGGTTTTGTAGTGATAGTAACAGTAGCAGCGGAAAAGTAAATAAGCGAAGAACAATATAGGAAAATCTCGTAGGCATTGGATCGGTGATGGAGAATTATGTCGGATGCGATCGATCATGTAACAGACATAACCTAGGGTGACACAGAACTAGCTCCAGTTCATCAATGTAATGTAGGCATGTATTCCGAATATAGTCATACGTGCTTATGGAAAAGAACTTGCATGACATCTTTTGTCCTACCCTCCCGTGGCAGCGGGGTCCTATTGGAAACTAAGGGATATTAAGGCCTCCTTTTAATAGAGTATCGGACCAAAGCATTAACACATAGTGAATACATGAACTCCTCAAACTACGGTCATCACCGGTAAGTATCCCGATTATTGTCACTTCGGGGTTAATGGATCATAACACATAATAGGTGACTATAGACTTGCAAGATAGGATCAAGAACTCTCATATATTGATGAAAACATAATAGGTTCAGATCTGAAATCATGGCACTCGGGCCCTAGTGACAAGCATTTAGCATAGCAAAGTCATAGCAACATCAATCTCAGAACATAGTGGATACTAGGGATCAAACCCTAACAAAACTAACTCAATTACATGATAAACCTCATCCAACCCATCATCGTCCAGCAAGCCTACGATGGAATTACTCACGCATGGCGGTGAGCATCATGAAATTGGTGATGGAGGAAGGTTAATGATGACGATGGCGACGGATTCCCCTCTCCGGAGCCCCGAACGGACTCTAGATGAGCCCTCCCGAGAATGTTTAGGGCTTTGCGGCGGCTCCATATTGTAAAACACAATGAATCCTTCTCTCCGTTTTTTCTCCCCAAAAGTGAATATATGGAGTCAAGGTTGAGGTTGGTGGAGCATCAGGGGGCCCACGAGGAAGGGGGGCACGACCAGGGGGTAGGGCGCGCCCCCACCCTCGTGGACAGGGTGTGGGCCCCCTGACGTGGATCTTTCTTCTAGTATTTTTTTATATTTTCCAAAAATAACCTCCATTTATTTTCAGGTCATTTCGAGAACTTTTATTTCTGCACAAAAATAACACCATGGCAATTCTGCTGAAAACAGCGTCAGTCCAGGTTAGTTCCATTCAAATCATGCAAGTTAGAGTCCAAAACAAGGGCAAAAGTGTTTGTAAAAGTAGATACGACGGAGACGTATCAACTCCCCCAAGCTTAAACATTTGCTTGTCCTCAAGCAATTCAGTTGATAAACTGAAAGTGATAAAGAAAAACTTTTACAAACTCTATTTGCTCTTGTTCTTGTAAATATGTAAAGCCAGCATTCAGGTTTTCAGCAAGGATTATGAACTAACCATATTCACAATAACATTTAGGTCTCATGTTTACTCATATCAATGGCATAATCAAATAGCAAGCAATAATAATAAATCTCAGATGACAACACTTTCTCAAAACAATCATAATACGATATAACAAGATGGTATCTTGCTAGCCCTTTCTAAGGCCGCAAAACATAAATGCAGAGCACCTTCAAAGATCAAGGACTGACTAGACATTGTAATTCATGGTAAAAGAGACCCAGTCAAGTCATACTCAATGTAAACTAATAGTAATGGATGCAAATGACAGTGGTGCTCTCCAGCTGGTGCTTTTTAATAAGAAGATGATGACTCAACATAAAAGTAAATAGATAAGCCCTTCGCAGAGGGAGGCAGGGATTTGTAGAGGTGCCAGAGCTCGGTTTTGAAATATATATGAATGATATTTTGAGCGGTATACTTTCATTGTCAACATAACAATCGAGAGATCTCGATATCTTCCGTGCTACACACATTATAGGCGGTTCCCAAACAGAATGGTAAAGTTTATACTCCCCCTCTACCAACAAGCATCAATCCATGGCTTGCTCGAAACAACGAGTGCCTCCAACTAACAAGAGTCCCGGGGGAGTTTTGTTTGCAGTTATTTTGATTTGATTTGCATAAAGCATGGGACTGGGCATCCCAGTGACCAGCCATTTTCTCGTGAGTGAGGAGCGGAGTCCACTCCTCTTGAGAATAACCCGCCAAGCATGGAAGATACAGACAACCCTAGTTAATACATGAGCTATTCGAGCATACAAAACAGAATGTTTATTTGAAGGTTTAGAGTTTGGCACATACAAATTTACTTGGAACGGCAGGTAGATACCATATATAGGTAGGTATGGTGGACTCATATGGAATAACTTTGGGGTTTATGGAATTGGATACACAAGCAGTATTCCCGCTTACTACAAGTGAAGGCTAGAAAAAGACTGGGAAGCGACTAGCTAGAGAGCGACAACAGTCATGAACATGCATTAAAATTAATCAACACCGAATGCAAGCATGAGTAGGATATAATGCACCATGAACATAAATATCATAGAGGCTATGTTGATTTCGTTTCAACTACATGCGTGAACATGTGCCAATTCAAGCCACTCGAATCGTTCAAAAGAGGATACCACCCTATCATACCACATTACAACCATTTTAATAGCATGTTGGCACGCAAGGTAAACCATTATAAGCTCCTAGCTAATTAAGCATGGCATAAGCAACTACAATTTCTAATTGTCATTGCAAACAAGTTTCTTTCATAATAGGCTGAATCGGGAATGATGAACTAATCATATTTACGAAAAAAGAGAGGTCGAGTTCATACCAGCTTTTCTCATCTCAATAAGTTCATCATATAATCATCATTATTGCCTTTCACTTGCACGACCGAATAGTGTGGATAATAATAATAGCGCACATGCATTGGACTAAGCTGGAATCTGCAAGCATTCAATTCAAGAGAGAAGACAATGTAATATGGGCTCTTTGTTAGATCAACAATAATGCATATAAGAGCCACTCAACATTTCATTATGGTCTTCTCCTCTCGACCCCCAGAGAACAAGAAAAGAAATAAAACTATTTACACGGGAAAGCTCCCAACAAGCAAAAGAAGAACCAGAAATCTTTTTGGGTTTTCTTTTAATTATTACTACTACAACATGAAAAGTAAACTAACTAAAAGCTACAACTATTTTTTTTGTTTTTCTAAGGTTTTTCAAACACACAAGAAGAAAGCATAAAAAGGGAAATAAACTAGCATGTATATTGCAATGGAAAAGTATGAGCACCGACAACTAGCATGAGTGTGTGAACATGAATATAATGTCGGTGAGTGATACGTACTCCCCCAAGCTTAGGCTTTTGGCCTAAGTTGGTCTATGGACACGGTTGGCCTAGCGGATATCCAAAGTTGTAACTGGGGTCATACTGAGATGCAGCGGCAATTTCCTGATGAGCTGCAGCTTGGAGGCGAGCTGTCTCCACCCTCCTCTCGTACTCGGTCACCTCCTCCCTGGTTATAACATATCTCCCCTTTGCCTGAAAGTCAAAGAAAGTAGGAGCAGGGAGAGCGACATGATAGGTGCGTCGTCTGTCAAAGATTAGTCGGTACTGGAGGAACTGATCGTTACTCTCAACAAACTGATGACGAACCATAGCATCATAATCTAGATAAGAAGGAGGCAACTCAATATCATCTCCAAGTATGGGTATCTCAAGAAAGTTAGCTATACGAGTTGCAGAAATTCCACCAAAGAAATCTCCATGAATACGATTATTATGCAACCTACGTGCAACAATAGCCCCCAAGTTGTATTGTTTATCTCCTAAAACAGCGCTCCTGAGAACACTAAGATCAGGTACAGACATATGACATGCTTCATCTTTACCATTTATGCACCTTCCTATGAAGAGAGCAAAATAATGTATAGCAGGAAAATGAATGCTCCCTATGGTGGCCTATGTTACATCTCTAGATTCCCCCACTGTAATACTATCAAGAAAATCTCTAAATTCAGATTTGCGAGGTTCACTAACATTACCCCACTGTGGGAGTTTACAAGCAGTGTGAAAATCTTCTAAGTCCATGGTATAAGATTTATCATAAAGATCAAACAGGACAGTTTGAGAATTGCGTGATGATGAAAATTTAAACCTTCTCACAAATGAATCAGTTAAATAGAGGTATTGATGACACTTATCTGCCTCGAAGCTCTCAAGATCGGCATTACGCACATATGCTTCAAATTCCTCCTTGATTCCCGCTCGAACCATGAAGTCCTCTGACGGCCATTCACAAGGCCGCACTTGAGCATCCCTTGGTGGTTCCTCGTCCGCATCGCGTATTGCGGGCCTAGGTCCTTGCTTTCTTGAAGAACCACCTTGGTACATTTTCTGAAACATATTTCATCCTCTGAAAAATTTATGAAATTTTTAGTAACTTCAAAATAAAAGTGAACCAAACTCAACAATATTGATACCAACTACTCCTACAAGTGCCTAGAGGCAATATCATGCATTAAAACTACTTTTCGTCATATAAATTTGACATGCAGGCTCAAGAACAGGGTCACCTAAGCAGCAAAAATTTGCAATGAATAAAGCACTAGAACAAAAACTAATTGGACCATTGGAGGAGTCACATACCAAAGAACAATCCCCCAAAGCAGTTTTGTGACTGGAGCTTTGAGCTTGGAGATTGAAAATGGCAGCAAGATGAGCAAGAACTCGGGTTTGAGCTGGTTGATGATTTTTTTGGGAGGAAGAAGGAGTGTGTGGTAGCTGGAATAAGTGGAGGGGACCCACGTGGGGTCCATGAGATAGGGGCGTGCCCTCCACCCTCGTGGGCACGTGGCTGCTCCCCATGCTGCATTTTGAGTGCCAGATATTCTCAAATATTCTAGAAAAAATCATATTTAATTTTTAGGGCATATGGAGAACTTTTATTTTCAGGGTATTTTTTATTGCATTGATAATTCAGAAAACAGACATAAATTACTATTTTTGCTTTATTTAATATAAATAACATAAAGTGAAAAGAGGGTACAGAGAGTTGTGTTTTCTAAATTCATCCATCGCATGCTCATCAAAAGGAATCCACCAACAAGGTTGATCAGGTCTTGTTAACAAACTCATTTCGAATAACATGGAACCGGAGAAATTTCGAATAACACTAGGTTACCTCAACGGGGATATGCACATCCCCAACAATAAGAATATCATATTTCTTCTTGACAGTAGGAAGAGGAAATTCAAAACCTCCAATAGTGATTGTTGAATTTTTTTTCCAATAGAATTGATACTGTGGACTTCAGGTTGCTTCCTCGGAAAGTGTACCGTATGCTCATTACCATTAACATGAAAAGTGACATTGCCTTTGGTGCAATCAATAACAGCCCCTGCAATATTCAAAAAGGGTCTTCCAAGAATAATAGACATACTATTGTCCTCGGGAATATCAAGAATAACAAAGTCCGTTAAAATAGCAACATTTGCAACCACAACAGGCACATCCTCACAAATATCGACAGGTATAGCAGTTTATTTATCAGCCATTTGCAAGGATATTTCAGTAGATGTCAACTTATTTAAATCAAGTCTACGATATAAAGAGAGAGGCATAACACTAACACTGGCTCCAAGATCACATAAAGCAGTTTTAACATAGTTTCTTTTAATGGAGCATGGTATAGTTGGTACTCCTGGATCTCCAAGTTTCTTTGGTATTCCACCCTTACAAGTATAATTAGCAAGCATGGTGGAAATTTCATCTTCCGAAATTTTTCTTTTATTAGGAACAATATCCTTCATATACTTAGCATAAGGATTCATTTTAAGCATATCAGTCAAACGCATACGCAAAAAGATAGGTCTAATCATTTCAGCAAAGCGCTCAAAATCCTCATCATCATTTTTCCTGGATGGTTTAGGAGGAAAAGGCATGGGTTTCTGAACCAATGGTTCTCTTTCTTTACCGTGCTTCCTAGCAACAAAGTCTCTCTTATCATAAACATTGATTCTTTGATTGTGGGTTATCAAGATCAATAGCAGGTTCAATTTCTACATCATTATTATTGCTAGGTTGAGCCTCATCATGAACATCATTATTAACATTGTCACTAGGTTCATGTTAATTACCAAACTATGTTTTAGCATCAGAAATAGAAATATCATTGTGGTTCTTAGGTGTGTCTACAACAGGTTCACTAGAAGCATGCAAAGTCCTATCATTTTTCTTTTTCTTCCTCTTAGAAGGACTAGGTGTATCAACATTAGTTCTCTGAGAATCTTGCTCAATTCTCATAGGATGGCCTTCGGGATACAAAGGTTCCTGAGTCATTTTACCACCTCTAGTCATAACTCTAACAGAAAAGTCAGTATTCTTATTGTTTAATTCATTGAGCAAATCATTCTGAGCTTTAAGCACTTTTTCTACTTGAGTGGTAACCATAGAAGCATGTTACTAATAAGTTTAAGTTCAGCTTTAACACTAGCCATATAATCACTCAAGTGTTCAATCATATAAGCATTATGTTTCAATTGTCTACCAACATAAGCATTAAAATCTTCTGGCTTAACCATAAAGTTATCAAATTCATCCAAACATTGGGTAGCAAACTTGGCAGGAGGGATATCAGCTTTATCATATCTATAGAGAGAATTTACCTTTACTACATATGTCGGGTTATCGAGACGATGTGTTTCTTCAATGCGTGATGAATTAAGACCATGTATTTCTTCAACAGGCGGTAAATTCTTAACATCTTCAGCTTTTATACCTTTTTCTTTCATAGATTTCTTTGCCTCTTGCATATCTTCAGGACTGAGAAATAGAATACCCCTTTTCTTCGGAGTTGGCTTAGGAGTTGGTTCAGGAAGTGTCCAATTATTTTCACTAGTCAACATATTATTCAATAGAATTTCAGCTTCATCAACAGTTCTTTCCTTGAAAACACAACCAGGACAACTATCCAGGTAATCTCTGGAAGCATCGATTAGTCCATTAATAAAGATATCAAGTATTTCATTTTTCTTGAGAGGATGATCAGGCAAAGCATTAAGTAATTGGAGAAGCCTCCCACAAGCTTGTGGGAGACTCTCCTATTCAATTTGCACAAAATGATATATTTCCCTTAAAGCAACTTGTTTCTTATGAGCGGGGAAATATTTAGCAGAGAAGTAGTAAATCATATCCTGGGGACTACGCACACAACTAGGATCAAGAGAATTAAACCATATCTTAGCATCACCCATTAATGAGAACGGAAATAATTTAAGGATATAATAATAGCGAGTTTTCTCATCATTAGTGAACAGGGTAGCTATATCATTTAATTTAGTAAGATGTGCCACAACAGTTTCAGATTCATAGCCATAGAAAGGATCAGATTCAACCAAAGTAATTAACTCAGGATCAACAGAGAAATCATAATCCCTATCAGTAATAAAGATAGGTGAAGTAGCATAAGCAGGATCATATTTCATTCTAGCATTCAGGGATTTTTCTTTTAGCTTAGCTAATAGTTTCTTAAGATCACTTCTATCATTGCAAGCAAGAAAGACTCTAGTAGTTTCTTCATCCATAACATAACTGAGGGAGTCCTGGATTAGGGGGTGTCCGGATGGCCGGACTATACCTTCAGCCGGACTCCTGGACTATGAAGATACAAGATTGAAGACTTCATCCCATGTCCGAAAGGGACTTTCCTTGGCGTGGAAGGCAAGCTTGGCGATACGGATATGTAGATCTCCTACTATTGTAACCGACTTTGTGTAACCCTAACCCTCTCCGGTGTCTATATAAACCGGAGGGTTTTAGTCCGTAGGACAACATACACAACGACAATCATACCATAGGCTAGCTTCTAGGGTTTAGCCTCTTCGATCTCGTGGTAGATCTACTCTTGTACTACCCATATCATCAATATTAATCAAGCAGGACGTAGGGTTTTACCTCCATTGAGAGGGCCCGAACCTGCGTAAAACTTTGTGTCCCTTGCCTCTTGTTACCATCCGACCTAGACGCACAGTTCGGGACCCCCTACCCGAGATCCGCCGGTTTTGACACCGACATTGGTGCTTTCTTCGATCTCGTGGTAGATCTACGCTCCGGAGAATGGAATTGTCTCCAAAACATCTGATCTACTTCACGGTCCGTCTGACCCTGGAAGTACTTGGCCGCATTGGCAGCGCTCGCCGCCTAATCCATATACACATCCTCCGAACTCCACAGCTGATCCAGAGGGGCATACCGTGGATCTCCGAACTTCCTCCGCAACATAAAGGATTTCCCAGCTACAATATCCCCGGCTTCCCGCAGCTCCTCCTTCTTTGCCCTCATAGCAGAGCTGAGGTCTTTTCTCGTCGCAGCAGCCTTCTCAAGGTCCGATGCCTTTGCCTGGTTTTCCTTTTCAAGAATACGGCAACGGTCGGCGGCGGCTTTTAATTCTATTGCCATCTTGGCCATCTTGTCTCGGCTCTTGCCATGTGCGCCCTTCTTGGCTTGCAACTCTTTGGCCGCCTTCAAAGCAGCCGCATTACCCAACCTCGCTTGTTCCTTGGCTCGGGCAAGTTCTGCCCGCAAGGCTTCAACAGTGGCAGCTCCATCTGCAGTCACAACATGTTAAAGATACTGGCATCATGCTGCTCTTCCTATGTGGCGTTTACTAGATAATGACACTTACCCTGTGCCTCATCAAGCCTTTTGTCAACAAGCTCGATGTCGGCATTTGCCACATCCAATTGCCGTTCTAAATGGGCAAACTCGCTAGTCCGGCTAGCCACTGGAGCTTCCATCACCTGCACATAGAGGCAGTATGGTTGTTACCTAGGAATATGATCCTCTGTTCATCATCGTTTCCGACGACAACCAGAGTCTCAGGGGCTACTATCTACATAGGGCACACCTAGCATGTGCAGGACTATCATACATTCTTTTACGTACCTCAAAGCCTGTCAGTAGACTCATAAAAGCTTCATGCAATCCGCTTTCGGCGGACAATATTCTCTCCATCACCGTATTCATCAGCACACGATGTTCATCTGAGATGGCCGCTCGCCCCACCAACTCCCTTAGAACATCTGATCGCACTCTAGACGGTGTCGGACTCTTTTGTCTGCTCTCTTTGGGAGCCGGACACTGGGAGCTTCAGGGGTCAATGGGATTATTTTCTGGCCTCACCGGACTCGGAGAGGCCCTCTGCGACGACACTTCAGGGTCGCCCGCTTCCGGAGCGGAGGAGTCCGGAGGAGGCGTTTCGCTCTCCATCATCTCTGGAATAAGATCCCCCGAAGACGAGCTCATTTGAGAAGGGCTAAGGCCCAAACTGCAAAAATATATGCGGTGGTTATCTTCTCAGAAGAAAAAGATGGCATATCTGTACTATTAAAGTATTTCGGGTCACTTACGACTCGCGGGAGAATTGATCCCCCCGCGGACTTTGTGCGACAAGGGCGCCCCCCAAGGTAGGACCCTCTGTGGGAGACTTCTTCTCCCGTTTGGAAGCTTTGGCTTCCGAATCCCCGGGCGGAGTCCTTTTCCTCTTCTGGTCGTCTTCCTTCATGGAGACACTCGCTCCCTCGGCTAAAATGGGCAGCGTTTGGGGCCCACGTCCGCCCGCATTATCCTCTACAGTATCTTCCTTCAAGGGCTCCAGGCAAGGTGTTGTCTGGAGCATCTTTTCCAATACCGGATTTTCCAAACCCTCAGGGAGGGGGGCCGAACACCGAATCAACTTCGCCTTTGTTAGCCAGTCCCGGTCAAAAAGTGAACTCTCATAAATAACTTTGTAACAAAGGAGAGATAGTATGTTCGGCCGGAAGATGCCTTACCTGTTCGGCGGCGCGATTACTACTTAGGCCCACGTCCTCGGTGATTTCCGGACACTCCACTTGAGGTACAAAGAATGACTTGTACATCTCCTCGTGCGTCAGGCCAAGAAAATTTTGAATGACACGCGGTCCCTCGGGATTGAACTCCCATAGGCGAAGAGGTCGTCGTTTGCAAGGCTGGACTTGACAAACCAGCATAACTTGTATTACCGCAACCAAACTGAAATCTCCATTGAAGAGATCCCGAATGCGGCTTTGCAGTATAGGCACGTCCTTGGCTGGACCCCAGCTCAGACCTCTGCTGATCCATGACATCAGTTGTGGTGGAGGGCCCGAGCGGAAAACAGGGGCGGCCGCCCACTTGGCACTTCTAGGAGCCGTGACGTAGAACCACTCCTGTTGCCACAATTCATACACCTCTGGGATGGAACCTTTGGGCCATTGAGCTCCCATCATCTTGCGTATTGAGGCACCTCCACACGCTGCATGTTGCCCCTCGATCATCTTCGGCATCACTTCAAAGGTCTTGAGCCATAGGCCAAAGTGAGGGGTAACCCGGAGGAAGGCCTCGCACATGACAATAAATGTCATGATATGAAGAGAGGAGTCCGGAGCTAGATCATGGAAGTCTAGCCCGTAATAAAACATCAAACCCCTGACAAAAGTATCCAGAGCAAGGCCTAGACCTCAGAGGAAGTGGGAGACGAACACGACATTCTCGTTGGGTTCGGGGGTGGGGACGGCCTACCCTCGGGGAGGCAGCCGGTGCAAAATCTCGGCGGTCAGATATCTGGCCTCCCTCAACTTTTTGATGTCTTCTTTCGTGATGGAGGAAGGCACCCATCGGCCTTGAAGGCTAGATCCGGACATGACTGAAGATTCGGAGCACCTGACCTGAACTTTGGGCGCTTGAGATAGAGGTGGGGGAAGGATTCGATTGAGCACGGGAGCAAAAAATAAAAGCCTTGTCCCTTTATAAAGAGGGCGAATATCAAGCATCCTCTCTGTGTCCGTTTGGACTTTCCTATAATCGAGGAGTCCTAGAAGCGGTTGGGTTACCCACGCCCGTATTGATGAGAATCCCGGAATAAGGGGACACGATCTCTGCTTTAACCAGACGTGCCAAGGAAACCGCCTCACATGACGCGTCGAGGTGGGATAGTGAAACAATTCGGATAAAGGCTTGGCAGTGGTGTGTCACCCTACGGAATACGTCAGCAGATTAGATTTGTATAAATATTATTCTCTCTATGGCAATATGTGGCAACTTATTTTGCAGAGCGAGACACTATCTTTGTGTTCAAAATCTTCTATGAAGTACTTGGAGGAGGAACCCGCCTTGCAATGCCGAAGACAATCTGCGCGCCGGACTCGTCGTCATTGAAGCCTGGTTCAAGGGCTACTGAGGGAGTCCCGGATTAGGGGGTTTCCGGATGGCCGGACTATACCTTCAGCCGGACTCCTGGACTATGAAGATACAAGATTGAACACTTCGTCCCGTGTCTGGAAGGGACTTTCCTTGGCGTGGAAGGCAAGCTTGGCGATACGGATATGTAGATCTCCTACCATTGTAACTGACTTTCTGTAACCCTAACCCTCTCCGGTGTCTATATAAACCAGAGGGTTTTAGTCCGTAGGACAACATACACAACGACAATTATACCATAGGCTAGCTTCTGGGGTTTAGCCTCTTCGATCTCGTGGTAGATCTACTCTTGTACTACCCATATCATCAATATTAATCAAGCAGGACGTAGGGTTTTACCTCCATCGAGAGGGCCCGAACCTGGGTAAAACTTCGTGTCCCTTGCCTCCTGTTACCATCCGGCCTAGACGGACAGTTCAGGACCCCCTACCCGAGATCCACCGGTTTTGACACCGACAATAACCCTCAGGAACAACATGCAATTCATATTTAGGGGGAGAATCTTCATCATCTCTTTCATCAATATTATCAGTTTCAATAATTTCATTCTCTCTAGCCCTAGCAAGTTGTTCATCAAGAAATTCACCTAGGGGCACAGTAGTATCAAGCATAGAAGTAGTTCAATCATAAGTATCATGCATAGCAGAAGTGGCATCATAAATAACATTCGACATCTCGGAATTAATAGCAGAAGCAGGTTTAGGTGTCGCAAGCTTACTCAAAACAGAAGGTGAGTCAAGTGCAGAGCTAGATGGCAGTTCCTTACCTCCCCTCGTAGTTGAGGGAAAAATCTTGGTTCTTTGATCTTTCAAGTTCTTCATAATGATAAGCAGAAATAAATCCCAAGTGACTCAATGAATAGAGCTATGCTCCCCGACAACAGCGCCAGAAAATGTTCTTGATAACCCACAAGTATAGGGGATCACAATAGTTTTCGAGGGTAGAGTATTCAACCCAAATTTATTGATTCGACACAAGGGGAGCCAAAGAATTTTCTCAAGTATTAGCAGCTGAGTTGTCAATTCAACCACACCTGGAAACTTAATATCTGCAGCAAGGTTTTTAGTAGAAAAGTAGTATGATAGTAGTGGTAACTGTGGCAAAAGGTAACGGTAGCAAAAGTAATATTTTTTGGGTTTTGTAGTGATTGTAACAGTAGCAGCGGAAAAGTAAATAAGCGAAGAACAATATAGGAAAAGCTCATAGGCATTGGATTGGTGATGGAGAATTATGTCGGATGCGATCGATCATGTAACAGTCATAACCTAGGGTGACACAGAACTAGCTCCAGTTCATCAATGTAATGTAGGCATGTATTCTGAATATAGTCATACGTGCTTATGGAAAAGAACTTGCATGGCATCTTTTGTCGTACCCTCCCGTGGCAGCGGCGTCCTATTGGAAACTAAGGGATATTAAGGCCTCCTTTTAATAGAGTACCGGACCAAAGCATTAACACACAGTGAATACATGAACTCCTCAAACTACGGTCATCACCGGTAAGTATCCCGATTATTGTCACTTCGGGGTTAACGGATCATAACACATAATAGGTGACTATAGACTTGCAAGATAGGATCAAGAACTCTCATATATTGATGAAAACATAATAGGTTCAGATTTGAAATCATGGCAAAGTCATAGCAACATCAATCTTAGAACATAGTGGATACTAGGGAACAAACCCTAACAAAACTAACTCGATTACATGATAAATCTCATCCAACCCATCACCGTCCAGTAAGCCTACGATGGAATTACTCACGCACGGTGGTGAGCATCATGAAATTGGTGATGGAGGAAGGTTGATGATGATGATGGCGACGGATTCCCCTCTCTGGAGCCCCAAACGGACTCCAGATCATCCCTCCGAAGAGAGTTTAGGGCTTGGCAGCGGCTCCGTATCGTAAAACGCAATGAATCCTTCTCTCCGGTTTTTTTCTCCCCGAAAGTGAATATATGGAGTCAAGGTTGAGGTCGGTGGAGCATCAGGGGGCCCACGAGGAAGGGGGGCGCGCCCCCACCCTCGTGGACAGGGTGCGGGCCCTCTGACGTGGATCTTTCTTCCAGTATTTTTATATTTTCCAAAAATAATCTCCGTTGATTTTCAGGTCATTCTGAGAACTTTTATTTCTGCACAAAAATAACAGCATGGCAATTCTGCTAAAAACAGCGTCAGTCCAGGTCAGTTCCATTCAAATCATGCAAGTTAGGGTCCAAAACAAGGCAAAAGTGTTTGGAAAAGTAGATACGACGGAGGGGTATCATGCATCAACTGTAAAAATCTTCGAAGTAGGTTTGCATTCCATGGACACTCTGATTCCTTGCCAAAGTCGTCTCTCTTGCGTGCTCTGGGCTTCTGTGCATCGATCAAGTAGTAGGAATCATTGCCCAATGCTTTGCTGATGATGAAGGGGCCTTCCCATGGGGCCGAGAGCTTGTGTTGGCCGGCTGTTAGCCGGATTTGCCGGAGCACAAGGTCTCCCTCTTGGAAGGATCTTGGCTTGACCTTTCGACTGTGGTATCGGCATAGGCTCTACTGGTAGATGGCGGACCGGCTGAGTGCTAACAACCGGCATCTTCCAGCAGATCGACGCCGTCTTCTCGTGCCTCCTTTGCTTCTGCTTCCATGTAATGGTGACGCGAGGTGAGTCGAACTCGATGTCAGTTGGAATGACGGCCTCGGCCCCATACACAAGGAAGAAATGAGTGAAGCTGGTGGATTTGTTCGGCGTGGTGCGCAGGCTCCAGAGGACGGCCGGCAGCTCGTCGATCCAGCAGCCGGCTGACCGCTCTAGAGGGTCGACCAATCGAGGTTTGATGCCGGAGAGGATGAGTCCGTTTGCTCGCTCAACTTGGCCGTTTGACTGCGGATGGGCAACGGACGCTAAGTCCAGTCGGATGCCCTGCGTCGCACAGAAACGAGCCAAAGTTCCTTTGGCAAAATTGGTGCCATTATCGGTGATGATGCTGTGCGGCACACCGTAATGGACGGTGATATCTGCGATGAAGGTCACAGCAGTCGGACCGTTCAATTCCTTGATTGGCTTTGCTTCAATCCATTTGGTGAATTTATCCACGGCGACAAGCAGGTGGGTCATGCCGCCGCGTGCTGTCCTAAATGGTGCCACCATGTCCAACACCCACACGGCAAAGGGCCAAGCGAGGGGGGGGGGTCTTGAGTGCAGAAGCCGGCAAATGTTGCTTTGAACTGAACTTCTGGCACCCTTTGCAATTCTTGACCAACTCCATGGCATCTTCCAAAGCAGTCGGCCAGAAGAAACCATGGTGGAAAGCTTTGGCGACAAGGGATTTGGAAGCCGCGTGATGGCCACACTCACCTTGGTGGATATCTTTGAGAATTGCTTGGCCCTTCTCTGGCTCTACGCAGCGCTGGAAGACTCCAGTCACACTGCGTCTGACAAGCTCTCTGTTTACTATCATGTCGGCTCCTGCTCGACACTGCACTTACCGGGCCGAGATCTCATCAGCCGGCAGCTCTCTGTTCACAAATTTTTTAGGATGGGTTGTGCCCATGATGATGCTTGAATTTCTTCTACTGCCACTACGACCACTTGTACTAGGGTGGTTGGGCTGGGAGGAGGCTGGCTGGCTGCCGCTTGCTGCATAGTTGAAGTCTCCGGGCCGGGTTGCGAAGTCCCTGGGTCACGCGTGACTGCTGCAGTCCCTGAGCCGCTTGGTGAAGTCCCTGGGCTGGCTACTGCGGCCCTCGGGCCGGGTTGTGGAGTCCCCGAGCTGGGTGCGACTGCTGCAACCCCCGTGCCGCCTACCGAAGTCCCCGAGCCGACTGCCACAGCCCCCGAGTCGGACCCAACTGCTTCGGGAGGAGCTAGCATGAAGATGGACTCGGATTTTGGAGAAGGCTTGATCGAGGCTTGTGGAGGCACTGAAGGGAGACGCCAGCTGGTATTGCTTGACGGGTGGAGCCAATCCGTGCCAAAGCGTCAGCTGGCTCGTTTTCATTTCGTGGTACATGAAGGAACTCACACCCTTCAAAATATCCGCTGAGCTGCTGAACGAGGAAGCGGTAACTTGCAATGTTTGCATCCTTGGCGTCCCAATTGCTAGATGACTGCTGGGCCGCCAAGTCGGAGTCGCCGTAGCACAGGATCCGGCGGATGCCGATTTCTTTGGCCAACCGGAGGCCGTGCACGAGCACCTCGTACTCAGCCATGTTGTTGGAGGTGGCAAAATGGATTTGCAATGTGTATCTGAGCTTGTCGCCTTTGGGAGAGGTGAGGACAGCACTGGCTCCCAAGCCGGTGCGCATCTTCGAGCCATCAAAGTGCAACCGCCAATAGGTGGAGTCCGGAGCTGGCGGCAGGTACTGAGTTTCGGCCCAGTCGACGAGGAAGTCGGCCAGTGCTTGGGACTTGATGGCGGCATGTGACTGGTAGAAGATGGTATAAGGGGCCAACTCGATGGCCCATTTGGCCACCCGCCAGATGCATCTCTTTTGCCAACGATCTCAATAAGTGGGGCAGTGCAGACAACAGTGATCGAGTGCTCTTGAAAGTATGGCTTCAGCTTCTTGGCCGCAAAGTGCACACCATAACACATCTTCTGGTAATGGGGGTAGTTCTGCTCTGAGGTCAACAAATAATATACATGCCTCTGGACCGGTAGTGCTCTGCCGGCATCTGGGCGTTCTACCACCATGACAGTACTGACTACCCGGCTGGTGGCAGCAATGTAGAGGTACATGGGTTCCTTATCAGCCGAAGCCGCCAGGACATGCTACATGGTCAACATCTTTTTCAACTGGAGAAAAGCTTCATCCACCTTGTCATTCCACTCGAAGTGAATGGTTTTCTTCATGAGCTGGTACAGGGGAAGAGCCTTCTCACCCAGCCGACTGATGAAACGGCTGATGGAAGCAGCCGGTGAATTTCTGTACATCTCTCAGTCAGGTGGGTCTCTCCATCCTCTCAATGGCCTTGATTTTTACAGGGTTGCACTCAATGCCGCGCTCTGAGACCAGGAAGCCAAGGAGCTGGCCGGCTGGTACTCCAAAGATGCATTTCTCAGGGTTGAGCTTGATCTGAAAGCGGCGCAGATTTTCAAAAGTTTCCTTGAGATCTTCCAAGAGGATGCTGCGCTTCTCCGTCTTCACCACAATATCGTCCACATAGACATGGGCGTTTCTGCCCAGTTGCTTGAGGAGGCACTTCTGCATGCAACGCTAGAACATGGCACTGACATTTCTCAAGTCGAATGTCATGGTCAGGTAGCAGAAGGCTTCGAATGGTGTGATGAAGGCGGTCTTCAGGCGGTCTGCCGGGTTCAACTTGATCTGATGATATCCTAAGTAGGCGTCCAAGAAACTCAACAACTCGCATCCGGATGTGGAGTCTATCAATTGATCAATTCGAGGCAAAGCAAACTGATCTTTTGGGCAAACTTTGTTGAGACTGGTGTAATCAATGCACATGCGCGAGTTGTTGTTCTTCTTCAGTACAAGGACTGGGTTGGCAAGCCACTCTAGAAAAATACTTTCATGATGAAGCCGGCTCCTAGAAGCCGGGCTATCTCTTCACCAACAAGTCTTCTCTTTTCCTCCGACAGTCGGCGGAGGGGTTGTTTGATTGGTTTGGCATCTGCTCTAACATGTAGCTTGAGCTCGGCGAAATCCGTCGGAACACCCGGCATGTCCTTGGGAGATCATGCGAAGATGTCCCGGTTCTCACGGAGCAAATCGACGAGCTCGCTTTCCTATTTGCTATCAAGGTTGGCACCTATGACAACAAATCTCTCCGAGTGCTTAGGGTCCAAAGGGATCTTCTTTGTTTCTTTGGCCGGCTGGAAGGAGCTCTGGGTCTTCGAATCTTTGGGCTCTGGGGACATGTCCGGCTTCTTGCCGATCATGGCCACCACCTGGTCCAGGAGCTTCTTCTCAGTAGCAATCACAAGGGACTCGGCCAACCAGCTGCTAGTCGCAGCACAATCGACCGACTTCTCATAGTCCCCAGATATAGTTATAATGCCCTTGGTTCCTGGCATCTTCAACTTGAGGTAAGCATACTGTGGCACCGACATGAACTTGGCTAGAGCCGGCCGGCCCAGGAGTAGATGATAAGGGCTCTCTAGGTCCACCACCTCAAACCAAATTGCTTCGCGGCGGAAGTGATCCTTGTCTCAGAAGATGGCATCTATCTTGACCTTGCCGATTGGTGAGCATGCCAGGCCAGGCACAATACCATGGAAAACAGTCCGGCTGGGCTAGAGCTGCCTCTCTTTAATGCATAACTTTTCCATGGTATCGCGGTATAGGATGTTGATGTTGCTGCTACCATCTATCAGAATTCGGGAGAAATGAGTAGCTCGCCTCTCCGTTGCAATGGTGGCATACAGCACCAGAGCATTAGAACCCGGAGAGGGCATCACCTCCGGGTGGTCAGCCCGGCTCCAGCTGATGGGCTTCTTAGACTAATGCATGAATTCTAGAGCACTTGAAGCAACAGTGTTCACCTCTATGTGTTGCTGACGCCGGCTGCGCCGATCGTCTGCCACGCTGGTGAAGACGACATAGGCTCCATGCTCTTCGGGGTAGTCATCTTGAATGGCACCTACTACTGGTCGGGCCGCCGGCTGCTGAGGAGGAGGAGGCAGCTGGCCGGCAGGCGGAGGGGCAGCAATCCTTCGCCCTTGGAGATTCGGGTGAGCCAGTGGCACTTCCGGGTGGTGTGGTTGGACGGCTTCGTGCTGTTGTGTACTTGCAGGGAGCATCAAGGGTCTACTCGTAGGAGAAGGCCGGTAGCCAAGAAGGCTTGCCGCCCTTCTGACGCTTGGGGAGTGGTTGTCCTTTAGTTTGTTGGTATTCAACTGTGGCCACTTGTCGGCTGGTGGAAGCCGGCTGCGGGGCTTTGCGCTTGTTGTCGTTCGGCTGCTGCCGTCAACTGTTGTCAGCAGCTTGTGTCCTAGCAGCCAGAGGGTGCACTTTCCCAGAAGCGTCCACTCAGAGCTCCGACTTCATGGAGGAATCGGCAGTGGCGTACTTGTCAGCTATGATTAACAGCTCGTCGAGTGTATCAGGCTCGTCGTAGAGGAGTCGCTGCTTGAGGAGGGTGCCCTCTCAGCACCCGGTAGTGAAGTACTCAATTTCTTGGACCTCGTGCACCCCTTTGTAGGAGTTGCGTAGTTTGGCCCAACGCGTCAGATAGTCGCGACTGGACTCGTCCGTGCCATGAACGCACAGCGAGAGCTGGCAGGGCTTGGGAGGCTGCTTGTAGGTGCTGGTGAAGTTGCGGATGAAGACTTCGGTGAAATCTACCCAGGTGTTGATGTTGTAGGGCTTGAGGCTGTTAAGCCACGTCCAGGATGTGCCCTGGAGCATGAGCGGGACGTATTTCATGGCAACGCGCTTGTTGCCGTTCGCTATGCTGACGATGGTAGTGTAGTCAACCAGCCAATCTTCCGGCTTCACGGAGCCGTTGTACTTGGGCTCATCCGAATGTGAGGGCCAAAACAAGGTGGACCTATTGCATCTTCTTCTTCTAGCACCATGGATCGAGCAAGGCGGTCGATCCGGTGGCGGGCATCATTCTCTCCGACTCCTTCTTGGCGGCCCAGCCGGTCACCGAGAGTTGGGTGATCAACAGGCGGCGGGGAAATGCGCCTCTCCCTTCGAGGAGGTGGAGGTGGCAGATGGTCGCCCCGTTGTTCTACTACTCATGGGCGGCCATCTTGGTCGTGCTCGATGGTGATGCGAGTTCGGATGCAGCTGGCAGCCGGCTCCTTGTCTCATCTGTTGCGGGCGCCGTCTGTCGGCGTCCAGGAGGTCGCGCCATGCTCTTGGTGAAGGGGTGGGTTCTCAACCCGCTAGTTAGGCTCTTCCGCATGACAGCCAGCTTCATGCAGCGCGGCAGCCGCGTCTATAAGCTGCTTAATGCGCTCTGTCATGTAGCGACGCTCGTCGCCCTCCATACGGTCCAGATCATCAGTTGCCGCCTGGGCGGCTCGTATGTTCTCCATGGGCGTGGCGTAGACAGGGGCTCTGCCCCAAACATGCTGGCAACAACACCGCCTCGCTGCCGGACCATGCCCACATGGCTGGGTCTGCCAGCAGTAGGCGTGCCGCCTAGAACGCGGTGTATCTCGTTCTGGAAGGCTTCGGAAAGGCCTCTCACGGTAGCCAGTTTCTTTGTGTTCTCAACGAGCGCGACGCGGAAGGCTTCACTACAAAAAAAAGACACATCCGTGACATTTTGGGCCGAACGAATTTTTTTTCTGTCATACATATGACACTTCTATGACGATAATTGTGACAAAACCCGGTATCATCATAGATATTGTTGGCTCCTACTTCTATGACAAAAAATCATGACAGAAAATGGGCTTTTCATCCTGGGCGGGCCGAAGATGCAGCTGCATGACATTCTTTGGGCCGTCCATGACGGAAAAAACCATGGTACAAGCGAGGGCGAGGAAAATTTCGGGGAGTTCCCAGTTACGGTGGGAGGTCGGGGCCGAGCGATGCGCGTTTCTCTCGTACACGTACGCGCGTGTGTGTGAGGCGTTGGCTCTAACTGAAACCGAGCGAGGCATTGGGCTCTAACTGAACCCGAGCGATTGCACTGCAGGCTACGCGCTACTGAACCCGAGCGATCGATCGATGGCTGTTAACTGAACCCGATCGAGCGATTCCTTCGCTACTGCTGCTCACTGAAGCCGATCGATTGGATGAACAGTGAGCGTTGCAGGGGGGTTGGATGAACAGTGAGCGGGGGCGTTGCCTCTGGATGAATAGGACCCTGTGGTGTGGAGGGCTGGATGAACAGTAGATGGTGAAGGGGTGGTTGAATAGGACCCCGTGGTGTGGAGGGTTGGATGAACAGTAGACGTTGGAGGGGTGCCCGTGGAGGGGTGGTTGAACAGTAGCCGATGGAGTAGCGCGCGGTGGACGCTGGATGAACAGGAGCCCGTGAAGGCTAGAGGAGGTCGACTATGGAGATGAACAGTATTCCGTGAAGTCTCGTTTTGCGGTACGCCACACCCCTCCCGATCAACAGGACCCTCGTTTCGACCATAGCGCTCCAACACAAGCCCGCTTCCTTCGTTTTGAGGTACGCCACACCACTCCCGATCAACAGGACCCCCGTTTCGACCGTAGGAGGTCCGTTTCCTCCATTTTGCGGTACGCCAGACCCCTCCCGATGAACAGGATCCCATTTTGAACGTGGCCGGTCGAACACAAGGTCGTTTCCTCCATTTTGCGGTACGCCAGGCCTCGTTTCCATCGCCTGTTCCGTCCAAGCCCTCCCGATGAACACAGCCATGCATTCCGTTCTGACCTAGCCGGTTGGCTCCCACGCATTCTGTTGCCTCCTGATGAACACGAGCATTCCGTTGCCTCCCCATGAACACGAGCATTTCGTTGCCTCCCCATGAACACGATGCATTCTGTTGCGTCCCCATGAACACGACGACGACACTGTTTCTCCGTTCCGACCTAGCCATGTACACGAGCCCTGGCTGTACGTATGCGTGAGTAGGCGTTCGAGACCCTGCCCGTATGTACACATACGTGGCCGTATTTTCTTTCTTGCACCCTGGCCGCTGTACGTATGTGTACATGCTACGTGCGCGCCTCTACTACGACATGTGCGCGCCTCTACATCGACCAGTATGTATGTACACGTTCACGACCAGAATGACAACGCTACGTACGCTTCGACCAGGTGGGTCCCGACTATCAGGCACTTCCTTGCCTGCGAAGATGTAGCTGGTGGGTCCCAGCAGTCAGGGGGGCGAATCGTTTTTTTACCCGGACGCACTTCCTTGCATGCGAAGGTGTAGCCGCTGGGTCCTAGCAAGGGGGTGAATTGTTTTTTTTTGCGCAGACGCACTTCCTTGCGTGCGAAGGTGTAGCTGGTGGGTCCCAGCAGTCGGGGGGCGAATTGTTTTTTTCCGGATGCACTTCTTTGCGTGCGAAGATGTAGCTGGTGGGTCCTAGCAGTCAGGGGGCGAATCGTTTTTTCGGACGCACTTCCTTGCGTGCGAAAATGTAGCTCGTGGGTCCCAGCAGTCAGGGGGCAAATCATTTTTTCGTGAAATACGGTGGCCCGTCCGGTGGGTCCCCGATGTCAGGTGGAGGAATAATTATTTTGCACGTAATAAGGAGGCACTTCCTTGTGCCTGCCGTGGACCTAGCTGTCAGCCTCTCCACGTACAGTCCACGTTCGATGGAAGTCGTTCCTTGAGCACATTGACCACGCCACGCCGAGAGCACTAGGGCGATGGACAACGGTGAGGCCTAGGAAGGGGACGATGCGGAGCCGGGGAAGATGCGTCAGTGGATGCACACGCAGAGAGGAGTACGAGGGTTCACTGGTTCAGCTGCGCTGTCATTGCCGCTGAATAACAGGGGGTGTGGGTGAGTGGAGGGATGGCTTGGCCAACAGTGGGAGTAGTAGGGGCGGTGAGGCCTCCGCGGCAGCACAGCCGGCCATGGGAGGCAGGAGCAGGCGGCACGACCGGCACTGCTTTGGGCAGCTGGAGCAAGAAGACCAGAGGTTGAAGAAGCACAATGGTCGTTGGATGGACATCATACGGTCACTACAACTAGAATTGTTTATATTGACTAAGTTGACAAAGCCCTTGGTACGTCAACTTAGTAGGCCCACAGGTCACCTTCCGAAATGGTGTGCCCCAGATGTCAGGGGGAGGAATCATTTTTTTGGGCGGGTGAAGCTAGAATATCTGAGATTGAAGAAGAAGCATGGCATCCGTTGGATGGACATCCAACGGCCACTGCTGCTAGAACCGTGTGTTGACTATAAGTTGACAAAGCCATGCATACGCGTTAACTCTGTTTTTTTAGGGGACGCGTCAACTTACTAAGGCCAGAAGTGTGTGGCAGAGAACTTATAGCCCATTTGAGATTTGTAAGAATGTGTAGCCCATTTTTGAATTCTAATGGAATTTACTACAGCCCATTTACAGTTTGTTAAAAGTACAGCCCATTTCAACCAACCGTTCAAAACAGAATTCAATAAAATTTCCCACATTTTGATGGGATCCGAAATATTTTTATCCCTAAATTTCTAATCAGATCAAATACAATTTCAATATAAATTTATATTACGTAAAAATCCAACAAAACATTGTGCTCACAACAATTAATGAAATTAAAATTTTCAATATCCAAAAATAATATTTTATAAAGTAATCACGTGTTTGGTGCATTTTTTTATAGTTACTGCCCAGTTTTTATAATTACATCCCATTTATTATTTCTTAAAGCCCATTTTCTTGTTAAGCCTAATGCATCCCTCTTAGGAAAGATTTGCAGCCCAGCGGGGCGGAGAATAACAACTTGACCATGCCTGGGTATTCTTAAAAAAAGTATAGCTGGGCTAGCCATTTTAAGCTTGAAAAAATTAATATCTCGGTTGGATATCTGGCCTGGGCTAGACGGGCCACAGCCCGCCCAGTTAATACCCACAGCGATGTTTTCGTTGTTGTTCAGAGGAGAAAAATTAATATCTGGGCTAAACATCGAAAAACTCTGTAGTGCTCACACCTCAAAAACACAAATACTGCTCGAGCTGCTTGGTCCCAGCTGTCGGCCGCTTCTTGTGCAAGTCTCTCGTTTATTGACTACTACATAGGTTGACGATGGTGTGGGACCATGATGTCAGGAAACCAGGAGGAAGAAAAATAAATTATAGTTTCATATATATATATATATATAATAAGGAGGCACTTGCGTACATGAGGCTATGGACCTGGTGGGTCCCCATTGTCATCCTCTCCAAGTATAGTCATCTCCTCGCCCGCGCGCGCTTTCCGCCCGAAACAGTCAGCGCCGCCCGCCCCGCTTCCCGGTGCAGGCGATTGCTCCGCCTTCAAATGACACAAGTGCCGTCCGTCCGTCCATCTGCCGCCCACATTAATGATACGCGGTTGCCGAGGCGGCTACTCCGGCGCCACATGTTCGTCCCTCCGCCCGCCCACCATTGCTATATAAACTAATGCGCCGGCCATAGCCGCAGTCATCCGCATCCGTTCCCTTTGTCATGTCCACACCACTACTACCCACCATGGCTTCATCGCGCTCCAGCGCTCTTCGAGACGGGCGGACAATGGACCACAAGTAGATGGCAGCCATTGCTGCCGACCGGCTGGCCGGCAGGCAGCTGGAGGACGATGACGTCCCAATGGAGAACATGGTCGTCAATGATCCGGCTCCAAACCCCTCCTCCGTGCCATCCTCGCCGGTGCATTGCACCATGACCGTCGGCGAGGCCCGTGCCCAATATATGGACAGGGTGAGGCAGATGCGTGAGGAGCAGTTCCGGGAGGCGCAGGCCAACGCCGCCTACAACCACCATCTCCTCCAGGAGCACCTGCAGGCGGAGGAGCAAATCACCGCGGAGCGGGCGGAGCAAGAGGCGCTGCTCGACTCGTACCACTCCGCACACAAGGGACGCCTCGAGCGCTGGCGGTACCGCATGCGGGTGGCGGAGGCTGCGGCCGCCTACGAAGAGGCTAGCAAAGAGGGAGATGAAGCGGGCGAGGCGATGTTTGGCGAGACCGAGGACAAGGCAAAGGACAATGCTGGCTCCGACGAGTCCCCGCTCCGCTAGCGTCGACGAGGCCCTGCTCTGCCGAGGCCCCGCAGCACCAACAACGAGGCAGAGGACACCGCCGGCTCCGCCGAGGCCCCACCCCTCCAACAACGAGACAGAGGACATCGCCGGCTCAGGTGAGGCCCCACCCTGCCGGCAACGTGGGGGAGGATTTACACCGCTCCGCTGAGGCGCCACCCGCCGGCAACGAGATAGAGGACATCGCCGGCTCCGCCGAGGCCCCGCCCCGCTGCCAACGAGGTCGCGCCACACAGAAAATGAGGAAGAGTAGAACACGGTAGGTCGCCGCCGCTCGGGTCCAAGTAAGGCCACCGCTGCTACCCTCCGGTTGAAGCCAAGCTAGGCGGGTTGACGATTGACGGCCGGTTAGCTTCTTGGCGGCGACGTGGAGTCGGAGAGCTGCGCTGGAGAAGAACGCTGCTTCTACTTAACTGCTGGCGCAGTTGGCTGACTGACACGTGGGCCCAACAGGCCACATGTCAGTTATGCAACTGCACCTGCATTTAAGTCACTGAAGCTTCTATTCGGCTCAGCGGGACACAGGTGGGTAGCTTCGGTTAATTAATTGTACCTCCAATGCACCCCTTTTTAGTTGAAGAATGTATGAAATGGAATGAAATCTGACATGTTTATATGAAATCCGACCGTGTGTGAATGAATTTATTTCGATTAGTTTGAATTCCTGTATCACTGGCATTGGATGAACATGCAAAACAATACGTACTAGCATTATTCCCAGGGTGATCACCTCGTTTGCAGCAGTTTCACATGTACTCCCTCCGGTCCTTTCTAGTCTGCATACTAGTTTTGTCTGCAGTCAAAGTATCTCTACTTTGACCAATCTTATACAAAAAAGTATGCACTTTCACAATGTGCGAAGTAAAAAAGGAACAGAAGGAGTACAAAGAGTTTGAGCAGCTTTTTAGCGTTTCTGTACATTGCAATCAAACACACAGGCCTGGCAATTCATAGAGAACATTCAAAACAATCAATGATTATGCATCTCAGCGACTCACATGTCAGAGGCAATATTTACTTCACAACTAAAGAATAAAGAAAAAATTGGTCGATGCTACTGACAGCAAAGGGCGTCCCATTCGAAAATATCAAATGCATGTCTTGCTAAAATCAATGAGCTAAATTTGACAAGGTTGTCCCATTCCAAAATATCAAATGCCTACTATTGTCGAATGGGCAGGGTTTGCCATCAGTTCGGACATTGACATGGCACCTTGTCCTAAATAAACAGGCTGTTCTTTTTGTGCAGTTCCACCAAAATCAACCAAATTCGCGCATAGCTTGTATGATTTCGCCCTTATATGTTGCAATGCCTTGAACTTATCGGCACCTCCTTTCTTGTGGTGGAAATGAATGATTCGATGTATTCATGAACATTTTGTGCAGTTCCCATTGAAATCAAGCTGAGTACCCCTGTTTGCACAAATACAAAAAAGTGATTAGTATAAAGCAAACCATACTATGAATTGATAGTTTCAACAGGCACATACATGGTCCATGTAGAACACACTTTTAGAAAAATGGAACTCACCAGAAAGAATCCTAGAACAACATTGTACTCGTGCATCACAGCAAAAAAATGGAGATTTGTCAGTCCTTCTGAGCTGAAGTTAGTTTGGTCTTGTGGGGAGTAATGTAACCATCCTTCAACTGCTCCTTCTAATGAGAAGATAGACAGGGTTTCTTCATCCTGGCATAATCGGAACTAGTCACTTCACGTACTCCATATTCTTCTTCAGAGGAAGATGATCCTTTTGTGCAAAGACAAGAGGACTACTAAATGCTAGCATCCCTGTTTGCACAAGTAGAGATAATTACATATTACATTAAGAGTGGCATCAAATCAGTGGCAAAACAATTGCTCGTTCCAGCCATAGCAGTAAATTAAGATGCAAAACTATATCATTACTTGTGTCATCACAGTTCCAGTGCTTCATTACAGCACTGGGAGTTGATTTTTGTTTTTCTTCCGCTTGTTCTTCCCCTTCATCACTTGGTTCAATAACAGACAAACTTTGCCTTCAATGTAAGATTTGGCATGTCAATTAGGGAGCACAAGTATAGTACTAAACTTAATTTTCTGATGAAAGTGGCAAAATACAGGCCAGCAGTTGTGAAATATCCTTATCTTACCTCAAGGATATTACGGTGCACATACAGATTGGAAGTCGTGTCTCCATTTGTGTAGTTCACGAAAATCAAGCAACATTATCGTACAAGTAGCACAACATATGAAAGCACACTACAGAATCATGTGAAAGAAGGCTAGTACTGACCTCTCAAGATGCGGAATTCAAACAACTCACAAGAAGAAGATTTGAACCAAATTCTCCTTAACGGATCGGAAGTAAGATCTCCTCTTGTGCAGTTCCACTAAGATCAAGCAATCAAGCAACATTGTCAGTGTGACATTTTAGTTGAACTGCACAAAACACTCTTAAAACAGAAGTGTTTTGTGAAGTGCAATAAAAGGCACAATGGCAACGAGGTGAAGTAGATAACCCTATTTACACAGAGGTGCAAAGGAAACAATTAGTGGTCAATAACGGTGGATGACACAAAAGCCAACAAAAAGAAGCATCTACCTTATCTAAATGGGAAATAAAGCAAGACAGTAGCATTTCTCAAATGGTGGCATTGATTAATATTAACATAGAGATTATATTAACAATAAAATTCGTTAAACATGTAATTTTCTTTTAACTGTGGCATTGCATCAATTTTCTAGCGGCATTAATAGAGGTTGTTTGTTTACAGGGACATTTTGGTGTAGGGACTAAAAAACTCTGTGTCAGTCCCATCTAAACCAAACAGGAGGGACTTTTAGGGACGAAAAGTGGGCATTTGGGACTAAAGAAAGAAGACCCCGAGGCAGTCTTTTTGGGACCTTTTCCAACAGTTGCCCCTGCCACGCATCGCACCTTGTCTCTATTAGTTCATTACTAGGGGTAACCTGGTCTTTTAGCATGTCATTTAATAACCTCTGGTCCATGTTTAGTCCCTGGAACCAAGCAGGTAGGGACTAGGGAGTTTTTAACCAAACAGGGCCTTAGATTAACAACAGCTAATGAGCTGCACGGGACAGTGGACGCACCAGCACCATGTGCATCTACTGATGTACTGTGGTCATGCACAGTCTGTTGCAACAAAGAACAAACAACCAAGGAGCATATTTGTGTTGGTCCCAGTTTTGTTATCTTTAGACACCTTTCCCTATGTGAGCGCAGCAAATCTAGTCCTGCTCAAACTCTACAGCCTTGTCCCTTCCTTTCCTTTTTGAACTAGTACTTTTGCCCCTTCCTTTCCTCTTTGAACCACGTCCTAGATTTATGCAACACAACTTTCCCCACTACTTTCCCCCATTCCTTTCCTCTTTGAACCAAGTCCTAGATTCATGCTATACAACTTTCCCCCTTCATTTCCTCTTTGAACCACGTCCTAGATTCATGCCATATACAACTTTTCCCACTACTTTCCCCCACTCCTTTCCTCTTTGAACCACGTCCTAGATTCATGGTATACATGCAGCTAGAGCAATGCATGTGGAGTAAGTAAATTACACCTTAAGGTTCTTGGGGCGGGGTCGTGGGCGACGAGACGGCGGCGAAGAAGAAGAGGTCGGAGGCCCTCCCGCACCGCCGCTGGATGGAAAGTGAACAGCTGCGCCGGTAGTCCCTCGCCGACGGTGACAGCGTTAAGCCTCCTTCCCTTCCCGGCGGCTAGATCCTGTCGGCTCTTTGAGCAGCAGTGAGGGGAGAGAGAGGCCAACGAAGTATTGTTTAGATCTGGAGTGGGCGAGAGAGTGTGAAGAGAGCAACTACAAGCGCTGAGGCTCCAGCGGGAGAGGGCGAGAGAGTGTGAAGAGAGCAACTACAAGCATTGAGGCTCCAGCGTGTATATATATACTAGAGAGAGAGTGTGTGTGAAGCGTGCAAACCCTAGAAAACATTTTGACCAATCAAATAATCCTCCTGGCACGAATTATGCTCAAGTGTAGTTATCGAACCTGAGACCTCAAGTTTGATGAGCGAACAGGCTAACCAGCTACAGAACCCTCCCGTTATGTTCAACGAGAGGGAAATAACCTTTTATACATTCTTCCATTTGTGTGACAAGCATGCCGTGTTTTTTTGTGTGTGTGGGAGTCATTGGGATTTCAATCATAATCGTGTCATGTGACTTTGGTGGTAAGACTATCCAAAGTGGTGCAGAAATAATGCAGCCTTAGTCACCTTACCTCTCTACATGTAGTACGTTAGGTCGAACCAGTCAGAGGGTGAAACAAACAAATTAATAAGAAAAATTAAAAGTGCCAGCGGTGTATCTTACCTCACACATCTCGCTACTGCTCGGGAACACTGTCCAATTGATCCCTCTGTTCACTCACATACTATTTTAAGTGAATCCTTATTATAACATGCACACAAATTTTAGGCACTCGTATTCGACTTAAGTCAGTGTGCCACCGTATCTCGTATACTTACTACTCCTCCATCTAGGTGTAATAAGTCACGTTAGAAGGTGCAACGGGACCAAGGTGCGTGTGTGTGTGTTTAACAGCATGTGTGTGTTAGAGAGAGCGAAAGATCGACCTACTCCTACAGAGAGACGTTGTGTAGTGTACGATTTTAGCCGCAAGAGTCGGTGCATCCTCTCGCTTTTGGGCGTGTCCGGTAGGGACATGCGGACAGCTGCCACACCCGCTCCTGACTAGCCTGGCCCACCCAAAGCCCCTCCATCGCCCGCGCACGCTTCCCGCCCGAAACGGTCAGCGCCGCTCCAAAGAATCGGTGCCGCATTCATGCCCGGGGAGAGCGGACGCGACCTCTCACTGGCGCAAGAGTGATGGTTGCTTTGTCCGTCCAACTTAGTGCTGGGTCTATGTGATTTGACGGCTCATTGGTCTTTATTACTGAGGTGGTAGGACTACTGGATGTCCCACGCTTTCAACGAAAGGTGGTACTACTACTAGATTACAATTTTCTCCATTCTTACAGCGGAGGCGTGCAAGAGCAGTGAAAACACGCAGGCTCAGTGATTACATGGCCCACCTCACACTATCACCGTGCGACACCTAACTCTTTACATAGTACTCCCTTCGTTCCTAAATATTACTAGATGAGTCCCTGCGCGTTGCCGCGGAACAGCGGTATATCTCTCTGCGCAAAATTATCAATTTCATAGAACTAAAAAACTCTATAACCGCATGACAAATGTGGTAGCCAAACTAAATAAACTCCCATCATCATTTAGATCATCACACGTAAGGAAAAAAGATCAGCCAACTCCTACTGCATAATGGGATTATATTTTTCTTTTTGACATGTTAATGGGACTTAAAAGCTCACTTACATGCATAATGGGATTATATTTTTCTTTTTGACATGTTGATGTGATTTAAAACCCACTCACATGCATGTGCCACGGTATTTCTGCATGCTTGCATGTGGCTTAGTGCGGAGCCTCTCAATGTCTAGATCAGACGGCTATTATGGACTGATTTACTTCATCTAACGGCTACACCAATTTTGATGATGTGGCCAAGGAGAGGATAGAGAATTCCTAGTAGTGGGGGCTAGCTATTACGAGTAGATAAGTCTTTGTAGAGATTCCACTACATACGGAACAAAATGAATGAATCTACACTTAAAATGCATCTATATTCATCCGCATGTGGTTCATTGTGAAATCTCTACAAAGACTTATATTTAGGAACGGAGGAAGTACTAGTACAGTATGTACTGTAATTTATCAGCGAGATAAATTTTTACAATGCTATGAAGCTTCCAGCTTCTGTTACATGTATCTTGCGTCCAAGGTTGCCTGTTGCAACATTTCATCAAATACAAAGGAGACTAACATGCATGCTATTGCATCTCAATGATTGATAGATCATAGCAAATATGTACTCCCTCCGTTCCAAAATAGGTGTCTCAACTTTGTGCAAACTTTAGTACAAAGTTGTACTACTACTAAAGTTGACACTTATTTTGGAACAGAGGCAGCTAAAGAAAAAAATGATCCATGCAATCCCTAGCCCTTGAACCGTGAACCCTGACCAGGCTTCAATTTGCTGGCAATGTTCGAGCTTCCTAATAAATGAAGTTTGCAACCTTTTGACCATCGGATCATTTTGTGCAGTTTCACCAAAATCGATATGAGCATCCCTGTGGCAAAGAAATTGAAGAAGCATGATTAGAATAAGATTACTAGGACTAGTTGATGAGACATAAACTCATCACAAATACAGTACGTAGAAGCTAGTAGAGGTATGTGCGGGGCAAAGAAGTAGAGAAATATCCACAGGGAGTGATGTGGGCAGCTGGAGCAGTGGTGCAAGCCGACTGTAAAGGGAGTTGTACCTGAGGGACGTAGCTCAACCTTGAGGAGGGCGGTGGGAGGCGGCAACTACCCACGTCGCGGCAGTGAGCAAGGGACGAAGGAAACCTCACTGGCTTTGTGAGAGAGAACAGCAGGGACCCCTGATCGGGACGTGCCGACAGTGGGTTTTCGCCGTCGGCGACGGCCACCGCATCTACACTAAGCATCCACCCCTTCCCCAAGCGGACGTGATCCGTCGGGATGTTAGAGATGTGGCCACTTTCATTTTCCACGAGAGTGTGTGAAGAGAGCAACCCCAGCAAGCAACCGTGTAGGCTGGCCCGTCCTGACTATGTATATAGTGGAGCGGTTTCCTTTTCTCTCTATATGAACCTATCATATTGCGTACGTGCCACTGAAGAAAAAAACTTTATTTATAAATGACGCGGCACCTACTACTCGTTCTCCTATAACCTTGCGCTTGGCATCTCCAAAATATTAACCTTGCGATTGGCTCTTTGCCTCTTCGGGAAGTCGAGCAATAATGGTAGTGCAGTATATATCATTCTGGCTATATGAGACCGAATGAATTGTTGCACGTCCACTAGGTGGGCGAGGGTCGAGGGGCGAGGGAGAGTGCTACATACGGAGCAAAATGAGTGAATCTACACTCTAAAATACGTCTATATACATCAGTGTTTGGAGTATGTACTAGTAGTTCATATTGAAATCTACTAAAGGACATATATATTCCAAATAATATGACATAATCTCTATAACCATGGTAGTAGGGACGAGGAGTAAATGGAGGGAGTAGTAAATTTTTCTCCTCATCCTACGAGCCACCGCGCGCATGGAAGAGGGAGCGGGCATAAGGCGGAGCAACCTTCACCTCATCCTGCGAGCCACCGCGCCCGTGGGCGGGGGAGACGGCGTACTAAGCAAGCTTCTCCTTGTTCTGCGAGTTGACGGGACACATCAAAAGTACTCCAGTGTATAGAGCCTTGCCTCTAAGGTAGGCCCCACATGGTTTGCCTCTTTTTTTAACATAACACGTCAAGTCACAATTTGTTTGTTCACCCGTGGTAGACGATCCTCCCTCCACCAAGTGGACAACCAGTACACGTGCCAAATTACCACGTGGGTTGCCTTTTTCGTACAGAAATTAGCTCCACCGTGTACCCGCGCGGGTGTGGTTGGGAAAGAGACGGGAGTACGTGCGATGTGCATGCACCTCTTCTCTTCGTGCACGTCCCCCACCTACGTGGGTGTGTGTGAGAGATACAAACCGCGTTCATGAGTGTTTTTTGTTTTGGGGTGGGGGTGGGGTGGGGGGTTGATTTCGTGAATTATTTGTGGGAATATGTGTTGATGACATCTCAAACAAAATTTTGCATGCAATGTGTGTGAAATGGAGGCCTATCCATATCATACATAGAGGGTAGAGCAATCCACGAGAAGAGAGGGAGGGGTCATAGAGCCGAAGAGAGGATCAAGTGGGTGGGTGCGAGATCGATGAAGAGAGCCATCGAAAATGTGTGTGTGTGCAAGTCAAAGATATAGGGTGAATGGCCTACCGGAACGTTAGAGGGCACATGTCAAGTTTGTGTGTCGCAGGGAGACATGACTAGAGGACTCCATGTATCAGTGTGTGGGGGGGGAGGGGTAGGCAGAGGCCTAACTATAGGGGTAGAACGACTCGTATATGTGTCGAGAAGGAGAGACCCAGCTATGTCTTGAGGGAGATCTGTCGACATCCATACATAACTGAAGGGCGGGAAATATGATAGGACAGAGAGAGAGAGAGAGAGAGGCAGGGAGAGGGAGGGAGAGGGGTAGAGTGCTGGATGGGTGATGGAGTTGCTTCTCGAAGATGGTGGGAGAGGCCTACTAGACAAACTGAGGGTGGAACTGCAATGTTATCAATAAGAGTGGGGATGTGTTTCTATGTGTGCCTGTGCGTGATAGATCTGTCGGGACGCATCCATGGATGATGAAGGGGAACCATGTGTTTGGTAAGCAAACCTAACTAGATCGGTAGATCAATTGTTGTTTGTCGGAGGAAGAGAGAGACACAACTAATGAGGTAGATCGATTGACGTGTGGGTAAAAACGAGTTATAAGGACCTAGCTAGCTATATGTATAGCGAGAGATCGGTCGGTGTACGTCCATTTGTTAGAGGCAAATAAGGCCCAGCGAGACGGATAGACAGAGAGAATGGAGCTAGGAGGTGGTGCGAGAGGCCCAACTACTAGCTAGATAAGGGGAGGAGTGTGCGGTTGTGAGATCGATGAAAATAGGGGCGAGAGTTTACACGTGTGTCTGACCGTATGAGAGACACGAGGCAAGGACACATAAAGGAGGAGATTGAAGGTGTGTGTGTGTGTGTATGTTGTAGGCAGGCATCGCTGGAGAGGTTTATCGATCAGTGTCTGTCGGAAAGGAGTTGTGGAGACTCTGGGAGAACAACCTAAAGAAAAAAATGAATGTGCCCGGTGGATAGAATGCCGAGGGAGGGGGAGGGCGAGGAGGGCGTGTGCATGCACGAGAGAAAGTTAGTGGTAGCTACAAAGGTTAGAGGATTGTGTGGGTGTAAGAGACTAACAAAGATCATAATTTGATATGAAAGCGGATTCATATATTTGAATAGGAGATCATAGTGTTTTAAACATTGCATGCATAAATATAGCGGTGATACACGTGCTGTGCACATGTTATACCATAATGTGATAATGCATGGCGTTTGCAACTCACAGCTAAATTCCGAACAATCTAAACCATACTATACATCAAACAATCTCACATTTTATTTGAATTTGTGATAATGTGTGGCATTTGCAGCTTACAACTAAATATCAAACAATCTAAACAATACTATATATCGAACATTCTCACATTTTATTTGAATTTGTGGTAATGTGTGGTGTTTGCAACTCACATCTAAATACTTGTAGGCGTAGGGGGCGGGGCACCATACATAATATGATAAACAAATTATACATATGAGACATGGTTTAGATTATGAAGATCTAGCTAGAGCTAGAAATCTAATGTGATTTGAAATTAAAATAAAGTGGATTCGAAAAATCTAGTTAGAGTTCATATAGTACACATAGTTCATATGTAACTCGAGACTAATCATGTGGTGTGTTGTGAAGATAATACACAAATGATGGTTTAACTTGACAATAATGATGATTGTAGATCTTACTAAAACAGAGAAACAAATTCAAATGCTTTGACTTCACAACAATCATTATTGTAGATCTTATTCAAATAGAGAAACGAATTCAAATTTAGTTCATATTGAAGCGGTAGTATATACGTTTGGAATGCACTAAAATGTCCATTTGAGTAGTAGGTTGCATGCATTATACACGTAGCGAAATATTTTAACTGGACATAACATGAATTCAAAGTTTTGAATGACATTTGTAGTGTGCATTGATTTGGTACAATACACGTTAGGCTTGTCCGGAAATTTCAACCCGCGCCTTGTTAGCCCGAAATATTTAAGATATATCTTTGTCTCGTTGTGCTCCAACAACTCCCTCCATCTCAACCCGCGCCTTGCTATTCCAAAAATACAACGCGCGTGAAAACTCCCACCTCCTGTGAAATCCCGACACGCGAAATGCCCGTGGTACACCTGAACCGAAAGAACCGCCTCAAATTGGTGCGGGTACTTTCGTAACTTACCCCACATTTCGGACAAACGCGTCTCTAAGCCATGGTTCCCCACTGCCATCCCATCCGCCCACCCATTTGTACACCGAGGCCACGAAAACCCGCGACGAAACCCCACACCCTGCTCCATCCGCCACCCAGCTGGAGCCTCTTCCCCGATGACAACGTCCACAGCAACACCTCGACGTCCCTCATCCACCATACCGGATGAGGATCCATCATTGATCTCATCGTCCCGCCGGTTCAGCCACCCCGTCCTCCACCTCCAAGGAGCTACCCCGATGTTCCCCTCGTCTTTCGCGCCACCTCCATTCCCACACCGCCGTCTTCACCTGCACCACCGGAAGAGCATCATCATCACCATTTCCTCGGATGAAGCTGCGGCCTAATTGGCGCCACCAAAGAGGTTGTACACTAATCGCCGCATTTTCTTCTTGATTCGATCTCACGGTGCTGCCGGCACTCGGTCCCGAGCCGACACGGCACGGCTCCATCCACGGCGGTGTCGCCGGCCACTTCCTCCACGGCGTCGCTCCCTCGGCGGTGACGTCCACATCAGTAGGAGCTGTTGCTGCTTTAGCTCTCGCTCGCGCTGCTGCTCTGCTCTTGCTCTCGGTCCCCTGCCGGGTCTACTCTTGCTATTGCTCTTGCTCGCGCTGCTACTCTCGCTCTTGCTCTTGCTTGCGATGCTGCTCCGATTTAGCTACACTTTAGTCAACTGAATGGACTTTTGGGTCAGTCGATTTTCAGGGGGTGGGGGGCTCGCCGGGGTGAAGGAAGAACCAGCCGCAGCGGGGAGGGGGGCTCGCCGGAGAGGTACGCCACTATCTATCTTAGTGTTCAGGATGGGGTGGTGGTCGCCTGCGGTGGCGGGGCATTGGCGAGGCGGTGGCGTGGGGATCGTCGGAGAAAAAGCTCGGCACGGGGGGGGGGGGGGGGGGCTAGAGGGGATGGCCGGGGCGGCGGCGGACCGGCGGTGAGGAGTGTTTTCGGGGCGGGCGGGGCGGTGCACCGCCGGCCGCGGGCGGTGGGGGGCTGCTCTTTGGCCGGTGGTGGCTGGCGGCTCAGGGGGGTGGAGGTTGAAGATGAACCGCAGGCCCTTGATTTCGTATCCAACGGCTGCAAAATCGATTGACCAGAGATGAAAAAGTCAGTCGACCGACGTGTAGCCTCACCTTGCTAGTGCGTTCAGTTTTGACAGCAAAATTCAGTTTCGACAGCAAAATTCAGTTTCGATAGCAAAATTCAGTTTCGACAGTTAAGTTCAGTTTCGACAGTTAAGTTCAGAGATGAGCGGCTGATGTATTTCACATCTAGCACTTTGTGGTTATGTATTTTACGTCATGTATTGGAGATGCTATTAGAATTCCACTCAGGTTAACGTTGTTCGTTGTGTCTCTTGTCCTGCTTCAGCCTCGGCATTGTACAACTCACCGGAGCTGCTCCAGTGACGAAACCCTCCATCACAACAGAGCAGTACCTCGGGCTCCATCTCCATATGCCTAAGATCTTCTTCCCCTCCTCCGATAGCAAAGTCAGCCAGAGCATCCTCACCGGCCAACCCAATCACGCTGAGATCGACATGGCTTCACCAAAGAGGTTGTACACCTGTTGCATCTCTTTTTTACTCTACATGTTATATATATATTGTCCACTGAGCACGCGGATTTGTTCCTTTAGTGTCTCCTTGAAAGAAAAAACATAGGAATTTTAATTTTAACTTGTCCTCCTTTTCAAATTCCTATTCATGAAGCATAAGAGTAAGAGATAGTAGCATAATAGCATTATAACCGTACATTTTCTTGTGGTTTGACTTAATCTCACCATGCTTCTTTGCATCCTGTGATCTTCCAATTGTTGTGAATCAAACACCCTGATTGGCAGAAATCATGTGTTTTTAAATTCTCTATTTTGCACGTGCATTCCTATCCTATTCCTGTCTATTTCCTATCCCTGCATTGTTGGAATCCTCCAATTCAAACGAGCCCTTACATAATTACTTCTCTTACAGATAGTTGTTAAAGAAAACCTTGCGTGGTTTGTCCCGCTCCTGCTGCGTCTTCGTCCACCCCAGCTCAACTTCTCCAACGATAGAAGGGTCCAGCATAGCAGGGATCCGTCCTCCAGACTGTCTTTTGCCGCCTCAGATCTTCTTCCCTGCTGCTGGCAGCCATGAAAACTGCATTACCATCATCAACCGAGCAGATGACCTCGAGGACTACACGGGTCCGCAAGAGAGGTCGCACTCTTTCACGTCTGCTTACTTATGCATCGCTTAATATTACATGCTACTTTATCGTCCTGTTCACCGATTAGACTCTGAGTCATCTCCAAACTAATGGTCAAACCTAAGTTTTTAAATGGTTGTGGGGTACATATCGAGGCCGCTATCAATAGTATCTATCTACTATCTGGTTAATCTCTGGTGTCTACTATGAGTTTCATGTTGGGTGGGAAACAAACAGTAAAGAAGCCATTATCTGTATTTTTTAATGGCAGCCATTATCTGCGTGCTATTATTGGTTTTGGGTCTATCCACAGGTTGCTACCATCACTCTGGATTTCTGCATGCACTCCTTACATAATCTCACTATGTTTTATTCCTATGCATGACAGTTATTGTAAACAATGGAACTGAATATGTAGAGCAAAAGAGACGAGCCTTGCGTGGCAATAACATTTCATGCAGATGTCGCTCCATGGTAGGCGCAAAGGCAGCCCCCCTCCATGCATTTCGGATTGTAACCGAGAGGAAGATATCTGTTCTGAGGGGGATTCAGAAGGAGAAGACAACTCCTATTTACCCCCTGAGGTGTTCGTTCTAACTTGGCATGCTGATGTTGGGTATATCATGCATATGGTGTCTTGCATTGCTTACTTTATACATCAAATATGTCATCTGCTTAGTTTAGACATCCTTTGTGTGAATGCCATCTGTTTAGTTTATTCATCGTTTATGTGAATTATGCAACGCCATCTTGTTTAGCCAGGCATCATATATGTGAATTTTGCAATGCCATCCTGCTTAGCCAGTCATCTTATATGTGAATTATATTAGGCCATCCTTTTTTCGTTACATATTACATTTGTCAACAATGTTAGTACATTCAACTGCTCTTTGTGTGCATCAGCCATTTGACACGGTGATGGCAAATTCTGGAGTGAAAACAAGGTCTTCAGAGAAGACTATGCTATGTGACGAAGCACATATCTCGCTGGTAACGGATAGCTCCTCAGAGGAGGATTTAGAGACAGATGACCAGTCCTATCCCCCCCCCTCGAGGTGTATGCTCTAACTTGGCAGGGTTATGTTGCTCATATCGTGCGTATGGTGTCTCGCATTGCTATGTCATTTTATTAGTTTAGACATGCTTTGTGTGAATGCCACCTGTTCAGTGTCTAATTATCATATATGTGAATTATGCATTGCCATCTTGTTGCAAGACATTATATATGTGAATTATACAATGCTATCTTGTTGCAAAGGCATTATATATGTGAATTATGCAATGCCATGCTGTTTAGCCAATCATCATGTATGTGAATTATATCATGCTATCATTTTTTTGTATTACGTGTTCTATTTGTCGACAACGTTTGTATATTCAACTACTCTTCTTGTGCATCAGCCATTTGAAGCGGTGATGGAAGTATCTGGAGTGAAAACAAGGTATTCAAAGCAGACAATGCTACCTGCTGAAGCAGACATCTTGTTGGTTACAGAGAGCTCCTCAAAGGAGGATTCAGAGACAGATGACCAGTCCTATTTCCCCCCCTGAGGTCTATGCTCAAACTTGACAGGGTTATATTACCCATGCCATGCATGTTGTCTTACATTGGTTAGTTTTTACATCATATACGGATTGCCATCTGCTTACTTGCTTACTATATAAATCATATATTTGAATTATATCATGCCGTCATGTTTACATAGTACATACACATCATCTATCTGAATTATGGCATGGCAACCCATTTAATAAAGACATCATATAGTTATATCATCTCATCCTGTTTAGTGTGTACAGTGATCATATTTTGAATTATGGCATTCTATCCGTGAATGTATGTGAATTATGGCATGCCAACCTATTTAATAAACACATTATATAGTTATGTCATGTCATCATGTTTACATAGTCTCATATTTTGAACTATGTATTTCCATCTTTTTTAGTTATCCATCATAATGTGAAATTGTGTCATGCTATCTTGTTTAGTTAGCCATCATATATGTGAAATTGTGTCATGCTATCCTGTTTGGTTAGACAACATAAATATGAATTATTTCATGCCCTCTTTTATTCCCCACTATCCATTGCACCTGTCTATCATACAATGTCTATACTTTCAATTACTTTTCTTGTTTATCAGCCATTTGAATTGGAGAGCGTGATGGCAGTATATAAGGGAGTAACAACACGGTCTTCAGAAAAGATAGTGCTACCAATTGATGTAGATAGAACCACGGTTGTACTTAACCAAGGACTAGATCCACCACACATAACCCAGACTCTTGCAGATTGTACCCCTACCCAGTTGGACAGAGAACCAGCTACACCCCTTCTAACCCCAACCCCGGAAGATAGTAACCCAGTTCCAGTTGACACAGCACCATCTCCACCACAGAGCACCCAAACACGAGCAGTTAGTAAGGGAACTGCAGTGCCCAAAGCACGAGGACCACCACTCCGAATCCCAACTCAACGCTTAAAGGAGAAGAAGATTTGTCCTCAGTTCTGGTTCTGTAGCTATGGTTCATACTCCTTTGCTCTTGCATTACTGTATTTACTCATACCAACTATTTTCAAATTTGAAGGATGGAATTGAAACTCCAATGGCGCAATAGGCATGTTTTAAACCTATTTCTTTAACTGGTTTGCTGTTGTAACATGCTCTATGTTGATTTCAGTTTCAATTGAACAAATAATTATGTTCTCATGTCATGCACATTACAAGTGTTGTTATTGCTCTATAGTTACCCACACTTATATTCTATCTATTTTGCTTTGTCTTGAACAAATATTATTTGAATTGTGTCTCTATCTTGTTTTGGCAACAAAAACTAGAATGATATATACCATAAAGTGACCATGGTACATAGATATATGTTTGTTTCATCCTGTTATCCTGTCCACTTTACTACTGAACTCATTTACCAAAATGAGTTTCATGTACAACATGGTAAACATGTAATGTGTCTGCTTGTTTCTCTTTTAGAATGCGGACAAAATATTGGAGAACAGTACCGCGTTATCCAATGGTAAAGGAAGTACTGCAGATAAGGTTCAAGATAGTGAGACATCCCTGTTGGTCTCCAAGAAAGCTGATAAAAACTATCTTGACGACTGTGAGGGAACCCAAAAGTCATGTCTTGATGTAGTGTTCGAGTTACTGGCCACTACTGCTGGCACAAGCTCTTCGAACTCGCTGCCTTAATCAGTTCATCTTCTTGAGTCTCAACTTCAACTTGAAAAACACCGATCAGATGTGCTGCGACAGGAAGCTGAAGGACTGAGGAAGTCCTTGCAGAATTCAGATGCATATTTTCTGGTGCAACAGCAAGCGCTGGAGGATTTAAGCGCCAAACAAGAGAAAGTTAATAAGCTTGCTAAGCATCTTGCCAGCATTATGGGTACCTAGGATATTGTTTCTTGAGATCTTCTGAAGTGGTTTCAGTTCTGGATTTGTTTTGCTGCGGCGTTTATTTGCGCTCGTCGCCAACTTTGAAACCAGTGTATATGATATGCTGCTTTGTTCCCTATATTTGCATTGATGGCAAACTTTGATGCCTAGTGGATGTAATATGTGTAATAGCCGTGATAGCCTAGCATTAGTTGCTTGCTTATTTATTTCCTTGTTGTCTTATTTATTTGTTTGCTTGTAGTCATTGCAGTTCTTTTTCCGCGGTTAGCTAGTGGCTGCAATAACCTATTTTTTAAAACTAGGCCACAATAACCATGGGCTAATATTTACTGTAGTGACACTGGGCCTCCTACTGGCTGTAGAAACAGTGGGCCTTCTATGGGCCGTAGAAAGAATGGGCCTTCTATGGGCTGTAGAAACAATGGGCCTTCTGCAGGCCGTATCATCAATGGGCCTTATATGGGCCGTATGATCAATTGGCCAAACATGGGCCAAACAGACCGCATTATGGCCGTAAACGGGCTAGACTTGGAATCGTCCGTTCATGGGCCGACCATAACGGGCCATCGTTAATAGGCCGTATTTGATGACGTTATGAAAACGGCCCAACGTATTAACGGACCACAAATGGGCCAACTGTAACCACGGGCTGAATTTGGCCCACAAGCAGAAAATGACAGTAACAGGACGTAAGTAAACGAATGCTGGAAATGAGCCCAAGAATAAATGGGCTCTGAGAAGGCCGAAAGATAACATAGGCTAGAAACGGCCCAACGGAATAATGGGCTGTTAATGGCTATAAAGTGATACACTGTTCATTACGGGCCAGTTTCACCACGGGCCGTTAATGGGTGTAAAGTGATACACTGTTCATTACGGGCTAGTTTCACCACGGGTCGTTAATAGGCCAAGAGTTACATAGGGCCTCATTTGGGCCGAACGACGTCATGGGCCATACATGCGCTAGAAGTGAAAATGGGCTGGAATCATATTGGATGGCCAAGATGACGCTACTGGGCCTAATTCGGATAGGGCGTAGCGGGCCTTGGGTTAGCGGGCTGTAAATGGGCTATATGCGAACAGGCCGTTAACAGGCTTTCCATGGGCCGGCCCGCCACCTTTTGACCAAGTCAAACGGGCCGGCCTTTTCACAGGAATGGGTCTCTGTTGGGCCGTGCCACATGTCGACGTATCATAGGCGCCTTCCGTCCAATGAGTGGATGATATCTGTCCCAATGATGAGCCGACACGTGTTTCCTCTAGCCAATGATGATTTTACACGTGGAAAATCCCCATTGGTCGGGGCTGTTAACGGGTTATCGGATCCAAAACCCGACCCAATAGCTTAATGGCGTTCCGTTACAGTGGATGCCACGTGTTGGTCACCCTTGACGAAAGCACTTCTGTGACGCGTGATTTATCGTCATGGAAGTGGACACTTCCGTGATGATAATTTTGGTAATGTCATGGAACACTTTGAAGGAAATATGCCCTAGAGGCAATAATAAAGTTATTATTTATTTCCTTATATCATGATAAATGTTTATTATTCATGCTAGAATTGTATTAACCGGAAACATAATACATGTGTGAATACATAGACCAACAGAGTGTCACTAGTATGCCTCTACTTGACTAGCTCGTTAATCAAAGATGGTTATGTTTCCTAACCATGAACAAAGAGTTGTTATTTGATTAACGAGGTCACATCATTAGTTGAATGATCTGATTGACATGACCCATTCCATTAGCTTAGCACCCGATTGTTTAGTATGTTGCTATTGCTTTCTTCATGACTTATACATGTTCCTATAACTATGAGATTATGCAACTCCCGTTTACCAGAGGAACACTTTGGGTACTACCAAACGTCACAACGTAACTGGGTGATTATAAAGGAGTACTACAGGTGTCTCCAATGGTAGATGTTGGGTTGGCGTATTTCGAGATTAGGGTTTGTCACTCCGATTGTCGGAGAGGTATCTCTGGGCCCTCTCGGTAATACACATCACATAAGCCTTGCAAGCATAATAACTAAGATGTTAGTTATGAGATGATGTATTACGGAACGAGTAAAGAGACTTGCCAGTAACGAGATAGAACTAGGTATTGGATACCGACGATCGAATTTCGGGCAAGTAACATACCGATGACAAAGGGAACAACGTATGTTGTTTTGTGGTCTAACCGATAAAGATCTTCATAGAATATGTAGGAGCCAATATGAGCATCCAGGTCCCGCTATTGGTTATTGACCGGAGACGTGTCTCGGTCATGTCTACATTGTTCTCGAACCGTAGGGTCCGCACGCTTAACGTTACGATGACAGTTATTATGAGTTTATGCATTTTGATGTACCGAAGATTGTTCGGAGTCCCGGATGTGATCACAGACATGACGAGGAGTCTCAAAATGGTCGAGACGTAAAGATTGATATATTGGAAGGCTATGTTTGGACATCGGAAGTGTTCCGGGTGAAATCGGGATTTTACCGGAATACCGGGAGGGTTACCGGAACCCCCCGGGAGGCAAATGGGCCTATTGGGCCTTAGTGGAAAAGTGAAAGGGGCTGCCCACAAGGGCTGCGCGCCTCCCCCCCTTCCCTAGTCCTATTAGGACTAGGAGAAGGGGCCGGCCCCCTCTTTCTCTCTTCCCTTTGGAAGAATCCTATTAGGAATAGGATTGGGGGGGGGGAGTCCTACTCCCGGTAGGAGTAGGACTCCTCCTGCGCCCCTCTCCCTAGCCGGCCGAACCCCTCCCCCTGCTCCTTTATATACGGGGGCAGGGGGCACCCCATAGACACACAAGTTGATCATTGTTGATCGTTCCTTAGCCGTGTGCGGTGCCCCCTGCCACCAAATTCCACCTCGGTCATATCGTTGTAGAGCTTAGGCGAAGCCGTGCGTCGGTAGTTCATCAAGATCGTCATCACGCCGTCGTGCTGACGGAACTCTTCCTCGACACTTTGCTGGATCGGAGCACGAGGATTGTCATCGAGCTGAACGTGTGCTAAGAACTCGGAGGTGCCGGAGTAACGGTGCTTGAATCGGTTGGATCGGGAAGAAGACGTACGACTACTTCCTCTACGTTGTGTGATCGCTTCCGCAGTTGGTCTGCGTTGGTACGTAGACAACACTCTCCCCCTCGTTGCTATGCATCACCATGATCTTGCGTGTGCGTAGGAAAATTTTCGAAATTACTGCGTTCCCCAACAGTGGCATCCGAGCCTAGGTTTTATGGTTTGATGTTATTTGCACGAGTAGAACACAAGTGAGTTGTGGGCGATACAAGTCATACTGCCTACCAGCATGTCATACTTTGGTTCGGCGGTATTGTTGGACGAGACGATCCAGACCAACCTTACGCGTACTCTTACGCGAGACCGGTTCCCTCGATGTGCTTTGCACATAGATGGCTTGCGAAAGACTGTCTCCCCAACTTTAGTTGAACCAAGTGTGGCTACGCCCCGTCCTTGAGAAGGTTAAAACGGAGTCTATTTGACGAACTATCGTTGTGGTTTTGATGCGTAGGTGAGATGAGTTCTTACTTAAGGCCGTAGCAGCCACGTAAAACTTGCAAAAACAAAGTAGAGGACGTCTAACTTGTTTTTGCAGGGAATGTTGTGATGTGATATGGTCAATGCATGATGCTGATTTTATTGTATGAGATGATCATGTTTTGTAACCAAGTTATCGGCAACTGGCAAGAGCCATATGGTTGTCGCTTTATTGTATGCAATGCAATCGCGATGTAATGCTTTACTTTATTACTAAGCGGTAGTGATAGTCGTGGAAGCATAAGATTGACGAGACGACAACGATGCTACGATGGAGATCAAGGTGTCGCGCCGGTGACGATGGTGATCATGACGGTGCTTCGGAGATGGAGATCACAAGCACAAGATGATGATGGCCATATCATATCACTTATATTGATTGCATGTGATGTTTATCCTTTTATGCATCTTATCTTGCTTTGATTGACGGTAGCATTATAAGATGATCTCTCACTAAATTATCAAGAAGTGTTCTCCCTGAGTATGCACCGTTGCCAAAGTTCGTCGTGCCCAGACACCACGTGATGATCGGGTGTGATAAGCTCTACGTCCATCTACAACGGGTGCAAGCCAGTTTTGCACACGCAGAATACTCAGGTTAAACTTGACGAGCCTAGCATATGCAGATATGGCCTCGGAACACAGAGACCGAAAGGTCGAGCGTGAATCATATAGTAGATATGATCAACATGACGATGTTCACCATTGAAAACTACTCCATCTCACGTGATGATCGGTTATGGTTTAGTTGATTTGGATCACGTGATCACTTAGAGGATTAGAGGGATGTCTATCTAAGTGGGAGTTCCTAAGTAATTTGATTAACTGAACTTAAACTTATCATGAACTTAGTACCTGATAGTATCTTGCTTATTTATATTGATTGTAGATAGATGGCTCGTGCTGTTGTTCCGTTGAATTTTAATGCATTCCTTGAGAAAGCAAAGTTGAAAGATGATGGTAGCAATTACACGGACTGGGTCCATAACCTGAGGATTATGCTCATTGCTGCACAGAAGAATTACGTCCTGGAAGCACCGCTGGGTGCCAGGCCTGCTGCTGGAGCAACACCAGATGTTATGAACGTCTGGCAGAGCAAAGCTGATGACTACTCGATAGTTCAGTGTGCCATGCTTTACGGCTTAGAATCGGGACTTCAACGACGTTTTGAACGTCATGGAGCATATGAGATGTTCCAGGAGTTGAAGTTAATATTTCAAGCAAATTCCCGAATTGAGAGATATGAAGTCTCCAATAAGTTCTATAGCTGCAAGATGGAGGAGAACAGTTCTGTCAGTGAGCATATACTCAAAATGTCTGGGTATAATAATCACTTGATTCAGATGGGAGTTAATCTTCCAGATGATTGCGTCATTGACAGAATTCTCCAATCACTGCCACCAAGCTACAAGAGCTTCGTGATGAACTATAATATGCAAGGGATGAACAAGACTATTCCCGAGCTCTTCGCATTGCTGAAAGCTGCGGAGGTAGAAATCAAGAAGGAGCATCAAGTGTTGATGGTTAACAAAACCACTAGTTTCAAGAAAAAGGGCAAAGGGAAGAAGAAGGGAAACTTCAAGAAGAACAGCAAGCAAGTTGCTGCTCAGGAGAAGAAACCCAAGTCTGGACCTAAGCCTGAAACTGAGTGCTTCTACTGCAAGCAGACTGGTCACTGGAAGCGGGACTGCCCCAAGTATTTGGCGGATAAGAAGGATGGCAAGGTGAACAAAGGTATATGTGATATACATGTTATTGATGTGTACCTTACTAGAGCTCGCAGTAGCACCTGGGTATTTGATACTGGTTCTGTTGCTAATATTTGCAACTCGAAACAGGGACTACGGAATAAGCGGACGCTAGCAAAGGACGAGGTGACGATGCGCGTGGGAAACGGTTCCAAAGTCGATGTGATCGCGGTCGGCACGCTACCTCTACATCTACCTTCGGGATTAATATTAGACCTAAATAATTGTTATTTGGTGCCAGCGTTGAGCATGAACATTATATCTGGATCTTGTTTAATGCGAGACGGTTATTCATTTAAATCAGAGAATAATGGTTGTTCTATTTATATGAGTAATATCTTTTATGGTCATGCACCTTTGAAGAGTGGTCTATTCTTGTTGAATCTCGATAGTAGTGATACACATATTCATAATGTAGAAGCCAAAAGATGCAGAGTTGATAATGATAGTGCAACTTATTTGTGGCACTGCCGTTTAGGTCATATCGGTGTAAAGCGCATGAAGAAACTCCATACTGATGGGCTTTTGGAACCACTTGATTATGAATCACTTGGTACTTGCGAACCGTGCCTCATAGGCAAGATGACTAAAACACCGTTCTCCGGTACTATGGAGAGAGCAACAGATTTATTGGAAATCATACATACCGATGTATGTGGTCCGATGAATATTGAGGCTCGTGGCGGATATCGTTATTTTCTCACCTTCACAGATGATTTAAGCAGATATGGGTATATCCACTTAATGAAACATAAGTCTGAAACATTTGAAAAGTTCAAGGAATTTCAGAGTGAAGTTGAAAATCATCGTAACAAGAAAATAAAGTTTCTACAATCTGATCGTGGAGGAGAATATTTGAGTTACGAGTTTGGTGTACATTTGAAAAATTGTGGAATAGTTTCGCAACTCACGCCACCCGAAACACCACAGCGTAATGGTGTGTCCGAACATCGTAATCGTACTTTACTAGATATGGTGCGATCTATGATGTCTCTTACTGATTTACCGCTATCGTTTTGGGGTTATGCTTTAGAGACGGCCGCATTCACGTTAAATAGGGCACCATCAAAATCCCTTGAGACGACGCCTTATGAACTATGGTTTGGCAAGAAACCAAAGTTGTCGTTTCTTAAAGTTTGGGGCTGCGATGCTTATGTGAAAAAGCTTCAACCTGATAAGCTCGAACCCAAAGCGGAGAAATGTGTCTTCATAGGATACCCAAAGGAAACTGTTGGGTATACCTTCTATCACAGATCCGAAGGCAAGACATTCGTTTCTAAGAATGGATCATTTCTAGAGAAGGAGTTTCTCTCGAAAGAAGTGAGTGGGAGGAAAGTAGAACTTGACGAGGTAACTGTACCTGCTCCCTTATTGGAAAATAGTACATCACAGAAAACTGTTTCTGCGACCCCTATACCAATTAGTGAGGAAGCTAATGATGATGATCATGAAACTTCAGGACAAGATACTACTGAACCACGTAGATCAACCAGAGTGAGATCCGCACCAGAGTGGTACGGTAATCCAGTTCTGGAAGTCATGCTACTAGATCATGATGAACCTACGAACTATGAAGAAGCGATGGTGAGCCCAGATTCCGCAAAGTGGCTTGAGGCCATGAAATCTGAGATGGGATCCATGTATGAGAACAAAGTATGGACTTTGGTTGACTTGCCCGATGATCGGCAAGAAATTGAGAATAAATGGATCTTCAAGAAAAAGACTGACGCTGACGGTAATGTTATTGTCTATAAAGCTCGACTTGTCGCAAAAGGTTTTCGACAAGTTCAAGGGGTTGACTACGATGAGACCTTCTCACCCGTAGCGATGCTTAAATCCGTTAGAATCATGTTAGCAATTGCCGCATTTTATGATTATGAAATATGGCAGATGGATGTCAAAACTGCATTCCTGAATGGATTTCTGGAAGAAGAGTTGTATATGATACAACCAGAAGGTTTTGTCGATCCAAAGGGAGCTAACAAAGTATGCAAACTCCAGCGATCCATTTATGACTGGTGCAAGCATCTCGGAGTTGGAATAAACGCTTTGATAGTGTGATCAAAGCATTTGGCTTTATACAAACTTTTGGAGAAGCCTGTATTTACAAGAAAGTGAGTGGGAGCTTGTAGCATTTCTGATATTATATGTGGATGACATATTGCTGATTTGAAATGATATAGAATTTCTGGATAGCATAAAGGGATACTTGAATAAAAGTTTTTCGATGAAAGACCTCGGGGAAGCTGCTTACATATTAGGCATAAAGATCTATAGAGATAGATCAAGACGCTTAATTGGACTTTCACAAAGCACATACCTTGACAAGATTTTGAAGAAGTTCAAAATGGATCAAGCAAAGAAAGGGTTCTTGCCTGTGTTACAAGGTGTGAAGTTGAGTCAGACTCAATGCCCGACCACTGCAGAAGATAGAGAGAAAATGAAAGATGTTCCCTATGCTTCAGCCATAGGCTCTATCATGTATGAAATGCTGTGTACCAGACCTGATGTGTGCCTTGCTATAAGTTTAGCAGGGAGGTACCAAAGTAATCCAGGAGTGGATCACTGGACAGCGGTCAAGGACATCCTGAAATACCTGAAAAGGACTAGGGATATGTTTCTCGTATATGGAGGTGACAAAGAGCTCACCGTAAGAGGTTACGTTGATGCAAGCTTTGACATTGATCCGGACGATTCTAAATCGCAAACCGGATACGTGTTTACTTTAAACGGTGGAGCTGTCAGTTGGTGCAGTTCTAAACAAAGCGTCGTAGCAGGATCTACATGTGAAGCGGAGTACATAGCTGCTTCGGAAGCAGCAACCGAAGGAGTCTGGATGAAGGAGTTCATATCCGATCTAGGTGTCATACCTAGTGCATCGGGTTCAATGAAAATCTTTTGTGACAATACTGGTGCAATTGCTTTGGCAAAGGAATCCAGATTTCACAAAAGGACCAAACACATCAAGAGACGCTTCAACTCCATCCGGGATTTAGTCCAGGTGGGAGACATAGAGATTTGCAAGATACATACGGATCTGAATATTGCAGACCCGTTGACTAAGCCTCTTCCACGAGCAAAACATGATCAGCACCAAGGCTCCATGGGTGTTAGAATCATTACTGTGTAATCTAGATTATTGACTCTAGTGCAAGTGGGAGACTGAAGGAAATATGCCCTAGAGGCAATAATAAAGTTATTATTTATTTCCTTATATCATGATAAATGTTTATTATTCATGCTAGAATTGTATTAACTGGAAACATAATACATGTGTGAATACATAGACCAACAGAGTGTCACTAGTATGCCTCTACTTGACTAGCTCGTTAATCAAAGATGGTTATGTTTCCTAACCATGAACAAAGAGTTGTTATTTGATTAACGAGGTCACATCATTAGTTGAATGATCTGATTGACATGACCCATTCCATTAGCTTAGCACCCGATCGTTTAGTATGTTGCTATTGCTTTCTTCATGACTTATACATGTTCCTATAACTATGAGATTATGCAACTCCCGTTTACCGGAGGAACACTTTGGGTACTACCAAACGTCACAATGTAACTGGGTGATTATAAAGGAGTACTACAGGTGTCTCCAATGGTAGATGTTGGGTTGGCGTATTTCGAGATTAGGGTTTGTCACTCCGATTGTCGGAGAGGTATCTCTGGGCCCTCTCGGTAATACACATCACATAAGCCTTGCAAGCATAATAACTAAGATGTTAGTTATGAGATGATGTATTACGGAACGAGTAAAGAGACTTGCCAGTAACGAGATAGAACTAGGTATTGGATACCGACGATCGAATCTCGGGCAAGTAACATACCGATGACAAAGGGAACAACGTATGTTGTTATGCGGTCTGACCGATAAAGATCTTCGTAGAATATGTAGGAGCCAATATGGGCATCCAGGTCCCGCTATTGGTTATTAACCGGAGACATGTCTCGGTCATGTCTACATTGTTCTCGAACCGTAGGGTCCGCACGCTTAATGTTACGATGACAGTTATTATGAGTTTATGCATTTTGATGTACCGAAGGTTGTTCGGAGTCCCGGATGTGATCACGGATATGACGAGGAGTCTCAAAATGGTCGAGACGTAAAGATTGATATATTGGAAGGCTATGTTTGGACATCGGAAGTGTTCCAGGTGAAATCGGGATTTTACCGGAATACCGGGAGGGTTACCGGAACCCCCCGGGAGGCAAATGGGCCTATTGGGCCTTAGTGGAAAAGTGAAAGGGGCTGCCCACAAGGGCTGCGCGCCTCCCCCCCTTCCCTAGTCCTATTAGGACTAGGAGAAGGGGCCGGCCCCCTCTTTCTCTCTTCCCTTTGGAAGAATCCTATTAGGAATAGGATTGGGGGGGGGGAGTCCTACTCCCGGTAGGAGTAGGACTCCTCCTGCGCCCCTCTCCCTAGCCGGCCGAACCCCTCCCCCTGCTCCTTTATATAAGGGGGCAGGGGGCACCCCATAGACACACAAGTTGATCATTGTTGATCGTTCCTTAGCCGTGTGCGGTGCCCCCTGCCACCAAATTCCACCTCGGTCATATCGTTGTAGAGCTTAGGCGAGGCCCTGTGTCGGTAGTTCATCAAGATCGTCATCACGCCGTCGTGCTGACGGAACTCTTTCTCAACACTTTGCTGGATCGGAGCCCGAGGATTGTCATCGAGCTGAACGTGTGCTAAGAACTCGGAGGTGCCGGAGTAACGGTGCTTGGATCGGTTGGATCGGGAAGAAGACGCACGACTACTTCCTCTACGTTGTGTGATCGCTTCCGCAGTCAGTCTGCGTTGGTACGTAGACAACACTCTCCCCCTCGTTGCTATGCATCACCATGATCTTGCGTGTGCGTAGGAAAATTTTCGAAATTACTACGTTCCCCAACACACTTCTACGACAACACAGGTATGACTATCTTGATTCTGTCATAAAATCGTCATGGATGTACATGCATGACAAAAAACGTGACCAACTGTGACAAACACGTATCATCACGGAAGTGTATTTTTTTGTAGTGCTTCCAGTGTCTCGGCGTTGGCGTCTGCATCAATGGGCGTAGACAGGTCCCGCATTGCCGCCTGCAACGGGTCCTGGGCCGCTCCGCTAGAAGTGTCGTCGTGGCTGATGACAAGCACCTCCATGACGGTGCTGCCGCAACTCTCCGCGCGCGGGAGTGGATCGTCGATGACCACCACGTTGGTGGGGAAGGAGTCGAAGTAAGCCATGTCGGTGTCAGCAAGCATCAGATCGGTGGAGCCAACCGACTCCAGGTTAGTGGTGGGCTCACAGGCGATGTGAAGCTTGCTGAGAAGGTCGACGAAGCAGCTCTCAAAGCTGGCTGCTCTCGCATCGGGTGTGGGCTCGGTGGAGAGGCGAAGCTTGCCGACAAGATCAGCGAGGCTGGCCACTGCGCATGCGACTTCTGTGCCGTGCATCGCGTCGGTGCAAACGCCATCGGGCGAGCCGGGATGGCTGCGCTCGCGAGGGAGTAAAAGGGTTCCCGTCCAAAATAGATCTCTGGACGACGGTGCACCCCGCCCCATGGTGGGCGCCATATGTCGGGGGTGTCGTGCGACATATGCCAACGGATGGCTTATCATGGAGGGGGCTAATAATACGTCGCCGGTGCCAGGAAACGGGATAAAGCACAAACATGCCCGCCGGCGAATCTTACCCAGGTCCGGGGCTCTCCTAGGAGAGAACACCCCTACTCCTGCTCTGTGGGGTCTCCGCATGATCACTCAAGCAACAATGGTGGCTACAAGCTTGCTCCTTGAGCTGTTTCTCTAAAGGGGGAAGAAGAACGAGGCTAGCCCTAGCTTACTCCCTTTGCATGGGTGCCCTGGGGGTTTATATAGGCCTACCCCCAGGGGTACAATGGTAATCCAGCCGGGTGTGGGCCCGGCTGTCAGTGTCTATAGGTGCTGGCTTCTCCGCCGATTGCTGGGGCCCACCGCCTGGTGGGTCCCACCGACTATCTCGTACTTCGCCGACAGGCCGTGCCCACCGCTTGCGGGTCTCATCAGCTGCTCATTACTGTGGCAATGCTGCTGATGCTGCACGCTTTGTTGGGGAAAGCGTGGCTACAATGTCGCGGCCTGGCGGGCGTTCGCTGTAGCCACTACCCGTCTCTTCTGGTTAATGGCGCACAAACTCTGAGGGAGGGGGAGGACCGTCTGCTAGGAGTCGGCCTCCCCTTGCGCCGACTGGTCGATGCTTGCCATCCTCTAGCATCTCACGGACAAGTAAGGCCCACCGCCGGTGGGCCGTGCCGACAGCCCGTAGTGGAGGCGTGGTCTTCTCTGCTAGGCGTGATGTCACGGGCCGCGCGGCAATAGTAACGTGCCAGACGGGGGTTCTGTCCGGTACGGTGCACTGTGGCCGCGCCCCGCCCTGGATTCAGGGCTGGCAGTTGGCGTTGTAGCCACACCTGTCTCATCGCCTTAATGTGGTGCAAACATTGAGGGTAGGAGAAGTCGCCTGCTAGGAGCCGGCCTCTCTGGAGGCTGCCTGCCAAGAGTCGGCCCTTCTCATGGCTTTCTTCTGAAGGGCGTCGCCCTCTGGTCAGCCGGCCGATGCTATCAGCCAGCCCAGGGAATGCGGTGCTCCGCCCTTGGAGTTCGAGGGCCGCAGCCGGCCCCGATGTCTTGAATCGCATTGGGGAGCAGATGAGGCTACCTGTGGTCATTTACTCCGACACTTTTACACCCACACAGTCATCTTCTCTTTATAATTGTACCATTAACTTTCTCTCGTGCATGCATGCACACATAGTACCAGTCAGCATTATCCATCGTACACATGCAATCTTTTTCTCCACGTCGGTCTCCCATGCATGCACACACACACACACCTCACCCTCCCCATCATATCGGTCATTCTTTATCTCTCACGTGCATGCGCAACGATCGATGTTCCTCTATGTGTGTGTATATATAGCTAGGTCTTTCACAGTTTTCCACACAAACCGATCAATCTATATATCTAGTGAGGTCTCACCCTCTTTTCCACATCCACATCGATCAATCTATACCTCTCTATATAGGATTACATAGCTCATACACCCACATTAATTATATATCCAACATTCCCCTCTCATCATCCATGCCTCTGCTTCATCTTTGAGATGCGCGCACAGTGGCGAAGACAGGAGGCAGCAAGGGCTCTCCCCCCCCCCCTAACATCACTATATATCAAGGCTAATATGAATGTGATCATTAGACAATTGCTGGTAAAATGGTTTAAGTTGATGAATTGGCCCTCCTCGTAAAGGATTAGCAACGCTTGGCCCCCTAGCTCATTTCTTTTTCACGGCTCCGCCGCTGCGCGCAACAACGCACGTTCTCGCCCCTTCTATTCAAGTGTCGATCTCGCACTTGTGCACTCCTTCATAGTCTCCCTCCACTTGGCCCCTCGCACCATCTTCTAGCTCCCCACCGGATTTTGCCACATGTACAATCTAGAAGACTCCATGGTTGAACTTAAGCATAATGCACAAACCTCAAAACATAAGTGCTTCTCCTTTGTTCTAGAATCTTCCGTATCATAACTGCCAAACTTTTTTTCTATTTGAATTGCCATTATTTGTTTTTAATTTATGCTTTACAACTCACAATTCCATGAATCATAAAATAGATTAAGGGCTTCTTTGATTCAAAGGATTCTCAAAGGAATTTTGGAGGATTCTAATAATTAGGAATTTGTCCTATCTTAGTTGTTTGATTCGTAGGATTGTAAACCATAGAAATTTTTCCATAGAATTCATTTGCACTAGATTTCATAGGAAACATCCCATCCACTCAAAGCACTCTGAAAGAATCCTGGGTTTTTTCTATGCACAATCAAACACTCATACAATCCTGTAGGATTCAAGATGACATTCCATTCTAATCCCATGTTTTTCCTATTCCCGCGTTTTGGAAATCCTATGAATCAAAGAGGCCCTAGCTTTTTATAAAAAATAATTTATTTTGAATGAGATGAACTATAAGAATTAAACGAAGGTCTACATCAGGCATATATGACTCAGAGCTTACATGCTATAGTGTGGTATTTGTTCATAATTTGGTTGCCAAATCTGATGCGTGCAATGCACGTGTACTTTACTAGTACTTCGAGTATGTGCAAACACTTAAATTAGAATTCCAATGGCAGGCTACAAAGTGTCTCTCTTACAATTCATGAAGCTACGTGGCACATGTGGAGGCGTTGTCGTGACCTCCTTGTGTGGATTGATAACAGTGACGTGATGCTGCTTCCAGAAGAATGTACTCGTCCTCTCCGAGCCACACTGGCGGTACATGCACGAAGTGAAGATGTGCACGCATGCCACACACGCACTCATTCCCTTGCATGCACACGCGGGTACACGGGGCGATGCATTTTTGTATGAAGATCCACCCCATGTTATAATTTGACGCATGTAAAGTCCTTCATTTCATTGATTGTCAATTAATACAGAGCATGCAAGTTGAGTGGACATAAGGGCGGAAGAAAGACATTACTACTCCACTGCGCGCATGTGAGTAGTTAAATCATGCGGTGCCAGTACTTCCATTGGTCTCCTTCGTATTTTGTGCCAATTTTTTGACCATATTTGTAAGTAACATAATATTTATGCATGTCATAATAAGTGGCACAAAAAAAGGGGGCCAATAAACTATGACGTAGGCACCATGATCAATTTTTGCCAGGGCTACTGTTGGTGGCCTTTGTATTTAAATATGGACCGAGTGGAGTAGTACTATCTTTATCTTAGCCTCGTAGGGCTCTCCCAGTGCCTAGGCTCGCCTCCCCGCCTCGCCCACCAAATCCCGCCATGGATAATCCCTTAGATCCCAGGATCCCGTGGGCTGCCCTCTCCCTGTGGCCCGCAACACTGCCGCCTTTGAGCGAAACCCACATGTGTTTTAGAGGGGATCCATTGCTTTGGAATCACAGATCGGTGGCACCGGAGGACATGCCAGGGCTGCGTTTCAGGTGGCGGGCAGCAATGGCAAACCAGATCGAGGAGGCGTCGCATCGATTGGAGAGAAGTTACAAGGAGCTGCGCCTGGCGCAGCACAAGGCGGAGGTGCAAGTCGATCTCAGGGGAGAGATGCTGAGGGATGTCAGCATCTAGCAGCACCGCATTGATTTCGAGCTAGGGCTAATGGCAGAGCTCATATTCACGGAGTCGACAACGGAGGAAAGAACACGCATGCCTGTGCAATGGCATGAGAAGCCGGTGCAACTGTTCAAATGGGCGGTTGGAGAAGCCAAATCCGGGGACCAGTTGCGGCGGCGCCGCTGGGCATGCATCGTAGGCGAGGTGAGCTACCCTCCTTCCCCGCTAGCAATGCAGTGACCTAGTCGGTTGCTGCTGCAGTGAACTTGCAACACTATGTCGGTTTGTAACCTTGACAATCACTCCATCTATATGTATTGTTTTCCTGTAAAAAATACTTGGTCGTTTGGAAAAATATGGTAATTGATTTATCACTAGTTTTAGAATTCTTGGTCATGACAATCAACCGAAGCCACAACCAGAATTCTCCATCGCGTAAGTACTTTACGGTCGGTCGCACCAACAGACGATCGGTCGGACCCGCGTCTCACTGAAGGGACACGCATCGGATTGGTCTGACATGTACGACCAGTTACATCACTGACTTGTGCGACCGCATTTGAGCAGCGTAGTACTCCCTCTTTCTCAGTTTACAAGTCTTGCATGTGTACCTAGGTCGTTAATTTGACCAACTTAATAAGAGGCATACATTACGAAAAATATATCATTACAAACTTCAAATATACTATTTTTTTAATGATATATTTTTTTATGTTAAACAATCTATGTTCTACTAAACTCATCGCGAGTACTTGAAATTTATGTGAGCCATTTCGGGCCTCGAAACCAAAACCATCAATTAATCTTTACCTTGTTCCCATCACATTCCAAAGTACTAGTGCTACAATTAAGTGCAAGCCTGCTCACACCTACCAATACGTGCCGAACCTGAACATGTTCCCACTATGCAGGTTTTAGTACTAGTGCTAGTACTTAGGTTATAAAAAGGGGAACTACCTAACTGAAAATCACTCTACCTTCCTCCTCATAAGTCCTCCTTCTTCGTCCATCCTTGCCATGGCTGGTGTGCAGAGCTCTAGGTCGAAAACTACTCGTAACAAGGGAGCGGCAACCAAGACTGTGGAAAAAAAAGAGGGCTCGCCGCCACGCAGAGATCTCAAAAGTTCTCTCACGGGCAGGCGATGGCTCCCAGGAGCACCCTAGCCGTGGAGGCGAACATGTCGAGTTGGTGGCGCTAGAGTCGTTATCCCACGATGGCATGCCCGGTCAGCTCAATAAGCACCTCAATAAGCAGAAGGAGTTCATCCATGGCTTGGTGGAGCTGCTGAAGGAGAGCCTCGATGACATGCCCGCTGAGCTCAATGAGCAGGGGGAGTTGACCGCCGGCTTGGTGATGTTGCTGAAGAAGAGCATTGCCTCGGAGAAGAAGGAGACCGGCGAAATCCTGCAACTTCAGCAGGACAAGGCGAAGCTCTCCCACAAGCTCAACCTGCTAAAGGAGGAGAACGCCGGCTGGAAGAAGCTGCATGAGAATAGTAGTTCCTTGATGAAGATGCTGCAGGCCCTCGTCATGGAATAGAAGGGGGAGTTGGCGAAGCTCCGCATCGAGCACCCGGCTACTGTCAAGGTACGTAATGCGGCAATGGAATAGATGATGAAGGCTCGCGTCGAGTAATCCCGCATCATGGACACAATGAACAAGTTGGCAGAGAAGACACGCAAGGAGATGGAGGTCGTGGAGGCGATGAAGAAGCAGTTACGACTCCGCGGCCAGCAACCCTTCATGTAGTGAGAGCAACGCCCCAGACTTGTGTGTGCCTCTTCCTTTTTTGGGGGTGATAATCTTCCTTCTTCTTTTGCTCCTGTGTTTCTTCTTTTGCTTCGGGTGTTTCGCTGCACATGTCATGTTCTCTGCGAAGCATGAATAGAATAATGCTAAAAATGAGATGACTAGCAAATTAGATCATTCTTTATCGCCAATAGAACAATGCCTCTTCCTAGTAATATATAATAAGAGTAGAGAGTAGGGATATGGCACTGGGCTATCGTGTTTCGTGCTCCTCCGTCATACTCCAATGGAAAACTTGACTATACCGCATGGTTCTTTGCTCCTCCTCATGTCATCGGCACATTTATATGAGCAGTCAAATCACAAGGCCCCGCCTTCCAGCAGTAATAAGCCGTCAAATCACAAAGGCCCTCGCCTCTCTTGAAATCAACCTAGCTAGACCGCCCCGCCCTCTAGCCTTTTAAAAATGTATACTTTTGTACAGTAGTAGGATCGATGGATTGCGCCAAGGAGCAAAACTAATAAGATGAAATTAAATAAAAAAGGTGGTACATATAGAGAGCGCTCGTCACCAAATTATGCATATAGTACTATTAAAAAAGCTAGTACGTTCTTAAATGGGGTGCTAAATTATATTAAAGAAATTAGCATGCCTATTTAATTCTTGGGTTCTTATTATTTATGCCACTAGTTTGTGTATCACTACTTAGTTTTGCCATTAGAAGTTACAACTACTCAAAAATGCCATCGATCCATGAGATGCCTGCTCAAAAATGCAATGAGATATCTCAAAAATGCCATCATTAAGTTAGATGTTTGCTCAAAATACCATTAGACATTGTGATTTTCATGTCAACCCCGTTGACCATGTTACATGACAAAAATAAGCCGATTCTCGCAATGATAAGTGTGGCCCCACTTGTCAGGAGTAACCAAGCAAACAATTTTAGAGGAAAATAAGAACGTTGTTGGGATCAAGTAGGCCCCACACTTTATTTTACTGTAGTGAGGTAGAGGGAGAGCTGGCATGTTGGTCCATCGGTATTTATGTCATTATAACATGGCAAAAGAGATTTGAGTCACAATAATGGTGTCCAACACAACACACCCATCAAATAAAACTAAGCACACTGAAATTCTTTGACAAAACTAAGCCCCCTTAAATTCTTTGACAACTAAACTGCTGGCTATATGATGTTGGCCATATATATTGTACGTATATAATGTGAAGAAACGAGTGGTCGTCATAGTACTATACCAACTAAAAGATGAAGTGTAAGAAATACTAGTATGTACGTACTGAAGAGTTAAAGTAACAAGAAGAAACATAACATAGTTCTGCCGGGGGCTCAACACAACACACCCCTCAAATAAAACTAAGCACACCAGAAATTAATCTAAGCAACTAATCCGGTAGACACTGCATTAGAACCACCATGAGCAACGACACTGCCACCTTACTCGGAGTCCTCGTCCACGTCCTCGACTTCGTCCTTGTCCCTCTTCCTCTTGGGCGATACTTCTTTGCTTGAACCGCACACCTGGCTCTTGCTCTTCATCCAACCCTTGTAGATATTTAAACAAAGGTAGCCATCCATTGCAGCGCAGTGGACGTGGTCTATATCTAGTACATTCCACTGCCACGCATGATGAAACATGCGTGGAGGTCTCTTCTGTTTACCGTATGAAGGATGAACCATGGCTCCTGCCAAGGTCAGCATTAAAGGCTGATCACCGGAGGGCACCAGCCCTTCCTTCTGGAGGTCTAAGGGGTTGCCTACAACGAGGCCTATCCCACCCAGGATTTCCTTGTCATTCCTCAAGTCTACAGTAACGAATTTGACTCGGCCGCCCTTGAGGAACTTCTTAAATTCCTCGCACTTAATGTTGGCATGGCATATGTGGTAGACCAAGCATAAGTCATGCATGCAAACTTGGATCACAACGGGCTTCTTCTTCTTTGCCTTCTTTAGATTCTTCTCGTTTCCCAGGACTGTGGTGTACTTAACATCTAGCCCAGCGACCCACTCATCATTTGAGTTTTCGAACATGCGTTTGAAGCGAGCAAGGCATTCTTTAACCGTTTGGAAGAACGGGTGTAGATGATGTCGAACTCATCGCCAGTGATGGTTCTAACCTTGTACTCACTACCGATCATGGAGATTTGGGACGCCATGGATTTGGGAGGAGGGTTAGGATTAGTGGAACTGCCGTAATGTGAAAGGATGGGACGACTAGGAGCGGTCCATCGATTGTAAAAATGCCGAGTAGGGGGCGCGTGCGAATGGCAGGGTAGTGGCTTCCTGGTGGATAAATGGATTCATGCACAGTACTATGGGGGCCCAATTAGATGTCATGTCTACTCGACGCCCAATTAAATGGCTTTCGATGCCATGTCAAGCGTCGGGAAAATTAAAGGTGATACGAAGCTTTCCATTCTCCCATGATATGGGCTTCTGAGAGCCCTTGGATCTAAGATCAAACGGTTGCATGGAGTGATTCTAGACCTATGGGTGAATATCCTATCCTGGAGGGTTATTCTGCAAATTTTCAGCAACTTAGCATGCTACCGTTTGATCTCAGATCCAAGGGCTATCAGCAGAGCCCATATCATGGTCACGCCCTTGGATATTTAACACGGTGCGTTAGGCTATCTGATGTTGGCATGTAATACATAGTCATCACTTAGTCACTCATACAACAACGTTAGCTATAAGATTGTCTATAAGAGTATTTTGTTTACTTCTCTCTATCTCTTTCTTCTTAGTATTTATTGCATTTGGCAAGGAGTGACCTCTTCCAATGAATGGTTCGTAGATGAGGTGCTATGGGCATTAAATGGCTTAGCAACTCAAGTCCCCAATGCATAGGTGCTTAGTTTTTTGTTGCTAAGTTTGCTTCATCTAGGTACATGCGCTTAGCACCGTTTCTTCCTGGGGTCACCAAACTAGGCTCTCTCTTCTTAATTAACTTGCCACATCAGACTTTATGCCTATGTGGCAGGATTAGCACCTATAGGATCAAGTACAATAGTGGGCTATAAGCCCACTTTACATGGAATTTTTGCATATGTGGGGGAAAGAGGCAAGGAAAAAGAGGAGGAGTGGGATCTCAAACAAGAGCCAGCCTCTACATGGTGGAGCATCGGGAGAGGCACCTGTATGGAGGTGGTCAGGAATCAAGAGACTCACGCCGGTCGTAGCGCCACAGTTAAAATGATAATGGGAAGTCAAATCACCGGGCCCCACCTATCCAGCAGTAACTCGCTGTCAAATCACACAGCCCTATGTTTGCAGCAGCCTACTCCCTCATCTTCTCGCGTCTCTGTCCAACCGACTAGGCGGAACTGCCCCGCCTACCACATGGGAAAAGTCCCGCCCTCGACTTTTAAATAGTACAGTATACTAATTTTGTATTCATGGATTGTGCCATGGAGCAAAGCCACAAGAAAACGGCGATGCATATTTACGGAGTACAGTATACAGCATGCCCGTCGCATTCGTGTCGCACCCCAGACGGTCGGTCGGTTTGGTACGCCGCTCTCCGAATGGAACGTGCGCCATATTGCGTTTGCACACACATGTGGGACCACAATTGAGAACCGACCATGGGCACACTCCCCGGCCCCGCAAGTCGGGTGAGTTAATAGAAGAGAGAGACGAGCGATAGTACTAGAGAAGTGTTGTACAGACGTTGGTGGAGGCCTCGACGTTGCTACCTGGAAGATCCCTGCATGACACGGAAGATCAGTTCGTCCATGAATGTGACCAGACTCCAGCAGACACGCCTGGATTGGCAATCGTCTACATATCGTGCAGGTTGTGTTGTACAGGGCTATAGTTCTGGTGAGAAATTTAGAAAAAGGTTTCTTGTCATCATGCAAAATTAGGTGTCATGTGCTTCAGATCACTGCGAGGGTTAAACAACGACAACTGAGTTCCTCCAAGGTGCTAGTCATGGGGGCCACATGCACGAAGACTACTCAGCTGCCATCTATGTCAACCCGGCTATGTTAATTAGGGCATCTATCGATGGACCCCTTTTCTATGAGTTTATCTTTAATTTGAGCTTTGATCCTCGTCTAGTTTGTTCGTCGGGATTCATGTTGTCTCCTTTGGGCAGTGAGGTTATAGTTTCTTGTCATGTTATAATCCGGTGCTTCAGATCAAAATGAGGACAACTGCGCCTCCGGAGCACGTGCATGAAGACAGTCATTGATGAGGTCAAGCCGGCTCCGGTAGACAGAAGAAAACTAGTAGTACTCCACTATATATAGGCAGGAGCCTCCGCGCTTGCTTGCTACTGTTGCTCTCTTCACACTGTCTCGTCCTCTCCAGATCTAAACACGACAGCGGTGGCCACACTCTCTCTCTCTCTGCTCACCGCTGGTCACAGATCCAGCTGGATCCTGTCCGCTGGGGAAGGTGAGAAGGTGCAGCGTTCACGCGGTCGTCCTCGGCGACGGCTCTTACCCATTGCCGGCCGTCCCGATCAGCGTGCCTTGCCGTTCTCTCCCAAGCACCGCTGGCTAGGGAGGGCCTCCGACCCCTTCTTCCTCGCTGCCATAGTGTGGGCAGATCCGGCCTCCCACCGCCCACCTAGCGACATCCCGACGACCCTCGGGTATAACTTCCTTTGAAACAAGCCTTGCTCTACTTCCCTGACCCCCTCGTAGATAGTCCCTCCGTTCCAGAATAGATGACCCAACTTTGTATTAACTTTGTACTAAAGTTAGTACAAAGTTGAGTCATCTATTTTGGAACGGAGGAGTAGGATCGATCGGCTGTTCGAAAGCCACCTAAATTTTTTACTGTTAAGAGGTAAAACTAGTTCATGCACTCAAATCTAGTACTACTTGGTTCAAACAAGGAAGAAAGGGGGTGGGTGGGGCTGGGGGTGGGGGAAGATTTGTTACCTTAATCGAGGACTTGGTCGAAAGAGGAAATAATGGGGGCGAAAAGTAGCAGTGACTGGCTATCCAACTGGTCTCTATGTCTAATAGGGAAATAAAGGGAAACGCAGTACAAACTCAGTATAAACCCGATCTATTTGTTGAAAAAGGAAAGAAAGTGAGGACTGCGGGACAAGTCAATGGAGTAAGTCCAGCACTAGATTTGCTAGCGTCACACAGTATAAGGTGGATATACCGAACAAAAATGGGACCAACCCAAATATCATGTTCTGATGTTTGTTGCCCCGAGCCACTCTTATGTAATGCCGCTAGTAAAATGTAGCAGTCGCACTGCTAAAAGTAAGGACACGTTAAACCAATGTTGCTAGTAAAATGAAGCAATGGCACCATTAAAGTAATGTCGTATTTAATAGTTGTCATAGTTAATCCTAATGCCCACACTAATATCTAGCAATGTTGTTGCTTTAGAAATTGCTACTGTCCTTGTAGGATTGCCATTCAGATAAGGAACATGCTTATTTTCATTTTATGTATGTTTCATCACTTGTTTTTCACCCTCCTTTCCACCTTTTTTGTGCAAACAGAGACATACATTTCACGCCTAGTTCAACTGGACAAATGATATCCAAATTATAGTTGAACATTCCAGGAGCTTCACAACCAACCTTGATTTGCTCAATTTTATTGCAACTAATGAAGAAGAAGCTCTGTCGGTTTCGTTTTCTGATGGAAATGGAACTGCAGCTGGAGCCCTTTTCTTAAAAAATGAAGAAGAAGATGCTAGCTCATGGGACATTGCTTCATTTTAGGTGAACTGCACCAAAAGGTCTCATGAATTGAATCATCCATGTTGGTGACTGGTGTCATCCCTTCTACGATGGCGTTGATTGCAGACATGGTTCCCATGACGAGGTATGTTCCTTTTTGGTCTGACCGTTTACCAAAGATCTTGCATGTTGAGTCTGCTCTTGTGCTACTGTTTTGGCACTGCCATGATAAAGCAGTAATGTTATTATTTTGCACCTTAATCTAGTGGCACTATTAATTTGAGGCAATGTTTTGGCACCGCTAGTGGCACTAAATTTATATATATATATATATATATATATATATATATATATATCGAAAGAGGGAGTTTCCTACGATTTCATTAAAGAAATCCCACCATAGAGAACCATTATTCGACAACATCTCAGTGTAAACGGGCAGTTATGCAACTACTACTAGAACAGACTGAGTACTAGCAGGAGACAAGTTCACCACATAAGCTAGGCAGGTAGGGGGATGCAGCACCAGCTCGACCAAGTTTGGATTACAACCAAAATGCTACCACAGAAACATTAGAGGGGAAGATAGGGACTAAAAGAGCCAGCTTCAGCATCCCAGTCTAAGCACCCCCGGCCTCCATCCTTGTGACGCATGGTACACCTCGTTTGCCACCTGCTCGACCCTAGTGCCACTGATAAAATGAAGTAATAATATAGTTAAAATAGAGCAAGTGTCCTATCTATCATTTCATTTCCAATGTAGATAAAGAAAGTGCTTCTCTTTGTTAGTAAATGTTTCATCAACTAGTCCCATTGTTAATGTTTAAGTGTTTCTGCAAAGTGGGGTGCTAAATTTTAGTTGATCTGCACAAAAATAGAGATTGGAATGTCTCAAGGCCCCTCCTTGTACTACCGATGTACACTGATGTTCATCACTTGCAGAAGGTGTATTGGGGAGACTTGGGTCGATTTCGAGTATGAGGCGTACCGTATGAGGCGTCGCAGGGCCCATCTCGCCCTCGTAGCATGGCATACTATGATACTATCGCAATATTTTCTTCTATTTATTAGTGTATGTTTCATCAATTAGTGCCACTATAATGTAATCACGCCTTTTCATTATCTGTGCAAATAGGGTTATTCAGCTGCATTTTGGTGGAACATCACAAATGTACGGATGGAACCGGCATATATGCAGAGTGCGAGGTGCCAAGTAAAAATTACAGACACCAACCCTGCTCCATCTAAGCATTGGCATCCACCACCATCAGTGGGATGTGTGGCGTTCAATGTGGATGGTTCTTTCTCGGCAGCAAATCCTCTAACCAAATACCAGTAGCTTAGACTTCAAAAAAAACTAGTAGCTTATATTGGCAGTTTTCTAGGGTGTACTCTTTTCTAAAAGAAGCACCAATCTACTTTTCTTTATTTGTACACAGTATCACAACTTTGACCCAAAGGTCCAGAGCTATTTTAGGGTGATTGGCGTAGTACTCGGAGACTGATTGTAAGCATGATTTTTATTAGCTGTCACACTGATTGTAAGTATGAGAAGATGGAAGATTAGGTTAGTGCGAAGCTTACCTTAAACCGTACCGACGCCGTGGAAATGAGGCGAGTGTTGAGGGAACCATGGAGAATGGCGGGGAAGCGACGTCATGCTATCCGGCCTCCTCTTGCGGTGGGAGAACGAATACTCTTGTGGCTCCGGCTAGCTCTGCACCCTCACGAACGGCACACCGTACTTGACCAATTCGTTATCCTCTGGGTGCTCGACCTTCGACCTGTACGCCCACCACCTCCGCCTGACTTTCGCCTCAGGAGAATCTGTCTGCTCCATCGCCTAGAGGAGATACTCGATGAAGTCGAAGGACTGCGGCGTGACTGCCGTTGAGGAGTACATCGTCGTCGTCTCGCACTTTCGTATACATTGCCACATGGCCCTCATCGTCCTCGAAATCTCCCACTCATTGTCAAACCAAGTAAGGATCTCCTTCAACCTGGCTAACTTTGTCTGGTCGCCGCCGGCGATCTGCCTGATTCGTTGATGCATCCTCTCCATAGATGTCCTTCTGAGTGGTCCGGTGCTAGCTTTGGAAGATGGGAGGAGATACGGTGGTCTTGCAATAGAGAAGAGAGAGGCGAGACGGTGCTTTTCGAATGGAGATGATGGAGAGGAGAGGGGGTGGTTTTGAAATGGAGAAGAGGGAGAGGTGAGACGGTCGTTTTGGAATGGAGATGATGGAGAGGAGAGGTTTCACTGCCATTCGGTCGCTGACGGGTGGGCCCCGCACTTAGTGGGACCCATGTGGCAGTGTCTCAATGGCAGGATGGGCTACGTCAGAGGATCCTCGTCCGAGGAGAGAGGAGGTGGTTTTGCAATGGAGAAGAGGGAGAGGCGAGACGGTGGTTTTGGAATGGAAATGATGGAGAGGAGAGGAGGTGGTTTTGCAATGGAGAAGAGGGACAGGAGCGTGCGGCAGCGATTTATGTTTGGACGAGAGGGTCGGCATGCTGTGACTGGATCAAAATCAAAATCAATTTACCCTTCAATTAAGAAATAGACCCCACATTAACTAGTCTCCCTTTTCTTCTGGGTCATAATTGACCATGATTTTCACAACTAAAATATATGTTATACGTTGCAAAAATACTATAATTTGAAAGTACATTCAGATACGAACCAAATGATACAATTTTTGGTGACATGCATTCACATTTTGCTTGTCAAATACAATACGTGGTCAAACTTTGACCCAAAATACACAAAACAAAAAAATACTTCCAAGATCAGCGCCGCTCCTCTCCTCTTAAACCACCACCGCTCCTCTCCTATTCCAATCTAAATCCAGCCCCGCTCCTCTCCTTTTCCATTTCAAAACCACCGCCCCTCCTCTCCTGTTCCAATCCAAAACCAGCATCGCTCCGCTCCCGTTCTAATCCAAAACTAGCGCTGCTCCTCACCCCCGTCCATTCAAAAACCACCGCCGGTGAGTGAAGGTGCTGTGGTGAAGTAGATCAATGGAGGAGTACAACCGATACGTGAGGATCGCAGACGGCGACCCTGTGAAGCTAGCTAGGATGTTGGAGATACAGTCTTGATTTGACAAGGACCAACTAGCGGCGACAGCGACATCCATGGCCAAATATATGTAACAGAGTGAAAAGGCGGCGATACTCCCGAAGGGAGTCGCGCGAGAGTACATAGAGCTGCTCCTCTAGGCCATGGAGCAAACAGATTCACCGAATCCGATCATGAGGGAGCGGTGGTGGGAGTATCGATCCCCGATGGAGCATCCACCAGAGATTGAAGGATCGAGCATCTACAGGGTGCCGTTTGTGAGGGTGTCATGCCAGAGCGAGTCTGTGGAGTCTTCGTCGACTGAACCCAGCTGCAAGAGGAGAAAAGCAGTTGGCCTGACGATGCTTCCCCACCATCCTCTCTCTCTCCATTCACATCGTCTCACGGGGCAGCTGTCTACCGCCGAGGAATAGGAGGGGACTGCCCCCAGCCCAATAGTCGGGCAGGTTGTGAATTGTCAGGAGGAGCTTAGGGTTGTCAGTATTTGCAGGTTGTGAATTGTGTTTTGTGTTGTGTATTTTGAGAGTACTTTCAGATATGAATGTCTTTTGAATTTCAGATTTGCAGTATTGAGCATATGAAGTATTTTATGAATTCTAGAGATCTATTTTTAGCACTTAAAAATGTAGTTTCATAGGAGTATAAAAGTGCAGACATTGTGATTCTTAGAGAAGAAACTGCAACTTTCAGAGGTGGAGCATTTATATTAACACAGCCTTTTCAAATAGGGTTAACATCATGCTAGAAGTTTTATTCATGGTCGAGAATGGAACTACCAGCCAGTTAACATCATGCTGATCAACATTCATGCATAGCACATCTTCATATGATGCACAATCAAAAATATATGCTATTTTCAAAATGCCCACACAATGTCGAGTGTGCGAAAAACAGAGAAAAGGAGGGACGAAGATTTGGCAAGTGTTGTACGTGGTGTGCGTAGATGACGATGGGGACCCACATGTTAATAATGGCAGAGGCAAAAAATTTGGAGAAATTTTCCCTGCATCAGCTGGAATCGAACCCGGGCGGAACAGCTGTAGGGTAGTGTCACTTGGCCACTGGGCTAGTTTAGTACTCCCGTTACAACTAAGGCACTGCCTTAGGTGGTCCGATCACCTCCCGCGCCTTTGTGCGCTCGCCGCGGTGCCCCTGTCTGTCATTGTGAACATGCTGAACAAACGAGAGGAATCTGGAGAGGACTGTACGTGGAGAGCCGGACAGTCGGGACCCACCAGGTCTATGGCCGTACGCAAGCAAGTGCCTCATCGAAAAAAACTTCCTCCTAATGCTATATTGACGTTGGGGCCCACGGGTTTGTCAACATAGTTACATTTTTCTAGGTGCTTCAACGTAGGAGATAAATTCACAACGAAGCTGTGGAGCTGGCGTGTAGTATCATTTATTATCACTGGGTCAGCAAGTATCCACTGGGTTTTGGGCTACCCCGTCTAGGCTTTCTTTTTTCAAATGCGCAGCCCATGACATGCCAGTTTGTATTTTTTTAGGGCTGTCATGTATCGACCAGCCTATGGACCTCATATCCGAGGTTTTATTTTTCCTAAAAGATCGGCAGCCCAATTTATGTATTTTTTAAGAAAACTCAGAGGTCTGTTCTATTTTTCTATATAAGAATAGGAACGCCTGGCCTAAGTTTTGTTTCCCTTCTAACTATATTATATATATATATATTTATTTAAATTATTTATATGTTATTATATATTATTGTTATTGTCATCATATATTTAATAGATACTTACATACGTAAGCAAACAATATCCCACATCTTATTAACTTATAAAAATAATTTCTTAACAATAAAATACTGGATTTTTTGGCAACGAAAATCCTGGTGATTGTGTACAAAAGCTTGGTAAGATTTAAGGACCAATGTAAAAATAAATCACTTATTATTTAAATATATTTATAACAAAATGCTCGGCCCCTGCTTATTTATTGATAACATTGTTGCGCCCAAACCAACATTATAATTAGAATCAGCCCAACAAAATCGTGTATTTCGAGAAAGTGCAAATGGCCTGTAATTTTTCGGAGAAAAATAAATGGGCCGCATGGACGCTACATTATTTGTTCACCCAGCCAACAAATGGACTGTAATTCTAAAAAAAGATATCAAATTGACTGTAAATTCTGAAAAATTGGTTGAATACGTGCCACATTTTTGGAGGCTGAAATGTGGGACAATAGGTTGAAGCCAACGCAAGTCGTTGTCAACTTAGTCAACAAATGATTCTGACATCGTTAGCTGTTGGATTTACATCCAACGACCGGCTACCATCTTCAATCTCTCGTCTTCATCCTCCAGCGCCGCCGGGACCACCTGCGCCCGCCTCCTGCTGATAGCAGCTCTACTTAGCATGCTTCGCTATGAAGCGCTACCCCACCGTTGTCCAGGCCATCCCTCCACCCCTCCACACCTCCTGTTCTTCTCCACCGACAGCCGAACCACACCGCACCAGAACCAGTAAACCCTCGTACACCTCTCCGTCTGCGACTCTACTCTCGCGTCTTCCCATCTCCGGCTCGTTGCTTTCCGAGGCCTCGCCATCGTCCACCACCTTGGATGCGCTCGGCGCGGAGTAGTCAACGTGGTTAACGAACGACATCCATTGGAAGTAGACTATGCGTGGAGAGGCTGACATCTAGGTCCATGGCCGCGCGTAAGGAAATGCATCATTACGCGCAAAATAATGATTCCTCCATCTGACAAATGGGACCCACTAGAAGGGCCTCTGTATTTCGTGAAAAAACATTCCCCCCGCTGATAGGTTGGATCCACCATCTATATCTTCGCACGCAAGGAAGTGCCTCCTTATTACGCACAAAAAATGAATACCCCTGCTAGATGGGACCCACCATAGTGAGAGGCTGGCTTGTGGGCCTACTAAGTTGACGGGGACGGAGGGGCTTGTCAACTTAGTCAATATGAACGATTCTAGCTCTAGTGACCGTACGATGTCCATCCAACGGTGGTAGTGCTTCTTCAACCTCTGGTCTTGTTGCTCCAGCCGCCCAAACCAGCACCGGTCGTGCTGCGTGCTCCTGCTTCCAGTGGCCGACTATGATGCCGTGGAGGCCTCACTACCCCCTACAACTCCCATCGCTGGCCAGGCCCTGCGGCGACGGCAGCCTCACACCCCACTCGAACCAATGAACCCTCGTGCTCCTCTCCGTGTGGGCATCCACTTCCACGTCTTCCCTGGCTCCGTGTCGTCCCCTTCCTAGGCCTCGCCATCGTCCACCGCCATGGTGCTCTCACCGCGTGGTCAACATGGTCAAGGAACGACTTCCATCGGAAGAGTATTGTGCGTGGAGAGGCTGACAGTTAGGTCCACGGCCGCAGCAAGGAAGCGCCTCCTCATTTTGTGGAAAATAATGATTCCTCCACCTGACAGCAGGGACCCACCGGACGGGCCACCGTATTTCACGAAAAAACATTTCCTCCTGATTGCTGGGACACACCAGCTACATCTTCACATGCAAGGAAGTGTGTCCATATTATGGGTAAAAGAAATGATTCGCCCCCTGACTGCTGGGACCCACCAGCTACATCTTCGCACGCAAGGAAGTGCCTGACAGTCGGGACCCACCCGGTCGAAGCGTACATAGTGTTTTCATTTTGGTCGTGAACGTGTATGTACATACTGGTCGATGTAGAGGCGCGCACGTGTGGTAGTACATGCGTGCACGTAGCATGTACATGTACGTACATCGGCCAAGGTGCAAGAATGTAAATACGGCCACGTACGTACATATGGGCGGTGTCTCAAACGCCTAATCGCGCATACATATGGCCAGGGTTCGTGTACATGGCTGTGGCTGGGTCAGAACGGAGAAATTGCGTCGTCGTCGTGTTCACGGCGAGGCAACAGAATGCGTCGTGTTCATCGGGACACAACGGAACGCTTGCTGTTCATCGGGAGCCAACCGGCTTGGACGGAACAACCGATGGAAACGAGGCCTGGCGTACCACAGAACGGAGGAAACGGCCTTGTGTTCGACCGTCCAGGGTGGAAACGGGATCCTGTTCGTAGGAAGGGGTCTGGCATACTGCAAAATGGAGGAAATGGACCTCCTATGGTCGAAACGGGGTCCTGTCGATCGGGAGGGGTGTGGCGTACTGCAATATGGAGGAAACGGACTTGTGTTGGAGCGCTACGGTCGAAACGGGGGTCCTGTTCATCGGGAGGGGTGTGGCGTGATACGTCTCCAACGTATCTATAATTTGTTATTGTTCCATGCTATTATATTATCTGTTTTGGATGTTTAATGGGCTTTAATATACCTTTTTATATTATTTTTGGGACTAACCTATTAACCAAAGGCCCAGTGCACATTGCTGTTTTTTTGCCTATTTCGGTGTTTCGTGGAAAAGGAATATCAAATGGAATTCAAACGGAATGAAACCTTCGGGAGAGTTATTTTTGGAACAAACGTGATCCAGGAGACTTGGAGTGGACGTCAACAAAGAAGCGAGGAGGCCACGAGGCAGGAGGGCGCGCCCCCACCCTCATGGGCCCCTCGCGGCTCCACCGGCGTACTTCTTCCTCCTATATATACCCATATACCCCGAAAACATGCAGCGGCACCACGAAACCCTATTTCCACCCCCGAAACCTTCTGTACCCGTGAGATCCCATCTTGGGGCCTTTTCCGGCGCTCCGACGGAAGGGGAATCGATCACGGAGGGCTTCCAGATCAACACCACAGCCTCTCCGATGATGTGTGAGTAGTTTACCACAGACCTTCAGGTCCATAGTTATTAGCTAGATGGCTTCTTCTCTCTCTTTGGATCTCAATACAAAGTTCTCCTCGATTCACTTGGAGATCTATTCGATGTAATTCTTTTTGCGGTGTGTTTGTCGAGATCCGATGAATTGTGGGTTTATGATCAAGATTATCTATGAACACTATTTGATTCTTCTCTGAAATCTTTTATGCATGATTTAAATATCTTTGCAAGTCTCTTCAAATTATCAGTTTGGTTTGGCCTACTAGATTGATCTTTCTTGCAATGGGAGAAGTGCTTAGCTTTGGGTTCAATCTTGCGGCGTCCTTTCCCAGTGACAGTAGGGCCAGCAAGGCACATATTGTATTGTTGCCATCGAGGATAAAAAGATGGGGTTGATATCATATTTCTTGAGTTTATCCCTCTACATCATGTCATCTTGCCTAATGTGTTACTCTGTTCTTATGAAGTTAATACTCTAGATGCATGCTGGATAGCGGTCGATGTGTGGAGTAATAGTAGTAGATGCAGAATTATTTCGGTCTACTTGTCATGGACGTGATGCCTATATACATGATCAAGCCCAGATATTCTCATAACTATGCGCTTTTCTATCAATTGCTCGACAGTAATTTGTTCACCCACCGCAGAATTTGCTATCTTGAGAGAAGCCACTAGTGAAACCTATGGCCCCGGGTCTATCTTCCATCATATTATTTTCCTATCTATTTACTATTTTTATCACTGTTTATTTTGCAATCTTTATTTTCCAATCTATACACAAAAAATACCAAAAATATTTATATTATTATCTCTATCAGATCTCACTTTTGTAAGTGACCATGAAGGGATTGACAACCCCTTTATCGTGTTGGTTGCGAGGTTCTTGTTTGTTTGTGCAGGTACTAGGAGACTTGTGTGTTACCTCCTACCGGATTGATACCTTGGTTCTCAAAACTGAGGGAAATACTTACGCTACTTTGCTGCATCACCCTTTCCTCTTCAAGGGAAAACCAACGCATGCTCAATAGGTAGCAAGAAGGATTTCTGGCGCCGTTGCCAGGGAGATTTGCACCAAGTCAAGTCAAGATTTGATCTCCCGTCAACTAGTCAATTTATGGCGCCGTTGCCGGGGAGGTTGCATCAAGTCAAGACATACCAAGTACCAATCACAAACTCTTATCCCTCGCATTACATTATTTTCCATTTGCCTCTCGTTTTCCTCTCCCCCACTTCTAAAATGATTTTTGAAAACCTTTGCCTTTTCTTCGCCTTCCTCCCGTATGTATCTTTGTTTGTGTTTCCATGTGCCTTATATTTGCTTGCATCTTTGCTAGATAAAAATCTATTGATATGGATCCACTTAAAGTGTTCTACTTGGATCACCTTCGATCCTTATGTGCTCGTGCAAAAACCCCAACTAGCTTAGTTGATGGGAAATCTTTAGATGAGCATGCTCTTTTTGTGCGTCACCGTTTGTCTAAAAAAGGGAGACTCTTACGGGATAAACATATTGTTGTGTTATGCTTGGAATCTTTGTGAAATTTATGATTTTACTTGTTTCTCTAAGAACCCTAAAAAACACCTCCCCTACCTATGTGAGTTTAATGATAATGAAATCTTATCTTCTTATGCAAAGGGTGTTTATAGTTACTACGATATCGAAAAAATTGAAGAATTTGTTGCCCTTATGGGTGCTTATGAAGTTTCTTCTTTGATTGAAAAGTATGATATTACTCTTTACGAATCTGAAAATTTTGACATACTTAAATATTGCTAAGAAAACTATGCTCATAATGTCTATGTCAAAGAATTTGTTGAAAGAATGACCGATATGCATGAATCTATAGATAATTATGATTTTGATGATTTGATTGAAATATCCCTTGATGAACATGATGCTTGCTATTCTTGTGGCCATGATGCCCATATTTATGAAGATGAATTTGCTATAGTTCCTTATGTTAAACATGAGATCGTTGCTAGTGCACCCATACTTGATAGTTCCTTCGATGAAAAGCATGACTGCAATGATGTTATTATAAATTCTCTTAATGTCAATTGTGTTAATGGTATGCAAAACCTCAAGCTTGGGGATGCTAGTTTTGCTATGACTAATATTTGTTGCAATGATCATGATTGGGGTGATTCTTCTTGTGATCTTGAAAATTTATTTAAGCCCCATGATGAATATAAGATTGATAATAGTGTTTGCAATATTATTGAAAGTGGGTTTGGAAGAGTGTCAACTTTAGATCCCACATATTTGGAGAATGTTCAATCTTACAATTTTTTTTGATAAAAGTGGGTTTGGACAGGTCATGACTTTAGTTAATGTTAATCCCACTATTTTGGAAGAGTGTCAACTTTGCATACATGTGGATCATGTTAAGAATATGTTTTGTGATAGCTATATTGTTGAATTTGCTTATGATCCTACATGTAATTACTATGAGAGAGGAAAATATGGTTGTAGAAATTTTCATGTTACTAAATTACCTCTCGTTATGTTGAGATTGCTATTGTTTCTTTCCGCTTCCTTGCATATGCTAGTTTTTGCTTGCCTTAATAATTTGTTTGACTATAAGATCCCTATGCATAGGAAGCATGTTAGACTTAAACTTGTTTGTCATATGTTTTATGATGCTCTCTTTGTGCTTCAATTCTTGTCTTTCATGTGAGCATCACTGAAATCTTAATGCCTAGCTAGGGGCGTTAAACGATAGCGCTTGTTGGGAGGCAACCCAATTTTATGTTTGTTTCTTGTTTTTTGTTCCTGTTTAGTAATAAATAATTCATCTAGCTTCTGTTTAGATCTGGTTTTATGCTTTCAATTAGTGTTTGTGCCAAGTAGAACCTTTGGGAATACTTGGGGGAAGTCTTTGCGATCTTGCTGTAAAAAAAGAAACTTTAACGCTCACGAGATTTGCTTCCATTTTTTTAGTGGAGAGTGCGATTAGGTTGATTCTTTTTGCAGATGATTAAAATACAAATTTCTCACATCCACCAGTTTATTTCAGAATTCGGGGGGTTACAGAAGTATTTTAAACCTACAGATTACTACAGACTGTTATGTTTTTGACAGATTCTCTTTTCGTGTGTTGTTTGCTTATTTTGATGAATATATGGCTAGTATCGGGGGGTATGAACCATAGGGAAGTTGGAATAAAGTGGGTTTAACATCAATATAAATAAAGAATGAGTTCATTACAGTACCTTGAAGTGGTGGTTTGTTTTCTTATACTAACGAAGCTCATGAGATTTTCTGTTGAGTTTTGTGTTGTGAAGTTTTCAAGTTTTGGGTAAAGATTTGATGGATTTTGGAATAAGGAGTGGCAAGAACCTAAGCTTGGGGATGTCCAAGGCACTCCAAGGTAAAATTCAAGCACAACCAAAAGCCTAAGCTTGGGGATGCCCCGGAAGGCATCCCCTCTTTCATCCTCGTCTATCGGTAACTTTACTTGAGGCTATATTTTTATTCACCACATGATATGTGTTTTGCCTGGACCGTCTTGTATGATTTGAGTCTTTGCTTTTTAGTTTACCACAATCATACTTGTTGTACACACCTTTTGGAGAGACACACATGAATAGGAATTTATTAGAATACTCTATGTGCTTCACTTATATCTTTTGAGCTAGAAACTTTTGCTCTAGTGCTTCACTTATATCTTTAAGAGCACGATGGGGTTTTATTTTATAGAAATTATTGATCTCTCATGCTTCACTTATATCATTTTGAGAGTCTTTTAGAACAACATGGTAATTTTCTTTGGCTATAAAATTAGTCCTAATATGATAGGCATCCAAGATGGGTATAATAAGAACTATCATAAAAAGTGCATTGAATACTATGAGAAGTTTGATACTTGATGATTGTTTTGAGATATGAAGATGGTGATATTAGAGTCATGCTAGTTGAGTAGTTGTGAATTTGAGAAATACGTGTTCTAAAGTTTGTGATTCCCGTAGCATGCACGATGGGAACCGTTATGTGAAGAAGTCGGAGCATGATTTATTTATTGATTGTCTTCCTTATGAGTGGCGGTCGGGAACGAGCGATGGTCTTTTCCTACCAATCTTTCCCCTAGGAGCATGCACGTAGTACTTTGTTTTGATAACTAATAGATTTTTGCAATAAGCATGTGAGTTCTTATGACTAATGTTGAGTCCATGGATTATATGCACTCTCACCCTTCCACCATTGCTGGCCTCTCTAATATCGCGCACCTTTCGCCGGTATCATACACCCACCATATACCTTCCTCAAAACAGCCACCATACCTACCTATTATGGCATTTCCATAGCCATTCCGAGATATATTGTCATGCAACTTACCACCATTCCGTTTGTTATGACACGCTTCATCATTGTCATATTGCTTTGCATGATCATGTAGTTGACATCGTATTTGTGGCAAAGCCACCTTTATAGTTCTTTCATACATGTCACTCTTGATGCATTGCACATCCCGGTACACCGCTGGAGGCATTCACATAGAGTCATATTTTGTTCTAGTATCAAGTTGTAATATTTCGAGTTGTAAGTAAATAAAAGTGTGATGATCATCATTATTAGAGCATTGTCCGAAGTGAGGAAAGGATGACGGAGACTATGATTCCCCCACAAGTCGGGATGAGACTCCGGACGAATTCTATAAAAAAGAAAAAATGAAAAAATGAGAGAAAAAAGAGAGAAGGGACAGTGCTACTATCCTTTTACCACACTTGTGCTTCAAAGTAGCACCATGATCTTCATGATAGAGTCTCCTATGTTGTCACTTTCATATACTAGTGGGAATTTTACATTATAGAACTTGGCTTGTATATTCCAATGATGGGCTTCCTCAAAATGCCCTAGGTCTTCATGAGCAAGCGAGTTGGATGCACACCCACTTAGTTTCTTTTTGAGCTTTCATACACTTATAGCTCTAGTGCACCCGTTACATGGCAATCCCTACTCACTCACATTGATATCTATTGATGGGCATCTCCATAGCCCGTTGATACGCCTAGTTGATGTGAGACTATCTTCTCATTTTTTTTCTCCACAACCACCATTCTATTCCACCTATAGTGATATGTCCTTGGCTCACGCTCATGTATTGTGTGAAGATTGAAAAAGTTTGAGAACATCTAAAGTATGAAACAATTGCTTGGCTTGTCATCGGGGTTGTGCATGATTTAAATATTTTGTGTGCTAAAGATAGATCATAGGCAGACTATATGATTTCGTAGGGATAACTTTCTTTGGCCATGTTATTTTGAGAAGACATGATTGCTTTGCTAGTATGCTTGAAGTATTATTATTTTTATGTCAATATTAAACGTTTGTCTTGAATCTTTCGGATCTGAACATTCATGCCACAATAAAGAAAATTACATTAAGAATTATGCTAGGTAGCATTCCACATCAAAAATTCTGTTTTTATCATTTACCTTCTCGAGGATGAGCAGGAATAGAGCTTGGGGATGCTTGATACGTCTCCAACGTATCTATATTTTTTTATTGTTCCATGCTATTATATTATCTGTTTTGGATGTTTCATGGGCTTTAATATACCATTTTATATTATTTTTGGGACTAACCTATTAACCAAAGGCCTAGTGCAAATTGTTGTTTTTTTTGCCTATTTTAGTGTTTCATAGAAAAGGAATATCAAACGGAATCCAAACGGAATGAAACCTTCGGGAGAGTCATTTTTGGAATAAACATGATCCAGGAGACTTGGAGTGGACGTCAAGAAAGAAGCGAGGAGGCCACGAGGCAGGAGGGAATGCCCAGGGGGTAGGCGCGCCGCCCACCCTCGTGGGCCCCTCGTGGCTCCACCGACGTACTTCTTCCTCCTATATATACCCATATACCCTGAAAACATCCAGGAGCACAATGAAACCCTATTTCCACCGCCGCAACCTTCTGTACCCGTGAGATCCCATCTTGGGGCCTTTTTCGGCGCTCCACTTGAGGGGGAATCGATCACAGAGGGCTTCTACATCAACACCATAGCCTCTCCGATGATGCGCGAGTAGTTTACCATAGACCTTCGGGTCCATAGTTATTAGCTAGATGGCTTCTTCTCTCTCTTTGGATCTCAATACAAAGTTCTCCTCGGTTCTCTTGGAGATCTATTTGATGTAATTCTTTTTGCGGTGTGTTTGTCGAGATATGATGAATTGTGGGTTTATGATCAAGATTATCTATGAACAATGTTTGATTCTTCTCTGAAATCTTTTATGCATGATTTAAATATCTTCGCAAGTCTGTTCGAATTATCAGTTTGGTTTGGCCTGCTAGATTGATCTTTCTTGCAATGGGAGAAGTGCTTAGCTTTGGGTTCAATCTTGTGGTGTCCTTTCCCAGTGACAGCAGCGGCAGCAAGGCATGTATTGTATTGTTGCCATCGAGGATAAAAAGATGGGGTTTATATCATATTGCTTGAGTTTATCCCTCTACATCATGTCATCTCGCCTAATGCGTCACCTTGTTCTTATGAACTTGATACTCTAGATGCATGCTGGATATCGGTCGATGTGTGGAGTAATAGTAGTAGATGCAGAATCGTTTTGGTCTACTTGTCACGGACATGATGCCCATATACATGATCATGCCTAGATATTCTCATAACTATGTGCTTTTCTATCAATTGCTCGACAGTAATTTGTTCACCCACCGTAGAATTTGCTATCTTGAGAGAAGCCACTAGTGAAACCTATGGCCCCTGGGTCTATCTTCCATCATATTATTTTCCTATCTATTTACTATTTTTATCACTGTTTATTTTGCAATCTTTATTTTCCAATCTATACACCAAAAATACCTAAAATATTTATCTTATTATCTCTATCAGATCTCACTTTCGTAAGTGACCGTGAAGGGATTGACAACCCCTTTATCGTGTTGGTTGCGAGGTTCTTGTTTGTTTGTGCAGGTACTGGGCGACTTGTGTGTTACCTCCTACTGGATTGATACCTTTGTTCTCAAAACTGAGGGAAATACTTACGCTACTTTTTTGCATCACCCTTTCCTCTTCAAGGGTAAACCAACGCATGCTCAAGAGGTAGCATGGCATACCGCAAAACGAGACACCACGGGATACTGTTCATCTCCACCATCGACCTCCTCGAGCCTCCACGGGCAACTGTTCATCCACCGTCAACCTCCTCCAGCGTCCACCTGTGACTGTTCATCCATGGGCTCATGTTTATCCAGCTTCCACCGGCTACTATTCAACCGGCCCTCTCCACGGGGTCCTGTTCAACCACCCCTCCACGGGCTACTGTTCATCCAGCCCTCCACCTGCTACTATTCAACCAGCCCTCCACGGTGTCCTGTTCATCCACCGGCTCGATAGATCGGGGTACTGTTCATCCAGCGACAACGGCCTCTACTACCACGGGTTCCTGTTCATCCAACCTCCACCAGGAACTGCTCATCCAAACCCCCCAACAATGCTCACTATTCATCCAGAGGCAGCAATGATCGGCTTCAGTTAGCAGTAGTAGCGAAGGAATTGCTCGATCGGGTTCAGTTGACAGCCATTGATCGATTGCTCGGGTTCAGTAACGCGTAGCCTGCACTGCAATCGCTTGGGTTCAGTTAGAGCCCAACGCCTTGCTCGGGTTTAGTTAGAGCGCAACGCCTCGCACACACGCACGTACGTACGAGAGAAACACGCATCGCTCGGCCCCCAACCACCCACCGTAACCGGGAACTCCCCCGATATTTTCCTCGCCCTTGCTTCTACCATGGTTTTTTCATCATGGACGGCCCAAAGAATGTCATGCAACTGCGTCTCCAGCCCGCCCAGGATGAAAAGCCCATTTTCTGTCATGATTTTTTGTCATAGAAGTAGGACCCCACCACATCTATGATGATACCGGGTTTTGTCACAATTATCGTCATAGAAGTGTCATAAGTATGAAAGAAAAAAACTTGTTCGGCCCAAAATGTCACGGATGTGTCTTTTTTGTAGTGAGTAGCAGCGGCTAGCAAGCGGGCATCAGCAATTAGTAGCAGCTAGAAAGCAGCATGGTAGAAAAAGCAGCGTATGAGAGCAGCACGCGCCAAGAGCAGCATCGGCACGCACGCAAGGAGGCGACAACCTAAGGGCAGCAGGGACGGGTGGTGCGGCGGCTCACAGAGGTGGGCGCCGGCATGGCGCGAGACCAAGGCGCGTGGGACGCGGGCGCGGGCAAGGCACGGGGCGTGCGCGCTGGCTGCGGGCAGCTTGCCGTGGTGGCCGTTGTGAGCTCGAGCAGTGACGGAGCTTGCACAAACAACGCTAGAGTATGGGAGCGAGGCAGGGAGAAGAGGGGGAACAAAGGGGCACTGACTGCGAAGCAGAAGAGCGACTCGGGGAGGAGGGAGGAGCTGACGGCGGCGAATCAGGCGATGGCATCCATTGGCCATGGTGGAGCGAGACGGCACGCGCGACATGGGGGTAGCTCCCCAGCTTCGCTACCAGGGCGTGGGCGACGGAGACAAAGGCGCCGGAGGTCTTGGACGCGGTGGCGCAGCACCGGGCATCTGGTGGTCGCGTGCTCAACGGAGGTGTGGCGGCGATGCTCTCCGTCGCGGGCGATTTGGAGAAGAGAGGTGCGAGGGGGGAAAAGTGAGGGCGCACTAGGGTTTGGGGAGGGCCTTATACAACTCAGGGGCTGGCCGGATGATTGACACAGCGCCATCATCTGCCATGGAGGCGTGGATGTGAACCACTATCCCCCTCCTATGAACAAGAGGTAGGGGATGGCTACGGGATGGGCTAGGGTGCATTGTAGTTTCCTATAGCCTGGTAGCACAATAGGCTTTGCCCCTTGCCTTTCTTTTATTTTTCTGCTCCTTATTTTGTCTACGGTTTTGCATTAAGTAGAGTCACCAAATCATTTTTGTAAATGGTGAAAAGTGCCACACGCATGCAAGTTAATATTTTGGCCTGCGACAAAAAGTGTAGGGGATATTTGGATTTATTCAAATCGTGTTTCCAATAAAAAGGGCCTAAAAAGGTGATGTTTGATCATGTTTTCATATTTTAAGGAAATTTATAAATATTTCAAAAGATGTTGGTTTCTATATTATGATTACTTAGTGAAATTTTGCAACTCATCGAACATTTTTGTTTTAAAGATCAAAGAAATAATAGTTTAACTTGCAACTTAATTTGAATTTGACTTCGGTTTTATCTAGGGGCAATTTGGCTTTGGTAAGCTTGATGACATGGCACCATTAGTGAGAGGCTACTGTAGCTTAACTACCGGGGTGTTACAAATCTCCTCCACTACAAGAAATCTCGTCCTGAGATTTAAAAGGTGGGGTACGGGGGAAAGTTCTGGTTACAAAATGCTAACGAATCTTTTCGATCTTGGTTGCTCTTCTTGAAAAGGTCGGTACATGTCATTGATCTGTTCAGTTTCCCACTTCAGGTCATCATGATGACATCATCCTTTCTTCGGGAACTCCATCGTACTTACGAGTAGGGTAGAAGGGCGAAACTAGGACGAATGTCTGCAAGGATTGGCATCCGATAATTATCTCAGGAAAGGAGATTTTAGGAGCACCAGGAAACATATCAAGAATGATATAAGGAGGTTCAACAAGTTTCAACCAGGTAGGTATCTAGTCGATGCCTAAAACAGGTGATGAAGGGAGTTCTGAGCAATGAAGAATAATGTTGAATCTGATACCGGTATGAGACAAGGTAAGCAAATTAGCTCGTGAATTACATACGAAGCCAAGTGCAAGGATAGTTCAAGATCAAGGTTGTATAGGAGAGTCGGGTTTCGATCCTGTGGAACTGTGGGTTATGGGCCCACCATGTGGGTTAAAAGTAGAAAGAGTGATGACATCTTGCATGGTTATTATAGCAAGGCATGTCAGAGGATAACCTATCAGTTATGTTTGGCAACAACACTGGTACCAAGGGCGAGGGATGAAGAGAACCATCTTCCTGCTCGTTGAAATGAGGCGGGCCAGTAGGCAAAGTTCTCGTCCATGGGCGGTTACCGAGATGTCATCAACAATAGTAACGGGGTTTTACGAACCGAGTTGTACACTGAGGTGTTTACATAAGTAGGGGAATATTACTGCTTATATTATATAGATCACAAGAAAGGTTAAACGAAACAATGGAAATGAAAATGTGATTATACCCGAGTGTCAAGAGTATATCTTTCCCATCCATGACAGGATAACAAGTAGATAACCAATTATGTAAAGGGGCGAGGGAATTCATGATGTTACCCGTACAACGGTGTTCGGATAAATGTTCAAGAAACATTTAGCATTATGCTTCCAATGTTCTTGTTGATGTTTGAGTACCACAGTCATGCTTTGGGGTAGCATTGACATGGTCATCAGGTACACCACAACGGATCCATTGGGAATTTCTAGAACATCTCATGAAATTTTTATCAGGAAATAGATGGGGATGTGGCCAATGGTTTAGCTGCAATCCATCGACATGTCAAAAAGGATGTAATTCCAAAATTATATGAACAAGTTTCTGTTGGGGAAAAGGCAAGAATGTTGTCGATGATAACACAAATCATCGAGGGGCGGGGATGGTATTTATCATCATGAATTCAATTGCCCTATTGGAAGAAGTCAAAATGTTGACGATGAGCACGACACAATTCATCGAGAGGTTTCATGAGGATGCCTTCGAACAACGACGACATCAAGCAAAAGGAATGGTGAAGCAAAAGACTACTGGAACCACGAATACGACACAAACTCGGAACCAAGCTTGTTGTTCAAGGCAATACGATATGACGAGGAAGATCGACATAAGCTTAGCTCATCGTCAAAATTTGTGCTCCGGGAAGAAGGACTAGGTAGCACAGTTAAAATTTAGCACGATAATGACATAGCAATTAGGCTAGGAATAACTTAAAGGATTTATAAACTCGTAAGCAACAAAAATTAATTAGGGTTATTGAATCGGAGTGCGAATCGGTTCACCTATCAGTGTTCTCGAGTGACTAATAACTTAGAATCCAGGGAAATTTGAAATCAGTGAGAAGCAATACTAGATGAAGACTCATAGGAAGCAAGACGGTTCTTTGTTATTCTCGTGATACTGTAGAGTAATACTTGAAGGAGGATCAAAATAGAGGTTGCGGAGATGCATTTATCTGCAGAAGACAAGTGCTTTAACTTGTCCAAGAAATGAAATCAAAGAGGAACAATCATGGTCAGAACCACAGTTGCAAAGGATCAAATCCCAGATATAAGATGATCTTATACCAGAGGGGTAATTAATTTTAAGAGAAGCTTCCATGATAAGTTCTACATCGTGTCCATGGGCATGAACACAAAGTTCAAGGTCGACTCCCACTTCTCCAATGCATAACCTTTCATTCACTGCTCTGTCATAAATTTTTTGAATGTGAAAATCTAACTGGTTGATTACCAGAGTTGTATTACCTATGAAATCTTTTGGGTTCACACAGATTAGGGAAGGCATAAGCTCAACCCATCGAGGCATCTAGGAACATATACCACAATCATCAGAAGTAATTAGCGCAAGCTCGAAAGAATAGAATGGTTGACAAAAGCAGAGGACACAATTTACCAAAGGCATGAGGTATCCGAGGAAAGGCTCACAAGGTTATTGAATACGGAGTACGTTGTCGGATAAAATCCAACAAAGGATATGGCAGTCCACAAGGGATCTGATGTGAGCATCGGTACTCAACAGGAAGAAGAAAGAATGCAAGGAGATCAAATTATAGAAACAACGGACTAATTCAAAGCTCAAATGCAAGGAATTGTGATTTTCATAACACGGGACCAGAAGCATAGGCTCTGATCAAAAGATAAGTAAGTTGAATAGACATATATCGACAATCAATCAAGGATTTATTTGCCGAGAACCAGCTCATGTCCGGAGTGACGTTTGAGCCAAAGGGGCGAATTCTAGTTTCAAATGATGATTGCGACCATTCACAAACATATCGAATCAAAGGCTCAAAATGGCGATGATAAAGGATGCTAATGAATATTGCTAGACATATGGAATTAACCATAACGTAAGCAGGTAAGGAAGAATAAGAGCAATAGGATACTGAGGATTTTCGGAAGTTTGAATAGTATTCCAAAGAATATTGTGAGTCACATGAACAACTGGGGATGAATGGATACTCTTGTAAGTGCGATGAATTATTCGTAAGGGCTTTCATGTGGTAATGAACTGCAAGGCAGTAAGCTCAAAGGATTCTCGGGACAATGGAGAGTATTTTGAGGCATCTTGTAATATCAAGATCAATGGGATTGAATGTAGGAATGGCAAGTGTAAGAAGTTATCCCTAAGGATATAACAGTGGTGGTGAATTGGCAAAGGTGGTGGGCACAATGGTCTCTGGAAACATCGAAGAGTATCTTCGGGATCTTATGATGAAGTAGGCAATCATCTGGAATGAAGGGCTCTCCGGGATGAAGTAGTTATGAGACCCTAGATTTAGAGTTAGTAAAATCTTTAACCTGAATAGAAGAGATATTAGAGTCCCAGAGTAAAGACGAGGAATAAAAGCTCCTAATACCACCCAATCGCGATGTGTGCCCGTAAGACACACAACCATGTTAGTAAAAGTTTTTTGTAGTGACTAGACCCAACTTGGGCCAAGGAGTTGGAAAGAGGATTCCTACAGGTAGTCGGCTCTGATACCAACTTGTGACGCCCCCAATTCAATCATACACTAATCATACACGCAAATGTGTGTGATCAAGATTAGGGACTCATGGGAAGATATCACAACACAACTCTAGACACAAATTAAAATAATACAAGCTTTATATTACAAGCCAGGGGCCTCAAGGGCTCGAATACAAACAATTCAGCGGAAGCAGAAATATCTGAGAACAGACATAAGTTAAACAAGTTTGCCTTAAGAAGGCCAGCACAAAAGCATCTATGATTGAAAAGGCAAGGCCTCCTGCCTAGGAGCCTCCTAACTACTCCTAGCCGCCAGCATCCGTCACGTAGCAGTAGGCACCCTTGGGGTAGTAGTAGTAGTCGGCGGCGGCGGCAGCGGTCTCAGGCGCTCCGTCATCTGGTTGCATCAAACGGATATGGGGAGAAAAATAAAGCAAAGCAACCGTGAGTACTCATCCGAAGTATTCAGCAAGCAAGGATCTACACTACATATGCAACATTATCAAAGGAAGGCTGTATATGTGGAGTGGGCTTGTAGAAATGCCAGAATAGAGGGGAGAGACTAGTCCTATCGAAGGCTAGCATCTTCAACATCTTCAGCGGCCTTGCAGCATTAGAAGAGTGGAGACTAGCATAAAGTAAAGTAGTAGTTGTGTCATCAACCTCGCCCAAAGATCCTTCCTCGACTCCCTGCGAGAAAGCAATCCTAGAGCCATACTATCCATTTCTCCTCTCAAGTATCCAGTTCTAGTTGTATCGATCGGGGTACAACTCCGAGCGTTCGTTACCGTAGGACAGGCTATCGATAGATGTTTTCTTCCCTGCAGGGGTGCACCAACTTACCCACCACACTCGCTTAACTCTGGCCGGACATAGTTTACTGGGTCGTGCCCGGCCTCGGCCAAACGATACGCCGCAATCCGACCTAGGCTTAATAGAGAGGTCACCACGCCGGACTAAACCTATGCCCCCAGGGGTCTTAGGCCATCGCCCCGGGAACTCCTGCACATTGCGCGGGGCGGCCAGTAAGCAAACCTAGCCTCGCTTATACAAGGCGAGGCGTTCCAGTCTAACCCGGCGTGCGCCGCTTAGTCGCATGACGTCTATTAAGCTTCGGCTGATACATACGACGCAGAATGCCCATACTATGCCCACGTGATGGTTAGTGCTAGCAGGCCAGAGGCCCCTCGGATCAGATATCTAAATTGTAGTGGATTAGAAATGCGTGGTAATGAGCAAAGGCCCACGATCGATGTGACCCTGTCGCCTCATCTCGAGGACTCGCGGCAAGGGCTAAGAATGCCCGGCCACGGCTCATAATTATCTCGCGGGCACCTTCCAGGTCAACCCGACTTCACATCACCCGCAATTAAGCTCGTGCGGGTACCCCTCGGGACCGACCCGTCTTTAGTAACACGGTTCAGTGTAAAGTCATAGTTACCATAGTAACTATGTGTCTAACACCAAGGGGAACCTTGAGGAATCACCCTCGATGGAATTCCACCTGATCTTATCGTCAACGTGAACGAAGGACGAATCACCCTCGAGGTCCACTCTTGAGGAGTTGCACGACAGTATCGTTATCGAAAGTGGAGAAGGAGGAATCACCCTCGATGACCATAACCGATGAACTAACCTACAAGGTTAACATCAGAAGTGATGATGAGGTATCACCCTCGGCACTCGATAGTAACCAAGTAGTGTCGAGCAACTGTGGGGAAAGTGATGTGTGGTGCCGGGGCCTGGTCTTCGATCCCATTGATCGGGTCTGATAATCCAGCGGGGCAGTCAGGACAAAGTGGGGGTCTTTGATGGGTCTCCACTCAGCCTATACTAAACAGTTTAAGATAAACAAGGTATGAGAGCAGGTAACAAAATTAGGCTATGCATCAGAATAGGATCATACAAAAACAGTAGCAGTTCTAATGCAAGCATGAGAGGGAAAAAATGGGCAATATCGGAATGCTCAAGGGGGGTTTGCTTGCCTGGTTGCTTTGCAAACACCAACGGGTCTTCGACGAGGTAGACGATCATCAGGTCCTCATCGGTCTCGGGGTCTATCAACAGAGAAAAGGGGGAAGAAACAATAAATAAAGGCAGACAATGCAATCACAGAAGCATTGCATGGCAACACGTTATTCGAGAGGTGCCCTAATGCAGGTTAGTGGGAGCGGGAAATTATCCGGGAGTGTTCTCCCAGCTCCGGGTGATTGTCAGATAGATGAAACAGAGGGAAAAGTTCCATGTTCATCATGCTAGAGGCATGTGACGGGTATGAGGAAGTCATATTCAGATCCGTCTCGTCGTTCGTAGCAACTTTCATGTAGAAAACGTTTTCATCCGAGTTACAGATTATTTTCTGTGAATTTTTAAAGTTCAAAAATTATTCTGAAATTGTTATTATTTTAATCCGAATTGACCAAGTCAATTTGACTGGTCAAAAGCAGAGGTGGTGGCCCACATGTCACTGACTTATTAATTTCTAAAAAGATTTATCTAATCTAATTAGGTGGACCCATATGTCATCCACACCTTATACTAAAAAAATTTAACTAACCTAACTAGTCTAATCCTAGACTAGTCTTAATAGTGCTAGCTTCCTGGACAAAGGCAGTGAGGTAGCACCTGCAGCCGCCTAACGGCATAATCCAAGGGCAACAACATCGATTAGTAGCAGCGGCTAGCAAGCGGGCATCAGCAATTAGCAGCAGCTAGCAAGCAGCATAGTAGAAGAAGCGGTGTAGGAGAGCAGCACGCGCCAAGAGCAGCATCAGCACGCACGCAGGGAGGCGACAGGCTACGGGGTAGCAGGGACGGGTGGTGCGGTGGCTCGCAGAGGCGGGCACCGGCGTGGCGCGAGACCAAGGCGTGTGGGACGCGGGCAGCTTGGCGCGGTGGCCGGTGTGAGCTCGAGTGGCGATGGAGCTTGCGGAAACGACGCTAGAGTACGGGAGCGAGGCAGGGAGAAGAGGGGGAACAGAGGGGCACTCACTGCGAAGCGGAAGAGTGGCTCAGGAGGCAGGGGAGGAGCTGACGGCGGCGAATCAGGCGACGGCATCCATCGGCCGTGGTGGAGGGAGATGGCACGCGCAATGCAGGGGCAGCTCCCCGGCTTCGCTTCCGGGGTGTGGGCGACGGAGACGAAGGCGCCGGTGGTCCTGGACGCGGTGGCGTAGCACCAGGCGTCCGTTGATCGCGTGCTCAACGGAGGTGCGGCGACAAAGCTCTCCGTCGTAGGCGATTTGGAGAAGAGAGGTGCGAGGGGGGGAGTGAGGGCGCGCTAGGGTTTGGGGAGGGCCTTGGGGACGGTCTTATACAACTCAGGGGCTAGCCGGATGATCGAGACGGCGCCATCATCCGCCAGGGAGGCGTGGATGTGAGCCAAGATCCCGCTCCCGTGAACAGGAGGTAGGGGATGGCTACGGGATGGGCTGGGCTGCACTGTAGTTTCCTATTTCCTAGTAGCACAGTAGGCTTTGCCCCTTGCCTTCCTTTTATTTTTCTCCTCCTTATTTTGTCTACGGTTTTGCATTAAGTAGAGTCACCAAATCATTTTTGTAAATGGTGAAAAGTGCCACACGCATACAAGGTAATATTTTGACCTACCACAAAAAGTCTGGGGGCTATTTGGATTTATTCAAATCATGTTTCCATTAAAAGGGGGCTAAAAGGTGATGTTTGATCATGTTTTCATATTTTAAGGAAATTTAAATATTTCAAAAGATGTTGGTTTCTATATGATAATTACTTAGTGAAATTTTGCAACTCATCGAACATTTTTGTTTCACAGATCGAAGAAATAATAGCTTAACTTGCAACTTAATTTGAATTTTACGTCGGTTTTATCTAGGGGCAATTTGGCTTAGGTAAGCTTGATGACATGGCACCATTAGTGAGTGGCTACTATAGGTTAACTACCGGGGTGTTACATCCCCTCTTTCGTCTCCAATATTACCGGTAACCTTACTTGGAGCTATATTTTTATTCGTCATATTATATGTGGTTTGCGTGGTGTATCAATTTCTTTTGTTCGGATTTTCGTTCTGTTATTTAGAATAAGTTCTTGTATCTTTTCTTTCAATAAAATTGTCAAGGATAGCCTTCACCATGCTTAGTTTGCAAGTATATGAGTTGCTGTTTCAAAACAGAAAGTTGCACGCTATTGCGTAAACTCTCCAGAAAAGTTAGAATGTGATAAAATGTTAAAATTTGACACATTGAGCTATGATAAAATTTCTATAGTGTTGTAAATTTTCAGAATTTTCTTAGTTAAGTAAGTACAGATCTTCCTTAATCATGTACAGACTGTTCTATTTAGACAGGTTGTTATTATGATTGCATTGTTTGCATATGTTTCCTTGTTTAATGATTCTATTTGAGGATAGGATATTAAATATGCAGAGGCATTTAGTATGCAATGTAAAATTATAATTTAGTGATTTTCTACAATAGAGAATGATAAGGTTTTGCATTGATTTATACTAACTTATCTCATGAGTTCTTTTTGAATTGTGTGTGGATGAAGTTTTTAAGAATTAGGAAAACCATGATATGAGAGGAATTAAGGAGACACAAGAGCTCAAGCTTGGGGATGCCCAAGGCAGCCCTAGTTAATATTTCAAGAAGTCTCAAGTATCTAAGCTTGGGGATGCCCCGATTGGCATCCCACCTTTCTTCTTCGACAATGATTGGTCATTTTTGGTTGAGCCTAATATTTTGCTTCTTCACATGATATGTGATATCCTTGGAATGTCATTTTATTTTGTTTTGCTTGTTGTTTGAATAAAATACTTAAGATCTTGAATTCTTAAATGAGAGAGAGTCTTCACATTGCTACTTAATTATTTGACAACTCATTGATCTTCACTCATATCTTTTTGGAGTAGTTTGCCATTTACTCTCGTTCTTCACTTATATCCTAATAGTAAATTGTCGAAAGAATTGAATATCATAAATCTGAAATTATGTATGTTTTATACGCTTATCCCATGAGGAGTAATGAATTCACATATAAGAAGTATAGGTGGTAAAATTTATTGAAAGTTAGCAAACACAGCATTGGTCACTTGAACAATTCATGAAAGAATATTGGAGGAAGAGAGATTTCACATATAAATATACTATCTTGGACATCTTCTATGATTGTGAGCCCCATTAATTATTTTCAAACTTGAGCAAATTAGTTGAAGTTGGACAAGAAAGACAACGTAATGAGTTATATTTGGGTATATTATTATAGAAGCTATATTGTTATGGATCCTCCAACATGTGTTGCTTGCATAGGATCTTTTGCTAGGCAAAATTTATGTACTAAGTAGAGATACTACTTGTGCATCCAAAACACCTTAAACCAAGTTTCTTGCATGAGTGTCCACCATATCTACCTATATATGGTATTACTCTGCCGTTCCAAGTAAATTTGCATGTGCCAAACTCTAAATCTTCAAATAATAATCTGTTTTGTATGCCCGAATCTCTCGTGAAGCGACAGGGAGTTGTCAGCACCTTCCATGCTAGGTGGGTTATTCTCATGATGAGTGTTTATTCACTTGTAATTCACGAGAAAGTGGATGGTAATTGGGATGCCCAGTCCTATAATAAAAATCAAAATACATAATAAAATAAAAAACTCCCCCGGATTGTTGTTGGTATGGAGGGCACCCGAGGATTTGGCTAGCCATGCCTTGTGTTTGTTGGTGGAGGCGGAGTAAAACTTTACCTTTCTGTTTGGGAACCGCCTATAATGTGTCTATCATGGACGATGCTGAAAACTCTCGGTCGCTACATTGACAATGAAAGCATACCACCCGAAATTATATTCATCTCTATTTAAAGCTTCGAGCTCTGGCACCTCTGCAAATCCCTGCTTCCCTTTGCGAAGGGCCTATCTTTTACTTTTATGCAAGAGTCAGTAGTACTCCTTCTCATTTTAACCTTAATTATTCTCTAGTTGGCAAGTATCATGTGGTGGGGAAATATCCAAGCATATATGGCTATTCAAATATACTCGATCAGAAAATATTATTATTGTTGACAATTACCTATATGATAAATAAGTTAGGAGGCGAAACATTAAGCCCCTATCTTTCACTGTGTTCGATGGATGCTATTTGTTCTAAAAATATGGTTTGAGTGTCAGCAATCATGGAAGACTATATGATAGTTGAGTATGTGGAATTTGCTAAATCAAAGCTCTTACATAGACCCTTCCTGAAAATAAGATGAATTGCAATTGTTTGATGACTACGAACATAGTTTGTTAGTTTTCAAGAAAGTTTATGGTCTATGCTTTAACATGTGAATAGCTTGTTACTTGACCACGAGAAGTTTTATGAGATGAGCTACTGTTTATGATATATAATGATGCTAGAAGAAGTGTTTGGAAATATCATTTATCAAATTCATGCACTATGCTAGCATTCACACTTCATAAATTATTTCTTTTATCATTTACCTACTCGAGGACGAGTAGGAATTAAGCTTGGGGATGTTGATACGTCTCCAACTTATCTATAATCTATGAAGTATTCATGCCATGTTCACGACAATTTTACATGGTTTTGGTATGATTTGATTAGGATTAACCCGGTGTTGGTGTCAAAACCAGCGAATCTCGGATAGGGGGTGATGAACTATGAACCACGGATGATGGGCAACAGTGGACGTGGGACACGATGTTTACCCAGGTTTGGGCCCTCTCTAAGAGGTAAAACCCTACATCCTGCTTGATTATATTGCTTGTGTATAAGGGGGTTACAGAGTAGATCTACCACGAGATCAGAACTAAACCTTAACTAGTAGGATGGTGATTGTTCCTCTTGCTAGGGTTTACAGATAGTCGGTAACATCACTGAAACTCCAAATCTTTCATCTTGACTTGGGATGCACACCAAGGCACAAAAGATCTTCGGTCTGGAACCAATGCGGCCCATGTGAGACATGCCGGCATCCTGAGGACCCCCTAATCTAGGATTCCCTCAGTAGCCCCCGAACTAGCCTTCAACGTCGGCTTCTTATAGCTCCAAGACTGCAGGCTCCGGTTTGCAGGCGAGTTCCTTTTTCTCATGTACTTGAATGATTCTCTTCTAGTTAAGCCTTCGAATGGTACTTCATTATGTTCGGCCATACGCCAAGCCATATCCGGGCTCCGAACTATCTGCTTTACTTAGCCTTGAAGGCCAACCGCTCGAATGCGAACAATATCTTTGACTGACAAATTAGGGGAAGGGTCGTGCCCAGTCATAAACATGAAGACTTGATACGCGACTTAGGGCTGCCCCTTTGATGGCACGTCCCTTCAAGGTGGCGATCGTGTTTTGTTTTTCAAGGGATTTGATCAATGATTCACAGTATCCCACTCGTGCATAACGCTATGAGTTTATCGGGAAGAAGCGAGGTGGGTGGCGCATTTACAGGCCTCCTGGTATTACAACTGCTTATAAAAAGGGACAGCCTTGGTTATCACTTCACGCCTTCTTCCTCCTCTCGCCACAACCTCTCCCAATCTACAGAGCTCAAGCACCCCAACCCATCTTTTTTGCAAAGTCAATTTTGACAATGGCTGGATCCAGAGCGAAGGGCAAGTGGGAGTCCTCATGCATCACCGACAACGACATTGAGGACCTGAATAAAGTAGGCTTCCTCTCCCGCAACATCACGCATCAGGCCCTAGAGGAGGGCCAGGTCGTGCCGACGCCCTGCTCTAGTGAGTGGGTGGTGTTCGTCCCCCACTTCATCCGGGGCCTAGGTTTCCCCCTCCACCCTCTCATCTGGGGGTTGATGTTCTACTACGGGCTCAACTTCCAAGACCTGGCTCCAAATTCCTTCCTTCACATCTCCTCCGTTATCATTACCTGTGAGGCCTTTCTTCGAGTCCATGCACACTTCGACATGTGGCTGAAGGTTTTCAATGTGAAGCAGAAGATCGTGGACGGCATCATGCGGACTACGGGGTGCCATGCTGAGCAAGCTTTCCTGACTTGCCTGGCCGGAAGGCGTGTTTATAGACACGGTTAAGATCTAGTAGAGAGAATGGTTCTACGTCACGGAGCCCTAAGAGGCAGACTGGGCACCTATCCCGGATTTCATATCCAGACACCCGACGAGGCTGACCTCATGGACCAGAAAAGGCCTTGACTGGGAGCCTGTCGTCGAAGTGAAGGCACTTCAAAAATGTGTTACCATGATGATAGAAGCGGGAGTCGCACCGACCAATGTGGTTCAGATCATGTTCCACCACAGTCTGCTACCTTGCCAACTTCGGGACACCCCGGTGTGGTCCTGGAAGCCCAAGGACCCCCGCGCCATGCAATATTTCCATGGCAGTACTAACGAGAAGTTGTGGAGAGCACTGTTTAAGCCGCAAGAGTATTGGCCGACCGAGAAGGAGGACATGGGCCTCGACGCCAGGACCCCTCCCAAGGAGGTAATGTGACACCACCATTCTATAAGTTGGGGTATTTGTTCTTCCATTATGGACCGCAGTTCCTTGTTTCTTATTCCCTAGGGCTGGCTAAGGAAAGCCGTTAAAATGGGTTGTCCGGCCCCACTGCTCGAAGACCCTATGTCCGCTCAACTAGGAGAAATGTTGACAGTGGCGCCATACAAGGCACCAAAGATGAAGGAGAAAAGAAGAATCCCGCAAGGGGGGTCAGGGAGGGCCTCGGCCCACGAGTCCCTCCGGGTACGAAGTCCGGGTACACTCACGTCCTCCCCATTCAAGAGGGGGACCAGGAAGAAGAGGAGGAGGAGGAAAGTGAATCCTCCCACACTAGGAATAGAGCGGCTCCTGCGAGGCCGAAGAGGGGAACCCTTCTCTAGCTTCGAAGAGGAGGGGCTAGGGGAAGCTGGTCCTGCCCAATGACAATTCAGACTCTAATGAAGAGTCCGTAGCCTCCAAGAGAATCCCGGAGAAGGTTCCCAGGGTCAAGCCCCGCGCTGAAAGGTAAGAGTCCGAAGAATTGTCTGGGTGCTTATTTTACTAACCCATTACTAAAATCATCCGTGCCCTCGTATTGCAGCCCGGCACGCAATCACCCCAACGACCAGATGTCTGAGGGTACATCTCTCCCAACTGATTTGGCGGAGAGTGGAGACGCGTCGGATACGGCACCCCCTCCGGTCATTGGGGAGACTGGGGAGGTGTTGTCCCAAAGGACCCCGCCCGTGCTGAATACGGGGGGTGAGGATATTATCATGACCGAGGCTAGCACTTCGGCCACCGAAGACAAAGAGAAGGAGCTCGGGCAAGTCGAGCCCTCTCGAACGACGGCTTTGAGGACTGAACGGCTCTCCGAAGTGTCGCAGCTATGTCCCACCAACAGGGGAGCAGGAGCCCCACCGCTAGCACCGAGCACCTGGGGATAGGTCACAGTTGAGTGGCTGGACATGATGGAGGAGGCCATAAAAAGCTCCTTCATAGTTGTGGAACACCGCACCCTAATGGGTGCGGTTTTGCAAAGTGTTCAGTTCGTTAATAGCGGACCCGAAGACGCTTTTAATGGCCTTCTAACAGGTTATGAGGTAAACAAAGTAATGCTTTTTTTCCTTTGTAAGTAAGATTCGAGCAATCCTTATATGTAGCAGCCCCCGAGACTCTGGCAGGTTGCAAAGAAACCTGGCAGAGGACCGAAATTGTGAAGACATTGACTGAAGTATCATCTTGGTTCTATTTTGCAGGATTCGGAGTTGGCGACTACTGCTGTCAGTGTCAAAACCGGCGGATCTCGGGTAGGGGGTCCCGAACTGTGCGTCAAAGGCGGATGGTAACAAGAGGCAGGGGACACGATGTTTACCCAGGTTCGGGCCATCTTGATGGAGGTAATACCCTACGTCCTGCTTGATTGTTCTTGATGATATGAGTATTACAAGAGTTGATCTACCACGAGATCGTAGAGGCTAAACCCGAGAAGCTAGCCTATGGTATGATTGTATGTCGTCCTACGGACTAAACCCTCCGGTTTATATAGAAACCGGAGGGGGCTAGGGTTACACAAGGTCGGTTACAAGGGAGGATATCTACATATCCGTATTGCCTAGCTTGCCTTCCACGCCAAGGAGAGTCCCATCCGGACACGGGACGAAGTCTTCAATCTTATATCTTCATAGTCCAACAGTCCGACCAAAGGATATAGTCCGGTTGTCCGGAGACCCCCTAATCCAGGACTCCCTCAGTAGCCCCTAAACCAGGCTTCAATGACGATGAGTCTGGCGCGTAGTATTGTCTTCGGCATTGCAAGGCGGGTTCTTCTCCAAATCTTGAATATCTACTAAGTAGTGTCCGGCTCCCATAAATGTTGGACTTCTTGGCTTCTGCGCCCAATAAGGGCTATCTTCCACGTGTCGAGCGAATGCGAGGAGCCAGGGCATTTTTACATTCGTCCCCCTAGCTAGGTAAATAAATCGTCTATTAAAGGGATGGGGATTCTTGGATCCAATCCACACCATCCTCCCACGGCAAGAATCCATCAGAGCGCACTCGGAAAAATCCATTCCATCATGGCCGGCCATCGCAGCTCCTCCCCTCGCTCCCGTAGCCCTAAGGCTGGTGATTGGGAGAAGTGTTCCGTCCCGCACAGCCGATTAGTAGAGTTGCAGACCCAGGGATTTCTCCCTCCGGCGTATATGGTCCCCGTCTGAGCCGGACTCACCACCTATAATGGTGGGGAGCCAGCGGAGAGCTGCCCCAATCCCTCCAAGGGGGAGCGGGTATACCTTGTCCCTTACTTACTAAGGGGACTTGGATTTCCAATCCATCCATTCCTCCGCGGACTCCTGGAGTTCTATGGCCTCCAGTTGCATAATTTCACCCCTGCTTCCATATTACACATCGCCGGTTATGTTGCCCTTTGTGAGCTGTTTCTGGGCTGCCAGGCTCATTTCAAGCTATGGAAGAGGCTATTTTGCCTTGTGCCCCGTACACAGGAGGGGTCACTTTATCAAGTGGGCGGAGCCGAAATATGGCGCATCGCCGAGACCGAATACTTGTCCGGTACCCCGAAGAAGACGTCCGAAGACTGGCCTTCGGAGTGGTTTTACATGGAGGACGTCCCTCTTCCAGACCCTGTTCGAAGGGGTCTACCCGAGTTCAACAATGCTCCTCTGAAGAAACGCCAAAGTTGGCGCCCCCGGAGCCCCTAGGAGGAAGACAACGGAGAAGTCCTTTACCTGATGGGCCGGATTAAAGAGCTGGCTCAATCAGGATTGACAATAATTGAGGTTCTGTCAATATGCATAATGCGGGGGGTGCAACCGCTTCAATATCGAGGGAACCCCCTGTGGTGTTTTAACGGGGAAGATGATGCCACCCACTGCGGACGTAAGGGACCGGACTCCGCTGCTACTTTAGCAAAAATTATGTCCGAGTTGTTCAAGGGAGAGGAAGAGGAGTTCATCCGTATTAAGTCGCGGGATGGATTCTCCATGTACAACCCTCCAAGATGGGTGAGGTGTCACTCTTTACTACCAACCCTCCCGCATTATTTGTTGTAAATACTCACATTGTCGTTTCATGGTAGGAACTGCAAAAAGCTGTAAGGGAGGTCAATAGCCCACCTCCACAACGGGAGGACCCTGACCGGGCCCTCGACCCCGGACTCGAAGAGGATCCGGACATATTTGTGGAGCTGATAGACAGGAAATTCTATCAATTGAGATGTGATGACGCCATGGTGGCCATAATGGCCGACTATCCTGAACTACTCCCTGCATCGCATGTAAGAAAAGACCGGAGTCCCAACTTCCAAAAAGGATCCCCTTTTACGCACTTCACCTACCGTACACATATGGTGTTTTACAGGGAAGGCCTTTGGGATGCCGTGCCGAACCCACAGCGATTCGCCAACAAGGGGAACCGAATCCGCATAGGCCAAAAAGGAAGGCGGTCAGGACAGATACGCCGACGCAGAGGTATGACACAAAAACTCGCTTTGTGGTTATCGTCTTTCTTAAAATATAATGACGTCCGTGTTTCTTAGTAGAAAAAACACTCGACGGACTATATCCGAAGAGGATGCCGATCACGCCTCCACCAGCCGGGCTCCAGGGCCGGACATAGAGGCGGAAGCTAACACGGGGCGGACGTCGGATGCTCCTCCTACAGAGGATGCGGACAGACTATCCTCTACAAATTCCGAAGTGGAGAGCGCCATGAATCATAGGCGTCGTCGGGCCGTACTCCGTGACGCTTCTTTCTCCCAAGAGGCATTCGATGCCTTCAACTCAGGAGACACGTACATCCGTGTTGCTCAGAATGGTCTAGCCCGAGCCACGGACCAGTATGTAAGGGATATACAGGTAAGAAAATCTGACGATTATATGTATCAGTAGCCCCTAAGACTTGAAACAGTTGACACAACTGATTTAAGGATCATTATTTGTGCAGGTTCTTACAGAGAAGAATTCCCTCATATCTCAAGAGCTGGAAGAGTGCAAGGCCCAACTAGGGGCCGCTGTTGCCGCGTTGAAGGAGTCCGAGAAGGGCCCCTCTGGTAACAATTGTTTTCATTTCAAAGAATACAAGTACCAGGTAGTACACGACATGCATGCAAATCTAACAATAGATGTTGCAGATGACCCCGGAGTGAATCCGGAGGCCGTGGCGGTGAATGCAGCACGTGCTGATCGACAGCTAAATGCTGGTGAGCGCGTGCTTACGCGAGTCAGACGGGAGAAAAATAATCTCCAAGACGCCAATATCCGGCTGGGTGTGGAACTGAAAGATGTCCGAGCCCAGCTTGCGGACTCCGTGAAGGAGAATAAGTGGCTTCGATGTGGCATTTTTAGTAAGTGTTTGAAGGAAATTTTTAAAGGAGTTCGGCGAAGAAGTCGGCTAACAGAGTTATGTCTGCAGGTATGCTGACGGTTCGTCCCGCGGAGGAGATGCTTGGGTCTTCGGGTGATCTTCTACAACTGCACGAGCAAGTTCGGCAGGTGATGCAGGGTATTGCCCAAGCCTTGTGGCCATCCGCGTCCCCGCCAGGAGGCATGGGGAGCTTATAGAGAAGCTCAAGGGAGCGCGGCGGCGCTTCCGATTATGGAAGATATCATCCTGCCAACAAGGTGCGAGGGAAGCCTGGGCTATGGTGAAGACGCGATATACCAAAGCTGACCCAAACCACATGGCCGAGGTCGGACCTATGGGGCCTGATGGGAAAGAGATCCCCGTCGGTTTAGTGTATGACCAAGTAGAATTAGCCGCAAAGTATTCCCAACAGGATTGTAGGCTAGACAACATGTTGGATGGTATAGAAGAAGAATTTAATCAATCTTAGTGACTGTGTACTTCAAGTGACATATATAATGTCCTAGATGGATTGTAAATAATTTGTCATGGCGGACCATTTCGCTTCGACCTCTGGACCCGATAGTCCGGAGTGTATCCGAATACCCGCTCGGTTATGTAAAAACCAAGGTATGCATGGAAACCAGGCGTAGGGGTCATAAGTGCTTGAACAGACAAGTACCCAACTAGCTATGTTATATTACATGGGTAGTAAGAAACATCTTCCAGGGAGAATAGTTCCGTTAAGGGTTCCTTCCCTGGGTACGCATGCCCTAATGTGCATGTCCGAACTGCGAAAAGAGACACAGGCTATAAACATCTGGGGGTTAGGGCGATCTCCTCCCATGAGCGGGTATCCGGCTCGGAGAGCTCGGGAATCCGGACATAGTTTGTCCTCGGGATAGAGGGAGAATCACCGCATTGCTCCTCCACCACTGCTATCTGATGGGTGACTGGCGGAGAGTTAATGTCCCTTTGGTCGGGTTTAATCCCGATCCGATCGTAGTCTGTAGCGACTCCCAGAGCGGCGATGCGATCCAAGAGCTCATTCAAAGAGGAGAGCTCCATTGGATCCATATGCTCGGCGAATTTCGAGCCGATGTGGAGGCTATTTTCGATGACCCGAGAAGTCATCGTCGGCGCAGCGGCCGAGCGGGCGGTCATGACGAAGCCGCCTAGTCGGAGAGTTTGGCCTATAGCCAAGGCTTCCCCAGAGGTGATGTTGTCCTTGACAACGAGACGAGCCATCCTTCCTTATGATGACGACACAGTGGAACTCTCAATGAAAGCACCAATGTCGGTGTCAAAACCGGCTGATCTTGGGTAGGGGATCCCGAACTATGCGTCTAAGGCGGATGGTAACAGGAGGCAGGGGACACGATGTTTACGCAGGTTCGGGCCCTCTTGATGGAGGTAATACCCTACGTTCTGCTTGATTGTTCTTGATGATATGAGTATTACAAGAGTTGATCTACCACAAGATCGTAGAGGCTAAACCCTAGAAGCTAGCCTATGATATGATTGTCTGTTGTCCTACGGACTAAACCCTCCGGTTTATATAGACACCGGAGGGGGCTAGGCTTACACAAGGTCGGTTACAAGGGAGGATATCTACATATCCGTATTGCCTAGCTTGCCTTCCACGCCAAGGAGAGTCCCATCCGGACACGGGACGAAGTCTTCAATCTTGTATCTTCATAGTCCAGCAGTCCGGCCAAAGGATATAGTCCGGCTGTCCGGAGACCCCCTAATACAGGACTCCTTCAACTGCCATTGCCGTTGAGTTGGTTGAGATAAATCAGAAGCTCAAGGACTCTGATGAAGAACTCACTCTCATCCACAAGCAGCTAGAGGAAGCACAAGGTTAGTCTGTTCAAAACATAGTCCTTGCAATGGTTTACTTGAAGTAGTCTATGCGGGATGATCGCCTAAGCAAAGGAATGATTGCATGGAGCTAGCGCCACGGAGGTCAAGAACCTTAGGGCTGAGCTGTGGAAGGCGAAAGCCGACACAGCCGAACAAGAAGCGGCGGTCGAACGAATGGCCGCTGAGCTCACGTCAGTGAAAAATGATAGTGAGAAGCATGAGGCCAGGGTGACCTAAGTGCAATAGGAACTCAAGGATGCCATCACCAAATGTGAGGATCTTGGGCAGAAGAATAAGGAGCACGCCACCGAGTTGGCGAAGATGAAGATGGAGGCCCAGGAGGCGCGAACGGAAGCGCGAGGAGCTCGGGAGGAGCTCCGTCAAGTAAAGCAAATTGCGAACGGTAAGCAGTACTTACTGCAGAGTGTCTTTGGAGGCCAAAGATTCGCGTTGCTTACCCGGGTCTGGCGTTCGAGCACCCTCCCCTCCTTGTTAATCAAATGAAACAGTTGATGGAGCTGCACCGGATGGTGGAGCCAACCATGAAGGATCTTCGTGTCCAGCTATGGCCCTCCGATCCCCTGTCGAGCAGTTATTTTGCTCTTGTGGCGAAGTTTTGTGACGCTTCGACCCAGGTCAAGGCCGTCCAGCACTCGGTATGCAATGAAGGGGCTCGGATGGCATTCTCGAAGACCATGGTGCACTGGACAAAGATCAAACCCTCTGGGATGGCCACTGGACCCCCCCCCCCCCCCAATTGGAAAGGAGCACAGGCGCCCAGAGCAGTACTTCGTCGCCGTGATGGATGATGCTCGGGCCGTAGAGGTGTTATGTTCCAAGGATGTGATCCTTGAGTAATTGACATCATTGTGTATGAAACTGCGGTTGAACTTTTATGCCATTATGTGGTTCTTTTTGTATGGTTTATCATACTTTATGTGTTTGCATGTTTTAATTTTGACTCATGTGTGGCCATTTTATGTTGAAAGCTACCAGTCGTCGGCTTCCGCGCCCATGTAGATTCTGCGAGGGGTGTTCTATCCTCCGTATTGTAACCCTTAGCCGACGTCTCGGTGCCCGGGGCGGTAGTGTAGGAGGGGAACGAGGCAATCGGACTATGCGGTTTTATGACTTTCACTTAGCCATAGGAGCTTGACTGTGGGGGCTGGTGACAAGGCCCCGGTGAGGGGAGTTGCTGGCCGAACCTTAGGGCCAAATATTACTCACTTGATTTGTTCAAAGAAGAATCCTTCATATTACACAGTACAATCACTAACGATTCTTGTCCGAAGACCAGTCATCGGATCGTCGATCGGTTCTCGCTTATTATGACAGTCAGTTTTCGGCTTTCTCCACTAAGGTACTTAATTGAACTAGGCGGAAGTACAATTTTAGTGGTTCTCCCTTTACCTTCTTAGCCAAACATGCAGAACATAAGAAGGCAAACACAGGAGCGGGGCATCCCAACTATTGACCCAAGACACAGTTTAGAACCGATGCATATAATGCAATATCTGAGACGCCGAACACAGTGAAAAAGAAAGGTGTCGGTCTTTAATGTATATTGCGATCGTCTAGATCAGGCCCTCGGTTTAATAATCGGCACATGAATGAAATCCGAGTTGTATAATACTTGATTAAGGCGGGTTCCAAGAGTGAAAAGGGACAAACATGCAAAATACAACATAAGGAACTGTAGGTGAACCATAAGAAGGTTTGCTTTAGTTCCAAGAAGCTCATGACGTCTAGTCATACAATTTGAACTGCCTAGCAAGACACCAGATAGGAATGCGTTTATATAAAAAAGATAAATTTACAGATGAGAGGTTTATGCAGGGCCTTGATGCGTGGGTTAACACCCGAACTATGCCCTACTGCACGTCCGCGCCTTTGCTTCTGTTATGAGAGACAACTTTGTTTTATGGTTGTCCCATGACGGGTCCTTGAAAGGGAGTTCTCGAGAGTATGTTGTGTTGGTGGGACTTGAAGACAGATAGGTCCTAGATGGTGTCTGTATATCGTCTAAAGATATTTTATTCCATAGTGCGGTCGAATCGAACTCTGGGTTGAAGCCCCACAGCTGCCCATTGTATTTTGAGCGTGAATTTGCGATATCGAGGCATGTGATTTGCGCCTGTGGTGGGCGGGCCATGGGGGTGTATTCCTATGCGCGTCGAATGCGGGAAGGCCCCTTGGCCGGAGATGAGTCCCGTGCCCGCTTGTTCCCTTCACACGCTTGGGTGGATAGCAGGCACTTCGGCCATTCCTATTCGGCCGTCAAGGCCGTAGTGTGTTCCTTCGTCCGAAGAGAGCACTCTGTATTGCCATTGACTGTGATGACACCTCTTGGTTTGGGCATATTCAATTTAAGGTAGGCGTAGTGGGGGACAACATTAAAATGAGAGAACGTCGTTCAGCCTAGGAGAGCATGATAGCCGCTGCGGAAGAGGCGATATCAAAGATCAAGTCTTCACTCCGGAAGTTATCCGGCGAGTCGAATACCACTTCTAGGGTGAGAGTGCTAGAGCAACGGGCTTCAGTGCCGGGGATGACCCCCTTAAAGGTGGTATTACTGGGTTTGCTCCTTAACGGGTCTATACCCATTTTCCGAACTATATCTTCATAGACCAGGTTGAGGCTGTTGCCTCCATCCAAGAGGACTCTGGTAAGGTGGTATCCATCGATAATGGGATCTAGGACCAGGGCCGCCGATCCTACATGATGGATTCTAGTCGGGTGGGCCTTGCGATCAAAGGTGATTGGACATGCCAACCATGGGTTGAACTTCGGGGAGACGGGCTCTAGGGCGTAGACGTCCCGAAGTGCATGCTTCCTCTCCTTCTTGGGTATGTGGGTGGCATAAATCATGTTCACTGTTTTAACCTCAGGAGGGAATTTCTTTTGCCTCCATTATTCGGCCTGCGGGATTCCTCATCGTCTTCACTACGGGGACTTTTGCCCGCGTCTTCGGTTGTAGCCTTGCTGGCCTGCTTAATTACCAACAATCACAGTTGGTGTGGTTGACAGGTTTATCAACAGTGCCATGTATCTTGCACGGGCTATCCAAGATAGCATCCAATTTGGAGGGTCCATCTTGGTTTCCTTTAGATGGCTTCTTACGCGACCTTGTCTTGGAATTACGGAATCCAACATTTACTGCCATATCATTGGTCTCAGTGCCGTTGTGGTGACGTTTATTTTTGTTACGCCTTGGCTTTCCGTTGCCATCCCGGACCTCCGAGGTGCCGGGGTCTTCCAGGTAGGTGCTTCTACGAGCCAACCAGCTGTCCTCACCCGCACAAAAATAGGTCATAAGGGAGTTAAGGGCCGCCATTGTCCTCGGCTTGTCCTAGCCGAGCTAGCGGGCGAGCCATTCGTCCCAGATACTATGCCTGAACGTGGCTATGGCTTCGGCGTCCGGGCAATCAACTATCTAATTCTTTTTAGTTAAGAACCGATTCCAGAATTGCCGGACTAACTCCCCGGGTTGTTGGACCACATGGCTCAGGTCATCGGCGTCCACAGGCTAAACATAGGTGCCGTGGAAGTTGTCTTGGAAAGCATCCTCGAGCTCTTCCCAACTCCCAATGGAGTCTTCGGGGAGGCTATTCAGCAAATGTCGGGCTGGTCCTTTAAGCTTTAGTGGCAGATATTTGATGGCATGGAGGTCATCTCCTCATGCCATATGGATGAGGACAAGAAAACCCTCAATCCACACGGCCCAATCTGTAGTTCCATCGTATGGTTTGATATTCACGGGTTTGAACCCTTCCGAGAATTGGTGTTGCATCACCTCATCGGAGAAGCACATTGGGTATGTGATACGTCTCCATCGTATCTACTTTTACTAATGCTTTTTCTCTTGTTTTGGACTCTAATTTGCATGATTTAAGTGAAAGTAACCCGGACTGACGCTGTTTTTAGCAGAACTACCATGGTGTTGATTTTGTGCAGAAATTAAAGTTCTCGGATTGGAACAAAACTTTTTGGAGAATTTTTATAAAATAAAAGAAAAATACTGGGGCCAAGAATCACCAGAGGGGGCCTGGGTGAGCACAACCCACCAGGGCGCCCCCCTTCAGGCGCGCCCAGGTGGGTTGTGCCCACCTGGTGGCCCCGCAGACCCTGAATCCAACTCCATAAATTCCTATTTTTCCAGAAAAAATCGGGGAAGAAGAATTATCATGTTTCTTGATACGGAGTCGCCGCCACCTCTTGTTCTTCATCGGGAGGCCAGATCCGGAGTCCGTTTTGGGCTCTGGAGAGGGGGATCTTCGATCTTCATCATCACCAACCCTCCCTCATCACCAACTCCATGATGCTCCCTACCGGGAGTGAGTAGGATCACTGGTCGATGAGTAGTTGGATGAGATTCATCATGTAATCGAGTTAATTTGGTAGGGCTTGATCTCTAGTATCCACTATATTCTGAGATTGATGTTGATATGGCTTTGCCATGCTTAATGCTTGTCACTTTGGGCCCGGGTGCCATGATTTCAGATCTGAACCGTTTATGTTATCACCATTCACTACTAGGAAAAGGCCTACTAATGGCGCACCTAATTTGGCCATTAATGGCGCATTAGTGGTGCGCCATTAGTGCCACGCCATTAGTATATTTTACTAATGGCGCACCTGAGATGCACCATTAGTATCTGGTATACTAATGGCGCACCTCAGATGCGCCATTAGTATATACAACAGTGCGCCATTAGTATGCCTCCCAGGGGGCCATGTATACCCAGGTGCTTTGGCATACTAATGGCGCACAACTACATGATGCGCCATTAGTAACTTCGGCATACTAATGGCGCACTGTTTAATGATGCGCCATTAGTATCCTTTGGCATACTAATGGCGCACTGTGATGTGATGCGCCATTAGTATGAATATTAGGTTTTTTTATTTTTTTATTTTCTGTTTTTGCACAGGTTACAAAATGTATAATTGGACAAAATATAGACAACACACATCACCAACAGATTCATCGAATACAATAGAAGATTAGTCTTTGAATACAATTCATCATATTAGTCTCCGAATACAATTCATCATATTAGTCTCCGAATTGAAAAGACCGAACAAAGATAGAGCATTATATTACAAGTCTCGAGACCGCGAGTAGCGAGTTTGTCTTCACATTACAAGTCGATATCGATCATCTAAACTACCATCACATAGAAGAGAGCTGCGGTCATCACAATGAGCATCATCACGATGAAACTCGTCTTCATCCGGTTCCTCCAGCGCTCCCTCCCCTCTCCCGCTAGATAGCGGGCGTATCTAGATTTGGCCTCGGCCCTAGTGGTGTACCCTTTGTAACTGTTACCGCTGAATCGGTGAACCTGTCTCCGACACTCCTCCCAGTCGTCGTAGACTCCGGGAACCTTACCCTTGTACACGACATACGACGGCATCGCTATGCAGTAGCCAAACGAAACGTTAGTACCAATTCACAGACAATACATAAGCAATATATAAGTATGCAACAGAACGATCGGAAGAGAAAAGCAAGACATTAATAGCATCGATTACATCTAAGTTGAACGACTCTCGAAACCAAAGAGACATACTACAAGTTCATTAAAGTTTAATTACAACATGAGCCAATCGATGTTTCAGAACTAGACACAGCATCACTGCTTTCGACTCGACTCAAGGGACCGGAGCGTGGATGAAGCCGCCGTCTATCGTGGGAGTCATGAAATAACGGTCGTTGTCAGCCTGCATTTGTAGCATTGTGTCGATGTCACTGTTGGACGGTTGATTTCTGAGGTAGAACTGCCCCGAGGTACGAAGGATATCTTGATGGATGATTTCCTTAAACTCCGACTGGATGCGAAAGAATTCTTGTCTGATGTCCGCGTCCTGGATTGCCGACACGCTCGCGGCCCAATCTTTGAGTTTACTCGGTAGCAGAAGTTGATGATGGTCCCGTACGATCGCCCGCATGTGATGGATGGCGTAGTAGGCACCCTTCTGACCGCTAGGCGGCTGCTTGACACAGCAGAACGTCGTATTGTGGGAGAACACGTGCTTGCCGTACTTACGAATAGGCCTGGTGAAGGTGCCTCCAGATTTGATGTAGCCGGGGAGAACATCATCAAGAACCTTCTTGACATTTGTGTAGTCTACGTTCGACTGACGGTCCGGGTCGAAATACGTGGCCATGGAATATTTGGGGCTTAGGAGGATGAGCGTGCAATGTGTGTCACTGCAGAAAACATGGAATGTTAAAAGAAAAACGATCGAAATCTAAGAATTCATATGTTACGGGGCGGTTGAGGGGAGGACTTACTCGGGAAAGTAAGGCACGAGGAAGTTATCCTTATCTTGGTTTGCCAGAATGACGCCTTCGAGGTAAGAAGTCGCGACTTGCCGGTCCCCAGCGCTGCCCAAGATCTTGGCACGCATGTAGAAGGGGTCGACTATCACGATGTCCGGGGTCTTGTCGTGAATGATCCGCATCTCCATACTCAGCGAAAATAGCCGAACGAAGGTGTAGTGCAGCGGATGAAGGTTCAACATAGCGTGGATGTCATCAAACCGCAGGACTATTGTACCCCCGATGGAGTTATCCACAAAGCCCTTGCCCTCTGGCACCTTGGCCGCGAAAACCGGGTATGCCACATCCTTCTCTCCGAGACGCCGCTTCTCCAAAGAAAGAACAATGCCATGCAGACTCCGCATAGCACCGGTTGCAGCATCGAGCATATTTCTCGGTAGCATCGGCCTACCCGCCACATGCACCCTCCTCGAGATATCCTCAGGCGAAGGTGGCCCGTCTTGAGCACGGATCGTACTCGGTGCCGGCTGGCCCGCACCCTTGTTAGTCTTTCTTTTGCGTGCCTTCTTCTTCTCCTATAATGGGACCAAGTTCTGCTCACAGACCGCCTTCTTGAGTGTGTTGGGACTGATAATATTTCGCACCTCGCCTATCTGAGGCTCGGTGAAGTCGGCAGCTGGAGGCGTCTCCTGAGAGCTGAACGGCAGACGACGCCTGTTGCAACTTGGCTTCTCCGCGGTACCAGCTAGATCGCGCACGTCTTTTGTTGGGTTGGGTTCTTGAGAAGGAGGCCCCATGAAGTCGCCACCGTACCCATGATCGGCAAAGTACTGATCGATGTTGGCAAATGTATCGTCGTCGTTCTGATCCTGTGCCATATGCATGTTTGGATCCAGTGGCATAGGGATGTCCGGCACCGTTGCGGCGGTCTTGCCATGGGGCCGACTTGGCGCCGGCACGACTGGCGGTGTTGTCTTTGGGGTGGTGTCCCCCACCCCCAAACAAATCTGGCTCTTCGGCCAAAGCAGGGGCCAGCTCAGGTAGGCGCTGAGGATCATCACGTCATCATCGTCGGCCCCGACGGGTCGAATCGGAGGTAACAACTCGTCGCAGCCTGGCAGCACCCGAACCAGTTGAACCCTAAACAAGTTGGGTGGCATCTGGGTACCGTGGAGCAAGGGGTTGCCCAGTTGAACGATTTTTCCCTTGGCGACATCGACCAACTCGTTGTTCACGAAGTGCAGGAGAGTGCACGGAACGTCGTCGGCGCCCTGCGAAAATATGTAGGGTGTTAGGGATGCCCAGTCAAAGGCAAGGAGATGAAGTCCTCGGCCGAGAGAGGCTTAATTAGTTACCGTGATGATGGCGTCGAGCTCGGCTAATGTCGAGGCACCGTCAACGGCGGGCGTGCAGTTGACGGAGGGGCCGCTTGCTGTAGAGGTGCCGGCCGGCGTACACCCGGGTGCATTAAGCTCCCGTGCCGGCGTTGGACACCAATGTCGCCTCCGCCGGAGACACCAATGGCCCCGCCATCGCGTTCTGCGAGTTGCTGGCCGTGAAGCTAGGAATCGGGGGTGGCCCCTGTTGGCCACCCGCAATCCACGCACTAATCCCCTGGATCAAGGTAGGCATAATGGCGGTGATCGTCGCTCCGAGTTGTTGTTGCACTTGCTCTTGGACAATCTCCGGAATCCGCGCCACCTGTGCCCTGAGTTCTTGAACCTTGCGCGCCTGGCTTTCCGAGCTGGTCTTTTTCTACTTTCGCCCACCAGTGTTTTAGTATGACGACCATTTTGTCGACAAGCCTTTGCCGGCCACACGACCAGCTGACGTCGGCTTACTGAGCTTATCCTTGTTCTTCATTACATTCAACGCCCTATTTAGAGTGGTGTCCCAAGGGTTGCTCTTAGTCGACCCCGCGCTACTGCTTTCAGTCGCCTGCGGAAGGAATGTGAACCATTTAGAAATTTGTCTTCATTAATTAGAATGCAACCATATGGAGCTAATTACGCGGGGGTGTATTCCTTACCAGAACAAGCTCAAGCGCCCTGGTCTTCGTATCCGTGGTAAGCTCCTTTGTTTTTGGGTCCTTCTTGTACCGGGCCCTGACAAAGTTCCTGGTCTGCTTGTCACCGTATTTATCGAAGAGGGGCGGTAGGCCTTGCTCGGCACGGTCCGCCTCCTCCTTGTCCCATATAGGCTCCGCCACTCTGTAACCGCTGGGACCGAGTGTGTGTTCCCCTAAGTTCAGCTCCCGCATTTCTTTCCCCCACTTACTTGATTCAGAGTTTGCGGTGCTCGAGCAATTGATCTTGAAGTCGTTGTAGTCATCTTCGGTGATCGGAGGATTTTTCTCCTTGATCTTCTCATAACTCTCACCTTTCTCGATCATTCTCTTCACATTGCTTTTCCAAGTAGACAGGGCCTTGCTCATCTTCGTGAGGGCAGCATTGTCCACTTTATTCCCTTTGAGGCTTGTGTTTTCAAATTCAGCGGGGAACTTGTATCGTTCGTGCAGCATCGTGAAGAGGAGGTTGCGCAAATTCCCTCAGTCAGGATGCCTCAGGTTCTCGGTGTTGATCGAGATGGTGCTCCGGAGAATGCACCCGAGCTGAAGCGAGTACCCCTTGACTATTCGTTCGGGCGCCATTGGATTCCCGTCGGAGTCCACTTCAGTAACTTCCTCCTTGAGGGTGCGGAGCACGGTCGGGCGCCAGTCCTTCCGTTGCCTCTTCGGTTGGCTGCCATCTGTGCGTGCGCCGCCATCATCAGTGGTGGCATCCTCGGCGGCACCATCAGTGGTGGCATCAGTGGGGTCATCCTCGGCGGTACCATCAGTGGTCTCAGGATCGGTGGGGAAGGCGGCATCCTCATACAAGTGAGGTTGTTCCTCCATCTCCTGGGACAGCTCCCAGAATGCCTTGCCGCCCGAACCCCCGGCCTCATCGTTGTTGGCCATGTTTCTCTCTAAATAGGAACAAAGTTTGGTCAAAAAGTTGGTTATTGTCAAGGAACAAGATCATGGTTTCATCATTTAGGGTTTGTCGATACCGAGGCATCCTAAAAGCTAAGCTTTTATCATTGAGGGTTTTTCGACACCGAGGCACCCTAAAAGCCTAGGCTTTCATCATTTCGGTTTTTATCGACACCGAGGCACCCTAAAAGCCATGCATTAGTCACAAGTACGCCGGGGCACTTGATCCTACTTAATTAACTACTAAGATACCCCGGCCCATGCATTAGTCACAAGTACCCCATATGTCCTATTTTTAGCAAAGTCATGCTAAAATTCACGGAAAATTTCAGCATGACCTTTGCTGAAAATAGGACATACGGAGTACCCGAATTTGCCGGAACGGAAGTTAATCGACATTCCAGCAAACTCAAGGGCCTCTCGGGTGGACAAGGCAAAAAAGGCCTCCATCACAACATGGAAAATACATTGGCATGTGAAGAGGTGAAACAATATATGCATCTCCAAGCAGTATCATTCAACATTTTGGATAAACCACTACAAGCAACATGAGACACTGAAAACAATTGCTACCAATGAATCTACACTTCTATAAGAAAATAAATCAGAAACTTAGTCTGTCATCATTAGGCAGCCACCATTAGTTATTCCGTTATGTTAAAGCAGAAATAGAAAATGCATATGGCACTGCCAAATTATACTATCCATATTTCGGTATAATGTCATTATTCCATACAGCAGGCAGCACTGTCACCACAAATCAGTTATTCTAGCATAATATACATACGCAGAACAGAAGCAACAATTTACATTTCTGCATACGGTGTTGCCAATTTTTTTCTATCCATGTTTCAATTTGATGCCATCACTCCATTCAGCAAGCAGCATTGTAACAAAAAGAAATTCTAGGCGCAAATTTCTTCAGAATGAAATTAAGTTAGTGAAACTGTCACACATTTCTTCACAATGAACAGATTTATACTATCTATCAACATGTAAATTATGCCATTTGAACAGATTTATACTATTTGAATGCCAAGTACATGACTGAATCTGAATGTGACTGAATCTACAGGGATTAGATCCATCTACTAGCTAGGGGATCTAATAAATTTTGTCACTTGAACAGATTTACATTTGAATGCTTAGTACATGACTGAATCAGAATGTGCACTGCAGGGATTAGATCTATCTACTGCCACTCTCCGTTGAAATCCTCCTACCGGCAGGAAGATCCAGCTTGCGAGGGAGAGAGGGGGAGAGGAGGAGGGGGAGCTCACGGGGGCGGTGGTGTGGACGGGGCGACGAGGTGGGGCGACGAGGTCCGGGAGGCGACGAGGTCCGGGTGGTGGTGGTGCTCCGGCGACGGTGGTGTGGACGGGGCGGCGTTCGGGCCACCGGCGACGAGGGCGGCGGGGCGATGGCGTCCAACAAGGTGGGGCGACGGGGAGAGCGGCGCCGAGGAGACGAGGACGACGGGGCGGCGGGGCGGTGGCGTCGGGAGAGGAGAGGGCGGCGTCGCGGCGTCGGGGCGTCGGGGCGTCGGGGCGGAGACGAGGACGACGGGGCGGCGTCGAGGCGGCGGGGCGATGGCGTCCAACAAGGTGGGGCGACGGGGAGAGCGGCGCCGAGGAGACGAGGACGACGGGGCGGCGGGGCGGTGGCGTCGGGAGAGGAGAGGGCGGCGTCGCGGCGTCGGGGCGTCGGGGCGTCGGGGCGGAGACGAGGACGACGGGGCGGCGTCGAGGCGGCGGGGCAGCGGCGTCGGGAGTGGAGAGGGGAAGGGGATCGAGGGCGAGGGAGAGAGAGGGGATAGGTTTGGGCCGGGGAGGAAATATGGATGGGGGCGGCACAATACTAATGGCGCACCACCCCTCGGTGCGCCATAAGTACATCCATACTAATGGCGCACCTCACCATGGTGCGCCATTAGTATTTTTTTTTGATTTCTGCTCGAGCCAACAGGTTATCTTCCACCTGACCTGATCCACACCAACTTCCCTCTACTAGCTCCACTGGTCAGCAACCAATTCTCACACCAAGAGGTCCTGGGTTTGATTCCCAGGCTCCACCATTTTTTTATGCATTTAAAATGCTATTTGATACTTATTTGTGTTTAAATATGTTCAAACTTGTTTAAATCATAACAGTAATATTTTTTTATAAGACAGTAATAATTTTTTTAAAAATATCATCAAACAGTAATGTCGGCGGAGCGGGGGAGGGTGCGCGGGGTGCGGGGGGTCGGCGGCGGCGGTTGAGTAGGGGAGGGGTGCGGGGGGTCGGCGGCGGCGGCCGGTGGACCGGGGGGTGCTCGGCGGCGAGGGGGACCGGATCTGGCGAGGTGGGATAGCGATCGAGATGGAGGGGGATCGAGATCGAGTGTCCATGAAATTTAAAAATATTCATGATAGTTCAAAAAGTGCCCATGAAATACAATCGAGAAATGAAGGCTACGATTTAAATACAATCGATCTTAGCTAGCTATCTGTTCACAATCTTCTTGCCCTTCTTTTTCGCAAATGGAGTTCTTCTGTGGAACGGACGTCCTTTGGGTAGGGTGGTCCTGCTTCTTCTTGTGGTGTATGCTGCTACTTCATCATCGTCGTCATGTTCGATCCTCGGGTCGCCGTACTTGTCGAAGTCTTGCTCATTGGCTACTCCATCCATTCCGATGATCTTCCTTTTGCCTCTCCTCACGACAACACGACTGGGCTTTGATGGGTCGGTAATGAAGAAGCATTGGTCCACTTGGGAAGCCAGTACCCATGGCTCATTTTTCGCGGTGACGTTTGTGCCCGCGGTCTTGGATTTGGCTTCGGGTATAACCATGGTGGTGAAATACCGGTCTTCTTTTAGGACGCTCTTGGCCCATCTGACATGGAACATCGGGACCTTCTCTCCAGCATAGCTCAGCTCCTAGATCTCCTCGATCCTTCCGTAGTATCTGTCCTTGTCGTTACCGGTGTAGGATTCCATCGTTACCCCGGAGTTCTGATAACCATTGCTCTTCATGTCCTTGGCCTCGGTGTAGAATGTGTAGCCGTTGATATTGTACGCCTCATAGGTCATCAGGTTGTGCTCGGCGCCCTGTGACAAGGCGAATATGAGTTGTTCTTCCGTGGAAGAATCCTCATGTAAAGGGTACGACAGAAGCTTCTGCTTGAACCAACACGTGAAACATGAGTTGTGCTCTTTAAGTATATCTCCGTCCGTCCTCTGTTGGCCTCGGTCATTGTATGTCTTCTTAATAAAGGTTTTGTGCTCTACCACCCAAGGATCGACCACGTCTATGTGTTGTAGCGCGACTAGGTTTGCTCTTTCAAAGTCGACGAGTCGACCCTCGAAGTCGACATGCATTTCGCGGCGACCCTCACGGTGACCCCATCCAGCGAGCCTGCCGAGGTGCCTGTTGACGGGCAGACCAACGGGGTTCTCGATGCCTAGATAATTTGTGCAGTAGGAGATGCACTCTTCAGTCAGAAAGCCCCTGGCTATGCTTCCCTCTGGACGTGACATGTTGCGAACGTATCCTTTGATGACACCATTCATCCTTTCAAACGGCATCATGCTGTGCAGGAACGTCGGCCCGAGTTGGATGATATCGTCCACGATATGGACCAGCAGATGCACCATAACGTCGAAGAATGCGGGCGGGAAGTACATCTCAAGCTCGCATAGTATCACCATGATCTCTTCCTGTAGCCTTCTGAGTTGCCTCACGCCAACAGACTTCCGAGAGATGACGTCGAAAAAGTTGCATAGGCCAAATAGGGTTTCACGGATGTGCGCGTCCATGATCCCACGGATTGCAACTGGAAGTATCTGCATCATCAGCACGTGACAGTCGTGAGACTTCATCCCGCTGAACTTCAGCTCCGCTGGGTCTAGGTATCTGCTTATCTTCCCCGCGTAACCGTAAGGAAGTTTTACTCCTATGAGGCAGGTGAAAAAGTGCTCGATCTCCTCCTGACTTAGAGTGAAGCACGCGGGAGGGTAGTCATTTCCGGTCTTCTTGGCCTTTTTTCCTTTGCGACGACTTTCCGTGTCCTGCTTCGCCTCATCATCATCATCATATATAGCGTGAAGCTCCTGCCTGATGCCCATTGATTTCAAGTCTGCCCTTGCTTTCGGCCCATCTTTGGTCCTCTCTGGCATGTTGAGTAGGGTACCAAGCAGACTCTCGCACACGTTCTTCGTGATATGCATTACATCAAGGCTGTGAGGCACACGGTGGATCTTCCAAAATGGCAAGTCCCAGAAAACAGACCTCGTTTTCCATACCTTCAGCAGCGGCTCTAGGGCCTTTCGCTTCTTTCTCGGCTCTGGCGCCTTTTGCTTCTTTCCCGGCAGTGGGCAGTCTTTCCAATTTTTCAACAGCTCGTCTATTTCCTTGCCGCTCCTCGTACGCGGGTGTCCTCGGGGTTCGGTTTCACCATCGAACAGATCCTTGCGTTTTCTCCACAGGTCATCGTCGCGAAGCCACCTTCGATGTCCCATGAACACGGTTTTCGAAGACCCGGGATCTCTATCTAGCTGGCGATACGTTGTGTCATCCATGCACCTGACGCATCCAGAAAATCCGTGGACCACCTGCCCCGCGACATATCCGTAACCGAGATAGTCGTGCACCATCGTGAGCAGCACGGCTCTCATAGGGAAATATTCTTTCTCTGTGGCGTCACATGTATTGGCTAGCATTTTCCACAACGTGTCAAGCTCCTCTTTCAGCAGCCCCAGATACAGATTGATGTCGTTCCCTGGTTGTTTCGGTCCTTCAATTAGCATACTCATGTGAATGTACTTCCTCTTCATGCACAACCAGGGGGGAAGGTTGTACATCCACACAAACATAGGCCAGGTGCTCTGTGTGCTTCTCTGGCTGCCAAACGGATTGACTCCATCGGTGCTCATGCCCAGCACGATGTTCCTTGGATCATTCCCAAATTCTGGGTATTCGAAGTTCAACGCTTGCCACTGGATCGCATCCTTAGGGTGACTCAGCATCTTGTCTTTTTTATCTATCTCCGGATCATTTGCGTCATCTTCTCGCTTCTTCTCCTCCCTATCCACGTGCCAACGCAGGAGCTTTGCTACCTTAGGGCCCGCGAAATACCGCTGCAGACGAGGAGTGATCGGAAAGTACCACACCACTTTTCGAGGAGCTTTCTTCCTCTTCTTGTATCGAGTGACGCCGCACACCGGACATATGGTAGACTCCGCGTGCTCGTCCCGATAAATGATGCAATTGTTCATGCACACATGGTATTTCACGTGCGGTAAATCCAGAGGACACATGATTTTCTTCGCCTCCTCCAAACTGGTCGGGCACTTGTTCCCCTTGGGAAGACGTTCGTGCCAGAATGACATGTTCTCGTCGAAGCATGCGTCGGTCATTTTGTGTTTTACCTTCATCTCCAGAGCCATGAGCGTTACTTTCAGGCGGGTATCCTTGGGCCTGCATCCTTCATACAATGGAGTAACCGCGTCTAACTCAAGTTGATCCATCTCGGCTTTCTCTCGGGCGGCAGCTCTTGCGTTATCCGTCTGCTTGAGAAGAAGCTCTTGAATATGAGGGTCCTGCACCCAGCCCATCGATGGTCCAGCGTCGTCTGCTCCGCCGGCATCATCATCTTCATGCCCGTCGTCTGCTCCGGCATCTTCCTCATCATCATGTCCTGCATCTTCTACATGATGACTATGTACAACATCACCGTCGTGATCATCTCCTGGGGATCCTTCGTCTTCTCGCCCGCCCGAGCCGCGGTGGTTGTCTTGCTTCCCTTCCTCATTTCTTGCCCGGCCCCCATGGACGACTTCGTAGTCATCTTCATCACCTTGCCACCGATAGCCATCCATGAAACCACGCAAGAGCAGGTGGTCCTGCACCTACCCGGAATCCGGGTCCGCAATAAGGCTCTTCAGCTTGCATCTTCGACACGGACATCTTATCTCCGTCTCGTTCTTTTGAAGCATCTCGGCCTTCGCGGACCTCAAAAACCTATTCACGATGCCTTCGGTCATCATGCGGACCATGGTCGCCCGCGAGGTAGAGCAAAACGATATTTTAGAACCAAGAAAAAATTTGGCATGACTTTCCCTAAAAATAGGACCAAAAAGAATGCTTAATGCCAAAATTCTCGCCGAAACAGAAATGAATCAACATTCCGGCAAAATATTGGCAACTATCGCATTTCAAATACCGGTACACCTCCAAACACAAACACATATGCAACACCACAAACATATGCAACACCACGAACATACATAGATCTAGCTAGGCCATAAAAAGTGCATGTGCACATTGTTGTAGGGAGAACAACGTAAATATAGCTTCCCCCCTTACTTACCTATCAAAACAAGGTAATTTAACCACTTAATTTGAATGAATCTATGGTGGAAATGAGGTGAAAAAGAGGAGGCACCCGAGACAAGGAGGAGGTGGAGAGAATGAAGTGGGGAGAAAGTGAGTGTGGGTAGGAGAGGCTGTCCAAAATATCTTGTTGCTGCCCACTTACTAATGGTGCACCAACTCTAAATGCGCGTTAGTAATCCAGGTTACTAATGGCGCACCTTCTGGTGGTGCGCCATTAGTAGTTTTGCAAAAAAAACATACTAATGGCGCACTGTTCCACAGTGCGCCATTACTAGTTTAAACTAGTAATGGCGCACGGTGGAACAGTGCGCCATTAGTAGTTTTGCAAAAAAGGAATAAAAAATATAATAAAAAAACAACATTAGTGGCGCACTTTCCGACAGGTGCGCCATTACTAGTTACAACTAGTAATGGCGCACTGTGTCTGGATGCGCCATTAGTATGTTTGGACAGGCGCACTAGTTCAAAAAAAAATTGATACTAATGGCGCACCCTGGGCCAGGTGCGCCATTAGTAGTTTCAACTCTAATGGCGTATCAGAAGGTGGTGCGCCATTAGTATATACTAATGGTGCACCGCTTGTCTGGTGCGCCATTAGTGTCAATCCCATCTATAGCCCTTTTCTAGTAGTGATTATATCTATGTTCTAGATCTGATGTTGCAAGTTATATTCACCTATTACGTGTTATGATTTGTAAACCCCGGAGTGACAGTAGACGGGATACTTTCCGGTGATGGCCGTAGTTTGAGGAGTTCATGTATTCACTATGTGTTAATGCTTTGTTATGGTTCTCTATTAAAAGGAGGCCTTAATATCCCTTAGTTTCCATTTGGACCCCGCTGCCACGAGAGGGTAGGCCAAAATATGTCATGCAAGTTCTTTCCATAAGCACGTATGACTATTTACGGAATACATGCCTACACTATATTTATGAATTGGAGATAGTTTTGTATCGCCCTAGGTTATGACTGTTATATGATGAATATCATCCAACGAATCCACTGATCCAATGCCTACAAATTTCTCTTATATTGTTCTTGCTATGTTACTACTGTTGTTGTTACCCTTACACTTGCTACAAAATCACTGCTATCACTGTTACCGCTATTATTGCTGTTGCTACTACTATCAAAACTATCATATTACTTTGCTACTAATCACTTTGCGTAGATAATTAATCTCCAGGTGTGGTTGAATTGACAACTCAGCTGCTAATACTTGCAAATATTCTTTGGCTCCCCTTGTGTCGAATCAATAAATTGGGTTGAATACTCTACCCTCAAAAACTGTTGCGATCCCCTATACTTGTGGGTTATCAAGACCTTTTTCTGGCGTAGTTGCCGGGGAGCATAACTATATTTGTTGAGTCACTTGGTATTATTGTCAATTTATCACTATGAAGAATCTGAAGGATACCAAAACTAAAATATTTCCCTCTAAGACGAGGGGAGGTAAGGAACTGCCATCTAGCTCTGCACCTGATTCACCTTCTATTTTGAGTAAATTTGCAACACCAACACATGCTACTAATTCTAATATGTCACAAGTTGTTGATGATGCTACTTCTACTATGGACAATGCTTATAATGATGCCAGTACCTTGCTTGATGATAATGTTCCACTAGGTGATTTTCTTGATGAACAAATTTCCAGAGCTAAAGTTATTGAGGATGCCGAAACTGATGAAATCCTTGAATATGAAAATCTTGAGACACATATTGCCTAAGATAACGAAAGGTTATGTTATGGATGAGGTGACAACTAGAGACTTTCTTTCTTGCAATGATAGAGATGATCTTTAGAAATTATTATGCAAACTGAAAGAAAAATCTTTGAATGCTAGAATGAAATGGGATCCTAAGTTTGCTACTTCACCTATCTTTGTTAATGATAAGGATTATGAATTCTCTGTTGATCCAGAGTTAATTAATTTGGTTGAATCTGATCCTTTCCAGGGCTATGAAACTGACGATGTTGTGGCACATCTTACTAAGTTGAATGATATAAACACCCTATTTGCTCATGATGAGAAAATTCGCTACTATTATATTCTCAAGTTATTTCTGTTCTCATTAAAGGGTGATGCTAAGACTTCGTATAATACTTTTGCTCCTGGTTGTGTGCGTAGTCCCCAAGACATGATTTACTACTTCTCTGAAAAATATTTTCCTGCTCATAAGAAACAAGCTACCTTATCGGTGAAAGTGCAACTAATCCCTGGGTGGTTTTGGTAATTCATAACAACATATAGCTCATTGAACTAATATCCATTCAAGTTAAATATTTTAGAAAGTTCAATAGTTGGCATGGCATGGACTAGAGATGTGGACCCCTCAAAATGCTAAGGACAAAGATTGGCAAAATGTTCAAGACTCTTCATTTTCATTTTAGTGATCCAAGATCACATTGAGTCGATAGGAAGCCAATACTATTGAAAGGGGATGAGGTGTTGCTTAATGATCTACTTGCTCAAGTGCTTAGTGATATTGCTCCATAACCCTTAGCCACTTTCTCATTTCCAAATATGTCCAAAACCCAAAGTCAAACTCGGCCTTACCGATTTGATCTATCCGGCGCCACCGAGTTCATTTGACATAGCCACTGTCAGAAACCCTAGTCAATTCGGTCTCATCGATCGGGATCTCGGTCTCACCGAGATGGCCTTGCAAACTCTTTGTTTCCCTTCACAACATTTTGGTCTTACAGAAATGAGCGATCGGTCCCACTGTGTTTGCCTAACCAACTCTCTGTTAACTCATTGTTGAAATCGGTCTCACCGAGTTCATGCAATCGGTCACACCGAGGTGAGGTTTTGCCCTAACCCTAGCACATCGGTCCCACCAAGTTGATCAAATTGCTCCCACCGAGATACCTAACGTTCACATTTTGAACTGAATCAGTCTCACCGAGTTCTTCTATTCGGTCAGACCAAGTTCGGTCAATTGTGTGTAACGGTTGGATTTTTTCTGGAGGCTATCACTACAAAAAAAGACACATCCATGAAATTTTGGGCCGAACAATTTTTTCCAGTCATGCTTATGACACTTCTATGACGATAATTGTGACAAAACCCGGTATCATCATAGATGTGGTGGGCTCCTACTTCTATGACAAAAATCATGACAGAAAATGGGCTTTTCGTCTTGGGCGGGCCGGAGACGCACCTGCATGACATTCTTTGGGCCTTCCATGACGTAAAAATCGTGGTAGAAGCGAGGGCAAGGAGAATTTCGGGGAGTTCCCGATTATGGTGGGTGGTCGGGGCCGAGCGATGCATGGAGGTTTGCGCGTTTCTCTCATACACATACGCGCGTGTGTGCGAGGCGTTAGGCTCTAACTGAACCCGAGCGAGGCATTGGGCTCTAACTGAACCCGAGCGATTGCACTAGCTACGTTACTGAACCCCGATCGATCCCTTGCTGTTAACTGAACCTGAGTGATTCCTTTGCTACTGCTGCTAACTGAAGCCGATCGAAGCTGCCTCTTGATGAACAGTTCCCAGTGGGGGTTGGATGAACAGTTCCCGGTGGGGGTTGGATGAACAGGATCCCGATCGAGGAGGTAGGGTGGATGAACAGTAGTCGGTGGAGGGACCCCATGGAGGGCTGGTAGAACAGGACCCCGTGGAGGGCTGGTAGAACAGGACCCTGTGGAGGGCTGGTTGAACAGGAGCTGGTGGAGGCTGGAAGAACATGACCCCATGGAGGGCTAGATGAATAGTAGCCGGTGGAGGCTGAATGAACAGGACCCTGTGGATGAACTGTAGCTGGTGGAGGCTGGAGAAAGTCAACGGTGGATGAATAGTAGCTCGTGGAGTCCTGTTTTGCGGTATGCCACACCCCTCCTGATGAACAGAAAATTGTTTCGACCATAGGCACTCCAACACAAGTCTGTTTCCTTCGTTTTGCGGTATGCCACACCTTCCCAATCAACAGGACCCCATTTCGACCGTATGCGGTTGAACACAAGTCTGTTTCCTCCATTTTATGATACGCCAGACCATTCCCGATGAACAGGTCCCCGTTTCGACCATACGCGGTCGAACAGAAGGCCTGTTTCCTTCGTTTTGCGATACGCCAGACCTCGTTTCGGCTGTTCCATCTGAGCCAGTTGTCTCCCAATGAACACGACATATTCCATTGCCTCCCGATGAACATGGCGCATTCTGTTGCCTCCCCATGAACACGACGCAGTTTCTCCGTTCCGACCCAGTCGGTTGGCTTCCGATGAACAGGACGCTGTTGCTGCCATCCGTGGCCTCTCCATGTACACGAGCCCTGGCCGTACATATGTGCGACTACTCGTTCGAGACCCCGCCCGTATGTACGTATGTGGCCGTATTTTTTGGCAGCTGGCTGTACGTACGTGTACATCGTTTCGACTAGACTGCCCGAACTGCTACCGCTTCTTACTCGACCATGGTTCATCATGGCAGACAGACCGATCAACTGGTATGTACACAGACACGCTGTGTACGCTTCGACCGGGTGGGTCCCAGCTATCAGGGAGGATAAGGACGTACTTCCTTGCATGCGAAGATATAGCTGGTGGGTCCCAGCTGTCAGGAGGAAGAATCAATTTTTTGCCCGTAATAAGGACACACTTCCTTGCGTGCGAAGATGTAGCTAGTGGGTCCTAGCTGTCAGTGGAGAAACATTATTTTTTGGGTAAAAAGGATGCAATTGCATGCGTGCGTCCATGGGCATGGTGTGTCCCCACTGTCAGCCTCTCCACGTATAGTCATCTTCCGATGACTCTCGTTTGTTGACCATGTTGACCACACCATGCAGAGCGCACCAAGCCTGTGGACGATGGTGAGGCCCCAGACTGGAACGCCCGGAGATGAGGAAGACGCGGCAGTGGAGTCGCAGACGGAGAGGAGTGGGAAACTTGACTAGTTCGGGTGCGGGGTGGGCCTACACTCGGCAAAGAATAATAGGAGGTGTGGAGGAGTGGAGGGATGGCCTGGCCATCGGTGGGGTAGCGTTTCGCTGCAAGGCATGCAAAACAATTCCACTGGACGCCAGAGGCTGGAGCAGGCGGTCCTCGCAGCGCTCGGGGAAGAAGACGAGTGATTGAAGAAGAATGTCGGCCATTGGATGTAAATCCAACGCCTTGCTTAGGCTTCAACTTTTGTATTTTTATTTTTTGCGAAAGTGCTTAGGCTTCGACCTGTTGGCCCACATGTCAGCCAGTCCATTTGTTTTTTTACTCCATTTCATGGGCTGGATGAAACAATGATGTAGCGCCTACGCAGCCCGTTTATATATCATGGTAGAATTTAAAGCCCATTTGCATTTTTCTCAAAATCCGCGGACTTGCTGGGCTGGGTGAAAATATCATCTTGGGCTGGACGGAGAAATGTTATAAAAACATAAACACATGATTGCACGTCTATTACTGCATTGGTTAGTAAAATCTTTGCAAGCTTATGTACGCAATCACCAGGAGTTAACTTGTCAAGTTATATATAAACAATTATTATTATTATTTTGTAAGAACTTTCGATTTATGAAATAAAATATCATTTTAATTAGACGAGTTAATAGGATGTGGGGTATTATTATATTTTAGGCTAGACGTGGACAGTTGAGTTGGTTCTAGGGAAAAGTACCGGGATAAAACTCATATTACATCAAAAAATAAAGTGGGAGAAAATTCAGATATAGGATTAATGAAAACGAAAAATAAAGGAAGTGGGAAGGTCTATAAAGTGGTTGGACGAACGATGGGTTTAACAGAACCTTATGTTGTTTCTATTATATATATATGTGTGTGTAATAAAATAAGATATAAATATAAATATATATATATACTATTATAGAAGAGAAAACATAGGTTCAGTTTTGCATTCTTATAGAAAAATAGAACTGAGTTGTGCGTCATCTTGAAAAAACAAACATAACTTGGGCTGCTGATGTTACAGACAAGCTAGGCTGGGAGGCCCAGAGGCCACTTGATACCTGCTGGATCCAAAAAAAAGTTTAAACATGTTGTGGGTTGCGCATGCTAAACAACAAAACCTAGGCCATGGAGCTAATGGGCCCGGGACTGTCAGCCCCTCGACGAGCATTCGTCTCCTGATTCTTCTTGGTTTGCTGACCATGTTGGGAACGACAGAAGGCGGCACCGCGTGAGAGCACCAAGGCGGAGGATGACGTCGAGGGCTCTGACCGAACGAATCGGACAAGGGGAAGACGCGGGCGGAGGGAAGTATGAGGGTTGACTTGTTCGGGTGCAGAGTGGGCCGGTGGAGCTGCCGCCGCCGGACAATGTGTGGGGGTAGAGGGATGGCCTGGCCAATGCCATAGGCTATGATGGGCCACCGAGGCATGCACGGCAGCGCCGCCAGCCACTGTATTGGAAGAGGGCGAAAGATTAAACAAAATAAAGAAATACAAATGGATAGGTGGTTGGTCCCAGATGTCTATGTACGAGACCTGCTGGGTCCACCTGAGAAGGGAAATATGTTGGGAGGAAGGAGATTCAAAGCACGATAGCCTAGTGAACTAGTTACATACGTAAGCAAATAGCCACTAAAAAACAAACAATTTAATGGTTCTTAGACGAAATATTTCGGACAAAATAGATAATTACGACACATAGGCTAATGCATGAAACACTCAGATGACAAAGGTGCTTAAACAGATAAAGTACATCATCTAGACCTTCCTGGCATGCTTGATCATGACACTACGGCTATCCGTGTACTCATCGGTTACAGGAAGCAGACACGCCCTCATGTCCAAGATCCGCATGTACATGTCGTAGAATGCGTATGCATCCTTGCCCGCATAGGTTATGTAGGCTTCATTCAGAGGTACCTCCCACGTGTTCAGGTCCTTGCTATTGTTGTCTTCTTTCATGTTAGCATAGCAGGGGTCGAAGATGGTCTCGGCGAGGTCAACCACGGAGTCCTTCTCCTGCCCGTTGCCGATGATATTGTATTGCTTCTGGATGTCGACAAGCTTGTTGCACTAGATGGCCGAATCATCGCGTTCTTCCTTCTCTCCAGCATAGCGAAGGTGCAGTCGGCGCTGCCGATGAAACGGGCGAATGCTCTAGAACCTCTGATGGCCCTACAAAAATGGTAGACAAGAACCTCATCCCGCAAGCATACATGGGCGATGGCGATCCCCTGGTCCCTGTCAGGAGACGAATTGATGGGCACAAAGTCTGGTCATGCAACCTTGTGCTTTCTCGTCCTGTAGGTACAGCTTGACCTTGGTAAGGCAGAGCTTCACCGAGTCCGGATCATTGGTGTACACCACATTCAACTTGGTGCAGCCATGGGACTGAACGGCGAACTCAAAGGTGAACTCCTTGCTGAAGTCCATATCCAGCAGGCTCACCCCTCCGATCGCCATTGGAGTCTCTTCAAGTGAACAAGTGGGTAGACGGTGGCAGCAGTTCTTTTTTCAGCTCTTGGGGAACTGGATTCAATAGTAAACTGAGTGTGTACAGGCGACAATAGTTACTACCCCTCCCTCGCCCCCTGCACGCCCGGCAGAATATGCACCCTCGGCGCATTCAAACGCCTCCATTAAGAAACCTATTCCCGCCACACGTCGGTTCACGAGCGGGTCTGTATTGGTACTGTAATAACATGTGTTAGTGGTCACTTTACGTAAATTTAATTAGCTTTAATTAAAATTTGTTCTTAAAACAAGCAATGCATGGGCTCGTTCTATCAGTGCCATAGGATCAACATGCACAACAATTAGAATTATTATTCTCAGAACGCACACGATCAACACATTTGTCGCACTTTCACACAGATAATACTACCAAGTTTGAACTATTTGTTATGGTTGTTGTCCTCTGCATCATCATGTCGTGTTTCCCAGCTTGCAAGATTTAGAATCAACAAATAAGATTCAAATAACAAGTACAACAAAGATGCCTACACATCTCATTGATTCCCAACTTGCAAGATTCAGAACCAACAAATAAGATTCAAATAATAAGTACAACAAAGATGTCTACACATCTCATTCATTCCCAGCTTGCAAGATTCAGAACCAACAAATAAGATTCAAATAACAAGTACAACAAAGACGCCTAAACATCTCATTGATTCCCACCTTGAAAGATTCAGAACCAACCCATTAGAGCCTTTGATAAAGTGAATATCGGGATTAAATCCATCTTGGCTAGCCGTGTCATACAACCCAAGAACTTGGCGAATGCTCTTGACCATCACAACATCTATAGTTGAGTATTCCTTTTTGCACATCATAGATAAGAAAGAGCATGATTACTATAATAGTGGCACTCCTTGAACTCAACCTGCAGCTCCACTCAATGATTCAATTCATGGGACTTTTTCTATAGTTCACCTGAAATGAAGCAAAGATTGCATCATTCAGCTAGCAAGAAGTACTTGCTCTTGTGAGCTGGCAGTTTCTTCTTCTGTAGTAGCACTAAAATTGAGCAACATTAAGGTTGAATGTCCTGCTCGTGTAAGGTGCAACTATAATTTGCTTATCCTTTTGTGCAGTTCCACTAAAATAAAGTGCCATTATGGTGACAGTGACAGCTCATCTTACAAAGGCTAATAAAATGTTGCACGAGATTACCAGCAAAATTTGACGGAGATTTTGGAAAATCCTATCACCATTTTGTGCAGTTCCACCAAAATTGAGAGATGTTGCCCACGTGACATTTTACAAAGAAAATAGTTGCTGGTCAATAACAAGATACAAAACATACGCGAAATGAAAAGAACCATCTTGATTATGTTCATGGCAATCACGCAAGGACAGTAGAAATTTTAAAATGTCAGCAATGCTTCATGTTACCAAAAGCATTATGATCGACAATGACATTTGTCAAAAATGGGATTACTTTAATGGTGGCATTGCTTGTTTACCAGATACAGTAGATCAATAGCAGCTAAAGAATTGGTTTAATGGCATGGGACCGTGGGGACACCAGGACACTTAGCACCATAAAGAAGCAACTTACTTATCAACCTGGGGAAAATAGCAAGAGTACCATTTGTAACACAGTTTAATTGCATCATATTACTAGAGGCATTAGATTAACAATAACATTGGTTAGACATGTCCTTAAGGTAACAGTGTGATCGCTTCATTTTACATGTGCCCTTACATTAACAATAGCAAAAGGTTGGTATAAGGACATGCGATAGTGGACGCATAGGCACAGTGTACCTACAAGGAGGCATAAAGTGGTGATGCTGAGTTTGTTCATACTCTGTGAGACCAGCAAATCTAATCCTGGATACCTTTTACTATGTGAGGGCAGCAAATCTAATCCTGGACATACTCTGTTGACTTGTCCACCAGCCGCCACTTTCTATCCTTTTTGCAACCAATAATAGATCTGTTCCTTATCCAGTTTGTACTGCCTTTTCCCTTTATTTCCCTTTTCAACCAAGAGAGCGGTTGGGTATCCAGTCTCTACTACTTTCCCCCTGTCATTTCCTCTTTGAATCAAGTCCTAGATTCATGCTATGACTTTCCCCCTTTCTTTTTTGTTTGAACCAAGTCCTAGATTTGACTGCATGAAGTAGCTTTACCTCCAATAATACAAAAAAAATTAGGTGGCTTTGGAAAAGCTGATGGAAGTAGAAAAAGATGCACATGCAGACACGTGGGGAGCTGAGGCAGTAGAGCAAGGCTGCTTTTGAAGAACTTATACCTGAGGGTCGTCGAAATGTCGGTGGCGGCTTGTCGGATCTGCGCACAATAAGGCAGGGAGGAAGAAGGGTCGGAGGACCTCCCGAGCCGGTGCTGTGTCGGAGAGAACGACACGGGCAGAGGATCAGGACCCACCGGCAGCTGTGGGTTTCCTCCCTCGACGCCGATGACCGCGTGAACGATGAACCTAGTCCTCTACACACACCAGCCAAAGGATCCGGCCGGATCTGTGACCAGCGGTGAGTAGAGAGAAAATGTCGCTACCGCTGTCTTGTTTAGATCTGGAGAGGATGAGAGAATGAAGAGAGCAACCCTAGTAAAGCAAGCGCTCAGGCCCCTGCCTATTATATATAGTGGAGTGATTATCTTTTTCTCTACACAACAAGCGTTTCAATTTGTGTACGTGGCATTAAGGAAAATAAACTCTCTATTTAACGCGATTAACTGTACGACTCCTACTTACTAGTAGTAGTATTGTTCACTTGTGCTCCCGGGCCCTCCATTCATTGAAAAACCCCACGGGTGAATAAACATACAATACTAGTATTTATATAGAATGAACAAGCTCGAACTATTTTGGCTTTGAGATATCGATGGTACAGTTCGACCACATTGCATCAATGGACTCCGTACTTTGAAGTAACCTATACATATAAACACATGCTCGGATTATGTTCCGAATTGCTAGCTAGAGCTCGAACAGTATTTGCTTACATGTACCACATTTTTCTTTTGGTTTTCTGCTCCATGGCGCAATTCATCGATACAAAATTATACTATGAGTAGTTAAAAGTTGAGAGAGGGGCTTTTCCCGAGCAGTACGCGTGGCAGTTTTCGCATAGGTGGTTTGACAGAGAGGTGAGGAGAGTGAGGGAGTAGCGGGTTCAACTTACTGCTGGAAAGGTAGGGATGTGCGATTTGACGGCACGTTACTACTGGAAAGATGGGGTCTTGTGATATGACTACTCACTGTAGTCATGAATTATTGGCGCTACGACCGGGGTGATGCCCCCCTTCCGTTCCCCACTCTAATCTGGTGCATGACATGTCGACCCAGATGCTGGCACTCCCACATGTCGGCGAAGTACATAAGAAGGAGCAAAGAATCATGCGTTATATAGTGTATATACTAGTATTACTACTCACGTCGGAGGAGTGCAAACCACTGCAGCTCAGTGAACCAGCAGGCGATAGACCATAGAAAACAATGTGGTGATATGGCCATAAAAACAATGTGCTACAGTCCAGCCGGTAGCATGTACAGTACTACTCCTCTTCCTCCTCGTCTCGGTTCATCGCCATCATACTTTCCCCATTCCTGTGTATTCAGTATCTTGCGAATCAAAGAGGCCCTTAGACTGGTTTAGGTCCGGACATTTTTTATAAATGTGTTATGTCCAAAATTTAATGAACATGCTCCGGTTTCTAGGAAAATAATCCGATTTGCATGTAGTAATTCATTTATTTATTTATTCTTCTGCGGGGGGTTTGCACGTAATTTGTGAGGTCTGAAATGTAAAGTACGCCAACATTGCATATGCTCCGAGTCGTGCATGCACTATGGCCAAGATGCTCTATGTCCCACATGTCGGCGAAATGGAGCACGTGGAAATAGCCTAGGAGTACATATAGGAGGATAAATGCGTGAAAAATATGTACTATGAAGCATAGTTGTGGTTCGAAAAAGAGACATAAAGTGATGACAGCTATAGGTCGCACGCACCCAACTAGTGGTACTAGACGTACGACTACTTTTTCCCTAAAAAAAGAGGTACGAGTACTCATTACTCCTATTCTATCAACACGAGTCCCATCTGACAACAGCTTCCATGCTACAGCTGCATGGTGTGGGGCCGCAGGCCGGCGTCTTGGATGATCTGGCACAGCAGACTGTCGCTCGCGTCCACCAACGCCATGGGTGCTTGTGGCTTCTGGTCACTTGGTCTTGGTCTTGCATTGGAGAGGGAAGTGTTGCGTAGAGACTAGGAGTAGATGGATTGGAGTGGTGGGCGCCTTTATATGAGAGTCCAAACTGAATTGCATTCACATCGTGCTGGTTCCATTCTGCTTCTCCAATTACTTACTCCTACCTCTGCATGCTAATTGAATGCGGAGGCATCATTGACCGTTCAACGTTTCGGGAACCGCTACCCTCTGCCTCGTTGGCATTCAAGCCGTATCAATGTAAATGCATGTCAAAAAGAGACTAGTCAGTAGTAGTATACTCAATATTGTGCACCGCGACCAAGGCGGAGAGGAAAACAAAAGAACACTACGTATTTATTTACAGTGTAGATTCACTCATTTTGCTCCGTATGTACTCATTTAGGGTGTAGTCACTTGTTGAAATCTCTAGAAAGGCAAATACTCCCTCCGTTTTTATTTACTCTGCATATTAGAGTTGACTGAGGTCAAATTTTCATAAAGTTTGACCAAGTTTATAAAAAATAATATAAACATTTATCATAACAAATATATACGATGTGAAAGTACATTAAATAATAAATCTAATTGTATTGATTTGTTATTGCTTATGTTAATATACATTTTTATAAACTTGGTCAAAGTTTATAAAGCTTGACTTTTATCAAAGCTAATACAAGGACAATAAAAACGGAGGGAGTATTTAGGAACGGAGGGAGTAGTCCTTCCTTTCTGGTTTACAGAGCTATACTGTTAAGAGAAAGTACAATAGTGGGCTTATAGCCTACTTACATCGCAATTTTGTCTCATGCAAGAGCCTGGCTATATGTGTGCTCCAAGCCTCTGCACCACGCCCCACCCCTACATAAAGACTGCCATGTGAGCGTTCGCAACTGCCACATCCGGGTTGCTCTTGGCTCTTGGCTCTTCGCCTCTTCGAGAAGACGAACAATGATGTTACTACCTCTACAGTATCGAATCAACTGCTGCATGACCGTCCACCGCGTGCGGGACAGATAGCTTGTTGTAGTAAGCAAAAGCATGTCCTCGTCTGCGAGCCACCGTTCGCATGGGCGAGGGAGAGGGAGTGTAGTAGTAAAATCAAGCTTCTCCTCATTGTACGAGTTGACATGACACATCATTGCACTAGTCCCACATGCTTGCCTCTAAACTTTCCTAAAAGACCCGGTGTGTACAATATATTTGCTGCAACCTCTAACATTTACCCCACCACAAATTAAAATATATATTCCTATCTTGACCAGATGAGCGTGCAAACCACAATCACCAGGATGATAGGTAGGGCCAATAGAGTATTTTAATCAAAAAATGCTTCGAGACGGCCTCATAACATGGAGCCGACTCCAATGATTTTAATCTTAGAGGGTACACGCTATCCTAGACTATGTCACTATACCTCCCCTACACATGAAACTGCCACACGAGCGTCTGGGTTGCGCTTGGCTCTTTGCCTCTTCGGGAAGTTGAACAATGATGGTACTACTGCAGTGGAGTACTACGGTATGCTTCTGGCCATCTGACACCGAATGAACTGCTGCATGTCCACCGCGTGCGGGAGGGAGAGCGTGTAGCAAAAGCTTCTCCTAGTCCAGTGAGCCACCACGCTCATGGGCGAGGGAGAGGGTGTTGTAATCAAACTTCTCCTTATTGTACGAGTTGACGCGACACAACAAAGCAGTGCACTTGATACATTTCAATAATTTACGTTTACCTATGCATTAATTACAATGCATGCATGCATGTCGTGACTTTCCTTTTGATACTTGCATATGTTGATTTAATGCACCTTGAAGTAGTACAAATATGTGATGGTAAAACTTCTGTAATGCCCCGGCCCTAAAGCAAGAGATGGTTGTGCATGAGGAGGGCGAGATCATGCCGACGGAATAGGACCCGACGATGGAGCTCTCTATGGTCTCTATGGACCTCACCTTGCTCCACTGCCCCTTGTGCCTCCGCCCCTTGAAGCCTCTAGTGTATGGGGTTCGAATACACCTCGTCCGTTCGGCTGATCGAGCAAGGTGCATGTTTCTTCATTGATGTGTTGTTCGATTGATTTGTGCAGTGCAAGGAAGGGCACCTAGCCTGCACGGACTACCGCGGCGAGCACCCCGGTAACCAGCGGCAGTGCCAGAAGTGTGAGCGTGACGGCAGCTTCGATGTGCGGAACATGGCGATGGATGATGTCCTCTCCTCGGTGAGGGTAGAGTGCCCGCACGAAGGCTGTGGGATCTACGTCACTTACCACAAGCTCGCTGATCACCAGAGCGTGTGTCCGCTCGCGCCCTGCAAATGCCATGTGCCTGTCTGCGGCTACGAAGGCCCGCCGTCGGCGCTCTCCCACCACATCAGTACCATGCATCCCATGCCCATGCACAGGATCCAGTATGGCAAAGTGCTCCAGCTACAAGTGCCACTGTCGGATGCACGGCTCTTGCTATTCGCGGAGGAGGACGACCGCGCGTTTTTCTTGGTCAGTGGCGTGCTCGACATCGGCGCGCCTATCACCGTGTCGGTCGTCTACATCAGAGCGGGGGTGTCCCCACTGCCACCCTACGTGTCCAAGCTGTGGGCGAACAGCCCACTGGGGGAGCCCAAAGGCAGGACCGACGCCGTCAAGGTGGGAATGGAGGTGAGAAGTAGCAAGGATCCCGGCGACGTCGTCGTGCAGGAGCTGACCTTCTTCATAGTTCCGCCCAAGCTACTGGCCGGGGCTGGGTTGTCAAGGAGGGTGTCCCTCCACATTCAGATTGACAAGCTCACCTCCTAAATGATTCTACAATGCCTTCTGTTTATCTTAGTAATATGCTAATATATGGGTTAGCTCGGTCTACTTTAGCTTAAGAGATGGTGGGTTTTGGTGGCGATGCAGCAATTACTTCGACATCAAATCGGCAGTTAAAGTAATTTCCAATAGTTGAATGGATATTTTGAGTCTGTTGGATATAAAGATCCTCTGGGTAAGAAGTATAATAGCTTATATGCTTGTTTGTTCAGGAAGTGATGCATAAGTGTGCGAGTTGACGCGACACATTAAAGTACTACTACTAGTAGTAGTACTCCCTCTGATCCTAATTTCTCTGCGCATACCAAGGAGGCCCTGGTTGTGTCTATACTTGGACAACTCACCTGACTGCGCACGAGGGAGACGAAGCTCGTTTCGTGTTGGTGCCATGTGCGGCCAGCACATTAACCAAAACCTCGCGCCTCCAGCTTAGCCTCCGCATTTTAAACTTCTCAATCTCAAGGCCAAGGAGCAACAGGAACCTATGATAGAGCCAATCGGATGGTTGAGAACACTACAATTCGTAGCTACAGATGTGTGTGTGAGAGAGAACGAATGCGTGCGTGCACCTCTTCTCTTCATGTATAACGTACTGAACTTAGAGTACAAGTGTATGTGGGTGGCATCGACCTAGGGACTTAGAGATGGTGCATGCAAGAAGTCCCGAGAGACTAGGTCTGTGCGTGGGAAAGAGGGAGAGAGATGATATGTGTCGATGTAATGCGTGGGAAAAAGACTAGTCTATAGCTCGCCACGAGGCTATTCCTGTCGAACGCCCCAATAACCATAAGATATGTATCCGACGGTGCCAGTTATTGCATGTACACAGCAGTAGAAAAAGAAGTACCATGCATATTACAAAACTGCTACAGCACGGCCGAGAACACGTGCCCATGTTACGCCATCCAGGAATAGTGCCGCACTTCGAAACTAGAACCGTCAATAAATTTTGAGCTTGCTTCTCATCACATTCCAAATTACTACTCTATATTTAATTGCAAACCTGTTCACACTGATCACAACCAAAACAGTTTACCACTTAGGAGCGTATTAGTACTTGGTTATAAATACTACTATGCCAAGATGACTGCACATTCCTCCTCAACTCCTCGTCCACAAAAACAAACGAGTCATTCAGCATTGTTCCCTTGTGCCTGCCATGGCCAGCGTGAGTTCTGGGTTGAGAGATTACCACCAGGGAGAGGCGAGCATGGAAGCGGAATCACGAGAGATGTCCCGCCTCACCGCGAAAGTATCCGACATGTCCTGCAGCGCGGAAGTAGCAGCATAGAGGTCCTGCCGCGTCGTCGATGCAGCAAACTGGTCTAGCCGTGTCGCGGAAGCAGCAGAGATGTCTCGCCGCGCCGCGGCGGCCTGGGAAAATGTCTCACGGGCAGGCGATGACTCTTACAGGTGCATGCATGCAATCGTCCATAGCCAGATGGATCAGATCTCCGGCTGGGTGAGGTTGCAGGACGACATGAAAGCCTCATTTGAAAGGCTACCAACGTCATCCGGCAACTACGGGAGGGCAATGCGAAGCTCCGGGCAGGAGGGGCGAAGTAGGCGGAGGAGACCGCTGCCTTGTTGAAGAGGATGGGCGTCATTGTCAAGAAACTTATGGACGAGAATGCCATGCTTCGCATAGAGTGGGAAAGGCTGGTGAAGGCATTTGTGGATGCTGCCAAGCAGCGTGTTAAGGACATGAAACTGATGAAAGAGATCATCGCCACTCGCCGCGAGAACTAGTCTCCGCAACCTGCAGCGCATCAAGAAAGTACAGATCAGCGAGCCAGATCGTTGTATGTGTCTTCCTTCTTATTTTGCCCTTGTGTATTTCGGGCGTAGCCGCATGTGGCTTTTTTAATTATCTTCCTAATTATGTAAGGCAATTATTATCCACTGTCGTTGTCCTTATATATTCATCAGTCTTGCTATAAGTCGTAGTAGATGCTATATAGGTCTATCGGATCTTACATCAAGATCCGTGCAAAATTTTCTTTTCAGATTTTCTTTTTTCTCTCTGAAATCTCAGTCGAGTGAGACATAGCCATGCCATTAAACAGGGGCTCGGGCGCCATTAATGGAGACCTTGGGAGAGAGGTGGGTGGCAGATGAAGGTCAAAGGGCTCTCTCCCAATAAGCACGCGCAGGGGTCTGATCGCACGCCTCCCGTACTCAAATAGCTACCCTGCATGGCGCCTCCTAGCTAATAAAAAAGGGGACGCGTGGCGGCACGTAAATGGTAAGTACAACACCCACGGTTGATACGTCTCCAACGTATCTATAATTTTTGATTGCTCCATGCTATATTATATACTGTTTTGGACATTATTGGGCTTTATTATCCACTTTTATATTATTTTCGGGACTAAGCTATTAACCGGAGGCCCAACCCAGAGTTGCTGTTTTTTTTGTGTGCCTATTTTAGGGTTTTGAAGAAAATGAATATCAAACGGAGTCCAAACGGAATGAAACCTTCGGGAATGTGATTTTCTCACCGAACATGATCCAGGAGACTTGGACCCTACGTCAAGAAACAAAGGAGGAGGCCATGAGGAAGGGGGCGCGCCTACCCCCCCCCCCCCCAGGCGCGCCCTCCACCCTCGTGGGCCCCCTGTTGCTCCACCGACGTACTCCTTCCTCCTATATATACCTACATACCCCCAAACGATCAGATACGGAGCCAAAACCCTAATTCCACCGCCGAAACTTTCTGTATCCACGAGATCCCATGTTGGGGCCTGTTGCGGAGCTCCACCGGAGGGGGTATCCATCACGGAGGGCTTCTACATCATCGCCATAGCCCCTCCGATGAAGTATGAGTAGTTCACCTCAGACCTACGGGTCCATAGTTATTAGCTAGATGGCTTCTTCTCTCTTTTTCGATCTCAATACAATGTTCTCCCCCTCTCTTGTGGAGAACTATTCGATGTAATCTTCTTTTTGCGGTGTGTTTGTTGAGATCGATGAATTGTGGGTTTATGATCAAGTCTATCTATGAATAATATTTGAATCTTCTCTGAATTCTTTTATGTATGATTGGTTATCTTTGCAAGTCTCTTCGAATTATCAGTTTGGTTAGGCCTACTAGATTGATCTTTCTTGCAATGGGAGAAGTGCTTAGCTTTGGGTTCAATCTTGTGGTGTCCTTTCCCAGTGACAGTAGGGGCAGCAAGGCACGTATTGTATTGTTGCCATCGAGGATAACAAGATGGGATTTTCATCATATTCCATGAGTTTATCCCTCTACATCATGTCATCTTGCTTAAGGCGTTACTCTGTTTTCATTAACTTAATACTCTAGGTGCATGCTGGATAGCGGTCGATGAGTGGAGTAATAGTAGTATATGCAGGCAGGAGTCGGTCTACTTGTCTCGGGCGTGATGCCTATATACATGATCATACCTAGATATTCTCATAACTAGGCTCAATTCTTTCAATTTCTCAACAGTAATTCGTTCACCCACCGTAAAATACTTATGCTCTTGAGAGAAGCCACTAGTGAAACCTATGGCCCCCGGGTCTATCTTCATCATATTAATCTTCCAATACTAAGTTATTTCATTTGCTTTTTACTTTGCTTTTATTTTACTTTGCATCTTTATCATAAAAATACCAAAAATATTATCTTATCATATCTATCAGATCTCACTCTCGTAAGTGGCCGTGTAGGGATTGACAACCCCTTATCGCGTTGGTTGCGAGGATTTATTTGTTTTGTGCAGGTATGAGGGACTCGCTCGTAGCCTCCTACTGGATTGATACCTTGGTTCTCAAAAACTGAGGGAAATACTTACAGTACTTTACTGCATCATCCCTTCCTCTTTGGGGAAAACCAACGCAGTGCTCAAGAGGTAGCAAGAAGGATTTCTGGCGCCGTTGCCAGGGAGTCTACGCAAAAGTCAATATACCAAGTACCCATCACAATCCCTATCTCACGCATTACATTATTTCCCATTTGCCTCTCGTTTTCCTCTCCCCCACTTCACCCTTGCCATTTTATTCGCCCTCTCCCTATCCTCCCTCTCTTTCATGTTTGCCTCTTTTTTGCCCGCTTGCTTTTTTTTTTTGCTTGTGTGTTGGATTGCTTGCTTGTCATGATGGCTCAAGATAACACTAAATTGGGTGACTTTACCAATACCAACAACAATGGTTTTATTAGCACTCTGATTGCTCCTCTTACAGATGTTGAATCTTGTGAAATTAATGCTGCCTTGCTGAATCTTGTCATGAAAGATCCATTTTCCGGCCTTCCTAGTGAAGATGCCGCTACCCATCTAAATAGCTTCGTTGATTTGTGTGACATGCAAAAGAAGAAAGATGTGGATAACGATATTGTTAAATTGAAGCTATTTCCTTTTTCGCTTAGAGATCGTGCTAAAGCTTGGTTCTCGTCTTTGCCTAAAAATAGTATTGATTCATGGAATAAGTGCAAAGATGCTTTTATCTCTAAGTATTTTCCTCCTGCTAAGATCATCTCCCTTAGAAACGATATTATGAATTTTAAGCGACTTGATCATGCACATGTTGCACAAGCTTGGGAGAGGATGAAATTAATGATACGTAATTGCCCTACTCATGGTTTGAATTTGTGCATGATTATACAAAAAATTTATGCCGGATTGAATTTTGCTTCTAGAAATCTTTTAGATTCGGCCGCGGGAGGCACTTTTATGGAAATCACTATAGGAGAAGCTACTAAAATCCTAGATAATATTATGGTTAATTATTCTCAATGGCATACTGAAAGATCTACTAATAAAAAGGTGCATGCGATAGAAGAAATTAATGTTTTGAGTGGAAAGATGGATGAACTTATGAAATTATTTGCTAGTAAAAGTGTTTCTTCTGATCCTAATGATATGCCCTTGCCAACTTTGATTGATAATAATAATAATGAATCTATGGATGTGAATTTTGTTGGTAGGAACAATTTTGGTAACAACGCGTATAGAGGAAATTTTAATCCTAGGCCTTATCCTAGTAATCCCTCTAATAATTATGGTAATTCCTACAACAATTCTTATGGAAATTATAATAATGTGCCCTTTGATTTTGAATCTAATATTAAAGAATTTATTACTTCGCAAAAGAATTTCAATGCTTTGATTGAAGAAAAATTGCTTAAGATTGATGAGTTGGCTAGGAACGTTGATAGAATTTCTCTTGATGTTGATTCTTTGAAACTTAGATCTATTCCACCTAAGCATGATATCAATGAGTCTCTCAAAGTCATGAGAATTTCCATTGATGAGTGCAAAGAAAGAACCGCTAGGATGCGTGCTAAGAAAGATGCCTTTATAAGAGCGTGTTCTTCTAGTTCCTATGAAAATAAAGATGAAGATCTAAAAGTTATTGATGTGTCCCCTATTAAATCTTTGTTTTTCAATATGAATCTTAATAATGATGGGACTGAATATGATCCACCTTTACCTAGAAGGCTTTCCAAGAATTCGGAGTTTTTAGATCTTGATGCTAAAATTGATGAAAGTGGGATCGAAGAAATTAAAACCCTAGATGTTGCTAAACCCACTATTTTGGCTTTCAAGGAATTTAATTATTAAAATTGCTCTTTGATTGATTGTATTTCCTTGTTGCAATCTGTGCTAAATTCTCCTCATGCTTATAGTCAAAATAAAGCATTCACTAAACATATCGTTGATGCCTTGATGCAATCTTATGAAGAAAAACTTGAATTGGAAATTTCTATACCTAGAAAACTTTATGATGAGTGGGAACCAACTACTAAAATTAATATTAAAGATCATGAGTTCAATGCTTTATGTGATTTGGGTGCTAGTGTTTCCACGATTCCAAAGACTTTGTGGGATTTGTTAGGTTTCCGTGATTTTGATGATTGCTCTCTAAACTTGCATCTTGCGGATTCCACTATTAAGAAACCTATGGGAAGAATTAATGATGTTATTATTGTTCCAAATAGGAATTATGTAGCCGTAGATTTTGTTGTTCTTGACATAGATTGCAATCCTTCATGTCCTATTATTCTTGGTAGACCTTTCCTTAGAACGATTGGTGCAATTATTGATATGAAGGAAGGAAATATTATATTCCAATTTCCGTTAAGGAAAGGCATGGAACACTTTCCTAGAAATAAAATTAAATTACCTTATGAATCTATTATGAGAGCCACTTATGGATTTCCTACCAAAGATGGCGATACCTAGATCTATCCTTGCTTTTTATGCCTAGCTAGGGGCGTTAAATGATAGCGCTTGTTGGGAGGCAACCCAATTTTAATTTTATTCCTTGCTTTTTTATCCTTTTTAGTAATAAATAATTTATCTAGCCTATGTTAGGTTGTGTTTTTGTGTTTAATTAGTGTTTGTGCCAAGTAGAACCGTTGGGAAGACTTGGGGAAAGTCTTGATATCTTGCTGTAAAAAACAGAAACTTTAGCGCTCACGAGAACTGCTGCCATTTTTATTTGGAAGGTGCTATTTAGTTAATTATTTTTTCAGATGATTAATATATAAATTTCTCACGTCCATCAATTTATTTTAGAATTTTTGGGGTTCCATATCTTGTGCTAGCTACAGATTACTACAGACTGTTCTGTTTTTGATAGATTCTGTTTTTCGTTTGGTGTTTGCTTATTTTGATGAATCTATGGCTAGTAAAATAGTTTATAAACCATAGAGAAGTTGGAATACAGTAGGTTTAACACAAATATAAATAAATAATGAGTTCATTACAGTACCTGGAAGTGGTCTTTTGTTTTCTTTCGCTAACGGAGCTCGCGATATTTTCTACTTTATGTTTTGTGTTGTGAAGTTTTCAAGTTTTGGGTAAAGATTTCATGGATTATGGAACAAGGAGTGGCAAGAGCCTAAGCTTGGGGATGCACATGGCACCCCCAAGATAATCTAAGGATACATAAAAGCCAAAGCTTGGGGATGCCCCGGAAGGCATCCCCTCTTTTCGTCTACTTCTATCGGTAACTTTACTTGGAACTATATTTTTATTCACCACATGATATGTGTTTTGCTTGGAGCGTCTTGTATGATTTGATTCTTTGCTTTTTAGTTTACCACAATCATCCTTGATGTACACACCTTTTGAGAGAGCCATACATGATTTGGAATCTGTTAGAATACTCTATGTGCTTCACTTATATCATTTGAGTTATATAGTTTTGCTCTAGTACTTCACTTATATATTTTTAGAGCGCGGTGGTGGATTTGTTTTATAGAAACTGTTGATCTCTCATGCTTCACTTATATTATTTTGAGAGTCTTAAATAGCATGGTAATTTGCTTAAATAATCCTAATATGCTAGGTGTTCAAGATTAATAAAAAATTCTTATGAGTGTTTTGAATACTAAGAGAAGTTTGATGCTTGATGGTTGTATTGAGATATGGAGGTAATAATATCAAAGTCATGCTAGTTGAGTAGTTGTGAATTTTAGAAATGCTTGTGTTGAAGTTTGCAAGTCCTGTAGCATGCACGTATGGTAAATGTTATGTAACAAATTTGAAACATGAGGTGTTATTTGATTGTCTTCCTTATGAGTGGCGGTCGGGGACGAGCGATGGTCTTTTCCTACCAATCTATCCCCCTAGGAGCATGCGTGTAGTGCTTGGTTTTTGATGACTTGTAGATTTGTGCAATAAGTATGTGAGTTCTTTATGACTAATGTTGAGTCCATGCATTATACGCACTCTCACCCTTCCATCATTGCTAGCCTCTTCGGTACCGTGCATTGCCCTTTCTCACATTGAGAGTTGGTGCAAACTTCGTCGGTGCATCCAAACCCCGTGATATGATACGCTCTTTCACACATAAACCTCCTTATATCTTCCTCAAAACAGCCACCATACCTACCTATTTTGGCCTTTCCATAGCCATTCCGAGATATATTGCCATGCAACTTTCCACCATTCCATTTATCATGACACATTCATCATTGTCATATTGCTTAGCATGATCATGTAGTTGACATAGTATTTGTGGCAAAGCCACCGTTCATAATTCTTCCATACATGTCACTCTTGGTTCATCGCATATCCCGGTACACCGCCAGAGGCATTCATATAGAGTCATATCTTGTTCTAAGTATCGAGTTGTAATTCTTGAGTTGTAAGTAAATAGAAGTGCGATGACCATCATTCATAGAGCATTGTCCAAATAAAAAAAGAGAGTCCAAATAAAAAAAGAAAGGCCAAATAAAAAATATAAAGAAGGTACAATGCTACTATCCTTTTTCCACACTTGTGCTTCAAAGTAGCACCATAATCTTCATGATAGAGAGTCTTTTGTTTTGTCACTTTCATATACTAGTGGGAATTTTTCATTATAGAACTTGGCTTGTATATTCCAACAATGGGCCTCCTCAAGTGCCCTAGGTCTTGGTGAGCAAGCAAGTTGGATGCACACCCACTTAATTTCTTTTGTTGAGCTTTCATACATTTATAGCTCTAGTGCATCCATTGCATGGCAATCCCTACTTGCATGAACATCAATCGATGGGCATCTCCCTAGCCCATTGATTAGCCTCGTTGATGTGAGACTTTCTCCTTTTTTGTCTTCTCCACATAACCCCCATCATCATATTCTATTCCACCCATAGTGCTATATCCATGGCTCGTGCTCATGTATTGCGTGAAGGTTTATAGGTTTGAGATTACTAAAGTATGAAACAATTGCTTGGCTTGTCATCAGGGTTGTGCAAGATGAGAGCATTCTTGTGTGAAGAAACTGGAGCATGACTAAACTATATGATTTTGTAGGGATGAACTTTCTTTGGCCATGTTATTTTGAGAGGACATAATTGCTTAGTTAGTATGCTTGAAGTATTATTATTTTTATGTCAATATGAACTTTTATCTTGAATCTTTGGGATCTGAATATTCATACCACAATTAAGAAGAATTACATTAAAATTATGCCAAGTAGCACTCCGCATCAAAAATTCTGTTTTTATCATTTACCTACCCGAGGACGAGCAGGAATTAAGCTTGGGGATGCTTGATACGTCTCCAACGTATCTATAATTTTTATTGCTCCATGCTATATTATCTACTGTTTTCGACATTATTGGGCTTTATTATCCACTTTTATATTATTTTTGGGACTAACCTATTAACCGGAGGCCCAGCCCAGAAGTGTTGTTTTTTTTGCCTATTTTAGGGTTTCGAAGAAAAGGAATATCAAACGGAGTCCAAATGGAATGAAACCTTCGGGAACGTGATTTTCTCACCGAACATGATCCAGGAGACTTGAACCCTACATCAAGAAACAAAGGAGGAGGCCACGAGGTAGGGGGCACGCCTACCCCCCCCCCCCCCGGGCGCGCCCTCCACCCTCGTGGGCCCCCTGTTACTCCACCGACGTAATCCTTCCTCCTATATATACCTACATACCCCCAAACGATCAGATACGGAGCCAAAACCCTAATTCCACCGCCGCAACTTTCTGTATCCACGAGATCCCATCTTGGGGCCTGTTCCGGAGCTCCGCCGGAGGGGGTATCCATCACGGAGGGCTTCTACATCATCACCATAGCCCCTTCGATGAAGTGTGAGTAGTTCACCTCAGACCTACGGGTCCATAGCTATTAGCTAGATGGATTCTTCTCTCTTTTTGGATCTCAATACAATGTTCTCCCCCTCTCTTGTGGAGAACTATTCGATGTAATCTTCTTTTTGCGGTGTGTTTGTTGAGACCGATGAATTGTGGGTTTATGATCAAGACTATCTATGAACAATATCTGAATCTTCTCTGAATTCTTTTATGTATGATTGGTTATCTTTGCAAGTCTCTTCGAATTATCAGTTTGATTTGGCCTACTAGATTCATCTTTCTTGCAATGGGATAAGTGCTTAGCTTTGGGTTCAATCTTGCGGTGTCATTTCCCAGTGACAGTAGGGGCAGCAAGGCACGTATTGTATTGTTGCCATCTAGGATAACAAGATGGGGTTTTCATCATATTGCATGAGTTTATCCCTCTACATCATGTCATCTTGCTTAAGGCGTTACTCTGTTTTCATTAACTTAATACTCTAGATGCATGCTGGATAGCGGTCGATGAGTGGAGTAATAGTAGTATATGCAGGCAGGAGTCGGTCTACTTGTCTCCTATAGACATGATCATACCTAGATATTCTCATAACTATGCTCAATTCTGTCAATTGCTCAACAGTAATTCGTTCACCCACCATAAAATACTTATGCTCTTGAGAGAATCCACTAGTGAAACTTGTGGCCCCCGGGTCTATCTTCATCATATTAATCTTCCAATACTTAGTTATTTACTTTGCTTTTTTACTTTGCTTTTATTTTACTTTGCATCTTTATCATAAAAATACCAAAAATATTATCTTATCACATCTATCAGATCTCACTCTCGTAAGTGGCCGTGTAGGGATTGACAACCCCTTATCGCGTTGGTTGCGAGGATTTATTTGTTTTGTGAAGGTACAAGGGACTCGCGCGTAGCCTCCTACTGGATTGATACATTGGTTCTCAAAAACTGAGGGAAATACTTGCAATACTTTACTGCATCATCCCTTCCTCTTCGGGGAAAACCAACGCAGTGCTCAAGAGGTAGCAACGGTTTCAATAATAGTACTTGTTTTTTCGATTGTAACGTGACAACACTTGTTCCAAAATGACTTTGTTGATTGTTAATGTGTGCGCCTTCGCAAATCGGATAGCAAAATTACCACAACATGTTGGTGCCATGTCATGACACCAAGCCAAGTTTCATGATTTTCATGCGTATTTTGGATTTACAGGAATTAAAAAACCAAGTTTCTCAATGTTTCTGGCCGAGCCATGATGCCTAGATGTTTGAATTTCATTGCCATTTCTTGCATGGGACCTAGAAATTTACCCAAGGACACACATGTGATTTTTGAACCAACTTTGGTGCACTAGAGAATGTGCTTGTAGTTCAAATTTGAATTATGCACATTAAATGACCAGAAACTCAATTAATGTATAAAAAGGCCAAACGAACATAGAATAATTCCAAAATTTAATATGACACTCATATAGTTCTATGTTGCCTTTGTAAAGAAAATCAAGGAATGGGGCAATATATATCGTTTCGCATATAAAGGTGACACGTTCCCTCTCAGAACCACGAGCCTTGTTGAGAGAAGCTACGGTTTGCAAGAAGCTTATACCAAAATTTGTTCCAATTCGGCCAATTTTTTTACCACAGCATGTTAGTACCATGACACGACACCATGCCAAGTTTATATTATCCCAAACATCTCGCTACCTAGACCAATGTACTGTGGTTTGAATTCAACATAAAATGGAAACAAATATTTGAATTGGAGATCGTATGGTACATGTAGTTCATCGTGAAATATGATTGCTGCTATATGCATGTTTTCTGTTATCAAGATAATATTTAAATGATGGTATAACTTGACAACAATCACATTCAAATAAGGAAAATTGATTCAAATTTAGTCCATATGGTAGACGACAATATATATGTTCATAGGGTGGAGTAAACTGTTCATATAATATGGAAGATCAAAATGTAGGACTACATCCATTATAAACCGCAAGGTCACCTAACGATATATTCGAATTCAACATAACATGGATCGAAAATTGAAATTTGAGATCCTGGCATTTGAAATCATATAAAAAGGGACTGGACTCTTTCTTGTGGTGGGAATTGATTTGTTTTTTGTTATTGTTGAGGGAAGTGTGCATTGATTTGGCACTGTATAGGGTAATCTTGTTCTCCCCATTTTTTTGCATTTTTCTTGTAGTTTTCTCAATGGTATTTATAGCAATATAGTAAAAGGGGACATGACTCTCTTGTATCTTGTATGAATTTTTTTTGTACATGTTAAGTTCGTTCTGCCGAACATGGAATCTGCGCCTTGTTATCCCGAAATTTCCAAGCTCGGATATCTTTTCTCTGCTGCTGTCAAACTCCCGCCTCTTCAACCCGTGTCGCGCCTTGTTATCCCGAAATTTCGACGCGCGCAAAAACTCCCTCCTCAACCGAAATTGGTCCCTCAGCCTAGACACACAAAATCCCCCTTCTACCCCTCAGTCGGAAATGCCGGCTCGACGTCACATGGTCAAAACCGGTGGGGGTACGCTGGTAACTTACCCTACATTTTGGACAAGCGCGTCCCCTAAGCCATGGCTCCCCCTACCTTCCCCTTCATCCCCCATTGGTACACAATGGCTGCCAAAACCCGCAAAACCCCACGCTCCTCCATCGGCCTCCCGACCGCAGCCCAGCCGGAGACTCTTCCCCGATGATGTCGTCCACCACAATAGCTCGCCGTCCCTCATCCACTGCACTAGATGAGGATCCGTCGTCGATCTCGTCGTCCTGCCGGATTAGCCGCCCTGTCCTCCACCTCCAAGGAGCTGCCCCGATGTTCACCTCGTCTATCACGCCACCTCCATCCCCACAACACCGTCTTGATCCACCCCACCAGAACCGAAGCACCCTCACCAATTCCTCCGATGAAGCCGAGGCCTACTCGGTGCCACCAAGGAGGTTCCGCACTCACCGCTGCATTTTATCTTTTATTCGATCTCACAGGGCTCCCGGTGCTTGATACCGAGCAGCCATGGCGGGTCTCTATCGATGGCGCCGTCGCTGGCCACTTCATCCACGGTGTCTCCCCCCATGTCTTTGCTTCCTCAGTGGCGACTTCCACACCGGCTCTAGCTGCTGCTGCTCCGGCTCTCACTCGCGTTGTTGCTGCTACTCTGGCTCTCGCTCGCACTATGGCTCTCTTCATGCTGTCGGTTGCGCTGCTGCACTGCTCTTGCTTTCGTTCGTGCTGCTGCCCTACTCTGCTATTGCTGTCGATCACATTGCTGCTCCACTCTTGCTCTTGTTCGTGTTGCTGCTCTGCTCTTGCTCTCGCTCGCGCTGTTGTTTCACGACCTCCGACGGCTATAGGAGTTGCTGCTTTAGCACTCGCTCATGGTGCTGTTGCACGAGTTGCTCTCTGCTAGTGCATTCCCTGCTCGAGCGACTGCTGATTTAGATCACTGCTTCTCTGCTACTAGTGCTCGAACACCCTAAACTTCTATTGCAATGCTCTTCTACTAGTTCAATCAATTTCGACAGTAAAATTCAGTTTCACCCTAAACTTTAGATTAATGTTGTCTGTCTTGTCCTACTTCAGCCTCGCCACCGTACACCTCACCAGAGATGCTCCAACAACGGAACTGTCCATCACAACAGAGTAGTACCCTCGGCGTTGTTTCCAGAGGCCTCAGATCTTCTTCCCCGTCTTCGGCAGTCACACCAGCATCACCATCCTCCATGTCCAACCCAATGACGCTGAGGTCGACAAAGCTATGCCAAAGAGGTTGTACACTCGTCGCATCACTTTGTTACTCTGCATTCATGTCGATCCCTCAGGGATCCTTTGGTTCAAAGCAGTTGCAAATCTAGATATAAATGAATCGTGGTCACAAAGTTAACAGGGAGAAAACTAAATGCTCTTTTGAACCACAATTTTAATCGGTTTAGCAAGATAGCCATTATATGATACTAATGTGGACCAAATCTAAGCTCACAAAATATTTTGAGGGCACGCTTCATCCTATTGAAGACTGCCGCCACTGGTTCAAAGAAAAAGTGAAGGAAAACATAGGAATTGGAAACTTTACTATGGTACTACTATTCGTGCATTTGGTTAGAAGGAATGGAGCAAAGCCAAACTGGAGGATTTTTTCCTTTGGTGTCTCTTTCAAAGAAAAAATGTAGGCATTTTAATATCCACTTGGACGTCCTTTTCAAATTAATATGCATGAAGAATAGGACTAATTGCATTACTGGCATAATAAGATTCTTATTTTTTTCATTTTCACGTGGTTTGACTTTAATTTGACCATGTTTCTCCATTCCTATGTTCTTCCCATTCATATGAACCAAACACCCAGGTTGACAGAAATCCTATGTTTGCAAATGCTCTGTTTTGCATGTGCACTCCTATCCTATTCCTGTGTTTTTCCTATCCCTGCATTTATAAAATCCTCCAATTCTAAGGAGCCCTTACAGATTTACTTCATTTTAAGATAGGCATCCAAGAAAACTCTGTGTGTTATGTCCTGCACCTAGCGTGCCGTCATCCACCCCACCCGAGGTGTACCATTGACGGAAGCGTTCACTGCAGCAGACATTTCCCCTGCAGACTTTCTTTCGCCGCCTCAGATCATCTTCCCCATTGCCGGCAACCACGTCAACTGCATTACCATCATCGACTGAGCGGATGAACCCGAGGACTACACAGTTCCAGAAGAGAGGTCGCACTCTTTCGTGTCTACTTACGTTATACATCGGTTTTTATTACCTACTACTTTATCATCCTGTTCACCTCTTAGACTCCGAGTCAGGTCCAAAGTAATGTTCAAACTTGAGTTTTAAAATGCATGTGGGGCACATATTGAGGCGGCAACGAATAGTATCTGTCTACTATCTGGTTCATCTGGGGTCTTCTATGTGCTTCATGTTGGGTGGGCAACAAACAGTAGATGATCCATTGCCTATCTTTCTAAACTGAAGCTATAATATACCTGCTATCATTAGTTTTGGATCTATCCACTCATTTTCTACCATCAGTCTTAATTTCTACATGCACCCCTTAGGCCTTACATAATCTAATTATGTTTTTTATTATGCATGTCAGTTATTGTACACAATCATAGTGAACATGTAGATAAAAAGAGAAGACCGTTGCGTGGGAATATAAAGTCATGCAGACGCCGCTCCATGGTGGGTGAAGTGGGGCCCCCTCTCACCATTCCAGATTGTATTCCAGAGGAAGATAACTGTTCAGAGGGGGATTCACAGGGAGTCGACCACTCCTATTTACTCCCTGGGGTGTTTTCTCTAACCTGGCAAGCTGATGTTCATCATATCATGCATATGGCGCCTCGCATTGCTTACATTATACATCTTATATGTCATCATATTAGTTTAGATTTGCTTTGTGTGAATGCCACATGTTTGGTTTCTACATCATACTCCCACCGTTCCTAAATATTTGTCTTTTTAGAGATTTCAACAAGTGACTGCATATGGAACAAAATGAGTGAATCTACACTCTAAAATATGTCTATATACCTCCGTATGTGGTAGTCCATTTGAAATCTCTAAAAAGACAAATATTTAGGAACGGAGGGAGTATATGGGAATTATGCAATGCCATCTTCTTCAGCCAGGCAGCATATATGTGAATCATGCAATGCCATCTTGTTTAGCCAGTCATCGTATATGTGAATTGTATTGTGCCATATTTTTTTCATAATGTATTCCATTTGTCAACAATGTTTATACATTCATCTACTCTTCCTGTGCATCAGCCATTTGAGTCGGTCATGGGAAAATCTGGAGTGAAAATAAGGTCTTCTGAGCAGTCAGTGCTACCTGTCGATGTAGATTTCTTGCTAGTTACAGATAGCTCCTCAAAGGAGGATTCAGATATAGATGACCAGTCGTATTCCCCCCCCCCCAAGGTGCATGCTCTAACTTGGCAGGGTTATATTGTTCATATCATGCATATGTTGTCTTGCATTGCCATGCCATCCGCTTAGATTCGACATGCTTTGTGTGAATGCCTCATGTTTGCTTTCTATATCAGATATGTGAATTATGCAATGCCATGTTTTTCAACCAGTTATCATATATGTGAATTATGCACCGCCATGTAGCCAGACATCATATATGTGAATTATCTCATGCCATCCTTTTTTCCATTACGTATTCCATCTGTCAGCAATCTGTGTATATTAAACTACTCTTCATGTGTATCAGCCGTTTGAGCCGGTTATGGAAAAATCAGGCATGAAAACAAGGTCTTCAGAGCAAGCAATGGTACCTATTGAAGCATATATCTTGATGGTTACAGCTAGCTCCTCAGAGGAGGATTCAGAGACAGATGACCGGTCATATATCCCACCTGAGGTGTATGCTCTAAGTTGCAATGTTTATATTTCTCATATCATGCATATGGTGTCTTGCATTGCTTAGTTTAGACATCATATGCACAATATTCAATTCCATCTGCTTAGTTCAGAGATCATACATGCGAGTGCACATGCGAGTGCCAGTTGCTTTGTATATGAATCAATTGTGTCAATTATATCATGCCATGTTGTATACTTAGAAAACATGTATGTGAATTATTTCATCCCAACCTATTTTAGAAAGACATCATATAGTTTTGTCACGTCATCCTATTTAGATACTCATCATCTGTTAAATTATACCATTATATCCTGTTAAGTTATCCATCATATATCTGAAACTGTGTCATGCTATCCTGTTTAGCTAGCCATCATATATGTGAAATTGTGTCATGCTGTCCTATTTGGTTAGACCACATATATGTGAATTACCACATATGTATATCATACAATGCCCGTGCGTTCAATTTCTATTCTTGTTTATCAGCCATTTGATTTGGAGGGGGTGATGGCAGTATCTAAGGGAGCAAAAATCCGTTCTTCACAAAAGATGGTGCTACTCGTCGATGCAGATAGAACCATGGTTGTACTGGCCCACAAACTAGCCCCACCACACATAATCGAGACTCTTCCAGATTGCACACTTACACCATTGGACAGAGAACCAGCTACAACCCATCTAACCCCAACCCCAGCGGAGAGTAACCCACTTCTAGTTGACATAGCACCATGTCCACCACAGAGTACCCCCACATGAGTAGTTTGTAAAGAAACTGCAATGCCCAAAACATGAAGACCACCGCAGCGAACCCAAACTCCATGTTTAAAGCAGAAGAGCAACTTTCTCATGTCAGATCCCGTAGCTATGGTCCATACTCCTTTGCGATTGCATCACTGTATTTACTCATACCAACTACTTTCGAATTTGAAGGATCCAATTAGAACTCCAATGGCGCAACAGGTATGTTTTAAACCTATTTCTTTAACTTGATTGTTGTTCTAACTTCTTGCTCTATGTTGATTTCAGTTTCAGTTGTATAAAAATTATGTTCTCATGTGATGCACATTACAAGTGTTGCCAGTGCTATGTAGTTTCTCACACTTATATTCTGTCTATGCTACCGTGTCTTAAAAATATATGGTTAGAACTGTGTCTCTATCTTGATTTGGCAACATAAACTAGAATGATATGGACAATACAGTGACCATAGTACATAGATATATGTTTGTTTCATGCTGTTATCCTGTCCACCTTACTATGGAAACGGTTTACCAAAATGAGTTTCATATACTACATGCTAAACCTGTGATGTGTATGCTTGTTTCTCTTGTAGAATATGAACAGAATATTGGAGAAGAGCACCCCACTATGAAATGATAGAGAAAGTAATGCAAATAAGGTTCAAGATAGTGAGACAACCCTATTAGTCTCCAAGAAAGGTGATAAAAATGATCTTGTAGACACTAAGACAACCCCACAGTCTTGCGTTGATGTAGTGTTCGAGTTACTGGCCAGTACCTCTAGCACAAGCTCTTCGAACCACTGCCTGAATCACTTCGGCTTATTCAGTCTCAGCTACAAGCTGAAAGGCATCAGTCAGTTGTGTTGTGGCAAGAAGCCGAAGGACTGAGGAAGTCCCTGCAGAATTCAGATGCATACTTTCTGGTGCAACAGCAAGCGTTGGACAATTTTAGCGCCAAACAAGAGAAAACTAATACGCTTGCTAAGCTTCTCGCCAGCATGGTGGATATCTAGGATATTGTTTGTTGAGCTCTTATGAAGTGGTTTCAGTTCTGGACTTGTTTTGCTATCGTGTTTATTTTCACTGATGGCCAATTTACACGCCCAGCGTATGTAATATGCTGCTTGTTCACTATATTTGCACTGGCAGCGAACTTTGATGCCTAGTGGATGTAATATTTTAATAGCCGTAATAGCCTAGCGTAAGTTGCTTGCTTATTTATTTCCTTATTGTCTTGTTTATTTGTTTGCTTGTAGTCAGTGCAGTTCTTTTTCCGCGGTTTGCTAGTGGCCGCAATAATCTATTTTTTAAAACTAGGCCGCATAGAAACAATGGGCCTTCTACGGGCCGTAGAAACAATGGGACTTCTACGGGGTGTAGCATCAATGGGCCTTCTACGGGTCGTATGATCGATTGGCCAAACATGGGCCAATAACAGACCGCATTATGGGCCGTAAACGGGCTAGAGTTGGAATTGTCCATTCATGGGCCAACCATAACGAGCCATAATTAATTGATCATATTTGATGATGCTATGAAAATGTCCCAACGGATTAACGGGCCACAAATGGGCCGAGTGTAACCACGGGCTGAATTTGGCCCACAGGCAGAAAAGGCCAGTAACGAGCCGTAAGTAACCGATTGCTGGAAATGAGCCGTGAGAAGGCCGAAAGATAACATGGGCTGGAAATGGCCCAATGGAATAATGTGCCATTAATGGGTATAAAGTGATACACTATTCCTTATGGGCCGGTTTCACCATGGGTCGTTAATGGGCCAAGACTTACAAAGGGCCTTATATGGGCCGAAAGACGTCATAGGCCATATATGGGACAAAAGTTACAACAGGTTGGAATCATATTGGACGGCCCAGATGATGCTAATGGGCCTAATTCGGATAGGCCGTAACAGGCCGTGAGTTAGCGGGCTGTAAATGGGTTATATGCGAACAGGTCGTTAACAGGCTTTCTGTGGGCCGGCCCGCTACCTTTTTACCAAGTCAAACGGGCCAGCCTTTTCACATGAATGGGCCTTTGTTGGGCTGTGCCATGTGTCGACGTATCATAGGCGCCTTCTGTCCAATGAGTGGATGACATCTGTCCCAACGATGAGCCGACACGTGGTTCCTCTAGCCATTGAGAATTTTACACGTGGAAAATCCCCATTGGTCCAGGATGTTAACGGGTTATTGGATCCAAACCAGAACCCGATAGCTTAACGCGACCCATTATGGTGGATGCCACGTGTCGGTTACCCTTGACGAAAGCAATTCTATGACGCGCGATTTATCGTAATGGAAGTGGACACTTTCGTGATGATAATTTTGGTAATGTCATGGAACACTTCTACGACAGCACATGTATGACTATCTTGATTCTGTCATAAAATCATCATGGATGTACCTGCATGACAGAAAACGTGACCTACTGTGCCAAACATGTATCATCACATAAGTGTATTTTCTATAGTGTGTATATACCCCTCCACCCCCTTCTCTATTCAAGAGAGAGCCATCAGTACGTGCCTACACTTCCACTACTTATTTTCTGAGAGAGAACCACCTACTCATGTGTTGAGACCAATACATTCCAATCCAGTTACAAGAATCTTGATCTCTAGCCTTCCCCAAGTTGCTTTCCACTCACTGGTATGCGTCGGTGCTATACAAGTAGTTTTTAACCCCTTTCCGCAATGACGTTTGGAACCATCACCACGTGAGTGTGGGCGATAGGGGGGTCCTTCCCACATGACCTAGAAGCCATCGGGGATAAGCCCTCCTGGGACACAGGCTGGGGCAAAATGAGCTCGTGTGTGATCGGGCGAGGCATCGAAACCCAATCATTTCCATTCGTATGTACATCCCACAAGGTTAATCCCAGAAAAACATTTCTGTTCGTATGTATATCACACATAGTCAATTCAAGGAATATGTTTCCATTCTTATGTACATCTCACACAATCAAAGCAAGGAAAATGTTTCCATTCGTATGTACATCCCACATAGTCAATCCAGGGAAAATGTTCCCGTTCAAATGTACTTCCCACATAGTCAATCCAGGGAAAATGTTTCCATTCGTATGTACATCCCAAATAGTCAATCCAGGGAAAACGTTTCTGTTCGTATGTACATCACACATGCTCTGCCTTGGTTAACCGTTTGCTTTTATCAACTACATCACACATGATTTGATGAAGAAAACTGTGTGGCATTGAGCTATCCATCACAAGCGCTTTTACTGCTAGAACCGTTTGCAAAGTTCCATGACACATTTAGCAGGTTTATTAGTTTACAATTAATAATTCCAGTATTACACAAATTCACATTTCATATCGAATAGTTGTTTGCCAATTTCATATCAGGCACATAAATATATTTTAACATCACGGTATGATAGCTACCTGAAAACAGCACAATACAACATATAGCTAGTTCAACTTCATATGAACAATATTAGAACAATATATTCATTTCCCTAATCGAGATCATCCTGGCTCGTCTTATCCACCTCTGCTTTCAGTTCAGTAAGAACATGTTTTGCACTGGCCAACTGGGAAAGTGTCTCCTCCTTCGCCAACACCATCTTAGCAAAGTCTGATTTAAAAAAATCTGAGCTCATTCTCCACCTTCCTCTTTTTATCCCGCATCTTCAAATATACTTTAGCGTTGACAACACTTTCTCTAAGCCTACCTCTGTTCTCTTCCTCATACATGCTCTAGAGCTTTGCTAGGCACATCTTCAAAAACTGTGGCCACTCTTGATCAACCCACTCCAAGTAAGAACACTTCTGTTCATCCTACAATATTTAAAACTAGATCAGTAACAGTTATAGGGGAAATGGTTTTACAGCAACATAGAAAATCACCAATGCTTATTTTGAAAAACTGAAGAAACATGTTAATTATGACATATCTTCTCAAAAAGATCAATGTGCAAATGAATTAATCGCTACTGAGCCAACAACCAAATTCTGAAACATTAGAAGCTATAATTAACTACAACAATGCTACAAGTTCTTACTCATGTACAATAATAACAAACTGGACATTTTATGGGTAAGGTAAATATAACTTCAACAACATAGCGACAGTGTTTGGACGACAGCAAATTGATACTAACAGGTGTGTACATGCACAAATTTAGTAACATAGAACTAATAGCACTAAGGCTATCCACTATGTATGCCAAAACTGGTGTAAAGACAACTGTTGCTACATCTCGCACCGGTGCCGTGCACTGGCGAGCCGATGCAGCGGAAAAATCAGGGACCCAAACTCTGGAGCACCTAGTTGCTCTGATGCCCAGTTTCTTTGTGCCATAAAGATTTAGTATTTTACTGCTTGGCTGCTCGGATGTGTGGACCAAAGTTGGCTGCACAAACTGCTGAAGCGGTGCCAAATTGTTTTCTAATGGCACCGCTGATGATATGGCAACAATTTTAGATACTAGATACAAACTATGACACTGTCTTAGGATGCGTTTGGTTGAAGTTGTGGTATGAATGGGTTGGGACCGTGACAGTGTCTGAATCACATCTAACAAATGATTTATAACAATGAAAGAGGGTCTAACCTTCTCTGCACATGCCAGAAACTTCCTCCCACTATCCACATATTCAAACGCAACTAGCTTCACGCATGGAGCTTGATGGTGACAACGAGCAGATAGATCTTCAGCCACCCCGCTCCATTCGTTGCCACTGATGGTCCTAGGGAGCTACAAGAGGAAGAAATGACTCAAATTGACCGTCGGGTAAAAATCCTTCATTCCAAGTCATAGCGAGAGAGAGAGAGAGAGAAGAGAGGCATACCCGGGTGGTGAAGGAGTCGGAGGAAGAGGAGGAACCGCTGGAGAGGTCTTTGAAGAAGACCATGATGACCCCGGCGGTAGGACGCGAGACAGCGAGAGCGAGGAAGCAAGCGAGGAAGTGGCGATAGCTTAGGAAGGAAGGAAGGAGGAAATGGGGGAAATGTGACTTGTGGTCAGGGAGAAAAGGGGGTGGGGACGGGGGGCGGGGGTAGATATTTTGGCAGTAGGCCAAAATTTTGGAAATGTGGAGGGAAACTTTGCCCACAGTGCCGCCACACACCATTGACTTTGAACGATTGTGTGCATCGCAAACGATTCTTCTGCTTTATGCGCATGGCATGAGTTTGATAATTCAAATTTTGGTGGAAATTTTCCCGGGTACATCATTGCATAATTTAACATCGCTTGCTAATTTGGGCACACGAAAGAGCGTATAGCAGAGAGACCACACTTACTGAATCAAGTAATTTTAGTAATTAAACAGAGCCAGTTGGCCTAAAGATTGCTCTAACAAAAGACCAGCATTAAAAACAAAGCCTAAGTACGCATAATTTTAACAAATCCACCGCCGCGCCGGGCTATGCATCACCGGTGTGAGATGAGACGTCGATGACTTGTCTTGGCAACATGCCGCCGTTGGTGGACTCCGCATCCCCTCTACTGAAGTCGGCCACGTCCTCATCCTCGTCCTCGGTGCCGCCCTCAAGGTTGTAGTACTCGTAGTAGTGGCTGCACCAGAGCTCGCATTGATACTCCACAGCCGATTCTTCGATGGATAGACTCTTCTCTACCTTGATCTCGGCCACGCACAACTCCTCCTCCCGGCGCTCCTCAATCTCTGCCGCCTCCTGCATCTCTAGCTCCCACTCGTCGACCTCATGAGGAAGCAGGTGCTCCATTGCCGCCACCGCCTTTTCGGATATGTGTTGCATGCTGGATTCCGAGGTGGCCTGGAATATCTTGGCGTGGATGGCCTCGACCAGGGCCAGGGCGACATCGGCGGCACAGACGGTGGCTCAAGTGCTCTTGGCATTTGCAGCCGCCATTGCAACTGCAGCTGCAGCCGTCTCGGCTACTGCTGCTACTGCCCTGTCGGCTGCCGCAGACGCCCTCTCGGTGGAAGCGGTCGCGCTCAATGCGGATGCGGCGGCACTCTCGGCGTAGGCGGCCACGCTCTCGGCGCAGGCGGCGGTGCTCGGGGGGACGCTGCCATCGTACGGGCCTTCATGAAGCGTTTCCACGATGTCATCTTTGCAAGAAGGGGTGCGGGAATGGGGATCGGAATTTGTAGGTTCAAGGATTGCCGGCACTGGAGCAGACGAGCCGGCGAAGCTTAAGGAGGAAGACTTAAATAGACCGAAAAAATTTCATCGCAAACGGTTCCTACAAAACAACTGTGTGTGATATTGTAGATATTTTTATTAGCTATGAAAGACGAAGTTTGAGTAAAGTGGCAACGGATGGTGTTTTAAATGTAGGAGAAAATTTGTAGTACTAATACAACTGTCTTGTCAAATTTTGGAAAATTTCAGGGGTCATTTGACCTTTTAAGACATTTGAGTGATTTTCAAGCCATTTAATGACCGTAATTGAAATTTCAACTACATGTACATGCAACAGCTGACCATAACAGTGTGAAAAGTCATATTTTGTGTACTTGTGTGCGATTTAATTCCATGTGCAGCAAATTGGAAGGAATTTTCAAACATATCGGTCGGAATGGAGTGCCATGGCATTTAAATTCCAAAAAAATTAAAAAAATATCAAAAACACATGAAACCATGGTTGATGTAATGTCATGCCACCAAGATGATGTGGTAAAACAATTGGCATGTTTGACGAAAGTTTGGACACACACCCCTCACAAACCGGAGAAACCCACTAGAAGGCTCGTGGTTCCAAGAGGGAACAATGCATGTTCGATGATGAACGAGAGATAGCTTCCTCTTATGGCCTTCAAATTTTTTTCTACGTGTAACATGCACTAATACAATTGTCATGTCAAATTTTGGAAAAAAATCAGGGGTCATTTGACCTTTTGAAGACATTTAAGTGATTTTCTAGCCATTTAATGACCGTATTTCAAATTTGAACTAGATGTACATGCAACGGCTAACCATAACGGTTTGAAAAATCATATTTGTGTACTTGTATGTGATTTAATTCCATGTGCAGTAAATTGGAAGGAATTTTCAAACATATTGGTTTAACGGCAATGACACAATTAAGCATGGAGTGCCATGGCATTTAAATTCCAAAAAAATAAAAAAAAGATTAGAAACTCCTGAAACCTTGGTTGATGTAATGTCATGCCACCAAGATGATGTGGTAAAAAATTTGGCATGTTTGGTGAAAGTTTGGACACACATCCCTCACAAACCGGAGCAACTCACTAGAAGGCTCGTGGTTCCGAGAGGGAACAATGCATATTTGATGACGAACGGGAGATAGCTTCCTCTTACGGCCTTCAATTTTTTCTACGTGTAACGTGCACTAATATAACTGTCATGTCAAATTTTGGAAAAAAATCAGGGGTCATTTGACCTTTTGAAGACATTTAAGTGGTTTCCTAGCCATATTTAATGACCGTAATTCAAATTTGAACTAGATGTACATGCAACGGCTAACCATAACGGTTTGAAAAATCATATTTGTGTACTTGTGTGTGATTTAATTCCATGTGCAGTAAGTTGGAAGGAATTTTCAAACATGTTGGTCTAATGGCTATGACACAATTAAGCATGGAGTGCCATGGAATTTCAATTCCAAAAAATAAAAAAAATATGAGAAACACATGAAACCTTGGTTGATTTAATGTCATGCCACCAAGATGATGTTGTAAAAAAATTGGCCTGTTTGACGAAAGTTTGGACACACACCCCTCACAAACCGGAGCAACTCACTAGAAGGCTCGTGGTTCCGAGAGTGAACAATGCATGTTTGATGACGAACGGGAGATAGCTTCCTCTTATGGCCTTCAAAAAAATTTCTACGCGTAACGTGCACTAATACAACTGTCATGTGAAAATTTGGAAAATTTCAGGGGTCATTTGACCTTTTGAAGACATTTAAGTGATTTTCTAGCCATTTAATGATCGTAATTAAAATTTGAACTACATCTACATGTAACTCCTAACCATAACGGTTTGAAAAATCATATTTGTGTACTTTGTGTGAGTTAATTCCATGTGCAGTAAATTAGAAGGAATTTTCAAACATATTGGTCTCACGACATGGACATATATGTATGCATGGAGTGCCATGGCATTCTAATTCCAAACAATTAAAAATGATCAGAAAAACATGAAACCTTGCTTGATGTAATGTCATGCCACCAAGATGATGTGGTAAAACAAATTGGCATGTTTGACGAAAGTTTGGACACACACCCCTCACAAACCGGTTAAACTCACTAGAAGGCTAGTGGTTCCGAGAGGGAACAATACATGTTTGATGACGAACGGGACATAGCTTCCCCTTACGACCTTCAATTTTTTCTTTGTTTAAAGTGCACTAATACAACTGTCATGTGAAAATTTGGAAAATTTCAGGGGTCATTTGATATTTTAAAGGCATTTAAATGATTTTCTAGCCATTTAATGGCCGTAATTCAAATTTGAACTACATCTACATGCAACGGCTAACCATAACAGTTTGAAAAATCATATTTTTGTGTACTTGTGTGCGAGTTAAAAAATCTTCAGATGATGTAAATATTTGGTGTTCAAAAAAGAAAATATAAATATCCGGCAAGACAACCGGCCCCCACATGATTCGCACTCTATTTTGCGCCTCGAGGTTTGGAAGGTGAATGGCGGGGGTTATTAATCAGACACAGTTCTGTATTGGAAACTGTTAGCTACTATGTTCATACACGGATTCTAATGCGGGAATTGTGTGTAATTCAAACTACAGTACTCGTAAATTCCGGCGACCGGCATGTGTACTGTTCCCGTCGATCTAGATTCTGGCGCCAATAGATACTACCTTGCTCAGGTCGTCCCGCCTGCATTCTCATCTACATCCTCCCCTTGCTCTCCCTTCTCTCTCTCTCCCTTTCTCAAAGCTCTGCCATGGCGCCGCCGATGTGCCCACGCGCCAACGAGGAGACCCCCCCCCCAGGACACTTAGTCGAAGAGCAACGACGAGGAGGACCCCTATGCGCCTCCGGACGAGGTTGCGTCGGACCCCCCAACTTTGGATTGGTTTTGGGGCCAGTACAATCTTTGTCTGTGGAAGTCACTGCCGCAGGCTGAGAAAGCCAGGCAAGTGGCGTTCAAGAAGGAGATGGCGAAGGAGGAAGCCCGGTACTAGGCGGCCTATGAAGCCCGTGATGCCGCCTGGGAAAAGGAAAAGGTGGAGCTTTGGGGGCGGGCGCGTCATCGTGCGGAGGAGGTGTACGAAGACGGGTACTTCACGAGGAAGGTCAAAGGTGCTAGGCGCCTCATCGCTGCATGGAGGTGGGCCGATAAGCTCCAACGTGTCACCGACGAGGAGCTTCGATGGGCGCCCAACAAAATGGCAAGATCGTCCACACTCGTCCACCAGCAAGAGGCAGATCGGTACGTCAAGCGCTACGAGGCGGAGGAGGCAGGGTACTGCCTCCGTGCTGGGAAGACGCCGCACATCAAGAGGGATTATTAGTTTTAGTATTGTTCGTTTTCAATTTTATGCATTGTACATAGTAGTTAAGTATCATCACGTATATGTGATGATATTATATCTATTCTGTGATGAACTAACGAACAATTAATATATATATTATGAATTCCATTTTCTATCTATTTTTGTATAGGAACAATTGTATTCATGCCCCTAGTTGGGTCACGCTCGACTGATTTGTCCCTATTTTTTCAACAACTCCGGTTTTGCCCAGCTCACTTCACTCGCCTTGTGTTTTTGCCCTTCCGGGGCGGTTCCGACCAATCACAGTTTGCCATGTGGCAACTGCTCACTGGTCGGAACCGCCCCGGAAGGGCAAAACCACAAGGCGAGTGAAGTGAGCTGGGCAAAACCGCAATTGTTGAAAAATAGGGGCAAATCAGTCGAGCGTGACCCAACTAGGGGCACGAGTACAAAAATCCCTTTTGTATACTAATTTGAATCTAGCTGTTATCATGCACATATACAGAATGGAAAGCGTATATACACAGATTGAAACATAACATATAAGAACGAAAAACATAGTACACACATTGAAATAGAGCAATACTATGATTGTTGTGAATACATAGCTTTCCAAGTCGAAACGACTCAACAAAATAAAACGCATCCATGAGACCATACCAGCATCCCTTGCCTACGGTAGCTCTTGGCTCTACCTGAACTCGTGCAGGCATTCGTCCAAGCGGTCGACATGCTTGTGATACATCTGGAGCGCGACCTCAAGCTCCAAGTTGGCTATTTCATCGGAGATCACCAGCTCGAGGATGTGATGGTCATGTTCCTCTACTGCACCCAGGTGGACGCCTGGGCCAAGGAGGCGGTCGAGCCTACCGACCAGCGCGTTGGCATCGAGCGGGCCGCGGGCAAGGCGAACGGCATGACCCATGCGAACGGCGTGTCAGGCATCGGTGCAAGTACGGTGCGGCCTGCCTTTGGTGCAAGTATGGTGCGGCCTGCCTTTGGTGCAAGTACGGCGCAGAGGGCCTATACTCACTCCTGGCGAGGAATGGGGGTACTGACAGGACGTGTACCCAGCTACGAGGCCGTGTTGACAGCACGCAAGCACCGATGGATCCGCTCTTGTTGTGCGACGCGCCGCGCCTCTCGCTCTGCGACACTCAAATGGTCTCGCGGTGCGGCGAGCCGCAGCCTATCGGCGCGGACACGCCTAGCTTGCTCTGCGACGCGCCATCGATCATGTTGTGCGGCAAGCTATAGCCTGTCGGCGCTGACATGCCTATCTTAATCCGCGGCACTGAAGCGCCATGCGCCAAGGGTCTGCTCAACCCTGGTGATGACGTGCATCATGACGTCGTCCATCGCGTTGCCGGGGAGCGCCTCGGCCTCGACGGGCCGTGGCGCCTACTCGTTTTCCTCGTCAACGAGGTTAATGGCAGAGGCAGCACTTTGGTGGGTTGGCATGCTTGGAAAAGGTGGATGTGCTACAGGCTGCACTTGTTGCCTAGGTTTATGTGCAATATCGTTGGGTGGCGGGAAACCGGTGAGGAAATGGCAGGAAATGGTGGCGTGTTCATAAAATGCCATCAATTAATGGAAACTTAGCATAGAAGGAACATCGAGCTAGCACAAGAAGTAGATGATAATCAGATGATCGTTTATCCTAGTTAATTATGCAAGTAATAGTTTACTTTGGTGTGTGGAAATGTCATGTGTGTATTAGCCACTTATGTAATTGGATGTTTGCCATGTATTACACACATCTAGTTTATGTGAAACATTTCTGTTCTCTTGGCTCAACACAAACAGCTTATCAGAATGAACTGTATGCCCTCCATTGCACACACACCTTGATCAGGTTGAACCATTTCTGTTGCGTTGCCTAATCGAAAATAGTTCATCCGAGTGAACTGTATGACGTATATCGCACACACCTTGATCTGGCTGACCATTTCTTTTGTGCTGCCTAATCACAAACAGTTCATCCAAGTGAACCATATGCTGTATATCGCACACACCTTCATTTGGTTGCTCATTTCTTTTGTTCCGCCCCATCGCAAATAGTTCATTGAACTGAACCATATGCCCTGCACCGCACACACAACTAAAATCTGAACCGTGATTGATGCATCCTCCATCGCAAACATTTTGCACCTTTTTTGATGGGTTTTTTTACACCACCGTTTGTGATTATTGCATCGCACACAATTTGGTCAAAGGGTCTCTAATCGTAGTGTCGTGTTACCAGCATCCTGGAGTAGTGACTCAAATCATGTTTCCACCGTAGCCAAATCTGTGAGAGGGAGTTGAGTGTTGGGGAGACTATCATTTGAAGCACAAGAGCAAGGAGTCCATCATCAACACACCATCTATTACCTTTTGGAGAGTGGTGTCTCCTATATTGGTTAGGTGTCACTTCGGAGCCTCCGACAAGATTGTGGTTGAACCAAGGAGTTTGTAAGAGCAAGGAGATTGCCTACTTCGTGAAGATCTACCCGAGTGAGGCAAGTCCTTCGTGGGCGACGGGCATGGTGGGATAGACAAGGTTGCTTCTTCGTGGACCCTTTGTGGGAGGAGCCCTCCGTGGACTCGCACAACTGTTACCCTTCGTGGGTTGAAGTCTCCATCAATGTGGACATACGATAGCACCACCTATCAGAACCACGCCAAAAATCTCCGTGTCTACATTGTGTTTGCCTTCTCCAAACCCCTCCCTTTACCTTCATATGCAATGTTTTACTTTCCGTTGCTACACTCTTAGAATTACATGTGTAGGTTGATTGCTTGACTTGTGCTAAGTTGCTAAAATCTGCCAAGACTTAAATTTGGGAAAAGGCTAGATTTTTATTTGGTCAAGTTGTCTAATCACCCCCCCCCCCCTCTAGACCTACCTTAGATCCTACGATGGGAGATATTTAACTTTGTGAAAATTGAAGAAGAGAGTCTCCCACAAGCTTGGGGGAGGCTTCTCCAATTGCTGAATGCTTTTCCTGATTATCCTCTTAAGAAAAATGAAATACTTGATATCTTCTATAATGGACTAACAGATGCTTCTAGGGATTTCCTAGATAGTTATGTTGGTTGTGTTTTCAGGGAACGAACTATTGAAAAGCTGAGGAATTATTGAATAACATATTGAATAACATATTGAAAAATTATGAGGATTGGACTCTTCCCAAACCACCGCCTAAACCCACTCCAAAGAAGAGGGGTATCTTATATCTCAGTCCTGAAGATATGCAAGAGGCAAAGAAATGTATGAAGGAAAATGTATTAAAGCTGAGGATGTCAAAAATTTACCTCCTATTGAAGAAATACATGGGCTTGATACACCACCACCCAAGGTGGTAGAGGTAAATTCTTTAATGAAATACAATGATAATGACAATCCTTATAATATGCATCCTTGTCAATGCCTTTATGGGTTTGATAATTATATTAGAAAACAAGATCACTTCACTGCAAATGTTATGAAACAATTGAAACATAATTATGATATGATTGCTCACTTGAGTGACTTGTTATTTAGAATCTCAAATGATGTTAGAGGTGTAGGAAAACATGCTTCTATGGTTCGAACTCAACTAGAATAAGTTCCTAAATCTCAAACAGAATTGCTTGATCAAATGAACAATAATATCAATGATCATGCTCTTAGAGTAATGACTAGAGGAGGTAAAATGACTCAGGAACCACTTTATCCTGATGGACACCCTAAAAGAATTGAACAAGACTCCCAGAGAATTAACACGGATGCATCTAGTCCTTATAAAAGGAAACAGAAAAAGAAAAATGATAGGACTTTGCATACCTCTAGTGAACCCGAAGTAGAAAAACCTCCTAAAGATAATAATGATGTTTCTATCTCAGATGCTGAAACTCAATTTGGTAATGAACACTCACCTAATGATAATGAAAAAGATAATGATGATGTTCTTGAAGACACTCAACCAAACAATGATAAAGAACTAGATAATGATGTTGAGATAGAACCAGCTATTGATCCTGATAACCCACAACCTAAAAATAAAAGATATGATAAAAGGGACTTTGTTGCTAGGAAACATGGAAGGGAAAGAGAACCATGGGCTCATAAACCCATGCCCTTTCCACCCAAATTAACTAAGAAGAAAGATGATGATGAATTTGAACGCTTTGCTGAAATGATTAGGCCAGTCTTTTTGTGTACTCGCTTGACTGATATTTTAAAGATGGCCCCTTTTGCAAAGTACATGAAAGACACCATCACTAATAAAAGGAAAATACCTGAAGCTGAAATCTCCACCATGCTTGCTAATTATTCTTTTAAGGATGGAGTACCTAGAAAACTTGGAGATCCGGGAATACCAACTATACCTTACTCCATCGAAAGAAACTATGTGAAAACTGCTTTATGTGATTTAGGAGCTGGTGTTAGTGTTATGCCTTTATCTTTATACAAAAGACTTGATTTGAATAAACTCACACCTACTGAAATATATTTGCAAATGGCTGATAAATCAACTACCATATCCATCGGTATTTGTGAGGATGTGCCCGTTGTTGTTGCAAATGTTACCATCTTAACTGACTTTGTTATACTTGAGATGCCCGAGGACGACAACATGTCGATTATCCTTGGTAGACCCTTTCTGAATACTACAGCGTCTGTTATTGATTGCAATAAAAGAATAAAAGCAAGGTCACTTTTCATATCACTGGTAATGAGCATAGGGTGCACTTTCTGAATAAACAATTCCAAGTGAATGGTATTAATGTTATTGAAAAATCTTTGACACTCACTATTGGAAGTTTTCAACTACCTCTACCTACTACAAAAAGTAAATATGATATACTTATTGATGGGGACATGCATATCCCCGTTGAGGTAACTTGGTGTTTTACGAAAGTTCTTCGGTCTCATGCTAATCGAAGGTGGTTGTTAATAAGACTTGATCAACCTTATTAATGGATCACTTTTGAGAGGTATGAAGTTGATGAATTTAGTAGGCACACCCTTCTATCCTTACCTTTTATTTTTTGTTTATCTTAGTTAAATAAAATAAAATGCCATGTCTACCCTGTTTTCTGGATTTCCGTGCAATAAAAATGATAAAAATGACCCCAAAATAAAAGTTCTCAGAATGTCGTGAAAATTTAATACATTTTTCTGAATATTTAAGATTTTTTATGCAAATAACATTAGAGGGGGATGCACTAGGTGGGCAAGGCCCACCTGGGCACGCCAACACCACCAAGCGCGCCCTGGTGGGTTGTGGCCCCCATGTGGGCCCCCTTGTCGGTGTCAAAACCGGCGGACCTCGGGTAGGGGGTCCCGAATTATGCGTTTGAGGTTGATGGTAACAGGAGACAGGGAACACAATGTTTACCCAGGTTTGGGCTCTTTAGATGGAGGTAAAACCCTATGTCCTGCTAGATTAATATTGATGAGTATGGGGGTACAAGAGTTGATCTACCATGAGATCATAATGGCTAAAACCCTAGAAGTCTAGCCTATCTGATTATGATTGTCCCTACGGACTAAACCCTCCAGCTTATATAAACACTGGAGGGGATTAGGGTTATACAAAGTCAGTTACATAGAAAGGAAATAGTATATCCGGCCGCCTGTCTTGCCATCCACGCAAAGAAGAGTCCTATCCATACATGGGATAAAGTCTTCCATCTTGTATCTTCATGGCCCAATAGTCTGACCCATGTCCAACAGGCCGGACGCCCGAGGACCCCTTAGTCCAGGACTCCCTCACCCCTCACTTATCTCTTTAGCCCATGTCATCACCTACCTCTAGAAAAAATTCAACATTGCTCTCTCCCTCATGTTCTTGCTCTCAAACCCGTGGATTTTGATCTCTTTGCTCGAAGCTCCATTTTCGAAACTCTTTTGGGGGATTGTGCTACCTCTTGAGCATGCGTTGGTTTTCCCTTGAAGAGGAAAGGGTGATGCAGCAAAGCAGCGCCAGTATTTCCCTTAGTTTTTGAGAACCAAGGTATCAATCCAGTAGGAGACCATGCGCGAGTCACCTCGTACCTACACAAACAAATAAGAACCTCGCAACCAACGCGATAAAGGGGTTGTCAATCCCTTCACCTCCACTTGCAAGAGAGAGATCTGATAGAGATAATAATAATAAGATAAATATTTTTGGTATTTTTATGATATAGATTGAAATTAAAGATTGCAAAATAAAATAGATTGGAAACTTGTATGATGGAAAATAGACCCGGGGCCATAGGTTTCACTAGTGGCTTCTCTCAAGATAGCATAAGTATTACGGTGGGTGAACAAATTACTGTCGAGCAATTGATAGAATTGAGCATAGTTATGATAATATCAAGGTACGATCATGTATATAGGCATCACGTCCATGACAAGTAGACCGACTCCTTCCTGCATCTACTACTATTACTCCACACATCGACCTCTATCCAGCATGCATCTAGAGTATTAAGTTCATAAGAACGGAGTAACGCTTTAAGCAAGATGACATGATGTAGAGGGATAAACTCATGCAATATGATATAAACCCCATCTTTTTATCCTTGATGGCAACAATACAATATGTGACGTTTCCCCTACTGTCACTGGGATCGAGCACCGCAAGATTGAACCCAAAGCTAAGCACTTCTCCCATTGCAAGAAAGATCAATCTAGTAGGTCAAACCAAACTGATAATTCGAAGAGACTTGCAAAGATAACCAATCATACATAAAAGAATTCAGAGAAGATTCAAATATTGTTCATAGATAATCTTGATCATAAACCCCCAATTCATCAGATTTCGACAAACACACCGCAAAAGAAGATTATATCGAATAGATCTCCAAGAGAATCGAGGAGAACTTTGTATTGAGATCCAAAATGAGAGAAGAAGCCATCTAGCTAATAACTATGGACCTGAAGGTCTGAGGTAAACTACTCACACATCATCGGAGAGGCCATGGTGTTGATGTAGAAGCCATTCGTGATCAATGCCCCTCCGGCGGAGCGCCGGAAAAGGCCCCAAGATGGGATCTCACGGGTACAGAAGGTTGCGGCGGTGGAATTAGGTTTTCGTGGTGCTCCTGGATGTTTGCGGGGTATATGGATATATATAGGAGGAAGAAGTAGGTCGGTGGAGCAACAAGGGGCCCATGAGGGTGGAGGGCGCGCCCAGGGGGGTGGGCGCGCCCCCTACCTCGTGGCCTCCTTGATTGTTTCTTGACGTCCACTCCAAGTCCCGTGGATCACGTTTGTTCCAAAAATAACGCCCCCGAAGGTTTCATTCCGTTTGGACTCCATTTGATATTCCTTTTCTGCGAAACACTAAAATAGGCAAAAGAAAACAACAATTTGGGTTGGGCCACCGGTTAATAGGTTAGTCCCAAAAATAATATAAAAGTGTAAAATAAAGCCCATTAACATCCAAAACAGATAATATAATAGCATGGAACAATCAAAAAATATAGATATGTTGGAGACGTATCAAGCATCCCCAAGCTTAATTCCTGCTCGTCCTCGAGTAGGTAAATGATAAAAAAGAATTTTTTTTATGTGGAATGCTTCCTAACATATTTCTCAATGTAATTTTTCTTTATTGTGGCATGAATGTTCAGATCCGAAAGATTCAAGATAAAAGTTTAATATTGACATAGAAATAATAATAGTTCAAGCATACTAACTAAGCAATCATGTCTTCTCAAAATAACATGGCCAAAGAAAGTTATCCCTACAAAATCATATAGTCTAGCTATGCTCTATCTTCATCACAGAAAATATTAAATCATGCACAACCCCGATGACAAGCCAAGCAATTGTTTCATACTTTTGGTGTTCTCAAACTTTTTCAATCTTCACGCAATATATGAGCGTGAGCCATGGATATAGCACTATGGTGGAATAGAATGGTGGTTGTGGAGAATACAAAAAAGGAGAAGATAGTCTCACATCAACTAGGCATATCAGCGGGCTATGGAGATGCCCATTAATAGATATCAGTGTGAGTGCGTAGCGACCAGACCTCAAACAGTCTGATCTCTGTGCTCCGGCGTCATCCCTGGATCAGTAATGCTGACACCACACAGTACTCGAAGGATTTATAATAGAGTAGCAATCACACACTTATTACATCGAGTGTCTCAGGAGAGAACTTATTAAAATAAATATGGCTTAAGGCCATCTAATAACGATAACAGCGGAAGGCTTGGAACATAAGTGAGTCCATCAACTCCAACGGCATCACTGAGTATAGAACCACGACCTAAAAACTCCTTAATCGTCGTATAAAAAGTCTGCAACATTAACGTTGCAGCCCGAAATGGGTCAGCACATGGAATATGCTGGCAAGGTAACACAAAGAGAGTAATGGAATGAAACAGCTATACTATATGCATATTTGGCTAGTGGAAAGCTCTATGGTTACAGTTTTGCGTAAAGCCAATTTTTTCCTACTGCAAAGGAATAAATTTATTTAACTATCATGGTAGTTGTTAAACATTGAGAATGGTTGACAGCATCCTCAATCCCAATTAAGCATCAACATTAAAACCCAACAATATTCATTTAAAGTAACATGATGAGATTCACATGATAATCCAGGTACTAGATACTCAAGTTGTCCATAACCGGGGACACGGCTAATCATGATTAGTTTGTACACTCTGCAGAGGTTTGCGCACTTTTCCCCACAAGACTCGATCGCCTCCGTTTGGTTTCTCGCACTACATGGTGTTTGAGAAGACGGATGACCGAGACATAGTCTTTCAGAAATGCTAGCACCTTACGATGGATAGACCGTTACACCTACTTTCCCCTACGTCTGCTAGTCTACCCTATAAGAGTCCGCATGACTTAATCAACTATGCTAGAGCCCATAATAGCTTGTGGCTGCACACGGAAGTTTCTAGTATGAATAGTCTCATGATCCCTTTGAGCCTGGGTGGCGGTCCAAAAGAAAACAGGCAAGTCCTGGAATACCCAGGTGCCTCAATCCACCCAGATGTGTGTTTAAGTTGCCACCTTAGATAAACCATTAATTAACAAACTCACATCTGTCATGGATATCACTCACCCAATCCACGTCTATTGGCATAGCATGGCATAATAAGCAAACGTAGAAGTAACTCCCAAAGGTTTGTAAGTAAACAGGTAATAGGTACTACCTCAACTACTTCCCATCCCACAATTTAATTAGATCCTAATCGTGCAATGTGTGAGGATTGATCTAATGCAATAAAACTGGGTAGTAGGAAAGGTATGATCAAAGTGTTACTTGCCTTGCTGATGATCCGGGAAACCTAGCGATTCGAAGTAACAGGCGATGCACTCCGGGTATTCTATCACAGACAAACAAACAAGCATACAATAAGTACTCATCTAATGCACAGGTAAAAGTCAAATAAGAGATCTAGCCAGAAGGTTCAACTTAAGAACTCCGGTTTGCAAAAAGAATCAAATCAAACGAAGCAACGAAAGTCAAACGGCGAAAGAAAACAACTTCGTTCTACTAATCTGGATCTAAGGCAAATTTTACAGTAGCAAAAACTTATTTAAGTTGGTTAAAAGGATAGAGGGTTTCGATACGAAACTCCAGGCGCTTGAATCGCCTGATTCCGACAAATGAGCGAAAAGTTATACTAAAAAGAAAATCGGATCAGGAATGGCGATCAGAAAAATCGCGGATTAAATCTGAGAAAAAGAAAAACAACGAACGTTCACTAGAACGAACGCACGGACGAACGCTCGCTAAATAAATAAATCGGAAAAACCGATCTATAAAAAACCGAAACTAAAAAAACCGACGGAAAAACCGGACGGTTTTTCGAAAAAAATAAACCGGTGCGGATACCGAGGCGCACCTCGGGCGGCGTGAGGCGGCGGCGGTGGGGCGGCGGCGGCGGCAGCGGGCGCTGGCGGCGGTGGGGCGGCGCTGGCTAGGGTTCGGGGGCGTGGGCTGAGGCTGGCTGGGCCCCCCCCCCCCCCCGGCTTATAAAGCCTAGCGGGCCGGGAGTCCGGGTCGGACACGGCCCCTAGGTCGGTTCGTTTTTTTAAATAATTACGCGTAGAAGAAAAATAAAAAAAATACTAAACGGACTCCAAAAATCCCGAAACAAATTTTCCCGGGCTTCTAAAATCAAGCCGCACAAGGTGAACATTTATTTTGGGCCTAAATGCAATTTTGAAAACGCACATTTTTCCTAAATTCAAATAAAATAACGAAAAACTCTGAAATAAAATCTTATTTGATTTTATTATTAAATCCTCAATATTTCTTTATTTTGGGAAAGTCATTTTATTCCCTCTCTCATATTTTTGTGATAGAAATAATTGACGATAAAATAACAAAATCAAATGATCCTATTCTCAAAATTTGAGAAAACTCAAATATGAAAATAATGAAATCCCCAACTCTCTCCGTGGGTCCTTGAGTTGCGTAGAATTTCTAGGATCTACCAAAATGCAAAATTAAAATATGATATGCATAGATGATCTAATATATAACATTCCAAATTGAAAATTTGGGATGTTACAAACCTACCCCCCTTAAGATGAATCTCGCCCTCGAGATTCGGGTTGGCTAGAAAATAGGTGAGGGTGGTCCTTGAGCAAATCTTCCTCTCGTTTCCAGGTGGCTTCGTCCTCCGTGTGGTGGCTCCACTGAACTTTGCAAAACTTGATAGCCTTGCTGCGAGTGACTCGACTGGCAAACTCGAGAATCTTAATTGGTTTCTCCTCGTAGGTCAAATTGTTATCCAACTGAATAGTTTCCAATGGCACTGTATCTCTCAAAGGTATGTCAGCCATCTCCGCGTGACACTTCTTCAACTGAGAAACGTGAAACACATCATGAACTCCTGACAATCCTTCGGACAATTCCAACTTGTAGGCCACTTCTCCCATACGCTCCAAAACTCGATATGGTCCTACAAATCGTGGCACTAACTTTCCTTTAACTCCAAAACGCTTTGTTCCTCGAAGTGGTGATACTCGAAGATAAGCTCTATCTCCGACTTCATAAACTGTCTCCTTGCGTTTAGAATCTGCATAGCTCTTATGTCTGGACTGAGCTACCTTGAGCCTATCGCGAATCATCTTCACCTTCTGTTCAGACTCTTTAATCAAGTTAGGTCCAAACAACTGGCGGTCTCCAACTTCATCCCACGTCAACGGTGTCCTACACCTCCTTCCGTACAATGCTTCGAAAGGGGCCATCTTCAAACTGGTTTGGTAACTGTTGTTGTAAGAGAACTCTGCATATGGCAAATTATCGTCCCAACTAGATCCGTAATCTAGCGCACAAGCTCTCAGCATATCCTCCAAAATCTGATTGACTCTCTCGGTCTGTCCATCTGTCTGTGGATGAAAAGTTGTACTAAATTCTAGCCTGGTACCCAAAGTTTCATGCAACTGCTTCCAGAACTTTGAGGTAGACTGGGTTCCTCTATGTGATACGATACTCCTCGGAACTCCATGCAGACATACGATCCTGGTCATGTATACCTTTGCCAACTTTGCACTGGTGTAAGTGGTCTTTACTGGGATGAAATGAGCTACTTTCGTCAATCGATCAACTACAACCCAAATTGAGTCATAGCCTGAACGAGTCCTGGTAATCCCGTGATAAAATCCATGCCTAACTTATCCCACTTCCATTCAGGTATCGGCAATGGTTGTAACAATCCTGCTGGCTTCTGATGCTCTGCCTTTACTCTCTGACATACATCACAAACTGCTACGTACTCTGCAATATCCTTCTTCATTCCGGTCCACCAGAAAATATCTTTCAAATCCAAATACATCTTGGTATTTCCTGGGTGAATCGAATATGGTGAATCGTGTGCCTCTTGCAGTATCAACTTCCTGATCTCTGGGTCATTGGGCACGTAAACACGGTCTTCAAACCATAGGGTGTCGTGCTCATCCTCATGAAATCCTTTAGCCTTTCCTTTGATCAGTTTCTCCTTTATAGAGGCAATCTCCTTGTCAGTCTTCTGGGCTTATCTGATTCTATCCATCAAAGTTGACTAAATCTCCAATGCTGCTACATAGCCTCTCGGGACTATTTCCAAACATAGCTCATGAAGATTTTCTGCTAACTTCCTTGGTATTTCTCCCGTCATTAATGTATTGACGTGGCTCTTACGGCTTAATGCGTCAGCTACTAAATTAGCCTTTCTGGGATGGTAATGCAATCTCATATCATAATCCTTGATGAGCTCCAACCATCTCCTTTGTCTGAGGTTTAACTCCTTCTGTGTGAAGATGTATTTCAAACTCTTATGATTCGTGTACACCTCACAATGGTTTCCAATGAGGAAATGTCTCCATGTTTTCAATGCATGCACTACGGCTGCTAACTCCAAATCATGTGTAGCATAATTCAACTCATGAGGCTTCAGTTGTCTTGAGGCATATGAAACAACTCTCCCTTCCTGCATAAGCACTGCTCCAAGTACTCGACGTGAAGCGTCGCAATACACCTCATAATCTTTGGTCGGGTCTGGCAAAATCAACACTAGTGAGGTAACCAAACGTTTCTTCAACTCCTGGAAACTAGCCTCACATTCCTCCGTCCATATGAACTTGGTTTCCTTCTTTAATAACTCCGTCATAGGCTTCGCAATCTTTGAGAAATTCTCAATGAATCTCCAGTAGTATCCTACGAGTCCAAGAAAACTCCGGATCTCTCCAACGGTGGTTGGTGCTTCCCACTTGGTCACGGTATCAACTTTAGTGGGATCAACTGCTATACCTTCTCCAGATATAACGTGTCCAAGGAATCCTACTTCCTTCAACCAAAACTCACATTTGCTGAACTTGGCATACAACTGATGTTCTCTGAGCTTCTCAAGTACCAATCGCAAATGTTCCTTATGCTCCTCTTCATTCTTCGAGTAAACCAGGATATCATCAATGAACACCATGACAAACTTATCCAAGAACTCCATAAACACTTTGTTCATCATGTTCATAAAATAGGCAGGTGCGTTAGTCAGACCAAATGACATAACGGTATACTCGTACAGCCCATACCTGGTGGTAAAAGCTGTCTTAGGAATATCCTGTTCTCGAATCTTCAACTGGTGGTATCCCGATCGCAGATCGATCTTGGAAAATACCTTAGCTCCTTGAAATCGATCAAACAGATCATTGATCATTGGTAGTGGGTACTTGTTCTTGATCGTTACTTCATTCAATCCTCGATAATCCACAACCATCCTTAATGATCCATCCTTCTTCTCCACTAGAAGTACTGGCGATCCCCAAGGCAAAGAACTTGGGCGAATATATCCCTTATCCAGTAACTCCTTAATCTGCTTCTTAATTTCCACCAAATCTTTTGCAGGCATCCTGTATGATCTCTTTGATATTGGCCCTGTGCCTGGCAATAGCTCAATCAAAAACTCAATATCTCTATCCGGTGGCATGCCTGGCAACTCTTCTGGAAATACTTTAGGGAAATCCCTTACCACTGGTACTTCCTCCTGCACTACTCCTATTAAACAATTTACTTGAGTCCCTTTTGGTACATGTCGGGATACATACTTGATCCTTTTCCCTTTTGGGGAGGTAAGCAAAATTGTCTTACTGGCGCAATCGATGTTTCCTCCGTACATCGACAGCCAATCCATACCCAGAATTACATCCAATCCTTGTGATTCCAAAATGATTAAATCCGATGGAAACACATGCCTACCTATACTCAATGGCACTTGAAAACATCCTTGACTGGCCATATACTCCGCTCCTGGTGAGCTTACTAGCATAGGTGTTCTAAGAACCTTAGTGGGCAGGTTATACTTATCCACAAATCCCCTTGATATGTATGAATGCGATGCACCAGTACCAAAAAGAACGAGTGCAGTAAATGTCTTAACCAAAAACTTACCGATGACGGCATCAGGCTGCTCTTCAACCTCCTCCACGTTTACGTGGTTCACCTGTCCCCTGTTGAAACGGTTCGGCTTCTTCCCAGAGCTTCCATTGCTATTTCCATTTTGTAATTCAGGACATTCATTTGCATAATGTCCTATCTTCGAACACTTAAAGCAAGTGACTTGGCTCAGGTCCTTCTTGGCTGGGGTTGATGGGTTGGTGCGATTCTGGCCATTGCTTCCTCCATTCCCATTACCATTCCTGGTGCCATTGTGATTGTGCGAGCTACCTCCTCCATGGGTATGCTGAAAATGTCCTCCCAGTCTAGGGGTAAAACGTGGCTTCTGCTGTGCTCCTGAATTGTACTTCCCTTGTCCATACTTCCTCTTGCGATTCTCAATTTGCTGCTGCTTGCCTTCAATCATAAGAGCACGGTCTACCAACTCCTGGTAGTTGTTGAAGGTTGCTACCATCAACTGCATGCTCAACTCATCATTCAGTCCTTCCAGAAACTTCTCCTGCTTAGCTGCATCCGTAGCAACGTCATCTAGGGCATAACGTGCTAATTTACTAAAGTCCTCCACATACTGGCCTACTGTCCGTCCTCCTTGGCGCAAGTTGCGAAACTCACGCTTCTTCATGGCCATAGCTCCTGCTGAAACATGGGCAGTACGAAAGGCCTGCTGAAACTGGTCCCATGTGACAGTGTCGACAGGGAAAGTGGCTGCGAAATTCTCCCACCATGATGCTGCGGGTCCTTCAAGCTGATGTGCGGCAAACTTCACCTTCTCTGCATCCATGCATACTGTTGTGGTCAACTCTCTAGCTGTCTTGCTGAGCCAATCATCTGCTACTATCGGCTCGGTGCTACTGGAAAACACCGGTGGATTCAGCCTAAGAAAACAGGCTAAGTGATCAACAGGTGGTGGTGGTGGTGGCTTGTTGTTGTTGTTCCCCTGATTCTGATTCTGGACTAGCAACTGCATCAATGTGTTCTGCTGCTGGATCAACTGGGTGAGCTCCGGTGGAAAGGTAAATCCGGGGTCACGTCTCGGAGGCATCTGAGGGTTTAGAAAAGATGAGATGTAAGAATAGAGGGGGTCTAAAGAGAAAACACTACCCATATGCACATGAGGCAAAAGCAAACAATTCACTTCATTCAATCAAACAAGGGCATACAATCGATCTAACTATCGCAAAAGTGCTCGGACTTCTATATTTACATGGTGGACTACTACTACTGATGAGGTGGTCTACTAGAAATATTCTTCGGTTGCAGACTCCATGATATCTGCTCCAGCTTCATCAACATCGTCATCATCGCTGTCATCTGGGTCCGAGTCGGTGTCGTCGATGATGATGTAGTCTTCTGGGCTAATCTCCTTGGGTTCTTCGTCTTCATCTACTGGTGTAGGGTCTCCCATAAATACTGCTAGCTTCATAGTTAGGTCGGCATTCTTATCCACAAATACTTCAATTTCCTCTTCATAATCTTCACGTGTAGCCTTGAGTTCTTCCTCCAGCTCCTTGATTCTTGTCTTAGCCTTCTTCAGATCTATCATGTCGGCGCACATCTGGTTCTCCTATCGTCGAATGTGTTGGTTTAACTCCTGGATAAAAGCTGCAATTGATCTATCCTTCCTGGTACTGATCATCTCCCAGTGCTCATCTCGGCGCCCACAAATCTGGTAGATAGTGTCCTTGAGATCCTTGCGGTAGACTTCTCCAATGCGTCCCATGGCGATGTGAGCTGCCATGCTCTTTCCTAGACTCCAAGTTGGTGCATCAAAAGAAAACTCTATGGGCTCAGTGACTGGCATGAACGTCCTTCCTGGAACTTGAACTTGAATCATCCAGCGCTCTTCTTCAGGTAAAGTGGCATCGTAGGTTCCGGTGAAGCTTGGTACTCCTATGTTCAGGTATCTAGTGACTTCCTTCAAGTGACGTCCAAAGGGTGTATCTTCATCCGGTTGCGTGAACTTGTTCCTTGCATCCGCCATCCTAAAGGGTAGAAAAGATGAAGAGTCAGAAGAGAAGAGAGTGAATAGTGATCTAGGTCTTTAGCTTAGTGGTCGTATCCTACAGTCAGCGTGTGCTCTAATACCATCTCTGTAGAGACCAAACCTCAAACAGTCTGATCTCTGTGCTCCGGTGTCATCCCTGGATCAGTAATGCTGACACCACACAGTACTCGGAGGATTTATAACAGAGTAGCAATCACACACTTATTACATCGAGTGTCTCAGGAGAGAACTTATTACAATAAATATCGCTTAAGGCCATCTAATAACGATAACAGCGAAAGGCTTGGAAGATAAGTGAGTCCATCAACTCCAACGGCATCACTGAGTATAGAACCACGACCTAAAAACTCCTTAATCGTCGTCTGAAAAGTCTGCAACATTAACGTTGCAGCCCGAAATGGGTCAGCACATGCAATATGCTGGCAAGGTAACACATAGAGAGTAATGGAATGAAACAGCTATACTATATGCATATTTGGCTGATGGAAAGCTCTATGGTTACAGTTATGTGTAAAGCCAATTTTTCCCTACTGCAAAGGAATAAATTCATTTAACTATCATGGTAGTTGTCAAACATTGAGAATGGTTGACAGCATCCTCAATCCCGCATCCTCAATCCCAATTAAGCATCAACATTAAAACCCAACAATATTCATTTAAAGTAACATGATGAGATTCACATGATAATCCAGGTACTAGATACTCAAGTTGTCCATAACCAGGGACACGGATAATCATGATTAGTTTGTACACTCTGCAGAGGTTTGCGCACTTTTCCCCACAAGACTCGATCGCCTCCGTTTGGTTTCTCGCACTACATGGTGTTTGAGAAGACGGATGGCCGAGACATAGTCTTTCAGAAGTGCTAGCACCTTACGATGGATAGACCGTTACACCTACTTTCCCCTACATCTGCTAGTCTACCCTGTAAGATTTTGCACGACTTAATCAACTATGCTAGAGCCCATAATAGCTTGTGGCTGCACACGGAAGTTTCTAGTATGAATAGTCTCATGATCCCTTTCAGCCTGGGTGGCGGTCCAAAAGAAAACAGGCAAGTCCTGGAATACCCAGGAGCCTCAATCCACCCAGATGTGTGTTTAAGTTGCCACCTTAGATAAACCATTAATTAACAAACTCACATCTATCATGGATATCACTCACCCAATCCACGTCTACTGGCATAGCATGGCATAATAAGCAAATGTAGAAGTAACTCCCAAAGGTTTGTAAGTAAACAGGTAATAGGTACTACCTCAACTACTTCCCATCCCACAATTTAATTAGATCCTAATCATGCAATGTGTGAGGATTGATCTAATGCAATAAAACTGGGTAGTAGGAAAGGTATGATCAAAGTGTTACTTGCCTTGCTGATGATCCGGGAAACCTAGCGATTCGAAGTAACACGCGGCGCACTCCGGGTATTCTATCGCAGACAAACAAACAAGCATACAATAAGTAATCATCTAATGCATAGGTAAAAGTCAAATAAGAGATCTAACCAGAAGGTTCAACTTAAGAACTCCGGTTTGCAAAAAGAATCAAATCGAACAAAGCAATAAAAGTCAAATGGCGAAAGAAAACAACTTCATTCTACTAATCTAGATCTAAGGCAAATTTTACGGTAGAAAAAACTTGTTTAAGTTGGTTAAACGGATAGAGGGTTTCGAGATGAAACTCCAGGCGCTTGAATCGCCTGATTCTGATAAACGAGCAAAAAGTTATACTAAAAAGAAAACCGGATCAGGAATCGTGATCAGAAAAATCACGGATTAAATCCGAGAAAAAGAAAAACGACGAACGTTCGCTAGAACGAACGAACGGACGAACGCTCGCTAAATAAATAAATCGAAAAAACCGATCGATAAAAAAACCGACGGAAAAACCGAACGGTTTTTCGAAGAAAAAAATAAACCGGCGCGGATACCGAGGCGCACCTCAAGCGGCGTGAGGCAGCGGCGGCGGCGGCGTCGGCGGCGGGGGGCGCGGCGGCGCGGCGGCGGCGGTGGCTAGGGTTCGGGGGCGTGGGCTGAGGCTGGCTGGGCTCCCCCCCCCCCCCCCCCGGCTTATAAAGCCTAGTGGGCCAGGAGTCTGGGTCGGACACGGCCCCTAGGTCGGTTCGTTTTTTTTAATAATTACGCGCAGAAGAAAAATAAAAAGAAATACTAAAAGGACTCCAAAAATCTCGAAACAAATTTTCCCGGGCTTCTAAAATCAAGCCGCACAAGGTGAACATTTATTTGGGGCCTAAATGCAATTTTGAAAAACGCACATTTTTTCCTAAATTCAAATAAAATAATAAAAAACTCCGAAATAAAATCTTATTTGATTTTATTATTAAATCCTCAATATTTCTTTATTTTGGGAAAGTCATTTTATTCCCTCTCTCATATTTTTGTAATAGAAATAATTGATGATAAAATAACAAAATCAAATGATCCTATTCTCAAAATTTGAGAAAACTCAAATATGAAAATAACGAAATCCCCAACTCTCTCCGTGGGTCCTTGAGTTGCGTAGAATTTATAGGATCTACCAAAATTCAAAATTAAAATATGATATGCATAGATGATCTAATGTATAACATTCCAAATTGAAAATTTGGGATGTTACAGAGTGAGTAGGGATTGCCATGCAACGGATGCACTGGAGCTATAAGTGTATGAAAGCTCAACAAAATAAACTAAGTGGGTGTGCATCCAACTCGCTTGCTCATGAAGACCTAGGGCAAATTGAGGAAGCCCATCATTGGAATATACAAGCCAAGTTCTATAATGTAAAATTCCCACTAGTTTATCAAAGTGACAACATAGGAGACTCTCTATCATAAAGATCATGGTGCTGCTTTGAAGACAAGTGTGGAAAAAGGATAGTAACATTGTCCCTTCTCTCTTTTTCTCTCGCTTTTTTTATTTGGGCCTTCTTTCTTCTTTTTTTAGCCTCTTTTCTTTTTTTCGTCCGGAGTCTCATCCCGACTTGTGGGGGAATCATAGTCTCCATCATCCTTTCCTCACATGGGACAATGCTCTAATGATGATGATGATCACACTTCTTTTTACTTACAACTCAGGAATTACAACTCAATACTTAGAACAAAATATGACTCTATGTGAATGCCTCCGGCAGTGTACCGGGATATGCAATGAATCAAGAGTAACATGTATGAAAAAATTATGAACGGTGGCTTTGCCACAAATACGATGTCAACTACATGATCATGCAAAGCAATATGACAATGATGAAGCGTGTCATAACAAACGGAACGGTGGAAAGTTGCATGGCAATGTATCTCGGAATGGCTATGGAGATGCCATAATAGGTAGGTATGGTGGCTGTTTTGAGGAAGGTATATGGTGGGTTTATGGAACCGGCGAAAGTTGTGCGGTACTAGAGAGGCTAGCAAATGTGGAAAGGTGAGGGTGCGTATAATCCATGGACTCAACATTAGTCATAAAGAACTCACATACTTATTGCAAAAATCTATTAGTTATCGTAACAAAGTACTACGCGCATGCTCCTAGGGGGATAGATTGGTAGGAAAGACCATCGCTCGTCCCCAACCGCCACTCATAAGGAAGGCAATCAATAAATAAATCATGCTCTGACTTCATCACATAACGGTTCACCACACATGCATGCTACGGGAATCACAAACTTCAACACAAGTATTTATCAAATTCACAACTACTCAACTAGCATGACTCTAATATCACCATCTCCATATCTCAAAACAATCGTCAAGTATCAAACTTCTCATGGTATTCAATGCACTTATATGAAAGTTTTTATTATGCCTAAAAGCAAATTGCCATGTTGTTCTAAAGGACTCTCAAAATAATATAAGTGAAGCATGAGAGATCAATTATTTTTGTAAAATAAAACCACCACCGTGCTCTAAAAGATATAAGTGAAGCACTAGAGCAAAAACTATATAGCTCAAAAGATATAAGTGAAGCACATAGAGTATCCTAATAAATTCCAATTTAAGTGTGTCTCTCTCAAAAGGTGTGTACAACAAGGATGATTGTGGTAAAGTAAAAATCAAAGACTCAAATCATACAAGACGCTCCAAGCAAAACACATATCATGTGGTGAGTAAAAATATAGCTCCAAGTAAAGTTACCGATGAACGAAGATAAAAGAGGGGATGCCTTCCGGGGCATCCCCGAGCTTAGGCTTTTTGGTGTCCTTGGATTTACCTTGGGGTGCCTTGGGAATCCCCAAGCTTAGGCTCTTGCCACTCCTTGTTCCATAAAACACCAAATCTTTACCCAAAACTTGAAAACTTCACAACACAAAACTTAACAGAAAATCTCGTGAGCTCTGTTAGCGAAAGAAAACAAAACACCACTTCAAGGTACTGTAATGAACTCATTATTTATTTATATTGGTGTTAAACCTACTGTATTCCAACTTCCCTATGGTTTATAAACTCTACTACTAGCCATATATTCATCAAAATAAGCAAACAACACACGAAAAACAGAATCTGTCAAAAACAGAACAGTCTGTAGTAATCCATAACTAACGAAAACTTTTAGAACCCCAAAAATTCTAAAATAAATTTATGGATGTGAGGAATTTATCTATTAATCATATGCAAAATAATTAACTAAATAGCAATCTCCAATAAAAATGGCAGCAATTCTCGTGAGCGCTGAAGTTTCTGTTTTTTACAGCAAGATCAAAAAGACTTTCCCCAAGTATTCCCAACGGTTCTACTTGGCACAAACACTAATTAAACACAAAAAGCACAACAAAAATAGAGGCTAGATAAATTATTTATTACTAAATAGGAGCAAAAATCAAGGAATAAAAATAAAATTGGGTTGCCTCCCAACAAGCGCAATTGTTTAACGCCCCTAGATAGATCTAGGTATTGCCATCTTTGGTAGGAAATCCATAAGTGGCTCTCATAATAGATTCATATGGTAATTTAATTTTCTTTCTAGGGAAGTGTTCCATGCCTTTCCTTAACAGAAATTGGAATCTAATATTCCCTTCCTTCATATCAATAATTGCACCAATTGTTCTAAGGAAAGGTCTACCAAGAATAATATGACATGAAGGATTGCAATCTATATCAAGAACAATGAAATCTACGGGCACATAATTCCTATTTCCCATAGGTTTCTTAATAGTGGAATCCGCAAGGTGCAAGTTTAAAGAACAATCATCAGATTCATGGAAACCTAGCAAATCACACAAAGTTTTTGGGATCGTGGAAACACTAGCACCCAAATCACACAAAGCATAGCATTCATGATCTTTAATTTTAATTTTAATTGTAGGTTCCCACTCCTCATAAAGTTTTCTAGGGATAGAAACTTCCAACTCAAGTTTTTCTTCATAAGATTGCATCAAAGCATCAACGATATGTTTAGTAAAAGCTTTATTTTGACTATAAGCATGAGGAGAATTTAGCACGGATTGCAACAAGGAAATACAATCTATCAAAGAGAAATTATCATAATTAAATTCCTTGAAATCCAAGATAGTGGGTTTGTTGCTATCTAAAGTTTTAACCTCTTCAATCCCACTTTTAACAATTTTTGCATCAAGATCTAAAAACTCCGAATCATTGGGATGCCTTCTAACTAAAGTTGACTCATCTCCAGTCCCATCATTATCAAGATTCATATTGCAAAACAAATATTTAATAGGGGACACATCAATCACTTTTAGATCTTCATCATTATTGTCATGAAAACTAGAAGAACACGCCTTCACAAAGCAATCTTTCTTAGCACGCATCCTAGCGGTTCTTTCTTTGCACCCATCAATGGAAATTATAATGGCTTTGAGAGACTCGTTGATATCATGCTTAGGTGGAATAGATCTAAATTTAAAAGAATCAACATCAAGAGAAATTCTATCCACGTTCCTAGCCTACTCATCAATCTTAAGCAATTTTTCTTCAATCAAAGCATTGAAACTCTTTTGCGAACTAATAAATTATTTAATACTAGATTAAAAATAAGACGACATCTTATTATAATTTCCATAAGAATTGTTGTAGGAATTACCATAATTATTAGAGGAATTACTAGGAAATGGCCTAGAATTAAAATTACCTCTATACGCGTTGTTACCAAAATTGTTCCTACCAACAAAATTCATGTCCATAGATTCATTATTATTCTCAATCAAAGTAGACAAAGGCATATCATTAGGATCAGTAGGATCACTCTTATTAGCAAAAAAATCATAAGTTCATCCATCTTTCCACTCAAAACATTAATCTCTTCAATTACATGCACTTTTTTACTAGTAGATCTTTCCGTGTGCCATTGACAATAATTAACCATAATATTATCTAGGAGTTTGGTAGCTTCTCCTAAAGTGATTTCCATAAAAGTGGCTCCCGTGGCTGAATCTAAAAGATTTCTAGAAGCAAAATTCAATCCGGCATAAAAAATTTGTATTATCATCCATAAATTCAAACCATGTGTAGGGCAATTACATATCATTAATTTCATCCTCTCCCAAGATAGTGCAACATGCTCATGATCAAGTTGCTTAAAATTCATAATATCGTTTCTAAGAGAGATGATCTTAGCGGGAGGAAAATACTTAGAGATAAAAGCATCTTTGCACTAATTCCATGAATCAATACTATTTTTAGGCAAAGACGAAAACCAAGCTTTAGCACGATCTCTAACCGAAAACGGAAATAGCTTAAGTTTAACAATATCATTATCCACATCTTTCTTCTTCTGCATATCACACAAATCAACAAAGTTGTTTAGATGGGTAGCGGCATCTTCAATAGGAAGGCTAGAAAACGGATCTTTCATCACAAGATTCAGCAAGGCAGTATTAATCTCACAAGATTCAGCATCGGTAAGAGGAGCAATCATAGTGCTAATAAAATCATTATTGTTGGCATTGGCAAAGTCACACAATTTAGTATTATCTTGAGCCATCGTGACAAGCAAGCAATCCAACACGCAAGCAAACAAGCGAAGAAAAAGCGAACGGAGAGAGAGGGCGAATAAAACGGCAAGGGTGAAGTGGGGGAGAGGAAAACAAGAGGCAAATGGCAAATAATGTAATGCGAAGGATAAGAGTTGTGATGGGTACTTGGTATGTCTTGACTTGGCGTATATCTCCCTGGCAACGGCGCCAGAAATCCTTCTTGCTACCTCTTGAGCATGCGTTGGTTTTGCCTTGAAGAGGAAAGGGTGATGCAGCAAAGTAGCGTAGTATTTCCCTCGGTTTTTGAGAACCAAGGTCTCAATCCAGTAGGAGACCACGCGCGAGTCACCTCGTACCTACACAAACAAATAAGAACCTCGCAACCAACACAATAAAGGGGTTGTCAATCCCTTCATGGCCACCTGCAAGAGTGAGATCTGATAGAGATAACAATAATAAGATAAATATTTTTGGTATTTTATGATATAGATTGAAAGTAAAGATTGCAAAATAAAATAGATTAGAAACTTGTATGATGGAAAATAGACCCGGGGGCCATAGGTTTCACTAGTGGCTTCTCTCAAGATAGCATAAGTATGATGATGGGTGAACAAATTACTGTCGAGCAATTGATAAAATTGAGCATAGTTATGAGAATATCTAGGTATGATCATGTATATAGGCATCACGTCCATGACAAGTAGACCAACTCCTGCCTGCATCTACTACAATTACTCCACACGTCGACCGCTATCCAGCATGCATCTAGAGTATTAAGTTCATAAGAACGGAGTAACGCTTTAAGCAATATGACATGATGTAGAGGGATAAACTCATGCAATATGATATAAACCCCATCTTTTTATCCTCGGTGGCAACAATACAATACATGTCGTTTCCCCTACTGTCACTGGGATCGAGCACCGCAAGATTGAACCCAAAGCTAAGCACTTCTCCTATTGCAAGAAAGATCAATCTAGTAGGCCAAACCAAACTGATAATTCGAAGAGACTTGCAAAGATAACCAATCATACATAAAAGAATTTAGAGAAGATTCAAATATAGTTCATAGATAATCTTGATCATAAACCCACAATTCATCGGATCTCGACAAACACACCGCAAAAGAAGATTACATCAAATAGATCTCCAAGAGAATCGAGGAGAACTTTGTATTGAGATCCAAAAAGAGAGAAGAAGCCATCTAGCTAATAACTATGGACCCGAAGGTCTGAGGTAAACTACTCACACATCATCGGAGAGGCTATGGTGTTGATGTAGAAGCCCTCCGTGATCAATGCCCCCTCCGGGGGAGCGCTGGAAAAGGCCCCAAGATGGGATCTCACGGGCACAGAAGGTTGCGGCGGTGGAATTAGGTTTTCATGGTGCTCCTGGATGTTTGCGGGGTATATGAATATATATAGGAGGAAGAAGTAGGTCGGTGGAGCAACGAGGGGCCCACCAGGGTGGAGGGCGCTCCCAGGGGGTGGGCGCGCCCGCCTGCCTCGTGGCCTCCTCGATTGTTTCTTGACGTCCACTCCAAGTCCCCTGGATCACGTTTGTTCCTAAAATAACGCTCCCAAAGTTTTCATTCTGTTTGGACTTCGTTTGATATTTCTTTTCTGCGAAACACTAAAATAGGCAAAAAAAACAGCAATTTGGGCTGGGCCTCCGCTTAATAGGTTAGTTCCAAAAATAATATAAAAGTGTAAAATAAAGCCCATTAACATACAAAACAGATAATATAATAGCATGGAACAATCAAAAATTATAGATACGTTGGAGACGTATCAGATTGCTACTTGGTATGTGACTCCTCCATTGGTCCAATTAGTTTTTGCTTTAGTGGTTTATATTTTGAATAATTAGCTACTCTTGGTGCTGCTGTAGATGAGCTTGCATGTTGAATTCTTAGAGTTCTAAGTAGTTTGAATGCTCAATATAGCCTCTATGCATGCTTATGAGTAGTTGCTATCAATCTTGCGAAGTTTTCTTGAGGAAATTTTGTGGACTAAAATTACAGAATTTTGTTCATATGAATAAGATGAGTTTTGTTAGGAGTGCTTTGGGGAGGAGGTCTTCGGAGGCATCATCTAGTAGTGGCTCAGTGCGTCGGTCTTATGTTGAACCAAGTGCAAGTTCGATACGGGAAGCAGCTACCAAATCCTGCCTATGGCCATGCTACAATTTTATGGTGAGAGCAGGTATTAAAGAAGAATTTGAGCAATATGTTCACAACATCGAACTCGGTCCCTACATGGAAGATAAGTGCAGCCAACATCTCAGCCTCATAGAATCATTTACTAAAGAATTTAGATTTCATCCTCGTGAGTCTAGAGTGTCGTTTAAACTGTACGACAACCAATTTACCATACCTCTAGAGAGATTTGCATAGCACTACAAAATTCCATTTTGGGGTTCGCTGGACGAACCACCAAGGTTTGAGTACAAAACATTCTTGACTAGCCTTTACTATGGTGAGACTAGAGTACTGACACAAGGTAGAATAAAGAGCATTCATTTCCCATCGATTCAATACTTTGCGCGCTTCAATGGCAAATGCATTGTAGGCAAGTAGGATTGCAGCATACTTTGTGCTCCTAACTTGAGCCTTTTACACATTGCTCTCACCGGTAATAAATGTTATAACCTTGGGGTGATTGTTGAATGTAGGGTGCAACACAACGCCGGTAGTGGAGACTTTTATGGTGGGATTTATGCCTCACGCTTAGCAAGGGGACTAGGCGTATCACCTTGGCCTAATGACCCTATCCTACCCACCCAGTACTTAGACTTTGAGACCATGAAGCGCCACAACTTCCTCAAGGGCGAGGCCACTTATTATATTTATAGCATGTTGTTTAATAAACATTCTGTGGTGCACACCTTTTTGGCTGCTCCTGCTCTCTTTGATTATCACATCAAGGGAAGATATTATGTTCTTGAGAGCGAGGCCCGTGCACACAACGCGGATGTTGTAGCTACTCGGAGAGCTGAGGAGGCTGCACCTAGAGCCTCCATGAGCTATCACTTCGACTACTACGTAGGCTATTGACAGTGATTACCATGTTAGGCCAAAATCCTAAGCTTGGGGGAGACATGATGGGTTAGAGGTTTGACATGGCAATTTGAGAGGCATGATAAGCAAGTGGTAGGCATCGTAGCATAGGCATAGCAAAAAAGCGAGCATCTAGCAAGCAAAGATAGAAGTGATTTCGAGGGTATGATCATCTTGTCTGCAAAGTTGTCAGAGTTGACTTGATCCTCATAAGCAAACTCAACGGGCTCCTCGTTAGCGAACTCGTCTCCCGGCTCTACCCAAACAAGACAAATAAGCAAAAGGAACACAATCAACCACGTGCAATGCTCGAACAACATGATGCAAACATGGTATGCTATGCGGGATGCGATATATGATGCATATGCAAGATTTGGCAAGGAATGATTGAACCTGGCCTCAACATGGAAATCCAAGAGTGCCACTGGAAAGGTGAGGTGATTTTGGTTAAAAACGATATAAAGATCACCGGAATCAGATGCATGGTTTGGAAATGGCAAGCGAAACAAATATGGCACCGGTCTGCGATAATCAGCAAGTAGCCATCTAAAAGCATCAAGATAAATATGTTACAGCACTCAAACATGACAACAAAATACATGGCAGGGATCCACTCATGATGCTTGACAAAATATGAACACTGAGCTATGGCTAATTCATCCATTAACAGGTTCAAACAAGCATGGCAAAAGTGCAAATGATAATAGGTTTCAGACTTAGTGAAATTAACACAAGTCTGAAATTTAACATCAGGTAGCACACTTTGGAGCATGAAAACTATATGCTACATGAACTTTACATGGCAAAGCAAGGCATGGCATGATGCTACTCAAAGCACTTAACAAAAGTCCCTTAGTGACCTTGAGTCAAAAGGGATCAGAAAATACAATTGCAAGCATGTGAACATGGCAAACACATAATCAGATTACAGACTTAGTGAAAAGCTGGAGCTTGCAAATCGGTTAACGAGTAGGCATGTTCACGAGCTCGATGCACTCACTACAGAGCATGGCATGACAAACTAAGCATACACCCATCAAGAATACATGTCATGGAAGCTAGACATGGCAAGAACAACAACATAGCATGCATGGATCAAAAACAACATCCTCGGCAAAATCGTTAACAAGTCAACAATCTGCCAGGAATCACGAAATAGCAAAAGTAGAGCTCGATTGACTCAAGCTAGGGTGCTCCATAAATGTAAACAGAGACATGGATGGATAGAGCACCATAATGTTAACAAATCATCCTTACTGATCATCCTCAAAAGAGTCACGGATCACTAGGAAACAATATGAACATATGGCATAATGACAAAATTAGGACAAGGACTTAGAGAAATTCCAAGTCCCTGAAATCAGCATTACCGAATACGCTACTTTGCAGGCTTGTGCTAGTCACCACACATATCACAAAAATACATGGTAAGCAGCTCTGTAAAGATGGCATGGCATATAACAAAACTCATGTAGAGCTCAGGAGCATATCATGCACACATTAATCATGGCAAAAATGACATATCTATTTGATGAAACAGATCTGACAATTATATCACATAGCCCTCTTCCAACAGCATTTCGGGCATCAAGATGAGCTCAAATGAAAATGATGCAATGAGATGAAATGATGTACTCTCCAAGACGAACATTTTGATATGCTACACTTGCAAATCGGAGCTACGGATGCAGAGATACGACATGATGAATATTGCAAAAAAATTAAGGTTCGGAGGGAAAAGTCAACCCGATTTCGAATATGGATCTGGATCGGGCCGGTTACTGTAGCTGCATGGAAAACGAGGATCGTCGCCGTCGGAGCTCCTGTTCGCCTGAGAGGAAGAGGCGGCCGGACTCGTCGCCGGACTTGGGCGCGGTCGACGAGGAGGGCGGCGAGGTGGCGGCGCGGCGTCTCGCCCGCGGCGGAGCGGGGCGGAGCCGGCAGGCTCGGGCGACGAGTTCGCCGGCGGGCGTGGAAGAAGGCGGCGGGGGGGGCGATGCGCGGGCGGCGTGGGCGCGTGGAGGCGGCGCGGTAGGTGGCGGCCCGGTTGGCGGCGGAGAGGGCCCGCCCTGGGCCGGGACGGGCCGCGGCGGAGGGAGGCCGGCGCGGGACACGTGTCACGCCCTGATTGGGCACGGGGGTGGCGGTGGCTTTGTCCGGCGGCGGCGGACACGTCCGGTGCACGGAGGAGCGGATTTTAGGGTTTTGGGAAGGAAGAGATCCGAAATTTCGGGGGAGAGGCTAGATTTATAGGTAGAGGGAGCTAGGAGAGTCCAAATGAGGTGCGGTTTTCGGTCACGCGATCGTGATCGAGCGACCGGGATGATGCAGGAGGTTTAGGTGGGTTTTGGGCCAAAATGGAAGGGTGTTGGGCTGCAACACGCACGAGGCCTTTTCGGTCCCTCGGTTAACCATTGGAGTATCAAACGAAGTCCAAATGGTACGAAACTTGACAGGCGGTCTATCGGTAGTAAACCAAGGCTGCTTGGCAAGTCTCGGTCCAATCCGGAAATGTTTAACCCCCACACACGAAAATAGGTAGAAAGGGGCACCGGAGGAGATAGGAGCGCTGGAATGCAAAACGGACAACGGGAAAAATGCTCGGATGCATGAGACGAACACGTATGCAAATGCAATGCACATGATGACATGATATGAGATGCATGACAAAGGCAACAACATACGGAGACAAAAACCCGAACCCGAGGAAATAAAATAACTTAGAGCAGGAAACGGCAAGAGTTGGGATATATATAAGTTAAATTACATCCGGGGTGTTACAACCCGTGAGGACGAACTTGAGCAGTCGCTCCAAAGACCTGCTCTCTCGCACGCCGATGCATGTCAGATCGGTGTTTGGGATAGGGTAGACTACGGTGGCGCCGCAAGTTGCGAGATGAGGAAAAACTCTGAGTGTATCGGCCCGATCCAGGCCAGGCGAGACAAGCGAGCGCGCGTGTGGTCTTCCCTTTCTCTTCTCAACACACCACTTAGAGTGATGGAGAGAACTCACTATATAAAGAGGTCCAACACTTACTCAACTGACGGCATGAGACTAAACTTTAGCACCACACCATCACTTGCCATTTTTCTCATTGGCTCGTTTGAGATTCAGAATTTGTTAACGGGTCAAGCCCATTTATTTCTAACATTGCCTCTGTTTTTTTAAAAAAACTCGATGTATTTCATCCACAGTGTCTGCAGAGGTCAACACGCACTGCACGCGTACAGGTGGCCAGTGATGGTCCAAGACTAGATAGTTTGGCACGGTTTCACTCCGTGTTCACAATTTCTTTACTCCCTCCGATCCAAATTACTTGCCGCAGCAATTAATTTGAATTAGAGGGAGTAACACTTTTTTCCTGTACCCACTTTGCCTCAAATTGTTGTCTCCAAAACCAGGCCTCTTCATGGTTGTCAGTATCCAGCAATGGACGATGGTCAAACAAAACATGTTCGTTCATTCATTTATTTATTTACATTTTTACATAAAACAGTAGACGATTCCCCTACAATATTGTTTCTGTTAATAAGAGGAATGAAATCACAAAGGTCATGAGACCATGTTGCAGGGGGGGGGGGGGGGGGGGTCCTTACAAGCCCAAGGGCCAAAGTAGTCCAAAGAAGTCAACCAAGCAGAAAGCTGAGTTGGACAGTAGTTATGCAGAAATCGGGTGTGTGTTCATTGTGTTTGTATCCTCTTAATGCTTCATTTTAAGCTAAAAACCCGCCCTTTGTCGAAAAAAGCAGAAACCAAAGCATGAAGGCGGGGCTTAACCCTGTGACCGATAAGACCAAAATCTCTCTTAGACAACACACACCAACAAGGCAAAGGTGTCTGATGCTGAAATATATAAGCGTTGCATTGTTTCCAAACGTTCCACAGAACACAAGTCGCCACCTCAAAGAAACAGGGGCCAGCAAAACATGGCAGCCATATCATGATTTTGCGTTCAAGTTATGCCAATGTTGTTCATTTATCAAGGCTGCCTTTGAGGTCGCCTTCTCACGAGAGAAAAACAATTCGCATCGCTGAGTTAGCCTTCTTCCATGCGAAAAGTTTCTACAATCAGCGGGGCCGAGCCGTTTGTCTACAAATGAAATGAAAAGTGGAACCATGCTTTTTCATTCTTTTCCCTTTGCCGGAGAATATACAATCTAAAGCCCTACATTTCCTCTTTGAGAAAAGAACAATCAAATGAATTCATCAGAGTTTGTGTTGTACATCAGAGTTAGAAAATTAAGTAACTGCACACCATTGTTACTAACAGAACCAGGAACTTTTGCCACTGACGTCTCCATCCCGAGGAGATATCGTGCGCATCAACTGTGTATGCCGCCCCTGTCTTGTCATCCTTAACTTTCATGCTAGAGGAGCCTGGAATGGAAGGAAATGTCAACGAATAGACAAGCTAGGGAAGTTGTAAACCAAGATAATGAATTTCAGAATTTAGAACCACACTATGCGTGCAACATTTAAACAATCCTTTACAGAACAACTTTAGTTTAGTTCCAAAGAGTCTGTCTGATGCAGAATAGAGTCAGAAAATTTTTGTGCAAATTATTCCAGAACTAGTTAAGGCCTTCAGGAAAAAAAATGAGATTACAGCCAGCTGTGTACAAAAACCGGTTAGCTTCAACCTGTAAAAGGATGCTAAAGAAAAAAAATTGTACTACTCAAGTAGCTGAAGTCACATGTATTGAAGGAAATTCAACTAGAAATTGGTAGCCGGTTTTGCCCAGGTTAGAGTCAACCTATGGTTGAACAACAGTTGTAAATGAACCCTAGAATGAGAAGAGCTAGTACTTACAGTTGTAATCGGCCCATCCAACGACTTGGTTTTCCAAGTCATAGACAACCACCTTATTTGAAAGGACCAGATCTGAAAGAAACAGACAGTGGCATGAGAAGCATATATACATATATATTTGTAAAGAAGCCTTCATGCATAGAGAAGTAATGACCTCCTAGAAGCACCATATCCTTTCCATCCTTTGATTGCAATCCACCATTTTGGAACCCAACACAATACAGGTTATCCTGTACCAAACAGACAATAAAACCCCGCAAGTGTCATAAGCAGGGGTTCAGAAGACCGTTCACGGGCTGCCCATGACTGGCTGGCCAGGGGCTCTGATATAAGTTTCTGAGTACTGGATTCGTTTGTTCATTGCTTCTTGTTTGATATAAAGAATTAAATGCTCCCTTATTGGCATAAGAAAGTAATATTAATCCAAAAAATAACTTAACTAACAGCAAATCCCAGATAAGATTCAGGTTGTCTTTGAATTCAGAGTTGCAAATTCCTATGGTATGCATCCAATCCCTTCCCTCCCTCCCCTGTTCTCCAAAATTCATGTGTCGGTTTCCTGTGTATGAACCAAAGGCATCACATGCAACATTCCCGTGTTTTGAAATCCCATAGGGATCCACAATACATGAGACCTCAATCCTATGCTTTTTTCTTCTATTTTCTACATTTTCTAATTACTGCAACCCAAAGAGGCCCTAAACAACTTAGCACTCAAGCCAGACCGACCCGTGTTATACTAGCACATGCCATGCTACAGTGCTGTTCGAACTGACATAGGTCCCTTACTAGGTCATAACTTCAGGGCTGCAAGGGACCCAAGCCATAACTCAGATTAAATTAGAGACATTTAGGGTTCGGTTGCGACTTGCGAATCATTCAGTGTTTCAGCAACTTCTGGAGCACATAATTTGTGACAAAGAAACATGCCAATACGAGGGTTACTTAAGGGTATTGCAAGCTGCAACGTGACAAAGTAATGACAATGGGTGAATAAATGTTAATTCTATCATTTAGCTTGAACACCAAGGGTGGAATTTTATATTACCCCATTTTGGAAAAAGTAATCATGTGGATACACATTCAATCCAAGATCATTCTCAAAATGGAAGATGATTTTTGGAAATCCATCATCTACACTGCAACAAAAATGAAAAAAAAATAGTTAGGACCATAATAAGATACTCTTGAGTTTATCATTCATCTCTTTTCCAATTTAATTGAAATCAGAACACGCATGCAGTAATGGGGTAGTTCACTCACAAGTGTAAGTGGGTATTATCAATATATAACTAGATAGAAGTTCAGTTAGTTCTACTATTTTAACATATATCAGGGTAGACTCAGTGGCGGACTGGGGGTCTTTCCCTACTGTTCCCGTACAAAAACATACTGTAGCAGGGTAGGCACAACTGACAGTTAGTCAGTTAGTGCTGTCAATTGTAGCTAGATTCTGTGTTAAAGACTAGAGTATACCTTTCATGATACTGAAAACACAGAAAATCTTGAATACTGCGGAAGGTCATATCCTGATGCTTGGCAAAAATCTACAATTGGCCGAGAAATATAAGTAAAAGGGAATGAAAGCATTCCTGCATTACAGCGGAAAAACAGGGAGAATGCCTTTTGGCATACCTTAGCCATTATTTCCTTGTAAACCAGCTCCGGAAGATATGTCAAGGTTGTACCGCTATCAATGATGGTACCTTTTTTCTCACCCGTTTCAAAAATATGTGATGGAAGCTGTAGAGCAGTACCACCAACATCAATTGACTTCAGATTCACATTGTAGTGCGGCCTGAGTGGTACAACCATGATAAGGTGTTAAGACTGTCAAGATAGAATAGAGAACATCGGAAAAACAATCTCAGAAGAAAAAGAAGAAACACAAACACACTGAGAATACTGGCAACGGCCAAATTTCAGAAAGTTCTGTGCCTTCTTCTTTGAAATTAAAATGTGAACTTTAAGGAAAACAAAGTTACAAAATGCTTTCCTACAAATGTTCAAACCCATGCCATCATCCCAAGTTCCCAACTCTAGAGATCTACCACCAGGGAAATTGCACGATCTCTTGCAGTTCTAGTTTTATTGACACTAACATCAAAATTCAAAAAAAAATTGGCTGATTTTTCGTACTAACCAGGCCTCCGAAATTACCAGTCACTAGCTGAGAAAAAATTCCCTGCATTACATACGAAGCGCAAAAAATACAATATCTGCCAGAAAACATGTACACCCGCTTAATTTGGCCATAGGGCGACAAGTAAGAGCCTATTTATTCAAAGATGACAATGAAGCATCAAGTTAAATAGATCAAAGGGAACAATGTGAAGAGAAAAGGCTACTGGCCTGATGACACGAGTGCAGCATATGTTGATTTGTATTGTATCATGACATAAACCTGCCACAGAGATAGCCCACTTCTCTACCCCACAGATATTCCAACCGAATTCATCTTTTCCTTCTACATAAAATTTTATTACCAAGGATTTGTTCCATATCTTATTCTGTTGCATCTATTAGTTTCATGCTAATTAAACTGTTGGGCCAGTGAACTAAAACTAAAAAGAACCCTTGGACCAGCGATTCTTAAAATCGGGTCAGTAACTAACCATGTCAAACTTAATGCCAGTTGGACAAATAGGTCACATGATTTGATCTAAAACCCTTCTCTAGCATGTTGTAGAACAAGTACAACTGCTGCAGGTACGTGTTCCACCTACCAAGGGCATCTCCAGTTCTCATTGCTCTGGGACTACACCAAGAAAGCCAGTCAAAATTCGCATGCCACAATGCTTAAATCTCCCTTGGAGCATAGGGTGAGTCCCACTGGAGAAAAAACAGCAGCTCGTCCACCCAACCATTGTCTTCTTCCTAGATCACCAATTCCATTCCTGCTCCTCCTGAAACGCACCCAAATCAGACTCACCATATCCTCCTTCCCCTCTGCTCCACAAGTCACCGCCAATCAGGCATCAAGACCGCATCTTCTCCTTCCTCAACAAGACCAGAGCTTGACAGGAGTGGAAGAAAGCCGAGCTTTGCATGCATAACCCTCGTCTCCACGCACCCAATGTCTCAAAAACACCAGTCCGCCTCCACCCCACCCGTGCATGACCCGGGCAGAGAATCTCTGGTGTCATGCGACGCTACAGGATTCGCGTCCAAACTCCAGGCTTCTTTGAGCAGCACAAGCTGGCATCCCCATCGTCATCTACAAGCGCATGTCACCTCCCTATCTCAAGCCGCAGGCTGCCACGGTGCCCCTCCAGCGGCATAGGCTGATTCCGAGCCCCAGGCGGCCAGAATCACATCGCCACCAAGTCGAGCAGCCGCAATCAATGGTGATTGAGCAGCATGCAACAGAGCCTTGCCCGAGGTTGCTGCCTTCTCTGTTCCCATCATGGAGATACCCAGGCTTTGGAGGTTTTAGAGATGGAAGGAGAAAAGAATCGTTTTATGCCTTATGACCATGCCATGAGGCTAAGGACGGCCTTAATATTTTGGCACAAAATGTACATGGCCAACCTTAAGTCCCGTATATGACACCTCTTATTGTGATTAAAGATGCCCTAATCCTGCAGATATTTTCTCTTCCTTTTTCTTCATTTTTTGCTTCAGGCACCAGTTTTGGGACATCCAAACCAGGGTGACCAGCAAAAATGGGTATATGACATAACAGTCAACCTTCAGTTCTAAATTTCCAGTCAAATTGCTATTTTCATCCATTTTTAGGAACTGCATGCATTAACCAACTCAGCATCTCGATCAGCTTGATTTAAACTCTTGGAACTGTTTTTTCCACAAAACTCAAATTAAAGCTCAGGCATTGTTCCACATTCCCTCCGATAGCCTGATGTGCGATATCATACAATAGTTAGGTATAAAATTTACACGCTGATGGATCAAGTACAGGTTAACCTTGTATGTAAATTTTGAAGGCGCCAAGTCTGACAGTTCGTAAATACGAGCACTAATCAGACATAGCATAACATTCTAGAGCACAATCATGAATATTAATGCCTATCATTTAACTTTCTACACTCAAAGCTTCGTAGCAGAAAGCATCCTAAACCATAATCACAACATTTACTGCCGATCAGGTTTCGGTCTTTTAGAGAGGCATGAACTCTACGACTGGTGCCAAGCTATTGGATAATGCTTTTTTGGAAGTTTCTGGATTACACATTAAAGCATCTCAATGGGAATCAGGAGTAGGGTCCAAGTCATCCATGTCAGTACTTAAGTTATTTATATGAACCAGAAAAAAGCAAACGGAGGCAGACCTCATCTCTTTCTAGCACTAACTAGAGTTATTCACCTTTGTTGAATTCGTTAAGTGTTCAGCTCATTATAATTATGTTCAAGGGAAAAAACGACAGTCAACTGAATCAAATTGAGCTGAGTCACATACATAAAACTCAAATAACTGGCTTGAAACCAGCTCAGGTAAATGGGCAACTCGTCAAAAAATAAGTACATGTACAGATGAACAAAATGTCAATTTATTAATTAATGGCCATGAGCACTTATAAACAGTTGCCAAAATCATTAAGCATTATCTTCAGAGAAGAATGGACCAGACCTCCAAGTTACAGTCGTAAAACACATTATTGGCATCAACCAAATTCCAAAAGGCTCATCATCAGTGTGATAGATTTTTTTTTTTGGAAAAGGAGGCTCACCCCCGGCCTCTGCATCTGAAAGATGCATGCGGCCATCAGTGTGATACATATCTCTTAAGTTTAATTCGGACTTCAGAGCCTTTACTTAGGAAAATAAGAGTAGTTATGCATTTGTTTCATGTCATGAAGGATTGGATTAAGTAACTGGCCGATGAAATGTAGCTGAAGTTTTTTAATAGTCAATCTTAAAAGGAAAGATAATTTTCCGAAAAGAGGTTTTTTCGATGGTCAAACTGAAAAGGGGTTCAGTTTCTCTTTTTTTTACTGACTTCTCGACTTCTCTATATATTCTACTTCCTCCGTTCCATAATTCTTGTTGTAGTTTTAGTTCAAATTGAACTAAAACCATGACAAGATTTATGGAACAGAGGGAGTAATTAAGTTGCTGACATGGCAATGTGCTGAATGTAAAAGTGGTGCCACATGTCATTTCAGTCAGCACAAAACTGCTTGGGACAGGGCTAAGGGGATAACGTCAATTGATTCAAGAGTTCAAGATTAAAAAGAACAGGTTTCAGAGTTCAAGGTTGAAGCGGACTTTTTGTTCAAAAAGATTACGAAACAGGAATTGAAGTCGTCGATTTTTTGTGTGCTTCAATGCAGAATGTGATGGATTTCCAAGAGAAAATTATTTCTTTGTTCCTAATATAGAATTGTGATGATATCTCCTAAAGCAAGTGTTATTATTTATTCATTTGCAATAAACTGGAGTATCTATTAGAGGACAGCTGTTGAAAAAATCCCCATCAGTATAAGACAGATAGAATAGAATAATAACTTCATGGCGATACGATGAACATACATATTGGGTATCAATGGTGTTGATTTCATTTTTGGCTGTACAACTTCTCCGATAGCAAAGATTCCACCTCCAGTTATGGTATCCAAGCAATGAGAAAATATCTTCTTCACTTTTCCTGCAGCAGCTAGCTGTGATAGCATCGATGTATTTGATTGGCCAAACCCAATAATTCCATCAAGGGCTTGGTTTGTATTTCCTAAATCCCCACCTTGCTGAGCACCACACCTACAAAGAACAGAAGAGCCATTTATCCACATTAAATTCTTGAGCTCGATGTACTTGCTGCCAAAATTTCACATAATTAGGTTAGTCTGTTACTGTCATGTTAATTATTTGATTGTTGTTGCCTACTACATTGCAGTATTTTCTGACAAAAGTATGTTATAATATTCCAAACAAACAGCAGAATTTGATTCCTTACTTAACAGCTACATATTCATCAATATACTAATGCCACAAGTGCATAACCAAGGCAGAGGACAAAGAATCCAGCTTAAACATCTCAAAGAGAACAAAATATATTCAGCTACATAGTAACAGAAAAGAAAAACATTATGTAGGTTTGGCAGATGGGCAAGTAAACATTTTCAGAAAATAGTATATAAAATGCTGCCCAAAGTATAATATAAGCGTTACGCAACAGACACTAACTATTACAAATTCAAATGCAAAGGTGATTAATCACGCCATTTACAATAAAACAATTAGAGCAGCGTTTCAACCGATGATAGCTGATCCAATGTATGTCATCCAATAATAGCTTTTAAATCTACATAAATCAAAAAAAAAACTCACCCGAATGTGACGCTGCCATTGCCATACCGTGTTTGCCCATCCCCAGAGACTTGATTATACTGCAGGGAGTCACTGACGAAGTAGCCCGTGGTGGTGCTACCGTCACCATACATGACACTGTACTCGCAAGGCAAGCTCGCAGTGCACCCTGGTAGCTTGCCCCCGTATGTGGCGGCACAGAACGGTTGGTCGCATGATACCGTGCTCCCACTAGATGATCCCTTGGGGTCATACAGCATCAGGTCTATCTGCACCCAAACGTTCACCCCAAAAATCATCGTCATATTAATTCAGAAACATGATACCAACAGAAACCGAGACGTCTAAATTTTCACTGGATAAATATAGGCAGGCAAACCGAGAGACCTACCCCGAGGCCGCTCTTGTGGGGGCATTTGTCGCAGGTGATGCAATTGACCCAGAGGATGTCGCTGCCGGTGTCCACCTGCACGTGGAACGGCTTGGGCGGCGTCCCGATCTCGATTTTCGTATAGTACAGCCTGCGGACGAGTCCCCCAGTCAGACCAGACCTAACGAAACCAACCAGCACCGGAACCAACAAGCGCGGATCAGAGGATGGAAGTACCCAGTGTCGGTGGGGAGGCCAAGGCCGCCGAGGGGCACGTCGACGGCGTCGAGGAGACGGCCCCGGCGGCCGACGTCGTGGGCGAGGTGGGCGGTTATGTTACCGCCTTCCTCGCCGGCAGCTCGCCGGAACTTGCGGTGCACCTGGAAGACGCCGGTGGCCACGGCGGCGTGGGAGGAGGCCAGCGCGAGCAGCGCGGCGAGGAGGAGGGCGGCAGCGGCCTGAGCGGCGGGCGGCGGAGCCATTATTCGCGTCTCGGCGCGTTGTGTGTCTCCGGGTGGGATTGCTCCCGTGTAGCGGCGATTGTTATTCGTGTCCTCCTCCCTCCCCTCCCCTTCCCTTCCCTCCCCCTCCTCGTCGGCTCCTTCTCCCCAAGGCCGTGGGGGCAAGGCAAGCACAAAAAGTTGGGAGGAGGAAACGGGAAGGAATTTTGGGAGTGCCCACGGGCGGACGGACATATAACCCGTTTTTGCGCTCAAAAAAGGGTGCGAACTAGCGGTTTCTGCGGGGGCTAATCTTTGCTTACCTAGACTAGACTCTTTTTTTTTGCATGCGTCGTCAGTGTTGCGATTTGGTGGGAGACGGTATAACTGGTTAGCATAAATAACATTTGATTCTACTACTAGTTAGTATTATAGTACTTTGGTGTAGACTAATTACTAAGTTGTAATTCATTATTAGTTACTGCATTTCAAACACAGTTTAAAATTTCCACACACATGCAGGAACAATAAAACGCAAACATATACGCAAATAAAGAGGCTCTCATGAGTGACCAACCATAACTTCTCTCTACAACTTTAGAGATTGTTATTATGAAGGAAGGATTCATAAAGGCCATTTTGAAACAATTCAAGAAAGAATGAGGAAGAGGTTAGTTGATTGGAGTGAACAATATCTTTCCTCTGGGAATAAAGAAATTTTGATTAAGTCGGTTGTTCAAGCAATACTCACCTATGTAATGAGTATGTTCAGGCTACCAGCTTCTGTTTGTGACGATCTCACACGCTTGATGAGACAATACTGGCGGGGAGTTGAGAAAGGCAAGAAAAAGATGGCATGGCTAAGTTGGGACAAGATGAGACTCCCTAAGTCCAGAGGTGGTATGGGATTCCGGGATATGCGGGATTTTAACCAAGCATTGTTGGCCAAATAAGGTTGGCGTCTTTTGAACTCCCCGCACAGTTTGCGTGCTAGCCTATTAAGAGCTAAATACTATCCAAATGGTAACCTGTTGGATACAGTTTTTTCAGACAACGCATCGGTTGTGTGGAAGGGTATTGAGTATGGCCTGGAGCTGGTTAAAAAAGGTATCATTTGGCGGGTTGGTGACGGTTCGTTGATTAGAACTTGGAGGGATCCATGGATTCCTAGAGGCACAGATTTTCGATCCGTCACGCCGAAACGTAACTGTCGCTTCAACTGGGTTGCAGATTTTTTGGATCAGAATGGAGCTTGGAATACTCAAAGGTTACAGGAACATTTTTGGGAGATGGATATCCGGGAAAATGTTAAAATTCGGACATCACCAAGAAATAGACAAGACTTTTTTGCTTGATTTCCTGAGAAAAGTGGCCAATTTACTGTCAGAAGCGCATACCATCTTGCCTCGAACCTGGCCACCGGGGCAGAGCAAGGTGCGTCTAGCAGTAATCCGTTAGGGGACCGGCCGATTTGGCGGTGCCTATGGGGGTCCAGAGTACCAGAGAAAATGAAAATTACAGTATGGAAGGTGGCGACGGGTTCACTAGCTACTAATCAATGCAAGAGGTATAAACATTTGTCTGAACGGGATTTATGTTTTGATACGTGGAAAAAATACCGAATCTAGTTTTCACACCTTGGTGACTTGTGACCATGCACGCAGGCTATGGGATTTGATGCGTGAGGTGTGGCCGTTACCTAGCAACTCATTGCTGGTTGAGTCTGGGCATGAATGGGTTTTGAATTTGCTAGCAAGCTGTGTTGAGCCGGTACGGGATATGTTAATTATGCTCCTTTGGCGGATTTGGTCGGTTCGTACGGACTTGGTGCATGGTAAAGATGCTGCTCCACCGGAGGCTTCCGCTGAATTTCTTCAGAGCTATATGAGATCATTACAACTGATAAGAGTATTCAGTATAGACGAAATTATAAAAGGAAAAATGATACTAGATGATGTTGAACTAGTGACGGAAATGAAGAAGGCCGAGCCTGCGCTAAGTGTTGGGGAATGTAGTAATTTCAAAAAAAAAATCCTACGCACACGCAAGATCATGGTGATGCATAGCAACGAGAGGGGAGAGTGTTGTCTACGTACCCTCGTAGACCGTAAGCGGAAGCGTTATATCAACGCGGTTGATGTAGTCAAACGTCTTCACGATCCGACCGATCCAAGTACCGAAAGCACGGCACCTCTGAGTTCTGCACACGTACGGCTCGGTGACGTCCTCGCCTTCTCGATCCAGCAAGAGGGGCGAAGTAGTAGATGAGTTCCGGCAGCACAACGGCGTGGTGACGGTGTTGGTGAAGAACAATCTCCGCAGGGCTTCGCCTAAGCACTACGAAAAACTATGACGGAGGATAAACTAGAGGGAACGGGGTTGCCGGCACACGGTTTGGTGTTTCTTGATCTGTCTTTGGTGCTAGCCCTGCCCCTCTATTTATATGTTGAGCCCTGGGGTCGAAACTTGGAGTAAAAGCCTCCACAAAGTCGGTTTCACCCGAAAGGCAAGAGTCCTTCTCGGACTCCAGGGCCAGACGCCAGGGTTCCCGGCGTCTGGACCCAGACGCCAGGGACCCTGGCGTCTGGCCCCTGGACTCCGCAAAATTTCCTTTTGCGCTTTCCAAAAACCTTGTGGGCTTTCCCCTTTGGCCCAAATAAAGTGTTCTCATACCCAAACATTTCGGGAAACATCCGGAACCCCTTCCGGTGATTTCCGGAACCCTTCCGGTGACCAAACACTATTATCCCATATATCAAACTTTGTCTCCGGACCATTCCGGAGTTCCTCGTCATGTCCGTGATCTCATCCCGGACTCCGAACAACATTCGGTCACCAACATACATAACTCACATAGTACTATATCGTCAACGAACGTTAAGCGTGCGGACCCTACAGGTTCGAGAACTATGTAGACATGACCGAGACACCTCTCTGGTCAATAACCAATAGCGAGACCTGGATGCCCATATTGGCTCCTACATATTCTACGAAGATCTTTATCAGTCAGACCGCATAACAACATACGTTGTTCCCTTTGTCATCGGTATGTTACTTGCCCGAGATTCGATCGTCGGTATCCAATACCTAGTTCAATCTCGTTACCGGCAAGTCTCTTTACTCGTTCCGTAATACATCATCTTGCAACTAACTCATTAGTTGTAATGCTTGCAAGGCTTATGTGATGTGCATTACCGAGAGGGCCCAGAGATACCTCTCCGACAATCGGAGTGACAAATCCTAATCTCGAAATACGCCAACCCAATATCTACCTTTGGAGACACCTGTAATGCTCCTTTATAATCACCCAGTTACGTTGTGACGTTTGGTAGCACCCAAAGTGTTCCTCCGGCAAACGGGAGTTGCATAATCTCATAGTCATAGGAACATGTATAAGTCATGAAGAAAGCAATAGCAACATACTAAACGATCGGGTGCTAAGCTAATGGAATGGGTCATGTCAATCAGATCATTCATCTAATGATGTGATCCCATTAATCAAATAACAACTCTTTGTCCATGGTTAGGAAACATAACCATCTTTGATTAACGAGCTAGTCAAGTAGAGGCATAGTAGTGACACTCTGTTTGTCTATGTATTCACACATGTATTATGTTTCCGGTTAATACAATTCTAGCATGAATAATAAACATTTATCATGATATAAGGAAATAAATAATAACTTTATTATTGCCTCTAGGGCATATTTCCTTCACTAAGATGGCCGCCACCACAGACGGGACAGGTGGCCTTGTCAGTTGATGGGACAGCGACGGCTGGTATGATTCTAAGAAGGCCTGACGGAAGTGTTATATTTGCTGCGTATAGGTTTTTATTCAACTGCAATGATGCTTTGGAGGCTGAAATTCATGCATTAATGCAAGGCATGGCACTAGCATTACAACATAAGGAAGGACCAGTGATTGTACAATCGGATTCTTTTGAGGCACTTGCTACTTTGCCCTGAGAGGGTTTAGTACGATCAGCTTATGGCCATCTTGTCTCTGAAATCAAGCACCTCATGACTTTGAGAGTTTTTATTCCCATGAAAAGTAAACGGGAACATAATAGGGTAGAGGCGTCGTATAGTCGCACTGAGAGTTGCACTGCAGTATGGCTTCAATTAGGACCACCATGTATTGAGGAGCTTCTGCCTCTCAATTGTAACCCTATGACTATGGAATAAATTACTTTCACCCCGCAAAAAAAACTTTAGAGATTCTTATCAGCTTAAAAGGGATGTATATGGAACTCTTCATCAACAACCTCCCCATTTTCCATATCACCAGACATAAAGGCGTGTGTTGCTTCGCCCGTCAATCTTGATGAATTAATGATATAATACTTTAGAAAATATGGATTGTATGTATATATAAAAAATGAAATGCACATGCCTCAATCCAGAAGAGATATATTTGTTCACAATTTCATAGTCATTTCATGTCTTCAGTACACGAGTGCATAAATACACAATATCTAAACAAAGTTGTAAAGATGCTTGAGTAAAAAATGCAGCTAATCCCTAGTGGAACTCCCATTAGCATGTGATGCAGCCTGTTGTCAAACTCTATTCTTACATTTTGGGATCGAGGGAGTATAACAGAAGTCTTGATGATAGAGTTTATGTGTCCTTGCTTATCCCTAGTGGAACTCCCATTAGCTTGTTGTAACACCCCGGATATGATTTACCCAATATGTAATCCAACTCTTGCCGTTTCCGGCTTTAAGTTATTTTATTTTCTCGGGTTCGGGTCTTTGTCTCCGTGTGTTGTTATCGTTGTCATGCATCTCATATCATGTCATCATGTGCATTTCATTTGCATACGTGTTCGTCTCATGCATCCGAGCATTTTCCCCGTTGTCCGTTTTGCATTCCGGCGCTTCGTTCTCCTCCGGTGGTCATTTCTAGCTTTCTTTCATGTGTGGGGATTAAACATTTCCGGATTGGACCGAGACTTGACAAGCGGACTTGGTTTACTACTGGTAGACCGCCTGTCAAGTTTCGTACCATTTGGACTTCGTTTGATGCTCCAACGGTTAACCGAGAGACCGAAAAGGCCTCGTGTGTGTTGCAGCCCAACACCCCTCCAATTTGGCCCAAAATCCACCTAAGCCTTCTCCATCATCTAGAGCGTTCGATCATGATCGCGTGGCCGAAAACCGCACCTCATTTGGACTCTCCTAGCTCCCTCTATCTATAAAACTAGATCCTCTCCCGAAATTCCGGATCCAAACCACCCCTAACCCTAGCCCTGCTCCTCTCCGCGCGGCCGGACACGTCCGCCGGCCACCGGACAGATCGCTGCCACCACTCGTTGCTCGCCGCGTGGCGCGCCGCCGCCTCCCACCGCGCCGGCCCGCGGGGCCCGACCGCGGCCCTCCCGGCCCGCCTTCCCGCACTGCCTCGCGCCGCCTCCCGCTGCCTGCCGCGCCGCCCCGCTCCACCGCGTGCCGCCCTGCAGCGCCGCCCCGCTCTGGTGGCCGCCGCCCGAGCCGCCCTGACGCCCCAACCGCCGCAGCCGCCCGCTCCGGCCCAGAGGAGGACGCCGACGAGCTCCACCAACTCCGGCGACTCCGGCCTCCTCCTCCCCTCGCGCCGGCAAGCTCCACCAACTCCGGCCGCCGTCATCCTTGTCAACTCCAGCGAGAGCGCCGCCGCCTCGATCCGCGTGCCACCGGAACCCTAGATCTCGGGGTTGTTTTTTTCTTCTAAGTCCCTAAAATTCCAGATCCATATGCTCCTGTTCATGGTCTCGTAACTTTGCATCCGTAGCTCCGATTCATGCATATAGCATATCAAAATGTTCATCTTAGAGAGTACATCATTTCATTCCATTGCATCATTTTCATTTGAGTTCATCTTGATGCCCGAAATGCTGTTAGAAGAGGGCTACTTGAGATAATTGTCAGATCTGCTACTCCATTTAGGTTTTTGTCATTTTTGCCATGATTATTGTGTGCATGATATGCCCATGAGCTCTACATATGTTTTGTTAAGGGTTTTGTCATCTTTCCAGAGGTGCAACCCATGTATTTTTGTGATGTGTGTGGTGACTAGTGCAAGCTTGCAAAGTGAGGCACTTGGTAATTCTGTTTTCAGGGACTTAGCATTTCCACTAAGTCCTTGAGCTGTTTAGTTCATGATGCCATATGTTCATGTTGTTTCCTAGTGATCCGTGCCTCTTTTGAGGATGATCAGTAAGGATGTTTTGTTATTCTTGTAGTGCTCTATCCATCCATGTTTTTGTTTGCATATATGGAGCACCCTAGCTCGAGTCAATCAAGATCTACTTTTGCTACTTTGTGAATCTGGGCAGATTGTCAACTTGTTTGCAATTTTGCCGATGATGTTATAGTTGATCCGTGCATGCTATGCTATTGTTCTTGCCATGTCTAGCTTGCATTTTGTGTATTCCTGATGGATGTATGCTTAGCTTATCATGACTTGCTCCGTAGTGAGTGCATCGAGCTCGTAAACATGCCTACTTGATATCTGTTTCAGCATGTGCCAGTTTTCACTAAGTCTGAAAACTGATTATGTTTTTGCCATGTTCACATGCTTGCAAATGGATTTTGTGATCCCTTTTGGCTCAAGCTCACTAAGGGACTTTTGTTAAGCTCTTTGAGTAGCTCCATGCCATGCTTTACTTTGTCATGTTCAGGACCTGTAGCATGTAGTTTTGTTGCTCCGAAGAGTGCTATCTGATCTGAAATTCCAGACAAGTGTTAATTTCACTAAGTTTGAGATCTGTTTACCATATGCATTTTTGTCATGCTTGTTTGAACCTGTTAATGGATGAATTGGCCGTAGCTCAGTGCTAGACTTTTGTTAAGCATCTTGAATGCATCCCTGCCATGTATTTTGTTGCCATGTTTGGATGCTGTAGCATGTTCATCTCATTGCATTTAGATGCCTACTTGCTGTAAATCGCAGATCGTGGTCATATTTGAATTGCTTGCCATTTCCAAACCGTAACTCCGATTCTGGTGATCTTTATATCGTTTTCAAGCGATTTCATCTCATCTTTCCAGTGGCACACTTGGTTTTCCAAGTTGAGGCTAGGTTCATGCATTTCCTGTCATATCTTGCATATGCATCCCGCATTACATCCCGCATAGCATACCATGTTTGCATCATCTTGTTTGATCCTTGCACATGGTTGATTGTGTTCTTGTTACTTGTTTTGTCTTGTTTGGGTAGAGCCGGGAGACAAGTTCGCTAACGAGGAGCCCGTTGAGTTTGCTTTCGAGGATCCAGTCAACTCTGTCAACTTTGCAGGCAAGATGATCATACCCTCGAAATCACTACTATCTTTGCTTTGCTAGATGCTCGCTCTTTTGCTATGCCAATGCTACGATGGCTACCACTTGCTTTCAAGCCTCCCAAATTGCCATGTTCAGCCTCTAACCCACCATTGTCCTAGCAAACTGTTGATTGGCTATGTTACCGCTTTGCTCAGCCCCTCTTATAGCGTTGCTAGTTGCAGGTGAAGATTGGAGACCATTCCTTGTTGGAACATTATTTACTTGTTGGGATATCATTATATTGCCATGTTATCTTAATGCATCTCTATACTTGGTAAAGGGTGGAAGGCTCGGCCTCTCGCCTAGTGTTTTGTTCCACTCTTGCCGCCCTAGTTTCCGTCATATCGGTGTTATGTTCCTGGATTTTGCGTTCCTTACGCGGTTGGGTTATAATGGGAACCCCTTGATAGTTCGCCTTGATTAAAGCTTTTCCAGCAATGCCCAACCTTGGTTTTACCATTTGCCACCTAGCCTCTTTTCCCTTGGGTTTCCGGAGCCCGAGGGTCACCTTATTTTAAACCCCCCCAGGCCAGTGCTCCTCTGAGTGTTGGTCCAAACTAGAGTCCTGTGCAGCGCCCCCTCGGGGAAACTCGAGGTTTGGTTTTAGTTGTATGGAGCGCTCATCTGAGTGTGCCCTGAGAACGAGATATGTGCAGCTCCTATCAGGATTTGCCGGCACATTCGGGCGGTGTTGCTGGATTTGTTTTGACCTGTCGAGTTGTCTTGAAGAACCGAGGTACCGAGTCTGATCGGAATGTCTCGGGAGGAGGTCTATTCCTTCATTGACCGTGAGAGCTTGTCATGGGCTAAGTTGGGACTCCCCTGCAGGGATTTGAACTTTCAAAAGCCGTGCCCGCAGTTATGGGCAGATGGGTATTTGTTAATGTCCGGTTGTAGATAACTTAAACATTAACTTAATTAAAATGAATCAACTGTGTGAGTTACTGTGATGGCCTCTTCTCGGCGGAGTCCGGGAAGTGGACACGGTGTTGGTGTAATGTTTGCCACAGGATTGCCCCCATTAGTTATGCGTTCGCGCTTTGCCTTCTCTTCTCACTCTCTTTTGCGAATAGGTTAGCCACCATATATGCTAGTCGCTTGTTGCAGCTCCATATATATTTACCTTGCCTTACCTATTAAGCTTAAATAGTCTTGATCGCGAGGGTGCGAGATTGCTGAGTCCCTGTGGCTCACAGATTACTATTACACCAGATGCAGGGCCTGATGATACAGCTCCAGATGGCGCGCTTGAGCTCAAGTGGGAGTTCGACGAGGACTCTCAGCGTTACTATGTTTCTTTTCCTGATGATCAGTAGTGGTGCCCAGTTGGAGTGATCGGGACCGTGTCGCATGTTGGGTTATCTTTCATTTTTGGCGCCGTAGTCGGGCCATGAGTGTTTGGATGATGTATGTTATTTATGTATTTGATTGACGTGGCGAGTGTAAGCCAACTATGTTATCTCCCCTTTATTATTATATTACATGGGAAGTTTGTGAAGATTGCCTAACTTGCGACATATGCCTTCAATGCGATTATGCCTCTAAGTCGTGCCTCAACACGTGGGAGATATAGTCGCATCGAGGGTGTTACACTTGTGATGCGGCCTTTGCACGACATTCCAACCAATCTTCAAGAGTAATACCTTTTGGTGTTCTCAAAGCAAAAGTTGTCACAATCAAACTCTTTGACAGAATTAATTGGAGGCGACTACTGTCCAAGATGGAAGCGAGGGTGTTGCTGCTACATGCGCACAACGGCTGGCTCTGGCTACTCCCGGAGTAAAACGTTGGAGGTAGCTCCATCGACAAGAACATGAAGAGAAGGCTATGGTGCAAGCTTCATGTGTTACACATGCAATCTTTGGAGTCCCCACTCCACCAAACAGTGACATCGACCTCTCCAGTAGCAAGATGACCTTTGTTGTCATGCTTGAGAGCATGGCTGGCAGCAAGAGGCGTGCACATGAAGATCAAGACCTTCTTCTTAGCATGCATAGCACTAGTATTGATAGTTTAGATGTTAGGGGTGCTACTGATATGAGTGAAACATGTAAAAGAGAGTGTGTGTGTGTGTGTGTGTGTGTGTGTGTGTGGAGAGAGTTGGAACTATACTACACATACATGGCTCCACTATTCATGTTACAGAAGGACTAGATGAGGAAGAGGAAGAGGTCCAGAATAGGAGGAGGGAGTCTGTATGGGATGGAAATGATGTAGGGGATAATACCAAGGAAGTTGCCGGTTAACTGACGGGCGCGAATGATGTACCCGTCAGGAGTCATGAAAATGATTTGTTGGAACTGTTGAGGTCTGCGTCAGCCTCAGACAGTCCAAGAACTTGTGTGCCTTTCAAAGACACACCGGCCCAACGTTATCTTTCTTTCTAAAACAAGGAAAAATAAAGAGTATGTTGAGAGTTTGCGTTATCATTTGGGTATGATTTTTTTTACTGTTTTTGTGCTAGGAAAAGGAGGTGGATTAGCTATCTTTTGGGATGACCTATACACTTTGCAGCTGAACAAATATGGAGAACATTTTATTGATATGTACATTTCTAATGGTACTGACACAAAGTGGAGGAGCACATTTGTCTATGGAGAACCAAAGGCGAGCCAAAGGTATGTTATGTGGGATTTGTTAAGGCACATAAACCCGCTTGGGTCTGGGCGGTGGTTTATGGTCGGTGATTTTAACGAGGCAATGTGGCAAAATGATCATTTTTCTCGGAACAAGCGGTCTCCAAAACTCATGGCTAATTTTTGCGAGATTCTCTCTGATTGTAACTTATTATATTTGGGTTTCCATGGAGTTCCCTAGACTTATAATAATAAGCAGGAAGGAAATAAAAATGTGAAGGTGCGGCTTGATCGTAGCCGTGGCGTGTCCTCGGTGGTCTTCTATTATTCCAAAATGCAAGGTATCACATATTATCAGTTCCAGGTCAGATTATTGTCCTCTACTCATTGATTTGCTAGGAGATCCTCATTCTGGTATGTTTGTTAAACATTTGAAATATGAAGCATACTGGGTGAGGGAAGATGCAGCATTGAAAACACAGTTTGAATCATGTTGGAATAAAAGCATGCATGTAAACGATCTGGGAGATGTAGCAAGCAATTTGGACAAGTAGATGAAATCTCTTCATGGGTGGAGTAAGGAACACGTTGGATATATAACAAAAAAGCTAGAAAAGGCCCGTAAAAGGTTAAGTGTGTTATTCAAAAGAATGATCATAATGCTATAGTGGAGAGGAAGAAAATCCTTATGGAGATGGATGAACTTCTGATTAAAGAAAAAATTGTCTGGAAGCATAGATCTTGTTTGGACAAAATGAAATGGGGGGGGGGGGGGGGGGTAGGAACACAAAATTCTTCCATAGGCAAGCCACTTGGAGAGCGAAGAATAATAATATTTCTGCTATCAAAAGAAACGATGGGTCTCATTCTCATGATATGGAGGAAATCAAAGGTATAACAAACTCGTTTTTCAAGGATCTTTATTCATGTGATTCTGTGGTAAATCCTTCTCGTATTGTTTCCCTTGTGAAACCGTTGGTGAGCGACGAAATGAATGGAGACCTTTGTAAGAATTTCTCTGAACAAGAAATTGGCGATGCCCTATTCCAGATAGGGCCGTTAAAGACCCCGGGGCCAGCTGGTTTTCCAGCCAGATTTTTTAGAGGAATTAGGGCTTATTCGAGGATGATATTGTTTGTGTTGTCCAGTGATTCTTTATCTCAGGATGTATGCCTGAGGGGGTTAATGATACTATAATTGTTCTAATTCATAAGGTACAGAATCCTCGGTCCATAAAGGATTTTCGACCGATTAGCCTTTGCAATGTCATATATAAAGTTATCTCCAAGTGCCTTGTTAATAGATTGAGACCTCTGCTGGATGGTATGATCTCTCCTACCCAAAGTGCCTTTATTCCTGGGAGGTTAATTTTTGATAATGCCCTCATCGCCTTTGAATGTATGCATTCTTTAAGTACGTTGAAATATGCTCATGGTGAATATTCTGCATGTAAGTTGGATCTTGCTAAAGCATATGACCAAGTGGATTGGAAATTCCTCGAAAGTATGCTTCAAGCGTATGGTTTTAGCCCAATATGGGTTAAGTGGATTATGACTTGTGTTACTACAGTGAAATTCTCAGTTCGTTTGGATGGCCAATTGTTGGACTCCTTTCATCCTTCTCGTGGGCTTAGGCAAGGGGATCCTCTTTCTCCGTACTTATTCCTCTTTGTGGCTGAAACCCTATCACTATTACTTAATGATGTTTGGCAAGAGGGGTTATCCAAGATTTCTGACTAAACAAACATGCTCTAGGTATATCTCATTTACTTTTTGTTGATGGCAGTCTCCTATTCTTTAAAGGTAATTTGGAGCAAGCTTTGAACATAACGGGTATATTGTCGGCTTATGAGAAGGGGACTAGCCAATTATTAAGTCCAGATAAATGTTCCATCTTATTTGGCAAGGAATGCTCTATAGAAGACTAGGTGTCCATTTTTGGTTATTCTTAAAATAACGATCAATGGATTTGAGGATAAATATCTTGGTTTACCTGTGCCAGAAGGTCGTATGAAGGCAGGGAAGTTTTTTTTCGAGAGTACGCCAAAAGCGTACCATATTTTTATAGAAGGGAGAAAGTTTGTTTACAAGAGGGCGTTCAAGACGACAAGTCGTCAAGACGGGAACTCTAACTCCAAACATGGAAGACCAAAGCCTACTCTCTCACAAACATAGCTAAGCCCTCAACTCCTACTCCCGCCGATTTCCATTGCTTTATCTCTTCAAGGATATTAAGCACTAAACTAGTGTTTGATCTGATTTGGTCATTCCTATTGAACACCCTAGCGTTCCTTTGCTTCCAAAGGTGCCATGCGGTAGCGATGACGAAGGAGTCAGACCCTCTCTTGATCTTCCCATGAAAGGAGGCACGTGACCTCTCCCACCATGCCATGAAAGTGTCATCTTAGTTTGGGGTTTGGATGTTGACTTGTAGGGCCTCAAGGCATCTGTGACATACTTGCCTCGCGTAAACGCATTGGGTTAGGATGTGATCCACCGTGTCCTCTTCCTGCTCGCACGTGAAGCAAGACGATGTAGTCTCTTGTAGCCTGTGTCTAGCTCTGCGATCCGAGTGTAACGCCCCGGACATACCCGCCGGTAGTCGTTACTCCTGGCGGGATCTAGACTGGCCCCGCAGATCAATACTAGTCTTTTCTACGCACTTTGTCCTCACTCATGCGCACCCGGGAGCAACTTCCTGGTCGGTCACCCATCCTGACACTACTCCAAGTTGAGCACGCTTAAATTTGGAGTTCTACCCGAATAGGCTCCCGGAAAAGAAGGAATTCCTTATTGATATGAGTAGTCTATCATCCCTAATAAGCCAGGCTATCACACCGAGGTCCAAAGTCGATATTGGGAGGCCAGCCATGCGAAAATTTTACATTTTGGTGGCACCCAACTTCTCCAAATTTGGTTGGCAGTGGCGGAGCGGGTTAGGCCAAAACACAACCTTTTGTAAGTGGACTTTGCTGAGTAGGTGCCAGATCCATCACACGGCCAAAAGAAGGCGTCAGGTTCCACATCGTTCCTGGCCACCATTGTGATAGCTTGCTGGAGGTGAATGAGTTGTATATGGGCAGTTAAGGAGAGATGGCCTACGATATCAAGCACCCAAGCGCCATGAAGGAGAGCCTGTTGGACAGTTCTCTTGCTCTTGATCCGTTTCTCAACCATTGCTGCGATCAGGGGGCAATGTCCTTGATAGAGAAGCTGTGTATCCACCTATCAGTCCAGAATAGGATCGTTGAACCATCACCAACTTTGATGAGGACCATGTTGTGAAACACTGCTTTTGCTTCCTTGTCGATCATGAGATGCAAGACTTGCCATGGCCGGCTGGGGTCCGTTCTCCTGAGCCACTCACACCGGACCCGCAGGGCCAGCCCTTGTAGTTCAAGGTTCTTAATGCCCAGACCACCGAAGCAAGTAGGCCGGCAAATGGTTTGCCAAGCCACCAAACATTGCCCACCATTGATAGTCGTTTTCCAAACCCAAAAAATGCTCTCATCCATTTGTCAACCTCTTCAAACATCCATAATGGCGCATCCATGACCAGCAAATGATGGATCGGTCTCGCCGAGATCATGCTTTTAACTAGCATGAGCCTGCCCGGCCTTTGTATCAGTCCTTGTTGCCAAGCCGGCATGAAGTTCTTGACTTGGTCAAGCATTGGTTTTCATTGAGCTTTAGATAGCTTGTGAATACCGAGCTGAAGCCCCCGATATTTGCATGGGAACGCGCCCAGTTGACAGTTGAAAAACTGCTGCACTCTTTTGGCATCACTTGGAAGTCCTTGGATGAGCATTGATGAGGTTTTGTGGTAGTTGACTCTCAGCCCGGAAGCATGCCCGAAAGCCTGAAGTATCTCTCTGACACAGGCCAAATCTTGCTTCATAGGTCGCATGAAAAGTGCAACGTCGTTAGCATATAGGGACAGTCTTTGATTTGCCATTATGCCGTTGAACGATGATAAAACGCCCGTGCTAGTAGCTCTGCATATCAGGACGGATAGGACATCCATAGCAATGACAAAGAGGAGTGGCGAGCTGGGATCTCCTTGCCTCAGACCCCGGGCGTGATCAAATATCTTCCTTGGTTTCCATTCACAATGACTCTGGTGGAAGCAGATTGGAGCAAGATCGCAGTCCATCACAGGAAGTTTGTGCTGAAGCCCTTGGCTCTGAGAGCTTCGAAGGGGAATGGCCACGAAATAGTTTCAAATGCGCGTGAGATGTCCAACTTGAGGAATACTCCAGGCGCATTTCTTGCATGAACTTTCCTAGTGACCTGCCTGACCAAGAGGAAGTTGTCATGCAAACTTCTTCCCTGAATGAATGCAGATTGGTTCACACCAACTAGTTCGGGCATTCTCCTACTGACTCGATTGGCCATAATCTTGGAGAAAAGCTTCCCAAAGCTGTGGGGCAAGCTAATAGGCCGGTAGTCACCAAATTCCTCCGCGTCACATCTCTTTGGGATGAGCACTATTAATGCCCTGTTTAGCTTGGAAAAACCCCTCCAGTCGCAAACGTGTAGCTTGAGGATGGCAGCCATAATGTCATGCTTGATGATTGGCCAAGCTCGCTGATAGAAAGCGCCTATGAATCCATCGGGCCCTGGCGCACGGTCCGGGTGCAGTTCTTTGATGACATGCCACACCTCCTCCTCAGTGAAGATCACATCTAACTCGCGCAGGTCAACTTGTTGAATCCCCCAAAACTCAAGGTCAAGGGTGAAGTCCCTCGTCTGGTTGGTGCCTAGAAGGTTCTCATAAGCCGAGGAGAAAGTCGCTTCGATCTGGGGCTGATCGGTGATCACGTCGTCTCCCACATTGACATGCGGAATGAAATTCTTCGTCCTCCTGCCATTAGCAAAGGCTTGGAACAACTTTGTGTTCGCGTCTCCCTCTCGTATCCACCTCATCCTCGATCGCTGGCGCTCAATAGTCCGTTGAAGTGAGGCCATCCCTAGAAGTGCCAGCTTGAGTGTGCGCCTTAGCCAAATCTCTTGATCGGTGAGAATGCGGTCTTCCTGCGCCTTGTCGAATCTACAGATCAAGTATGTAGCCACAGCCATGAGGAGCTTAATGTTGCCTGTGGTTCTCTGACCCCAGGCTTGCAACGCCTGAGTCGCGTTTCTGAACAGGGTGTCCAATCTTTGAAAGGGGTTAGAGATGGTGTCGCTGCGAACCCACGCATCATGTACTGCATCATCAAAGCCTTCAAGCTTCGTCTGGTATATCTCAAATCTGAACCTCTTCTTCGAGTGGAAGAGCGGCCCGGTACTAAGGAGTAAAGGTGCATGATCAGAAACTCCGAAGGACAGAGCTTGCAATAAACAGTCGGGGAATTCCAACTCCCAGTTCACAGAGACTCGTACGCGATCAATCTCAGTCATCGTTGGTGTGTCCCTCTCATTCGACCATGTGAACCTCCACCCGTGCATGTAAACTTCCTTCAATTCATTGCTGCCGACGAAGCTCCGAAACCTAGCCATCATGGTCCTATTGAGGTTTGCGTTGCTCTTTTCCGAAGCGCGCAAGATCATGTTGAAATCTCCAAGTACCATCCATGGCCCCGGGCAGAGAGCGCGTCTCGCGTGTAACTCCTCCAGGAAGGCAGTTTTGAGCAGGTTGCCTTGAGGGCCATAGACCACTGAAATCCACCAAACAACCCCATTCTTGGCGTGCACTTGACCCGTGATGAAGTTGGAGTCCAGGCTCATTTGGTCTATCTCGACCGCAGTCGAGTCCCAGGCAATGAGGATTCCCCCTCTAGTCTCCATGGTCGGCATGTAGGCGAAGCCATCAAAGGATGGCCTAAGACATTGAATTACCGTGAAGCGGTCAATTACATCCAATTTGGTCTCTTGAAGACAGATGATGTTCACTCACACACTAGCTAGAAACTCACGGATCGCGTCCCGCTTCGCTGGGCAATTCAACCCTCTCACATTCCAACATAAAATGGAAGGACTAAAATCCATGGGGTTTGATCATCTCCGTACGCAACCATGGCCGAACTTAGTGCACCACCATGGAGCTCGAGCAACCCGCGCTAATGTCCCCTCCAATCAGCATCGTCTTCCCGAAGAGACACGATCACGCAGATGTGCTACTCATGAAGCGGTGAACCGAACAGCCCCTTGAGGTCCTCCACCATCTACTTGTCGACCTCAAGGTCATGCGGCGCCAATCCAAGCACATGCAGCAAGACATTCTCAGCGGGGGAGGCCTTGGCAGCACGCTTAGTTGACCTGGTGGTACGCCTTGGGGTAAATGGCTCGGCCTCGGGCCTCAGCGTTGAAGCCTGCACCTCTTTCAAGAGGGAGGGGGGGGGGGTGCCAGCTTCTTAACGATGCTCACGCAGAAATTCTTTAGCTTGGTGTCTGGGGGAGTCATTCCAACCAAGGCAGCAGAGTCCGAGGCATCCAACTATGAGTTCTCCATCAGGCCCTCCTCCGCAGTGTCTTTCTCCAAGCGGGAAAGCAACGCCGAATCTCTTGTTGCCCCGGTCTCAGCCGAGTGATTTCCCGCCAAAACGATGGCAGTGCATGGCTTTGCATCAGACGTAGACGCGTCGACATGAACAGGAGTTGCATGGTGGCCATCAACAATCATTGGTCCGAAATCTCTCTCTTGAGCATCGGTCACCTCCCCTGTCTCCTTGTCTTGGCCCGGCATCTCGTGGCATGGCATCCGAGGCACCTGGCCAAGCGTGTGTGGCTCAGAATCCCGGCGGGGTGGCCCCTGCACAACATCTGGCCCCACCCGTGTCGGGCTGTCGTTTGTCTTCTCCTGTAGCGAGTGGGCAATTATTGCAGGCATTGGCATCGAGGGGATCCTCTCCTGTGAGGCGGGACCCGCCCGCAGCGCCTCCATGGCCTGGTCCGCCGTATCAGACCCCGGCGCGCTCATAGAGGGCCGCACCAGGTCGTCGCATGGAGAGTCAGTTGCCCTCACCCTCTACAGGATGGAGATAGGGGCAGGGTTGGCCTGAGCCACCTGATCTACCTGCCCCCTTCTGGGCAAGGCCCACCACCAACCACGGCCACAAGTGGCTCAATCATAGTCACCGAACCATCTAGGCCAGTCCTCCCCTCCTCCTGCTGGGGCTGCTCGTTGGTGGCAATCATTGCCCGCCCACTGATTGGTGCCCTCCAGTTTGAACCTTCCACTCTGAGATCCTTCGACTGAACAAATGTCATGGTCAAACGCTCAAAAGCTAACTGCCGAACAGAAAGCCTATCTTTAACCGGACTGGGCCTGCCCGGCTGGCGTAACCCACGATCGATCATCCATGGGCGGTAATCCCCAGTACACACCCACCGACGGTGATGCAACGGAACCCCGCCTCCTCGAGGGGCTAGCACCGGCTCCGCCGCGGTGATCACGAATGCCAAACTGCGAACCGTGACGGAGGGAAGCGCCGCCCCGACCACGACCGTCGCTGCCTCCGGTGCTCGACAAGCCACTCTGCCCGCTCTCCGATGACACCTCCACTCTCCAGGGTGGCTCCATGAACTCACTAAAATCTGTAACCTCGTCCAGGTGGATCAGAACTTTGTATTGCAGCAACGTAGGCTCGAACAATGGCGCCACCAGGCCCGGCTCCGACACCGCCAGCCATCACATTGACGGGATGTCGTCCGTGTTTGCCGTCAACGTGGTGAGCCTGAACGCAAAGAGATCCCTCCTGGAGCTTGTCTCTGGCGCAACCGTGTCAACAAGACAGGAAGATCCCAACAACTCCTTCGCCGTCTCCCTCTCCTATGAGTGCGGTGGAATGCCCTCCAGCACCAGCGAGACCCGCGTGCTGAGCATGGAGTGCACGGCTTGCACATGGCGATTCCACTGCCTGAAGAGCAGGCGGAACCCACGGTGCTCCAGCGACGAGCAGGCGTTTGCTCTGTTGCGAAGCTCGGCGTTGGCAAAGACGACGAGGAAGTCCTCCAGCCGGAAATGATGAACCGAGGCCCACTGAGGCTGGATGTCGAGCTTCTCCTCTAGTGCTTGCAGAATGAACTCCGACTATAGGTCATGTCGCGTGCCGCCCACATAGGCCACCATGGCGAAATGGAGCCGCTGCTCAAGCTCCACCATGGACTTTCCGTGCCGCACGATGCACACGTCCACAGAATCGAACTCCTCATCCGAAGCACCCGCCCGCGGCGCGCAAGGTGGCAGGAGGCGCGGCCACGCCGGCGCATGCCGCAGCCCAGCCGACGGTAGCGGGGGCGGAGGTGGAGTCAGGGACCTAGCGATCTTGGCCGTCCTCTCATGGCGGCCTGCTCTACGTGCCACCTTGGCAAGCGCATGCTGCCATAGCTCATCCTTCGACGAGGGACTCCAAGGCCGCTTGCACTCCTTGGACGGATGCCCCTCCATGCCGCATCTGAAGCAGACGATGTCGTTCATGAAGTCATTCGTGAAATGCCCCTCCTTTAGGCAACAGAAGCACTTGCCGTCCATGTCCGGTGAGACCTCCCATCTCACTGAATCCCTGGCCCTGGGCGGAGGAGCGGCCTCGCGCCTCTCTTGGCGCCTCCGCCACATCTCTCTCCGGGAAGGCCGAGGAAGGACGAAAGGCTCCTCCAGCCGGGACTCGCCGTCCGCGATCGCCGGTCCCAAGGATTCGGCCGCCACCGAACTCCCAGGAAGTCCGAGACCAGAGATGACGGGCCTCTCCGCCCGCCCTAGGAACACTGACAAAACTGACTGCGGGCTGGACACCATCGAGCGAAAGTGGCCATTGGGGCTGGAGTGACCATCGGCGGGAATAGGGTGGACGCCGGTGCCAGAGTCGCGCACGGCGGGGAGGAAGATGGGAGGCGGGGGAGCGGAGAGGCCAAAATTCACGTGCCCAGGCAGTTAAGTTTCAATCCACCAAAGATAAAGCGCTCAAGCGGGTTCCAGACAAGATTGAAAAATATGCTTCAAGCGGAGTGAAGGAAATCCAGATTATGTTCGTTATCCAGGCTATTCCGGTCTATGCCATGGGTATTTTTAAATTTCCTGCATCACTTTGTGATGAGTTATCCCAGATTATCAGGAATTTTGTGTGGGGCGATGAGGAGAATAGGAAAAGAACTCATTGGCTGGCTTGGGATAATATGACGAAGCCAAAAAGTGAAGGGGGTGGGTTTTTCGTGACCTGAGGCTTTTTAATCAAGCGCTTTTGGCCAAACAAGCTTGGCGTTCATTGGTTTTCCCAGATTCTCAGTGTGCAAAGGTGATGAAAGCTAAATATTATCCTTATGGGCATCTTATTGCTACTGTATTCCCGCAAGCAACATCCCTTACATGGCAAGGTATTATGCATGGGCTTGAGCTGCTGAAAAAGGGCATTATTTGGAGAGTTGTAGATGATACTAGTATTAATATCTAGAGGGATAATTGGATTACTAGGGAAGCAGGCCTAAAAAATTCTTCCAAAAAGAATAGATGAGGATCAAATGGGTGTCTGAATTATTCATGAGTGGATCTAGGAGGTGGGACAAAAATCTGATCAGGCATCTATTTTATCCTCATGATGTCGAGGAAATATTAAAGCCGTGTACTCTGAATTTGGGCGAGGGAGATCTTATTGTGTGGCACTATGAGAAAATTGGTTTATTCTCCGTGAAGAGTGCATATAGACTGAAACTAACTCTTAAGCAATCGATAGGTGAGTCTCGGAATTCTAGTAATGTCGTGAATGGGGAACGGAGGCTCTGGGACATAATCTGGAAAGCGAATGTCCCCAAGAAAATTATAATCTTTGCTTGGAGGGCTTCCTCTAACAGTTTGGCGGTTCAAGTTAACAGGGTAAAACACCATCAAACTATTCTAGGTATGTGCTCGATTTGTGGTATTGAAGATGAATGTATTTTTCGCGCGTTGGTAAATTTTCCAAAGGCTCATGCATTTCGTATGGCTCTGAAGCAAGTGTGGAATTTACCGGCCGAAGAGATTCTCAAATATTCTGGCCCAGACTGTTTTCTTATATTATTAGATCAATTAAATTCACATATGCGTGAGCAAACGATTTTCATGTTCTGGAGAGCTTGGCATCTGAGGAATGATTTGATTTTTGGTAAGGGAAAGGAATCTATCGCTGCCATGGTAAGCTTTGTTCAAAGCTATTGGGCTACTTTCTCGTCTTGTCAGACAAACACGCAGGACATGGTGAGCAACAAAGGTAAGCAAGTGGTGAAAGATCTCTAGGTAAACACTAACATGGAGAGGATGTCATTCCCTGGAAGCCTCCCAATTTGGGTTTTTACAAGATTAATGTTAACACAAGTTTTGTGGAGGCCATCAAATCTGCGAGCGTGGGGGTGGTCATTAGAGACCATTATGGACAGGTTATCATCTCCTCTTGGGATTGTACTCGTGCTCACCATAGCGTCGAGGAAGCGGAACTAAGAGCGACCCTCTCCGGCTTGTATATTGGTACCACTCTTGACAAACCCATCACTTTGGAAACTGACTGTTCTTTTGTGGCTTCTGTACTTGGAAAAGAGTGTGTTGATAGGTAAATTATGGTGGACCTAAAGAAGGAGGCATTGAATATCTCAAAGATGATGGAGGGTATGGCGATATCCAAGATTAATAGGAGGGCCAATATGGTGGCTCATGAGATTGCAAAGTCCAGTTTTGATAATAGGTCAGATGGTATTCTTTTTAATACTTTTTTGTCATGTGTGGCATAGTTTGTAATGAATGATTGTATGAATGTTTTTAATTAATTAATATATGGTGGGTTTTTAAAAAAAACTTGTTCTACCATTTTCATTTTCACTTTTGGTCATGGAAATGTTATGTTGATATATTTTCTCATTTGACATTGTCATGAATCATAATAGACAAATATTCATAAATGTAGTGAGAATTATGTGTGAAGGATATGTATTGAGTCCAACAAAGTAATATTTTTCTTAGTTCTCCAGATTCTGTATGCTTCCAAAGCTTTCAGTATCAAATATGATGTAAAAAAGAATGTTTCCTAATATGTTCACTCACAGACTGATTCCAAGTTTCCAACAATAGCCACTGGTGCGCGTCGGTCCTAAACAAACGGTTTAAAACCCCTTTATGCGACGGCATTTGGAACCGTCGCCAAGTGAGTGTGGGCGATAGGGGGTCCTTCCCACACGACCCGGAAACCGTTGGGGATAGGGCTCCATACAGTACTCCTACTCGTTTCTGCTTGCATTGCCATCGCAGTCGGTATTCTGTGGTGCTACGTTTACGATGCGCGGCCCATCACAATCGGTTCACTATTATAGAACGTGTATGATGCGCGACGCATCACAAACGATTCACCGTTAAGAAGATTAGCTAATCATCGTACGAGTGTCGGACAGGATTACGAAACGTCGGACCGTCGTAACATCGTCGTACACAACAACTATTGCACACGCTATTCTGTGGTGCAACATTTACGATGGATACTTCATCAGAAATAGTTCATGGTTGCGAATCGTGTACGATAAGGCAACTAACACAAACGTTTAGTTTGTCCGCATCATTTGTGATATTGTTTGACATCACACACGCTTTGCAAATGGCAACTGTGTGCATGCTTGCACACGTTTCCTCTCTGTGAACCATCTCGGATTATGGTGCATGTCGCAAACGTTTGTGTTTTACCAACCATGTGTGCCGTAACAACCTGGAGAGCGTAATTTCACCGTAATTTAATTGCTGCTTTTCCAAATTGTAACAGATTTGGGTTTGAATTTGAATGTATGCTACAACTTTATTCATGTCCATCAGGTTCAAACAACCAATGCATTATTCGATTCATAGGTACATATGTTCAAGAATTACATAAGAACCAAATAAAGAATGATGAACCACAGTTGTATACTTGTACTATTAAAGATGTTAAAGAAAGAGGCGAAATATATTATGGTTGCTGAACAAGGTGAAGTGGAATGCCCATATTGTGCCCTCCTCCATGCAGATGGCACGCACGACTCTAGTCCAACCCCTTGTGACGGCTGACCGCCCATCCTCCACGGTCTTCATGAAAACATCTAGACAATCATCGTGTTCTGGTAGAAATACTTTAACCTTTGCATGCCCACCAATCATGTAGTTTGAGAGGTAATCTTGAGTAAACTGCTTTGGCAACCACTGCAAAGGAATAAGATTTCAGACATTGTCATATAACACATCTCATTATGGGCAGTAAAAAGAAGGCTGCAGAGTTCTTACTTACCATCCTGCAGTTCGCTGTTGTCTTGGATAAAGTGTAAACAAATAGTTTAATTGCCATCTTTGGACCCATTTTACTAACAATCTTTATCAGCTTCCTCACTTGATGCTGGTTCATCGATATCTCATTGCCCCATACGCGGAAAGGGTCGAAACGCGGATCTTTACCAATGACATATGTACCTAAAAGCACCAAGTTAATATTAGAAGCTAAACAACAATGGCACAATGATGTAGTAAAACACTCTTTTATAATATGTCTATATACATCCGTATGTGGTAGTCCATTTGAAATATCTAAAAAGAACAAATATTTAGGAGCGGAGGGAGTATCTTATAACATCCAATATACTCACATATTAGATGAATTAACATCTTATATTATGGGTCAGAAGGAGTTTAGTTTGTTATTAAAAATTATCTGCTGCTGTATCCATGGGTTACAGTTAGTTTGAGCTAGTTCGGGCTCAAATAGCCCTAAAGTATATCTAAACATGAGGGCTAGTTTGAGCTAGTTGCATCTATAACCCACCCAAAAAACTAGTATCCAACCCAAGAGGTGCTGATTGGAGCTAGTTCTCCTGGTGCATTTATTGTCAATCTAACCCTGCCATCCAAACAACTCTTTGGACAAAGTTAGTTCAAGGTTAGTAATGAGCTAGAAACTAAATCTAACCTCTAGCTAAGTTGAGTATCCAAACAGGGTTGTGTTGTTGCTGTTGTTGCTGCTACTCTTCTACGTATATCTAGACATCATTAGAACATTAATATAACACTCTTCCTTGTTGCTATGTAGCCTAGGATTGCATATTTAGACATTAAGTAAAGTGCATGTTGCTATGTAGCCTCAGATATGTTACATATGGCCCTAGTTAACCTAAGGAAAAATGGGTTGCAGATATATTCAGTTAAAAGTCCGATTCACCGATTAGTCCCTTATCATCCGCCAGCCTATATGGTACCATATACGGATATCCTGAATAGTGAGAAGATATAAGCCATGGGATGAAACTAACCTCGATGGAAAACAATAGTCGTTCCCAAAATTTTCCTGTGTAGGTACATCAAGAAGGATGTTAAGCACAACAGGCTAAAGATCAACCAAAATTACACATGGCAGACAAAATAATCTCCAAAAGATAGCTTCAGTGTGCAGGTTTAAGCACGCTAGTAAAGCAAAACAAGTGTAAAGGTGTGCTAACTGCAACAGGCCTAACATTTAACAACAAGCAAACATGGTCATTCAAACTGGTATTGTGCCGGTCTAAGTACACTGGTTATGGTTAAATAAAAATGGAAAGGCGTGTTAACTACAAGATGCAGCAACCAAATGTAGTCATTCATAGTGGTATTGTTGAAACTGGTACTGATGAAATTGAACTGCACAGTTCATACTTGCACATATAGAACATCACATTGTGAATAACTGGAATAAACAAGGCATACTACGAACAACCAAAGATAGCATTTGACACTGATGAACATATGCTAACTACAAACAACCGAACAACCAAAAAACTTTAAAAGAGGCATATGCTAGCTATAACAGGCCTAACAACAAGCAAATATATGCATTCCTACCGGTATGTTTAAAACTGGATTGATGAAATGTATTGCACAGTAAATAATTGCACATATAGAGCATCACATTTGTGAACAACTGAAATAAACAAATCATGGGTTTCCTCACTTATCACAGATGGGCTCGTTCCCATGGGAAGAGCACGGACCCTGGATGCGCTCCATGTTGTCGCAGATAGGCTCCTTCCCCTTGGAAGAGCACGGCTATAGGGTGCCCTCCCTGATGTCGCAGACGGCGCTTTCCCCTTGGAGGAGCAGGTGGGCTCTTTCCCCTTGGAAGAGCCGGAGAGGGTGCCCTCCTCGTGGTCGCCGTTGATGAGGTCTGACTTGGAAGCTGTGGATCCCAAGCCAGCGTGGCAGAACGTGTCCTTCATAAATGACAAAAGGGGCTCGATGGCGATGTAGAATGGCAAATTGTTGACAGCGAGCCAAAGGAGATCCCCGGTAGGGCCATGGATGAGATCGACGGCGGTTGAACCTGAGGGGTTGGGGGTGGGCCACTTAAACTGTGACACAGCCCACCTCAGGGCATCGCTGTCGATGACCTCGATGTCGTAGCTGGTGGACGAGACATGCCCACATACTCTAGCCCACTACTTGAGTGCCTGCTGCCAGTAATGGTCGTCAGCTTGCTCGGCGACGTCGGGCGAAGAGACCGCTATACACCTCTTTTGGGCCAGTCGCTCCTCGACTCCACGTGAAGCGTAGCCGGGCTTAGGCTACGACGCTCTAGAGTGGGGGATGGGGATCTGTGGGAAAGGGGGCGTTTGGCAGGCGTCATCTAAGAAACTCAGGGCGGCCTGAGTATGGAGATCGGTGGGTAAGCTGCACGGGCAAACCGGCAGATGTTGACAATGGAGGCCTTGCGGCAGCGGCGACGGCGATGGCGGGGACTTTGCTAGGGTTTCGAGCGAGGGAGGGTTGGTGTGTGCACACACACACACGCCTGAGGAGGTTTTGCTGTGCGTGTGTGGACAGGGGCACGGGGTGTTTGAGAAAATGACGCGGGTACTGAAAATTTTACTACATGGGAGTGAAATGATGGGCTATTGAAAATTTTGATGATAGTGCATCGCACACGGTCCGGAGATAACAACCGTGTGTTATGAAAAAGAAAAATCCTCGAGGCGAGTGATACGTCCCCAACGTATCTATAATTTTTGATTGCTCCATGCTATATTATCTACTGTTTTGGACATTATTGGGCTTTATTATCCACTTTTATATTATTTTTGGGACTAACCTATTAACCGTAGGCCCAGCCCAGAATTGCTGTTTTTTGCCTGTTTTACGGTTTCGAAGAAAAGGAATATCAAACGGAGTCCAAATGGAATGAAACCTTCAGGAACGTGATTTTCTCAATGAACAAGACCCGGGAGACTTGGACCCGACATCAAGACACAAAAGAGGAGGCCACAAGGTAGGGGGGCGCCCCCACCCCCACCTGGCACGCCCTCCACCCTCGTGGGCCCCTATTGCTCCACCGACATACTCCTTCCTCCTATATATACCTACGTACCCCCAAACGATCAGATACGGAGCCAAAAACCTAATTCCACCGCTGCAACTTTCTGTATCCACGAGATCCCATCTTGGGGCCTGTTCCGGAGCTCCGTCGGAGGGGGCATCGATCACGAAGGGCTTCTACATCAACACCATAGCCCCGCCGATGAAGTGTGAGTAGTTTACCTCAAACCTACGGGTCCATAGTTATTAGCTAGATGGCTTCTTCTCTCCTTTTGGATTTCAATACAATGTTCTCCCCCTCTCTTGTGGAGAACTATTCGATGTAATCTTCTTTTTGCGGTGTGTTTGTTGAGACCGATGAATTGTGGGTTTATGATCAAGTCTATCTATGAACAATATTTGAATCTTCTCTGAATTCTTTTATGTATGATTGGTTATCTTTGCAAGTCTCTTCGAATTATCAGTTTGGTTTGGCCTACTAGATTGATCTTTCTTGCAATGGGAGAAGTGCTTAGCTTTGGGTTCAATCTTGTGGTGTCCTTTCCCAGTGACAGTAGGGGCAGCAAGGCACATATTGTGTTGTTGCCATCGAGGATAACAAGATGGGGTTTTCATCATATTGCATGAGTTTATCCCTCTACATCATGTCATCTTGCTTAAGGCGTTACTCTGTTTTTAACTTAATACTCTAGATGCATGCTGGATAGCGGTCGATGAGTGGAGTAATAGTAGTAGATGCAGGCAGGAGTCAGTCTACTTGTCTCGGACGTGATGCCTATATACATGATCATACCTAGATATTCTCATAACTATGCTCAATTCTGTCAATTGCTCAACGGTAATTTGTTCACCCACCGTAGAATACTTATGCTCTCGAGAGAAGCCACTAGTGAAACCTATGGCCCCCAGGTCTATCTTCATCATATTAATCTCGTACTACTTAGTCATTTCCTTTGCTCTTTACTTTGCCTTTATTTTACTTTGCATCTTTATCACAAAAATACCAAAAATATTATCTTATCATATCTATCAGATCTCACTCTCGTAAGTGGCCGTGTAGGGATTGACAACCCCTATTCGCGTTGGTAGTGAGGATTTATTTGTTTTGTGCAGGTACGAGGGACTCGCGCGTAGCCTCCTACTGGATTGGTACCTTGGTTCTAAAAAACTGAGGGAAATACTTACGCTACTTTGCTGCATCATCCCTTCCTCTTTAGGGAAAACCAATGCAGTGCTCAAGAGGTAGCAAGAAGGATTTCTGGTGCCGTTGCCGGGGAGGTCTACGCAAAAGTCAACATACCAAGTACCCATCACATACCCTTATCTCCCGCATTACATTATTTGACATTTGCCTCTCGTTTTCCTCTCCCCCACTTCACCCTTGCCATTTTATTCGCCCTCTCTCTCTATCCTCCATCTCTTTCTCTATTTGCCTCTTTTTGCCCGCTTGCTTTTTGTTTGCTTGTGTGCTATTTTGCTTGCTTGTCACGATGGCTCAAGATAATACTAAATTATGTGACTTCACCAATACCAACAACAATGATTTTATTAGCACTCTGATTCCTCCTCTTACCGATGCTGAATCTTGTGAAATTAATACTGCTTTGCCAAATCTTGTCATGAAAAATCCGTTTTCCGGCCTTCCTAGTGAAGATGCCGCTACCCATCTAAATAGCTTCGTTGATTTGTGTGATATGCAAAATAAGAAAGATGTGGATAATGATATTGTTAAATTGAAGCTATTTCCTTTTTCACTTAGAGATCGTGCTAAAGCTTGGTTTTCGTCTTTGCCTAAAAATAGTATTGATTCATGGAATAAGTGCAAAAGATGCTTTTATCTCTAAGTACTTTCCTCCCATTAAGATCATCTCTCTTAGAAACGATATTTTGAATTTTAAGCAACTTGATCATGAACATGTTGCACAAGCTTGGGAGAGAATGAAACTAATGATACGTAATTGCCCTACTCATGGTTTAAATTTGTGGATGATTATACAAATTTTTTATGCCAGATTGAATTTTGCTTCTAGAAATCTTTAGATTCGGCCGCGGGAGGCACTTTTATGGAAATCACTTTAGGAGAAGCTACTAAACTCCTAGATAATATTATGGTTAATTATTCTCAATGGCATACTGAAAGATCTACTAATAAAAAGGTGCATGCGATAGAAGAAATTAATGTTTTGAGTGGAAAGATGGATGAACTTATGAAATTATTTGCTAATAAGAGTGTTTCTTCTAATCCTAATGATATGCCCTTGTCTACTTTGATTGAGGATAATAATGAATCTATGGATGTGAATTTTGTTGGTAGGGACTATTTTGGTAACAACGCGTATAGAGGAAATTTTAATCCTAGGCCTTATCCTAGTAATCCATCTAATAATTATGGTAATTCCTACAACAATTCTTATGGAAATTATAATAATATGCCCTCTGATTTTGAATCTAATATTAAAGAATTTATTACTTCACAAAAAATTTTTAATGCTTTGATTGAAGAAAAATTGCTTAAGATTGATGAGTTGGCTAGGAACGTTGATAGAATTTCTCTTGATGTTGATTATTTGAAACTTAGATCTATTCCACCTAAGCATGATATCAATGAGTCTCTCAAAGCCATGAGAATTTCCATTGATGAGTGCAAAGAAAGAACCGCTAGGATGCGTGCTAAGAAAGATGCCTTTATAAGAGTGTGTTCTTCTAGTTCCTATGAAAATAATGATGAAGATCTAAAAGTTATTGATGTGTCCCCTATTAAATCTTTGTTTTGCAATATGAATCTTGATAATGATGGGACTGAATATGATCCACCGTTACCTAGAAGGCGTTCTAAGAATTCATAATTTTTTGATCTTGATGCTAAAATTGATAAAAGTGGGATTGAAGAAATTAAAACCATAGATGTTGCTAAACCCACTATTATGGATTTCAAGGAATTTAACTATGAAAATTGCTCTTTGATTGATTGTATTTCCTTGTTGCAATCTGTGCTAAATTCTCCTCATGCTTATAGTCAAAATAAAGCATTTACTAAACATATCATTGATGCCTTGATGCAATCTTATGTAGAAAAACTTGAATTGGAAGTTTCTATCCCTAGAAAGCTTTATGATGAGTGGGAACCAACTATTAAAATTAAAATTAAAGATCACGAATGCTATGCTTTATGTGATTTGGGTGCTAGTGTTTCCTTGATTCCAAAGATTTATGTGATTTGTTAGGTTTCCATGATTTTGGTGATTGCTCTTTAAACTTGCACCTTGCGGATTCCACTATTAAGAAACCTATGGGAAGAATTAATGATGTTCTTATTGTTGCAAATAGGAATTATGTGCCCCTAGATTTTATTGTTCTTGACATAGATTGCAATCCTTCATGTCCTATTATTCTTGGTAGACCTTTCCTTAGAATGATTGGTGCAATTATTAATATGAAGGAAGGAAATATTAGATTCCAATTTCCATTAAGGAAAGGCATGGAACACTTTCCTAGAAATAAAATTAAATTACCTTATGAATCTATTATGAGAGCCACTTATGGATTGCCTACCAAAGATGGCAATACCTAGATCTATCGTTGCTTGTTATGCCTAGCTAGGGGTGTTAAACGATAGCGCTTGTTGGGAGGCAACCCAATTTTATTTTTATTCCTTGCTTTTTGCTCCTGTTTAGTAATAAATAATTTATCTAGACTCTGTTTATGTTGTGTTTTTGTGTTTAATTAGTGTTTGTGCCAAGGAGAACCGTTGGGAAGACTTGAGGAAAGTCTTGTTACACTTGCTGTAAAAAACAGAAACTTTAGCGCTCATGAGAACTACTGCCATTTTTATTTTGCAGATGATTAATATATAAATTCCTCACGTCCATCAATTTATTTTAGAATTTTTGGGGTTCCAGATCTTGCGCTAGCTACAGATTATTACAGACTGTTCTGTTTTTGGCAGATTCTGTTTTTCGTGTGTTGTTTGCTTATTTTGATGAATCTATGGCTAGTAAAATAGTTTATAAACCATAGAGAAGTTGGAATAAAGTAGGTATAACACCAATATAAATAAATAATGAGTTCATTACAGTACCTTGAAGTGGTCTTTTGTTTTCTTTCGCTAACGGAGCTCACGAGATTTTCTACTTTAAGTTTTGTGTTGTGAAGTTTTCAAGTTTTGGGTAAAGATTTGATGGATTATGGAACAAGGAGTGGCAAGATACTAAGCTTGGGGATGACCATGGCACCCCCAAGATAATCTAAGGACACCTAAAAGCCAAAGCTTGGGGATGCCCCGGAAGGCATCCCCTCTTTTGTCTACTTCTATCGGTAACTTTACTTGGAGCTATATTTTTATTTGCCACATGATATGTGTTTTGCTTGGAGAGTCTTGTATGATTTGAGTCTTTAATTTTAGTTTACCACAATCATCCTTGATGTACACACCTTTTGAGAGAGCCATACATGATTTGGAATTTGTTAGAATACTCTATGTGCTTCGCTTATATCTTTTGAGTTATGTAGTTTTGCTCTAGTACTTCACTTATATATTTTAGAGCATGGTGGTGGATTTGTTTTATAGAAACTATTGATCTCTCATGCTTCACTTAGATTATTTTGAGAGTCTTAAATAGCATGGTAATTTTCTTAAAACCCTAATATGCTTGGTATACAAGATTAGTAATAAAACTTTCTTATGAGTGTGTTGAATACTATGAGAAGTTCGATGCTTGATAATGTTTTGAGATATGAAGATGGTGATATTAAAGTTATGCTAGTTGAGTAGTTGTGAATTTGAAGAATACTTGTGTTAAAGTTTGTGATTCCCAGAGCATGCACGTATGGTGAACCGTTATGTGATGAAGTCGGAGCATGATTTATTTTTTTGATTGTCTTCCTTATGAGTGGCGGTCGGGGACGAGCGATGGTCTTTTCCTACCAATCTATCCCCCTAGGAGCATGCGCGTAATACTTTGCTTTGATAACTTGTAGATTTTTGCAATAAGTATATGAGTTCTTTATGACTAATGTTGAGTCCATGGATTATACGCACTTTTCTCACCCTTCCACCTTTGCCAGCCTCTCTAATACCGCGCACCTTTCGCCGGTATCATACACCCACCATATACCTTCCTCAAAACAGCCACCATACCTACCTATTATGGCATTTCCATAACCATCCTGAGATATATTGCCATGCAACTTTCCACCGTTCCATTCATTATGACACACTCCATCATTGTCATATTTCTTAGCATGATCATGTAGTCGACATCGTATTTGTGGCAAAGCCACCATTCATAATTCTTTCATACATGTCACTTGTGAGTCATTGTATATCCCGGTACACCGCCGGAGGCATTCATATAGAGTCATATTTTGTTCTAAGTATAGAGTTGTAATTGTTGAGTTGTAAGAAAATAAAAGTGTGATGGTCATCATTATTAGAGCATTGTCCCAGTGAGGAAAGAATGATGGAGACTATGATTCCCCCACAAGTCGGGATGAGACTCCGGACGAAAAATAAAAAAGAAAGAAAGAAAAGAGGCCATAAAAAAGAAAAAAGGCCCAAATAAAAAAAGAGAGAAAAAGAGAGAAGGGGCAATGCTACTATCCTTTTACCACACTTATGCTTCAAAGTAGCACCATGATATTCATAGTAGAGAGTCTCTCATTTCGTCACTTTCATATACTAGTGGGAATTTTTCATTATAGAACTTGTCTTGTATATTCCAATGACGGGCTTCCTCAAATTGCCCTAGGTCTTCATGAGCAAGCAAGTTGGATGCACACCCACTTAGTTTCTTTTTGAGCTTTCATATACTTATAGCTCTAGTGCATCCGTTGCATGGCAATCCCTACTCACTCACATTGATATCTATTGATGGGCATCTCCATAGCCCGTTGATACGCCTAGTTGATGTGAGACTATTTTCTCCCTTTTTGTCTTCTCCACAACCACCATTCTATTCCACCTATAGTGCTATGTCCATGGCTCACGCTCATGTATTGCGTGAAGATTGAAAAAGTTAGAAAACACCAAAAGTATGAAACAATTGCTTGGCTTGTCATCAGGGTTGTGCATGATTTAAATATTTTGTGTGGTGAAGATGGAGCATAGCCAGACTATATGATTTTGTAGGGATAACTTTCTTTGGCCATTATATTTTGAGAAGACATAATTGCTTTGTTAGTATGCTTGAAGTATTATTATTTTTATGTCAATATGAACTTTTGTCTTGAATCTTTCGGATCTGAATATTCATACCACAATTAAGAAGAATTACATAAAAAATATGCCAAGTAGCACTCCGCATCAAAAATTCTGTTTTTATCATTTACCTACTCGAGGACGAGCAAGAATTAAGCTTGGGGATGCTTGATACGTCTCCAACGTATCTATAATTTTAGATTCCTCCATGTTATATTATCTACTGTTTTGGACATTATTGGGCTTCATTATCCACTTTTATATTATTTTTGGGACTAACCTATTAACCGGAGGCCCAGCCCAGAATTGTTGTTTTTTGCGTGTTTTAGGGTTTCGAAGAAAAGGAATATCAAACGGAGTCCAAACGGAATGAAACCTTCGGGAACGTGATTTTCTCAACGAACAAGACCCGGGAGACTTGGACCCTATGTCAAGACACAAAAGAGGAGGCCACGAGGTAGGGGGGCGCGCCCACCCCCACCAGGCGCGTCCTCCACCCTCGTGGGCCCCCTGTTGCTCCACCGATGTACTCCTTCCTCCTATATATACCTACGTACCCCCAAACGATCAGATACGGAGCCAAAGACCTAATTCCACCGCTGCGACTTTCTGTATCCACGAGATCCCATCTTGGGGCCTGTTCCGGAGCTCCGCCGGAGGGGGCATCAATCACGGAGGGCTTCTACATCAACACCATAGCCCCTCCGATGAAGTGTGAGTAGTTTACCTCAGACCTACGGGTCCATAGTTATTAGCTAGATGGCTTCTTCTCTCTTTTTGGATTTCAATACAATGTTCTCCCCCTCTCTTGTGGAGAACTATTCGATGTAATCTTCTTTTTGTGGTGTGTTTGTTGAGACTGATGAATTGTGGGTTTATGATCAAGTCTATCTATGAACAATATTTGAGTCTTCTCTGAATTCTTTTATGTATGATTGGTTATCTTTGCAAGTCTCTTCGAATTATCAGTTTGGTTTAGCCTACTAGATTGATCTTTCTTGCAACGGGAGAAGTGCTTAGCTTTGGGTTCAATCTTGCGGTGTCCTTTCCTAGTGACAGTAGGGGCAGCAAGGCACGTATTGTATTGTTGCCATCGAGGATAACAAGATGGGGTTTTCATCATATTGCATGAGTTTATCCCTCTACATCATGTCATCTTGCTTAAGGCGTTACTCTGTTTTTAACTTAATACTCTAGATGCATGCTGGATAGCGGTTGATGAGTGGAGTAATAGTAGTAGATGCAGGCAGGAGTCGGTCTACTTGTCTCAGACGTGATGCCTATATACATGATCATACCTAGATATTCTCATAACTATGCTCAATTCTGTCAATTGCTCAACAGTAATTTGTTTACCCACCATAGAATACTTATGCTCTCGAGAGAAGCCACTAGTGAAACCTATGGCTCCCGGGTCTATCTTTATCATATTAATCTCCTACTACTTAGTTATTTCCTTTGATCTTTACTTTGCCTTTATTTTACTTTGCATCTTTATCACAAAAATACCAAAAATATTATCTTATCATATCTATCAGATCTCACTCTCGTAAGTGGCCGTGTAGGGATTAACAGCCCCTATTCGCATTGGTTGCGAGGATTTATTTGTTTTGTGCAGGTACAAGGGACTCGCGCGTAGCCTCCTACTGGATTGATACCTTGGTTCTCAAAAACTGAGGGAAATACTTACGCTACTTTGCTGCATCATCCCTTCCTCTTCAGGGAAAACCAACACAGTGCTCAAGAGGTAGCAGCGAGCAGATATTTTCGATGCATGTGGGATTGGGAACAAGAACCATCGCACACGGTCCAGAGATAACAACCGTGTGTTATGAACAGAAAAACCCTCGAAGCGGGCAGATATTTTTGAGAGGGGGAGCCTCGTGGAGTGCAATGTACTATGCGGATGTGTGCGTGACAGGTGCAGCGGCGTGGCACACGGTTAGTTTGAGTGAACCGTGCTTGTTGTGTCATCCGACTTGTCTAATGTTCATAATTTTGGCGAAAAATAACGTGGGAGAGGGTTAGAACACAAACACACTTGCATCTGGACCCAATTTATGTATCAAAAGGGTGGTTTGATTTTCAAATACCAAATGCAACTTCGATGTGTCACCTCTCTCGCAAAGCACAGGGTATTGCTTTCTCCCACCCTCTCGTGTTGGCAAGAAGAGAATCCTAAGCTATGAATGCATGCCCTCTCCCCCTCAACCGAGGTTCACCTAGCAAAGTGCGAAGTAGCTAGAAGCCCCCCTCCTCCCTCGTGTCGGCACAAAGGGAATCCTAAGCTATATATGAATGCATGCCCCCCCCTCAACCGAGGTTCACCTAGCAAAGTGCGAAGTAGCTAGCAACCCCCCTCCTCCCTCTTGTCTCCACGAAGGGAATCCTAAGCTGTATATGAATGCATGCCCCCAACCGAGGTTCACCATAGCAAAGTGCAAAGTATCTAGCAGCCCCCCTCCCTCGTGTCGGCACAAAGGGAATCCTAAGCTATGAATGCATGCCCCCCAACCGAGGTTCACCTAGCAAACTGTGAAGTAGAGCTAGCAGCTCCCCTCCCTCGTGTCGGCACGAAGGGAATCCTAGCTAAGTTGTGAATGCATGCCTTCCCCCCAACCGAGGTTCACCATAGCAAAGTGCGAAGTAGCTAGCAGCCACCCCTCCCTCGTGTCGGCACGATGGGAATCCTAAGCTATGAATGCACATGCCCCCCAACCGAGGTTCACCTAGCAAAGTGCGAAGTAGCTAGCAGCCCCCCTTGTGTCGGCATGAAGGGAATCCTAAGCTATGAGCATGCCCCTCCCCCCCAACCGAGGTTCACCTAGCAAAATGCAAAGTAGCTAGCAGCCCCCACCCCCCTTGTGTCGCCACAAAGGGAATCCTAATTAAGCTATGAATGCATGCCCCCCCAACGAGGTTCACCTAGCAAAGTGCGATGTAGCACCCCCCCGCCCACACACACACTTTCAGTCGGCGGGCCAGAGAGGCATATATCTCACCAAGATGGATCATAAAACGGACCAAGAATAATCCACCTTGGTCGTACAACCTCTCTCTTGTTGTTGGTCAAAGTGATGGCCATCCATGCGACCCCGGAGATGGGCTAGCTTGCCAATAATCACTCAAGTAGCTAGTCTCCGAAGACAACCACTGCATGCGTGTGGCCCAAACATATGTATGGATAGGTGTGTTTTTGAGTAACAATGAACAACTTTGGATCCCCACACTGAGTGAGGGTTAGGTTGACGATGCATATGTATGTTACACCACACTTCAAGCCAACGACGGGGATTCATATATGCGTGCATGCGTGTAGTATATGCGCTCAAACTTAATTAGGTTTGGATCTCACCATGACCTATACTATGATAACACTAACCAAATGAAGAATCCGCCATGGTAACCTATCTTGTTGTTGGTCAAGGTGATCATGGATGTCCACGCGGGCCCACGAATATATAGGCTTGTCGCCGATAACCACGTGAGGGGGTGTATCGTTCGAAGGCAACAACTACATGCATATGTATGGAGGTGATGTGTGCGTGCATGTTTGAATACACAACATTGATCTGGTGGGTGTGTCAAAAATCATACACTAGCTCCCCACACAGAGCGAGATCGGTTCATGATGGTGTCGTTGTACTAGCCACTTCGACTCGATGGGAGGGATTCATGCGTACACATGCATATGTATGTGCTCAAAGTGTATCATGCATGTAATCCCAGAGAAAAAATAATAATCCCCTCCTAAGTCAAATTAACCTCTCTTGTTGCGAGGCAAAAAGAAGTGATGGACCAAACGGGCCCACAGATGGAAAGCATCGATATCACTGATGGACAACCACCACCACTTTGCATGTGGGCCAACCATATATATGTTGAATACCCAAAATGCACAACTTTGATGTGCCACATGCCTCAAAAACCGTAAACCATGCACCCACACAGAGCGAAGTGCATATCAAGCGTACTACATATGATGGTCCCCTTCCCCCCTCTTCACCTCATACTATATGCTCTGCCGTAATATATGTACAACCCAAAAGAATCGTCATCGACAGTGAAATTAATTAACCTCTCCCGATGTAGGTCAAAGTGATGCATGCATGCATGCATCGATGATGGCCTCGTGGGCCCACAGATGGAAGCTTCACGCGTGAGTGTCCTAGCTAGGATATATATGCATGTGGCCCAAAAAGGTGTTGTGTGATGTTTGAATAACCAATTTCACAATTTTGATGTGGCACGTGCCTCGGTAACCAAAAAGTCCCGACACTGAGTGAGGTGTACTTGTTCACGGACGCATACGTATAGTATATATGCTAGTCCCCTCCCACCTCTTCGACACGTACTATATACCACCATAACACAAACAAAAAAGATTATACCTTGCTGGTCAAATTAACCTCACTGCCGACTGTTCATCAAAGTGATGGACGACGACCTCGCGGGCCCACAGAAAGCATCACACGCGAGTTTCGAGTGTCGTGTAGGATAACCATCGACTGTATGTGGCCAAAACATTTATGTATGAAATGGTTGTGTAATGTTTTAAATAACGATTTCACGACTCTGATGTGGCACCAGCCTGCCTAACAAAACGGCCAACCCACACGGTGGCTCACAACTCGTAGTGTACTGCAAGCCACCCGCCACCCCACCCCCAAACGCACACACCCACACACACACCGCGAATCCACTGCAACTACGATGCATGTTAAATTAATTATCCCGCGGTGAACATACATGTTACCAAAGGAGGGACATTTTAATTTCAAAAAAATCATAGAGATCATTAAGACGTTTTAGTACATTGACTGATTGATTTTATATGGGTATAATGTGCAAAAATCAAATTTGAGCTACATGCACACGTGACAGTGCACCTAAATGGATTGCAAAAACACATGTGTCTCAGTGGGTGCATGTTTACTCCCCATGCAACAAATTTCAAACATTGAGAATCATGGTTTTTAAATTCTAGTACATCCAAAACTTATTTGAAGTTCATGAAACTTATCGTGTTGTCATATGGACACCAATACAAAGTGGCATTGTACTTTTTATTTGTCAAATTTGGGACCAATTTTGATGTAATCTTTATCTAATTACAGGCGGGAGATTATTAATAATTGGGAACCAATATCCCAAACGGATTATTTATTCGAATCGTGAGCGTTAGACCAACAATGGATACATGCCATGCTTCGGTTAAGCAATAAAAAGCGGCAACATTAATCATCCAAATAGAAAAACAATATACGTGCCGCCGCGCGACCCGTGTGGCGTGCGAGCGGGCTTGAGTTGATGGGACGCATGCGAGTAGTCCGCCGCGCTGGCAGACGGGGAGGCGTGCGTGCAGGTGTGTGAATTGACGAAGGTGTGCTCGCTTCGTAGTGTCATCGGGAGGCGTGTGAGTAGCTGTGTGAAACTTTGGTAGGCATGCTAGTAGTCCAGTGCGTAGGCTCACCGGGAGGCGAGCCATTGGTTTGACCACCGCCCGTCTCTCTCTCTCAACTCCCACTACTCCATATTAATGGTGCGCCTGAGCAGCCGCACCCCCTATCCTCGCTACGTACACACAATCCTCTCTCTCCGCTTGCAACCTCGACGCCGCTCTCAGTCCTCAAAGCCGTCAGTGTATGAGGATGCCGCCAAAGCGCCCAATCAGAGGGAGTGGCGATGTCGGGGCTGCTAAAGCACCGGAGGACGGTGTGGAGATGGAGACAGAGGTTGCCGTCACCACCGGCGAGTTATCGCTGCACCCTGACATCGTCGACGGCGTCGAGCTTCCACAGCCGGAGGCGGAGTTCCACACCGACTCCGATGACCACTCCGGCGACCACTCCAGCGACGACTCCGGTGACGACTCCGACGACGACGGACAGCTGGTTAGTCATCTATACCCATTTATGTGGCAAATAGATCATAGGGTTTCTATGGTTACTCCTGCCTCCCCCTTTTTGGAATATAAATCCTGTGGTTATGTTCTCCCAATCCATGAAATCTGAGTAAGTTTCGTTAGATCCGTGTAGTGTATTGATTGTTTGAATGGTACAGGTGATAAGTTATTAGTTGTTTCATCTGTGTAAATGATTTCTGCTAGTAATCCGACTAGGGTTAGTGTTCGTGCTAATAATTCCTAGTCAGGACTTGACAATTGATTTTGAATGACCTACCTATGTTTGCGCCATTATTTTCTTCAAGAGTGGTCTATACATAGACGATTGTGCTTAAAAATCGAACCATAATATCTGGATATGTATAAATAAATAGCCATAAATTCCTAATCCTACTCTACAGCATGTAATAAGTGATTTGATGCAAAATTTGTTTTACTATTTGTATAGGTGTTGTCCGACGATGTGGACAGCGAGGATGAAGATGTCCAAAGGAGGTACAATAGGCAAATCCTGAGGGAGCTTTATGCAGGAATGCATAACAGGCGTATTAGGACCTGGAACGGCGGCTATGGATGCCCATTTTGCAACCAGAAGCTTCATGCCGCGTATCTAAGTGTTCTGGCGCATGCAAGAGGACGGGCTGTTGGCTCCTTCAAGCAGAAGTATTCTCGTAGGGTGGCGCATGGCGCATATGCCGAGTGCCTGGAGAAGCTTCAGGATCGTGCAGGCAATCCGTCATTTTGCCTGCTACGTCAATCACACACGGTTTGCTCTAGCAAACCGTCGCCCCCAAAATTCTTTGTGGGACAGAAAACCCTCACCACCCAATTCAAAAAAGAAAAAGAAAACCCTCACCATCCCCATGTCACAAAAACCCTCACCCTGCCCGCCACCCACCTCGGCCCCTCCGGTACGTTCCCCATTCACACATGCACAAGCTCCTACGCGTCTATGCCATGGCACCGCCTATCGCGGCGGTAAACACTTAGCTCGACGCCTGCCGCCGCCGCTAGGCTGCCGGCCAAGCCCATCGCATTTCGCCACTTCCGCTTGCCACCGCCTATTGGCATCGACTTTCTCGACGCTGCTCGCGGTCGACCCAGCTCCGCTCGGTTGGGGAATCTGCCGTACTGAGGGTTCTTTCTCATGGACGACAAGGTAACTAACTTAATGAGATATTATCTCATCTCTTATCCCAGTTCATCTGCCTCCTTTAATCACCTGGCGGAAATCACTGTGAATTCATTTTTATTCAGTCTGATTTGAGGGTTTCTTTCATTCATAGAATGTACAGTGCACCGATACTTCAGGACTTGGCGACCGCCACCAGAGATTCCATCTCATCGTACCAGATAACTTGGGAACGTGCGTGATATGTTCAATCTCACCCTAAATCGGTTGGCATGGCCTACTTTCCTGAACATATTCTAAATATTGATACATTTGGATAAAAGATGACACATGCACCATATACGTCAAAGGAGATTCCCCCCTCTTCTTTCCATATTAGGCAAATTAATGATGTGTTGTTCTTTCGATTACTCTCATATTTCCATGACATCATGTTTACCCTATCTGTTTAATTATAGACTTTTGTCCTTCGATTTCAACTGTTGTACAGTTCTTTCAGTTTGGGCCCATATTTGCATGTTACCATATTTTCTTTAACAACCCTACCATTTTTTGCAGGACATCCCTCGCTATGCAACAGATTATGTAGTGCACAATTTTTCCCTTTACATACATCAAGGCTCCATGAATGTCATACTGCGCACAAACAATGGATTTACAATCGTTGCTACTGTAAGACTTGATGAGCGTGGTGACTCCTATTTTGGCACTGGCTTTTGGAATGAAATTGCAAGGTTTTATGTACTGAAAGCTGGCACTAAAATTGCACTGCACATAGAAGGGCCTGGTCATGAGATATGTGCTAACTTCCCCGACAAAATCATCCGTCCAGACTTTGTTCGAAGTAAGTTTTCTTTTCAACTATCTGCATATGTTGACTTACCCAACAATGTTAAATGAATTGTGTAGTATTTAAGCAACCAATTGCTATTCCCTTATCTTACTATATTCCTACCTAATAACTTCTAGTTACCAATACACTTTTCTGTTGCCCTGTTTTAACTAAATATTCCCCGTACTCCCATTTCTATCAGAAAGTGCCACTGACAAGGAGACTCCAGAGGTGGAGAACGGGGCTGCCAACAAGTGGAGGCGGGGCGAGCTAGAACCGCAAGCGACTCCAGCAAGCCTATACTTAATCAGCAGCCTCCCTGATGATATGTTGAGAGTCATCATCACCCTCCTCCCAATCAAATATGGGGCGTGGACAACCCTCCTTTCCCGGTGGTGGCGCCCCCTATGGAACTCCAGCCCTCTCGACCTCATTGACACCCACGAGCTTTGCCATGGCTATCGCAAAAGCTTGGATGCGTTCTCCAAGATCCTCGGCAGTCACCTTGGCCCAACCAAAGGCCTTAGAATGGGCAAGTTCCATTCCAACAGCAAGGACCGAGCCAAGCTTGACGACTGGTTCCAATCCCCCGCCCTAGATCAGCTCGAGGAGCTCACTTTTGATGATGGGCATATGCGGTCGCTGCCAACTTCCGCACTCCACCTCGCGCCCATGCTGCGCATCGCCAAGTTCAGGAACTACCATTTCCCGCCCCTTAATGACGCGCCCGCTCTTATTCTACCATGACTAAAGCAGCTCGAGCTCGTCGCCGTCTGCCTCTCAAAGGGTGACATGGAGTGCCTGCTCCGTGGCTGGGCTGCACTCTCCGGACATCACCTCCATGACTCTCCGGACTATTTATGTGTGTTGCTGGTGCGGCAGGAAGACATCACAAAAGGTGGACCACGGTATGGTCATCCAGGACACTCCTGCACTTGAGAGATTACTTGTAGTTGATCAAGAAGGTCCAACAAGAATCAATGTCATTTCTGCGCCAAAATTGACAGTGGTGGGCTACTCGTCTGACAAATACTCCGAACTTGTTATTGGATCCACACCCGTTCAGGCACAATAGCCACCTTCTACCTCTCCTTCTACAAATTAACATTATTTCTAATTCTAAAGATGTTTGTTCGTTTGTCATTCAGAAAATGATTCCGACAAGCTTGACCCCGAAACTGCACACAGTGAAGGTCTTGGCAGTAGAATCTATCGGGCCCGACCTGGAGCAAGTTATCAGTTTCTCGAGATGCTTTCCGTGCCTGGAGAAGCTATATATCGAGGTGATGTTCCTTTCATGTTAAATGTTAACCATAAGGGAGTTCAATTTGTGACACTTTTTCCAAGTTTACAATGACAATGTACTACGATTTCTGAAGGTTCTTTTGGAGGATTTCAATACATACATGCCCCCCATATTGGTTGCTTGATCCATATGGTTACAATCAATAAGCATTTCTCCTTTGGATTCATCTGTACTAGTTTTCTTAGGGAACTTTTCATCCACTCCAACCTCTTGTGAAGAAGGCTACATTTTTCTAGAATGTAATCAAATGCCCATGTTAATCATGTCAGGTCGAAGATGGCATGTTAGTGCATTTTACAAATCCTGCAAACCAAATAGCTAGGCCTGTAGTAATGTCCAAAACTGCATGTAGGCACTAACACGTTTTCTTCTTTTGCAGATAAGATTAGGCCCAGTGGTGGATAATGTGATACAATATAACAATCACGTCGAATGCCTAGATCTGCATCTATCAGAAATTACTTTGAACTCGTACCGAGGGACCATACCGGATATTATATTCACCAGGTTCTTTGTTCTTAGAGTAAGGGTGCTGAAGGAAATGAGGTTTTCCCTACATTTATTTCGCAAAAATGAATGGTCTGTTGATCAGCATCGGCGCCTGCGGCAGAATGGAGTAGGCTCCAAAAATGCTGAATTTCATTTTGGAACTTCAGATGACACAGTGATCGGAAGTCATCGGGTCAACCCCATATATGACTTCTCAGTGGTTGACCCCTTTGCAAAAATTGTGAGGTTTCGAAGCCAGACTTAGAAGCGGTGATATTAGTTTGAACCTCTCTGATATCCATGTTTAACGCATCAGCGTGAGCGTTTGCACCTGATGAGATGAATTTCATTTCTAATATCAGTTTGAACTTTGTAATCTTCGAATTTGAGCATATAACTCTGGAATTTGAACCTTGTAACATTTCGAGCTTTTGTGGTACAATCGTTGAAATGGCAGGGTATGAGACTCGTATATTGCTAGCACTATTTTGACCTTAATATGCAATGGTCTTAGATTTTATTAACCATTCTCGAATCAGTTTACCTTGTCGATCTCACATCACACGATCTGTATAGCTAACTCGACTGCGATCTTCGACATTATTGCACATAGTTGGTTTCTTCCACTGTGTGCACTATAGAGCGCATAATTAATTATCGCACTCGAGTGTCCACGCCTGGGGTGCGGTGGTGTCAAGCGTGCACTAGATTCTGGAATCCTCCGCTATGAACGCCGTGACAAGACGTGACAATTACAGGCCGGCCGTCCCCCATTTATTATTACAACGACCATTTAACCTACCCTTGTGTCTCTTCAACCTTTCGATCACGTCCCACCATTGCAAGAAGCACACCCACCATGAGAAATTCTTAGAGGGTATCCTGTGCGGCTCCAATGGCGCTCTAAGTGGCTGCCGACGACGAGCAGCAGTTCACCATGCATGTCATGGTGGACACCAACAGAAGGTTCATGGACCTTTCGGTGGTGTACACCAACGACCCGGTCTGGGCGGAGCACTCCATCCACATCATGGAGCTGTTGCTTGCCGAGGAGAAGTACAAGGTGGTCGGGTTAGACCTCGAGTACACCCGCGCTTGTGCCGGGTCTCGTCCCAAGGTCGCCGTCGCACAGATGTGTGTGCGCCACCACGTCCTTGTCTACCACTACTGCTTGGCCACAAGGTCTTGCGAGCGTTTCGCCAGGTTTGTCAACAGCCCCCATTACATGTTCGCTACAGTGGACATCACCAATGATGTAAAGGCGCTCGAGAGTTCGGGCATCGCCTGCCATAATCTTGTCGACATCTAGGGCCAATACAAGATCTAGGGCAGCAAGGAGCATGAGAAGGACTCACTGGTTCACCTCGCCGAGGCCATCATCGACCCCTACGATAGAGACATGAAGGATTCATGCAACAAGGACAAGCATGACTGGCACTCGGCCTGGATGGAGAAACTCGACAACACTCACGTCGTGTACGTGGCCAAGGAGGTGTGCACGAGCTACGACATGTACCGGAGGATCGTTGACATGAGGAAGTCCCTCCTTCCCCAAAACGGCCAGGGATCCAGCCGGAAGCAGAGCAATGGCAAGCGTCGTTGCAACAATAAGTAGATGATTAGATCCTCGTTTCTCCTACTTTAGTATGCACGTAATTTCTTACTTTGGTGTGTGCAAATGTTATGTGTGTAGTCACTTATGTAATTGTATGCTTAATTTGGTTATGCAATGCGGTCTTTTTAAGTATATATATTGATGCTCTATAGACAGAGCGTAGATGGTGTGCCGACAAAGAAAATCACATCGCACACGGACTAAACAATGGAACCCGTCGGTGATGTTTTCATCAATCACTCACAATTGTATACCAGCAATTGTTTGCTCACAACACACACGTCTTATTAGCAGCAACCGTCTATGTTCTTTTCGGTCTACAGACACATTTTTGATTACAGACCTGTTTGCCACGTATCACACACATCTTGTTAAGCTGAACCGTTTCTGTTCTCATGTCTCAACGCAAATAGTTCATCCGAGTGAACCGCATGTCGTATATCGCACACACCTTTGATTCGGCTATCCATTTCTTTTGTGTTGCCTAATCACAAACAGTTCATCCGAGTGAACCATATGCTGTGTATCGCACACGCCTCCATCTGGCTGCCCGTTTCTTTTATTCCTCCTCAACACAAACAGTTCATTGAACTGAATCGTATGTCCTTCACCGCACACACAACTAAAACCTGAACCATGTTTGATGCATCCATCATTGCAAATGCTTTACACATTTCTAACGGTTTTCATGCAACACCGTTTGCGATTATGTCATCACACATAGTTTCTCGACGGGTCTCTGATCGTAGTGTCGCGTTAGCAGCATCCTGCAGTAGTGATCTAACATAAAACACAATCTCTATATTACCCCCCATGGTTCAGAGAAAATGAGAAACTATATGGAAACAAAAGCTTTTGTCACACATTCCTAATCTTTCTTCAGATAACCCCAACAGTTAACAGTGCCAAACAAAGAACTTAGCCATTATTAGAATACTCAGGGAGAACACTTATACCTTGAAATTTAGTGAGGGATCATCTTATAATGCTACCGTCATACTAAGCAAAATAAGATGCATAAAAGATAAACATCACATGCAATCAAAATATGTGACATGATATGGCCATCATCATCTTGTGCCTTTGATCTCCATCTCCAAAGCACCGTCATGATCTCCATCGTCACCGGCTTGATACCTTGATCTCCATTGTAACGTCGTTATCATTTTTCCAAATAATGCTTCTACGACTATCGCTACCGCATAGTGATAAAGTAAAGCAATTACATGGTGATTGCATTTCATACAATAAAGGGACAACCATAAGGCTCCTGCCAGTTGCCGATAACTTTTACAAAACATGATCATCTCATACAACAACGTATATCACATCATGTCTTGACCATATCACATCACAACGTGCCCTGCAAAAACAAGTTAGACATCCTCTACTTTGTTGTTGCAAGTTTTACGTGGCTGCTATGGGCTTCTAGCAAGAACCGTTCTTACCTACGCATAAAAACCACAACGATTTTTCGTCAAGTGTGTTGTTTTAACCTTCAACAAGGACCGGCCGTAGTAAAATTCGATTCAACTAAAGTTTGAGAAACCGACACCCGTCAGCCACCTTTATGCAAAATAAGTTGCATGTCTGTCGGTGGAACCGGTCTCATGAAGGTGGTCATGCAAGGTTGGTCCGGGCCGCTTCATCCAACAATACAGCCGAATCAAAATAAGACGTCGGTGGTATGCAGTATGACTATTATCGCCCAAAACTCTTTGTGTTCTACTCGTGCATATCATCTACGCATAGACCTGGCTCTGATACCATTGTTGTGAAATGTAGCATGCAATTTCAAAAATTGCCCTATGATCACGCAAGATCTATCTAGGAGATGCATAGCAACAAGAGGGGGAGAGTGTGTCCACGTACCCTTGTAGACCGAAACCGGAAGCGTTAGGTTAACACGGTTGATGTAGGGAGCGGGCGAGGCTACCCCTTGTGGGCTGCTTCCCCTCTCCCCTATGGCCCATGTAGGCCCAATATTCCCCCGGGGGGTTCCGGTAACCCCTCGGTACTTCGGAAAAATACCCGAATCACTCGGAACCATTCCGATGTCCGAATACAACCTTCCAATATATGAATATTTAGCTCTCGACCATTCCGAGACTCCTCGTTATGTCCGTGATATCATCCGGGACTCCGAGCAAACTTCGGTCACCAAAACACATAACTCATAATACAAATCATCATCGAACGTTAAGCGTGCGGACCCTACGGGTTCGAGAACTATGTAGACATGACTGAGCCATATCTCTGGTCAATAACGAATAGCGGAACCTGGATGCTCATATTGGCTCCTACATATTCTATGAAAATCTTTATCGGTCAAACCGCATAACAACATATGTTATTCCCTTTGTCATCGGTATGTTACTTGCCTGAGATTCGATCGTCGGTATCATCATACCTAGTTCAATCTCGTTATCGGCAAGTGGCTTTACTCGTTCCATAATGCATCATCCCACAACTAACTCATTAGTTACATTGCTTGCAAGGCTTATAGTGATGTGCATTACCGAGAGGGCCCAGAGATACCTCTCCGATACACGGAGTGACTAATCCTAATCTCGATCTATGCCAACTCAACAAACACCTTCGGAGACACCTGTAGAGCATCTTTATAATCACCCAGTTACGTTGTGATGTTTGATAGCACACAAGGTGTTCCTCCGGTATTCGGGAGTTGCATAATCTCATAGTTAGAGGAATATGTATAATTCATGAAGAAAGCAATAGCAATAAAGCTAAATGATCATAATGCTAAGCTAACGGATGGGTCTTGTCCACCACATCATTCTCTAATGATGTGATTGTTGGGGAACGCAGTATTTCAAAAAAATCCTATGATCACGCAAGATCTATCTAGGAGATGCATAGCAACGAGAGGGGAGAGTGTGTCTACATACCCTCATAGACCGAAAGCGGAAGCGTTTAGTAACACGGTTGATGTAGTCGAACATCTTCGCGATCCAATCGATGAAGTACCGAATGTACAACACCTCCGTGTTCAGCACACGTTCAGCTCGATGACGTCACTACAACGATATGACCGAGGTGTGTAACTATGGAGGGGGCACCACACACGGCTAAGAGAAGACTTGGTGTCCTTTGGGGTGCCCCCTGCCCGCGTGTATAAAGGAGGGAGGGGGAGAGGTTGGCCTCCTAGGGGCGCGCCAAGAGTATGGAGTCCTACTAGGACTTCCAAGTCCTAGTAGGAATCCCTTTCCTTTTCGGAGTAGGAGAGAAGGAAAGATGGAAGAGAGAGGGAGTAGGAAAAGGCAAGGGGGCGCCGCCCCCTTCCCCTAGTCCAATTCAGACCCATGGGGGGCACCTCCCCTTGGCTTGCCTCCTCTTTTCCCGTATGGCCCAATAAGGCCCATTACTTCTCCCGGTGAATTCCCATAACTCCCCGGTACTCCAAAAATACCCGAATCACTCGGAACTTTTCCGATGTCTGAATATAGCCTTCCAATATATGAATCTTTACCTCTCGACCATTTCGAGACTCCTCGTCATGTCCGTGATCTCATCTCGGACTCTGAACATACTTCGGTCATCAAATCACATAACTCATAATACAAATCATCATCGAACGTTAAGCATGCGGACCCTACGGGTTCGAGAACTATGTAGACATGACTGAGACACATCTCCAGTCAATAACCAATAGCGGAACCTAGATGCTCATATTAGTTCCTACATATTCTATGAAGATCTTTATCGATCAAACCGCATAACAACATACGTTGTTCCGTTTGTCACCGGTATGTTACTTGCCCGAGATTCGATCACCGGTATCATCATACCTAGTTCAATCTCATTACCGGCAAGTCTCTTTACTTGTTCCGTAATGCATCATCCCGCAACTAACTCATTAGTCACATTGCTTGCAAGGCTTATAGTGATGTGCATTACCGAGAGGGCCCAAAGATACCTCTCCGATACACGGAGTGACAAATCTTAATCTCTATCTATGCCAACTCAACAAACACCATCGGAGACACCTGTAGAGCATCTTTATAATCACCCAGTTATGTTTTGACGTTTGATAGCACACAAGGTGTTCCTCCGGTATTTGGGAGTTGCATAATCTCATAGTGAAAGGAACATGTATAAGTCATGAAGAAAGAAATAGCAATAAAAGTAAACGATCATTATGCTAAGCTAACGGATGGGTCTTGTCCATCACATCATTCTCTAATGATGTGATCCCATTCATCAAATGACAATACATGTCTATGGTTAGGAAACTTAACCATCTTTGATTAACGAGCTAGTCTAGTAGAGGCATACTAGGGACACTCTGTTTGTCTATGTATTCACACATGTACTAAGTTTCTAGTTAATACAGTTCTAGCATGAATAATAAACATTTTTCATGATATAAGGAAATATAAGTAACAACTTTATTATTGCCTCTAGGGCATATTTCCTTCAGTCTCCCACTTGCACTAGAGTCAATAATCTAGTTCACATCGTCATGTGATTTAACACCAATAGTTCACATCTTTATGTGATTAGTTCACATCTCCATGTGACTAATACCCAAAGGGTTTACTAGAGTTAATAATCTAGTTCACATCGCTATGTGATTAACACCCAAAGAGTGATCATGTTTTGCTTGTGAGAGAAGTTTAGTCAACGGGTCTGCCACATTCAGATCCATATGTATTTTGCAAAATTTTCTATGTCTACAATGCTCTGCATGGATCTACTCTAGCTAATTGCTCCCACTTTCAATATGTATCCAGATTGAGACTTAGAGTCACCCGGATCGGTGTAAAAGCTTGCATCGATGTAACTCTTTACGACGAACTCTTTATCACCTCCATAACTGAGAAATATCTCCTTAATCTTCTAAGGATAATTTTGACCGCTCTCCGGTGATCCACTCCTGGATCAATATCGTACCCCCTTTCCAAACTCATGGCAAGGTACACAATAGGTTTGGTACTCATCATAACATACTTTATAGAACCTATGGCTGATGCATAGGGAATGACTTTCATTCTCTTTCTATTTTCTGCTGTGGTCGTGTTTTGAGTCTTACTCAACCTTGCAATATAGGCAAGAACTCCTTCTTTGACTGTTCCATTTTGAACTACTTCAAAATCTTGTCAAGGTATGTACTCATTGAAAAATCTTATCAAGCGTCTTGATCTATCTCTATAGATCTTGATGCCCAATATGTAAGCAGTTTCACCGAGGTTTTTCTTTGAAAAACTCCTTTCAAACACCCCTTTATGCTTTCCAGAAAATTCTACATCATTTCCAATCAACAATATGTCATTCACACATGCTTATCAGAAAGGCTGTAGTGCTCCCACTCACTTTCTTGTAAATACAAGCTTCACCGCAAGTCTGTATAAAACTATATACTTTGATCAACTCATCAAAGTGTATATTCCAACTCCGAGATGCTTGCACCGGTCCATAGATGGATCGCTGGAGTTTGCATATTTTTTTAGCACCTTTAGGATTGACAAAACCTTCTGGGTGCATCATATACAACTCTTCTTTAATAAATCCATTAAGGAATGCAGTTTTGACATCCATTTGTCAGATTTCATAAAATGTGGCAATTGCTAACATGATCTGGACAGACTTTAAGCATCGATACAAGTGAGAAAATCTCATTGTAGTCAACACCTTGAACTTGTCAAAAACCCTTTTCGACAGATCAAGCTTTGTAGATAGTAACACTACTATCAGCGTCCGTCTTCCTCTTGAAGATCCATTTATTCTCAATGTCTTGCCGATCATCGGGCAAGTCCACCAAAGTCCACTCTTTGTTCTCATACATGGATTCTATATTAGATTTCATGGTCTCAAGACATTTCGCGGAATCTGGGCTCATCATCGCTTCCTCATAGTTCCTAGGTTCATCATGGTCTAGTAACATGACTTCCAGAACAGGATTACCGTACCACTCTGGTGCGGATTGTGCTCTGGTCGACCTACGGGGTTCAGTAGTAACTTGATCTGAAGTTTCATGATCATCATCATTAACTTCCTCACTAATTGGTGTAGGCATCACTAGAACTGATTTTTGTGATGGAACATTTTCCAATTCGGGAGAAGGTACAATTACGTCATCAAGTTCTACTTGCCTCCCACTCACTTCGTTCGAGAGAAACTCCTTCTCTAGAAAGGATCCATTCTTAGCAATCAATATCTTGTCTTCGGATTTGTGATAGAAGGTGTACCCAACAGTCTCCTTTGGGTATCCTATGAAGACACATTTCTCCGATTTGGGTTCGAGCTTATCAGGTTGAAGCTTTTTCACATAAGCATCGCAGCCCCAAACTTTTAAGAAACGACAGCTTTGGTTTCTTGCCCAACCATAGTTCATATGGTGTCGTCTCAACGGATTTAGATGGTGCCCTATTTAACGGGAATGCAGCTGTCTCTAATGCATAGCCCCAAAACGATAGTGGTAAGTCGGTAAGAGACATCATACATAACACCATATCTAATAAAGTACGGTTATGACGTTCGGACACACCATTACGTTATGGTGTTCCAGGTGGCATGAGTTGTGAAACTATTCCACATTGTTTTTAAATGAAGGCCAAACTCATAACTCAAATATTTGCCTCCACGATCAGATCGTAGAAACTTTTATTTTCTTGTTACGATGGTTCTCAACTTCACTCTGAATTTCTTTGAACTTTTCAAATGTTTCAGACTTGTGTTTCATTAAGTAGATATACATATATCTGCTCAAATCATTTGTGAAGGTCAGAAAATAATGATACCCGCCGCGAGCCTCAACACTCATCAGACCGCATACATCAGTATGTATTATTTCCAATAAGTCAGTTTCTCGCTCCATTGTTTCGGAGAACGGAGTCTTAGTTATCTTACCCATGAGGGATGGTTCGCAAGCATCAAGTGATTCATAATCAAGTGATTCCAAAAGCCCATCAGCATGGAGTTTCTTCATGCGCTTTACACCAATTTGACCTAAACGATAGTGCCACAAGTATGTTGCACTATCATTATCAACTTTGCATATTTTGGCATCAATATTATGAATATGTGTATCACCATGATCGAGATTCAATAAACCATTCACATTGGGTGTATGACCATAGAAGGTTTTATTCATGTAAATAGAACAATAATTATTCTCTGACTTAAATGAATAAACGTATTGCAATGAACATGATCCAATCATATTCATGCTCAACGCAAACACCAAATAACATTTATTTAGGTTCAACACTAATCCCGAAGGAAGAGGGAGTGTGCGATGGTGATCTTATCAATCTTGGAATCATTTCCAACACACATCGTCACCTCGCCCTCAACTAGTCTCTGTTCATTTTGTAATTCCTGTTTCAAGTTACTAATCATAGCAACTGAACCGGTATCAAATACCCAGGGGCTACTATGAACACTAGTAAAGTACACATCAATAACATGTATATCATATATACTTTTGTTCACTTTGCCATCCTTCTTATCCGCCAAGTATTTGGGGCAGTTCTGCTTCCAGTGACCAATTTCCTTTGCAGTAGAAGCACTCAGTTTCAGGCTTGGGCCTAGCTTTGGGCTTCTTCATGGGAGTGGCAACTTGCTTGTCATTCTTATTGAAGTTCCCTTTCTTTTCCTTTGCCCTTTTTCTTGAAACTAGTGGTCTTGTCAACCATCAACACTTGATGCTTTTTCTTGATTTCTACCTTCACCGATTTCAGCATCGCGAAGAGCTCGGGAATCATTTTCGTCATCCCTTGCATATTATAGTTTATCACGAAGTTCTAGTAGCATGGTGATAGTGACTAGAGAACTTTGTCAATCACTATCTTTATCTGGAAGATTAACTCCCACTTGATTCAAGTGATTGTACTACCTAGACATTCTAAGTACATGCTCACTGGCTGAGCCATTCTCCTCCATCTTCTAGGCAAAGTACTTGTCAGAGGTCTCATACCTCTCGACACGGGCATGATACTGAAATACCAATTTCATCTCTTGGAACATCTCATATGCTCCATGTCGTTCAAAACATTTTTGAAGTCCTGGTTCTAAGCTGTAAAGCATGGTGCACTAAACTATCAAGTAGTCATCCTACCGAGCTTGCCAAATGTTCATAACGTCTGCATATGCTCCTGCAAAAGGTCCGTCACCTAGCGGTGCATCAAGGACTTAATTCTTCTGTGCAGCAATGATGATAGTCCTCAGATCACGGACCTAGTTCGCATCATTGCTACCATCATCTTTCAACTTATTTTTCTCTAAGAACATATCAAAAATAAACGGGGAGTTACATCGCAAGCTATTGATCTACAACATAGATATACAAATACTATCAGGACTAAGTTTATGATAAATTAAAGTTCAATTTAATCATATTACTTAAAAACTCCCACTTAGATAGACATCCCTCTACTCATCTAAATGATCACGTGATCCATATCAACTAAACCATGTCTGATCACCACGTGAGATGGAGCAGTTTTCAATGGTCAACATCACTATGTTGATCATATCTACTATATGATTCACGTTTGACCTTTCGGTCTCAGTGTTCCGAGGCCATATCTGCATATGCTAGGCTCGTCAAGTTTAACCCAAGTATTCTGCACATGCAAAACTGGCTTGCACCCATTGTATGTGAACGTAGAGCTTATCACACCCGATCATCACGTGGTGTCTCGGCATGACGAACTGTAGCAACGGTGCATACTTAGGAAGAACACTTATACCTTGAAATTTAGTGAGGGATCATCTTATAATGCTACCACCGTACTAAGCAAAATAAGATGCATAAAGGATAAACATCACATGCAATCAAAATATGTGACATGATATGGCCATCATCATTTGTGCCTTTGATCTCCATCTCCAAAGCACCGTCATGATCTCCATTGTCACCGGCATGACACCATGATCTCCATCATCTTAATCTCTATCAATGTGTTGTCACATGGTTGTCTCGCTAACTATTGCTTTTGCAACTATTGCTATCGCATAGCGATAAAGTAAAGCTCCTGCCTGTTGCTGATAACTTTAACAAAACATGATCATCTCATAAAACAATTTATATCTTATCACGTCTTGACCATATCACATCACAACATGCCCTGCAAAAACAGGTTAGACGTCCTTTACTTTGTTGTTGCAAGTTTTACGTGGCTGCTACGGGCTTCTAGCAAGAACGGTTATTATCTACGCATCAAAACCACAATGATTTTTCGTCAAGTGTGCTGTTTTAACCTTCAACAAGGACCGGCCATAGTCAAAGTCGATTCAACTAAAGTTGGAGAAACACACACCCGCCAACCACCTGTGTGCAAAGCACATCGGTAGAACCAGTCTCATGAAAGCGGTCATGTAATGTCGGTCCGAGCCGCTTGATCCAACAATACCACCGAATCAAAGTAAGACGTTGGTGGTAAGCAGTATGGCTATTATTGCCCACAACTCTTTGTGTTCTCTCATGCATATAACATCTATGCATAGACCTGGCTCGGATGCCACTGTTGGGGAACACAATATTTCAAAAAAAAAATCCTACGATCACGGAAGATCTATCTAGGAGATGCATAGTGAAGAGAGGGGAGAGTGTGTCTACGTACCCTCGTAGACCGAAAGCAGAAGCGTTTAGTAACGCAGTTAATGTAGTCAAACGTCTTCGCGATCCAACCGATCAAGTACCGAATGTATGACACCTCCGTGTTTAGCACACGTTCAGCTCGATGACGTCCCTCGAGCTCTTGATCTAGTTGAGGACGAGGGAGAGTTTCATCAGCACGATGGCATGTTGACGGTGATGATGAAGTTATCGGCGCAGGGCTTCGCCTAAGCACTACAACGATATGACCGAGGTGTGTAACTGTGGAGGAGGGCACCGCACACGGCTAAGAGAAGACTTGGTGTCCTTTGGGGTGCCCACTGCCCATGTATATAAAGTAGGGAGGGAGAGAGGTTGGCCCCCTAGGGGCGCGCCAAGAGTATGGAGTCCTACTAGGGCTTCCAAGTCCTAGTAGGAATCCCTTTCCTTTTCGGAGTAGGAGAGAAGGAAATAGGGAAAGAGAGAGGGAGTAGGAAAAGGCAAGGGGGCGCCGCTCCCTTCCCCTAGTCCAATTCGGACCCATGGGGGGGGGGGGGCGCCACCTCCCCTTGGCCTGCCTCCTCTTTTCCCGTATGGCCCAAGAAGGCCCATTACTTCTCCTGGTGAATTCCCGTAACTCCCCGGTACTCCGAAAAATACCTTAATCACTCGGAACCTTTCCGATGTCCGAATATAGCCTTCCAATATATGAATCTTTACCTCTCGACCATTTCGAGACTCCTCGACATGTTCGTGATCTCATCTGGGACTCCAAACAAACTTCGGTCATCAAATCACATAACTCATAATACAAATCGTCATCGAATGTTAAGCATGCGGACCCTACGGGTTCGAGAACTATGTAGACATGACCGAGACACATCTCCAGTCAATAACCAATAGTAGAACCTGGATGCTCATATTGGTTCCTACATATTCTATGAAGATCTTTATCGATCAAACCGCATGACAACATACGTTGTTCCCTTTGTCATCGGTATGTTACTTGCCCGAGATTCGATCCCGGTATCATCATACCTAGTTCAATCTCATTAGCAGCAAGTCTCTTTACTCGTTCCGTAATGCATCATCCCACAACTAACTCATTAGTCACATTGCTTGCAAGGCCTATAGTGATGTGCATTACCGAGAGGGCCTAGAGATACCTCTCCGATACACGGAGTGACAAATCTTAATCTTGATCTATGCCAACTCAACAAACACCATCGGAGACACCTATAGAGCATCTTTATAACCACCCAGTTATGTTGTGACATTTGATAGCACACAAGGTGTTCCTCCGGTATTTGGGAGTTGCATAATCTCATAGTCAGAGGAACATGTATAAGTCATGAAGAAAGCAATAGCAATACAACTAAACGATCATTATGCTAAGCTAACGGATGGGTCTTGTCCATCACATCATTCTCTAATGATGTGATTCTGTTCATCAAATGACAACACATGTCTATGGTTAGGAAAGTTAGCCATCTTTGATTAACGAGCTAGTCTAGTAGAGGCATACTTGGCACACTCTGTTTGTCTATGTATTCACACATGTACTAAGTTTCTGGTTAATACAATTCTAGCATGAATAATAAACATTTATCATGATATAAGGAAATATAAATAACAACTTTATTATTGCCTCTAGGGCATATTTCCTTCAGTGATCCCATTCATCAAATGACAACACATGTCTATGGTCAGGAAATTTAACCATCTTTGATTAACGAGCTAGTCAAGTAGAGGCATACTAGGGACACTCTGTTTTTTATGTATTCACACATGTACTAAGTTTCCGGTTAATACAATTCTAGCATGAATAATAAACATTTATCATGATATAAGGAAATATAAATAACAACTTTATTATTGCCTCTAGGGCATATTTCCTTCATTTACGTCACGCAAGATCGCATTTTAGATGATGAACCAAATAATGTTACCGATGGCCATTTTCAGTGACAACCCAGAATGTCACCTATGATAGCCCAATCTGTCGCGTAAGATCAGTTTGGTGATGATAATCCGTCACCGGTGATCGGTCATGGGGTTGACCTGTCAAAGATTCAGACAGGTGGGGTCAGCAATTGCTGACATGGCTTCTTCGATGTGGGTTCATCGTGGGTTTTATCATCGACAATCCTGTTAGTAATAACTGGATGCCAGTTTTCACCGGTCAAAGCTGCTGACATATGGGCCTAGAAGATGCTGAGATGGCTGCTTACAAGTGGGACCAAGCATCATTTTTTTGGTGACGATGTGTCGTCTGACCGATCAATGGTTCTGACATGTGGGCCCATTGTTTTGCAGACGTGGATGCTAGCGGGCGGGTCCATAGGTGGGTGACGTGGTTTCTTACATGTGGGACCATATGCCAGTGAGAACGTTCATAACCATCACAGTTTGTACGCGCAGCCAATTTGTTTTATATTACAAAAGTTGGAGGGCATATTTCACAATTTTTGTTATGAATTTGTGCAAAATTTGAATATAAATGCAAATTGAGATGTCGCTGCTTTTGTTAAATCGTAAACTTGATAATTGTCAAACAGACTCTCTCAGACATTACAATAACCAGCCATGGTAAAAAACGCAATATAAAACTAGACACGTGACTCAGTTTCACGGCATCCTAGCACCGCAACCCTGCGATGTACCTAACTAGGGCATCAAGTTCATTAAGTCTCTTTTCGATAGCTGTAGTTTTCTCTTCATTCGCATTCTTGACAACCGCAAGTTTTTCTATTGGAGGCCATTGTTGATAGATCGAATACGGTTTAACTAGTCAAACACCCCCAATTTCAGGTCCTCAATGTCATCCTATTGCTCTAGCAAGGCATTCTTGACATTTTCAAGTAATTTTTGCTACTCTAGAATGGTATTGTTGAAAGATTCAAGTTGATGCTCCACATCTGGCAGGTGACTCTTCACATCTTCATGTTCTTGTTGCTGCTCTGCCAGGGCCTTCTTGAGAGCTTGAAGTTCTAGCTGCTACCATGCCAAGGCTTTCTTCATAGCATCTAGTTCGTCATGCAGGTTTGTCATGCCGTGCTCGACTGCTACTGGATCTTTTTGCTACACTGCTAGTGGAGTGATGACTAGTTCATATTGTTGTTTCTTGGGCAAATGACCAGCAGTAAGGCCATCATTTGAGCGTGCTAACTTTCCCTATAGAAAAAATACATGCAGGTTACATCATATGGGATAATTCCAGAAGCTATAGATGCATCTGCCGCAATATACAATTTCATGGGTGAACAAAGGTCAAAAGTAAGGAAGTGTTTACACAAAAGAGTTGGCCTACTCACCAGGTGAACCCACTTTCTATTTGATTTGCTTGAGCCGGGAATACACATGCATTCAGAGACATGAGCTTTTTGACTCTTGAAGCAGCACATGTAGACCCTTAGTCACCAAGTCTAGTTGATGACGGTATTGCCATAATGTACTTAAAGACATTACATCATAGTGCACAAGTTACATCCCGTGACACATGACATAGAAAGTAGACACTGTCAGATTTCGGGTTCTGGCAGACCCTTAAGGTTCGAACACTGGGGTGCATGCGGAAATCATGTCCTCAACCTCTCCGTTTCACTGGGATCTAAACAACTAAAGGAATCACACAAGAGACACAAGATTTATACTGGTTCGGGCCACCATTGTGGTGTAATACTCTACTCCAGTGTGTGGTGGATGGATTGCCTCTTGGGGCTAGTGATGATGAACAATACAAGGAAGAACAGCCTCGCGAGGGTCTGTTCTTGGCTGGGGCGATGAACTGCTAGGAGGAGTTCAGTCGCCCTTCTCTCTCTCTCTCTACTCTATGCGCCTCCCTACGAGAGCCGAACGAACCAACTCTTCGAACACCTTGCTATGTGGGTGGCCGTCCCTATTTATAGAGGCCCTGGTCCTCTTCCCAAATATTGAGCGGGAAGGGAGCCAACAATGGCAGGCTAATTTGAAGGGGGACAACGAGTACATCTATCCTGACTAAAGGTGGTCTTCGCCTGCGAAAGACTCTATGCTGACGCCGTGCTGGGCTCCATGGTGACCTCCGTCTCGTAGTCCGCTTGGTCCTGGTCTCGTTGCACCAAAATGGCAACCTTTGCCTGATGCCTCTGTACTCCACGGCTGCGCTTGCCCCCTTTGCACCAAAGATGAAGGAAGGACACTGCGCGCGCTGGCGCCCACCTGGTGCCCTCGATCGTCATGGCTTGCGTCACGGGCGCCTCACGAGGCACCCCGCCTTGATATCTTTGTCTCCTCGCGAGCCAGCCTGAGGAGGCTGCGCCTGAGGATGCGCCGTGTCGTCCGCCTCACGTGGCTTGGCCCCTCGCGAGGGCCTTGAGTCTTGTGCTTGATGAAGATGGGCCATGTTGGGCCCCCATTCGAGCCACGCCACAGGCCGCAGGCAGGCAAGTCTGGGGACGCCCGTTCCCAGAACGCCGACAGTAGCCCCCGGGCCCAAGGCACGCATGGGCTTGACCGTGCCGAGAGGCGAAAGGGCAAGGGCGAAGCGCCGCGGGCCCTAACAGCCTGCGGCCTTGGGCGCCGCATGGCGGTTGATTGGACGTGGGCGACTCCACTTCCCCATGACGCCTTGGTGACTGCGCGAGGTGGACAAGTCCCTGCATGCAAATCATGTCATGATTACCTGTGATCGTGGAGGTCGGCAGTTGGCCTTCGCCGGCTATAAGTACGGCACCGCGCGTGCCCTTCAAATCCATCTCTTCTTGCTCCCTCCTTTGCCTCAGTTCTCGCTCTGTCTTGGCGTGATGGCTCCATCGAGGAGGTACTCGGCTGCAGAGAAGGGGAAGGCCCTCCAGGTTGGTCCTGCCTCTCCCCCGCCCAAGCGCGGTCGTGGGCGCCCTCGGAAGCATCCGGTGGCCGCCCCGGCCGCGTTCGGTGGCCATGGGGGCGGCTCCCAGCGCGGCGGCGGGCGAGCCGCCGCAGCCGAAGGACGCACCTGGGTCGCGCGTTCTCCCAGGCTCCGCTTTCACGCTATGCAGGCGCTGCCGGAGTTCGTCATCTGGTCGGCGGAGCCGACTCGCGCCTGGCTCCCGCTCCCTCGCTTCCTCCTTGGTGAACTCCCGGCCGGTGCTCCTGGTGGCCTCTGGCTCGAGGCGGAGGGCTGCTGCAGCAGGTCCTCGTGGGTCGTGCTGGAGGTCTCCGCCAGCGGGGGCTTGGCCTTCACTCGTGGCTGGCAGGCGTTCGCCCGCGCTCGTGGCCTGGAGCGTCGGTGCACTCTGCACTTCAGGTTCGATGGCGACGCCACCCTCTATGTGAGGGTGTTTGGGGAAGATGGTCGCCACGCGGGGTGCTGCCCTGAGGATGACGACCGCGTCCGCAGGCCCCGCTTCGATGGCGATGGAGGAGATAGCGCCCGCGCGGATGGCGGCGTTCGTGACTCCCCAAGCTTCGTCAGCTCTTCCTCAAGCGGCTCCTCCAGCGGTGGCAGCAGTCCTCCCCCGCGCTGTCGAGCTTGCTTGGGAGGTGGCGGTTCGTCCGCCCGCCGTCGTGCCCCGGTGAAGCGCGAGAGGGAGTCCGGTTGAGGCCCTGCGGCAGCCCGTGTCGCCTCCGCGGGCCAATGTGAGGGGGGCTGCGCCGGGCTCGTCTTTTTCCTTTCTCTTTTGTTCCCTGTGTAAGACAGAACAGCTCCATGGAGCCCCCTTGGGGCGTGTTGGGAAACATTGCTGTTTTAGCTATTACCTTGACCTCATTTTTTGCACCTCTTGATTTCTTGCCTGTGCGTAGATAGTTTTCGACCCCTGCCGGGGGGTGGGGCGACCGACCCAGGCCCTGTGTGCGCGTCGCGGTGCCCGAGGGGTACGGACTAGAAGGGGTGCTCCTGTAATGCGCCAGGGTCGTGAAAGCCTTCCTGCGGCTAGGGCAGAAAACCTCGCGAGGACGTCTGTGCACCATCCCTCGCGAGGTTGTTTACGAGAGAAACCAAAGCGAGGAGCGAAAATCGACGAACCACAAATCAGCAACAGCGACAACTTCAATAAGACTCCAAATGCAAACAAACACGTCAACTGTGGAAAGCAAATGAAAAAGCCGCGTCCGGCACCTAATTTAGTCTTCGACGTCTTCTCACCAGCGCGGAGCTAAGTGCTGCCACTAGGCGTGGGAGGGAGCCCCAGGGCCTGAGGCCGGCGCTCCTGAGACTCCGGGGCGTGTACAGCCCCACTCATTATTACGTGAGAGTGTCACGGGGCGGCGAGCTTCACAGGCATTGGCCTTGCTTCACAGGCTCTGGGCCTTTTCCAAAGAGAGATGATCTTCACAGGCACTTGCCTTGCTTCACAAGCTCTGGGCCTTTTTCCAAAGCGATGATCTTCACAGGCACTCGCCTTGCTTCACAGGCTCCGGGCCTTTCCAAAAAGAGATGGTCTTCACAGGCACTCGCCTTGCTTCACAGGCTCTGGGCCTTTTTCCAAAGCGATGATCTTCACAGGCACTCGCCTTGCTTCACAGGCTCTGGGCCTTTTTCCAAAGTGATGATCTTCACAGGCACTCGCCTTGCTTCACAGGCTCTGGGCCTTTTTAGGGGTAGAACCTCCGGAGGTGCTGGATGTTCCACGCGTTCTGGACCGGCACTCCCTCCTGAGTCTCCAAGCGCGCGGAGCCGGGCCTGGAAAGATGAACAACCTTGAACGGGCCCTCCCACATGGGAGAGAGCTTGTGCAATCCCTCCCTGGAGAGGACCTGCCTGAGCACGAGGTCTCCTACCTCAAGGGTCCTGGGGCAGATGTTGCGGCAGTGGTACCGCCGCAGCGCTTGCTGATACCTCGCCGCTCGCAGCGCGGCCTCCCGGCGACGTTCCTCCCCCAACACGAGGTCCGTCCCCCGCATGGCGTCCTACTGCGCCTCGTCGAACGCCAGGACCTGCGCGGAGCGACGTCTGACCTCATGAGGGAGGACTGCCTCCGCTCCGTAGACCAGGAAGAATGGGGTTTCTCCAGTCGGTTTGGTCGCGGTGGTGCGGATGGACCACAACACGGACTAAAGCTCGTCGTACCAACCTCGGCCACAGGCCTCCAGCTTCTTCTTGAACGTCCTGGTCTTGAGGCCCCTCAGGACCTCCGCGTTGGCTCGCTCGGCCTGGCCGTTGCTTCGGGGGTGCGCCACTGAAGCGTAGCATATCTGCGTTCCAAGGTTAGCACAGTATGTTTTGAAGAGGTTACTGGTGAACTGCGAACCGTTGTCTGTGATGATGCGGTTCGACACCCCGAACCGGCTCACGATGCCCTTGATGAACTTGACCGTGGAACCCGCGGGGATGGCGCGAATGGCCTCCACTTTAGCCCATTTGGTGAACTTGTCCACGGCAACGTAGAGGTAGCGGTAGCCCCCTGGCGCCCGAGGAAACGGGCCCAGGATGTCCAGCCCCCAGACCGCAAATGGCCATGAAAGGGGTATAGTCAGCAGGCCTCCCGCTGGCTGATGGATTTTCTTGGCGTGGAACTGGCAGGCCTCACAAGCTTTCACCAGTTCGACGGCGTCATTGAGTGCAGTGGGCCAATAAAACCCACTGCGGAACGCCTTGTCGATGAGGGTCCGTGATGATGAATGATGTCCATAGTCTCTGCCGTGTATGTCTTCCAGCAGTTACTTTCCTTGCTCCCTGGAGATGCAGCATAGGGATACATCGTTTGGTCGCTTCCGGTAGAGCTCTCCATCCTTGATGCAGTACGCCGTGGCCTGCCGTGCCACACGCTCCGCTTCCTCCTCCTTCTCCGGCAAGGTCCCTTGTGTTAAGTAACTCCAGAGCTCCGTGATCCAGCATCCCTCTTGAGGTTCCATCGTCAGGAGCAGGCGTGCTCCTGAGGCCGGGCCACAGACCGGGGCTCCTGAGGCAGGTGGCTGGGGGAGCTCCTCCCGAGGCTGAGCCGTGTTTGACAATGACGGCAAGGCGGAGGGCTTGAAGAGCCGCTCCTCGAAGACACCAGGCTCCTGAGGTAACCGCCTGGACGCCCATTTGGCGATGTTGTCGGCCTCCTGATTGGTGCCACGGGGCACATGGTGCAACTCCAATCCCCAGAACTGCTTCTCCATCCGGCGGACCTCCGCAAGGTAGGCTTCCATGTGTTCATCTTTCGTCTCGTACACCTTGTTGGAGAAATTAACAAGGAGCTGTGAATCGCCCTTAATGGTGAGGCGTTTCACCCCCAGGGCTGCCGTGGCCTTCAAGCCTGCTATCAAACCTTCATACTCCGCTATGTTGTTGGAGACCTTTTCACCTTGCTGGAAATAGAGCTGTATGGCGTAGTAGAGCTTGTCCTAAGTGGGCGATATAAGCACCGCCCCAGCCCCAGCACCATGTCTGGAGAACACCCCGTCCAAGTGCATGACCCAGCCTTCTGGCGCCTCGCTCCCTGGGGAGAGGGACCGATCCTCGTCGGCCTTGAGGCCTGGTGCCTCCGTCCATTCTGCCACAAAATCCGCCAACGCTGCTCCTTTGATGACCCTAGTTGTGCTGATCTCGAGCTGAAACGCCTGCAGCTCTATGTTCCACTCAGCGACCCTTTCGGCTGAGTTAGGGCTCCTGAGCACTCTCTCCAGGGGGTATGACGAGACGACTTTGATGGGATGAGCCTGGAAGTAGTGACGCAGCTTGCGCGAGGCTACCAGTAGCGCGAGGAGGAGCTTCTGGGGCATTGGGTACCGTGCCCTCGCGTCCCGTAGCACCGTGCTAACAAAGTAAACTGGGTGCTCGACAAGGCTGGGAGCATCTGGGGTTGTCGCGCCCTCGGGAGGTAAGGGCGCCTCGCGGGGCGTCGTGGCCTCGGGAGGTGGTCCATCTGGTCGGGCGCCCTCTCCTGCCCCCGGTGCATTCCTCGGCAGCTGACCCTCCTCAGATGCGGTTGTGGCTTCTGCAGGCTTTCCTTGTTCCTGTTTTGTCCTGCCTCGGGCTGCCGCTGCGGCCTTGACTCGGCGCTCCTCCCTAACCGCCACCAGGGCTGCGCTGGCGGAGTAGGGTGTGGCGGCGAGGTACAGCATTAGGGGCTCCTGAGGGCGCGGAGCCACCATGACTGGGGGACTGGTCAGGTACCTCTTGAGACCTTGAAACGCCTTATCTGCCTCTTCAGTCCATTCAGAGGGCCCCTTTTTCTTCATCAGCTGGAAGAAAGGCAGCACTCGCTCCCCCAGTTTGGAGATGAAGCGCCCTAGCGCGGTCACGTGCCCAGTGAGCTTCTGCATTTCTCTGAGGGTCTTTGGTGGACTCATGTCTTCGACCGCCTTGACCTTCTCGGGGTTGGCCTCGATGCCACGATGGGACACGAGGAATCCCAAGAGCTTGCCCGAGGGGATGCCAAACACACATTTCTCCGGGTTGAGCCACAGGTTTACTGCGTCGAGGCTCGCAAAGGTCTCCTCCAGGTCTTGTATCAGTGTCTTGGCCTCCCGAGATTTTACTACGATGTCATCAACGTAGGCTTCGACATTCTTTCCGAGCTGCTGGCCCAAGGTGGTGTGCATCAGTCGCTGAAAGGTTGCCCCTGCGTTATGGAGCCCGAACGGCATGCATGTATAGAAGTATACCCCGCACGGGGTCAGGAAGGCGGTCTTCTCAACGTCTTCCACGGCCATCTTGATCTGGTGGTACCCGGAGAAGGCGTCCAGGAAGCATAGCAGGTCGCACTCTACAGTGGAATCAACAATCTGGTCGATGCGGGGGAGCGGGAACGGATCTTGCGGGCATGCCTTGTTGAGGTTGGTGAAGTCGACACACATGCATTCTTTCCCCCCCTTCTTGGGCACAATGACAGGGTTGGCCAACCAATCCGGGTATCGGACCTCGCGAATGACCCCGGCGGCCTCTAGTTTGCGGGTCTCTTGGGCGATGAAAGCCTGCTTCTCCGTGGACTGCCGCCTGGCCTTCTGCTTCACGGGGCGTACATTTGGGCACACGTTGAGGTGATGCTCGATGACACTCCTGGGGATCCCCGCCAGCTGATCTGGCTCCCAAGAAAATACCTTCTTATTCGAGCGCAGGAACTTGACCAAGGCCTCCTCCTACTCGGGCTCTAGGTTGGCGCCTATGGTGAAAGTGGCACCGGAGGACCCGTCCTCGTCGATGGGTATCTGCTTGGTTTCTGCCTTGTCCTGGGTGAATAACTGCTTCTTCTTGGTGGGCGCAGCCCCCTTGGGCTCAGGGGCCTCCGCGTTGGCGGGCCGTGCCGACGCCGCTGTCTTGAAGGCGAGCTCGAGTACTCGCAGGGCGTCCCCGGTGTCCCCGCGCACGGTGAGGGTACCATTGCTCCCGGGCATCTTCATGAGGTTGTACACCGGGTGCGTGGCGGCCATGAACTGGGCCAGTGCCGGGTAGCCGAGGATGGCATTGTAAGGAAGGCCGATGGGGGCGATGTCGAAGTCAACCGTCTCTGTGCGGAAGTTGTCATAGGTGCCGAAGGTCACCGGGAGCCGGATCTGTCCCAGGGAGTCGGATGATCCGCCCCCGACGCCCGAGAAGGATCGGCTGGGCCGCAGCCGCTCCCGGGGTATGCAGAAGAGGTTGAAAGTCTCGACCGAAAGCACACTGAGGCCCGCGCCGCCGTCGATGAGGGTTCGGGTGACGGCCACCTGCCAGATGGTGGGGGTGCACAACAAGGGGAGCGCGCCTGAGCTGACCGGGTTGGTGGGGTGGTCCTCCGAGCTGAAGGTCAGATCGACCTCGCCCGCCGCCCAGTCCGGGGGAGCCCCCTGCCGTGCGGCAGCGGTGCTAACCCGGCGGGCGAAAGGCTTGACGTGGCGGCTTGTGGGCGGCGCCTGCAAGCCGCCCAGGAGGGCCGCAACGACCGAAGGCGTCGGTGTCGCGGCGTAGTTACTCTGTCGCGTAGGCGGATGCTGGGGTGGTGCTTGCAGCTCGTTTCCCGCCGTGCCGGTGGCGGTGTTGACGGAGGGCGGTGGGGGACGACAAGAGCGCCCACCGGCGAGGGCCGCCGGGGAGGCACGAGCCCGTCTGGCGCCGCGCATGGTTGCGGCGGCCGGAGGAGGGCGGAGCGGTGGAAGACTGATCCCGATGCACCCCTACCTGGCGCACCAAATGTCGGATTTCGTGTTCCGGCAGACCCTTAAGGTTCAAACACTGGGGTGCACGCGGAAATCACGTCCTCAACCTCTCCGTTTCACTGGGATCTAAACTACTAAAGGAATCACACAAGAGACACAAGATTTATACTGGTTCGGGCCACCATTGTGGTGTAATACCCTACTCCAGTGTGTGGTGGATGGATTGCCTCTTGGGGCTCGTGATGATGAACAATACAAGGAAGAACAACATCGCGAGGGTCTGTTCTTGGCTGGGGCGATGAACTGCTAGGAGGAGTTCAGTCGCCCTTCTCTCTCTCTCTCTCTCTCTCTCTCTCTCTACTCTGTGCGCCTCCCTACGAGAGCCGAACGAACCAACTCTTCGAACCCCTTGCTATGTGGGTGGCCGTCCCTATTTATAGAGGCCCTGGTCCTCTTCCCAAATATTGAGCAGGAAGGGAGCCAACAATGGCGGGCTAATTTGAAGGGGGACAACGAGTACATCTATCCTGACTAAAGGTGGTCTTCGCCTGCGAAAGACTCTGCGGTGACGCCGTGCTGGGCTCCATGGTGACCTCCGTCTCGTAGTCCGCTTGGTCCTGGTCTCGTTGCACCGAAATGGCAACCTTTGCCTGATGCCTCGGTACTCCGCGGCTGCACTTGCCCCCTTTGCACCAAAGAGGAAGGAAGGACGCTGCGCGCGCTGGCGCCCGCCTGGTGCCCTCAATCGTCATGGCTTGCATCACGGGCGCCTCATGAGGCACCCCGCCTTGATATCTCCATCTCCTCGCGAGCCAGCCTGAGGAGGCTGCGCCCGAGGATGCGCTGTGTCGTCCGCCTCGCGAGGCTTGGCCCCTCGCGAGGGCCTTGAGTCTTGTGCTTGATGAAGATGGGCCATGTTGGGCCCCCATTCGAGCCACGCCGCAGGCCGCAGGCAGGCAAGTCCGGGGACCCCCGTTCCCAGAATGCCGACAGACACATTATAACCATATATGAAGAATTTGCTATAACACCGACCTGTACATCATTACTATTGACCGGACGTGCATCTTTTTATTCACTAGCACTGCCACAATCATTTAGTTTTTCATGGTGTGTACATCTAAGTGAAGGACCATGTGCTCATAGATCTGATAAATATGGGTAATCTGTCATGTGACGGCAATGCCAAGCAAGTAACTCGAGAAGCTTCTCCTATCGATACAGTTCTTCTTCTTCATCCGATTCGTATGCTTGTCCCACTCCATTTTTGACATGTCAACATCTGCTGCGTAATGATGACCAGTAGGAGACAATAGGTGCAAAACAAGGCGACGATAATTCAAATATTGGTGCCAAAATGAGTTAACACATGCTTAATTACTCTTAGATCAAAGCAATGAAGTAGCTATAGGAACCATAGCTGGATTCACCAGCAGTCTTAACTCGATTAAGAATCCTCATTTTCATATCTGTAAACACAACAACTGAAGGAAATATGCCCTAGATGCAATAATAAAGTTGTTATTTATATTTTCTTATATCATGATAAATGTTTATCATTCATGCTAGAATTGTATTAACCGGAAACTTAGTTGACATGTGAATACATAGTCAAACAGAGTGTCCCTAGTATGCCTCTACTTGACAAGTTCGTTAATCAAAGATGGTTAAGTTTCCTGACCATAGACATGTGTTGTCATTTGATGAACGGGATCACATCATTAGAGAATGATGTGATGGACAATACCCATTAGCTTAGCATTATGATCGTTTCGTTTTATTGCTATTTGCTTTCTTCATGACTTATACTTATTCCTCTGACTATGAGATTATGCAACTCCCTATCAAACGTCACAACGTAACTGGGTGATTATAAAGATGCTCTATAGGTGTCTCTGAAGGTGTTTGTTGGGTTGGCATAGATCGAGATTAGGATTTGTCACTCCGAGTATCGGAGAGGTATCTCTGGGCCCTCTCGGTAATGCACATCACTTTAAGCCTTGCAAGCAATGTGACTAATGAGTTAGTTACGAGGTGATGCACTACGGAACGAGTAAAGATACTTGTCGGTAACGAGATTGAACTAGGTATGATGATACCGATGATCGAATCTCTTGTGAGGGAGTCCTGGACTAAGGGGTCCTCGGGCGTCCGGCCTGTTGGACATGGGCCGGACTGATGGGCTATGAAGATACAAGACCGAAGACTCTCACTCGTGTCCGGATGGGACTCTCCTTGGCGTGGATGGCAAGTTTGGCATTCGGATATGAAGATTCCTTTCTCTGTAACCAACTTTGTATAACCCTTGTCCCCTCCGGTGTCTATATAAACCGGAGGGTTTAGTTCGTAGAGACAATCATAATCATATAGGCTAGACTTCTAGGGTTTTAGCCATTACGATCTCATGGTAGATCAACTCTTGTAATACTCATATTCATCAAGATCAATCATGCAGGAAGTAGGGTATTACCTACTTAGAGAGGGCCCAGACCTGGGTAAACATCGTGTCCCCTGTCTCCTGTTACCATCGACCCTAGACGCACAGTTCGGGACCCACTACCCGAGATCCGCCGATTTTGACACCGACATTGGTGCTTTCATTGAGAGTTCCGCTATGCCGTCATCAGAAGGTTCGATGGCTCCATCCATCATCTACAACAATGCTGCCTAGGGGGATGTCTTTCTTCCTGGCTAGATCTTCGTATTCGGCTGCTTCGCACTGCGGGCCAAATCGCTTGGCCATCTAGAGTAGATCGACAGCTACGCCCCTGGCCATCAGGTCAGGTTTGGAAGTTTGAACTACATCGCTGATATCCGTGGAGACTTGATCTTCGAGGATTTGAGCCCATGGCAGCCGCTCCCTGCCACCGCGATAAACATGACCTAAATCTGTCATCGGACCATACCCAGGAGATTGCGCCTGTAAGCGCTCTGGCCCTAGATCCGGAGTAGCCTGCACCATCCGAAGATGGGAAGCTTAACCCCGCCACGGAAGCCGCAGACTCGTCGGTGTTGGAGACGCACACAGACTCAACTTCGTGCGGGGTCTGCGTCACCGGACCCCCGGATTCATCTCCGGTCACTGGTTTCGAACTACATGCGTCCGCGTCCGCCGAGCCTTACCAGGTGTCGATCATCGAATTTGGTCCCGCGGACATCTTCCAGCACTCACCTTTAGGCGATGTGCTAAACTCATTAAAAACCCTCTCTTTAGCAGGGGACTCACAACCGAATTATATCCGGTTTGAACTGGGGGCTGATGACGGGGAATTTCGCTTCCCACCCACCTCCCACTTAATAGCCACTGTCGAAGATCTAACCGACAGGCTCGACTACGACTCCAGAGACATCGACAATATGGATGACGATGCCGAAGAAGAGCAGGCCCAAAACCCGCCATTTACCGGGCGCTGGACGACCACCTCCTCCTACGATGTATACATGGTGGACACACCCAAAGAAGTTAACGATGATTACAAAGAAGACCCAGTGGAAGATAAACCTCCCGAGATACAGCCAAAGCGCTGACGATAGCAGCGCTGCTCTAAGTCACACCATGAAAACAATAGCAATACCGGCATAGGAGAAAACAATACTGTAGACGATGCCGGAGATAATGAAGACCCCGTTGAGCCAACTTCCGAACAAGACAAACGAGAAGATGGGCAGGTTAGCCCTGATGAACAGGCCGTGCGCGAAGACCCGGAGGACAATAATTATCTCCCACTCTCCGAGGATGAGGTAAGCTTTGGCGACGAGGATTTTATCGTGCCTGAGGAACCTCTCGAGCAGGAGCGCTTTAAGCGCCGGCTAATAGCCACTACAAGGAGCCTAAAGAAGAAGCAGCAATAGCTTCAAGCTGATCTAGATCTGCTCAATGATAGATGAACTAACGTCCTGGCAGCCGAGGAATACGGCCTCGAACGACCACCCAAAAGTTACCCCAAGCGCAAATTACTACCTCAATTCGATGACGAGGCATTGGAGCCCGTGCCATCAGCGCACAATGCGGCTGACCGACCACCATGTGGACGGGACAAAGCGGCAACCCAAGCCGAACACCAGCCCGTACTACCTCATTGTAAAGGCAGGGATAAAACAGCTCAGGCATATACATATGACCTTCGGCAGGACCTGGACAGTAGAGCAGGACATACCAAATCGATCTATAGATCGCGGGGGCGTGCCCCGACACGCGATGATAGCTATCGATTCAGACGTGACAAACCTAATCACGCCCAGGCCGAATGCCACAGATGGACTCCATCTGAGCTACGTCGCGATATGGCCTGATATAGAGGCACCACACACCCTCTTTGCTTCACTGATGAAGTAATGGGGCATGAAATTCCCCGAAGGGTTTAAACCCGTGAATATCGAATCATACAATGGAACAACAGATCCCGCGGTATGGATTGACAATTTTCTTCTCCATATTTATATGGCCCGCGGTGATGACCTCATGCCATCAAATATCTCCCGCTAAAACTCAAAGGGTCAGCTCGGCACTGGTTAAACAATCTGCCTGAAAACTCTATTGGTAGCTGGGAGGACTTGGAAGACGCCTTCCGTGACAACTTCCAAGGTACATACGTACGACCTCCGAATGCGGATGACTTAAGTCACATAGTTCAACAGCCCGGAGAGTCGGCCAGGAAATTCTGGACCAGGTTCCTAACTAAAAAGAACCAAATCGTCGACTGTCTGGATGTCGAAGCCCTAGCGGCCTTTAAGCATAGCATCCGTGATGAATGGCTCGCCTGTCACCTCGGCCAAGAAAAGCTGAAATCCATGGCAGCCCTCACGACACTCATGACCCGTTTTTGAGCGGGTGAGGATAGTAGGCTAGCCCGTTGCAAAAACACTGCAAGCGAGGCTGGCACCTCTGAGACCAAAAACAGCAATGGCAAGCCCCGACGCAACAGGCACAAGCGTCAAAGCAACGGTGACAATACCGACGACACGACGGCCAACGCCGAATTTAGTGGCTCCAAGTCCGGCCAGCGGAAGAAGCCATACAAAAGAAACAATCAGGGCCCATCCAGCTTGGACCGCATACTCGATCATCCATGCTAGATCCATGGCACCCCAGACAAACTAGCCAATCATACCAACAGAGATTGCTACCCATATCCCCAAGAGGGAGTGCAAATGCGCGCTCAGGGACCTCTACGCGATGGAGCTAGTCGCCCCAAAGTTCAACCCATGGTCTTCCTGCCCGATCACTGTCAATTGCAGGGACCATCCGACCAGTATCCGTCATGGCGGCTCAGCCGCACTGGTCCTCGACCCAATCATTGATGGATTCCATCTCACGCGAGTCCTCATGGATGGTGGCAGCAGCCTGAACCTGCTCTATCAGGATACAGTGCACAAAATGTGTATTAATCCCTCAAGGATCAAGCCCACAAAGACTACCTTTAAAGGAGTCATACCAGGTGTAGAGGCCTGCTGTACGGGCTCAATCACACTAGAGGTCGTCTTCGGATCCCCGGACAACTTCCGAAGCGAAGAGTTGATCTTCGATATCGTCCCTTTCCACAGCGGCTACCACACACTGCTGGGACAGACCGCATTTGCTCGATTCAACGCGGTGCCACACTAAGCTTATCTCAAGCTCAAGATGCCCGGACCACGCGGCGTCATAACAGTCAATGGAAACACGGAACGCTCCCTCCGTACTGAGGAGCATACCGCTGCTTTAGGAGCAAAAGTACAGAGCGGCCTCTTCAAGCAGAACCTCAATTCGGCGGCTGATCTCCCGGACACCGTCAAACGAGTCCGGACTACTCCGCAGCAAGACAGCCCAGCTCGTCAAGAGCTCGACTAGCAATTCGGCCTCCGTCCCAGTCCCTACCAAGTGGCGGCGTTCGTACCGCGCGTACATAACTATGCACTAAAAATACCATGGACATAGACGGAGGCATAACAAGAATGTGATCCATAATACGGCTCGACCTCCCCTGGACACACATAGTTTTACATTTTTTCTTCCTTTTCAGGTTTCTTTTCCACAAGCCCTTCATGACGGCCTGATCACAGGTCCTTTCGAAAGGATAGATACACCAAGATGGCACAAGATACTGACGCATAAGGGAATTTCTAGATGGTCTCTTTAACGATCACTCTACCTGTTTTCAGGACCCGCACGCAGATCTCCCTTGGTCGTGGCATATTAAATAGCCCTGTTGCTTATTGCACTACTTGTACAAATACGCTTTGACATATTAATAAAACTATAATGGAAACAATTTGCAGCCTAACTTTTGCGGCACTAGCATGCTCTTTTGATAATCTTATCAAATCACACCCGTACACTTTGGTATGCTCTAATCTGCCAGGCGCTTCATTGTGCCCCATAATACAGCAACAAAGTCTGGACACTTTTTACAGTATAGTTCGGCACCCCGACTTTAGCATCATATGCATTGGCTCTGAATCATGTCTTTGGTCAATAGTTGGGTTGCCTGGCTCCTGTGCTTACTACGTTACGTTCCGCTATATCGGCTAGGGTAGTAAAGGGAGAACTACTACGATTGTGTCCTGGTTTATCTGGATGAGCACCTCAGCAGAGAAAGCCAAAAACTGACTGTCATGATGCCGCGTGAGCCGGTCAGCTCTTCAGAGGTTTCAAATCTTTAGTGATTTTTCCGCATTATGCGATGAATCGGTTCTTATCCAATCAGGTGTTTACAGCACCCTAGTTCGGATACTAGGGGCTGCGCGTAAATTTTTTATTGTCAAACTCCTATGTCTAAGTGAGGGTGATAAAGCCACATAGTCCGATTGCCTGGTTCGTTGCGCTAAACACCTCCTTCAAGGACCAAATTCGTGGATAAGAGTGTTTAGATTCATCCCGAACACCCCCGTACTACCTACGTGGGGGCGGAAGCCGACGACTGGCTAACTCTCAGACTTGATTAAACGGCCGCACAGGAGGTAAAACTTTAAATAATAAATAGCAAAGCATTATATTACATATCGGCATTGTTTTCATCATACATGACGGAATAACATGAATGTATTCATTCAAAAATAATGTCCTTAGCACATTGCTCCGCTACAATGCGGGATCCCTCCATAACATCTTCAAAATAGCGCTTGGGCGTGCGGTGCTCCTTGCCCGCGGGTGGTCCTTCGGTCGCGAGCTTGACGGCGTCCATCTTCACCCATTGTATCTTGACACGGGTGAAGGCCATCCGCGCACCTTCTATGCAGACCGACCGCTTGATGGCGTCAAGCCAAGGGCAGGCATTGACCAGTCGCTTCACGAGTTTGAAGTAGCTCCCGGGTAAAGATTCTGCAGGCCACAACCGGATTATTAAATCCTTCATGGCTAGCTCGGCCACCCTATGCAGCTCGACCAACTGTTTTAGCTGGTCACTGAAGGGCACCAGATGTTCTGGCGCAAGGTATTGCAACCAGAACAGCTTCTCTGTTGAGCTCCCCTCTTCGGCTCGGAAGAATTCCACAATGCCCGACACACTGCGCGGCAAATCCGCAAACGCCCCGGGAGAACTCCAAATCCGGGTCAGTAAGTGATACGTCTCCAACGTATCTATAATTTTTGATTGCTCCATGCTATATTATCTTCTGTTTTGGACACTATTGGGCTTTATTATCCACTTTTATATTATTTTTGGGACTAACCTATTGACCCAGAGCCCAGTGCCAGTTCCTGTTTTTCCCCTTATTTCAGTGTTTCGAAGAAAAGGAATATCAAACGGAGTTGAAACGGAATGAAACCTTCTGGAGCAGTTATTTTTGAAAGGAAAGCAATCTGATAGACTTGGAGTGCACGTCAGGAAAGAAACGAGGGAGCCACGAGGTAGGGGGTGCGCCCAACCCCCTAGGGCGCGCCCTCCACCCTCGTGGGCCCATAATGGCTCCCCTGACGTACTTCTTCCTCCTATATATACCCATATACCCTAAAATGATCTAGGAACACAATAGATCGGGAGTTCCGCTGCTAGAAGCATCCGTAGCCACCGAAAACCAATCTAGACCCATTCCAGCACCTTGCCGGAGGGGGAATCCCTCTCCGGTGGCCATCTTCATCATCCCGGTGCTCTCCATGACGAGGAGGGAGTAGTTCTCCCTCAGGCCTGAGGGTATGCACCAGTAGCTATGTGTTTGATCTCTCTCTCTCTCTCTCTCTCTCTCTCGTGTTTTTGAGGTGGTACGATCTTGATGTATCGCGAGCTTTGCTATTATATTTGGATCCTATGATGTTTCTCCCCCTCTACTCTCTTGTAATGGATTGAGTTTTCCCTTTGAAGTTATCTTATCGGATTGAGTCTTTAAGGATTTGAGAACACTTGATGTATGTCTTGCGTGGGATAACCATGGTGACAATGGGTTATTCTACTGATTCACTTGATGTATGTTCTGGTGATCAACTTGCGGGTTCCGCCCATGAACCTAGGCATAGGGGTTGGCACACGTTTTCGTCTTGACTCTCCAGTAGAAAGTTTGGGGCACTCTTTGAGGTTCTATGTGTTGGTTGAGTAGATTAATCTGAAATTGTGTGATGCATATCGTATAATCATACCCACGGATACTTGAGGTGACATTGGAGTATCTAGGTGACATTAGGGTTTTGGTAGATTTGTGGCCTAAGGTGTTATTCTAGTACGAACTCTAGGGCTGTTTGTGACACTTATAGGAATAGCCCAATGGATTGATTGGAAAGAATAACTTTGAGGTGGTTTCGTACCCTACCATAATTTCTTCGTTTGTTCTCCGCTATTAGTGACTTTGGAGTGAATCTTTGTTGCATGTTGAGGGATAGTTATATGATCCAATTATGTTATTATTGTTGAGAGAACTTGCACTAGTGAAAGTATGAAACCTAGGCCTTGTTTCAACGCATTGCAATACCGTTTATGCTCACTTTTATCATTAGTTACCTTGCTGTTTTTATATTTTCAGATTACAAAACTATTATCTACTATCCATATTGCACTTGTATCGCCATCTCTTCGCCGAACTAGTGCACCTATACAATTTACCATTGTATTGGGTGTGTTGGGGACACAAGAGACTCCTTGTTATTTGGTTGCAGGGTTGTTTGAGAGAGACCATCTTCATCATACGCCTCCCACGGATTGATAAACCTTAGGTCATCCACTTGAGGGAAATTTGCTACTGTCCTACAAACCTCTGCACTTGGAGGCCCAACAACGTCTACAAGAAGAAGGTTGTGTAGTAGACATCAAGGTCTTTTCTGGCGCCGTTGCCGGGGAGGTTAGCGCTTGAAGTTATATCTTTAGATCTTGCAATCTAATCTTTTTGTTTCTTGTTTTATCACTAACTTAGACTATAAAAGAAAACTAAAAAAACAAATGGAATTGAGTTTGTCTCACACGCTTCATCTTTTTAATATCTTTCGTGAGTATGATGGAAAGGAAAATTGTGCCAAGGTATTAGAAGAAGAATGCATTAGAATGTTCGGCACTAAATATTTGAATGATGAGCATGATTGCAATGTTGTTAGTATGAATTCCTTGAATATCTATGATGCTAATGATATGCAAAGCCACAAGCTTGGGGAAGCTATGTTTGATGAAGATTATATTTTTTGTCCCCCAAGTTTTGATGAGCAAATTTATTATGATGAAAGCATGCCTCCTATCTATGATGATTATTGTGATGACACGTATGCTTTAAAGAACAATGATAACCATGAAACTTGTCATCTTGATCTTAATTTTCAATCACATGATAGTTATTTTGTTGAGTTTGCTCCCACTATTATTCATGAGAAGAAATTAGCTTATGTGGAGAGTAGTAAATTTTCTATGCTTGTAGATCATGAAAAGAATGATTTAGATGCTGGTTATATTGTTGAATTCATTCATGATGCTACTGAAAATTATTATGAGGGAGGAACATATGCTTGTAGGAATTGTAATAATATCAAGTTTCCTCTCTATGCGCTTAAAGTTTTGAAGTTATGCTTGTTTTGCCTTCCTATGCTAGTTGATTATTGTTCCCATAAGTTGTTTGCTCACAAAAACCCTATGCATAGGAAGAGGGTTAGACTTAAATGTGCTAGTCACATTCTTCATGATGCTCTCTTTATGTTACAATTCTTATCTACTATATGAGCATCATTGAAATCATCATGCCTAGCTAGGGGCGTTAAACGACAACGCTTGTTGGGAGGCAACCCAACTTTATTTTTTGTTCCTTGCTTTTTGCTCCTGTTTAGTAATAAATAATTCATCTAGCCTGTGTTTATATGTGGTTTCATGTTTTAATTAGTGTTTGTGCCAAGTAGAACCTTTGGGAAGACTTGGGTGAAGTCTTTATGATCGTGCTGTAAAAAAACAGAAACTTTAGCGCTCACGAGAATTGCTGACATTTTTATTGGAGAGTGTTATTTAGTTAATTCTTTTTGCAGATGATTAATAGACAAATTCCCCAGGTCCACCAATTTATTTGAGAATTTTATGGGTTCCAGAAGTGGTCGAAACCTAGAGATTACTACAGACTGTTCTGTTTTTGACAGATTCTGTTTTCATCGTGTTGTTTGCTTATTTTGATGAATCTATGAGTAGTATCGGAGGGTATGAATCATAGAGAAGTTGGAATACAGTAGATATTACACCAATATGAATTTATAATGAGTTCATTACAGTACCTTATGATGGTGATTTGCTTTCTTACACTAACGGAGCTTACGAGTTTTCTGTTAAGTTTTGTGTTGTGAAGTTTTCAAGTTGTGGGTAAAGATTCGATGGACTATGGAATAAGGAGTGGCAAGAGCCTAAGATTGGGGATGACCAAGGCACCCCAAGGTAATATTCAAGGACAAACAAGATCCTAAGCTTGGGGATGCCTCGGATGGCATTTCCTCTTTCGTCTTCGTTCATCGGTAACTTTACTTGGAGCTATATTTTTATTTGCCACATGATATGTGTTTTGCTTGGAACGTCATTTTATTTTATTTAGTTTTGCTTGCTGTTTGAATAAAATACCAAGATCTGAAATTCTTAAATTTTAGAGAGTCTTCATATAGTTGCATAATTATTCGATTACTCATTGATCTTCACTTATATCTTTCATAGTAGTTTGTTGCTGCTCTAATGCTTCACTTATATCTTTTTAGAGCACGGTGGTGGTTTTATTTTGAAGAAATAGATGAACTCTCATGCTTCACTTAGATTATTTTGAGAGTCTTAAATAGCATGGCAATTTTCTTAAATAATCCTAATATGCTAGGTATTCAAGATTAGTAAAAACTTTCTTATGAGTGTTTTGAATACTAAGAGAAGTTTGATGCTTGATGATTGTTTTGAGATATGGAGATGGTGATATTAAAGTTGTGCTAGTTGAGTAGTTGTGAATTTGAGAAATACTTGTGTTGAAGTTTGCAAGTCCCGTAGCATGCATGTATGGTAAACATTATGTAACAAATTTGAAACATGAGGTGTTCTTTGATTGTCCTCCTTATGAGTGGCGGTCGGGGACGAGCGATGGTCTTTTCCTACCAATCTATCCCCCTAGGAGCATGAGCATAGTGCTTGGTTTTTGATGACTTGTAGATTTTTTCAATAAGTATGTGAGTTCTTTATGACTAATGTTGAGTCCATGGATTATACGCACTCTCACCCTTCCATCATTGCTGGCCACTTCGGTACCATGCATTGCCCTTTCTCACATTGAGAGTTTGTGCAAACTTCGCCGGTGCATCCAAACACCATGATATGATACGCTCTTTCACACATAAACCTCCTTATATCTTCCTCAAAACAGCCACCATACCTACCTATTATGGCATTTCCATAGCCATTCCGAGATATATTGCCATGCAACTTTCCACCGTTCCGTTTATTATGACACACATCATCATTGTCATATTGCTTTGCATGATCATGTAGTTGACATCGTATTTGTGGCAAAGCCACCATTCATAATTTTTCATACATGTCACTCTTGATTCATCGCAATCCCGGTACACCGCCGGAGGCATTCATATAGAGTCATACTTTGTTCTAGTATCGAGTTGTAATCATTGAGTTGTAAATAAATAGAAGTGTGATGATCATCATTTTCTAGAGCATTGTCCCAAGTGAGGAATAAAAAAAAGAGAAAGGCCATAAAAAAAGAGAAGGCCCAAAAAAAGAGAAAGGCCATAATAAAAAAAGAGAAGGCCCCCAAAAAATGAGAGAAAAAGAGAGAAGGGACAATGCTACTATCCTTTGCCACACTTGTGCTTCAAAGTAGCACCATAATCCTCATGATAGAGAGTCTCTTTTTTTGTCACTTTCATATACTAGTGGGTATTTTTCATTATAGAACTTGGCTTGTATATTCCAACAATGGGCCTCCTCAAGTGCCCTAGGTCTTCGTCAGCAAGCAAGTTGGATGCACACCCACTTAGTTTTTTGTTGAGCTTTCATACATTTATAGCTCTTGTGCATCCGTTGCATGGCAATCCCTACTCCTTGCATTAACATCAATCGATGGGCATCTCCATAGCTCATTGATTAGCCTCGTTGATGTGAGACTTTCTTCTTTTTGTCTTCTCCACATAACCCCCATCATCATATTCTATTCCACCCATAGTGCTATATCCATGGCTCGCGCTCATGTATTGCGTGAAGGTTTATAAAGTTTGAGATTACGAAAGTATGAGACAATTTCTTGGCTTATCATCGGGGTTGTGCATGATGAGAGCATTCTTGTGTGACAAAAATGGAGCATGACTAAACTATATGATTTTGTAGGGATGAACTTTCTTTGGCCATGTTATTTTGAGAGGACATAATTCCTTAGTTAGTATGCTTGAAGTATTATTATTTTTATGTCAATATGAACTTTTATCTTGAACCTTTCGGATCTGAATATTCATACCACAATTAAGAAGAATTACATTGAAATTATGCCAAGTAGCACTCCGCATCAAAATTCTATTTTTATCATTTACCTACTCGAGGACGAGCAGGAATTAAGCTTGGGGATGCTGATACGTCTCCAACGTATCTATAATTTTGATTGCTCCATGCTATACTATCTTCTGTTTTGGACATTATTGGGCTTTATTATCCACTTTTATATTATTTTTGGGACTAACCTATTGACCCAGAGCCCAGAGCCCAGTGCCAGTTCCTTTTCCCTTGTTTTAGTGTTTCGAAGAGAAGGAATAACAAAGGGAGTCGAAACGGAATGAAACCTTCTGGAGAAGTTATTTTTGGAAGGAAAGCAACCTGATAGACTTGGAGTGGACGTCAGGAAAGAAACGAGGGAGCCACGAGGTAGGGGGGCGCCCCCACCCTCGTGGGCCCCTCATGGCTCCCCTGATGTACTTCTTCCTCCTATATATACCCATATACCCTAAAACGATTGAGGAACCCAATAGATCGGGAGTTCCGCCACCAGAAGCCTCCGTGGCCACCGAAAACTAATCTAGACCCATTTCGGCACCCTGCCGGAGGGGGAACCCCTCTCCGGTGGCCATCTTCATCACCCAAGTGCTCCCCATGACGAGGAGGGAGTAGTTCTCCCTCGGGGCTGAGGGTATGTACCAGTAGCTATGTGTTTGATCTCTCTCTCTCTCTCTCTCTTGTGTTCTTGAGGTGGTACGATCTTGATGTATCGCGAGCTTTGCTATTATATTTGGATCCTATGATGTTTCTCCCCCCCTCTACTCTCTTGTAATGGATTGAGTTTTCCCTTTGAAGTTATCTTATCAGATTGAGTCTTTAAGGATTTGAGAACACTTGATGTATGTCTTGCGTGGGATAACCGTGGTGACAATGGGTTATTCTATTGATTCACTTGATGTATGTTTTGGTGATCAACTTGCGGGTTCCGCCCATGAACCTAGGCATAGGGCTTGGCACATGTTTTTGTCTTGACTCTCCGGTAGAAACTTTGGGGCATTCTTTGAGGTTCTATGTGTTGGTTGAGTAGATGAATCTGAGATTGTGTGATGCATATCGTATAATGATACCCACGGATACTTGATGTGACATTGGAGTATCTAGGTGACATTAGGGTTTTGGTTGATTTGTGTCTTAAGGTGTTATTCTAGTATGAACTCTAGGGCTATTTGTGACACTTATAGGAATAGCCCAACGGATTGATTGGAAAGAATAACTTTGAGGTGGTTTCGTACCCTACCATAATCTCTTCGTTTGTTCTCCGCTATTAGTGACTTTGGAGTGACTCTTTGTTGCATGTTGAGGGATAGTTATATGATCCAATTATGTTATTATTGTTGAGAGAACTTGCACTAGTGAAAGTATGAACCCCAGGCCTTGTTTCAACGCATTGCAATACCGTTTACGCTCATTTTTATCATTAGTTACCTTGCTGTTTTTATATTTTCAGATTACGAAAACTATTATCTACTATCCATATTGCACTTGTATCACCATCTCTTCACCGAACTAGTGCACCTATACAATTTACCATTGTATTGGGTGTGCTGGGGACACAAGAGACTCTTTGTTATTTGGTTGCAGGGTTGTTTGAGTCCCCCTTCCACCAACAAGCATCAAAATGGCGCTCCCACCCCTCCCCCTCCCCTCCCACCTGCTCCCACCACGCCGATGGATCTCTCCATGGATCTTCCTAGATTGTTAGGATGGATGCGCTCATTGACTGGGATTTCTCGTATGGCCAGAAGGTGGCCGGTCAGGTTCGTTGTCGTTTTCACTCTTCGGTCCACTTCAATGGATCTGTCTCTTCTTCGGAGTTCTTCTTGGTGGTTCTTTTCCATTCGAGTTCTTTTCACTTGGATGTGGATTCAGTCTCCATGGCGCTCTGCTCCTGCTTGGGAGGCAATCTCAAGAGGTTCAACGTGATTATGCTCTCGGATAATCTTTTCCGATTCTCGGTTGCATCAAATTGGGTGGGTCATTTCATTTGTGCTCTAAAGGGTTGCCGCATGCCAGCGTTCCATTGTTCTTTCAATCTCTTTCATGGCAAGCCCTTTGTTCTGGATCGTGGGAAGCCCAAGATTGGTTCGGAATGGATGTTACATACAAATCGGAAGCGTTCGCCTCAATGTTATCTTCATAACATTCCGCCAGTTCTCTTAAATGCTATGCATGTCCATCAACGTAAACCCCTGGGTATTAAGACTCATCTGGCAAATTGTGGCGCCTCTAGCGCACAGGCTTCCAAATGGATTGAGGCATTTAATGGTGAGGGCCAGGATGATTCTTTATGTTCAGCAGTTCTTAATTGTAATCCAATTACGGAGGATGATTCATTGCTGGCTTCTCATTCAGATTATCCATTCAAATTTGGGCAGTTTACGTTTTTCCTAGAATCGCGATCTCCTCTGTGGTCCTCGCTGTTTTTTCAGCCCAGAATTTTTGGTGATGGTTGGGCTGATCTAGTTTTGAATTCGCGTAAGGTTTTCTCTTTGGAAGATATTTCAGATATTTTTCGTGCAGGATATTCACCTCGAGATGTTAGCTTTTTTGTTAACAATCACTTTTTAGCCTGCACGACTTGCCTATCGTTCGGTCATCTTGCAGTGGATTGCCAGGCGCAGCTTCGTTGTTTTCATTGTTTTTCGTTTGGCCATTCCCGGAAACAATGCTAGCAATATCGTGATAGACCTGATAAGATAAGTTCTTTCAAGTAAAATCTTAAATGGATTCCCAAAAACCCGCAGCATTTTTGCGTGCGTTGCCTTCGAGAGGGCCACGTGGCCTCTACTTGTCTGGCGGCCCCATGTTGTCCATTCTGCTGGGCCTATGGCCACGCGGTGGTGGGCTGTAAAAGGTTGAGTTTTTTAAGGCAGACGGTTTGGATTCCAAAGGCTCCCATAAAACAATCTCACCTGCCGCTGGACGTTTCATATTCTTCCTCGCCCTGTTCCTCCCTCGTCCTCTGCTCCTCCAAGAAGATGGCGAACTTCCCTATCAACCCGCTTGCCTTCCTACCCCATGGTATGACGGTGGATTAGGGGCCTCCCGATCGCAAGGCCAGGGTGGATATGGCGCTCAGTGGTCACCCACCATTGAACCACGACCGCTTCCTCATCGCGGAGACCAGCCGTGCTATCCCAATTCATCTGCGACAAGAAGCCAGATCTGCTCTTGCTGGTGTGCTCCATCATGATGGTTATTCTGTTCGCTTCTTTGAGGATTCCCCGCTTGGCCTTGGTCTGTTTTGCATCCGTACTGTTCCTCTTAGAGATGCCCTCATTGGCAAAACTTATATGCTTTATGAGGAAGTAGAGGTCACTTTTGTCAAGCATGATGAAGCAATCAATATGCGCATGCCAACCCAGGGTCGTTATACATGGGTCCTCATGCTTGCTTTTCCCCAAGATTATCAAACACAATACTGGGTGGAGAAGGCAGTTTCTCACTTTGGAAAACTTTTGAGCTGGTTTAGTCCTCGTGAACCTCTGTCTGGTGTGCGTGTTCAAGTTTGGGTTATGAGTCCGCCAGTGGTTCCAAAGGATTTTGTTATGCGTCAGATGGGGGGACAGAGGCGCTCTTGGACTGTTCCTGTTTTTATCCTTAGGTCTGACGGGGCAAATGTGTTTGAGCATGATGTTCCTCTTACTGGTGAAGATCCCCTGCCTCCTAATGGTGATGCACACCCTTTATTTGGTCCGCACTCTACTGCTGAGCAAGCCTTTCAAGTCAGGTTCCAGGCTTGTCTGGTTCGTAATGGAGTGTTTGGTCCAGGTGGGGCCATTCCTCCTGCTGGAAATGGCGCTAATCTTCAGTTACTTGCTCCTCCCTCGCCAGACTTTGTTCCTGTCAGAGGACAGATCAATTTTCAAGAGATGTTAAGGGAGCAGGGTGTGAGGTTTACTGATGGATTAGTTCCTGAACCCAATGTTGCTGACAGCCCACTTTCTGCTTACAATGATAACATTTCTGCATCTGCTTCCATGGATGAGGAGCCTCTTGTTATCAATGCAAATGTTGCATCTCCTGGCTCTGTTAGTACTCTTCACTCTAGCATCAATCAAGCCTTGCAGATTAATGTTTGTCTATTGAGGGACACTGCTCAGTTTGAGGATTGGTCTGTTGTTGCTCCCAAGAGCTCTGAAAATGTTCCTGATGTGTTCAAGCTTGCTCTGTCAGTCTTTAAGGACATGTACAACCCAAAGCTTGGTTGAGATTTCTTGTTCTTCAATTTGCTGGTGATTCCCACAAAACTGATCAGGTTTTTGGGTGTCCAAGCTATCCTTGCCACTGCATCTGATCAGACTAGTGTTTCAAGGAAAGTAGCCCGTAAACTGAACTTTGACGATACCCCTGGACTACTGTCTTTGCCTGTTGCTGATGCTGTTTTCTCTGATGAGATTGCTCTCTATGGCGATTCTGAGCCACAGACAATGGACATGTCCCCAACTGTCTTCTCTGACGTTCCTATTGTGCATTCTGGTAAAAAGAGAGGGCGAAAGGCTAGGGCTGCAACTCCTCTGATCACTTCTGAAGTCCGTAGGAGCAGTCGCAATAACATGTATCGTGGGTTCAAGGTGGACATGCTGTCTGATTCTTGCAACCGTAAATCTGCAATTGTTCCTGCTGTGGTCATGGCGATTCCTGATCCTGCTCCGTCTGTGCTGCCCTCTCCAGTTCCAGCGCCTCTTTCAATTGCAGACATTCAGCACATGGGGTCGATGAATTGTGGCATTCCTTTGGCAGAGCTCTCTCAAGACAAATTGCTGGCTCCAAGGGAGAACTCTTAGACATGAAGCTGATGCCTTGGTTTCTTTTATGCGCCTTTTGCCTCTCTTTCATCGTCAGACTTTATATGTTTGTGTTGCCGTTTATGCATCCAGGAACTCTATCTATTAGCTCATTATGTGGCGCGAGGCTCTCTTATTTTCCTTTTAGGTCTCATCTCAAGTGTGTGTTGCTGAACTTTATTTTGATATGAATCGTACTGCTAGCTCTTGGAATATTATTTGCTGGAATGTGCATGGTATTGGCTCTGACGAAAAGCATTTGGCATTACGTTCTCATATTGATAATTCGGGATGCTCCATAATTTGTCTGGAGGAGACAAAACGTGATCACTTTGATCATTCCTATCTGCGTAAGTTTTTCCCAAAACGTTTCGATCAGTTTGCGTTCGTTCCATCCATAGGTGCCTCGGGTGGGCTTTTGGTGATTTGGAATAGTGCAAGATTTTCTGGTGTTATTTCTTTCTCGGCGCAATGGGCTTTAGTTATCGCGTTTAAATCGCTGCACTCATCTCACGCTTGGACCCTTGCAAATATCTATGGTCCATGTTCAGGAGATGAACGATTAAGTTTCATATCTTGGCTATATGACGTGCAAATTGGCGCTTCGGAGGATTGGGTGCTCATGGGCGATTTTAACTTTATACGTTCGCCTGAGAATAGAAACTGTCCTGGAGGTGATGTGGCTGACATGATTACTTTCAATGATATCATTAGAGCCCAAAGCTTAGTGGAAATTCCCATTCGTGGTGCTACGTTTACATGGAGTAATATGTAGCAGGAGCCCCTTTTAGAGCAATTAGATTGGTTTCTCACTTCGAATCATTGGACCTCCTCTTATCCCAATACGACGGTACGATCTCTTGCGAAACCAGTCTCTGATCATGTTCCATGTCTTTTCTCTGTTCAGATGAACTTTGTTAGATCCAAACTTTTCCGTTTTGAGAATTTTTGGGTTTCTCATCCGGGTTTCAAAGATGTGGTATTGAACTCATGGGCGTCTTCGGCTTAGCTAGCTGATCTTGCCAGACGAATTAATGGTAAGCTCAAAGCGCTTGCTCATGCTCCGCGTCAGTGGAGTAAGGCCCTCTCGCGTCTATCTCTGCTCATTGAGAACTCCGAAAAATTCTACAGCTCCTAGACAGCATTGAAGAGAAATGGCAGTTAGCTCTTCAGGAATGGAATTTCAGACAAATTCTTAAAGCTCACATTATTCGTCTTCAAGACTACAAGCAACAATACTGGCGTAAGAGGTGTACTGTTCATTATATCAAATTCGGAGCTGAAAACACTAAGTTTTTCCAGTGAATGGCCACGGAAAGGCATAGAGTCAACGCTATTGCCGCTTTGACTCTTGATAATGGGGTGGTGTTGGAAGATCATGATAGCAAAGCTGCTGCACTCTTTCATGCTTTCAGAGATAGGTTGGGAGTGTCTGTTCCTCTTGAGATGAAGTTTAGTTTGGATGCTCTGGTTTCGGCTACTGTGGATCTCTCTGAGCTTTCCCGACCTTTTCCCCACGATGAAATTGATAACACAGTTATGCAGCTCCCTGTTGACAAAGCGCCCGGACCGGACGGTTTTAATGGGTGTTTCTTGAAATCTTGCTGGGAAATTATCAAGTCCGACTTCTATGATCTTTGTCAGAGCTTTTGGGAAGGCAGAGTCTCTTTGGACTGCCTCAACTCGTCCTTAATCACCCTAATACCTAAGAAATTAAATCCCATGACGGTGAATGACTTTTGTCCCATCTCCTTGCTTAATTGTTGTCTGAAATTGTTGACTAAGTTGCTAGCCGATCATCTTCAAAAAGTTATCCTCAAAATCATACATGAGAATCAATATGGATTTATTAAAGGTAAGTCCATTCAGGATTGCTTAGCTTGGGCTTTCGAGTATATACACCAATGTGAGCATTCAGGCAGAGAAATTGTTCTTTTAAAGCTTGATTTCGAAAAAGCTTTTGATTTAGTGGAGCATGATCTGATTTTTTCCATGATGGACAAGTTGGGGTTTGACAACAAATGGATACAATGGATCAGACTTTTATTGGCCTCTAGTCATTCCTCGATGCTCCTGAACTCTATTCCTGGTAGTTCTTTTCAGTGCAAAAGGGGAGTCCGGCAGGGCGACCCGGTGTCGCCTTTGTTGTTTGTCTTAGCGGTTGAGCTATTGCAATATGTTATTAATGATGAGATTGCTAAGGGAAATTTGAGCTTGCCAATTCCTAGACAGGGTAAATTCCCCATCATTCAATATGCACACGACACAATCATCATCCTCCCGGCTTGCAAGGAGCAATTACTCCACTTAAAGAAAATTCTACAAGACTTTGCTCTCTCCTCGGGTCTGAAAATCAATTTCCAAAAGTCTCTTTTGGTGCCAATCAATGTAAACCCTTCGGTTGCTGCAGAGCTTGCTTCTGAGTTTGGTTGCAAAATTGGGAAAATTCCCTTTACCTACCTTGGCCTCCCACTCGGTACCACCAAACCTACGATGACTGACTTAATGCCTTTGGTAGATAGAGTTGAGAGAAGATTATCCAGTACCTGCTCGCTTCTTTGTCACGCCTCTAGGATAACTTTGGTCAATTCTGTGGCTACCTCCATGATCAATTTTGCAATGTGCACGTTGCAACTTAATGCTGGTCTTTTGAATTACTTTGATAAGGTCAGACGTAGATTTGTTTGGACCAAGAAGAATGAACAAGGTGAGTCCTGCAACTCTTTGGTTGCTTGGCAGAGAGTTTGTTTTCCAAAGGCACATGGGGGTCTGGGTGTTATTAATATCAAGGTCCAAAATCAGAGTCTTCTACTCAAATTTCTTGATAAATTCTATAATAAGAGCTGCCTTGGGTCAGACTCATTTGGGACTCATATTATTTGAACTCTGTGCCTCACGCGTCCCCGCCATGTGGTTCTTTTTGGTGGAAACAAATTTGCAAGCTAATGCCTATTTTCAGAGGTATTTCTTCCCCGTTGGTTGGTGATGGTAAAAATATTGCCATGTGGCATGACAAATGGCATGAGGATCCTCTGGCAGTCAGTTTTGCATGTCTCTTTTCCTTCGTAATTAATGAGGACTGCTCGGTCGCTGACTTCTATGCAGCTAATGATTGGTCTAATATGTTCAACATCCCCCTCTTGCCTGAAGCGTTCCAAGAATTGCAATTGGTGCTAGCTTTGAAACCGGCAGCCTTAATCATTTGGATGCAGTGGATTCTTGGAGTTATGTCTGAGGACAGGTGTACTTTCCCAAAAAATTCTATGAGCATTGTCATAAGGATATTGTGGCACCTCCTCCTTTCGCTTGGATTTGGAAATCTAAGTTACATATGAAGCTCAAGGTATTTATGTGGTTTTTACTAGCAGACAGATTAAATACCAGGAACATGCTCAGGAGGCGGCATTATAACATCAATGATGGCTTCAATTGCGTCCTTTGTAGCATTGGAGTGGAGGAAACCATTGAGCATTTAATTTTCACGTGTCCCTTTAGCTCTTCTTGCTGGCAGAAAGTGGGGATTACGTGGGATTTACACCACTCCAGGATTGATGCCATCCAAGCTGCAAGACAATGTTTTAACGGGGGACTTTTCTTTGAATTTGTGGGAATTGTGGCCTGGAATATTTGGAAGGAAAGAAACAATTTTATTTTCAGGCACATACCTCCCTCTTTGGCTGCTTGGAGGGGAAGGACTAAGGAGGACCTCCTCTGGCTCAAATTTCGAGTAGACAAAGCTCACTGGGACTACATTACGTTATTTGCCTTAGCTTTGTAATTCTACTCCTCTTCACTGATTCTTCAGTCATCCTCTTCTTCTATTAGTTACCACTAGTTGCCTTTGTCCTTCACTCCCCCCCCCTCTGAGGGTCTTTCCACATGAGCTTGTACATAAGATGTAACTCCCATTTTATTTAATATAGCACAGTAGGAGCCTCTCCTGCTGTTTTCAAGGTCAGAAAAAGAGACCATCTTCATCATATGCCTCCCACAGATTGATAATCCTTAGGTCATCCACTTGAGGGAAATTTGCTACTGTCCTACAAACCTCTGCACTTGGAGGCCCAACAACGTCTACAAGAAGAAGGTTGTGTAGTAGACATCAAGCTCTTTTCTGGCGCCGTCATCGGGGAGGTTAGCGCTTGAAGGTATATCTTTAGATCTTGCAATCGAATCTTTTTTTTTCTTGTTTTATCACTAGTTTAGTCTATAAAAGAAAACTACAAAAACAAATGGAATTGAGTTTGTCTCACACGCTTCATCTTTTTAATATCTTTTGTGAGTATGATGGAAAGGCAAATTGTGCCAAGGTGTTAGAAGAAGAATGCATTAGAATGTTTGGCACTAAATATTTGAATGATGAGCATGATTGCAATGTTGTTAGTATGAATTCCTTGAATATCTATGATGCTAATGATATGCAAAGCCACAAGCTTGGGGAAGCTATGTTTGATGAAGATTATATTTTTTGTCCCCCAAGTTTTGATGAGCAAATTTATTATGATGAAAGCATGCCTCCTATCTATGATGATTATTGTGATGACACGTATGCTTTAAAGAACAATGATAACCATGAAACTTGTCATCTTGATCTTAATTTTCAATCACATGATAGTTATTTTGTTGAGTTTGCTCCCACTATTATTGATGAGAAGAAATTTGCTTATGTGGAGAGTAGTAAATTTTCTATGCTTGTAGATCATGAAAAGAATGCTTTAGATGCTGGTTATATTGTTGAATTCATTCATGATGCTACTGAAAATTATTATGAGGGAGGAACATATGCTTGTAGGAATTGTAATAATATCAAGTTTCCTCTCTATGCGCTTAAAGTTTTGAAGTTATGCTTGTTTTGCCTTCCTATGCTAGTTGATTATTGTTTCCATAAGTTGTTTGCTCACAAAACCCCTATGCATAGGAAGAGGGTTAGACTTAAATTTGCTAGTCATATTCTTCATGATGCTCTATTTATGTAACAATTCTTATCTACTATATGAGCATCATTGAAATCATCATGCCTAGCTAGGGGTGTTAAATGATAGCGCTTGTTGGGAGGCAACCCAACTTTATTTTTTGTTCCTTGCCATTTTCTCCTGTTTAGTAATAAATAATTCATCTAGCCTCTGTTTAGATGTGGTTTTATGTTTTAATTAGTGTTTGTGCCAAGTAGAACCTTTGGGAAGACTTGGGTGAAGTCTTTATGATCATGCTGTAAAAACAGAAACTTTAGCGCTCACGAGAATTGCTACCATTTTTATTGGAAAGTGCTATTTAGTTAATTCTTTTTCCAGATGATTAATAGAAAAATTCTTCAGGTCCACTTATTTGAGAATTTTATGGGTTCCAGAAGTGGTCGAAACCTACAGATTACTACAGACTGTTCTGTTTTTGACAGATTCTGTTTTCATCGTGTTGTTTGCTTATTTTGATGAATCTATGAGTAGTGTCGGAGGGTTTGAATCATAGAGAAGTTGGAATACAGTAGATATTACACCAATATGAATTTAGAATGAGTTCATTACAGTACCTTATGATGGTGATTTTCTTTCTTATACTAACGGAGCTTACGAGTTTTCTGTTAAGTTTTGTGTTGTGAAGTTTTCAAGTTTTGGGTAAAGATTCGATGGACTATGGAATAAGGAGTGGCAAGAGCCTAAGCTTGGGTATGCCCAAGGCACCCCAAGGTAATATTCAAGGACAAAGAAGAGCCTAAACTTGGGGATTCCCCGGATGGCATCCCCTCTTTCGTCTTCGTTCATCGGTAACTTTACTTGGAGCTATATTTTTATTCGCCACATGATATGTGTTTTGATTGGAGCGTCATTTTATTTTATTTAGCTTTGCTTGCTGTTTTAATAATATACCAAGATCTAAAATTCTTAAATGTTAGAGAGTCTTCATATAGTTGCATAATTATTCGACTACTCATTGATCTTCACTTATATCTTTCGTAGTAGTTTGTTGTTGCTCTAATGCTTCACTTATATCTTTTTAGAGTACGGTGGTGGTTATATTTTGAAGAAATAGATGGACTCTCATGCTTCACTTAGATTATTTTTAGACTCTTAAATAGCATGGTAATTTTCATAAAGAATCCTAATATGCTAGGTATTCAAGATTAGTAAAAACCTTCTTATGAGTGTTCTGAATACTAAGAGAAGTTTGATGCTTGATGATTGTTTTGAGATATGGAGATAGTGATATTGAAGTTGTGCAAGTTGAGTAGTTGTGAATTTCAGAAATACTTGTGTTGAAGTTTGCAAGTCCCGTAGCATTCACGTATGGTAAACGTTATGTAACAAATTTGAAACATGAGGTGTTCTTTGATTGTCCTCCTTATGAGTGGCGGTCGGGGACGAGCGATGGTCTTTTCCTACCAATCTATCCCCCTAGGAACATGCGCGTAGTGCTTGGTTTTTGATGACTTGTAGATTTTTGCAATAAGTATGTAAGTTCTTTATGACTAATGTTGAGTCCATGGATTATACGCACTCTCACCCTTCCATCATTGCTAGCCTCTTCGGTACCATGCATTGCCCTTTCTCACACCGAGAGTTGGTGCAAACTTCGCGAGTGCATCCAAACACCGTGATATGATACGCTCTTTCACACATAAACCTCCTTATATCTTCCTCAAAAGAGCCACCATACCTACCTATTATGGCATTTCCATAGCCATTCTGAGATATATTGCCATGCAACTTTCCACCGTTCCATTTATTATGACACGCATCATCATTGTCATATTGCTTTGCATGATCATGTAGTTGACATCGTATTTGTGGCAAAGCCACCGTTCATAATTTTTCATACATGTCACTCTTGATTCATCGCATTCCCGGTACACCACCGGAGGCATCATATAGAGTCATACTTTGTTCTAGTATCAAGTTGTAATCATTGAGTTGTAAATAAATAGAAGTGTGATGATCATCATTTTCTAGAGCATTGTCCCAAGTGAGGAATAAAAAAAGAGAAAGGCCATAAAAAAAGAGAAGGCCCCCCAAAAAAGAGAAAGGCCATAAAAAAAGAGAAGACCCCAAAAAAATGAGAGAAAAAGAGAGAAGGGACAATGCTACTATCCTTTGCCACACTTGTGCTTCAAAGTAGCACCACAATCCTCATGATAGAGAGTCTCTTGTTTTGTCACTTTCATATACTAGTGGGAATTTTTCATTATAGAACTTAACTTGTATATTCCAACAATGGGCCTCCTCAAGTGCCCTAGGTCTTCGTGAGCAAGCAAGTTGGATGCGCACCCACTTTGTTTGTTTTGTTGAGCTTTCATACATTTATAGCTCTTGTGCATCCGTTGCATGCAAATCCCTACTCGTTGCATTAACATCAATCGATGGGCACCTCCATAGCTCATTGATTAGCCTCGTTGATGTGATACTTTCTCCTTTTTGTCTGCTCCACATAACCCCAATCGTCATATTCTATTCCACCCATAGTGCTATATCCATGGCTCGCGCTCATGTATTGCATGAAGGTTTATAAAGTTTGAGATTACTAAAGTATGAAATAATTGCTTGGCTTGTCATCGGAGTTGTGCATGATGAGAGCATTCTCGTGTGACGAAAATGGAGCATGACTAAACTATATGATTTTGTAGGGATGAACTTTCTTTGGCCATGTTATTTTGAGAGGACATAATTGCTTAGTTAATATGCTTGAAGTATTATTATTTTTATGTCAATATGAACTTTTATCTTGAATCTTTCAGATTTGGATATTCATACCACAATTAAGAAGAATTACATTGAAATTATGCCAAGTAGCACTCCGCATCAAAAATTCTGTTTTTATCATTTACCTACTCGAGGACGAGCAGGAATTAAGCTTGGGGATGCTGATACGTCTCCAACATATCTATAATTTTTGATTGCTCCATGCTATGTTATCTTCTGTTTTGGACATTATTGGGCTTTATTATCCACTTTTATACTCCCTCTGTCCCATAATGTAAGACGTTTTTAACACTAGTGTAGTGTCAAAAAACGTCTTACATTACGGGACGGAGGGAGTATTATTTTTGGGACTAACCTATTGACCCAGAGCCCAGTGCCAGTTCCTGTTTTTCCCTTGTTTTAGTGTTTCGAAGAAAAGGAATATCAAACGGAGTCGAAACGGAATGAAACCTTCTGGAGAAGTTATTTTTGGAAGGAAAGCAACCTGATAGACTTGGAGTGCACGTCAGGAAAGAAACGAGGGAGCCACGAGGTAGGGGGCGCACCCTCCACCCTCGTGGCTCCCCTGATGTACTTCTTCCTCCTATATATATACCCATATACCCTAAAACGATCGAGGAACACAATAGATCGGGAGTTCCGCTGCCAGAAGCCTCCATAGCCACCGAAAACCAATCTAGACCCGTTCTTGCACCCTGCCGGAGGGGGAATCCCTCTCCGGTGGCCATCTTCATCATCCCGGTGGTCTCCATGACAAGGAGGGAGTACTTCTCCCTCGGGGCTGAGGGTGTGTACCAGTAGCTATGTGTTTGATCTCTCTCTCTCTCTCTCTCTCTCTCTCGTGTTCTTGAGGTGGTACGATCTTGATGTATCGCGAGCTTTGCTATTATATTTGGATCCTATGATGTTTCTCCCCCCCCTCTACTCTCTTGTAATTGATTGAGTTTTCCCTTTGAAGTTATCTTATCGGATTGAGTCTTTAAGGATTTGAGAACACTTGATGTATGTCTTGCGTGGGATAACCATGGTGACAATTGGTTATTCTATTGATTCACTTGATGTATGTTTTGGTGATCAACTTGCGGGTTCCGCCCATGAACCTAGGCATAGGGGTTGGCACACATTTTCGTCTTGACTCTCTGGTAGAAACTTTGGGGCACTCTTTGAGGTTCTATGTGTTGGTTGAGTAGATGAATCTGAGATTGTGTGATGCATATCGTATAATCATACCCCACGGATACTTGAGGTGACATTGGAGTATCTAGGTGACATTAGGGTTTTGGTTGATTTGTGTCGTAAGGTGTTATTCTAGTACGAACTCTAGGGCTGTTTGTGACACTTATAGGAATAGCCCAACAGATTGCTTGGAATGAATAACTTTGAGGTGGTTTCGTACCCTACCATAATCTCTTCGTTTGTTCTCCGCTATTAGTGACTTTGGAGTGACTCTTTGTTGCATGTTGAGGGATACTTATATGATCCAATTATGTTATTATTGTTGAGAGAAGTTGCACTAGTGAAAGTATGAACCCTAGGCCTTGTTTCAACGCATTGCAATGCTATTTACACTCACTTTTATCATTAGTTACCTTGCTGTTATTATATTTTCAGATTATAAAACTATTATCTACTATCCATATTGCACTTGTATCACCATCTCTTCACCGAACTAGTGCACCACTGTATTGGGTGTGTTCGGGACACAAGAGACTCTGTGTTATTTGGTTGCAGGGTTGTTTGAGAGAGACCATCTTCATCCTACGCCTCTCACAGATTGATAAACCTTAGGTCATCCACTTGAGGGAAATTTGCTGCTGTCCTACAAACCTCTGCACTTGGAGGCCCAACAACGTCTACGAGTAGAATGTTGTGTAGTAGACATCAGTAAGAGATACCTGTTCCTCACATAATTGCTTCGCATAATAAAAGCCTTACCCGTCGTGATCTTCTTGGCCTCTTGGATCTCCCAGAGGGTGCCTTGGGCTTCGGCCCGGGCCTCTTGTGCGCTTTGGCGGGCCTTAGCGAGTTCGGACTCTTGGTCCACATTCTGGCGCTCCAAGGACTCGTATTTCTTCACGGCGTCCTGGAGGTCCTGCTGGACCTCACCAACCCTGGCATCATGCTTTTCTCAGGCGGCTTTTTCCTTTACCACTCTCTCCTCGGCCTCGGCCAGCGCCTTCTTGAGGGCCTCCACCTCGGTTGCCGCCCCTGCGAAAATATCACGGCACCGTGGTCAGCGCAAAAACATTCATACTTTCCGGACATGCATAAAATGATTGAATACCTTGATTGTCCTCAAGCTGCTTTTTTGCATGCCCGAGCTCTTCCTCGGTCTGCTCCAGCCTCTGCTTCAGTCCGGAGACTTCGGCAGCATGAGAAGTCGCAGCCAACAGCGACGCCTGCTTATTCACATAGACATATATGGTTAGTTTCCTGCGAAAAACTATTTGATCCTCTGTTCGGCTCTTCTTTCCGAACCCCGGACAGAGTCTCAGGGGCTACTGTCCACACTGTGCCTTTCTTTTTACATAATTGTATTGCTTACCTCAAAGCCTGTTAGAAGGCTTGTGCAGGCTTCGGTCAGTCCGCTTTTTGCGGACTGAATCTTCTCAATCACCGCACCCATGAGGGTACGGTGTTCCTCAATGATGGAAGCGCTTCACAGCGCTTCTAGTAGAGTATCCGGTGCCTCTGGTTGGACAGAGGTCACCGGCGGAATGGGCACACCTCCTTCCGACGAGGGAGGCTGCTCACCGGACTCCGGAGACGTATAGGTCTTTGATACGTCCATTTTACATCATGCTTTTATATCGATATTTATTGCATTATGGGCTGCTATTACACATTATGTCACAATACTTATGCCTATTCTCTCTTATTTTACAACGTTTACATAAAGAGGGAGAATGCCGGCAGCTGGGATTCTGGGCTCGAAAAGGAGCAAATATTAGAGACCTATTCTGCACAGCTCCAAAAGTCATGAAACTTCACAGAAGACGTTTTCAGAATATATAAAAAATACTGAGCGCAAGAAGTTCACCAGGGGGGCCACACCCTGCCCATGAGGGTGGGGGCGCGCCCTACCCCCCTAAGCGCGCCCCCTACCTCGTGGGCCCCCTGGTGGTCCTCCGATGGCCATCTTTTGCTATATGGAGTCTCTTGATGAGGAAAAAAATCATAAGCCATCTCCTCGGACGAAACTCTGCCGCCACGAGGCGGATCCAATCTAGGGCTCCCGCAGAGCTGTTCTGCCGGGGAAACTTCCCTCCGGGAGGGGGAAATCATCGCCATCGTCATCACCAACGCTCCTCTCATCGGGAGAGGGCAATCTCCATCAACATCTTCACCAGCACCATCTCCTCTCAAAACCCTACTTCATCTCTTGTATCCAATTCTTGTCTCCAAGTCCTGGATTGGTACTAGTAGGTTGCTAGTAGTGTTAATTACTCCTTATAGTTGATGCTAGTTGGTTTATTTGGTGGAAGATCATATGTTCAAATCCTATATGCATATTAATACCCCTCTGATTATGAACATGATTATGCTTTGTGAGTAGTTACATTTGTTCCTGAGGACATGGGAGAAGTCTTGCTATCAGTAGTCATGTGAATTTGGTATTCGTTCGATATTTTGATGAGATGTATGTTGTCTCTCCTCTAGTGGTGTTACCTGAACGTCGACTACATAACACTTCACCATTGTTTTTTCCTAGAGGAAGGCATTGGGAAGTAATAAGTAGATGATGGGTTGCTAGAGTGACAGAAGCTTAAACCCTAGTTTATGCGTTGCTTCATAAGGGGCTGATTTGGATCCATATGTTTCATGATATGGTTAGGTTTACCTTAATACTTTTGTTGTAGTTGCGGATGCTTGCACTAGAGGTTAATCATAAGTGGGATGCTTGTCCAAGTAAGGACAGTAGCCAAGCACCGGTCCACCCACATACCAAATTATCAAAGTACGAAACGCGAATCATATGAATGTGATGAAAACTAGCTTGACGATATTCCCATGTGTCCTTGGGAGTGCTTTTCTCTATATATGAGTTTGTCCAGGCTTGTCCTTTGCTACAAAAAGGATTGGGCCACCTTGCTGCACTTTATTTACTTTTGTTACTTGTTGCTCGTTACAAATTATCCTATCACGAAACTATCTGTTACCACTTATTTCAGTACTTGCAGAGAATACCTTGCTGGAAACCGCTTATCATTTCCTTCTGCTCCTCGTTGGGTTCGACACTCTTACTTATCGAAAGGACTAAGATAGATCCCCTATACTTGTGGGTCATCAGGACTCTTTTCTGGCGCCGTTGCTGGGGAGTGAAGCACCTTTGGTAGGTGGAATTTGCTAAGGAAAATTTATATAGTGTGCTAAAATTTACTATCACTTGTTACTATGGAAAGTAATCCTCTAAGGGGCTTGTTCGGGGTATCTTCACCCCGACCAGTAGAGCAAAGAGTTGCTCCTCAACCTACTGAACCTATTGAAAATGAAAATGTCTGCTTTGAAATTCATTCGGGTATGATAGAAAAACTGCTAGCTAATCCTTTTGCAGGAGACGGAACAACGCATCCTGATGAGCACCTAATATATGTGGATGAAGTTTGTGGATTATTTAAGCTTGCAGGTGTACCCGGAGATGTTATTAAGAAGAAGGTCTTCCCTTTATCTTTGAAGGAAGATGCATTGACATGGTATAGGCTATGTGATGATACGGGGTCATGGAACTACAAACGATTGAAATTGGAATTTCATCAGAAGTTTTATCCTATGCATCTTGTTCATCGTGATCGCAATTATATATATAATTTTTGGCCTCGCGAAGGAGAAAACATCGCTCAAGCTCGGGGGAGGCTTAAATCAATGTTATATTCATTCCCCAATCATGAGCTCTCAAGAGAGATGATTATTCAAAATTTATATGCTCGGCTTTCTGATAACAATCGCACCATGCTCGATACTTCTTGTGCTGGCTCTTTTGTGACGAAGACTATTGAATTCAAATGGGGTTTATTGGAAAGAATTAAACACAACTCTGAAGATTGGGACCTCGACAAAGGTAAGGAGTCAGGTATGATATCTAAGTTTGATTGTGTTAAAACTTTTATGGATACCGACGTTTTCCGTAAATTTAGCACTAAATATGGACTTGACTCTAAGATAGTAGCTTCTTTCTGTGAATCTTTTGCTACTTATGTTGATCTCCCCAAGGAGAAGTGGTTTAAATATCATCCTCCCATAGAAGTAAAAGTAGCTGCACCTATTAAAGTTGAAGAAAAGACTATCACTTATAATGATCCTATTGTTCCTACTTCTTATGGTGAGAAACCATCTTTCCCTGTTAGGATAAAGGATCATGCTAAAGCTTCAACTGTGGTTCATAAAAGCAATATTAGAGCATATACACCTCCTGAGCAAGTTAAAGTTGAACCTAATATTGCTATTTTTAAAGATCTCTTGGCCGATAATATTGATGGGCATGTTATTTATTTATGTGATGAAACTGCTAGAATTGCTAAACCTTGTGCTAAAGATAAACCTAGACCTGTGGTAGGCATGCCTGTTATTTCTGTTAAAATAGGAGATCATTGTTATCTTGGCTTATGTGATATGGGTGCCAGTGCTAGTGCAATACCTATTGACCTATATAGAGAAATTATGCATGATATTGCACCTGTTGAGTTAGAAGATATTGATGTCACAATTAAACTTGCCAATAGAGATACTATTTCACCAATGGGAATTGTTAGAGATGTTGAAGTCTTGTGTGGGAAAACTAAATATCCTGCTAATTTTCTTGTTCTTGGTTCCCCACAAGATAGCTTTTGTCCCATTATATTTGGTAGACCCTTCTTAAACACTATTAATGCTAAGATAGATTGCAAAAAGGATGTTGTTACTATCGGTTTAGATGATATGTCTCATGAATTTAATTTCTCTAAATTTAGTAGACAACACCGTGAAGAAGAATTACCTAGTAAGGATGAAATTATTGGTCTTGCTTCTATTGCCGTACCTCCTAGTGATCCTTTAGAACAATACTTGCTAGACCATGAAAATGATATGTTTATGAATGAAAGAAGGGAAATAGATGAAGTATTCTTTAAACAGGAACCTATTCTGAAACACAATTTGCCTGTTGAAATCCTAGGGGATCCTCCTCCACCCAAGGGTGATCCTGTGTTTGAGCTTAAACTGTTGCCTGGTACTCTTAAATATGCTTATCTTGATGAGAAAAAGATATATCCTGTTATTATTAGTGCTAACCTTTCAGATCATGAGGAAGAGAGATTATTGAAAACTCTGAAGAAGCATCGTGCTGCTATTGGGTATACTCTTGATGATATTAAGGGCATTAGTCCCACTCTATGTCAACATAAAATAAATTTGGAAGAAGATGCTAAACCAGTTCATGATCATCAACGACGGTTGAATCCTAAAATGAAAGAAGTGGTGAGAAAGGAAATACTAAAGCTCCTTGAGGCAGGTATAATCTATCCCGTTGTTGATAGTCAGTGGGTAAGTCCTGTCCATTGTGTCCCTAAGAAAGGAGGTATTACTGTCGTTCCTAATGATAATGATGAATTGTTTCCTCAAAGAATTATTACAGGTTATAGGATGGTAATTGATTTACGCAAATTAAATAAGGCCACTAAAAAGGATAATTACCCCTTACCTTTTATTGATCAAATGCTAGAAAGATTATCCAAACATACACATTTTTGCTTTCTAGATGGTTATTCTGGTTTCTCTAAAATACTTGTGTCAGCCAAGGATCAATCAAAGACTACTTTTACTTGCCCTTTTGGTACTTTTGCTTATAGACGTATGACTTTTGGTTTATGTAAGGCACCTGCTACCTTTCAAAGATGCATGTTGGCTATATTCTCTGACTTTTATGAAAAGATTTGTGAGGTTTTCATGGACGATTTCTCTGTCTATGGATCTTATTTTGATGATTGCTTGAGCAACCTTGATCGAGTTTTGCAGAGATGTGAAGAAATTAATCTTGTCTTGAATTGGGAAAAGTGCCACTTTATGGTTAATGAAGGTATTGTCTTTGGGCATAAAGTATCTGAAAGAGGTATTGAAGTTGATAAAGCCAAGGTTGATGCTATTGAAAATATGCCATGCCCCAAGGACATCAAATGTATAAGAAGTTTCCTTGGTCACGTCGGATTTTATAGGAGGTTCATTAAGGACTTCTAAAAAATTTCTCGGCCTCTAACTAATTTGTTACAAAAAGATATACCATTTGTCTTTGATGATGATTGTGTAGAAGCATTTGAAGTACTTAAGAAAGCATTGATCTCTACACCTATTGTTCAGCCACCTGATTGGAATTTACCCTTTAAAATTATGTGTGATGCTAGTGATTATGTTGTAGGTGTTGTTCTAGGGCAAAGAGTTGATAAGAAATTAAACGTTATTCAATATGCTAGTAAAACCCTAGACAATGCTCAAAGAAATTATGCTACTACTGAAAAAGAATTCTTACAGTTGTATTTGCTTGTGATAAGTTCAGACCTTATATTTTTGATTCTAAAGTAACTATTCACACTGATCATCCTGCTATTAAATATCTGATGGAAAAGAAAGATGCTAAACCTAGACTTGTTAGATGGGTTCTCTTGCTACAAGAATTTGATTTACATATTGTTGATAGAAAGGGAGCTGAGAACCCCATTGCAGACAACTTGTCTAGGTTAGAAAATGTTCTTGATGACCCACTACCTATTGATGATAGCTTTCCGGATGAACAATTAAATGTCATAAATACTTCTCATGCTACTCCATGGTATGTTGATTATGCTTATTATATTGTTGCCAAATTCATACCACCTAGTTTCACATACCAGCAAAAGAAAAAGTTCTTCTATGATTTGAGACATTACTTTTGGGATGACCCACATCTTTATAAAGAAGGAGTAGATGGTGTTATTAGACGTTGTGTACCTGAGCATGAATAGGAACATATCCTACACAAGTGTCACTCCGAAGCTTATGGAGGACACCATGCTGGAGATAGAACTGCACATAAGGTATTGCAATCTGGTTTTTATTGGCCTACTCTCTTCAAAGATGCCCATAAGTTTGTCTTATCTTGTGATGAATGTCAAAGAATTGGTAATATTAGTAGACGTCAAGAAATGCCTATGAACTATTCATTCGTTATTGAACCATTTGATGTTTGGGGCTTTGACCAGATGGGACCTTTTCCTGCCTCTAATGGTTATACACATATTTTAGTTGCTATTGATTACGTTACTAAGTCGGTAGAAGCTATTCCAACTAGTAGTGCTGATCATAACACTTCTATTAAAATGCTTAAAGAAGTTATTTTTCCAAGATTTGGAGTCCCTAGATATTTAATGACTGATGGTGGTTCAAATTTTATTCATGGTGCCTTCCGTAAAATGCTTGCTAAGTATGATGTTAATCATAGAATTGCATCTCCTTATCACCCTCAGTCTAGTGGTCAAGTAGAATTGAGTAATAGAGAGATCAAATTAATTTTGCAAAAGACTGTCAATAGGTCTAGAAAGAATTGGTCCAAGAAACTTGATAATGCATTATGGGCCTATAGAACTGCATATAAAAATCCTATGGGTATGTCTCCGTATAAAATGGTTTATGGAAAAGCATGTCACTTACCTCTCGAACTAGAACACAAGGCATATTGGGCTATTAAAGAGCTCAATTATGATTTTAAACTTGCTGGTGAGAAGAGGTTATTTTATATTAGCTCACTCGATGAATGGAGAACCCAAGCGTACGAAAATGCCAAGTTGTTTAAAGAAAAAGTTAAAAGATGGCATGATAAAAGGATAGAAAAGCGTGAGTTTAATGTAGGTGATTATGTATTGCTATACAACTCTCGTTTAAGAGTTTTTGCAGGAAAACTTCTCTCTAAATGGGAAGGTCCTTACATTATCGAGGCGGTCTATCGTTCCGGTGCCATAAAAATCAACAACTTCGAAGGCACAAATCCGAAGGTGGTGAACGGTCAAAGAATCAAACATTATATCTCAGGTAATCTAATAAATGTTGAAACCAATGTTATTGAAACCGCAACCCCGGAGGAATACATAAGGGAAACTTTCTGGAACGTTTCAGACTCCGAAGAGGAATAGGTATGTGGTACGGTAAGTAAACCGACTCCAAAACAGTTTTTAAGGCAATATTTCTTCGTTTTGGAATATTTAGAAAAATAGAAAAATAAGAAGCAGTCCGGGAAGGACACGAGGCCTCCACGAGGGTGGAGGGCGCACCCTACCCTACTGGGCGCGCGCCCTACCTTGTGGGCACCTCGTGCGCTCTCCAGACTCCATTTTCTTACACGACACGTATTTTGGTCGGTAAAAATTCATTATATAATCTCCCGAAGGTTTTGACTCCTGTATCACACAAATATCCTCTGTTCTTGTTTCGAGCTGTTTCCTGTCAGGATCGTCAAGGCCAGGCATCATGTCGTCCCCCACCTCCAACAATGGTGACAACGATGCTTGGCTAATGAAGATAGAGCTGAAGAGGGAAGAACCCATGGAGATCAACAAGGATGAAGGGATCACGAAGGCCATGGAGGATCACGCTCCAGCAGCAGAAGACATCCTTCAACTTTACCGCAATCTTCTTACCCCAACTGAGATCGAAGCTTTCAAGATGATTGAGTTAGCTCGTATACAAAATAAGTATCTCACACGTGAAAATATTTTGATGAAGGAGCATATCATCACACTCAAAGGCATTATCCGCAAATTAGAAGACCTCCTACACTCGATGTGCGACTATCCATCATCAACAACTCCACCTTCTTCACCAACAAAGAAGAACTAAGCATCGGGTATGGGCACTCCCCTTGGCAACTGCCAAGCTTGGGGGAGTGCCCCGGTATCGTATCACCATCACTTTTGTCTTTACCATTTTTCTTAGTTTGATCCTTTTGGTAATATCTTGATCTAGTAGAATAAAGTTTATGGCATCATCTAGTTTTGAGTTTTGCTTTATGATCCCTCTATGTAATCGAGTCCGTGAGCTATATATAATAAAGATTAATGTTGAGTCAAGGGCTTGATTATTTTGCCATGATCCTAAGTGAATAAAAGAAAAGACAAAAAAAGGGGAAACAAAGAGATCATATGGATCTTATGGAGAGAAATGAGCTCGCATAGAAAAGTATGATGAATAAAAGTTGTTGAGAGTTGACAAACATAGTTTTGGTCATCGTTGCAATTAATAGGAAGTAATAAAGAAAGAGAGGTCTTCACATATAAATATACTATCTTGGACATCTTTTATGATTGTGAGCACTCATTAAAATATGACATGCTAAAGAGTTGACGTTGGACAAGGAAGACAACGTAATGGGTTATGTTTTCTTACATCTGAGATAAATTATATTGTCATGGATCATCCAACATGGTTGACCTTGCCTTTCCCCCTCATGCTAGCCAAATTCATTGCACCAAGTAGAGATACTACTTGTGCTTCCAAATACCCTTAAACCAGTTTTGCCATGAGAGTCCACCATACCTACCTATGGATTGAGTAAGATCCTCCAAGTAAGTTGTCGTCGGCGCAAGCAATAAAAATTTCTCTCTAAATATGTATGACTTATTAGTGTGGGAGAAAATAAGCTTTATACGATCGTGTACTATGGAAGAAATAAAAGCGACAGACTGCATAATAAAGGTCCATATCACAAGTGGCAATATAAAGTGACGTTCTTTCGCATTAAGATTTTGTGCATCCAACCATAAAAGCGCATGACAACCTCTGCTTCCCTCTGCGAAGGGCCTATCTTTTACTTTTATCTCCTACCTTGCATAAGAGTCATGGTGATCTTCACCCTTCCTTTTTAAATTTTATCCTTTGGCAATATAAAGTGACGTTCTTTCGCATTAAGATTTTGTGCATCCAACTATAAAAGCGCATGACAACCTCTGCTTCCCTCTGCGAAGGGCCTATCTTTTACTTTTATCTCCTACCTTGCATAAGAGTCATGGTGATCTTCACCCTTCCTTTTTACATTTTATCCTTTGGCAAGCATAGTATGTTGGAAAGATCCTGGTATATATGGCTAATTGGATGTGAGTTTTCATGAACTATTATTGTTGACATTACCCTTGAGGTAAAACGTTGGGAGGCAAAACTATAAGCCCCTATCTTTCTCTGTGTCCGATTAAAACTCCATACCCATAAGTATTGCATGAGTGTCAGCAATTGTGAAAGACTATATGATAGTTGAATATGTGGACTTGCTGAAAAGCTCTTATATATTGACTCTTTCCTATGTTATGATAAATTGCAATTGCTCCAATGACTGAGATTATAGTTTGTTAGTTTTCAATGAAGTTTACGATTCATACTTCAAATTGTGATTGAATTATTACTCTAGCATAGGAAATCATATGACAAGAATTATGTAAGTTGATGTTCTAAGAATGATCATGATGCCCTCATATCCGTACTTTTATCGACACCTCTATCTCTAAACATGTGGACATATTTTTCAATTTCGGCTTTCGCGTGAGGACAAGCGAGGTCTAAGCCTGGGGGAGTTGATACGTCCATTTTGCATCATGCTTTTATATCGATATTTTTTGCATTATGGTCTGTTATTACACATTATGTCACAATACTTATGCCTATTCTCTCTTATTTTACAAGGTTTACATAAAGAGGGAGAATGCCGGTAGCTGGGATTCTGGGCTGGAAAAGGAGCAAATATTAGAGACCTATTCTGCACAGCTCCAAAAGTCCTGAAACTTCATGGAAGACATTTTTAGAATATATAAAAAATACTGAGCGCAAGAAGTTCACCAGGGGGGCCACACCCTGCCAATGAGGGTGGGGGCGCGCCCCCTACCTCGTGGGCCCCATGGTGTCCCTCTGATGGCCATCTTCTGCTATATGGAGTCTTTCGATGAGGAAAAAATCATAAGCCATCTCCTCGGACGAAACTCCAATGCCACGAGGCGGAACCTTGGCGGATCCAATCTAGGGCTCCGGCAAAGCTGTTCTGCCAGGGAAACTTCCCTCCGGGAGGGGGAAATCATCGCCATCGTCATCACCAACACTCCTCTCATCGGGAGAGGGCAATCTCCATCAACATCTTCACCAGCACCATCTCCTCTCAAAACCCTAGTTCATCTCTTGTATCCAATTCTTGTCTCCAAGTCCGGGATTGGTACTAGTAGGTTCCTAGTAGTGTTAATTACTCCTTGTAGTTGATGCTAGTTGGTTTATTTGGTGGAAGATCATATGTTAAGATCCTATATGCATATTAATACCCCTCTAATTATGAACATGATTATGCTTTGTGAGTAGTTACGTTTGTTCCTGAGGACATGGGAGAAGTCTTGCTATCAGTAGTCATGTGAATTTGGTATTCGTTCGATATTTTGATGAGATGTATGTTGTCTCTCCTCTAGTGGTGTTATGTGAACATCGACTACATAACACTTCACCATTGTTTGTGCCTAGAGGAAGGCATTGGTAAGTAATAAGTAGATGATGGGTTGCTAGAGTGGCAGAAGCTTTAACCCTAGTTTATGCGTTGCTTCGTAAGGGGCTGATTTGGATCCATATGTTTCATGCTATGGTTAGGTTTACCTTAATACTTTTGTTGTAGTTGCGGATGCTTGCAATAGAGGTTAATCATAAGTGGGATGCTTGTCCAAGTAAAGATAGTACCCAAGCACCGGTCCACCCACACACCAAATTATCAAAGTACCGAACGCGAATCATATGAACGTGATGAAAATTAGCTTGATGATATTCCCATGTGTCCTCGGGAGCGCTTTTCTCTATATAAGAGTTTGTCCAGGCTTGTCCTTTGCTACAAAAAGGATTGGGCCACCTTGCTGCACTTTATTTACTTTTGTTACTTGTTGCTTGTTACAAATTATCCTATCACGAAACTATCTGTTACCACTTATTTCAGTACTTGCAGAGAATACCTTTCTAGAAACCGCTTATCATTTCCTTCTGCTCCTCGTTGGGTTCGACACTCTTACTTATCGAAAGGACTAAGATAGATCCCCTATACTTGTGGGTCATCAGTCTTCGGGACCGTATTCGGCTGGGGGCCGAATTGGACATGGCCCCCATCGCTAGTCTCCATGGGGATCTCCTCCCCCATATGTCCGGCGGCCGAGGTCTCGCCCTCTGGCACCACCCCGACGGCCTCCTGCGTCTCTCTCCGGCCTGTGATCCTTCGATACAACACCTTAGTGTCATCCAATGCCCTGGGAGAGGAGGCCGCTGGAAGGGACCCGCTATGCATCACCTTCGGGTCCAGCGAGTTCCTTGAAGACGAGGATCGCCCGAGGGTGGAACGAGCTAGACTGCAAGTACATGATTCAACATGTTAAAATTATGAAGTAAAGAGGCTGATATATGAATGCGTCAGGGTATTTTTAATACTCATGATTCGGCCAGGGGCTTATCTCGGGGGCGCCGTTCTGGGCTGCTGTCGACATCCCATGCGGAGCTGTCCGTGAGAGAGACCTTCCCTTCTTGGATGCCTCCGCCTCCAGATTTGTGGAGGCCGCCCTCTTCTTCATTCCCCCCTCGGGGTGGGGGGAGTTTCTTTCTTCTTCCTCTTTCTCCTCCTCATCATCTTCGGCGGCGGAGTGGGTTTCGGCGTCTTCGGACGCCACATCCAAAGTACCGTTGGGACGGAGGCCACCTCTGGTCCCCTTGGCCTTCTTTTTGGCCTTCTTCTCTGGCGCCTTGTAGGGCGCCGGAACCAGCATCTTCGTCAGAAGCGGGATGGCTGGGTTCTCGGGTAGTGGAGCCAGACACTAAATCCGCTCCGCCTTCTTTGTCCAACCCTGAAAAAACAAATAGGGAAGTTCGTTCATCCTCCTTGAGTAAGCAAGTAAGGGATACACCTTGAAACACAGAAAACTTACCGAACTGGTGGGATGGGCCAGGTCATGCCTGCGGTCCTCGGTCGTCTTCGGCCACGTCTCGTTGGCCTTGAAGAGCACTGCTACGTCTTGAGCTTGCGTTGGTTTTCCCCAAAGAGGAAGGGATGATGCAGCAGAGTAGCATAAGTATTTCCCTCAGTTTTTGAGAACCAAGGTATCAATCCAGTAGGAGCCCACGCTCAAGTCCCTTGTACCTACACAACGCGATAGCTACTCGCAACCAACACGATTAGGGGTTGTCAAGCCCTTCACGGTCACTTACGAGAGTGAGATCTGATAGATATAATATGTTTGGTATTTTACAAGAGAGGGGGAGAACTTTGTATTGAGATTCAAAGAGAGAGAAGAAGCCATCTAGCTACTAACTATGGACCCGAAGGTCTGAGGTAAGCTACTCACACTTCATCGGAGAGGCTATGATGATGTAGAAGCCCTCCGTGATGACGGCCCTCTTCCGGCGGAGCTCTCGAATAGGCCCCAAGATGGGATCTCGTGGATACAAAAAGTAGCGGCGGTGGAATTTGGTTTTTGGCTCCTGTTCTGATCGTTTGGGGTACGTGTGTATATATAGGAGGAAGAAGTACGCCGGAGGAGCAATGAGGGGCCCATGAGGCAGGGGCGCGCCCCTAGGGGGGGCGCCCCCACCCTCATGACCGCCTATTTTGTTCCTTGGAGCAGGGTCCAAGTCTCCTCGATCACGTTCGGTGAGAAAATCACGTTCCCGAAGATTTTATTCCGTTTGGACTCCATTTGATATTCCGTTTATCCAAAACACTGAAATAGGCAAAAACAACAATTCTGGGTTGGGCCTCTGGTTAATAGGTTAGTCCTAAAAATAATATAAAAGTGGAAAATAAAGCCCAATATAGTCCAAAACAGTAGATACTATAGCATGGAGCAATCAAAAATTATAGATACGTTGGAGACGTATCAGGCATCCCCAAGCTTAATTCCTGCTCGTCCTCGAGTAGGTAAATGATAAAAAGAGAATTTTTATGCGGAGTGCTTCTTGGCATAATTTCAATGTAAATCTTCTTAATTGTGGTATGAATATTCAGATTAGAAAGATTCAATACAAAATTTTGTATTGACATAAAAAATAATAATACTTCAAGCAATTATGTCTTCTCAAAATAACATGGCCAAAGAAAGTTATCCCTACAAAATCATATAGTCTGGCTCTGCTCCAACTGCACCACACAAAGTATTTAAATCATGCACAACACCGATGACAAGCCAAGCAATTGTTTCATACTCTAACTTTTTCAAAACTTTTTCAATCTTCACGCAATACATGAGCGTGATCCATGGATATAGCACTATAGGTGCAATAGAATGGTGGTTGTGGAGAAGACAAAAAGGAGAAGATGGTCTCACATCAACTAGGCGTATCAACGGGCTATGGAGATGCCCATCAATAGATATCAATGTGAGTGAGTAGGGATTGCCATGCAACGGATGCACTAGAGCTATAAGTATATGAAAGATCAAAAAGAAACTCAGTGGGTGTGCATCCAACTTGCTTCCTCATGAAGACCTAGGGCAATTTTTGAGGAAGCCCATCATTGGAATGTACAAGCCAAGTTCTATAATGAAAAATTCCCACTAGCATATGAAAGTGATAACATGAGAGACTCTCTACTATGAAGATCGTGGTGCTACTTTGAAGCACAAGTGTGGTAAAAGGATAGTAACATTGTCCCTTCTCTCTTTTCTCTCATTTCATTTTTTTATTTGGGCTTTTTCCTTTTTTATGGCCTCTTTTTATTTGGGCTTCTTTGGCCTCTTTTTATTTATTTATTTTATTTTTCGTCCAGAGTCTCATCCCGACTTATGGGGGAATCATAGTCTCCATCATTCTTTCCTCACTGGGACAATGCTCTAATAAATATGATCATCACACTTTTATTTTTCTTATAACTCAACAATTACAACTCAATACTTAGAACAAAATATGACTCTATGTGAATGCATCCGGCGGTGTACCGGGATATGCAATATGACAATGATAAATGTGTCATGAACGGAACGGTGGAAAGTTGCATGGCAATATATCTCAGAATGACTATGGAAATGCCATAATAGGTAGGTATGGTGGATGTTTTGAGGAAGTTATATGGTAGGTGTATGATATCGGCGAAAGGTGCACGATATTAGAGAGGCTAGCAAAGGTGGAAGGGTGAGAGTGCGTACAATCCATGGACTCAACATTAGTCATAAAGAACTCATATACTTATTGCAAAAATCTAGAAGCTATCAAAGCAAAGTATTACATGCATGCTCCTAGGGGGATAGATTGGTAGGAAAAGACCTTCGCTCGTCCCCGACCGCCACTCATAAGGAAGACAATCAATAAATAAATCATGCTCCGACTTCATCACATAACGATTCACCATACGTGCATGCTACGGGAATCACAAACCTTAACACAAGTATTCTTTAAATTCAAAACTACTCAACTAGCATGACTTTAATATTATCACCTCCATATCTCAAAACAATTATCATGTTTCAATCTTTTCTTAGTATTCAACACACTCAAAATAAAGTTTCACAAATCTTGAATACCAAGCATAATATTATTAAGAAAATTACCATGCTATTAAGAGACTCTCAAAATAATTTCAGTGAAGCATGAGAGACCAATAGTTTCTTTAAAACGAATCCACCACCGTGCTCTACAAGATCTAAGTGAAGCACATAGAGCAAAATTATAACGCTCAAAAGATATAAGTGAAGCACATAGAGCAAAACTACTTAGCTTAAAAGATATAAGTGAAGCACATAGAGTATTCTATCAAATTTTAATTGATGTATGGATCTCTCAAAAGGTGTGTACAACAAGGATGATTGTGGCATACTAAGACACAAAGACACAAATAATACAAGACGCTCCAAGCAAAACACATATCATGTTGGTGAATAAAAATATAGTTCCAAGTAAATTACCGATGGAAGTGGACGAAAGAGGGGATGCCTTCCGGGGCATCCCCAAGCTTTGACTTCTTGGTGTCCTTGGATTATCTTGGGGGTGCCATGGGCATCCCCAAGCTTAGGCTCTTGCCACTCCTTGTTCCATGATCCATCAAAAGAATTCACCCAAAACTTGAAAACTTCACAACACAAAACTCAAAATAGAAAACTCGTGAGCTCCGTTAGCGAAAGAAAACAAAAGACCACTTCAAGGTACTGTAATGAACTCATTATTTATTTATATTGGTGTTAAACCTACTGGATTCCAACTTCTCTATGGATTATAAACTATTTTACTAGCCATAGATTCATCAAAATAGGCAAACAACACACGAAAAACAGAATCTGTCAAAAACAGAACAGTCTGTAGTAATCTGTAGCTAGCGCAAGATATGGAACCCCAAAAATTCTAAAATAAATTGCTGGACGTGAGTAATTTAGCTATTAATCATCTGCAACAAGAATTAACTAAATATCACTCTTCAAATAAAAATGATAGCAGTTCTCGTGAGCGCTAAAGTTTCTGTTTTTTTACAGGAAGTTCAACAAGACTTTCCCAAGTCTTCCCAACGGTTCTACTTGGCACAAACACTAATTAAACACAAAAAAACACAACAAAAACAGAGGCTCAATAATTTTTTTATTACTAAACAGGAGCAAAAAGCAAGGAATAAAAATAAAATTGGGTTGCCTCCCAACAAGCGCTATCGTTTAACGCCCCTAGCTAGGCATAAAAGCGAGGATAGATCTAGGTATTGCCATCTTTGGTAGGCAATCCATCAGTGGCTCTCATGATAGTTTCATACGGTAATTCTATTTTCTTTATTGGAAAGTGTTCCATGCCCTTTTTTAATGGAAATTGAAATCTAATATTCCCTTCCTTCATATCAATAATCGCGCCAACCGTTCTAAGGAAAGGTCTACCAAGAATAATAGGGCAAGAGGGATTCCAATCTATATCAAGAACAATGAAATCAACTGGCACATAATTCCTATTTGCAACAATAAGAAAATCATTAATCCGTCCCATAGGTTTCTTAATAGTGGAATCCGCAAGATGCAAGTTTAGAGAGCAATCATCAAAGTTACGGAAATCTAGTAGATCACACAAAGTCTTGGGAATAGTAGAGACACTAGCACCGAAATCACACAAAGCATAAAACTCATGATCTTTATTTTAATTTTAATAGTTGGTTCCCACTCATCATAGAGTTTTCTAGGGATAGAAACTTTCAACTCAAGTTTTTCTTCATAAGATTGCATCAAGGCATCAACAATATGTTCGGTGAAGGCTTTATTTTGACTATAAGCATGTGGAGAATTTAGCACGGATTGCAACAAGGAAATACAATCAATTAAAGAGCAACTTTCATAATTAAATTCCTTGAAATCCAATATAGTGGGTTTAGCAACATCTATATTTTTATTTCTTTCAATCCCACTTTCATCAATTTCATCATTAAGATCTAAACACTCCGAATTTTTAGAACGCCTTCTAGGTAAAGGAAGATCATATGCAGTTTCATCAAGATTCATATTGCAAAATAAAGATTTAATAGGAGACACATCAATAACTTTTAGATCTTCATCTTGATTTTCATAGGTATTGGAAGAACACGCTTTAATAAAGGCATCTTTGGAAGCACGCATCCTAGCGGTTCTTTCCTTACACTCATCAATTGAAATTCTCATGGCTTTTAGAGACTCATTGATATCATGCTTAGGTGCAATAGATCTAAGTTTCAAAGAATCAACATTAAGAGCAATTCTATCAATGTTCCTAGCCAAATCATCAATCTTAAGCAATTTTTCTTCAATCATAGCATTAAAATTCTTTTGCGAAGAAATAAATTCTTTAATATTAGATTCAAAATCAGAGGGTATCTTATTATAATTTCCATAAGAGTTATTGTAGGAATTCCCATAATTGTTAGAAGGATTACTAGGATATGGCCTAGGATTAAAATTCCCTCTATAAGCGTTGTTACCAAAATTATTCCTACCAACAAAATTCACATCCATAGATTCATTGTTATTCTCAATCAAAGTAGACAAAGGCATATCATTAGGATCAGAAGAAACACTCTTAGTAGAAAATAATTTCATAAGTTCATCCATCTTTCCACTCAACACATTAATTTCTTCTATCGCATGCACCTTTTTATTAGAAGATCTTTCAGTATGCCATTGAGAATAATTAACCATAATATTATCTAGGAGTTTAGTAGCATCTCCTAAAGTGATTTCCATAAAAGTGCCTCCCGCGGCCGAATCTAAAAGATTTCTAGAAGCAAAATTCAACCCGGCATAAAATTTTTGTACAATCATCCATAAATTCAAACCATGAGTAGGGCAACTACGTATCATTAATTTCATTCTCTCCCAAGCTTGTGCAACATGTTCATGATCAAGTTGTTTAAAGTTCATAATATCGTTTCTAAGAGAGATGATCTTAGCGGCAGGAAAATACTTGGAGATAAAAGCATCTTTGCACTTGTTCCATGAATCAATACTATTCTTAGGCAAAGATGAAAACCAAGCTTTAGCATGATCTCTAAGCGAAAAAGGAAGTAGCTTCAATTTAACGACATCATTATTGACATCTTTTTTCTTTTGCATATCACATAAATCAACGAAGCTATTCAGATGAGTAGCGGCATCTTCACTAGGAAGGCCAGCGAATTGATCTGTCATAACAAGATTCAACAAAGCAGTATTAATTTCACAAGATTCAGCATTGATAAGAGGAGCAATCAGAGTGCTAAGGAAATCATTATTATTGGTATTGGTGAAGTCACACAATTTAGTAGTATCTTGAGCCATCGCGACAAACAAGCAAACTAACACACGAGCAAACAAAAGGAAACAGGAAAAAAGAGGCAAAAAGAGAGGGAGGATAGGGAGAGAGAGGGCAAATAAAACGGCAAGGGTTAATTGGGGGGAGAGGAAAATGAGAGGCAAATGGCAAATAATGTAATGCGAGAGATAGGGATTGTGATGGGTACTTGGTATGTTGACTTTTTGCGTAGACTCCCCGGCAACGGCACCAGAAATCCTTCTTGCGATGTCTTGAGCTTGCGTTGGTTTTCCCCGAAGAGGAAGGGATGATGCAGTAGAGTAGCATAAGTATTTCCCTCGGTTTTTGAGAACCAAGGTATCAATCCAGTAGGAGCCCACGCTCAAGTCCCTCAGACCTGCACAGAGCGATAGCTACTCGCAACCAACGCGATTAGGGGTTGTCAAGCCCTTCATGGTCACTTACGAGAGTGAGATCTGATATATATAATATTTTTTGTATTTTTGGTATAAAAATGCAAAGTAAAAAGTAAAATAAAAGTAAAAAGCAAAGCAAGATTAAAGTAATGGAGATTGATATGATGAGAATAGACCCCGGGGCCATAGGTTTCACTAGTGGCTTCTCTCAAGAGCATAAGTATTCTACGGTGGGTGAACAAATTACTGTTGAGCAATTGACAGAATTGAGCATAGTTATGAGAATATCTAGGCATGATCATGTATATAGGCATCACGTCCATGACAAGTAGATCGAAACGATTCTGCATCTACTACTATTACTCCACTCATCGACCGCTATCCAGCATGCATCTAGAGTATTAAGTTAAAAATAGAGTAACGCCTTAAGCAAGATGACATGATGTAGAGAGATAAATTCATGCAATATGAAATAAACCCCATCTTGTTATCCTCGATGGCAACGATACAATACGTGCCTTGCTGCCCCTTCTGTCACTGGGTAAGGACACTGCAAGATCGAACCCAAAGCTAAGCACTTCTCCCATGGCAAGAACTACCAATCTAGTTGGCCAAACCAAACGGATAATTCGAAGAGACTTGCAAAGATAACCAATCATACATAAAAGAATTCAGAGAAGATTCAAATATTATTCAAAGATAGACTTGATCATAAACCCACAATTCTTCGATCTCAACAAACACACCGCAAAAAGAATATTACATCGAATAGATCTCCACAAGAGAGGGGGAGAACTTTGTATTGAGATTCAAAGAGAGAGAAGAAGCCATCTAGCTACTAACTATGGACCCGAAGGTCTGAGGTAAATAACTCACACTTCATCGGAGAGGCTATGATGATGTAGAAGCCCTCCGTGATGACAGCCCTCTTCGGGCGGAGCTCCGGAACAGGCCCCAATATGGGATCTCGTGGATACAAAAAGTTGCGGCGGTGTAATTAGGTTTTTGGCTCCTGTTCTGATCGTTTGGAGGTACGTGTGTATATACAGGAGGAATAAGTATGCTAGAGGAGCAACGAGGGGCCCACGAGGCAGGGGGGCGCGCCCTAGGGGGGGGGCGCCCCCACCCTCGTGACCGCCTCTTTTGTTCCTTGGAGCAGGGTCCAAGTCTCCTGGATCACGTTCGGTGAGAAAATCACGTTCCCGAAGATTTTATTCCGTTTGGACTCCGTTTGATATTCCGTTTATCCGAAACACTGAAATAGGCAAAAAATAGCAATTCTGGGCTGGGCCTCCGGTGAATAGGTTAGTCCCAAAAATAATATAAAAGTGGAAAATAAAGCCCAATATAGTCCAAAACAGTAGATAATATAGCATGGAGCAATCAAAAATTATAGATACGTTGGAGACGTATCAGGCACCTTCTAGATATCTTCGTGCGTAGTTCCAAAGAACCGTTGCAAGGTCTTGTGCTCATCCGGATCGAACTCCCATAGGTGGCAAGCCCGGTTCTGGCATGGAAGGATCCGGCGAACTAGCATCACCTGAATCACATCGACAAGCTTGACGTTCTTTTCCATCATGCTCTTGATGTGCGTCTGGAGCGCTGTCAGCTCGTCCAACGAAGACCAATCCAGGCCCTTCTCTTGCTAGGAGGTAAGCCGCATTGGGGCCCCGGATTTGAATTCGGGAGCCGCGGCCCAGGTAGTGTCGTGGGGCTCTGTGACATAGAACCACAAATTCTACCACCCCTTGACGGTCTCCACGAAGGTGCCTTTGGGCCACGGGACGTTGGACATTTTGCTCACCGTGGCGCCTCCGCACTCTGCATGTTCGCCGCCCACCACCTTCAGCTTCACATTGAAGATCTTTAGCCACAATCCGAAGTGGGGTTGGGTGCGGAGGAAAGCCTCACACACAATGATGAATGCCAAGATGGTGAGGAAGGAATTTGGGGCCAAATCATGGAAATCTAGCCCATAGTAGAACAAGAGCCCGTGGACGAAGGGGTAGAGTGGAAATCACAACCTGCGGACGAAGTGGGGGATGAAAACTACCCTCTCATGGGGCTTCAGGGTAGTGATGACCTGTCCCTCGGATGAAAACCGATGGGCGACCACCTTGGCCAAATATCCAGCCTCCCGAAGCTGGATGATGTCCTTCTCCTTGACAGTGGAGGCCATCCACTTGCCCTGCACTCCGAAAATGGTCGAAGTGCTTTCTTGAGGCACAAAAGATGAGAACTTGGGCGCTGGAGCTCGAGAGTGGGTAGGTGGAAAGAGAGAAGGCGTGGGTGAAAGAGGTGGATCCTTATATCCTTATAAAGGCAGTAAATATCAAGCGCCTCCCCACTCGCCATGAAACTTGCCTATTCCCCAGGAGTCATGCAGGCAACACGGTTGGATTACCCATACCCATATTGATGAGAATCTCGCAATAAGGGGACACTATCTCTGCTTTGACAAGACGTGCCAATAAAGCCGCATCTTGAAATATGGAGCGGCAGGCCGAAAAACGGTTCGAAATAATAATCGGGCAGGGACGTGACACCACGTTACAAAAAAGTTGTTAGTATATTGGACTCGTGAAATATTATACTCTCTGCGGTGGTGTGTGGTACTTGTTTTGCAGATCCGGATACGTTCATTGTGTTTGAAGACTGTGTTGGGGTATTCGGAGGAGGAACCCGCCTTGCAATGTCGAAGACAATCTACGCGCCAGACACCTCGTCATTGAAGCCTGGTTCAGGGGCTACAGAGGGAGTCCTGGACTAAGGGGTCCTCGGGCGTCCGACCTATTGGACATGGGCCGGACTAATGGGCTATGAAGATACAAGACCGAAGACCCTCACCCATGTTCGGATGGGACTCTCCTTGGAGTGGATGGCAAGTTTGGCGTTCGTATATGAAGATTCCTATCTCTGTAACCGACTTTGTATAACCCTAGTCCCCTCCGGTGTCTATATAAACCGGAGGGTTCAGTCCGTACAGACAATCATAATCATATAGGCTAGACTTCTAGGGTTTTAGCCATTACAATCTCGTCATAGATCAACTCTTGTAATACTCATATTCATCAAGATCAATCAAGCAGGAAGTAGGGTATTACCTCCATAGAGAGGGCCCGAACCTGGGTAAACATAGTGTCCCCTGTCTCCTGTTACCATCGACCCTAGACGCACAGTTCGGGACCCCCTACCCGAGATCCACCGGTTTTGACACCGACATCGGGCAAGTAACATACCAATGACAAAGGGAATAACATATGTTGTTATGCGGTTTGACCGATAAAGATCTTCGTAGGATATGTAGGAACCAATATGAGCATCCAGGTTCCGCTATTCGTTATTAATCTGCGATGTGTCTCGGTCATGTCTACATAGTTCTCGAACCCGTAGGGTCCGCACGCTTAACGTTTGATGACGATTTGTATTATGAGTTATGTGTTTTGGTGACCGAAGTTTGTTCAGAGTCCCGGATGAGATCACGGGCATGACGAGGAGTCTCGAAATGGTCGATAGGTAAAGATTCACATATTGGAAGGTTATATACGGACACCGAAATGGTTCCGAAGAGGTTCGGGGATTTTTCGGAGTACGGGGAGGTTACCGGAATCCCCCGGGAAAGTTAATGGACCTAATGGGCCATAGTGAAGGAGAAGAGGCAGGCCACGGGAGGTGGCGCGCGCCCCCCTTGCCCAATCTGAATTGGATAAAGGGAGGGGGCGCGGCCCCTCCTTTCCCTCTCCTTCTCCCTCCTTTCCCCTTTCCTCCTCTCCGTTGGAAGGAAAGGGGGGCGAATCCTTCTAGGAACGGAGTCCTTGTAGGACTCCCCCCTCATGCGACGCCACCCCTGGCCGGCCACCTCCTCCCCCTCCTTTATATACAGGGGCTGGGGGCACCCCAAAGGCACACCAACATTTCTCTTAGCTGTGTGCGGTGCCCCCCTCCACAGTTAATCCTCCGGTCATAGCGTCGTAGTGCTTAGGCGAAGCCCTGCGCAGGTCTCATCACCATCACTGTCACCACGCCATCGTGCTGTCAGATCAAGAGCTCGAGGGAAGTCATCGAGCTGAACGTGTGCTGAACACGGAGGTGCCGTATGTTCGGTACTTGGAACGTTTGGATCGTGAATACGTTCGACTACATCAACCGCGTTAACATAACGCTTTCGCTTTCGGTCTACGAGGGTACGTGGACACACTCACCCCCTCTCGTTGATATGCATATCCTATATAGATCTTGCGTGATCGTTGGATTTTTTTTCGAAATTACATGCTACGTTCCCTAGCAGTGGCATCAGAGACAGGTCTATGCGTAGATGATATGCACGAGTAGAACACAAAGAGTTGTGGGCGATAATAGTCATACTGCATACCACCAATGTCTTACTTTGATTGGAGGTATTGTTGTATGAAGCGGCCCAGACTGACATTACATGACCGCATTCATGAGACTGGTTCTACCGACGTGCTTCGCACACAGGTGGCTGGCGGGTGTCTGTTTCTCCAACTTTAGTTGAATCGAGTTTGACTACGGCCGGTCCTTGTTGAAGGTTAAAACAACACACTTGACAAAAAATCATTGTGGTTTTGATGCGTAGGTAAGAACGGTTCTTACTAGAAGCCTGTAGCAGCCACGCAAAACTTGCAACAACAAAGTAGAGGACGTCTAACTTGTTTTTGCAGGGCATGATGTGATATGATATGGTCAAGACGTGATGAGATATAAATTGTTGTATGAGATGATCATGTTTTGTAAAAGTTATTGGCAACTGGGAGGAGCCTTATGGTTGTTGCTTTATTGTATGAAATGCAATCGCCATGTAATTGCTTTACTTTATCACTAAGCGGTAGCGATAGTCGTAGAAGCAATAGTTCGCAAGACGGCAATGACGTTATGATGGAGATCAAGGTGTCAAGCCGGTGACGATGGAGATCATGACGGTGCTTTGGAGATGGAGATCAAAGGCACCAAATGATGATGGCCATATCATGTGACATATTTTGATTGCATGAGATATTTATCCTTTATGCATCTTATTTTGCTTAGTACGGCAGTAGCATTATAAGATGACCCCTCACTAAATTTCAAGGTATTAGTGTTCTCCCTGAGTATGCACCGTTGCTACAGTTCGACATGCCGAGACACCACGTGATGATCGGGTGTGATAAGCTCTACGTTCACATACAACAGGTACAAGCCAGTTTTGCACGTGTGGAATACTCGGCTTAAACTTGATGAGCCTAGCATATGCAGATATGGCCTCGGAACACTGAGACCGAAAGGTTGAACATGAATCATATAGTAGATTAGTAGATATGGTTAACATAGTGATGTTCACCATTGACAACTACTCCATCACACGTGATGATCGGACATGGTTTAGTTTATATGGATCACGTGATCATTTAGATGACCAGAGGGATGTCTATCTAAGTGGGAGTTCTTAAGTAATATGATTAATTGTACTTTAATTTATCATGAACTTAGTACCTGAGAGTGTTTGCATATCTATGTTGTTGTAGATCAATGGCCCGTGCTACCATTCCCTTGAATTTTAATGCGTCCCTAGAGAAATCTAAGTTGAAAGATGATGGTAGCAACTATACGGACTGGGTCCGTAACTTGAGGATTATCCTCATTGCTGCACAAAAGAATTACGTCCTAGAAGCACCGCTAGATGCAAGACCCGCTGTAGGAGCAAATTTGGACATTATGAATGTCTGGTAGAGCAAAACTGATGACTACTCGATAGTTTAGTGTTCCATGCTTTACAGCTTAGAATCGGGACTTCGAAGAGGTTTTGAACGTCATGGAGCATATGAGATGTTCCAGGAGTTGAAGTTAACATTTCGAGCAAATGCCCGAGTTGAGAGATATGAAGTCTCCAACAAGTTCTATAGCTGCAAGATGGAGGAGAATAGTTCTATCAGTGAACACATACTTAGAGTGTCTGGGTACCATAACCACTTGACTTAGCTGGGAGTTAATCTTCGTGATGATAGTGTCATTGACAGAGTTCTTCAATCATTGCCACCAAGCTATAAAGGCTTCGTGATGAACTATAATATGCAAGGGATGGAAAAGACAATTCCTGAGCTCTTCGTGATGCTAAAGGCTGCAGAGGTAGAAATCAAGAAGGAGCATCAAGTTTTGATGGTTAACAAGACCACTAGTTTCAAGAAAAAGGGCGAAGAGAAGAAGGGGAACTTCAAGAAGAATAGAAAGCAAGTTGCTGCTCAAGGGAAGAAGCCCAAGTATGGACCTAAGCCTGAAACTGAGTGCTTCTACTACAAAGGGACTGGTCACTGGAAGCAGAATTGCCCCAAGTATTTGGCGGATAAGAAGGATGGCAAAGTGAAAGGTATATTTGATATACATGTTATTGATGTGTACCTTACTAATTCTCGTAGTAGCTCCTAGGTATTTGATACTGGTTCTATTGCTCATATTTGCAACTCGAAACAAGGGCTACGGATTAAACGAAGATTGTCTAAGGACGAGGTGATGATTTGCGTGGGAAATTAATGGTTCCGAAGTCGATGTGATCACCGTCGGCATGCTACCTCTACATCTATCATCAGGATTAGTTTTAGACCTAAATAATTGTTATTTGGTGCCAGCGTTGAGCATGAACATTATATCCGGATCTTGTGTGATGCAAGACAATTATTCATTTAAATAAAAGAATAATGGTTGTTCTATTTATATGAGTAATATCTTTTATGGTCATGCACCCTTGATGAGTGGTCTATTTTTGTTGAATCTCGACTGTAGTGATACACTTATTCATAGTATTGATGCCAAAAGATGCAAAGTTAATAATGATAGTGCAACTTATTTGTAGCACTGCCATTTAGGTCATATTGGTGTAAAGCGCATGAAGAAACTCCATGCTGATGGGCTTTTGGAATCACTTGATGCTTGCGAACCGTGAGCTCATGGGAAAGATGACTAAGACTCCATTCTCCAGAACAATGGAGCGAGTAACTGACTTATTGGAAATAATACATATTGATGTATGCGGTCCGATGAGTGTTGAGGCTCGCGGCGGGTATCAGTATTTTCTAACCTTCATAGATGATTTGAGCAGATATGGGTATATCTACTTAATGAAACATAAGTCTGAAACATTATAAAAGTTCAAAGAATTTCAGAGTGAAGTGGAAAATCATCGTAACAAGAAAACAAAGTTTTTACGATTTGATCGTGGAGGTGAATGTTTGAGTTATGATTTTGGTCTTCATTTGAAACAATGTGGAACAGTTTCACAACTCACGCCACTTGGAACACCACAACGTAATGGTGTGTCCGAATGTCGTAACCGTACTTTATTAGATATGGTGCGATCTATGATGTCTCTTACCGATTTACCACTATCGTTTTGGGGTTATGCTTTAGAGACGACTGCATTCACGTAAAATAGGGCACCATCTAAATCCGTTGAGATGACACCATATGAACTGTGGTTTGGCAAGAAACCTAAGCTGTCGTTTCTTAAAGTTTGGGGCTGCAATGCTTATGTGAAAAAGCTTCACCCTGATAAGCTCAAACCCAAATCGTAGAAATGTGTCTGCATAGGATACCCAAAGGAGAATGTTGCGTACACCTTCTATTACAGATCTAAAGGCTAGATATTCGTTGCTAAGAATGGATCCTTTCTAGAGAAGGAGTTTCTCTCGAAAGAAGTGAGTGGGAGGGAAGTAGAACTTGATGAGGTAATTGTACCTTCCCCTGAATTGGAAAGTAGTTCATGACAGAAATCTGTTCCACTGATTCCTACACCAATTAGTGAGGAAGATAATGATGATGATCATGAAACTTCAGATAAAGTTACTACCGAACCTCATAGGTCAACCAGAGTACGATTCGCACCAGAGTGGTACGGTAATCCTGTTCTGGAGGTCATGTTACTAGACCATGACGAACCTACGAACTATGAGGAAGCGATGATGTGCCCTTAAGTCTGTCCGAATCAAGTTAGCAATTGTCACATTTTATGATTATGAAATTTAGCAAATGTATGTCCAAACTACATTCCTTAATGGATATCTTAAAGAAGAGTTGTATATGATGCAACCAGAAGGTTTTGTTGATCCTAAAGGTGCTAACAAAGTGTGCAAGCTCCAGTGATCCATTTATGGACTGGTGCAAGCCTCTCAGAGTTGGAATATACACTTTGATAGTGTGATCAAAGCATATGGTTTTATACAGACTTTTGGAGAAGCCTGTATTTACAAGAAAGTGAGTGGGAAATCTGTAGCATTTCTAATATTATATGTGGATGACATATTGTTGATTGGAAATAATACAGAATTTCTGGATAGCATAAAAGGATACTTGAATAAGGATTTTTCAATGAAAGACCTCGGTGGAGCTGCTTATATAGTGGGCATCAAGATCTATAGAGATAGATCAAGATGCTTAATTGGGCTTTCACAAAGCACGTACCTTGATAAAGTTTTGAAGAAGTTCAAAATGGATTAGTCAAAGAAAGGGTTATTGCCTGTGTTACAAGGTGTGAAGTACAGACTCAATGCCCGACCACTGCAGAAGATAGAGAGAAAATGAAAGTCATTCCATATGCCTCAGCCATAGGTTCTATCATGTATGCAATGCTGTGTACCAGACATGATATGTGCCTTGCTATAAGTTTAGCAGGGAGGTAATAAAGTAATCCAGGAGTGAATCACAGGACATCGATCAAGAACATCCTGAAATACCTGAAAAGGACTAAGGATATGTTTCTCGTTTATGGAGGTGACAAAGAGCTTGTCGTAAATGGTTACGTCGATGCAAGATTTGACACTAATCCGGATGACTCTATGTGACAAACCAGATACGTATTTATATCGAATGGTGGACCTGTAAGTTGGTGCAGTTCCAAGAAGAGCGTCGTGGCAGGATCTACATGTGAAGCGGAGTACATAGCTGCTTCGGAAGCAGTAAATGAAGGAGTCTGGATGAAGGAGTTCATATCCGATCTAGGTGTAATACCTAGTGCATCGGGTCCAATGAAAATCTTTTGTGACAATACTGGAGCAATTGCCTTGGCGAAGGAATCCAGATTTCACAAGAGAACCAAACACATCAAGAGATTCTTCAATTCCATCCACGATGAAGTCAAGGAGGGACACATAGAGATCTGCAAGATATATACGGATCTGAATGTTGTAGACCCGTTGACTAAGCCTCTCTCACGACCAAAACATGATCAACACCAAGACTCCATGGGTGTTAGAATCATTACTATGTAATCTAGATTACTGAGTCTAGTGCAAGTTGGAGACTAGAGGAAATATGCCCTAGAGGCAATAATAAAGTTGTTATTTATATTTCCTTATATCATGATAAATGTTTATTATTCATGCTAGAATTGTATTAACCGGAAACTTAGTACATGTGTGAATACATAGACAAATAGAGTGTCCCTAGTATGCCTCTACTTGACTAGCTCGTTAATCAAAGATGGTTAAGTTTCCTGACCATAGACATGTGTTGTCATTTGATGAACGGGATCACATCATTAGAGAATGATGTGATGGACAAGACCCATCCGTTAGCTTAGCATTATGTTCGTTTAGTTTTATTTCTATTTTCTTTCTTCATGACTTATACATAGTCCTCTGACTATGATATTATGCAACTCCTGAATACCGGAGGAATACCTTGTGTGCTATCAAACGTCACAACATAACTAGGTGATTATAAATATGCTCTACAGGTGTCTCCGAAGGTGTTTGTTGGGTTGGCATAGATCGAGATTAGGATTTGTCACTCTGAGTATCAAAGAGGTATCTCTCGGCCCTCTCGATAATGCACATCACTTTAAGCCTTGCAAGCAATGTGACAAATGAGTTAGTTATGAGATTATGCACTACAGAACGAGTAAAGAGACTTGCCGGTAACGAGATTGAACTAGGTATGATGATACCGACGATCGAATCTCGGGCAAGTAACATACCGATGACAAAGGGAATAATGTATGTTGTTATGCGGTTTGACCAATAAAGATCTTCATAGAATATGTAGGAACCAACATGAGCATCTAGGTTCCGCTATTGGTTATTGACCGGAGATTTGTCTCGGTCATGTCTACATAGTTCTCGAACCCGTAGGGTCCACACGCTTAACGTTCGATGACGATTTGTATTATGAGTTATGTGTTTTGGCGACCGAAGTTTGTTCAGAGTCCTGGATGAGATCACGGACATGACGAGGAGTCTCGAAATGGTCGACAGGTAAAGATTCATATATTGGAAGGTTATATATGGACATCGAAATGGTTCTGAAGAGATTCGAGGATTTTTTGGAGTACCGGGAGGTTACCGAAACCCCCCGGGAAAGTTAATGGCCTAATGGGCCATAATGGAGGAGAGGAGGCAGGCCACGGGAGGTGCTACCCCCCTTGCCCAATCCGAATTGGACAAGGGGAGGGGGCACGACCCCCCTTTCCTTCTCCTTCTCCCTCCTTTCCCCTTTCCCCTCTCCGTTGGAAGGAAAGGGGGCGAATCCTACTAGGAATGGAGTCCTAGTAGAACCCCCCAGCATGGCGCGCCACCCCTGGCCGGCCACCTCCTCCCCCTCCTTTATATACCGAGGAGGGGGCACCCCAAAGGCACACCAAGATTTCTCTTAGCCGTGTGTGGTGCCCCGTTCCACGGTTTACTCCTCCGGTTATAGCGTCATAGTGCTTAGACGAAGCCCTGCGCAGATCTCATAAAATCACTGTCACCATGCTGTCGTGTTGTTGGAACTCTCCCTCGACCCACTACTGGATCATGAGCTCGAGGGACGTCATCGAGCTGAACGTGTGCTGAACACGGAGCTGCCGTACGTTCGGTACTTGGATCGGTTGGATCATGAAGACGTTCGACTACATTAACCGCGTTAACATAACGCTTCCGCTTTCGGTCTACGAGGGTACATGGACACACTCTCCCCCTCTCGTTGCTATGCATCTCCTAGATAGATCTTACGTGATTGTAGGAAATTTTTTGAAATTACATGCTACATTCCCCAACAGAAACAACATTCATATGGGGAACTAACTAGATTTGCTAATGTGAACACAGATGAAATTTTGGTGGTTTACCAGGGGAATAATTGAGAGATACGAGAGGATGTCTTATTTCTTGAAGGGGACGTGAACATTGAATAAATAAGTGGTGGTATTTGGTGAGTTTCAACATGTATATGTTCTACGATTTAGAAAAATGAACTAGCAGTCGGCATATTGTTAACATGAATTAGTTGAGACCAAAAGCATCTTGACAAACACATACCGAGGAAGAAGTACGTCGGTGGAGCTGCGAGGGGCCCACAAGGGTGGGGGCACGCTCAGGGGGGCAGGCGCGCCTCCTGCCTCGTGGCCACCTCGTTTCTTTATTGACGTCTACTCCAAGTCCCCTGGATCACGTTTGTTCCAAAAATAACTCTCCCGAAGGTTTCATTCCGTCTGGATTCCGTTTGATATTCCTTTTCTGCAAAACACTGAAATAGGCAAAAAAATAACAATTTGCACTAGGCCTTGGATTAGTTGGTCTTGCAGTTTTGTAGCATAAAGAATCCACAATCATGCCTGTAAACAAAGGAAAAATTAAAAAAATGGTACAACACAAAATCCAAAAAATACAGGAACAACATCCTCCAGCAACAAAAACAACCAGCAAAAATCATTAAAAACTGATACTCATGTATTTTCCTGCTGAGGCACTCGCACAAACTCGCAAGAGAAACCATCAATATGCGCCGGTGAGAACGGTTTGGCCCTTTCTACACTGGACTCCCTCCAAAGCTTCTTTATATTATCTGTCATATTCCTTAAGAATCTAACTGCAGCACCCCAGGTTTCATCACGGAGTGAATCAAGACACTCGAAACGACGAAACTTCAAATTCAGAACAACCAAGCACCAATGCCCAAATACTTCACTAGGCTTCATGGTAGCCACAAATGATGGCGGATCAAATGTAGGGAAAAGAAGCTGGAAAAAAAATCGCAGAGGAAAAATGAATTTACAAACAATAAAATAAAAGAGGGAAATTGAAATTCATAAGTACAAACAAAAAATCAAATAATCATAAAGCAATTATATCCACCGCCCAAAATTGAGGAACAATCATATCAGTTCAATTCCCTTGCAACAATAAGTACAGCTTTAATAAAAGAAGCACAGATCAAGTTCATTCCCCACACCTCCCAAAACTGCAAAGAAAACATGACAGTTCTAGTTAATGAGTACAAAAAGTCCAAGTTCACCTACTTGGTCAAAACAATCAGCACCTGATCTTGTGAACCAATTTAGCACATTGGAATCAATATTTCCATAACGGATCTTGGTCTGTTGTACAAAAAGAACAACAATCAACCAGTTCGGTGCTTCAAAACCCGGACACCTTCAAGCGCGCTCGGGGCAATCGGCAAATAGACCGCCTGGCACGATCTGAGCTCACGTAGAAATCCGGCGGCCACCCCAATCCCAGCCCAACGGCAATATTCGTGCCGCGCGTACATAATTACGCATTAAAAGTACCATGGGCACAGGTGGGGAGGGCGGCACAACTACGGCACGCCCCAAGAGGCAGCCTAAACCGCACTAGGGGCTACCCGTTAGGCTATTTTTCTTTTTCTTTCATGACCTTAATCTCTGGAAACACTATCCGGCAGCACTATTGCCGAACACATAATGCAGCAACCAAGGAGGCAGACAGCTACGTTATACCACGGAATTCCCAAGTTGATCATAGTAACGAGTGAAATATTCAATTTAATATCATTCCTCAGCTTGCCCTTGGAAGGGACATAGTCCTACTCTTTGCTTATCGCACTATCTGTATCACTCTGCTTTAACGCAATTTTTTTAATAAATAATGCATGACATTACGACTATTATTGCATTCTTGTTATATATATATATAGGGCTGGACTATTCTGTTACCGGTAACAGAATATTATTCTGTTACCCTCGCCCCCTATAAGGCAGCCGGCGCGGGCAAGCGAGCGACGGCGACAGCCGGAGCGAGGGAGCCCGTGGCACCGTGATTGGCCGGCGACGGATCCGCTGCCGCCTCCTCGTTCCTTCTGTCGCCGGATCCATCGTCGGGGTCGTCATCCCTGCCTCCTGCCTCCCTCCGTCGCCAGATCCATCGTCGGGGTCGTGATCCCTGCCTACTGTCTCGCTCCGCCGCAGGATCCATCGACAGGGCCGTGATCCCCGCCTCCTGCCTCCCTCCGCCGCCGGATCCATCGTCGGAGCCGTCATCCCCGCCTCCTGCCTCCCTCCGTCGTCGCATCCATCGTCGGAGCCATCATCCCCGCCTCCTGCCTCCCTCTGTCACCGGGTCTCCTTCTCCGGGGCAGTTATCCCCGCAAGGTGCTTCCTCTACGAACCTCTTCGCCAGACGTCCACCACAAGAAGGTGTTGTGTCAATGGTGCCGCCTCGCAAGAACATGCCAGTAAGACGCCCACGAGAGGTAGAAGAAGAAGACAGTACACTGGAGGTAATGTCTGCTCCCCACATTTGTGTCACTCCATCAGTTCGTCAGTCCTGCTATGAAGAAGAACCCGATGGTACATTGCAAATGCTAGCATCAGTTCATTGACACCCCTTCCACTTGATGCACGATTAGGATGTCGAGGTTACTGTCAGTGCATCTAATATGCTATCTTTAGTTCAAGTTAAAAAAATAACACATATGCGTCAGTCCAGGTATAGTGACAAGGTTCAGCTACCGCTGAGAGTTGTATGTTGTTATTCCTAAGAGTACAAGTCATGTAATTGCGTCAGTTCGAACGAGTAACAGAACTGTTACCAAAAAAAATTGCTACACAATAAGTTCAGTGATACATAAGCTAGCAGTACTTGTAATGTATATGCATTGATGCACGATTAGGATGTCGAGGTTACTGTCAGTGCATCTAATATGCTATCTTCAGTTCAAGTTAAAAAATAGCACATATGCGTCAGTCCAGGTAGATAGTGACGAGAGAGTGCCACAGTTACACAGTAAGTTCAATGATACATAAACTAGGAGTACTTCTAGTGTAGTTGCATAAGTTACAGAAGAACAAAGGAGAAGTCATGCATGAGTTCAATGTCCAGTTTACAAAACAGTGCTAAAACAGTACATCAGTACATCCATGTTTGAACATGAACGTTCATCAGTTCGACTGAAAGCGAAACCAGATTAATCCCAAAAACTTTTGAATGTTGTTTGCAGAAGCATGCAAGGCGGTGCACGCAGCAAGAATTTCATGAGCAAAACAGATATGGGGCACCACCTGGTTGGGTAACACCAGAAATACCGCCTGGATATTTCAACAATACAGGCAGATTTGAAGATACACCACAATCATCAGAAGCACGGACATGTCCTTCTATACAGCAAACAGTAATGTCTGGGAATGCAAGCTTTGCCGCTACTGGGTTGCAACTAGGCCAACAATATCACCAACAACAAATGTTTTCCTTCCCCAGCGCATGCAAAAAGCCAAGGACAAGAAGGCTTCCACCAGTCGCTCCGTCAACATCAATCATCCATGCTGCAAAAGCAGTTGCGACGGGAAGACCAGGGCAAAAAGACAGAAATTTTGGCCACTCTAGCAAGTTCAAAAGTACAAGATATGAGCCATATAGACAGGAGCAACATCACAATGAATCTGAGGACAGACGTCCGTACAACGAGAGACAGAGATCTTCGTCATCGTTGCTCCCTCCAAGAGATGCATTGCTGCATGTGCCAAGGGTGACACCACCGGCGCCCATAAACCAGGGAGAACAACAAACACCATAGGCAGCACAGAGCTATACACATGTAAGTATCCATATAGAAAAAAAATACAAGCACAGTCCATACCATGGTGTTGTGACCACCCCATCTAACATTTTTGTTTTGTCACTGTTGTGTGCAGCCACCTGACATTGAAGCTTATGTTCTGCCAAGGCTAGAGATGAGGTTTGAAACTTTCGAAGAAACTAAGAACTTCTACAATGTATATGCGAAGCACGCTGGTTTTGCTATCAGGGAAGGCCCCAAGTTTAAGACCAGAGCCTACCTTTATTGCACGTGCCATGGAGTTTATGAATCAAAGGTGTCTGAAGCAAATAGACAGTGTAACAAGACGACAGCCAGAACTAACTGTGGGGCTAAAATGAGGCTGAAGAAGGAAAAGAATGGAACATTTGTCGTAAAAGAGATAGTCTGGGAACACAACCACAGGCTACAGCTCACCGCAGAAATGCTTGTCTTCTTGCACTCCCACAAAAACTTTGACAAAACAATCTTGGAGTACGTCAAGTACCTGCAGTTCAAAGGAATTGAACATGCACAAATCATGAGCATTCTGGGCAGTGATGACCCTGGTAGCTACTTCCTCGAAATGAATGCCAAAGACCTGATTAACCTGTAAGTACAAACTTGTTCTCCTCCCATAAACCGCCTACGTCTTTTTTCCTCTGTCAGTACAAACATATCAAGCAACGCATGACCTGACGCCAGTTCAACATGCATTTTTCAATGAACTTTTTATATGCAGGAAATCAAAGAATTCAAGGATTGATGATGTGGATCATGTCCTAAAGACTGTCAACTTCTTTAGGGAGATGAAAGCTATAAACAGGGAATTCTTCTGTGACATGCAACTCGATGAGTCCGACAGAGTTAAGAACATATTCTGGGTGAACGCAAGCTGTCGAGGAGCGTATCAGGACTTCGGGGACTGCGTAACGTTTGACACAACATACAAGACCAACAAGTACCATATGCCACTTGGGGTGTTTGTCGGAACTAACAACCACTTACAGACTACATTCTTTGGTTTTGCCCTGATAAGAGATGAGGATGCAGATTCATTCAAGTGGCTGTTCAGGACATTTTTAAGGTGCATGAGAAGGAAGGCTCCTACATGTATTCTCACAGGTACACCCGCTAAAACCACCCCCAACCACCACCCCCTACCAAAAAAGAAAAGGAAAATAACACAGTAAAAATGTTGTGTCAGTTGTATTGGTATATATGCACGACCATCTGCTGACCACTCCGAGTCTATTTTCTCATTACCAGACCAGTGCCAGGCAATGGCTTTGGCGATCGCAGATGTTTTCAAGAACACGGTACATAAGCTATGCCGCTGGCACATTATGAAGAAGTACAGGGAACACCTCGCGTACCTGTATTTCCTGCACGAGGACCTTAAGGATGAATTCACATCAATTCTCAACTGGCCCCTCATGCCAACTGAGTTTGAGGATGCCTGGAAAAGACTCATGGATAAGTACAACCTCCACGATGATGCCACAATGGTGGGCATGTGGAACGAGCGTGAGAAATGGATATCAGCCTACTTCAAAGAAAGTTTCTGCGCCAAAATGACATCCACACAGCGAAGTGAGAGCATGAACTATGTGCTCAAGAAGAACTACGTAAATGAGAGACATAACCTACACCGGTTTGTCAGCCAGGTAAACTCCTGCGTCAAAACCAGGAGGCAGACAAAGAACCAGGAGACAATGGGTAACCGGGTATAGCTCTATCACTTGTCGTAAGACAAAAAATTACATGCTTACTAAAGTAAAAACTTTATTAGAAGTTTTTCCTGCGAGAAAACTAACAATTTGGTCATCATTCTTGCATCTGCAGAAGGAACAAAACACGCTGACCTTCTATGGGTTTGACACCCAGATGGCAAAGCTGTACACGCGAGCTGTGTACAGCGAGATCAGAGATAGGCTAAAACTGAGCACTCTCTTCACGGCGACAGAGACGGAAGAGCCCACAAAGTACCTAGTGCGCTACAACCACCCGCAAAAACTGTCTATGTGGGCTCAGCACGCGTTCCAGGTGGTTGCAGACCCCGTGGGAGAAACATATGAGTGCGAGTGCAGGCTATGGGACCACACAGGTGAGGACTACAAAAAAGATGTTACATACTGTTCTACTTTTTTTGCAAAGTTTTTGTTCGAATGAAATGACAAAAAACATGCACCTCTTCCAAAAACAAATACAGGTCTTTTCTGCGTGCATGTCCTGTGCATGATGCAGACAATTAAGGCTAAAAGCGTTCCAGAGAAATACATACTCAGGAGATACACCAAACGCCCGAACTCCAGCCAACATTTGACAAAAATGACTTGAGGACAGTAGCGTCAAACAAGGCATCCCAATACTACATTGAAAGCTCACTGCTGACGATGAACATGAGGGTGCACAGAAAAAGCTTGAGAAGCCAAGAGCAAATGGCAAGGACGCGGGTCGTCATGGACAAACTTGAACAAGAACTCGACGCCATGCATTCTGCTGAAAATGGAGGTGTCGCGGACAATGAAGCCATTGAGCAGGATATTGCTACAATGTTGTCCGAGATGAACCATATGGGAGCTATTGACCCGTTTGAGAACGAGGAAGAGGAGCAGCAGCAACCGGAGCTTGCCCGTGTGCACACTCAAGAGCACCAACAAACTCACATGCGAGATCATGAGCTTGATGGTGTTGTAGGCGAACGACATGACAATAGCACATCCTACCAGCAGCAGCAGCAAAGGGTGATTAAACCCCCAATATTCTCAAACACAAAGGGGAGGAAGAGCAAGACGCAAGCAGCAGCCAAAAAGCCACCACGCCCCATCAAGCGCGTGGAATTTGGTCCGGATGGCAAACCCCTCGGGGTAAGGGCATGCGGATTCTGCAACGTCGTGAGCAAACATAACTACCGCACATGCCCACTCCGCACATATGCCACTGTCAACAAGAACAAGCAGATTGGAGCCACCCAGCTTTCTACCAATGGAGACAACACACGTAACAGCTACACTTGCCGCAAGTGTGGTAGAACTGACGGACATAATGCCCGCACGTGCAAAGTGGGCAAGGAGGTCAGTGGAGCTGAACATAAACAGGGCAAGATACAGAGTTCCAGGCAATCAAATGAAGATGATGATGAAGAAGAGTTTGATGAGAATGACGGCCAATCAGACGAAGACAATGAAGATGACAGTGTCGGGGGCGAGGAAACTAAAACTGACGATGAAGCTGCCAAGGCTCAACCTGGAAAGAGCGCCAGCAAGGCACAACATTCGGGGACAGTTAGGAGAAGCTCAAGACTGAACAATACCTAGTGGTTATCCTGCTGCGTCAACTAAAAAATAACCTTGTAGTCTCAGTTGAATCAGCACACAATGAGGAAGCATTTCACAAAACACTATCGTTTACCAAAACTTATTTAGCTTTATCATCAATTTCTCGATCAGAACTAAAGTTATTTTTTAGTTTCTAATTTGTGCCCGCTGGAGCAGTGACATTATTATGTAAACCATTTGATAATCATTTTGAATGCAGTCACAAAATACGTTTGAAAAAACTTATCTGGATATATCCGACGCAAAAGGCTACTGTGAACCAGTAACTCACGAAAAAAATATGTCAAGGAAAATTTTAAACTCTTGTAACATATCAGTACTGATAACTCTCAGTCGTCAGTACAAGGCAGAGTACACATCAGTACTGATATAATTTCTGATTTGTGCCCGCGAAAGCAGTGACATTATTATTTAAACCATTTGATAATCCTTTTGAATGCAGTCAAAAATAAAATTGAAAAACCTTATCTTGATATATCTGACGCAAAATGCTACTATCAACCAGTAACTCAGCAAAAAAAATGTCAAGGAAAAATTTAAACTCTTGTATTACATCAGTACTGATAACTCTCAGTCGGCAGTACAAAAGGCATAGTAATAACAAACACACCAGTGAACGACTAAAAAAAATCGTTTTGGAAAAACAAAGCTATGCCTGCTCCTACCAGTCCCAATTCAGAAAGACCATCAGTACATAAAAATAATTACCTCAAGCAAAATGCGAATATAATACATCCTATACTGGTGAAAATCTAATTTATCTATAAAAAATACTCACAGGTTATCTTGATATAAACAATCCTTTAAAAAATACGAAAATTGTTTTAAAAAAACATTAGCACCACACATAGTATCGCTGGTATTTGGTACGTTCAATTACACTTCAATCACCAGTCCGAGTACGACAGTAGAGGAGTTCAGACCTCCACCAACACCGACACTGACACGTGCAAGTGGGATAAGCAGCTGATAAGTACAGCTTGACTATACGAATCGGTGCCACATTAAAATGCCATCATCACCACCGCAGAGACGTGCAAGTGGGGTTTTGCAGGTCATAAGTACAGCTTGACAAGACTAGTCAGTTCAATACTAAAAACCATTTAACTTGGACGGTTAGTTCTTCCACGCCACCACCCACGCCACCCACTGGGCGGTTGCCACGACGAAGTGCAAACGGCGACCCCCATGACCACTACACACACGCCCCCGACGAACCGCCTCCCACACACCACCGTCGGCGCACTGAAAAATACACCATTGTCTTCCATCTCTCCATCGTTCCCACAAACCACCATTGCCGCTTCCATTTCCACTGCGCACAAACCTCCAGCGTCTCTCTCCAAAGCCCACAGTCGCCGGAGGAAGGCCATGCCAGAGGAACCGTCCGCCAAGCGTCATCATGCTGAGACGTCGGACAAGAGGAGCAACCTCGTCGACATTAACGTCCCCGACGAGAAGCGCGAGTACACCAGAACGCTCAAAGGGGTTGAGCTCCACGGCAAGGAGACGCTGGAGATCGTCTGCACCAGCGAACCAGACAAGGTCGACGAGGTGATCTCCAGGCTCTGGAGGAAGCTTGGCGGCATGATTCGTAGGATCATCGGTGTTGTTGTGCACTACACCAACGAAGATGAACCTCCCGAGATGTCGGCAGTCCTGCAGTTTTTGCGTCGACGAACTCTACTTGGTGTACCACATCGCAGCGGCCACAAAATGGTGAGCAATCCTACTCATTTGCCCTGCATATGGTTTATCTGTTTTATTAGTACTGTATCCTGAAAATTTAATCACATGTGTTTCCCACCTAGATGTACTAGTGTGGTTTGTGAAAAGTGGATGCACTGCTGCATTTTCTCAAGTAGATATACTATAAATGTATTTTTGAACCTGATACACTGGATTACTATTTGGAAAATGTTGCGGAAGATTAAATTCTGAAGATGATCGACTAGTGTAGTGTCTGGAGTTGATACAATAGAGTAGTCTATGTACTCGAAGTATTAAAAAAGATATTTCTGAACTTGATGTAGTGAAGTATTTTCTGAATTTGATGTAATGTTATTTTCGTAAGAAAATAAACTAAGGACTTGGTGAAGCACTGGTTCTGTGTTATCCTATTTCAACAAAAGTAGACTAAACTAGTACCAATGCAGAACATATAACATTGACTAAAACTATGTATAATCCAAGAAGAAGAATAACATGATGTACTTAATTTAATTTTAGAACTTTCTTTACTAGTTTTTTAAGTACATTCATCCATTGTTTATCCTACATAAACAACTAATTCATGGATTCATCACTTGTAAAACAAAACAAAAATGGATAATTCAAACATCAAAGTAATGCTAATATTCAAAATGTCTCTGCCCTTGCAGGCCCAAGCGCCTGACCGACATGCTGCAGCATGACAAGTTGTTCACATTTGCCGGTTTCAGCATTGAAAGCGACAAAGAGAAGCTGAAGTTGTCCGGTATGGAGATCAACCCCAACAAGTTCATCGACATTCAACGCAAGTGGAGAGTTCCATACACCGGAAAAGAGTACGACTCCTTGACTGATGTTGCAGCCAGCGTCATCCACCCATTCTACAAAGGCATGAAGAACAAGATCAACATGCAGGAAGACTACAAACTGTGGGGGACAAGTGAGCTGCCAGACAACCCCATCGATTACGCAGGAGTAGATGCGTACGCCGCGTATAAGTCATGGTTCATGATCGACTACATCACAGATGGTTCGGAATTTGCGAAAGAGCGGGAGGCTAACAACTTCTGCGACCACCCCTATTGCCCCTTTACGGGATGAAGATACATCAGAGCTTGCCTTCGTTTTACTTCCGCTTGTGCTTTCCTTTTATCTTGTTGTTTCAAATTAGTAGTTTGCTCTTGTTGGGTTGAACCAGTATGATTATGTCGTGCTTGTCATGTTTGAACAAGTTTAGTTATGTCATCAAGTACAATGTTTTGCCTATCTCATTATATAAGTTTGGTTTGGTAGCTTCGTATGTTGTTAATCCATCATTTCAAAATTGAAAAAGTAGCTTCTGAATGGAATGTTGTCGTTGCTCTAAAGTACTAGTTACGATGCAACTAATCACACAACGTTGTTCCATGTCAGTACAACTCAGTACACTTGATCGGACATTACATACTTACTACAATAAAAAGTACAAAGAAGCATCAGTCCGTAAGCGCTACTATGAATGCACTATTAGTACAACTCAGTCTACACGCAAGTACCATAGTTCTAAAAATGACACCAGAAGACACTTGAGAATAATCACAAAAACAAACACAAAAAAGAAGGCAAAGAACTCAAATGAAAAAGATTACACTCACACAAAACTGACAAGAACTAGAACAAAAATTATGAGTCCAAGTTACTGGAGGAGTCAAGTACTAGATTCAAACAAAACAAAAAAATTGACCGCCCAAGGTCAGGAGCAGGCCCTGACAATGCTAGATACTTGAACTCGAGCCCGTGGGCGAATCCCTAGTAATCCGCACAATGCAGGACCCGTCGACCAGGGCCCACAGGTCAAGAGAGAGAGAGCGAGCGCCGTGTATAAGCACTCAGGTAAGTGTTCAGAGGAGTTCGACTGGTGAGCGTCGGCTGCGCTTATAAACAAGTTCGGAGCCCCCTCGACTAGCGAGGTGGGACTAAACCCAGAGCGCACGCGCATGACGCACTGCACAGGCGCGCAGACGAGCTATCTGGGCCGGAAAACGGCCCAATAGCCTCTACATCGTCAACAAAACACCCCACCAAATAAGCCCACCTATACAAACCAGAGGGCGGGACAAAGAAATATAAACCACAAGAAAAATGTTTGTCAATTAACCTCTACAAGAAAAAGAAAAAAAATATGATACAAAAACAATGAACCTCTAAAAAGAACAAAACTTAATAGCCTTTCTGTTAAATGTACATAATTTAAAAAACAGAATTAAATATTACTTTCAAGTTCAACTACTAAAACTAAAAAAGTTCAAAACATATAATGTTTGTCAATTATGCTAAAATTCTTATTTATATAAAAAATGACAAGTTCAACTACTAAAACTAAAAAAGTTCACAACATATAATGTTTGTCAATTATGCTAAAAATCTTATTTATATAAAAACTGACAAGTTCAACTACTAAAAATCTAAAAGTTCAAACATATAATGTTTGTCAATTAAGCTAAATTTCTTATTTATATAAAAACTGACAAGTTCAACTACAAAAATTCAAAAAGTTCAAATAGAATTTATTTGTCAATTCTGCTAAATTTATTATTTATATATAATCTGTCCACACCACAACAAACGATATGCTTGTAGAATAATCTCAAACCCCCACCCCCAACCTAAGTTATAAAAAAATCAGTTCAAACATACATACAACATCAGTACTAAAACAGCAGGATCAGTCAGGCCACTCGCACCACTGTGACATCAAATTTCAAACCCATGCGCTGTTTGAAATTACAATTCAGTTCACACAGTACTAAAACATAAGTGCAGTAAAAATGAGAATACAAAAACTATAAAGGCCTAACTTAGGTTTGTACAGATGAAAATACAATAAGTACAAGTTTTGAGCAACAACTCCTAGGGCACTGAAAAAATGTTTTGACATACACTAGTGTATAAAGGCTTCAATAGAAAAACAATACTTAAACATCCACACGGAAAAACATCACAGATCCATACGTCACCTAAACAGTGCAAAATGCCATCATCACAACCACAGAGACGTGCAAGTGGGATTTAGCAGATCGTAAGTACAGCTTGACAAGACTAATCAGCGCACCAGTAAAAAACATTTGTCTTGGACGGTTAGTTCTTCCAGGCCACCACCCGCGCCACCCACTGGGCGGTTGCCACGTCGCATTGCAAACGGCGACCCCAACGACCACTACACACACGCCCCCGACGAACCCCCTCCCACACACCACCGTCGGCGCACTGCAAAAAAACCCCATTGTCTTCCATCTCTCCCTCGTTCCCACATAGCACCATTGCCGCTTCCATTTCCACTGCACACAAACCTCCAGCGGCTCTCTCCAAAGCCCACAGTCGCCGGAGGAAGGCCATGGCGGAGGAACCGTCCGCCAAGCGTCATCATGCTGAGACGTCGGACAAGAGGAGCAACCTCGTCGACATTAACATCCCCGGCGAGAAGCGCGAGTACACCAGAACGCTCAAAGGGGTTGAGCTCCACGGCAAGGAGACGCTGGAGATCGTCTGCACCAGCGAACCAGACAAGGCCGACGAGATGATGAGCAGGCTCAGGATGAAGGGCGGCGGCTTGTATCCGAGCTTCATCGGAGTTGATGTGGAGTACACCGACGAGGAAAAACCTCCATAGGTGGCGGCAGTCCTGCAGTTGTGCGTCGAGGAACTCTGCTTGGTGTACCACATCGCAGTAGCCACAAAATGGTAACCCATACTACTGTTCATTCACCTGTTGTACCAGTACTAGTCACTAAAAACTTAATCAAAAATTGTTTCCCAACTAGATGAACTACTATAGTCTATGAAGTGGATACACGATTACATGTTTATCAAGTTAAATGCATTTCTGAAACTATGAAGTGGATTGTTTCACCAGATTAGCATCTGAAAAAAAGTTTATAGCATTCTGAACTTTATGCACCAAATTAATTTCTGAACTTGATGAACTAGCATAGATTCTGATCTTGATGCACTAGTATAGTTTATAGAATTGATGTATTAAAAGATCTTTGGTGAAGTGGTATAGGTCCATATCTTGATGCACATGTTTCTCAAACTAATTTTTGAACTTGATATAGAATTAATGCACAAAGATGTATCAAGCACTGGTATAGGTCTTTTATTCAACAAAAAAGAAAACTAAACTTGAATCAAGCAGCGCATCTATCATTGACTCTGGTAAAATGATTCTCTGATTTGGTGAAGCATTTGGTAAAGCAAAGAAGATAGCAAAAAAGAAAAAATAACACGGTGTAGTTGAATTTAATTTCAGGACTTTGTGTACTAGTTTCTGAACTACATTCATGCATGACTCATAATATATAAGCATCTACCTCATGGATTATCACTTGTAAAACAAAAAAAAGCAGAAGAATTAAATCCTCAAAAAAGAAGACTAATCTATAAATGTGTGTCTCCCCCCCTTGCAGGCCCAAGCGCCTCAAAGGCTTCCTGCGGGAGGAGAAATTGTACACATTTGTTGGTTTCAGCATTGGAGGTGACAAGCGGATGCTGCAGGAGTCTGGTTTGGAAATCAACCCCAACAACTTCGTCGACATGCAGCGCAAGTGGAAAGATCCAAAGACCAGAAAATACTACGACTCCTTGGCCGATGTTGCAGGCGGCGTCATCCACCCATTCTACGAAGGCATGAAGAAGGAGATGAATAGGGCAGACCACAAACTGTGGCGGAACAGCCCGCTGCCAGACAACCTCATCATGTACGCAGGAATAGATGCATACGCAACGTACAAGTCATGGAAGACAATCGACAACATCGTGACAGGTTGGGATATTTCAAAAGAGCAGGAGGCTGACCCCTACTACCACTGCAACTTCGCGGATGAAGATGCATGAAAGTCTGCATTTGTTATGTTGAACCAGCTACCTTATGTTGTGTGTGTCCTTAGTATTGTTGTTTTAGATTTGTAGTTTGCTTTCGTTATGTTGAACAAGCTACCTTATGCTATGTTTGTCAGGGTTTGAACAAGTTTGCCTATGTCTATCAAGTACATCGTTTGCTTATGTCGTCCAACAAGTTTGCTAGCTTCCTATTTTGTTCATCCATCATTTGAAGTTGAAGTAGGTTGAAGTTGAAACATGATGGCTGCCACGCAGCACTAGTCATGGAGAAAAAAATAACACATGAATATTTTCGCAAAAACAAAAAAAAAGTGGCAGACTAACTAAGTACAAAAGCAAATAGTAGCCTTCGACGCTCAGTACAGCTTAGACATGAATGGTAGTACTATCACGCTAAAAAAATCAGTTTTTAGTTTCAGACGAACACTAAAAAGACTAAGTTTCAGCCGAGGACAACATTCAGTACTAAAAAGCATCGTGGTAAAAAGTAGTTAGAAATTCACTAAGTACTACATCAGGAAAAGCAAAGAAACACCAGTACGTATTTCCTAGTCACTAGCATCCTATGACTGAAAAGTTCTGGTACAGTTGAACACACGGTACGCTCATTGTACAAATATATAAAAAGGCACGGGAAGCTTCAGTTCGCATTCCTTAAAACAGTGACATACTAAGAATTAACAGTGGCAATACAACTGAAATCTCAGTACAACTTAGTCTATACAGCAAGTGCTAGGATTATACCAAACATTGCCTGGAGAAGAACCACAGCCTAGAAAAAAAGAAGGCCAAAAACTAAATCAAAAAAATATAAGTTCGACAAAATAGAAAAATCACAAGGAACACAACAGAAGACATACTAGCATCAAACAACACAAACAATAAATAATTAATCAAAAGTACTAGGACAATTGGAATCTCAGTACAACTAAGTTTATTCGGTAAGTGCTATGATGATACCAATTAATGCATTGAGAAAGAAATAGTTTTGAACTTAATAGGAATATCTCTTAAACATAGCTAATTTAAACCAGTACTTTAACTCTTACTATGAAGTTCAACTACTAAAGTTCAAGAAGTTCAAAAAGAAATTTGGCACTAAAATTTTGAAAGCCTTACGCTGAATGAGACTTCAAATCAGTACTAACAGAACTATATCATAAGTACAAGAAAACGAGAGTACAGAAACTATAAAGGTCCAAGTTAGGATGGAATCACATAAAAATAAAATAAATCTCACTTTCTGAGCAACAACTCGAAAACACTTGGAAAAAAATTGTTTTCAGTTCAACTACTATATAAGTCTTCAGTACAAAAAAAGACTTAACCAAAAACGAATTCTCGATGAAACATTGTGCCACACTTAAAACACAACACAACATATACTAGTTATTACATAGTACTCGACAAGACATCAAACACTACAAAATAGAGCCTACAATGTTTTCAAGAGATATATCACACAACTATCCAATTCACTATGCAAATGATGACCATTTATCCTATGCATCAGGAGCCAAAGCCTGAACCTCCTTGGGAAGCTCCGTCACCATAAGATGGTTATTACGGTTGAACACAACTCTATGCAGATCCTCAGCGTTCCAATCAACAATGCATGGCTGCAAAACAATAAAACAAATTATCAAAAATCATGACACATAAAAAAAGGACACACAATAAGCCAAAAACAAAAGGTGAAAAGCTCAACAAGAAACCACGTCATTATCTCGAATGTTCTCAACGATCTTTTCACCATCATAGCATCCCGCATACTTCAGAGTATAATGGCCACATTCATTCGGCCCTTGAAGTGGAACCTTGACAAACGTTGGTTTCTTTGCAAACAGCTCCCAATTGGGCTGCTTGCTCGCATTGTACTGAGCATCACCATACACAGCCTTCATTACTTTGACCAATCTAGAAATCTGTAAAAAAACAAAACAACCCACACAGTTTTAGGTCTCAGAAACAGCAGAAACAAAGATGCAGAAATATTAATCCAGTACAGATAATAAATGTCACTCACAATCTTCTCGCAGTCTTTGTGATAGGTGTTCTTCGAAGGACGGTGGTTCTTCAGATAAGGTAAAGAGTCAAGGATGTCAACGCTACTTCGGTACCGATTCATGACATATAAGGAATAGTGGCTCACTTTCCTATCCTTTGATAAAACCATAGGCTTGAATAGAGGCATCATGATCTAAAAACAAATGACCAAAAAAGAAATGTTAAATATTCAAAGTAAAAACCAGCATCACAACAAACAAATAAAAACCAAAAATCAGCTAGTAGATCTCACAAGGTCGGCACTGAGCAAGTCTTCATTAGCTTTAACATAGCTCTTGAAATCTCTCGCTGCACTCTCCACATTAAACACTTTATTTTCATCCTCGTAAAACGAACAGTCAAGCACAACCTGCAAAAAAGCCAAAATAGAAAATAGACAGCAGAAAAAGAATCAACAAGCAATTTATTATTAAAAATCGTAAAAACAATAGACAGTCTTGTTCAACATAAAGAAACCGATCTGATTGATTACCGTGATGAAATATGGACTCAGCAATATCCTTTTCCCAGATGCGAAATCCGCATTTCTATCGGGATCTTGCTTCCAATCATCAATGAGGAAGTCAATTACATCACCCTCCATCATTTTCCCAGGTGAAAAAACTTCCCAGATGCGATTCGCGGTGAAGTTAGTTACGTTTCCATCAGGCTGAGGTATCATTGAGAATGTATTCCTGTAGCACACACAAGAACAAAAAGGAGAAGCAAGATAAGGCATTCATAGCAGTTTGAGTTGTATAAAAAGGAACAGTTCAGGCCATATTTATCTAGAAGTTACAAACAACATAAGAAAAGGAAGAGGAAAAAATAATGAGAGATACTCACTCGCCATACTTCTCATGCCATTCATTACTAAGCAACAGATTATACAACCTGCGAGCCTTGTCCAGGTGAGGGAATTTATAAGGGTGAAGGTGCTGCATAGGGGAGCAAAACTTTATAGGAGCTCTGGGCGCACGCTTCGTGCTTACAACATTGCCAGAATCCAAAGCGGGATCTTTCCTAGCACCACCAGCTCTACGAGCCACTATTCCAGCAAGGGGAGATAAACCTTTGGCAGCAGTGCTCCTCGTGATTCTTCCAACGCCAGCAATCTTGTCAAACACATCATCATCACTGTCTATCAATTCCACAATGGGATTCTTGGGTGTAGTAGGGCTATCTGCACAAGCAGCCATAAAACCTCTCAGAGCTCCCAACCGCCCCTTCATAACACCAGATCTTGTCTTTTCGAGAGAACGCCCCTGGCTAAGATCAATAGCTACGCGCTTGAGCTCCAAGAACTGGCTACCAAAGAACCTGTATTCAGGCTCACCAAGATCCAGCCACTCACCTGGAAAAAAAAGAAGACCGCACAAAGCGTAAGTTCAAATACATATTTCATGAAAGTACTAATAGAGAAGTACAAGCTACAAAAAAATTACAAAAGTCCATGCACACGTACAGGGTTCGATGCCAAACAAACCCCGGAAGTCAACATCAAACACATCGCTAGTTGCGCAGGTATACAGAAAAGTCTTCCTAATGTCCAAAATGTCTTCATGGCTGTAATCGGCCATTTCAATTACACCATAAAGAATCCACAATCATGCCTGTAAACAAAGGAAAAAAATCAAAAAATGGTACAACACAAAATCCAAAAAATACAGGAACAACATCCTCCAGCAACAAAAACAACCAGCAAAGATCATTAAAAACGGATACTCACGTGTTTTCTCGCTGAGGCACCCGCACAAACTCGCAAGAGAAACCATCAATATGCGCCGGTGAGAACGGTTTGGCCCTGTCTACACTGGACACCCTCCAAAGCTTCTTTATATTATCTGTCATATTCCTTAAGAATCTAACTGCATCACCCCAAGTTTCATCACGGAGTGAATCAAGACACTCGAAACGACGGAACTTCAAATTCAGAACAACCAAGCACCAATGCCCAGATACTTCACTAGGCTTCATGGTAGCCACAAATGACGGCGAATCAAATGTAGGGAAAAGAAGCTGAAAAAATCACAGAGGAAAAATGAATTTACCAAACAATAAAATAAAAGAGGGAAATTGAAATTCATAAGTACAAACAAAAAAATCAAATAATCATAAAGAAATTATATCCACCGCCCAAAATTGAGGAACAATCATATCAGTTCAATTCCCTTGCAACAATAAGTACAGCTTTAATAAAAGAAGCACAGATCAAGTTCATTCCCCACACCTCCCAAAACTGCAAAGAAAACATGACAATTCTAGTTAATGAGTACAAAAAGTCCAAGTTCACCTACTTGGTCAAAACCATCAGCACCTGATCTTGTGAACCAATTTAGCACATTGGAATCAATATTTCCATCACGGAACTTGGTCTGTTGTACAAAAAGAACAACAATAGTTAGAAAATTGGCAAAACAAGTTATCATCCTATTTACAAAAAAAGCAAAATACTGACCGTCACCCATCTGGGAACTATCAACTTGTCAGTGTCTCGGTACTTCTGACGTAGAGAATATAAAACAACATCAGCACTGTCTGAGTTGAGCATGCCAGTGGGGACAAACGCTTTAGCAATAGAACCAACACTGGCATCACATTCTTTATTTTGAAACATCGGCTTGTGACTAGAAAAACACAAAAGATTACATGAATTAAAACTACTGCAAGAACAACAATAATCAAACTAGAGAAAGAAAAAGAGACAAAAAATGGTACGGGCAAAATCCCAAACTAACCATTTCGTACGGTTCGTGCGCAACCTCGTAACAGCGAAGAAAAACGTATCAACCTTAACAACATTACCACTTTCTGCTTGTAGAAAATGATGAAAAATAATAAGTTCAACAACTACAAGAGAACATGTCCAAAATGCCAAAATTGAGAAGTACACCCCATTTACAAGTCCTTACCTGGACTATCAGGGTTTGAGGACGACGGTAGTTCCTGTGATGAGACCATTATGCCTCCAGTTTCAGGGTTTGACGATGGGACATCTTGAGAGGACACCAATATTGATGCGCTTTCAGGGTCTGTAGAAAGAAAATCCTGGGACGACAAGAGCGCCTCCTGCGTCAAGGGGCCAGAAGAAATTGACAGAAGTAAATCATCATCCTCGGATGGCACCTCCTCCACGCTAGAAGCATATTGCAGTGCATCACCGTAATCAAGACCTCCAGGCAGGAAATTCTCCGGCGGCAAATCTTCACAACCAGAAACATTTTCATTCCCAGCAATACCAACACCAGGCGATTTGGCATCAAGTATGCTGGCACCACCAGCATCCTCATCAGCAACTTTGGTACCAACATTGCACCCACTACTCAATGGAACATCATGAGCATCATCTCCACCACTAAGGACAACCTCACGCTCAACAATTGTAATATGATGAAAATAAAAATTCAGAAAAAAGTAAATAATATGAACAAAACTAACAATAAAAAATAAGCTACCAATAGGTACACAGAAAAATAAACCTTGGAAGCATTCAGAGCAACATCATCGAACTTGCTGCTGCTAACATTAAAAGCGACATCACCAACAGGCAAACAAGGCTCATCGCCAACAATAGGACCCGGATTCAAATGTAATGAGACAAAAAAACAGTGCTATTATGAGCAACAATAAACGGTGTGGGATAGAAAAATGAACAAGCAAGACACATCGGTGCGCATGAAATTTTAAGAAAATATTAATAAACACAATTAAAATAAAAATAACCTTGCACTTATCAGTGGATAGATCATTAACTCCACCGTCAACAGCAGCCTCAACATTATGACTGGTCTCCTGCATGAAAAGAAAAATTAATAAACAGATGTAGATCAGGAAGTTCAACTACAATACTGACAGCAGAACAACATAGTAAAAACATACAAACAATGAGGACTGACTCACATCAACAACAGGGTGCTGCGAGCCAACATCATTCGTACGCTGATCAGAAACATTAGCCTCAGTACCATCATCAGCCCTGCTGTCGGTGCGAGCAGCCTCATCGTGATCAATCTGCATGAAAGAAAATTATTAATAAATAGATGAACATGAGGAAGTTCAACTACAACACTGACATCAGGACAACAACATAAAAATTGCAAAACACCAAGGACTGACTCACATCAACATCAGGACGCTGAAAGCCAACATCATTCGTTTTGTGGTCAAAAACATTAGCCTCAGTACCATCACCAGCCCTGCTGTCGGTGGCAGCAGCTTCATCCTGCTCAAACTGCTTGATAACAACATTTGCACTTTCTTCATATGGCTTGCAGCGAGAGTTTTGCATAGTTCTGAAACGCTTCATGTTGTTCAACAGGCGAACCGAGCTCTGAACTAGATTAGCGGCACCGTCGCGCATATCACCGATTAAAATTCTCTCCATCTCAATGTAGTCAACAGATTCCTCAGCGTTAAATTGATGACCTTCAGGAAGGATACCATTGATACAGCTCAAACGCTCAACTGTTGTTGGGACCTTTTGCAGCTCAGAACACACATTACTTAAGATATGCTCAGCGCACTCCAACGCTGAAACAGCAACATCAATACCAAAACCCTGCCTCTGTGACGCACTACATTACTAGGGCCAGGGGGCATAACCAACACCCTCAACACCACGGCCATCCCTCAACTAATCGGGCAGAGATGAAAACTTCGGAACCTGAGACGACGGCATCTCCAGGACTGGCCGTTTATACACTCGGAAAAAAACAACCTCCTCTTGAGTTTTCCACTACAAACAAAAGGGAAAAATAGTTAATCAATGAACGCAACACATAGGGAAAAATAAATCATGATATTAATGGATTTAAAATCAACACCACTAATAAAACTTTAACTGTCATTGCCAATTTGTTAGTATTTACCAACAGGCTAGTTGAACAAAGTTATTCAGTTCAACCAAACACGAAACAACAGTACTGAAAATCCATACCTAAACCATACAAAATATAAAACAGACAACTCTACAGTACACATGTCCACTACAGCAAAAAATAGCTATACCTAAAAATAAAAGAAGGTCTGCAAGAGACAAAACAAACAAAACTCACCGGAAGCTTCCCAAACACCCAAGTCTTTGGATCTGCATTGCCTTTTTTTTATCAAATCTGCATCAACCAGATCAGAAAGCTTGGAAGGATCCATGTAACATATGCGGGGGACTCTCATGTCAGGCTCCGCAGTTTTGCCACGGATAAGGCAGTCAAGGTACATTAGTACAGGCCCTATGGCATAGCCTGTGATTGCCTTCCCCATGGTATGACCACTTTGGTACTTGGCAATAGCCCTTCTAAGCTCATCAACCATTAGCTCGCAATAATCCATATTAGCCATGTCCTCAAAGACGAGACCCTCAAACATTGCTGCCTCTCTGGAAACACGCGGGGCAGATCCAGGCAACACAACCTTCATAAACACAATAATGAAGAACACTTTCAGAGCAAGGTCATCTTTGCTAGGATCCTTGACGAGCACCTTGAGCTTATTCCTCAAATCCTTTGTCTTGATATCTTTGTCCCTGCTAATGTCAAGCTCCAATCTTAACTTCATCAGAGCGTCATCATATCCGTCCTCTGACGGCCTTGGCGCAGAACGACCACCACGAGGGAAACCAAATAATTGTTGTATACCATCGCTAGTGATGCGAAGCTTCTTATTAGCCTCACCCATGTCAAGAGTCATTGTATAACAATCTATCCTCAGGTACAAAACTCCCATCAGAGGGCGGGAAATGTTAGACTTCACCCTCCACCTGAAGATAGAACCAAAACCAGATGCATGAACCCTAGCCACATGCCGACTCTCGAGCAATTTAGCACAATCTTCAACCTCTCTCAAGGAACATCGCATAGTTAAGTTCAATTTCCGTTGGTCACCTTCATCCAAGGCAACTTTTCCAGCATTGCCTCCCACCGGCTTGACCGGACTCATGACGCTAACAGGCTGTAAGTGAAAACAAAAAAGCCACACCTTAAAAAAATGAATATAGGAAACAACAAAAGCATATGAATGCAAGTAAAAAAAGAAAAGATTGCACAAGTTCAACTATTAAAACAACATCAGTACCACCCCTCAATTGATGCAAACAATGATCAGCCTAACCTGGCCGCAATACCAGCCGAAACACAATTAAATCATTGCAGGTACAACTAGTAAGTCACATGCAGTACAAAACACAAACCACTGCAAACAATGAATATAGAAAACAAAACAAGCATATGAATGTAAGTAAAAAAAAGATTGCACAAGTTCAACTATTAAAAAAACATCAGTACCACCCTCAATTAATCAATACAATGACAAGCCTCACTTGGCCAGCATACCACCCCAAACACAAATTAAGTCATTACAATTACAATTAGTAAGTCACATGCACAACAAAACACATACCACTGCAAACAATGAATATAGGAAACAAAACAAGCATATGAAGGCAAGTAAAACAAAGAAAAGTTTGCAGAAGTTCAACTATTAAAACAACATAAGTACCACAATCAAAATAGATGCAAAACAATGACCAGCCTCACCTGGCCAGCATACCAGCCCAAACACAATTAAATCATTGCAAGTACAACTAGCAAGACACATGCAGTACAAAACACATACCACTGCAAATACATCTTCTGAATCAACTTCAATATCATCTTCTTCAGATGCAGAATATTCAGCTTCAACACGAGCACGCTTCTTCACACCTTTGTTCACTTTTGCAGGATGAACTTTAAGCTTCTTATTTTCTTTCAACAAAGACCGCTCTTGAAGAGGAGACGAAGAAGGCTTCTTATTTTTCAAACCTCGTGGATTCCGACGAACAGAGGAGCCACCAAGTTTGCTTGGACCAATTTTCACAGCAAAACTATCTGCATCAGCTTTGCTATTACTAGGTTGGGAAACAGCTTTCACACATGGACTACGCCTCTGTGTGCCATCAGGATTTCGATCTGACATCTTCCTCTTCAAAACAACTTTCTTCTCCTTAACTCCATCACGATCAAACACTTGCGTCAAACAAGTTTGCATCAAGTTTGTCTTCATAGGCATGTCACTTCCATGAGATCCGACATGAATAGTTGAAAAACCCGCGTCACCACCTTCGTCGCCTACACATTTAGGAGCTTGGGCAACATCAACATCACTTTCTGGCACACAGGCAGCCTTTTGACGCTGTTCCAATTCCTTTCTCTTCTGGAATTCATACTTCTTCTTTCTTATCCTTTCATCCTCGAGCTGTAACTGCATAGGAACATCCTCAGCTTGGGTAACAGGCTCAGTGCCATCAACACTTTGAGACTGAGTAACAGACAACTACAAGCTGCCATCACCATCATCAACATTAAGTGAATACATTCCATCATTAATATCTTTAACAACATCAGCAATGTCCTCTGGAACACCATGGCTGCCATTAACTGCATAAATCAATAACATAACCACGCACATAAAAATTAAAACACAATTAACATTGCAGACACAAAAGATAAATAAACTGTATTGCATCAGACACAAAACAAAACGGAACAACTGATGTAACTAAGAATATATATGTATTAAAGGCTGATAAAAATAGAGCAAATATAAGGGAAACACCAGCAACATTCGCAAGTTCTTCTAGAGGATTTGGTGTCTCAAAAATAACATTCACAAGATCTTGAAAGCGTTCTGATTTGTCAGAATCAGGAGGCACCGGCACTCCAGCATCTGCAACAACATCATAATTAGCAAAAAAAAGTACAAGAACAATCAATCAGTTCAACTATGTGAACACTACAAGTTCACCGAATAAAACAAATATGAGCCCACCACTTGCAGAACAAACTTTAGAAAACACAACTCTTTCAACACCATATTAGTTCTTCATTGACTACTACAACCTATTCAAATGCCAGGACAGCAGTTCAAAATACACATGGTGATAAGTACTACATCATGTCTGCACGTTGCATCAACTGCCAAAACCATACACGCCATACAATCCAGGACAAAATTAACACATATCAAAATACATACAACTTATAAAGTCGATAAGACAACAACTGTACAACATAAAAACCAGATCTATTAAAACATCATCCAAAATACAGGGAAAATCACCTGCATTCAATTTGTCCGGACTGGATGATGTACCCATTCAGATCTACAGTCCTAAAATCGGTCGAACCAGATCTGCAAGACACGTGAACAAAAATTAGGGATTTGAACTATTTCAGAAATGAAGCACGCCATACAAAAGCAAAACTCTTACCAGCAAACACAAAATCCGCCATGCAATCCAGTATCACTGCCGCCAAACGCTCGTTCAACAGCAAAGGAACCCTAGCAAGTGCAGCCTGGGACAGCAAAGAGAGCAAGAGATTAGAAATAGAGAGAAAATCTGAACATAAGAGGATGCAATTAAAGTCAATGGCAGAGCAAAAAGAACAAAAAAGAGCACCCGGACCTCCACCCCTGGGGTTGAGCCCTCCGGCCGACGCTCCCGCGACGAAACAGGAGTAAAAACTCCCGCTCTGAGAAGAGAAGAAGAGGGGAACAAAGACGGAATCGATTTGGGGACGGGAGAGGAGCAGAACGGGGAAGATAGGAGGTTAAAAGGTGAGTGGAAGGGTTAAAAGATGACTGGGAGAAAACGGACGCCTAAAGCCCACAACCGTGGCGAAGCCCACTATCTCTAGCCAGTTACAAAAGATAATACCAAAAATCAAATACAAATAAAAAAATTAATATAGATGGTGAAAACAAACGGCTAAAGTACAAATAATAACTCACAACAGTACAAAAAAATTTATCAAAAAAGTACAAATGAAAAAACAATTCATAACGGTGATGTTTTTCCCCTAAAAAGTAAAGACAAGATAATGGGGCAAGTCATGTTACGGACTCGCCTCCGCATGTGACGCCGCGGCACGCCGCGTCATCGCCTGCTACGGCTCGTTCCTGGCTCGGCCTTGCCGGGATGGGGGAGGGGGTTCCCGACCCCCCTCCCCCCGGCTCGGCCTCGCGCTAACGCGGCAGTGTGCTCATTTGACAGGCGTAGTGCGGTTACTCTGTTTCCCCCACCCCACCCCACGCACCCACACCCCTAAGATAGATAATGGGGCAAAGTCCATACAAGGAAGATGTGTCAGTACAACTATGCCCCTCGGTACGGTTCGGTGCGGGGGCAAGACATGTTTCCCCCACGCACCCACACCCCTAAAGATAGAAAACACGGTTATTCTGTTTCCCCACGCACCCACACCCCTAAGATAAGATAATGGGGCAAGTCATGTTACGGACTCGCCTCCGCATGCGACGCCGCGGCATGTCGTGTCGTCGCCTGCTACGGCTCGTTCCTGGCTCGGCCTCGCCGTGATGGGGGAGGGGGGGGGGTCCCGACCCCCTCCCCCCCGGCTCGGCCTCGCGCTAACACGGCAATGCGCTCGTTTGACAGGCGCAGTGCAGTTATTCTATTTCCCGCGACCCCACCCCACACACCCACACCCCTAAGATAGATAATGGGGCAAAGTCCATACAAGGAAGATGTGTCAGTACAACTATGCCCCTCGGTACGGTTCTGTGTGGGGGCAAGTCATGTTTCCCCCACGCACCCACACCCCTAAAGATAGAAAACGTGGTTATTCTGTTTCCCCACGCACCCACACCCCTAAGATAAGATAATGGGGCAAGTCATATTACGGACTCGCCTCCGCATGCGACGCCGCGGCACGCCGCGTCATCGCCTGCTACGGCTCGTTCCTGGCTCGGCCTCACCGGGATGGTGGAGGGGGGGTCCCGACACCCCCTCCCCCCCGGCTCGGCCTCGCGCTAACGCGGCAGTGCGCTCGTTTGACAGGCGCAATGCGGTTATTCTGTTTCCCCCGACCCCACCCCACACACCCACACCCCTAAGATAGATAATGGGGCAAAGTCCATACAAGGAAGATGTGTCAGTACAACTATGCCCCTCGGTACGGTTCTGTGCGGGGGCAAGTCATGTTTCCCCCACGCACCCACACCCCTAAAGATAGAAAACGCGGTTATTCTGTTTCCCCATGCACCCACACCCCTAAGATAAGATAATGGGGCAAATCATGTTACGGACTTGCCTCCGCATGCGACGCCGCGGCGCGCCGCATCGTCGCCTGCTACGGCTCGTTCCTGGCTCGGCCACGCCGGGATGGGGGAGGAGGGTCCCGACCCCCCTCCCCCCGGCTCGGCCTCGCGCTAATGCGGCAGTGCGCTCATTTGACAGGCGAAGTGCGGTTATTCTGTTTCCCCCCACCCCACCCCACGCACCCACACCCCTAAGATAGATAATGGGGCAAAGTTCATACAAGGAAGATGTGTCAGTACAACTATGCCCCTCGGTACGGTTCGGTGCGGGGGCAAGTCATGTTTCCCCCACGCACCCACACCCCTAAAGATAGAAAACGCGGTTATTCTGTTTCCCCACGCACCCACACCCCTAAGATAAGATAATGGGGCAAGTCATGTTACGGACTCGCCTCCACATGCGACGCCGCGGCACGCTGCGTCGTCGCCTGCTACGGCTCGTTCCTGGCTCGGCCTCGCTGGGATGGGGGAGGGGGGCGCTCGTTTGACAGGCGCAGTGCGGTTATTCTGTTTCTCCCCACCCCACCCCACGCACCCACACCCTAAGATAGATAATGGGGCAAAGTCCATACAAGGAAGATGTGTCAGTACAAGGACAAAATTGACAGCACAAGGACAAAAAAGTACCACTCCAAGTTACTGGTGTAGTCAAGTACTAGATCCAAAAAAAATGCCGCGTCATCGCCTGCTACGGCTTGTTCCTGGCTCGGCCTCGCCGGGATGGGGGAGGGGGGGTCCTCCCCCGGGCTCGGCCTCGCGCTAACGCGGCAGTGCGCTCATTTGACAGGCGCAGTGCAGTTATTCTGTTTCCCCCCACCCCACCCCACGCACCCACACCCCTAAGATAGATAATGGGGCAAAGTCCATACAAGGAAGATGTGTCAGTACAAGGACAAAATTGACAGCACAAGGACAAAAAAGTACAACTCCAAGTTACTGGTGTAGTCAAGTACTAGATCCAAAAAAAAGTGCCGCGTCGTCGCCTGCTACGGCTCGTTCCTGGCTCGGCCTCGCGCTAACGCGGCAGTGCGCTCATTTGACAGGCGCAGTGCAGTTATTCTGTTTCCTCCCACCCCACCCCATGCACCCACACCCCTAGGATAGATAATGGGGCAAAGTCCATACAAGGAAGATGTGTTAGTACAAGTATGCCCCTCGGCACGGTTCGGTGCGGGGGGCAAGTCATGCCACAGTACTATATTCAAACAAACAAAAAAAAGAAAAAGAAAAAATTGACAGCACATGGACAAAAAAGTACCAGTCCAAGTTACTGGTGTAGTCAAGTAGTAGATCCAAAAAAACAAAAAAATATTGACTGCCCAAGGATAGGCGCAGGCCCTGACAATGCTAGATACTTGAACTCGAGCCCGTGGGCGAATCCCTAGTAATCCGCATACCCGCAGGGCCCACAGGTCAAGAGAGAGAGAGCGAGCGCCGTGTATAAGCGCTCAGGTAAGTGTTCAGAGGAGTTCGACTGGTGAGCGTCGGCTGCGCTTATAAACAAGTCTTGAGTCCCCTCGACTAGCGAGGTGGGACTAAACACATAGCTCACGCGCACGCCGTGCTGCACAGCCGCGCGAGAGAAGCTATCCGGGCCGAATACAACGACCGAGGCCGATGGCCCAACAAAGTACTTCGCCCTATTACAAAAATCCAGTAGATCACGCACGACAAAAAATAAAAAATGAAAATAATTTTAAAAAACTCACAAGAAAAATCAGTTAATAAACAAAAATATTGTGAAAAAGTTCAAACACATCTTAATGGTAAGAAGTAAATATATATATAAGACTGTAAATAAAAATTTCAGAAACGAATTTACAAAAAAGTTCAACTACTACAATTCATAAGGTTCAAGTACAAAAATAAAAAGAAAGTACTGTGCAGCGAAGATTAATTTTTTTTATTTTATAAAATACAAGAACTATCATTATTCATCTATAAAAAGGAAAAAAAACGTGCTCCAAAATTCATGTAAAAAAGTAAGAAAAAAAATTGTACAACAAACAAATTTGATTGGTAATTGACACCCTAAAATAGAGCAGTACTATCATTAACAGAATGTAAGTTCAGCAAACTCAATAACAAAAAAGGGTTCTAAAAAAATCATGAGCGTATAGCACCATCTCCGAGTTATGAACATGAAAAATATACCAGCCAAAACAAAGGATGCCCATCAGTTCAACTATAGAAACTGTTCCAGTACTAATATAAAGGATGTATAAATAAAACACTTATAATTGAGCAGAACAATAGGAAAAACATTACATAACTAGTTCCATACCATTCTGATAAAACCACACAATTCAACCATCTCACATGCAAATGTTTTAAAAGAAAAACTACTGCAACATAATCAACCATACACAAATCTCAAAGCCGACATCATTTGCCACATTTAAACCTACAGCACATAAATTTTGAACGTCAGAGGGTCGTCTTCTCTCAAGAACATAACCATAACCACATCACCATCCTCAAATCCAGACTCGGCCGCAAACTCCTTCCACCCAGTACTTAGGTTGATGCAACCATCAAAGTCGATGTGGTAGGCAACATCCATCAACTGATACCCATTCTTATCTGAAGTCTCCATCTTTAGAACACCGGAACTAGGAGCAACAATCCTGATCCTGGGTGACATTTTCTGCAAATGGACATGGGAGTACAAAACAAAATGAACACCTGACATAACTGAATTTTTATACAGATATAGGAACGATTTGCATAACAAACTAAAATGGAAAAAATCTGAACCAAAACAATAACACAAAACTAACTAGACATGTGAACTGACTGAACTGAAAAATATACATATCAATACACCTACAGTAAAAACATCTATTCATAAACAGATCAGGGATTATACAAAAAATGGTTTAAATACTGTTAAGTAATGAACAAATACACACAGAAATCCCTACTGTTAAAATCTAACAAAACCAAATTAAAAAAATATAGACAAGCTATTCATAAGACAAAACTGCAGATCTAGTCCATGGGTTTCGAACAGAAACCAACAAGAAAGTAGAAAACAAAACGAATAGAAACACATACCCATGATTCCTTCAAGTCACCATCCTTCAAGCGACAAACATAGGGTGTACGAAACCCATGGTTGCTGTACAGCAAACAAGAAAGTTGCCCACACCGCTGAGTCTGAGTGAGCTCCAAACCAGACTCGTACACACAGCCGTCAGCTATGCGCGCCATCTTTACCAGGCATCCGCATGAACAATCCTCCATCAAACACACAGGAACAGAGAACAAGGCAACAAAGAGAAGAGAGAGGAACCTAGATCTGATTCTAGAAGAATGAACAAAAGGGAGGGGGAAGACTTGGCCACACACCACATATAGATGGATAACGTTTATAGTCAGGGACACTCGCAGATTATAAAAATAATAAATAGGAAGATGGGCAGCCAGCTGGTAGGAAATAGTTATTACACAAGCCATCCAACATTTGACCGCAAATCAGTTCAACTTCAGAAAACCAAGCAGTTCAAAGGTGCACATGTCGAACATATGCAGACAAAACAACACATTCAGAGACAAAAACAAAGTTGAATTCATTTAGTCATTCAAACATCTGCTCCCTCACAACAAAAATCTTAAAAACATAATATTCACTACTTCAGTCATAACGATCAAAGAAACGACGCCATTTTGCCCTGGTGGATGGATGTGGAGCCGTGGCTGCTCTCGCCCTAGCCCAACTAATGATCTAAATATGGTTCCTTCCCCTGCCCTCTGGGAAAAGAAGCTCCAATTCATTGGAGTTGCAAGTACCCATCACCTCACGCGCAAGTCGTCTGTTCAACTCTGCCTCCAGTTCCTCCTCGGTAGCATGTCGCGCCATCTGCCTGCGCCTGCGCCTCCTCCTCCTCTGCTTCGCTACTGCAGCCCTAACATCTATGGCGTCCCCCTCCTCCTCTGTAACCTCTCCCAGCTCAGGATCCATCTCCCTTTTCTTTGGTTGCAGCTCGTAGAATGAAACTGACAGAGGGCTCGGGCTTTATAATCAAAGTGCAGAGCCATCGGTGCGGCTCCCATGTCAACACACAGTAACAAAACTTTGACACGGCAGCAGTCCAACTACACATACGGGCATCAATTCAAAACAACACTGAAAAACACGCAACTTAATTACACAGTTTGACCAGATTACTCGAAATCGCAGCTTACAGTCAGCCACCATACACAACCTCCGCCAACGACAAAACAACATGGGAATCTGGGGTAGAAACAACTCAAAAAAGCAAAATTGACAACGCAAATCTTTTCATACAGTCCTTATATCTCTCTCCCTGCAACACCAATTCGAAAGTAAAACAACAGAAAAAGAAGAACAGATTTCCATGGCGGGCGTGGAAAACGACCAAGAACACAAAAACTTGTAATCATAAATTACAGATGAAAAAATCTCAAAAAACTATAACATACCGATAATTCTCACATCAAAAACGACAAACACGACGTAAATTGAGGCCCATGAACACCACAGTAAACACTGACGCCCAAAATCACGTCCGCCGCCAAAATGCCCACGCCGTCACCTCCGGTGACTATAGATCGCAAAACTCATCCAGCTGAGCGCGCGGACGTGTGGAACCCCTTACATGTCTCCTCTAGCAACGAATGGCCCGCAGCATCGCGCCGGGGAACAACCGGAAGCTCCACGTTGCATCTCCTGTTTCCGTCTGCCGTGCATGCAGGAAGATCAGTTCTTGTTGAAAAACACGCCAGTCCAAACTATGAAGCATGTCAGTTCAAAAAGGGTAACAGAATAATATTCTGTTACGCGTAACAGAATAGCCCAGATGTATATATATATATATATATATATATACATACATACATATCCATATACTCCCAAAACATCTAGGAGCACCATGAAACCCTATTTCCACCGCCGCAACCTTCTGTACCCAAGAGATCCCATCTTGGGGCCTTTTCCGGAGCTCCGCCGGAGGGGGAATCAATCACGAGGGCTTCTACATCAACACCATAGCCTCTCCGATGATGTGTGAGTAGTTTACCACAGACCTTCGGGTCCATAGTTATTAGCTAGATGGTTTCTTCTCTCTATTTGGATCTCAATACAAAGTTCTCCTCGATCTTCTTGGAGATCTATTCAATGTAATTCTTTTTTGCGGTGTGTTTATCGAGATCCGATGAATTGTGGGTTTATGATCAAGTTTATCTATGAACAATATTTGATTCTTCTGTGAAATCTTTTATGTATGATTGGTTATCTTTGCAAGTCTCTTCGAATTATCAGTTTGGTTCGGCCTACTAGATTGATCTTTCTTGCAATGGGAGAAGTGCTTAGCTTTGGGTTCAATCTTACGGTGTCCTTTCCAGTGACAGTAGGGGCAGCAAGGCACGTATTGTATTGTTGCCACCGAGGATAAAAAGATGGGGTTTATATCATATTGCTTGAGTTTATCCCTCTACATCATGTCATCTTGCCTAATGCGTTACTCTGTTCTTATGAACTTAATACTCTAGATGCATGCTGGATAGCGGTCGATGTGTGGAGTAATAGTAGTAGATGCAGAATCGTTTCGGTCTACTTGTCGCGGACGTGATGCCTATATACATGATCATGCCTAGATATTCTCATAATTATGCACTTTTCTATCAATTTCTTGACAGTAATTTGTTCACCCACCGTAATACTTATGCTATCTCTAGAGAAGCCACTAGTGAAACCTATGGCCCCTAGGTCTATCTTTTATCATATAAGTTTCCAATCTATTTTACTTTGCAATATTTACTTTCCTATCCATATCATAAACATACCAAAAATATTTATCTTATTATCTCTATCAGGCCTCACTCTCGTAAGTGACCGTGAAGGGCTTGACAACACCTTTATCGCGTTGGTTGCGAGGTTCTTATTTGTTTGTGTAGGTATGAGGGACTTGCGTGTAGTCTCCTACTAGATTGATACCTTGGTTCTCAAAAACTGAAGGAAATACTTATGCTACTTTGTTGCATCACCCTTTCCTCTTCATGGGAAAACCAACGCTGTGCTCAAGAGGTAGCAAGAAGGATTTCTGGCGTCGTTGTTGGGGAGATCTACGCACAAGTCAAGACATACCAAGTACCCATCACAATCTCTTATACCTCGCATTACATTATTTGCCATTTGTCTCACATTTTCCTCTCCCCCACTTCACCCTTGCCGTTTTATTCGCCCTCTTTTCTGCTCTCCTCTTTTTCGTTCGCCTCTTTTTGCTTGCCTTCTTGTGTGCTTGTGTGTTAGATTGTTTGTCACGATGGCTCAGGATAATACTAAACTGTGTGATTTTTCCAATACCAACAATAATGATTTTATTAGCACTCCGATTGCTCCTCTTACTGATGCTGAGTTTTGTGAGATTAATACTACTTTGCTGAATCTTGTCATGAAAGAACCGTTTTCCGGCCTTCCTAGTGAAGATGCCGCTACCCATCTAAACATCTTTGTTGATTTGTGTGATATGCAAAAGAAGAAAGATGTGGATAATGATATTGTTAAAATGAAGCTATTTCCGTTTTCACTTAGAGATCATGCTAAAACTTGGTTTTTGTCTTTGCCTAAAATAGTATTGATTCTTGGAACAAGTGCAAAGATGCTTTTATCTCTAAGTATTTTCCTCCCACTAAGATCATCTCTCTTTGAGATGATATTATGAACTTTAAGCAACTAGATCATGAGCATGTTGCACAATCTTGGGAGAGGATGAAATTAATGATTCGTAATTGCCCTACATATGGTTTGAATTTGTGGATGATCATACAATTTTTTTATGCTGGATTGAATTTTGCTTCTAGAAATCTTTTAGATTCGGCCGCGAGAGGCACTTTTATGGAAATCACTTTAGGAGAAGCTACCAAAATCAGAGATAATATTATGGTTAATTATTCTCAATGGCACACCGAAAGATCTACTAGAAAAAAGGTTCATGCTATAGAAGAAATTAATGTTTTGAGTGGAAAGATGGATGAACTTATGAAATTGTTTGCTAATAAGAGTGTTTCTTCCGATCCTAATGATATGCCTTTGTCTACTTTGATTGAGAATAATAATGAATCTATGGATGTGATCTTTGTTGGTAGGAACAATTTTGGTAACAACGCTTATAGAGGAAACTTTAATCCTAGGCCGTTTCCTAGTAATTCCTCTAATAATTATGGTAATTCCTACAACCATTCTTATGGAAATTATAATAAGATGCCCTCTGATTTTGAATCTTGTATTTAAGAATTTATTAGTTCGCAAAAGTGTTTCAATGCTTTGATTGAAGAAAAATTGTCTAATATTGATGAGTTGGATAGGAACGTGGATATAATTTCTCTTGATGTTGATTCTTTGAAACTTAGATATATTCCACCTAAGCATGATACCAATGAGTCTCTCAAAGCCATGAGTATTTCCATTGATGAGTGCAAAGAAATAATCGCTAGCATGCGTGCTAAAAAAGATTGCTTTATAAAATCGTGTTCTTCTAGTTTTAATTATAATAAGGATGAAGATCTAAAAGTGATTGATGTGTCTCCTATTAAATCTTTGTTTTGCAATATGAATCTTGATATTGATGGGACTGGAGATGAGTCAACTTTAGTTAAAAGGCGTCCCAATGATTCGGAGTTTTTAGATCTTGATGCAAAAATTGGTAAAAGTGGGATTGGAGAGGTCAAAACTTTACATAGCAATGAACCAACTATTTTGGATTTCAAGGAATTTAATTATGATAATTGATCTTTGATAGATTGCATTTCCTTGTTGCAATCCGTCCTAAATTCTCCACATGCTTATAGTCAAAATAAAGCTTTTACCAAACATATCGTTGATGCTCTAATGCAATATTATGAAGAAAAGCTTGAATTAGAAGTTTCTATCCCTAGAAAACTTCATAATGAGTGGGAACCTACTATTAAAATTAAATTTGAAGATCATGAATGCTATGCTTTATGTGATTTGGGTGCTAGCGTATCCACGATTCCAAAAACTCTGTGTGATGTGTTAGGTTTCCGTGAATTTGATGATTGTTCTTTAAATTTGCATCTTGCGGGTTCCACTATTGAGAAACCTATGGGAATAATTAATGATGTTCTTATTGTTGCAAATAGGAATTATGTGCCCATAGATTTCATTGTTCTTGACATAGATTGCAATCCTACATGTCCTATTATTCTTGGTAGACCTTTCCTTAGAACGATTGGTGCAATTATTGATATGAAAGACGGGAATATTAGATTCCAATTTACATTAAGGAAAGGCATGGAACACTTCCCTAGAAAGAAAATTAAATTACCTTATGAATATATTATGAGATCCACTTATGGATTGCATACCAAAGATGATAATACCAAGATCTATTCTTGTTTTTATGCCTAGCTAGGGGCGTTAAACGATAGCACTTGTTGGGAGGCAACCCAATTTTATTTTTGTTTCTTGTTTTTTGGTTCTGTATAGTAATAATAATTCATCTAGCCTCTATTTAGATGTGGTTTTATGCTTTTAATTAGTGTTTGTGCCAAGTAGAACCTTTGGGAAGACTTGGGGGAAGTTTTTGCGATCTTGCTGTAAAAACAGAAACTTTAGCGCTCACGAGATTTGCTGCCATTTTTTACTGGAGAGCGCGATTAGGTTGATTATTTTTGAAGATGATTAATAGACAAATTCCTCACATCCACAAGTTTATTTCAGAATTTTTGGGGTTACAGAAGTATTCGAAACCTATAGATTACTACAGACTGTTCTGTTTTTGACAGATTCTGTTTTTCGTGTGTTGTTTGCTTATTTTGATGCATCTATGGCTAATATCGGAGGGTATGAACCATATTGAAGTTTGAATAAAGTAGGTTTAACACCGATATAAATAAATAATGAGTTCATTACAATACCTTAAGTGGTGGTTTGTTTTCTTATACTAACGGAGCTCATGAGATTTTCTGTTGAGTTTTGTGTTGTGAAGTTTTCAAGTTTTGGATACAGATTTGATGGATTATGGAATAAGGAGTGGCAAGAGCCTAAGCTTGGGGATTCCAAAGGTACCCCCAATTTAATATTCAAGGACAACCAAAAGCCTAAGCTTGGGGATGCCCCAGAAGGCATCCCCTCTTTCGTCTTCTTCTATCGGTAACTTTACTTGAGGCTATATTTTTATTCACCACATGATATGTGTTTTGCTTGGAGCATCTTGTATGATTTGAGTCTTTGATTTTTAGTTTACCACAATCATAGCTGCTGTAAACACCTTTTGGGAGATACACACATGAATTGGAATTTATTAGAATAATCTATGTGCTTCACTTATATTTTTGAGCTAGATAATTTTGCTCTAGTGCTTCACTTATATCTTTTAGAGCACGGCGGTGGTTTTATTTTTTAGAAATTATTGATCTATCATGCTTCACTTATATTATTTTGAGAGTCTTTTAGAATAGCATGGTAATTTGCTTTGGTTATAAAATTAGTCCTAATACGATAGGCATCCAGGATGGGTATAATAAAAACTATCATAGAAAGTGCATTGAATACTATGAGAAGTTTGATACTTGATAATTGTTTTGAGATATAAAGATGGTGATATTAGAGTGTGCTAGTTGAGTAGTTGTGAATTCGATAAATACTCGTGTTGAAGATTTCAAGTCCCGTAGCATGCACGTATGGTAACCGTTGTGTAACAAATTTGAAACATGAGGTGTTCTTTGATTGTCTTCCTTATGAGTGGCGGTCGGGGACGAGCGATGGTCTTTTCCTACCAATCTATCCCCCTAGGAGCATGCGTGTAATGCTTGGTTTTTGATGACTTGTAGATTTTTGCAATAAGTATGTGAGTTCTTTATGACTAATGTTGAGTCCATGGATTATACGCACTCTGACCTTTCCATCATTGCTAGCCTCTTCGGTATCGTGCATTGCCATTTCTCACCTTGAGAGTTGGTGCAAACTTTGCCGGTGCATCCAAACCCCATGATATGATATGCTCTATCACATAAGCTTCCTTATATCTTCCTCAAAACAGCCACCATACCTACCTATTATGGCATTTCCATAGCCATTCCGAGATATATTGCCATGCAACTTTCCACTGTTTCATTTATGACATGCTTCATCATTGTCATATTGCTTTGCATGATCATGTAGTTTACATAGTATTTGTGGCAAAGCCACCATGCATAATTTATCATACATGTCACTCTTGATTCATTGCCCTTCCTGGTACACCGCCGGAGGCATTCATATAGAGTCATATTTTGTTCTAGTATCGAGTTGTAATCATTGAGTTCTAAATAAATAGAAGTGTGATGATCATCATTAATAGAGCATTGTCCAAAATAAAAAAGAGAAATGCCAAAAAGAGAAAGGCTCAAAAAAGAAAAAAGGAAATAAAAAGGGACAATGCTACTATCCTCTTTTTCCACACTTGTGCTTCAAAGTAGCACCATGATCTTTATGATAGAGAGTCTATTGTTTTGTCACTTTCATATACTAGTGGGAATCTTTCATTATAGAACTTGGCTTGTATATTCCAACAATGGGCTTCCTCAAATGCCCTAGCTCTTCGTGAGCAAGCAAGTTGGGGATGCACACCCACTTAGTTTCTTTTTTGAGCTTTCATACATTTATAGCTATAGTGCATCCGTTGCATGGCAATCCCTACTCCTTGCATTGACATCAATTGATGGGCATCTCCCTAGCCCGTTGATTAGCCGCGTCAATGTGAGACTTTCTCCTTTTTTGTATTCTCCACATAACCCCCATCATCATATTCTATTCCACCCATAGTGCTATATCCATGGTTCACGCTCATGTATTGCGTGAAAGTTGAAAAAGTTCGAGATTACTAAAGTATGAAACAATTGCTTGGCTTGTCATCGGGGTTGTGCAAGATGAGAGCATTCTTGTGTGATGAAAATGGAGCATGACCAAACTATACGATTTTGTAGGGATGAACTTTCTTTTTACATGTTATTTTCACAAGACATGATTGCTTAGTTAGTATGCTTGAAGTATTATCATTTTTATGTCAATATTAAAATTTTGTCTTGAATCTCTCGGATCTGAATATTCATGCCGCAATAAAGAAAATTACATTGAGAATTATGCTAGGTAGCATTCCACATCAAAAATTCTGTTTTTATCATTTACCTACTCGAGGACGAGCAGGAATTAAGCTTGGGGATGCTTGATACGTCTCCAACGTATCTATAATTTTTTATTGTTCCATGCTATTATATTATCTATTTTGGATGTTAAATGGGCTTTATTATACACTTTTATATTATTTTTGGGACTAACCTACTAACCCAAGGCTCAGTGCAAATTGCTGTTTTTTTTGCCTATTTCAGTGTTTCGCAGAAAAGGTATATCAAACGGAATCCAAATGGAATGAAACCTTCGGGAGAGTTATTTTTGGAACAAACGTGATCCAGGGGACTTGGAGTAGATGTCAAGAAATAAACAAGGTGGCCACGAGGTAGGGAGGCACGCCTGCCCCCTTGGGCGCGCCCCCACCTTCGTGGGCCCCTCGCAGCTCCACGGACCTACTTCTTCCTCCTATATATATATATATCCATATACCCCGAAAACATCCAGCAGCACCACGAAACCCTATTTCCACCGCCGCAACCTCGTGTACCCAAGAGATCCCATCTTGGGGCCTTTTCCGGAGCTTCGCCGGAGGGGGAATCGATCATGGAGGGCTTCTTCATCAACACCATAGCCTCTCCGATGATGTGTGAGTAGTTTACCACAGACCTTCGGGTCCATAGTTATTAGCTAGATGGCTTCTTCTCTCTCTTTGGATCTCAATACAAAGTTCTCCTCGATCTTCTTGGAGATCTATTCGATGTAATTCTTTTTTGCGGTGTGTTTTTCGAGATCCGATGAATTGTGGGTTTATGATCAAGTTTATCTATGAACAATATTTGATTCTTCTCTGAAATCTTTTATGTATGATTGGTTATCTTTGCAAGTCTCTTCAAATAATCAGTTTGGTTTGGCCTACTAGATTGATCTTTCTTGCAATGGGAGAAGTGCTTAGCTTTGGGTTCAATCTTGCGGTGTCCTTTCCCAGTGACAGTAGGGGCAGCAAGGCACGTATTGTATTGTTGCCATCGAGGATAAAAAGATGGGGTTTATATCATATTGCTTTAGTTTATCCCTCTACATCATGCCATTTTGCGTAATGCATTACTCTGTTCTTATGAACTTAATACCCTAGATGCATGCTAGATAGCGGTCGATGTGTGGAGTAGTAGTAGTAGATGCAGAATCGTTTCGGTCTACTTGTCGCGGACGTGATGCCTATATACATGATCATGCCTAGATATTCTCATAATTATGCACTTTGCGATCAATTTCTCGACAGTAATTTGTTCACCCGCCATAATACTTATGCTATCTTGAGAGAAGCCACTAGTGAAACCTATGGCCCTTGGGTCTATCTTTTATGATATAAGTTTCCAATCTATTTTACTTTGCAATCTTTACTTTCCTATACATATCATAAGAATACCAAAAATATTTATCTTATTATCTCTATCAGATCTCACTCCCGTAAGTGACCGTGAAGGGCTTGACAACCCCTTTATCGCATTGGTTGCGAGGTTCTTATTTGTTTGTGTAGGTACGAGGGACTTGCGTGTAGTCTCCTACTGGATTGATACCTTGGTTCTCAAAAACTGAGGGAAATACTTACGCTACTTTGCTGCATCACCCTTTCCTCTTCAAGGGAAAACCAACGCAGTGCTCAAGATGCAGCAGTGACCACTTTAGTAAGAAAAAAATAAAACACAGTTCATGTGGTGCCATGTTCCTCGCATAAATGTTGGTTCTACTTTGCTTTGTAATGTGTTCATGTAGTACCATGTTCATCCCTAATTTATTTAGGTTTGCAATGCACATGCATTTTGTTCATGCATGTCACTTTAAGAAATCACATTCCCTGTGTGAATGTGTCAATGTTGTTTAAAAATTCAAGCTTGCGGTGCCGGTTTTCATGTCACAATTTCATATTATACTTTGCACACGACAAGATGCCACTGTCATCTGCACCAACTGATTCTGCTGTTGGATCTGAGTGAGCTCCGGGGGAAATCCATTGTCACGTCTCGGAGGCATCTGAGGGTTTAGAAAAGAAGAGAAATAAGAATAGAATGAGGTCTAAAGAGAAAACACTATCCCAATGCGCATAAGAAAATTCACACAAAATCACTTCATTCAATCAAACAAGGGCATACAATCGATCTAACTATCGCAAAAGTGCTCGAACTATAGTGTTTACATGGGGGGAAATACTACTAATATTTGGTGGTCATCCAAAAATTTGAACCGATGGAAGACTCCATGATGTCCGCTCCGGCTTCGTCGTCAAAGTCGGGTTCACTTGGATCCGAATCGGTGTCGTCGATGATGATGTAATTATCTGGACATGCGACGTACTCGTCTTCCTCCCTGGATGCTAACTTCCTCTTGAGTTCTTCAATCTCCTGCTTAAGATCGCAGTTGTGTCTTGCTAGAGCTACGATCTCGTCCATGTAGTCCTTGCGTGTCACCTTCAGTTCTCCTTCTAGATCGATGATCCTTGTCTTCGCATTCTTCAGCTCCATCATATCATTGCACATCTGGTTCTCGTGGCGTCGAATGTGCTGGTTTAACTCCTGGATGAATGTTGCAATGGATCTATCCTTCTTGGTGGTGACTAAATCCCATTGTTCATCTCGGCGTCCGCAAATCTGGTAGATAGTGTCCTTGAGGTCTTCTTGATAAACTTCTCCAATGCGTCCTATGGTGATATGGACTGCCATGCTCCTTCCTAGACTCCAGGTTGGTGCATTGAAAACACTATCTATGGGCTTCGTGATTGGCGCGAATGTTCTTCCTGGAACATGAGCTTGAATCTTCCAGCGCTCCTCTTCAGGCAAAGTGGCATTGAAGGTTCCCGTGAAACTTGGTAATCCAATGTTTAGGTACTTGGTGACTTCCTTCAAGTGAAATCCAAAAGGTGTTCCTTCATCCGGTTGAGCGTACTTAATCTTCGCGTCCTTCATCCTAAAGAGTAGAAAAGATGAGGAGTTAGAAAATGAGGAGAGAATAGTGATCTATGGCTTTAACTTAGTGGTCGTGTCCTACAGTCAGCGTGTGCTCTGATACCATCTCTGTAGCGACCAGACCTCAACCGGCCTGATCTCTGTGCTCCGGTGTCATCCCTGGATCAGTAATGCTGACACCACACAGTACTTCGAAGGATTTATAGCAGAGTGGCAATCACACACTTATTACATCGATGTCTCAAAAGAGAACTTAATACATAAATATGGCTTAAGGCCATCTAGTGTCGATAACAACGGAAGACTTGGAAGATAAATGGGTCCATCAACTCCAACGGCATCACTGAGTATAGAACCACGACCTAAAAGCGCCTTAATCGTCGTCTGAAAAGTCTGCAACATTAACGTTGCAGCCCGAAACGGGTCAGCATATGGAATATACTGGCAAAGTAACACATAGAGAGTAATGGAATGAAACAACTATACTATATGCATATTTGGCTGGTGGAAAGCTTTATGGTTACTGTTTTGCGTAAAGCCAATTTTTCCCTACTGCAAAGGAATAAATTTATTTAACTATCATGGTGGTTGTTAAACATTGAGAATGGTTGACAGCATTCTCAATCCCAATTAAAAGTGAACAATTAAACCCAACAATATTAATTAGAAGTAACATGTTGAGATTGACATGATATTCAAGTACTAGATACTCAAGATTGTCCATAACCGGGGACACGGCTAATCATGATTAGTTTGTTACACTCTGCAGAGGTTTGCGCACTTTTCCCCACAAGACTCGATCGCCTCCGTTGGATTTCTCGCACTACTGGTGTCTGAGAAACGGATGACCGAGACACAGTCTTTCAGAAGCGCTAGCACCTTACGTTTGGATAGACCGGTACACCTACTTTCCCCTACATCTGCTAGTCTACCCTGTAAGAGTTCGCACGACTTAGTCAACTATGCCAGAGCCCATAATGGCTTGTGGCTGCACACGTAAGTATTTAGCATGAAAGATCTTATGATCCCTTTGAGCCTGGGTGGCGGTCCAAAATAAAACAGGCAAGTCCTGATAGACATCAGGTGCCTCAATCCACCCAGATGTGTGTTTAAGTTGCCACCTTAGATAAACCCTTAAAATTATCACACTCACATCTGTCATGGATATCACTCACCCAATCCACGTCTACTAGCATAGCATGGCATAATAAGCAAACGTAGAAGTAACTCCCAAAGGTTTCATAATAAACAGGTAATAGGTACTACCTCATCTACTTCCCATCCCACAATTTAATTAGATCCTAATCATGCAATGTGTGAGGATGGATCTAATGCAATAAAACTGGGTTGTAGAAAAGGTATGATCAAAGTGTTACTTGCCTTGCTGATGATCCGCGAGTCCTAGGGATTCGAAGTAACAGGCGGCGCAATCCGGGTAATCTATCACAGACAAACAACAAGCATACAATAAGTACTCATCTAATGCACAGCTTAAACTCGAACAAAAGATCGAACCAGAAAGTTCAACTTAAGAACTCCGGTTGAGAAGAAAGAAAGAACCAAACAAAGAAACCGAAAACAAACGGCGGAAAAACAACTCGGTTCTAGCAAGTTGAATCTAGGTCAAATTTTACCGTAGCAAAAACTTAGTTAAAGTTTATTAGACGGAACGGCGGTTTCGAAACGAAACTCCAGGCGCTTGAATCACCTGATTCCGATAAACGAGCGAGAAAATAGACTAGAACGAAGATCGGATCTGAGATCGCGATCGCGGAATAAATCTGACAAGAAGAAAAAGAAGAACGGTTGAACGAACGAACGTTCGTTAACCTAGAAGAAATCCGGTGATCACGTTCGTTAGGACGAACGGTCCGGTGAACGAACTCCGGCAACTAAATCAGAAAAGAAATCGGAACCGATCTAGGGTTTCGGAGAAGAAAACCGATCGTAAAACCGATCTAGAAAACGAATCGGAAGCGAAGAAAAGATTCGGAACGATTTAGAGAAAACTGATCCGATGAGAAGAATAGATGTAGCGCGGGGTTACCTCCGGCGAAGTCTCCGGCGGCATGGGCGTAGGGCAGCGGTGGCAAGGTGCGGCGGCGGCGCGGGTGTGGGGGTGTGGCGCGGGGGTGGTGGGGCACTAGGGCGGCTCGGTGGCTTGACGCAGGGCGCGGCGGCGTGGGCGTGGTGGTGCTTGGGGATTTGGGGCCTTGGATTTGATGTGTTTAGAGGGGGGGTGTGTGGGAGTATTTATATTGGGGAGGGGAGGAGAAAACTTGGTGTAGGGGTCAAGGAAATAGACTAGGATTAGGAAAGAAAAGAGGGAAAAGATCTAGAAAAAAACGGAAGTAGATGAATCCTACTAGGAATAGGAAACGGCGGCTCCCTGGCACCTTGCGCCTGGCGCGGCCCCTCCCTGGCGTGGCGTGCGATGGCACTTGGCCTCCTGGCCGGCTCGGTGGCTTGGGCCTTTGGCCCAAGTCGCTGGAGCTCTATTTTTTTTAAAACGGTTCCACGCTCGGAAATAAACAAAACGAGATCTAAACGAACTCCAAATCTAATAATGTAAATTTTCCCCGACTCCTAAAAATGAGTCGAACAAAATGAACTTTTCTCCGGGCCTAAAATGCAAACTTTTAAAATGCGCATTTTCCCTATCCAAATAAAAGGCAAACGAAACTCCGACAAAAACCAATGATCCTTTCTTCCAAATTTGAGAAGACTCAAATATGAAAAAGAGGAAATCTCCAACTGTCTCCGAGGGTCCTTGAGTTGCGTGAAATTTCTAGGATCGACAAAATGCAAGAAAATATGATATGCATGATGATCTAATGTATAACATTCCAAATTGAAAATTTGGGATGTTACAAACCTACCCCCCTTAAGATGAGTCTCGCCCTCGAGATTCGGGTTGGCTAGAAAATAGGTGAGGGTGGTCCTTGCGCAAATCTTCTTCTCTCTCCCAGGTGGCTTCATCCTCTGAGTGGTGGTTCCACTAAACTTTGCAAAACTTGATAACCTTGCTGCGGGTAACTCTGCTGGCATACTCGAGAATCCTGACTGGTTTCTCTTCATACGTTAAGTCGTCCTTCAACTGAATCGCTTGTAGCGGCACTGTATCTCTTAACGGTACCTCCGCCATCTCGGCGTGACATTTCTTCAGCTGAGAAACATGGAATACGTCATGAACTCCTGACAGTCCCTCTGGTAATTCCAACTTATACGCGACTTCTCCCATACGTTGCAAGATCTTATACGGTCCAACGAAACGCGGTGCTAATTTTCCCTTAACTCCAAAGCGCTTAACTCCTCGAAGTGGGGATACTCGGAGATACACCATGTCTCCGGTTTCGTAAACTGTCTCCATGCGTTTAGAATCTGCGTAGCTCTTCTGCCTGGACTGGGCTACCTTGAGCCTATCGCGAATCAACTTAACTTTCCGTTCAGACTCCTTAATCAAATCTGGTCCAAAGAATTGATGGTCTCCAACTTCGTCCCATGACAACGGTGTCCTGTACCTCCTTCCGTATAAAGCTTCGAAAGGTGCCATCTTCAAACTTGTTTGGTAACTATTGTTATATGAAAACTCCGCATACGGCAAATTATCGTCCCAACTAGATCCATAATCTAGTGCACAAGCTCTCAGCATATCTTCCAAAATCTGATTGACTCTCTCAGTCTGTCCATCGGTCTGTAGATGAAAAGCGGTGCTGAACTCTAGCCTAGTTCCTAAAGTTTCATGCAACTGATTCCAAAACTTTGAGGTAAATTGGGTTCCTCTATCTGATACAATACTCCTCGGAACTCCATGCAAACAAATGATCCTAGTCATGTATATCTTTGTAACGCCCTCGATGCGACTATATCTCCCACGTGTCGAGGCACGACTTAGAGACATAGGCGCATTGAAAGCAATGTCGCAAGTCGGGAATCATTACACAACACATGTACATATATAATATAAAGGGAATAATAGCATAGTTGGCTTACACTCGCCACGTCACATCAAAGTACATAAATAACATCCATCATACAATCACTCATGGCCCGACTACGGTGCCAAAATAGAAAAGACCCCCAACAAGCGACTAGGCCCTGAATCTAACCCCGAATAGGCATCCCTACTGATCATCAAGAAACGACACATAGTAACGCTGAGAGTCCTCGTCGTACTCCCGCTTCAGCTCGAGCACGCCATCCGGAGAGGTACCATCTGTCCTTGCATCTGGTGTAATAGTAATCTGTGAGCCACAAGGACTCAGCAATCTCGCACCCTCGCGATCAAGACTATTTAAGCTTAATAGGTAGGAAAGGGGGTAATGTATAAGTGGAGCTGCAGCAAGCGACTAGCATATATGGTGGCTAACTTATTTGCAAAGGAGAGCGAGAAGAGGAGGCAAAGCACGAGCGGAAAACTAGAGAGAAGCCTACGAAAACATAACTCCAATGCCGTGTCCACTTCCCGGACTCCGCCGAGAAGAGGCCATCACGGCAACACACTCAGTTGATTCATTTTAATTATTTTAAGGTTCAAGTTATCTACAACCGGACATTAACAAATTCCCATCTGCCCATAACCGCGGGCATGGCTTTCGAAAGATCAATCCCTGCAGGGGGGTCCCAACTTAGCCCATAACAAGCTCTCACGGTCAACGCAGGAATAGACCTCCACCCAGGACCCACCGATCAGACTCGGTATCCCGGTAAAACAAGATGATTCGACAGGTCAGAACTAGTCCAGCAACACCGCCCGAATGCGCCGACAAATCCTGATAGGAGCTGCACATATCTCGTTCTCAGGGCACACTCAGATGAGACATCCTATGAGCAAAACCAACCCTCAAGTTGCCCTGAGGTGGCCCCGCAGTCTACTCGGTCGGACCAACACTCAGGGGAGCACTGGCCCGTGGGGGGCTAAAATAAAGATGACCCTCGGGCTCCGAAAACCCAAGGGAAAAAGAGGCTAGGTGGCAAATGGTAAAACCAATGTTGGGCATTGCTGGAAAATCTTTAATCAAGGCGAACTATCAAGGGGTTCCCATTATAGCCCAACTGCGTAAGGGACGCAACAATCCGGGAACATAACACCGATATGACGGAAACTAGGGCGGCAAGAGTGGAACAAAACACTAGGCGAGAGGCCGAGCCTTCCACCCTTTACCAAGTATATAGATGAGTAAAGATAACATAGCAATATAATGGTATCCCAACAAGTAAATAAGTGTTCCAACATGGAACGGCTCCAATCTTCACCTGCAACTAGCAACGCTATAAGAAGGGGCTGAGCAAAGCGGTAACATAGCCAATCAATGGTTTGCTAGGACAAAGGTGGGTTAGAGGCTCAATCATGGCAATTGGGAGGCTGACAAGCAAGTGGTAGGCATCGTAGCATTGGCAAAGCAAAAGAGCGAGCAAACTAGCATAGCAAAGATAGTAGTGATTTCGAGGGTATGATCATCTTGCTTGCACAGTTGTCAGAGTTGACTGGGTCCTCAAAAGCAAACTCAACGGGCTCCTCGTTAGCGAACTCGTCTCCCGGCTCTACCCAACAACACAAACAAGCAACAAGGATACAATCAACCACGTGCAAGGGCAACCAATAATATGCAAAGATGATATGCTATGCGGGATGCGATGCGGGATGCAAAATGCAAGACATGACAGGAAATGCATGAAACTGGCCTCAACTTGGAAAACCAAGTGTGCCACTGGATAGAGGGGAAGAAATCCCCTGAAAACGATATAAAGATCATGGCAATCGGAGCTACGGTTTGGAAATGGCAAGCGTTTTACGAAACGAGCCGATCTGCGATTTACAGCAAGTAGGCTCCTAAATGCAACAAAATGAACATGCTACAGCCACCAAACATGAAAACAAATTGCATGGCAGTGATGTACTCAAGAAGCTTAACAAATCACCAGGACTGAGGAATAGGCAAATTCATCCATTAAGGGCTTCAAACAAGCATGGCAAAACTGAATAAGCAAAACAGATTTCAGACTTAGCGAAATTAACGCTAGTCTGAAAACATGAACATGGCAAGTAAGAGCATGGCATGGAGCTACTCGACAAGCTTAACAAAACACCCAAAATGACCTGGGGCCAAAAGGGTTCACAAAATACTCTACCGAGCACACGAACATCGATGAAACACAATCAGTTTTCAGACTTAGTGAAAACTGGGACATGCTGAAATCATAACTCATGGAGGCATGTAAACGAGCTCGATGCACTCACTACGGTGCAAGTCATGGCAAGGCAAGCATATATCCATAAAGAAGGCACAAAATGCTATCTAGACATGGCAAGAACAATGGCATAGCATGCATGGATCACTAGCAATAGCTCCGGCAAAATCGCAAAAGAGTTCACGATCTGCCCAAATTAACAACTATGCAAAAGTTGAGCTCGATTGAGTCAACCTAGGGTGCTCCAACATAACAAGTAAAGACATGGATGGATTAAGCACAACAAGCATAACAAATCACTCTTACTGATCATCCTCAAAAGAGGCACGGATCACTAGGAAACAAGCTGGACATATAGCATCGTGAACTAGAACATCCCAGACTTGGTGATTTTCACCAAGTCCCTGAAATCAGTAAACTCAGGTACCCCTCTTTGCAAGCTTGCACAAGACAACACACACATCCTAAAAATGCAAGGGAGGCACCTCTGGAAAGAAGACAACATGCTTAACAATTCATCCCAAAGGGGCACAGGCATATCATGCACACAATAATCATGGCAAAAATGACAAAAGTCAAAGTAGGGCTAACGGATCTGCAAGTTAACTCATGATGCCTCCTTCCAACAGCATTTTGGGCACCAAGATGACCTCAAATGCAAATGATGCAATGGAATGAAATGATGTACTCGTTGAGAAGAAGATTTGGATATATTATATGCCTAAAACGGAGCCACGGATGCAAAGATATGATGCGTCAAAGTATGAATAAAATCTGGGAGAGGAGAGGGAAAGTCAACCCCGATCTAGATCTAGGGTTTACTGTAGCAGCTCGGCGTGGTACTGTAGTAGCTCGGCCCGATGGCGGCGGTTGCCGGCGACCTTGGACGGCGGCGAGGGGAGGCTGCCGGCGTGGAGAGGAGCGGGGTCCGGCGAGGGGAGACGGGGCCCGGCCGGAGACGTCCTCGGGACGGCGCGGCCTGCGCTGAGGAGGCCCGGTGGAGTGCGGCGCGGCGCGCCGGGTGGCGAGGGTCGGCGGCGAGCTTCTGGCGGGGAGGTGTGCTCCGGCGACGCGGGGGCGGTGGCAGGGGTCGCCGGCCTCGGGGAAGAAGAGGCGCGGGCGAGGACCCGCCCCGATGGGCCGGGAGGGCCAGGCGCGGGCCGCGGCGGCGGGTGGCGGCGGAGTGCCATGTGGCGGCCCCCGGTTGGCGCGGGCGAGATGTCCGGCGGCGGGCGGACGTTGTCCGGCCGCGCGGAGGAGATTTTTAGGGTTTGGACGAGGGAGAGATCCGGATTTCGGGGAAGGGTCTATATATAGGCATAGAGGGAGCTAGGAGAGTCCAAATGAGGTGCGGTTTTCGCCCACACGATCGTGATCGAACGACTGAGACGATGGAGCAGAGTTTGATGGGTTTTGGGCCAAATTGGAGGGGTGTTGGGCTGCACACACACGAGGCCTTTTCGGTCCCTTGGTTAACCGTTGGAGTATCAAACGAAGTCCAAATGACCCGAAACTTGACAGGCGGTCTACCGGTGGTAAACCAAGGCCGCATGGCAAGTCTCGGTCCAATCCAGAAATGTTCAATCCCCACACATGAAAGAAAGCTAGAAATGGCCACCGGAGGAGAACGAAGCGCCGGAATGCAAAACGGACAACGGGGAAAATGCTCGAATGCATGAGATGAACATGTATGCAAATGCAATGCACGTGATGACATGATATGAGATGCACGAAAGCAAAAACAACACACGGAGACAAAGACCCGAACCCAAGAATTAAATATAACTTAATGCCGGAAACGGCAAGAGTTGGAATACAAATTGGGAAAGTTACATATGGGGCGTTACAACACTCCACCACTACGAAAAGATCTCGTCCCGAGATCTAGGACTGAAAGAACTCCGGGTACTCAGAACGGAGGTGATCCTCGCGTTCCCAGGTAGCTTCACGGTCGGAATGGTGTGACCACTTGATTTTGAGAAACTTGATTGACTTGTTGCGAGTTCTGCGTTCAGTCTCTTCAAGGATTGCAACTGGGTGCTCACGGTAGGAGAGATCTTCTTTGAGCTCAATGTCCTCGAAGTTAACGTGCGTTCAGGCGTCTTGAAGCACTTTCGGAGTTGGGAGACATGGAACACATCATGAACATTGGCAAAGTTTGCAGTAAGCTCGAGTTGATAGGCGAGGTCGCCTCTCTTGCTGACGATCCTGAAAGGCCCGACGTATCTGGGGGCAAGCTTCCCTTTGATACCGAAAAGTCGAGTCCCTTTCATAGGAGAGACGCGGAGGTAGACATGATCTCCGATCTCGAAAGCCAAATCACGGTGCTTACTATCATAGTAGCTCTTCTGGCGAGATTGGGCTGCTTTGAGGTTATCACGAATGACCTTGCACATTTCTTCTGCCTCTGTGATTAGGTCATTACCCAGCAGCTGACGTTCACCGGTTTCAGACCAGTTGAGAGGTGTACGGCACTTCCTACCATACAGAATTTCAAATGGGGCCTTGCCCGAACTTTCTTGAAAGTTGTTGTTGTACGAGAATTCAACATAAGGAAGACAATCCTCCCACTTCATGCCGAAGGAGATAACACAAGCCCTGAGCATATCTTCAAGAATCTGGTTGACACACTCGACTTGACCGCTTGTTTGAGGATGGAAAGCAGTGCTGAAGCGAATGTTGGTGCCCATGGCCTTCTGAAAAGAATCCCAGAACTTGGAGGTAAAGATGCCGCCACGGTCTGAAGATATCACTTGAGGAATACCGTGTAGAGAGACAATTCGAGAGGTGTAGAGTTCCGCCAATTGAGCTGCAGTGATTGACTCTTTGATAGGCAGGAAATGAACCACTTTGGTGAGCTTGTCGATGACAACGAATATAGCATCATTGCCACGCTTGGACTTTGGAAACCCAGTCACGAAGTCCATTTCATTGTGGTCAAACTTCCATTCTGGAATGGCAAGAGGTTGGAGGAGACCTGCTGGCCTCTGGTGTTCTGCCTTCACTCTTCTGCAGACATCACATTCATTCACGAATTGAGCGATCTCGCGCTTCATTCGAGTCCACCAATAGGTTTGCCTGAGATCTTGATACATCTTCGTGCTCCCAGGGTGGATGGAGAGGAGAGAGTTGTGAGCCTCATTCATGATCACTTTACGAAGTTCACCTTTGGGCACAACAATTCGATCCTCGAAGAAGAGAGTGTCCTTGTCATCAAGTCGGTAGCACTTGTACTTGGACTGACTCTTTGCAATACCAATCTTCACCTTTTTCACCATAGCATCAAGAAGCTGGGCTTGGCGAATCTGGTCTTCCAAGGTAGGAGAGACTTGAAGGTTGGCGAGGAAACCTTGAGGAACAACTTGCAGATTAAGCTTGCGGAAAGCTTCACAAAGCTCGGGTTGATAAGGCTTGAGAATCAGACTGTTGCAATATGCTTTTCTGCTCAAAGCGTCAGCAATCACATTAGCCTTGCATGGAGTATACTCGATACTCGGATTGTACTCTTGAATCATTTCGACCCATCGAGTCTACCTGAGGTTGAGATTAGGCTAAGTGAAGATGTACTTGAGACTCTTGTGATCAGTGAAGATGTCCACTTTCCTTCCCAAGAGAAGAAGTCTCCAAGTCAACAAAGCGTGCACAACTGCCGCCAACTCGAGATCATGAGTGGGGTAGTTCTTCTCATTAGGCTTCAACTGGCGAGAGGTATAAGCAACAACTTGCTTCTCTTGCATCAGTACAGCACCTAGACCTTGGAGAGAGGCATCACAAAAGACCTCGTACGGCTTGGTTTCATCGGGCGGAGTCAGAACTGGAGCAGTGATCAACTTCTCTTTCAAAGCGTTGAAAGCAATATCACACTCCGGAGACCAAACGTACTTGACGTGCTTCTGGAGAAGATTAGAGAGAGGCTTCGCGATCTTGGAAAAGTTTTCAACGAACCTTCGGCAGTAGCTTGCGAGACCGAGGAAGCTACGGAGTTGCTTCACATTCTGAGGAGGTTCCCAATTAACAATTGCAGACACCTTCTCAGGATCCACGAAAATGCCCTTGGCAGAGATGATATGGCCAAGATAAAGAACCTCATCGAGCCAAAATTCACACTTGGAAAACTTGGCGTAGAACTGATGTTCCCTTAGCTTGTCAAGAACCAAACGCAAGTGTTTGGCATGATCTTCCTTGTTCTTCGAGAAAACTAGAATGTCGTCGAGATAGACCAAAACGAAGTCGTTGGTGTAGGGGTTGAAGATGAAGTTCATCATGCAAGAGAACGTCGGAGGAGCGTTGGCGAGGCCAAAAGACATGACAGTGTATTCATATGACCCATAGCTTGTTCTGAATGCCGTCTTGGGAATATCTTGCTCACGAATGCGAATTTGGTGATAACCCATACGAAGGTCAAGCTTGGAGAATACTTGGGCACCCTTGAGTTGTTCAAACAGCTCATTAATGTTGGGAAGTGGGTATTTGTTCTTCATGGTCTTCTTGTTCAATGGACGATAATCAACACAAAGTCAGTTCGTTCCATCCTTCTTCTTCACAAAAAGAACACCACAACCCCACGAAGAAGTACTAGGCCGAATGAGACCCATTCTTTCTTGAACATCGAGTTGTTTCTTCAACTCCTTCAACTCTTCGGGGCCGAGCTTGTAGGGACGTTTGCACACAGGTTCCGTACCGGGCTCAAGTTCAATAACAAATTCAACCGGCCGGTTTGGAGGCATGCCTGGGAGTTCTTCTGGGAAGACATCTTGATACTCACAAACAACCGGAATCTGCGAAATAGCATCCAATTCACCCTTCTCATTGAGAGAGAACAACCGGATGGTATTATCCCGAGCAGCAAAGACAATTACATCCTCAGACGAATGAGTCAGTTGAATCTGCCTGGCTGCCCAATCGAGGTGAGCCTTGTGTTTAGAGAGCCAGTCCATCCCAAGAATAAGATCGATATCAGAATTACCAAGAACCACCGGAGAAGAGAGAAACTTGTAATCGCCCAATGTGATAGAGATATCGGGAGCAACCAAACTTGAAGTCAAAAGCTTGCCTGGAGAAACAACTTGCATGGCTTTGGGCATAATCTCAGTATCAACATTGTGCTTCGATGCAAATGGGCATGACAAGAAAGAATGCGATGCACCAGTATCAAAAAGTACTTTTGCGGGAACATCGTTAACAGGAAGGTTACCCATGATCACATCTGACGAATCCTCTGCCTGAGCTGCGTTCATCAAGTTGACCTTGGCAGACTTGGGGTTATGCTTGACCACAGCTGTACTTGCCGATCTGACAGGAGGAGGAGGAGGAAGACGCCTCTGGTTGAAACACTTGTTGGCATAGTGACCCTTCTGTTGGCACTTGTTGCACGTGACCTCTGAGAGCGGACGGTGATACGGAGCACTCGATCTTGAAGCCTGAGACGAAGTCTTGTTCTGAAAGCCTGGGTTGGGTGGGTGGGATGAACCACTGCCACCTTTGCTCTTCTGTTGATACGGCTGACGGAACGGAGGAGGAGGAAGCCAATACTTCTGCTGCTTGGCCACTTGAGTATAGGAAGAAGGCGTAGTGTCTCTGACTCGCTTCCTGGAAGCATCACACCTTAGCTGAGCAGCCTCTTGCTTCAGTGCCATGTTGTAGAACTCATCGTATCTCAGCGGCTAGAAGAGGACAAGAGCGAGCTGAATTTCTTCACGGAGACCACCCCTGAACTGATAGATCATGCTCTTCTCGTCAGGAACATCCTGCTTGGCAAAACGGGCGAGCTTCTGGAACAACTTGTTGTAGTCATAGACAGACAAAGAGCCTTGCTTCAGATTGCGGAATTCTTCACGTTTGCTTTCAGTCACACTTTGAGGGATGTGATGAGCTCGGAAATCACGACGGAAATCATCCCAAGTGATCAAACGTCCACCTCTGGAATCCCGGTACTGCTGAAACCACTCTGCGGCCTGATCCTTGAGCTGGAAAGACGCGAACTTGACGAAATCTTCAGGTCTGACATTGCTACATTCAAAATGCTTGCCCAGATCGACTAACCAATCATCAGCATCGGTAGCCTCAACGCAGTTGATGAACGTCTGTGGACCATTTGCGAGGAACTGATTCAGAGTTGCAAAATGGTTCTGGTTGTTACCTTGATTTCCTTGACTGCTTTGATTCCGCTCTTGGATGATTTGCATGATCAGCAGTGTATTTGCATTAGTAGCGGCCATCACAGCTTGCCATGCTTCCGGAGGAGGCGGAGGTGGCGGCAGATCTTGATTCTGGTTCTGACTGGTGCTCTTAGCGGGAGCCATCCTGAAGAGGTTGACCACCGTTAGCACACAAATAGAGAAAAATTGAAGGTGAATCCAACGGAATGAAAATTGCAACATAAAGTCTTCACATCCGAACAATATGAACGAATGCACTTCTCTTGAAGTGGTCACATATTCCTAAATTGCGAAGCCACGAAGAATCAGGTAGAAGAGGTACATCAACGAGGGATGGAATCAACATATGACGTCGAAGCAGAACGAATACCACAACTCGAAATAAAACCAAGGGTTGGCTTGCGGAATAAGCCGGAACAAACACATGATAGAAATTTCGTCCGAAGTTTTCGTGGTAGGACCTACACGGGCTCGATCATACAGCACCATCATGTACAAGGCAGTGCACATGACATACGAAGCGTCCCCGAGTCAGCATAGCCAAGGACTCTTTAAGAAACAACGAGACCACTGTAAAATCGACCGTGAATAGGCGAACCACTAGACGTCGAACCCCAATTTCATATCACACATCTGTCGGAAAGATATCCTAAGGCTACTTGAATTCCCACCTATGAAACTCCTGAAACTTTCCGGTTATGCAATCAGGTGTTGGGGATACAGGGGAAGCATAATATCTCACCCAAGCTAGCAAATCCTACATCCAGCTGCATCCATCCTTCAACACATAACCAAGAAACCTTCGGAAACCATCTATCTCAACCTTCGAAAAGCATCCGTTATACAAGTTATGGCGATACTCCCAAACTCCCGCCCCAGTACTGGGTGGCGTCGAGGTTATCTCACCAACGAACTGCATAAAGGAGATTTTCGATGTCGCACACATATCTCAAGTATACCAGAATTGCAATGATAGAATTATGATGACAACACCTCAGAGCTCAACTCCCCGGGACACTTCCACTAAACCCCTGACAGGAGGCACCAAGACAGTATTCTCATCATAAGCCATCGGAACAAAACCAAGATACTCGCGTGATCCTAAAAAAAATTTAGTGAAATTTGAGAAGAGAAGAGTCAAAACTCTACGTCAGGATGCCTTACCAGAGCGATGAGGAGACTGGGAAGTAAAAAGAATTCCTAAGCTCTCCGATATATAATTCCTAAGGACTCAAAACATTTTTCTAGACACAACTCGGCTGCTAAAAACGATCAAGCAATGGGGCTCCTAAGGTCGGGGAAGGCTCTGATTACCAACTTGTAACACCCTCGATGCGACTATATCTCCCACGTGTCGAGGCACGACTTAGAGACATAGGCGCATTGAAAGCAATGTCGCAAGTCGGGAATCATTACACAACCCATGTACATATATAATATAAAGGGAATAATAGCATAGTTGGCTTACACTCGCCACGTCACATCAAAGTACATAAATAACATCCATCATACAATCACTCATGGCCCAACTACGGTGCCAAAATAGAAAAGACCCCCAACAAGCGACTAGGCCCTGAATCTAACCCCGAATAGGCATCCCTACTGATCATTAGGAAACGACACATAGTAACGCTGAGAGTCCTCGTCGTACTCCCACTTCAGCTCGAGCACGCCATCCGGAGAGGTATCATCTGGCCCTGCATCTGGTGTAATAGTAATCTGTGAGCCACAAGGACTCAGCAATCTCGCACCCTCGCGATCAAGACTATTTAAGCTTAATAGGTAGGAAAGGGGGGTAATGTATAAGTGGAGCTGCAGCAAGCGACTAGCATATATGGTGGCTAACTTATTCGCAAAGGAGAGCGAGAAGAGGAGGCAAAGCACGAGCGGAAAACTAGAGAGCAGCCTACGAAAACATAACTCCAACGCCGTGTCCACTTCCCGGACTCCGCCGAGAAGAGGCCATCACAGCAACACACTCAGTTGATTCATTTTAATTATTTTAAGGTTCAAGTTATCTACAACCGGACATTAACAAATTCCCATCTGCCCATAACCGCGGGCACGGCTTTCGAAAGATCAATCCCTGCAGGGGGTCCCAACTTAGCCCATAACAAGCTCTCACGGTCAATGAAGGAATAGACCTCCACCCAGGACCCACCGATCAGACTCGGTATCCCGGTACAACAAGATGATACGACAGGTCAAAACTAGTCCAGCAACACCGCCCGAATGCGCCGACAAATCCCGATAGGAGCTGCACATATCTCGTTCTCAGGGCACACTCAGATGAGACATCCTACGAGTAAAACCAACCCTCAAGTTGCCCCGAGGTGGCCCCGCAGTCTACTCGGTCGGACCAACACTCAGAGGAGCACTGGCCCGTGGGGGGGCTAAAATAAAGATGACCCTCGGGCTCAGGAAACCCAAGGGAAAAAGAGGCTAGGTGGCCAATGGTAAAACCAATGTTGGGCATTGCTGGAAAAGCTTTAATCAAGGTGAACTATCAAGGGGTTCCCATTATAGCCCAACCGCGTAAGGGACGCAACAATCCGGGAACATAACACCGATATGACGGAAACTAGGGCGGCAAGAGTGGAACAAAACACTAGGCGAGAGGCCGAGCCTTCCACCCTTTACCAAGTATATAGATGAATAAATATAACATAGAAATATAATGGTATCCCAACAAGTAAATAAGTGTTCCAACAAGGAACGGCTCCAATCTTCACCTGCAACTAGCAACGCTATAAGAAGGGGCTGAGCAAAGCGGTAACATAGCCAATCAATGGTTTGCTAGGACAAAGGTGGGTTAGAGGCTCAATCATGGCAATTGGGAGGCTGACAAGCAAGTGGTAGGCATCGTAGCATTGGCAAAGCAAAAGAGCGAGCAAACTAGCATAGCAAAGATAGTAGTGATTTCGAGGGTATGATCATCTTGCCTGCACAATTGTCAGAGTTGACTGGGTCCTCAAAAGCAAACTCAACGGGCTCCTCGTTAGCGAACTCGTCTCCCGGCTCTACCCAACAACACAAACAAGCAACAAGGATACAATCAACCACGTGCAAGGGCAACCAATAATATGCAAAGATGATATGCTATGCGGGATGCAAAATGCAAGATGTGACAGGAAATGCATGAACCTGGCCTCAACTTGGAAAACCAAGTGTGCCACTTGATAGAGGGGAAGAAATCCCCTGAAAACGATATAAAGATCATGGCAATCGGAGCTACGGTTTGGAAATGGCAAGCGTTTTACGAAACGAGCCGATCTGCGATTTACAGCAAGTAGGCTCCTAAATGCAACAAAATGAACATACTACAGCCACCAAACATGAAAACAAATTGCATGGCAGTGATGTACTCAAGAAGCTTAACAAATCACCAGGACTGAGGAATAGGCAAATTCATCCATTAAGGGCTTCAAACAAGCATGGCAAAACTGAATAAGCAAAACAGATTTCAGACTTAGCGAAATTAACGCTAGTCTGAAATTTCGGCCCACGGTGCTCTCTTCGGAGCAGCAAAACAACATGAAGCAAAACCTGAACATGGCAAGTAAGAGCATGGCATGGAGCTACTCAACAAGCTTAACAAAACAACCAAAATGACCTGGGGCCAAAAGGGTTCACAAAATACTCTACCGAGCACACGAACATCGATGAAACACAATCAGTTTTCAGACTTAGTGAAAACTGGGACATGCTGAAATCATAACTCATGGAGGCATGTAAACGAGCTCGATGTACTCACTACGGTGCAAGTCATGGCAAGGCAAGCATATATCCATAAAGAAGTCACAAAATGCTATCTTGACATGGCAAGAACAATGGCATAGCATGCATGGATCACTAGCAATAGCTCCGGCAAAATCGCAAAAGAGTTCACGATCTGCCCAAATTAACAACTATGCAAAAGTTGAGCTCGATTGAGTCAACCTAGGGTGCTCCAACATAACAAGTAAAGACATGGATGGATTAAGCACAACAAGCATAACAAACCACTCTTACTGATCATCCTCAAAAGAGGCACGGATCACTAGGAAACAAGCTGGATATATAGCATCGTGAACTAGAACATCCCAGACTTGGTGATTTTCACCAAGTCCCTGAAATCAGTAAACTCAGGTACCCCTCTTTGCAAGCTTGCACAAGACAACACACACATCCTAAAAATGCAAGGGAGGCACCTCTGGAAAGAAGACAACATGCTTAACAATTCATCCCAAAGGGGCATAGGCATATCATGCACACAATAATCATGGCAAAAATGACAAAAGTCAAAGTAGGGCTAACGGATCTGCAAGTTAACTCATGATGCCTCCTTCCAACAGCATTTTGGGCACCAAGATGACCTCAAATGCAAATGATGCAATGGAATGAAATGATGTACTCGTTGAGAAGAAGATTTGGATATATTATATGCCTAAAACGGAGCCACGGATGCAAAGATATGATGCGTCAAAGTATGAATAAAATCTGGGAGAGGAGAGGGAAAGTCAACCCCGATCTAGATCTAGGGTTTACTGTAGCAGCTCGGCGTGGTACTGTAGTAGCTCGGCCCGATGGCGGCGGTTGCCGGCGACCTTGGACGGCGGCGAGGGGAGGCGGCCGGCGTGGAGAGGAGCGGGGTCCGGCGAGGGGAGACGGGGCCCGGCCGGAGACGTCCCCGGGACGGCGCGGCCGGCGCTGAGGAGGCCCGGTGGAGTGCGGCGCGGCGCGGCGCGCCGGGCGGCGAGGGTCGGCGGCGAGCTTCCGGCGGGGAGGTGTGCTCCGGCGACGCGGGCGCGGTGGCGGGGGTCGCCGGCCTCGGGGAAGAAGAGGCGCGGGCGAGGACGCGCCCCGATGGGCCGGGAGGGCCAGACGCGGGCCGGGCGGGCCGCGGCGGCGGGTGGCGGCGGAGTGCCACGTGGCGGCCCCTGGTTGGCGCGGGCGAGATGTCCGGCGGCGGGCGGACGTTGTCCGGCCGCGCGGAGGAGATTTTTAGGGTTTGGACGAGGGAGAGATCCGGATTTCGGGGAAGGGTCTATATATAGGCATAGAGGGAGCTAGGAGAGTCCAAATGAGGTGCGGTTTTTGCCCACACGATCGTGATCGAACGACCGAGACGATGGAGCAGAGTTTGGTGGGTTTTGGGCCAAATTGGAGGGGTGTTGGGCTGCACACACACGAGGCCTTTTCGGTCCCTCGGTTAACCGTTGGAGTATCAAACGAAGTCCAAATGACCCGAAACTTGACAGGAGGTCTACCGATGGTAAACCAGGGCTGCATGGCAAGTCTCGGTCCAATCCGGAAATGTTCAATCCCCACACACGAAAGAAAGCTAGAAATGGCCACCGGAGGAGAATGAAGCGCCAGAATGCAAAACGTACAACGGGGAAAATGCTCGAATGCATGAGATGAACATGTATGCAAATGTAATGCACGTGATGACATGATATGAGATGCACGAAAACAAAAGCAACACACGGAGACAAAGACCCGAACCCGAGAATTAAATATAACTTAATGCCGGAAACGGCAAGAGTTGGAGTACAAATTGGGAAAGTTACATATGGGGCGTTACAATCTTTGCCAACTTAGCACTGGTGTAAGTGGTCTTAACAGGAATGAAATGTGCTACCTTCGTCAAACGATCAACTACTACCCATATCGAGTCATATCCTGCTTTCGTCCTGGGTAGTCCTGTGATAAAATCCATGCCTATCTTATCCCACTTCCATTCGGGTATCGGCAATGGTTGTAACAATCCGGCTGGCTTCTGATGCTCTGCCTTTACTCTATGACATACGTCACAAACTGCTACATAGGCTGCAATATCCTTCTTCATTCCGGTCCACCAGAATGTCTCCTTCAAATCCAAATACATCTTGGTATTTCCTGGGTGAATCGAATAGGGTGAATCATGTGCCTCTTGCAAAATCAACTTCCTGATCTCCGGGTCATTTGGCACGTAAACACGGTCCTCAAACCATAGGGTATCGTGCTCATCCTCATGAAATCCCTTTGATTTTCCTTTGCTTAGTTTCTCCTTTGTAGCAGCAATCTCCTTGTCAGATTTCTGAGCTTCTCTGATTTCATCCATCAATGTTGACTGAATCTCCAATGCTGCTACATAGCCTTTCGGAACTATCTCTAGACTTAGTTCACGAAGGTTTTCTGCTAACTCCTCGGGTATACTTCCCGTCATCAACGTATTGACGTGGCTCTTGTGGCTCAATGCGTCAGCTACTACATTAGCTTTCCCGGGATGGTAATGCAATCTCATATCATAATCCTTGATGAGCTCCAACCATCTCCTTTGTCTGAGGTTCAACTCCTTCTGTGTGAAAATGTACTTCAAACTCTTGTGATCCGTGTACACTTCATAATGATTTCCAATGAGGAAATGTCTCCATGTCTTCAATGCATGCACTATGGCTGCTAACTCCAAATCATGCGTGGCATAATTCAACTCATGAGGCTTCAATTGTCGTGATGCATACAAAACAACTCTCCCTTCCTACATAAGCACTGCTCCAAGTCCTCGACGTGAAGCGTCGCAATACACCTCATAATCCTTGGTCTGATCTGGCAAAATCAACACTGGTGAGGTAACCAATCGTTTCTTCAACTCCTGGAAACTAGCCTCACACTCCTCAGTCCAATTGAACTTGGTATCCTTCTTCAACAACTCCGTCATAGGCTTCGCAATCTTTGAAAAGTTCTCAATGAATCTCCGGTAGTATCCTGCGAGTTCAAGAAAACTCCGGATCTCTCCAACTGTCGTTCATGCTTCCCATTTGGTTACAGTCTCAACCTTTGTAGGGTCAACTGCTATCCCTTCTATGGATATAACATGTCCAAGAAATCCAACTTCCTTCAACCAAAACTCACATTTGCTAAATTTGGCATATAACTGATGTTCCCTTAGCTTCTCCAAAACCAAACGCAAATGTTCCTTATGCTCTTCTTCATTCTTCGAGTAAACCAGGATATCATCAATGAACACTACGACGAACTTATCCAAAAACTCCATCAACACCATGTTCATCATGTTCATAAAATAGGCAGGCGCGTTAGTCAATCCAAATGACAAAACTGTATACTCGTACAATCCATATCTTGTGGTGAATGCTGTCTTAGGTATATCCTGTTCTCGAATCTTCAACTGGTGGTACCCCGATCACAAATCAATCTTGGAAAACACTTTAGCTCCTTGCAAATGATCAAACAGATCATTTATCATTGGCAGTGGGTACTTGTTCTTGATGGTTACTTCATTGAATCCACGGTAATCTACAACCATCATTAATGATCCATCCTTCTTATCCACTAGAAGTACTGGTGATCCCCAAGGCGAAGAACTTGGGCGAATATATCCTTTCTCCAATAACTCCTTAATCTGATTCTTAATTTCTACCAAATCCTTTGCAGGCATCCGGTATGGTCTCTTTGATATTGGCCCAGTGCCTGGCAATAACTCAATCAAAAACTCAATGTCTCTATCCGGTGGCATGCCTGGCAATTCTTCAGGAAATACATCAGGAAAATCCTTTACCACTGGTACTTCCTCCTGCACTACTCCTGTTAGGCAATTTACTTGTGTCCTATTTGGCACATGCCGGGATACATACTTGATCCTCCTTCCTTCCGGCGTTGTAAGCAAAATTGACTTACTAGCACAATCGATGTTTCCTCCATACTTCGACAACCAATCAATACCGAGTATTACATTCAAACCTTGGGATTCCAGAATAATCAAATCTGTTGGGAAAACATGCCTTCCTATGCTTAATGGCACTTGAAAACATCCTTGACTGGCCATGTGCTCTGCTCCTGGCGAACTTACTAGCATAGGTGTTTTAAGAATCCTAGTGGGTAGGCTATATTTTTCCACAAATCCCCTTGATATGTATGAATGCGATGCACCAGTATCGAAAAGAACGAGTGCGGTAAATGACTTAACCAAAAACTTACCGATCACTGCATCAGGCTGATCTTCAACCTCCTCCACGTTAACATGGTTCACTTGTCCCCTATTGAAAGGGTTCGGCTTCTTCCCTGAGCTTCCATTGCCATTTCCATTCTGGCCTTCAGGACATTCATTGGCATAATGTCCGGTCTTGGAACACTTGAAACAGTTAACTTGACTCAGGTCTCTCTTGGATGGGGTTGATGGGGTGGTCCGGTTCTGGCCGTTGCTTCCTCCATTCCCATTACCATTCTTGTGGCCATTGTGGTTGTGCGAGCTACCTCCTCCATGGGTATCCTGAAATTGAAATCCCGATTTAGGGGTAAAACGGGGCTTCTGCTGGGCTCCAGAGTTATACTTCCCCTATCCATACTTCCTCTTGCGGTTCTCAATCTGCTGTTGTTTCCCTTCAATCATGATGGCACGATCTACCAACTCCTGGTAGTTTCTGAAACTTGCTACCATCAACTGCATGCTTAACTCATCATTCAACCCTTCCAGAAACTTCTCCTGCTTAGCTGTATTTGTAGCAACGTCATCTGGGGCATAACGTGCTAACTTGCTAAAGTCATCAACATACTGGCCAACTGTCCTTCCTCCTTGGCGTAAGTTGCGAAACTCACGCTTCTTCATGGCCATAGCTCCTGCTGAAACATGGGCAGTGCGAAAAGCTTGCTGAAACTGATCCCATGTGACAATGTCAACTGGGAAAGTGGCTGTGAAATTCTCCCACCATGCTGCCGCGGGTCCTTCTAACTAATGTGTGGCAAACTTCACTTTCTCACCATCTGTGCATCCTGCAATGGTCAACTCCCTTCCTATCTTGCGGAGCCAATCGTCTGCTACTATCGGCTCGATGCTACTAGAAAACACCGGCGGATTCAGCCTAAGGAAACAGGATAAGTGGTCAACAGGGGGTGGTGGTGGTGGGTTGTTGTTGTTGTTGTTCTGCTGATTCTGGACTAACATCTGCATCAACTGATTCTGCTGTTGGATCAACTGAGTGAGCACCGGTGGAAATCCATTGTCACGTCTCGGAGGCATCTGAGGGTTTAGAAAAGAAGAGAAATAAGAATAGAATGAGGTCTAAAGAGAAAACACTACCCCAATGCACATGAGCAAATTCACACAAAATCACTTCATTCAATCAAACAAGGGCATACAATCGATCTAACTATCGCAAAAGTGCTCGAACTATAGTGTTTACATGGGGGAAAATACTACTAATATTTGGTGGTCATCCAAAAATTTGAACCGATGGAAGACTCCATGATGTCCGCTCCGGCTTCGTCGTCAAAGTCGGGTTCACTTGGATTCGAATCGGTGTCGTCGATGATGATGTAATTATCTAGACATGCGACGTACTCTTCTTCCTCCCTGGATGCTAACTTCCTCTTGAGTTCTTCAATCTCCTGCTTAAGATCGCAGTTGTGTCTTGCTAGAGCTACGATCTCGTCCATGTAGTCCTTGCGTGTAACCTTCAGTTCTCCTTCTAGCTCGATGATCCTTGTCTTCGCATTCTTCAGCTCCATCATATCATTGCACATCTGGTTCTCGTGGCGTCGAATGTGCTGGTTTAACTACTGGATGAATGCTGCAATGGATCTATCCTTCTTGGTGGTGACTAAATCCCATTGTTCATCTCGGCGTCCGCAAATCTGGTAGATAGTGTCCTTGAGGTCTTCTTGATAAACTTCTCCAATGCGTCCTATGGTGATATGGACTGCCATGCTCCTTCCTAGACTCTAGGTTGGTGCATTGAAAACACTATCTATGGGCTTCATGATTGGCGCGAATGTTCTTCCCGGAACGTGAGCTTGAATCTTCCAGCGCTCCTCTTTAGGCAAAGTGGCGTTGAAGGTTCCCGTGAAACTTGGTAATCCAATGTTTAGGTACTTGGTGACTTCCTTCAAGTGAAATCCAAAAGGTGTGCCTTCATCCGGTTGAGCGTACTTAATCTTCGCGTCCTTCATCCTAAAGAGTAGAAAAGATGAGGAGTTAGAAAATGAGGAGAGAATAGTGATCTATGGCTTTAACTTAGTGGTCGTGTCCTACAGTCAGCGTGTGCTCTGATACCATCTCTGTAGCGACCAGACCTCAGCCGGCCTGATCTCTGTGCTCCGGTGTCATCCCTGGATCAGTAATGCTGACACCACATAGTACTTCTAAGGATTTATAGCAGAGTGGCAATCACACACTTATTACATCGATGTCTCAAAAGAGAACTTAATACATAAATATGGCTTAAGGCCATCTAGTGTCGATAACAGTGGAAGACTTGGAAGATAAATGGGTCCATCAACTCCAACGGCATCACTGAGTATAGAACCACGACCTCAAAGCACCTTAATCGTCGTCTGAAAAGTCTGCAACATTAACGTTGTAGCCCGAAACGGGTCAGCACATGGAATATGCTGGCAAAGTAACACATAGAGAGTAATGGAATGAAACAACTATACTATATGCATATTTGGCTGGTGGAAAGCTTTATGGTTACTGTTTTGCGTAAAGCCAATTTTTCCCTACTGCAAAGGAATAAATTTATTTAACTATCATGGTGGTTGTTAAACATTGAGAATGGTTGACAGCATTCTCAATCCCAATTAAAAGTGAACAATTAAGCCCAACAATATTAATTAGAAGTAACATGTTGAGATTGACATGATATTCAAGTACTAGATACTCAAGATTGTCCATAACCGGGGACACGGCTAATCATGATTAGTTTGTTACACTCTGCAGAGGTTTGCGCACTTTTCCCCATAAGACTCGATCGCCTCCGTTGGATTTCTCGCACTACTGGTGTTTGAGAAACGGATGACCGAGACACAGTCTTTTAGAAGCGCTAGCACCTTACGTTTGGATAGATCGGTACACCTACTTTCCCCTACATCTGCTAGTCTACCCTGTAAGAGTTCGCACGACTTAGTCAACTATGCCAGAGCCCATAATGGCTTGTGGCTGCACACGTAAGTATTTAGCATGAAAGATCTTATGATCCCTTTGAGCCTGGGTGGCGGTCCAAAATAAAACAGGCAAGTCCTGATAGACATCAGGTGCCTCAATCCACCCAGATGTGTGTTTAAGTTGCCACCTTAGATAAACCCTTAAAATTATCACACTCACATCTGTCATGGATATCACTCACCCAATCCACGTCTACTAGCATAGCATGGCATAGTAAGCAAACGTAGAAGTAACTCCCAAAGGTTTCATAATAAACAGGTAATAGGTACTACCTCATCTACTTCCCATCCCACAATTTAATTAGATCCTAATCATGCAATGTGTGAGGATGGATCTAATGCAATAAAACTGGGTTGTAGAAAAGGTATGATCAAAGTGTTACTTGCCTTGCTGATGATCCGCGAGTCCTAGGGATTCGAAGTAACAGGCGGCGCAATCCGGGTAATCTATCACAGACAAACAACAAGCATACAATAAGTACTCATCTAATGCACAGGTAAAACTCGAACAAAAGATCGAACCAGAAAGTTCAACTTAAGAACTCCGGTTGAGAAGAAAGAAAGAACTGAACAAAGAAACCGAAAACAAACGGCGGAAAAACAACTCGGTTCTAGCAAGTTGAATCTAGGTCAAATTTTACCATAGAAAAAACTTAGTTAAAGTTGATTAGACGGAACGGCGGTTTCGAAACGAAACTCCAGGCGCTTGAATCACCTGATTCCGATAAACGAGCGAGAAAATAGACTAGAACGAAGATCGGATCTGAGATCGCGATCGCGGAATAAATCCGACGAGAAGAAAAAGAAGAACGGTTGAACGAACGAACATTCGTTAACCTAGAAGAAATCCAGTGATCACGTTCATTAGGACGAACGGTCCGGTGAACGAACTCGGGCAACTAAATTAGAAAAGAGATCGGAACCGATCTAGGGTTTCGGAGAAGAAAACCGATCGTAAAACCGATCTAGAAAACGAATCGGAAGCGAAGAAAAGAATCAGAACGATTTAGAGAAAACCGATCCGATGAGAAGAATAGATGTAGTGCGGGGCTACCTCCGGCGAAGTCTCCGGCGGCATGGGCGTAGGGCGGCGGTGGCAAGGTGCGGCGGCGGCGCGGGTGTGGGGGTGCGGCGCGGGGGTGGTGGGGCACTAGGGCGGCTCGGTGGCTTGACGCAGGGCGCGGCGGCGTGGGCGTGGTGGTGCTTGGGGCTTTGGGGCCTTGGATTTGATGTGTTTAGAGGGGGGGGGTGTGTGGGAGTATTTATATTGGGGAGGGGAGGAGAAAACTTGCTGTAGGGGTCAAGGAAATAGACTAGGATTAGGAAAGAAAAGAGGGAAAAGATCTAGAAAAAAACGGAAGTAGATGAATCCTACTAGGAATAGGAAACGGAGGCTCCCTGGCGCCTTGCGCCTGGCGCGGCCCCTCCCTGGCGTGGCATGCGATGGCACTTGGCCTCCTGGCCGGCTCGGTGGCTTGGGCCTTTGGCCCAAGTCGCTGGAGCTCTACTTTTTTTAAAACGGTTCCGCGCTCGAAAAAAAAAACAAAACGAGATCTAAACGAACTTCAAATCTAATAAAGTAAATTTTCCCCGACTCCTAAAAATGAGTCGAACAAAATGAACTTTTCTCCGGGCCTAAAATGCAAACTTTTAAAACGCGCATTTTTCCCTATCCAAATAAAAGGCAAACGAAACTCCGACAAAAACCAATGATCCTTTCTTCCAAATTTGAGAAGACTCAAATATGAAAAAGACGAAATCTCCAACTCTCTCCGAGGGTCCTTGAGTTGCGTGAAATTTCTAGGATCGACAAAATGCAAGAAAATATGATATGCATGATGATCTAATGTATAACATTCCAAATTGAAAATTTGGGATGTTACAATACGTTTCATTTGTGTTGGTATCTTAATTAAAATAAGTTCATCGTGTCAGGTGCCACGTCCGGTTAGAAATTAAAGTCCGGAGTGCCAGTTGTCACATCATAATTTGATATGCCCTTTAAAACAAAACAAGTGGAGCGTGACATATGAAGACCACGCACAACTAAGGCATGTCAAGCGTGCAATGTCGGCGCGGCACAAAATTTATTGCTCGAACCTACCCAAAAAATTGCTTCAACTAAAAGAACATAAAAATTGCTCAAACAAAAGCCCGATTCCCGTGCGTCCTACAATTGCCGGGCAACGTCGAAATTGCTCTGGTCGGTTACCTTTTTGCATGAGAAATTAATGATCACATTCCTTTTACCACATTCATTTGCATCCTCTTCCTCGGTCATTCCTCGTCCTCCACAACCCCCACCACCTCCCTACAACCATGGACAAAAGAAACTAACAATGGATACCCACCACATCACTGCCCATGGCACAACCGTGATGGAGGTGGTGGACACCAACGAGCCTAGGAGTGTGGAGCGAGTCATCGCCATGTACGAGCAATGGCTCTAGGAGGAGAAGAAGTTCATTGGACTCGACCTCGAGTACACCAGTTTGAGTAGTTACAGATGACAAGGGGTCGCCATCATGCAACTCGAAATGCGCGAGCATGTCCTCGTGTACCACTACTGCATGTCCGAGTGGTGCCGGGCGTTGTATCAATTCCTGCAATGCAAATCAATAACTTTCGCAAGTGTGGACATGAGGGGTGACAAGATCATGATTGCCCGTGCATGGATAACGATTCTAGATGAACACCATGTCAACATCCAAGAGCAGTTCCGCATCAAAGGTGGTGGAGAAAGGTACTCCATGGGTGACCTTGTAGTGGCCATCATAGACCTATCATATAAGAACGTGCAGAAATCATTCCCAAGGGACAAGCACTAGTACTGGGAGTGGAAGCCGCTTTCCCTGCTACACCTCGAGTACGCAGCAAAAGACGGGCGCGTTAGCTATGAGTTGTACTATAGGATCCCAATCATTTAGGATGGGCTACATCACCTTCTCCAACCACCATTGAGTGAATGACTCCGCTCCCGTAAGAACAAAAATGATGGATCTTCGAGCGGTTGGAAGCGCCGGAAGAGAAACAATGGGTGGTGAATTGCAACAACTTGGGTGTGTACATTCAACTAGTAGTATGTTCATTTAGATTGAGCGAACATATGTCGTGTCTTATTGCAAGAACTTGGGTTTCTACATTCAACTAGTAGTATGTTCATTTTGATTGAGCGATTGTATGTTCTAACTATGATTATACTAGGTCAAAGATGTCATGTGCTATTATATTATACTTATTTACGTAGAATGACCGGTGTGATGATGTACAAATTCATGGTGCTTATGTAAAAATATGTGATTGTATCTTTGTTAACTCTCTGCAAATGTTTTTTCATGAATAGCGTGAGCACTTTCAAAAATACTAGCAAGGGCTTCAAAATGCATGACCACACCTTTTGGAAACAATATGAGTGCTTCCACTATACACTGAGAGCACTTTCATAGTTTTTGCACGTTCAAAAAAAAGCAATGCACTATCATGTTTGTGTGTAGAAAGAAAAAAAGCAATGCATGGTCAAGCCTTCCTGTGCCTCCTCGACTGCCTCGTATGAATGGGGTGCGATCAGATCATGGCTACATGGCGCATGCCTGGTATGGCCGTCGTTCAAACTGCTTCAGTGCCCTCCTCGTCTCCCACAATGATTTAAGTGGTTGCCAACTCCCCTCTCCATTCCCTTCCCCATTGCACTCTCAATCTCTCCCCGCATCTTTCTATCACTAACACCATGTCTCACGATGGGTCTTCTGGCGCCCTCAGTGGTGATAGGACGGTGATGCCAGGCTTACTAGCCCCGTTCACTTGGGAAAGTTGTGTCGACCTCCACGATGGCTGTACCATCCGCACTGTCTACACCAATGAGATCAGCACCGCTGACACATGGATATAGGACAGCGAGGCGTACATGCGAGTGTATGAACTATTCTTAGTTGGCATAGACCTCGAGTACACTCCCTCGCAAGACAAGGTAGTGATATGTCTTCAACGTATCTATAATTTATGAAGTATTCATGCCATATTTACAACAATTTTATATGATTTTGGTATGATTTGACTAGAACTAACCGGGACTGACGCTTTTTTCAGCAGAACTACCGTGGTGTAATTTTTTTGTGTAGAAATAAAAGTTCTCGGAACAAGCTGAAAAATTACAAAGAATATTTTTGGAAAATATAAAAATTCTGGAATGAAAAGATATCGGGGAGGAGTCCTGAGGCAACCAGAAGGGTGGCCCCCCAGGGCGCGCCCCCTGCCTTGTCGTTGCCTCGTGGGCCCCCTTGACTTGTCCCCGACGCCAACACCTCCTATAAATCCCAAAACCCCCATAAATAAACCTAGATCAGGAGTTCCACCTCCGCAAGCTTTTATAGCCATGAAAAACCAATCGGGAGCCCGTTCCGGCACCCTACATGAGGGGGAAATCATCACCGGAGGACATCTTCATCATCCGGCGCTCTCCATGACAAGGAGGGAGTAGTTCACCCTCGGGGCTGAGGGTATGTACTAGTAGCTATATGTTTGATCTCTCTCTCTCTCTCTTGTGTTCTTGATGTACCGCGAGCTTTGTTATTATAGTCGGATCATATGGTGTTTCTCCCCCTCTACCTTCTTGTGATGAATTGAGTCTTACCTTTGAGGTTTCATTATTATCGGATTGAATACTATTATGGATTTGAGAACACTTGATGTATGTCTTGCGTGGGATACCCATGGTGACAATGGGGGTGTTCTATTGATTCACTTGATGTATGTTTTGGCACTCAACTCACGGATTCCCGAGGTAACATTGGGGTAATCTATGCATAGGGGTTGATGCATATTTTCGTCCTTATTTCATCGGCAGGAATCTTGGGGCACTCTTTTAAGGTTCTTTGTGTTGGATTGAATATTATGAATCAGAAGTTGTTTGATGCATATCGTATAATTGACCCACGAATACTTGTGCTGACATTGGAGTATCTAGCTGACATTAGGGTTGATTAATGTGTGTCATATGGTGTTGTTTTACTACGAACTCTAGGGTTGTTTGTGACACTTACAGGAATAGCTCAATGGATTGATCAGAAAGAATAACTTTGAGGTGGTTTCGTACCCTACAAGCAATTTCAGCTTATGTTCTCCGCGATAGGAACTTTGGAGTGACTTTTGTAGCACGTTGAGGTATTGCCATATGATATAATTATGTTATCATTGTTGAGAGAACTTGCATTAGTGAAAGTATGAACCCTAGGCCTTGTTTCTAAGCATTGCAATACTGTTTTCGCTCACATTTACTACTAGTTACCTTGCTGTTTTTATATTTTCAGATTACAAAAACCTATATCTATTATCCATATTACACTTGTATCATCATCTCTTCGCCGAACTAGTGCACCTATACAATTTACCATTGTATTGGGTGTGTTGGGGACACAAGAGACTCTTTGTTATTTGGTTGCAGGGTTGTTTGAGAGAGACCATCTTCATCCTACGCCTCCCATGGATTGATTAACCTTAGGTCATCCACTTGAGGGAAAATTTCTACTGTCCTACAAAACTCTACGTTCGGAGGCCCAACACGAGTCTACAAGAATAAGGTTGTATAGTAGACATCAAGCTCTTTTCTGGCGCTGTCGCCGGGGACGTGAGTGCTTGAAGGTATATCTTTAGATCTTGCAATTGGATCTTTTAGTTTCTTGTTTTATCACTAGTTTAGTCTATAAAAGAAAACTAAAAATGGAATTTAGGTTGCCTCATATGCTTCATCTTTTTAATGTCTTCCGTGAAAATGATGGAAAGGAAAATTGTGCTCATGTGTTAGAGGAAGAAGTCAATAAAATGTTTGGCACTAAATATTTGAATGATGAGCATGATTGCAATGTTGTTAGTATGAATTCTTTGAATATCCATGATGCTAATGATATGCAAAGCTACAAGCTTGGGGATGCTATCTTTGGTGAAGATGATATTTTTTGTCCCCAAGTTTTGATGAGAAAATTTATTATGATGATAGCATACCTCCTATTTATGATGATTATATTGGTGAAAGTGGTTTGGAAGAGTGTTAACTATAGGTACTAATGATCCCACTATTTTGGAGGGTGTTGAATCTTATTGTAATAATTATGAAAGTGGATTTGGAGAGGTCATGACTTTATTTAGTGATGAATCCACTATTTTGGAAGAGGTTCCAATTGATTATGAGAACAAAGTTGCTATCTATGATGATTATTGTGATGGCATGTATGCTATAAAGAATAATGATAACCATGAAACTTGTCATCATGATTTTAATTTTCAATTGGATTATGCCTCACATGATAGTTATTTTGTTGAGTTTGCTCCCACTACTATGAATGAGAAGAATTTTGCTTATGTGGAGAGTAGTAAAATTTGTATGCTTATGAATCATGAATAGAATGCTTTATGTGATGGTTATATTGTTGAATTCATTCATGATGCTAATGGAAATTATTATGAGATAGGAACTTATGCTTCTATGTATTTCAATATTATCAAGTTTCCTCTCCGCGTGTTGAAAATCGCGAAGTTCTTCTTGTTTTGCCATCCTATGCTAGTAGATTCTTGCTCCCATAAATTGTTTTCTCACCAAATCCCTATGCATAGGAAGTGGGGTAGGCTTAAATGTGCTAGTCATATGCTTAATGATGCTCCCGTTATGTTTCAGTTCTTATCCTTTATGTGAGCATCACTGAAATCATCATGCCTAGCTAGAAAGGCATTAAAGAAAAGTGCTTGTTGGGAGACAACCCAATATTTACCCCTACTATTTTTGTGTGTTAACATGATTATGCCACTGTAGTAATCATGTTTTATAGTTTTTTTTCACTAAAGTGCCAAGTAAGACCAATGGGATGGTCTATAGTGATAGTTGATTTGATCTTGCTGAAAAACAAAAACTTTTGCGCCCAGTAAAACAATTTTCATTTTTTACAGAAGCGCGATAAAATCCTGATTCGTTTTGCACAAGATTTACCTAAAATCTAATAAATACACGCACACTTATTGGAGTTATCGGGCGGCCGCATCCTGGCCGCATGATCGTGCCACCGATCGCGCCCGTGTGGGCCAGGCGCCACCGGGTCGGGATTGGGTCTGCCGCATGGCCGTGGGCGGTTTGTCCATATCCGGACGTGGGGAGGCCCACATGTAAGTTGTAGAGGGGGAGGAGAGAGAGGGTCGTGGGCAGCGGTTTCAAAATCTATGCCTGAAATCCCGCGCAACGGTGCTCTCTCCCCATTTCATCTTTATCTTCGTCCTCGCCAGCCTCACCACCAAACGGGCGTGATACAGGGGAGGCGCGGCCGAGTCCTCAAGTCGGCGGCGGGCTTGCGGATGGCTCTCCACGGGGGGGGGGGGGGGGGGATCGATGGTGCTTGTCGGTGTCGGAGGTATGCTCGGCCGCGACTTCTCCATGCTTCTCCTCCCTCTCTCTGTCTCGGCTGGGCGCGGATGCGCTGATATGTGAGGGAAATGCTTTCTAGGGTTCGGGAACTGCGCGAACTACCCCCACTTATGCTCGATATTGGTCATGTCTCCTCTTGATGCGGTTGAGTTTTCTCCTCTCTCGTTGTAACATCCCAAAATTCTAAATTTTGGAATGTTATATTAAATAATATTTTTGATTGTCTGTTTGATTATGGTGTGATTGCTTGTGTGAAACTGAGTGAAATTTGAAACTTTTTGAAAGATGAATGCAAGGGGATGAAATGACTTTCCCAAACTTTCACTTTGCATTATGACCTCCATGAATTCAAACTCATTTCATCAAGAAACCCTAGAGCAAAGATGATATGACTTCTTCCATTTGAAATGAAAAGGGTTTGAAAAGATTTTGAATTCCATCTGAAAATATTTCAAATTCGAAACTTTATGCAACTCAATGATTTTCACGAGAGAAGATAAATGACTTCTTCAATTATATGAAATATGAGTTCGAAGTCACAAAGAATCAAATTGGAAGTCATTTGGAAGTATTTTGAAACTCCCTGTCAATTTGGAATTATTTGGATTTTATTCAAATTATTTTTCCCCTAAAAATAAATAAATGGAAATAAGGGTAAAATGATTCCCTTCAATGGAAAATTAGGAGAAAATGAATTTGAAATCATTTTGGTATTTTAAAAATGATTTTTGTTGGGTTTTAATGCAACAGTGCATTGTTTGCTTTATTTATATTTTTTAGGATTTTATTTGAACTTTAAAAATAGTTCTTGTTTTAGGTAATGTTTTTCTAAACATTTTGATATATAATATGCCTATATATCATTTGCATTTAATTAGTTTTCTCTTTTGTTTTCTTGTCTGTCTTTATTTTAAAAAAATGACCGAAGCCCAGCAGGCTCCTCTCTCTCTCCCCTCACTTGCGGCCCACTGGCCTAGCTCAGCAAAACCGCACCTGAGAACCCTTTGGGACGACCACCCGCTCGCTCCCCCTCTCCCCGCTTCCACTGACGCGTGGGCCCCGCACCCATCTTCCTCCTACGCACGCAACTGCCGTAGCATAATCGCGCTGTCGCCACCGTATCCCGGAGATCGCGGGATCCTCTCCTCGATTCGGTCTCTCTCCCAAGTCGGCCTGCCCTCTATAAATACCCTTCTCTCCTCTCCGTTCCGCCCCTAAAGATGCCCCAAACCCCTCTCCCTCGCCGCCTATTGCTCGTCGGAGCTCCGCCTCCGCCACCGCGCCATAGTCGCCCTTCCCACACTCTCCGTCGCCCCCGAGCCCCACCACCTCCACCAATCACCTCGACCCCGTCCACCGCACCTCCCCGAGCACACGCCCGAGCTCCTGCTCCCTTGGAACGTCGGCAACGCCGACCACCCGAACGCCACCGCCGCCTCGAGCTCGCCGCCGACCGTCTCCAACCACCCCCACCGACGCTACGACCACCGTTGGACTCGTCGTCGCCTGCTTCATCTCCCTGGCCACCCCACCAACGCCGAAGATCACCGGAGCGTTGGCACCGTCGTTGCCCGACGCGCTTGCCGTCGACCACCACCGCGGTGAGCTCTCTCTCCCTCCTCGTCCGTCCGATCTCGATTATACGGTCGTGATTAGATTAGATCGAACAGTTAGGTTTTGTTTACTAGATCGGTTTAGCTTCCGTTTATTTACGATAGATCTAATCGGTTTAGCCGGTCGGCTTTTGTTTTACTAGCACGTGTGGTTTTGTTAAGTATCGGCCGAGCGCAGTTTAGTTACCGAATGCTCATCTCTTAGCCCAATAGAAGTAGACCACGTAGCACCTGCACATTTTGTTTTATTTTATTTTATTTCGTTTCTGTTTCAAAAACAAAATAGCTTTGTTTTTAGAAATTCAATAAATTTTATGTTTCAAATCCAAATTGAGTGATTCTTTTTATATTGTGTCACAAATTTGTTTAAGTTTCTGTTTGTGTACTCAGGTTTCCAATTTGAGTAGTTTAAACTTGAGTTTTATGAAATTTGTTCAAATAACTAGTTTGGTCATATTTTGAGTTTTACAAAGTATTTTTGATTGATTCTTTTTGCTACTGTTTTATTATGGTTTTGTCTATCCAGTAGCATATAGTTATTTATTTATGTTTTAAATTAGGTTTTTAGCAAAACAGTACTGTTTTAGTTATAGTTTTTTTTAGTCTTTTCTTTATTGTTTTTATTAGTTTTAAATTATTTCTTTTTGTCACTTTTGACAAATTTAGTTTGTTTCTGTTAATCAACCAAAGAAATTTTTATTTTTATTCTAAAATATTTATTTTATTTAGTTTTGTATGAAAACTTGTTTAGTTAGTGTTTGATAAAAGCTTTTATTTGTTTGTTTTTGCAAATAAAATTTTATGAAAAATATTTTCTGTTCACTTAGTTGTTTTACATTTTTTTCTCTTAACTTATTAGTTTAGTGTTTTAATTGCTGTTAAGTCTTTACTTACGACAAAACTATGTTAGGTGTTTGTAGTAAAGTCGTAGACTTTCCTTAGTAGTTTTCTTTGTGGTTTTACGTGAAGTTTCTTTGAAGTCCATTTGAGTTTATTATTGCATTTTCATTGTTGACTTAGTTGTTATTTTTGAGTGCTAGAATTGTTTGCTTATATGAATGCTATGTATATTAATATAGGGTTTCACCGGAGTGACGAATAATATCAAGTTATTTTCGAGAGCGTTATTATCTTCATCAAGTAATACCAGGCAAGTTCTGAAGGAAATATGCCCTAGAGGCAATAATAAAGTTATTATTTATTTCCTTATATCATGATAAATGTTTATTATTCATGCTAGAATTTTATTAACCGGAAACATAATACATGTGTGAATACATAGACAAACAGAGTGTCACTAGTATGCCTCTACTTGACTAGCTCGTTAATCAAAGATGGTTATGTTTCCTAACCATGAACAAAGAGTTGTTATTTGATTAACGAGGTCACATCATTAGTTGAATGATCTGATTGACATGACCCATTCCATTAGCTTAGCACCCGATCGTTTAGTATGTTGCTATTGCTTTCTTCATGACTTATACATGTTCCTATAACTATGAGATTATGCAACTCCCGTTTACCGGAGGAACACTTTGGGTACTACCAAACGTCACAACGTAACTGGGTGATTATAAAGGAGTACTACAGGTGTCTCCAATGGTAGATGTTGGGTTGGCGTATTTCGAGATTAGGGTTTGTCACTCCGATTGTCGGAGAGGTATCTCTGGGCCCTCTCGGTAATACACATCACATAAGCCTTGCAAGCATTATAACTAAGATGTTAGTTGTGAGATGATGTATTACGGAACGAGTAAAGAGACTTGCCAGTAACGAGATTGAACTAGGTATTGGATACCGACGATCGAATCTCGGGCAAGTAACATACCGATGACAAAGGGAACAACGTATGTTGTTATGCGGTCTGACCGATAAAGATCTTCGTAGAATATGTAGGAGCCAATATGGGCATCCAGGTCCCGCTATTGGTTACTGACCGGAGACATGTCTCGGTCATGTCTACATTGTTCTCGAACCGTAGGGTCCGCACGCTTAACGTTACGATGATAGTTATTATGAGTTTATGCATTTTGATGTATCGAAGGTTGTTCGGAGTCCCGGATGTGATCACGGACATGACAAGGAGTCTCGAAATGGTCGAGACATAAAGATTGATATATTGGAAGCCTATGTTTGGACATCGGAAGTGTTCCGAGTGAAATCGGGATTTTACCGGATTACCGGGAGGGTTACCGGAACCCCCCGGGAGCCAAATGGGCCAACATGGGCCTTGGTAGAAAGGTGAAAGGGCTGCCCCATGGGCTGCGCGCCTCCCCCCTTCCCCTAGTCCTATTAGGACTAGGGAAGGTGGCCGGCCACCCCCTCTCTCTTTCCCACTTGAGAAAACCTAGTTGGACTAGGATTGGAGGGGGGAGTCCTACTCCCGGTAGGAGTAGGACTCCTCCTGCGCCTCCCACCTTGGCCGGCCAGCCCCTCCCCTTGGATCCTTTATATACGGGGGCAGGGGGCACCTCTAGACACACAAGTTGATCCTTGAGATCGTTCCTTAGCCGTGTGCGGTGCCCCTGCCACCAAATTCCACCTCGATCATACCGTTGTAGTGCTTAGGTGAAGCCCTGCGTCGGTAGTACATCAAGATCGTCACCACGCCGTCGTGATGACAGAACTCTTCCTCGATGCTTTGCTGGATCGGAGCCCGAGGATCGTCATCGAGCTGAACGTGTGCTAAGAACTCGGAGGTGCTGGAGTAACGGTGCTTGGATCGGTCGGATCGGGAAGACGTACGACTACTTCCTCTACGTTGTGTGATCGCTTCCGCAGTCGGTCTGCGTTGGTACGTAGACAACACTCTCCCCTCTCGTTGCTATGCATCACCATGATCTTGCGTGTGTGTAGGAATTTTTTTGAAATTACTACGTTCCCCAACAGTGGCATCCGAGCCTAGGTTTTATGGTTTGATGTTATTTGCACAAGTAGAACACAAGTGAGTTGTGGGCGATACAAGTCATACTGCCTACCAGCATGTCATACTTTGGTTCGGCGGTATTGTTGGACGAGACGACGCGGACCAACCTTACGCGTACGCTTACGCGAGACCGGTTCCCTCGACGTGCTTTGCACATAGATGGCTTGCGGGCGACTGTCTCTCCAACTTTAGTTGAACCGAGTGTGGCTACGCCCGGTCCTTGAGAAGGTTAAAACGGAGTCTATTTGACAAACTATCGTTGTGGTTTTGATGCGTAGGTGAAGATGAGTTCTTGCTTAAGCCCGTAGCAGCCACGTAAAACTTGCAACAACAAAGTAGAGGACGTCTAACTTGTTTTTGCAGGGCATGTTGTGATGTGATATGGTCAAGGCATGATGCTGTTTTTATTGTATGAGATGATCATGTTTTGTAACCAAGTTATCGGCAACTGGCAGGAGCCATATGGTTGTCGCTTTATTGTATGCAATGCAAACGCGATGTAATGCTTTACTTTATTACTAAGCGGTAGTGATAGTCGTGGAAGCATAAGATTGGCGAGACGACAACGATGCTACGATGGAGATCAAGGTGTCGCGCCGGTGACGATGGTGATCATGACGGTGCTTCGGAGATGGAGATCACAAGCACAAGATGATGATGGCCATATCATATCACTTATATTGATTGCATGTGATGTTTATCTTTTATGCATCTTATCTTGCTTTGATTGACGGTAACATTATAAGATGATCTCTCACTAAATTATGAAGAAGTGTTCTCCCTGAGTATGCACCGTTGCCAAAGTTCGTCGTGCCCAGACACCACGTGATGATTGGGTGTGATAAGCTCTACGTCCATCTACAACGGATGCAAGCCAGTTTTGCACACGCAGAATACTCAGGTTAAACTTGACGAGCCTAGCATATGCAGATATGGCCTCGGAACACAGAGACCGAAAGGTCGAGCGTGAATCATATAGTAGATATGATCAACATGACGATGTTCACCATTGAAAACTACTCCATCTCACGTGATGATCGGTTATGGTTTAGTTGATTTGGATCACGTGATCACTTAGAGGATTGGAGGGATGTCTATCTAAGTGGGAGTTCCTAAGTAATTTGATTAACTGAACTTAAACTTATCATGAACTTAGTACCTGATAGTATCTTGCTTGTTTATGTTGATTGTAGATAGATGGCTCGTGCTGTTGTTCCGTTGAATTTTAATGTGTTCCTTGAGAAAGCAAAGTTGAAAGATGATGGTAGCAATTACACGGACTGGGTCCGTAACCTGAGGATTATCCTCATTGCTGCATAGAAGAATTACGTCCTGGAAGCACCGCTGGGTGCCAGGCCTGCTGCTGGAGCAACGCCAGATGTTATGAACGTCTGGCAGAGCAAAGCTGATGACTACTCGATAGTTCAGTGTGCCATGCTTTACGGCTTAGAATCGGGACTTCAACGACGTTTTGAATGTCATGGAGCATATGAGATGTTCCAGGAGTTAAAGTTAATATTTCAAGCAAATGCCCGCATTGAGAGATATGAAGTCTCCAATAAGTTCTATAGTTGCAAGATGGAGGAGAACAGTTCTGTCAGTGAGCATATACTCAAAATGTCTGGGTATAATAATCACTTGATTCAGATGGGAGTTAATCTTCCAGATGATTGCGTCATTGACAGAATTCTCCAATCACTGCCACCAAGCTACAAGAGCTTCGTGATGAACTATAATATGCAAGGGATGAACAAGACTATTCCCGAGCTCTTCGCAATGCTGAAAGTTGCGGAGGTAGAAATCAAGAAGGAGCATCAAGTGTTGATGGTCAACAAGACCACTAGTTTCAAGAAAAAGGGCAAAGGGAAGAAGAAGGGGAACTTCAAGAAGAACAGCAAGCAAGTTGCTGCTCAGGAGAAGAAACCCAAGTCTGGACCTAAGCCTAAAACTGAGTGCTTCTACTGCAAGCAGACTGGTCACTGGAAGCGGAACTGCCCCAAGTATTTGGCGGATAAGAAGGATGGCAAGGTGAACAAAGGTATATGTGATATACATGTTATTGATGTGTACCTTACTAGAGCTCGCAGTAGCACCTGGGTATTTGATACTGGTTCTGTTGCTAATATTTGCAACTCGAAACAGGGACTACGGAATAAGCGGACGCTAGCAAAGGACGAGGTGACGATGCGCGTGGGAAACGGTTCCAAAGTCGATGTGATCGCGGTCGGCACGCTACCTCTACATCTACCTTCGGGATTAATATTAGACCTAAATAATTGTTATTTGGTGCCAGCGTTGAGCATGAACATTATATCTGGATCTTGTTTAATGCGAGACGGTTATTCATTTAAATCAGTGAATAATGGTTGTTCTATTTATATGAGTAATATCTTTTATGGTCATGCACCTTTGAAGAGTGGTCTATTCTTGTTGAATCTCGATAGTAGTGATACACATATTCATAATGTAGAAGCCAAAAGATGCAGAGTTGATAATGATAGTGCAACTTATTTGTGGCACTGCCGTTTAGGTCATATCGGTGTAAAGCGCATGAAGAAACTCCATACTGATGGGCTTTTGGAACCACTTGATTATGAATCACTTGGTACTTGCGAACCGTGCCTCATAGGCAAGATGACTAAAACACCGTTCTCCGGTACTATGGAGAGAGCAACAGATTTATTGGAAATCATACATACCTATGTATGTGGTCCGATGAATATTGAGGCTCGTGGCGGATATCGTTATTTTCTCACCTTCACAGATGATTTAAGCAGATATGGGTATATCTACTTAATGAAACATAAGTCTGAAACATTTGAAAAGTTCAAGGAATTTTAGAGTGAAGTTGAAAATCATCGTAACAAGAAAATAAAGTTTCTACGATCTGATCGCGGAGGAGAATATTTGAGTTACGAGTTTGGTGTACATTTGAAAAATTGTGAATAGTTTCGCAACTCACGCCTCCCAGAACACCACAGCGTAATGGTGTGTCCGAACGTCATAATCGTACTTTACTAGATATGGTGCGATCTATGATGTCTCTTACTGATTTACCGCTATCGTTTTGGGGTTATGCTTTAGAGACGGCCGCATTCACGTTAAATAGGGCACCATCAAAATCCGTTGAGACGACGCCTTATGAACTATGGTATGGCAAGAAACCAAAGTTGTCGTTTCTTAAAGTTTGGGGCTGCGATGCTTATGTGAAAAAGCTTCAACCTGATAAGCTCGAACCCAAAGCGGAGAAATGTGTCTTCATAGGATACCCAAAGGAGACTGTTGGGTAAACCTTCTATCACAGATCTGAAGGCAAGACATTCGTTGCTAAGAATGGATCATTTCTAGAGAAGGAGTTTCTCTCGAAAGAAGTGAGTGGGAGGAAAGTAGAACTTGACGAGGTAACTGTACCTGCTCCCTTATTGGAAAATAGTACATCACAGAAAACTGTTTCTGCGACACCTATACCAATTAGTGAGGAAGCTAATGATGATGATCATGAAACTTCAGGACAAGATACTACTGAACCACGTAGATCAACCAGAGTGAGATCCGCACCAGCGTGGTACGGTAATCCAATTCTGGAAGTCATGCTACTAGATCATGATGAACCTACGAACTATGAAGAAGCGATGGTGAGCCCAGATTCCGCAAAGTGGCTTGAGGCCATGAAATCTGAGATGGGATCCATGTATGAGAACAAAGTATGGACTTTGGTTGACTTGCCCGATGATCAACAAGCAATTGAGAATAAATGGATCTTCAAGAAAAAGACTGACGCTGACGGTAATATTACTATCTATAAAGCTCGACTTGTCGGAAAAGGTTTTCGACAAGTTCAAGGGGTTGACTACGATGAGACCTTCTCACCCGTAGCGATGCTTAAGTCCGTCAGAATCATGTTAGCAATTGCCGCATTTTATGATTATGAAATATGGCAGATGGATGTCAAAACTGCATTCCTGAATGGATTTCTGGAAGAAGAGTTGTATATGATGCAACCAGAAGGTTTTGTCGATCCAAAGGGAGCTAACAAAGTGTGCAAACTCCAGCGATCCATTTATGGACTGGTGCAAGCATCTCGGAGTTGGAATAAACGCTTTGATAGTGTGATCAAAGCATTTGGCTTTATACAGACTTTTGGAGAAGCCTGTATTTACAAGAAAGTGAGTGGGAGCTCTGTAGCATTTCTGATATTATATGTGGATGACATATTGCTGATTGGAAATGATATAGAATTTCTGGATAGCATAAAGGGATACTTGAATAAAAGTTTTTCGATGAAAGACCTCGGGGAAGCTGCTTACATATTAGGCATAAAGATCTATAGAGATAGATCAAGACGCTTAATTGGACTTTCACAAAGCACATACCTTGACAAGATTTTGAAGAAGTTCAAAATGGATCAAGCAAAGAAAGGGTTCTTGCCTGTGTTACAAGGTGTGAAGTTGAGTCAGACTCAATGCCCGACCACTGCAGAAGATAGAGAGAAAATGAAAGATGTTCCCTATGCTTCAGCCATAGGCTCTATCATGTATGCAATGCTGTGTACCAGACCTGATGTGTGCCTTGCTATAAGTTTAGCAGGGAGGTACCAAAGTAATCCAGGAGTGGATCACTGGACAGCGGTCAAGAACATCCTAAAATACCTGAAAAGGACTAAGGATATGTTTCTCGTATATGGAGGTGACAAAGAGCTCACCGTAAGAGGTTACGTTGATGCAAGCTTTGACACTGATCTGGACGATTCTAAATCGCAAACCGGATACGTGTTTACTTTAAACGGTGGAGCTGTCAGTTGGTGCAGTTCTAAACAAAGCGTCGTAGTGGGATCTACATGTGAAGCGGAGTACATAGCTGCTTCGGAAGCAGCGAACGAAGGAGTCTGGATGAAGGAGTTCATATCCGATCTAGGTGTCATACCTAGTGCATCGGGTCCAATGAAAATCTTTTGTGACAATACTGGTGCAATTGCTTTGGCAAAGGAATCCAGATTTCACAAAAGGACCAAACACATCAAGAGACGCTTCAACTCCATCCGGGATCTAGTCCAGGTGGGAGACATAGAGATTTGCAAGATACATACGGATCTGAATGTTGCAGACCCGTTGACTAAGCCTCTTCCACGAGCAAAACATGATCAGCACCAAGGCTCCATGGGTGTTAGAATCATTACTGTGTAATCTAGATTATTGACTCTAGTGCAAGTGGGAGACTGAAGGAAATATGCCCTAGAGGCAATAATAAAGTTATTATTTATTTCCTTATATCATGATAAATGTTTATTATTCATGCTAGAATTGTATTAACCGGAAACATAATACATGTGTGAATACATAGACAAACAGAGTGTCACTAGTATGCCTCTACTTGACTAGCTCGTTAATCAAAGATGGTTATGTTTCCTAACCATGAACAAAGAGTTGTTATTTGATTAACGAGGTCACATCATTAGTTGAATGATCTGATTGACATGACCCATTCCATTAGCTTAGCACCCGATCGTTTAGTATGTTGCTATTGCTTTCTTCATGACTTATACATGTTCCTATAACTATGAGATTATGCAACTCCCGTTTACCGGAGGAACACTTTGGGTACTACCAAACGTCACAACATAACTGGGTGATTATAAAGGAGTACTACAGGTGTCTCCAATGGTAGATGTTGGGTTGGCGTATTTCGAGATTAGGGTTTGTCACTCCGATTGTCGGAGAGGTATCTCTGGGCCCTCTCGGTAATACACATCACATAAGCCTTGCAAGCATTATAACTAAGATGTTAGTTGTGAGATGATGTATTACGGAACGAGTAAAGAGACTTGCCAGTAACGAGATTGAACTAGGTATTGGATACCGACGATCGAATCTCGGGCAAGTAACATACCGATGACAAAGGGAACAACGTATGTTGTTATGTGGTCTGACCGATAAAGATCTTCGTAGAATATGTAGGAGCCAATATGGGCATCCAGGTCCCGCTATTGGTTATTGACCGGAGACGTGTCTCGGTCATGTCTACATTGTTCTCGAACCGTAGGGTCCGCACGCTTAACGTTACGATGACAGTTATTATGAGTTTATGCATTTTGATGTACCGAAGGTTGTTCGGAGTCCCGGATGTGATCACGGACATGACAAGGAGTCTCGAAATGGTCGAGACATAAAGATTGATATATTGGAAGCCTATGTTTGGACATCGGAAGTGTTCCGGGTGAAATCGGGATTTTACCGGATTACCGGGAGGGTTACCGGAACCCCCCGGGACCCAAATGGGCCAACATGGGCCTTGGTAGAAAGGTGAAAGGGCTGCCCCATGGGCTGCGCGCCTCCCCCCTTCCCCTAGTACTATTAGGACTAGGGAAGGTGGCCGGCCACCCCCTCTCTCTTTCCCACTTGAGAAAACCTAGTTGGACTAGGATTGGAGGGGGGAGTCCTACTCCCGGTAGGAGTAGGACTCCTCCTGCGCCTCCCACCTTGGCCGGCCAGCCCCTCCCCTTGGATCCTTTATATACGGGGGCAGGGGGCACCTCTAGACACACAAGTTGATCCTTGAGATCGTTCCTTAGCCGTGTGCGGTGCCCCCTGCCACCAAATTCCACCTCGATCATACCGTTGTACTGCTCAGGCGAAGCCCTGCGTCGGTAGTACATCAAGATCGTCACCACGCCATCGTGCTGACGGAACTCTTCCTCGACGCTTTGCTGGATCGGAGCCTGAGGATCGTCATCGAGCTGAACGTGTGCTAAGAACTCGGAGGTGCCGGAGTAACGGTGCTTGGATCGGTCGGATCGGGAAGACGTACGACTACTTCCTCTACGTTGTGTGATCGCTTCCGAAGTCGGTCTGCGTTGGTACGTAGACAACACTCTCCCCTCTCGTTGCTATGCATCACCATGATCTTGCGTGTGCGTAGGAAATTTTTTGAAATTACTACGTTCCCCAACAAGTTCACTTTGACCATTTTATTCATACCTATGTTTTATTGCATTTTAGTATCACCATTCATAATCCCTCCAGTAGTGATATTGATTTCTTGTAGTTGAGTAGAATGCATGAGGTAGGAACCCATCACCCTGTTACCAAGCCCGGGACGTTATTTATTCTAATGCTACGCTATAGTAGACGGGGTTGGTATGAGTGCTCGGGGGTGGTGTGAGAATGGAGGACTCTACATCAATGATGACAACTTCATGATGGCATCTGCAAGGACTAAATCTTCAGGACCTCAAGACTTCAAGACTCGAGACAAGAATTCAATACACACTACTGGGTGAAGGATGGATTTGATGGGCACCCTGGAGCAACCAGTGGATGACCGGGATGCATGAAGAAGCGCCATGACATCTTGTGGAAAGCTTCACCCAGACTCAAAGAGATAGAAGAATACTTCATGCCCGGAAGCTTACCTGTGCAACAGCAAGTCACTATGGGCTCTGGCTTGGTTGACCTTAGTTGTGACTCCAGCTGGGACGGTGCTAGCAGATGTAGAACTATGGTAGGATTGGATGAGCACCGGACAGTGGTCAGGAGAACTCTTCGAAAGACCATGTTTCGGTCATCTTGTTCTCAAACACCCTGAAGTGCGAGAACGTAAAAAGAGGGACCGAATCTTGCGGGTAAAGTGTACAAACTTCTGCAGAGGGTTAAAACCTTATCGATTAGCCGTGTCCCCAGTTACGGACAATTTGAGCCTCTGGGCTTGGATCTATCTCGGAACTCTCAACACCAGACTGATGACTTAATTGTGGGCAACCTATGATGATTTTGGGCAGTGAGACATCGGTTGGCGGAACCATGTCATGATAGGAAATTCCATAGTATAGACTCCTAATATTCCTTTGATGTTGGGAAAATAAAACCAGCTTTTAGGCAAAAAAAACTCAGGCACAGATCCGCAAAGCCATATTGCATATAGTATAGTTTTATCATCTATTTTTCTTACAGTGATCTTGCTGGTACATTCAATGTACTGACCTACACGGCTACAACATATCATGTTGCAGATATTTCCTCGACGAGTAAGAGTTACAATACAGGGTTACAGTCTACTCTCAACTTGCCGATGGCGTTGATGGGACTCCACACCCGTTGATTGTTTCTGCTGAGACTTATAAGGTATATATCAGTTTTACGTTATTTATACATGTGATTGCACTTTGATATATACATTGTTGTACTGTGTGTGCCAACATACTGATCCAGGGATGGCACAGATAGACAGAGGCTTGACCGTCTAATGTCGGGTCGCTACAGAGATGGTATCAGAGCACATGTTGACTGTAGGACGTGACCCTAGAAAGTGACTTAGCAATATGAAGACCCCAATAGGAACGACCTTTGTTTTGTACTACTCTCATAACACCTGATTCCTTATACTGAACCTTCATTATTTCAACCTATAGATGGAGAGCTATGTTCTCAACAAAATAGAACAATGCGAGAAGGTTCATGGAGGCTGACGGTGTCCTGTACTAGGGGGTACTCACCACGTCGTCTCTCGATCAGTTGGATTGGGCCGAGGACCCCCATGGCCGTTTACTCATGGGCCAGTTCGTATGGCCGATGTATACACGAGGAAGATTCCACAAGACTTGGTGATCAAGATAAGGACTCCTCTCCACCGATGTATTCGACTAGGACTCTTGTTATCCTAGGCCTCTGGTATGTTATATAAGCCGAGGCCAGGCTAGTTGATAGATTATTATGACATTATTCATCATACCCTCAGGTTTTAGACCACAACATATCATCTCGAGGTAGATCAACTCTATACTTGATACCCCATCAATATAAACAAGAGCAGGACGTAGGGTTTTACCTCCATCAAGAGGGCCCGAACCTGGGTAAAACATCGTATCCTTCGTTCATGTTACCATTGATCCAATAATCCACAGCTCGGGACCCCCTACCCCGAGATCTGCCAGTTTTGACACCGACAATGGTGCTTTAATTGAGAGTTCCGCTGTGTGATCGGCAAAAGGATCAATGGCTCGCCTGCAGATCAACTGCGACGTCGACGTCTTCGTCGCTGCATTGACTGGTCACCTCGGCTTGACCGAGGACAGTGCCCTAGCTCCAATCATCATGTTCGGACGAGGGCCTTCATCAACATCAACCCCGATCTCTATCAAGATCATGGAGGAATCATCCATGGAGCTCGGGGTCTCAACGTTAACATAGCCCTCGGGCGACCGTCCTATTTTTCTGGACAGCAAACTTGAACCGCCGCCATCGCCTCCTCGAGTGTGGTTTTAAGGATTGCTTCGGTGGAATTGTGCGGAATTAGGTCCACAACAACCATGCAAAATTTGGCGAGTTCCGATGGAGGAATCTCCGGCAATCTACGATATACCGGAGCCCTGTCAAATCTGGACGTGAATCTGGACGAGTTTAGGGACTGGTGTCCAAAGCCAAGCTCGGAGGTCTCCCATATCTACCACCCCTCCAAATTTTAGCTCGATACGATGGTTCAAACTCCGGGAACCTTCCGATGAGTGGACATATTTTCCGATCTGTTTTCTGCGTGAATACGAATCCGACCCGAATTCATGTTTCTTCATGAACATGATATTGGACAACATTTTTAAAGGAATTTTTTCTAGGGTATTGTGTTTCATTTCGAACACATGCTCACAAATTTTTCTCCTTTTCGGAGGTGACCTTCATCGTCGCGCTGGTATCAAACCATTCCGGCAACATTACTCCATGGCTGCCGACGTGCACCAGATGGATCATCGCATCAACAAGCCGAGCCCAACCTTATCGGATCATCAGCTCGGCAAGCCGAACAAGAGTTCGGCATCGTAAATACTAAATTATCACCAACACCCTCATCCTACAGATTGCACGGGTCAGGTGCGCCGACATCACCGCTCGGTCTCTTCATCAATCCGGCTTTGACCGCGTCACAAGTTATGACCAACGTCGGCATGGCCGCACAGTTGCTTCTTCAAGCTAATGTCCATCACGGCCGAACTGCTTCAACACCTCGGCTGACATGGCAGCTGCAACGTCTCCTTACCGACATGCTCCATTACCCCGTCCTAGACCGGGGGCTTCTCCATCTCTTCATCAACCCACTCTGGAGACTTCGGCGTCACAGGCCAACAAGCTTCGTCACGTTAGTCGGACCGGGGGCTTTGCCTCGGCAAGCCAACCTTTCCCAGGATCGCCATGCCGTCGCTTCATTGCCCATCAGGCAATGGGTGTGCGGACCGAGTCCCAATTTTGGGAGTAACCTTTCTTCATATTGCTGCAACAGATAAACCAGGTGCTATTAATCCAAGTAAGTTTTTCTTGTTTGGGTTTATTTTTTCCAAGGAATTATTATTTTTGTTTGTTCCATCATATATACACAGGTCTATCAAATGGTGGCCGCATTGACGACGGTCGCGTGGCGGTTCGGTCAGTTTCCGTATACAGTTCGGCGAAAGCCGCTTCTGGAACTCGGACCAGCCTGTAAATTCTGGCTTTGTCACGCCTTCACCGCGTCGCGCCGACGCCCTGCATCGACATTGGCTTCACCTTCAGGCCACATCTCTTTGAATAAATTATTTTTGCGAAAAGCAATTGTGTAGGAATTTTATATACATTTATATTATTCTTTTTGGACTGCACTATTTTATGTGTGTAGGTGATCGTTGATACATGTCCGTCGTATCTACTTTTCGAAACACTTTTGCCCTTGTTTTGGACTCTAACTTGCATGATTTGAATGGAACTAACCCGGACTGATGCTTTTTTCAGCAGAATTGCCATGGTGTTATTTATGTGCAGAAACAAAAGTTCTCGGAATGACCTGAAACTCCACGGAGATTATTTTTGGAAATAATAAAAAATACTGGCAAAAGATCAAGACCAGGGGGCCCACACCCTAGCCACAAGGGTGGGGGCGCGCCTGCCCCCCTGGGCGCACCCCCTACCTCGTGGGCCCCCTGGAGGTCCTCCGACCTCAACTCCAACTCTATATATTCGTGTTTGGAGAGAAAAAAATCAAGGAGAAAGATTCATCGTGTTTTAAGATATGGAGCCGCCGCCAAGCCCTAAACTCTCTTGGGAGGGCTGATCTGGAGTCCGTTCGGGGCTCTGGAGAGGGGAATCCGTCGCCATCGTCATCATCAACCATACTCCATCACCAATTTCATGATGCTCGCCGCCGTGCGTGAGTAATTCCATTGCAAGCTTGCTGGACGGTGATGGGTTGGATGAAATTTATCATGTAATCGAGTTAGTTTTGGTAGGGTTTGATCCCTAGTATCCATTATGTATTGAGATTGATGTTTCTATGACTTTGCTATGCTTAATGCTTGTCACTAGGGCCCGAGTGCCATGATTTCAGATCTGAAGCTATTATGTTTTCATGAATATATGCGAGTTCTTGATCCTATCTTAGAAGTCTATAGTCACCTACTATCTGTTATGATCCGACAACCCCAAAGTGACAATAATCGGGAACATTTCCGGTGATGACCGTAGTTTGAGGAGTTCATGTATTCACTATGTGTTAGTGCTTTGGTCCGGTACTCTATTAAAAGGAGGCCTTAATATCCCTTAGTTTCCACTAGGACCCCGCTGCCACGGGAGGGTAGGACAAAAGATGTCATGCAAGTTCTTTTCCATAAGCACGTATGACTATATTCGGAATACATGCCTACATTACATTGATGAATTGGAGCTAGTTTTGTGTCACCCTATGTTATGACTATTACATGATGAACCACATCCGACATAATTCTCCATCACCCATCCATTGCCTACGAGCTTTCCATATATTGTTCTTCGCTTATTTACTTTTCTATTGCTATTGTTATCATCACTACAAAATACCAAAACTATTTTTTTGCTACCGTTACTTTTGGTATTGTTACCAGTATTATCATATTACTTTTCTACTAAACACTTCGTTGCAGATATTAAGTTTCCTGGTGTGGTTGAATTGACAACTCATCTGCTAATACTTGAGAATATTCTTTGGCTCCCCTTGTGTCAAATCAATAAATTTTGGTTGAATACTCTACCCTCGAAAACTGTTGTGATCCCCTATACTTGTGGGTGATCAAGACTATTTTCTAGCGCTGTTGCCGGGGAGCATAGCTCTATTCTTTGAGTCACTTGGGATTTATATCTGCTTATCATTATGAAGAACTTGAGAGATCCAAAAACCAAGATTAATCCCTCAACTTCGAGGGGAGGTAAGGAACTGTCATCTAGCTCTGCACTTGATTCACCTTATGTTTTGAGTAAGCTTGCGACACCTAAACCTGCTTCTGCTATTGATTCTGATATGTCGCATGTTATTGATGATGCCACTTCTGCTATGCATGATACTTATGATGAAACTACTTCTATGCCTGATACTACTGTGCCACTTGGTGAATTTCTTGATGAACAACTTGCTAGGGCTAGAGAGAATGAAATTATTGAAATTGATAATGCTGATGAAAGTGATTATGAAGGCTCTCCTAATAAATATGAATTACATGTTGTGCCTGAGCCCTGAGGGCTATGTTATGGATGAAGAAACTAAAAGAGACTTTCTTTCTTGCAATGACAGAAGTGATCTTAAGAAATTATTAGCTAAGCTTAAACAAAAAACTCTGAATGCTAGAATGAAATACGATCCTGCTAATGCTACTTCACCTATCTTTGTTACTGATAAGGATTATGAATTCTCTATTGATCCTGATATAATCACTTTGGTTGAATTTGATCCTTTTTATGGCTATGAATCTGAAACTGTTGTGGCACATCTTACTAAATTAAATGATATAGCCACCCTGTTCACTAGTGATGAGAGAACTCGCTACTTTTACATCCTTAGGTAATGTTTTAGGTAATGTTTTTCTAAACATTTTGATATATAATATGCCTATATATCATTTGCATTTAATTAGTTTTTTCTTTTGTTTTCCTGTCTGTCTTTATTTTAAAAAAATGACCGAAGCCCAGCAGGCTCCTCTCTCTCTCCCCTCACTTGCGGCCCACTGGCCTAGCTCAGCAAAACCGCACCTGAGAACCCTTTGGGACGACCACCCGCTCGCTCCCCCTCTCCCCGCTTCCACTGACGCATGGGACCCGCACCCATCTTCCTCCTCCGCACGCAACTGCTGCAGCATGATCGCGCTGTCGCCGCCGTATCCCGGAGATCGCGGGATCCTCTCCCCGATTCGGTCCCTCTCCCAAGTCGGCCTCCCCTCTATAAATACCCTTCTCTCCTCTCCGTTCCGCCCCTAAAGATGCCCCAAACCCCTCTCCCTCGCCCCCTATTGCTCGCCGGAGCTCCGCCTCCGCCACCGTGCCATTGTCGCCCTTCCCACACTCTCCGTCGCCCCCGAGCCCCACCACCTCCACCAATCACCTCTACCCCGTCCACCGCACCTCCTCGAGCACACGCCCGAGCTCCTGCTCCCTTGGAACGTCGGCAACGCCGACCACCCGAACGCCACCGCCGCCTCGAGCTCGCCGCTGACCGTCTCCAACCACCCCCACCGACGCTACGACCACCGTTGGACTCGTCGTCGCCTGCTTCATCTCCCTGGCCACCCCACCAACGCCGAAGATCACCGAAGCGCTGGCACCGTCATCGCCCGACGCGCTTGCCGTCGACCACCACCGCGGTGAGCTCTCTCTCCCTCCTCGTCCGTCCGATCTCGATTATACCGTCGTGATTAGATTAGATCGAACAGTTAGGTTTTTTACTAGATCGGTTTAGCTTCCGTTTATTTACGATTTAGATGTAATCGGTTTAGTCGGTCGGCTTTTGTTTTACTAGCACGTGTGGTTTTGTTAAGTATCGGCCGAGCGCAGTTTAGTTACCGAATGCTCATCTCTTAGCCCAATAGAAGTAGACCACGTAGCACCTGCACATTTTGTTTTATTTTATTTTATTCCGTTTCTGTTTCAAAAACAAAATAGCTTTGTTTTTAGAAATTCAATAACTTTTATGTTTCAAATCCAAATTGATTGATTCTTTTTGTATTGTGTCACAAATTTGTTTAAGTTTCTGTTTTCGTACTCAGGTTTCCAATTTGAGTAGTTTAAACTTGAGTTTGATGAAATTTGTTCAAATAACTAATTTGGTCATATTTTGAGTTTTACAAAGTATTTTTGATTGATTCTTTTTGCTACTGTTTTATTATGGTTTTGTCTATCCAGTAGCATATAGTTATTTATTTTTTTGTTTATTTTAAATTAGGTTTTTAGCAAAACAGTACTGTTTTAGTTATAGTTTTGTTTTAGTCTTTTCTTTATTGTTTTTATTAGTTTTAAATTATTTCTTTTTGTCACTTTTGGCAAATTTAGTTTGTTTCTGTTAATCAACCAAAGAAATTTTTATTTTTATTCTAAAATATTTATTTTATTTAGTTTGTATGAAAACTTGTTTAGGTCATAGTTAGTGTTTGATAAAAGCTTTTATTTGTTTGTTTTTGCAAATAAAATTTTATGAAAAATATTTTGTGTTAACTTAGTTGTTTTACATTTTTATTTTCTCTTAACTTATTAGTTTAGTGTTTTAATTGCTGTTAAGTCTTTACTTACGACAAAACTATGTTAGGTGTTTGTAGTAAAGTCGTAGACTTTCCTTAGTAGTTTTCTTTGTGGTTTTACGTGAAGTTTCTTTGAAGTCCATTTGAGTTTATTATTGCATTTTCATTGTTGACTTAGTTGTTATTTTTGAGTGCTAGAATTGTTTGCTTATATGAATGCTATGTATGTTAATATTGGGTTTCACTGGAGTGACGAATAATATCAAGTTATTTTCGAGAGTGTTATTATCTTCATCAAGTAATACCAGGCAAGTTCACTTTGACCATTTTATTCATACCTATGTTTTATTGCATTTTAGTATCACCATTCATAATCCCTCCAGTAGTGATATTGATTTCTTGTAGTTGAGTAGAATGCATGAGGTAGGAACCCATCACCCTGTTACCAAGCCCGGGACGTTATTAATTCTAATGCTACGCTATAGTAGACGGGGTTGGTATGAGTGCTCGGGGGTGGTGTGAGAATGGAGGACTCTACGTCAATGACGACAACTTCATGATGGCATCTGCAAGGACTAAATATTCAGGACCTCAAGACTTGAAGACTCGAGACAAGAATTCAATACACACTACTGGGTGAAGGATGGATTTGATGGGCACCCTGGAGCAACCAGTGGATGACCGGGATGCATGAAGAAGCGCCATGACATCTTGTGGAAAGCTTCACCTAGACTCAAAGAGACAGAAGAATACTCCATGCCCGGAAGCTTAGCTGTGCAACAGGAAGTCACTATGGGCTCTGGCTTGGTTGACCTTAGTTGTGACTCCAGCTGGGACCATGCTAGCAGATGTAGAACTATGGTAGGATTGGATGAGCACCAGACTGTGGTCGGGAGAACTCTTCGGAAGACCATGTTTCGGTCATCTTGTTCAAACACCCTGAAGTGCGAGAACGTAAAAAGAGGGACCGAATCTTGCGGGTAAAGTGTACAAACCTCTGCAGAGGGTTAAAACCTTATCGATTAGCCGTGTCCCCAGTTACGGACAATTTGAGCCTCTGGACTTGGATCTATCTCGGAACTCTCAACACCGGACTGATAACTTAATTGTGGGCAACCTATGATGATTTTGGGCAGTGAGACATCGGTTGGCGGAACCATGTCATGATAGGAAATTCCATAGTACAGACTCCTAATATTCCTTTGATCTTGGGAAAATAAAACCAGCTTTTAGGCAAAAAAACTCAGGCACAGATCCGCAAAGCCATATTGCATATAGTATAGTTTTATCATATATTTTTCTTACAGTGATCTTGCCGGTACATTCAATGTACTGACCTACACGGCTACAACATATCATGTTGCAGATATTTCCTCGACGAGTAAGAGTTACAATACAGGGTTACAGTCTACACTCAACTTGCCGATGGCGTTGATGGGACTCCACACCCGTTGATTGTTTCTGTTGAGACTTATAAGGTATATATCAGTTTTACGTTATTTATACATGTGATTGCACTTTGGTATATACATTGTTGTACTGTGTGTGCCAACATACTGATCTAGGGATGGCACAGATAGACAGAGGCTTGACCGTCTAAGGTCGGGTCGCTACAGAGATGGTATCAGAGCACATGTTGACTGTAGGACGTGACCCTAGAAAGTGACTTAGCAATATGAAGACCCCAATAGGAACGACCTTTGTTTTGTACTACTCTCGTAACACCTGATTCCTTATACTGAACCTTCCTTATTTCAACCTATAGAAGGAGAGCTATGTTCTGAACAAAATAGAACAATGCGAGAAGGTTCATGGAGGCTGACGGTGTCCTGTACTAGGGGGTACTCACCACGTCGTCTCCCGATCAGTTGGATTGGGCCGAGGACCCCCATGGCCGTTTACTCATGGGCCAGTTCGTATGGCCGATGTATACACGAGGAAGATTCCACAAGACTTGGTGATCAAGATAAGGACTCCTCTCCACCGATGTATTCGACTAGGACTCTTGTTATCCTAGGCCTTTGGTATGTTATATAAGCCGAGGCCAGGCTAGTTGATAGATTATTATGACATTATTCATCATACCCTCAGGTTTTAGACCACAACATATCATCTCGAGGTAGATCAACTCTATACTTGATACCCCATCAATATAAACAAGAGCAGGACGTAGGGTTTTACCTCCATCAAGAGGGCCCGAACCTGGGTAAAACATCGTATCCTTCGTTCATGTTACCATTGATCCAATAATCCACAGCTCGGGACCCCCTACCCCGAGATCTGCCAGTTTTGACACCGACAATGGTGCTTTAATTGAGAGTTCCGCTGTGTGATCGGCAAAAGGATCAATGGCTCGCCTGCAGATCAACCGCGACGTCGACGTCTTTGTCGCCGCATTGACTGGTCACCTCAGCTTGACCGAGGACAGCGCCCTAGCTCCAATCATCATGTTCGGACGAGGGCCTTCATCAACATCAACCCCGATCTCTATCAAGATCTTGGAGGAATCATCCATGGAGCTCGGGGTCTCAACGTTAACATAGCCCTCGGGCGACCGTCCTATTTTTCCGGACAGCGAACTTGAACCGCCGCCATCGCCTCCTCGAGTGTGGTTTTAATGATTGCTTCGGTGGAATTGTGCGGAATTAGGTCCACAACAACCATGCAAAATTTGGCGAGTTCCGATGGAGGAATCTCTGGCAATCTACGATATACCGGAGCCCTGTCAAATCTGGACGTGAATCTGGACGAGTTTAGGGAGTGGTGTCTAGAGCCAAGCTCGGAGGTCTCCCATATCTACCACCACTCCAAATTTTAGCTCGATACGATGGTTCAAACTCCGGGAACCTTCCGATGAGTGTACATATTTTCCGATCTGTTTTCTGCGCGAATACGGATCTGACCCGAATTCATGTTTCTTCATGAACGTGATATTGGACAACCTTTTTAAAGGAATTTTTTCTAGGGTATTGTGTTTCGTTTCGAACACATGCTCACAATTGTTTCTCCTTTTCGGAGGTAACCTTCATCGTCGCACTAGTGTCAAAACATTCCGGCAACATTACTCCATGGCTGCCGACGTGCGCCTGATGGATAATCGCATCAACAAGCCGAGCCCAGCCTTATCGGATCATCAGCTCGGCAAGCCGAACAAGAGTTCGGCATCGTAAAGACTAAATTATCACCAACACCCTCATCCTACAGATTGCACGGGTCAGGCGCGCCGACATCGCCGCTCGGTCTCTTCATCAATCCGGCTTTGACCGCGTCACAAGTTATGACCAACGTCGGCATGGCTGCGCAGTTGCTTCTTCAAGCTAATGTCCATCATGGCCGAACTACTTCAACACCTCGGCTGACATGGAAGCTGCAACGTCTCCTTACCGACATGCTCCATTACCCCGTCCTAGACCGGGGGCTTCTCCATCTCTTCATCAACCCAATCTGGAGACTTCGGCGTCACCGGCCAACCAGCTTCGTCATGTTAGTTGAACCGGGGGCTTTGCCTCGGCAAGCCAACCTTTCCCAGGATCGCCATGCCGTCGCTTCATTGCCCTTCAGGCAATGGGTGTGCGGACTGAGTCCCAATTTTGGGAGTAACCTTTCTTCATATTGCTGCAACAGATAAACCAGGTGCTATTAATCCTAGTAACTATTTCTTGTTTGGGTTTATTTTTTCCAAGGAATTATTATTTTGGTTTGTTCCATCATATGTACACAGGTCTATCAAATGGTGGCAGCATTGACGACAGTCGCGTGGCGGTTCGGTCAGCTTCCGTATACAGTTCGGCGAAAGCCGCATCTGGAACTCGGACCAGCCTGTAAATTCTGGCTTTGTCACGCCTTCACCGCGTCACGCCGACGCCCTGCATCGACATTGGCTTCACCGTCAGTCCACATCTCTTTAAATAAATTATTTTTGCGAAAAGCAATTGTGCAGGAATTTTATATACATTTATATTATTCTTTTTGGACCGCACAATTTTATGTGTGTAGGTGATTGATGATACATGTCCGTCGTATCTACTTTTCGAAACACTTTTGCCCTTGTTTTGGACTCTAACTTGCATGATTTGAATGGAACTAACCCGGACTGACGCTTTTTTCAGCAGAATTTCCATGGTGTTATTTATGTGCAGAAACAAAAGTTCTCGGAATGACCTGAAACTCCACGGAGATTATTTTTGGAAATAATAAAAAATACTGGCAAAAGATCAAGACCAGGGGGCCCACACCCTAGCCACAAGGGTGGGGACGCGCCTGCCCCCCTGGGCGCACCACCTACCTCGTGGGCCCCCTAGAGCTCCTCCGACCTCAACTCCAACTCTATATATTCGTGTTCAGAGAGAAAAAATCAAGGAGAAAGATTCATCGTGTTTTAAGATATGGAGCCGCCGCTAAGCCCTAAACTCTCTTGGGAGGGCTGATCTGGAGTCCGTTCGGGGCTCTGGAGAGGGGAATCCGTCGCCATCGTCATCATCAACCATACTCCATCACCAATTTCATGATGCTCACTGCCGTGCATGAGTAATTCCATTGCAAGCTTGCTGGACGGTGATAGGTTGGGTGAAATTTATCATGTAATCGAGTTAGTTTTGTTAGGGTTTGATCCCTAGTATCCATTATGTTTCGAGATTGATGTTTCTATGACTTTGCTATGCTTACTGCTTGTCACTAGGGCCCGAGTGCCATGATTTCAGATCTGAAGCTATTATGTTTTCATGAATATATGCGAGTTCTTGATCATATCTTCGAAGTCTATAGTCACCTACTATCTGTTGTGATCCGACAACCCCAAAGTGACAATAATCGAGACCACTTCCGGTGATGACCGTAGTTTGAGGAGTTCATGTATTCACTATGTGTTAATGCTTTGGTCCGGTACTCTATTAAAAGGAGGCCTTAATATCCCTTAGTTTCCACTAGGACCCCGCTGCCACGGGAGGGTAGGACAAAAGATGTCATGCAAGTTCTTTTCCATAAGCAGGTATGACTATATTCGGAATACATGCCTACATTACATTGATGAATTGGAGCTAATTTTGTGTCACCCTATGTTATGACTATTACATGATGAACCACATCCGACATAATTCTCCATCACCCATCCATTGCCTACGAGCTTTCCATATATTGTTCTTCGCTTATTTACTTTTCTATTGCTATTGTTATCATCACTACAAAATACCAAAACCATTACTTTTGCTACCGTTACTTTTGGTATTGTTACCAGTATTATCATATTACTTTTCTACTAAACACTTCGTTGCAGATAGTAAGTTTCCTGGTGTGGTTGAATTGACAACTCATCTGCTAATACTTGAGAATATTCTTTGGCTCCCCTTGTGTCAAATCAATAAATTTGGGTTGAATACTCTACCCTCGAAAACTATTGTGATCCCCTATACTTGTGGGTTATCAAGACTATTTTCTAGCGCCGTTGCCGGGGAGCATAGCCCTATTCTTTGAGTCGCTTGGGATTTATATCTGCTTATCATTATGAAGAACTTGAGAGATCCAAAAACCAAGATTTATCCCTCAACTTCGAGGGGAGGTAAGGAACTGTCATCTAGCTCTGCACTTGATTCACCTTATGTTTTGAGTAAGCTTGCGACACCTAAACCTGCTTCTGCTATTGATTCTGATATGTCGCATGTTATTGATGATGCCACTTCTGCTATGCATGATACTGATGATGAAACTACTTCTATGCCTGATACTACTGTGCCACTTGGTGAATTTATTGATGAACAACTTGCTAGGGCTAGAGAGAATGAAATTATTGAAATTGATAATGCTGATGAAAGTGATTATGAAGGCTCTCCTAATAAATATGAATTACATGTTGTGCTTGAGCCCTGAGGGCTATGTTATGGATGAAGAAACTAAAAGAGACTTTCTTGCTTGCAATGATAGAAGTGATCTTAAGAAATTATTAGCTAAACTTAAACAAAAAACTCCGAATGCTAGAATGAAATATGATCCTGCTAATGCTACATCATCTATCTTTGTTACTGATAAGGATTATGAATTCTCTATTGATCCTGATATAATTACTTTGGTTGAATTTGATCCTTTTTATGGCTATGAATCTGAAACTTTTGTGGTACATCTTACTAAATTAAATGACATAGCCACCCTGTTCACTAGTGATGAGAGAACTCGCTACTTTTATATCCTTAAAATATTCATGTTCTCATTAAAGGGTGATGCTAAGATATGGTTTAATTCTCTTGATCCTGGTTGTGTGCATAGTCCCCAGGATATGATTTATTACTTCTCTGCTAAATATTTCCCTGCTCATAAGAAACAAGTTGCCTTAAGGGATATATATAATTTTGTGCAAATTGAAGAAGAGAGTCTCCCACAAGCTTGGGGGAGGATTCTCCAATTACTTAATGCTTTGCCTGATCATCCTCTTAAGAAAAATGAAATACTTGATATCTTTTATAATGGACTAATCGATGCTTCCAGAGATTACCTGGATAGTTGTGCTGGTTCTGTTTTCAGGGAAAGAACACCGGATGGAGCTGAAATTCTACTGAATAAAATGTTGACAAATGGAAATAATTGGACACTTCCCGAGCCAACTCCTGAGCCTATTCCTAAACCAACTCCGAAGAAAAGGGGTGTTCTATTTCTCAGTCCTGAAGATATGCAAGAGGCAAAGAAATCCATGAAAGAAAAGGGTATTAAAGCTGAATATGTTAAGAATTTACCTCCTATTAACGAAATACATGGTCTTAATTTACCGCCTATGAAGAAATATATGGTTTTAATCCATCACCTATTGAAGAAACACATGGTCTTGATAACCTGACATAGGTAGTAAAGATAAATTCTCTCTATAGATATGATAAAGCTGAAATCCCATTTACTAAGTTTGCTAGCCCATGCTTAGATGAGTTTGATAAATTTATGGTTAAGCAAGAAGACTTCAATGCTTATTTTGGTAGAGAATTAAAACGCAGTGCTGATATGCTTGAACACTTGGGTGATTATATGGATAATGTCAAAGGTGAACTTAAACTTATTAGCAAACATGCTTCTATGGTTACCACTCAAGTAGAACAAGTACTTAAAGCTCAGAATGATTTGCTCAATGAATTGAATAGTAAGAATAAGGACTACGCTGTTAGAGTGGCTACTAGAACTGGTAAAATGACTCAGGAACCTTTGTATCCTGAAGGCCACCCTAAGAGAATTGAGCAAGATTCTCAAAGAAATAATATAGATGCACCTAGTCCTTCTAAAGGGAAGAAAAAGAAAAATGATAGGACTTTGCATGCTTCTAGTGAACCTATTGCTGAAACACCTGAGAATCCCCATGATATTTCTATTTTTGATGCTGAAACACAATCTGGTAATGAACATGAAACTAGTGATAATGTTAATGATAATGTTCATGTTGATGCTCAACCTAGCAATGATAATGATGTAGAGATTGAACCTGCTGTTGATCTTGATAACCCACAATCAAAGAATCAACGTTATGATAAGAAAGACTTTGTTGCTAGGAAACACGGTAAGGAAAGAGAGCCTTAGGTTCAAAAACCCATGCCTTTTCCTCCCAAACCATCCAAGAAAAAGGATGATGAGGATTTTGAGCGCTTTGCTGAAATGATTAGACCTATCTTTTTGCGTATGCGATTAACTGATATGCTCAAAATGAATCATTATGATAAGTATATGAAAGAAATTGTCACTAATAAAAGAAATATACCGGAAGCTGAAATTTCCACCATGCTTGCTGATTATACTTTTAAGGGTGGAATACCTAAGAAACTAGGAGATCCAGGAGTACCAACTATACCATGCTCTATTAAAAGAAACTATGTTAAAACTGCTTTATGTGATCTTGGAGCCGGTGTTAGTGTTATGCCTCTCTCTTTATATCGTAGACTTGATTTGAATAAGTTGACACCTACTGAAATATCTTGGCACATGGATGATAAATCAACTGCTGTACCTGTCGGTATTTGTGGGGATGGGCCTGTTGTAGTTGCAAACGTTACTATTTTAACGGACTTTGTTATTCTTGATATTTACGAGGACAATAGTATGTATATTATTCTTGGAAGACCCTTTTTGAATACTACAGGAGCTGTTATTGGTTGCACCAAAGGCAATGTCACTTTTCATGTTAATGGTAATGAGCATACGGTACTCTTTCCGAGGAAACAACCTCAAGTTCACAGTATCAATTCTATTGGAAAAATTCCATCGATTATTTTTGGAGGTTTTGAATTTCCTCTTCCTACTGTCAAGAAGAAATATGATATTATTATTGTTGGGGATGTGCATATCCCCGTTGAGGTAACCTAGTGTTATTCGAAAATTCTCCGGTTCCATGTTATTCGGAATGAGTTTGTTAATAAGACTTGATCAACCTTGTTAATGGATTCCTTTTGATGAGAATGAGATGGATGAATTTAGAAAACACAACTCTCTGTACCCTCTTTTTACTTTCTGTTATTTATATTAAATAAAATAAAATTAGTATTTTCTGTCTGTTATGTGAATTATCCGTGCAATATAAAAATACCCAAAAATAAAAGTTCTCCAAATGCCCTGAAATTATGCATCCACCTGGCCACGAGGGTGGAGGGCGCGCCCCCTGCCTCGTGGGCCCACGGTGGCCCTCCTCCACTTATTCCTGCACCCACACACTCCTTCCTCCCACAAACACCAGTATCCAGCTCAAGCATGAGTTCTAGCTCATTTTGCTGCGATTTTCGATCTCCTTGTTCAAAGCACCTCTCACAAAACTGCTTTGGGGGATTGTTCCTTGGTATGTGAGTGTTCCAATGGTCCAATTAGTTTTTGTTCTAGTGCTTTATTCATTGCATATTTTTGCTGCTTAGGTGACCCTGTTCTTGAGCTTGCATGTCAAATTTATATGGTCAAAAGTAGTTTTGATGCATGATATAGGCTCTAGGCACTTGTAGAAGTAGTTGCTACCAATTTTGTTGAGTTTGGTTTACTTTTATTTTGAAGTTACTAAAAATTTCAGAATTTTTCAGAAAATAATGAAGATATTTTTGAGGGGCTCATCGAGCCGAAGCTTGAAGGAAAAGCAAAATGAAGAAGCAAAGAGGCCCAAATATAATCTGCCTCGCATCACGGAGGTTCAGACGTGTGAATGGCCTTGTGATGATTTCTTGAGAGCAGCCGAGATTTATGATGATTTCTATGAATTGGCTGAGAATGCAGGCCTCACCGCCTTCCTCCACGACCAGCGTGAACAGTATCTCTTAATCACCAATATCTTTGTGCAAAACTTTCATTTCCATGCTAGGAGCTCACCACCAATGGTGGAGTTTTATTTATATGATGAGCACAAGGAGATGTCACTTCGTGATTTTTGTTGGGTTTGTTTGATCCCTTTCGAGGGCATCATAGAGGAACCACATCACGGCAATGTGGATGGGTTTATTGATACCATCACTATAGGGGAAACGAGGAAGGTTTCCGATGCACGAACTACTAGCATACACTTTCCTATTCTACGTTACTTTGCTATATTTGCTAGTAGATGCTTAATTGGGCGCAGAAACTGTGCAAACCTGAGTGCCCCTGATATTGTTATTTTGTGCCACGCCTTATTTCGTGATGATACATTTAGCATGGGTGCTATTATTGCAAAGCGGTTAAATCTTAATCGTACTAAGGGCCCCGTCTTTGGAGGCATCTTCGCCTCGCACCTAGCTGCACATTTTAACATACCTATTAGGCATTATGAGAAGGAAGAAAAATTGATGCCTCCTGTTTATTTAGATTATAAGAGTATGGTAGCACATGATTTTATTGTTAAGAATAGGGGAAATGAGCTCAAATACAAATTGTTCTTTCATAAACATCATCCTGAGACTATTACCCTGCCTGCTCCTTCCTTGTTTGATTTATCTGCAGGCAAGTACCTTGTTCCGTTGGAGGCTATTCACGCCTACCGGAACCCTACATCAGCCATAGAGCCAGAGTCGGAACCACAAGTCTAATTACCAGTGGGATCCGGAGATGATTGCCAACCAGTGGCAATCGGAGTCTTCTTCTTCTTAGTACGACCCCAACTATTACTTTGGATATCCTCCAGGCCAGCCGTGGCCATAGACCAACTTAGGCCAAAAGCCTAAGCTTGGGGGAGTACGTATTTCCCACCGATGTTACATTCATGTTCACACACTCATTGCTGGATGTCGGTGCTCATACTTTTTCATTGTAATATCCATGATAGTTTATTTCCTTTTTCTTGTGTGTTTTATAAACCTTAAGAAAAACCAAAAAAATAGTTGTAGCTTTTAATTAGTTTACTTTCCATGCTTGTACTAGTAATTAAAAAGAAAACCCAAAAAGATTTCTTGTTCTTCTTTTGCTTGTTGGGAGCTTTCCCGTGTATATAGTTTTATTTCTTTTCTTTTCTTTGGGGGGCGATAGGAGAAGATCATGATTAAATTGTTGAAGTGGCTCTTATATGCATTATTGTTGATCTGACAAAGAGCCCACATTACCTTGTCTTCTCTCTTGAATTGAATACTTGTAGATTCCAGCTTAGTCCAATGCACGTGCACTATTATTATTATCCACACTATTCGGTCGTGCAAGTGAAAGGCAATAATGATGATTATATGATGAACTTGTTGAGATGAGAAAAGATGGTATGAACTCAACCTCTCTTGTTTTTGTAAATATGATTAGTTCATCGTTCCTGATTTAGCCTATTATGAATAAACATGTTTGCGATGACAATTAGAGATCATAGTTTCTTATGACATGCTTAATTAGCTAGGAGCTTATAATGGTTTACCTTGTGTGCCAACATGCTATTAAAATGGTTGTGATGTGGTATGATAGGGTGGTATCCTCTTTTGAACGATTCGAGTGGCTTGACTTGGCACATGTTCGCGCATGTAGTTGAAACAAAATCAACATAGCCTCTATGATATTTATGTTCATGGTGCATTATGTCCTACTCATGCTTGCATTCGATGTTGATTAATTTTAATGCATGTTCATGACTGTTGTCGCTCTCACTACAAAAAAATAAACTTCCGTGATGATACGTGTTTGTCACAGTAGGTCGCTTTTTTTGTCATGCATGTACATCCATGACAAATTTATGACAGAATCAAGATAGTCATACCTGTGATGTCGTAGAAGTGTTCCATGACACTACCAAAATTATCATCACGGAAGTGTCCACTTCCATGACGATAAATCGCGCGTCACAGAAGTGCTTTCGTCAAGGGTGACCGACACATGGCATCCATCGTAACGGAATGCCGTTAAGCTATCGGGTCGGGTTTTGGATCCGATAACCCGTTAACAGCCCGGACCAATGGGAAATTTCCACGTGTAAAATTCTTATTGGCTGGACGAAACACGTGTCAGCTCGTCAGTGGGTCAGATAGGCTCCTATGATATGTCGACACGTGGCACGGCCCAACAAGTTTAAATGGGCCGGCCCAACTAAAGGCCCACAAGATTTTGTGGACCATAATGGGCCGGCCCAGCTAAAGGCCCACGAGATTTTGCGGACCATAATGGGCTGGCCCAGCTAAAGGCCCACAAGATTTTGCGGGCCATAATGGGCTGGCCCAGGTAAAGGCCGACAAGATTTTTGTGTGCCATAATGGGTCGGCCCAGGTAAAGCCCACAAGATTCTTGCGGGTCATAATGGGCCGGCCCAACTAAAGGCCCATGAGATTTCACCGACATTAATGGGCCGGCCCAGCTGTAGGCCCACAAGATTTTGAGGACCCTAGTAGGCCGGCCCATTAAATGGCTGCCATGTTTTGGGCCAAATGCCGGCCCATATTTGATCCGGTCCATTAATGGCCTGCCACGCTCTGGGCCTAATAGTGGCCCATATGAGATCTGGCCCGTTAAAAGCCTACCACGTTCTGGGCCAAATTACGGCCCAGATCAGGTCTGGCCCTTTAAGAGGCTTTGGGCTCAATTATGGCCCATATCAGATTCGGCCCGTCAACTGGACACTATGCTTTTGGGCCCACTTGCTAAAGGCCCACTTAGTAATTCGGCCTGATATTAGTTTTGGCCTGTTAAGGGCCCGTTTAACATTTCGGCCATGTATTAATTTCGGCCTGTTAAAAGCCAGTCATATAGTTGGGCCTAACTACGGCCCTGTTTGCATCCGGCTTGCTCGCAGCCGATATCTGATTGGGCCAAACAAGGACCGAGACAATTTTGGCATGTTAAAAGCCCGTGATTTGATTCGCACAATCATGGGCCGGGGTTCATTTCATGCTGCTGCATAACTAGTATGAATTAAGAACAAAGCTACTCTATACAATAAAGAAATTATGGCATAGTAACTTAGAATAACCCTACACTATACAATAAAGGGTTTAAGGTATATTACATCCACTGGGCATCAAAGTTCGCCACCAGTGATCATAAAGTGCAACGTAGAAGCAAATTACAAAAACCGGGCACCATTGCAGCATAAAAAATAATATTGAACCGAGACCACTTCCAAGACAGTTCAAGAAAGGTTAGCCTTGCGGGGGAACTGCTGCGCAAGCTGCTGAGGAAGGCTATGAGACCGGCCTAGCATGTCGGTCATAGCTTCCAGGTGTAGCTATTTAGCGATGAGGTTCTCATTGGTGTTCTCCGCAATCTTTCTTAGAGATAGGACTTCAAGTCGAAGTTGAGTTGCAGAATGCCTTTCTGCTAGAACTTGGGACTGAAGAAGTCAAACTGTTTCAGACAACGAATTCTGTGAGCTTGTCTGACTGTTAGTGTCAAGTAACTTGAACACTGCATCAAGACAAGACTTTGGGGTTGTCTCGCTATCTTCAAGATGTTTTGCCTTCTTTGCTGCAATATATGTTGTGTTTGTCTCACAGCCTTCAGCAGACTTGTGCATGCCATCAGGCATATCACCCTGAAACAAAGCAGAGAGATGACAGGTTTTCCACGTGTATAAACAAAGATGATAACTGTTCTGTCAATTCTATCCAATTTTGAATTAAAAAAATAAAGAGTATGTTCAAAATATCAATATCATAATTTGGCATTGTTCATAATGCGGGGAGCTTCACGACACTACTGGATTACCATGTCAACATAACAAGCATGGATGAAGGGCAAAGAAAATCATTGTATCTATTTTGGATAATGTGCATGGCATGTTGTTCATATCATCAGCCACATCAGTAAGATAAAACAGGAGATGACAAGGTGCAAACGTGGGCTGCTTCACCACACACTGGATTATAGATCCACAAAAACAAGCATACATATAGGGAGTATTAAGTAATGTGCATGGTATGAATAAGGAATTTGGTTTTACAAGTAAAACTTAGAACTTACGGTTCTTACGAACATGCATTTTGGTAGAAACAGCAAACCAAATAGCAGTAAACTATAGGGAGTATGAGCAAATTAAACAGCAGTTGAGGATAAAGGCTTTAGAAGGACTGACTTACATTAACAGTTAACACCAGCTTTATAATGCCCTTCTCCATGTCAAGGGAAGGATAACTCAAGAACTTCAGCACAGAATCTTCTTCATAAGCATTGCCTGTACTCTAAATTTTGTAGAGAGTAATTATAGATATGATAATACTAGAAGGGGTAGAGGACAATGAAGATAAGATGCAGATTGATGCTACATAATCAACTACCAATCCCTGGAAGTACAAGCGTTACAGGACAAAATGTACTGACAAGAGCAATGGGCTACACTTCTGCACTGGCATTGTCTGTGTATTCTACTTGTTGGTAAGATTAAATATAGATCTGATCTTTTTTAGTAAATGGTGGGCGAGGGAGATAAGATGCAGAATGCTACAAAATGAACCAATCCCTCTTCCCATAATACAAGAGTGTTTTGAACACTGGTGTACTGTACAAAACGTTCTTATATTATGGGACGGAGGGAGTAGTTGTTAATGTAAGTACAGTGATAGACCACGTTCAGTCCTTACAAGAGGACTGCAGAGCTAAACCTCTTCAAAAGCATTGGGTTGATTCTAAATTTATGTAAGAGTCCATAAGGATCTTATAATGTCCACCAAATGGACGATTACGAGGCTAACATGTGCAGCGATGCTACATAATCAAACAGCTATGAAAGTAAATATGGTCATATAGGGCAAGAGGTACTCACAAGAGCAATGCAGTGTGCAGTATAGTTGCGAGATTTTGTGGTCCCTTGAGAAGGAATGTTCTTCTGCTAACAGTTTTCGTACAAGTGAGACATTAAGGCAAATGCAGAAATGTAGTTCAAATTGTGATGTGATATCATAGACAGTACCTTACACTGCAGCCGAAACCAATGTGTAACAAGATTATTCCAGTCACCATCGGATAAATGTAGCAACGGAGACTTTACAGAAATTTCGTTCAGAGGCTTGCCATCGAAGTACGCTTGCCTCAGGTAGGAACGATACTTCATCAACGAGTGCTTGAAAAGCGCAACCAACCCTTGCTCGTCATCACAATCTAGTTTGCGCCTCGCCTATTTAAAAGAATGAAATATTGTGTCTTCTGTCAGCATAAACATATGTAGTAATGACCATGAATAACATTAGTACATTACTTACGCGTAAGTTGCGGAGGAAGACTGGAAATTTTTCTGTGTCTACGGTATAATCTTTCCATGAAGGAAAGATGCGCACAAAGTTCCTGACAACAACATAAGCTTCGTCTTCTAAACTAGGAAGAAATGGAACAGGGGTCCTATTTGTTGCAATTGGGGCCCTCTCTGGTTCGAAAATGGATTTGGCAACTGGATTTGGTGTACTCTTTGCTGGAATGGGGGTTTTGCGTCGTACAGCTGGTGCTATGTCAACTGGCATAATCATACTGTTTGCTGCAGTTGGGGTCTGCTGAGTTGGGGCATCAGAAATGACCAGTGTAGTAGGGCTAGAGTCTGCTAGAGTTGGGGTATTTTGTGGGTCAGGTGATATTGCAACTACACCTAATGGGCTATTTGATTTACCAGGTGCCACTACCTTTTCCAAATACTTTGCTTGTGCTCCTCCACGAGCAGCAATCGCCCTCTTCCTTTTGAACGTCTGATACACAAGAATAGCATTTGAATGGATAAATATGGTATGATGACAGATGGAATATGTACTGAAAATGGATAGGCAGGGCATATTCACATACACAATGGCAGTTCAACAAAGTAGAAGCAATGCAAAGCATCAGTTGCAAGATATGTGCGAGCAATGTACCTTGGAAAGTTAGAGCAAGTACCTTGATGAGTGAATAAGATAGGGCATCTTCCTCTGACTCCTCCACTAGGGAGCTACATTGACTTAGGTCTCCCTCTAGCTCAGAATCACTGTTAGGATCATATTCTGAGCATGAACCTGTAGGTGGAGAGTGTTTGCATTGCATTGCATCCAGACTTGATTTCAGTCCCTTAATGCCAAGTTTGACAGCCATGGCATTGTTATACTTTATTCTTTTCATGCGCGCAAGCTCATAATCATTATGATGCTGTTCAGAATCTGAGATCCATGAAAACATAAAAAGTAGTCAGATTATCTATGGAATGCATTGCGGTTTCAACTCGGAGAGTGTCTCCCTATAAACCCCTGCATATGCAAAGTTCAGCTCCCCAACCGTGCTGACCAGACCACACACAGAGATACACACTCGAGCGGCGAACATGCATTTTCGAAACTAATTTAGGAACATTTAGCTGACCAATTAAACAACTCTGTTTTAATAATATCAGATTCGTATTTGAACAACTAAGCTTGTTTAGCTTGATGGGTGGAGCAGTGTTATTATGAAACGAAGCACGTATTCTGATCATATAGTGATCATAAAATGGGGAAACTCTAAGCATATATTTTTTTAGCAAAAGAGGGTTTCCCCTCTGATTTCTATTAAAGAAACCACCACGGAACCAACATGATCAATTAAACCCTAAGCATGATCAATTTAACTGTATTATGGCTGTGCCATGGCAGATTTGAAGCTGCAAACCGGAGAAATGATATTTAGCATCCATTGTTTGCTTCGAACTAAGAACTAAATTCTAAGAGCTGAAAAGAAAGTAGAGTAACCAAGTTAAGATCTATTTTCTAGTTGAGATCAAAAAGTTGAGGAGATATGAAGTACCACCTCTCTTGCGGCGCCGTGTAGGCATCGGGGGTGCGATGGCTGTCGGTGGCGTTGAAGCAGATCCGCGACAGTAGACGGGTGCATCGGGGGATAAGTCCCATTGCGGTGGAAGAGAAGGTCGTGTGAGCGGGCCCGGCAAAGAGGACGACGGCGCCGATGAAGCGAGAGGACGCGATGCAAGGCTATTGGTCCATCGCCGTGGATGAGAAACGTCCATCTCTAGAAGTGGACGACGCGGTCTTGGTAGGCGCTCCGGCATGGTGGAGGACGGTGGCGGTGGATGTGGTGGAGGACGGCAGTGATCGATGGGGTGGCGGACGGAGGCTGGTGTGGGGATGGGGTGTTCTAGCGCGGACGGTGTATGAATGGGAAAATGGAGGGAGAGGTACGGGGAACCATGTTTTTGGGACACGCCTGTCTGAAATATGGGAAAGTTACGAACTTATCCCCCGTTTCAAATTTGGACGTCTCGTCGGTTGGGGATAGGACGGTAATCTCGCATCTCCCAAATTTGCCAGTAACTATTTCGGGCGAGGAGAGGGTGTTTTGCCACCCATGGTTGGCGCCCACGGTGTATGAACGGGGCTGACAGGTAGGGCGGTTGTGTCACGTCTGATGGAAGTTACACATCTGCCCCTATTTAAAATATTAGCCTACATCTATTTCGGACGAGGAGAGTTTGTTTTGCCGCCGACCATGTATGAATGGGGAATGGAGGGAGAAACAGAGGTCTTTTGGACGAGCTTGAATCAAATGAGTTTTGCCGCCCATGTTTGACGCGCACCATGTCGGAATGGGCTCAGAGGCGGTCGTGTCACATCTAATTGAACTTACTAACCTACCCCTATTTAGAGCAGTGGAAATGAGGCCAATGGATTGTTCGTGTAATGGGTAGAAAGTAATTTCCATCTCCCAAACACTTGGCTTCGGGCAGCCGATGTGGGAGTGGACATTTTGCTGTTTCTTTCGAATTTTGGGACAATAAGCATCCACGTTTACCCTGGCAACTAAATTCGAATCCATTTTGTATTCTTATATGAATCTTTATAAATCAGTCTATGTGTTTTTATATATCTTCAGAAGGACGACAAAGATGTATTCCACTGTCATATATGAATATGGTTTACAAATGCCGATACTCAAATTCAGAAACTGGAATCCAGTTTAAGGTGAATTCGAATATTTGGAACACTTCATGTCCAACTGAAATGTCACACGCATCATAATGTGTACTCCCATTTAGATATGTACACAAGCGATGTATCAAGATTCAAATACCGAGTCAATCAACCAAGAATGTACGGAACTAACAGACATATAAACACTTATAGAGTATACGGATCAATAATATCAACTAACATACATAAGCCAGGTCGCTGTACTTTTTTTGGCTACAACAACATCCTTTTTTTAGCCAGCATCTTGGCCCTTTCCGATGCGTGCCACTTATGGTCCATCTATACTAGTATTGCTGAATGCACATTCAGCCCGATTGGCATATTTGTAGGTCTGGCACAGCAATCCAAATGAAATGTCTCCGAGTCTTATCAATTAATACAGACTTGTGCTCAAATAAAATTACAAAAAAACAATTATTACATGATCTCTAAAACAAATGGTTTGATTGATTACATGAACAGACAACACAAAGGTTATTCAACTATGGAAAGAACATTTCACCTATGATTTACCAAGTAGGAATTTAATTTCCTTTTTTCCTTCAGGACCTTAACAATCTGGTCAGTCTCAGCTTGCTTCGTTTTGAAATCCACCAAATATTTAATGGTTGTCTTGAGTACTGCTTGTGATTGTGCTGTTTGCTTCCTCAACATGTCAACTTCATCTCTAACTGCAGAAGCAGAATCTCTTTCTACCACTAGTTTAGCCTCTAGAGCATCAGCAGTTGGCAATTCATAATGCACGATTGGGCCGGTGCCACTACTGTGGGATGATGCAACGTCCATGGGGACCTCGCTCTTTGATCTTGGGCTAACCTGTTTTGCCATTAAAGTTCTGATTGGATTCAGAAAAGTTGAAGTTAGCAAAACATCTCAACTAGGAGTTATAACAGCAAACCAGTTAAACAAACAAGGAATTAAAGAGTTTCAATTGGATGCTAAAAAGTAGTTATTAACATCATTGTAACCCGCTGTTGCAGCAGCAAAGCAGTTAAACAAACAAGTAGATATTTAAGTTAAGGCAAACAGGTAATTCTTAACAGTAAGTATCAAACACATAGATAGGCGCAGTCTACAATAGGATTAACAGGCTGTACCATTATGTAATTAGTAGCAAACTAAATTAAGCCAAGCAACGTAATTGAACAATTTTGCAATAAGTGGCTAACCAAAATTCCGAGAAGCAGGTAACTGAAGTTATGCTAGTTCTTTGTACAGGCACACTACAACTTCTTTTTCGCTTACATGGTTGTACGAAGGAGTCCATGGCATCAATTGCTTGGATACGCAGTCCCAATACTTCTTTCTTCCCACACTGCATGGGTAAGTCGAATGGTTAATCTGGTAAGATGGTGCGTCCTTGATATCTTATATGAGGACGTGTAGTCAGACTAGTTGTAGCCAAACACATCACACTGGCTTTTACTGTATATTTCATGCGATTACTTTTGGCATATCGAGATCTAAGCAACTACAATAGGATGAAAAGACTGGCATCCTTCACATTATTGGTGAACTCAGTTCATAGAAACAAGCAATTCAACCATTCTGTGGGTAAATCAAAAGCGCCACTGGAATATTTTTCACTATCCAATCATACATGCAAAAAGGGGCGACGCCACCATAGGGGCTTGTATGGGCGGCCGCCTTAGGTGGCTGGAAAGTGTGCACCTAGTTTGAGTCGTCCAGGTTGGCTCACACTTGTTTTGTTCGTCCCAACGCATGAGCAGGCAATGTAAAAAATGAAGAAAAATGTTTCAATTTGGATGGGCCAATAACATAAGTGCAAGGCAGGCCATATAGCAGGCTCGCGGCCCAAACGAGCGCCTCCCATATCGATCGACAACAGGAAAAATCCCAATTCATTCACTCCAGCCTCCAGTCTGGTTCGCTCCTAACCTAGCCGCCGCTGGACAGACCGACACAGCACTTCCTCGCGCCCACGTTGGAGGGCGGTCACCGGGCTTCAAGCGAACGGAAGGACAAGAAGATGAAGATCCAACCATGGGTGTAGCCTGCGTGGGAGGCAGCGGCGGCAGCACGGGCGTGGCATCGAGCTTGCGCAAACGGACAGTCGCTAATTGCAAGAGTAGCATGCACAATGAGCAGGTACATCACATCCATGACTATATCTAATTCAACTCTTCAATTTCTGGCCAATAGTTAAACCTGACGGTGTTGTAAAACTGCTTGTATGTAGGGAATCTATGAGAAAATGAAACCAATTTCTACTTATTTTATAACTCCCCCAATCAATACTGAACTGACTGAATCAGATGTATCTAATCAAGTTTCCGGTGCAAACATACAAGCTCATGTTTTTCTTGAGCCTGAAGTGTCTAATGAACAGACTACTAATGAAGGATTTGATGCGAACATTTTACATGCTCCTGGTGATGAACATATAGTGTCTAATGAGGGATCTAATTCAAGCATTTTGCAAGATCATTGAAGGATTTAGTGTCTAATCATGATCTACTATGTTGAGAGAGACAGAGATTTGCAGGCATTGATGATAAGCAAATTATGGTGCATTTTCATAGCTTGAGGAAACGTCGAGGCCATCTACCAGAAAGTCCCCGTATCATGACAACATAGCATAAATACTTTTCTAATATGTTGTTTGAAACTATTGGCATACTTGTGTAGGATAGATATATTGATATGCAGTTTGCGCACTGGTTATACGTGCAATTACACTTCGATATTTTCAGCCGGAGAACAAATAATTCAAGCAGGTACAGACCATGTTTGTAGTCCTTGTACACCATGTTGCATTTTGTGTTTTTTGGTGCTTGCATCATTTAGTGTTTATAATCTAAACTACTTTGGATCATTGGCTGGTTTTCAAAGTGCATGTAGCTTCACATTTCTCAAGTTATGTTGATTTCCGGAGTGCAAGTGCCTTCGTATTTTTTAAGTTAAATGTTCGCCCCTAGTAACTTGAATTCGTGGATCAGCCACTGCACACAAATCATACACGAATGCTAGTACAAATTAAATGAAATGCAGGGACTTACGCTAGCTCGTTGTACACGCTCACTGCAGCTCTGCTTGCGCTTGGGATGTTCCATGTACAAGTCCATGTTACCACTTGCTTGGATGTGCAGGCCTTGTGCTCCTTGCATCCTCCTCTGCATTTTTTGACATGGCGAATGGTTTATCAAATAAGAGGAATCGACCTTGATGTTGTACCGGAGGACAGATACTTACAAGGTTATACGGGTGTGCAAGATGTGTACCAGATCCCGTAGCGCCGTCATGCTTCGCTAAAATATGGATTTGCTTGTTTCAGATGATATCTCCAGAAGAAATAAGAGTTAAGGTCAGAGTTGCATAGGTGTGTAAGCTAAGAGAGCAGTGAAAGGATATCCAAACATCGTCGGAACAGTGCACAAGGGAGTGATGTGTGGATACCTAGTTCGGGCCGGCGTTTGGGCATGCTCGCCTAGCTAGAGTGCGGGTCACTTCAGAGCCGTTGAGGGTGATGCGCTAGCATTGGCTGGCCGCGCACGGATGCCGATCTTGAGTGGAAGCGGAGTGCTACGATGCGGTGGACGAGACAGTTGGTGAAGCCCCAACGGCCTCGGGGGCGGAGGTGTGACGATGTGTTCGGTGAAGTAGCCCCGGTGAGCTGGGAGACGGCGTCGGTGAAGCGCACCTGATGCGGTGGAACTCGGTGTCTGTGAGGCACATTGGTTGTGGCGGCCGACGTTGTCGGTGGACCACCCGGTGCGGTGCACGAGGGCGTAGATGAGGTAGCTCCGGTGCGGTGGTGAAGCGCGACCATCGTCTTCGTCGTCGTTGTCCAGCACAGAGGTGGGGAACGGTGGAGAAAGAGACGAGATGAGGGACGATTCGAGGGTTGGCGGTGAATTAGGGATTTGAGCAATCTGGGCGCGGAAGGGGACGGTGGAGAAGAGAGATTTTGCAGGGCTGGAATTGGGGCCGCCAGATATTTCAATCCGAAACGTGGAAGCGCGAACTTATATTGTCGTCGTCCTTTTTTGGGTGGGAGGGGGGTGGGTGGTTGGGTGCTACGCGTCCGTCCGACACACGCGACCACCCCAACAGGACTATGCTTCGGTGCCTTAAGGCACCTGCCTTTGTGTCCATGACATATGGGCCCAACAGGTGGTTGGCCCACATGTCAGTGACGCAAAGGCAATTGCCTTTAAGGCACCGAAGCAGCATCCACAACGACACGACCCTGGTTTGCCTGGTGCGCCTACATTTGAGAATGCAAACGAATCTTCTTTCATTTGCAAACGAATCTGTATGTATTACCATGCCCGTGTTTTCCTTGCAATAATTAGTCATTCGAAACGAGATACTCCATCCGTTCACTTTTCTAAGTCGTTTCAAACAACTTAAAATGAATTGTTTTGCACATTGTTTGAAATGTCTTCAAGGTCTTATAAAAGTGAACAGAGGGAGTACTATAAATTAATTAATGAGGAGTTATTTGAAAAAAAATCAAAACGGTACCCACGCTAATGTGGATTAGAGTGTGTCTCACATAATTAGTTATTTGAATTAGAGTATGTGTCACGTAGTTAGTTATTTTAATTAGAGTGTGTGTCACGTAGCGATCTCCAATTCTAACGTGGATTTCGCATTTCACTGTATCCACGCTACTTTTTAATACAAATGCATATGTATATGATGAACACCATGGTAGTGAGAAAACTTTTGGATGGATTCAAACATATGACCTACAAAATAGCACAACAAACTGAGTCAATGTCAACTTTTCGAAACTTAGTATGGCACGAATTCGAAATAATTACCCGTATGCCTGCTCCTCGGTTCAAATCTTACAATGTACACCGAATTGAAACATCGATATTAAGTCTCGTACTATGTACATTCAAATGTTGTTTTTAGCCCCCCCCCCCCCCGCACAAACGCTACATACTTCCTATATCGGTCAATCTTCCTCTTCTAACCACCTTAGGAAGCTATCGGTTTCCAACACACATTCATTCTTTCTCTCCATGTTTCGATCTCTAAGTCTCTCATCTACACAACCCCTTTTTCCACTCTGTTACCAAATGTATTTACCTCACACACCCGGCATTGCACCCCATGCCGAGCTCTCTCCCCCCTCTCCCTCTCACCCTCTCGTGCTAAATACATGCATTGCCTATCTAGCCCCCCAACCTCTCGTGCATGCGCACGCACGCACGTTGTATATCTAGGTCACTCCCTCGAGACTGTCTCACTCTTTCTTCCACACGGCGGGCCACACTCGCTCAATCTCGCTCTCTTTATCCAAGTCTCGTTTAACCTCGTTTTCTTTCACACACAAATGATATATCTCCCTGTTCGGGCCTCGATCGACACACTCTATACTCTCTCACGCAGATTATCTATCTAGGTCAGTCCATCCAAGCCGCCACCACTCTTTCGACCTCATGGTGAGCCATGCTCACTCAATTTCTCTCTCTCTCTCTCTCTCCGTATGTCTCGATTAACCTCACTCTTTCTCGGACAAAAACGATATATCACCATGTTTGAGCCCAATTCGACCTATTCACATTGTATACTCTCTCACGCACATCGTCTATCTAGGTCACTCTCTCCAACCTGTCTCACTCTTTCGATCGCACGGCGACCCTATGTGATTGGTTGACCTTTCTTCCTCCCACGCACAAAATATATCTACACGTCTTCACTTACTGGTGGGTTCCATGTGTGCTCTCTCTCTCTCTCCTCCCCTTCTGCGTTTAGACGCACGGGCAAATAGGAAGAACTCGCGGGCGATGTTGCTGTTGACCATATCTGGGCGCGTTCACAAGTCACGGCACCAGTTTCACATACTAGCATCACTAGTCAGTGTGTACGTGCAATGCACGTTAATTTGGATGTATATTAAGTGCATGCAGATATTAACTACTAGGATATTATTTGCGTGTTGTCATGTGATTAGCACTATTTTTGGCATGAAATTAACTGCACGCTAAACGTGTTGAGCGCTCGACATTGAAGCAGTCTAGGTCATTGGATGACAAGGAATACATGTGGCTTGATGACATTTTATATTTAATTTTATACGGCTCTAGCAGAACATTCAATCGATCAAACCATACATTTCATTCAGTCTGACTCCAACTTTAAATTATACGATGATCGATATAAAATAAACGGAAATGATAAATGTTTGGATTTTACGCATGGCAATCCGAACATTTTTCATGGCAAATTTAGATTACGCAGCGGCGGCGGGGGCGTCTCGCGGTGGGAAGCGGCTCCTCTGCCGTGCTCTGTGTGTCGTCGGGCCACTGACCAATGGCGACGGCGGCGTCTTGCGCCGTTGTTGGCGTACTCCTGGGCGTTGGCCTAGCTTCAAGGAAGGCCAAAATGTTCTGGACTTCGGAGCGAGTCGACTGGCGGGAGGAGGCGACTGGCGTTGGTGCAAGAAAGCGGTCGACGGCGACCATCCATGCCGCTGAGGAGGGCACTGGCACCCGCGTGGGGACAGGCGCTGTCAACGGCGCGGCGGAGACATTCATGTGCACGGGCACCGGCACGGGTGCGCACGTCAGTGCACGCGTAGGCACAGGCGCTGGCAGGTGCACGGGCACCGGCACGGGCGTGCGCGTCAGTGCACACATAGGCGCATGCGCTGGCAGGTGCACAGGCGCGCGAAAGTCGGCGGGCACCTCGTGGAACCCTGTGGGATCAAGCTCGGTGACAATGTGCGGCTCCCAGCCCATCAATGCCACGGGGATGGGCGTTGGCGCAGTCGGGGCAACGGGAGCCGGAACGGGAGCGGGGACAGGCGCGGCGTCTTCCCGCAAGGCCAGTTCAAGCTCGTCCCAAAGCGCCTTATGTTCTTGAGACTCCGGCTGGGTGTCTTCCTCAGGAAACTGGAACACTAAGGGCAGACCATCGTGATGTGGCATGGCGTACGTTTAGGTTAGGCTAGTTGGAGGTAGACGACAGGAGAATCGGAGAGGAAGAGAGAGGATTGTAGCGATACTCCCTCCTTTCCGGTTTATAAGGCTCAGTTCAAAAATCTCACCAACCAAGGTAGATGGTGAGTGGTGGAATATTTTTTGTAGTTTGCAAAAGCACCCAATTAATGTTCTTGTTTTTCTCAAAAAAATATGTTTACCAATGCATTAATTGCAATGCATGCATGCATAAATTACATGCATTGGTCAATTTTCTCTTAATACTTGCATGCAATGATTTAATTTACCTTGGAGTCTGAACATGTGATGGGAAACAACAAAATTGAGCCTTATAAAATGGAAAAACTAATATTTTGAGATAAGCCCTATAAACCGGAAAGGAGGGAGTACCGAGTAGTGCGGGGTTGATTTTAAACTGCGGCGTCGGGGACATTAAAAGTGGGAGCAGTTGGGACGATGGTGGGCAGCGGAGCCTGGTCAAAGGGCTCGCCTCCCGGTGAGCCTGCACAGCGGTCTGCTCGCATGCCTCCCTGACAGCCGGCGCAGCGGTCTGCTTGCACGCCTCCCGTCGACTCACACGCTTGCTCGGACGGCACCTGCCGATTGCCGATGAGAAGCGGGGACTCGTGGTGGCACGTAAACGCCCACGGTTTCAATAGTGAAAGCGTTCTCCTTAACGTGACAGGTCTTTCTTCCAAAATACCTTGGCTCTTCATTTGTGCAACTTGTCATAAGTAGCTTGTCTCAAATTGAAGAAAAAACTTACGAAGTAATATTTGTGCCATATCACGTGACCATGCTTAGTTTCAAGATTTATGCTCACTTTTGGATTTTCAGAAATTTAAGATCCAGGATTCGAAACAATATCATAACATGCATCATGCAATAAATTTTCAAGCCGTACATATATCCTGTTGTATTTCTTAAGAAAGGATTTGGTCAAACATTTTGCTTAGTTAGACTCCAAACAAGTTATATATGCAGAGTAAAAGGATAATCCCTCCATACCAGTGCATTGCCTGATATATTAACTCAAGTACTAGGCACGAACAAACGGGGTCAATTCTGTGCTCATCCTGGTGTAGTAGTAGTAGTAGTAGGCAATGCAGTTGATGGGTGACCTTGACGAGCGGCGACCGAGGGAATTGAACCGTGCTCGGCACCGTAGGTAACGTTGTCTAGTTACTAAAGCATCCCTCCGTTGTTCATCGGTAGTCATTATGGACCGGGGACATGAGGGGAATTTCCTAGGGCTGGAATTCTGGCCGCCAAATATTTTGACTTGAAACATTGAGGCTCGACTGGTTGGGGTAATGGGGTTGCCTAATGTGCATACCACGCACGCCACCGAAGGACACGAGCCCACTTTTTTTAGGATCAACACAAGCCAAGGTATGGCTGGTACGCTGTTGGGTCCTACCATTCGAGAATACGAAAGGAACCTTTTAAATTGCCGAACGAATCTATGTGTATTACAGTACCCGTATTTTCCTTGCAAATACTAATCTCAACGTGGTAATTGATTTATGACGAGTTGTTGAATTAGAGTGAGTTTGTGATATAGTGATCTCAACGTGGATTTCACATTTCATGGTATCCCTAGTAAGTTTTCCAATGCAAATTCAAATTTAAAAGATGAACAACATGGAGGTGAGAAAACTTTGTATGTATCAAGCATATGACCACACACACACACACACACACACACGAACACAACAACAATCCAATAAGTATAGTGCATCTATTTTTCCAAACCATGCATGTATGAGACGAATTCAAAAATACTCCTTCTATTCCTAAATATTAGTCTTTTAGAGAGTTCAACAAGTGACTACATACGGAGCAAAATGAGTGAATCTAGACTCTAAAATATGTCTATATACATCCGTATGTGCCAGTCCATTTGAAGCCTCTAAAAAGACTAATATTTGGGAACGAAGGGAGTAAAATGTAAGACATCCATGGTCCTCAGTTCAATATTTAAAATGAACATGAAACTGAAACATGAATATTAAGTCTATTACTACAGTACATGCAAATGTTCTGTTTAGGTGGAGCTATGATTGTCGGGGGTCAACCCCTTAACCTTAGATAAAATTGTTTAGCTCTGTTTAGGGTTGTTTAGATTATATTTGTCCCCACCCTCCCAGCCACCGATTGGTTGTGCACCCCGACCCCTCCTCCCGGGGAGAATATCATGTGCCCCCATACCTTAGATGCTATATGCCGATACGAGTTGCTTGGAGCTTGTAGATCTGAGATATAGCAGCTCACATGATGTGTCTTAATATTTCTGCAGGAAACCTTGATGAGTTTGAGAATTGCACACAATTTGTACAAAAACTACTTAGATGCCCTTTGATCCCATATCCAATGACCTCGAAGCTCGTATCACCGTAGCATCTAAGATGAAGGAGGACATCATATTCTCCTGTATGTAAGAATATCATGTGCTACCACACCTTAGTTGCTTTGGTGATACAAGCTCTTGGGAGGCGTTGGATTTTTGACCCAACACCTCCTCGGCGGTTCGAATGGTTTTTTGTAGAAAAGCCCCAAAAGAGTTCGTCCACTGCTTACAAGCACAAAGACTGCTCAGATGCCATTGGATCTCAGATCAAACGACCTCCAAGCTCGTATCACCATAACATCCAAGCTGCGATAGCACCTTATGTTTTCTCGCACGGGAGAGCATGAAGTGCTCCCACACCATAGATTCTATGGTGATACGAGTTCACTAAGATCTAACGGCCCACAATAACAGGTTTGAATGTTTTTGCAATATACGGCTGATAGAGTTTGGGAAATGCGCAGAAAGTACAAGTACTACGCATGTGCCATCTGATCACTGATCATACGACCTAGATGCTCATATCACCGTAGCGGGTAATTAAGCTTCGGGGAGCACCTAATATGAGCACCGGGGAGCCGTTGGATCGAAGATGCAGTGGCACACACGAGGCCTGAATGTTTTATTTGCAAAAAAAACCTTTGGAGAGTTTGGAAATTGCGCGTAATTACAAAGACTACTCCCAAGCCATTGGATATCACTTCCAACGGTGTAAAAACTCGTATCACCATAGTATCTAAGCTGTGGGGTGGATGTGATATTCTATGTTGCTGTCATTTTTGTTCGTAAACTTGCAAAATACGTGTAACTCGTGGCGTTACTTGTCTAACCACGCAAAGTGTTTGTTCAAAAAAAACCATCCTCCACTGAAATATCAGAACAACACACGGGGGTCCCACTTGTCATTAATCAAATTTGGACCTAGAACTAACAAATCTGAAAGATGATATTCGAACTGGCAACCTGGACTACAAAGCGTAAGTCGATAGCCTGAAAAAACGAATGGTTGTTGGCTTTGTCCCATAACTTGATTTTATTTATACAGTACTTTCGTTGAGTAGAGTAGAGGGAGTGCCTCGTCAACACGTGCATGACCGTTGTCTCACTTACTAGTGGGTCCCAGGTCTACGATCTCAATCTCTCTTCTCTCCATCATCTAACCTTTGCACGGGCACACACGAAGAGCGGCGCTAGCTTGCCGTGGTGTTATTACAACTAAAAAAAGCTTGGAAAATAGAAGAATCGCCTAGAACAATAGACGTTGTGGCTGGTCGAGACGGAGCTAACCACATCTATCCTCTGTGCCACGTTTGCATGATGAAGCTGTGTGGCTAGTGGGGTGTTTTCGACCGACTGGCTGGGTCCTGAGGTCGAATCATAGGTACTACGTCTGATACAGTATATTTTTACACACACATTTTTCCTCCGTGCCGAGACGTGGCACACCCTACCGCGCAGTTTCGGGGTCCTCCCGGGTGGTGCACGCATATATTCTTCCTGACGTGGGACACCCTACCGCGCGTTTTCTGGGTCCTCCTCGGTCGTAGCGCTGAAGCAAGTAAATGAGTCGGCAAATCACGAAAGACCACCTTTCCCGCCGAGTACATCAGTGAAGCACGGTGGCTAGCTAGTTGGGCTAGTTCGACCGATTAGCTAGGCCACCACCACATTTGTTTTTTCACCCCTTTTTTTATCTACTTGCCGGCAGGTAAATATAAATATCCACCGCAGCGTTGCTTTGGTGTTTGGGTGCGGCAGGATTTTATTTTTTTGATTGACGGGAGCAGGCGCGACAGGATTTTTAATTTTTTGATTGACGGTAGTAGGCCGGCAGCAATTAGTCATGATGACTCCGCCTGTAAAAACCCACCGCTCCCTGATGTGAGAAGTCGTCGACTGGTGTTTTACCGTGGTGAAAACCAAAAGATTCCCCGCTCCCTCCGCCTTCCCGTAGATTCCATTGCCTTTCAGCCATTTCGCCCCCTTTACTTCCTCTCCCCATTGCTTCTACCTGGTGCCATGGCGGCGTAGCAGATCACGGAGTCTGAGGTGAGGCTCCTGACACAGGAGCTCCATGCCAAGGATGCGGAGCTCAGGGCCAAGGACGTGCAGCTCCGTGAGCTCAAGGAGGAGAGGAGTGCCATGCTCCTCCGTTATGTGCGGGAGTTCACAGAGCTTCAAAAGCGGCAGGCGTCCACCACAAAGATGCTCGAGGCGTCGGCGGCGTTGCTGCAGAAAGCGGGAGATACGATAGGCCGTCTGGGGAGCCGGCATGTGTTGCGGCTATGCGATGCCTACCGTCGTGCCAGCGCGACGATGCCGGCCGTTGGGCTAAACCCGTTCGACCACCCGGTCGACTTCAACGAGCTGCGGCTTCCTGACCTGGTCTCCTTCTTCACCTATATCTCTGAGGAGCTGAGCCGTCTCCGCGCGATGGTGGGGGCTGAGCTGGATAAGGAGGGGTTGCCGGCTGCCGTCGCCATTGCCGGGGGAATCCTTTCAGGGCTCCGTCACTGGAATCCATTCGTGCCATTGGACGCCGTCTTTGACGAGCTGGCTCCCGTCGACCGGGAGCAGGCTCTGCGGGCGGTTGCACCCTGCATCACCAACGTTGTGCGCCTCGAGAAGCAGAGGGACTTCGGTGGTGTTTAGGCGCCCTCTGCATGGGCATGTCCATGTCTCGGCGCAACATGACCGTTGGATCAAACTCATGGGTGTGTTTGGTTGCATTCTCATCTCAATATAGTTGTTTCCTCTTCGTGTATTTGTTACATATAGGAGTAGTTGACATGCGCACAACATCATTTGTTATCGTCATATCTTACTACACTAGCAACAAGATTGTGTAGTACTGACGTATGAACCACTGCACATGCCTAGTAGTAGGAGCACTATGTATGTTCAAGTGGCTGCCATGTTTCGCAGTCCTCCATTGTAAGAGTGGAAACGCTTGCTGTAATCATTTTTTTTCTTTTGAAAAACAGTGGACATGCTCTACCGTGCGGATCCTCCTCCAGCCATGCACTAAATTACTCACTTTCGCCAACGTGTGGGACAGCCAGCATCAGGGTCCACCAGCCATGCACTAAATTACTCCGTAGTAGAGTGACAGTAGACTACCCCGATCGAAGCGCCACAGTAATGCCCAATGAGCCGTCAAATCACAAAACCCCCTCCTTTCCAGCAGTAAGTTGGACGGACGAAGCAACCATCATTTCACTCTTCTCTCCTAGCTTCCTCTCTACCCAACCCTCGCTTTTGCCTCATCTTGTTCCTCATTTCTTCAAGAAAACCCCGACCTGCTTCTGCCATTGTTCTTCTCTCCCAAAGAAGGAAAGGTGAGCGCATCAATGGTGTTAATTCTGGCCAAGGCCCGGTCTTGCAACCCCGAAACTGATCCTATAACTCCCTCTCTTTTCTTCTTTTGGGTTTGTGATTATGGTTTCTTTTCTTTTATTTCTATTTGACAGTTTCTTGATGGACGCTGGAGCACCGGCCGAAGTGATGTCTATGGCTCTGGCCAAAACCGTCGAGGCTCATGGTACGAAGAAGCGCAAGCACCCCGCCGAGACTACCACAGACAAGCTCAAAGCCATCACCCTGTCCAAGCCCTACTCTCCGGGATTTCTCATTAAGCAAGTCCAGGTAATATCTCTTCTTGACGATCTTTTTCTCGATCTTGATCGTGTTTTTTCATCTAACACATAGTACTAGTACTAATAGTACAACTTTCTGGGTGATCTTGCATGTGATTTTTGTGTGCCAAATGACGGTTCTAAATTCCTCTTTTGACCAAAACGTGCGAGAGGTTGACACTGATTTCTTATAGATTACTTTCAACTACTACTTTATGAACATCAATGGTACCTTTTAAGAGGGTACATTTGCCTCAGTAACTTGTGTTATGGATTTTGCATGTAATCCCTCTGCTCTCATGCCTTTGAAGACATGTTCTAGTGTCTTTGTTCACTCATTTCTGTGCGTATATGTAGTCATATATGGAGTATAATATCGAAAATCATCTTATATTTCTGAACGGAGGTAGTAATAAAATATGGTTTTTGTTTGAATTAGAACCAGGTCCGCGGTGGAGATGAAGTTCTCAAAGTCATGTCGTGTGAACTGGAAGACCTGATGATGAGTTCTACTGCTGTACTATCCAGCTGCTGTGTCCTTGTCGCCATGTGTCCTGAACTAGTGTTTTCCTATAGCATTGTTGTCAGGCGTGTTCTCGAGGTTGTACTTGACCACAACAATTTCCTGGCTGTGCCTTCGATTACGAAGGGTGTGGTTCTTGTAAAGCTTCCCAACAAATCTGATGCGGCCTGTCTTCATCATCATGTTTATGAGTGGAAAGACCACTCTGTTAGGTTCTCCAAGGTTGACAAGATGGTGATGGTGCGTGTAGACATCTCACACGAAGTCCATGGCCTAGTCAGTTATGCAGGGTTCATCCCGTAGGTCGGTGGCAAGAAATAGTCTGCAGAGTTTAGTTAGTGCAACTTTGCTTGTCTGTAGTAAGTACTATTTTTCAGTACTTGATTTGTGTTTTTGAACCCTGTATTGTTTATTAGTACTGCCGCTTTTGGTGTGTGGTCAGTCCTGAGAACGGTCTATGTTAATGTCTGTCCACTCAATTCAGTCTGTATATTTTGAAGTATCCAGATCATATTTTTTGTGAGGAGGGTTTATCAATTATGGTTACACTCCAATATCTGTATGCATTGCAGGGTTTATCGCACCCACCAGGATTTCTAGTCCCATGGATGTTCGGTCCATACAATTTGTCACGACCTTTGGACTGTCCTGCTTGTGGGAGTAGGCAGGGCCCCTGCATGCCATGCGTAGTTGGACGATCAATCTTCTGTTTAGTACTTCAACATAGTGATTTCCTGGTAAGGATTCACTCGTGTCACATCAAGTAAATCTTATTGATTTACTGTCTAAATCTTATTGATTTAATGTCATGTTTTCTTTCTTTTCCTGCAATTTTATGATGCGGGTTTTGCCATGTGACATTCATCACAGAATAAACCATTTGGTTTGCTCTACGATGGCTATTTTTGCAGGTTTCACTTCTTATGTCGTGTCAGTAACGAAGGCACTGTCCATCACTTATATTACTGGAAAAAAATGGATCAGTCTGTTGTGAGTACAAGCTGAATCCCTATGATGAACTGCAGTTTGGTTTAACAAAAACACCATAATTAGTCCTTCTCGCGTTTAAAAGAAATGAAGAAAAAAACTGGATCACGGTCACGGATCCTAGTGAAGTCAGAAAGCTGATCATAGCAGACCAGACACGATCGCCATTGTCTCACACAGATCAAGCACCGGCAGTTGGTCTAGCACTGACAGCGGTAGCAGCTCAGTCTGATCCAGCTAAGGATTAGGCACCGACCGTGTTGGCGGATCAGTCTGATCTACCAGAGGATCGGGCATCGACACTAGCACCTGCTTCGACACCGGCACCAGCTCTACAAGGAGCACCATCTCCGGTAGCAGCAGCGACTTCGACACCTGCACCAACACTTGCACTTGCATCTGCTCCAGCCCGTGCAGTTGCACCGGCAACAGACTAGGCTGCAATTCGCACTTCATATACCAAAGTCCTTACAAAAACTGACATGTCCACCTTCTTGGTAAGCATTGGCCACCCAAGTGCTTCGTTCTTTTTTCTTTCCATGTTGTTTCACATGATTCACTGTGTTGATCTAACTGTTTGGGTATGTCTTCTTGTTTGCAAACTGAGAATTCCTAGAGCAACGAGGGAGTCGTTCAACAATCCGGGCGACCGCAGCCAAGTTTCTCTTACCATGCGCAACCTTGGTGTGAATGAACCTGCTCAATATACCGTAAGTACAAAGGATGGTTGCATGATGATTAATGCTAAAGGATGGTCAAGGTTCAAATCTAAATCATATCTTGCGGTAGGGGAAGATGTCCAAATCGAACTTTCTCAGCAAGGAGAGCTGGTCCAAATCAACTTTGAAATTAGCAGCACGCAACTGCCGAACTGATCTATCCTTCGAGAGATTTTGATGTAATAATCTGGCATGGTGAAACAAGTGTCCTGTGTGTATAAGTAGTACGACAATATTATTTATCACATGGTATATTGTTGATAGAATTGCAACTCTGATTGCTGGTTAGGAACTGTCGTTCGATTTCATTCCAACAGCTGCCGTGCTTTATTCAATTTTGTGTATTCGCCTTGCGACAGCATCTAAAACCAGTGACGTATCGATCGCTTGCAATATGAAAAGCGCTGAGGTAGAACACATGGGCCCCCAAACATGCAGGGTCGGCCTGGGGCCCAAATTCCAGAACCGTGAGCCTATCTGAGTATTATATTCTCAGCTGAACCCCCGTAAAAAAAGCTGAACCCCCATAATGCCCGTGCGTTGCAGAAGGAGTATATTTCTCGGCAAGGTGAGCCTGTGATATAAAAGATTTGTATATTTCTTTACAGAGGGAGTATCTCTCTGTCCAAAAATATATTTATGTGTAACTAGTTACTCCTGTCTTTCTACTTCCTTTCGCTGATATGTGGGGCAACCGGCAAAGGGGTCCACGTGCCATATGCACAAATTAGAGTGCACAACTTCACGGTAGACACACCCTGGTCGTAGCACCGCAGTAATGCCCAATGAGCCGTCAAATCACAACCCCCCCCCCTTTCCAGCTTTAGCAGTAAGCTGGATGGACGAAGCGACAATATTTCACTGGGCCTGAATCCCCTTCTCCCTCGTCTGCTTGTTCAGAGAAAAACCCCTCTCGGCGATTGCATACAGTTTTCTCATGGAGAACCAGGTACAAATTCTTCATCCATCCCCAATAAACCCAAGTCCGTTGGTCGCAGGTAATCCTAGGATGGCAGCCGCCGCCGTTGATGCATTGTTCTTCCTACTGAATCTAGTGTGTTTCATTTGCAGTGCCCAAGGTGCGAGTACCCTACAGGTTTCTGCGCCCTCGGTGAGACGCCACACTTGTTCCTTCTCATCCTAACACAGCATTTTGAAATGCACATAGTATGTTCCTAGAATCCTCTTTTCTATCTGGGAGGGTGGGTTTTTTTTCAACATGCTGTGTTCTCATGTTATTTTTCCTGTAGTGTATTATTTGCTCTGCCAGAACACATGAACTCAAGATGCTCGGCCTTGCCATAACTGAATACACTAGTTTAATGGTCACAGTGCAGACAAGCCATGGATATAAGTTCCGAGTTGGATTCATGAACCAAGAAGATCGCTGCTTTTTTATGGCCGAACTGGGATAAACTTTCTCAAGTGTTACGGACTGAAAGTTGGCGCACGAATGTTGATGGAAATAGCAGAGCTGGTCTCATCTTGACTGCGATCTTCCACCCTAACATCGTTCCAATTGTTCATCCATGTTAGTTTCGTATCTAGTTCTTGCTTGTTGCCTCGATTACTTCTTAATCCACCTATTCTGTCTAACTAATCACAATTTAACTTTAGAAGTAGCAAAGAATCTCTCATGAAGATGCTACTTCTAACTAATATTTTCTTATAATTGGTGGCACGTGTAGGTTTTTTCAGAGTTAAGCAGTCTGCTCATTTGTTACTCTGTAATAACTCGGCTGTTACTAATGGCACTGAAGTTGACTGGATCGACATCCACAAGTTCCTACACTTTATTGATTGTCTTGAGGTCCTTGTGGGGCGTTTCAATGGTGGAAGGCCACGTGGGATATGTGTGCCACTACTGCACTCGTTGAACAGGTCCAACTGTGTTGAGAAACTTATGGTATGAGCTGTTTTCTATTATATATGTTGTTCATAAACTATTGCTTATACACAGTTTTACAGCTGTGATCTTCTTGAAATAGGAACTGTCGAGTTCTATTGTTCCTATACAGATGCCTGACCATGGTCGGGTCAGACTTGCGCTTGGTCACAACATGATGTATATGTCGACCTACTCAATTCCCCTTGGAGGTGAAAAGATACTTATTAATGGGTGGTCTCAAATAATGAAGGCCCGTCCATCTTGGAGAATAGGACAGAAGATTATGTTCATGCTTTTCCATGGCTCTAAAGCGAATATCCTATTTATTGACCGCGTTGCGAGATGAAGCCGCTTTCAGAAGGTTGTGGATGCGCAGGGTGGCGCCTGGGCCTTGTCCTGGGGCTTGGCGGCCTCACCCTTGGTTAACTGTAGGCAAAGTAGCACTGTTCGAGGCGTGCTTTGTACGGTTGAACCTATATAAGTACTCATACTGCTTTCAGCTTTGGTTGTTAAGTGCCCCTGCTGGTTTCAGTTAAGGTTGTTAAGTACTCCTGCTACTTTTATAGTCTGTCGTGTTTCTTCAGTCCTGTCTTCATCCAGCCGCCAAAACCAAACCAGCGCCGGCGGGGCCGCCTGCTTCCGCCTCCCATGGCTAGCTGCGCCTCAGAGCACGCATCGCCGCCCCACCGTCTCCTAAATCGTTAACGCCGATGTCCTCCATGCGCTTTGGTGCGCTCGCCGTGGCACCGCCCTCTCGCGTTGTCAACATGGTCAACAAACAACAGGAATCGGCAGAAGTACGTGGAGAGGATGACAGTAGGGGCCCACCATGTTAGCGTATGGAAAAATAAAATGCTTCCTCCTAGTGTTTTCCTGACATCTGGGACCCACGACATTGTGAGCGTATATAGTCAATAGACAAGAGAACAGCACAAGATCGGCTGACACCTAGGACGTAGCTACCCGAGCAGTATTTTTTTGTTTGGTATCTTGAGATGGAGCAGGGTTTGAACTGGGCTGTGGCCCATTTAGCCCAGGCTTATATTTTATGTTCACCATGTGACCAGCCCAGCTATTTTTTCTTTGTGAAAATGAGCCCGGTTTATTTTTTCTGAAGAATACCCAATCCAGGCCTACTTATTTTTCTACGCCCTGATGGGCTGCGACTCTTTCAAGACACCTTGAAATCTTGAAAGTAATATGAAATGGGTTGTAAATATAAAAACAGATGACAAATTGGCAATTACTTTATAATTTCTGAATTTTATCACATTTTCAGATTCCTATTTCACTGGGCATTAACCTAATTTAAATATATCTTCAAAGTACTTTAAATCTGGCTGGACATTTCGGTATTAAAAATAGTTTGGAACCCACAGAAATATGCGAAATTGGCCCTGGCCAACCAAAAAAACGACTGCAATAAATTGCATAAGAAGTTTCCATGAGCTATATATAAATTATTATATATAGCCCTATTGCGCTCGGCGCGGCATGGTCAACGTGGTCAAGGAACGGCTTCCATCGGACGTGGACTGTACGTGGAGAGGCTGACAGCTGGGTCCACGGCCGCAGCAAGGAAGTGCCTCCTTATTACGTGCAAAATAATTATTCCTCCACCTGACAGCAGGGACCCATCGGACGGGCCCCCAGTATTTTGCGGAAAAATCGTTTCCCCCTGACTGCTGGGACCCACCGGACGGGCCACCGTATTTCGCGAAAAAACGTTCGCCCCGCTGTCAGCTCAGACCCACCGGAAGTGCCTCCTTATTACGCACAAAAAAATGAATACTCCCCCGGCTAGCTGGGACCCACTTGGTGGGAGGCTGACTTGTGGGCCTACTAAGTTGACGGGGACGAAGGGCTTTGTCAACTTAGTCAATATGAACGATTCTAGCTCCATTGACCGTACGATGTCCATCCAACGGCCGTAGTGCTTCTTCAACCTCTGGTCTTCTTGCTCCAGCCGCCCAAAGCACCGCCGGTCGTGCCGCATGCTCCTGCCTCCCGTGGCCGGCTGTGCTACCGCGGAGGCCTCACCGCCCCCTACTATTCCCACCGCTGGCCAGGCCCTTCGACGACGGCAGCCTCACACCACAGCCGAACCAGTGAACCCTCGTACTCCTCTCCGCGCGCGGGGGGGGGGGCTTCCACTGCCGCGCCTTGCCCGTCTCCCCGTCGTCCCCTTCCTAGGCCTCGCCGTCGTCCATCGCCCTGGTGCTCTCGGCACAGCGTGGTCAACGTGGTCAAGGAACGACTTCCATCGGACATGGACTGTACGTGGAGAGGCTGACAGCTGGGTCCACGGCGGCAGCAAGGAAGTGCCTCCTTATTACGCGGAAAATAATGATTCCTCCACCTGACAGCAGGGACCCACCGGACGGGCCACCGTATTTCACGAAAAAATGTTTCCCCCCTGACTGCTGGGACCCACCAGCTACACCTTCACACGCAAGGAAGTGCGTCCGGGCAAAAAAAATGATTCGCCCCCCTGACTGCTAGGACCCACCAGCTACATCTTCGCATGCAAGGAAGCGCGTCCAGGCAAAAAAACCAAAACGATTCGCCCCCCTGACTCCTGGGACCCACCAGCTCCACGACTGCTGGGACCCACCAGCTACATCTTCGCACGCAAGGAAGTGCGTCCTGGCAAAAAAAACGATTCGCCCCCTGACTGCTGGGACCCACCAGCTACATCTTCGCAGGCAAGGAAGTGCCTGACAGTCGGGACCCACCAGGTCGAAGCGTACATAGCATTGACATTCTGGTCGCGAACGTGTACGTACATATATACTGGTGGATGTAGAGGCACGCATGTGTCGTAGTAGAGGCGCGCACGTGTCGTAGTAGAGGCGCGCACGTAGCATGTATACGTACCTACAGCGGCCAGGGTGCAAGATAGAAAATACGGCCACGTATGTGTACATACGGGCAGGGTCTCGAACGCCTACTCGTGCATACGTACGGCGAGGGCTCGTGTACATGGCTGGGTCGGAACAGAGAAACAGCATCGTTGTCGTGTTCATGGGTCGGAACAGAATGTGTGGCCGTGTTCATCGGGAGGGCTTGGACAGAAGAGGCGATGGAAACGAGGCCTGGCGTACTGCACAACGGAGGAAACGGACCTCCTACGATTGAAACGAGGGTCCTGTTGATCGGGAGGGGTGTGGCGTATCGCAAAACGGAGGAAACGGACCTCCTACGGTCGAAACGGGGGTCCTGTTGATCGGGAGGGGTGTGGCGTACCGCAAAACGGAGGAAACGGACCTCCTATGGTCGAAACGCGTGTCCTGTTGATCAGGAGGGGTGTGGCGTACCGCAAAACGGAGGGAACGGACCTCCTACGGTCGAAACGGGGGTCATGTTGATCGGGAGGGGTGTGGCGTAACGCAAAACAGAGGAAACGGACTTGTGTTGGAGCGCTACGGTCGAAATGGAGGTCCTGTTCATCGGGAGGGGTGTGGCGTGCCGCAAAACGGGACTCCACGGGATACTTTTCATCTCCACCGTCGACCCCCTCCAGCCTCCACGAGCTACTGTTCATCCACCGTCGACCTCCTCCAGCCTCCACGGGCTCCTGTTCATCCAGCCTCCACCGCGCGCTACTCCACCGGCTACTGTTCAACCACCCCTCCACCGTCTACTATTCATCCAGCCCTCCACACCACGGGGTCCTGTTCAACCACCCCTCCACGGGCACCCCTCCACCGTCTACTGTTCATCCTGCCCTCCACACCACGGGGTCATGCTCATCCACCCCTCCACGGGCACCCCTCCACCGTCTACTGTTCATCCAGCCCTCCACCACATTGTCGGATTTCGGGTTCCGGCAGACCCTTAAGGTTCGAACACTGGGGTGCGTGCGGAAATCACGTCCTCAACCTCTCCGTCTCACTGGGATCTAAACTACTAAAGGAATCACACAAGAGACACAAGATTTATACTGGTTCGGGCCACCGTTGTGGTGTAATACCCTACTCCAGTGTGTGGTGGATGGATTGCCTCCTGGGGCTGGTGATGAAGAACAATACAAGGAAGAACAGCCTCGCGAGGGTCTGTTCTTGGCTGGGGTGATGAACTGCTGGGAGGAGTTCGGTCACCTCTCTCTCTCTCTCTCTCTCTCTCTCTCTCTTTCTCTACTCTGTGTGCCTTCTCATCAAAACCGGACCCTTTGCTACATGGGTGACCGGTCCCTATTTATAGAGGCCCTGGTCCTCTTCCCAAATATCGAGCGGGAAGGGAGCCAACAATGGAGGGCTAATTTGTAGGGGGACAACAAGTACATCTATCCTGACTAAAGGTGGTCTTCGCCTGCGAAAGACTCTGCGGTGACGCCGTGCTGGGCTCCATGGTGACCTCCGTCTCGTAGTCCGCTTGGTCCTGGCCTTGTTGCACCGAAATGGAAACCTTTGCCTGATCCCTCGGTACTCCGCGGCTGCGCTTGCCCCCTTTGCACCAAAGAGGAAAGAAGGACGCTGCACGCGCTGGCGCTTGCCTGGCGCCCTCGATTGTCATGGCTTGCGTCACTAGCACCTCGCGAGGCACCCTGCCTCGATACCTCCGTCTCCTCGCGAGCCAGCCTGAGGAGGCTACGTCTGAGGATGCGCTGTGTCGTCCGCCTCGCGAGGCTTGGCCCCTCGCGAGGGTCTTGAGCCTTGTGCTTGATGAAGATGGGCCATGTTGGGCCCCCACTTGAGCCATGCCGCAGGCCGCAGGCAGGCAAGTCTGGGGACCCTCATTCCTAGAACGCCGACAGTAGCCCCCGGGCCCAACGCGGGCATGGACTTGACCGTGCCGAGAGGTGAAAGGGCAATGGCGAAGCGCCGCGGGCCCTAATAGCCTGCGGCCTTGGGCGCCGCATGGCGGTTGATTGGACGTGGGCGACTCCACTTCCCCATGATGCCTTGGTGACCGCGCGAGGTGGACAAGTCCCTGCATGCAAATCGTGACATGATTACCTGTGATCATGGAGGCCGGCAGTTGTCCTTCGCCGGCTATAAGTACGGCACCGCGCGTGCCCTTCCAATCCATCTCTTCTTGCTCCCCCATTCACCTTAGTTCTCGCTCCCTCTTGGTGTGATGGCTCCATCGAGGAGGTACTCGGCTGCAGAGAAGGGGAAGGCCCTCCAGGTTGGTCCTGCCTCTCCCCCGCCCAAGCGCGGTCGTGGGCGCCCTCGGAAGCATCCGGTGGCTGCCCCGGCCGTGCTCGGTGACCATGGGGGCGGCTCCCAGCACGGCGGCGGGCGAGCCGCCGTAGCCGAAGGACGCGCCTGGGTCGCGCGTTCTCCCAGGCCGTGCTTCCGCGCTGTGCAGGCGCTGCCGGAGTTCGTCGTCTGGTCGGTGGAGCCGACTCGCGCCCGGCTCCCACTTCCTCGCTTCCTCCTTGGTGAACTCCCGGCCAGCGCTCCTGGCGGCCTCTGGCTCCAGGCGGAGGGCTACTGCAGCAGGTCCTCGTGGGTCGCGCTGGAGGTCTCCGCCAACGGGGGCTTGGCTTTCACTCGTGGCTGGCAGGCGTTCGCCCGTGCTCGCGGCCTGGAGCGTCGGTGCACTCTGCACTTCAGGTTCGACAGCGACGCCACCCTCTATGTGAGGGTGTTTGGGGAAGATGGTCCCCGCGCGGGGTGCTGCCCTGAGGACGACGACCGCGTCCGCGGGCCCCGCTCCGATGGCGATGGAGGAGATAGCGCCCGCGCGGATGGCGGCGTCCGCGACTCCCCAAGCTTCGTCAGCCCCTCCTCAAGCGACTCCTCCAGCGGTGGCAGCAGTCCTCCCCCGCGCCGTCGAGCTTGCTTGGGAGGTGGCGGTTCATCCGCCCGCCGTCGTGCCCCGGTGAAGCACGAGAGGGAGTCCACCTGAGGCCCTGAGGCAGCACGTGTCGCCTCCGCGGGCCAATGTGAGGGGGGCTGCGCCGGGCTTGTCTTTTTCCTTTCTCTTTTGTTACCTGTGTAAGATAGAACAGCTGCATGAAGCCCCCTTGGGGCGTGTTGGGAAACATTGCCGTTTTGGCTATTACCTTGATCTCATTCTTTGCACCTCTTGATTTCTCGCCTGTGCGTAGATAGTTTTCGACCCCTGCCAGGGGGTGGGGCAACCGACCCAGGCCCTGTGTGCACGTCGCGGTGCCCGAGGGGCACGGACTAGAAGCGGTACTCCTGTAATGTGCCAGGGTCGTGAAAACCTTCCTGCGGCTAGGGCAGAAACCCTCGCGAGGATGTCTGAGCACCATCCCTCGCGAGGTTGTTTATGAGAGAAACCAAAGCGAGGGGCGAAAATCGACGATCCACAAATCAGCAACAGCGATAACTTCAATAAGACTCCAAATGCAAACAAACACGTCAACTGCGGAAAGCAAATGAAAAAGCCGCGTCTGGCACCTAGTCTAGTCTTCGACGTCTTCTCACCAGCGCGGAGCTAAGTGCTGCCACTGGGCGTGGGAGGGAGCCCCAGGGCCTGAGGCCGGCGCTCCTGAGACTCCGGGGCGTGTACAGCCCCACTCATTATTACGTGAGAGTGTCACGGGGCAGCGAGCTTCACAGGCATTGGCCTTGCTTCACAGGCTCCGGGCCTTTTCCCAAGCGATAGCTTCACAAGCGCTCGCCTTGCTTCACAGGCTCCGGGCCTTTTCAAAAAGAGAGGATCTTCACAGGCTCTGGGCCTTTTTCCAAAGCGATGATCTTCACAGGCACTCGCCTTGCTTCACAGGCTCTGGGCCTTTCCAAAACACGATAGCTTCACAGGCACTCGCCTTGCTTCACAGGCTCTGGGCCTTTCCAAAAAGAGATGATCTTCACAGGCACTCGCCTTGCTTCACAGGCTCTGGGCCTTTTTCCAAAAAGAGATGATCTTCACAGGCACTCGCCTTGCTTCACAGGCTCTGGGCCTTTCCAAAACGCGATAGCTTCACAGGCACTCGCCTTGCTTCACCGGCTCTAGGCCTTTTCAGGGGTAGAACCTCCGGAGGTGCTGGATGTTCCACGCATTCTGGATTGGCACTCCCTCCTGACTCTCCAAGCGCGCGGAGCCGGGCCTGCAAACATGAACAACCTTGAATGGGCCCTCCCACATGGGAGAGAGCTTGTGCAACCCCTCCCTGGAGAGAACCCGCCTGAGCACGAGGTCTCCTACCTTGAGAGTCCTGGGGCGGATGTTGCGGCAGTGATATCGCCGCAGCGCCTGCTGATACCTCGCCACTCGCAGCGCGGCCTCCCGGCGACGTTCCTCCCCCAGCACGAGGTCCATCCCCCGCATGGCGTCCTGTTGCGCCTCGTCGAACACCAGGACCCGCGCGGAGTGACGTCTGACCTCGTGAGGGAGGACTGCTTCCGCTCCATAGACCAAGAAGAATGGGGTCTCCCAGTCGGTTTGGTCGCGGTGGTGCAGATGGACCACAACACGGACTGCAGCTCGTCGTACCATCCTCTGCCGCAGGCCTCCAGCTTCTTCTTGAACGTCCTGGTCTTGAGGCCCCTCAGGACCTCTGCGTTGCCTCGCTCGGCATGGCCGTTGCTTCAGGGGTGCGCCACTGAAGCGTAGCATATCTGCGTTCCAAGGTTAGCACAGTATGTTTTGAAGAGGTTACTGGTGAACTGCGAACCGTTGTCTGTGATGATGCGGTTCGGCACCCCGAACCGGCTCACGATGCCCCTGATGAACTTGACCGCGGAGCCCGCGGGGATGGTGCGAACGGCCTCCACTTCAGCCCACTTGGTGAACTTGTCCACGACGACATAGAGGTAGCGGTAGCCCCCTGGCGCCCGAGGAAACGGGCCCAGGATGTCCAGCCCCCAGACTACGAATGGCCACGAAAGGGATATAGTCTGCAGGCCTCCCGCCGGCTGATGAATTTGCTTGGCATGGAACTGGCAGGCCTCACAAGCTTTCACCAGTTCGACGACGTCATTGAGTGCGGTGGGCCAATAAAACCCACTGCGGAACGCCTTGCCGACGAGGGTCCGTGACGATGAATGATGTCCACAGTCTCCGCCGTGTATGTCTTCCAGCAGTTCCTTTCCTTGCTCCCTGGAGATGCAGCGCAGGGATACATCGTTTGGTCGCTTCCGGTAGAGCTCTCCATCCTTGATGCAGTACACCGTGGCCTGCCGTGCCACACGCTCCGCTTCCTCCTCCTTCTCCGGCAAGGTCCCTTGTGTTAGGTAGCTCCGGAGCTCCGTGATCCAGCACCCCTCCTAAGGTTCCATCGTCAGGAGCAGGCGTGCTCCTGAGGCTGGGCCACAGACCGGGGCTCCTGAGGCAGGTGGATGGGGGAGCTCCTCCCGAGGCTGAGCTGTGTTTGACAACGACGGCAAGGCTGAGGGCTTGAAGAGCCGCTCCTCAAAGACACTAGGCTCCTGAGGTAACCGCCTGGACGCCCGTTTGGCGATGTCGTCGGTCTCCTGATTGGTGCCACGGGGCACATGCTGCAACTCCAACCCCCAGAACTGCTTCTCCATCCGGCGGACCTCCGCAAGGTAGGCTTCCATGTGCTCATCTTTCGGCTCATATACCTTGTTGGAGAAATTAACAAGGAGCTGTGAATCGCCCTTAATGGTGAGGCGTTTCACCCCCAGGGCTGCCGCGGCCTTCAAGCCCGCTATCAAACCTTCATACTCCGCTATGTTGTTGGAGACCTTTTCACCTTGCTGGAAACAGAGCTGTACGGCGTAGTAGAGCTTGTCCTGAGTGGGCGATATAAGCACCGCCCCAGCCCCAGCACCATGTCTGGAGAACGCCACGTCGAAGTGCATGACCCAGCCTTTTGGCGCCTCGCTCCCCGGGGAGAGGGACCGATCCTCGTCAGCCTTGAGGCCTGGTGCCTCTGTCCATTCTGCCACAAAATCCACCAACGCTGCTCCTTTGATGACCCTAGTTGTGCTGAACTCGAGCTGAAATGCCTGCAGCTCTATGTTCCACTCAGCGACCCTTCCGGCTGAGTTAGGGCTCCTGAGCACTCTCTCCAGGGGGTATGACGAGACGACTTTGATGGGATGAGCCTGGAAGTAGTGATGCAGCTTGCGCGAGGCTACCAGTAGCGCGAGGAGGAGCTTCTGAGGCATTGGGTACCGTGCCCTCGCGTCCCGTAGCACCATGCTAACAAAGTAAACTGGGTGCTCGACAAGGCTGGGAGCATCTAGGGTTGCTGCGCCCTCGGGAGGTAAGGGTGCCTCACGGGGCGTCGTGGCCTCGGGAGGTGGACCATCTGGTCGGGCGGCCTCTCCTGCCCTTGGTGCATTCCTCGGCAGCTGACCCTCCTCAGCTGCGGTTGCGGCTTCTGCAGGCTTTCCTTGTTCCCATTTTGTCCTGCCTCGGGCTGCCGCTGCGGCCTTGACTTGGCGCTCCTCCCTAACCGCCACCAGGGCTGCGCTGGCGGAGTAGGGTGTGGCGGCGAGGTACAGCAGCAGGGGCTCCTGAGGGCGCGGAACCACCATGACTGGGGGACTGGTCAGGTATCTCTTGAGATCTCGAAACGCCTTATCTGCCTCTTAAGTCCATTCAAAGGGCCCCTTTCTCTTCATCAGCTGGAAGAAAGGCAACGCTCGCTCCCCCAGTTTGGAGATGAAGCGCCCTGGCGCGGTCACGCATCCAGTGAGCTTCTGCATTTCTCTGAGGGTCTTTGGTGGACTCATGTCTTCGACCGCCTTGACCATCTCGGGGTTTGCCTCGATGCCGCGATGGGACACGAGGAATCCCAAGAGCTTGCCCGAGGGGACGCCAAACACACATTTCTCCGGGTTGAGCCGCAGGTTTACTGCGTCGAGGCTCGCGAAGGTCTCCTCCAGGTCTTGTATCAGGGTCTTGGCCTCCCGAGATTTTACTACAATGTCATCAACGTAGGCTTCGACATTCTTTCCGAGCCGCTGGCCCAAGATGATGTGCATCAGTCGCTGAAAGGTTGCTCCTGCGTTACGCAGCCCGAACGGCATGCATGTATAGCAGTATACCCCGCATGGGGTCAAGAAGGCGGTCTTCTCAATGTCTTCCACTGCCATCTTGATCTGGTGATACCCGGAGAAGGTGTCCAGGAAGCACAGCAGGTCGCACTCCGCAGTGGAATCGACAATCTGGTCGATGCAGGGGAGCAAGAATGGATCTTGCGGGCATGCCTTGTTGAGGTTGGTGAAGTCGACACACATGCGTTCTTTCCCCCCTTCTTGGGCACAAAGACAGGGTTGGCCAACCAATCCGGGTATCGGACCTCGCGAATGACCCCGGCGGCCTCTAGTTTGCGGGTCTCTTGGGTGATGAAAGTCTGCTTCTCCCTGGACTGCCGCCTGGCCTTCTGCTTCACGGGGCGCACATTTGGGCACACGTTGAGGTGATGCTCGATGACGCTCCTGGGGATCCCCGCCAGCTGATCGGGTTCCCAAGCAAATACCTTCTTATTCGCGTGCAAGAACTTGACCAAGGCCTCCTCCTGCTCAGGCTCAAGGTTGGCGCCTATGGTGAAAGTGGCACTGGAGGACCCGTCCTCGTCGACGGGTATCTGCTTGGTCTCTGCCTTGTCCTGGGTGAACAACTGCTTCTTCTTGGCGGGCGCAGCCCCCTTGGGCTCAGGGGCCTCCGCGTTGGCGGGCCGTACCGACGCGGCTGTCTTGAAGGTGAGCTCGAGTACTCGCAGGGCGTCACCGGTGTCCCCGCGCACGGTGAGGGTACCATTGCTCCCGGGCATCTTCATGAGGTTGTACGCCGGGTGCGTGGCGGCCATGAACTGGGCCAGTGCCGGGTAGCCGAGGATGGCGTTGTAGGGAAGGCCGATGGGGGCGATGTCGAAGTCGACCATCTCCATGCGGAAGTTGTCGTAGGTGCCGAAGGTCACCGGGAGCCGGATCTGCCCCAGGGAATCGGATGATCCGCCCCCGACGCCCGAGAAGGATCGGCTGGGTCGTAGCCGCTCCCGGGGTATGCGGAAGAGGTCGAAAGTCTCGACCGAAAGCAAGCTGAGGCCCGCGCCGCCGTCGACGAGGATCCGGTGATGGCCACCTCGCAGATGGTGGGGGTGCACAACAAGGGGAGCGCGCCTGAGCTGACCGGGTTGGTGGGGTGGTCCTCCGAGCTGAAGGTCAGATCGACCTCGCTCGCCACCCGGTCCGGGGGAGCCCCCTGCCGCGCGGCAGCGGTGCTAACCCGGCGGGCAAAAGGCTTGACGTGGCGACTTGTGGGCGGCGCCTGCGAGCCGCCCAGGAAGGCCGCAACGACCGGAGGCGTCGGTGCCGCGGTGCAGTTGCTCTGTCGCGTAGGCGGATGCTGGGGTGGTGCTTGCAGCTCGTTTCCCGTCGAGCCGGTGGCGGTGTTGACGGCGGGCGGTGGGGGACGACGAGAGCGCCCACCGGCGAGGGCCGCCGGGGCGGCGCGAGCCCGGCTGGCGCTGCGCATGGTTGCGGCGGCCGGAGGAGGGGGGAGCGGTGGAAGACGGATCCCGGCGCACCCCTACCTGGCGCGCCAAATGTCGGATTTCGGGTTCCGGCAGACCCTTGAGGTTTGAACACTAGGGTGCGCGCGGAAATCACGTCCTCAACCTCTCCATCTCACTGGGATCTAAACTACTAAAGGAATCACACAAGAGACACAAGATTTATACTGGTTCGGGCCACCGTTGTGGTGTAATACCCTACTCCAGTGTGTGGTGGACGGATTGCCTCCTGGGGCTGGTGATGAAGAACAATACAAGGAAGAACAGCCTCGCGAGGGTCTGTTCTTGGCTGGGGTGATGAACTGCTGGGAGGAGTTCGGTCACCTCTCTCTCTCTCTTTCTCTACTCTGTGTGCCTTCTCATCAAAACCGGACCCTTTGCTACGTGGGTGGCCGGTCCCTATTTATAGAGGCCCTGGTCCTCTTCCCAAATATCGAGCGGGAAGGGAGCCAACAATGGCAGGCTAATTTGAAGGGGGACAGCAAGTACATCTATCCTGACTAAAGGTGGTCTTCGCCTGCGAAAGACTCTGCGGTGACGCCGTGCTGGGCTCCATGGTGACCTCCGTCTTGTAGTCTGCTTGGTCCTGGCCTTGTTGCACCGAAATGGCAACCTTTGCCTGATGCCTCGGTACTCCGCGGCTGCGCTTGCCCCCTTTGCACCAAAAAGGAAAGAAGGACGCTGCGCGCGCTGGCGCCTGCCTGGCGCCCTCGATCGTCATGGCTTGCGTCACTGGCACCTCGCGAGGCACCCCGCCTCGATACCTCCGTCTCCTCGCGAGCCAGCCTGAGGAGGCTGGGTCTGAGGATGCGTTGTGTCGTCCGCCTCGCGAGGGTCTTGAGCCTTGTGCTTGATGAAGATGGGCCATGTTGGGCCCCCACTCGAGCCACGCCGCAGGCCGCAGGCAGGCAAGTCTGGGGACCCCCGTTCCCAGAACGCCGACACACACCACGGGGCCATGTTCATCCAGAGGCAACGCCACCGCTCACTGCTCATCCAAACCCCTCCCCCCCCCCCCCCCCCCGCAACGCTAACTATTCATCCCATCGATCGGCTTCAGTTAGCAGCAGTAACCAAGGAATCGCTCGATCGGGTTTAGTTAACAGCCATCAATCGATCGCTCGGGTTCAGTAATGCGTAGCCTGCAGTGCAATCACTCGGGTTCAGTTAGAGCCCAACGCCTCGCACACACGCGCGTACGTGTACGAGAGAAACATGCATCGCTCGGCCCCCGACCTCCCACCGTAACCGGGAACTCCCTGAAATTTTCCTCCCTCTCGCTTCTACCACGGTTTTTTCCGCCATGGACGGCCCAAAGAATGTCATGCAGCTGCGTCTCTGGATCGCCCTGGACGAAAAGCCCATTTTCTGTCATGATTTATTGTCATAGAAGTAGGAGCCCACCACATCTATGATGATACCGGGTTTTGTCACAATTATCGTCATAGAAGTGTCATATGTATGACAGAAAAAAATTTCGTTCGGCCCAAAATGTCACGGATGTGTCTTTTTTTTGTAGTGTCTCTAGCTGGTCGCTTGCCAGTCTTTTTCTAGACTTCACCTGTACTAAGCGGGAATACTGCTTGTGCATCCAATCCCACAAACCCCAAAGTTATTCCATATGAGTCCACCATACCTACCTATATACGGTATCTACCTGCCATTCCAAGTAAATTTGTATGTGCCAAACTCTAAACCTTCAAATAAATATACTGTTTATATGCTCGAATAGCTCATGTATCAACTAGGGTTGTCTGTATCTTCCATGTTAGGTGGGTTATTCTCAAGAGGAGTGGACTCCGCTCCTCACTCACGAGAAAATGGCGGGTCGCCGGGATGCCCAATCCCATGCTTTATGCAAATCCAATCAAAATAATTGCTAACAAAACTCCCCCTGGGACTCTTGTTAGTTGGAGGCACTCGTTGTTTCGAGCAAGCCATGGATTGATGCTTGTTGGTGGAGGGGGAGTATAAACTTTACCATTCTGTTTGGGAACCACCTATAATGTGTGTAGCATGGAGGATATCACCATGTCTTGGTTGTTATGTTGACAATGAAAGTATACCGCTCAAAATATTATTCATCTCTATTTCAAAACCGAGCTCTGGCGCCTCTACAAATCCCTGCTTCCCTCTGCGAAGGGCCTATCTATTTACTTTCATGTTGAGTCATCATCCTCTTATTAAAAAGCACCAATTGGAGAGCACCACCGTCATTTGCATTCATTACTGTTAGTTTACATTGAGTATGACTTGACTGGATCTCTTTTACCATGAATTACAATGTCTTGTCAGTCCTTGATATTTAAAGGTGCTCTGCATTTATGTTTTGCGGTCTCAGAAACGGCTAGCGAGATACCATATTGTTATATCATATTATGATTGTTTTGTGAAAGTGTTGTCATCCGAGATTTATTATTATTGCTAGCTAGTTGATTATGCCATCGATATGAATAAACATCAGACCTAAGCGTTATTGTGAATATGGTTAGTTTATAATCTTTGCTAAAAACTTGAATGCTAGCTTTACATATTTAGAACAACAAGAGCAAACAGAGTTTGTAAAAGTTTTTCTTTATCACTTTTGGTTTGTCAACTGAATTGCTTGAGGACAAGCAAATGTTTAAGCTTGGGGGAGTTGATACGTCTCCGTCGTATCTACTTTTCCAAACACTTTTGCCCTTGTTTTGGACTCTAACTTGCATGATTTGAATGGAACTAACCCGGACTGTGCTGTTTTCAGCAGAATTGCCATGGTGTTATTTATGTGCAGAAACAAAAGTTCTCGGAATGACCTGAAACTCCACGAAGATTTTTTTTGGAAATAATAAAAAATACTGGCAAAAGATCAAGACCAGGGGGGCCACACCCTAGCCACGAGGGTGGGGGGCGCGCCTGCCCTCGGCGCGCCCCCTACCTCGTGGGCCCCCTGGAGCTCCTTCGACCTCAACTCCAACTCTATATATTCGTGTTCGGAGAGAGAGAAAATCAAGGAGAAAGATTCATCGCGTTTTACGATATGGAGCCGCCGCCAAGCCCTAAACTCTCTTGGGAGGGCTGATCTGGAGTCTGTTCGAGGCTCCGGAGAGGGGAATCCGTCGCCATCATCATCATCAACCATCCTCCATCACCAATTTCATGATGCTCACTGTCGTGCGTGAGTAATTCCATCGTAGGCTTGCTAGACGGTGATGGGTTGGATGAGATTTATCACGTAATCAAGTTAGTTTTGTTAGGGTTTGATCCCTAGTATCATTTTAGGTGTGATAGTACTCCGTAAAGCCACGTGATCAATGAAGAAAGAAATGCGTTATTCATGACGGTCCATAGAAGGGAGCTAGACCAAATAAGTTGGAGTCTTGTATGATCGTCACCACAAGGATATGAAGGAATGAAATACTATTGAATTTAAAAGAGGTATAGTGTGGGAATATGAAACAATAATCCCCGAAAGGATGAGTTATAATTGTACAAGAGTTGAAGTGGGCCATAACCCACAGGCCCAGGGGTTAATAAGAAGCAAGCACACTCGTGTTGAAGGAAGAAATTTTGGAAGAAAAAGTCCAATTTAATTAGCATACGTTTCTTAGGAGGATACGAAAACCTGAGAGTTGTGAAGTAACGATAGATGTTTCATTCAGCTTGCAGAATCAATGGATTTATTCAAACTCAGTTCGTCGACAAGAGAAATTCTGTAATGCTTGTGAGTATGCCCAAGTGTTAGAATACGTGATTCGATGTCTGCACATGTAGGAATGGTTCAAGTACGGGATGGATTGGCCCCCATACCGGGGACTTCTATCATGAACTATCATATGTTGATGGAAAATCAGAGAGCCTTGAAAACCTTAGATGAGTGTCGACACGTCAAGCCATAAAACCATAGAATGGTAGGACGATGGAACCCTTTACAGGCAACCATTGCCAATCGTAGGATATACGGTGAGATTCAACCCCAGCCATTTTCCTGCAGGAGAAGCCATAAATTGTTAACTGCCAGGAGGTTCCGATAGTTTCTTAGTATTGATGACAGACATGTCAGATATGAAGACCCACTCTTCGGAAGAACCTCACCAAGATTGAGAGGACACAAGATTTTGAGAAAAAGGTCATGCCCCGACCGAAGAGCACCAGTGAAAGAGTTATTTCGGAGAATATGAGAAGACCGACACCGTCAACCCAAAGGATGGAGTACATGAATTTTGTTGGAACCATAACCCTGATTTTAATTGTTGTAGCACACTAGAATTTTTCGATCAATGGATTTGCTGGAAGACCCCAAACCCTAACCTTTTCTTGCTAGCCTCTTCGAATCTCGAGGAAGAGATTCATTTTAAGTGTGGTAGGTTTGTAACTTCCCAAAATTCTAAATTTTGGAATGTTATATTAAATAAATATTTTGATTGTCTGTTTGATTATGGTGTGATTGCTTGTGTGAAACTGAGTGAAATTTGAAACTTTTTGAAAGTTGAATAGGAGGGAATGAAATGACTTTCCCAAACTTTCACTTTGCATTCTGACCTCCATCAATTCAAACTCATTTCATCACAAAACCCTGGAGAGAAGATGATATGACTTCTTCCATTTGAAATGAAAAGGGTTTGAAAAGATTTGAATTCCATCTTAAAATATTTCAAATTCGAAACTTTATGCAACTCAATGATTTTCATGAGAGAAGATAAAATGACGTCTTCAAGTATATGAAATATGAGTTGTGGTTACAAAGAATCAAATTGAAAATCATTTGGAAGTATTTTGAAACTCCCTTTCAATTTGGAATTATTTTGATTTTACTCAAATTATTTTTCTCCTAAAAATAAATAAATGGAAATAAGGGTAAAATGATTCCCTTCAATGGAAAATTAGGATAAAATGAATTTGAAATCATTTTGGTATTTTAAAAATTATTTTTGTTGGGTTTTAATGCAACAGTAGCATTGTTTGCTTTATTTATATTTTTAGGATTTTATTTGAACTTTAAAAATAGTTCATGTTTTAGGAAATGTTTTTCTGAACATTTTAATATATAATATGCCAATATATCATTTGCATTTAATTTGTTTTTTCTTTTGTTTTCCTGTCTGTTTTATTTAAAAAAATGGCCGAAGCCCAGCAGGCCCCTCCCTCTCTCGCCTCACATGCGGCCCACTGGCCCAGCTCGACGCGCCCGCGCTCACACCCAGGAACCCTTCAGGACGGCCACCTGCTCGCTCCCCCTCTCCCCGCTTCCACTGACGGGTGGGACCCGCACCCATCTATCTCCTCCGCACGCAACCGCCGCACCAGGATCGCGCTGCCGCCGCCGCTGTATCCCGGAGATCGCATGATCCTCTCCCCGATCCGCCCCTAAAGACGCCCTGAAGCCCTCTCCCTCGTCGCCTATTGCTCATCGGAGCTCCGCTTCCACCACCGCGCCATTGTCGCCCTTGCCACTCTCTCCGTCGCCCCCGAGCCCCACCACCTCCACCAATCGCCTCGACCCCGTCCACCGCACCTCCCCGAGCACACGCCCGAGCTCCTGCTCGCCTGGAACGCTGGCAACGCCGACCACTCGAACGCCATCGCCACCTCGAGCACACCGCCCACCGTCTCCGACCACCCCCACCGACCACACGACCACCGTTGGACTCCCCACCGACGCAGAAGATCACCGGAGCGCCGCCACCGTCGTCGCCCGACGCGCTCGCCGTCGACCACCACCGCGGTGAGCTCTCTCTCCCTCCTCGTCCATCTGATCTAGATTATACGGTCGTGATTAGATTAGATCGAATAGTTACGTTGTTTTACTAGATCGGTTTAGTTTCGTTTATTTACGGTTTAGATCTAATCGGTTTAGCCAGTCGGTTTTTTGTTTTACTAGCATGTGTGGATTTGTTAAGTATCGGCCGAGCGCAGTTTAGTTACCGAACACTCATCTCTTAGCCCAATAGCAGTAGGCCACGTAGCACCTACCCATTTTGTTTTATTTTATTTTATTTCGTTTATGTTTCAAAAACAAAATAGTTCTGTTTTTAGAAATTCAATAACTTTTATGTTTTAAATCCAAATTGAGTGATTCTTTTTGCATTGTGTCACAAATTTGTTTAAGTTTCTGTTTGTGCACTTATGTTTGAAATTTGAGTAGCTTAAACTTGAGTTTGATGAAATTTGTTTAAATCACTAATTTAGTCATATTTTGAGTTTTACAAAGTATTTTTGATTGATTATTTTTACTGCTGTTTTATTATGGTTTTGTCTATCCAGTAGCATATAGTTATTTATTTAGTTATTTTTAAATTAGGTTTTTAGCAAAAAAGTACTGTTTTAGTTATTGTTTTGTTTTAGTATTTTCTTTATTGTTTTTATTAGTTTTAAATTATTTCTTTTTGTCACTTTTGACAAATTTAGTTTTGTTTCTGTTAGTAAACCAAAGAATTTTTTATTTTTTATTTTAAAAAATTATTTTATTTCGTTTTGTATGAAAACTTGTTTAGGTCATATTTAGTTTTTCATAAAAGCTTTTACTTGTTTCTTTTTGCAAATAAAATTTTATGAAAAATATTTTCTGTTAACTTAGTTGTTTTACATGTTTATTTTCTGTTAACTTATTAGTTTAGTGTTTTAATTGCTGTTAAGTTTTTTACTTACGGCAAAACTATGTTAGGTGTTTGTAGTAAAGTCGTAGACTTTCCTTAGTAGTTTTCTTTGTGGTTTTACTTGAAGTTTCCTTGGAGTCCATTTGAGGTTATTATTGTGTTTTCTTTGTTGACTTAGTTGTTAGTTTTGAGTGCTAGAATTGTTTGCTTATATGAATGCTATTTATGTTAATATAGATTTTCACATAGTGATGAATAATATCAAGTTATTTTCGAGAGCGTTATTATCTTCATCAAGTAATACCAGGCAAGTTCACTTTTACCATGTTATTCATACCTATGTTTTATTGCATTTTAGTATCACCATTCATAGTCCCTCCAGTAGTGATATTGACTTCTTGTAGTTGAGTAGAATGCATGAGGTAGGAACCCATCACCCTATTACCAAGCCCGAGACATTATTTATTCTAATGCTACGCTATAGTAGACGGGGTTGGTATGAGTGCTCGGGAGTGGTGTGAGAATGGAGGACCCTACGTCAACGACGACAACTTCATGATAGCATCTGCAAGGACTTCATCTTCAGGACCTCAAGACTCAAGACTCGAGGCAAGAAGTCAATACACACTACTGGGCGAAGGACGGATTTGATGGGCACCCTGGAGAAACCAGTGGATGGTCGGGATGCATGGAGAAGCGCCATGACATCTTGCGGAAAGCTTCACCTAGACTCAAAGAGACGGAAGAATACTTCATGCCCGGAAGCTTACCTGTGCAACCGCAAGTCACTATGGGCTCTGGCTCGGTTGACCTTAGTTGTGACTCCGGCTGGGACGGTGCTAGTAGATGTAGAACTACGGTAGGATAGGATGAGCATCGGACAGTGGTCAGGGGAACTCTTCGGAAGACCATGTTTCGGACATCTTGTTCTCAAACACCCTGAAGTGCGAGAACGTAAAAAGAGGGATTGAACCTTGCGGGTGTCGGTGTTCCGGGAACGGGGGTCCCCAGACTTGCCTGTCTGCGGCCTGCGGCGTGGCTCAAAGGGGGCCCAGCACGGCCCATCTCCATCAACACAAGACTCAAGAACCTCGCGAGGGGCCAGGCCTCGTGGGGCGGATGACATGGAGCTTCCTCACGCACGGCCTCGTCAGGCTGGCTCGCGAGGAGGCGGAGAGATCAAGGCGGGGTACCTCGCGAGGTGCCCGTGATGCAAGCCATGACGACTTAGGGCACCAGGCGGGTGCCAGCCCGCGCAGCGTCCTCCTTTCCTCTTTGGTGCAAAGGGGGCAAGCGCAGCCGTGGAGTACCGAGGCATCAGGCAAAGGTTGCCATTTCGGTGCAACGAGACCAAGACCAGGAGGACTACAAGACGGAGGTCACCATGGAGCCCAGGACGGCGTCATCACCAGAGCTTTGCGCAGGCGAAGACTGCTTTTGTCAGGATAGTTGATACTTGCTGTCCCCCTTCAAATTAGCCCGCCATTGTTGGCTCCCTTCCCGCTTGATATTTGGGAACAGGACCAGGGCCTCTATAAATAGGACCAGCCGCCCACAGAGCAAAGGGGGTTGGAAAAAGAGTAAGCAGGAGGCGGTTAGAGAGAGAGAGAGAAAGAGAAGGGCGACTAACTCCTCCTAACAGTTCATCACCCCAGCCAAGAACAGGCCCTCGCGAGGCTGTTCTTCCTTGTATTGTTCATCATCATCAGCCCCAAGAGGCAATCCACCCACCACACACTGGAGTAGGGTATTACACCACAACGGTGGCCCGAACCAGTATAAACCTTGTGTCTCTTGTGCAGTTCTTTCAGTAATCTAGATCTTTGCAAGACGGAGAGGTAGAAGGCATAATCTCCGCGCGCACCCCAGTGTTCGAACCTTAAGGGTCTGCCGGAACCCGAAATCCGACAGCGGGTAAAGTGCACAAACCTCTGCAGAGGTTTAAAACCAAATCGATTAGCCGTGTCCCCGGTTACAGACAATTTGAGCCTCTGGACTTGGATCTATCTCGGAACTCTCAACACTGGACTGATAACTTAATTGTGGGCAACTTATGATGATTTTGGGCTATGAGAGATCGGTTGGCGGAACCATGTCATGATAGGAAATTCTGTAGTACAGACTCCTGATATTCCTTTGATGTAGGGAAAATAAAACCAGCTTTTACGCAAAAAAAACTCAGACACAGATCCACAAAGCCATATTGCATATAGTATAGTTTTATCATCTGTTTTTCTTACAGTGATCTTGCTGGTACATTCAATGTACTGACCTACATGGCTGCAACATATCATGTTGCGGATATTTCCTCGACGAGTAAGAGTTACGATATAGGGTTACGGTCTACACTCAACTTGCCGATGGCATTGATGGGACTCCACACCTATTGATTGTTTCAGTTGAGACTTATAAGGTATAAATCAGTTTTACGTTATTTATACATGTGATTGCACTTTGATATATACATTGATGTACTGTGTGTGCTAGCATACTGATCCAGGGATGGCACAGATACACAGAGGCTTGACCGTCTGAGGTCGGGTCGCTACACTGGTAGCACGCCCCCAATGGTGGTCGGGATCTATGGCACAAACGTGTAGTTGGGCAGGGCACAGGGTAGTCGTTTTTGCCGCGGTTGTCGATAGGTAGCAGGGGATGCACGTCCACGACACCCGTTGTGCGATTTTAGGGTGATAGGTAGCGTTGTTTGTTACTGTTTAAGGGGCGGGGGTTTGAGATCTGTTCATGATTTCTCCTAGTCCTTCTCCAAGTTCTATTTTGTTTGTTGTTACATGTGTGCAATTTTGTGTGCAATGCAATGGCTGATTGAACTTGTTGTATAGAGATTTTTGATTAGTTGCATGAACTTCTCCCTAGTTGGCTGCATCCATATAGTAGTTGACTGTCTATATGTTCTGTAGTTGCACCAGTTGTCTTTGCTAAGTTGGCTTACTGTTTGTACTAGTTGGGTGTCTATACGTTGTTCAGTTGAACAAGTTGCCTGCTCAGTTGGCTGCATGACTATACTAGTTGGTTGTCCATATGTTCTACACTTGCACTAGTTGTCCTGCTTAGTTGGCTTGTTGTTTTGTACTAGGTTAGCTGTGTATATGTTGTTCAGTTGCACAAGTTGCCTACTTAGTTGCCTGCATCCATATACTAGTTGGCTGTCCACATGTTCTGAATTTTCGCACTAGTTGCCATGCTTAGTTTGCTTCCTATTTTGTACTAGGTTGGTTGTCTATATGTTGTTGAGTTGCACAAGTTGCTCTGCTTCCGTGTTCGAGTTTCCCCCGTAGGTGCCCTGCTGGTGCACCTACTTGTCCATATATTCTAGTTGGCTATGCATTTCTTTTGTCCTAGTCCTTCTTTTGTTTGTCCCAGTTGCACAAGTTATCATACTCAGCTGGCTGCCTTTAGTTAACTATTTTCTGCCTAGTTATTACTTGCCTTAGTGAAACTAGTTGGCTTATATGTTGTCCAGTTGCACAAGTTGACTGCCCCGTTGGCTGCATCACTGTAGTAGTTGACTGTCCACATGTTCTACAATTTTTGCACTAGGTATCCTGCTTATGCGTAGAGGTCTGCAAATCAAAGCAACCTTTTATGTTTTTTCTACTTTGCTTGTGCATCTTCTAACTATTTTTTTCTTGTATTTCCCCCATAGGCTAAAAATGGTTATAATAGGAGGACATGCGAATGGCAATGCTTATATCCTTTTTTATGTTTTTTGGTTGCTTAATTAGGGTTCTCGAAGTCAGCCCCTTCACCGGAACTCGAAGCATGCTGCTAATCGCCAGCCACACTCTGCGCTAGTGATCGATAGGGAGAGGAAGTTGAGGTAAGTGTCATGCTGATGACACAAGCACCTTATTTTGGTTTTATGGGTCATACAATATTTTTTTTGTTTTTCCCATGCCCATGTTTTTTATTTTCTTAGGGTGTTGATCAGTTTCTGGTTGTAAAGCGGACTAGACATGCAGCAGTTGCAGGGGGGCTGAATCATCTACTAGGGTAAATAAATCCTTGAATATAAGTGTTTCTCGCTTTTTAGACGCTGATGAAATTACGCAACCGTTGCCAGCACTATTTGTTGTAGTTGCACAATAACCATCTTGTAGTTAACATCAGTGGTCATCTTGATCTAAATAGAGTTTTCGTAGAAGTTGACATGAGTTGGCATGCTCTGCTTTTCATTGTTGTAGAATTTTTTTTGTATTAGTCGGTATGCTCCTTGTTTTTTACATGTGATCTTTTCTATACCACCATGTGTGCATGCAGGAGTTGCTGGAGGAGCTGCCTCATCTTCCGTAGCGGATGGTGAGGTATGTGGGTATTTTTTTGGGGTTTATGAGTTATTGAATGGTTTCTTGTAAACTTTTTTTATGTTGTTGTTTTCTTCTTGCAATATCATGCTTATAGTTGCACATCCCCTAGCTTTGTAGTTGTCAGGTCAAGTATATTCTTAGTTTTTTTGCAGGTTGCACACTGGTGGTCTCCAGTTCTCATCATGAGTTTTCATAGTTTCACAAGAACATCATATTAGTTGGCATCATCCATTTTCTATTTGTATAGTTTTAGTCAAGCAGTTGGCCCTCCTTTTTTTGCTATACTGATCCAAATGATCATTCCTAGTTTTTTTTCAGTCCAGTTTTTTGTTTAATGTTTTTATTTTCTCATCAACAGAGTAGCGGTGAAGCAGTTGAGGTGGGTACAAGGGAAGATGTGGAGCGACCATCACAAGCGGACAGGATAAGGGCATCACCAGGGCAGTTTGCGAACTTCAACAAGTCGCTATACCCATTGCAGAAGTGTGAGCTAGTTTCAAGGTTGTTTGGGGACCTCTTGAACTTATCAGAGACACTTCGAGTGGATCTCACCAAATTCCTGGTGCAGTCCTACCAACCAGAGAGCTTTGAAATGGTGTTTCCAAGTAGGGGAAGGATCCGTGTCGATGCTGAGAATGTTCACATGGTATTTGATCTCCCAAATAGGAGTCAAAAAGTCAGATATGTAGTTGACAAGGATGCAACTAGGAGATTCAAAGAGGCTTTCAACATAACTAGAAATTCTCATCCCCAGATCAGTACATGGCGCAAGATGATTAAGGATATGGTAGGAAAAACATATGACACATTCTTTATGGCTGGCTTGCGGTTGCATTCAGCACCTTTCTAGCACCAACCACGGCCCTGAAGCTGAGCCCAAAGTTCTAGATCATCAAATGCTTAAGAACACAAACATCTGCCTCTTTGTAGAAGAACACATAAATGAAGCTTTCCGAAACATGGACCAGGAGAAGCAAAATGTTGGTTGCTGCATGTATCACTTGATGGTGAGTGAAAACGAGCATTTCCATGTGTTTTTCTTCTTTCTACAGTTATAGTTTCTGAAATTCTCCTCCTAATAACTGAAGTTGGGTTCCCTTTTTTGTTTCTGCGGCAGATCCTATACTTTGATGTGCTCGTTCATGATGTCCTAGTAAGCAACTGCGCCATAGGAGCGAATGCATGGGATAGTAGTCTAATTGCCAAGGTGATCAAGAAGGACTTGATCTCTCCTGGTGTGTTTGGCAAATTACAAGTGAGTTCTCTTGTTTTTTCCAAAAGTGCCTCTTTAATGTTCTATTCATGCCTGCTCAGTTTTTAATTCCTTGGTAGCTGCATATATGCTTTTGAGATCAGCTTTCGACACTTTCTGGTAGTTGCACAAAAATTGTGATCAGTTGGCACAACAATGCCTATAGTTTCACAATTTGTAACTTTTGTTTGGAAGCTACACACATGTTCATTTTCAATTGGCACATCATCTGTTTCAAGTTGCATAGTTTTACTTATCTTGTTGCACATATGTGTGACATCAGTTGGCAGAAACATTTTTTTGTGTCCTGTGGGTTGCACAGTATTTATGGTGTTTGTAGTTGCACATATGTAGAATGCAGTTTTGCCCCAACATTTGTTGTAGTTGCATGGGTTATAACAATTGGTTTTTGTTCAACGCAAAATCTCTTTGATAACCTTGTTCTTTTCTTTTTCTCTTTTTCACATCAGCTTAAAGAGGAGTATAGGGGCACGGAGCAGACACCACTATTTGGTGGTATTTTGCAAGCTGAAGCATTTGTGGCATCCAAGTTACCATTAACCTACAATATGTAGGTAAGTCTTTGCATAAAGGAGTGCATGCAGTTTCCAACATTTTTCTTTTTAAGATGTTTCCTAATTGAATTAGTACTGATCTTTTTTGTGTTGATGCAGAAAAAGGCAAAGATTGCCAAAGTGGTTAATGACCTGTGCAAGGTATTTACTGAACAGGTTGGCACCTTCATTGAAGTAGTTTCCAACATCGATGACGAGGAGCCGGATATTGATCCCTACGTACAACAACCATCAATGGGAACCAACATGTCACGCCGTGCTCCAAAAAGAAAGAGACGGGTTTCAACTATACAAGAAGAGGAGTTATAAGAAGATGATGCAATGGAAGCAACGCAAGATGTTGAAGATGATGAGGACACAGATGAGGATGAATCAGAGGAGGAGGATAAAGAGGAGGATGAAAAAGAAGAAGATGAGGAGGAGGAAGAGGAGAAAGAAGACGAGGATGAAAAAGAAGAAGAGGAGAAAGGAGAGGAGGAGGACAAAGAAGAAGATAATGAGGCAGAGGAGGAAGAAGAAGAGGAGGCCAAAGAGGGGGATGGATATAAAGGTGTAGGCGTTGATGGCAGTGAGGTGGAAGGAGATGATGAGGAAGAAGATCAGGATGTTGATCATGATGATCAAGGGGGGTCCAATGGAGACATCGACAACAGCAATAACAATGATGACAAGGGCCCTAGTTCTGGGGGTACAGGTGGCAACACAACCAGGGGGACTAGCAGCACTGTCAACCCTAGCAGCAGCAACTCAATGAGCAGCAAGAGCACACTACATATGTGGATGATGAAAAGTAGCAGGAAAGACGAGCATTTCCAAAAGTCAAAGAAAAATGACGAAGCAGAGTCTCAGGGGAGAATTGATATGTTCAAGCTCTGCAACTTGAAGCCTGTTTTGCCAACCACTTTCCCCGTGCCAGACTTTCATCACCAAGAGATGTGTCAGAACATCGATTTTGCCATTCATCAGAAGCTATTCTTATTAAGTGAGGTGAAAAGAATCAAGTTGACATGGAGGAAGCAAGAAAGGGTCTTGACTGGATTCATTTGAAGGCAAAATACAAGGAATATTTGAAGAGCATTCCAGATATAAGCTCCAGCAAAAGCAAGGCAGCATCTGTGGCAAACCCTCATGTGGTCCAGAAGCGCAAAGCGGTTTCAATGAAGAAGAATTTGAAGTTGCCTCAAACCAAGCAATAGATGCTGAGGGCAGATGCTGAAATAAATGTGGAGAAGGAAGCTGTGGTGCCAACTGTTGTGAGCAAAGAGCCAACCACCACTCAATAGGGGACATCAATGCATGTTGAGCCTACAACCATTACAGGAGTTCAACAAGTCAAGGGGAAGACTCCTCTGTCAACACTCCCACCTAAACCAGCTAAGCAGTAGAAGATTCTTAAGTTTGCCAAGGGCACAAAGGGGGAACAGGGCATAAAAGGTGTGGGGTTCAGACACGAGACAGAAGAACGTGTCACGGCCATGGATGCAGGAGTGCCAAGTTCAGCCAGATTGCTACCAACTGAGGCCAAAAAGATGCCAACTGTAGATACTACTGTACCAACTGAAGTGTTAATTAGTAGAGGGGTCACAGTCAAAACTACCACTGTTGCTCAGGAAGGCAGCACTACAACTGCAAGCCCCAAGGTGCCAACTCATAGAGATACTTCAATGTCACACACAGAAGGAGGTTATCAATGTGCCAAACTGCCGTCTCCAAGAGCTAACACACATCAGCCAAGCAAGCCTGCATCACCAAGAGCTGATTTTCAGCGCACATTAACACAAGAGGAGGTGTTCAACATTGTAAGCAGGTGCAAGCCTCCTAGGCCACCAACTTCAACACTTTTGCGAACCAAGTCAGCCAACGATGCACCAGTGAATGTGCTGCAAGGAGATGCCCTGGGCCTTCAACCCATACGTAGATCAAACTCATACAGCTATCATGGTGATGGGTACTGCGATGCACCACCTTTTGACCTGGGTATAGATGATGACGCCGAGCCTACTGCAGCACCTGCTCCAGCAGTGCAAATAGGAGAAGCCAATGTGATTGTCACAGATGAGGATGAGTTGGATCCAACAACTGTGAATGAAGCATGTGTTGGTGCTGATGCTGGAAAGGGATTATCTCACCTGCCAGATGCTGGATCACCAGATAGCCACCACACCCCGATATGCGGAGAACCAGCAGTTGGCACGAGCAGTTCTTCAGGACCACCTGTTGCACGAAGATAGAGGAGGGTAATAAGGCCCGGAGAATCTCAAAGGTCCTCATTCATTGATTACAACAGAAAGAAGACGTTCAACTCCAATGAGGCAGTCAACAAGCTTTACGCTGCCCTCTTTTATTGGGTCAGACATCACCCAGGAGCAGATGATACTGAAACTAGGTAAACCAACTCCCTACAGCCTCTATACATATCTTGCAGTTGCCTAGTAGCACCCACTTAGCTGCACAACAAAGAAGATCATGTTGCACACTCTTGTTGATCTGACCCTTCAAGCTAACTTGCCTTTTATTTTATTTTTAAATTCAGCCCTGACATAATCAAGTATGATGGTTTCTACATTTCTCTTAAGGAGTTAGTTGATTCCATGAAGCCTGTTCAATGGTTGTCAAGTATTTTTTATTGAGACTAGAATCATACACATCATTAACAACTTACCAGAAGGGCCAAAGAAGGTCGTTATGCCACTGAGGCTATCTGTAAGATTTTTCGAAACCTTTTAACCCTCTTCTATTTTGTAGCATTTTTTGTCTATGCATCACTTTTTTTGCTTTAAACTTTTGTTGACCTTTTTATCTAACAAGGAGTTTTCCATATGTTTATCATTTTTGCAGATCAATTTACAGCAAGGGATCGACAATGTGACTGAGATAAACAAGAGGTTCGAATACAAGAACCATCTTGACAAGCAAGACTTGGTCAGTGTTGTCTGCGCATGATCTCTCACTTAGTTGGCACTCATAGCATGTTCAGTTGCACATGATACATCTATTAGTTGGCATAAACACAAATACTTTCTGGCAACCTATTTAACCTCACCATTTTTTTACTTTTTTCTTACCCACAATGTGTCTTTGTATTTGAATCGTTCACGTGTGCAGGTCATGCTGCCAGTGCTTGAGTGCGCTGATATAAACGACCGTGAAGGAGGCATGCATTATGGGGTATTCAATGTCAACTTGAGAGACGAATGTTTCGAAGTTCTTGATTCAAGCAGGAAGCTAAAAACATTGAGTTGATGACCACCGCCTCTACCATCGTGGGGGCAGTATGCTAGCTATGGAGGAAGCATTACCCAAAGCACATCATCGAGCACTTCTAGATTATTGACATTGATGTACCGAAGCAGACCGGCAAGTAAGACAAGAAGCATGACATTCTTCTCAATTTTTCCATCAATTTCTAGTCTTTAATTTTTTTCTTGCTCAGATGATCTAGCACAAGTTGCCTGCTTAGCTACCTGCATGACTTCAGTAGTTGGATGTCCATATGTTTTTGCAGTTGCACTAGTTGTCCTGCTTAGTTGGCTTGCTGTTTCTTATAGTTGGTTGTCTATATGAGGTTCAGTTGCACAAATTGGCTTGGTTAGTTGGCTGCATCACTATAGTAGTTGGTTTTCCATATGTTCTGCAGTTTTTGCATTAGGTGTCCTGATCAAATTGGCTTGTTGTTTCTTATAGGTCTTTATAGTTGACTGCCCATACGCTATTTCTTAAAGAACTTGTGAATAACATATGGACTTCCAAACATTATAGTTTGTTGTCCATAGGTCTTATAGTTGGTTGTCCATAGGTCTTCCAGCTGTAGCATTTCTTATTTTTGTTTAAATAATTATTTTTTTTCTAGATGTACAATCTATAGTTCTGTAAGACACACAACTAGTTTGCAGTCTCTTCATTTTTTTGATTTTCACATGGATTATCTAGCAGTAGCACAATGGAACATCAGTAGTTGCACAATGGCACATAATTAGTTGCACAGTGCCACAGAATACATCATCTTTTTAATTTTTAATTTTTGTGACAATTTTTCCTTTTCCCCACAATAATGAGTGTGGGTTGTTCGCACTGCTGAATGCTACTGATTGGAATGGTAGCCAACTGCCCAACTATGATCCCAAGGAAGTACTCAACATCAGGAAGAAGCTGGCATATGATTGGGTCACCAGTGTGCACAACTCTGCCCCATGGAGGAAGTTGCTGAGATATGACAAGGACTAGGTCAGTACTTTTTTATGATGTGCCCTTTTTCAATGCCTTGCTGGTTTGCACAATTTTCACACAGATTGTACTTGCACACTAATAGTAATTTTGTTGCAAATTCTGTCATCACTTTTGTTAAAACATTAGGAGCACTGGGCATACAACTGTTCAACAACTAAATATTAAACCATTTGCCAACAAAGGCACAAAATAGCAACCACTACACAGTGCATGAACTGATTCAAGGAAAATAACTTAGAGAAGAGAAAGCATAGATGGTGAATGTGTCCCCTTGCAGCCAACATTGCCCAAGAACCATCATTATTTTCCTTTTCCTTTTTCCATACAAACGATGCAAGAGAATCATAGCAGCCTTAGTGGGCATACACCGACAATGTGCTCGGTAGATTGGCAGTGGCTGCATTTGTTTTTCTTCTTTGGGTGTAGCTCCAGAGCCGATTTGTACCGTCGACTCTTTGCCCTACCCTTTGTAGTAGACCTTGGAGGATCCCTGGGCACAAAATCATCAGAGGCTTGTGCAGGGGATGCAGCCTCCGACGGGGCAGTAGGGCCAGTGTGCGTGGGCGCTAGACCAGCACAAGGTTTTGTTTGATCACCTGTGGAATAATGATACAAAACGTTTAGTATTTTTTTGTGCAACCAGGACTGATGTTCTCTGCAACACACAACTCATGTTATGCAACTAACTGGGTGTTGTGTGCAAGTTAAGTTGAAAAGAAAACCTGTAGGAGCACGGCCCGTCGTGGCACTTGGATGGTAATCACCTGTAGCCAGAACAGGAAAAACAAGTTAGTGGTTCATGTTCATGCTCGAAGTAACATAGCACGCTCAATAGGTTTTTGGGGTGGTGCTCGTAGGCTGGATGAGTTTTCACAACTGAGTAGTCTGTTTCTATGCAACTAGGTAGCCTGTTCTGTGCAACTGGGCACCATGATGTGTGCAACTGAAAGTATACACCTAGTTAGATGGGGAGTTGGGGCAGGTAATTACCTGTATGATGAGGTCCTTGAGTACTGCCTGTAGGGCCATTGGGATGAGAAGGCAGTGCACTGCTTGTTGGGCCAGGCAGGGCACTGCTTGTTGGTCCAGGAAGGGGAGGAGGTGGCGGAGCATGCCTTGTAGGGCCAAGAGGTGGAGGGGGTCCTCGAGGGTTGCCATCATCTGATGGCCTTGTAGCAGCAGCCGGTTTTTTTCTTCTTTTTCTTGGACTTGTTTAGGTTGCTGATCTTGGTACGTGCTCCATGCATATGCTTGTATACAATGGCCTGTGCTACATCAGAGCCACTTCCAAACTTGGCAAGTTTCCGAGAATCACATGTCATGTTTCTCTCCCTTATCTGCTTCTTTGATTGAGGAGGCATTTCATCAGGTGGCTCATATCCGGTCCCTGGCGCACTAGGGACAGCAGTAGGTGTCCACCTTCGGAGCATGTACCTTTCTAGTATGACATCAACTCCAAGATGGGTGAACACCTTGAGGATGTGGCAACAAAGCATGCCGTCCTTGTCCATTTAGCAACACTCACACAAATAGGAACCCTCCCCCACCTTTGCCTACACCAAGTAGTTTCGAGAACCATATTTGGCAACAAATTCCTGGTTTGGTCTGAGCTCAAAAATATCAGCACCAACTTGAAACACATTATAATGTCCAATCAGCTCAAACTCTTCTCGGAACTTGCGATAAAGGTCTCTATTGTAGGTTTCGTTGCCTCTCTATTGGGAAGTTGGACCATATCTCAACCTCAAGGTGTTCTGTCCTATAATAATTGGAGCCTTCCTTGGCAAGGATGTGGTTCTGAATTTTTTCCATATTACTTGATGAAGTTCAACATTGAGTTGTGTGGGTTCAGATATCTTTTTAGGACGGCATTGAACCCCTCACTACGCTGTGTAGACTGCAGGAAGGGGGAGAACATGCGTTTGAAGTAGCAGGGCACCCAAGTTAACATGTATTCATACAACTTCTCGAAGTGTGTGTGTGTTATAGCCTCATACTTCATCATTAACCCAGCCCAATTCTGCTCAAACACTTCAAGAGTGAAGCTGAAGTCAACACAGTAGTTGAAATCATCAGACTGAAGGAAATATTCTATAAGGGATATAGAAACACATGTAGTCAAGTTGCAGTTATACAAGATGCGCAAAAACTCCTTTTCATCCGGAGAATTGCCTTGGTGGGATCTCAAGTATTTGGACAACGAAGGTTTGTGCACCAGCGGATGATTGTGGTCACGAACAAAGTGTGTCACCTCCCATCACCCATCTAGCAGCTTCACCAACATTTTTTGCCTTGCATTGAGTCTGTTTTATTGTCTCGCGTTTCTGTTTCTTCTTTTTCTTACTAGGACCAGCCTCCTCTTCAGCAAATATTGGAGGTTCATCTTCCATTTACTCATCACCGTCAACAGATTTTGGATCTGGTATAGGGTCCAGGACAGGAGCAACCTTAGCTCCTTCATCATCGGCTTTGGGCTTCTTGTACTTGTTGCAACAAAACTATTGTTTTACCAATACATTGGTGCGAGTTGTCCGCCTAAAGGTGTTCATCTTGACAGAGAAACCCATCCGTAGGGCATAGCTATTGTAATGATCCTTAGCAGTTTGAAGGTTGTCAAACCTCATGCCAACATAGGGTTCCATGGGCTGAGAACTAGCCTCATCCTCTCCTTCTTCTCCTTGCACAACACCGTCAACAGCACCAGCTCCTAGCTTAGTCTTGGTTGGACCAGGAACATCTGTTGCGGTACCTGTGTCATCAAGAGTATGGCTCTTTGACTGGAAAGACACCACTACAGGGGCACCATGGGTTGATGACTGCCCTGCCGCATTGTCATGGCCCACAGGGTTAGGCCCACGGCTTGGTTGCATGTAGTCAATAGAGCACACACTTTCTGTCCCATAATCAACATTAGCTCCTGGTGATATGCTGGGTTGCTACTAATCCATATCATGAGGAAGCTCATTGAGATGAGGAGGCAACTCATTAAGATCAATCATTTCTTTTTTCTTTTTGCTGCTGCCACACCCCCTGCACATAAAAAAGATGGAAGTGATGTCATCAGTTTAATCAATAGAGTGTTTCAAACAACTTAAAAACTTTTCTATTTTTTTGCTACAACACAATCATAAGCAGTTGCACACTAGTATAACAAGCAGTTGCACACCAGTATAACAATCTTAGTTGCAAAAACTACATGTTTATAGCAGAATCTTTTTTATAACAGGTATGCATTTTTTTGTTTGCATAGAGTGGTTATGTTAGTTGTACAGTTTGCAGTAAATAGGTGGCACAAATAAAGAATATGACTTTTTCTACTTCAACATTTTTCTGACTTTTTACTCTGTTGCTGCAATGATCTGCAGGTTTTCTGTTGGCAAGGGGCTGATTTAGAATTTTTTCTGCACATAATCTGGACACAATTTGATGATACATTTGAGTTGAAAATTGCAGGTGAAAGAAGAAAGAAGATTTGGATGACTGATTATAGATATATGTTTCTTCGCCGTTTCTATTTTTACTTCTAGTATATTGAACATAGAGAGGCGATTTCCTATGCATGGTGGTAGCTACGCACGCATGGTGGCAACTACACACCCTTTGTCATAAGTGCCTTTTTTGATATATGAGATGTCGGGTTTCTTATGGCATTAGCACAAGTGCATTTTTTGTTGTATGGAAATGACCTTTTATCACTTCTGTTGGTCTTTTCTATTACCTTCTTAACACAAGTGCCTTTTCTTTATGTAGAAAGGAATTTTTCTCAGTTCTCTCCGTCTTTTTGTTTTCCTTTTTGGCACAATTGCCTGTTTGCTTGCCCAGCTGGTCCAAAGTCACGATATTTTCATTGTAGAGTTATTTTTGATAGTCCAAAATAATTTATCAAAATAATTGAAGATAAAACTCGGGGCCGTGCGTAGCTACCACCATGGGTAGCAAATTATTTCTGATTAAACATATTTTACACTATAACTTTTCAATAGGTGTGGGACAAGAATATATGTGTGACTATTTTACTATGGTTTGTGGTTTCATTAGCATGGTTTATTTTTCTGTTGCACAAATTGCTGGAGAAGTTGGTATGGATCATTGTGTGGTTTTCACAAAAGTTCTTGTGTTTTTGCTGTCGTACTATAGATTTTTAGTTTTGGCTAGAATACATGTTTCAGTAGGCCAGGATGCATGTTTAGTTGGCTAGGATACATGTTTTTCAGCTCGCCATGATGCATGTTTAGTTTGGCCAGGATGCATGTTCAGTTGCACATTTATGAATTTTTGGTTGCACAGATACTACAGTTTTTAATGTGTTCATTTGCAAACAACAAGTTCAAGTCGGTAGAATGCATGTTTAGTGGCTACAATGCATGTTGAGTTTGGCTAGTATACAAGTTTCAGTTTGGCTATGATGCTTGATATCTGCAGCTCATCCCTATGCTTGATATCCCAACCAAATAGTCATTGTTATTCATTTTTATTGCACATATACTTCAGGTTTTCAAAAGTGTTCACTCACAAAACATCCAGTACATGGGGGGTACAATGCATGTTTTAGTTTGGCTAGCATGCATGCTGAGTTGGCCGAAATACAGGTTCAGTTGGCTGGGATGCATGTTCAGTTGCACATTTATGCATTTTTCGTTGCACATATTTTTTGGACAGTCAATGTGTTCATTTGCAAACAATAACTACAAGTTGGTAGAATGCATGTTTAGTTTTGGCTACAATGCATGCTGAGTTGGCTAGAATCATGTTTTAGTTGGCCAGAAAACATGTTTTAGTCCACTTGTTGAACACATCCAGGGGGAAACTTGGGTGGCATGCATGTTAGAAAACATGTTCAATTTTGTTAAAGTTGGTCTCAAACCATGTTTAGTGTGCAACTAGAAAGATGTGCAACTAAACCTAATGACTTGTGTTTAGCTGCACAGTAAACCAGAAAATTACCAGGATGTAGTGCTTGTGCAACTAAACCTAATGACTTGTATTTAACTGCACATACCAGAAAATAGTAGGCTTGTATCCATGGTTAGTTGCACAGTAATTTGTGGTACTTATTTTCAGTTGTAGACATGATACTCATGGGGTGTGTGATGTGGATAATGGGGTGATGTGCCAGATCCACTTCTTTTTTGAAGCAGCTTCTCCATGGATTTGTGCTAGATCCATGGAGAAGGCGGTTGACATATGAAGTAGAAGAAGGGGGAAGTGAAGAGGGGCCGAGGGGAATTACGTAATGTTGCTGCCTGGTATGGCTTTGACCACCCTGCCCTTAGATCCTTTTTGAAGCATCTTCTTCTACTTTGGGGTTGCCATTCTGGCTGTGTAGGAGGAGGAAGGGCCTTGGATCCCCTTCTTTTGTGGAGAAGAAGAAGGCAGCGTGGGGGTGTGGGAGGGGCTGGGTAGGTACAAATGGCCACGTGGGAGCGCGGGGAGACTTTTCTCTCCTTCTGTTTGGGCCTATCGGGACTGGCTGCTCGATCGAGTGGATTCGGTGGCTGCCTTTCCTTTTCTCGGCCGCAGGGGGGACAGGGGCTTACCTTTTCAGTTCGGCCGCTCGATCGCACTAGTGGGCAGCCGGCCACCCACCTGACATGTCCCAAGATTTATATGCAAATTTCCTAGGTTGTCCTAATTTTTCACAATTTTTGGAGTAGCAGAATTATGGTTGTTGTTCAGATCATTACAGACTGTTCTATTTTTGGCAGATTCTGTTTTAATGCATAGTTTGCTTGTTTTAATGTTTCCATAGCTTGTATTAAGTAATATAAATGGTGGAAATGATAGAGTACAGTAGGCATTATGTGGAAACAATTATGAATCTTGTCTTGGCAGTACCAAAGTTAATGATTTGTCTTTATCATACTAACCTATCTCACGAAGTTCTGTTAAGTTTTGTGTGATTGGAGTTTTCAAGTTTTGGGTGAGATATCGATATGAGGAGAATAAGGAGTGGAAATACATTAAGCTTGGGGATGCCCAAGGCACCCTAAGGTAATATTCAAGGAAGATCCAAGAAACTAAGCTTGGGGATGCCCCGGAAGGCATCCCCTCTTTCATCTTCAACATTATCGGTAACCTCACTTGGAGCTATATTTTTATTTGTCACATGATATGTGTTTTGCTTGGAGAGTCATTTTCTTTTATTTAGATTTGCTCAATTTTATTTAGAGCAATACTTTGCATCTTTTATTTCAATAAAAATGTCAAGTATAGCGTTTACCATGCTTATTTTGCAAGTCTATATGTTGCTATTTAAAAACCAGAAAGTTTTCTCTTATGTTTTGAATATTCGTGAATAGTAAGGACATGATAAAATCTTGAAATTTTTACACAAGTAGTAACAACAAATTATCTACAATGAGGTATTTTTTCAGAATTTTGGGAGTTACAGAAGTACGATTCCTCTTGCATTCTTTCCAGACTGTTCTATTTAGTCAGATTGTTGTTATGTTTGCATTGTTTGCTTGTTTAATGATTCTATTTGAGGATAGGAGTGTTAAATATGCAGATTCATTTAGTAGGAAATATCAACTTATAATTTTAGTGATTTTCTACCATAGAGAATGATAAGGTTTTGTATGGATTTATACTAACTTATCTCACGAGTTCTTGTTGAGTCTTGTGTGGATGAAGCTTTTAAGATTTAGGGAAACCGCGATATGAAAGGAATTAAGGAGACACAAAAGCTCAAGCTTGGGGATTCCCAAGGCATCCCAAGTTAATATTTCAAGAAGTATCAAGCATCTAAGCTTGGGGATGCCCCGGTTGGCATCCCACCTTTCTTCTTCAACAATGATCGGTCGGTTTTGGTTGAGCCTAAGTTTTTGCTTCTTCACATGATATGTGCTATACTTGCAATGTAATTTTATTTTGCTTTGCTTGCTGTTTGAATAAAATATTAAGATATGAAATTTTTAAATGAGAGAGATCCTTCACATAGCTACATAATTATTCAACTGCTCATTGATCTTCACTTATATCTTTTTGGAGTAGTTTGTCATTTACTCTCGTGCTTCACTTATATCCTATGAGTAAATGGTTGAATGAATTGAATATCATAAATCTGAATTTATATATGTTTCATATGCTTATACCATGGGGAGTAATGACTTCACATATAAGAAGTAGAGGTGGTAAATTTATTGAAAGTTAGCAAACATAGTATTGGTCACTTGAACAATTCATGAAATAATATTGAAGGAAGAGAGATTTCACATATAAATATACTATCTTGGACACCTTCTATGATTGTGAAACCCATTAATTATTTTCAAACTTGAGCAAATTAGTTGAAGTTGAACAAGGAAGACAACTTAATGAGTTATGTTTGGGTATATTTGTATAGAGGTTATATTGTTATGGATCCTCCAACATGTGGTGCTTGCTTTTTAGAATCTTTTGCTGGCCAAAATTTCTATACTAAGTGGGAATACTGCTTGTGCATCCAAAATCCTTGAACCAAGTTTCTTCTATGAGTGTCCACCATATCAACCTATATGTGGTATTTACTTGCCGTTCCAAGTAAATTTGCATGTGCAAAACTCTAAACCTTCAAATAATAATCTGTTTTGTATGCCCGAATCGCTCATGTAGCGACTAGGGGCTGTGAGTATCTTCCATGTTAGGTGGGTTATTCTCACGATGAGTGGAATCCGCTCATCATTCGTGAGAAAATGGCTGGTGACCGGATGCCCAGTTCCATGCTCAAATCAATCAAAATATAATTGCAAACAAAACTCCCCCAGGATTGTTGATAGTTGGACGGTACCCGTTGTTTCGGACCAGCCGTGGAATGTGCTTATTAGTCGTGGGGGAGTAAAAACTTTACCATTCTGTTTGGAAACCGCCTATTATGTATCTAGCATGGAAGATAGTGAGAACTCTTGGTTGTTATGTTGACAATGAAAGCATACCTCTCAAAATTATGTTCATCTCTGCTTTAAAAGCTTCGAGCTCTGGCACCTCTGCAAATCCCTGCTTCCCTCTATGAAAGGCCTATCCTTTACTTTTATGCAAGAGTCGGTAGTATTCCTTCTCATTCCAACCTACTATTTAGTTGGAAAGCATCATGTGATGGTGAAAGATCTAAGCATATATGGCCAATCAAATATATTTGATCATGAATTATTATTGTTGACAATTATCTATATGATAAGTAAGTTGGGAGGTGAAACATTAAGCCGCTATCTTTCTCTGTGTTCAATGGATGCTATTTGTTCTAAAAATATGCTTTGAGTGGTAGCAATCATGGAAGACTATATGATAGTTGAGTATGTGGGATTTGCTAAATCAAAGCTCTTACATAGACCCTTCCTGAAAATAAGATGAATTGCAATTGTTTGATGACTGAGAACCTAGTTTGTTAGTTTTCAAGAAAGTTTATGATCTATGCTTTAACATGTGAATAGCTTGCTACTTGATCATGAGAAGTTTTATGAGATGAGCTACTGTTATGATATATAATGATGCTAGAAAAAATGATTGAAATTAACATTGATCAAACTTGTGCACTTGCTAGCATTCACAATGCATAAATTATTTATTTTATCATTTACCTACTCGAGGATGAGCAGGAATTAAGCTTGGGGATGCTGATACGTCTCCAACGTATCTATAATTTATGAAGTATTCATGCCATGTTTACTACAATTCTATATGATTTTGGTATGATTTGACTAGAACTAAACTGGACTAACGCTGTCTTCAGCAGAACTACTGTGGTGTTGTTTTTTGTGCAGAAATAGAAGTTCTCGGAACGAGCTGCAAAATTACGGAGAATATTTTTGAAAAAATATAAAAAATACTGGAACGAAAAAATATCAAAGAGGAGTCCCGGGGCAACCACAAGGGTGGGGGTGTCCCTCCTAGGGCGCCCTTGCCTTGTCCTCGCCTTGTGGCCCCCTTGACTTGTCCCCGACGCCAACACCTCCTATAAATCCAAAAACCTCCATAAATAAACCTAGATCAGGAGTTCCGCCGCCACAAGCCTCTATAGCCACGAAAAACCAATCGGGAGCCTGTTCTGGCACCCTATCGGAGGGGGAAACCATCATCGGAGGTCATCTTCATCATCCCGATGCTCTCCATGACGAGGAGAGAGTAGTTCACCCTCGGCGCTGAGGGTATGTACCAGTAGCTATGTGTTTGATCTCTCTCTCTCTCTCTCTCGTGTTCTTGATATGGCACGATCTTGATGTACCGCGAGCTTTGTTATTATAGTTGGATCATATGGTGTTTCTCCCCCTCTACCTTCTTGTGATGAATTGATTTTTACCTTTGAGGTTTCATTATTATCGGATTGAATACTATTATGGATTTGAAAACACTTGATGTATGTCTTGCATGGGATACCCATGGTGACAATGGGGTGTTCTATTGATTCACTTGATATATGTTTTGGCACTCAACTCGCGGATTCTCGAGGTGACATTGGGGTAATCAATGCATAGGGTTGATGCACGTTTCGTCCTTATTTCTCTGGTAGGAATCTTGGGGCACTCTTTAAGGTTCTTTATGTTGGATTGAATATTATGAATCTGAAGTTGTTTGATGCATATCATATAATTGACCCACGGATACTTGTGGTGACATTGGAGTATCTAGGTGACATTAGGGTTGATTGATGTGTGTCATATGGTGTTATTTTACTACAAACTCTAGGGTTGTTTGTGACACTTATAGGAATAGCTCAATGGATTGATCAGAAAGAATAACTTTGAGGTGGTTTCGTACCCTACAAGCAATTTCATCTTATGTTCTCCGCGATAGGAACTTTGGAGTGACTTTTATCGCACGTTGAGGGATTGCCATATGATCTAATTGTTGGAGAACACAATATTTCAAAAAAATCCTACGATCATGCAAGATCTATCTAGGAGATGCATAGCAACGAGAGGGGAGAGTGTGTCTACGTACCCTCGTAGACCGAAAGCGGAAGGGTTGAGTAACGCGGTTGATGTATTCGAACATCTTCGTGATCCAACCGATCAAGTACAAAACGCACGACACCTCCACGATCTGCACACGTTCAGCTCGGTGACGTCCCTCGAACTCTAGATCCAGCTGAGGCCGAGGGAGAGTTTTGTCAGCACGATGGCGTGGTGACGGTGATGATGAAGTTACCGATGCAGGGCTTCGCCTAAGCACTATGACAATATGACCGAGGTGGAAATCTGTGGAGGGGGCACCGCACATGGCTAAGAAATCAACTTGTGTGTCTATGGGGTGCCCCCCTCCCCGTATATAAAGGAGGGGAGGAGGAGGAGGGCCGGCCACAAGGGGCGCGCCCAAAGGGGGGATTCCTACTCCTAGTAGGAGTAGGTTTCCCCCTTTCCTAGTCCATGTAGGAGAAGAAGGAAGGAGAGGAGAGGGAGAAGGAAAGAGGGGGGCGCCGCCCCCTCTCTAGTCCAATTCGGACCAGCCCATGGGGGGCGCGTGGCCTCCCCTTGTGTCCCTTCTCTCCTTTCCACCAAGGCCCATGAAGGCCCAATACTTCCCCCAGCGAATTCCCGTAACTCTCCGGTACTCCAAAAAATACCCGAACCAGTCAGAACCTTTCCGATGTCCGAATATAGCCTTACAATATATCGATCTTTATGTCTCGACCATTTTGAGACTCCTAATCATGTCCGTGATCTCATCCGGGACTCCTAACAACCTTCGGTACATCAAATCACATAAACTCATAATACCAATCGTCATCGAACGTTAAGCGTGCACACCCTACGGGTTTGAGAACTATGTATACATGACCAAGACACATCTCCGGTCAATAACCAATAGCGGAACCTAGATGCTCATATTGGTTCCTACATATTCTACGAAGATCTTTATCGGTCAAACTGCATAACAACATATGTTGTTCTCTTTATCATCGGTATGTTACTTGCCCAAGATTTGATCGCGGTATCATCATACCTAGTTCAATCTCGTTCCTGGCAAGTCTCTTTACTCGTTCTGTAATGCAACATCCCACAACTAACTCACTAGTCACATTGCTTGCAAGGCTTATAGTGATGTGCATTACTGAGAGGGCCCAGAGATACCTCTCCGATAATCGGAGTGAAAAATCCTAATCTCGGTCTATGCCAACTCAACAAACACCATCGGAGACACCTGTAGAGCATCTTTATAATCACCCAGTTACGTTGTGACGTTTGATAGCACACTAGGTGTTCCTCCGGTATTCGGGAGTTGCATAATCTCATAGTCATAGGGACATGTATAAGTCATGATGAAACCAATAGCAATAAAACTAAACAATCATTTATGCTAAGCTATCAGATGGGTCTTGTCCATCACATCATTCTCTAATGATGTGATCATGTTCATCAAATGACAACACATGTCTATGGTTAGGAAACTTAACCATCTTTGATTAACGAGCTAGTCAAGTAGAGGCATACTAGGGACAATCTGTTTTGTCTATGTATTCACACATGTACTAAGTTTCCGGTTAATACAATTCTAGCATGAATAATAAACGTTTATCATGATATAAGGAAATATAAATAACAACTTTATTATTGCCTCTAGGGCATATTTCCTTCAGTCTCCCACTTGCACTAGAGTTAATAATCTAGTTCACATCGCCATGTGATTTAACACCAATAGTTCACATCTTTATGTGATTAGTTCACATCTCCATGTGACTAATACCCAAAGGGTTTACTAGAGAAAATAATCTATTTCACATGCTATGTGATTAACATCCAAAGAGTGATCATGTTTTGCTTGTGAGAGAAGTTTAGTCAACGGGTCTGCCACATTCAGAGCCATATGTATTTTGCAATTTTCTATGTCTACAATGTTCTACATGGAGCTACTCTAGCTAATCGCTCCCACTTTCAATATGTATCTAGATCGATACTTAGTGTCGTCCAGATCAGTGTCAAAGCTTGCATTGACGTAACTCCTTACGACGAACTCTTTGTCACCTCCATAACCAAGAAACATTTCCTTATTCCACTAAGGATAATTTTGATCGCTGTTCAGTGATCCACTCCTGGATCACTATTGTACCCTCTTGCCAAACTCATGGTGAGGTACACAATAGGTCTGGTACACATCATAGCATAGTTTATAGAACCTATGACTGAGGCATAGGGAATGACTTTTCATTCTCTTTCTATTTTCTGCCGTGGTTGGGTTTTGAGTCTTTACTCAACTTCACACCTTGCAACACAGGCAAGAACTCCTTCTTTGACTGTTCCATTTTGAACTACTTCAAAAATTTGCCAAGGTATGTACTCATTGAAAACAATTATCAAGCGTCTTGCTCTATATCTATAGATCTTGATGCTCAATATGTAAGCAGCTTCACCAAGGGCTTTCTTTGAAAAACTCCTTTCAAATACTCCTTTATGCTTTCTAGAAAATTCTACATTATTTCCTATCAACAATATGTCATGCACATATACTTGTCAGAAATGTTGTAGTGCTCCCACTCACTTTCTTGTAAATACAGGCTTCATCGCAAGTCTGTATAAAAATATATGCTTTGATCAACTCATCAAAGCGTATATTCCAACTTCGAGATGTTTGCACCAGTCCATAGATGGATCGCTGGAGCTTGCACAATTTGTTAGCACCTTTAGGGTTGACAACACTGTCTTGTGTTGGGGAACGTAGTAATAATTCAAAATTTTCCTACGTGTTACCAAGATCAATCCAGGAGATGATAGCAACGAGAGAGAGAGAGAGGTAGTGCATATTCATACCCTTGAAGATCGCTAAGCGGAAGCGTTACAAGAACGCGGTTGATGGAGTCGTACTCGCGGCGATTCAAATCGCAGAAGATCCGATCTAGCACCAAACGGACGGCGCCTCCACGTTCAACACACATACAGCCCGGGGACGTCTCCTCCTTCTTTATCCAGCAAGGGGAGAGGAGAAGTTGAGGGAGAACTCCAGTAGCACGATGGCGTGGTGATGGAGTAGCTCGTGGTTCTCCGGCAGGGCTTTGCCAAGCACTACGGAAGAGGAGGAGGAGTTGGAGAGGGGGAGGGCTGCGCCAGGGGAAGGGTCACAGCTGCCCTCCCACCCCCTCACTATATATAGGGGGAAGGGAAGAGGGGGAGGCGCCCTAGGGTTTCCCCTAGGGGGCGGCGGCCACGACAAATTGGATCTCCCTAGGAAAACCCTAGGGAGACTTGCCCCCCAAGCCAAGCAGGTGGAGGCTTGCCTCCCAAGCCATATGGAGGCTCCCCACCTCCCCAAGTAACGTGGTAAAAGGGTGTGGGGGCGCACAACCCCTTAGTGGGCTGGTTTGCCCCCTCCCCTTGGCCCATGAGGCCCTGCAACACTTGTCGGGGCTCCCGAAACACCTTTCGGTCATGCTGGCCATAGCCTGGTACCCCCGGAACACTTTAGGACTCCAATACCCTTCGTCCAATATATCGATCTTCACCTCCGGACCATTTTGGAACTCCTCGTGATGTCCAGGATCTCATCCAGGACTCCGAACTACCTTCGGTAACTACATACAATTTCCCATAACAACTCTAGCGTCACCAAACCTTAAGTGTGTAGACCCTACGGGTTCGGGAACCATGCAGACATGACCGAGACACCTCTCCGGCCAATAACCAATAGCGGGATCTGGATAGCCATGTTGTCTCCCACATGTTCCATGATGATCTCATCGGATGAACCACGATGTCGAGGATTCAATCAATCACGTATGCAATTCCCCTTGTCTATCAGTATGTTACTTGCCCGAGATTCGATCGTCGGTATCCCCATACCTCTTTTAATCTCATTACCGGCAAGTCTCTTTACTCGTTCCGTAAAGCATGATCCCGTGACTAACTCCTTAGTCACATTGAGATCATTATGATGATGCATTACCGAGTGGGCCCAGAGATACCTCTCCGTCATACGGAGTGACAAATCCCAGTCTCGATTCGTGCCAACCCAACAGACACTTTCAGAGATACTTGTAGTGCATCTTTATAGCCACCCAGTTATGTTGTGACGTTTGGTACACCCAAAGAATTCCAATGGTATCCGGGAGTTACATAATCTCATGTTCTGAGGAAATGATACTTGACATTAGAAAAGCTCTAGCAAACGAACTACACGATCTTGTGCTATGCTTAGGATTGGGTCTTGTCCATCACATCATTCTCCTAATTATGTGATCCCGTTATCAACGACATCCAATGTCCATGGTTAGGAAACCATAACCATCTATTGATCAACGAGTTAGTCAACTAGAGGCTTACTAGGGACATGTTGTGGTCTATGTATTCACACATGTATTACGGTTTCCGGTTAATACAATTATAGCATGAACAATAGACAATTATCATGAAAAAGGAAATATAATAATAACCATTTTATTATTGCCTCTAGGGCATATTCCCAACAGTCTCCCACATGCACTAGAGTCAATAATCAGTTCACATCGCCATGTGATTAACACTCATAGTTCACATCGCCATGTGACTAATACCCAAAGATTTTACTAGAGTCAATAATCTAGTTCACATCGCCATGTGATTAACACCCAAGAGTTTACTAGAGTGATACATCTCCAATGTATCTATAATTTTTGATTCCTCCATGCTATATTATCTACTGTTTTGGACTATATTGGGCTTTATTTTCCACTTTTATATTATTTTTGGGACTAACCTATTAACCGGAGGCCCAACCCAGAATTGTTGTTTTTTGCCTATTTCAGTGTTTCAGATAAACAGAATATCAAACGGAGTCCAAACAGAATAAAATCTTCGGGAACGTGATTTTCTCACCGAACGTGATCCAGGAGACTTGGACCCTACTGCAAGGGATCAAATAGGATGTCATGAGGGTGGGGGGCGCCCCCCCCCCTAGGGCGCGCCCCCCTGCCTCGTGGGCCCCTCGATGCTCCACCGACGTACCCCTTCCTCCTATATATACACACGTACACCCAAACGATCAGAACAGGAGCCAAAAACCTAATTCCACTGCCGCAACTTTATGTATCCACGAGATCCCATCTTGGGGCATGTTCCGGAGCTCCGCCGGAAGAGGGTCGTCATCACGGAGGGCTTCTACATCATCATAGCCTCTCCGATGAAGTATGAGTAGGTTACCTCAGACCTTCGGGTCCATAGTTAGTAGCTAGATGGCTTCTTCTCTCTCTTTGAATCTCAATACAAAGTTCTCCCCCTCTCTCGTGGAGATATATTCGATGTAATCTTCTTTTTGCGGTGTGTTTGTTGAGATCGATGAATTGTGGGTTTATGATCAAGTATATCTATGAATAATATTTGAATATTTTCTGAATTGTTTTACGTATGATTGGTTATCTTCGCAAGTCTCTTCGAATTATCCGTTTGGTTTGGCCAACTAGATTGGTAGTTCTTGCCATGGGAGAAGTGCTTAGCTTTGGGTTCGGTCTTGCAATGTCCTTACCCAGTGACAGAAGGGGCAGCAAGGCAAGTATTGTATCATTGCCATCGAGGATAACAAGATGGGGTTTATTTCATATTGCATGAATTTATCTCTCTACATCATGTCATCTTGCTTAAGGCGTTACTCTGTTTTTAACTTAATACTCTAGATGCATGCTGGATAGCGGTCGATGAGTGGAGTAATAGTAGTAGATGCAGAATCGTTTCGATCTACTTGTCACGGACGTGATGCCTATATACATGATCATGCCTAGATATTCTCATAATTATGCTCAATTCTATCAATTGCTCAACAGTAATTTGTTCACCCACCGTAGAATACTTATGCACTTGAGAGAAGCCACTAGTGAAACCTATGGCCCTCGGGTCTATTCTCATCATATCAATCTCCATCACTTTAATATTGTTTTGCTTTTTACTTTGCCTTTAGTTTTTACTTTGCATCTTTATATCAAAAATACCAAAAATATTATATCTATCAGATCTCACTCTCGTGAGTGACCGTGAAGGGCTTGACAACCCCTAATCGCGTTGGTTGCGAGTAGCTATCGCTTTGTGCAGGTACGAGGGACTTGAGCGTGGGCTCCTACTGGATTGATACCTTGGTTCTCAAAAATTGAGGGAATTACTTACGCTACTCTGCTGCATCATCCCTTCCTCTTCGGGGAAAACCAACGCAAGCTCAAGACGTAGCAAGAAGGATTTCTGGCGCCGTTGCCGGGGAGTCTACGCAAAAAGTCAATATACCAAGTACCCATCACAATCCCTATCTCTTGCATTACATTATTTGTCCTTTGCCTCTCGTTTTCCTCTCCCCCTAATTCACCCTTGCCGTTTTATTCGCCCTCTCTCTCTCTATCCTCCCTCTCTGCTTGCCTCTTTATTTGCTTGTGTGTTAGTTTGTTTGCCTGCTTGTCGTTATGTCTAAAACTGGGGAAGTTATCGCCAATTTGGGCGATAACAATATCATGGAAAATTCTGATACTCATGCTAAAGAACCTACCATCTTTCATACAAAAAAATTCTGTGTTGGTAGTGGTAATATTATTGGAAAAGGAGTTATTCAAGATTTATTTACTTGTGCCAGTGCTTTACCTTCTATGGGTAGTTCTATCCTTCACAAAACTAGTAGTCTTGCGGACGCTATTGCCATGCTTGTAGTTGAACTTGAAAGACAATTCATGCACATGCATCCTTCTATACAAAGGATTTTTCTGGAATTTTCTAATATTGAGCATTCTTCTGTTAAGCATGTCGCTACTATCTTTTTGGCTCATGAGTTTAGATTCATAATAAGAGAAGCCAAAGAAATCTTTGCGCATTATAGGGTGGACACTTGTCGTCCTCCCATAGAGGCTATCCTCTTTGATCAAGAAGAAATAATGTGTTTTCAATCTCTAGATTATGTTGCTTTCAATGAAAATCTTAGAAGAAAGGTTCCTACCAATGTTTTAGTTGATAGAATTTCTGATCTTAATGATGATTTGGATATTCAAAATAATGAACTAGGATATTCTCTTGAATATAGGCTCACAAAGTTCTGTCAAAAGAATGCTTATAATGATGAATTGGTGGTGCATTATCAAGGACCAAAGGAGGAACCTATACCTCCCAAGGTTGATCTTGGGGAATTTTGTCCCATTAAATTTAATCCTTTTGATTACTTTTGCTTGCCTCAAAGAAAACTTGCTGCCAAACATAGAGAATATGAAATGAGTTTCACCAATCTATCTTATTACTATGGCGATACCTAGATCTATCCTCGCTTTTATGCCTAGCTAGGGGCGTTAAACGATAGCGCTTGTTGGGAGGCAACCCAATTTTATTTTTATTCCTTGCCTTTTGCTCCTGTTTAGTAATAAATAAATTATTTAGCCTCTGTTTTTTTTGTGTTTTTTTGTGTTTAATTAGTGTTTGTGCCAAGTAGAGCCGTTGGGAAGACTTGGGGAAAGTCTTGTTGAACTTGCTGTAAAAAAACAGAAACTTTAGCGCTCACGAGAAATGCTGTCATTTTTATTTTAATAGTGATATTTAGTTAATTCTTTTTGCAGATGATTAATAGATAAATTCCTCACGTCCAGAAATTTATTTTCGAATTTTTGGGGTTCCAGATCTTGCTCTAGCTACAGATTACTACAGACTGTTCTGTTTTTGACAGATTCTGTTTTTCGTGTGTTGTTTGCTTATTTTGATGAATCTATGGCTAGTAAAATAGTTTATAATCCATAGATAAGTTTGAATACAGTAGGTTTAACACCAATATAAATAAATAATGAGTTCATTACAGTACCTTGAAGTGGTCTTTTGTTTTCTTTCGCTAACGGAGCTCACGAGTTTTCTATTTTGAGTTTTGTGTTGTGAAGTTTTCAAGTTTTGGGTGAATTCTTTTGATGGATCATGGAACAAGGAGTGGCAAGAGCCTAAGCTTGGGGATGCCCATGGCACCCCCAAGATAATCCAAGTACACCAAAAAGTCAAAGCTTGGGGATGCCCCGGAAGGCATCCCCTCTTTTCGTCCACTTCCATCGGTAATTTACTTGGAGCTATATTTTTATTCACCAACATGATATGTGTTTTGCTTGGAGCGTCTTGTATTATTTGTGTCTTTGTTTGTTAGTATGCCACAATCATCCTTGCTGTACACACCTTTTGAGAGAGCCATACATGAATTAAAATTTGATAGAATACTCTATGTGCTTCACTTATATCTTTTGAGCTAGATAGTTTTGCTCTATGTGCTTCACTTATATCTTTTGAGCTAGATAATTTTGCTCTATGTGCTTTACTTATATCTTTTGAGCGTTATAATTTTGCTCTATGTGCTTCACTTAGATCTTTTAGAGCACGGTGGTGGATTCGTTTTAAAGAAACTATTGATTTCTCATGCTTCACTTAAATTAATTTGAGAGTCTCTTAATAGCATGGTAATTTGCCTAATAATAATATGCTTGGTATTCAAGATTTGTGAAACTTTCTTTTGAGTGTGTTGAATACTAAGAAAAGATTGAAGCATGATAATTGTTTTGAGATATGGAGGTGATAATATTAAAGTCATGCTAGTTGAGTAGTTGTGAATTTAAAGAATACTTGTGTTGAAGTTTGTGATTCCCGTAGCATGCACGTATGGTGAACCGTTATGTGATGAAGTCAGAGCATGATTTATTTATTGATTGTCTTCCTTATGAGTGGCGGTCGGGGATGAGCGATGGTCTTTTCCTACCAATCTATCCCCCTAGGAGCATGCGCGTAATACTTTGCTTTGATAACTTCTAGATTTTTGCAATAAGTATATGAGTTCTTCATGACTAATATTGAGTCCATGGATTATACGCACTCTCACCCCTCCACCCTTGCTAGCCTCTCTAATACCGCGCAACTTTCGCCGGTATCATACACCTACCATATACCTTCCTCAAAACAGCCACCATACCTACCTATTATGGCATTTCCATAGCCATTCCGAGATATATTGTGATGCAACTATCCACCATCTAGTTCATCATGACACATCCATCATTGTCATATTGCTTAGCATGATCATGTAGTTGACATAGTATTTGTGGCAAAGCCACCGTTCATAATTCTTTCATACTTGTCACTCTTGATTCATTGCATATCCCGGTACACCGCTGGAGGCATTCATATAGAGTCATACTTTGTTTTAGTATCGAGTTGTAATCATTGAGTTGTAAATAAATAGGAGTGTGATGATCATCATTCAATAGAGCATTGTCCCAAAAAAAGGCCAAAGAAAAAAAAAAGAAGGCCCAAAAAAAGGGGCAATGCTACTATCCTTTTTTTCCACACTTGTGCTTCAAATTAGCACCATGATATAGCGAGTCTCATATATTGTGCTTCAAAGTAGCACCATGTTCTTCATATAGAGAGTCTCATATGTTGTCACTTTCATATACTAGTGGGAATTTTATGTTATAGAACTTGGCTTGTATATTCCAATGATGGGCTTCCTCAAATTGCCCTAGGTCTTCGTGAGCAAGCAAGTTGGATGCACATCCACTAGTTTATTTTGTTGAGCTTTCATACATTTATAGCTCTAGTGCATCCGATTCATGACAATCCCTACTCACTCACATTGATATCTATTGATGGGCATCTCCATAGCCCGTTGATACGCCTAGTTGATGTGAGACTATCTTCTCCTTTTTGTTTTCTCCACAACCACCATTCTATTCCACCTATAGTGCTACATCCATGGCTCACGCTCATGTATTGCGTGAAGATTGAAAAAGTTTTGAAAAAGTTAGAGTATGAAACAATTGCTTGGCTTGTCATCGGGGTTGTGCATGATTTAAATACTTTGTGTGGGGAAGATGGAGCATAGCCAGACTATATGATTTTGTAGGGATAACTTTCTTTGGCCATGTTATTTTGAGAAGACATAATTGCTTTGTTAGTATGCTTGAAGTATCATTATTTTCTATGTCAATATAAACTTTTGTCTTGAATCTTTCTAATCTGAGTATTCATACCACAATTAAGAAGATTTGCATTGAAATTATGCCAAGTAGCACTCCGCATCAAAAATTCTCTTTTTATCATTTACCTACTCGAGGACGAGCAGGAATTAAGCTTGGGGATGCCTGATACGTCTCCAACGTATCTATAATTTTTGATTGCTCCATGCTATATTATATACTGTTTTGGACTATATTGGGCTTTATTTTCCACTTTTATATTATTTTTGGGACTAACCTATTAACCGGAGGCCCAGCCCAGAATTGCTGTTTTTTTTCCTTTTTCAGTGTTTCGGATAAACGGAATATCAAACGGAGTCCAAACGGAATAAAATCTTCCGGAACGTGATTTTCTCACCGAACGTGATCCAGGAGACTTGGACCCTACTGGAAGGGTTCAAAGAGGAGGTCACGAGGGCGGGGGCCCCCTAGGGCGCGCCCCTGCCTCGTGGGCCCCTCGGTGCTCCACCGACATACTCCTTCCTCCTATATATACACACGTACCCCCAAACGATCAGAACAGGAGCCAAAAACCTAATTCCTCCGCTGCAACTTTCTGTATCCACGAGATCCCATCTTGGGGCCTGTTCCGGAGCTCCGCCGGAAGAGGGCCGTCATCACGGAGGGCTTCTACATCATCATAGCCTCTCCGATGAAGTGTGAGTAGTTTACCTCAGACCTTTGGGTCCATAGTTAGTAGCTAGATGGCTTCTTCTCTCTCTTTGAATCTCAATACAAAGTTCTCCCCCTCTCTCGTGGAGATCTATTCGATGTAATCTTCTTTTTGCGGTGTGTTTGTTGAGATCGATGAATTATGGGTTTATGATCAAGTCTATCTATGAATAATATTTGAATCTTTTCTGAATTCTTTTATGTATGATTGGTTATCTTTGCAAGTCTCTTCGAATTATCCGTTTGGTTTGGCCAACTAGATTGGTAGCTCTTGCCATGGGAGAAGTGCTTAGCTTTGGGTTCGATCTTGCGGTGTCCTTACCCAGTGACAGAAGGGGCAGCAAGGCACATATTGTATCGTTGCCATCGAGGATAACAAGATGGGGTTTATTTCATATTGCATGAATTTATCTCTCTACATCATGTCATCTTGCTTAAGGCGTTACTCTGTTTTTAACTTAATACTCTAGAAGCATGCTGGATAGCGGTCGACGAGTGGAGTAATAGTAGTAGATGCAGAATCGTTTCGATCTACTTGTCACGGATGTGATGCCTATATACATGATCATGCCTAGATATTCTCATAATTATGCTCAATTCTATCAATTGCTCAACAGTAATTTGTTCACCCACCGTAGAATACTTATGCTCTTGAGAGAAGGCACTAGTGAAACCTATGGCCCCCGGTTCTATTCTCATCATATCAATCTCCATCACTTTAATATTGTTTTGCTTTTTTACTTTGCCTTTACTTTTTACTTTGCATCTTTATATCAAAAATACCAAAAATATTATATCTATCCGATCTCACTCTCGTAAGTGACCGTGAAGGGCTTGACAACCCCTAATCAGGTTGGTTGCGAGTAGCTATCGCTTTGTGCAAGTGCGAGGGACTTGAGCATGGGCTCCTACTGGATTGATACCTTGGTTCTCAAAAACTGATTGAAATACTTACGCTACTCTGCTGCATCATCCCTTCCTCTTCGGGGAAAACCAACGCAAGCTCAAGACGTAGCATAGAGTCAATAATCTAGTTCACATCACCATGTTATTAACACTCAATGAGTTCTAGGGTTTGATCATGTTATGCTTACAAGAGAGGTTTTAGTCAACGGGTCTACAACATTCAGATCTGTGTGTTCTTCGCAAATCTCTATTCCATATTGTAGATGTTGCTACTATGCTCCACTTGGAGCTATTCCAAATGCTTGCTCCACTATACGTATCCGGTTTGCTACTCAGAGTCATCCGGATAGGTGTTAAAGCTTGCATCAACGTAAACCTTTACGCCGAACTCTTCATCAACTCCATAATCGAGAAATATTTCCTTATTCCTAAGGACAATTTTGACCATTGTCCAATGATCCACTCCTGGATCACTCTTATACTCCCTTGCCAGACACGTGGCAAGGCACATCGTGGTACACATCATGGCATATCGTATAGAGCCTATGGCTAAGGCATAGGGGACGAATTTCGTCCTTTCTCTTTCTTCTGCCATGGTTGAGCTTCAAGTCTTAACTTCACACCTTACAACTCAGGCAATAACTCCTTCTTTGACTGATCCATCTTGAACTCCTTCAAGATCATGTCAATGTATGTGCTCTGTGAAGGTCTTATCAGGCGTCTTGATCTATCTTTATAGACCTTGATACCCAACATGTAAGCAGTTTTGCACAGGTCTTTCTTTCGAAAACTCCATTCAAATAACCCTTTATGCTTTCCTGAAATTCTACATCATTTCTGATCAACAATATGTCATCCACATATACCTATCAGAAATGTTGTCGTGCTCCCACTCACTTTCTTGTAAAAAATACAAGTATCTTGCAAACTTTGTATAAACCCAGAAAGCTTTGATCACCTCATCAAAGCATATGATCCAACTCCGAGATGCTTGCTCCAGTCCATAGAAGGACCGCTGGAGTTTGCATACCTTTTAGCATCCTTATGATTGACAAAAACCTTTTGGTTGTATCACATACAGCCTTTCCTCACGGAGACCGTCAAGGAAACTTTGTTTTGACATCCATCTACCAGATTTCGTAAATGAAAAATGCAGCAATTGCTAACACAATTTTAACAGACTTTAGCATCGCTATGATTGAGAAAAGTCTCATCACAGACAACTCCTTGAACTTGTCGGGAACTTCTTTGAGACAAGTCGAGCTTCATAAATGGTGACATTACCATCAGCGTCTGTCTTCTTCTTAAAGATCCATTTATTCTCAATGGCTTGCCGATCATCGGACAAGTCCACCAAAGTCCATAATTTGTTCTTATACATGGATCCTATCTTGGATTTCATGGCTCCTAGCCATTTGTTGGAATCCGGGCCCACCATCGCCTCTCCATAGCTCATAGGTTCATCGTTGTCCAACAACATGACCTTTAAGACAGGGTTACCACTCAGAAGTTGTACACACCCTTGACGACCTACAAGGTTCGATAGTAACTTGGTCTGAAGCTCCATGATCATCATCATTAGCTTTCTCTTCAACTGAGGTAGGTGCCATAGAAACATCTTTATGCTCTGCGCTACTCTCTGGTTGAAGTAAAGGTTCAACAACCTCATCAAGTTCTATCTTCCTCGCACTCAATTCTTTCGAGAGAAACTCTTTCTCGAGAAAGGACCTGATCTCGGCGACAAACACTTTGCCCTCAGATCTGAGATAGAAGGTATACCCAATCGTCTTGTTTGGGTATTCTATGAAGATACAATTTTCCACTTTGGGTTCGAGCTTTTTCTGACCGAAGCCTATCGACATAAGCATCGTAGCCCCAAACCTTAGGAAACAACAACTTTGGTTTCTTGCCAAACCATAGTGTTGGGGAACGTAGTAATTTCAAAAATTTCCTATGCACACGCAAGATCATGGTGATGCATAGCAACGAGAGAGGAGAGTGTTGTCTACGTACCCTCGTAGACCGAAAGCGGAAGCGTTAGCACAACGCGGTTGATGTAGTCGTACGTCTTCACGGCCCGACCGATCAAGCACCGAAACTACGACACCTCCAGTTCTAGCACACGTTCAGCTCGATGACGATCCTCGGGCTCCGATCCAGCAGAATGTCAGGGAAGAGTTCCGTCAGCACGACGGCGTGGTGACGATCTTGATGTTCTACCATCGCAGGGCTTCGCCTAAGCACCGCTACAATATTATCGAGGATTATGGTGGAAGGGAGCACTGCACACAGCTAAGATATCAATGATCAATTGTTGTGTCTTTGGGGTGCCCCCCTGCACCCGTATATAAAGGAGCAAGGGAGGAGGAGGCCGGCCCAAGGAGGGGGCGCGCCAAGTGTGGAGTCCTACTAGGACTCCCTAGTCCTAGTAGGATTCCACCTCCCATATGGAATAGGAAAAGAGGAAGGGAAAAGGAGAAGGAAGGAAGGGGGCGCCCCCCTTCCCTAGTCCAATTCGGACCAGACCAAGGGGAGGGGTGCGGCCAACCTTGAGGCCCTTTTCCTTCTTTCCCGTATGGCCCAATAAGGCCCAATACGTATTCCCGTAACTCTCCGGTACTCCGAAAAATACCCGAATCACTCGGAACCTTTCCGATGTCCGAATACAGTCGTACAATATATCGATCTTTACGTCTCGACCATTTCGAGACTCCTCGTCATGTCCCCGATCTCATCCGGGACTCCGAACTCCTTCGGTACATCAAAACTCATAAACTCATAATATAACTGTCATCGAAACCTTAAGCGTGTGGACCCTACGGGTTCGAGAACAATGTAGACATGACCGAGACACATCTCCGGTCAATAACCAATAGCGGAACCTGGATGCTCATATTGGCTCCCACATATTCTACGAAGATCTTTATCGGTCAGACCGCATAACAACATACGTTGTTCCCTTTGTCATCGGTATGTTACTTGCCCGAGATTCGATCGTCGGTATCTCAATATCTAGTTCAATCTCGTTACCGGCAAGTCTCTTTACTCGTTCTGTAATACATCATCCCGCACCTAACTCATTAGTTGCAATGCTTGCAAGGCTTATAGTGATGTGCATTACCGAGTGGGCCCAGAGATACCTCTCCGACAATCGGAGTGACAAATCCTAATCTTGAAATACGCCAACCCAACAAGTACCTTCGGAGACACCTGTAGAGCACCTTTATAATCACCCAATTACGTTGTGATGTTTGGTAGCACACAAAGTGTTCCTCCGGTAAACGGGAGTTGCATAATCTCATAGTCATACGAACATGTATAAGTCATGAAGAAAGCAGTACAACAAACTAAACGATCAAGTGCTATGCTAACGGAATGGGTCAAGTCAATCACATCATTCTCCTAATGATGTGATCCCGTTAATCAAATGACAACTCATGTCTATGGTTAGGAAACATAACCATCTTTGATCAACGAGCTAGTCAAGTAGAGGCATACGAGTGACACTCTATTTGTCTATGTATTCACACATGTATTATGTTTCCGGTTAATACAATTCTAGCATGAATAATAAACATTTATCATGATATAAGGAAATAAATAATAGCTTTATTATTGCCTCTAGGGCATATTTCCTTCAGTCTCCCACTTGCACTAGAGTCAATAATCTAGTTCACATCGCCATGTGATTTAACATCAATAGTTCACGTCACCATGTGATTAACAGCCATATTTCACATCGACATGTGACCAACTGTAACGCCCCAGATATAACTTTCCCAATTTGTACTCCAACTCTTGCCGTTTCCGGCGTTAAGTTATATTTATTCTCGAGTTCGGGTCTTTGTCTCCATGTGTTGTTTTCGTTTTCATGCATCTCATATCATGTCATCATGTGCATTGCATTTGCATACATGTTCATCTCATGCATTCGAGCATTTTCCCCGTTGTCCGTTTTGCATTCCGGCGCTTCGTTCTCCTCCGGTGGCCATTTCGAGCTTTCTTTCGTGTGTGGGGATTAAACATTTCCGGATTGGACCGAGACTTGCCATGCGGCCTTGGTTTACTACCGGTAGACCGCCTGTCAAGTTTGATACTCCAACGGTTAACCGAGGGACCGAAAAGGCCTCGTGTGTGTTGTAGCCCAACACCCCTCCTTTTTGGCCCAAAACCCACCAAACTCTGCTCCATGTCCTAGAGCGTTCGATCACGATCGCGTGGCCGAAAACCGCACCTCATTTGGACTCTCCTAGCTCCACTTATGCCTATATATACCCCCTCCAAATTCGGATCTTCTTCCCCGTCCAAACCCTAGATCTTTCCCTCACCTCGCGCACTGGACGAAAACCTGTCGATCGGACGTGTCCGGCCTGCCTCTCCGCCGCCACGTGGTGCTTCCGGATTCACCGCCGCCTTGCGCCCACTTCGCCGCCGCCACCAGCCAGCGGGGCCTGGGGCGGGCCCTCCCGGCCCACGCGCACCCCGCGCCTCCCCCGGACAGCACCGCCCGTGCCCGCATCGTCTTCTCCTGAGCCGGCCAAGCTCCGCCGTGGGAGCTCGCCGCCCAGCCGCCGCCGGCCGCCCCGACCTCGCCGCCAGGCGCCTCCTCCTCGGTCCGGCGCCGACCTCGTCGCCGCCCCTCGCCGCGCTGGGCGCCACCGCCCCGGCGACCACCGGATCCGCCCCGGCCGGCTCCTCCCATCTCTGGCGACCTTCTTCCCCGACGAATCCGGCGTGCAGCTACAGTAACTCCGGCGGCCTCGATCCGCGTGCATGATCTGGATCCAGATCTGATTTCGAACGGTTGACATTTTCCCCAAACCCTAGCTCATGATGCTTACTTTGACTGATCATATCTCCGCATCCGTAGCTCTGTTTTGGACATATGATATACCAAAATCTTCGCCTCGACATGTAGATCATTTCATTCCATTGCATCATTTTCATTTGAGTTCATCTTGATGCCCGTATTGCTGTTAGAAGGAGGCTTCATGAGTTAAGTGGCAGATCCGTTAGTTCATCATAGACTGTTGTCATTTTTGCCATGATTATTGTGTGCATGATATACCTGTGAGTCTTTGGGATGAATTGTTAAGCATTTTGTCTTCTTTCCAGAGGTGCCAACCATGCATTTTTAGGATGTGTGTGGTGACTTGTGCAATCTTGCAAAGAGAGGCACCTTAGAATTCTGTTTTCAGGGACTTAGTGATTTTCACTAAGTCTGGGATATTTTTGTTCATGATGCCATATGTTCAGCTTGTTTCCTAGTGATCCGTGCCTCTTTTGAGGATGATCAGTAAGGGAGTTTTGATATTCATGTTATGCTCTATCCATCCATGTCTTTGTTTGCATATGTGGAGTGCTCTAGCTTGAGTCAATCGAGCTCTACTTTTGCTTCGTGGTAAATCTGGGCAGATCGTCAACTTGTTTGCGATATTGTCGATGCTATTGTTAGTGATCCGTGGATGTTATGCCATTGTTCTTCCCATGTCTAGCTAGCATTTTGTGCCTTCTTTATGGATACATGCTTGCCTTGCCATGACTTGCACCGTAGTGAGTGCATCGAGCTTGTTTACATGCCTTCGTGAGTTAAATTTCAGCATGTCTCAGTTTTCACTAAGTCTGAAAACTGATTGTGCGTGAGCTATGTTTGTGTGCTCGTTAGAGTATTTTGTGAACCCTTTTGGCCCTAGGTCACTTTGGGTGTTTTGTTAAGCTTGTTGAGTAGCTCCATACCATGTTCTTACTTGTCATAATCAGGTTGTGTTTCATGTTATTTTGCTGCTCCGAAGAGAGCATCGTGGTCTGAAATTTCAGACTAGTGTTAATTTCACTAAGTCTGAAATCTGTTATGCATTTGCGTTTTTGCCATGCTTGTTTGAACCTCATAATGGATGGTTTGGCCGTGGCTCAGTGCTAGTGTTTTGATAAGCATCTTGTGGCCATCCCTGCCATGTATTTTGTTTTCATGTTTGGTGGCTGTAGCATGTTCATTTCGTTGCATTTAGGTGCCTACTTGCTGTAAATCGCAGACCGGTTTGTTTCGTAAAACGCTTGCCATTTCCAAACCGTAGCTCCGATTCCTATGATCTTTATATCGTTTTCAGGTGGTTTCATCCCCTCTATCCAGTGGCACACTTGGTTTTCCAAGTTGAGGCCAGGTTCATGCATTTCCTGTCACGTCTTGCATTTTGCATCCCGCGTCGCATCCCGCATAGCATACCATCATTTGCATCTTATTGCTTGAGTTTGCACGTGGTTGATTTGCTTGTTTGTGTTGTTGGGTAGAGCCGGGAGACGAGTTCGCTAACGAGGAGCCCGTTGAGTTTGCTTGTGAGGATCCAGTCAACTCTGACAACTATGCAGGCAAGATGATCATACCCTCGAAATCACTACTATCTTTGCTATGCTAGTTTGCTCGCTCTTTTGCTATGCCAATGCTACGATGCCTAACACTTGCTTGTCAGCCTCCCAATTGCCATGTTGAGCCTCTAACACACCACTGTCCTAGCAAACCGTTGATTGGCTATGTTACCGCTTTGCTCAGCCCCCTTCTTATAGCATTGCTAGTTGCAGGTGAAGATTGGAGTCGTTCCTTGTTGGAACATTTATTTACTTGTTGGGATATCATTATATTGCCATGTTATCTTAATGCATCTATATACTTGGTAAAGGGTGGAAGGCTCAGCCTCTCGCCTAGTGTTTTGTTCCACTCTTGCCGCCCTAGTTTCCGTCATATCGGTGTTATGTTCCCGGATTTTGCGTCCCTTATGCGGTTGGGCTATAATGGGAACCCCTTGATAGTTCGCCTTGATTAAAGCTTTTCCAGCAATGCCCAACATTGGTTTTACCATTTGCCACCTACCCCCCTTTTCCCTTGGGTTTTCGGAGCCCGAGGGTCATCTTTATTTTAGCCCCCCACGGGCGAGTGCTCCTCTGAGTGCTGGTCCGAACTAGAGTCCTGTGCAGCGCCTCCTCGGGGAAACTCGAGGTTTGGTTTTAGTTGTATGGAGAGCTCATCTGAGTGTGCCCTGAGAACGAGATATGTGCAGCTCCTATCGGGATTTGTCGGCACATTCGGGCGGTGTTGCTGGTCTTGTTTTAACTTGTCGAAATGTCTTGTTGTACCGAGATACCGAGTCTGATCGGTGTGTCTTGGGTGGAGGTCTATTCCTTCGTTGACCGTGAGAGCTTGTTATGGGCTAAGTTGGGACCCCCCTGCAGGGATTGATCTTTCAAAAGCCGTGCCCGCGGTTATGGGCAGATGGGAATTTGTTAATGTCCGGTTGTAGATAACTTGAACCTTAATTAATTAAAATGAATCAACTGAGTGTGTTGCCGTGATGGCCTCTTCTCGGCGGAGTCCGGGAAGTGGACACGGTGTTGGAGTTATGTTTGCGCAGGTTGCTCCCTAGTTTCTCGCTCGTGCTTTGCCTCCTCTTCTCGCTCTCTTTTGCGAATAAGTTAGCCACCATATATGCTAGTCGCTTGCTGCAGCTCCACTTATACATTACCCCTTTCCTACCTATTAAGCTTAAATAGTCTTGATCGCGAGGGTGCGAGATTGCTGAGTCCCTGTGGCTCACAGATTACTATTACACCAGATGCAAGGACAGATGATACAGCTCCAGATGGCACGCTTGAGCTCAAGTGGGAGTACGACGAGGATTCTCAGTGTTACTATGTGTCTTTTCCTGATGATCAGTAGTGGTGCTCAGTTGGGGTGATCGGGACCTATGTCGCTTGTTGGGTTACCTTTTATTTTTGCGCCGTAGTCGGGCCATGAGTGTTTGGATGATGTATGTTATTTAAGTACTTTGATGTGACGTGGCGAGTGTAAGCCAACTATGTACCTCCCCTTTATATTATTTATGTACATGGGATGTGTGATGATTTCCTAACTTGCGACATTGCTTTCAATGCGGTTATGCCTCTAAGTCGTGCCTCGACACGTGGGAGATATAGCCGCATCGAGGGCGTTATAAGTTGGTATCAGAGCCTTCCCCGACCTTAGGAGCCCCCATTGCTTGATCGTTTTTAGCAGCCGAGTTGTGTCTAGAAAAATGTTTTGAGTCCTTTAGGAATTATATATCGGAGAGCTTAGGAATTATTTTTACTTCCCAGTCTCCTCATCGCTCTGGTAAGGCATCCTGACGTAGAGTTTTGTCTCTTCTCTTCTCAAATTTCAGAAAAAAATTTGTAGGATCACGCGAGTATCTTGGATTTGTTCCGATGGCTTATGATGAGAATACTGTCTTGGTGCCTCCTGTCGGGGGTTTAGTGGAAGTGTCCCGGGGAGTTGAGCTCTGAGGTGTTGTCATCATAATTTTATCGTTGCAATTCTGGTATACTTGAGATATGTTCGCGACATCGAAAATCTCTTTTATGCAGTTCGTTGGTGAGATAACCTCGATGCCACCCGGCATTGGGGCGGGAGTTCGGGAGTATCGCCATAACTTGTATAACGGATGCTTTTCAAAGGTTGAGGTAGATGGTTTCCGAAGGTTTCTTGGTTATGTGTTGAAGGATGGATACAGCTGGATGTAGGATTTGCTAGTTTGGGTGAGATATTATGCTTCCCCTGTATCCCCAACACCTGATTGCATAACCGGAAAGTTTCGGGAGTTTCATAGGTGGGAATTCAAGTAGCTCTTAGGATATCCTTCCGACAGATGTATGATATGAAATTGGGGTTCAACGTCTAGTGGTTCGCCTATTCACGGTCGATTTTACAGTGGTCTCGTTGTGTCTTAAAGAGTCCTTGGCTATGCTGACTCGGGGACGCTTCGTATGTCATGTGCACTGCCTTGTACATGATGGTGCTGTACGATCGAGCCCGTGTAGGTCCCACCACGAAAACTTCGGACGAAATCTCTATCATATGTTTGTTCTGGCTTATTTCGCAAGCCAATCCTTGGTTTTATTTTGAGTTGTGGTATTCGAGTTGCTTCGAAGACATATGTTGATTCCATCCCTTGTTGAATTACCCCTTCTACCTAATTCTTCGTGGCTTCGCAATTTAGGAATATGTGACCACTTCAAGAGAAGTGCATTCATTCATTTTGTTCGAATGTGAAGACTTTATGTTGCAATTTTCATTCCATTGGATTCACCTTCAATATTTGTCTATTTGTGTGCTAATGGTGGTCAACCTCTTCAAGATGGCTCCTCCAACGCGCACGACTCCGAATCCTGATCCGCCACCACCTCCACCTCCTCCGGAGGCTTGGCAAGCTGTGATGGCCGCAACCAATGCAAATACACAGTTGATCATGCAAATCCTCCAAGAATGCAATCAAGGCAGTCAAGGGAATCAAGGCAATAATCAGAACCATTTTGCTACTCTGAATCAGTTCCTCGCTAATGGTCCAAAGACGTTCAGCAATTGTGTTGAGGCTACCGATGCTGACGATTGGCTAGTGGATCTGGGCAAGCATTTTGAATGCAGCAACGTCAGGCCTGAAGATTTAGTCAAGTTCGCTTCTTTCCAGCTCAAAGATCAGGCTGCAGAGTGGTTCCAGCAATACAAGGATTCCAGAGGTGGACGTTTGATCACTTGGGATGATTTCCGTCGAGATTTCAGAGCTCATCACATCCCTCAGAGTGTGACTAAAAGCAAACGTGAGGAGTTCCGCAATCTGAAGCAAGGCTCTTTGTCTGTCTATGACTACAACAAGTTGTTCCAGAAGCTCGCCCGTTTTGCCAAGCAGGATGTTCCTGATGAGAAGAGCATGATATACCAGTTCAGGGGTGGTCTCCGTGAAGAAATTCAGCTCGCTCTTGTCCTCTTTGAGCCGTTGAGATACGATGAGTTCTACAACATGGCACTGAAGCAAGAGGCTGCTCAGTTGAGGTGTGATGCTTCCAGGAAGCGAGTCAGAGACACTACGCCTTCTTCCTCTACTCAAGTGGCCAAGCAGCAGAAGTATTGGCTTCCTCCTCCTCCGTTCTGTCAGCCGTATCAGCAGAAGAGCAAAGGTGGCAGTGGTTCTTCCCACCCACCCAACCCAGGCTTTTAGAACAAGACTTCGTCTCAAGCTCCAAGATCGAGTGCTCCGTACCACCGTCCGCTTTCAGAGGTCACGTGCAACAAGTGCCAACAGAAGGGTCACTACGCCAACAAGTGTTTCAACCAAAGGCGTCTTCCTCCTCCTCCTCCTCCTGTCAGATCGGCAAGTACAGCAGTGGTCAAGCATAACCCCAAGTCCGCCAAGGTCAACTTGATGAACGCAGCTCAGGCAGAGGATTCGTCAGATGTGATCATGGGTAACCTTCCTGTTAATGATATTCCTGCAAAAGTTCTTTTTGACACTGGTGCATCGCATTGCTTCATTTCCAAACCATTTGCATCAAAGTATGACTGCGATTACCAGCACCTGCAAAATTCTTTACAAATTGTGTCACCGGGCAAACAAATGACAGCTAATTTCTGTGTCCCGGATGTTACTATCACCCTGGGCGACTACAAGTTCCTTTCTTCCCCAATTGTTCTTGGCGATTCCGATATTGATCTTATTCTTGGGATGGACTGGCTCTCTAAGCACAAGGCTCACCTCGATTGTGCAGCCAGGTAGATTCAACTGACTCATTCATCTGAGGATGTCCTTGTCTTTGCCGCTCGTGATGATACAATCCGGTTGTTTTCTCTCAATGAGAAGGGTGAATTGGATGCTATTTCATAGATCCCAGTCGTTTGTGAGTATCAAGACATCTTCCCAGAAGAACTCCCAGGAATGCCTCCGCACCGGCCGGTTGAATTTGTTATTGAACTTGAGCCCGGTACGGAACCTGTGTGCAAATGTCCTTACAAGCTCGGTCATGAAGAGTTGAAGGAGTTGAAGAAACAACTCGATGTTCAAGAAAGAATGGGTCTCATTCGGCCTAGTACTTCTCCATGGGGTTGTGGTGTTCTTTTTGTGAAGAAGAAGGATGGAACGGACCGACTTTGTGTTGATTATCGTCCATTGAACAAGAAGACCATCAAGAACAAATACCCACTTCCCAACATCAATGAGCTGTTCGAACAACTCAAGGGTGCCCAAGTATTCTCCAAGCTTGATCTCCATATGGGTTATCATCAGATTCGCATTCGTGAGCAAGATATTCCCAAGACGGCTTTCAGGACAAGCTATGGGTCATATGAATACACTGTCATGTCTTTTGGCCTCGCCAACGCTCCTCCGACGTTCTCTCGCATGATGAACTTCATCTTCAACCCCTACACCAATGACTTCGTTTTGGTCTATCTCGACGACATTCTGGTTTTCTCGAAGAACAAGGAAGATCATGCCAAGCACTTGCGTTTGGTTCTTGACAAGCTCAGGGAACATCAGTTCTACGCCAAGTTCTCCAAGTGTGAATTTTGGCTCGATGAGGTTCTTTATGTTGGTCATATCATCTCTGCCAAGGGCATTTCAGTGAATCCTGAGAAGGTGTCTGCAATTGTTAATTGGGAACCTCCTCAGAACGTGAAGCAACTCCGTAGCTTCCTCGGTCTCGCAAGCTACTGCCGAAGATTCGTTGAAAACTTTTCTAAGATCACGAAGCCTCTCTCAAATCTTCTCTAGAAGCACGTCAAGTATGTTTGGTCTCCGGAGTGTGATATTGCTTTCAACACTTTGAAAGAGAAGTTGATCACTGCTCCAGTTCTGACTCCGCACGATGAAACCAAGCCGTACGAGGTCTTTTGTGATGCCTCTCTCCAAGGTCTAGGTGCTGTACTGATGCAAGAGAAGAAAGTTGTTGCTTATACCTCTCGCCAGTTGAAGCCTAATGAGAAGAACTACCCCACTCATGATCTCGAGTTGGCGGCAGTTGTGCATGCTTTGTTGACTTGGAGACATCTTCTATTCGGAAGAAAAGTGGACATTTTCACTGATCACAAGAGTCTCAAGTACATCTTCACCCAGCCTAATCTCAACCTCAGGCAAACTCGATGGGTCGAAATGATTCAAGAGTATAATCCGAGTATCGAGTATACTCCAGGCAAGGCCAATGTGATTGCTGACGCTTTGAGCAGAAAAGCATATTGCAACAGTCTCATTCTGAAGCCTTATCAACCCGAGCTTTGTGAAGCTTTCCGCAAACTTAATCTGCAAATTGTTCCTCAAGGTTTCCTCGCCAACCTTCAAGTCTCTCCTACCTTGGAAGACCAGATTCGCCAAGCCCAGCTTCTTGATGCTATGGTGAAAAAGGTGAAGATTGGTATTGAAAAGAGTCAGTCCAAGTACAAGTGCTACCGCCTTGATGACAAGGACACTCTCTTCTTCGAGGATCGAATTGTGGTACCCAAAGGTGACCTTCGTAAAGTGATCATGAACGAGGCTCACAATTCTCTCCTCTCCATCCACCCTGGGAGCACGAAGATGTATCAGGATCTCAAGCAAACTTATTGGTGGACTCGAATGAAGCGCAAGATCGCTCAATTCGTGAATGAATGTGATGTCTGCAGAAGAGTGAAGGCAGAACACCAAAGGCCAGCAAGTCTCCTCCAACCTCTTGCCATTCCAGAATGGAAGTTTGACCACATTGAAATGGACTTCGTGAGTGGGTTTACAAAGTCCAAGCGTGGCAATGATGCTATATTCGTTGTCATCGACAAGCTCACCAAAGTGGCTCACTTTCTGCCTATCAAAGAGTCAATCACTGCAGCTCAATTGGCGGAACTCTACACCTCTTGAATTGTCTCTCTACATGGTATTCCTCAAGTGATATCTTCAGACCGTGGCAGCATCTTTACCTCCAAGTTTTGGGATTCTTTTCAGAAGGCCATGGGCACCAACATCCGCTTCAGCACTGCTTTCCATCCTCAAACGAGCGGTCAAGTCGAGTGTGTCAACCAGATTCTTGAAGATATGCTCAGGGCTTGTGTTATCTCCTTCGGCATGAAGTGGGAGGATTGTCTTCCTTATGCTGAATTCTCATACAACAACAGTTTCAAGCAAGTCCGGGCAAGGCCCCATTTGAAATTCTGTATGGTAGGAAGTGTCGTACACCTCTCAACTGGTCTGAAATCGGTGAACGTCAGCTGCTGGGTAATGCCTTAATCATAGAGGCAGAAGAAATGTGCAAGGTCATTCGTGATAACCTCAAAGAAGCCCAATCCTGCCAGAAGAGCTACTATGATAGTAAGCACCGTGATTTGGCTTTCGAGATCGGAGATCATGTTTACCTCCGCGTCTCTCCTATGAAAGGGACTCGTCGCTTCGGTATCAAAGGGAAGCTTGCCCCTAGATACGTCGGACCTTTCAAGATTGTCAGCAAGAGAGGCGACCTCGCCTATCAACTCGAGCTTCCTTCAAACTTTGCAAATGTTCATGATGTGTTCCATGTCTCCCAACTCCGAAAGTGCTTCAAGACGCCTGAACGCACCGTCAACTTCGAGGACATTGAGCTGCCAGAAGATCTCTCCTATCGTGAGCACCCAGTTGCAATCCTTGAAGAGACTGAACGCAGGACTCGCAACAAGTCAATCAAATTTCTCAAAGTCAAGTGGTCACACCATTCCGATCCTGAAGCTACCTGGGAACGCGAGGATCACCTCCGTTCTGAGTACCCGGAGTTCTTTCAGTCCTAGATCTCGGGACGAGATCTTTTCGTAGTGGTGGAGTGTTGTAACGCCCCAGATATAACTTTCCCAATTTGTACTCCAACTCTTGCCATTTCCGGCGTTAAGTTATATTTATTCTCGGGTTCGGGTCTTTGTCTCTGTGTGTTGTTTTTGTTTTGATGCATCTCATATCATGTCATCATGTGCATTGCATTTGCATACATGTTCATCTCATGCATTCGAGCATTTTCCCCGTTGTCCGTTTTGCATTCCGGCGCTTCGTTCTCCTCCGGTGGCCATTTCGAGCTTTCTTTCGTGTGTGGGGATTAAACATTTCTGGATTGGACCAAGACTTGCCATGCAGCCTTGGTTTACTACCGGTAGACCGCCTGTCAAGTTTCGTACCATTTGGACTTCGTTTGATACTCCAACGGTTAACCGAGGGACCGAAAAGGCCTCGTATGTGTTGCAGCCCAACACCCCTCCTTTTTGGCCCAAAACCCACCAAACTCTGCTCCATGTCCTAGAGCGTTCGATCACGATCGCGTGGCCGAAAACCGCACCTCATTTGGACTCTCCTAGCTCCACTTATGCCTATATATACCCCCTCCAAATTCGGATCTTCTTCCCCGTCCAAACCCTAGATCTTTCCCTCACCTCGCGCACCGGACGAAAACCTGCCGATCGGACATGCCCGGCCTGCCTCTCTGCCGCCACGTGGCGCTTCTGGATTCGCCGCCGCCTTGCGCCCACTTCGCCGCCGCCACCAGCCAGCGGGGCCCGGGGCGGGCCCTCCCGGCCCACGCGCACCCCGCGCCTCCCCCGGACAGCGCCGCCCGCGCCCGCATCGTCTTCTCCCGAGCCGGCCGAGCTCCGCCGCGGGAGCTCACCGCCCAGCCACCGCCGGCCACCCCGACCTCACCGCCAGGCGCCTCCTGCTCGGTCCGGCGCCGACCTCGCCGCCGCCCCTCGCCGCGCCGGGCGCCACCGCCCCGGCGACCACCGGATCCGCCCCGGCCGGCTCCTCCCATCTCCGGCGACCTTCTTCCCCGACGAATCCGGCGTGCAGCTATAGTAACTCCGGCGGCCTCGATCCGCGTGCATGATCTGGATCCAGATCTGATTTCGAACGGTTGACTTTTTCCCCAAACCCTAGCTCATGATGCTTACTTTGACTGATCATATCTCCGCATCCGTAGCTCTGTTTTGGACATATGATATATCAAAATCTTCGCCTCGACATGTAGATCATTTCATTCCATTGCATCATTTTCATTTGAGTTCATCTTGATGCCCGTATTGCTGTTAGAAGGAGGCTTCATGAGTTAAGTGGCAGATCCGTTAGTTCATCATAGACTGTTGTCATTTTTGCCATGATTATTGTGTGCATGATATACCTGTGAGTCTTTGGGATGAATTGTTAAGCATTTTGTCTTCTTTCCAGAGGTGCCAACCATGCATTTTTAGGATGTGTGTGGTGACTTGTGCAATCTTGCAAAGAGAGGCACCTTAGAATTCTGTTTTCAGGGACTTAGTGATTTTCACTAAGTCTGGGATATTTTTGTTCATGATGCCATATGTTCAGCTTGTTTCCTAGTGATCCGTGCCTCTTTTGAGGATGATCAGTAAGGGAGTTTTGATATTCATGTTATGCTCTATCCATCCATGTCTTTGTTTGCATATGTGGAGTGCTCTAGCTTGAGTCAATCGAGCTCTACTTTTGCTTCGTGGTAAATCTGGGCAGATCGTCAACTTGTTTGCGATATTGTCGATGCTATTGTTAGTGATCCGTGCATGTTATGCCATTGTTCTTCCCATGTCTAGCTAGAATTTTGTGCCTTCTTTATGGATACATGCTTGCCTTGCCATGACTTGCACCGTAGTGAGTGCATCGAGCTCGTTTACATGCCTTCGTGAGTTAAATTTCAGCATGTCTCAGTTTTCACTAAGTCTGAAAACTGATTGTGCGTGAGCTATGTTCGTGTGCTCGTTAGAGTATTTTGTGAACCCTTTTGGCCCTAGGTCACTTTGGGTGTTTTGTTAAGCTTGTTGAGTAGCTCCATACTATGTTCTTACTTGTCATAATCAGGTTGTGTTTCATGTTATTTTGCTGCTCCGAAGAGAGCATCGTGGTCTGAAATTTCAGACTAGTGTTAATTTCACTAAGTCTGAAATCTGTTATGCATTTGCGTTGTTGCCATGCTTGTTTGAACCTCATAATAGATGATTTGGCCGTGGATCAGTGCTAGTGTTTTGATAAGCATCTTGTGGGCATCCCTGCCATGTATTTTATTTTCATGTTTGGTGGTTGTAGCATGTTCATTTCGTTGCATTTAGGTGCCTACTTGCTGTAAATCGCAGACCGGTTCGTTTCGTAAAACGCTTGCCATTTCCAAACCGTAGCTCCGATTCCTATGATCTTTATATCGTTTTCAGGTGGTTTCATCCCCTCTATCCAGTGGCACACTTGGTTTTCCAAGTTGAGGCCAGGTTCATGCATTCCCTGTCACGTCTTGCATTTTGCATTCCGCATCGCATCCCGCATAGCATACCATCATTTGCATCTTATTGCTTGAGTTTGCACGTGGTTGATTGTATCCTTGTTGCTTGTTTGTGTTGTTGGGTAGAGCCGGGAGACGAGTTCCCTAACAAGGAGCCCGTTGAGTTTGCTTGTGAGGATCCAGTCAACTCTGACAACTGTGCAGGCAAGATGATCATACCCTCGAAATCACTACTATCTTTGCTATGCTAGTTTGCTCGCTCTTTTGCTATGCCAATGCTATGATGCCTACCACTTGCTTGTCAGCCTCCCAATTGCCATGTTGAGCCTCTAACCCACCACTGTCCTAGCAAACCGTTGATTGGCTATGTTACCGCTTTGCCCAGCCCCCTTCTTATAGCATTGCTAGTTGCAGGTGAAGATTGGAGCCGTTCCTTGTTGGAACATTTATTTACTTGTTGGGATATCATTATATTGCCATGTTATCTTAATGCATCTATATACTTGGTAAAGGGTGGAAGGCTCGGCCTCTCGCCTAGTGTTTTGTTCCACTCTTGCCGCCCTAGTTTCCGTCATATCGGTGTTATGTTCCCGGATTTTGCGTCCCTTACGCGGTTGGGCTATAATGGGAACCCCTTGATAGTTCGCCTTGATTAAAGCTTTTCCAGCAATGCCCAACATTGGTTTTACCATTTGCCACCTACCCCCCTTTTCCCTTGGGTTTCCGGAGCCCGAGGGTCATCTTTATTTTAGCCCCCCACGGGCGAGTGCTCCTCTGAGTGCTGGTCCGAACTAGAGTCCTGTGCAGCGCCCCCTCGGGGAAACTCGAGGTTTGGTTTTAGTTGTATGGAGAGCTCATCTGAGTGTGCCCTGAGAACGAGATATGTGCAGCTCCTATCGGGATTTGTCAGCACATTCGGGCGGTGTTGCTGGTCTTGTTTTAACTTGTCGAAATGTCTTGTTGTACCGAGATACCGAGTCTGATTGGTGTGTCTTGGGTGGAGGTCTATTCCTTCATTGACCGTGAGAGCTTGTTATGGGCTAAGTTGGGACCCCCCTGCAGGGATTGATCTTTCGAAAGTCGTGCCCGCGGTTATGGGCAGATGGGAATTTGTTAATGTCCGGTTGTAGATAACTTGAACCTTAATTAATTAAAATGAATCAACTGAGTGTGTTGCCGTGATGGCCTCTTCTCGGCGGAGTCCGGGAAGTGGACACGGTGTTGGAGTTATGTTTGCGCAGGTTGCTCCCTAGTTTCTCGCTCGTGCTTTGCCTCCTCTTCTCGCTCTCTTTTGGGAATAAGTTAGCCACCATATATGCTAGTCGCTTGCTGCAGCTCCACTTATACATTACCCCTTTCCTACCTATTAAGCTTAAATAGTCTTGATCGCGAGGGTGCGAGATTGCTGAGTCCCTGTGGCTCACAGATTACTATTGCACCAGATGCAGGGACAGATGATACAGCTCCAGATGGCGCGCTTGAGCTCAAGTGGGAGTACGACGAGGATTCTCAGCGTTACTATGTGTCTTTTCCTGATGATCAGTAGTGGTGCTCAGTTGGGGTGATCGGGACCTATGTCGCTTGTTGGGTTACCTTTTATTTTGGCGCCGTAGTCGGGCCATGAGTGTTTGGATGATGTATGTTATTTAAGTACTTTGATGTGACGTGGCGAGTGTAAGCCAACTATGTACCTCCCCTTTATATTATTTATGTACATGGGATGCGTGATGATTTCCTAACTTGCGACATTGCTTTCAATGCGGTTATGCCTCTAAGTCGTGCCTCGACACGTGGGAGATATAGACGCATCGAGGGCGTTATACCAACACCCAAAGGGTTTACTAGAGTCAATAATCTAGTTCACATCGCTATGTGATTAACACCCAAAGAGTACTGAGGTGTGATCATGTTTTGCTTGTGAGAGAAGTTTAGTCAACGGGTCTGCCACATTCAGATCCGTAAGTATTTTGCAAATTTCTATGTCAACAATGCTCTGCATGGAGCTATTCTAGCTAATTGCTCCCACTTTCAATATGTATCCAGCTTGAGACTTTGAGTCATCTGGATCAGTGTCAAAACTTGCATCGACGTAACCCTTTACGACGAACCTTTTGTCACCTCCATAATCGAGAAACATATCCTTATTCCACTAAGGATAATTTTGACCAATGTCCAATGTTCTACTCCTAGATCACTCTTGTACTCCCTTGCCAAACATAGGGCAGGGTATACAATAGGTCTGGTACACAGCATGGCATACTTTATAGAACCTATGGCTGAGGCATAGGGAATGACTTTCATTCTCTCTCTATCTTCTGCCGTGGTCGGGTTTTGAGTCTTACTCAACATCACACCTTGTAACACAGGCAAGAACTCCTTTTTGACTGTTCCATTTTGAACTACTTCAAAATCTTGTCATGGTATGTACTCATTGAAAAAACTTATCAAGCGTATTGATCTATCTCTATAGATCTTGGTGATCAATATGTAAGCAGCTTCACCGAGATCTTTCTTTGAAAAAAAACTCCTTTCAAACATTCCTTTATGCTTTGCAGAATAATTCTACATTATCTCCGATCAACAATATGTCTATCAGAAATGCTGTAGTGCTCCCACTCACTTTCTTGTAAATACAGGCTTCACCGCAAGTCTGTATAAAACTATATGCTTTGATCAACTTATCAAAGCGTATATTCCAACTTTGAGATGCTTGCACCAGTCCATAGATGGATCGCTGGAGCTTGCATATTTTGTTAGTACCTTTAGGATTGACAAAACCTTCTAGTTGCATCATATACAACTCTTCTTTAATAAATCCATTAAGGAATACAGCTTTGTTTATCCATTTGCCAGATTTCATAAAATGCGGCAATTGCTAACATGATTCGGACAGACTTAAGCATAGATACGAGTGAGAAACTCTCATCGTAGTCAACACCTTGAACTTGTCAAAAACATTTTTGCGACAATTCTAGCTTTGTAGATAGTAACACTACTATCAGCGTTTGTCTTCCTCTTGAAGATTCATTTAATCTCAATGGCTCGCCGATCATTGGGCAAGTCAATCAAAGTCCATACTTTGTTCTCATACATGGATCTCATCTCAGATTTCATGGCCTCAAGCCATTTCGCGGAATCTGGGCTCATCATCGCTTCCTCATAGTTTGTAGGGTCATCATGGTTAAGTAACATGACCTCCAGAACAGGATTATCGTACCACTCCAGTGCGGATCTCACTCTGGTTTACCTACGAGGTTCGGTAATAACTTGATCTGAAGTTACATGATCATCATCATTAGCTTCCTCACTAATCGGTGTAGTAGTCACAGGAACAGATTTCTGTGATGAACTACTTTCCAATAAGGGAGCAGGTACAGTTACCTCATCAAGTTCTACTTTCCTCCCACTCACTTCTTTCAAGAGAAACTCCTTTTCTAGAAAGGATCCATTCAAAGCAACGAATATATTGCCTTCGGATCTGTGATAGAAGGTGTACCCAACATTTTCTTTTGGGTATCCTATGAAGACACACTTCTCCGATTTGGATTAGAGCTTATCAAGTTGAAACTCTTTCACATAAGCATTGCAACCTCAAACTTTAAGAAACGACAGCTTAGGTTTCTTGCCAAACCATAGTTCATACGGTGTCGTCTCAACGGATTTAGATGGTGCCCTATTTAACGTGAATGCAGCTGTCTCTAATGCATAACCCCAAAACGATAGTGGTAGATCGGTAAGAGACATCATAGATCGCACCATATCTAATAAAGTATGGTTACGACGTTCGGACACACCATTACACTGTGGTGTTCCAGGTGGCGTGAGTAGTGAACCTATTTCACATTGTTTTAACTGAAGGCCAAACTCGTAACTCAAATATTTTACTTCTACGATCATATCGTAGAAACTTTTATTTTTGTTACGATGATTCTCCACTTCACTCTGAAATTATTTGAACTTTTCAAATGTTTCAGACTTGTGTTTCATTAAGTAGATATACTCATATCTGCTCAAATCATCTGTGAAGATCAGAAAATAATGATACCTGCCGCGAGCCTCAATATTCATCGGACCACATACATCAGTATGTATGATTTCCAACAAATCTATTGCTCGCTCCATTGTTCCGAAGAACGGAGTCTTGGTCATCTTGCCCATGAGGCATGGTTCGCAAGCATCAACTGATTCATAATCAAGTGATTCCAAAATCCCATCAGCATGGATTTTCTTCATGCGCTTTACAATAATATGACCTAAACGGCAGTGCCACAAATAAGTTGCACTATCATTATTACCTTTGCATCTTTTGGCTTCAATATTATGAAAATGTGTATCACCACAATCGAGATCCAACAAACCATTTTCATTGGGTGTATGACCATATAAGGTTTTATTCATGTAAACAGAATAACAATTATTCTCTAACTTACATGAATAACCGTATTGCAATAAACATGACCCAATCATATTTATGCTCAACGCAAACACCAAATAACACTTATTTAGGTTCAACACTAATCCCGAAAGTATAGGGAGTGTGCGGTGATGATCATATCAATCTTGGAACCACTTCCAACACACATCGTCACTTCACCCTTAACTAGTCTCTGTTCATTCTGCAACTCCCATTTCAAGTTACTACTCTTAGCAACTGAACCAGTATCAAATACCGAGGGGTTGCTACGGACACTAGTAAAATACACATCAATAATCTGTATATCAAATATACCTTTGTTCACTTTGCCATCCTTCTTATCCGCTAAATACTTGGGGCAGTTCCGCTTCCAGTGACCAGTCCCTTTGCTGTAGAAGCACTTAGTCTCAGGCTTAGGACCAGACCTGGGCTTCTTCACTTGAGCAGCAACTTGCTTGCCGTTTTTCTTGAAGTTCCCCTTCTTCCCTTTGCCCTTTTCTTGAAACTAGTGGTCTTGTCTACCATCAACACTTGATATTTTTCTTGATTTCTACCTTCGTTGATTTCAGCATTACGAAGAGCTTGGGAACCGTTTCCGTTATCCCTTGCATATCATAGTTCATCACGAAGTTCTACTAACTTGGTGATGGTGACTAGAGAATTCTGTCAATCACTATTTTATCTGGAAGATTAACTCCCACTTGATTCAAGCGATTGTAGTACCCAGACAATCTGAGCACATGCTCACTGCTTGAGCTATTCTCCTCCATCTTTTAGCTATAGAACTTGTTGGAGACTTCATATCCCTCAACTCAGGTATTTGCTTGAAATATTAACTTCAACTCCTAGAACATCTCATATGATCCATGACATTCAAAACGTCTTTGAAGTCCCGATTCTAAGCCGTTTAAGCATGGTGCACTAAACTATCAAGTAGTCATCATATTGAGCTAGCCAAATGTTCATAACATCTGCATCTGCTCCTACAATAGGTTTGTCACCTAGCGGTGCATCAAAGACATAATTCTTTTGTGCAGCAATGAGGATAAACCTCAGATCACGAATCCAATCCGCATCATTGCTACTAACATCTTTCAACTTAGTTTTCTCTAGGAACATATCAAAAATAAAACAGGGGAGCTAAACGCGAGCTATTGATCTACAACATAGATATGCTAATACTACCAGGACTAAGTTCATGATAAATTAAAGTTTAATTAATCATATTACTTAAGAACTCCCACTTAGATAGACATCCCTCTAGTCCTCTAAGTGATCACGTGATCCAAATCAACTAAACCATGTCCGGTCATCACGTGAGATGGAGTAGTTTCAATGGTGAACATCACTATGTTGATCATATCTACTCTATGATCCACGCTCGACCTTTCGGTCTCCGTGTTCTGAGGCCATATCTGTTATATGCTAGGCTCGTCAAGTTTAACTTGAGTATTCCGTGTGTGCAACTGTTTTCCACCCGTTGTATTTGAATGTAGAGCCTATCACACCCGATCATCACGTGGTGTCTCAGCATGAAGAACTTTTGCAACGGTGCATACTCAGGGAGAACACTTATACCTTGATAATTTTGTGAGAGATTATCTTATAAAGCTACCGCCGAACTAAGCAAAATAGGATGTATAAAAGATAAACATCACATGCAATCATAATATGTGACATGATATGGCCATGATCATCTTGCGCCTTTGATCTCCATATCCAAAGTACTATCATGATCTCCATCGTCACCGGCATGACACCATGATCTCCATCGTCACCGGCATGACACCATGATCTCCATCATCTTGATCTATATCAATGTGTCGTCACATGGTCGTCTCGCCAACTATTGCTCTTGCAACTATTGCTATCACATAGCGATAAAGTAAAGCAATTATTTGGCACTTGCATCTTATGCAATAAAGAGACAACCATAAGGCTTCTGCCAATTGCCGATAACTTCAACAAAACATGATCATCTTATACAAAAACTTATATCTCATCACGTCTTGACCATATCACATCACAACATGCCCTGCAAAAACAAGTTAGATGTCCTCTACTTTGTTGTTGCAAGTTTTACGTGGTTGCTACGGGCTGAGCAAGAACCGTTCTTACCTACGCATCAAAACCACAACGATAGTTTGTCAAGTTAGTGTTGTTTTAACCTTCGCAAGGACCGGGCGTAGCCACACTCGGTTCAACTAAAGTTGGAGAAACTGACACCCACCAGCCACCTATGTGCAAACACGTTGGTAGAACCAGTCTCGCGTAAGCGTACGCGTAATGTCGGTCCGGGCCGCTTCATCCAACAATACCGCCGAACCAAAGTATGACATGCTGGTAAGCAGTATGACTTATATCGCCCACAACTCACTTGTGTTCTACTCGTGCATAACATCAACGCATAAAACCTAGGCTCAGATACCACTGTTGGGGAACGTAGTAATTTCAAAAATTTCCTATGCAGATGCAAGATCATGGTGATCCATAGCAACGAGAGAGGAGAGTGTTGTCTACGTACCCTTGTAGACCAAAAGCGGAAGCGTTAGCACAACGTGGTTGATGTAGTCGTACATCTTCACGGCCCGACCGATCAAGCACCGAAACTACGGCACCTCCGAGTTCTAGCACATGTTCAGCTCGATGACGATCCCCGGACTCTGATCCAGCAGAATGTCAGGGAAGAGTTCCGTCAGCACGACGGCGTGGTGACGATCTTGATGTTCTACCGTCGCAGGGCTTCGCCTAAGCACCGCTACAATATTATCGAGGATTATGGTGGAAGGGGGCACTACACACGACTAAGATATCAATGATCAATTGGTGTGTCTTTGGGGTGCCCCCTGCACTCGTATATAAAGGAGCAAGGGAGGAGGAGGCCGGCCCTAGGAGGGGGCGCGCCAAGTGTGGAGTCCTACTAGGACTCCCTAATCCTAGTAGGATTCCACCTCCCATATGGAATAGGAAAAGAGGAAGGAAAAAAGGAGAAGGAAGGAAGGGGGCGCCCCCCTTCCCTAGTCCAATTCGGACCAGACCAAGGGGAGGGGTGTGGCCACCCTTGAGGCCCTTTTCCTTCTTTCCCGTATGGCCCAATAGGGCCCAATACGTATTCCCGTAACTCTCCGGTACTCCGAAAAATACCCGAATCACTCGGAACCTTTTTGATGTCCGAATATAGTCGTCCAATATATCAATCTTTACGTCTCGACCATTTCGATACTCCTCTTCATGTCCCCGATCTCATCCGGGACTCCGAACTCCTTTGGTACATCAAAACTCATAAACTCATAATATAACTGTCATCGAAACCTTAAGCGTGCGGACCCTACGGGTTCGAGAACAATGTAGACATGACCGAGACACATCTCCGGTCAATAACCAATAGCGGAACCTGGATGCTCATATTGGCTCCCACATATTCTACAAAGATCTTTATCGGTCAGACCGCATAACAACATACGTTGTTCCCTTTGTCATCGGTATGTTACTTGCCCGAGATTCGATCATCGGTATCTCAATACCTAGTTCAATCTCGTTACCGGCAAGTCTCTTTACTCGTTCTGTAATACATCATCCCGCAACTTACTCATTAGTTGCAATGCTTGCAAGGCTTATAGTGATGTGCATTACCGAGTGGGCCCAGAGATACCTCTCCGACAATCGGAGTGACAAATCATAATCTCGAAATACGCCAACCCAACAAGTACCTTCAGAGACACCTGTAGAGCACCTTTATAATCACCCAGTTATGTTGTGACGTTTGGTAGAACACAAAGTGTTCCTCTGGTAAATGGGAGTTGCATAATCTCATAGTCATAGGAACATGTATAAGTCATGAAGAAAGCAATAGCAACAAACTAAACGATCAAGTGCTATGCTAACGGAATGGGTCAAGTCAATCACATCATTCTCCTAATGATGTGATCCCGTTAATCAAATGACAACTCATGTCTATGGTTAGGAAACATAACCATCTTTGATCAATGAGCTAGTCAAGTAGAGGCATACTAGTGACACTCTGTTTGTCTATGTATTCGCACATGTATTATGTTTCCGGTTAATACAATTCTAGCATGAATAAGAAACATTTATCATGATATAAGGAAATAAATAATAGCTTTATTATTGCCTCTAGGGCATATTTCCTTCACATAGTTCATACGGTGTCGTCTCCACGGACTTAGATGGTGCCCTATTTAAAGTGAATGTAATTGTCTTTAATGCATAACCCCCCCCCCCCCAACAAATAGCGGTAGATTGGTAAGAGACATCATAAACAATATCCAATAAGGTTCTATTACGACGTTCGGACACACCATCACACTATGGTGTTCCAGGCGGCGTCAACTGTGAAATGATTCCACCTTGTCTTTAGTGATTGCCAAACTCATAACTCAGATACTTTCCCCTTGATCATATCAAAGGAATTTGATCTTCTTGTTATGATGATTCTCAACTTCACTCTGAAATTGCTCGAACTTTTCAAATGTTTCAGACTTATGCTTCATTAAGTAAATATACCCATTTCTACTCAATTCACCAGTGATGGTGAGAAAATAACGATATCCACCGCGCGCATCAATACTCATCGGACCGCACACATCAGCATGTATGATTTCCAACAAGTCACTAGCCCGTTCCATTGTTCCAAAGAACGGGGTTTTAGTCATCTTGCCAAAGAGGCATGGTTCGCATGTGTCAAGTGATACAAAATCAAGGGACTTCAAAAGTCCATATGCATGGAGATTCTTTCATGCGCTTTACACTAATATGACCTAAGCGGCAGTGCCACATGAAAGTGGTACTATCAATATCAAATCTACATCTTTTGGCATCAATGTTATGAACATTTGTAACATTACGACCGAGATTCAATAAACCATTCACACTGGGTGCATGACCATAGAAGGTATTATTCATGTAAACGGAATAACCATTATTCTCTGACTTAAATGAATAACCGTATTGCAATAAACATGATCTAATCATGTTCATGCTCAACGCAGACACCAATTCAAACAACATTTATCTGGGTTCAACACTAATCCCGAAGGTAGAGGGAGCGTGCGATGGTGATCATATCATCATTGGAAACACTTCCAACACACATCGTCACCTCGCCCTCAGCTAGTCTCCGTTTATTCTGTAGCTTTTGTTTCGAGTTGCCAATATTAGCAACTGAACCGGTATCTAATACCCAGGTGCTACTAGGAGTACTAGTAAGGTACACATCAATACCACATATATCAAATATACTATTGTTGAAGTTGCCAGCCTTCTTATCTACTAAGTATTTGAGGTAGTTCTGCTACCAGTGATAGTTCCCCTAATAGAAGCACTTTGTCTCGGGTTTGGGTTCTTGGGTTTCTTCACTGGAGTGGCAACTGGCTTGCCATTCATGAAGTTTCCCTTCTTGCCCTTGCCCTTCTTTGAAACTAGTGGTCTTGTTAACCATCAACACTTGATGCTCCTTCTTGATTTCTACATTTATGGCCTTAAGCACGACGAACATCTCCGGGATCATCTTCCCTTGCATGTTATAGTTCATCACGAAACTCTAGTAATTTGGTGATAGTGACTGGAGAACTTTGTCAATCACTCTCTTATCTGGAAGATTAACTCCCACTTGATTCAAGCGATTGAAGTACCCATACATTCTGAGCACATGCTCACTGGCTGAGCTATTCTCCCCATCTTATAGGCAAAGATCTTGTCAGAGGTCTCAAACCTCTCAACACGGGCATGAGCCTGAAATACCAATTTCAGCTCTTGGAACATCTCATATGTTCCATGGTGTTCAAAATGCTTTTGGAGCCCCGACTCTAAGCTGTAAAGCATGGCGCACTAAACTATCAGGTAGTCATCAGTACATGTCTGCCAGATGTTCACAACATCCATAGACGACGCCAGAGGGGTTGGCACACCGATTGGTGCATCAAGGACAGAAGCCTTCTATGTAGCAGTGAGGACAATCCTCAGACTACGACCCTAATCCGCACAATTGCTTACAATATCTTTCAACTTAGTCTTTCTCTAGGAACGTATTAGAACAAGGAGCTAGAGCGCGAGCTATTAATCCACAACATAATTTGCAAAGACAATTTAGACTATGTTCATGATAATTAAGTTCATCTAATCAAATTATTTAATGAACTCCCACTCAGATAGACATCCCTCTAGTCATCTAAGTGATACATGATCCGAATCAACTAGGCAGTGTCCGATCATCACGTGAGACGGACTAGTCATCAACGGTGAACATCTCCATGTTGATCGCATCTATTATACGACTCATGTTTGACCTTTCGGTTTCTTGTGTTCTGAGGCCATGTCTATACATGCTAGGCTCGTCAAGTCAACCTAAGTGTTTCTCATGTGTAAATCTGGCTTACACCTGTTGTATGCAAACGGTAGAATCTATCACACCCGATCATAACATGGTGCTTCGAAACAACGATCCATTGCAACGGTGCACAGTTCGGGGAAACACTTCCTTGAAATTTTGTGAGGGATCATCTTATTTATGCTACTGTCATTCTAAGCAAATAAGATGTAAACATGACAAACATCACATGCAAATCATAAAGTGACATGATATGGCCAATATCATCTTGCGCCTTTGATCTCCATCTTCGAGGCGCAACATGATCACCTTCGTCACCGGCATGACACCATGATCTCCATCATCGTGTCTTCATGAAGTTGTCTCGCCAACTACTACTTCTACTACTATGGCTAAAGGTTAGCAATAAAGTAAAGTAATTACATGGCATTTTTCATTGACACGCAGGTCATACAATAAATTAAGACAACTCCTATGGCTCCTGCCGGTTGTCATACTCATCGACGTGCAAGTCGTGAATCCTATTACAAGAACATGATCAATCTCATACATCACACATATATAATTCATCACATCCTTTTGGCCATATCACATCACATAGCATACCCTGCAAAAACAAGTTAGATGTCCTCTAATTGTTGTTGCATGTTTTACGTGGCTGCTATGGGTTTCTAGCAAGAACGTTTCTTACCTACGCAAAAGCCACAACGGTGATATGCCAATTGCTATTTACCCTTCATAAGGACCCTCTTCATCGAATCTGATCCGACTAAAGTGGGAGAGACAGACACCCGCTAGCCACCTTATGCATCAAGTGCATGTCTGTCGGTGGAACCAGTCTCATGTAAGCATACGTGTAAGGTCGGTCCGGGTCGCTTCATCCCACAATGCCGCCGAATCAAGATAAGACTAGTAACGGTAAGCAAGTTGAACAAATCATTGCCCACAACTACTTTGTGTTCTACTCGTGCATAGAATCTACGCATAGACCTAGCTCTGATGCCACTATTGGGGAACGTAGTAATAATTCAAAATTTTCCTACGTGTCACCAAGATCAATGCAGGAGATGCTAGCAACGAGAGAGAGAGGGAGTGCATCTTCATACCCTTGAATATCGCTAAGCGAAAGCGTTACAAGAACACGGTTGATGGAGTCGTACTCGCGGCGATTCAAATCGCGGAAGATCCGATCTAGCGCCGAACGGACGGCGCCTCCATGTTAAACACACGTACATCCCGGGGACATCTCCTCCTTCTTAATCCAGCAAGGGGATAGGAGAAGTTGAGGGAGAACTCCAGCAGCACGACGGCGTGGTGATGGAGGAGCTCATGGTTCTCCAGCAGGGCTTTGCCAAGCACTACGGAAGAGGAGGAGGAGTTGGAGAGGGGGAGGTCTGCGCTAGGGGAAGGGTCACGGCTGCCCTCCCACCCCCTCACTACATATAGGGGGGAGGTGAGAGGGGGAGGCACCCTAGGGTTTCCCCTAGGGGGCGGCGGCCAGGGCAGATTGGATCTCCCTAGGAAAACCCTAGGGAGACTTGCCCCCAAGCCAAGCAGGTGGAGGCTTGCCTCCCAAGCCATGTGGAGGCGCCCCACCTCCCCAAGTAACGTGGGAAAAGGGTGTGGGGGTGCACAACCCCTTAGTGGGCTGGTTTTTCCCCTCCCCTTGGCCCATGAGGCCCTACAACGCTTGCCGGGGCTCCCGAAACACCTTTCGGTCATGCTGGCCATAGCCTGGTACCCTCGGAACACTTCGGGGCTCCAATACCCTTCGTCCAATATATCGATCTTCACCTCAGGACCATTCTGGAACTCCTCGTGATGTACAGGATCTCATCCGGGACTCTGAACTACCTTCGGTAACCACATACAATTTCCCATAACAACTCTAGCGTCACCGAACCTTAAGTGTGTAGACCCTACGGGTTTGGGAACCATGCAAACATGACCAAGACACCTCTCCGGCCAATAACCAACAATGGTATCTAGATAGCCATGTTGGCTCCCACATGTTCCACGATGATCTCATCGGATGAACCACGATGTCGAGGATTCAATCAATCACGTATGCAATTCCCTTTGTCTATCGGTATGTTACTTGCCCGAGATTTGATCGTTGGTATCCCCATACCTCGTTTAATCTCATTACCGGCAAGTCTCTTTACTCGTTCCGTAAAGCATGATCCCATGACTAACTCCTTAGTCACATTGAGCTCATTATGATGATGCATTACCGAGTGGGCTCAGAGATACCTCTCCGTCATACGGAGTGACAAATCCCAGTCTCGATTCGTACCAACCAAACAGACACTTTCGGAGATACCTGTAGTGCATCTTTATAGCCAGCCAATTACGTTGTGACGTTTGGTACACCCAAAGCATTCCAACGGTATCCGGGAGTTGCACAATCTCATGGTTTGAGGAAATGATACTTGACATTAGAAAAGCTAGAGCAAACGAACTACACGATCTTGTGTTATGCTTAGGATTGGGTCTTGTCCATCACATCATTCTCCTAATGATGTGATCCCGTTATCAACGACATCCAATGTCCATGGTTAGGAAACCATAACCATCTATTGATCAACGAGCTAGTCAACTAGAGGCTTACTAGGGACATGTTGTGGTCTATGTATTCACACATATATTACGGTTTCCGGTTAATACAATTATAGCATGAACAATAGACAATTATCATGAACAAGGAAATATAATAATAACCATTTTATTATTGCCTCTAGGGCATATTTCCAACATCTTGTTGTATCATATACAACTCTTCTTTAAGAAATCCATGAAGGTATGTTGTTTTGACATCCATTTGCCAGATTTCATAAAATGTGGCAATTTCTAACATGATTCAGACAGACTTAAGCATCACTACGAGTGAGAAAATCTCATCGCAGTTAACACCTTGAACTTGTCAAAAACTTTTGGCGACAATTCGAGCTTTGTAGATAGTAACACTACTATCAGCGTTCGTCTTCCTCTTGAAGATCCATTTATTCTCAGTGGCTTGCCGATCAACGGGAAAGTCCACCAAAGTCCACAGTTTGTTCTCTTACATGGATTCTATCTCAGATTTCATGGCCTTAAGCCATTTCGCGGAATCTGGGCTCATCATCGCTTCCTCATAGTTCGTAGGTTCATCACGGTCTAGTAACATGACTTCTAGAACAGGAGAATACTATCATCAAGACCTCACCTCCCTGAGAGTGGGAAGAACCTTGTCTTTGTGCTTGTTTTTGTTGGGGAATGTTGCATGGAAAACAAAAAAAATTGTACGCGCATGCAAGATCTATCCATGGAGATACATAGCTACGAGAGGGGGAGAGCATCTACATACCCTTGTAGATCGCTAAGGGGAAGCGTTTATCAACGCGGTTGATGTAGTCGTACACCTTAATGATCCTTCCCGATCAAGTATCGAACGTACGACACATCTGCATTCAGCACACGTTCATCTTGATGACGTCCTCGCCTTCTCGATCCAGCTAGAGAGGCGAAGTAGTAGATGAGTTCCGGCAGCACGACGGTGTGGTGACGGTGGTGGTGAAACTATTCCGCAGGGCTTCGCCAAGCACAACGGGCGTGGACGAAGGAGGAAATGGAACTAGAGGGAGAGGGGGCGCCACACACGGCTTGGGGATCATGGTGTGTGTAGCCCCACTCCTTCCTCACATATATATAGGTGGGGGAGGGGAGGCAGCCCTAGGGGTGCCCCCAAGGGGGGTGGCGGCCGCCCTGGCTCTTGTCCTAGGTGCGTCCCCCTTTCCTTCCTATGGCGCAGGGGTGAAGGCAGGAGGGGAGGCACCCACCCCCTTTCCTTTTTCTCACGTGGAAGAGAAGGTAAGAGGGGGCTAGCCCTCTTCCCTTCTTTCCCTAGGTCTGGCTCCATGAGGTGGGGTGTGCTATCCCCTTGCGGGCTGGTGTGCTCCCATCTTCTAGGCCCGCTAAGCCCAATAACTCCTCGTGGCCTCCCGGAACCCCTTCCAGTGATCCGATAAATACCCGGTGCATTCTGAATCTCTTCCGGATACCAAATACTATCATCCTGCATATCAATCTTCACCTCCAGACCATTACAGAGATCCTCATCATGTCCGTGATCTCATCTGGGACTCCAAACAACATCCGTTCACCACCATGAATAACTCATATAATAGTATATTGTCAACGAACGTTAAGTGTGCGGACCCTACGGGTTCGAGAATGATGTAGACATGACCGAGACGCTTCTCCGGTCAATTACCAATAGAAGGACCTGGATGCCCATATTGGTTCCTACATATTCTACAAAGATCTTTATCGGTCGAACCTTTATGACAACATACGTAGTTCCCTTTGTCTGTTGGTAAGTTACTTTCCCAAGATTCGATCCTCGGTATCTCCATACCTAGTTCAATCTCATTACCGGCAAGTCTCTTTACTCGTTCTGTAATACATCATCTTGTAACTAACTCCTTAGTCACTTTGCTTGCAAGCTTCTTGTGATGTTGTATTACCGAGAGGGCCCAGAGATGCAACTTTGTCATACGGAGTGAGAAATTCCAATCTCGATTCACGCCAACTCAACAGACACCTTCGGAGATACCTGTAGACACTGGTACAACGACGTGCTATACAAACAGTTTTTAACCACTTTCCACGATGGCGTTTGGAACCGTTGCCAAGTGAGTGTGAGCCATAGGGGGGCCCTTCCCACACGACCCAGAGACCGTCAGGGATAGGTCCTCCTGGCTCACTGGCTGGGGCAAAATGAGCTCGTGCGTGATCTGGCGGGGCATCGAAACCCAATTGTTTCCGTCCGTATGTACATCCCACACAATGAATCCCAGAAAATCATTTCCGTTCATATGTATATCACACATAGTTCTTTGTGTGGAAACATTTGTGCAAGGTGGACTAACGCAAATAGTTTGCTGCCGGAAGCCATGTGTGATTGTTGATCAAACACGCCTACTTTCTAGAAACCGTGCGGGTTGTTTGAGTTCATCGCCCACGGTGCTGTCTGAGTAACCGTCTGTAATAGAAAACCCCAATAAGCAGGCTAATTAGCCTATTATTGATAATCCATGTACTAATCAAATTGATATTCCTTATAAAACACACCAGATATTTCACATCCGTATAACAGCAACCATGATTTCATAATCGAATTACATCAGATAGCTTCGGCACTCAGTTACACCATTACAAAACAGCACCAAGTTTCACATGCAACATCAAAAACCTTTGGAAAGTAGCATCATACACAGTAAATAGACAGATGAATCTCATCTGGGTAACTGCAGAAGCGGAAGGCAAATATTGAGCCTTCAGTGATGTTGAATGTCCTTGCAACTTTAGGCCACTGGCTATGGATAATTGCCCTCCCAACCTTGATGCTCTTCAGCAAGACTTCAATATTATACCGTGGGTGTTGAATGAATACCTTCCTCGCCTCTTAACCATGCAGGTGGTTTGAGAGGTAATCATCGATGAACTACTTTGAAAAGTACTAAAAACAAATATATGCATAAATTGCTGTTATAAATTTTGAAATGGCGCAAGGGGTAAAAACAAGGTAAAAGAGTCAGTACCATCCTATAGTTGACTGATGTCTTCTTCATTGTGCAAACAAAGATCTTGCTATTACTCGTCGCAAGTTTCCTCATCCTAACAATCTTTTTGAGTTTCTTGACCTGACTGATATTCATGGACATCTCATTTCCCCATATGCAAAATGGGTCGAACAGTGGGTTTAAGTCTCTGATAGCAGGGCCTACATGTGCAAGACCAAATTGTAAGAAACCTAAATATTAGAATGATTCCTGCAACTGCACAATAATGTGCTATTAGCCAAAGGACCATCCTTGAACAAACCTCGATGGTAAACTGATGACCCACAAGTATAGGGGATCAATTGTAGTTCTTTTTGATAAGTAAGAGTGTCGAACCCAACGAGGAGCAGAAGGAAATGACAAGTAGTTTCTGGTAAGGTATTGTCTACAAGTACCGAAATTGTAAGTAGCAGACTAGTTTGATAGGAAGATAATTTGTAACGAGCAAGTAATGATAATAGTAACAAAAGTGCAGCAAGGTAGCTCAAACCTTCTGAGGCAAAGGATAGGCCAAAACGGTCTCTTATGATAAGCAAAGCGTTCTTGAGGGTACACGGGAATTTCATCTAGTCACTTTCATCATGTTGGTTTGATTTGTGTTTGCTACTTTGATAATTTGACATGTGGGTGGACCGGTGCTTAGGTGATGTTCTTACTTGAACAAACCTCCTACTTATGATTAACCCTCCCACAAGCATCCACAACTACGAGAAAAGTATTAAGAATAAAATCTAACCATAGCATTAAACTTTTGGATCCAATCGGTCCCTTATGAAATAGCGCATAAACTGGGGTTTAAGCTTCTGTCACTCTCGCAACCCACCATCTAATTGCTACTCCACAATGCATTCCCTTAGGCCCAAATATGGTGAAGTTTCATGTAGTCGATGTTCACAAGACACCGCTAAGGGAATAACAACATACATACTATCAAAATATCAAACACATATCAAGTTCACATGATTACTTGCAACATGATTTCTCCCGTGACCTCAAGAACAAAAGTAACTACTCACAAATGATAAACATGATCATGATCAAGGGAGTATTAAATAGCATAATGGATCTGAACATATAATCTTCCACCAAACAAACCATATAGTAATCAACTACAAGATGTAATCAACACTACTAGTCACCCACAAATACCAATCTATAGTTTTGGTAACAAGATTGAACACAAGAGATGAACTAGGGTTTGAGAGGAGATGGTGTTGTTGAAGATGTTGGTGGAGATTGCCCTCCCCAAGATGGGAGAGTTGTTGGTGATCATGATGATGATTTCCCCCTCCGGGAGGGAAGTTCCCCCGGCGGAATCGCTCCACCGGAGGGCAAAAGTGCTCTTGCCCGAGTTCTGCCTCAAGGCGGCGGCGCTTCGTCCCGAAAGTCCTCCCCTTATTTTTTCTAGGTCAAAATGACTTATATACCAGAAGATGGGCACTGGAGGTGGGCCGAGGAGGCCACAACCCGCCAGGGAGCGCATGGGGGGCCTAGCGCGCCCAGGTGGGTTGTGCCCACCTGGTGGCCCCCTCTGGTGTTTATTGGCTCCAGTATTTCTCAAATAATCCATAAAAAATTCTCTGTAAAGTTTCAGCTCATTTGGAGTTGTGCAGAATAGGTGGCCTGACGTAGCTTTTCCAGGTCCAGATTTCCAGCTGCCGAAAGTCTCCCTCTTGATGTGTTCCTTGCAAATTATGAGATAAATGGCATTATAATTAATCCAAAAAGCATTATTATGGATAAAAACATTATAAATAACATTAAGAAAACATGATGCAAAATGGACGTATCAACCCCCCTCCCCCAAGCTTAGACCTTGCTTGTCCTCAAGCAAAAACCGAAATCGAAAAACATGTCCACATGCTTTGAGAGAGAGGTGTCGATAAAAACAAAATACGGACATAGAAGCATCATGTTGATTATTATAACAGAAACAAAATTAAAAATAGGACTTTTATCATATACTTCTCATGAATAAGTAATAGTTCATCACACAATCGAAGTATAAAGCAAAAATTCTATTAGAAATAGACAAACTATGTTCTCAGTCAACTTTGCAACTACAATTCATCATCTTTTCAGGAAGGGTGTGGCACCCCGGCTCAGAGAAACCGGAATGCCCCGTATTCCAGACCAGAGATCGAGGAGAAGTCTCTGGAATACGGGGCTGCTTGACATAGAACAAATCAGCTCTTATTACAATAATAATAATACAAGGGTCTGATGTTACAAAGAAACACATCAGCACGGCGACACTACGCCTGCGATACTACACTTGCTCTATGCTAGCAGCGAAACAACTCGTAGCAGCGGAATACTTCTAGCAGTGGAACAACGACGAAGGTGGTGAACTCCACTCTGCAGGGACTCTGGCTGGGACACGGTCTAGCTCGCACGCACGGCAACCATCGACAAGCAATCAAGCAATCATGGCATCACCTGCAATCTGGCATGACACGCCAGGTCAGTACATTGAATGTACTTGCAAGCTCCCAACAACCATAAACATCAAGGCAAGACAATAACATAGCATTTAACAGGTTAATTAAATTAACAACTATTATGATGAAACAACTACTAAGCATGGTATGAAACTGATACAATACTAATAAATCACCATCTCAGATCTCCATAACCATATCATTCTTGGCTAACCGGCCAAGCAATAAACCATCTCGATCACCTCGTGATCAAAACCAAATGGTGATCATTCTGGCGATCACAAGCACGACCAACACTTGGTCTCAAACGTCATCATCAACATCCTGACCATCTGTACTGCTCAACATATCAACATATAAATCATCTATAAGTCATTCTATCATGTGAGTTTTTATCGACCGGTGTGACCTAGTACGAACCCTCGCCCATGACCGAGGACACGACTATCGGTAGATTTAAATACACTCTACAGAGGTAGTGCACTGTACCCATACCATGGAACCCATGGCCTCGCACTCCCATTCGGGTGGACCAACAACGTTCTGACAAAACCGATCTATTGCCATGACACTCTCCCGGCCACTCCGACTCACTCCCCACTAGGCTAGTCCTGGGTGGCCCCGTGTCTACCAAAGACACAACGACCACCGCCGTGGCCAAAACTTCCCTCATGGGGACACGTGCACATAACAACAGCAACAACAACAGGCACACAAGGTTATGTCTGCTTACCGGGCCAGGGTACCGCACGCCCATAACCTTCCCTCATTGGAGGCACCGGCGAGAGGCATGACAATAGACCGCATTAGGGCCTTCCCATAAAGGCAAATGTTGTTGCACTGGAGAAAGCCCGGTTCGGTGGCACCTGACCAACTTAATGACGGAATTTATCCCCTAAATATAATAGTAATGACTGATACTCCGATATCATCTATCTACCTATAATACAAGTCATAGCACTATCCACAAATAAACCAAAGCTTAATATAATCATATCAAAATACTCCGAGGACAGTCTAACATTACTATCATGATGAATCCAAGAATGATAAGACTACTACTCAAATATCAAGAACTAACTATCCAACTATGATCCACATGCAAGCATCATCTCCAACATCATACTTCAAAACATAATATCATCTAGCATCATGAAGAAACTAACACTAGCCACTAATAATCCAAAGGCAACATGACATCCAAAGTAATGCTCCAAGACAATACCAGATACCATCATGAAAATAATCATAATTTCCACTAAGAATCCAAAGGCACATGTCATCCACATAATCATCAAAATATAAGCCCTAGAACTCCAAGAAATATCATGGCAATGTCAAGATCAAAACCATACTCCGAGAAATGCCATGAACAAATCATACATAGCTAATGCAATATTTCAAACAAGTTCAAATAACTTAAACCATGTCACTGCATTGCAATCATGCAAATGGAGGGTGTGGCTTGCCTGGGGATGAAGAATACTCCGGGAAGAAATGCAGTGAAGCCGCGGAAAGAATCACCGGAAAATGTTCTCTCTCGAAAGGGGCTGGTTTAGCGCAAGAGCAAAATGGTCATTTTCAGAATTTTAACACATGGTGAAAATGATACCAACAGAACGGGCTCGACGACATGAAGAAGTGGGCTTTGGAATCACCTCAATCGGAGTTGCGAGCGAAAAGATATAGCCCGACGAAGTTCAGGGACCAATCTATAAAAGATTTCTACAAACATGCCCCTGGAGGACAAAACAGAAAACATACTTCTGCGAATGCGCTTTCAGAACTGAGGAAATGCATTTTAACCTGAAGAAGATGAAAATGTGCTTTCCTAGAAGGAATACGTGTCCACTTACTCCATGTCAGCAGAGTGCGGGGCCGGACTCTGGGTCGCTGATGGGTGGGGGCCACGACATCTCTTCTCTCTCCTCCCACCTCCATCGTCCTCCTCGCGATGGTCGCGATAGAAAGGCGAGGCCGGGCGCGGCCGGCGCTGGCCCCGGCGCCTCGGGCCACCCCTGGTGGAGCTCGGACCACCAGTAGGCTCGGGATGACGCCACACAGCTGCCCCAGTGGTGCACGGGCGACGAGGAAGCCTGGAGCGAGCAGGAGCAAGGCCATGGCAGACCGAGGCTTCAGCCATGGATGGACAGGGGACAAGAGGTCGCCGGTAGTCGAGGGAAAGAGTTGAGAGACTCCGCTAGAGTTCAACATCTCGTCGGGTAGTGGAGGGACGGGGTGAGGGAGTAAGCTTTGAGTGAATTTAGCCGGGGACCGACGATGGACGAGGCGGCCATGGGAGTCTCTGGACCATCTCGAGCTTGGAGGAGAGGTTGGAGAGGTTTCTGGGAGTGAGGTGAGGCTGATTAGATGCTCTGGAGGCCACGGGGTGGTCTTATATAGCCGCGGGGCGAGGAGGCCGAGCTGGCATCGTCGCGGATGCGTGGCCGGCGCCGCGGACGCGTGCCCACGCGCATGAGCTCGGAGGCAGGCGACGAGGGAGGCAGAGTGGAGGCTCTCATGGGGCATAGGAGGCCAACGGAGCGCGGGAAAGATGATGGCGGTGACGAACAAAGCCAAACCGCCACTATTTGCCCGTGGACGTGCGGCGGCTTGCAGCGGTGAGGAAGTGGGCCGAGGGGGAGAGGGGTCCAGGAGAACGGCGACGACGAGAGGAAGATAGGGGACATTCCCGTGCTCACTTAGACACCGAGCAGAGGAGGGGCCCGAGCAAGAACCCATCCGGGGCGTGGCGAACGGCAGCAGAGCGCGCGCACAGGCTTTCCATCATCATAGTCACCATGTGAACCGGGGCATTCAATGCTCTACAGCACCCAAAACGTTGTCTAGCTACTAGTTCATCCAGGGGAGGTTGCAACTGCGGTGGTAGCTCGGTGAAAACCGCCACAGTTAACTGGCAATCACCCTCTGAAGTTTACTGCAGTAAACTTGGGTGAGTACTGCTGAGCAACAGGAAAGGGATTGGAGCCAGGGAGTTTGTCTGCGAGGTTGAGGGTAAGAAGGACTATAATCCTGGAGGTTTTGGGGCATAATGGAGACAAACTAATATAGTTGTTGTGTAACCCCCAAAATTGGTCCAGAATCAAGATCATGATGGTTCACTCACATAGAGTAACCACTTGAGGTGAAATTTGGCAAGGCTTATTTATTTGGCCAGATAAAGGTGCTGTAAAATTTCATACCAATTGGTTTTACCAAAATGGTACTTTCTTCACAGCTATCCCCTCTGTCCAGAAACTTGCAATTTTTTTGGAGAAATATTGGCTAGGTGAAATGGTGCCAAATTTGGTGGAGAGAAGTTATTTGGGTATGAGAATGCTCTGGTAAATTTTCAGGCAAAATGAAGCAATATAAAATATACTTGCTTCACAACCTGAAAATATTGACAGAATCAAAGATTTAATCCTGTGCTCACATAGATGATTGGATGGGGCTGAATTTTGGATGAGTGGGATAATATGAGCACATGAAAGAGCGTGCAAAATTGCAACTCATTTGGATAAACCTACCTAGCACTTCCTTCACAAAGGCTTCCCTCAAACAGGAACTTTGAAAAATCACTGAGGAAGTTTGGCTAGGCAAATAAAGTTGAATTTTGTCACAGGGCAATTATTTGGACAGGATAAGATGTACAAAAGTTTGGGGTCAAATGGGCAAATATAAATAGCACTTGCTTCACAATGTGCCATTTAGGACAGAATTGGAAATGAATTTATTGAGCATGATGAGAAATATGGACAATGAAATATTTTGCCATATTTGAGGAAGATATGACCCAAACAATTTATAAGAATTATTTGGGGATTTTTGGAAGGACAGAAATATAGGTTGTCAGATAGGGTTGTTCCTTTAATAGAAAAATGAATTTTCCCTAGAAAAAAATTAGGGTTTGGTCAAGCAGTGGAGTGACATGATCTTGTCGTAGTTTTTAGGATGATGAGCCACTTGGGAGGGGAAATGAAGATAATTTCTCAGGTGACAAGGCCACAGAACCACTCCAAAAAGAAAAACAGAGCAAAAACCAATAAATCAAAAAGGAAAAAAGAAAAGATCCAAAATCCGGGCTGTTACAAAGGGTCACGTGTCAGAGCCTTTAGCCAAGTCCACATACTCAACCATCATATAGTCTTCTATGATTGCTAACACTCACCTCGTACCCATGAACAAAACGTTTCAACCGGACACATAGAAATATAGGGGCTTATAATTTTGCCTCCCAACATTCTCACCTCAAGGGTGATGTCAACAATAATAACTCATGCTATCTATATTCAACTGGACATATGTGCCTAGATCTTTCCTCACCACATGATGCTTGCCAAAAGAGAAAAATAAAAGGAACAAAGAGAAAAACTTTGACTCTTTGCATAAAAGTAAAATATAGGCCCTTCGCAAAGGGAAGCAGAGGTTGCCATGCGCTTATTTGTTTGTATGCTCAATCCCTTAGTGCAAGAGAACGTCATGTGTATTGCCCCTTAAGGTTGTGCAGTTTGTCACGTTTATTCTTTGTCATCCAAGTTCGTACAACACTCAATTTTCTCTTACACTAAATGATCTCACACTTTTAGAAGAAATTTTTATTGCCTTTTTGCACCGATGACAACTTACTTGAGGGATATTGCCCAATCCCTAGGTAGGTATGGTGGACACTTGAAGAAGATTTGGGTTTAAGGGTTTTTCAATGCACAAGTTGTATCTCTACTTAGTATGGAATTTTTGGCTAGCAAAGATACGGGGCAAGCACCACATGTTAAATGATCTATGAAAATATGACTTCTATGTGAATATAAAAAAACATAAACCATTAAGTTGTCTTCCTTGTCCAATGATACGTCTCCGTCGTATCTACTTTTCCAAACACTTTTGCCCTTGTTTTGGAATCTAACTTGCATGATTTGAATGGAACTAACACGGACTGACGCTGTTTTCAGCAGAATTGCCATGGTGTTATTTATGTGCAGAAACAAAAGTTCTCGGAATGACCTGAAACTTCATGGAACGTATTTTTGGAAATAATAAAAAATCCTTGCAAAAGATGAAGACTAGGGGGCCCACACCCTAGCCACAAGGATGGGGGGCGCCTGCCCCCTGGGCGCTTACCTCGTGGGCCCCCTGGAGCTCCTCCGACCTCAACTCCAACCCTATATATTTGCGTTCGGGGAGAAAAAAGTAAAGAAGAAAGATTCATTGCCTTTTACGATACGGAGCCGCCGCCAAGCCCTAAAACCTCTCGGGAGGGCTGATCTGGAGTCCGTTCGGGGCTCCGGAGAGGGGAATCCGTCACCATCATCATCAACCGTCCTCCATCACCAATTTCATGATGCTCACCGCCGTGCGTGAGTAATTCCATCGTAGGCTTGCTGGACGGTGATGGGTTGGATGAGATTTAACATGTAATCGAGTTAGTTTTGTTCGGGTTTGATCCCTAGTATCCACTATGTTCTGAGATTGATGTTACTATCACTTTGCTATGCTTAATGCTTGTCACTAGGGTCTGAGTGCCATGATTTCAGATCTGAACCTATTATGTTTTCATCAATATATGAGAGTTATTGATCCTATCTTGCAAGTCTATAGTCACCTACTATGTGTTATGATCCGGCAACCCCGAAGTGACAATAATCGGGACCACTCTCGGTGATGACCGTAGTTTGAGGAGTTCATGTATTCACTATGTGTTAATGCTTTGTTTCGGTACTCTATTAAAAGGAGGCCTTAATATCCCTTAGTTTCCACTAGGACCCCGCTGCCACGGGAGGGTAGGACAAAAGATGTCATGCATGTTCTTTTCCATAAGCACGTATGACTATATTTGGAATACATGCCTACATTACATTGATGAATTGGAGCTAGTTCTGTGTCACCCTAGGTTATGACTGTTACATGATGAACCGCATCCGGCATAATTCTCTATCACCGATCCATTGTCTACGAGCTTTCCATATATTGTTCTTCGCTTATTTTACTTTTTCGTTGCTATTGTTACAATCACTACAAAATACCAAAAACATTACTTTTGCTACCATTACCTTTTGCTACCGTTACCACTACTATCATATTACTTTTCTAATAAATACCTTGCTTCAGATATTAAGTTTACAGGTGTGGTTGAATTGACAACTCAGCTGCTAATACTTGAGAATATTCTTTGGCTCCCCTTGTGTCGAATCAATAAATTTGGGTTGAATACTCTACCCTCGAAAACTGTTGTGATCCCCCATACTTGTGGGTTATCAAGACTATTTTCTGGCGCCGTTGCCGGGGAGCATAGCTCTATTCTTTGAGTCACTTGGGATTTATATCTGCTTATCATTATGAAGAACTTGAGAGATCCAAAAACCAAGATTTATCCCTCAACTACGAGGGGAGGTAAGGAACTGCCATCTAGCTCTGCACTTGATTCACCTTCTGTTTTGAGTAAGCTTATGACAGCAAAACCTGCTTCTGCTATTCATTCTGATATGTCGCATGTTATTGATGATGCCACTTCTTCTATGCATGATACTTATGATGAAACTACTTCTACGCTTGATACTACTATGCCACTTGGTGAATTTCTTGATGAACAACTTGCTAGGGTTAGAGAGAATGAAATTATTGAAACTGATAATATTGACGAAAGTGATGATGAAGACTCTCCCCCTAATAAATATGAATTGCTTATTGTTCCTGAAGGTTATGTTCTGGATGAAGAATCTACTAGAGCTATTTTAGCTTGCAATGATAGATATGATCTAAAGATGTTATTAGCTAAATGGAAGCAGCAATCCCTTAATGCTAGAATGAAACCTGACCCTGCTTTTTCTACTTCACCTATCTGTGTTACTGATAAGGATTGTGAATTCTCTATTGATCATGATATAATTACTTTGGTTGAATCTGATCCTTTTTATGGCTATGAATCTGAAACTGTTGTGGCACATCTTACTAAATTAAATAATATAGCCACCCTATTCACTAAAGATGAGAGAACTCGCTACTTTTATATCCTTAAAATATTTTCGTTCTCATTAAAGGGTGATGCTAAGATATGGTTTAATTCTCTTGATCCTGGTTGTGTGCATAGTCCCCAGGATATGATTTATTACTTCTCTGCTAAATATTTCCCTGCTCATAAGAACCAAGCTTCTTTAAGGGATATATATAATTTTGTGCAAATTGAAGAAGAGAGTCTCCCACAAGCTTGGGGGAGGCTTCTCGAATTACTTAATGCTTTGCCTGATCATTCTCTTAAGAAAAATGAAATACTTGATATCTTTTATAATGGACTAAGCGATGCTTCCAGAGATTACCTGGATAGTTGTGCTGGTTTTGTTTTCAGGGAGAGAACACCGGATGAAGCTGAAATTCTATTGAATAATATGTTGACAAATGAAAATAATTGGACACTTCCTGTGCCATCTCCTGAGCCTATTCCTAAACCAACTCCGAAGAAAAGGGGTGTTCTATTTCTCAGTCCTGAAGATATGCAAGAGGCAAAGAAATCTATGAAAGAAAAGGGTATTAAAGCTGAAGATGTTAAGAATTTACCTCCTATTGAAGAAATACATGGTCTTAATTTACCGCCTGCTAAAGAAATACATGGTCTTGATAACCCGACACAGGTAATAAAGGTAAAATCTCTCTATTGATATGATAAAGCTGAAATCCCATTTACTAAGTTTGCTAGCCCATGCTTAGATGAGTGATAAGTTTATGGTTAAGCAAGAAGACTTCAATGCTTATTTTGGTAGAGAATTAAAACGCAGTGCTAATTTGCTTGAACACTTGGGTGATTATATGGCTAATGTCAAAGGTGAACTTAAACTTATTAGTAAGCATGCTTCTATGGTTACCACTCAAGTAGAATAAGTACTTAAAGCTCAAAATGATTTTCTCAATGAATTGAATAGTAAGAATAATGATTATGCTGTTAGAGTGGCTACTAGAACTGGTAGAATGACTCAGGAACCTTTGTATCCTGAAGGCCACCCTAAGAGAATTGAGCAAGATTCTCAGAGAAATAATATAGATGCACCTAGTCCTTCTAAAAGTAAGAAAAAGAAAAATGATAGGACTTTGCATGCTTCTAGTGAACCTATTACTGAAAGACCTGAGAATCCAAATGATATTTCTATTTCTGATGCTGAAACACAATCTGGTAATGAACCTGAAACTAGTGATAATGTTAATGATAATGTTCATGTAGATGCTCAACCTAGCAATGCTAATGATATAGAAATTGAACCTGTTGTTGATCTTGATAACCCACAGTCAAAGAATCAATGTTATGATTAGAAAGACTTTGTTGCTAGGAAACATGGTAAAGAAAGAGAACCATGGGTTTAGAAACCCATGCCTTTCCCTCCCAAACCATCCAAGAAAAAGTATGATGAGGATTTTGAGCGCTTTGCTGAAATGATTAGACCTATCTTTTTGCGTATGCGATTAACTAATATGCTTAAAATGAATCCTTATGCTAAGTACATGAAAGAAATTGTTACTAATAAAAGAAAGATACCAGAAGCTGAATTTTCCACCATGCTTGCTAATTATACTTTTAAGGGTGGAATACCAAAGAAACTTGGAGATCCAGGAGTACCCACTATACCATGCTCCATTAAAAGAAACTATGTTAAAACTGCGTTATGTGATCTTGGAGCCGGTGTTAGTGTTATGCCTCTCTCTTTATATCGTAGACTTGATTTGAATAAGTTGACACCTACTGAAATATCTTTGCAAATGGCTGATAAATCAACTTCTATACCTATCGGTATTTGTGAGGATGTGCCTGTTGTGGTTGCAAATGTTACTATTTTAATGCACTTTGTTATTCTTGATATTCCCGAGGACGGTAGTATGTCTATTATTCTTGGAAGACCCTTTTTGAATACTGCAGGGGTTGTTACTGATTGCAACAAAGGCAATGTCACTTTTCATGTTAATGGTAATGAGCATATGGTACACTTTCTGAGGAAACAACCTCAAGTCCACAGTATCAATTCTGTTGGAAAATTTCCATCAATTATTTTTGGAGGTTTTGAATTTCCTCTTCCTACTAACAAGAAGAAATATGATATTCTTATTGTTGGGGATGTGCATATCCCTGTTGAGGTAACCTAGTGTTATTCGAAGATTCTGCGGTTCCATGTTATTCGGAATGAGTTTGTTAACAAGACCTGATCAACCTTGTTAGTGGATTCCTTTTGATGATCATGAGATGGATGAATTTAGAAAACACAACTCTCTGTACCCTCCTTTTACTTTCTGTTATTTATATTAAATAAAGCAAAAATTGTATTTTCTGTCTGTTATCTGAATTATTCGTGCAATATAAAAATACCCCGAAAATAAAAGTTCTCCAAATGCCTTGAAATTTAAATATGATTTTTTTCTGGAATATTTGAGAATATTTGGCACTTAGAACACAGCACGGGGGGCATCCACCTGGCCACGAGGGTGGAGGGCGCCCCCCTGCCTCGTGGGCCCAGGTGGCCCTCCTCCACTTATTCCTGCACCCACACACTCCTTCTTCCTCCCACAAACACGATTATCCAGTTCAAACCCGAGTCCAAACTCATTTTGCTGCCATTTTCGATCTCCTTGCTCGAAGCACCTCTCACAAAACTGCTTGGGGGGATTGTTCCTTGGTATGTGACTCCTCCATTGGTCCAATTAGTTTTTGTTCTAGTGCTTTATTCATTGCAAATTTGGGATGCCTAGGTGACCCTGTTCTTGAGCTTGCATGTCAAATTTATGTGGTTGCAAGTAGTTTTGATTCATGATATAGGCTCTAGGCACTTGTAGGAATAGTTGCTATCAATTTTGCCGAGTTTGGTTTACTTTTATTTGAAGTTACTAAAAATTTCAGAAATTTTTTAGAGGAAGAAATATGTTTTGGAAAATGTACCAAGGTGGCTCTTCAAGGAAACAAGAACCCAGGCTTGCAATGCGTGATGCTGATGATGAGCCACCAAGGGACGCTCCAGTGCGGCCCTGTGAATGGCCTTTAGAGGACGTTATGGATCGAGCGGAAATCAAGGAAGAATTTAACGCATATTTGCGTAACGCTGATCTTGTGAGCTTCAAGGAGGAAAAGTGCCGCCAGTACAACTATCTCACTAGTTCCTTTGTGAGGAGGTTTAAATTTTCATCTTCACGCAATTCTCCAATTGTCATGTTTGATCTTTATGAAAATCTTATACGATGGACTTAGAGGATTTTACCACTGCTTGCAAACTTCCGCAATGGGGTAGTGTTAGGGAACCTCGCAAATCTGAATTTAGAGATTTTCTTGCTAGTATAACTATGGGGGCATCTAGAGATATAACACAAGCTACCATAGGGAGCATTCACTTTCCTACTATACATTATTTTGCTCTCTTCAAAGGTAGATGCATTAATGGTAAAGATGAGGCATGTCACATGTGTGTCCCTGACCTCAGTATTCTTAGGAGTGTTGTGTTAGGAGATAAATCTTATAATTTGGGAGCCATTGTTGCACGTAGGTTGCATCTTAATAGATTTAATGGAGATTTCTTTGGTGGAATTTATGCAACCCGCATAGATAATTTTCTTGGTATAACCATACGTGAAGATGATATTGAGTTGCCCCCTGCTTATTTGGATTATGAGGCTATGGTTTGTCATCAGTTTGTTGAGAGGAACGATCAGTTCCTCCAATACCGACTAATCTTTGACAGACGACGCACCTATCATGTCGCTCTCCCTGCTTCTACTTTCTTTGACTTTCAGGCAAAAAGGAGATATTTTATAACCAGAGAGGAGGCGGAAGAGTATAAGAGGAGAGCTGAGATAGCTCGCCTCCAAGCTGTAGCCCACGATGCAATGACAGCTGCATCGCAGTACGACCCCAGTTACAACTTTGGATATCCGCCAGGCCAGCCATGGCCATAGACCAACTTAGGCCAAAAGCCTAAGCTTGGGGGAGTACGTATTTCTCACCGATATTACATTTATGTTCACACACTCATTGTTAGATGCTGGTGCTCGTACTTTTTCATTGTATCATCCATGCTAGTTTATTTCCTTTTTATGCTTTCTTCTTGTGTGTTTAATAAACCTTAAGAAAAACAAAAAAAATTAGTTGTAGCTTTTAGCTAGTTTTAATTTCCATGATTGTAGTAGTAATTAAAAAGAAAACCCAAAAAGATTTCCTGTTCTTCTTTTTGCTTGTTGGGAGCTTTCCCGTGTAAATAGTTTTATTTCTTTTCTTTTCTTTGGGGGTCGATAGGAGAAGACCATAATTAAATTGTTGAAGTGGCTCTTATATGCATTATTGTTGATCTGACAAAAGAGCCCATATTGCCTTGTCTTCTCCTGTTTAGTGAATGCTTGCAGATTCCAGCTTAGTCCAATGCACACGCACTATTATTATTATCCACATCATTCGGTCGTGCAAGTGAAAGGCAATTATGACGATATATGATGGACTGACTGAGATGAGAAAAGCTGGTATGAACTCGAACTCTCTTGTTTTTGTAAATATGATTAGTTCATCGTTCCTGATTCGGCCTATTATGAATAAACATGTTTGCAATGACAACTAGAGATCATAGTTTCCTGTGCCATGCTTGATTAGCTAGGAGTTTATAATGGTTTACCTTGCGTGCCAACATGCTATTAAAATGGTTGTGATGTGGTATGATAGGGTGGTATCCTCCTCTGAATGATTTAAGTGACTTGACTTGGCACATGTTCACGCATGTAGTTGAAACAAAATCAACATAGCCTTCACGATATTTATGTTCATGGTGGATTATATCCTACTCATGCCTGCATTCGCTATTGATTAATTTTAATGCATGTTCATGACTGTTATCGCTCTCTAGCTGGTCGCTTCCCAGTCTTTTTCTAGCCTTCTCCTGTACTAAGCGGGAATACTGCTTGTGCATCCAATCCCATAAACCCCAAAGTTATGCCATATGAGTCCACCATACCTACCTATTTACGGTATATACCTGCCGTTCCAAGTAAATTTGTATGTGCCAAACTCTAAACCTTCAAATAAATATCCTATTTTGTATGCTCGAATAGCTCATGTATCAACTAGGGTTGTCCGTATCTTCCATGTTAGGCGGGTTATTCTCAAGAGGAGTGGACTCCGCTCCTCACTCACGAGAAAGTGGCTGGTCACCGGGATGCCCAGTCCCATGCTTTATGCAAACTAAATTAAAATAATTGCAAACAAAACCCCCTGGGACTCTTGTTAGTTGGAGGCACTTGTTGTTTCGAGCAAGCCATGGATTGATGCTTGTTGGTGGAGGGGGAGTATAAACTTTACCATTCTGTTTGGGAACCGCCTATAATATGTGTAGCATGGAAGATATCGCCATCTCTTGGTTGTTATGTTGTAACACCCGGATAATCTTGCTACAGTAATTCCACGCTAATCATGCCACGTCACCTCGATTATTGTTGCTAAGCTTTCGTTAGTTCAAACCGATTCAAAATCAATTCAAAAGAAAAAATGGCAAATAACAAAAGTTTTTTTTTAAAAGTTGAAACAAAAATGTTCGGTGCTTGCCGAATATTACGAGGGTAATTATAGTGCAGCAAACATATTTTTAGAAAATGCCTAAATGATTTAAAATGGAATAAATAAAGAAAAGTAAATAAATAAATAAAAAACAAAACAAAACAAAGCAAATGGGGGGAAGGGGCAGACCCCTCCTGGGTTGCTTGGCCCACTTTCCCCACCGGCCCATGCCGGCCCGCCCCCCCTCTCCCTTATCCTCCCCGTCCCCAAACCCTAACCCCCACCGACGCCCCACTCGCTTCCCCACTCCACCACGATCCCCTTCTCCTTCCCCATCGGGATCGGCCCGATCCCATTGCCCCCCCCCCCCGACCCCGGCGCGCCCGAACGCCGCCACCCCCTCCTCGCCGTTGGTCGCCGCCGCCCGGAGCGCTCCATTGCCGGACCTCGCCGTCCTCCTCCTCGCCAAACCGCCCGAGTCGCCACTGCCCCGCCGTCCTCGTCTTCTCGTCGCCACGCTACACATCGTCCCCAACCGCCGTCGAGCCCGCTGCCCTGAACCCCTACGGCCATTGTGAGCGCCTCCCCATGCTCCTCTCCCCTCTTCCCCTGTCACCGCGCGCCCGAGGCCATGCTCGCTCGCAGCCTCCCCGCAGTCGTCGCGCCCGAGCCATCCCCCGCTCACCACACTCACCTCCTCCCTGGCCGCGATGGCCGGCGCCCCGCGCGCCCTTGTACGCGCCCCGGCGCGCGAGCCCGAGTCCCTGCAACGCCGTGCTTCCCGCGGTCGGGCCGCGCGCCGCCCCGCCCGGCGTGCCACAGCCGCGCACGCGCCCACGGCCACGCGCGTCCCTGTCCTTGCCTGCTACTCCCCGCGCTTCCCCATGCTTGCTGCTGTTGTTTCTCTTGTGCGCGCGCCTGTTGCTTTGGCCGCCTCGCTCGCGTGCTGCCCCGCGTCCGCGCCGGCGAGCTCTCCCGCCCGCTCGCGCCCCACTTCCCTCCCGACGCCACCGCTCCTCTCCTGTGCCGCCGCGCACCCTCGCTGGCTCAGTCCGCCGTTGGCCCCGCTGCTGCGTGCGTCGCATGACCCCCATCCCCATGACCGCCTCCACGCACTGGCGCCGGCGCCGTGCCAGCGCCCGCATCGTCCGAGCCCGATTGGGCGGGTGCCCACCCCATTTCGCCCAGCGCCCGTTAACCGCTCGCCCGCTATGGCCCCCTGGGCGAATGACACGAGGGCCCCACGCCCAGAGAACAGAACGTTTTTGTAAAAAAATTAATTAATTAACTTAATTAATTCTCATGAAACTAACTAAGATTAATTAATCTAATGACTAATTAACCTAGTTAACTACTGTTAATCAACCTAACAGAGTATGACAGGTGGGTCCCACTGAACCCACGCGTCAGGTTGACCAGTCAACTCTATTGACTGCTGGCGTGAGCATGACATCATGATGATGTCATAAATCTAAATTTCGAATTAATTTAAATAATTAATTAAATTCTAGAAAATTAATAAAATCTTTAGAAAATCATATCTTTTAATCCGTAACTCGGATTAAAATATTTTCAACATGAAAGTTGCTCACAACGACGAGACGAACCCGGATACGCACCCCGTTCGTCCGCCACGCATCCCTAGCATAGCAAGCACGCAACTTTCCCCCTCCGGTTCATCTGTCCGAAAACGCAAAACACCGGGAATACTTTCCCGGATGTTTTCCCCCTTCACCGGTACCACCTCGTACCCCGTTAGGGCATACCTACTTTACGCTTTGCCATGTCATGTATCGTCATGCATTTGCTTGCATTGTATTTATTGTTTCTTCCCCCTCTTCTCTCGCTAGACACCGAGACCGACGCCGCTGCTACCCAGTACGACTACGGTGTTGACGACCACTCTCTCTTGCCAGAGCAACCAGGCAAGCCCCCCCTTGATCACCAGATATCGCCTACTCTACTCTCTATACTGCTTGCATTAGAGTAGTGTAGCATGTTACTGATTTCCGTTAATCCTATCCTGATGCATAGCCTGTCATTGTTGCTACAACTATTGATACCTTACCTGCAATCCTAAATGCTTAGTATAGGATGCTAGTTTACCATCAGTGGCCCTACATTCTTGTCCGTCTGCCATGCTATACTATCGGGCCGTGATCACTCGGGAGTTGATCACGGGTATATACTTATACATAATATATGATACTTTTGGTGACTAAAGACGGGTCGGCTCGTAGGAGTACCCGCGAGTGATTCACGGGTTGGGTCCGAAAGGACGTTTGTCCCGACGGCCCTCTGAGTGGATCTTTGTGGCGAAGCGACAGGGCAGGTTGAGACCACCTAGGAGAGAGGTGGGCCTGGCCCTGGTCGGCGTTCGGGGTTATTTCAAGATAACACGTTTAATGAGATCTTGGTATTTGATCTGAGTCTGGCCACTGGCCTATACACACTAACCATCTACGCGGGGACAGTTATGGGCACTCGACGTCGTGGTATCAACCGAAGCCTTCATGACGTCAGCGATTGAGGGCGCACGCCGGATTGGACTGGAACTCCTACTAGGCTAGGTCTGCTTCTGGCCGCCCTCGCAACGTGCAGGTGTGCAATGGGCGATGGGCCCAGACCCCTGCGCCATAGGATTTAGACCGGCGTGCTGACCTCTCTTTTGTGCCTAGGTAGGGCTGTGACGTGTTGATCTTCCGAGGCCGAGCATGACCCAGGAAAGTGTGTCCGGCCAAATGGGATCGAGCGTGTTGGGTTATGTGGTGCACCCCTGCAGGGAAGTTAATCTATTCGAATAGCCGTGATCTTCGGTAACAAGACGACTTGGAGTTGTACCTTGACCTTATGACAACTAGAACCGGATACTTAATAAAACACACCCTTCCAAGTGCCAGATACAACCGGTGATCGCTCTCTCACAGGGCGACGAGGGGAGGATCATTGGTTAGGATTATGCTACACGATGCTACTTGGTGAACTTACCATCTACTCTTTTCTCCTGCTGCAAGATGGAGGTTACCAGAAGCGTAGTCTTCGATAGGACTAGCTATCCCCCTCTTATTCTGGCATTCTGCAGTTCAGTCCACATATGATACCCTTATTCCATTTGATACCAATGCATACATATGTAGTGTAGCTCCTTGCTTGCGAGTACTTTGGATGAGTACTCACGGTTGCTTTGCTCCCTCTTTTCCCCCTTTCTATACCCGATTGCTGCGACCAGACGTTGCAGGAGCCAGACGCCACCGTCGATGATGACTACTACTCGGGAGGTGCCTACTACTATGTGCAGCCCGCTGACGGCGACCAGGAGTAGTTTAGGAGGATCCCAGGTAGGAGGCCTGCACCTCCTTCGATCTGTATCCCAGTTTGTGCTAGCCTTCTTAAGGCAAACTTGTTTAACTTATGTCTGTACTTAGATATTGTTGCTTCCGCTGACTCGTCTATGATCGAGCTCTTGTATTCGAGCCTTCGAGGCCCCTGGCTTGTAATATGATGCTTGTATGACTTATTTTATTTGTAGAGTTGTGTTGTGATATCTTCCCATGAGTCCCTGATCTTGATCGTACACGTTTGCGTGTATGATTAGTGTACGATTAAATCGGGGGCGTCACAAGTTGGTATCAGAGCCGACTGCCTGTAGGAATCCCCCTTCCACACTCCTTGGCCGAAGTTGAGTCTAGACATTACAAAAATTTTACTAACATGGTTGTGTGCCTTACGGGCCCACGTCGCCATCTGGGTGGTATTAGGATCTTTTACTCCTTGATCCTTACTCTGGGACTCTGAACTCTCTCCTACTCGGGTTAAACGATTTTACTAACACCAACATTAGGAACCCATGACCATGTTCACCCCAAAGTTGGATAAGCCCTAGTTATTCTTTAGAGTAGTATTTGAACATTATCCACATTGACATTTGACTCCTGTGAAAACATCTTTGTTTTCAGATGGAACCCACGAGGCAGGTCGTGCGCCACATGACGGCCATTGGTGCCTCAGGATCACCTGCTGTGTTGGTTGAGATGATGACCTATTTGGGTTATTGCTGGCACCGTGAGTACACCATCTATGAGGAGTATCAGGACTTCAACCAGGAGCAGTACCGTGCCATCGTCCACCTGTACTCTCGGGAGTATGACTCCACTATCGTGCTGCACACTACTCATGGTGTTGGAGTGACTATCGATATGGCGGTCCACGATGCTGCTTATGCTGCTCTGACACGTCTTCGTGGAGAGTATCAGGAGTTGGACACCTCCCCCTTCAGGCACATTGCTATCGCATCTGATGTTGGTGCAGAGGGATACTACACTGGTGCCTACTCCACTGTCACCCGAGAGCCCTTCTACCATCAGAACCTGGTTCTGCATGCTGATGGGATGGATAGAGCTAACCGAGCTCTTCGCCACGAGTTGTACACCACCCGTCAGCACCTGTATCGTGCTCTGACACTGTTGCACCCCTCTATCCGCTCTGGTGATCTGTCGCGTTCTGCGATCTACCCTGCCAGGACCGTGATGCCCCAGGGTGTCGGCTGGCCAGATGTGGGAGGCTACTCTCCCGCGCTTGGTCCTCTCTTGCCACCTGCGCATCGGGTTCCGCACCAGAGTATCCGCGGACCCCAGGCTACTCGCGTGGAGGTCTTCCCTTCGCGTCACTACCAGCTGTCAGGCTACACCTACCTCCACAGTTCCTCCTGGGACTGATGTAGGCTTGCTTGTTAGTGTTAGATGCATTCGTCGCGAGCCTGCGTGCCGCCTATGATGTATTAGTCTATGTACTGAACTCTGTGTACCGAACTCTATGCATGATCTCTTTTGTAAGATATGTCGACTACTATATAGTATCTATCGTGCTGCTTTCATTATGCATGTTTCATCATGAATGATTCTTGTCTTTGCAAATTTCTCAATGCTGAACTACCCCTGTTATATATTAGCAGGATGGTTAGACCAGCTGGTCGTGGACGTGGTGGCAACCTCCCACCACCACCTGAGTACATGGTTGGTATGATCCAACAGCTTGAGATGAATCGCCAGTTCATGGAGAATATGATGGCTCAGTTTCCTCGCCCCAATATGAACCAGCAGCCAACCCCAGTAACTCTGCAGGATTTCATGCGCCTGAACCCAACTGTGTATCGCGGCTCAACTCAGCCTCTGGATGCTGATGACTGGCTCCATGACATCACCTATGAGATAGAGTCTGCTGATGTAGCCCCTGCTAGCTATGTCACCTTTGCTTCCTTCTTCCTGAAGGGACCCGCAGCTCAATGGTGGGACAGCCACAGGCGTACTCTACCAGTTGGAACAATCATCACCTGGCCAGACTTCCAAGCTGCCTTCCGTGCTCGGTTCATTCCTCAGGGAGTCATGGACCGTAAGAAGCGCGAGTTTCGCAACCTCACCCAAGGCAACAAGACTGTTGAAGCTTACCAGCGGGAGTTTCTTGACTTGTCCCGCTATGCTGAAGAAGACATTGCAACTGATGCACGCAGACAGGAGAAGTTCCGTGATGGTCTTCAAGCTGATATCAAGCTCGCACTTCTAGTGCACGACTTTGCTAATTTCGCCACCCTGGTGAACAAGGCCATCAATGTCGAAACTAGTCTGCAGGAATACCAGAGCTCTCACAGGCGCAACCGTGACACGGGCTCATCTTCGGGCCCGTCCTCGCAGAAGCGCAAGATATGGATTCCCAACAGCATGTACCAGCCGAATGCACCTGCCCCAAGGCAGACCTATGCTGCACCTCGTCTGCCTGCTCCTCCAACTAGGCAGCCAAGACTTCCAGCTCCACCACCACAAGCTCCTGTTCCCTCTCCCAATAATGGTCTGTGCTACAAGTGTGGTCAACGAGGTCACCGTGCTAGGGATTGCAATCAGAACCAGAATCAACTGGCCCTCCCAGCAACTGGCCGTGGAAGCAACCAGCCACGCAACAACAATGCCAAGTCTTATGGTCATGTTCATGCCAACCACGTTGATCTCAATGAAGTTCTAGACCAGCCCGCTACCGTGATGGGTACACTCCTCGTAAATTCAGCACTAGCATCTGTTTTATTTGATACAGGTGCATCACATTCATTCATGTCAGAGGATTTTGCATTCATGCATGGCATTAAAAGCGAGGACCTGAACACTTCGCTATTAGTACACACTCCCGCGGGCCAATGTCGGACCTCCATGATTTGCAACGACGTCCCCGTTGAAATCGAAGGACTGGAATTCCTTGCCTCTCCCATCGTACTGAAGTCTTGTAGCATCGAGCTCATTCTGGGAATGGATTGGTTGAAAGCGCATACTGCTTCTATAGTTTGCGCCACTAAGGTCGTCCATCTGCTACACCCTTCTGATGAAATAATTGCTTACCAAGCTCATCTAGTTCAGAACGCCGAGGCACGGCTTTATGCCTTGAATGCGTTGAACGCTGCACCACTCGAGGGCATTGAAAACATTCCCGTCATTCATGAATTCCAAGACGTCTTCCCAGAAGAACTTCCAGGGATCCCCCTGCTAGAGCTGTTGAATTCATCATCGACTTGAAACCCGGCACCACCCCTATAGCTAAACGACCCTACAATATGCCGCCGCATGAACTCATTGAGCTTAAGGAGGAAATCGACAAATCTCTTGTCAAAGGTTTCATTCGCCCAAGTTGCTCTCCTTGGGGAGCACCTTCTCTCTTTGTTAAGAAGAAGGATGGGACAAACCGATTAGTCCAAGACTACCGTCCTATAAACCAAGCTACCATTCAGAATAAATACCCTCTTCCTCGGATCAATGACCTTTATGATCAACTGGCTGGCTCATCAGTGTTCTCCAAACTCGATTTGAGGTTGGGTTACCACCAGATCTGTGTTCGTGAAGAGGATATCCCAAAGACCGCCTTCGTGACTCGGTATGGGTCTTACGAGTACACAGTCATGTCATTCGGCTTAACGAATGCTCCAGCCACCTTCTCTCGTCTGACGAACTATATATTCATGGATTACCACGACAAGTTCGTCGTGGCTTATTTGGACGATATCCTTGTATTTTCCAAGAACAAGGAAGAACATGCTGAACATCTTCGTCTTGTGCTAGAAAAGCTTCGAGAGCATCAACTGTATGCTAAGTATTCCAAGTGTGAATTCTGGCTCCCCGAAGTAACCTATCTTGGGCATGTCATCTCCAAGGATGGTATTGCCGTCAACCCAGAACGAGTTCAGGCTATTCTCGATTGGACTCCTCCGAAGAATGTCAAGCAAGTCCGAAGTTTTCTCAGTCTCGCCAGCTATTGTCGTCGATTCGTTGAGAACTTCTCCAAGATTGCCAGGCCCCTGACTAATCTGTTGCATAAGGGTGTCAAGTTCGACTAGACAGACAAGTGCCAGGAAAGTTTCCAGGCGCTCAAAGACAAGTTGACTTCTGCCCCAGTGCTTGCTCCACCTGATACTAAGAAGGACTTCGTCATTTACTGCGACACTTCTCATCAAGGATTAGGCTGCGTCCCAATGCAAGAACGCAGAGCGATTGCTTATGCCTCTCGTCAACTGCGCCCTCATGAAGAAAACTACCCAGTTCACGACCTCGAGCTTGCTGCTGTCATTCATGCACTGAAGCAGTGGAGACATTACCTTCTCGGTAATCGTTGCGAGATCTTCACCGACCACCAAAGTCTGAAGTATCTGTTTACTCAGCCAGATCTGAACCTCCGTCAGCAGAGATGGATGGAGACTGTTGCAGACTTTGACGTGGGTATATCCTATACCCCCGACAAGGCTAATGTAATGGCTGATGCCTTGAGCCGCAAGTCTTACTACAACCACCTCCAGGTTCACAAAGTTCAGCCCTCGCTTGTCGAAGAATTTAGAAAGCCGAACCTTCATATTGTTCCTCCTGGAGCACTCGTCCCCCTCCCCCAGAGTTTCAGAAGATGAATCTTCGTGTTGTTACTAAGGGTTCTCTAAATACCCTGGCTGTCATACCAGATCTCATAGCTGGTATAAAGACTATTCAAGGTTGTGACTCTGAAGTCCATAAGATTAAACGTCATCTAGCAGAAGGAAAGCCATCCTTCTTCTCTATCGCCGATGATGGCGCCTTGTACTTCAAAGGCCGCCTAGTGGTACCACGTTCGAGGAAAAACCTGGATCATACTAAAGGGGTTAGGAAAGAAGCTCATGATACGCCTTTGTCTATTCATCCTGGTAGTACAAAGATGTACCAAGATATTCGTCAAAGATTCTGGTGGTCTAATATGAAGCAGGATATTGCTCGTTATGTTGCTGAGTGTGACGTTTGTCGCTGTATCAAAGCAGAGCATCAAAGGCCTACTAGAACTCTGCAACCTATCTCTATTCCTGAATAGAAATGGGACCATGTTGAAATGGACTTCGTCACTGGATTTCCCAAATCGCAGAAAGGTAATGATGCTATTCTTGTCGTCATTGACCGACTTTCTAAAGTTGCACATTTTCTGGTGGTGAAAGAGACAATCACTGCTAGTCAGCTTGCTACTCTCTACATGTCCAGAATTGTTTCACTTCACAGTATTCCACTGGTTATTAGTTCAGACCGTGGCAGTTTATTCACTTCAAGATTTTGGGCAAGTTTCCAAGAAGCTATGGGAACGCACCTGTCGTTCAGTACGGCGTTTCATCCTCAGTCGCAAGGACAGGTTGAACGTGTCAACCAAGTTCTCGAAGACATGCTTCGAGCTTGTGTAATTTCCTTCAGTAAGAAATGGGAGGAATCCCTTCCATATGCTGAGTTCTCTTATAATAATAGCTATCAAGCTAGTCTGAAGTGTTCCCCTTTGAAGTGCTATATGGACGAAAGTGTCGAACCCCTCTGAACTGGTCAGAAACTGGGGAACATCCACTCTTCGGTCTGGATATTATCCAACATGCCGAAGAACAAGTTCGCATTATTCGCGAGAATCTCAAGACTGCTCAGTCACGTCAGAAAAGTCAGTATGACCGTCATCACCAAGACATGGTCTATCAACCTGGCGAAAAGGCTTATCTTCGAGTTACACCAATGAAGGGTGCTCACCACTTCGGGATCAAGGGCAAGCTAGCTCCTCGCTATATCGGTCCCTTCACTATTCTCGAAAGGCGTGGAAAAGTGGCATATCAACTGGAGCTTCCGCCGAAACTTTCTTAGGTTCACGATGTGTTCCACGTGTCACAACTCCGTCGTTGCTTCAAGGATCCAATCCGAGTAGTGGATCATGAAGTGCTCGAATTGCAACAGGACCTCTCCTATAAAGAGCATCCGGTCCACATTCTCGACCAAGCTGAACGCCGCACACGTCAGAAGGCGATCAAGCTCCTCAAAGTCCATTGGTCAAATCACTCTGAAGACGAAGCCACTTGGGAACGCGAGGACCGCCTGCGTGATGAATACCCCACACTGTCTCCTTCTACCTCCTAAATCTCGGGACAAGATTTCTTGTAGTGGAGGAGATTTGTAACGCCCGGATAATCTTGCTACAGTAATTCCACGCTAATCATGCCACGTCACCTCGATTATTGTTGCTAAGCTTTCGTTAGTTCAAACCGATTCAAAATCAATTCAAAAGAAAAAAAATGGCAAACAACAAAAGTTTTTTTAAAAAAAGTTGAAACAAAAATGTTTGGTGGTTGTCGAATATTACGAGGGTAATTATAGTGCAGCAAACAAATTTTTAGAAAATTCCTAAATGATTTAAAATGGAATAAATAAAGAAAAGTAAATAAATAAATAAAAAACAAAACAAAACAAAGCAAATGGGGGGAAGGGGGCAGACCCCTCCTGGGCTGCTTGGCCTACTTTCACCACCGGCCCATGCCGGCCCGCCCCCACTCTCCCTTATCCTCCCCGTCCCCAAACCCTAACCCCCACCGACGCCCCACTTGCTTCACCACTCCCCCACGATCCCCTTCTCCTTCCCCATCGGGATCGGCCCGATCCCGTTGCCCCCCCCCCCGACCCCGGCGCGCCCGAACGCCGCCGCCCCCCTCCTCGCTGTTGGTCGCCGCCGCCCGGAGCGCTCCATCGCCGGACCTCGCCGTCCTCCTCCTCGCCGAACCGCCTGAGTCACCACTGCCCCGCCATCCTCGTCTTCTCGTTGCCATGCCGCACGTCGTCCCCGACCGCCGTCGAGCTCGCTGCCCTGAACCCCTACGGCCATTGTGAGCGCCTCCCCATGCTCCTCTCCCCTCTTCCCCTGTCACCGCACGCCCGAGGCCATGCTCGCTTGTAGCCTCCCCGCGCTCGTCGCGCCCGAGCCATCCCCCGCTCACCGCGCTCACCTCCCCCTGGCCGCGATGGCCAGCGCCCCGCGCACCCTTGTACGCGCCCGGGCGCGCGAGCCCGAGTCCCTGCAACGCCGTGCTTCCCACGGTCGGGCCGTGCCCTGGCCGCGCGCCGCCCCGCCCGGCGTGCCACAGCCGCGCATGCACCCACGGCCACGCGTGTCCCTGTCCTTGCCTGCTGCTCCCCGCGCTTCCCCCGTGCTTGCTGCTGCTGTTTCTCTTGCGCGCGCGCCTGTTGCTTTGGCCGCCTCGCTCGCGTGCTGCCCCGCGTCCGCGCCGGCGAGCTCTCCCACCCGCTCGCGCCCCACTTCCCTCCCGACGCCACCGCTCCTCTCCTGCGCCGCCGCGCGCCCTCGCCGGCTTAGTCCGCCGTTGGCCCCGCTGTTGCGCGCGTCGCACGACCCCCATCCCCGCGGCCGCCTCCACGCCCTGGCGTCGGCGCCATGCCAGTGCCCGCATCGTCCGAGCCCGATCGGGCGGGCGCCCACCCCATTTCGCCCAGCGCCCGTTAACCGCTCGCCCGCTATGGTGTTGGAAATATGCCCTAGAGGCAATAATAAAATGGTTATTATTATATTTCTTTGTTCATGATAATTGTCTATTGTTCATGCTATAATTGTGTTATCCGGAAATCGTAATACATGTGTGAACACATAGACCACAACACGTCCCTAGTGAGCCTCTAGTTGACTAGCTCGTTGATCAAAAGATAGTCATGGTTTCCTGACTATGGACATTGGATGTCATTGATAACGTGATCACATCATTAGGAGAATGATGTGATGGACAAGACCCAATCCTAAGCTTAGCTCAAAGATCGTGTAGTTCGTTTGCTGTAGCTTTTCTGAATGTCTACTATCATTTCCTTAGACCATGAGATTGTGCAACTCCCGGATACCATAGGAGTGCCTTGGGTGTGCCAAACGTCACAACGTAACTGGGTGACTATAAAGGTACATTACAGGTATCTTCGAAAGTGTCTGTTGGGTTGGCACGAATCGAGACTGGGATTTGTCACTCCGTATGACAGAGAGGTATCTCTGGGCCCACTCGGTAATGCATCATCATAATGAGCTCAGTGTGATCAAGTGGTTGATCACGGGATCATGCATTACGGTACGAGTAAAGAGACTTGCCAGTAACGAGACTGAACGAGGTATTGGGATACCGACGATCGAGTCTCGGGCAAGTAACGTACCGATTAACAAAGGGAATTGTATACGGGATTGATTAAGTCCTCGACATCATGGTTCATCCGATGAGATCATCGAGGAGCATGTGGGAGCCAACATGGGTATCCAGATCCCGCTGTTGGTTATTGACCGGAGCGCCGTCTCGGTCATGTCTGCGTGTCTCCCGAACCCGTAGGGTCTACACACTTAAGGTTCGGTGACGCTAGGGTTGTTAGGAAGACTTGTATGTGATTACCGAATGTTGTTCGGAGTCCCGGATGAGATCCCGGACGTCACGAGGAGTTCCGGAATGGTCCGGAGATAAAGATTTATATATGGGAAGTTGTCATACGGTCACCGGAAAGGTTCGGGGGCATATCGGTATTGTGCCGGGGCCACCGGAGGGGTTCCGGGGGTCCACCGGGAGGGGCCACCTCTTCCAGAGGGCCTTATGGGCTGTATGGAGAAGGGAACTAGCCCAAGTGGGCTGGGGCACCACACCCCCCTAGGGCCCATGCGCCTAGGGTTGGGGGAAACCCTAAGGGGGGCGCCCCCTTGCTTGGGGGGCAAGCCCCCTCCCCTTGCCCCCCCTCTAGATCTCATCTAGAGGGGGCCGGCCCCGTTCCCCCTTCCCCTATAAATAGAGGGGTCAGTGGAGGGCTGCACACAAGATCCAAGGTGCAGCCCCTCCCCTCCCCAACACCTCTCCTCCTCCGTAAGAGCTTGGCGAATCCCTACCGGAGTACTGCAGCTTCACCACCACCACGCCGTCGTGCTGCTGTTGGAGCCCTCTTCCTCAACCTCTCCTTCCCCCTTGCTGGATCATGAAGGAGGAGATGTCATCCGCTCCGTACGTGTGTTGAACGCAGAGGTGCCGTCCGTTCGGCACTTGGTCATCGGTGATTTGGATCACGGCGAGTACGACTCCATCATCCCCGTTCTCTTGAACGCTTCCGCTCACGATCTACAAGGGTATGTAGATGCACTCTCCTCTCGTTGCTAGTTGACTCCATAAATTGATCTTGGTGAAACGTAGGAATTTTTTTTGTTTTCTGCAACGTTCCCCAACAGTGGTATCAGAGCCAGGTTTATGCGTAGTTACTATGCACGAGTAGAACACAAAGTAGTTGTGGGTGTCGATATTGTCAATTTGCTTGCCGTTACTATTCTTATCTTGATTCGGCGGCATCGTGGGATGAAGCGGCCCGGACCAACCTTACACGTACGCTTATGTGAGACCGGTTCCACCGACTGACATGCACTAATTGCATAAGGTCGCTGGCAGGTGTCTGTCTCTCGCACTTTAGTCGGATCGGATTCGATGAACAGGGTCCTTATGAAGGGTAAATAGAAATTGACAATTCACGTTGTGGTTTTGGCATAGGTAAGAAAATGTTCTTGCTAGAACCCTATTGCAGCCACGTAAAACTTGCAACAACAATTAGAGGACGTCTAACTTGTTTTTGCAGCAAGTGTCATGTGATGTGATACGGCCAAAGTTGTGATGAATGATGAATGATATATATGTGATGTATGAGATCATGTTCTTGTAATAGGAATCACGACTTGCATGTCGATGAGTATGACAACTGGCAGGAGCCATAGGAGTTGTCATTATTTTTTGTATGACCTGCGTGTCATTGAGAAACGCCATGTAAATTACTTTACTTTATTGCTAAACGTGTTAGCCATAGTAGTAGAAGTAATAGTTGGCGAGCAACTTCATGGAGACACGATGATGGAGATCATCGTGTCATGCCGGTGACAAGATGATCATGGAGCCCCAAGATGGAGATCAAAGGAGCTATATGATATTGGCCATATCATGTCACTATTATTTGATTGCATGTGATGTTTATCATGTTTTTGCATCTTGTTTACTTAGAACGACAGTAGTAAATAAGATGATCCCTCATAATAATTTCAAGAAAGTGTTCCCCCTAACTATGCGCCGTTGCGACAGTTCGTTGTTTCGAAGCACCACGTGATGATCGGGTGTGATAGATTCCAACGTTCACATACAACGGGTGTAAGACAGATTTACACATGCAAACACTTAGGTTGACTTGACGAGCCTAGCATGTACAGACATGGCCTCGGAACACAGAAGACCGAAAGGTCGAGCATGAGTCGTATAGAAGATACGATCAACATGAAGATGTTCACCGATGTTGACTAGTCCGTCTCACGTGATGATCCGACACGGCCTAGTTAACTCGGATCATGTTATACTTAGATGACTGGAGGGATGTCTATCTGAGTAGGAGTTCATTGAATAATTTTATTAGATGAACTTAATTATCATGAACTTAGTCTAAAATCTTTACAATATGTCTTGTAGATCAAATGGCCAACATTGTCCTCAACTTCAACGCGTTCCTAGAGAAAACCAAGCTGAAAGACGATGGCAGCAACTATACGGACTGGGTCCGGAACCTGAGGATCATCCTCATAGCTGCCAAGAAAGATTATGTCCTAAGAGCACCGCTAGGTGAAGCACCTGCTTTCCCTGTAGAACAAGACGTTATGAACGCTTGGCAGACACGTGATGTTGATTACTCCCTCGTTCAGTGCGGCATGCTTTACAGCTTAGAACCAGGGCTCCAAAAGCGTTTTGAGAGACACGTAGCATATGAGATGTTCGAAGAGCTGAAAATGGTTTTCCAAGCTCATGCCCCGGTCGAGAGATATGAAGTCTCCGACAAGTTCTTCAGCTGTAAGATGGAGGAAAATAGTTCTATTAGTGAGCACATACTCAGAATGTCTGGGTTTCATAACCGCTTGACTCAGCTGGGAGTTAATCTCCCGGATGACGCGGTCATTGACAGAATCCTTCAGTCGCTTCCACCGAGCTACAAGAGCTTTGTGATGAACTTCAATATGCAGGGGATGGAAAAGACCATTCCTGGAGTATTTGCAATGTTGAAATCAGCAGAGGTAGAAGTCAAAAAGGAACATCAAGTGTTGATGGTGAAGAAAACCACTAAGTTCAAGAAAGGCAAGGGTAAGAAGAACTTCAAGAAGGATGGCAAGGGAGTTGCCGCGCCCGGTAAGCAAGCTGCCGGGAAGAAGCCAAAGAATGGACCCAAGCCCGAGACTAGGTGTTTTTATTGCAAGGGAAGTGGTCACTGGAAGCGGAACTGCCCCAAATACTTAGCGGACAAGAAGGCCGGCATCACGAAAGGTATATGTGATATACATGTAATTGATGTGTACCTTACCAGTACTCGTAGTAGCTCCTGGGTATTTGATACCGGTGCGGTTGCTCACATTTGTAACTCAAAGCAGGAGTTGCAGAATAAGCGGAGACTGGCGAAGGACAAGGTGACGATGCGTGTCGGGAATGGTTCCTAGGTCGATGTGATCGCCGTCGGCATGCTACCTCTACATTTACCTACGGGACTAGTTTTAAACCTTAATAATTGTTATTTACTACCAGCTTTGAGCATGAACATTGTATCAGGATCTCGTTTAATTTGAGATGGCTACTCATTTAAATCCAAGAATAATGGTTGTTCTATTTATATAAGAGATATGTTTTATGGTCATGCTCCAATGGTGAATGGTTTATTCTTAATGAATCTCGAGCGTAATTTTACACATATTCATAGTGTGAATACCAAAACATGTAAAGTTGATAATGATAGTCCCACATACTTGTGGCACTGCCGCCTTGGTCACATACGTGTCAAACGCATGAAGAAGCTCCATGCAGATGGACTTTTGGGGTCTCTTGATTACGAATCATTTGACACGTGCGAACCATGCCTCATGGGTAAAATGACCAAGACTCCGTTCTCATGAACAATGGAGTGAGCAACCAACTTATTGGAAATCATACATACTGATGTGTGCGGTCCAATGAGTGTTGAGGCTCGCGGTGGCTATTGTTATGTTCTCACCCTCACTGATGACTTGAGTAGATATGGGTATGTCTACTTAATAAAACACAAGTCTGAGACCTTTGAAAAGTTCAAGGAATTTCAAAGTGAGGTTGAGAATCAACGTGACAGGAAAATCAAGTTCTTGCGATCAGATCGTGGGGGAGAATACTTGAGTCATGAATTTGGCACGCACTTAAGAAAATGTGGAATAGGTTCACAACTCACGCCGCCTGGAACACCTCAGCGTAATGGTGTGTCCGAACGTCGTAATCGCACTCTATTAGATATGGTGCGATCTATGATGTCTCTTACCGATTTACCACTATCATTTTGGGGCTATGCTTTAGAGACTGCCGCATTCACTTTAAATAGGGCTCCGTCGAAATCCGTTGAGACGACACCGTATGAATTATGGTTTGGGAAGAAACCTAAGTTGTCGTTTCTAAAAGTTTGGGGATGCGATGCTTATGTCAAGAAACTTCAACCTGAAAAGCTCGAACCCAACTCGGAAAAATGCGTCTTCGTAGGATACCCTAAAGAAACTATTGGGTATACCTTCTACCTCAGATCCGAGGGCAAGATCTTTGTTGCCAAGAATGGATCCTTTCTAGAGAAAGAGTTTCTCTCGAAGGAAGTAAGTGGGAGGAAAGTAGAACTCGATGAAGTATTACCTCTTGAACCGGAAAGTGGCGCAACACAGGAAAATGTTCCTGAGGTGCCTGCACCGACTAGAGAGGAAGTTAATGATGATGATCATGAAACTTCAGATCAAGTTGCTAGTGAACTTCGTAGGTCCACAAGGACACGTTCCGCACCAGAGTGGTACGGCAACCTTGTCTTGGAAATCATGTTGTTAGACAACGGTGAACCTCCGAACTATGAAGAAGCGATGGCGGGCCCGGATTCCGACAAATGGCTGGAAGCCATAAAATGCGAGATAGGATCCATGTATGAAAACGAAGTATGGACTTTGACTGACTTGCCCGTTGATCGGCGAGCCATAGAAAATAAATGGATCTTTAAGAAGAAGACAGACGCGGATGGTAATGTGACCATCTATAAAGCTCGGATTGTCGCTAAGGGTTATCGACAAGTTCAAGGGGTTGACTACGATGAGACTTTCTCACCTGTAGCGAAGCTGAAGTCCGCTCGAATCATGTTAGCAATTGCCGCATTCTATGATTATGAGATATGGCAAATGGACGTCAAAACGGCATTCCTTAATGGATTCCTTAAGGAAGAATTGTATATGATGCAGCTGGAAGGTTTTGTCGATCCTAAGAATGCTGACAAGGTGTGCAAGCTCCAACGCTCGATTTATGGGCTGGTGCAAGCATCTCGGAGTTGGAACATTCGTTTTGATGAGATGATCAAAGCGTTTGGGTTTATGCAGACTTATGGAGAAGCCTGCATTTACAAGAAAGTGAGTGGGAGCTCTGTAGCATTTCTCATATTGTATGTGGATGACATACTGTTGATGGGAAATGATGTAGAATTCTTGGAAAGCATAAAGGCCTACTTGAACAAGTGTTTTTCAATGAAGGACCTTGGAGAAGCTGCTTATATATTAGGGATCAAGATGTATAGAGATAGATCGAGACGCCTCATTGGTCTTTCACAGAGTACGTAACTTGACAAGATATTGAAGAAGTTCAAAATGGATCAGTCAAAGAAGGGGTTCTTGCCTGTATTGCAAGGTACGAGATTGAGCACGGCTCAAAGCCCAACCACGGCAGAAGATAGAGAAAAGATGAGTGTCGTCCCCTATGCCTCAGCCATAGGGTCTATCATGTATGCTATGTTGTGTACCAGACCTGATGTAAACCTTGCCGTAAGTTTGGTAGGAAGGTACCAAAGTAATCCCGGCATGGAACACTGGACAATGGTCAAGAATATCCTGAAGTACCTGAAAAAGTACTAAGGACATGTTTCTCATTTATGGAGGTGACAAAGAGCTCGTCGTAAAGGGTTACGTCGATGCTAGCTTCGACACAGATCTGGATGACTCTAAGTCACAAACCGGATACGTGTATATTTTGAATGGTGGGGCAGTAAGCTGGTGCAGTTGCAAGCAAAGCATTGTGGCGGGATCTACATGTGAAGCGGAGTACATGGCAGCCTTGGAGGCAGCACAAGAAGCAGTCTGGGTGAAGGAGTTCATTATCGACCTAGGAGTCATACCCAATGCGTCGGACCCGATGACTCTCTTCTATGACAACACTGGAGCTATTGCCCTTGCCAAGGAGCCCAGGTTTCACAGGAACACCAGGCATATCAAGCGTCGCTTCAACTCCATTCGTGAAACTGTTCAAAATGGAGACATAGAGATTTGTAAAGTACATACGGACCTGAATGTAGCGGATCCGTTGACTAAACCTCTCCCTAGAGCAAAACATGATCAACACCAGAATTCCATGGGTGCTCGATTCATCACAATGTAACTAGAATATTGACTCTAGTGCAAGTGGGAGACTGTTGGAAATATGCCCTAGAGGTAATAATAAAATGGTTATTATTATATTTCTTTGTTCATGATAATTGTCTATTGTTCATGCTATAATTGTGTTATCCGGAAATCGTAATACATGTGTGAACACATAGACCACAACACGTCCCTAGTGAGCCTCTAGTTGACTAGCTCGTTGATCAAAAGATAGTCATGGTTTCCTGACTATGAACATTGGATGTCATTGATAACGGGATCACATCATTAGGAGAATGATGTGATGGACAAGACCCAATCCTAAGCTTAGCTCAAAGATCGTGTAGTTCGTTTGCTGTAGCTTTTCTGAATGTCAAGTATCATTTCCTTAGACCATGAGATTGTGCAACTCCCGGAACCCGTAGGAGTGCCTTGGGTGTGCCAAACATCACAACGTAATTGGGTGACTATAAAGGTACATTACAAGTATCTCCGAAAGTGTCTATTGGGTTGGCACGAATCGAGACTGGGATTTGTCACTCCGTATGACGGAGAGGTATCTCTGGGCCCACTCGGTAATGCATCATCATAATGAGCTCTATGATCAAGTGGTTGATCACGGGATCATGCATTACGCTACGAGTAAAGAGACTTGCCAGTAACGAGACTGAACGAGGTATTGGGATACCGACGATCGAGTCTCGGGCAAGTAACGTACCGATTGACAAAGGGAATTGTATACGGGATTGATTAAGTCCTCGACATCGTGGTTCATCCGATGAGATCATCGAGGAGCATGTGGGAGCCAACATGGGTATCCAGATCCCGCTGTTGGTTATTGACCGGAGAGCCGTCTCGGTCATGTTTGCGTGTCTCCCGAACCCGTAGGGTCTACACACTTAAGGTTCCGTGACGCTAGGGTTGTTAGGAAGACTTGTATGTGATTACCGAATGTTGTTTGGAGTCCCGGATGAGATCCCGGACGTCACGTGGAGTTCCGGAATGGTCCGTAGATAAAGATTTATATATGGGAAGTTGTCATACGGTCGCCGGAAAGGTTCGGGGGCATATCGGTATTGTACCGGGGCCATCGGAGGGGTTCCGGGGGTCCACCGGGAGGGGCCACCTCTTCCAGAGGGCCTTATGGGCTGTATGGAGAAGGGAACCAGCCCAAGTGGGCTGGGGCGCCACACCCCCCTAGGTCCCATGCGCCTAGGGTTGGGGGGAAACCCTAAGGGGGGCGCCCCCTTGCTTGGGGGGCAAGCCCCCTCCCCTTGGCCGCCGCCCCCCTCTAGATCTCATCTAGAGGGGGCCGGACCCCTTCCCCCGTCCCCTATAAATAGAGGGGTGATGGGAGGGCTGCACACAAGATCCAAGGCGCAGCCCCTCCCCTCCCCAACACCTCTCCTCCTCCGTAAGAGCTTGGCGAAACCCTGTCGGAGTACTGCAGCTTCACCACCACCACGCCGTCGTGCTGCTGTTGGAGCCCTCTTCCTCAACCTCTCCTTCCCCCTTGCTGGATCAAGAAGGAGGAGACGTCATCCGCTCTGTATGTGTGTTGAACGCGGAGGTGCCGTCCGTTCGGCACTTGGTCATCGGTGATTTGGATCACGGCGAGTATGACTCCATCATCCCCGTTCTCTTGAACGCTTCCGCTCGCGATCTACAAGGGTATGTAGATGCACACTCCTCTCGTTGCTAGTTGACTCCATAGATTGATCTTGGTGAAACGTAGGAAATTTTTTTGTTTTCTGCAACGTTCCCCAACATATGGCCCCCTGGGCGAATGACACGAGGGCCCCACGCCCAGAGAACAGGACGTTTCTGTAAAAAAATTAAAAATAAAAATAATTAATTAACTAATTAATTAACTTAATTAATTCTGATTAAACTAACTAACTAAGATTAATTAGTGTACACATTTGCGAGTTGTGTTGTGATATCTTCCCGTGAGTTCCTGATCTTGATCGTACACATTTGCGTGTATGATTAGTGTACGATTAAATCGGGGGCGTCACATATGTTGACAATGAAAGTATACCGCTCAAAATATTATTCACCTCTATTTCAAAACCGAGCTCTGGCACCTCTACAAATCCCTGCTTCCCTCTGCGAAGGGCCTATCTATTCACTTTCACGTTGAGTCATCATCCTCTTATTAAAAAGCACGAGTTGGAGAGCACCACTGTCATTTGCATTCATTACTATTAGTTTACATTGAGTATGACTTGACTGGATCTCTTTTACCATGAATTACAATGTCTAGTCAGTCCTTAATCTTTAAAGGTGCTCTGCATTTATGTTTTGCAGTCTCAGAAAGGGCTAGCGAGATACCATCTTGTTATATCATATTATGATTGTTTTGAGAAAGTGTTGTCATCCGAGATTTATTATTATTGCTCGCTAGTTGATTATGCCATTGATATGAGTAAACATGAGACCTAAGTGTTATTGTGAATATGTTTAGTTCATAATCTTTGCTGAAAACTTGAATGCTGGCTTTACATATTTACAACAACAAGAGAAAATAGAGTTTGTAAAAGTTTTTCTTTATCACTTTCAGTTTGTCAACTAAATTGCTTGAGGACAAGCTAAGGTTTAAGCTTGGGGCAGTTGATACGTCTCCTTTGTATCTACTTTTCCAAACACTTTTGCCCTTGTTTTGGACTCTAACTTGCATGATTTGAATGGAACTAACCCGGACTGGCGCTGTTTTCAGTAGAATTGCCATGGTGTTATTTATGTGCAGAAATAAAAGTTCTCGGAATGACCTGAAACTTCACGGAACATCTTTTCGGAAATAAAAAAAATCCTTTCAAAAGATGAAGACCAGGGGGCCCACACCCTAGCCACGAGGGTGGGGGCGCGCCTGCCCCCTGGGCACGCCCCCTACCTCGTGGGCCCCTTTGAGCTCCTTTGACCTCAACTCCAACTCTATATATTTGCTTTCGGGGAGAAAAAAATAAAGAAGAAAGATTCATCGCGTTTTACGATAAGGAGCCGCCGCCAAGCCCTAAAACCTCTCGGGAGGGCTGATCTGGAGTCCATTCGGGGCTCCGGAGAGGGGAATCCGTCACCATCGTCATCATCAACCATCCTCCATCACCAATTTCATGATGCTCACCGCCGTGCGTGAGTAATTCCATCGTAGGCTTGCTGGACGGTGATGGGTTGGATGAGATTTATCATGTAATCGAGTTAGTTTTGTCAGGGTTTGATCCCTAGTATCCACTATGTTCTGGGATTGATGTTGCTATGACTTTGCTATGCTTAATGCTTGTCACTAGGGCCCGAGTGCCATGATTTCAGATCTGAACCTATTATGTTTTCATCAATATATGAGAGTTCTTGATCCTATCTTGCAAGTCTATAGTCACCTACTATGTGTTATGATCCGGCAACCCGAAGTGACAATAATCGGGACCACTCCCGGTGATGATCGTACTTTGAGGAGTTCATGTATTCACTATGTGTTAATGCTTTGGTCCTGTACTCTATTAAAAGAGGCCTTATTATCCCTTAGTTTCCACTAGGACCCCGCTGCCACGGAGGACAAAAGATGTCATGCAAGTTCTTTTCCATAAGCACGTATGACTATATTCGGAATACATTCCTACATTACATTGATGAATTGGAGCTAGTTCTGTGTCACCCTAGGTTATGACTATTACATGATGAACCGCATCCGGCATAATTGTCTATCAATGATCCATTGCCTACGAGCTTTCCATATATTGTTCTTCGCTTATTTACTTTTCCGTTGCTATTGTTACAATCACTACAAAATACCAAAAACATTACTTTTGCTACCATTACCTTTTGCTACCGCTACCACTACTATCATATTACTTTGCTACTAAATACCTTGCAGCAGATATTAAGTTTCCAGGTGTGGTTGAATTGACAACTCAGCTGCTAATACTTGAGAATAATCTTTGGCTCCCCTTGTGTCGAATCAATAAATTTGGGCTGAATACTCTACCCTCAAAAACTGTTGCGATCCCCTATACTTGTGGGTTATCATCCAACATCAACAATTTTGGCATATAATATTTTGATGAGGGCTCACAATCACAAAAGATTTCTAGGATAATATATCTATATGTGAATCTTCTCTTCCCTTATTAATTCTTTCATGAGTTGCATCATTGACTAATGCTATGTTTGTCAATCTCTAATAAAATTTTCTACTTATACTTTTCCTTATGTGGTGCCATCACCTACCATAGGATTAGTATATAATCTTATTGATTTATTTCCTTTCTTCATTTATTTCCTTTCTCTTTTTCTTTCTTTATTTATTTTCTTTATTTGCAACATGAAAGTGAAGAAAGCAAAAACTCAAACTAACTTCATTATATAACTTGCACACAATTACAAGGATAGATCACTAAGCAAACTTTCAAAGAAGAAAGGATCAAACTAAACTTTATTTCATCTAAAAGCAAATGATCGAACTAAAATATGTAAAAGCAAAAATATAGTGGGATGATACGATACCGGGGCACCTCCCCCAAGCTTGGCGGAAGCCAAGGGGAGTGCCCATACCCGATACTCAATTTTCTTTTGGTGGTGAAGAAGATGATGGTGGTGGTGAAGGAGAGATCTTTGCTCGGGGTGGTTTGCTTCGCCTTTCCCCAAATCCTAACAGGTCTTTGCTCATATACCAATTTATTTTTACTAACGTTGATTCCCCATACCTGTGGTGGTATCCAATGGATCTGAGCATAAATTTTCCTTCGGTCATGAAAACCTTTTTACTTCTGTTAGGGGGTTGCTTCAAATAAATGCAGGCCTTCTGGTTTCTATAACTGCTGAGAATTGATCATGGCAATCTTCTGACAGGATCTGACTGCTCATAGGTGGTACTGATTTTGATTTCTTTCTTTGGCTCGAGTGTGAGATATGTACCAAAGATCTGGGTGCCTTTTGTCAGGAGCAATATAACGATGTATGGAGTTATAGCTATGTGATACCTCAAATATTTACCTCTTGAAACTGGCCCGACAGGGGGCTGGCAGACAAATGCTTTTCCTGACAGACTGACCACGTACTTGATTCCATCGGTGAGTATACTGGGCCTGAGCTGATTGTTCGCCTTTTTTTACTTTCTCATTTTGTCGGTATACCAATTTGGATTTTCCATCCTAACCATTCCAAGCGGGTCAGCGGGATTTGAAATTCTTGTAACACAAAGTAGGCCTCTGAGGGTATACCTTTGTGGACCCATAGGGAATTATGGCCTCTAACTGATTTGGGTATCCGGACCCTGATCATCATACCTTTGTTGTCAGTCTCACCTTTTAACGGTCATGATTTTCTTTGTTAGGATACCTTACTGGAATAACTTGGCCACACCTGTCCTTGATTTTCGTATGACCATGACTATGGCTAGCGCGATATTGTTGGCATTATTCCTTTTGCTTATTTTCTAACTTGGGTCCACACACATATGACATATGTTCGGAGCTTGTAGCTGTACAGAGCTCATTGCTGGGTCCAATCATACAAGAAGGTGACAAGAGTTTCCTGATATCACCTTGTCTGGTGCGGTAATAATGACCTTGATGACCATTGGCAACACTATGGATTCTGTGATGTCATTCCCAGATCTTGTCGATCCTTGTAATCCATGAGATGTATCTCTGCTTATCTTCCTTTGCATGATTCATGACGTTGTGGGATCCGTTCTTTCCTTAGGTATATCTGTTGGATCCTTGTCGTACCTCGTATGAATGACCGATATGATTGGGGATGCATGCTCACCATATGTGTAAGAATCATATGCAACCGAATACTTGATCCTTGTGGTAGGCATATGTTTTGGCTGCATTGTTCCTCCGACAAAATTATTGCAGATATGATCCTTGAACTTCAGAGAAAAGCCATTCATGTAGCTTGCCGAGGAAGGATCGTTAGCTTCAGCTCGAAGCCTTTGTCTGGGTAGCGTGCAGAAGAAGCCTCGATAGCTCACACAAGAAGCTTGACCTGGTTATTGTGTTGGAGAAGCCTGAGTTCCGTACTTGAGAAGTTTCTCCCCGGGTTACTTGTTGAGAAAGATTCATTTTCGTCTGTCAGAAGCTTTTATCGAGATATCTTGCTATGTAAGACCGGTTATCGTGGGCCAGAAATTCTTCACATATCATGCTGAGGAAAAATTGAGGAGCCTTGCCTCATAAATTTCTTCCAATAGCGTGTGGAATAATTCTGGGTTTCTTATATCCAAAACTTCATACTAATATGCAGACTGAAATCTACACACACGCCCATAATATTCTGTGGTTGATTATTTGCATGAGAAAATTTGTTTGACTGTCTTTCTTGAGCATATCACATTCTGACTTTATTTCAGATGATAACATATTTCAAGCATCATGCATTGCTGAGCCAAAATTTTGTATATGGTCCATACCTTTGACTGAAAATATATCGTTGGTCTTGCACCTGACTTGTCTTTCTGCTGGCTGGATCATTACTGCTGTGAGGATTTTATACTGACACAGACTTGAGTTATCAGTACTGTTGTGAGGAGTGCACCCTAATGCAAAATTGATTATCAGCCTCAAAATCAGATATTCCTCATTTCACTGTAGTCGGCTGAGAATTTCATTCTGTGTAGCTGAGTTTCCAAATATTTGAATTCCTTGTTGATTCCTCGGGTTCGGTGTCGGTTGATGAGCAACTCTTTATAGGGGAAAAAATAATGTAACACCGGGGCCCAAAAGAAAGAAGCAAAAGAAAACTCAACTAAACAAAAGCACATGACAACAATCACTACACACACAATCAATGTCACATATTACTGCTAGTCACACAATATGCATGCCTACTTAAGCACACAAATCTTGTGGGATCTCCGGTTCTACGATCTAGCATGCTATGACGATGTGCACGAGGACGAATAATTGTGTGGAAGAATTGGTGTAATCAGCGCTACACCAAGTGCTAGCTTAGTCAGGTAGCAACCTGGACTAGCTCGGAGGCGAGGACGTACTTGATAACCATGTAGCAGGACACAAATGTCGTTGCCACATTATTATCAAATAGACGGAAAATATCCGTACTCGTCCAAGAAATAAGGATAGCGGGGAAAACTGAGTCTGCTGGCATTGCCCTTTCATGATAACTCAGATCATTAAGGGTTGCCAACACAACAAAATAAAAGAGCGATTCGGGATAGAAGCATGTTCATCACCAAAATGATAGGCGGGGCGGAAAGGAGGATATCGGCGAGATACCTGAGCACCATTCTTGCAAACAGTGTCGGGATCATTCGGCATCACTCTGCTGGGACAGAAATGACACCAAACACCGAAGAACAAGCAAGAAAAGAAAACTGGAGAAAGGCAAAGGCTGAGCTGTAGTGGATCTGAACCGATGCCATCTACACTCACCAGATAAATCGTCAGTAGCAAAATAATAAGGCTATATGCATGTTGTGCAACAAACAAATGCAGCAACCATATGCAATAAACAAGCCAAACTCTAAACTACCGATTTCTATCGGTTTCTACCGCTCGCACTGACTAGGGCGTCCTACAGCCGGACCTGCTCTAATACCAAGCCCGTGGCACCCCGGCTCAGAGAAACCGGAACGCCCCGTATTCCAGCCCAGAGATCGAGGAGAAGTCTTTGGATTACGGCACTGCTTGACATAGAACAAATTAGCTCTTATTACAAGAATAATAATACAAGGGTCTGATGTTACAAAGAAACACATCAACATGGCGACACTACGCCTACGATACTACACTTGCTCTATGCTAGCAGCAAAATAACTCGTAGCAGCGGAATACTTCTAGCAGTGGAACAACGACGAAGGTGGTGAACTCCACTCTACAGGGACTCTGGCTGGGATACGATCTAGCTCGCACACACGACAACCATCGACAAGTAATCAAGCAATCATGGCATCACCTGCAATCTGGCATGACACGCCAGGTCAGTACATTGAATGTACTTGCAAGCTCCCAACAACCATAAACATCAAGGCAAGACAATAACATAGCATTTAACAGGTTAATTAAATTAACAACTATTATGATGAAACAACTACTAAGCATGGTATGAAACTGATACAATACTAATAAATCACCATCTCAGATCTCCATAACCATATCACTCTTGGCTAACCAGCCAAGCAATAAACCATCTCGATCACCTCGTGATCAAAATCAAACGGTGATCATTCCGGCGATCACAACAACGACCAACACTTGGTCTCAAACGTCATCATCAACATCCTGCCCATCTGTACTGGTCAACATATCAACATATATATCACCTATAAGTCATTCCGTCATGTGAGTGTTGACCGAACGGTGTGACCTAGTACGAACCTTTGCCCATGACCGAGGACGCGGCTATCGATAGATTTAAATACACTCTGCAGAGGTAGTGCACTGTACCCACACCACGGAACCCATGGCCTCGCACTACCATTCGGGTGGACCAACGGTGTTCCGACAAAACCGATCTATTGCCATGACACTCTCCTGGCCACTCCGACTCACTCCCCACTGGGCTAGTCCTGGGTGTCCCCGTGTCTACCAAAGACAGAACGACCACCATCGTGGCCAAAATGTCCCTCACGGGGACCGTCCCTCACAGGGACACGTGCACATAACAACAACGGGCACACAAGGTTATGTCTGCTTACCGGGCCAGGGTACCTTACGCCCATAACCTTCCCTCGCTGGAGGCACCGGCGAGAGGCATGACAATAGACCGCATTAGGGCCTTCCCATAAAGGCAAATATGGTTGCACAGGAGAAAGCCCGGTTCGGTGGCACCTGACCAACTTAATGATGGAATTTATCCCCTAAATATAATAGTAATGACTGATACTCCAATATCATCTATCTACCTATAATCCAAGTCATAGCACTATCCACAAATAATCCAAAGCTTAATATCGTCATATCAAAATACTCTGAGGACAGTCTAACATTACTATCATGATGAATCCAAGAATGATAAGACTACTACTCAAATATCAAGAACTAACTATCCAACTATGATCCACATGCAAGCATGATCTCCAACATCATACTTCAAAACATAATATCATCTAGCATCATGAAGAAACTAACACTAGCCACTAATAATCCAAAGGCAACATGACATCCAAAGTAATGCTCCAAGATAATACCAGATACCATCATGAAAATGATCATAATTGCCACTAAGAATCCAAAGGCACATGCCATCCACATAATCATCAAAATATAAGTCCTAGAACTCCAAGCAATATCATGGCAATATCAAGATCAAAACCATACTCCGAGAAATGCCATGAACAAATCATACATAGCTAATGCAATATTTTAAACAAGTTCAAATAACTTAAACCATGTCACTGCATTGCAATCATGCAAATGGAGGGTGTGGCTTGCCTGGGGATGAAGAATACTCCAGGAAGCAATGCGGTGAAGCCGCGGAAAGAATCACCGGAAAATGCTTTCTCTCGAAAGGGGCTGGTTTAGCGCAAGGGAAAATGGTCATTTTCAGAATGTTAACACATGGTGAAAATGATACCAACAGAATGGGCTCGATGACACGAAGAAGTGGGCTTCGAAATCACCTCAATCGGAGTTGCGAGCGAAAAGATATAGCCCGACGAAGTTCAGGGACCAATCTGTAAAAAGATTTCTACGAACATGCCCCTGGAGGACAAAACAGAAAATGTACTTCAGCGAATGCGCTTTCAGAACCGAGGAAACACATTTTAACCTGAAGAAGATGAAAATGCGCTTTCCTAAAAGTAAAACGTATCCGAAGGAATACGTGTCCACTTACTCCACGTCAGCAAAGTGCGGGGCCGGCCTCTGGGTCGCTGACGGGGGCCACAACATCTCTTCTCTTTCCTCCCGCCTCCATCATCCTCCTCACGACGGTCGTGACAGAAAGGCGAGGCCGGGCGTGGCCGGCGCTGGCCCCGGCGCCTTGGGCCACCCCTGGTGGAACTCGGACCACCAGTGGGCTCGGGATGACGCCGCGCACCCGCCCTAGTTGTGCACGGGCGACGAGGAAGCCCGGAGCAAGCATGAGCAAGGCCATGGCAGACCGAGGCTTCGACCATGGATGGACAGGGGACAAGAGGGCGCCAGTAGTCGAGGGTAAGAGTTGAGAGGCTCCGCTAGAGTTCAACATCTCGCCGGGTGGTGGAGGGACGGAGTGAGGGAGTAAGCTTTGAGTGAATTTAGCCGGGGACCGACGATGGTCGAGGCGGCCATGGGAGGGCTCTGGACCATCTCGAACTCAGAGGAGAAGTTGGGGAGGTTTCTGGGAGTGAGGCGAGGCTGATGAGATGCTTTGGAGGCCGCGGGGTGGTCTTATATAGCCGCGGGCCGAGGAGGCCGAGCTGGCGTCACCGCGGACGCGTGGCCGGCACCGCGGACGCGTGCCCACACGCATGAGCTCGGAGGCAGGCGACGAGGGAGGCATAGTGGATGCTCTCATGGGAAGAGGAGGCCAACAGAGCACGGGAAGGATGACGGCGGCGACGATCGGAGCTAAACCGCCACTGTTCGCCCGTGGACGCGCGACGGCTTACGTTGGTGAGGAAGCGGACCGAGGGGGAGAGGGGTCCAGGAGAATGGCGACGACGAGAGGAAGATAGGGGACATGCCCGTGCTCACTGAGACACCAAGCAGAGGAGGGGCCTGAGCAAGAATCCATCCTGGGCGCGGCGAACGGCAGCAGAGCGCGCGCACAGGCTTGCCATCGTCGTAGTCACCATGTGAACCAGGGCATTCAATGCTCTATAGCACCCAAAACGTTGTCTAGCTGCTAGTTCATCCAGGGGAGGTTGCAACTGCGGTGGTAGCTCGGTGAAAACCACCACGGTTAACTGGCAATCACCCTCTGAAGTTTACTGCAGTAAACTTGGGTGAGCACTGCTGAGAACAGGAAAGGGATTGGAGCCAGAGAGTTTGTCTGTGAGGTTGAGGGTAAGAAGGACTATAATCCTGGAGGTTTTGGGGCATAATGGAGCACAAACTAATATAATTGCTGTGTAACCCCCAAAATTGGTCCAGAATTAAGATCATGATGGTTCACTCACATAGAGTAAGCACTTGAGGTGAAATTTGGCAAGGCTTATTTATTTGGCCAGATAAAGGTGCTGTAAAAATTTCATACCAATTGGTTTTACCAAAATGGTACTTCCTTCACAGCTATCCCCTCTGTCCAGAAACTTGCAATTTTTTTGGAGAAATATTGGCTAGGTGAAATGGTGCCAAATTTGGTGGAGAGAAGTTATTTGGGTATGAGAATGCTCTGGTAAATTTTCAGGCAAAATGAAGCAATATAAAATATACTTGCTTCACAACCTGAAAATATTGACAAAATCAAAGATTTGATCCTGTGCTCACATAGATGATTGGATGGGGCTGAATTTTGTATGAGTGGGATAATATGAGCACATGAAGGAGTGTGCAAAATTGCAACTCATTTGGATAACCCTAACTAGCACTTCCTTCACAAAGGCTTCCCTCAGACAGGAACTTTGGAAAATCACCGAGGAAGTTTGGCTAAGCAAATAAAGTTGAATTTTGTGACAGGGCAATTATTTGGACATGATAAGATGTAAAAAAGGTTGGGATCAAATGGGCAAATATAAATAGCACTTGCTTCACAATGTGCCATTTAGGACAGAATAGGAAATGAATTTATTGAGCATGATGAGAAATATGAACAATGAAATATTTTGCCATATTTGAGGAAGATATGACCGAAATAATTTACAAGAATTATTTGGGGATTTTTGGAAGGACAGAAATATAAGTTGCTTCACAACCTAGGGCAGATAGGGTTATTCCTTTAATATAAAAAGGAATTTTCCCTAGAAAAGAAATCAGGATTTGGTCAAGCAGTGGAGTGACATAATCTTGGCAAAGTTTTTAGGATGATGAGCCACTTGGCAGGGAAAATGAAGATGTTTTCCTTGGTGACAAGGCCACATAACCACTTAAAAAACAAAGCAAAAACCAATTTAAATCAATAATGAGGTTCGGCAACTCGCTTTCCAGGAGGCGCCCCCGATTTCAGCCTTCGTTGGTCGTTCGATTAGGATCAATGCGGCCTTTTTTTCGCTGCTGGTCGTTGGATCTGGCTGGAAAACGCGCGTTGCCGTTTTGACAGTGAAGCGAAACATGGACAGAGAATGACCTGTGGGCTCAGCCAAAAGCGGATTGGCTGGGTCAAAGTTTATTGGGTGCGCGAGCGGCCTCTCTTGTCGTGCCGCGTGCGCACATCATGAGCACTGGACGAGACTTGCCTGCTCCCCCGGCGTGCACCCATCCGTGCTCCCGCATACGTAGTATAGTTTGATTAAAACAAAATAAGGACCGGCCCCTTCCCATTAAAATCAGGGAGAAGATGATTAGATTAGAAAAAAAAAGAAAAAGATAGCTGTAGGATGGACTGGGAACACGAATGGGAGCATGGGAAGAGAGCAGGCAAGCCGGATCCATGAGCACTACCCAGTTTGTGGTTCGCTCGCCCCTTTGTTTCGCCTGCTGGTGTGGCTGCAAGTGGGCCTCCTGCTTTTTGGTCCCGCGCGTCAGTCTGATGGCTATGACCTTTTCATGTGCGCCTTGCCTTCTCTGTCGCGTCGCGTTCCGGGTCAAACGCTCCTTGGGGCCCGCTCCTCGCCCGCTGCCCGCGTCATGCGTTACGGGGAGCAGTTGCACAGGGATAGGCCGATGCGTATGTACCCAGCATATGCACCCACGTTTGTTCTATAGCGACGACGGGTGGGCCGGTGCTGCTCCTGGTCCCATTCGTCGGTGGCACTAGCTGCGTGCGCGTCTCGTCAAGCCTGCGCCCCCTCCGCCTCGTCTCCTCCCTACTCCCTCCTCTCCCACGTCGCTGCCCTCGAGCCCGCGCCCTCTCCACCTCGTATCCTCCCCTTTCCCTCCTCTCCAACGCCGCCGCCCTTGATGCACCGTCAGGGACGCCATCGACACGTCGGGGATACATAGCGATGGAGCTCAACCCGAGCCTAGCAGAAGCCCACTCCTAACCCTATTCGCTCGATTGACAAGACCAGGGCGACGGATTGGATCGAGGGCGCCCGCATGGCCTCGTCGCCCCTGCCGCCTGGATTCGCTAGCCGCCGCGTGGAGTCACCCTAGCCGCTGCCTCGAGTCACCTCCGTCGCCGCCGCGAGTCAGCTCCACCATTGCGGCCAGGAATTCCGTCCAGGCAAGGTAACTTCCTCCGAGTCCCTGCTCTCCTCGGTCCTCCTGTCCTGCTTGATGTGTGTGTTGTGTGCGTTTAGCCATCCGCCTCCCTTCCGATCTTCAGATCTCCATATTTGGTGAATGCGGTGTTTTGGTTTCGTTGGATTACTATCTATATTCGGGGATTAGCTACGAATTGATGTTTTTAGTTCGAGTGTGGATGTTCGGCAATAGTGATTTAGGTCTTTTTGTAGAACAGAATGATTAACTCGATCTATTTCTCCAGAAAATTCCTAGGAATTTGATTAACGGAGGCATCACTATCTGGCGCCGGATTATACATTACGTTCTGCACTCGCTCCGCAGATGGGAGGAAACAGTGTAAGATCATAAGTTTACTAAATTCTGTTGCTTTGCACTGAATCTATCGATTTGTGACTAATGGTGTTCTAAATTTGTTAGAGGACAAGGAAGTTGGTATGCAGATAATGATGTTTTTGGCTGGAATCAACACCCATCTACAGAGTTTCTTTGGTACCTGATTGCCTGCGGTGATTGGTGGATCATACACCTTTGTTCTACCTACCATTTCGATCATACTTGCGGGACGCTACACCAACGAACCAGATCTAAACACTATATGTTGAAAAGAAGGTAATTGTACTTGCCTCCCAGTAATCCTTTCCTACATGTAAACTGATGAATCACCTGGATTTTGTTTTTGAAGAAATTCCTCAAAATCATGCGTGGAACACAAGGTTCTTTGATTGTTCCTTCTGTACTTGGTGATCTTCTTTGCCATTTAATAGCTTCTTCGTGTTTCTATAGGATGCCCCCATGCTATATGACAACCATAGTGAGCATGTCAAAAGTTTAACATGCTTATTATAATTCTCTTCTCTGTAAATTATTATATGAAGTTTCTGCTTTACTTGGTTAACTCTTCTGAAGCTCACATGCTTTTCCTAATGCTTGGTGCTGACACTCATAAATCCATTGTAGGCTCACTATATAAGATAATGAATCTGTGTTGTATAGATTATCGTGGTAAAGAGGGTTTTGTCAGGTTATTCATTCCCATACACTAAACCTATGTTTCTAACTTCTGCCCATGATAAAGAAAATGGGGTTTAGCGCTTTTAATCAACATCTATTTAAACCAACAAAAGATCTATAGTTCCGCCAACATACCATTTTTTGCTGGTACAATATGCTGCTTCCATATTGTTTTCTCCCAAGAATTGCAAGGCATTCAGGTTCTCTTTATAGCTTTCCTACACAGGAACATATTGCAAAATTAAGATACATAACGTTGTTCCTGACTTATGAAAGACGGTTGTTCTACCTACAGGTCTGCCTTATATCTACAGGTATATCCATGCATTCTTTAATCTTTTTTTGCAGTGATCTACTGATCTTCGTCATTTAGTTCAGTGGTAGACTTAGCAAAATCTACTGATCTTATATCTTTGTCATGTTCCCCTTATTTGGGTGGTCTACCTTTGGCTATGAATGTACGTCTATTATTGTCATGTTCCCCTTATCCTTGCATCACTGAACAATGCTGGCAAACTAATGTCCCTTTGCTCTATGTAATGGTGTTGCAGACGGCCATTTGTTTTGTGAGCTTACTAACTGATTTTTTTTACATTATCATGAATATGCTTTAGGCATGCCTCTTCTCTGTTTCGGTGGCCCTTTGCCAGTCTCTTTGTTTTCCGATTATAATCATGTTTTCCTGCATGTAGATGTGATTATAAATGGCATTAAGAATGAGTAGATTCGACTTGGGGAGGGCATGGTTGATGTATGCAACCATGGGAGTGTCAGCTTAGTCTGGTCCTCATCAACCAAAGGCTCCTGGACTTGGCCATAGCCGGAGTTATGTGAAACAAGGTTTTTTAGGGAACTCTTTTTAAAGACGTGTGTATACAGAACACATGTTTCGTCGTCTTCTCTTTTTTTAATGAGTTGTTGAAAAGATCTTATGAAGCTTGATTGATAGTGTTTCAACTCAGATGAAGTGGTCTGGATATTAAGCTTTTGCAGATCCTGGAGATCGTCATACCTTCTGTATAATGCACTGTTCCGGATTCAAATAGTCTGGGAGTGTTGCATGCCTTTGTATTGTATTCCTGAACCTTGCTAAGTTTCTCCATGTCCAAGTCTTTTGTTCTAAGAAAGTCTTTTGTTGCATCCACATTAACCATATGTATTTCCATTTCCATTTTTGAATTGTAAACTGTAGCTACTTACGTGCTTGCTCAAAACTAAATCTACTGATAAATGGAAGTTTTTTCAAACCACACATGGTGTTTAGTGGGTCTCGTGGATGGATGAGGTTGTGGCAGTAGTTCTTGGGTGAAGTATCTATCTTGATAAAGCGATCGATCAGGGCGCATTAGAGGCAGAAGAAGAGAAAATGTTTGGGGCATCTGTGGTGTTGAACATTCCGTGTTTATGTGCTTTGTACATGCACGACCAGTTCAGTAACTAGATGGCCTTTTCTACTGTACTGGTGCAGCTACTTTTCACATGCTAGCTTATTTGAATAGCGCCAACAGTGTGTGCCACATGTAAACAGTCCATGTTGAAAGAACAGAAGTAGAAGTGTGGAGATGATGTAATTGGTCAGTCAGGGAATTCAGTCTCAATGAGCTCAACATTCCGTGTTTATGTGCTTTGTACATGCACGACCAGTTCAGTAACTAGATGGCCTTTTCTACTGTACTGGTGCAGCTACTTTTCACATGCCAGCTTATTTGAATAGCGCCAACAGTGTGTGCCACATGTAAACAGTCCATGTTGAAAGAACAGAAGTAGAAGTGTGGAGATGATGTAATTGGTCAGTCAGGGAATTCAGTCTCAATGAGCTCAACTAATGACATGTATGAGTTGAGCCTGAGGTCATTTTGAAAGTAACGGAAGTATTTTACTTTACTTTTCATGTCAGTGGTGGATGGTACTTGCATGTTGTATCGAGTTATCAAAGGGCAGCAATCATATACATTTTATAAACAAATAAAACACTTTTATGAAGCATGTAGTAGAGAAATAGTGGTATTGATAAATGGATTTTTTTCAAAGCGCAAATGGTGTTTAGTGGGTCTCTGTGTCATTTTGTGCAATGGGTGATTACTCAAAGATACACACATTTTCAACATAGCATGGTCTTCAATGAGATTCCATACTACCAAATTAAAATCTATAGGTACATCTCATTATAGACAATAAAACCTCTGTTATTTCTTTATTAAAGAGAATTGATTTTATTCGCAAAAAGAAGGGTTAAATTTGTCCACAACTAAAATAAGGATTTTTTCCCAATGTGAGCATGGATTCAATGGTGCTCTGCGTCATTTGGCGCAACAGAAATAACTATAAGGATTTATTTGCATACATATACATCCATAAATGTTTTAGGATAGAATTACAACACATGATCTACGATGCCTAAAAAAAGATACTAGAGGAGCAAAAATCACCACAGAAAGAGGAGAACTGCAAGATCCGAATAAATGAGAACTAAACTCATCCATGCAGAGAAATCCGAAATCGAAGGAAAGGACTGTTTTGAATCAAATCCTTCGATCCCTTGACGATGGTTTACAGGACGCTTATATATCTCCCGGAGAGACACGACGATCCAGAGGAGGCGTCAGTTCCAGAGAGATGCGTCGGTTGCCGGGACACAGACGTCCGCAGATGCAACCGCTTGGCCGTTGGGCAAGGGGAGATTCCCCTTTTACAGAATTAATCTCAACACTCCCCCTAATCTACGCTTGACCATGTAGATCGTCTTCACGATTGTCCGAGAAGCTCTATCATCTCAAAATATTCTCCTTCAAAAGTTCTTCATAAAATCTTTGATGAGATCCTGAAACATATACTCACAAAGAAAATAGCATAATGTGATGTCATTAAAATGAGGATATCTCAAGAAGAGACTCCCCCTGACACCTGCAAGTCCCTAAGTCTTCGCATACCAATTCCATGAACACATTTCTAGAATGTAGAATTTGGTAGAGACTTGGTAAATAAATCAGCAAGGTTGTCACATGATTTGACTTGCAGAATGCTTATTTCCCTGCTTTTCTGAAGATTATGGGGAAAAAACCATTTAGGAGAAATATGCTTGGTGATATTACTCTTGATATATCCTGTTTGCATCTGCGCAACACATGCCGCATTATCTTCATAGATAATGGTAGGTGATTTTATCGAACCCATTCCACATGACTGTTGTATGTGGTTTATCATTCTGCGAAGCCATACACATTCGCATGTTGCTTCAAATAATGAAATTATTTCAGAATGATTGGTAGATGTTGCCACCAGAGTCTGTTTCGAAGACTTCCATGATATAGCAGTGCCACCATGTAGGAACACGAAACCGGTCTGAGATCTGGCATTATGGGGATCAGACAAATAGCCGACATCTGCATATCCAATCACATCAGGGTCCTGATTTTTCTGGAACTGGAAAAATAGGCCAAGATCCTTTGTGCCTTGGAGATATCTAAAGATATTCTTCACTCCAGACCAATGACGTTTGGTGGGAGCTGCGCTATGTCTAGCAAGTAGATTCACTGCAAATGCAATATCAGGTCTTGTGCAATTTGCAAGATACATAAGCGCTCCAACAGCACTAAGGTATGGAACTTCAGGTCCCAACACCTCTTCTCCATCATCCCTTGGTCTGAACGGATCTTTCTCTACGTCTAGAGATCGAACCACCATGGGAGTTTTAGATGGATAGGATTTGTCCATATTGAATCTCTCCAATATTTTCTGGATATAGGCAGATTGGTGTACCATGATTCCTGAGGGAAGATGCTCAAGTTGAATACCTAAGCAAAATTTGGTTTTACCCAAATCCTTCATCTCAAATTCCATCTTTAGGTGATTGCGTGCTTCATCAATGTCTGGTGTGCTGCCGATGATGTTGAGATCATCAACATATACAGAAATGATGCAAAATCCTGTAGAGGACTTCTTGATGAAAACACATGGGCAATCAGCACTATTGGAGTATCCTTTCTGAAGAAGGAACTCACTGAGTCGGTTGTACCACATCCGTCCCGACTGCCTTAAGCCATATAATGACTTATTCAGCTTTACACAATACATGTTGCGTTTTGCATTTTTATTCGGGACAGAGATTCCATCAGGAACCTTCATATATATGTCCGAATCTAGTGACCCGTAAAGGTATGCGGTCACGACGTCCATCAACTGCATAGATAGACGATTTTGCACTGCCAAGGATATAACATATCGGAAAGTGGTTGCACTCATTACTGGAGAATATGTTTCAGTGAAATCAATGCCGGGTTTCTGCGTGAAACCTTGTGCTACGAGCCTTGCTTTATATCTCACCACCTCATTGTTCTCATTCCGTTTCCGGAGAAAAACCCATTTGAATCCCACAGGGAAAACACTGGGAGGTGTAGGTATTGCTTCTGTGAATACCTTTCTTTTGTTAAGCGAGGCAATTTCTGCTTGGATTGCATCCTTCCATTTAGGCCAATCGGAGCGCTTTTGGCACTCAACGATAGACCTTGGATCATGATCAGTGAGAAGGGTATCTGCAATCTTTTCAGCAAAATATATGTCGACAGTCGTAGTCTTACGGTCAAATAATTCTCCAGAATCAACATAGTTGATGGAAATTTCCTGCACCCCTAGTGACTCTTCGTGATTTCCCAATGCGACCGAGTCTGGGTGTTCCGATGTCCCAGTCAGTTTGTGCACACTGGAACTGGGTTGTGGAGGTTGCCCTTCCACTGGGTGTATACTACCCATCAGGTGTTTGTCAACGTTGATTTGACCTGCATTTACTAACTCCGAGGTTTTTTTCCTCGATTTCCTTTGCTTCTTGCTCGAAGCATGCTCCGGGTCAGAAGCCGTACTACTCCCCCTCTTTTTAGGAATAGGGAGTTGAGTGGTTTTTATTGATACCTCCACTCTTTCTGGCGCGTTTCTGGCTGGGTTTAAGGATTTTGTAACACCTTTCAAATCAGTAAATGAATCTGGCAGATTATTTGCAAGATGTTGCAAATTAATGATCTTTCGAACTTGAAGTTCGGTCTCATGGGTACGTGGATCAGAGGATGAAATGGAATGAGCATTCCAATCAATTTCCGGGCATTCTTTCTGGTACTTGAAATCTCCCCCTAATGCCGGAAAATGTTCCTCATTAAATATGCAATCAGCGTGACGGGCTGTGAACAGATCCCCAGTCAGGGGTTCCAGGTACTTAATAATCGATGGCGATTTGTACCCCACATAGATCCCAACTTCCTGTGTGGGCCCATAGATGTCCGCTGTGGTGGTGAGATCGGGATGTATGCAGCACATCCAAACTTACGCAGATGGGAAATGCTTGGAGGATTTCCACGTACCAATTCCAGAGGGGAAGAACTATGATATGCAGTTGGCCTCAATTGTATCAAGTCAGCAGCGTGTAAAACAGCGTGACCCCAACAAGAGGTTGGCAAGTTGCAATTCGTCAACAAGGGTCTTGCAATGAGTTTTATCCTCTTAATCAATGCTTCAGCCAAACCATTTTGTGTATGGACATATGGAACAGAGTGCTGAACTTCAATCCCCAAAGCCATGCAATAATCATTGAAAGCACGTGAGGAGAATTCTGCAACATTGTCCATCCGAATTGATTTAATTCGACTTTCAGGATAATGGGCTTGCAACTTAATGACTTGCCTCATTATCTTGGCAAATGCATGGTTTCGTGTGGATAGAAGACACACATGTGACCATCGTGTAGATGCGTCAATCAGAACCATGAAATACCGGAAAGGTCCAGATAATGGATGAATGGGACCACAAATATCTCCTTGAATACGTTCAAGGAACTGAAGTGGTTCAGCTTGTATTTTGAGGTGTGAAGGCCTCAAAATTAGCTTTCCCGTGGCACAAGATGTGCACACAAAATCAGAAGATTGAGGAAATTTTGACTCAAGCAAATTATGACCAATGGAATTGCTAGTAATTTTTCTCATCATCCCTATTCCAGGATGGCCTAGGCGATCATGCCAGGTTTGGAATGCGTTAACATTCTGAAAAATTACTTTGTATGCAACATGTTCCACGGGTTTGATGTACGTATAGTACAAACCGGACGACAGAGAAGGAATTTTCTCATGTACCTTTTTGCCATATCCGTCATCTTTAGTAAAGAGTAGATACTCCTCTTTGTTGTCTTCATGGGTTTCAATATGAAAACCATTTTTACGGATATCTCGATAACTGATGAGGGTACGTGCAGAATCGGGATACAGTAAAGCATCCTCAATTGTCACATATGTACCACTTGGGAGGGTGAATATGGCACGTCCAGTACCAACAATCACAGTATCGCGTCCAGCGATAGTTAGAATATCTCCATTTGTCTTTTTCAGAGTTTGGAAATATTTCATCTCCCTCAGTATGGAGTTTGTGGCACCACTGTCCACAAGGCATAATTCCTCTTCCATCGGATTGTCCCCGTAGAAAACTATATAATACAAAGAATTTTCAATAAGAAAAACCTCATAGTAATATATAGAATACAATCTTTATTATATCAAATGTGCTGATACAATACAATATAAAGACAACAACAAACTTATGTTCTTATTACAAACATCACAAATGGACATAATTAAGTAGATCACTAGGAGCTTGAGGGACTAGTCGAAGTCGCCAAACACGTTGTTTGCGGTGTACTCAATCAACGTGTTCTCCATTTCAGCAGTAGCCTCAGGCAGATAAGGAATCACGGCGTTGCTCGGTCCAGGAGGAACATCGTGCGAACCACCAGCTCCTTTTGCGCTATCCGGATGAAGGTTGAAGTTGGCTCCAAACCTTTTCCGTTGAGGTGCTTTGCGTCCCTGAGATTGCTGGAACAGCATAACCAGATGCTTGGGCATTGTGCACTTTTCAGTAGAATGCGTGGAGCATCCACACTTGTTGCAAAGCTTAGATTTATCAAACCTGAGCTTTGAAGTGCCTTTTCCCTTGCCTGGGTATCTAGATCTCCTGTTCCCATTGCGCTTTCGCTTATGCTCGAAATTGGATTGTTTACCCCGAGGGGTACCATTAAACTTCTGTCTATTTGCAACATTCAGATGGACTTCAGGTAAAGGTTGTGCCCCAACTGGGCGCTGAGAGCCATTCTTAGCGAGTAGCTCATCATGCTTTTCAGCCTGAAGTAACATGTGAATAAGCTCGGAATAGACAGTGTAGTTACGAGCACGGTATTGCTGTTGGAGGATCCTATCTGAAGGGAGCATAGTAGACAATGTTTTCTCTATCTTCTCCCCCTCAGTAGGTTCCTTCTCACAAAAACGCAGTTTGGAACATATCTTATGAACAGCATGATTGTACTCACCGATGGACTTGAAATCCTGAAGACGGAGATGAGTCCAATCATGGAGTGCTTCTGGCAGGACTACTGCCTTCTGCTGTTCATACCTCGTTTTGAGGGCCAGAAACAGAGTACTAGGAGATTCCTCTTGTAAATACTCAGACTTGAGATCTGGATGAATATGGTGCCTTATGATGAATAAAGCAGCATAGTTCTGCTGTTCTGTCAGCGGCATGGCTCCATCCGGGAGAGGAGTCTCCGGGGGTTGTATTGCACGCGCTATCCCACGGGACGCAAGACTGATCTTGATGTCCATAGCCCATGTAGGGTAATTGTGGCCATTGAGGGCAAGCTCCTCAAACTCTTTGGCAGTCATCTTCGCCTACATGGGAGAACCAGAGATAATTAATTTACGAGTGGTAAATTAAAAACCATCATGGTTGTGTAATAAGAATGCAAAAATTTGATACTCAAGTGTAAACTTGAAAAAAAAATTTCTCAACCTCAATTGTGTAAACATAACACTTTGAAGATCACTTAGATCTCACAGTAATGGGCTACATCGCCATTACCTTGTGTATGCTACAATTCAAATATAAGGAATACACTTTGGAGGTAATCGTTTGTCGAAAATGACAAAGCGTAGACCTCACAGTAAGAGAGGACAGTCTGCAAATAAGCAGTAGATCACAACTCATTACCTTGTGATTCCAAATAAAATGAGGGAGAAACATTCAAAAATTTGCAAGTTTGATATGCGAGAGAAGATCTCAATCGCAAAGACATGTTCGATAAAAATGAGATGTGGTAAACACATGGAACATGTCATTCTTCCCAGATGAAATCCGGTACTTTATTTATATTATCAATCCATTACATAATATAAACACACCTACTAATAATTACACAAGTCCTAACATAGAATAAATCTCGAACAGGACTAAAATGTAAGTAGTAGTCAACCTAAGTACTAAACAGTACTAAACATAGACTAAAATTGCATAAATACAATAATTAGTACTGATGTTAAGAAAACAGAGAAAAAAATAAAAAAAAATCCACACATCTGGCCGGCCCTCCCGCCACAACACTGCACAAGGGGGGAACTGCGGGCGCCTGGGCCTGGGCCTGCCTGGCCTTTGGCCGGCCCACATGCCGCCGCACCGCACAAGACAGGGGGGGAGCGGGCGGATCGGATAAGGGTCGGAGTATCCGAACCCCGCACCACCACCTCTGCTCGATCCCCACTGTCACACGGCGGCGCCGGCGGGAGGAGTGGCCGCCGCCGGCCCTCGCGATTCCGGTGGTCACCGGCGTAGCACCGACGACCCCTCCTCATCCGAAGAAGAGTCGACGACTACGTGATCCGGGCGAGCAGTCCCTGGTGCGGCGCTGGCGAGTCCGAGGCTCACCGGAGCCCACGAACCGGGGCGGCGGCTGGGGGGACGGTCGATGGCGGCGACGGCGCGCCCGAAGAGACGCCTGAAGCGCCGTGCGGCCCGGCTGCTCGAGCCCGCAGCCGTCTCCTGCTGATGCGCGGCAGTGGCGGCACCGTCCTCCATGCCTGCTCCAAGGCGGACGACTCTGGAGGCACCGGTCGGCGCGGAGACGAAGGCGAGCGCCTCCTCCTTGTTCACGACGGCGCGCATCGGCACGGGGTAGTATCCGGGTGGGCCGGCGGCCTCGGCTGCGGGCGTTGGTGTCGACAGCGCGAGCCACGCGGCCGGCGGAGGAGGTGGTGGAGGCGGATCCAGGGAGCGGCGCAGGCGCGGCTGCAGCCCTGTGCACCATGGAGGCGTTCGGGCCGGCCACCAGCCAGGGGTCGAACCCCATGGGCGCCTGGCCACGGGCGCACGGAGCACCATCGTGGGCGCGTCCAGGGGCGAGGGGAGCACCGCGAGGGGCGCGTCCAGCAGCATGGTGGCGGCTAGGAGCACCACTTCCAGCGGCGTGGTGGCGGCCAGGAGCGCCACGTCCAGCGGCGCTGCGGCCGAATCGACGGATGGCTTGCATCCGGCGACGAAAACGGCGGTGGCCAGCAACTCCATGGCGGCGAAGGGCAATGAGGCGGTAGCGGCGACCGTCCTCGCGGATCAGACGGAGGAAGAAGGAGACGAGGCCTGTCATCTCACCGGCGGCGAGTGCTTCCTCTCTTCTCCTTTCTTTGTTGCCTTTTTTTTGCTCTCGCTGGTTGATCTACGGGTTGATAACGTGTTTTGAATCAAATCCTTCGATCCCTTGACGATGGTTTACAGGACGCTTATATATCTCCCGGAGAGACACGACGATCCAGAGGAGGCGTCGGTTCCAGAGAGATGCATCGGTTGCCGGGACACAGACGTCCGCAGATGCAACCGCTTGGCCGTTGGGCAAGGGGAGATTCCCCTTTTACAGAATTAATCTCAACAAGGACCAATCTCACCTCTCTGGGAACGCTTCTCTCGTCCAACAGAGGAACCGATGAGGAAAAGGGGATAAACAAGCTCGATGGATTCAGTCCCTGTTGCTTCATATTCTACTACTGATGGGCCACACATAGCATTGTTCGTGGACTCGGCTAGGTAGCATATGAGCATTTCAAATACCTATGCCTCCATATGCACAACACAAAGAGGGTTTTTTTCGTGCACATGAAAAATAAAAGTTTGGTACAAACACCGCTAAAAAATGCATCCTTAACTGGCTAAACGTAGTATACAAATATGTTGTTTTAAATTAGATTTCCCATCGTGAACCATATTTTCAACTAATAAAAAGCTTCCTTAGCTGGTCTATACATGTCATACATTTTTTTTCAAACTTGGATTCGACAGCATGCTAAACATATTTTCAATATAGCATGGTTTAACACATGGACTTTTTACTACGAATATTGAATATGTCCATGCAGAATGAAATTATTTTCATCGACAACATGGCTTTAGCAGGTCTCTGCGCCATTTGGCGCAACAGGTCAACTCGTAAATCAAAAAGGAAAAAGAAAAGGGCCAAAATCCAGGCTGTTAGAAAGGGTCACATGTCGGAGCCTTTAGGCAAGTCCACATACTCAACCATCATATAGTCTTCTATGATTGCTAACACTCACCTCGTACCCATGAACAAAACGTTTCAACCGGACACATAGAAAGATAGGGGCTTATAATTTCACCTCCCAACATTCTCACCTCAAGGGTGATGTCAACAATAATAACTCATGCTATCTATATTCAACTGGACATATGTGCCTAGATCTTTCCTCACCACATGATGCTTGCCAAAAGAGAAAAATATAAGGAATAGAGAGAAAAACTTTGACTCTTTGCATAAAAGTAAAAGATAGGCCCTTTGCAAAGGGAAGCAAAGGTTGCCATGCGCTTATTTGTTTGTATGCTCAATCCCTTAGTGCAAGAGAACGTCATGCTGTATTGCCCCTTAAGGTTGTGCAGTTTGTCGCTTTTATTCTTTGTCATTCAAGTTCGTACAACACTCAATTTTCTCTTACACTAAATGATCTCACACTTTTAGAAGCAAATTTTACTGCCTTTTTGTACCGATGACAACTTACTTGGGGGATCTTGCCCAATCCCTAGGTATGCATGGTGGACACTTGAAGAAGATTTGGGTTTAAGGGTTTTTCGATGCACAAGTAGTATCTCTACTTAGTACGAAATTTTTGGCTAGCAAAGATAGGGGTAAGCACCACATGTTAAAGGATCTATGAAAATATGACTTCTATGTGAATATAAACAAACATAAACCATTAAGTTGTCTTCCTTGTCCAACGTCAACAATTTTGGCATATAATATTTTGATGAGGGCTCACAATCACAATAGATTTTTAGGATAATATATCTATATGTGAATCTTCTCTTCCCTTATTAATTCTTTCATGAGTTGCATCATTGACTAATGCTATGTTTGTCAATCTCTAATAAAATTTTCTACTTATACTTTTCCTTATGTGGCGCCATCACCTACCATAGGATTAGTATATAATCTTATTGATTTATTTCCTTTCTTCATTTATTTCCTTTCTCTTTTTATTTATTTATTTCTTTTCTTTATTTGCAACATGAAAGTGAAGAAAGCAAAAACTCAAACTAACTTTATTATATAACTTGCACACGATTACAAGGATAGATCACTAAGGAAACTTTCAAAGAAGAAAGGATTGAACTAAACTTTATTTCATCTAAAAGCAAATGATCGAACTAAAATAAGTAAAAGCAAAAAGATAGTGGGATGATACGATACCGGGGCACCTCCCCCAAGCTTGGCGGAAGCCAAGGTGAGTGCCCATACCCGATACTCAATTTTCTTTTGGTGGTGAAGAAGATGATGGTGGTGGTGAAGGAGAGATCTTGTCCTCGGATTTCCATAGCTGTGGCCCACCATCATAAGAGGAGGAGTGAGTCTCATGGGTCCTGCAACCAGCAGCCAAACTCATACCTTTAAACCTCGCCTCATATTCAAAGACTTGGTTTTGAAGTTCATAGATCTGGCTTTGGAGAAAGTTGATTTGCTCGTTGAGGGTGAAGATGATGTCCTTCATGGGCTTGCCCTCCACCTTAAGATCACGGGAAAGGTCTGTGATCATGAGGTGATTGGCATTGAGCCCACGCTCCACCATCCCCTTGCACCGGAAGACATCTTGATCCACAGCTTCAAGCCTGGCCTCCATGGTTCCCGTCCCCTTGGGACACGACACATCGTGGAGGTGAAGCACCCCCTCATGTATCTGGATGACCCGAGGGTGCTGCACCACTTGCTGCAAATATGGGTTGATGACGTTCTTGAAGAACTTGTCCTTGGAGGAGCTTGGATAGGCCATGGTAGATGGGATCTGACAGAAAACAACAAGGAAAAGGAGAACCGAGGATTTTTCGCGATACGGTGATCAACAGGTTCGGGAAGTATAAATAGATTTTTATCTTGGAGGACAAGTATATGGAAGAAAAACGGAGTACGGAAGGTGTCCCAGGTGGGCACAACCCACCTGGGCGCGCCAGGCAAGCCTGCGCGCCCTGGTGTCTTGTGCCCACCAAGGGACGCTTCCTGGAAATTTATTTGTTTCCAAAATTTTAAAATATTCCAAAACTGATAAAAAATATTTTTGCGGATTTTTCGGAGTCCGTTTACTTACCGTATCACGTACCTCTTTATTTTCATGATTCTGGAGTGTTCCAGAAGGACTCTTTTATGTGTTCTTCCGGTGTCAAAGTTTGGATAATATTACTTTCAACATTGATAGGCGTACCTGAGATATAATGCTTTATTTGTTGCCCATTAACAACCTTCGGATTAGTACCTTCGGAGTTATTTATTTTGATAGCTCCAGACTGGTAAACCTCCTCGATGATGTATGGGCCTTCCCATTTCGAGAGGAGCTTTCCTACAAAAAAATCTAAAACGAGAGTTGTACAAAAGAACATACTTGTAACACCCATGATGCGGCTATATCTCCCACGTGCCGTGGCATGACTTAGAGGCATAGCCGCATGGTAGGTTTGTCGCAAGAGGGGTAATCTTCACACAATCCCATGTACTGAATAATAAAGGGATAAAGAGTTGGCTTACAATCGCCACTTCACACAAATACAAGTTAAACATACATCAACCAGAATACAATCAAGGTCCGACTACGGAACTAAAATAGAAGAAGACAACCCCAAATGCTAGATCCCCGGTCGTCCCAACTGGGCTCCACTACTGATCAACATGAAACGAAACAACACAACGAACGCGATCTTCATCGAGGTCCCACTTGAGCTCGGTTGCGTCATCTGCACTGGTATCATCGGCACCTACAACTGTTTGGAAGTATCTGTGAGCCACAAGGACTCAGCAATCTCACACCCGCGAGATCAAGACTATTTAAGCTTATGGGTAGGAAAGGGTAGTGAGGTGGAGCTGCAGCAAGCACTAAGCATATATGGTGGCTAACAAACACAAATAAGAGCGAGAGGAGAAGCAATGCAACGACCGTGAAGCTAGAAATGATCAAGAAGTGATCCTGAAACTACTTACGTTCAAGCATAACACAAGAACCGTGTTCACTTCCCGTACACCACCGGAAAGAGACCATCAGGGCTACACACGCGGTTGATGCATTTTAATTAAGTTAAGTGTCAAGTTCTCTACAACCGGACATTAACAAATTCCCATCTGCCCATAACCGCGGGCACGGCTTTCGAAAGTTCAAACCCTGCAGGGGTGTCCCAACTTAGCCCATCACCAGCTCTCACGGTCAACGAAGGATATTCCTTCTCCCGGGAAGACCCGATCAGGCTCGGAATCCCGGTTACAAGACATTTCGACAATGGTAAACAAGACCAGCAAGACCGCCCGAATGTGCCGACAAATCCCGATAGGAGCTGCACATATCTCGTTCTCAGGGCACACCGGATGGGCAAGACGTCGGGTTGGCATAGACCCTGGTTGCCCAGGGGGCGCCGGATATCGCCCAGTTCGGGCCAACAATTACAGAAGCACTGGCCCGGGGGGGTTAAAATAAAGATGACCCTCGGGCTCGCGAAAACCCAAGGGAAAGGTATAGGTTGTTAGGCAAATGTAAAACCAAGGTTGGGCCTTGCTGGAGGAGTTTTATTCAAAGCGAACTGTCAAGGGGTTCCTATAACACCCAACCGCGTAAGGAACACAAAATCAAGGAACATAACACCGGTATGACGGAAATTAGGGCGGCAGGAGTGGAACAAAACACCAGGCAGAAGGCCTAGCCTTCCACCCTTTACCAAGTATATAGATGCATTAATTAAATAAGAGATATTGTGATATCCCAACATATCCATGTTCCAACATGGAACAAACTTCATCTACACCTGCAACTAGCAACGCTATAAGAGGGGCTGAGCAAAGCGGTAACATAGCCAAACAACGGTTTGCTAGGAAAGGTGGGTTAGAGGCTTCACATGGCAATATGGGAGGCATGATATAGCAAGTGGAAGGTAGCGAGACATAGCAATAGAGCGAACAACTAGCAAGCAAAGATAGAAGTGATTTCGAGGGTATGGTCATCTTGCCTGAGATCCCGCAAGGAAGAAGAATGAGTCCATGAAGAAGACAAACAGACGGAGTCGAACGGATCCTCACAACTCCAGAACGAAACCGAAGCTAACACGAGAAGTAACCCGGAAAGAAGCAAACAACATAGTAAACAACCATCACATAAACATGGCATGATGCACAACCAAGTATGGTGCATGTCTGGTTTAATGAGGCATGGCATGGCAAAGTGCACAAGCAAAACTACAAGTTAAGTGGAGCTCAATATGCAACGAGTTGCATATTGACAAAACACCATGTCGGTGTCAAAACCGGCGGATCTCGGGTAGGGGGTACCGAACTGTGCGTCTAAGGCGGATGGTAACAGGAGGCAGGGGACACGATGTTTACCCAGGTTCGGGCCCTCTTGATAGAGGTAATACCCTACGTCCTGCTTGATTGTTCTTGATGATATGGGTATTACAAGAGTTGATCTACCACTATATCAGAGAGGCTAAACCCTAGAATCTAGCCTATGATATGATTGTATGTTGTCCTACGGACTAAAACCCTCCGGTTTATATAGACACCGGAGGGGGCTAGGGTTACACAAGGTCGGTTACAAAGGAGGAGATATGCATATCTGTATTGCCTAGCTTGCCTTCCACACCAAGTAGAGTCCCATCCGGACACGGGACGAAGTCTTCAATCTTGTATCTTTATAGTCCAACAGTCCGGCCAAAGGATATAGTCCGGCTGTCCGAAGACCCCCTAATCCAGGACTCCCTCAGTAGCCCCTGAACCGGGCTTCAATGACGATGAGTCCGGCGCGCAGTGTTGTCTTCGGCATTGCAAGGCGGGTTCCTCCTCCGAATACACCATGGAAGAGTTTGAATACAAGGATAGTGTCCGACCCTGCAAAATAAATTACACATACCACTGTAGAGAGAATAATACTTCCACAAATCTAATCCGTTGACACGTTTTGGTAGCATGACATCACGCCACGGCCCGGTAATTATTTGAACCATTTTTCTTTAACCAGCCCCACACATAACGCGAGGCGGTTTCTTGACACGCCTTGTCAAAGCAGAGATCGTGTTCCCCTTATCACGGGATTCTCATCAATACAAACATGGGTAACCCAACCGTGCCTATTGGTATGACTCCTAGATCTTAGGTAAGTCTCGAACGACCATGAGGAGGACGCCTGATATTCACCCCCTTTATAAAGGGACAAGGCTTTTTCTTTTTTCCCTCCCATGCTCAATCGAATCCTTCCCCCACCTCGAGTTCTAACACCCAAAGCTCAGGTCAGGTGCTTCAGACCTTCAATCATGTCTGGATCCAGCCTTTAAGGCCGGTGGATGCCTTCCTCCATCACGGAGGAGGACATCAAGAAGTTGAGGGAGGCCAGATATCTGACCGCCAAAATTTTGCATAGGCTGCCCGCCCAAGGGCAGGTCGTCCCTACACCTAAACCCAACAAGAGCGTTGTGTTCGTCTCCCACTTCCTCCGAGGACTAGGCCTCGCTCTAGATCCCTTTGTTAGGGGTCTTATGTTCTATTACGGGCTGGATTTTCATGATCTGGCCCCGAATTCCCTTCTTCACATCTCGTCATTTATTGTCGTATGTGAGGCCTTCCTCCGCATTACCCCTCACTTTGGCCTGTGGCTCAAGACCTTCGATGTGAAGCCGAAGATGGTCGAGGGGTAGTATGCAGCGTGCGGAGGTGCTCTAATAAGCAAAATTGCTGCCGCTCCATGGCCAAAGGGTTCCTTTCTAGAGGTGTCTGGATTGTGGCAACGGGAGTGGTTTTACATCACAGCTCCCCGAAGTGCCAAATGGGTAGCTGCCCCCACCTTTCGCTCGGGCCCCCCACCACAACTGATGTCATGGATCAGCAGGGGGCTGAGCTGGGGCCCAGCCAAGGACGTGCCAATACTGCAGAGCCGTATCCAGATCTCTTCGAGGGAGATTTTAGTCTGGTTATGGTAATGCAAGTTATGCTGGTTCGTCAAGTCCAGCCTTGCAAACGCCAGCCCCTCCGCATGTGGGAATTCCCCGGGAGGACCGCGCACTATTCAGCATTTCCTCGGCATGTCGCACGAGTAGATGTACAAATCGTTCTTCGGACCCCAAATAGAGTGTCCGGACATTACTGAGGACATGGGCCTGAGCTGCAACCGCCCCGCTGGCCAAGTAAGTAATCCCCTGGCCGAACACACTGTCCTTTTGTTTATCATGACATCATTCTGAAGAATCGCTCTTTGACCAGGACTGGATAGCAAAGGCGAAGATGATCCGGTGTTTGCCCCCCTTCCTGAAGGCTTGGACAATCCGGTGCTGGAAAAGATGCTCGAGCCAGCACCTTGTCTAGTGCCCTCAAAGGAAGATGAAGGGGGGAATAAAGAGGGCGAAAGCGGGCCTCCATCGCTACCTATTCCAACCGAGGGAATGGGCACCTCCACGAGGGAGGATAACCAAGGGGAAGAATCTGGCATTCTTTCTCCCCGGGGAAGGAAGAGGACTGCCTCTGAAGATCCGGAAACTAAGGTTTCTAAACGGGAGAAGAAATCTCCGCCAGAGGGTCCTGCCTCGGAGGGCATTCTTGCCACACAATGTCCGCACGGAGATCAGCCCTCTACCGAGCTGTAAGTAATCAAAAGGTACTTAATAGTGAAGATATCCTACCTTACTTCCGAAGACAATAACTGATGTTTGTAAATTGTAGTCCGGATCGCAGCCTTTCTTGACAGAGTTCATCTTCGGGGGATCTTCTTCCGGAGATGATGGAGAGCGAAACGCCTCCCCCGGACTCCCCAGCTCAAGAAGCGAGCGACCTTGAAGTGTCGTCGCGAAGGGTACCTCCGGATCCAATATCGCCAGAGGATAACCCTTTGGCTGCTCGGCATTCCCAGTACCCGGCTCCTGAGGGGAGCGACAGCAAGGGTCCGTACTGTGTGCGGTCGGACGCGCTGAAGGATCTTCTGGGGCAAGCTGTCATCTCGGAAGCGCTTCGTACGCTAATGGGTATGGTAATTGAAAGGATTTCATCTGCCCGAAGCGGTTTGCATGAAGCTTTTATGAGTCCGCTGAAAGGCTTCGAGGTACGTGAAATAATGTATGCCTTTAACAGTACCGCATACGTTAGGTATGCCCATGCAGATAGTATCCCCTGAGAATCTGGTTGTCGTCAAGAACGGCGGCAAATAGAGGATCACAGTCCCAGGTAATAACTAGACCGCCTTTATGTGCAGGTGGTTGAAGCTCCGGTGGCTAGCCAGACTGATGGGTTTGCCGAACTAAAGCTACAACTGGGTGCGGCAGACGCCGACATCGTGCTTGTCAACAAGCGGCTTGATGAGGCACATGGTGAGTGTTTTTTTTGGTGATAGTCACATAGTAAGAGGAGCATGATGCCAGTATCTTTAATATGTTGTGACTGCAGATGGAGCTGCCACTGTGGAGACCCTTCGAGCGAAGCTTGCCCGAGCCAAGGAGCAAGCGAGGAGTAGCAATGCGGCCGCTTTGAAGGCGGCCGAAGAGTTAAGGGCCGAACAGGCCGCGCATTGCGAGAGCAAGGAAAAAATAGCCAAGATGGTTGTAGGGTTAAAAGATGTTGCTGACCGTTACCGGCTTCTTGAAGAAGAACACCAGGCGAAGGCGATGGACCTGGAGAAGGCCCGGGTGGCTGCCAAGGAAGCCCGCTCCAAAATTAGAGCGACGAAGGAGGAGCTGAATCAAGCTGCAAATATCGTGTCTGGGAAGCCCTTCTTGTTGCGGACTAAGTTTGGAGATCCGAAGTATGCTCCTCTGGACCGGCTATGGAGCTCTGCGGACGAGTACATGGATTTGGCTGCAAGTGCTACTGATGCAGCCGAGTACTTCAAGGATCAGCAAGGTCCCGAAGTGGAGAAGCTGTTCTGGTCACAGTTTCACGCTCTAGTCCGTCCGCTGCTGCTGAATGAGTGATTGACCGGTTGGGCCGAGCTCCATAGGTTGTTCGGACTTGCCATGAGGTCCGCTGTGGATCACCTGTGGCCGGGAGGGCCAAGGCCGAGTAGCTACTTTAGCTTAGTGCAACAATTCCTTGAAGCTGTGCCACGCATCGATGCTGTAAAGAGACCAACATGCATAGAAGGTGCGCGGATGGCCCTTGCCCGTGTCAAAACATACTGGGCAGAGATGGAGGCCACCACTATTGCGGCACAGGGTTCAGCCATAGGCCGAGTGGCTACCGAGCACTACTTTGAAGAAGTCCTTGAAGGCGCTCGTTTGATAGAGGCTCGGTGCTCGAAGAATATTATTTTCCAGTGACACGTAGTCCCATTGTACAAACAATGTTTTTCAGAATTAATCAAGGTTGTATTTATAATTTTGCCTGAAAGTACTATGATGCCTCCTATGCGGCCGTTTATGTATATATGTATATAACCTGAAAGTTTGCAGTCGTCGGCTTCCGCCCCCACGCATATAATGCGGGGGTGTTCGCAAAAGATGCATATCCACACTTGATCCAATGTCTTGGTCCGTTAAGGAGGTGATAGCATAGCGAACGAGGCAATCATACTATATTGCTTTAACACTTTCACTTAGCCATAGGAGTTTGACAGTGGGGCTACTATATAGCCCCTGGTACTTCTGCGCTCGTCCGAATACGGTGCGCATACGTACATGACCGGGAAACGGTCCTTCGTTAATGCGGAGGAATCCCGAAGATTCCGATTAGTCATCGAGTGGTTGACCAGTCTCTCGCTATATCATGACAGTCAGTTTTCGGCTTTCTCTACTGAGGTGCTCATCCGGATGAACCAGGGCACAGTCGCAGTAGTTCTCCCAGTGCTACCTTAGCCGATAGAATGGAACGTAAGGTACCAAAACATGGGAGCCGGGCAAACCCAACATTTGACCAAAGACATGATTCAGAGCTGATGCATATAGGGCCAAACTCGCGACACCGAAAACTCCCTAAGGTGTTTGGTCTTTATAACAGATACCGGGCTAAACAATGCCCTTTATAAGAAACCCCATGTGTCCAGGTACATGCAAAATCCTGGCATGGCCACATGCCAATAACGCTGGCATCCTTCTCGGTTGCGTGGAGTATCCGGAGGATGGGAGCAACAAGAGATAGTAAAAAAGGTTTATGCAGGGCCTTAATCCAAAAAGAAACCTTTGGGCGGGTCCCTGCTGCACGTCTGCGCCTGTGTCTCCATTGTGCCGTGTCCTGGACAGGTGTAGCACGATTGTAACCTGCAAAAGGAAAGAACTTAAGTGAAAGTTGCCGTGCCGAAAAGAAGAATGAGTTATCAGAATTCCAAAGAAGCCTAGTTGAGCCGGGCTAGCCCTGATTACACGCGGGAAGCCCCTGGTATCGTTTTATGAGGGTTCGAAAACCAATCTCACGCATGTATTATGGAACGCCGGACTCGTCTAACCGTGTCCGTGGTCTTGACGACCTGCCATTTTTCTGGTTAGTGAGGCCGTCTAGTGTGCGGCTGTTAGAGCCGCTGCGTCCTCTTCCGTATGTGAAGAACGGTTGGTATTTCCGCTAACTATAATGATGCCTCGTGGACCGGGCATCTTGAGCTTGAAAAGAGCATAATGCGGTATTGCGTTAAAACGAGCGAAAGCTGCCCTTCCGAGTAGTGCTTGAAAATCACTTCGGAATGGAGCGATGTGAAAAGTTAACGTTTCACTTCGGAAGTTATCGGGAGAACCGAATACCACCTCTAGTAATATAGAGCCCATGCAGTGGGCCTCTTGGCCTGGTATTACTCCCTTGAAGGTAGTATTACTATGGCTTATTTGTGTCGGGTCTACCCCATTTGGCGGATTGTGTCCTGATATATCAGATTGAGATCACTGCCGCCGTCCATGAGGACCCTTGTGAAATGGTACCCATTTATTATTGGGTCTAACACCAAGGCAGTCAGTCCTTCGTGCCGGATATGTGTATCGTGATCCCTACGACCAAAAGTGATCAGGCAGGCCAACCAGGGGTTGGACCTAGGGGTGACGGGCTCTATGGCGCGTGTGCATCGGAGTGCGTGATTGCTTCTCCTCCTTGTCACATGGATCACGTTTACTGTTTTAACCTCCGGTGGGAACTTTTTCTGTCCTCCAGCGTTTTGCTGGCGAGGTTCATCCTCGTCTTCGCTTGGTGTCTCTTCCCCTTTGTGTTCGGGTTTAGCTTACCGGCCTGCTTGAAGACCCAACATTCTCTGTGGGTATGGTTTGCAAGTTTGTCTGGGGTGCCGTGAATCTGACAGAGTTTGTCAAGAATTTTGTTTAGGCCAGATTGTCCTTCTCTGCTGCCTTTAAAAGGCTTTTTCCGCTGACGTGGTCGGGAGCCCCTGAATCTGGCGTTTACCGCCATATTATCTGGGCTACCTTCTTTATTTTGACGCTTGTTTTTGTTGCATCGTGGTTTACCATTGCCATCCCTTGCTTCGGATGTGCTTGGATCGCTGGTGCTGCTACGGGCCAACCAGCTGTCCTCGCCCGCACAAAAGCGGGTCATGAGGCTTGTTAGGGCTGCCATTGTTCTCGGTTTTTCGTGACCGAGGTGTCTGGTGTGCCATTCGTCTTGGATGCTGTGTTTAAAAGCTGCTAAGGCTTCAGCGTCCGGACAGTTGACTATTTGGTTCTTCTTGGTGAGGAACCTATTCCAAAGCTTTCGGGCAGACTCTCCGGATTGTTGGATTATATGACTTAAATCGTGTGCATCCGGAGGTCGGACATAAGTCCCTTGAAAATTGGCCCGAAAAGCGTCCTCGAGCTCCTCCCAACTTCCAATTGAGTTTTCGGGGAGGCTTTTCAGCCAGTGCCTAGCTGGCCCTTTAAGCTTGAGGGGCAAGTATTTAATGGCATGGAGATCGTCTCCACGAGCCATATGAATATGGAGGATGAAATCCTCTATCCAGACTCCAGGGTCTGTGGTTCCGTCGTACGCCTCTATGTTCACTGGTTTGAATCCTTCTGGGAATTCGTGATCCAGCACCTCATCAGTGAAACATAGTGAGTGTGCGGCGCCCCTGTATTGGGATGCGCCATAGTGTTCGGACGGTTGTAGTATTCGGTATTGGTTGTGTACCCTAGTGCGCTTCCTAGATCCATAGATAGATCTGGCCGCGCCGGATTTTTGACGCAAGTTCTCACGTAGAACGTGTGTTGACTTATGCGTGACTTTGTTGGCCGCTCTATTGCGTTCACCGGGTGGTGGATCCAGCCGGTTGGCCGTATCACTTATCGGCTGCATGAGCTCTAAGGCCTCATCGTCGAATTCCGGTAATAGCTTGCGCTTTGGATAGCTATTTGGGTGGTAGCTTCTACCATACTTTGTTACTTTGTTCCACTTGCTGTTGAGCGTATCTTGTGCGACCTTGAGCCTTTGCTTCTGTTTTTTCAGACTTCTCGTTGTGGCAGTAAGCCTTCTGCGGAGGTTTTCTTGCTCCAAGTGTGTTTCCAGGATGATGGGTGCATCTTTGTCCGGACTGTTGTCTTCCCTAGACGGGGATTGATGAGGCTTATCTTCGTCGTCATCATGTTCGGATGTCGGATCCGTACTATGTTTGCATTTTGCATCTTGATCATTTTCTGCCACCGGGGTGGTGCAGTTGTCGTCTTTTCCAGAGCCGCGTGGACTATTATTATCGCTGTTTTTGCTATGGCGGGACTTAGGGCGGCGCCGCTGACGTCGGCGCTTGGGTTTCTTCTTGGAGGGGTCATCCTCCGCTTTCTCGTCGCCATTGGCTTCGTTGGGGGTGTCCACCATGTACACGTCATGTGAGGAAGTAGCAGTCCAGTGCCCTGTGGGCGGTAGTTCCGGTTCATCTCCTGCATTGTCATCCATACCATTGATGTCTTCGGAGTCGAAGTCAAGCATGTTAGTTAAGTCGTTGAAAGTGGCTACTAAGTGGGTGGTGGGTGGGCAGCGAATTTCTTTGTCGTCCGCATCCCATTCTAACCGGACATAGTTCGGTCGGGGTTCTCCTGACAGGGAGAGAGACCTTAGTGAATTCAGCACATCTCCGAAAGGTGAGTGCTGAAAGATATCCGCGGAGGTGAACTCCATGATCGGCGCCCGGTCGGACTCGATGGGCACGGATATGAGCGGTTCGGAGCCTATGGTCGGAGATAAAATCAGTGGTTCGGTGACACGAACCTCGTAAGGGGTGAAGTCAGTATCCGGCTCTATTGCCACTGAGAGTGCGGCCTTGGTGGCGGGGTCCATCCCTCCGCTCTCAGATGGCGCGACTTGCTCCGGATAAAAGGCCAGAGTAGCTGTGGATGCGATCTCCCAAACACTGTCCAACGATAGAGTTACGTCTTGCTCGTCGTGACTGCGCGACGCGTTCGGTATGGGCTCGAATCCGTCAAAGATCAAGTCTCCGCGGATATCGGCCGTGTAGTTCAAGTTTCCAAATCTGACCTGATGGCTAGGGGCGTAACTCTCAATCTGCTCCAGATGGCCAAGCGAATTGGCCCGTAGTGTAAGGCTGTTGAATATGAAGATCTGTCCGGGGAGGAAAGCCTCACCCCAGACCGCATCGCTAGATATGATCGAAGGAGACATCGAGCCTTATGGTGACGACACAGAGGAACTCTCAATGAAAGCACCAATGTCGGTGTCAAAACCGGCAGATCTCGGGTAGGGGGTCCCGAACTGTGCGTCTAAGGCGGATGGTAACAGGAGGCAGGGGACACGATGTTTACCCAGGTTCGGGCCCTCTTGATAGAGGTAATACCCTACATCCTGCTTGATTGTTCTTGATGATATGAGTATTACAATAGTTGATCTACCACGAGATCAGAGAGGCTAAACCCTAGAAGCTAGCCTATGGTATGATTGTATGTTGTTCTACGGACTAAAACCCTCCGGTTTATAGAGATACCGGAGGGGGCTAGGGCAACACAAGGTCGGTTACAAAGGAGGAGATGCATATCTGTATTGCCTAGCTTGCCTTCCACGCCAAGTAGAGTCCCATACGGACATGGGACGAAGTCTTCAATCTTGTATCTTCATAGTCCAATAGTATGGCCAAACAATATAGTCCCGCTGTCCGGAGACTCCCTAATCCAGGACTCCCTCACACCACATGACTTATTTAGTTCTCTCTTGTTATGTACCCAACAATGTTAAATGTTATTAAACATGGCAAGGGGGTGAAGCATAAGTAAACTAACTATCTAGCCAAGTTTAAATGAGGCCGGAAATAACAAACAACAATTCTAGAAAATCCCCATATGCATTTAATAGTTTAAATAAGAAACAACAATTTAAACATTTTAAATGTTATTATCATGACGCAGATGACATGTTCAAGTGTTATGCAATATTTTATGAAATGTTGACAAGAGCATTTTATGAAGCATTTCTCGCCATGGCAGAAGGAAAAGGGGCCACAACAACGAATCCGAAATGATGCCATGGCAACATAACGGTTCCGGTAGCTCATGGAGATACCGGTGAAAAAGGTAGTGTGACGGGAGCGTGTCATGCAATATGAAAAAGGTGGGGTTCTCCTGGTAACCAGGTTCCCACGGGTCGACGATGGTGCCAAGCGGGGCAAACAACTAACGTTCACGGGAGGATACAACACCCAAACATGCATTTCATACAACACTTGCATTCGGTCCACGACGTCGTCTCGGGGTTATACCTTCAAAGCATGCAAAACGGGATGGTTCGTGTTCGATGGGATGTCGACGGAAGTAGACGTTTATGGGTCATAGTGGGAAGTAGTCGTACTCGCGAACTTGTCAGATCCACGGCGAGGGTAGTCGTTCACGGCGCGTGTGCCCCGCGGTTCTTCGGACACGGTAGTTGTTCACGGTTCATAGACGGACTTGACGGGTCCGAGGGCTCCGTCCATCGTGGTACTTGTCGCAACACTGTGTAGTCGTACATTTGAAAAGGAACATAGCCATCCGAAGGTGTACTTGGTGAACAACGGTCGTCGTGGTACTCGTCGGTCCACAAAGTCATTCTCGTAGGTCTTGGCGTTTCGTTCGGTACTCGTTCGAGCATTCGTGTGGTCTTGTCGGTGGTGTACTTGGAGAAATTCCACATCGGATGTAGTTGAACATCTTTAAACGGAACTTGGCGCGCCCTAGAGTCATCGAGTACTGGTTTTTGATGGAGTTCGGGTCTTTGGTGTCCTGGTACTTGGTGTCCATGTAGTCGACCTTGCCGGTCTTGATGGTCCGAAACGAAGCAACACCAGGCCCTCGGGAGAACAACGAAGCTGCATGGAGGCTTGCGATAGGGAAGTCAAAGCGGGCACTAGCGCCCGTCCTGTCGCTCGAGAGCAGGGAAAACTTGTCGCAGCGAAGCTCCACAGCGAAGCAGCAACGGCAGCAGGAACTCGGCACGACGGTGAGAGCTTGCAGGGGGATCGATGGCTGGCAGACCCCCACGGCGGGTGGACCTAGTGCACATCCTATCCCCAACGCACACACAAGCAGGAGCAAGAATCCCTGCCAGTTCATGCATCGACGGCGCACGGGACTCCGGGAAGGCACGATGAATTCAGGGCGGACACAAGAGGCATGGAGGTAGGAGAAACAGAGGAAGGGGGCCGCGCGAAGGGCGTCGTGCTCGCCGGCGCAGGGCAGCGGCCTATTGGAGAGGAAGCATGAGCAGAGGGGCGGTGGAGCAGCGAGCCATGGAGGCCAGCGGTGCCATGGCTGTGCGGGCTGGCGAGCTTGCGGAGCCGTGGGGTGACAACGCCATGGAAGCGAGGAGGAGGTCGGGCGGTGGCATAGTGGCGTCACGGGAGGAGAACGAAGGGAGATGGGATCGAGGCGAGGAAGGGTCTCCTGGCGGCGCGAGGGAAGATGCGAGGGAGATGGTAAGGGTCGGTCGGGGCTAGGTTAAGCAGGGCGCCGGCTAGGCCTTGGGCCTTTGGTGGAGATGGAAAAGGCCATAGGCCTGGTCGGCTGGGCAGCAGGCTGCAGGCTCTCTTCTCTCTCTCACTCTCTTCTCTTAACCAATAAGATAAAAGAAAATAGATAGAAGAAGAAAAAATATAAAGAGAGGGTTAGGGATGGAATTTGGGCATGGGGGTTATATTCCCGGACTCACAAGAATGTGTATGATCCAAGAAAAATGGAGTGGGCATTTTTCAAAGTTCAAATTCAAACTCATTTTATTTAAATTCAAATGGTTTGAAAAGGAAGTGAGGGTTAGGAAGGTCCAAAAATGTTCGGATTTTTTGGTGGAGCTTCGGAAAAATGGAGAAATGATATATAGCAAAGTTAGAGGCCAAGAGTTGTGATAACAAAGGCATTGGGATTTTGCAAGTGTGTTAGAATATTTATTATAGCTCCCTAATATATTGGGAGGATAAGTTATATAGAGAAATCACCATGTGAGTTCCCTCAATTTAAATGGATCGAAGATCCATACAATTTGATTGTTGAGAAAAAGACGGCATGATGAAATGATGCAATGCAAATGATGCAAAGGAGAAAGCAACGAACCAAACAAATCACACGATGAAACTTGGAAACCATGGAAGGCATCTGAAGCTCCGGTCTTGGGGCGTTACAACACTCCACCACTACGAGAGGATCTCGTCCCGAGATCTAGGATAGCACCGGAGGGAAAATGGAAGAGGAAAAGAAGAGGTAAAACTAAGTTGCTTCTTTGACAAATGAGTGAAACCAAAAAGCATTGAGAGGTTGAACAACTTGAAAGAAAGAATACAACAAAGATGAACGAAGTTGAAAACAATCCGTTAGAAAAGAGGAACAAGGAACATTACGGGAACCTTATAGGTTGAAAGACATAAGAAAAGGGTTACGATGGACAAGAAGTACATGCAAGCACTCCGGTTGAAACGAGATGAACAAGGAATGATAAAGATCAATTACGATAACACTCCGGTTGGAAAACGAAGGCATATAATATGATCTTGACAAGATGAGAGAATACTAGATGAAATCAACAACACACTGCCTCCGGAACAACTGTAAGAATGGAATCAAAAGAACGGAGGAGAAAGCAACATCTTCTACCTCAAATGAGCTTGAAAAAACATCTTTAGGAGAAGGGTCGAACGGAGTTGTTGGAAAAAACCAACAACGAAAGGAGTATGCTTGTTGTGGGCTTACGGAAAACATCTCAAAATTGAGGTGAAATTCTGCCACTAACGAAAAACAATATATTGGATTGATATGAACAAGGAGATGAGAAACTTATTTCACCGGGAGGATAAATGAAGAACTTGGGTCATTTATGAGCACCATAGATAGTAACAATCCTTAGGGAAGGCTTAAGGTGAAACATGACACAAGATAACTCTAATGGAGAGATTGATGTGTTGAAAGGATCTCTTGAACGAAGAGAAAACGATGGATTTATGAACCTCCGGAATAAGGAATTAACCATTCTGTTGAAACAAGAATAACAATTATGTTATGCTCATCCTTCGCCAATATAAATTGATGACAAGCCACGGAATTGGCATACTACTTATTCTCGTAGAAAGGATTAAGAGAGATATAGCGCAAACTTGGGAAGGTCTTCTGTGAACCACCGGTAGGATTGGGAAGAACGAATGAATTGATATGATAAGGAAGGAAGAGAAATCTTGAACGAACCACCGTAAGAATTGAACATGAAAGTAGCAAAAGCACAATTTACCAGGAAGAATTAGAAAACGAACGAAGATACTTGAGGTAATTTATATGCAAGTGAACGAAGAGATCCCGAGTTGATTAGAGGATATTTGAGCGATGCACCGGTAAGATTTTGAGAACGAGAGCTGAAAGCCGGAATGCATAATTCTGAGATGATGGGCTCCGGAGAATCAAACTGAAAAGACTCCTGAATTGCTCCTGATGGGTGAAAAGAATTCTCACAATCGAAAACAATTATGAGATGATGGCAACAAGCTTGAACTACACATCTCTGAGAGAACGGATAAGATTGAAGAGAAACTCTTCTTCGGTCTTCAAATGTTGAGAATGACGATGAGAAACACCACCATGAATTGTTGAGATACTCCGGGATGAAAAGTTAGAATGGTTGAGCCAATGATGAAAAGAATGTGAAAGATCTTGGAGAAAGCATTTGACTGATGATAACTCATTCTTATGTCAAACTTTGAAATGAATTTGAGAATAACTCCGGAAAGAAAAGAGTCAGGTAAGATCCTGGGAAAAGACCTGTGGGTTAGGACCCACTCAAAAGAAACACCGTTGAACGATTACTTGGAAGAGAGATTGCACCAGTTAAATTAAATGGCTTGAATGAGATTACAACCTCGAAAGAGCTTGAACGAATGCAGAGTGGAAACATGAATCTTCAAGATATCTTCAGCACTCCGTAACAATTGAATAGCAAGTGGGGAATGATTATGAGGTGCACCGACATGAGAAAAGCATTTGAAACGAGGGAAAGGATATGATTAACAAAGCTTGAATTGAATCCACCGGAGGAGAAAAGAGATCAAGAATGATAAGCTTGTGGAGCATCTTCATGAGAACCACCGGGTAAGAACATTGACTGAGAAGAATGAAGAGACTTCACATGAGTAAAATGGATATTTGATTTGAATATCTCTGAGTCCTTGAAGAAAAAGGGTGGGAGGGCGGGAAAAACAAAAACAACTTGGGACGAATGAAACAAACACCGTTGAGAATACTTAGCGTTGATCTCGCGAATGTTGAAATGATCGGATCCACTTGAAGAGAAACACACCGGTTGAAAAGAATTGGCATGACCATCTCGATTATCATGAAGGATACGTATTCACAGAGAAATATGAGAACACCGCTTAGGAAAGGTATGGAATCAACACTTGACATTAAAGCAACTCGAATACCTCAATCAAAACAAAAACAAAGGATTGGCTTGCAGAATAAGCCGAAACAAACATATGATAGACCCCATATCGTATCATGTGTCTGTTGGAAAGATATCCTACGATATACTTGAATTCCCACTTATAAACTCCCAAAACTTTCTGGTTATGCAATCAGGTGTTGGGGATACAGGGGAAGCATAATATCTCACCCAAACTAACAATAGCTATATCCAGCTATAAACATCCTTTAACACATAACCAAGAAACCTTCGGAAATCATTTACCTCAACCTTCGAAAAGCATCCGTTATATGAGTTATGGCAATACTCCTGAATTCCTGCCCCAGTATTGGGTGGCGTCGAGGTTATCTCACCAACAACTGCATAAAAGAGATTTTCGATGTCGGCGAAACTCAGGTATTCCAGAACTGCAACGATAAAATTGTGACGACAACACCTCGGAGCTCAACTCCCCGGGACACTGCCACAACCCCTAAATGTCATGAGGTACCAAGAACAATGTTTTCATCACAAAACCATCAGAACGATTCCAAGATACCCGCGTGATCCTAAAAAAAATCATGAAATTTGAGGAGAGAAGAGTCAAAACTCTACGTTAGGAGACCTCACCAGAGCGACGAAGGGACCGAGGAGTAAAAAGAATCCTACTCTCCGATATATATATATAATCCTAAGACTCAAAAACATTTTCTTCTAGACTCAACAATGTCAGCGATTCGATCAAGCAGGGGGCCCCTAAGTCGGGGATGGCTCTGATTACCAACTTGTAACACCCACGATGCGGCTATATCTCCCACGTGCCGGGGCACGACTTAGAGGCATAGCCGCATGGTAGGTTTGTCGCAAGAGGGGTAATCTTTAGACAATCCCATGTACTGAATAAGAAAGGGATAAAGAGTTGGCTTACAATTGCCACTTCACACAAATACAAGTTAAACATACATCAACCAGAATACAATCAAGGTCCGACTATGGAACCAAAATAAAAGAAGACAACCCCAAATGCTAGATCCCCGATCGTCCCAACTGGGCTCCACTACCGATCAACATGAAACGAAACAACACAACGAACGATCTTCACCGAGCTCACAGGTGAGCTCGGTTGCGTCATCTGCACTGGTATCATCGGCACCTACAACTGTTTGGAAGCATCTGTGAGCCACGAGGACTCAACAATCTCACACCCACAAGATCAAGACTATTTAAGCTTATGGGTAGGAAAGGGTAGTGAGGTGGAGCTGCAGCACGCACTAAGCATATATGGTGGCTAACAAACGCAAATAAGAGAGATAGGAGAAGCAATGCAACGGTCGTGAAGCTAGAAATGATCAAGAAGTGATCCTGAAACTACTTACATTCAAGCATAACACAAGAACCGTGTTCACTTCCCGGACATCGCCGGAAAGAGACCATCACAGCTACACACGCGGTTGATGCATTTTAATTAAGTTAAGTGTCAAGTTATCTACAACGAGACATTAATAAATTCCCATCTGCCCATAATCGCGGGCACGGCTTTTGAAAGTTTAAACCTTGCAGGGGTGTCCCAACTTAGCCCATCACAAGCTCTCATGGTCAACGAAGGACATTCCTTCTCCCAGGAAGACCCGACCAGGCTCGCAATCCCGGTTACAAGACATTTAGACAATGGTAAAACAAGACTAGCAAGACCGCCCGAATGTGCCGACAAATCCCGATAGGAGCTGCAGATATCTCGTTCTCAAGGCACACGGGATGAGCAAGGCGTCGGGTTGGCATAGACCCTGGTTGCCCAGGGGGCGCCGCACATCGCCCAGTTCGGGCCAACACTTAGAGAAGCACTGGACCGGGAGGGGGGGGGTTAAAATAAAGATGACCCTCGGGCTCGTGAAAATCCAAGGGAAAGGTATAGGTTGTTAGGAAAATGTAAAACCAAGGTTGGGCCTTGCTGGATGAGTTTTATTCAAAGTGAACTGTCAAGGGGTTCCCATAACACCCAACCGCGTAAGGAACACAAAATCAAGGAACATAACACCGGTATGACGGAAACTAGGGCGGCAAGAGTGGAACAAAACACCAGGCATAAGGCCAAGCCTTCCACCCTTTACCAAGTATATAGATGCATTAATTAAATAAGAGATATTGTGATATCCCAACATATCCATGTTCCAACATGGAACAAACTTCATCTACACCTGCAACTAGCAACGCTATAAGAGGGGCTGAGCAAAGCGGTAACATAGCCAAACAACGGTTTGCTAGGAAAGGTGGTTAGAGACTTGACATGGAAATATGGGAGGCATGATATAGCAAGTGGTAGGTAGCGCGACATAGCAATAGAGCGAACAACTAGCAAGCAAAGATAGAAGTGATTTCGAGGGTATGGTCGTCTTGCCTGAGATCCTGCAAGGAAGAGGAACGAGTCCATGAAGAAGAGAAACTAACGGTGTCGAACGGATCCTCACAACTCCGGAACGAAACCGAAGCTAACGCGAGAAGTAACCCGGAAAGAAGCAAACAACATAGTAAACAACCATCACATAAACATGGCATGATGCACAACCAAGTATGATGCATGTCCGGTTTAATGAGGCATGGCATTGCAAAGTGCACAAGCAAAACTACAAGTTAAGTGGAGCTCAATATGCAACGAGTTACATATTGATGAAACACCACATGACTTACTTAGTTCTCTCTCGTTATGTACCCAACAATGTTAAATGTTATTAAACATGGCAAGGGGGTGAAGCATAAGTAAAATAACTATCTAGCCAAGTTTAAATGAGGCTGGAAACAACAAACAGCAATTCTGGAAAATCCCCATATGCATTTAGCAGTTTAAAGCAATAATAATTTAAACATTTTAAATGTTATTATCATGATGCGGATGACATGTTCAAGTGTTATGCAATATTTTATTAAAATGTTGACAAGAGCATTTTATGAAGCATTTGTCGCCATGGCGGAAGGAAAAGGGGCCACATCAACGAATCTGAAATGATGCCATGGCAACATAACGGTTCCGGTAGCTCATGGAGATACTGGTAAAAAAGGTAGTGTGATGGGAGCGTGTTATGCAAGATGAAAAAGGTGGGGTGCTCCCAGTAACCGGGTTCCCACGGGTCGATGACGGTGCCAAGCGGGGAAAACAACTAACGTTCACGGGAGGATACAACACCCAAACATGCATCTCATACAACACTTGCATTCGGTCCACGGTGTCGTCTCGTGGTTATACCTTCGAAGCATGCAAAACGGGATGGTTCGGGTTTGATGGGATGTCGACAGAAGTAGACGTTCATGGGTCGTAGTGGGAAGTAGTCGTACTCGCGAACTTGCCAGATCCACGGCGAGGGTAGTCGTTCACGGCGCATGTGCCCCGCGGTTCTTCGGACATGGTAGTTGTTCACGGTTCGTAGACAGACTTGACGGGTCCGAGGGCTCCGGCCATCGTGGTACTTGGCGCAACACCGTCTAGTCGTACATTTGAAGAGGAACTTGGCCATCCGAAGGTGTACTTGGTGAACAACGGTCGTCGTGGTACTCATCGGTCCACGAAGTCGTTCTCGTAGGTCTTGGTGTTTCGTTCGGTACTCGTTCGGGCATCCGTGTGGTCTTGTCGGTGGTGTACTTGGCGAAATTCCACATCGGATGTAGTTGAACATCTGTAAATGGAACTTGGCGTGCCCTAGGTTCATCGAGTACTGGTTTTTGATGGAGTTCGGGTCTTCGGTGTCGTGGTTCTTGGTGTCCCTATAGTTAACCTTGCCGGTCTTGATGGTCCGAAACGAAGCAGCACCAGGCCCTGGGGAGAACGACGAACCCGCATGGAGGCTTGCGACATGGAAGTCAATGTGGGCACTAGCGCCCATCCTGTCGCTCGAGAGCAGGGAAAACTTGCCGTGGCAAAGATGTACAACGAAGCAGTAGCGGCAGCAGGAACTCGGCACGGCGGTGAGAGCTTGTAGGGGGATCGATGGCTGGCAGACCCCCACAGCGGGTGGACCTGGCGCATGTCCTATCCCCAACGCACGCACAGGCAGGAGCAAGAATCCCTCCAGTTCATGCATCAACGGTGCACAGGACTCCGGGAAGGCAGGGATGAACTCGGCGCGGACGCAAGAGGCGTGGAGGTAGGAGAAACAGAGGAAGGGGACCGCGCGAAGGGCGTCGTGCTCGCCGGTGCAGGGCGGCGGCCTACTAGAGAGGAAGCAGGAGCAGAGGGGCGGCGGAGCAGCGAGCCTTGGAGGCCAGCGGTGCCATGGCTGTGCGGGCAGGCGAGCTTGCGGGGCCGTGGGGTGGCAACGCCATGGAAGCGAGGAGGAGGTCGGGCGGTGGCAGAGTGGCGTTGCGGGGGGAGAACGAAGGGAGATGGGATTGAGGCGAGCGAGGGTCTCCTACTGGCGCGAGGGAAGATGCGAGGGAGATGGTAAGGATCGGTCGAGGCTAGGTTAAGCAGGGCGCCGGCTTGGCCTTGGGCCTTTGGTGGAGATGGAAAAGGCCATAGGCCTGGTCGGCTGGGCAGCAGGCTGCAGGCTCTCTTCTCTCTCTCACTCTCTTCTCTTAACCAATAAGATAAAAGAAAATAGATAGAAGAAGAAAAATATAAAGAGAGGGTTAGGGATGGAATTTTGGCATGGGAGTTATATTCCCAGACTCACAAGAATGTGTATGATGCAAGAAAAATGGAGTGGGCATTTTTCAAAGTTTAAATTCAAACTCATTTGATTTAAATTCAAATGGTTCGAAAAGGAAGTTAGGGTTAGGAAGGTCCAAAAATGTTCGGATTTTTGGTGGAGCTCCGGAAAAATGGAGAAAGGATATATAGCAAAGTTAGAGGCCAAGAGTTGTGATAACAAAGGCATTGGGATTTTGCAAGTGTGTTAGAATATTTATTATAGCTCCCTAATATATTGGGAGGATATGTTATATAGAGAAATCACCATGTGAGTTCCCTCAATTTAAATGGATCTAAGATCCATACAATTTGATTGTTGAGAAAAAGATGTCATGATGAAATGATGCAATGCAAATGATGCAAAGGAGAAAGCAACGAACCAAACAAATCACACGATGAAACTCGGAAACCATGGAAGGCATCTGAAGCTCCGGTCTTGGGGCGTTACAATATTCTCCAACTTTAAACTCACGCTTTTGAATTCTTTTGTCATGCCATCTTTTAATTTTTCTTTGATTAACTTTGCATTTTCATATGCTTGGGTTCTCCATTCATCTAAGGAGGTGATACCAAATAACCCCTTTTCACCAGCAAGTTTGAAATCATAATTGAGTTCTTTGCCCAATATGCTTTACGTTCTAACTCAAGAGGCAAATGACAAGCTTTTACATAAACCATTTTAGAAGGAGACATACCCATAGGGTTTTTATATGTTGTTCTATAAGCCCAAAGTACATCATCTAATTTCTTAGACCAATTCTTCTTGGACCTATTAACAGTCTTTTGCAAAATTAATATTATTTCTTTGTTGCTAAGTTCAACTTGACCACTAGAGTGAGGATGATAGGGTGATGCAATTCTATGGTTAACATCATACTTAGCAAGCATTTTACGGAAAGCACCATGAATAAAATGTGAACCACCATTAGTCATTAAATATCTAGGGACTCCAAACCTTGGGAAAATAACTTCCTTAAGCATTTTAATAGAGGTGTTGTGATCAGCACTACTGGTTGGGATAGCTTCTACCCATTTAGTAACATAATCAACAACAACCAAAATATGTGTATACCCATTAGAGGAAGGAAAAGGTCCCATGTAATCAAATCCCCAAATATCAAATGGTTCAACAGCAAGTGAATAATTCGTAGGCATTTCTTGACGCTTACCAATATTACCTATTCTTTGACATTCATCACAAGATGAGACAAATTTACGGGCATCCATGAAGACAGTAGGCCAATAAAATTCAAATTGCAATACCTTGTGAGTAGTTCTATCTCCAGCATGATGCCCTCCATAAGCCTCGGAGTGACATTTCCATAGGATTTGTCCCTATTCATGCTCATGTACACAATGCCTAATAATACCATCTACTCCTTCTTTATAAAGATGTGGGTCATCCTAAAAGTAATGTCTTAAATCATAGAATTTTTTCTTTTGCTGGTATGTAAAGCTAGGTGGTAAATATTTAGCAACAATGTAATTAGCATAGTCAGCATACCGAGGAGTACCATTAGCAACATTTATTGCAGCTAACTACTCATGAGGAAAACTATCATCAATAGGTAGTGGGTCATCAAGCACATTTTCAAGCCTAGACAGATTATCAGCTACGGGGTTCTCAGCTCCTTTTCTATCAATGATATGTAAATCAAATTCTTGTAACAAGAGAACCCAATGAATAAGTCTAGGTTTAGCATCTTTCTTTTTCATAAGATATTTAATAGCAGCATGGTCTGTGTGAACTGTTACTTTGGAATCAACAATATAAGGTCTAAATTTATCACAAGAAAACACCACTGCTAAGAATTCTTTTTCAGTAGTAGCATAATTTATTTGAGCACTGTCTAGAGTTTTACTAGCATAGTGAATAACATTTAGTTTCTTATCAACTCTTTGTCCTAGAACAGCACCAACAGCATAATCACTAGTGATAACCCACAAGTATAGGGGATCACAACAGTTTTCGAGGGTAGAGTATTCAACCCAAATTTATTGATTTGACACAAGGGGAGCCAAAGAATATTCTCAAGTATTAGCAGCTGAATTTTCAATTAAACCACACCTAGAAACTTAATATCTGCAGCAAAGTGTTTAGTAGCAAAGTAATATGATAGTAGTGGTAACGATAGCAAAAGCAATGTTTTTTGGGTTTTGTAGTGATTGTAACAGTAGCAACAGAAAAGTTAATAAGCGAAGAACAATATAGGAAAAGCTCGTATGCATTGGATCGGTGATGGAGAATTATGCCGGATGCGATTGATCGTGTAACAGTCATAACCTAGGGTGACACATAGAACTAGCTCCAGTTCATCAATGTAATGTAGGCATGTATTCCGAATATAGTCATACGTGCTTATGGAAAAGAACTTGCATGGCATCTTTTGTCCTACCCTCCCGTGGCAGCGGGGTCTTATCGGAAACTAAGGGATATTAAGGCCTCCTTTTAATTGAGTATCAGACCAAAGCATTAAAACATAGTGAATACATGAACTCCTCAAACTACGGTCATCACCGGGAGTGGTCCCAATTATTGTCACTTCGGGGTTGTCGGATCATAACACATAGTATGTGACTATAGACTTGCAAGATAGGATCAAGAACTCTCATATATTGATGAAAACATAATAGGTTCAGATCTCATATCATGGCACTCGGGCCCTAGTGTAACACCCACGATGCGGCTATATCTCCCACGTGTCGGAGCACGACTTAGAGGCATAACCGCATTGTAGGCATGTCGCAAGAGGGGTAATCTTTACACATCCCATGTACTGAATAAGAAAGAGGTACAGAGTTGGCTTACAATCGCCACTTCAAACAATACATAAATAGCATTACAATCATCCATATACAATCAAGGTCCGACTATGGAACCAAAATAAAGACAACCCCAAATGCAATAGATACCCGATCGCCCCGACTGGGCTCCACTACTGATCTACTAGAAACGAAACAACACAATGAACGAGGTCTTCATCGAGCTCGTCCTTGAGCTTGGTTGCGTCACCTGCACGATATCATAGGCACCTGCAACTAGTTTTGGAAGTAATCTATGAGTCACGGGGACTCAGCAATCTCACACCCTCGCGATCAAGACTATTTAAGCTTATGGGTAGGATAAGGTATGAGGTGGAACTGCAGCAAGCACTAGCATATATGGTGGCTAACTTACGCAAATGAGAGCGAGAAGAGAAGGCAAAGCACGGTCGTGAACTAGAAGTGATCAAGAAGTGATCCTGAAACTACTTGCGTTCAAGCATAACTCCAACACCGTGTTCACTTCCTGGACCTCGCCGAGAAGAGACCATCACGGCTACACACGCGGTTGATGCATTTTAATTAAGTTAAGTGTCAAGTTTTCTACAACCGGACATTAACAAATTCCCATCTGCCCATAACCGAGGGCACGGCTTCCGAAAGTTCAAAACCCTGCAGGGGTGTCCCAACTTAGCCCATCACAAGCTCTCACGGTCAACAAAGGATATTCCCTCTCCCAGGAAGACCCGATCAGACTCGGAATCCCGGTCACAAGACATCTCGACAATGGTAAAACTAAACCAGCAAAGCCACCCGATGCGCCGACATCCTGATAGGAGCTGCACATATCTCGTTCTCAGGGCAACACCAGATAGGTCAAGCTACGAGTAAAACCAACCCTAAGTTTCCCCGAGGTGGCCCCGCAGGCTGCCCATTTCGAACCAACACTTAGAGAAGCACTGGCCGGGGGGGGGGGGGGGGGTTAAAATAAAGATGACCCTTGAGTCTGCAGAACCCAAGGGAAGGTGATAGGTTGTTAGTGCAAATGGTAAAACCAAGGTTGGGCCTTGCTGGAGGAGTTTTATTCAAGGTGAACTGTCAAGGGGTTCCCATTATAACCCAACCGTGTAAGGAACGCAAAATCAAGGAACATAACACCGGTATGATGGAAACTAGGGCGGCAAGAGTGGAACAAAACACCAGGCATAAGGCCGAGCCTTCCACCCTTTACCAAGTATATAGGTGCATTAATTAAATAAGAGATATTGTGATATCCCAACAATAATCATGTTCCAACATGGAACAAACTCCAATCTTCACCTGCAACTAACAACGCTATAAGAGGGGCTGAGCAAAGCGGTAACATAGCCAAACAATGGTTTGCTTGGACAAGGTGGGTTAGAGGCTTGACATGGCAACATGGGAGGCATGATATAGCAAGTGGTAGGTATCGCAGCATATGCATAGCAAGAGAGCGAGCAACTAGCAAGCAAAGATAGAAGTGATTTCGAGGGTATGGTCATCTTGCCTGCAAAGTTCTCCGAGAAGACGAAAAGCTTGATCCTCGTAAGCGTACTCAAAGGGTACCTCGAACACGAACTCGTCTTCCGGCTCTACCCAAGACAAGAACACAAGCAAAGGAAACCACAATCAACCACGGTGCAATGCGCAAGCAACATGATGCAAAACATGGCATGATATGCGGGATGTGATATGCAATGCATATGCGTGCTCCGGAAGGAAAAGATCGAACCAGGCCTCAACTTGGCAAACCAAGAGTGCCGCTGGAAAGATGAGATGATTTCGGTCGAAATCGATATAAAGATCACCGGAATCGGATGCACGGTTTGCAAATGGCAAGCAAAACAATAATGACACCAATCTGCGATTAACAGCACCATGCCATCTAGAATGCATTAAGAAACTAAGCTACTGCACTCCAACATAGCAACAAAGCACATGGTAGTGATCCACTCAAGATGCTTGACAAAAGATGAACACTGAGATACGGCTAAATCACGCAATAGCAGGTTCAAACAAGCATGGCAAAAGTGCAAAAGATATCAGGTTCACAGACTTAGTGAAATCAACAACATGCCAGGATTTAACATCAGGAAGCAATGTTTAGAGCAAGATAAGAACATGCTACGGGAACATATCATGGCAAGGCAAGGCATGTCATGAAACTACTGAAAGCATATAACAAAAGTCCCTTACTGACCATAAGCTAAAAAGGATCAGAAAATACAATGGAACCCATGTAAACATAATAATTTTCGTTAACAGATTCAGACTTAGCAGAAAACTCGAACATGGCAAAAACAGAGTTACGTAGGCATGTTTTCAAGCTCGATGAACTCACCACAAGGCATTGCATGACAAGCTAAGTATACACCCATCAAGAAGACATGTTTATGAAGCTAACCATGGCAAGAACACTCTCATAGCATGCATGGATCAACTACAACAACCTCGGCAAAATTGATTAACACGTAAACAATCTACCAAGAACATTTTATAGCAAAAGTAGAGCAAGATTGAGTCATGCTAGGGTACTCCATAAATGCAAACAAAGAAATGGATGGATAGAACATAACAATATCTCAAAATCATCCTTAGTGAACATGCTGGAAAAAGGCATGGATCACTCTGTAGCAACATGAATACATCATATAAAAATAACAGCAGGAAAAGGACTTAGTGAAATTCTAAGTCCCTGAAATCAGCAACATCACGAGAGCTACTTTGCATGCTTGTGATAGTTACCACATTGATCACAAAAATACATGGCATACACCCCTGTAAAGATGGCATGGCATACAACAAAAGACATGTAGGGCTCAAGTTCATAGGAGGCACACATTAATCATGGCAAAAATGACAAATGTCCAAGATCTGATAAGAATCAGAACCTAAGATTTTAGAGCACTCTTGCAACAGCATTTAGGGCATCACGATGAACTCAAACATGCATGGTGCAATGGAATGAAATGAACAGGACATCGAGAGGAACAATTTGATATGCCACACGCACGAATCGGAGCAACGGTGATGAACTTATGATGCGATGAACATGGCCACATGATGCTGGAAACTTCGGGGACTTGGTGGATATTTTACCTCCGCGAAAAGTCAACGCGGGATGAGGATATCCGGGATGAGGGGAGGAGCCATTTGGTTCGAAGGACTGGTGGATCTTGTCCCGATCCGAGGTGGCGGATCCGGCGATGAACTCCGGCGAGCGTCAAAAGGCGAGGAGGCCGGAGGGGACCTGCAGCGCGGCGCGGCTCTAGGGCAAACCAGGCGGTGGCGGGACCCGGCCCTGGTGCGGTGTGGTGGGGTGACGCCGGCGAGGGCGGCAGCATGGCGGGGCAGCGAAGCAGGAACGGGTGGCGGCGACGGCGTGCAGTCAACGACGGCGGCCGGCGATGGGAATCGGCAGCGAGCCGCGGCAGGGAGCCGGTCGGCGCGCGAGTGGTTGGCGGCGCGGGATCCGCGCTCGGCGGGCTGGATCTGGGCCGCGGCGGGCCGGTGCGGCGGGGGTGCCGGCTGGGACAGGTGGCGGCCGCGGGTTGGAGGAGAGCGACGGCGGGGCTGAGGTGGCAGCATGCGATTGGTCCGGGTGATGTGGCGGCGGGGTGGACGCGTCCGGCGGCGGATTGGACATGTCCGGTGGCACGAGGAGGAAGGAGACTAGGGTTTGATCTGCGCGAGAAATTCGGAGGGAGACACATATATAGGTACAGGGATCTAGGAGAGTCCAAACGATGTGCGGTTTTCGGCCACGCGATCATGATCGAACGACTGAGAGGATGGAGGGGGGGTTTGGATGGGTTTTGGGCCACTTTGGAAGGGTGTTGGGCTGCAACACACATGAGGCCTTTATGGTTCCTCGGTTAACCGTTGGAGTATCAAACGAAGTCCAAATGGCATGAAACTTGACAGGCGGTCTACCGGTAGTATACCAAGGCCGCTTGGCAAGTCTCGGTCCAATCCGAGAACGTTTAACACCCGCACACGAAAAGAGACAAAAGAGGACGCCGGAGGACATAGGAGCGCTGGATTGCAAAACGGACAACGGGGAAAATGCTCGGATGCATGAGACGAACATGTATGCAAATGTGATGCACATGATGACATGATATGAAAATCATGACACGCAAACAAATGACAAGGCAACAATAGCGAATAACAGGAAGACATCTGGCGCAACGGTCTCGGGGCGTCACAACACTCCACCACTACAAGAGGATCTCGTCCCGAGATCTAGGATGGCACCGGGGAAAACGAAAGATGAAGAGGTAAAACAAAGTTGCTTCCTCGACAAACGAGTGAAACCATGGACCTTGAGAGGTTGAACAAATTGAAAGAAGAATACAATGGAGATGAACGAAGTTAAAAACACTCCGTTAGAAAAGAGGAACAAGGAGCTTTACCAGAGCCTTGTAGGTTGAAAGACATAAGAAAAAGGGTTGTAATGGACAAGAAGTACATGCAAGCACTCCGGTTGAAATGAGATGCAAGACTTGATAAGATGAAAAGAACTTGAGCAGAGGACACAACACTCCGGTTAAACGGATAAGCAAAGAAAGAAAATGACGTTGAGAAAACAAGATGGGTTGAAGAGAGCAACATCACAATGCCTCCGGGATTAATGAAAGAATGGAATGGAATGAACGAGGAAACAAGATCTTGGGAGAGCACGCTTACAACATATTCTCGAACGGAGTTGTTGGATTATCAACAACGAAAGGATAAGCTTGATGTGGGCTTATGGAAGACATCTCAAAATTATGAGTTGAAATTCTGCCACTAACGGAAAACAATAGATTGGATTGATATGAGCAAGAAGACGAGAAACTATTTCACCGGGAGGATAAAAGAAGAACTTGGGTCATTTATAAGCACCATAAATAGCAATAATCCTTAGGGAAAACTTTCGGTGAAATATAACCCAAGATAACTCCAACAAAGTGATTGATGGATTAAGAAGAGCTCATGCTCGAAGAAATTGATGGGTTTAACTATCTCATTCTTGACAAGTGTTGAAACATGACACATGAAGGGAAATTGTCAAGAAAGACATAACAGCATCCCAAAAGATAAGGTAAAAAGAATTGCACTCGGGATTGGAAGATGAAGAATACTTGAGCTCCTTAGAAAAGAATCTCGATGAAAACTTGGAGAAGGAATTTAATCCTTAAAGAACCATCATGTAGAGCCTCCTTGAAGAACTCCGGTAACAAAAGGATGATCAAACGGAAGGACAGAGAGGTTGAAAACACAAGGTGAAGCCTTGCGATGATTTAGATGGAGCTTCACGACGAGATAAAGTGGAAACTTGGAACTCTAGAAGAAAAGATGAAGCATCTTGAACCGAGAATGTGATATGATGAACCACTCCAGAAAGCAGGAATTGAATTTACTCGATGAAACACGAATAAGAATTACATTATGCTTATCCTTCACCAATTTAAATTGATAACAAGCAACAGATTTGGCATGCTACTTATTCTCGTAGAAAGGATTAGGATAGATATAGCGCCAACTTGAGAAGGTCATCAACGAATCACCGGTAGGATTGAAGCAACGAATAAATTGATATGATAAACGAAGGAAGAGAAATCTTGAATGAACCACCGTAAGAATTAAAAACAATCAAACCAAAGATAGCGAAACACCGGGAAAAAATTAGCACATGAACGAAGATGCTTGAGGGAATGAGAACGAAGAGATCACGAGCTGATTAGAGAAGACTTGAATGATGCACCGGTAAGATTTGGAGAGCGAGAGCTGAAAGCTGGAATGAATAAACCCGAAATGATGGCCTTCGGAGAATCAAACTGAAAAGAATCTTGAATTGCTCCAGATAGGTGAAAAGAATTCTCACAATCGAAAACAATTATGAGAGGATGGTATCAAGCTTGAACTACACATCTCTGAGAGAATGGATAAGATTTTGTGGAAAACTCTTCTTCGGTCTTCAAGTGTTGATAATGACAAAGAGAAACATCGCCAAGAATTGTTGAAACACTCCGGAATGAAAATTAGAAAGGTTGAACCAATGATGAAAATAAAGTGCAAGATCTTGGAGAAGGCATTTGACTGATGATAACACATTCTTACGTCAAACTTGGAAAAGACTTTGATAGTAACTCCGGGAAAATAGAAGAGTCAGGTAAGATCCTGGAAAAAGACCTGTGGGTTAGGGCCCACTCAAAAGATACACTGTTGAATGATTTAAAAGAGAGAATGCACCGGTTGAATAAAATGGCTTGAATGAGATAACAATCTCGAGATAGTTTTGAACGGATCTTGAGTGAAAAGACGAGCCTTCTGAGATATCTTCAGCACTCCGGAACAAATGAATAGAGAGAGGTGAACAGTTAAGAGAGTCTTCGGTAAGGACTTCGAACATGGAAAGCATGTGAACCAATGAAAAATATATGATCAACACCGAAAGCTTGCATGGAACCCACCGGAGAAGGAAAAGAATGAAGAATATTGGACTTGAAGCTCCGTTAGAATCTTCATGAGAATCACCAGGTAAGAACTTTGAAAGAAAGGAATGGAGAAAAATTCACATGAATAAAATGAATACTTGATTCAGAAATCTGAGCCCTTGAAGGAAAAGGGTGGGAGGGCAGTAAAACAAAGGCAATTTGGGACGGATGAAACAAACACCATTGGAAAGAATTGAGAATTGATCTCGCGAATGTAGGAATGATCGGATCCACTTGAAAAGAAGCACACCGGTTGAAAAGGATTGAGATGACAATCTCGATTATCATGAAGGATTAGTACTCCCATAGGAATATGAGAACACCACTTAGGAAAGGTATGGAATCAACACTTGACATTGAAGCAACTCGAATACCACAACTCAAAAACAAAACAAAGGATTGGCTTGCAAAATAAGCCGGAACAAACATATGATAGAGATTCCGTCCGACGTTTTCGTGGAGGGGCCCACACGGGCTCGATCGTACAACACCATCATGTACAAGGCAGTGCACATGACATATGAAGCGTCCCCGAGTCAGCATAGCCAAGGACTCTTTAAGACACAACGAGACCACTGTAAAACCAATCGTGGATAGGCGGACCACTAGACGTCGAACCCCAATATCATATCATGCATCTATCAGAAAGATATCCTACGATATACTTGAATTCCCACTTATAAACTCCCGAAACTTTCTGGTTATGCAATCAGGTGTTGGGGATACAGGGGAAGCATAATATCTCACCCAAAACTAGCAAATCCTACATCCAGCTGTATCCATCCTTCAACACATAACCAAGAAACCTTCGGAAATCATTTACCTCAACCTTTGAAAAGCATCCGTTATACGAGTTATGGCAATACTCCGAACTCCCGCCCCAGTACTGGGTGGCGTCGAGGTTATCTCACCAACAACTGCATAAAAGAGATTTTTGATGTCGACGAAACTCAGGTATTCCAGAACTGCAACGATAAAATTGTGACAACAACACCTCGGAGCTCAACTCCCCGAGACACTGCCACAACCCCTAAATGTCAGGAGGCACCAAGACAATGTTCACGTCACAAAACCATCAGAACGACTCCAAGATACCCGCGTGGTCCTAATTTTTTTTCAGTGAAATTTTGGAAGAGAAGAGTCAAAGCTCTACGTCAGGATGCCTCACCAGAGCGACGAAGTGACTGAGGAGTAAAAAGAATCCTACTCCCCGATATATATAATCCATATATGGTGGCTAACTTACGCAAATGAGAGTGAGAAGAGAAGGCAAATCACGGTCGTGAACTAGAAGTGATCAAGAAGTGATCCTGAAACTACTTACGTTCAATCATAACTCCAACATCGTGTTCACTTCCCGGACTCCGCCGAGAAGAGACCATCATGGCTACACACACGGTTCATGCATTCTAATTAAGTTAAGTGTCAAGTTTTCTACAACCGGACATTAACAAATTCCCATCTGCCCATAACCACGGGCACGGCTTTCGGAAGTTCAAAACCCTGCAGGGGTGTCCCAACTTAGCCCATCACAAGCTCTCACGGTCAACGAAGGATATTTCTTCTCCCAGGAAGACCCGATCAGACTCGGAATCCCGGTTAGAAGACATCTCGACAATGGTAAAACTAAACAAGCAAAGCTGCCCGATGCGTCGACAGCCTGATAGGAGCTGCACATATCTCGTTCTCAGGGCAACATCGGATAGGTCAAGCTACGAGTAAAACCAACCCTCAAGTTTCCCCGAGGTGGCCCCGCAGGCTGCCCATTTCGGACCAACACTTACAGAAGCACTATCCCGGGGGGGGGGGGGGGGGGTTAAAATAAAGATGACCCTTGAGTCTACAGAACCCAAGGGAAGGTGATAGGTTGTTAGTGCAAATGGTAAAACCAAGGTTGGTCCTTGCTGGAGGAGTTTTATTCAAGGCGAACTGTCAAGGGGTTCCCATTATAACCCAACCATGTAAGAAACGCAAAATCAAGGAACATAACAGCGGTATGACGGAAACTAGGGCGGCAAGAGTGGAACAAAACACCAGGCATAAGGGCGAGCCTTCCACCCTTTACCAAGTATATAGGTGCATTAAGTAAATAAGAGATATTGTGATATCCCAACAATAATCATGTTCCAACATGGAACAAACTCCAATCTTCACCTGCAACTAACAACGCTATAAGAGGGGCGGAGCAAAGCGGTAACATAGCCAAACAACGGTTTGCTAGGACAAGGTGGGTTAGAGGCTTGACATGGCAACATGGGAGGCATGATATAGCAAGTGGTAGGTATCATAGCATAGGCATAGCAAGAGAGCGAGCAACTAGCAAGCAAAGATAGAAGTGATTTCGAGGGTATGGTCATCTTGCCTGCAAAGTTCTCCGAGAAGACAAAAAGCTTGATCCTCGTAAGCGTACTCAAAAGGTACCTCGAACATGAACTCGTCTTCCGGCTCTACCCAAGACAAGAACACAAGCAAAGGAAACCAAAATCAACCACGGTGCAATGCACAAGAAACATGATGCAAAACATGGCATGATATGCGGGATGTGATATGCAATGCATATGCGTGCTCCGGAAGGAAAAGATCGAACCAGGCCTCAACTTGGCAAACCAAGAGTGCTGCTGGAAAGATGAGATGATTTCGGTCGAAACCGATATAAAGATCACCGGAATCGGATGCACGGTTTGCAAATGGCAAGGAAAACAATAATGACACCAATCTGCGATTAACAGCACCATGCCATCTAGAATGCAATAAGAAACTAAGCTACTGCACTCCAACATAGCAACAAAGCACATGGCAGTGATCCACTCAAGATGCTTGACAAAAGATGAACACTGAGATACGGCTAAATCACTCAATAGCAGGTTCAAACAAGCATGGCAAAAGTGCAAAAGATATCAGGTTCACAGACTTAGTGAAATCAACAACATGTCAGGATTTAACATCAGGAAGCAATGTTTAGAGCAAGATAACAACATGCTACAGGAACATATCATGGCAAGGTAAGGCATGGCATGAAACTACTCAAAGCATATAACAAAAGTCCCTTAGTGACCATAAGCCAAAAAGGATCAGAAAATACAATGGAACCCATGTAAACATAGCAATTTTTGTTAACAGATTCAGACTTAGCAGAAAACTGGAACATGGCAAAAACAGAGTTACGTAGGCATGTTTGCGAGCTCAATGAACTCACCACAAGGCATTGCATTACAAGCTAAGCATACACCTAGCAAGAAGACATGTTTATTAAGCTAACCATGGCAAGAACACTCTCATAGCATGCATGGATCAACTACAACAACCTCGGCAAAATTGATTAACACGTAAACAATCTGCCAGGAACATTTTATAGCAAAAGTAGAGTAAGATTGAGTCATGCTAGGGTACTCCATAAATGCAAACAAAGACATGGATGGATAGAACATAACAATATCTCCAAATCATCCTTAGTGAACATGCTGGAAAGAGGCATGGATCACTCTGTAGCAACATGAATAGATGGCATAAAAATAACAACAGGAAAAGGACTTAGTGAAATTCTAAGTCCCTTAAATCAGCAACATCATGAGAGCTACTTTGCATGCTTGTGCTAGTCACCACATTGATTACAAAAATACATGTCATACACCCCTGTAAAGATGGCATGGCATACAACAAAACACATGTAGAGCTCAAGTTCATAGGAGGCACACATTAATCATGGCAAAAATGACAAATGTCCAAGATCTGATAAGAATCAGAACCTAAGATTTTATAGCACTCTTGCAACAACATTTAGGGCATCACGATGAACTCAAACAGGCATGGTGCCATGGAATGAAATGAAGAGGACATCGAGATGAACAATTTGATATGCCACACGCACGAATCGAAGCAACGGTGATCAAGTTATGATGCGATGAACATGGCCACATGAAGTTGGAAACTTCGGGGACTTGGTGGATATTTTACCTCCGCGAAAAGTCAACGCGGGATGAGGATATCCGGGATGTGGGGAGGAGCCGTTTGGTTCGAAGGACTGGTGGATCTTGTCCCGATCCGAGGTGGCGGATTTGGCGACGAACTCCGGCGAGGTCGGCGGACTCCGGCGAGCGTCGGAAGGCGAGGAGGCCGGCGGGGACTTGCGGGGCGGCGCGGCTCCAGGGCGAACCAGGCGGCGGCGGGACCCGACCCTTGTGCGGTGAGGTGGGGCGACGCCGGCGAGGGCGGCGGCATGGTGGGGCAGCGAAGCAGGAATGGGTGGCGGCGGCGACGTGCAGTCAACGGCGGCGGCCAGCGACGAGAATCGGCAGCGAGCCGCGGCAGGAAGCCGGTCAGCGCGCGGGTGGTTGGCGGCACGGGATTCGGGCCCGACGGGCTGGATCTGGGCCGCAGCGGGCCGGTGCGGCAGGGGTGCCGGCTGGGACAGGTGGCGGCTGCGGGTTGGAGGAGAGCGGTGGCGGGGCTGAGGTGGCGGCACGCGATTGGTCTGGGTGATGTGGCGGTAGGGTGGACGCGTCCAGCGGCGGATTGGACATGTCCGGTGGCGTGAGGAGGAGGGAGACTAGGGTTTGATCTGCGCGAGAAATTCGGAGGGAGACACACACACACACACACACACACACACACACACATATATATATATATATATATATATATATATATATAGGTAGAGGGAGCTAGGAGAGTCCAAATGAGGTGTCGTTTTCGGCCACGCGATCGTGATCGAACGACCGAGAGGATGGAGTGGGGTTTGGATGGGTTTTGGGCCACTTTGGAAGGGTGTTGGGCTGCAACACACACGAGGCCTTTATGGTTCCTCGGTTAACCGTTGGAGCATCAAACGAAGTCCAAATGGCACGAAACTTGACAGGCGGTCTACCGGTAGTATACCAAGGCCGCTTGGCAAGTCTCGGTCCAATCCGATAATGTTTAACACCCGCACACGAAAAGAGACAAAAGAGGACACTGGAGGACATAGGAGCGCCGGATTGCAAAACAGACAATGGGGAAAATGCTCGGATGCATGAGACGAACATGTATGCAAATGTGATGCACATAATGACATGATATGAAAATCATGACATGAAAACAAATGACAAGGCAACAACAGCAAATAACAGGAAGACACCTGGTGCAACGGTCTCGGGGCGTCACAACACTCCACCACTACGAGAGGATCTCGTCCTGAGATCTAGGATGGCACCAGGGAAACGGAAGATGAAGAGGTAAAACAAAGTTGCTTCTTCGACAAACGAGTGAAACCATGAACCTTGAGAGGTTGAACAAATTGAAATAAGAATACAATGGAGATGAACGAAGTTAAAAACACTCCGTTAGAAAAGAGGAACAAGGAGCCTTACCAGAGCCTTGTAGGTTGAAAGACATAAGAAAAAGGGTTACAATGGACAAGAAGTACATGCAAGCACTCCAGTTGAAACGAGATGCAAGACTTGATAAGATGAAAAGAACTTGAGCAAAGGACACAACACTCCGGTTAAATGGATAAGCAAAGAAAGAAAATGATGTTGATAAAACAAGAAGATGGGTTGATGGGAGCAACATCACAATGCCTCCGGGATTAATGAAAGAATGGAATGGAATGAACAGGAAACAAGATCTTGGGAGAGCATGCTTACAACGTATTCTTGAACGGAGTTGTTGGATTATCAACAACGAAAGGATAAGCTTGATGTGGGCTTATGGAAGACATCTCAAAACTATGAGTTGAAATTCTGCCACTAACGGAAAACAATAGATTGGATTGATATGAGCAAGAAGAAGAGAAACTATTTCACTGAGAAGATAAAAGAAGAACTTGGGTCATTTATAAGCACCATAAATAGCAATAATCCTTAGGGAAAACTTTAGGTGAAATTTTACCCAAGATAACTCCAACGAAGTGATTGATGGATTAAGAAGAGCTCATGCTCGAAGAAATTGATGGGTTTAACTATCTCATTCTTGATAAGTGTTGAAACATGACACACGAAGGGAAATTGTCAATAAAGACATAATAGCATCTCAAAAGATAAGGTAAAAAGAATTGCACTCGGGATTGGAAGATGAAGAATACTTGAGCTACTTAGAAAAGAATCTCGATGAAAACTTGGAGAAGGAATTTAATCCTTAAAGAACCATCATGTAGAGCCTCCATGAAGAACTCAGGTAACAAAAGGATGATCAAACGGAAGGACAGAGAGGTTGAAAACACAAGGTGAAGCCTTGCGATGATTTAGATGGATCTTCACGACGAGCTAAAGTGGAAACTTGGAACTCCGGAAGAAAAGACGAAGCATCTCGAACCGAGAATGTGATATGATGAACCACTCCGGAAAGCAGGAATTGAATTTACTCGATGAAACACGAATAAGAATTACATTATGCTTATCCTTCACCAATTTAAATTGATAACAAGCAATGGATTTGGCATACTACTTATTCTCATAGAAAGGATTAGGATAGATATAGCGCCAACTTGAGAAGGTCTTCAACGAATCACCGGTAGGATTGAAGCAATGAATAAATTGATATGATAAACGAAGGAAGAGAAATCTTGAATGAACCACCGTAAGAATTAAAAATGATCAAGGAAAAGATAGCGAAACACCGGGAATAAATTAGCACATGAATGAAGATGCTTGAGGGAATGAGAATGAAGAGATCACGAGCTGATTAGAGAAGACTTGAATGATGCACTGGTAAGATTTGGAGAGCGAGAGCTGAAAGTTGGAATGAGTAAACCCGAAATGATGGCATTCGGAGAATCAAACTGAAAAGAATCTTGAATTGCTCTGGATAGGTGAAAAGAATTGTCAGAATCGAAAACAATTATGAGAGGATGGTATCAATCTTGAACTCCGCATCTCTGAGAGAATGGATAAGATTTTGAGGAAAACTCTTCTTCGGTCTTCAAGTGTTGAGAATGACAAAGAGAAACATCACCAAGAATTGTTGAAACACTCTGGAATGAAAATTAGAAAGGTTGAACCAATGATCAAAAGAAAGTGCAAGATCGTGGAGAAGGCATTTGACTGATGATAACACATTCTTGCGTCAAACTTGGAAAAGACTTTGATAGTAACTCCGGGAAAATAGAAGAGTCAGGTAAGATCCTGGAAAAAGACCTGTGGGTTAGGGCCCACTCAAAAGATACACCATTGAACGATTTAAAAGAGAGAATGCACCGGTTGAATCAAATGGCTTGAATGAGATAACAACCTCGAGATAGGCTTGAATGGATCTTGAGTGAAAAGACGAGCCTTCTGAGATATCTTCAGCTCTCCGGAACAAATGAATAGAGAGAGATGAACAGTTAAGAGAGTCTTCGGTAAAACTTCGAACATGGAAAGCATGTGAACCAATGAAAAAGATATGATCAACACCGAAAGCTTGCATGGAACCCACCGGAGAAGGAAAAGAATGAAGAATATTGGACTTGAAGCTCCGTTAGAATCTTCATGAGAATCACCACGTAAGAATATTGAAAGAAAGGAATGGAGAAAAATTCACATGAATAAAATGAATACTTGATTCAGAAATCTGAGCCCTTGAAGGAAAAGGGTGGGAGGGCGGTAAAACAAAGTCAATTTGGGACGGACGAAACAAACACCGTTGGAAAGAATTGAGAATTGATCTCGCGAATGTAGGAATGATCGGATCCACTTGAAAAGAAGCACACCGGTTGAAAAGGATTGAGATGACAATCTCGATTATCATGAAGGATTAGTACTCCCATAGGAATATGAGAACACCACTTAGGAAAGGTATGGAATCAACACTTGACATTGAAGCAACTCGAATACCACAACTCAAAAACAAAACAAAGGATTGGCTTGCAAAATAAGCCGGAACAAACATATGATAGAGATTCCGTCCGAAGTTTTCATGGTGGGGCCCACACGGGCTCAATCGTACAACACCATCATGTACAAGCCAGTGCACATGCCATACGAAGCGTCCCCGAGTCATCATAGCCAAGGACTATTTAAGACACAACGAGACCACTATAAAACCAACCGTGGATAGGCGGACCACTAGACGTCGAACCCCAATCTCATATCATGCATCTGTTAGAAAGATATCGTACGATATACTTGAATTCCCACTTATAAACTCCCGAAACTTTCTGGTTATGCAATCAGGTGTTGGGGATATAGGGGAAGCATAATATCGCACCCAAAACTAGCAAATCCTACATCCAGCTGTATCCATCCTTCAACACATAACCAACAAACCTTCGGAAATCATTTACCTCAACCTTCAAAAAGCATCTGTTATACGAGTTATGTCAATACTACCGAACTCCTGCCTCGGTACTGGGTGGCATCGAGGTTATCTCACCAACAACTGCATAAAAGAGATTTTTGATGTCGGCAAAACTCAGGTATTCCATAATTGCAACGATAAAATTGTGACGACAACACATCGGAGCTCAACTCCCCGGGACACTGCCACAACCCCTAAATGTCAGGAGGCACCACGAACAATGTTCTCGTCACAAAACCATCGGAACGATTCCAAGATACCCGCGTGATCCTAAATTTTTTTAGTGAAATTTTAGAAGAGTAGAGTCAAAACTCTACGTCAGGATGCCTCACCAGAGCGACGAAGGGACTGAGGAGTAAAAAGAATCCTACTCTCCGATATATATAATCCTAAAAGACTCAAAACATTTTTCTAGACTCAACAACACCAGTGATTCGATCAAGCAGGGGGCTCCTAAGTCGGGGAAGGCTCTGATACCAACTTGTAACACACACGATGCGGCTATATCTCCCATGTGTCGGAGCACGACTTAGAGGCATAACCGCATTGTAGGCATGTCGCAAGAGGGGTAATCTTTACACATCCCATGTACTGAATAAGAAAGAGGTACAGAGTTGGCTTACAATCGCCACTTCAGAAAATACATAAATAGCATTACAATCATGCAGATACAATCAAGGTCCGACTACGGAACCAAAATAAAGACAACCCCAAATGCAATAGATCCCCGATCGCCCCGACTGGGCTCCGCTACTGATCAACTAGAAACGAAACAACACAATGAACGAGATCTTCATCGAGCTCCCCCTTGAGCTTGGTTGTGTCACCTGCACGGTATTATCGACACATGCAACTAGTTTTGGAAGTAATCTGTGAGCCACGGGGACTTAGCAATCTCACACCCTCGTGATCAAGACTATTTAAGCTTATGGGTAGGATAAGGTATGAGGTGGAACTGCAACAAGCACTAGCATATATGGTGGCTAACTTACGCAAATGAGAGCGAGAAGAGAAGGCAAAGCACGGTCGTGAACTAGAAGTGATCCTGAAACTACTTACGTTCAAGCATAACTCCAACATCGTGTTCACTTCCCGGACTCCGCCGAGAAGAGACCATCACGGCTACACACGCGGTTGATGCATTTTAATTATGTTAAGTGTCAAGTTTTCTACAACCGGATATTAACAAATTCCCATCTGCCCATAACCGCGGGCACGGCTTTCAAAAGTTCAAAACCCTACAGGGGTGTCCCAACTTATCCCATCACAAGCTCTCATGGTCAACGAAGGATATTCCTTCTCACAGGAAGACCCGATCAGACTCGGAATCCCGGTTACAAGACATCTCGACAATGGTAAAACTAAACCAACAAAGCCGCCCGATGCGCCGACATCGTGATAGGAGCTGCACATATCTCATTCTCAGAGCAACACCGGATAGGTCAAGCTACGAGTAAAACCAACCCTCAAGTTTCCCCGAGGTGGCCCCGCAGGCTACCCATTTCGGACCAACGCTTAGAGAAGCACTGGCCGGGGGGGGGGGGTGGTGGTTAAATTAAAGATGACCATTGAGTTTGCAGAACCCAAGGGAAGGTGATAGGTTGTTAGTGCAAATGGTAAAACCAAGGTTGGGCCTTGCTGGAGGAGTTTTATTCAAGGCGAACTGTCAAGGGGTTCCCATTATAACCCAACCGTGTAAGGAACGCAAAATCAAGGAACATAACACCGGTATGATGGAAACTAGGGCGGCAAGAGTGGAACAAAACACCAGGCATAAGGCCGAGCCTTCCACCCTTTACCAAGTATATAGGTGCATTAATTAAATAAGAGATATTATGATATCCCAACAATAATCATGTTCCAACATGGAACAAACTCCAATCTTCACCTGCAACTAACAACGCTATAAGAGGGGCTGAGCAAAGCGGTAACATAGCCAAACAACGGTTTGCTAGGACAAGGTGGGTTAGAGGCTTGACATGGCAACATGGGAGGCATGATATAGCAAGTGGTAGGTATCGCAGCATATGCATAGCAAGAGAGCGAGCAACTAGCAAGCAAAGATAGAAGTGATTTCGAGGGTATGGTCATCTTGCCTGTAAAGTTCTCCGAGAAGACGAAAAGCTTGATCCTTGTAAGCGTACTCAAAGGGTACCTCGAACACGAACTCGTCTTCCGGCTCTACCCAAGACAAGAACACAAGCAAAGGAAACCACAATCAACCACGGTGCAATGCGCAAGCAACATGATGCAAAACATGGCATGATATGCGGGATGTGATATGCAATGCATGTGCGTGCTCCGGAAGGAAAAGATAGAACCAGGCCTCAACTTGGCAAACCAAGAGTGCCGCTGGAAGGATGAGATGATTTCGGTCGAAATCGATATAAAGATCACCGGAATCAGATGCATGGTTTGCAAATGGCAAGCAAAACAATAATGACACCAATCTGCGACATAAGCCCTACATATACCCCTGTCTGTTTTTCCCGACATAAGCCCTCGGTTCTGTAAAGCTATAACTTGTGCATATGGAAGCTTCGCCACTATTTTAAGACTTAGGTGCTCCCATCCACGACTCGAACGTTGTTTCGGTCAGGATGGTCACAGTGGTCTTTGATAAAAAGAAGTTGGCAGGGGGCTGGTCCCTTTGTCTCTTACCCGGTAGACACAACTCTTCGGTAGACAAAAAGGGTACTGGCAGGATAGCCTGGCGGGGCAAACTCGTTTATTTACTTAAAGAGGCATCTCGCCTCTACCTGGACATACACATGAACGGGTTCCCGGCAAGGTTCATCTTTTTCATTAATATGCCGATACAAGTACAAGCATTACAGAAGACAAACATGGACTCGAGAGATTACATTATTTGAATTAAAATTCGGCAAATGCCTACAGATTTAAGATTGAAAAAATATAAGTACCCCGTAATGCCTTTTTCCCCTATCCATCTCCTACAGGAAGAGGTCAAAGAGGTCGGAGGCGGGCACAACTGGGATTTGGCACCTCCCTAGAATCAGGACGACACTGCTCACTAGCAAGGAGGAAGAAGATGGGAGAGCGGGGCAAGAGACAGGAGAATCGTGCCGCTCTGTTTTCCCTACTTTTAAGGGGCAAAAGCGGGACAGGGGCGCGATGCTTCAGAAAGTTACCGTTTTATCTTAACTGCAATAGTCCCACAAGCCCATGATGTGCAGTAATTGCGCAAAGTGGACGTTGGATTGACTAGTCGCCATGACAAACCGGCGTGCGTAGCCCACTCCTGCCACGTGTCTGCGCACTGTTCGGGGCCTCTCCCAATATGCCACGCGACACGTATGGCTCAGGACCGAGGGCTTATGTCGGGGAAAAGAGACAGGGGTATATGTTTTCCCCTGACTCATGCGCGGACAAGCCAAGACCGCGCCAAGATGCACAAGGAACCAAGAGCATCAAAGGATCAACATGCAGACCAGAGGGACCAATATCAAGCCAAAGAAGCAAGACAATATCGGAGGAAAGGCCTCCCTTGCCGGGCAGGCGAGCCCGGCAAGGGGCGAGGCCACACTTAGAAGCTGATAGCCAAGGCGTCCCGACAGGGCCTGCCGTGGCTCACGGAGGCAAGTCCACCTCACCAACCATTCCATCACGACTCACATCATCGATCAGTGCGGTGTCAAGCCGCAGAGTGACTAAGTGGCAGCCATTCGCCACATGGAAGCCACTCGCTACAGGGAAAACCTACAGATGACACCTATCCTGCGACGTGTCAAACAAGCAGGCGTGAAGCTGGCAAGACGGCCTGGCAAGCCTTGCCAAGCAACCAACAATGTGACATTGAGAGGTGCATTTAATGCACCCTGTCAGCCCGCACAGTTAGGTATGATGGCACTGTTTGCTATCTTATCAGTGCATAATGACTACTTTTCCATTGTGGTAACCCCTTGATCTATAAAAGGAGGCCCATGGAAACCGTAGACAGGGTTAGAAGGTTGGATAACTCACACCCCCATACGCGCGTAGTCGGTGCTGCCTTGAGGCAACCCTTGCCGGGCAAGTGAACTATGCTCCACCACCTTTCCACTATCAATCCACCAAAGCAGGAGTAGGGTTTTACGCCTCCCGGCGGCCCGAACCTGGGTAAAACTGCCCGCGTGATCTCTGCCATGCTGCCCCATGCTCGTCTGCTCTTTGTGCAACACGACGTCCCCCTACCAAACCAGCAAGGGGCCTCCTGGTCCCATAGGTGGCCGTGGTTTCCCGCGACACTCATCGTGAGAATAACCCACCTAGCATGGAAGATATTGATAGCCCTAGTTGCTACATGAGCGATTCGAGCATACAAAAGAGATTATCATTTGAAGGTTTAGAGTTTGGCACATGCAAATTTACTTGGAACGGTAGGCAAATACCGCATATAGGAAGGTATGATGGACTCATATGGAACAACTTTGGGTTTATGGAAGTGGATGCACAAGCAGTATTCCGCTTAGTACAAGTGAAGGCTAGAAAAAGACTGGGGGGCGACCAACTGGAGAGTGACAACGGTCATAAACATGCATTGAGATTAACCAACATTGAATGCAAGCATGAGTAGGATATAAATCACCATGAACATAAATATCTTAGAGGCTATGTTGATTTTGTTTCAACTACATGCGTGAACATGTGCCAAGTCAAGCCACTCGAATCATTCAAAGGAGGATACCATCCTATCATACCACATCACAACCATTTTAATTTTCATGTTGGCACGCAAGGTAAACCATCATAAACTCCTAGCTAATTAAGCATGGCATGAGTAACTATAATCTCTAATTGTCATTGCAAACATGTTTCATTCATAATAGGTTGAATCAGGAATGATGAACTAATCATATTTACAAAAACAAGATAAGTCGAGTTCATACCAGCTTTTCCTCATCTCAATCATTTCATCATATATCGTCATTGTTGCCTTTCACTTGCAGGACCGAACGGTGTGGATAATAATAATAGTGCACGTGCATCGGACTAAGCTGAAATCTGCAAACATTTATTCAAAGGAGAAGGCAAGGTAATATGGGCTCTTTGTTAGATCAACAATAATGCATATGAGAGCCACTCAACATTTCCATCGTGGTCTTCTCCTTTTGACCCCCAAAGAAAAGAAAATAATTTCAAAGAAACACAGTGAAATGTTTTTGGAGTTTTTGTTTTTTTGAAGGGAAGTAAAACAAGAACGAGAAAAACTATTTACACGGGAAAGCTCCCAACAAGTAAAAGAAGAATGAGAAATATTTTTGGGTTTTCTTTTAATACTACTACTAAGCATGCATAGAAAGGAAATAAACTAAAGCATAATTTATTTTGGATTTTCTTAAGGTTTTTGAAACACACAAGAAGAAAGCGGGAAAAGGAAATAAACTAACATGGATAATACAATGAAAAAGTATGAACACCGACAACTGAAATGAGTCTGTGAACATGAATGTAATGTCGGTGAGAAATACGTACTCCCCCAAGCTTAGGCCTTTGGCCTAAGTTGGTCTATGCCCATGGATCAAAATAGCCCTCTCCAATGTACTAAGGAGGATCCTGGGGGTTCCGCTGGTTAGCGAGCTCATGTGGTTCCCACTGATAAATAGATTCCTGATATGGGTCAAGGTGATGGCTCTGGCTCAGGAACTGGGGATCGCGTCCCCTCCCAGTATGCATGAATGTCCGCGGGAAAAACGAACTACCTGCCTTAATGAATATCAAACAAAGTAGGTGCGGGCAAGGTAATAATCTGAAAAGTATCCTCGCCAAATATCAAGTTATAAATGAGTCTCTTTTCCTCATGCGAATAAAGTTATGTGCTACCATGCTTTCATAATCTAAGTATATAGTGGGTAGCAATTTCTCCTCTTTCTCATCGTGCCTAATGGGTATCTCAAACTGTTTAGCAAGGCAGGAGGCAAAGATACCTCTGAAAATAGGACCCTTTGTACGGTTTAAACTCAATTGTTTAGCAACCATAGCACCTAAACTGAAAGTTCTATCACAAAGTAAAGCATGACACAAAATGGCAAGGTCAGGAGCACTAAGGCCTCCACTCTCCCTGTGACCAATTAAACATTTCCCAGCAAATAATGAGTAGTAGCGCAAAACAGGAAAAATGTAAAGTAGCCACTCTCGCCTCCGACACCGTTCTCCTTTCCCCTATGGTAACTTCAGCAATATAATCTTTGACATCTCTAGGATGTGGTTCCTCGAAGCTACCCTCATAAGGCAATTTCCAAACCTCACAAAAGTCATAAAGCGTCATCTCCTTATGGTCATCATATGAATAAAACTCTACCGTGGGTGGTGATCTCCTAGCATGAAAATGAAAATTTTGCATGAAAGTATTAGTGAGTAGGAGATACTGATCAGACTGGTCGTGGAGGAAGTCTGTGAGGCCTGCATTCTCAACCAAATAATAGAAATCCTCATAATTCCAGCCGACTCAAAGAATGCATCACATGGCCATTCATACGGCGGAATCTCCTGGTGCGAAGAATATTGTACTTGGGCTTCTCCTTCTCCTCATTTTCCTTTTCCTTCGAACCACGGCTCGAGGAACCTCTCAACAATCTCCTCGTCATTTTCTTCCTTTGAATTTTTTTTGAAATTTTTAGTGACTCAAAATAAAAGTGAACCAAACTCAACAATATTAATAGCAACTAGTCCTACAAGTGCCTAGAGGCTATATCATGCATCAAAACTACTTTGGACCATATAAATTTGACATGCAAGCTCAAGAACAAGGTCACCATAGCAACAAAAATTTGCAATAAATAAAGCACTAGAATAAAAACTAATTGGACCATTGGAGGAGTCACATACCAAAGAACAATGCCCCAAAGTAGTTTTGTGAATGGAGCTTTGAGCAAGGAGATCAAAAATGGTAGAAAAATGAGCAAGAACACGAGTTTGAGCTATGGGATGATTTTTTTTCTGATGGAAGATGAAGTGGATGGGTGCTGGAATAAGTGGAGGAGACCCATGTGGGGCCCACAAGGTAGGGGGCACGCCGAGGGGGTAGGGCACGCCCTCCACCCTTGTGGCCCACTGTTGAGGCCCCCTGGTGCATGTTCAATGCCAGAAATTCTCAAATATTCTATAAAAATCATACTAAATTTTCAGGGCATTTGGAGAATTTTTATTTTTGGGACATTTTTTATTCCATGGATAATTCGAAAAACAGATAGAAAATACTATTTTTGCTTTATTTATTCTAGATAACTAAATGTAAAAGGTGAGTACAGAAGGTTGTGCTTTCTAAATTCATCCATCTCATGCTCATCAAAAGGAATCCATTAACAAGGTTGATCAAGTCTTATTAACAGACTTCTTCCGAATGACATGAAACCAAAGAATTTTCGAATGACACTAGGTTACCTCAACGGGGATATGCATGTCCCCAACAATAAGAATATCATATTTCTTTTTGGCAGTAGGAAGAGGGAATTCAAAACCTCCAATAGTAATAGTTGAAAATTTTCTAATAGAATTGATACTATGAACTCGAGGTTATTTCTTCGGGAAGTGTACCCTATGCTCATTACCATTAACATGAAAAGTGACATTGCCTTTGTTGTAATCAATAACAGCCCCTGCAGTATTCAAAAAGGGTCTATCAAGGATGATCTACGTACTGTTGTCCTCGGGAATATCAAGAATAACAAAGTCCGTTAAGATAGTAACGTTTGCAACCACAACAGGAACATCTTTACAAACACCGATGGGTATAGCAGTTGATTTACCAGCCATTTGCAAAGAAATTTCAGTAGGTGTCAACTTATTCAACTCAAGTCTACGATACAAAGAGAAAGGCATAACACTAACACCGGCTCCAAGATCACATAAAGCTGTTTTAACATAGTTTCTTTGGAGCATGGTATAGTTGGTACCCCTGGATCTCCTAATTTCTTTGGTATTCCACCCTTAAAAGTATAATTAGCATGCATGGTGGAAATTTTAGCTTCATGTATCTTCCTTTTATTAGTAACAATATATTTCATATACTTAGCATAAGGAGGCATTTTAAGCATATCAGTCAAACGCATACGCAAAAAGATAGGTCTAATCATTTTAGCAAAGCGCTCAAAATCCTCATCATCCTTTTTCTTGGATGTCTTAGGAGGAAAGGGCATGGGTTTCTGAACCCATGGTTCACTTTCTCTACCATGTTTTCTAGCAACAAAGTCTCTCTTATCATAACATTGATTCTTTAGTTGTGAGTTGTCAAGATCAATGGCAGGTTCAATCTCTACATCATTATCATTACTAGGTTGAGCATCAACATGAACATCATTATTAATATTATCACTAGGTTCATGTTCATCACCAGATTGTGTCTCAGCATCAGAAATAGAAATATCATTGGGATTCTCAGGTGTGTCTATAGCAGGTTAACTAGCATGCAAGTCCTATCAGTTTTCTTTTTCTTCTTATCAGAAGGACTAGGTGCATATGTATTAACTCTTTGAGAATCTTGCTCAATTCTATTAGGATGGCCTTCATGATATAAATGTTCCTGGGTCATCTTACCACCTCTAGTCATAACCCTAACGACATTATCATTATTCTTACTATTCAACTCATTAAGCAAATCATCCCGTGCCTTAAGTACGTGTTCTACTTGAGTTGTAACCATGGAAGCATGTTTAGTAATAAGCTTAAGATCATTAAAGTTCTACTCATATAATCACCCAAGTGGTCAAGCATGTAAGCATTACGTTTCAATAAAATTATCAAACTCATCTAAGCATTGACTAGCAGACTTATTATGAGGAATATCACCTTCATCAAATCTATGGAGAGAGTTTACCTCTACTACCTGTGTCGGGTTATCAAGACCATGTATTTCTTCAATATGTGGTAAATTCTTAACATCTTCAGCTTTAATACCTTTTTCTTTCATAGATTTCTTTGCCTCTTGCATATCTTCAGTACTGAGAAATAGAATACCCCTTTTCTTCAGAGTTGGCTTAGGAGTTGGTTCAGGAAGTGTCCATTCATTATCATTACTCAATATATTATTCAATAGCAATTCAGCTTGCTCAACAGTTCATCCCCTGAAAACACAACCAGCACAACTATCCAGGTGGTCTCTGGAAGCATCGGTTAGTCCATTATAGAAGATATCAAGTTTTCAATTTTTCTTGAGAGGATGATCAGGCAAAGCATTAAGTAATTGGAGAAGCCTTCCCCAAGCTTGTGGGAGACTCTCTTCTTCAGTTTGCACAAAGTTAAATATTTCCCCTAGGGCAGCTTGTTTCTTATGGGCAAGGAAATATTTTTGAGAGAAGTAGTATATCATATCCTGGGGACTACGCACACAACTAGGAGAAAGAGAATTAAACCATAACTTAGCATCACCCTTTAATGAGAAAGGAAACAATTTGATAATATAGTACTAGCAAATTTTTTCCTCATGAGTGAATAGGGTGGCTATATCATTAAATTTAGTAAGATGTGCCACAACAGTTTCAGATTCATAACCATAGAAAGGATCAGATTCAACCAAAGTAATTAACTCATGATCGATAGAGAACTCATAATCCTTATTAGTAACAAAGATAGGCGAAGTAGCAAACATAGGGTCATATTAAATTCTAGCATTCCAATACTTTTCTTTCAGCTTAGCTAATAGTTTCTTAAGATCATCTCTATCATTACAAGCAAGAAAATCTCTAGCAGTCTCCTCATCCATAATATAACCCTCAGGTACAACAGCCAATTCATATCTAGGGGGAGAATCATAATCTTCAGTTTCAATAATATCATCAGTTTCAGAAATTTCATTCTCTCTAACCCTAAAACGTTGTTCATCATGAAATTCACCAAGTGGCATAGTATTATGAAGCAGAGAAGTAGTTACATCATAAGCATCATGCATAGCAGAAATGGAATCATCAATGACATGCGACATATCGGAATCAATAGCAGGTATAGGTGTCGCAAGCTTACTCAAAATAGAAGGAGAATCAAGTGCAGAGCTAGATGGCAGTTTCTTACCTCCCCTCGTAGTTGAGGGAAAAATCTTTGTTCTTTGATCTTTCAAATTCCTCATAGTGATCAACAGATAAAAATCCCAAGTGACTCAGAGAATAGAGCTATGCTCCCCAGCAACGGCACCAGAAAAAGGTCTTGATAACCTACAAGTATAGGGGATCGCAACAGTTTTCGAGGGTAGAGTATTCAACCCAAATTTATTGATTCGACACAAGGGGAGCCAAATAATATTCTCAAGTATAATAAGTTGAGTTGTCAATTCAACCACACCTGAAAGACTTAATATCTGCAGCAAAGTATTTAGCAGCAAAGTAGTATGGAAGTAACGGTAACGGTGGCAAAGGTAATAGTAGCAGTTTTGTAGCAAACGTAACAGTGGCAACAGAAAAGTAACTTAGCAAAGATCAATATGAAACGAGCTAGTAGGAAATTGATCAATGATGGATAATTATGTCGGATGGCATTCATCATGCAACAGTTATAACATAGGGTGACACAGAACTAGCTCCAATTCATCAATATAATGTAGGCATGTATTCTGAATATAGTCATACATGCTTATGGAAAAGAACTTGCATGACATCATTTGTTCTACCCTCCCATGGCAGCGAGGTCCTATTGGAAACTAAGGGATATTAAGGCCTCCTTTTAATAGAGAACCGGACCAAAGCATTAGCACTTAGTGAATGCATGAACTCCTCAAACTACGGTCATCACCGGGAAGTGTCCCAACTATTGTCACTCCGGGGTTGCCGGATCATAATACGTAGTAGGTGACTATAACTTGCAAGATCGGATCAGGAACACAATATATTCATGAAAAGATAATAGGTTCAGATCTGAAATCATGGCACTCAGGCCCTAGTGATAAGCATTAGGCATAGCAAAGTCATAGCAACATCAATCTTAGAACAAAGTGGATACTTGGGACCAAACCCTAACAAAACTAACTCGATTTGATGGTAAATCTCATCCAAACCATCACCGTCTAGCAAGCCTATGATGGAATTACTCACGCACGGCAGTGAGCATCATGAAATTGGTGATGGAGGAAGGTTGGTGATGATGATGGCGATGATTTCCCCTCTCCGGAGCACCGAACGGACTCCAGATCTGGCCTCCCGATGAAGAACAGGGGTGGCGGCGGCTCTATATCGTAAAATGTGATAAATCCTTCTCTCTAAGTTTTTTCTCCCCGAACGTGAATATATAGAGTTGGAGTTAAGGTCGGTGGAGGTCTGTGGGGCCCACAAGGACAGAGGGCGCGCCCCCTACCCTTGTGGACAGGCTGTGGGCCCCTTTGGTTGATTATTTCGCCAATATTTTTTATTTATTCCAAAGATGATCTCCGTGAAGTTTTAGGTCATTCCAAGAACTTTTATTTCTACACAAAAATAACACCATGGTAATTCTGCTGAAAATAGTGTTAGTCCGGGTTAGTTCCATTCAAATCATGCAAATTAGAGTCCAAAACAAGGGAAAAAGAGTTTGGAAAAGTAGATATGATGGAGACATATCAATTAGCCTCCACATCGCCTCGACGAATCTACTTGAGAGATTTCTTGTATCTGATCTAGAAGGTCCAACAAAAATCAAGGTCATTGACGTGCCGAAATTGACAGCGTTGGTGTACTCATCTCCCAAATTCTCCGAACTCTTTATTGGATCCGTAATGATTCCGGTACAACACTCATCTTCTTCTCTGTCTTCTTGAAATTCACATTTTAAATTTCTTCTTGATGTATTTACGACTGTCATCCAGAAAATGATTCCCACAAGCTTGACCCAGTCTGTGCGCACAGTGAAGATCTTGGCAATAAAATCTATCGACCCCAATCTGGATCAAGTTGTTGGATTCCTTACATGCTTTTCGTGCACGGAGAAGCTACTCATCGAGGTGAAACTTATTTCCTATTAGTAAACAGCACTCACAACGTAGCTCAATTTTTTCGGAATTTTCCCAAATTACGATGACAAGTGTAGTGTTCAAAACTGCATCTACGCTCTGCACCGAAAGAAATGTTTTTAGTATTTTTTTCTCACGTGATCACCTGCATCTTTTTTTTGTTGTACTACTAGTAGCCTAGGCTAGTCATATTGGCAAGTAACTTAGACTAGTAACTCTATGGTTACCCGAGGAGCAAGTACTACCTTCGTCCTAGTTTACTCTTCCTATTTTGTAGTATCAAAATTTTATCATCAATTTAATTGACAAAATGTTAATGCATGTCACTAAAAATTATATCATTGGATTCGTATTTGAACACAATTTAAAATGATATAATTTTTGGTGACATGCATTGGCATTTTCTTAGGTAAATCTGTGGTCAAAATATTACACTAAATACGAGGTAGTACAAAAGTGGGCTATAACGGCCCTCCACTATGTAGGCCAAAACACGTGCCAAATTCACTTGTGATGCATTTGGCATCGATGCCCCTCCATTGCTCACCTGGTGCCTCAATCTGGATCACCTACTTTGCTCCGGTGTCAAATTAACTCACACAATGAAAAAACACTTGCGTGGAAGAGGAAGAGGACTAAGGCAATAAAAACACTTGTTTGGGAGAGTGAGAGGCTGGTGTAGTTGGTTTGATTGATTTGTTTATACATGTGGGTCTGTGTGCACAACGATGCCAACTCTCTCACATCACTAGAGCGGTGCCAAAATCTTTTGATTTGACATCGATGCGTATTATGTGGCATACTTTTGAGAAATATGGCATAGGCCACATAGTGAAAGGCAACAAATGCCCAAGCTCTTCACGTGCTCCTAGGTAAATGAAAGGAAAGAGAAAGAGAGAGAGAGTGAAAATATATCACTAGCCTTAGATCCAACCCTATCGTATGAGCGAATGATATTGGTACCTCTTGATGGCATGACAATCTTATACAGCCAGCTGCTCTGATATGCTCTCTTCTTTTGCAGATAAAAAAGACCCGAAAGTGGAAAATGTGCTGCACTATAACAATCTCATCGAATGCCTTGATGTCCATCTTATAGAAATTGCTTTGATAGACTACCGAGGCAGCACATCTGGGATTAAATTGGCCAGGTTCTTTGTTCTAGAGGCAAGTGTGCTCAAGGTAATGAGTTTTGGCGTTCTCTGGCACAACAATGAATGGCATGCTGATCACCGCAAGCACCTAAGCCTAAATGACAAAGTCTCCACAAAAGCTGGATTTGTTTTTGAAACATCAAGTCACCAGAGACTCAAAAATTTATTTGCCCATTAGTGACTTCTTAGGGCGATGGATTTTAGTTTGTACGATAATGCTGCATCCATCTAAAATAACGAAAGTTCTTACGTAAACTTCCTAATAATTCCCTCTTCGTAGGTGCAGCATTACTCCTAACATTTGTAATATCAGTTCGAAACTTGTAATATTGTCGTGTCCTATTTCTGCGTTTTCAAAATCCAGCGAATCAAAGAGGTCCTGAGTTGGTGATGATGGTGTGCCTGCCATCTTTCACCAATAGTCATCGGATCTATATTTGACGCATACAAAGCAAACTTCTGCAGTTTTGCAAAAAGATGCCTGCACTTGTTCCCTATTTACAAACAACTCCTTGTCTCTCAAAATTAGCCTTATCTCCTCCCCACCACATCTAGAAGGCCATCGAACAATCTGGCGCGATGGCTGCTGCCGGCACCGTCCACCCCCAATCTTGGTGTTCCATGTAATGCACAGGCATCTCACTCGTATAAGAAAAGAGTAGAGATACTCGTGGAAACGCACGGGAAATTATGTCTAACATGGCTAGTTGTAAGCAGGCTAGCTCTACAGCCATGATGATAGTGACTGCACACGGTGAGGTTGACTTTTGTATGCGAAACACGGCGCCTACACTCAGGTGTCATCTCCGGCGCAGGGTCTTGTCACTTCACTGTGAGGAGTAATTTGACCAACGGGTAGTACAATATTAGTACTAGATTGGTACTACTACTAGTAGTCTAGCACCACCGTCTGGATTTAGTAGTACTACCACGTCCGTCTGGATTTAGTATTTGACTACCAATATCTAGTAATGCATGTCACAAAAAATATACTACTCCCTCTATAAATAAATACATGGAGTATTGTTTTATTTGATTTCGAACGTAGTTCCCGATGATATTATACACTCTCCCTTCGGTAGATGGCTCAAATCTAAAGTCTCATCAATCAGACTACTATTGTACTCACCGAGCGCTCAACTTGGTAAGCTACCAACAAAAAATTGCAATCAACGACTACTATTGTACTCCTGCCGTACTGGTGCATTAGTCACATTATGAAAAGCAAATGATCCCAATTTTTTTTGGTGTGGTGCATTAACTAACCACCTCATTCCCTGTTTTTTGCCACGAAAAAAGAAATCACCCAATAGGAGAAGTGGGGTGCGTATGCATTCAATGACTTGAGACTACCATTTTTTGTTACATGCGTTAACATTTTATTAGTTAAATCAAAGGTCAAAACTTGGCGCAAAATGCAAAGGGGACCAATAAACCAATAAACATCAAAGTTCTCTCGTTTTGCCCCAACTTGGTCTTGATGAGATGGCTATACTGCACCGACACGGAGGGAGGGCCGAGGAGTAGATGGACAACGCACACGTGAATGCAACGCAGTCTGCACTTCTCATATATAGGCTCCCCGCTAGTCCAATCTACGAAATCCTACGCACCCTAACCTAGGGCAAGAGTGATCACTCCAATCACAAGATTAGTTGACTAGAAGCTAGACCCATGGAGGCGATGAGCGCGAGCATCAGCAGGCTATGCCAGGTGGTCCACGACGTCGGCCTGCGGCCCGGCACCAGGAACGTCTCCAGGTCGTGCTTGAGGCCGCCGGGGCGAGAGGCCTCTTGGACGACAACTTTGTCTCCTTGTTCGACGAGGTCCTCATCGGCTTCCTCGACAAGTTCACCGTTGTTAAGAAGCTCACACACGACCTTGACATACGCCTCCAGCCCACACGCCTAGGCTCTGTGATGCCCACCACCCTCAACGGCCTCTATGGTGACAAGCTCTCCGATGCACTGGTGGCCCTGCGACTGCCCACCATCGCACCGGAGAATGTCCACCCCGAGGTCACGCTCACCATGTAGCGCCTGGCGCAACAAGACACCATCAACATAATCACCCATGTCTACGCGCAAATCGTCCACAAGGACCACTACGTGCAAGAGGAGGACGATAGGATGCTGGCCTTCTTGGACCGCAGGGCAACCTTGGAAGGCATTGTTCAGAAGCATGTTGAGCTCGCCGCCAACGCCGCTCCTCCTCACACGTTGGTTGGTGACCTAGCGCACTAGGGCATGAGGATGTCGTTGATGGATCCATATGTATCTTTATCTTTTGGTCAATTCCATGTACTAGTATATTGTACTAGTAATTATCTTACCTTTCGCATCAACTTCATAATTTTTGTACATACTCCATGCATGAACCGCGCCAGAACCAAACTTCTGATTACTCTAGGGAAAATCATAATTTATATCTAGCAGTTGCGCCATGGAGCAGAACCAAAATTTACAAGTTACAAGTTCAAAAGGAAATGCCTGCCGTATTCGTGTCGCACCACCACACGGTTTGTCCAGCATGCCGCTCAAAGGGGAATGCGTGTTGTTATGCATTTTCACTTACAAGTGGGACCGGAGTTGAGCAACCCAACTATCGGCAAACCCCACCCCGCCCACCGCGCGATGGCTGAGAAAACAGGAGGGAGAATAGATGGTTGTAGCATGGACTCCAAGAAAATTGGTGTCAGATGGGACTCGTGTGGGTGGCATGTGCCGTACTGCTAGACGTGAATGCTAGTTATGGCCCATGCCACCCCACTATATCGAGGTGCTGGTTACATAGAGCAAACACATTATCTCTCCAGGAGTACGGTACACCACTAGTACTACTCACATTATCGCAAAATTTCCTGGAGTCCATGCTCAACCCTCCTCTTTCTCTTCTCAGCCAGCCAGCAGAGACGCGGAGCCCATCGTCTGTTTGCTCACATGCGGTCCCACATGTTAGTGAGAACGCAAGACGACCCACTGAACCTACACATCTTTCACCTTGACATGCTGGTGATGAAAAACAAATCCAATAAAGATCTCCTATGGCCGCTTTTGGAGTTAATCAAGAGTAAGATTCTATTTACAGTTTAACCCAAGATGCACATCACGTGGCTTCAACAAGCACTCCATTTTCTTGCATGACACGACCTGGATGTTGGATGTCCCACATGTCGGCAAAAGGAGGAAGAACTCGACCAAATCTTCTCCACATTCACTACAGGAATCAGGATCTTTGCCGTCTGCCATGGCTGACGGCAAAGGCATGCCTGGCGGACGACAAAGACCTTTGCCGTCAGCCAGTAGACGGCAAACCATCCATCTGAACGAACCACGACAAAGGGCTCTTTGCTGTCTACTGGCTGACGGCAAAGATGTCTAGGCCGTTGCCGTCCGCTGGCAGACGACAAAGGGCCTGGAGGGCACACGTGGCAGGTTAGTCCCGTTAGGATGTTAATGGCGTGCTTTGCCGTCTACTAGCAGACGACAAAGACCTTTTCATCTTTGCCGCCCGCCAGCGGACAGCAACGTGCCTAAATAGGCTAGCCCAGGTAGCTGCCACATGGCATGCTATGCCGTTTGCTGGCAGATGACAAAGGTGCGAAGGTCTTTGCCGTCTGCCAGCAGACGACAAACTGACCAAATAGTCCAGCCACAGTGCCCCAGGTTGCACAGGTAGCTGCCATGTGGCAGCTTTGCCATCTGCTGGCTTATGGCAAAGCTGTTTGCCGTCTGCCAGTAGACAGCAAAGAGCCTGTACATCCCCTATTTTTTTCTGTTTTTTCTTAAATTCATTAAATTTCACATATATATATATATATAACAAGTTTCCAACATCATATATATATATATATAATAAGTTTCCAACAACATATATATAACAAGTTTCTAACAACAAGTTATCCAACAACATATCCAACACAAGTTATCCAACAGCATATCCAACAACATATCCAACAACAAGTTATCCAACACATATCCAACAACATATCAAACATAAAAGAAGCACAAGGAGAAGAGTAGACTCCATGAATGCAAGCTCCTCATCTAAAGCAAATCTTCAAATTGGGAAAGAGGAAAGTTAGAAGAAGAAGAAGAAGACTAGCTAGAAGAAGAAGAAAAAAGAAGAAGAAGAATTTTTCTTCCCTTTCTTTTTCTCCTCTCCTCTTCGTTATCTTCTTCTTCTTATTCTAACTAAGGTAGGTAAAAATGCCATTTTTAGCTGATCTAGGTAAAAATGCTAAGTGTAGGTCATTTTAGAGCTAAGCTAGGTAAATAGGTCATTTTGGAGCTTAGTAAGGTTATTTTGTCATTTTGGAGGAAAATAAGCTAAGTCTATGTCATTTTGGAGCTAAATCAAGGTTATCGTGCCATTTTTTACCTAAGTATGTCATAAATGAACTGAAGAAGCTATGTATAGGTTATTTTTAGATAACCTAGGTAGTTATGCCATTTTTGAGCTAACTAAGCATATTTTCTCATTTTGGAGGAAAAATGTGAAGTGTAGGTCATTTTAGAGCTAAGCTAGGTAAATAGGTCATTTTGGAGCTTAGTAAGGTTATTTTGTCATATTGGAGGAAAATAAGCTATGTCTATGTCATTTGGAGCTAAACCAAGGTTATCATGCCATTTTTACCTAAGTATGCTAAGTATATCATAAATGAATTGAAGAAGCTATGTATAGGTCTTTTTTGAGCTAATCTTGGTAGTTATGCCATTTTTTAGCTAACTAAGCATATTTTGTCATTTTCGAGGAAAAAATGCTAAGTATAGGTCATTTAATAGCTATCCTAGGTAAAGTATGTCAATTTGGAGCTAAGTAAGGTTATTATGTCATTTTCGAGGAAAATAAGCTAAGTCTTTGTCATTTTGGAGCTAAACCTAGGTTATTATGCCATTTTTTTACCCAAGTGAGCTAATTATGTCATAAATGAACTAGCTAAGCTTAGTATAGATCATTATTGAGCTATCCTTGGTAGTTATGCCATTTTAGCTAACTAAGCATATCAAGTCATTTGGAGGAAAAAATGCTAAGTATAGGTCATTTTATAGCTATCCTAGGTAAAATATGTCATTTTGGACCTAAGTAAGGTTATTATACCATTTTTGAGGAAAATAAGCTAAGTATAGGCCATTTTGGAGCTAAACCAAGGTTATTATGCCATTTTTTTTACCTAAGTAAGCTAATTATGTCATAAATGAACTATGTAAGCTAAGTATAGATCATTATTGAGTTATCCTTGGTAGTTATGCCTGTTTTTAGATAACTAAGCATATTAAGTCATTTAGGAGGAAAAAATGCTAAGTATAGGCCATCTTATAGCTATCCTAGGTAAAGTATGTCAGTTTGGAGCTAAGTAAGGTTATGATGTCACTTGGGAAAACTTACCATCATCACGGAGAAGGACTGGTCGGGATTCCGCAGTTGCGAGACGGAGAAGGATCATTTTCAATGTCTCGTTAGCAGATGCAACTGAAATGTGAATACTAGTAACTAATGAAATTCACCGTGTCCGCTATACCAATCTGAGGCATCGGTGGACGGGTCTGACCGTTTTTCTCGCACACGGACTGCACATTTTGTTTTCACAAGTCAGTCATATTAGTTAGTAATGAAACGAATATTACATGCTTGATTTGGATAATGTGCAGGAGAAACTTACCACGAGGAGCTCGTATAGGGCCCGGTGACCCGCATCGTTCCGGTTCTTCTCCTCCTCCAGCATCCTAGCCATCCTCTCCTCCAACTCCTTCTCCCTCTGTGTTGCCTGCCTGTTTGCCTTCGCCAGAAGCTCTTGGGCCCTAGCCTCGACGGTGAGCTCCATTGGCCATGGACGAGGACTCATCTCAGGAAGAGAGCTCGTCTAGCACTTCTTGATCTCCCGGAGAGTTCTAGGACACCGTATCAGTCAATCCCCAATGGCTGCCGAGCCATGTCTCCTCCCTTCACCAGATAGCATCACGAGCTCTGGATCAAAAGCACTCTGGCTCGGAATCAAGTCATCCCCTTTCATCACCATCCCAAAGTCTCTGTACCTCACGAGCTTGTTGTGGGAGGAGATGTTGGTGAAGCTCTCTGTATGATCGAGGTCAGACTCAGAGAATGCCTTGGCCTTCTTGAACGGGGCAGTATGGGCCATGGCATAGAGGTCGTACAACGGTGGCATGTCCTTCTTATTGTGTTTCGCCTAAAAGAGAGGAACAACATATTAGTTAAGGGCTCAAGATAGCATGAATAATGAAATTGCATGAATCGTTAAGGGCTCAAACCACATACCTAGTGATCCCCATACTCAAACAGGTTGGAGCTCCCTTGATGGTGTGGCACACCTCGCATTTGGGCACACTTATCCCTAGCCTTGTTGCGTTCGGCTAGCCATTAGAGAGAGCACCACTCATCCACCAACGCCTCCCAACAGTCATGATATCCGCACACCATCTCGAGGACACCTAAGTTTGGCAACGTGAATTTTCAACGCTACGCCTATGAATAGGTAACTAAGTACAAGGCTTTAAGAATAGGTAAATACCTTCATGTACTTCTCCTTACTCAGATACTTGCCGCGGCAGTTCTTCTTGGCCCTCCTAAGGTTAGTCGAGGCGTAGTAGTCTCGAACAGCCTGCACCCTAGCCTTGTGCCGTAAGTTCTGAAGTAGGCGCTTGCACTCGACTTTGAGAACCCTATTCGCCTCCTCCTCGTGTTCCTCAGTACACCCGTAGAAGGTCTGCAATCGAACAAGACAACACTGATTAGTACAATCACTAGGTACTGTTGATTTTTAATTCTGTAAAGGAGAAATTACCCAAAACTGCCGCCTCACAATGTCGGCCACTGTCTCGCACAAGACACCGTCAACCCTCTCCTCCGGCGGGGCCAGGGCAGCCACGTACAGCTCCTAGCTCAGTGCTAGCTGTGGAACTTGACCCTCACCGAGCAACGTGACCCACCCCGGGAAGTGGTGCCGGCAAAGCACACCAAGGACCTGGTTGGGCCTGCGGACACCATCGGCGTGTATCCAACCCCTGCAATATGACAAGGCCAACACATTAGATATTAATTTGAAGAAACATGAAGGACAAAGGATAACAAGAGTAAATGCACTTACTTCTTCCCGTTAGGCTGAATCAACCACCTCTGATCGCGGGTCGCCGGCACGGCCGGGAGCTTGGTACCACCATGCCGGTAGACCTTCTTGCCTTGCTCAACTAGCTCGCCCTCGATAAAACTATCATCAGACCATGTCTCCTCGCCATCAGCATGGCCACTAGTCTCCGAAGTCACGTGGGATGAAGACTCTGGGACCCGAGTCTCCTAGGGCGAAGGCTCTAGGACCCGAGTCTCCTGGGACGAAGGCTTGTCGACCCGAGGCTCGTGGACTGGAGTCCGAGACGGGTCCACATGAGACGGAGCACTACGGTGGTCCGAGAATCAGCTAGGGGTGGCGATGACGAAGGTGCAACAGCCTTCCTACCTCTCCCGCCGCCACGTCCACCTCTAACAGCCCTCTTTAGCTTCCCCCGACCTCTCCCGACTGAAGAAGAAGCACCTGCCGATGTCTGCATACTGTCATCCAGCGCTATTCGATGGTGCTGGGTGGAATAATAACACCCCTCCCAGCACGCGCCGAGGAAGGAGCCTCGGAGCGCTCTCGACCCACGCCCACCATCTGTCAAAACCTGCAATGACAAAGAGTAAACGGAATTAGTACAACATAAACATAATAAAATATTTAAGTGTGTATCATAATCATGAGCATAATAAAAATAGAATATATAATAACATGAACTAATTGAATAATAGCATCGGGGTGCTGTGTCGGGGTCGGGGGTGCCGTATTGGGGTCTCGGAGTGTCGTGGTCAGGGGTGCCATGTCGGGGTCTCGGGGTGTCGGAGTTAGGGGGTCGAGGCGTCGTGGTCGGGATGGCAAATCCACGACCCCGAGACCCCTCGGCGACCATCGACCCCTCGACCCCTTTTCCCCCTTTTCCCCCTCGACCCTGGACACCTCGATCCTCGACCCCTAGACCCTCGACTCCTTTTGCCCTCGATCCTCGACCCCTCGACCCCTAGACCCTCGACTCCTTTTCCCCTCGATCCTCGACCCCTCGACCACTCAGCGACCCTCGACCCCTCGGCGAACACCGAGCATCGGCGACCCTCTTTTTCTACTTCTTTTTTTCATCTTCTTCTTCTACTACTTCTTTTTTTCATCTTCTTCTTTCTTCTTCTTCTTCTCCTTCTTCTTCTACTTATTGTTATTTTTTCTTCCTCTTCTTCTTTTACTTCTTTTTTCCATCTTTCTTGTTTATTCTTAAAAACATAAGAAAAAACTTAAACTAATTAAACTAAACTAAGGCTGCGTTTGGGTGCTTAGTATTTTTGGGGTTTTAGGAGAATACCATTTTTCGGGGAAACTAATTAAACTAAAAAACCTAAACTAATTAAACCTAAACTAACTAAACTAAAAAACCTAAACTAATTAATCCTAAACCTAAATAAGAAACCTAAACTAATTAAACTAAATAACCTAAACTTATTAAACCTAAACTGAAAACCTAAACTACTTAAACTAAATAACCTAAACTAATTAAACTAAATAACCTAAACTAATTGAAGCTAAAGTAACTAAACTGAAAAACCTAAACAAAAAAACCTAAACTAAACAGAAAAGAAAACCAGAAAGAAAAACAGGAGAGGGGGTGGAAGGAGCTCACTGTGGGGGCGGCGACGGGGCAAGGAGGGGGCGGTGACGGGCGGCACTCCTCGGGGGCGGTCGACACACAGCTGCGGCGGGGAGGCTCGGGAGGGGGGTGGCAAGGCAGGGAGGGGTGGCGATGACCGGGGTGGCAGAGGGAGGAAAGACGAGATGAGAGAGAGAGGGCGATGGGTCGGGCGCGACACCATTAAGTGAATTTTGAAGCTTTATCGTTCGCCTCTCCTTTGCCATCAGCTAGTGGACGACAAAGAATGATTTGCCGTCTGCTGGCAGACGACAAAGAGTGGGCCCGTTAGGGTTTGACTGACAGTGGGCCAAACCCCCTCTTTGCCGTCTGCAAGCAGACAACAAAGAGTTGGCTGATGGCAAAGCCCACCTTTGTCGTCCTCTTTCTGGTGGCTTATGGCAAAGCCTACCTTTGTAGTCGGCTAGCGGACGGCAAAGAGAGGGCAGACAGCAAATCTGCTGATTCTAGTAGTGATTTAGATCGAAGGACTAGGAAACACGGTAAGACCTATGCCTACATCCATACTACGCACAAGCCCACCTCACGTAGTCATGCTATCACCATATTTCTCGATCTCCGTGCGACACCTAGCTCTAGTTAACCTAACTAGAACTAACTATTGTGCTAGCATACTCCACTATTAGGTTGGGCAACTTCATATAACCGGATGCTGGCTATACTACTACGGTACTCACACTCCAAGAAGTGACTCGAAAACCATTCATAAATTGAGTTTATGACATGCATATGCAAATGTACCATTCATTACATACAACAAGTCATCAGCACACAACGACAACAAGGATACATGTTGGATTATAGATTATTTTCGACAAAACATTCTAGTAAATACTAAAGTTTTCATCACACAACAAATAACAAGCAATGAAATGAACTTCAGCTCAACCAATCCTCGGTGTTGGAAATGCTTGCTTTGAACCATAGGTAAGCCTCAGGGAAGGGCCAGCTATTGTCAATATCGGGACCAACGCAGGACAGATCATCCGGGCTGAAGCGGCCTATATCAGGACACATATTGTGGTAGCTAGGGTAGGGAACCATAGCAATATACGAGGTATATATATAGTTGCTTCTCATAAATGGTAGTAATGTTGTGTAAGAGCAGCTGGATCGCCTTTCACCATCATTGGATAGTTTTGTCCAAGGAAGAGCGAGTTTTCTCCAAGACTATCAATACTGAACCAGGGAGAAGGTGTTGGCGCTAGCACACTAGTATCCATCCCGAATACCCTGCAACGGATGTTGGAATAGGTCCGGAGAGTGCGAACATGGGAGACAACACCTGCTTCCTTAGTAGTAACATAAGTAGTGCGCTATATGCAGACAAGAAGAGTTGATCCATCGGAATAAGTTGGCAGGCGCCATTGAGTATTTAGGTCATGCTCGTCCTCATGCTCGTGATCATCACCATCGTCATCTCCCCCTTGGTTATAAAAAATTTCAAGTATAGGTGGTGGAATGTTCACAGGACCTTGGAAACACAAGAAGGTTAATTACTAAAGGGAAACTAGCTAACACACATGCATGTGGATGAAACAATTATAATTATGGTGGAAGAAAAACGTACCGAAACCATAAGGATTCCATGCAAAAATAGTGCCACGAGTGGTGGTAGCAAACACCAGACGCTCTTATTGAATTGCATCACAGTACTCACACTACAAAAAATACACTTCCGTGATGATACATGATTGTCACAGTAGGTCACGTTTTTTGTCATGCATGTACATCCATGATGATTTTATGACAGAATCAACATAGTCATACATGTGTTGTAGTAGAAGTGTTCCATGACATTACCAAAATTATCATCACGGAAGTGTCCACTTCCATGACGATAAATCGCGCGTCATGGAAGTGCTTTCGTCAAGGGTGACCAACACATGGCATCCACCGTAACGGGTCACCCTTAAGGTATCGGGTTCTGGTTTGGATCCGATAACCCGTTAACAGCCCCAACCAATGGGGATTTTCCATGTGTAAAATTCTCATTCGCCGGATAATGCACGTGTCAGCTAATCGTTGGGACAGATGTCATTCCTACAATGGACGAAAGACACCTATGATATGTCGACACGTGGCACAGCCCAACAGTGACCCATTTTAGGTGAAAAGGCCGGCCCAGCTAAAGGCCCACCATATTTTTTTAGACACTCATGGGCTGGCCCGTTAACATCCTACCATGTTTTGGGTCAAATTGAGGTCCATACCAGATCAGGCCCGTTCATAGGCTAACGTGTTTTGGGCCAACTTACGGCCCATATCAGATCAGGCCCGTTAATAGGCCACTGTTCTTTTGGGCCCATTCTAAGACATGTTTGTATTTCAGCCTGTTAAATGCCCTTTTACCAGTCCGGCCCGATAATAGTTTCGGCCTGTTAGCGGCCCGTGGTGCATCTGGGACGTTGTCGACCTGGTTTAACTTTAGTCCATTTAATGGCCCATGCAGAAATTGGGCTATTTCTTGTCCGAAGTAACTGTAGGCCTCTTAACGGCCCGTAGTCTTCGTGGATAAATTTTCGCCCAACTGGCCTATCGGCCTGTTAATGGCCCGTGTAATAGTAGGGCCTAATTATAGCCCCGCATTGAATCTAGCCTGCTTACAGCCCATTTGATAATGTCCCATGACACTTTTGGGCCTATGGCCCGCGTGGATACCGGTCTGCTTAAATCCCATAATTTTATTGGGCCAAACAGGCCTAAGATATATTTTGGCTTGTTAACTGCTCGTCCTATTTGGGCCAAACATTGGCCTTGGGCAGTTTCAGCCTATATTGGCCCGTGAATTTTTCGGCTCAACGCTAGCCCAATCTAGGTTTTAGCCTGTTAAAAGCCCATGGTATTCTCTGGCCCAGCTGGCTAGAACTTTACTCGGCCTGTTAAAGGTGGGAAACAACTATAGGTTTAGACCTGCTAATGGCCCAAGATGATTATAGGCCCACGTTTTGGCCCGTATGAGTAACGGGCCGGCCTGAAGACCGACAACACTGAGATCCAGTGAACCTTCCGGCCTAAATTACAGCATACCGACCAAAGAATAAACCTAGACTATACAATAAAGAAATTACGGCATATTACATCCACTGGGAATCAAAGTTCAATAGCGGTGATAATAAAGTGCAAAGACCGCGGATTACATACATTGGGCATCAAAGGTCGCCACCAGTGCATATAAATGCGACAACAAAATAATATACAAAATTGAGAGCACTTCAGAAGGCAATAGGCCTGGCCAGGATGTGCCCCGCAAGCAGCCGAACAAGCTGATGAGACCTTAGTTGTGTCAAGGATAGATGCTCCATCCCTAGCTGTATGGCACCATAGTGCACAAGGCATTCCTCTGACATCTTCATTGCATCTTTGACTTCAAGTTGGAGCTGAGCTGAAGCAAGCCTTTAAGTTGAGACTGAAGAAGTCGAACTGATTGAGGCAGCGACTACACAGAGATTGTCTCACACCTGCAGGTAAGTAGCTTCAACTCACTGTCTGCATCAAGACAGGACCTTGGGGTCATCTTGCTGTCCTCAATATGGTTGGGCTCACTATCTTCCCTAAAGGCATAAGAGATACGACTCTGAAAGAGAAACAAGGAGACACATAACAGGTTTCACAATTATATAAGAAAATAAATGGATCTGTTCTGCATAAGGAACATGTTTCTTACAACTACAATTTAAAACAGGTAGTTGTTGCAAACATCCAATCAGATGTAAACAACAAAGTAAACAGTAGTGGAGGAAATGATGCCTACCCAAATCTATACTAGAACAAAGTTTGAAGGCTTGAGAAGGATGAACTTACATTACATGTTAACACAGGTTGGACAAAGCGCTTCTCCATGTTGATGGAAGGATAATTCAATAAATTCCCCAAAGAAAATTCTTTATAAGCGTTGCCATTATTCTACATTTTTCAAAGAGTAAATATAGATCAAATAATATTGGAAGAAACAGAGGATAATGAAGCTCAGGTGCGGACTGATGATACATAATCAAATAGCAATTAATTAAGTACATGGTTACAAGGTAAAAGGTATTGACAAGAGGTATGCAGACATCAACGTGTGTAGTGGCATTGGCTTTATTTAACATTTTGGTAAGAGTAAATGTAGATATGATAATTTGGAGAAGCTGGAGGGCAGGGCAGATAAGATACAGAGTAATGCTAGACAATCAACTATCTCGCGATGCAAGTACAGTAATACCACCATCGTCCGTTATTACTTGTCACTCAAATGGATGCATCTAGCACTATTAAGTTCTAAATACATCCAATTGATCAACAATTAATTCGATATAGAGGGAGTACATGACAACATGTACTTACATGAGCAATCCAAAACTTCATAACCATTGTGTTAATTCTACATCTATCTAAGAGTAAATATAGATCTTATAATTTCAAGCAAAGGGAGGATAAAGAAGCGAGCATTAACAGTGATGCAACATAATCAAATAACAATGAGTGTAAGTATGCTGACAAAGGGCAAGAGGTACTGACAAGAGCAATGCAGAACCCAATATTGTTGTGAGATCCTATGATCCTTTGAGCAAGGAGTTTCATCTGAAATTAGTTTTCATACAAGACCGAAGGTAAGGCACATGTAGAAAATTAGGAGTTCAAATTTTGAAATGATATCATAGACAGCACTTGACACTGGGCTCTCAGCAGTTCTAATAGGGGTTTGTCCAGTGGAGTAGGGGTAAAGTGTGGTACAGTTGGGCCTGTGTTTTCTGTGGCCGCTGATCTATCTAATTTAACATGCATCACTACCTTTTCCAAATACCTAGTTTGTACTCCTTGAGGATCTGCACTCACCCTCTTCCTTTTAGACATCTATTACGAAAGAACAACATTTGACTAGAAAAACATAGTATGATAACACATGGAATATGTATAGAAAATGGATAGGTATGACAATACTCATATATGATGCTTAAACTAAGCAGATGGTGTAACAAAGTAGAAGTCATGCAAGAGGTCAGATGCAAAATATGTGCAACCAATACAACCTTGCTAAGTTAGAGCATGAACCTTGATGGGTGAATATGATAGGCCATCCTCCACCATGCCAAGTTTGTTAGCCAGTGGATTGTTCTGCAATATTCCTCTTGTGCGCCCATTCTCATATTCATTTTGATAATGTTCAATACCTGACATGCATGAAAACATAAAAACAAGTGAGATTATCTTTGTAATGCAGAAGTGATTCTAATCCAATACTGCCTCCCTATAAACCCCTTCATGCTATATCTGCAATTCTTCTGAGAGATGCCATGCATGCTGTAATTTGGTGTGTGCATTAATATAATGTGGCCTACTACTCAAAATATGAGAGCTTCAGAAGTGATGATACTTTGCAGATGACAGCTTCAACATATAGTAAAGAAGAACAAGTCGACCTGACCTGACAGATTCAAAATATACTAAGGGAGAACAACTCGAACTGACCAGTCGACCGCAAATGTCTCTTCTACTCTTCCCAACAAGGAACATACTTATTAAAGAAGAGAAGAGGATCATCTTAAAGAGCAGAAGAGCAAGCAGATTGAAGATATTACAAGTCTTTCTATACAATGTCGGTTGCCCACCCATGATGAACTAGAGCGCACAGAGAAATACTATTCTTTCCGGTCTCTCCATATGTGGCTCACATGCATTTCGAAACTAAAGTAGGAAAATTTAGCTGACCAATTAAACATCTCTCAGTTTTACTAATATTAGCATAATATCAGATTTGAATTTGTACAACTAAGCTTGTTTAGCTTGATGGGTGGAGCAGCGCTATTACGATACGGACCACGTAGGCTGATCGTGATCATCATAAAATGGGGAAACCATAAGCATGGTGAGTATAGTGTTGACCGTGCCAGTGGGATGGCAGATCTGAAGTTGCAAACCGCGCAAAGGGTAGTTAGCAACCAATGTTTTCTTGAAATAACAACTAAGATTTGGTATGGACAAGAAAGTACAGTCAACAAGTGACAAAGAAATGCAATTGTGATGTCTCTCTATATGTTGTGACATGCATTTGGAAACTCAAGTGGGACCTTTAGCTAACCAATTAAATGAGTCTGTTAACTAATATCAGTATCATAGCACAATCATATTTGAACAACTAAGCTTTGGAATTTTGAGTGTTGTGTTGTTTAGCTTGAAGAGTGGAGTAATGCTAGTACGACAGAAAGCACCTATGTAGATCATAGTAGAGTAGATAAAAGGGGAAAACCCTAAGCATCAAGAGTAAAATCAGGAAAGTGGAGCTAGCTGGACTAGTGGGTGGCGCACATGCTTTTCGAAACGAATATAGGAACATTAGATTAAACATTCTCTGTTTTAATAATATGAGCATCATATCAGATTCGTATTTCAACACCTAAGCTTTGGAATTATGAGTGGCATGTTGTTTCACTTGAAGGGTTGAGGTCTTGAGGAGTAGTGCTAGCACAACACGAAGCACCTACGATGATGGTAGTGAATATAAAGGGGGGAAACTTTAAGCTTTACGAGTATAGTGACTATGCCATGGCGGATCTGAAGGTGCAAACCGGACAAAGCTACTTCACAACCAATGTTTGCTTTCAACTAGCCACTACGATTTGGTATGGACAAGCAAAATACATTAAACAATTTACGATCTATTTTCTGGGTGAGATCAATAACTTAAGCACATATGGAAGAGTACCACCTCTCTTGCGACGCCGTGTAGGTCCCTGCTGATACGTTGAGGGTGTTGCGGGTGCGATGGTTGTCGGCGGCGGGGAAGAAGACTTTAGACGGCAGACGACCGGGTCGGGGGATAAATCCTGTTGCCGTGGACGAGGCAGTCGTAAGAGCGGCAATGGCAAGGTGGACGACGGCGCCGGTGAAGCAAGAGGACACGATGAAAGGATCCTGGTCCGGCGCCGTGGATGAGAGACGTCCATATCTTGAAGTGGACGATGGGGTAGGGGTAGCGGCTCCGACGAGGTGGAGGATGGGGTGGCGGACGGAGGGGGTTGGCCGCAGTGGGGAGGTTGTTGCGGCGCCGACGGTGTATGAATGGGGAAATGGAGGGGGAGGGGGGTCTCAAACTTTGGGACGCGCTTGTCTGAAATGTGGGAAAGTTACGAACTTATCCCCTGTTTAAAATTTCGGACATTACGTCGGTTGGGGATAGGACGGTAATCTCACATCTCCCAAATATTTGCCGGTAGCGATTTTGGGAGAGGAGAGAGTGTTTTGCCGCCCACAGTTGGCGCCCATGGTGTATGAACGGGGCAGATAGGTAGGGTGGTTGTGTCACGTCTAAGAGAAGTTACACATCGGCCCCTATTTAAAATATTTGCCTACATCGATTTCGGGCGAGGAGAGTTTGTTTTGCCGCCCACCATGTATGAATGGGGAAATGGAGGGAGAGACACATGTATTTCGGACGAGCTTGAATCAAATGTGTTTTGCCGCCCATGTTTGGCTCCCACCATGCCTGAATGGGCTCAGAGGCAGTCGTATCACGTATAATTGAAGTTCCTAGTCTACCCCTATCGACAACAGTGTAAATCTAGTCGATAAGGATGTCAAGTGTCAGGGGTAGACAGTAATTTCCATCTCGCAAACACTTGCTTCAGGCAGCCCACAAATGATAGTGGGTTTTTAGTCACTTCGTTCAAAATTTGGGAGAATTAGCATTCACGTTTGCCCTGGGCTCTGGCAACTAAATTCAAATCCAATTTGTATTTGATTACGAGTATCCACAGATAATTCTACATTTTGTTATTTATTTCTTCAAAACCACGACAAAGATTTATTCCACCTTTATATATGATTATGATTTATAAATGTCGTGATCTTTGAATTCAGTAGGTTGGATACACTTTGAGTTACATAGTTATTTCATCCAATACAATATGCTCACACGAAAAAGTTCACCTTATGTTAATCATACAAGTACTGAGGATTACCTCGCCTAAAAAATTCGGATCATTACAACACATGGACAACATAGGGGGTCTTACAACATAATCCATTCAGAGACATGACACACCATGCAAGTACAATAATATAATGACAAATTCAACTGGTATCTAAAGAAGAACTAGGATTACCCTGGGCCTCAGATAGCAAAAACAACAGGACCTCCTCTATCTTCAAATGCTACATTCTTACTTCCTCCAATTCTTGGGTTGCTTGCATAATGCGTGCACCTAATTGCATAATTTCCACCCTCAAGATCAAGATTACCTCATTCATGGCAGCCACACCATCTCTTTCTGCCTCTAGTAGAGCCTCAAGAACTATAATATCTATGCTCAGACTGCTCTTTGGTAGTGTTGCCTATGAACTGCTACCATCTCGTAACATGGATGGTGCACTGCTTCCACAAATAGATTCTGGGGTTGTACATTGTGTCCTAGTGTGAACGGCATCCTAAAGGTTTCCACTGGACATAAGTAAGAGATAGTTATCGCATGATCCAGGTAGTAAGCTTACATGGTAAACGACATACGAATTATTGCCGAGCATGGCAAGATATATTTAAATGGTTCGAAGTAGCATCAGCCGAAAAGAAATTAAAATGGTAAGATGAACTAGCGATGTAAGTGGCAAATAAATGACATCCGCCAGTCCCATCTAGTTAGTTTTTGCTAGCTCCCTAGTTCATTTTCCTCAAAAAACAAAAACTCTTTTGAACTATCATACCACTAGTGGACTTTAATCGGGATTAAACGGGACCCAGTTGACATCCCTAGTTTAAAGGGAGTGTACCACTGCTATATTTCAGTTGCCAAGGCATCTAAGCAGTTGAAATAATCTGAGAAAGCACTTAACAGTGTGGCCTCATATAAACTATGAAGACAGTCTTGTGATGAAGTACAGAAGAAAAGTTAAGGACTCAAATGAGCTAGGCATGCATTTCTTTACGATAGTGCAGCAGGCACTGCTGACATATTGGCCAACTCAGGTATAGCCTAAAAAGTAACAAACAAGCATTCAAATCAAGCAATACAGCAAAGCAGACAACTGAACTATTTGTAATTCTGTAGGATTATAGGTTGAGGGCACAAGCCAATAAAGCAGCCCACACACATTACATTTCACATGTACTAAAACACACTGGCTTACCATATGTTGCTCTGAAGCCTCGCTGCTATTGCAATGTTCTTTGAAGATATCGTCAGCATCCCATGGTTGCAAATCTAGTTGTTGTAGTTTATTCTGCACCCTCTATTTAGGTAAAATTAATTTTAGTCGCATGCATTGGTTCGAATTGATCATCACTAGTTCATCTAAACTAATGAAAGAAGGGTGTGTGCTTACACGACAATATATCTGCTTCACTCTATTTTTATGCTTGTTCGAGGTGCCAGCCCCAAAAGAACAAATATTTTGCTTGATGGGGTTGGCAGCTCCATAATTAATAGAAGCATCAAATTAGTCGTGCAACTTGGGAAGATCAAGAACACACAAAAAGTAATGAACAGAGGCTCGAAGCAGTGATGTAATAGCTAGCATCAGAAAATGTAGGGTAAAACAAACAAAAAGCAGCGGAACCACATGCTAGTTTGCTGATGTGTAATTAAGCATAGAGAACATGAAGCAGTCTAATGGAACCAACAGGTGTCATCAGAACAACACCATTACCATAAATATAGCATGCAAGAAGTAAAATAGTAGGCAGTGATATCTAGGAAGTACAGTAATACTTAGGACAAAACTAAAGCATATTAACAATATGTGCACTGGTATGTAATTTAGCACATGTAACCTGTTCACTGCTAGAAGTATGGCCCTGCAGGTGCAAGTAGAATAACGCGTCTCATGAAAAATTGAATGATGCCCTGAAGAAATTCAAAGGTGCGGTGCTTATGCTAAGAAAGTGAATGTAGGCGCCGACCGTTGGATAATAGTACCTAATTCTCGGCGGCGTATGGGTATCGCTGTCATACTTGTCAGCTAAGGATCGTCGATGGTGCTCATGTTGCGGTTGAGTTTGGGCCGGCTGTCACCGTCGCTGAAGCGGCTCCGGTGCTTCGGTTGCAACGCTTGTCGACATACAAGAAAGCTCATCTGTGGTAAGTGAATAGTTGCATGATAAAGAAGAGAAAAACTGAAGGAGTACAAATCGAAATAACCCGATGAGGCTATGGCATCAGTAAAGAGGACCTTCAAACCTACCACAAATAACATGCCAGACATGAAGTTTGTGCTTAGGTCAGCCTGAGGTCAGAGTTCACGCGGTGATCGCGTTTGTCCAGGCATGCTGGCATGCGGCCGACGCGCTCTGCGACGCGCCCGAGCTTCTGTTGATCGCGTGCTCACTTCCCGGCCTGCCTAAGCGTGCCAAACCTCGCCACCATCTTCATCCTAGCCCCCTTAACTCTCCCCTAGCACTCGCCGATGCCGGAGCTCTCCGCGGCGAGCACGGGCACGGTCCGGCCAATGAAACAGTGCGGTGCGCACTATGCTCGTCGTCACCCCAGTGCCCCTGTGCTCGTTCCCGTTCGCCCATAGTCCCCGTGTGAGCTCCGTCTCCTTATCCCTCTCTCACTGACTCCGCTCGTTGCCGGGCGCCATGCCCAGGTGTCCACAGGCGGAGCGCGAACCCCCCCTCGACGCTCGGCTATAAATAGAGCCCTTCCCCTGCCTCCTCGAGCATCATCCACCACTCCCACACACTCCACAACCTAGTAGAAAGCCGTAGCCCGGCCGGGCAGGCCGCGGGCCACCGTCCCCGAGCCCGAGCTCGCCGTCAATCCCCTCGGGTCGCCTTCGTAGCTCCGGTCCCTCCCAGGCATGGGCAATGCTTCTAGGGCCTCCGCCACTCTGCGATGGTGCCGTTCCACCCAGTTGGAGCCCCTGGAGTGACTTGTGCTCACCGTCATCTTCATCTCCGGCGAGCTCTGCTTCCAGCCTCCACTAGAGAGGACGATTCCGACGGTGTCCGACCACCCCTAGCCACTCTACGGGTACGGGCAGGTGCGCCTCTGTCTCCTCTCTCGATCCCTCCCTCTCATTTTGGCCAAGGAGCCTTCGTCGTCGGCGTTTGCCCCGGCGAAGCCGCGCCGTCCCCTGTTTCTTTCCCCCTCTGCCTTGCACCTGACTAGCGGGGACCGCTAGTCAGCCACTCAGTACGCGCGTGAAGCGGTACGAGTGGTGGAGCCCCAAGGCTTTACGCCTTCGACGCCACCCCCTCCAGTCTGTTTATTTAAATTCAAATTCAAATTTATCCAGAGAGCTTCAAACAACAATAACTTTTCAACCCTAAGTCCAAATGAATTGATTCTTTTTGCATTGTGTTCTTTACAAAGAAATCTAGCAGCTCACCAAAAATGGGATTTTTCCCTGCTGCCTAGATTTTCTGGTGAATTTCAGAAGGCTTCTTGATGATTTCTTTTTGTGTTTGCAATTGTTTTCAAAGCAGTGAAGCTTGTCTTGAGGATCACCAGGAGGCTTGTGAACCTCATCTGCACTAAGGCAAGCCTAAACAACATTTTCATGGTGCCATTGCAATATTTGTGATGTTCCCACTTGAATGAATGATTTAATCCATGCATATAGATCATTATTGTGTTATTTATATTTTGTTAAGTGCTTGTTCAAGTTAATATGCTTGTGTTACAGAAAGTTTAGAGCTAACTAAGTTGATAAAGAGACTAGAATTAATTTTTGCTATGAAATAAATAATATGGTTATGGATATAAGTAATTAATTGAAGTTATTTTTCTTGCATGAGAAAAATGATAAAACTTGTTAGGGAAGATTTTGTTAATGTGAGGTTTAATCTTGACCAAAGGAGTGTCAAGAGTTGTTGATGGCTATGCTTAGTGTGGATATAGTTGACTCAGTCTTTTCCGTTAATATGTGACGCATATGTTATTGTTCCACTTCATGGCATACTATGACACCGGTTATTTTCAATTTAAGTTGAACCTGATAATAATACAACTTGAATATATCATTGACCGGGTCATGGTGCCACTGAAATGAGTTTTTCCCAGTGCAACCACATTTGCCTGTATGGGAAGGCCTTTATTCGGTCTGTTGTCATGCCTCTGGTCGGTGCCTCCAACTAGGGAAGGTTATGGGCGTGTGGTACCTTGGCCCGGTAAGCAGACATAACCTTGTGTGCCCATTGTTGAGACTTTTGGTACCGGTCCCCGTGAGGGACGTTTTGGCCACGACGGTGGTCGTTGTGTCTTTGGTAGACACGGGGCCACCCAGGACTAGCCCAGTTGGCAATGGAGTGGTTTCCTCGAAATGTCGTTGGTCCACCCGAATGGGAGTACGAGGCCATGGGTTCCGTGGTGTGGGTACAGTGCGCTACCTCTGCAGAGTGTATTAATCTATCGATAGCCGAGTCCACAGTTACGGACATGCTCGAAAGTAGGTCACACCATGGGTCAACATTTAATAAAGCTGGCACACTATGTTCTGAACTCTGCACTATTGAGGATGGCGGGAAGGCCATCGGGTTGGACAGGACCAAGTGTTGGTCGTGGTTGTGATCGCCGGAAGGATTATTGTTTTAGACCTAGTATGGGTCGTGGTTGTGATCGCCGGAAGGATCACGAGATATTCATGGTTAGGATCTTGAGGTTGGTACGGTGTTGATCCAGGAAGTGATCACCGTTGGTAAGAGGAATTTTTCCTCACAAGGATATGGTCACAGCATGTTGAATGTATTGTTGCATTATTAATAATTGGTTAAATATCATGATATTGTTTGTCATTATGTTTATGTCTGTTGTGACCTTGCAAGTACATTCAATGTACTGACCTGGCATGTCATGCCAGCTTTCAGGAAAAGCCTTGTTGGAGAGGAGTGTTGTCCGAGTCTAGACCGTGTCCACATCGGTGTCCCTGTGCTATGGAGCTTCCGCTACGATGTTGTTCCACTACCGCATAGTTGTTATGATCGAGGCCTTTATGTTCACTAAATAATGTACATAATGTTCAACCGCACCGTGTGTACCGCTTGGCCTCGCTACCTACTGTAATGTAAACTTTGATCTACTAGCCTCAATAAAGCGGTTGTTTTCTGTACTAAGATGTTGTGTGTTGCCAGAAGACATGGTCTCTGGGCTGGCAATGCAGGGTAAACCGGTTGCTCTGAGCCAGGGTGCCACAACGCTTGGTATCAGAGCCGCGCTGACTGTAGGCCATGGTAGACTACGACGTGTTGACTAGACGGTAGATACGAGTTTACGTTGAGTGCCAGTAGCATTGGTAGCTGGTTGTTGCACTGCATATACTTGTGTTATTTTTATGCTAACCTGCTAATGGTTGTGAGTGTAGATGGCTCCGGTGCCGTATCCGTGCAAGTTGCAGCTGATGCCGTACAGGTCGTCGCATCTTCTTCGTAACGTGTGGCGTCGGCTGTACCCCCTCGGTGACAATCCAGTTTATCATGTGTACCGAGAGCGTTTAGCTGACTCAGTGTATGAGTATCACGCAGTGGTTACTCTGCGCACCAGTTCCTACTCCAGCACTTACACTCATACCTCTCGGAGCGGGTATGCTTCTACCGCTTCCTAGGCTGTCCAGTTTGTTGCATTCGAGGTCCTTGTTGAGCTTCGTTACAATGAGGTCCGGATGTAGAACCACCCAGGTTTCTACTACTATCCTTCTCTGCACGACAATGGTCGTGTCCGCTTCCCTATCATTGATCCGGAGTCCGATAGTGTTGCTAGCTATCTTGCTCGTTACATCACCGCTAGCTATCTTATGATCCACGAGCTAGCTCGAGAGCTGACTCGTGCCCGTACTGCTTTGGCATTTTCTCTAGTCTCTACTAGATCTGTCACTACTCCATCCTCCCAGGGATTTACTCCTTATATTCCAGTCAGTTCTAGTTCCCCTGTTTCACCGGTTACTCCTCCCAGTAGCTCGGGTGCCTCGGCCGTGAATCCTCTTAGTGCTCTTGCTGAGTGGGTTTCACTTCTCACTACTCCTGTAACCCCGACGCTTCACCCTGCACCTGCCCCTGAGGGAGAGCCCTCGAGGCAACGTCGCCATGTTACCTTTAACCCGGAGGTCTCAGTTAACCACGTTAGTTCAGGATCCGAGTCAGGAGAGGACCCCGCAACACCAACAGAGTAGTAGAGCTTCTGAGTATTTGCAGTCGTCCGGATGATGTACGAGTGTAGCCGTACGAGTCATGAGATTTCTTTTCATGTATGAGGGTGGTTGAACCTACCATGCTATGTATCTTTCATGTATGAGTCTATGTATAATTATGTTGGAACTCTATTTCTTTTGCCGTGTTTTATTCGTCATTTTGGTTTTTCTCGGGCTTTTGTTGCTGGCCTTTCCCCAATTTATTTTGAATGCTTCTCATCTCGGTTGTGTTGTCTTGGGAAAAATCACAATAGGATGCCGCAGGGAGGCAGCAGTAGCAACGTTCGCGAGGGTACTCCTGTTCATCGTTCCGCACGACAGGCAGGACACTCCCCCGAGCCATACGTTCCACCACCACCTCCACCACCAAATCCGCCCTCCACCGAGCAACTACTACGTATGTTTGAGGAAACACGGAATAATGATCTGATTGAAATTTTAAAAAGTGTGAAAGCTATGGTTGGGCAGAATGGGAATCAGAACGGTCATCACTCAAAGCTGTCAGATTTTCAAAGGACCAAGCCTCCCAGTTTCAGTTAGGTTATTGACCCCTTGGAAGGAGACGTTTGGCAGCGAACCATTGAGAGGAAACTTGAGATTGCTCGTACTGAAGAAGGTGATAAAGTTCCATTTGCAACTCATTATCTTGAAGGCGCTGCTGCCATATGGTGGGAAAATATAAAAGCCATGTGGCCTGCTGATGAGGAAATCACCTGGTCGAAATTCACGGATCAGTTCCAGAAATACCATATCCCTACTGGAATTATGAAGACTAAGCAGCAAGAATTTTTCACGCTCATCCAAGGAAATCAGTCTGTGGGTGAATATTTGCAAAAATTCAATCATTTGTCATGTTACTCCCTTCATGACGTAGCCACTTAAGAAAGAAAGATTGACAGATTTCTTGGTGGATTAAACCCACAACTCCGGTGTACTCTCAGCATGTTTGATTTCCCAGATTTTCAAACTCTGGTGAACAAAGCTTTCATTGCGGAAAGGGAGCACAAGCTCGTGTCAGACAACAGGCCTGTCAATAATGATCACAAGCGCAAGTTTTAGCCAAAGAAGGATGGGCAACCCGTGCAAAAGGCTCGTACCTGGCAACAGACTCAGGTGGAATACAAGCCCAATTGGCAACATAATGTTAACAAGACCACCACCCAAGTCAAGAATGTCGTGCCCAACCCAGTGCACGAGGAGCACCAGCGCATCAATGCTTGGTTCGGTTGTGGGCAAACCGGACATATGCCAGACAGTGTCCCAAGAACAACAAGGCGAATGCTCTATTCAGACCACAAGTCAACCTTATGGAATCATGCCTGGACCAACACCACATCACTAGGCACGTTCATCACCTCTCCGCGGATGAAGCCCAAGAAAACCCCCAAGTTGTCATTGGTATGTTTCCTGTTAACAACATATCTGCAGTAATTTTATTTGACTCTGGGGCTTCCCACTCTTTTATATCTTAGAGTTTTGTTCCCCAAAACAAATTTCCTTGTTCGCTTTTGGGCAAGAATATGCTGGTACAAACCTCGGGATCCTTAATCAAGAGCAATCCGGTCTACCGTAATCTGTAAATCAATATCAACAAAGTCTTCTTTTCAACTTCTTTGATAATTATCGAGTCTGCTAAACTGGACGTTATCTTGGGTATGAATTGGCTGACTCAATACCAAGTATGCATAAATTGCGTGACTCAAGACGTCACTTTGACCAGTCAAAAGGGGCAAACTACCAAATTCTATGCTCGCAGAAGCATACCCAAGAAAGAAATAGCCTTCACCACTGTGGCTAAATTGGAATTAATTCCTGTGGTCAGTGAGTTTCCTGATGTATTTCCAGAAGAGCTGCCAGACATGCCACCAGATCGAGAGCTTGAGTTCACAATAGATCTTGTGCCCGGAACCGCACCATTATACAAGAAGTATTATTGGATGCCCTCATCTGAATTAGTGGAGCTAAAGAAACAGCTTGATGAAATGCTCCAGAAAGTATATACCCATCCCAGCTCTTCACCATGGGGATCACCTGCTATCTTCATGGACAAAAAGGATGGCAGCCTCCGCATGTGTGTGGATTACCATCAGCTGAATGATGTCACCATCAAAAATAAATATCCACTACCAAGGATTGATGACTTGTTCGATCAACTCAGTGGGGCCAAAGTATTCTCCATGGTTGATTTACGGACAGGATATCATCAGCTCAAGATTAAAAAGGAGGATATTCCTAAGACCGCCTTTACCACTCGGTACGGTCTTTACGAATATACAGTTATGTCCTTTGGTCTCACCAACGCCCCTGCCTTCTTCATGCATATGATGAACAAGGTATTCATGGACTTCCTTGATAAGTTCGTGGTAGTCTTCATCGATGACATACTTATTTACTCAAGGAGTGAAGAAGATCACAAAGAACACCTCCGAGCAGTGTTACAATGACTCCGCGACCATCAACTATACGCCAAATTCAGTAAATGCGAATTTTGGCTCAAGCAGGTTGCATTCCTTGGACATGTGCTATCTGCCGAAGGTATAGCTGTGGACCCAAGCAAAGTAAAGGATGTGCTCGATTGGTTGCCACCCACAACCGTATCACAGATCCGGAGTTTTCTTGGATTAGCCGAGTATTACTGTTGTTTCATTGAAGGGTTTTCCAAGATTGATCAACCCATAACGGAGCTGCTCAAAAAGGATAAGAAGTTTGAATGGACCGAGGACTGTGTGAAAAGTTTTAATGAGCTAAAGATACGGCTGATGACCGCACCAATGTTAACCCTTCCAGATATCTACCGCAGTTTTGATATGTACTGCGACGCCTCCAGACAAGGACTTGGATATGTACTTATGCAAGACGACAAGGTAGTAGCCAATGCATCGCGACAACTACGACCCCACGAGGGAAATTATCCCACTCATGATCTGGAATTAGCAGCGGTGGTTCATGCTCTAAAAATTTGGAGACACTATCTCATCGGGAAGAGGTGCCAAATTTTTACCGATCACAAAAGTCTCAAGTATATATTTACTCAGCTAGATTTAAATCTCCATCAACGAAGGTGGCTTGAGTTAGTCAAGGATTATGATCTTGGAATAAATTACCACCCGGGTAAGGCCAACGTGGTCGCTGATGCACTTAGTCGAAAGCCTGTCAGCCTGAATGTCATATTGGAATCATTGGCTCTTGAACTTCAACAGGAGATTGCTCAGCTCAACCTAGTCATAGTTGATGCTAGCCTTACTAATATTTTGGAAGTCGCCACCACCCTTGAAGAAGAGATCCACAAGGCACAGCCAGATGACACCGTTCTGTAGAAACGTGCCAAGAATGTGGTAGCAGGGCAGACTGCAGATTTTTCAAAGGATCAATTTGGTACTCTCTGATTCTGTGGAAGAATTTGTGTACCAAATTAGGTGGATATAAAGCAAAAAAATCCTGTCGGAAGCACATGAATCCTTGTATTCTATCCACCCTAGAGGTACGAAAATGTATGAAGATCTGCAACAAGTATTTTGGTGGGATGGGATGAAGAAATACATTGCTTATTTTGTAGCCTGTTGTGACGTATGCAACAAGGTAAAGGCAGACCATCAGAAGCCAGTCGGACTTCTCCAACCCCTGCCACTCTCACAATGGAAATGGGATGATGTCTACATGGATTTCATCATAGGACTACATAAGACTCCGCGAGGCAATGATGCAATCTGGGTCATAGTGGACACCTTAACCAAGGCTGCTCACTTTATCCCAATCAGAACCACATATCGAGTGGATCAACTTGCACAGTTGTATGTATCCAGGATAGTCAGTCTGCATGGAGTACCCCAAACCATCACTTCTGACTGAGTTCACTTTTTACCTCCGCTTTTCGGTCACGTCTCCATCAAGCGTTGGGGACAACACTGAAATACAATACAACTTATCATCCTCAGACCGATGGACAGACAGAGCGGGTGAACAAATACTCGAAGATATGCTGCGAGCCTGTGCTTTGGCCCAAGGATCTAAATGGGAAGACTGTCTGCCATATGTCGAGTTCTCTTATAACAACAGCTTCCAGACCAGCCTAAAAATGTCACCATATGAGGCTTTGTATGGCCGTAAGTGCCGCACTCCATTAAACTGGTCTCAAACCGGAGATAGCCGTATCTTCGGAACAGATCTCATGATGGAAGCTGAGAAACAAGTTAAGGAAATCCGAGACAGATTGCAATTGGCCAAATCCCGACAGAAGAGTTACTATGATGCAAAGCATCGACATATCAGTTTTGAACCTGGAGAACAAGTATACCTCCGAGTCACCCCTATGAAAGGAGTCAAGAGATTTCGGACTCATGGAAAGTTGGCACACAGATTTATTGGTCAATTTCCAGTTATGTCATGAGTGGGTATTGTTGCATATCAGTTGGAACTACCACCTGAATTGTCGGGCGTGCACAGCGTGTTTTACGTTTCACAGTTGAGGCGATGCATATCACCGCCTGAGAAAAAGACTACTATGACTGAGGTAGAGTTGGCAAAGGACTTAACATATGAAGAGAGGCTAGTTAAAATTTTGGATCAGATGGAAAGGGTCACTCGCAGCAAAGTAAGAAAGTTCTACAAGGTTCAGTGGGAGCATCACACAGAGTCAGAATCCATGTGGAAACAGGAAGAGTTTCTCAAGACACATTATCCAGAATGGTTTTCCCAAGCAACCGAATCTCGAGGACGAGATTCATTCTAAGTGGGGGAGGTTTGTGACAGCCTGGTTTTTGCCCTCCTTTATTTGCCTAATTTTCAGTGGATTGATTTTGAAATTTGGAGTTTTTGAATCCTTTCATATGGACTTAAACACTTGGGTACCCCTTGGCTTTCACCCAAGTGTCCCATTTCCCTCTCTAACCAACATTCCCCCTCTGGTTCACCTCAAAATAATTATTGGAATAATTTTCTTAAATGAAAAATATTCATTTCCCTCACTTAAACCCTAGCTAGATCAATGTGCTCCAAAGCAACCCCAATTTTTCTTACCCATCAAAATCTGAGAAAATTCACAAATATTCTTGGAACACTAGGGCACCTTCCTGAGAAAAAATATTGCATAACTTTTTGGAATATTTTTGCTACAGAAAATGTTTTCTGTTCTGGACAGAAATGGTAGCTTCTACAGCAACTACCATTTCACTTGCTCCTTTGGGGCTGATTTTTCTTGTGCATCATCACCTTAGTAGATGATTCCTACCCTCCAAATCTTAGGTCCCAACTCCCAGCCGTTTGACCTCAGTAACCTCTCAAAGTTACTGATCAGAAACTTACTAGGCTTGTAAAATCCTTTCTACTGCATTTGGATCCAAACCAAAGTGTGGTAACCTTCCAACCTACCACGAACAACATGCCAGACATGAAGTTTGGGCTTAGGTCAGCCTGAGGTCAGAGTTCACGCGGTGACCGCGTTCGTCCAGGCGTGCTGGCATGCAGCCGACGCGCTCTGCAACGCGCCCGAGCCTCTGTTCATCCCGTGCTCGCTTCCCCGCCTGCCTAAGCATGCCAAACCTCGCCACCATCTTCGTCCTAGCCCCCTTAACTCTCCCCTGGCACTCGCCGATGCCAGAGCTCGCCGCAGCGAGCATGGGCATGGTCCGGCCAACAAAACAGTGCGGTGCGCACTGTGCTCGTCGTCACCCTAGTGCCCCTGTGCTCGTTCCCGTTCGCCCACAGTCCCCGCGTGAGCTCCGTCTCCTTCTCCCTCTCTCACTGACGCCGCTCGTCGCCGAGCGCCGTGTCCAGGTGTCCACTGGCGGAGCCCAACCCCCCCGTCGCTCGGCTATAAACAGAGCCCTTCCCCAGCCTCCTCGAGCATCATCCACCACTCCCACACACTCCACAACCTAGTAGAAAGCCGTAGCCTGGCTGGGCAGGCCGCGGGCCGCCGTCCCCGAGCCTGAGCTCGCCGGCGATCCCCTCAGGTCGCCTTCATAGCTCCGGTCCCTCCCAGGCCTGGGCAACCCTTTCAGGGCCTTCGCCACTCTGCGGTGGTGTTGTTCCGCCTAGTTGGAGCCCCTGGAGTCGCCTCTACTCATCGTCGTCTGCGTCTCCGGCGAGCTCTACTTCCTGCCTCCGCTAGAAAGAACGATTCCGACGCCGATCGACCACCCCTAGCCACTCAACGGGTACGGGCAGGTGCGCCTCCATCTCCTCTCTCTATCCCTCCCTCTCGTTTTGGCCAAGGAGCCTTCGTCATTGGCGTTTGCTTCGACGAAGCCGCGCCGTCCCCTGTTTCTTTCCCCCTCTCCCTCGCACCTGACTAGCGGGGCCCGCTAGTTAGTCACTCAGTACGCACGCGAAGCGGTACGAGTGGTGGTGCCCCGAGGCTTTACGCCTTTGATGTCACCCCCTCTAGTATGTTTATTTAAAGTCAAATTCATATTTACCCAGAGAGCTTCAAACAGCTACAACTTTTCAACCATAAGTCCAAATGAATTGATTCTTTTTGCATTGTGTTCTTTGTAAAGAAATCTAGCAGCTCACCAAAAATGGGATTTTTCCCTGCTACCTAGATTTTTTGGTGAATTTCATAAGAGTTCTTGATGATTTCTTTTTGTGTTTGTACTTGTTTTCAGAGCAATGAAGCTTGTCTTGAGGATCACCAGGAGGCTTGTGAACCTCATCTGCACTAAGGCAGGCCACAACAACATTTGCATGCTGCCATTGCAATATTTGTGATGTTCCTACTTGAATGAATGATTTAATCCATGCATATAGATCATTGTTGTGTTATTTATATTCTGTTAGGTGCTTGTTCAAGTTAATATGCTTGTGTTATAGAAAGTTTAGTGCTAACTAAGTTGATAAAGAGACTAGAATTAATTTTTGCTATGAAAGAAATAATATGGTTATGGATATAAGTAATTAATTGAAGTTATTTTTCTTGCATGAGAAAAATGATAAAACTTGTTAGAAAAGATTATGTTAATGTGAGGTTTAATCTTGACTAGAGGAGTGTCAAGAGTTGTTGATGGTTATGCTTAGTGTTGATATAGTTGACTCAGTCTTTTCCGTTAATATGTGAGGCATATGTTATTGTTGCACTTCATGGCATACTATGACACCGGTTATTTTCAATTTAAGTTGAACCTAACAATAATACAACTTGAATATATCGTTGACCAGGTCATGGTGCCACTGAATTGAGTTTTTTCCCAGTGCAACCACATTTGCCTGTATGTGAAGGCCTTTATTCGGTCCGTTGTCATGCCTCTGGTTGGTGCCTCCAACTAGGGAAGGTTATGGGCGTTCGGTACGCTGGCCCGGTAAGCAGACATAACCTTGTGTGCCCGTTGTTGAAATTTTTGGTAACGGTCCCCGTGAGGGATGTTTTGGCCACGATGGTGGTCGTTGTGTCTTTGGTAGACACGGGGCCACCCAGGACTAGCCCAGTTGGGAGTGGGTCGGAATGGCCGAGAGAGTGTCATGGCAATGGAGTGGTTTCGTCAGAATGTCGTTGGTCCACCCAAATGGGAGTACGAGGCCATGGGTTCCGTGGTGTAGGTACAGTGCGCTACCTCTGCAGAGTGTATTTATCTATCGATAGCCGAGTCCACGGTTACGGACATGCTCGAAAGTAGGTCACACCATGGGTCAACATTTAATTAAACTGGCACACTATGTTCTGAACTCTCCACTGTTGAGGGTGGCGGGAAGGCCATCGGGTTGGACAGGACCAAGTCTTGGTCGTGGTTGTGATTGCCGGAAGGATCATTGTTTTAGACCTAGTATGGGTCGAGGTTGTGATCGCCGGAAGGATCACGAGATATTCATCGTTAAGATCTTGAGGTTGGTACTGTGGTGATCCAGGAAGTGATCACCGTTGGTATATAAGAGGAATTTTTCCTCACAAGGATATGATCACAGCATGTTGAATATATTGTTGCATTATTAATAATTGGTTAAATATCATGATATTGTTTGTCGTTATGTTTATGTCTGTTGTGAGCTTGCAAGTACATTCAATGTACTGACCTGGCGTGTCATGCCAGCTTTCAGGAAAAGCCTTGTTGGAAAGGAGTGTTGTCCGAGTCTAGATCGTGTCCACATCGGTGTCCCTGTACTATGGAGCTTCCGCTACGACGTTGTTCCGCCGCCGCGTAGTTGTTATGATCGAGGCCTTTATGTTCACTAAATAATGTACATATTGTTCAGCCGCACCGTGTGTGCCGCTTGGCCTCGCTACCTGTTGTAATATAAACTTTGATCCGCTAGCCTCAATAAAGCAGTTTTTTTCTGTACCAAGATGTTGTGTGTTGCCAGAAGACATGGTCTCTGTGCTGGCAATGCAGGGTAAACCGGTTGCTCTGAGCGGGAATGCCACTGCCAGCGATGGGGCGGACGATGGAGTCAGTGAAGGGCCTACACTGTGGTGGACAAGGGCACCGGTTAAGCAGATCCGGTGCGGTGGACCATGATGGCGGTCAAGGAGAGCTGGAGTGGTGGACAAGCCAGTCGCTGAAGCGGCTCCAGTGAAGTGGTGAGTTGGCAGTTGGGGGTTCCAAGGTGCGGAAGGTAGATCCAGCAGGGTGTGAGGTCCACTGCTGCGGTGGAGGACTAGATTCGACCACTTGCCGTGGTTCGGGGGCGGGGAGGGGAAGGGGAGGGGCTCTAGGGAAGAATGTCGGGGGCAAAGAGGGGAAAACAATGTTGTTACCAAAGCAGCCCTTTTTCGTTCGTGTGGCAGGGGTAAAACAGGAATATCGCAGGGCTAAAATTTCAGGCGCGAGATATTTCGATGTGACTGGGAAGTTTGAAAGCTTTTGGCGCCTAAAATTGTAAGTGTTCTACTCTTGTATGGCCGACTATGATATCATGGCCGAGAATTTATTTGTTTTGCACGCAAAAAAAGTGCAAGTTTTGAAAATCAGTGTCTCCAACTCGAAACTTAGATTGTCCATTCAATTCAAATATGGACCATTGAGCTAGTACAATCAAATACCATCATACGGTCCAATTCAAATGAAATTCCAAATGTGTTTATCCTAAATATGATGACAAAAATAAAAAAAATGTGTATGTGTATGAATAAAGTGGATGATTATAAAGTTTGAACATGCCAGTATGTGTATATCTCTAGGTTTGATATATGAATTTGAAATCACATAATCCCGGATTAAAAAATGTACCTCCGTTTAAATGAATTACAAAAGCTAATGATGGAGTCGAATTCTAAAATTCCAATCTTAGGTTTGTAATTCTGGTACATCAAGGTATATCACGCATGTTCAAAAGTATTGTTGTCTCATAGTCCAAACTGTGAAACAAATTGATCAACCATGAGTGCACACACTATTGACCATATATATCTTAATTATGCTAAAGCCCCTCAAATATAGACACCTCACTCTATATCTAAAGCCAACCCCCACCCCCACACACGTCGTTCTCTCCCCCAGACACGAACACATGAGCACATTAACACCCCCTCTTCTAAAGTCTGAACCCCAATATAAGTCTCTATCACTTTGTCTCTCAGGCATGCACACATCTCTTCCCCCACTCTCTAGGTCTCCCGACATCTCTCTTTCCCAAGCACACGCACTATGTAGAGTGTATCTTTCCCATACACACAAAACGTCGCCCCCAAACATCTATCTCCCTAGTTATCTGGTTCTCGCACACTCACCTCACACACCACCCCCACTACAAATAAGCACACTTTGTCTCCTTGTGCACCACTCTCCTCTTTCTATCTCTCCCACATGCGGACCCGCCCCAGCTCCTTCCCTATATACATATATGTCACGACTTTTCCATAGCTCCCTAATGTATCATCATTCTCAATCTCGCACGTTGTTCTCTGCACCATCTAGTCTAGATCTCTCATGAAGTCCCTATCACACACACGGTGACTCGCTTCCCTTGTGTCTCCATACATAGGCCTATTTTGAACAACATCAACATTGTCTCCCTATCTATACGCCACTTATGGACACAAACGACCCCTCTCCCCCCTCTCTTCCTCTCTCTCTCTCTCTCTCTCTCTCTGTCGCTAGCTCTCTCTGTCGCTAGCTCTCTCTATCGCTCGCTCTCACACCCTCTCTCACACACACTCGATGTCTCTTCCAAATAGTCTGCTCCTCGCCCGCACCCATGCTATCCCGCTACTACACATGCCTTTGTCTCTCTTTGACACACATGTCACACCATTCCCCCTTCCCTTATACTAGGTTTACATCATTAGTGGTCTCTCTACTCTACATACACACACTCCCTCTCACACACAAACGCGCGCACAAACACACACAAACACGCACAAACACCCATCTATCTGGATCCTTCTTTTAAGACACAAACCCTTGCATATTCTCTGCAGCTCTAGGTATGTATATATCCCCCTCTCTCTACCTCAGATGCACACCAAAATTCTCCAACTCTCTAACTCACACATCTCTCCCCATGTCCGCATGTGTATCTTACACACTCATTCTCTGATTACGTCTATGTGTCTCCACGTTACACACAACAAAGCCCCATGCACATGTCTCTCTCTATCCTCCACACACATAGACAGAAAGAATCTCTTATCATTGCCTCATTCTGTAGACATATCACACACGCACATTGTCTCTCTCTTGCAAACACACTCAACAAGGGTTTCCCCGTGAATAACTTGCCATATATTCATCAACAGCCGTTGCAGTACGTCGAACACGAGACATGAAAAAGAATAAATCTACATGTGCGTAGACCACCTAGTAAGACTACTAGGACTAGAGCAAGCCGAAAGCGTGCCGCCATCACCTCCTCCTTATCGACGACGAGAAAACCTTTGTTTTACACAGTCAAGAAGTCATTGTGCTAAGGCCCCACATGCTGAGACGTTGAATAGAATTTAGATCCTAGTTTACAGAAACAAGTATTGATAATATGTTTGTATCTCCATACTTATATTTCTTCGCTTATAAAAACCAAGTTGGTGATGACGGTATGTGTGCCATCTTGCAATATAGACCGTCCGATCTATATCTGACAGATGGAAATTAAACTAAAAGATACCCGCACCTCTCTCCACATTTGCAAACAAGGCCTTCCCTCGTTCGTCCTTATATCCAACAACCTCATTGTTGAGAAATTAAAAAAGGAAGCCTTTGGAACAAACTGGCCTGGTGGCCGCCGCTTCCGGCGTCGTCCATCCCCATGCCTTCGCTCAGTCCGACCACCAATCTCCACCACGCCCCACTCCTCTTCACCTTATCTCCTCTTTCTCGAGATATCATTAGTTTTTACACATGGGATTACTCCCACATGGGTCAATCACAACAAGTGTTTTGTAAAAAATGCATCTTGATATTCCGTGCAATGCACGAACATCTTGCTAGTACTCCTACAGAAGACTAAGTTGGAGATGATGGTGTGTCTGCCATCTGTCATTTCTGACCATTAGATCTACATCTATTAACTGTGAGGTAAGTTGTTGCCTTTTCTCACCAACATCCCACTTCTCTACCAATTTGCAGGAAAAACCCATAATTAGTATCTTAAAACCAACCACACCCCTCCCTCACCTCACCAAAATAGCCCAAGGAATATTTTCTGATTGAAACATAATATGTCTCTAATGATATATGTATATCAAAATTAGACTGTTTTGTATCAAGTTTGTGAATAAGTATTATTCTAATTATGATCCATTGCAACGCACGTGAACATTGCTAGTATTTCCAACCATGCAAAAAATGCTAGTATTTCCACAGTTTCGAGTTTTCCATCAAAATATTAGTCACTCATGGTTGATATTTACTTCCAATCACATATACATAGGCACTATGTAACTAGCATTGCTTATTGGCTTCCAAAGCTTAACTTTTACTCCTACTTACAATATGTAGAGTATTTAACAAAAACCACCACTTTCAACCAGCCCTAGGAAGAAACTATTGTACAAAAAATAGCAAAAACATTCCAAAAATTTCTTAATCCACGCCAAAAACTACTATCTAGTGCTGATTAGGCTCGTTTAAACCCGTTTATGACAGGGTTGGCCCACACGTCCATGCTAACGAGGCAGCTTAAACCAACACATTTTGTTTGACCGTTGACACGAGGGACCCACATCTGACCTTCTATCATGTTATTCCCCCTCAAATCATTATTTTTCCTGAACATTACTTCAAACAGTACTGATGCATGTTCGTCGGTGGCGCCGGTGATGAGCGAGTTGGCCGCCGCTGCGCCGGACGGGCCGGACGCCGCGCTGGCCTCCACACGGGTTGGCAGGCTGGCCCGAGCGTGACTCACGCATGAGCAAGCCTTTGTTGGAGATATGCCCTAGAGGCAATCATGTATGATGATATTTCCTATGTGTTTATGAATAAAGATAGTCCTTGGACATTATCAATGATGTGTATCAGCAAGTATGTGACTTGTTTGTGGGACTATGCATTGTATGATGACTATCCTAAAAGGTTCCTAGTCGAAAGGGCTGTGTGGACGCGCAGCCAACTAGACTAGCATATGACACGGTCAATGGCTTGGTCTCACTAGCCATGGAGCATTTGGATGCTAACCGGATAATATGGACTTGGAATGATCTAGTCGGATTCGACGTAGTCGGATCCGAGTCGAGATAAGGTCCAAGTCGGACAGACCCAACTATGAGATGCAGCGATATGTCATCTATGAGTCTCTAGTACAACATATGTTCTATGCACTAAGACCTGAGCTGACGCATGCACTCGGGATGGTGACAGGCTTGCTTTGGGCCGACCAAACGCTACTCCATGACAAAGGTAGGTTTTAGGCTTGTCCAGACCCATGCTGCGAGACATGGTCGAGCAAGATGGGATTTGCCCCTCCGACCAGGAGAGATATACTTTGGGCCCCTTGTGTGATCCGACCAGGATAAGCATGGCCATGCAACAAGGATTATGAGATAATCCGGATAGTGGTCGGCATCAATGGAACAAGAAAGAGGTTGGGCTAGCACAAGGATGACAGATTCGCGTTGAGCTCGACAACATATATCGTGTGGCAAAAGGAATGGAAGTATGATGTACAGGTTCGCTAACCAGCTTCATAGTCTGCTTGGTGTTCAGCATGCCTTGCTAGAGGCCGCTACCAACCGTGCAGTTCGGAGTTGATCCGAACTGCGACCATGCCGACCTGAACCTAAGGGGTCGCGCTTTTAAGGGAAGGAGCCTATGAGGTTGGATCCTAGGACACTAGTCGGATGTGATCTGAACTGTATTCGGATTGTGGCCGAGTAGACTTATGGGATTTAGGGTCCGTGCGAGGCCCAAGTGTTGAGCCCGCGACGGACGCCTATATATATAGTGTAGGTGTCGCACACTCACGTAGTTGATTGCTTCGGCGCTATCACTAGGGTTTGCATGTGTTGCGAATAGACACCTCCACTCGTCGCCGGTTGTGTGATCGGACCTAGCAGTCCGCCGCACGATGTTCCTCCTGCACGCGTGGATACCGTTAGAGGTGGTGCACTTGCGCCGCTCCGGCGAACCTGTACGTGGGAACCGACCACCGGTTGTATGAGGGAGATTAGACGAGGAGGAGACGATCCACGCGGACGCGCTGCCCCAACTCTTCTTCCGCTGCACAGCACTGTGCGTCTAGTGGTAACGAACTTTGATCCATCTCTTGTAGCATGTTCTTGGTTGTTCTGCGTGTAGGAAATTTTAATTTGCTGTCAACACACCCTACCATAGATCCCAACAGTGGTATCAGAGCCTCTTCTATAGGATTTGGATTCAGATCGTATGCATATTAGATATGTGGAGGCAATAGATGAGATCTTTTGTCATTGATAAGATTGGCTGTGTGCACGGTTGATGAGATCAACTGCACATGGGGATCGACGTGGCTATGTTTTCTGTTGATTGGGATCGATGAGGTCGTGACACGATCTACCCCTACCGGTCCGCCATCGGGGTTAACAGTGAAACGTAAATCCGAATCGGATTCGCGATGATCGATGAGATCGGTCAGATCAAGAATTCGGCGTGATCGGAGTTCAGATGTGATCTGTAATTTCTGAAAACATCGGGTGCTGCCCACACCCGCGAGGGGCACTGCCCCTTCGAACCCCGCCCGCTAACCGGCTAGCGGGACCGCCATGTGCGTAGCGCCTTGTATTTCATACACGATCACTCAAACCGGTAGAATACGATTCTATGCATAACTTTATTTGGCAGGGTTTGATGCGAATAGTATGGCTCATGTGTATGTGATGCATGTGTGTAAATTATACATGACCTGCGTGTCATGTTTGTCAGCCGGCAGGAGCCAAAGTGTTGTCATTATATTGTATAATGACCTGTGTGTCGACTTGTGACTCTATGTAAAATTCATTGCTAGATGTAGTAGTTGGATAATAGAGGTCAGGTTGATGGCTTGGCGTCCCGGCGTGACAAACAAGATGGAGTTCCTAGATGGTCATCGGAGTCGGAGCCAACCTGGAAGAACATCCATGAAGGAGCCATACTATTTCACAATATGTGTTTATTTGTGATTGTTATGCTTCCTTGTTTTCTATGCATGTTAGAATGGTAGAAAGATCCCTCATGAATATCAAGCGAATTGCCATCCCCGATGTTGCACCTTCGCACGTCAAGTACATCTAGTAGTGGGCTCATAAAATTGGGGTGCTGCTAGGTGTCCTTGAACTGAAGGGTTCGTGTCGGACACGGACATGCACTGCATTAGGTTGACTTGACAAGGCTATCAAAATAGTTTTGGGCCTTGTGGCAAAAGAGGTCGGGAGCCGGGGTATGAGATACCTACCCGACCGACAAGAGTCGTATAGAGATACGATTAGGAAGGATTTGCTTACCGGATAGGCATGTTGTCTAACAATGATGCTAAAGCTCACTAGTCACATGTGCTAGTTGGATCCTGAATGACTGAGAGTTTGCGGAGGGATGCTGACTTCAGTGGGAGTATTTCTATTTATGGCTAGAATTACTCTACATAAACACATTGCTTAGTGATTGCATATTTTTCTGTTGTAGATCAATGGCACCACCTGCTCAACCCAACTTTGCATTGAAATCAATTCTGGAAAAGGATAAACTGAATGGAACAAACTTTACTACCTGGTATAGAAATTTGAGAATTGTTCTCAAGCATGATAAAAAGGAACATGTTCTAGAGGATTCGCTTCCAGAGGAACCTGCCGATAATGCTAGTACCACAACCAAGAATGCCTACCAGAAACTCATTGATGAATCAAACGAGATCAACTGCCTCATGCTGGCTTATATGGAGCCCGATTTGCAGCAGCATTTCGAAGATGTTGGGGCTTTCGATATGATCGAGAGTCTCAAGAGCATGTTTCAGGTGTAGGCTAGGACCGAAAGGTTCAATGTCTGGCGATCCTTGATGGATTGTAAGCTGAAGGAAGGTGATCCACTGAGCCCGCATGTGATCAAGATGATCGGATATGTGCAAGCTTTGGATCGGTTGGGCTTCCCGCTCTTGGATGAGCTGGCTACTGATGCAGTTCTGGGTTCTCTTCCGCCCAGCTATGGGACGTTCATCTCGAACTATCATATGCATGGCATGGATAAGAAGCTCACTGAATTCCATGGAATGCTCAAAGTGGTAGAGTAGGATATTAAGAAAGGCACACATCAAATGTTGATGGTGCAGAAATTGGCTAAGTTCAAGAAGAGTTGGTCTAAGAAGAAGGCTAAGGCAAAGGGCACGGAGATGGTAACCTCCGCCGCTGCGCCGAAGTCTGGACCGGACTCAAACACCATTTGCTACCATTGAAAGGAAACTGGTCACTGGAAGAGGAACTGTAGCAGGTGGCTTGCAGAGCATGGCAAGAAGGCCGGGAATGCTGCTTCAGGCAAAGGTACACTTGTTGCATATGTTATAGACATTTACCTTGCTGACATACCTAGTAGCTCTTGGGTATTTGATACCGGATCGGTTGTTCATATTTGCAACTTGATGCATGGGCTGGTAAGAACTAGGCGTGTGGCACAAGGGGAGATTGACATCAGGGTCGGCAACAAAGCAAGAGTTGCTGCATTGGAGGTCGGCATGATGCAGCTCCAGCTTCCTTCTGGATTTATTTTGGAATTGAATGATTGTTATTACATTCCTGCACTTAGTTGGAACATTATTTCTGCCTCATGCTTGATGAGTCAGGGTTATGAATTCAATTTAAAGGACAATGGTTGTTCGATTTATTTGAATGGTATGTTCCACGGCTATGCACCCATTGTTGATGGGTTATTTATATTGAATCTAGAACGGGAACCGGTCTATAACATGAATGTCAAGAGGCATAAGCCCAAAGAGATAAATCTGACATACTTCTGGCATTGCCGGCTTGGACACATTAGTCTGAAACGCATGAAGAAGCTCCATGATGATGGACTCCTAACTTCGACCGACTTTGGGTCGTTCGAGACATGCGAATCATGCTTGCTCGGCAAGATGACTAAGCCTCCTTTCGCAAAGAGTTGTGAGAGGGCATCCGAGCTGTTGGAACTGATACACAGTGATGTGTGTGGACCAATGAGCACAACTGCCAGAGGTGGCTATCAGTACTTCGTGACTTTTATCGATGACTTGAGTAGATACGAATATATCTATTTGATGAGGCATAAGTCAGAGACTTTTGAAAAGTTCAAAGAGTTTCAAAGCAAGGTGGAGAATCAGCTCGGCAAGACTTTAAAACTTCTACGATCTGATCGTGGAGGTGAGTACATGAGCCAGGAGTTTGATGATCATCTGAAAAGCAGAGGTATAGTACCTCAGCTCACACCTCCGGGTACGCCACAGAGAAATGTTGTATCAGAACGTAGGAATCGCACCTTGTTGGACATGGTTCGATCTATGATGAGCAAGTCGGATTTACCCTTGTCATTCTGGGGATACGCTCTAGAAACTGTAGCTTTCACACTTAACAGGGTACCACCAAAATCCATAGACAAGACACCACATGAGATGTGGACCGGGAAGAGTCCCAGTTTGCCTTTTCTAAAGATTTGGGGTTGTAAAGCATTTGTCAAGAAACTTATGTCAGACAAGCTTACACCCCAAGTCGGATAAATGCATATTCGTGGGATATCCGAGGGAAACCTTGGGATATAACTTCTACAACCGGGAAGAGAACAAAGTGTTTGTTGCTCGGAACGGGGTTTTCCTTGAGAAAGAGTTTCTCAGTCGGGAGGCCAGTGGGAGGACGGTCCGACTCGAAGAAATTCGAGGACCACTCGGGGACGGCTCGGCTGGTGATGAGATCATACCGGAGTTAGTCAGGGAACCCGTAGTGGAAGCGGCACCGGAACCACGGAGGTCGGAAAGATTGCGCAGAGTGCGCGATGTATTGTTGCTAGAAAGCGACGAGCCAGCCACATATGCGGAAGCGATGGTGAGCCCAGATTCCGAGGCATGGCTGGAGGTCATGATATCCGAGTTAAAGTCCATGGATGAGAATCAAGTTTGGGACTTGGTTGATCCGCCGCCTGGCGTAACGGCCATTGGTTGCAAATGGGTCTTTAAGAAGAAAACCGATGTGGATGGAAATGTTCAGATCCACAAAGCTCGGCTTGTCGCTAAGGGTTATGGACAAGTTCAAGGAATTGACTACGACGAGACTTACTCGCCGGTGGCGATGCTGAAGTCGGTGAGGATCGTACTAGCTATAGCTACATATTTCAATTATGAGATATGGAAGATGAATGTCAAGACGGCTTTCCTTCACGGAAATTTAATCGAGGACGTGTATATGATACAGCCCGAGGGTTTTGTCGATCCGACTAGCACTAGTAAGGTATGCAAGCTCAAGAGATCCATTTATGGGTTGAGGCAAGCATCTCGGAGCTGGAACATTCATTTTGATGAGGTCGTCACTAGTTTAGGCTTCATCAAAAGCGAAGAGGACTCTTGTTTATACAAGAAGTTAAGTGGGAGCTCGATAGTGTTTTTGATCTTGTATGTGGATGACATACTACTGATCGGAAATGATATTTCGATGCTGAACTCGGTCAAGGAGTCATTGAATGGCAAGTTTTCGATGAAGGACCTTGGTGAGGCAATGTACATTTTAGGCATTAAGATCGATAGAGATAGATCAAGGAGGTTGCTCGGCTTAAGCCAGAGCACGTACATAGATAAAGTGTTGAAGCGGTTCAACATGAGTGAGGCAAAGAAAGGGTTCTTGCCACTCTCACATGGTATAAGGCTAAGCGATACTGAGAGTCCTTCGACATCTGATGAGCGAAGCAGGATGAGTAGGATTCCATATGCCTCGGCAATTGGATCCATCATGTATGTCATGATATGTACGCGGCCCGATGTTGCTTTTGCAGTAAGCCTAACAAGTAGATACCAGGCCAACCCAGGTGAGAGTCACTGGGCAGCGGTAAATACTATTTTGAAGTACCTGAAAAGGACTAAAGAGATGTTCCTAGTTTATGGAGGTGAGGAAGAGCTCGTCGTAAGGGGTTATGCCGATGCTAGTTTCCAAACCGACTGAGATGATTGTCGATCACAGTCCGGATTCGTGTACGTCATGAACGGAGGAGCAGTGAGCTGGATGAGTTCCAAGCAAGATACGATGGCCGATTCTACTACAGAATCCGAATACATTGCGGCTTGTGAAGCTGCAAAGGAAGGTGTTTGGATCCGGAACTTTCTAGATGATCTTGGTATTTTCCCAGCCTCAGTAAAACCGTTGGACTTTTATTGTGACAATTCTGGTGCATCGCACAAGCCAAGGAGCCGAGGAATCACCACAAGGTCAGACACATAGATCGGAAATATCACCTGATACGAACGATCGTAAAGAGTGGTGATGTAGAGTTATGCAAAATTCACATGGATGCAAATGTTGCAGATCCGTTGACGAAGCCACTTCCACAACCCAAGCATGAGGGGCACGTTAGAGCTATGGGCATTCGATGTCTATTTGATTGACTCTAGTGCAAGTGGGAGACTGTTTGAGATATGCCCTAGAGGCAATCATGTATGATGATATTTCCTATGTGTTTATGAATAAAGATAGTCCTTGGACATTATCAATGATGTGTATCAGCAAGTACATGACTTGTTTGTGGGACTATGCATTGTATGATGACTGTCCTCAAAGGTCCCTAGTCGAAAGGGTTGTGTGGACGCGCAGCCAACTAGACTAGAATATGACACGGTCAATGGCTTGGTCTCACTAGCCATGGAGCATTGGATGCTAATAGGATAATATGGACTTGGAAGGATCTGGTCGGATTCGACGTAGTCGGATCCGAGTCGAGATAAGGACCAAGTCGGACAGACCCAACTATGAGATGCAGCGATATGTCATCTATGAGTCTCTAGTACAACATATGTTCTATGTCCTAAGACCTGAGCTGACGCATGTACTCTGGATGGTGACAGACTTGCTTTGGGCCGACCAAACGCTACTCCGTGACTGGGTAGTTACAAAGGTAGGTTTCAGGCTTGTCCAGACCCATGCTGCGAGACATGGTCGAGCAAGATGGGATTTGCCCCTCCGACCAGGAGAGATATACTCTGGGCCCCTCATGTGATCTGACCAGGATAAGCATGGCCATGCGACAAGGATTATGAGATAATCCGGATAGTGGTCGGCATCACTGGAACGAGAAAGAGGTTGGGCTAGCACAAGGATGACAGACTCGCCTTGAGCTCGACAACATATATCGTGTGGCAAAAGGAATGGAAGTATGATGTACAGGTTCGCTAACCAGCTTCATAGTCTGCTTGGTGTTCGGCATGCCTTGCTAGAGGCCGCTACCAACTGTGCAGTTCGGAGTGGATCCGAACTGCGACCAAGCCAACTTGAACCTAAGGGGTCGCACGCTTAAGGGAAGGACCCTACAAGGTTGGATCCGAGCACACTAGTCGGATGTGATCCGAACTGTATTTGGATTGTGGCCGAGTAGACTTATGGGCTTTAGGGTCCGTGCGAGGCCCAAGTGTTGAGCCCGCGACGGACGCCTATATATATAGTGGAGGTGCCGCACACTCACACGGTTGATCGCTTCGGCGCTGTCACTAGGGTTTGCATGTGTTGTGAATAGACACCTCCACTCACCGCCGGTTGTGTGATCGGACCTAGCAGACTGCCGCACGACGTTCCTCCTGCACGCACGGATACCGTTAGAGGTGGTGCACTTGCGCCGCTTCGGCGAACCTGTACATGGGGACCGACCACCGGTTGTACGAGGGAGATCGGACGAGGAGGAGACGATCCACGCGGACGCGCTGCCCCAACTCTTCTTCTGCTGCACGGCACTGCGCGTCTAGTGGTAACGAACTGTGATCCATCTCTCGTAGCATGTTCTTGGTTGATCTGCGCGTAGGAAATTTTAATTTGCAGTTGACGCACCCTACCATAGATCCCAACAGCCTTCGCACTGGCCTTTGCTCGAGCCAGATGGCTGGCCTTAGCGTGCCGCGTGCGAGTAATCCGCCACGCCACCATGCTAATCTAGCTAGCAAACCTTGGAGACAAGTAGCTGGACGGAGCTAACTTGGCTAGCTAGCGGTCATGAGCACCGGACGGAGCTGGCATCCGGGCTGCCGCAAGATGGGCTCCGCACCGCCAGTAGTTTTGACCTCGCCTTTTGCCGGCGGCGGTAGCTGCGTCCCATGGCCGAGGATGACTAGGTGGACGGGCTGGAGGTACGTACGAGGACACTCGGGGATTTTCGTCCAGACTGACATGTAGGTCCCACAAGTCATAACGCCGAACTTTCTGGTCGAATAGAAGGCGTTGACTTAAGGGGCGACATGGGTTGAAACGTGCATATAGCGACACTTTGTAGAGTAGTCCTTTCTTGGTAGGGCTAGTTGGTAAGGGCATGTACTCCCTCCATCCAGGTGAATAAGTCATCTTTGGTTGTGCACCGTGACCAAGAAGGAGGGAAAAACAAGAGAACTTAATGTTTATTTTCTAACTAATAGCATTGCATGCAATGAACTAACCGCTGCATGTCGTGTTTGGTAGTCTCGAGTCATTGAAAACATGCACGCCCACATCTCTTATTGGTTGATAAATGTCAAGAAACAAGAAATGAGGTGGGAGTTAATGCACCTAAGTGTTTTGGGATTATTTGGTTTTTGTAAAGTGACTTATACACCTAGACGGAGGGAGTACAATGGTTGATAAGGTAGTCTTATCTTAAGTCTACCACGTATGCAAGTGGTAGTAGTTTCTTGGCATTATTAGTGGTTTCTTGTAAGGAACAATGTACTACTAGTGACAAAAGGCGATTCTAGGTTGCGTTGTACTCCAACGAGTACTACTAGTGGTCGCGGGAGTGTATACCTTGTTTTGTGGGTTCGATCCCAACCAAACACACGATGACCTTTTTTAAATAGTAACTTCACAAGAGCCAATATTGTACACGGGTAGTTTGAGTTTTGAAGTCGAACGGACGTGTCGCACCATAATATGTGTGCACTAGATAGCCCAGCCACGTGAACGAGTTTTCCTTCCCATCATCTCATGGCTCGCGTGCTTGCCCTAGTCGCACTTCGCTTGCAGCTTCCTCATCAGCTAGTAGCATATTTAAACTAGCGCCTCCCAATTAAGCCCGAGGAGCCAGAAAAGCCTGGTGCGGCATTGGGAACTATGCAATATGGCTATGTACGTAAAGTGCTACTACTCTACTCCTCTGTAGCTTGTGGCATTGCACGCATGGACTTCACTCCATTATCGGCTCTATAAAAGAAATTCCTCTTGACATGATTTTTTTTGTTTTGAAACGGAAACTGAAGCTTTGCCTCATCTCATTCATAAAGAAGGAACTACTAACAAAGTTCGACGAGATGCATTACACCTCCACAAATGGAAGCGAAAAGCCTAGTCTCGCTGTATCAAATAACTCAAATGTTCTGCCCCTGCAGTAACCGTCGCTGATAAACAAGCTGCTAGTGTGTGCGTGAGAGGAGCGGCTGAGTAGGCCAGCTACGCACTTGAATAGAGCACCGAGAGCACCCACTACGCAGGTGTACTTTCCCTGCATTGATAGTACAACAATGGTTCTAGAGAACAATACTACCCTCCACTTCCAACTGTAGCTCCTTGGCCCTGAGATTCAAGAGTTCAAAACTGGTGCACTATACTAGAAGTACAGTACATCGTAGTACTAGTTGAGAAAGTAGTACTAGTACTGCTATAGTACGAGTACATAGTAAATAATAGCCTCACCCCTTCGCTAAGGAGTGATCGAGGAACTACAGTTGGAAGGGACGAGGCCCTGCGGTTACTATGCTCTTATCTCCTCCTCGCCAGTTCCCCTCCCCCCGAAGAGAAGGCAGTTCGTCACTGCTCCCATGGATTGGCCAGGCAGTTCTCCTCCTTGTCGGGGCTGGGAGACCATGGACGACGATCCTCTGGGAGAAATCGCACGCCACTCTGACGTCCTCACCGGCACAAGACTCGATGCTTCCTGCACCAAATTTTTCAAGAGGGTGCTTAAACAGGCTTGGGAAAAGGCCATGCTTGTCGGTCTTCCATGCGTTCGCGAGGAGAAGGTTCTTCTATGGACAATCCTTCGAACAGTCCACTGCTCCCTAGCCATGGTTGCATGTTGACTCCTCTATAGTTGCCGAGATTGAGAGGTAGTCGAATTTTGTCTGATGAGCGGGTCAGTCATGGAGTTTGATCATGTAGTACTTAGTTATTCCATTTCCATCCCATAATTTCTCCTTTGCCCACCGTCTTATATATAGGTCTGGGTTGGTGCCAATGAAGATTGGTTTGCATACCTCCGGCCGGATACCACCATCATTATGCACAACATCCATAGCAGTGTGGCCGTTCCTGTAGACTCCTTCTCCACCATTGGGATCAGCCTTTCGGACTGGCTGGGCTTGAATACATATGATGATGCCTACATGAGATTGAAGAAGATAACATTTGCGAACCTGCCGACAAAGCGACGTGGCTACGATGATTACTATCTCATCGCAGTGTTCGACATAAGGATTTCCATCAATGCAAGAGGCAGTAAAGGCAGAGGCTAGCGCATGTTGGTCGCGGCAGATTTGTACCCCTAGACGTTCAAAGACGTCGTGCGCCATCTAGGTCGCATCTTTGCAGTGACAAGCCAGGGGACTTGTTTATCTGGTTGCCATCCTACGGTACGGGAGATTACAAATGGAATGCACAAACCATCATTTGCATCCTTAACGGTACTCCATTATTTTGCAGGGACCAGTCATCCCCCGATCAAAATAAGATCGCCGATCCTGGATGTGCATTTGCATATGCAATTCGGTCCAACCTGGAACCTTGCAGCTAACTTTGGCATATTGGGATCAACTATCTTAGCAGTCGTTACCCATGGTACCACTATTGTGCAACATGGTCACACAATCTACCACGATCGGACCGTCACCATCTACCCAGGTATTCCATTTAGTATGAGTATATTTTTTAACTCTCTCGCCTTATCTTTCATTGTTGTACTACTTACTAGTACTAGTAGGAGTACTTTTTACCTTGGAGGACGCGTATGGCATATAGCTAGCTAGGCCCTTGAAGACTTGAACCCACTAGCTGCCACCATTTTTGTTTTTTCCATGTCTTACTATCTCATCCATGTAGCCAAGAGTGGCTATATATAATGAGCCGATTATTTTACTTCCTCTATACCGGAGTAGTACTATTTGCTGCACAGTAGTACCGACCGCCATATTTGAGCACAACATCATTATGCATGGACCTTGACTATGTATGTCACCATGTGTCCAGATCTGACATGCCATGTGTACCAGATGAACGGCGCCGAGTTCGACCCCCGTGATGCTATGTGAGTGTCGAGGAACACTCTTGGAGATTACTCGCTTTTCATTGGGGACAGCTACCCCATTGTGAAGCGGATGCCACCTTCCGTGCACAACACCGAAGGCCTGCCGTTCATGAAGCATGGTTGTGTCTTCAGTGTGCGCCACCGGATGAACGACATGCTGGGACACGGTCTCCCTGATTTATGCCGCTTCAGCTTGGATGAGTCTCCATCGTGTGGAACCGGACTAGAAAGCTGTGACAATGATTCCCATTGGCCACAGCTATGGATCGTGCCATCCATGAAGAACACCTAGGACTGGAACCTGGAGGAGGACATGTTAGCACATCTATAACGTGTAAGTGGAGTATGGTAAATTGTGAACGGTAGCGCTGTGAATATATGTAGACTAGTAGTGCACACATTTATCACATGAATTGGAGATGAACTTATGTGGCATACTAGCATTTGTCCTTTGGAATTTATTACTAGTAAATGTGTTATGTGTACGTGCAACTTGTGTGGTTGTTGCACGGGCTCCAACATGCTCTTTGAGAAAAAAAAGGTGGCACAACTTTGGATATAGGTGACGTGGCGGCATCATACAGTAGCATCATTCGCTATAGTTGTAGTATACTCCTACTAGGACGACAACTCCTATAAAACCTTACGCTTGGCTCTTTGCCTATTCGGGAGGTTCAACAGTTCGTACTCGTGTGAACCTTGCACTTGGCTCTTCGCCTCTTCGGAAGGTCCAACAATGATGATACTATAGTACATCATGCTTCTGGCAATCTGACACCGATTGAATAGCTGCATGTCCACCACGAGGGCGAGGGCGAGCGAGAGGGAGAGGGCGCTGTAGTCAAAACCCTATCCTCGTGCTGCGAGCCACCACATGCGTGGGCGAGGGAGAGGCGTAGTAAGCAAGCTTCTCCTCGTTCGGCGAGTTGACGGGACACATCAAAGCAGTACTAGTACTAGTCCATACTATGTCCTTTCTGGTTAATATGGCTTAATTTGAAACGCGAAAAATACATTGGCGGTCAACGTATGTAACAATACGCTCTTTACGGTCACTATATATAGTTTTGCGGTGATTATATGATCACTAGCTCATCGTAGAGCACCGTATTGCACCCTACTGACCGACCACATAGTCGACGTGGCACTTTGTTGATTGGTTAAATTGTCACCTGGTTTCTAGGTCCCACCTGTCAGTTGGCAGAGCAAAGAAATCGGTTAAACAAAACTTTACGCAGGCGCAACAGGAGTCCAACCCTTGTGCGCAAACCACCCTGGCTGTGTATGTGAGTGCATGCACGTGTACTCCCATGGTCTTCCAACAAAGAGTGTACATCGGCTAAAAAACAAAGAGTGTACATCTACACTTCCAATGCATTTAGACTTTAGGGCCTCTTTGATTCGTAGGATTTCCAAAACACAGGAATAGGAAAAATATGGGATTAGAGTGGAATGTCGTCTTGAATCCTACATGAGTGTACGAGTGTTTGATTGTGCATAGAAAAAACACAAGATTCTTTCAAAGAGGTTTGAGTGGATGGGATGTTTCCTATGAAATCTAGTGCAAATGAATCCTATGGAAAAATTCCTATGGTTTACAATCCTACGAATCAAATAACCAAGATAGGAAAAATTCATAAGGATTAGAATCCTCCAAAATTCCTTTGAGAATCCTTTGAATCGAAGAAGCCCTTAATCTAAATCGATATTGATTGACTAATGCACCAACTTGTGCTCTAGCTATAGGCTACATGTCTATCCTTAATTACAGCATGCAACAACCTTCATTTAATCTTCTTCTCTCAATGGTCGCATGCACACATAAGTCTGCTACTTTTGGGCGTTACTTATGCCCTGGTCAATGTGTAAATCTCTAAGTGTAAAGTCTTTCACGGATGTAGGGAGTAGGTTGAGCACTTGAGCGTGAGCGTGTGTGTTGCGTCGTGTGCTGTGTGCCGCATGGGTGCGTGAGTGTTGCGTGTGTCCATGTGTACGTGTGAGTGTTGCATGTTGCATGCATGCATGCATGAGGCTTTTACTCCCTCCCATTGACATGTTCATATTTCAACCTTCCTCTGTCCCCTCCATATGGTGATACTCCCTCTGTCCCCAAATACGGAGTAAAAGCCTCCCTCTGTTCCCAAATACAGAGTATTTGTCTTTCTAGATATTTCAACAAGTGACTACGTACGGAGCAAAATGAGTGAATCTACACTCTAAAAGATGTCTACATACATCCATATATTGTATTCCATTTGAATGTCTAAAAGGACTATATTTTGGAACGGAGGGAGTAGCAAATAAACATTAAGTTCTCTTGTTTTTCCCTCCTTGGTCACAGTGCACAACCAAAGATGACTTATTCACCTGGATGGAGGGAGTAGATGGTCAAAGTTTGACATAAAATTAATGCATTGGTAAACATAATTTTTTGAGGAAAACGAGTGCATTAGTTGAGTGTTTTTGCAAACTACAAAAATTATTCCACCACTCATCATCTACCATGGTTGATGAGATTTTTCAATTAAGCCCTATAAACCAAAAAGTAGGTAGTACTAGTACTTCTACATTATTGGCGTCGGGTGCCTTGGCCAATGTTTCATCTTGTTGGACAGGATGAGCATACAGACAAAGGGATACTATAGATAGGAAGTCTTCGCATTCCATTATTCCCCACCTCGGTCAGAGAGAACTACTCAACTAGTCTTCACAGTGAAGTGACAATACACGCTGCAGTAGATGGGACACTTAATTAATAAGCCGAACCAACGTGTTGGTGTTACTAAATCAGCCTTACCCAGTACTGCCATCATGTTTGCCAGTGGAGCATGCTTCCGCAAATATGCCTACGCACCTCTCTCCTCCATTAACTGACATATGGGTCCTCTTGAGGTAGACCCACATGTCATCGGCGTAACTATTTACACTCCAAAGGACGGTCTATCCTGGTAGTAGTACTAGTAGAATTGATATTTAATGCACTTTCTTCCCCTTCTTCCTCCTCTCTTCCCCATCACTGGCCGCACACCATTTCCCCCCACTCACTGCTCGCCCGCCCACGCCATCTTCCTTGGTAGCTCGCGTGTACCGTATCCCCTCGCTCACTGCTCGGCCACACACGCCATCTTCTTCGCTCGCCCACCCAAATCCACTTCCCCGTTGGCTCGCAGGCACAAAAAAACCCAATCACTCAGCGCCCTAAAAAACCATATGGCAGAACTAACTGACACGTAGAGCCGTGATTGGAATCCCCTCCCCGATGTTCTCTTGGAGAAGATCTGTAATCGTATGGACCCGCTCAACACCGTCCGTCTGGCCGCATGCTCGGTGTCTTTGTACCGTATACTCGTCTGCAACTGGCCAGCTCTTTTCAAGACACCCTGCTTGCTGATGCCTGATCCTCGCAGGTGGCCCAGACACCGACTTGACGATCCTACGGAGGTTGTCGTGGTGCCCCTCGACATGCTACCACTACCCGTCCACCTATCCTTCATGCGCAACCACTACTGGGTGGGCATGAAGGCCAACTAGATCGTCCTCATCCACCAATCTGGTAGTCCATGGCATCTCATGGATATCTACACCCAGCGAGAGATCACCCTTCCATCGTTGGATACCACCGCCATCAAGCCTCGCAGCCCACCGTACACTCCTGCCTACTACGCACGAGACACATCGAGCTTTTGGCTTGACCTCTGTTTGCTGAAAGTGTAATCTGCGAAGTGCCCACACCATCAGAAGACTACATGGATTGCAAGCTTATTGCCTTGTTCAACATGGGATTAGTCTATCTGGAATCTGGTCGCCATACATGGTTATGGCTCATCTCAATCCTGTTGAGGCAACATTTTAGTCTGATGCTATAGTGCACAATGGCATCGTTTACACGGTCGACGCACAGATTGGCTGTCAATACTGGTGGAATTTATCGACGTGTAATTTTTCCATCTCATCTCATCTTTACCTTATGAATACGACTGCCTATTCATTGTTACAAATTTAGAATAGATAGTATGTCTATAACCACATCATTGCTATATTTTCCTCTCATTTCCTAGATTTTTATGACCACACATGTTATTATTAGAGTTGATATGATAACAATTGGCATATAATGGTTGTTAGAATAGATATTATGAGCATAACCTCATGATTGCTATATTTTACTATCATTTAGAAGATTTTTATAACAACGCATGTTATTGCTTAGAGTTGATATGAGAACAGTAGTAAGTGCTATGGTAGAATATGAGTAGGCCCTGTCATAGCTGTTTTCCTCTTATTGTTACATGATGTTTAAACCATGACATATTGCTTGAATATGAAACCCATTGGCTTTTTTTTTCACTTGGGGTATGATTATGACCACCGACCACGGCACTGCAATTCTCTGTCTATGATATGTGTCACTGTTATAATAATCTTAATTCCACACATACTCTGAACATGATTGTTTATTTTTGTCCTTTTGGTCTCCAATTTGAATTATTGCAGCACGCGCAAATGCGCTGGCCTTCATGATTCCAGGACCTGGAATCATACCAGCCGATGGGTGGTGGTTTATCGCTCGTTGAGCTGACGGCGATCATTTGATGCTCATTCGCACATACCAAATTGACCAAACCATTACATCAAACCACATGCAGTAAAATGCCTGGGGCGTTTGTGCGTACTTGTTGGTGAAAGTGTTGTCCAATGGGAATTATATTTTGTATTACTCATGTAGCCTACAAAGTCTGTCGCACAGCCTTGTAACTTCATATACTCCATTTCTAAATTTGTACTAGTCCCCTATACTGTATATTGCACTACTCGTACTACTACCTCCCTCCTGGTTTATTGGTCCCCTTCATAATTTGTGTCAAATTTGGACCATAAATTTCACTAACTAAATGTTAATGCATGTCACAAAAAATTATATCGTTTTATTCGTATTTGAACATAGTTTCCAATGGAATAACTTTCAGTGACATGCATTGACATTTTGTTAGTTAAACCTATGGTTAAAATGTGACACTAAATATGACTAGTAAGTAGTACAGTAGTAGTACTAGTATACGTCGGTCAAATTATTCATCATGTCCTCACATTGAATTGACGTGACAACATGTTGCGCGTGAGGTGACACAAGAATCCCGGCGGCGTGTTTGGATATTATGTACTTAAGATTTGGAGTACTACCACTTATCTGTCGAAATCTTTCATCATCCACTTAAAATAGTCGATTGATCATACATTGAGTACCATATAACTCGAATTAACCGATGCAACTCCAAGAAGGACTGGCCGGTGCTACCGGCTGGCATCAAGTTCAATTCCACGGATCAGGAGCTGATCGAGCACCTTGAGGCCAAAGTGAGTGCTAGCAGCGCGAGATGTCACCCTCTCATCGATTTGTTCTTACCAACCATCGACAACGAGCACGACATATGCTACACCCATCCTGTGAAACTTCTAGGTAAGACACCGATCGGGCGTCTACTTGCACAAACATATTCCTTTGTTTATAGCTCTATTTTTCTTTTTGGACGCAGACCTAGTGAAGCAATTACAATTTAACAGTTAACAAAAAGTGAAACAAGTGACTGCAACATGCCAAAGATGTTATGAAAGTGCCAACTATGTACACTAAAACCTGTATTCGACAATACTACAGGTATCACATTGACTGGCCTAAGCAAGCATTTCTTCTAGCGCAATTCCAGGGCATTCAAAAGGGGCACGTGGACGCGTCGCAAGATATAGTCAGAGTGCGCCATGCACACAATGTGGCACAAGACCGACAATACCTTGTCAGTGATGGTCAACGGCCGGCAGACGGGCAGCAAAAAGGTTCTGGTGCTGCACACCAACAAGAACTTTGACCAGCAGAGGATCAACTGGGTGATGCACCAGTACCACGTCGGGGACCTGGAGCAAGAGAAAGAGTGGGAGCTAGTCCTCTGTAAGATTTTCTACCAGACGAACACTAGGTCCAGGACTAAAAAGATTATAAGTTAGTTTGGTATTGGTACTTGTACTACCTTGTCGTCTGCAAGTTGTATTGTTGTTAATGATCTTTCGGTATGAACTTGGCATTTGCTTCCAACCATCATGCTGAGGGTCGATGTGGATATAAAGCTGAATCATTTGTTTTGAAACGAATTTTCAGGCACCTGATTTTTATTTGATGGGTAGCATAAGCACCTGCCGTTCGAATTCCCAGTTCTCCAAATTTTTCGAAACAAGTGCATGCACTTATTATCATGATGAAAGAACAATATACCTGCTGGATCCCAGTTATTAGTCTGTACTTGTAGAATTCTCTCGTTTATTGAGCAGGTATATTGTTTTTTCGGGTCGAGCAAGTGTCAACTGGGTTGTAGACTGTCCAGGCTTGGTTTTATTTTTAACAGGCCCAACCCATGATGACAACGGGGCACAAAGATCCAGTAGGTATCTACTGGCCTCTGGCCCGCCAGCGTTAGTTATATTTTGTCTTACAACATCCGCAGGAAGTTTTTTTACTGAATCAAACGCACAGCCCAGTTCTATTTTCCTCTTGAAACGCCATGTCCTACTTCCATTTTCTAATCTCCACCTATAGTTTTACTAGTTCATATACACGTATCATTATATTGAAAATACATAAAGTTCCCTTTTCATATTTACATCCTCACTTTTGTTGTTTTTTCCCTCCGAGCGCTGATTTTTTACCATTGGTTTTCCCTTAAACCAACTCAATTGTCCCTCATCTTATTTGCTCACAAAACAAAATGATTTTTTTGGCAAATCAATAAGTTCTTAAAAATGCTTATCATTTCGGGATTACAACAGTTCAGACTCCACCGAAAATGCAAAATAAGGTTGAACTTTTTGACCGTGGTCCTGGGCAGAAAATGGGCGGTAATAAATAACTTCAGAATTAGCAAATGGGCTCTATGTTGTATGCCACAGATTTGGAGGCTGACTTGTGGGCCTACTAAGTTCGAGCGTACACAAGGTTTGTTAAAAAAGAAACTTAGTCAACAATCGACTCTATCAGCGTCAGACCATTAGATGTCAATCTAACGACAATCATGCTTCTTCAGTCCCTGATCTTCCTGCTTCAGCCCACAAACCAGTGTTGGTGGAACCGCCTGCTCCCGCCTCCCGTGGCCGGCTGTGTTGCCGGGCAGGCCTCACGGCCCCCCATACTCGCATCCTTGGCCTGGCAATCCCTCTACCCACCCACACCTCCTGTTATTTTCTAGCGATGGTAGCCGAACCAGTCAATCATCGTACTCCCCACCGCATGGGCAGCCACTGTCGTGTCTTCCCCGGCTCCATGTCGTTCCCTTTGTAGGCCTCACCGTCATCCACCGCCTTGGTGCTCTCGGTGTGGCGTGGTCAACGAACGACATCTATCGGAAGTGGACTATACGTGGAGAGGCTGACAGCTGGGTCCATGACCGCACACAAGGAAATGCCTCCTTATTATGCTCAAAATAATGATTCCTCCACCTGACATCTGGGACCCACCGGAAGGGCCTCTGTATTTCGCGAAAAAATGTTCCCGCCACTAACAGCTCGGACCCACCAGCTATATCTTCGCATACAAGGAAGTGCTTCCTTATTACGCACAAAAAATGAATACCCCCTGCTAGCTGGGACCCACCATATGGGAGGATGACTTGTGGGCCTACTAAGTTGACGCGGACGGAGGGCTTTGTCGACTTAGTCAATATGAATGATTCTAGCTCTAGTGACCGTACGATGTCCATCCAACAACCGTAGTGCTTCTTCAACCTCTGGTCTTCTTGCTCCAGCCGCCCAAAGCAGCGCCGGTCGTGCCGCCTGCTCCTACCTCTCGTGGCCGGCTGTGCTGCCGCGGAGGCCTCACCGCCCCCTACTACTCCCACCGCTGGCCAGGCCATCCCTCTACTCACCCACACCCTCTGTTATTCCACGGCGACGGCAGCCTCACACCGCAGCATAACCAGTGAATCCTCGTACTCCTCTCCACGTGGGCTTCCACTCTCGCGTCTTCCCCAGCTCCCCGTCTTCCCCTTCCTAGGCCTCGCCGTCATCCACCGCCCTGGTGCTCCCGGCACAGCATGGTCAACGTGGTCAAGGAACAACTTCCATCGGAAGAGTACTGTACATGGAGAGGCTGCCAACTGGGTCCACGACCGCAGCGAGGAAGTGCCTCCTTATTACGCGCAAAATAATGATTCCTCCACCTGACAGCAGGGACCCACTGGATGGGCCACCGTATTTCACGAAAAAAATGTTTCCCCTGATTGCTGGGACCCACCAGCCACATCTTCGCACGCAAGGAAGTGTCTGACAGTCGGGACCCACCTGGTTGAAGCGTACGTAGCGTTGTCATTCTGATGGCGAACGTGTACGTACATACTGGTCGATCGGTCTCTCTGGAAGTATGAACCGTGGCCGAGTAAGTAGCGGCACGTGTCATTGTAGAGCAGCCGACATAGCAGTTCATGCAGTCCCGTCTAAGTCCTGTACACGTACGTACAACCACATGATAAAAAATACAGACACGTACGTACATACGGGCGGGGTCTCGAGCGCGTACTCGAGCATATATATACGGATGGCCAGGGCTTGTGTACATGGAGAGGCAACGGACGACAGCAACGGCATCATGTTCATCGGGCAGCGAACCGACTGGGTCGGAACGGAGAAACAACGTCGTGTTCATCGGGTGGCAACGGAATACGTCGTGTTCATTAGGAGTCAACCGGCTTGGACGGAATAGCCGGTCGAAACAAGGCCTGGCGTACCGCAGAACAAAGGAAACGACCTTGTGTTCGATCGGCCACGATTGAAACGAGATCCTGTTCATCGGGAGGGGTCTGGCGTACCGCAAAATGGAGGAAACGGACTTCTCTTGGACCTCCTATGGTCGAAACGGAGTCCTGTTGATCGGGAGGGGTGTGGCGTACCGCAAAACGAAGGAAACAGGCTTGTGTTGGAGCTCTACGGTCTAAACGGGGGTCCTGTTCATCGGGAGGGGTGTGCGTACCGCAAAACGAGACTCCATGGGATATTGTTCATCTCCACCGTCGACCTCCTCCAGCCTCCATGGGCTACTATTCATCCACCGTCGACCTCCTCTAGCCTCCACCGGCGACTGTTCATCCACGGGCTACTGTTCATCCAACCTCTACCGCTCCTTCACCGGCTACAGTTCAACTAGCCCTCTCCACGGGGTCCTGTTCAACCACCCTCCACGGGCTACTGTTCATCCAACCCTCCACCGGCTACTGGTCAACCAGCCCTCCACCGGGTCCTGTTCATCCAACCCTCCACGGGGTCCTGTTCATCCACCCCCAACCGGCTCGATCAGGGTCCTGTTCATCCAGCGGCAACGACCTCTACTACCACGGGGTCCTATTCATCCAATCCCCCACCTGGAACTGTTCATCCAAACCCCCCAACAACGCTCACTGCTCATCTAGAGGCAGCATCGATCAGCTTCATTTAGCAACAGTGTGGCAAAGGAATCGCTCGATCGGGTTCAGTTATGTCAAGGGAAATGACACCTATGGGATCACTGGGGTCCCTTTTTGCTACGGTTGGCGGGTGCGGGGTTGTGCAAAGAGCGGGTATAGAAGCTAGCACGAGGATCATTTACCTAGGTTCGGGCCGCAAGGATGCGTAGTACCCTAGTCCTGCTTTGGTGTATATTTGAGTGTTCTTGAGCTCTTGAACTAGCTACGATGCGTGCGTCGTCCAAAAGGTCTGAATCCTCTCTTAGTGCGCCGCGGGCCTCCTTTTATAGTCAAAAGGGGCTGCCACAGTGGCACATAGGAGGTGGAAAGGTATACAGCGTACAAGCTTATCGCCTGTCATCACAGGACAAAGTGCATTCAATGCACTACTTAGGTGTCCACTTGCTTTATCGGGGGCGGTAACGAGGCACGTCCCATCCGTCGCCGCTCCGCCTTACTCCGACACGCGTCCAGGCCAACAAGGCATGCAGCACCACACAAGCTAGCAGGCTACCGAGTTGGCGTGGTGGTAGGGTATCTACGAATATATGCATGTCGCCACGCTGGTGCTTGGCTGGTTGGATTAGTATCCACGTACTGCCACGTGGGTACTTGCTTCAGTTGGTAGGTTGGCCGCTGAGCTGGGGCAGCGATAGGGCAGCAAGGTCTTGCCACGATCCCGCGTATATTCCCGGCAAGGGTCTTTTTGGGGTCTTGTGAACGCCCCCAGCAAGAGTCTTGCCGGGGCCTTGTGAGCGTCTTTGGCAGGGAGCCTTGCCGGGCCTCGTGGTCATCCTCGGCAAGGAGTCTTGTGATTGTCTTGTCTTCTGGTCATCATCTAGTCTTCTGGACTCTCTGTCTTTACAAAGATTGGCATGCCACCATGGAGGTGCCTCCCGAGCCTCGGTTCCAAAGTGGTCGATGGCTTTGGAACCCTTGGGCTATTTGGTGGTGGCTCTACTGGTGTCGGGCAAGTTGCCCCGGCAAGGGCCTTGCCGGGGGAGTCCACCTCGCCCTCCTGCACTTCGTGTTTCTAGCTTGGCGTTGTTATGGTTGTCTGGTGGCTTTGCTTCCTTCCTCTGCCCCGCTAGGTGTGGCCGCATGCGCGGCTCCAACTGCCCGCGCACAAGTAAAGGGGTACAAAATAGGACCCCTCCTTTTGTGCACCGATAGGAGCCCCCGGGCTTGGGCCATACATAAGAGCGACGCGTTGTTGGGCTAGGCCCAAAACAGTGCGCGGGCATGTGGGGCCGAGTTTTACTGCTGTAACTCCCTCGCCTGTCGCACTTCCCCACGACCCGTGTTGAATGCGTGATGTGGGGGTCATGCGTGGGCGGTTGCTTCCCTCATGCGTCACATCTCTGTAAATGGTAAAGAGGCGGCCCACGCCTTCCCCAGAAAAGGGAGGAAAACACAGGGGCGCGACTCATTTACCAAGTGGACTCGGACCGCGGCCTTCAAGGCGCCCGCGCCCCATGGTCACGGGATGGAATGTAGTCGCTTCGGTCGTCCTCTTGATTCCGGTTCGCTTGCCACATGTCCCTCTTGCCTCGAGGAGGGTAGGTGGTGGACGCAGAGGGCACATGCCATAATGTGGAAGCGGGATAACTGGGTCATCGCTGATTGGAGCAGCGGATCGGTACTGATTCCCCGCGCCTCTTGGCGGCTAGATTGGTCGAGCGGGGCGGTTGTGCCTCGGCCCCGCCCCTTTATAAGAAAGAGGGGAGGGGGACGGTGTCCTTCGATCCTTTAGTTCTCATCTCCTCCGCCTCGACTCCTTCCTACCCTTCATCATGGCGGGAGGGCGTGCTGGTGCTCCGATGGCGGCGACGAGGGCCTTCGCTCGACAGCACGCCCTTCCTTCCCAAGAGCTCATGGCGGCGGAGCCGGCCGCGAGACGGAGAGGGAGGGGGCGAGGCCGAGGCCGTCGTGGCACTCGGGGAGGACGAGGACGGGGCGGCGCACCGGCTTCACCTCCGCCTGCGGCCCTTCCAATGGTGGTCCATGTCGGAGACCAGCCCCGCGAGTTTGACGACAGGCTGCATGGGCGAGTGTGCGGCCGTCTTCGTCTCCCCACTCCGTTTGCTCGGGATATGGATCTTGATCCGCCTCAGGCTTTGAGGCTGCAGATGAGGGGCTGCGGGAATGGCAGCATGCAGGTCGACGTCAACTTCCCAGCCCCACATGTTATGTATCTATGCCGTGGATGGAAGGCCTTCGCCCGTGCCCATAGCCTGTCAGAGGGGCTCGTCCTCCAATTTAAATTGATGGAGGGCGGCCTGCTCTCCATCAAGGTCTTCGGGCTCATGGGAACTCGCTTGAGGTGTTGTGCGGAGAGTTCCTCTGACGGCGAACCCTCCTCCTTGAGCGGGAGTGACGAGGAGGGCAGCGACAGCGACGACGAGGGTGTCCAGTGGGAGGGCGTCGACTCCGACTCCGAGATCGCGCCGTCCCCCTCCCTCGGCCCCGCGCCCTGCCGAGGGTCTTCCTTGTCAAGCTCTCCATCGGCGCGATCCCCGCCATTCTCTTTTTGCCTTCACCTGCCGCATCTAGGAGGAAAGGGGCAAGAACGGAGATCATGGGGAACCTATCTTTTTCCTTAAATTGTAGGCACTTGCCAAATCTTAATTTCTATATAATGCAATCTCTCGAGCCCATGCTTGTATCCAGTAACCTTTGTACTTGCATCATCATATTAATGAAAAAGTCTAGTCCTGTTGGTAACTCGTGCACGTGTACGTTCGTGCGGAGGCTAAATGCCTTCTTAGTGTAAATAAACGAGTCCTTCCGACAAGCCACCTTGCCGGCACCCCTTGTGCCTGCCGGAGAATCACATCTGCCAGGTTACAGACAAAGGGCCCAGCCCCCCGTCCACCTCTTTTTGAAAAGGGTCACCACGACCATTCTGACCGAAGCAGCGTTCGAGTCAAAAATAGGAGCCCCCGAGTCCTTAAAGACGAGTGGCGAAGTTTTCTAATGCATAAGTCACAGGTTACGAATACGAATGGGCAAGAGGTAAGCTTTATCTGTTTTGTTTGCCGGGGATCGCTGTGCCGGGCGGTCTTCTCAACCTCTTGCCGGAGCCGGGTCCTCGACGGGATCGCGCATCTTTGCCGTGCCTGGAAAGAAGTGAGGACAAAAGCACGAAACCTTGATGGTTCGCTAACATTTACTGGAATAAAAAAGTCGTACAGTACCCTGGACAAGCATGCATATATGTATATACACAAACATGGAAATCGATAGGAAACTATACATACTAAGGGATTCCTTTTCCCTGACTGTGCACAGGGTCTGCGCCTGGCTCCGTACATAGGGTTACATGCCTCGACGACAAGGCTAGTACAAAATGGGGGTTGCCAGGGCTCCCGGCAACTGCGCCTTAGCGGTAAAACTTGCGAATATGTTCGATATTCTAGGAGTTGCTCACCGGAATGCCATCTTCAGTCTCCAGGCAGACTGCACCAGGCCTGGTGACTCGTATTACCCAATAAGGGCCTTCCCACTTCGGCGTCAACTTGTTTGGATTCTTGGGGGATTGGATCCGCCGAAGAACAAGGTCGCCTTCCTCAAGGCTTCGGGCGTGAACCTTGCGGCTATGATAGCGGCGCAAGGCTTGCTGATATCGAGCGGCTCGCACAGCAGCCTAAAGACGATCTTCCTCAAGGAGCATCGCATCATCTTGGCGCAACTGCTCTTGCTCAAGCTCATCATAAGCGAGCACTTGAGGTGACCCGTATATGAGTTCAGTGCGGAGAAATGCTTCTGCCCCGTATACCAGGGCAAAGGGTGTCTAGCCAGTGGCTCGATTTGGTGTCGTCCTAATTAACCAAAGAACCGTTGGCAACTCATCAATCCAACGCCTTCCGCACTTGTGCAGCTTGAGGCCCCGCAGCACTTCCGCATTCGCCCTCTCAGCTTGGGCGTTACTTCTGGGATGGGCAACAGAAGCAAAACTGTCGGGGATATACCCCGCGGTATGACCCGGCTAGAGTTGTAAACCGGATGGGACCTGGTAAATCGGCGGATGGTAAACCGGCGGAGAGTTAAGACAAAGAGTCAAGAGAGATGGCTAAGAAAGACGGTAAACCGACGGGTGTTAAACCGACATAGTTAAGACAGATGGTAGCACCGGCAGATGTTAAGTCAATCATAAACCGGCAGACAATGTTAAACTGGCAGACAATGTTAAACCGGTAGACATTAAGAAGACCAGGAAGGGAAGTCAAAATAGTTTAAGTCTAAGTCCGAGATGGACTCTACATGTAACCCGCCCATTCAACATATATAAGGAGGGGTAGGGCTCCCCAAAGAGGGGAAGCTACAAGCAAGAAGAAACAATCTTAGGGCTAGACACAAAGAGGAGAGCCGGTTTACGGCGACTCCCTCATGATGATAATGAGACCTAGCCTCAAACAGCATGTAGGGTTGTTACCGGATGATGGTTCCCGGGGCCCGGAGCTGTCTAAATCCCTGTCTTGTGTTGCGTCTCTCGATTCCGATCAACCCCTCTCAAGCTACCACATAGATGCGTTGGCCTCGCGACTAAGTCCTGACACTAAGGACATCTGCCGTGACAATTCCACGACAGTTGGCGCCCACCGTGGGGCACGCACACGGTGCTGTTGAGTTCTTGAAGGGATCTCATCTAGGGTTTCGAGAAGTTCGCAAGTTTCTGGATAAGGAGGAGCCGGTTTGGAAATTCATCAGTTCAGTGGGTCCCTGTTACGGACGCACGAGTCAAGCAGCAGCGGTCACACACGTTTTGTCGGATCGTTTTCTGTCACAGGAGCAGTAGGAATTTTTCCGCAGATTAGAAAAAAATCCGGCGACTTATGTTCTAATTAGAATATGTAACACTGATCATATTGAAGCCAAAGCATGCAGAATAATTGGAAAACTATGCCTGCATATCAGTAGCATAAGGAGAGGAGTCAGGCAAGTCAATGCAAGTCTCTTAACAGGGGCACATATACGCCCAAGTCCCAAGCATGCATACTAGTACAGCCAAGCAGTGTACACAGGCATGTCTTCCAGGGCAAGTCAAATCAAAAGGGGGAAAAGGACAAACCGGATACATCCACTTAACGTGGCGATCAAAAATAAGAAAAAGAAGAGGATAGCTACTATACCGGTTTGGACACTTAATCGGACGAGAGTTGGTGAGCCAAGTCAATTACGACCCGGACTTTGTTACCATGACTGCGCATCGCTGGCCTGCTTCCGCCTGAACCGGCTCCGTTGGCAAGCGGCCACTCCGTCCTTGAGTCGGCCTCTGCTAGTATTCCCTCGGGTCTTTTTTAGTTCGCATATAAGATTTGATTGAAGTCAAGCCTTGTAAAGTTTAACCAACTTTATAAAAAAAGTATCAACATTCACAATCTGAAATCAATATTAATAGATGTGTCATGACTTAAAGTTTCATATTGTATAACTTTAGCATGGCAGATGTTGATATTTTTTCATATAAATACAGTCAAACTTTATAAAGTTTGACTTTAGAAAATTCTAATATGCAGAGTAAAAAGTACCGGAGAGAGTACCTGGCATGTAGGTTGTATCAACACGCTTTGGCAACTACCGCGCTGACCCGCCTCTCCCTCGGGTTCGACCACCAAATCACTACAGCCTCCAGCGATGACTCGCATTTGACGCCGCGACTCGCCCACTGGGACACCTCCGCGGTCTCGGCCTCGCAACACCTCTCAGCCCTCCGTTGGCTCGCTGGTATGCCTCGATCTGCAGACCCGACTCCCCCGCCGGGGCGTGCGCTGAGCCGCCGAGTCACCTCCGCCTTCAAAGCCGCTAAAGACTGCGCCAAACTGCCACCATGGGAGACGGGGCAACCCGTTTTTCCACCTAGCCGTTGTTTATGTGCTCTCAAACCGCCTTGCCGTGGATGTGCCGAGGCGTTTTCCTCATGCATTGCCGCCGCCGCAAATCACCTTTGTCGCCCGCAAAGTAGGATTCGAGCTGAGCTGCCGTTGCTCCGGATCACCGTGGTTTCATCAACGCGCTAATCGACCTCGTCAAATTGCCCGCCACAGTCAAACCATCTTTAAGCCGCCTCAACCGGCGTGGCCTTGAGCCGCCCAGTCCTTGAATATTTCCAAGGCGAATTCTTCTCGCCCTGAGCGCCTGTCGTCAAACCGCCTGGCCGCGTCTTAAGCCGAAGCCGCGCTGAATCGCCGTTGCGCTATCGTGATGTGTTACGCGCACATATCTGCGCCGGGTCTCCGGGCACTGGGCTTCCTTAGGCCGCCGCGCCTCCATAGCTGGACCACGCCGAGCCGTGTCTCTGTTTCGCCTCCTGCGCGTCGTCGGTCCCCCTAGGCCCTTTGCCGCCTCGTACCTGAGCCGCCGCGGCCTTGAGTCTGGACTCACGTCAAACCGGCCGGCCGCCTGACCCACTTTCGTCGTCTGTGCCTGCGGACGCCATCGTCGCGCATCGAGCCGCCGCCGTCGTAACACGCCATGACCTCGGCCTGCCGCCGCCTTAAACCGCCATCGTCTCCACAAGCCAGCCTCGTTGCTTTAAACTGGCGCCTCCGAGCTGCCACCTCCAAACCAACAGTTTTCCTTTACCATGGACCCGCCCGGTTCACCTGCGCCGTTGACTCGCCGGAGCGCCCTGGCTATTATGCTCCAACACCGGTTCATCTCTACCGTCCCCGCTGCTGTGAGCTACCACAATCATCACAGCTCCGCTCCAGGCCAATGCGGCTTCGCGCTGGAACGCTAACCTAACTCACCGAACCCCGTTTCATTCATCACCGCCGCCGGCTGGTGCCAACACTGCGGGCTTGCCTTCGCCGCCTGCGAGTTGTTTCCACAGCCGCTGTGGCCGCGACCCTGCTTCACCTCGTTGTAAGCCGTCCGAGCGCCATTGTGCTTTGACTCGCTGCCTCGTTTCTACTATCGCGCTTGAGTCGCCGTTGCTGGCCTCTCGCGTTATTGTGATCTCCGCCTCCGCTGTTCGCCTCCGCCCCGGTGGCCGCGCCGCTGCTAAGGCCACGACCTCGCTCCTCTATCACTGCCGCCTTGTTCCAGCCACCTTGCGCTGCTGTAAGACGCTTCCTCTGTTTTTTGTTGCTTGGGGGCTGCCAACCGTGCCACGAGTCCGTCGTTCAGTTTTCCCCGTTGCCGGGTTAGGCCGACCCTGTTGCCATGAGCCGCTGCCAATCTTAGGCCGACTCCTCACTCGGCTTTGCGCCAAACCGTCGGACGACATCGTCGTGGCCACAGACACTGTGCTGCCGCTTCAAAAGCTGCCTCCCCCTTGTTCTCTGTTACAAGTGTTGAGCGATGAATTTTTAGATGCATGTGACTGCAGTTCTTGTACATTGATTGCAGCAGTATATATGGCACCCATGTCATATCTAAATGCGTGCATTCGTGCTTATGCCCGTGGCTACGGCGTCAGATATTACCGCTTGTGGAGAACTAACACCAAGAGATAAAGATAAGTATTGATGCATGAGGACGTCTGGCTAAAGTGTTCGTCAAAGCTCAGCAAGATATAAGGGTTAAGAGCTGCGGCAGTATCTGGCAGAGTCCTCGAGGGGATTAATGCAAGTATCCTTTGCATGCATACGAGGATCAACTGTATTGAAAAGTTATCTGCGGATGCCCCTTTAGGAATCATCAGTCATCCGGATAAATCAGGTGATATTTCTCTAAGTATATTTTATTAGCATGTATTATTTTTGTCAAAGAACAATTACTTCGATCTGTGTATTTTTATATACAGGACAATCATTCACTACAAATATGATTTATACCATGGGTATGGAGCACGGGCTGAAAATAGTCCGCCGGATGAATGGATGCGCCCAAGCCGCCGCCCGTACGACCCGGTCTACATCAACTAGCCGGGACTGCGCCTGTGATTGACTCGCGCATCCGCACCGGTTTACAACGCCACGGACGACTCGCCCGTCCGCTCTCGCAGCTGGTTCACGCATCCGTGCCGGCTTACAACACGCAGGGCAACTTGCTCATTCGCACTGGCTTACAACGCCATGATCGGATCATCTGCCTGCTCCTACAGCCAACTTGGCCGTGATTGATTTCAGCTTCACTGTGGTGATGATCAACTCCATGGTGGATAATTACTGGCCTGGCATATCAGGTGAAATCCATCAAGTATATTTTTATATTATGTATTGCTTTCTTTAAAAGAGCAATTACTCCGGCTTGCAAAGTTTTCTAATGCAGGATCCTAAACCGCCCTATTGGTGCAAATTTAAAGGCCGTCAGAAAATTTCTGGCTTAAAAAGAAGGATTCTGGTTCAAAATCCGGTTGAAGAGTCATCTCTCTCCCACAAAAGCTTTGAAGCTCTCAATATCCGGTCTAAGAATTTCCGGTTCAAAAAGAATTCATCTCTCGCAAGTTCGAGTTCCAAAAAAAAGGTTGCCAAAGAGAACTTGTTGCCATGATGCGCAGTTCACACATGAGTATCCTGCCTTATTGGTTTATCATATTATTAGTCATTTGGGGGTTTCCTGTTCAAACATAGGTGTATTCACCAAAGAGAATATAGCGCTACTACCCTCTTGATTCGGCTATCAAGCCAATATTATCATAAGAGCACAGCTCTGGTTACTTTGGTAATCTGGCTATCAAGCCAATATTATCATAAGGGGACAAAGAGAGTCTGCTGAACAGCACAGCTCAAACATGGGTATCCCTTGAGCACAGCTCACAATATCACTTGGGGGCTATGTTCGAACCATAGTCACACCTCTTGATAGGCTTAAAGCCACCAGGGAAATCACTTGGGGGCTCTGGTCGTATCCGAACCACAGCTTATACCCTGTTGATCAGCATAAGGGCATCAGGGAAATCATTTGGGGGATTGGTCGTATTCGAACCATAGCTACACCTCTTGATAGGCATAAGGCCACCAGGGAAATCACTTGGGGGCTATGGGTTCGAACCATAGTTACACCTCTTGATCAGCATAAGGGCACCAGGGAAATCACTTGGGGGCTTGGTCGTATTTGAACCATAGCTACACCTCTTGATCGGCGCAATGCCATAATTATGACTACATGGGGGCTCTGGTCGTATCCGAACCATAGTTTAAACCCTCTTGATCATACATATACATCATCATATATTACATCATACATCATCATAGGATGTATCATATGTGAATGGATATACCGGCTTATCTGGCAGGAATCGGTTTGCAAACCAGGTTATACTTATTCAAATCTTTAATAGCCAACACGGCTGGATTTTTTTATTATGGTTATCAATAACCAATATTATGACTGAGGTTTTCAAAGTCTCTTTAGCGCAATCCTCGTCTTATTTTATCAATGGATATGATTTATTATACAATGGAAGGAATAGTCCTGAGTCGCTGCAGGCTTACGACCCGACACTTGGGAGCTACATTATTCAAGTTGGGATTGCATAAAATACACAAGTTTCATGTCGCTGCAAGCATGCACCATGACACTTGGGGGCTAATGCAAAATCATTGTTTGCTCACTTATTGGAGACCAGACTCATCACATCATAATGAGCCGGCCCTTGGGGGCTACCAATTGCTCCTGTCAACAATTCAAGGTACACAAATTTTCATCTATTATTGAAGGATCCACTGCTCAGTTGGTAAAGCACAAAGCTCTCAACCTTGTGGACGTGGGTTCAAGCCCCATGAGGGGGGTTACATTATATAATGTTATTCTCAATGAGCATATCTATAAAGTCCCTGCTCCTTATTGCATAATGACCCGGCCCTTGGGCGCTACACTGGTTGAAGTTTTTATGAGCATAAGGCAATTTGAAGTCCCAGGTTGCTGCAAGCATGACAACCCAGCACTTGGGGGCTACATATGTGGAATACTCAGTTTTGACTGGTGATTGAGATGAACAACCTGGATTTCTTCAAGCTTGTGACATTCATATTGAAGCAAGTCTTAAGTTGTTGCTATGCTACCTTCTTAAGACTTGGGGGCTACAAGTGATAGGCATATAAGAGGTATATTTTCAAGCTTGATGTTAACTACAATTATGACCTGGTGCCATCAATATTTGTAAACCGGTAATGATAAACTGACAAGTTCAAATCTTAAACCAGCACAGTTTTACATTCTCAAACCGGCAAGTTCTACATTCTTAAACCGGCTGCAGATCAGATGAGCATTTCAAGGGCCAATATTTTTGTTAAGCATTGGGAGCTGAAGTTAAAGGAGTTATTCTTCACAATATTTATCTATGACAAACCAATGTCAGCAAATTGATTATGAAGCTGGTCTATTGACTCGGATTTTCTAGAAGGAAATGACAAGGATTTAAAGATGCTCAGGATCAGTTTAACATGGATAAATCCAAATTAAACTAGGGGCTAATGTCGGGGATATACCCCGCGGTATGACCCGGCTAGAGTTGTAAACCGGCTGGGACCTGGTAGACCGGCAGATGGTAAACCGGCAGAGAGTTAAGACAGAGAGTCAAGACAGATGGCTAAGAAAGCGAGTAAACCGACGGGTGCTAAACCGGCAGAGTTAAGACAGATGGTAGCACCGACAGATGTTAAGTCAATCATAAACCGGCAGACAATGTTAAACCGGCAGACAATGTTAAACTGGCAGACAATGTTAAACCGGCAGACGTTAAGAAGCCCAGGAAGGGAAGTCAAAATAGTTTAAGTCTAAGTCCGAGATGGACTCTACATGTAACCGGCCCCTTCAACATATATAAGGAGGGGTAGGGCTCCCCAAAGAGGGGAAGCTACAAGCAAGAAGAAACAATCTTAGGGCTAGACACAAAGAGGAGAGCCGGTTTACAGCGACTCCCTCATGATGATAATGAGACCTAGCCTCAAACAACATGTAGGGTTGTTATCAGATGATGTTTCCCGGGGCCCGAAGCTGTATAAATCCATGTCTTGTGTTGCGTCTCTCGATTCCGATCAACCCCTCTCAAGCTACCACATAGATGTGTTGGCCTCTGGACTAAGTCCTGACACTAAGGACATCTGCCGTGACAATTCCATGAGAAAAACAGACCTAGTTGCCGAGGTCTTGAATGTACTGCATGAAGGTGCAGCTCATGAACTGCGTGCCGTTGTCGGTGATGACTCCGTTCGGCACCCCGAAACGGCAGAGTAGTCCCCTGAAGAACTTGATGGGTGACTGTGCTGTTACCTTTTTCACTGGCTCCACTTGCGGCCACTTTGTGAACTTGTCGATTGCGACGTACAAGTACTCAAAGCCCCCGGCAGCACGGGGAAAGGGGCCTAGTATGTTGAGCCCCTAGACCGAAAATGTCCAGGAAAGAGGGATTGTCTGAAGAGCTTGGGCAGGTTGATGAAGCTTCTTCGAATGGAACTAGCACGCTTCACACTTGGTTACTAGCGTAGTTGCATCCTGGAGGGCGATGTGCCAGAAGAAGCCTTGCCGGAACGCTTTGCCGGCAAGAACCCTTGACCCTATGTGGGAGCCACACATGCCTCCATGTATCTCTGCCAACATCCTCAATCCGTCCTCTCGAGGAATGCACTTCAATTTCACACTGTTCAGTCTTCTCCTATAGAGGGCATCATCCATGAACTGGTACATGCGGGACCGACGGGCTACTTTCTCCGCTTCTTCCTGATCCTCAGGGAGCTCTCTGGTTTGGAGGAAATGGATGGTGGGCTGCGCCCATGCCGGAGCCTGGGGCTCGACGGCAAGGACTAAAGGCTCATCTTCGGCCGTAAGGTTAGCTGCTCCTATGGCCAGGGCGTGAGGCCCCGCCGAGGGTTGCTGCCCTCCGAGAAGTTTGGGACTCCCGGCAATGTCCTTGCTGGCGGCTCATGGGAGCTCAGCGGGAAAGTACTTGCCGGTGCCTGCCTTCCTTCCTTTGTTCTGTCCTGCTGATGGTTCAACGGATGGTGAGTTAGCTGAAGCACAAAGGTACCTGGTTCCACAGGCAACTTGAGGGAAGCACGCTTTGACAGGTTGTCGGCAATGCTGTTCTCCGCTCAGGGAACATGCTCTGCTTGCAATCCTTCAAAGCATTCTTCCAACTTCCTCACTTCATCCACGTAGGCCTCCATCAACGGCCTCTGGTAGTCCTTGTTTACTTTCTTGACGACGAGTTGTCAATCACCTCTGACGATGAGCTTTCTGATTCCAAGGTCTGCCACGATCCTGAGACCGGAGAACAACCCCTCGTACTCCGCCGTGTTGTTCGTCGATTTTTCCCGAGGAAAGTGCATCTGGATTACGTACTTGATGCACTCTCTGGTGGGTGCGACGAGCAACACACTGGCACCAGCACCTTTGAGTGAGAAAGCTCCATCAAAGTACATAAACCACTCACTGCTTGTCTCCTTGATAATCCACTCATTGCTCCATCAAAGTCGCATCTGGGTTGTGCAAGATTCGTTGTAACGGGAGGCGCGTGACGACGGTGATTTCATGTGCTTGGAAATAGTGGCGCAGCTTTCTCAAGGCCATGAGGAGGCCGAAAAGTAACTTCTGCATACCAGAATATCATGACCTAGCCCCCTGCAAGAGGGAACTGACAAAATAGACTGGGTGCTGCACCATATTCTTCTTCTGTCCTACTTTGCTCATCTACTCAGACTCCACCTTGTCGGGCTCGGGTTTCGCCGGGGGTTCTATCTCGCCGGCATCAGACCCTACTGGGGATGGCCCCGGCATGCTACCCGATGGCTCCGCTGCTACTGCTGCCTCTTCCTCGAGTTCCCTTTGCGCCACCAGCACGGCACTAACCACTTGATTTGTTGCTGTCAAGTATAGCAGCAACGGCTCTTGCAGCTTGGGCGCGACTAGTATCGGCGTGGAGGAGAGATACCTCTTCAAATCTTGTAGTGCAGCTTCTGCCTCCGGAGTCCACTTTACTGAACCATCCTTTTTCAAACTTTGAAAAAGCGGAGGGCGCACTCAGCAGATTTGGAGATGAATCTACTCAGGGCGGCAACGCAGCCGGCAAGCCTACGGATGCCTTTGACTCGCTTTGGTGCCTCAATCTGCTCAATCGCCTTGATCTTGTTGGGATTTTCTTCATTCCGCACTGAGACACAAAGAACCCAAGAAGTTTGCCGGAAGGAACACCGAACATGCACTTCTCTGGGTTGAGCTTGAGGTTGATCTTACGAAGATTTGCAAATGTTTCTTCTAGGTCTTGTACGAGCGTGGCCCGGTCCTTGGTTTTGACCACTATATCATCCATATAGGATTCCATATTGCTATGTAGCTGGGGCTCAAAACCAATTTGGACCGCTCGGGCAAACGTCGAACCGGCGCTCTTCAACCCGAAAGGCATCCGTACAAAACAATACGTACCACATGGGGTGATGAACGCGGTCTTCTCTTCGTCTTCTTTCATCATGAAGATCTGGTGGTATCCTAAATAGGCGTCGAGGAATGATAGCAGGTCACACCCGGCAGTGGAGTCTACAATCTGGTCAATGTGTGGCAAAGGGAAAGGATCCTTCGGACATGCTTTATTGATATCTGTGTAATCAATACACAGCCTCCACTTCCCATTCTCCTTATGAACCACCATCGGATTAGCCAACACGGTGGGGTGGAGTACACCTCTAACTAGGCCTGCCGCCTCCAACTTCCTGATCTCTTCTACGATGAACTCTTGTCGCTCCAAAGCTTGCTTCCTGACCTTTTGCTTGACGAGCCACGCATGAGGACAAAAAGCAAGATGGTGCTCAATCACCTCCCTGGGAACGCCGGGGATGTCGGATGCTTGCCATGCAAACACATCGACATTCGCCCGCGGGAAGGGGAGGAGCACACTTACCTATTTTCTGTCAAGGGTGGAGCTTATAGTGAAAGCTCCGCCCGTGCCGTTCTCCTTGACGGACACCTTCTTAGTCTCTGGTGGTGCAGCTTTGGACTTCTTTCTCTTGCCGGTGGAGCTCTCTGGTATGTCCTCAACGGGAGCGCGGCACTCCGAAGAGGTGCGCTTGCCGGAGTGGGTGCAAGAGGTCTCGTCAGAAGAGGTCTTGCCGGAAGGGGTTTTGCCGACCTTCTTCTTCCCTGGAGCTTCAACGGCAGGGGCAAGTGTCTTTGCAGCAGTTGCTGCAACTACCTCTCGGTAAAGTTGATCGGCGCAGATGAGCATGTCTTTCTTCTTGGAAGGGACAGTGATGATGCTCAGCGGCCCTGGCATCTTTAACATGTTGTAGGCGTAGTGGGACGCCGCCATGAACTTGGCCAGCACTGGGCGGCCAATGATCCCATTGTATGGCAAGGGGATCTCGGCGACATCGAAGGTGATCTTCTCCATCCTATAGCTCAGCTCGCCTCCAAACATAACGGACAGTGTGATTTTACCTTTAGGATGGCTCCTTCCCGGGTTGACCCCTTGAAACGTGCCCGTCTCTTCGAGGTCTCCATCAGGAATCTACAGCTTCTTGATCACAGCGGGCTAGATCAAATTCAGACCGGCCCCACCGGCGACCTTGTAGGATCAAAAGTATGTCTAGAGGGGGGGGGGGTGATTAGACTACTTGACCAAATAAAAATCTAGCATTTTCCCAATTTTAGTTCTTGGCAGATTTTAGCTATCTTAGCACAAGTCAAGCAATCTCCACACAATTCAAGCAAGCATGCAAAAGAGTATATGAGTAGCAGAAAGTAAAACATGCAACTTGCAAGAATGTAAAGGGAAGGGTTTGGAGGATTCAAACACAATTGGAGACACGGATGTTTTTGTCGTGGTTCCGATAGGTGGTGCTATCGTACATCCACGTTGATGGAGACTTCAACCCACGGAGGGTAACGGTTGCGCGAGTCCACGGAGGGCTCCACCGACGAAGGGTCCACGAAGAAGCAACCTTGTCCATTCCATCATGGCCGTCGCCCACGAAGGACTTGCCTCTCTAGTGGTAGATCTTCACGAAGTAGGCGATCTCCTTGCCCTTACAAATTCCTTGGTTCAACTCCACAATCTTGTCAGAGGCTCCCAAGTGACACCTAGCCAATCTAGGAGACACCACTCTCCAGGAAGTAACAAATGGTGTGTTGATGATGAACTCCTTGCTCTTGTGCTTCAAATGATAGTCTCCCCAACACTCAACTCTCTCTCACAGGATTTGGATTTGGTGGAAAGAAGATTTGAGTGGAAAGCAACTTGGGGAAGGCTAGAGATCAAGATTCATATGGTTGGAATGGAATATCTTGACCTCAACACAAGTGTAGGTGGTTCTCTCTCTCAGAAAATGTGTATTGGAAGTGTAGGTATGTTCTGATGGCTCTCTCCACGAATGAAGAGTGGGTGGAGGGGTATATATAGCCTCCACACAAAATCTAACTGTTACACACAATTTGCCAAACTCGGTGGGACCGAATGGTTAAACTCGGTCGGACCGATTCAACAAACCTAGTGACCGTTAGGATTTTTGGTGGGACTGAAATGCAACTCGGTAGGACTGATATGGTTAGGGTTAGGGCATAACGTAATCTTGGTGTGACCGATTACACAAACTCGGTGGGACCGATTTTGGTAATAAGCTAACCAGAGAGTTGGTCAGGTAAACTCAGTGGGACCGATTCGCTCATCTCGGTGAGACTGAAATGTTACAAAAGGGAAACAGAGAGTTTACATTGCAATCTCGGTGGGACCTATCGCTCATCTCGGTAAGACCGAAACGTTACGAAGGGAGATAGAGAGATTATAATCCCATCTCGGTGAGACCGAGATCCCTATTGGTGAGAGCGATTTGCCTAGGGTTTGTGGCAGTGGCTATGACATTTGAAACTCGGTGGCGCCGGATAGAACGAATCGGTGGGGCCGAGTTTGACTTTTGGTTTAGGTCATATGTGGATGTGGGAAGGTAGTTGAGGATTTTGGAGCATATCACTAAGCATTTTGAGCAAGCAAGCCATTAAGCAACACCTCATCCCTCCTTGATAGTATTGGCTCTTCCTATAGACCCAATGTGATCTTGGATCACTAAAATATAAACTGTAGAGTCCTGAGCTTCAAGCTTGAGCCAAACTTTTTGTCCTTAGAATTTTGAGGGATCCACTTTCCTCATCCATGCCATGCCATTCATTGAGCTTTTCCTGAAATATTAATCTTGGAATAATGTTAGCTCAATGAGCTATATGTTGTTAGGAATTACCAAAACCACCCAGGGATAGTTGCACTTTCAATCTCCCCCTTTTTGGTAATTGATGACAACATATAGATCAAAGCTTCGACAAATGATAATAAGAGTGAACGATATTGTCGCTTTGAGAAGTATGTGAAAAGCAAGAGCTCCCCCTAAATTTATGCACATCTTAAGATTTGCTTTGGACTGCAAATGCACAATGAGTTAGGATCATGGGTTACTCTTCCATATCACATACATCTTGGTGGAGCGCTCAAAATAATAAAGATTGAATACATGCACTCATCACCAAGCAAAGTGAATGATCATATAAGGATAAGTAAGATAATATCATCTAACAAGCATAAGTGTAGCTTATGATCAACCACATGATCATCAATGTCTCACAGATAATTGCATATTATCTCAAGCAATCAAAAGACAAACAAAGTTCAACCACCAAAGCAAGAGAGAATAAAAAGCAACGCTCTCTCTCGAAGCCTATGATCTATACATGTTTCTCCCCTTTGGCAACAAGTTACCAAAAAGTTCATAGAAAATGCATAGCACTAAAACGTCTCTCAAGCTTGGTCTTCAGGTGGTGGCGTAGAGATGGCTCCTTGGACGAAGACTTCAGTTGATGTGGACGGAGCTGAAGGGGTAGGTGCGAAACTATCATGTACACCTGGATAGTGATCCTCATTCTCCTTGATGTAGTCCCAGTCGACCCATCTCATGTCACACACTATGGGCTTCTTGTCAAGCAACACTGTCTCATAGAAATCCTGCTGTTCCTTTGTGTGGAACCTATAATCAACAGCAGTCCTTCTCCTGGTGGCATATGGATCTGACTCTCTCCATAGCCTCAACCCTAAGTCTCTCCTGATCTTCATGTTCTCAGCCACAGGATGAGCATCATTGTGGTCCGGAATTTTGGGTTTGAACTTCCCCAGGACTTGTCCTTCATCATCTTCATCAACAGCAACTTCAGGCACTGGGGCCTTGTTCTTCTCAGCAGCTGGTATACTCCTGGTATTCCTCTTAGGTGCACTCTTGGGCTTGGAGGCTGCTTTGGGTGATTCTTTGGGCTTTGATGTTGCAGCCCCTGACTTTATAGCATCACCCATCAGCTTTTGTGCCTTGGGTGCTGGTGCAGCAACCTCTTCTTCCCTTCTGCAACAACCTCTTTGGGTTCAGATCCCAAAGGGACTTGAGTAGATGCTCTCGCCTTAGACAATGGAATTCTCTTTGCAGGAACCTTTTGCTTCATGCCTAGCTTGGTGGCAGCAGCAGTGCTATATTTCTTCTTAACCACTTTCTTCTTGGAAGTGGCCTCATCCTCAACTGCCACATAGTCTTCATCCTCAGATTCAGAGGTCTTCTTCTTTCTGGCCCTGGTGGCAGCTTTGGGTAAGTTGCTTGAGGTGCTCCTGCTACCATCATCTGAACTGCTAGAGGGACTAGTGCCCTCACTCAGGTGAACCTGCTCCTCTGACCTGTTCTGGCTGTCACTCTGATCAGACATATTGCAAACACTGACAGCAGACCCTGTGAATAGATATAGATGAGATAGAGTGGATGAGCATCACAAAATGCAGAGGTTTTTGCAAAAGAATGAGTCAAAAACTTAGTTTTAGTTTTCCACAGAAAGCATTTCGGATCAACCGATTTGTAAACTCGGTGATACCAAAGCAGCTGTTGGAACCTAAACTAGTGAACTCGGTCAGACCGAGTCACGGTTCGGTGTCACCGAGACTGCTAGGGTTTCACAAAGTCCTGAACTCGGTCACACCGATTTGCAATTCTCGGTCAGACCAAAAATTACACGTGCAATGGCCTGAGCCGAATCGGTGGTACCGAGTTCCACAACTCGGCGGGTCCGAGATGGTTTCGGCGAAAACCTAACCCTAAATTTTCAATTCATCTCTAATCTATGGAGTGTTTGACTGGATAAGATCATTTCAATCGTGGCAAGATTCATGGCAAACACAATGTGCTAGGAATCGGATTGAGGATAGCACAGTGATCAAGTTCATACCCTAGTTCGGCGATGAACTTGCTACGGCGGCAATGGCAGGAATGATTTCCATTGACGGCGGCGGAGACCAGCGGCAGGAGGCGGCTGGCAACAAGGAAGACGATCCGGAGACCCTGGAGGCAGAGTGGGCTAAGCGCGGGTCGAGGAGGTTCGAAAAGTTTTCCAAAATTTGACCCGTGGGTATATATAGCCCGACCCTGTCGGTGTGACCGAGTGGAACAACTCGGTGGCACCGAGATTCATAACTGTAATCAGTTACTGAAACTCGGTGTGACCGAAAGGTTCAAATCGGTTGCGCCGAGATTTAAAACCTAGATCGACTTAGTGATCTTGGTATGACCGAAATGGATGAATCGGTCAGACCGAAACGCACAAAGAAGTTTGGGAAGTTTAAGTCTATGACGAATCGGGGACTCCAAGTGCTCCTCACACAGAGTGGTTCGAATCTGACCTGATCAAATTTTGTGATGTAGCATGAACAGAGTTTGAGACGAGAAAAGCATAGATAGCTAGAGAGGGTTCTTAGGCATTCTTGTCCATCCACTTGGCAAAAGAAAAGAAAACCAATCAATCAAAACAACAAGTGGATGTCCTCGAATGAGTAAAATATGCAATCAACATGCTCACACAATAAAATGGCAATTGAAATATGTGGCAAAGCATGCACAACCAATTCTAGCATCTATCAAACAATTAGAGATGACTAGGTCATCTATATATGAGTATATTGACTTAGGAGTCAAATGAGAACATTTGATCATAGGTTATACTCATCGTTTAAGCACAAGTGGGGTTACCACTTTTACATAAAGCATTGTTGTGTTCACACCATTAGAGTTGCTTTAGCTCAATTCTTAGAGTAAAGCTCCCCCTAGATGTGAGATCCCCCCTAAGAGGGATGAACTAACCTTGGGTTTTGTCGATGATGACTTCATGTAGATGTTGAAGATGTGGATGCTCAATGTTGATGTAGATCATTTGAAGCTATCCATTGGAGTGAGTTGCACTTTCAATACCTACACGGGTTAGTCCCACAAGGAACAAACAAGGATATCCATAGACATAAAGTGATGCACACACAAGATGATGTATATGAAAGCTTTTAGGTTACCTTGTCCCTTGTCTTACCAACAAGAGGGTTTATGACTCCTTGAACTAGTGCAAGATGTGGAAGTTGATTGCACTTGTTCTTGCCAAGATGATAAGAGTGAAGTATGTTGGCGGAGTCACCCTCAAGAACTCTCTAGTTCTTCTTCTTCGGGATCCACACCATCTTGATGGGAATCCTCGGTGTTGTCGTTGTACTTGATGAAGTGGAACTTGAAGTAGTCTTGGGAACCCACTTGACCAAGGCCTTAGGAGCTTCTTCAAATGCATCAATTTCCTCTTGAAGCTTGTCCTTGCCTTTTTGCTTGTGGTCTTGTGGTGGAAGATCATCTTGAGCTTGTGTCCCTTTGAAAGAAAGAAGTATGATCATACTTCTCTTGTTGAGGAACAAACTTCGTCTTGGGGTATTGATCTTCTTCCCACTCAACTCCATTCGCATTGAACTTTCGTTCAAAACCAACACCTTAATTCTTCCGGTGCCTTCCTTGCTTGCGCACAATTTCCTCGAATTGCTTACTTCCAGCAAGGCTCTTGTAAACACCTTTCTCTATAATTCCCTTCAATAAGCTATTTTCTTGCTCAAGTGTAACTTGGATAAGAGAATCATTAGTGGAATCAAGAGAACTACTAGAAGCAACAATATTGGATTTACCATGATTATTGTTACTACTAGAGGAAGAATCTTTCTTGTTCTTGTTACTAGACTTGACTTGAGGCATGTAAGTGGATAAGAGTAAACGCTTGGCAATGTAAGAAGAACTTCTCCTACGAAGATCATCATTGATTGCTTTTAAGAACTCATGCTCTTGCTCAAGGTTGAGCTTTTCAAAGCGTAATTTCTCATGAGTCCTTAAAAGTTCTCGATGATCTCCTAAGATAGTTTCATGAGCTAACTTAAGAGTTTTTAGTTCTTTAGTTAGAGACTCAATCTTCTCCTTATCATTGGCATTCGTTTTATCTTGATTAGCATGATTAATTGACGTTTCGTCACATTATTCATCACTAGAGTTGTCGACAAGTAAATCATCATCACCTAACAAGTCATCTTCATCACTATTGAAATCAACATACTCGGGGTGTGATACCTTTGGGCCTTTAGCCATGAAGCATGTTCGAACTCCTTCATTTGGTGAGTCAAATATGTTGTAGGAGTTGGTTGTCACAAGTGCTAGACCGGCAACACCTTCATCTTGAGTATATTCAGAGTCGGAGTGATAGCTTCTCTCGGAGTGGTTGTCGGAGTCGGAGCCGGATACCCATTCACCAACATGAGCTTGATGTCTTCGTTTTGTGTAGCTCCTTGATGACTTGTCCTTTCTTTCTGAATCCTTGCTTCTCCGTGAGGGTCTTGGTTCATAACGATCATCTCTACTCCTTCTTTCTCTAGATGGTGATTCTTCTCTTCTACTTCTTCTCTTGGGAGAATCTTCTCTTCTCTTGTAGGGGGCCGTACACTCATTGGAATAGTGTCCGGGCCTTCCACAATTGTAGCAGTTTCGCTCTCGACTAGAAGATCTTTTGTCATTGTAGGACCTTGACTTGGAGCTTCTCTCTTTGCTTCTACTCTTGTAGAACTTGTTGAAGTTCTTCACCATTAAGCTCAATTCTTCATTGAAGGTTTGTTTCTCACTCGATGATGTGGGGGCTTCACATGAGGCTTTGTAAGCACCACTTGATTTGTTGTGAAGTTCCTCTTTATCCTTGAGTGACATCTCATGAGCAACAATTCTTCCGATGACTTCCGTTGGCTTGAGATCTTTGTAATTTGGCATCATTTGGATCAATGTGCACACGGTATCATATTTTCCATCCAAGGCTCTTAGGATCTTCTTGATGATGAATCTATCGGTTATCTCTTCACTCCCTAAGCCGACAATCTCATTTGTGATAAGATCAAGCCTACAGTACATTTCAGCAACACCTTCACCATCCCTCATTTTGAACTTGTCAAGTTGACTTTGAAGCACATCCAATTTGGATTCCTTGACGGAGTCGGTACCTTCATGCATATCAATCAAAGTATCCCAAATTTCCTTTGCATTCTCAAGACGGCTGATTTTGTTGAATTCTTCGGGGCACAATCCGTTGAAGAGGATATCACAAGCTTGAGCGTTGTATTGCAGCATTTTCAACTCTTCCGCGGTGGCTTCACGGTTCGGTTATTTCCTGTCAAAGAATTCACCTTGCAAGCCAATACACACAATAGCCCAAACGGCGGGGTTATGTCCAAGAATATGCATTTTCATCTTATGCTTCCAACTAGCAAAATTAGTGCCATCAAAGTAAGGACCTCTATGGTGATAATTTCCCTCGCTAGACGCCATACTCTCCTAGGTTGTGAAACCAAGGCTGTGACTGCCAAAAGCAATGGAAATCAAAGCAATGGAGACCGGAGCTCTGATACCACTTGTAGGATCGAAAGTATGTCTAGAGGGGGGTGATTAGACTACTTGACCAAATAAAAATCTAGCCTTTTCCCAATTTTAGTTCTTGGCAGATTTTAGCTATCTTAGCACAAGTCAAGCAATCTCTACACAATTCAAGCAAGCATGCAAAAGAGTATATGAGCAGCGGAAAGTAAAGCATGCAACTTGCAAGAATGTAAAGGGAAGGGTTTGGAGGATTCAAACGCAATTGGAGGCACGGATGTTTTTGTCGTGGTTCCGATAGGTGGTGCTATCGTACATCCACGTTGATGGAGACTTCAACCCACTGAGGGTAACGGTTGCACGAGTCCACGGAGGGCTCCACCCATGAAGGGTCCACGAAGAAGCAACCTTGTCTATTCCATCACCGTCGTCGCCCACGAAGGACTTGCCTCACTAGCGGTAGATCTTCACAAAGTAGGCGATCTCCTTGCCCTTACAAACTCCTTGGTTCAACTCCACAATCTTGTCGGAGGCTCCCAAGTGACACCTAGCTAATCTAGGAGACACCACTCTCCAAGAAGTAACAAATGGTGTGTTGATGGTGAACTCCTTGCTCTTGTGCTTCAAATGATAGTCTCCCCAACACTCAACTCTCTCTCATAGGATTTGGATTTGGTGGAAAGAAGATTTGAGTGGAAAGCAACTTGGGGAAGGCTAGAGACCAAGATTCATATGGTTGGAATGGAATATCTTGACCTCAACACAAGTGTAGGTGGTTCTCTCTCAGAAAATATGTATTGGAAGTGTAGGTATGTTCTGATGGCTCTCTCCACGAAAGAAGAGTGGGTGGAGGGGTATATATAGTCTCCACATAAAATCTAACCGTTACACACAATTTGCCAAACTCGGTGGGACCGAATGGTTAAACTCGGCCGAACCGATTCAGCAAACCTAGTGACCGTTAGGATTTTCGGTGGGACTGAAATGCAACTCGGTAGGACCGATATGGTTAGGGTTAGGGCATAACGTAATCTCGGTGTGACCGATTACACAAACTCGGTGGGACCGATTTTGGTAACAAGCTAACCAGAGAGTTGGCCAGGTAAACTCGGTGGGAATGATTCGCTCATCTCGGTGAGACCGAAATGTTACAAAAGGGAAACAGAGAGTTGACATTGCAATCTCGGTGGGACCGATCGCTCATCTCGGTAAGACCGAAACGTTATGAAGGGAAACAAAGAGATTACAATCCCATCTCGGTGAGACCGAGATCCCTATCGGTGAGACCGATTTTCCTAGGGTTTGTGGCAGTGGCTATGACATTTGAAACTCGGTGGTGCCGGATAGAAAGAATCGGTGGGGGCGAGTTTGACTTTTGGTTTAGGTCATATGTGGACGTGGGAAGGTAGTTGAGGATTTTGGAGCATATCACTAAGCATTTTGAGCAAGCAAGCCATTAAGCAACACCTCATCCCTCCTTGATAGTATTGGCTTTTCCTATAGACTCAATGTGATCTTGGATCACTAAAATATAAAATGTAGAGTCTTGAGCTTCAAGCTTGAGCCAAACTTTTTGTCCTTAGAATTTTGAGGGATCCACTTTCCTCATCCATGCCATGCCATTCATTGAGCTTTTCCTGAAATATTAATCTTGGAATAATGTTAGCTCAATGAGCTATATGTTTTTAGGAATTACCAAAACCACCCAGGGATAGTTGCACTTTCAAACCTGCAGTTTCGTCACCTTGAGGTTGCATATCGTTGGCGAGACCAACAACGGCAAACACCCGACCGTAGTTGTGCGATAAGGGCGATCCTCGGTGTCGAAAACGATGGGCGTGTGGGACCACTTCAGGGTCTTTTGGGCACCAAATGACGGCTCTGCTGCAGCGACCTCACACGCCCATTGCTTCAGCTGGCGGTGTGAGGTGTGCAACGAGGCGCCACCGCCAACGCACTTGGCCTCTGTAGCCTTCTGGAACTCGTGCTCGCCGGACTCATCGTCCTCGTCGTGATCGTCATCATCATCTTTCTTTTCGCGACCCCGAGCGGGCCTCTCTTGTCGGTTATCTTTGCCGCGGCGACCCCCTCGGCCGCCACGCTTCTTGCCAGATCCCTCAGCACCATCCTGACCTTTCTCCTAGTCTCTCCTTTCATATTCAGCCTTCTGCTTTTCGACAAGCAGCTCAACCTGTCGACAGTTCTGGAGGTCATGGCCCTTGGTGCGGTGGATCTTGCAATACTGCTTGTCGGAGCCTCCTGGCTTGCCGGCAGCCGCCAGGGCCAAGCAGGCGGCGCACCCGACAACCTCCTTGCTGGGGTCGTCAGCCTTGGCCTTTTTGGCGGCGCCGAGCTGCCAGATCCCTCAATGGCAAGCATAGTCTTGCCCTTGCGCTTCCTGTTGTGGCGCCGGCTCTTCTTTGTCGGAGCGGCGGAGTCTTTGTCTGTGGAGTCGGTTTCCGCACCGACATCCTCGCCGGGGTACTTCCTCCCCTCTTCAGCTCGAGCACATCTATCGGCCAGAACATAAAGTTCGGCCACATCCTTGACCTTGTTCATCGCCAACTCCTGGCGCATCTTGCGGTTGCGCACATTCTGATGGAATGCACTGATAAGTTTGGCGGGATGAACATCTGGGATGTTGTACTGCACTCGGCTGAACCTTTGTATGTACTTGCGCAGGTTTTCTCCTTCTTTCTGGGGGATGATGTGCAAATCGCTTGCTTGGCCATGAGCTTGGTGGCCTCCAGTGAAGGAGCCAACAAACTCATGACACAAATCCGACCAAGAAGAAATGGAATCCACTAGCAAGTGCATCAACCACGACATGATGTTGGGTTTGAGTGCCAATGGGAAGTAATTGGCAAGCACCTTGTCGTCGCGGGCTCCAGCAGCTTGCATCGCAATGGTGTAGATGCTGAGGAACTCCGATGGGTGGGTCTTGCTGTTGTACTTCTCGCCAACATCGGGCTTGAACGTGCGGTGGGAGGGCCACTGGAACTACCGCAAGTCTCGGGTAAAGGCTGGACAACCCACCTCGTAAGGCAGGTCGCCGAGGCCCCCCGGCAGCGAGTGGTCCGTAGTAGGCCCCGCACGCCGATCTGCCTAATGGTGCATCTCCTGTCGTCGTTCAATGGTAGTTCGAGTGTCTTCCTAGGCTCGTTCCCAAAGGACTTGACGTTGGTCACGGCGGGTTTGCGGGTCGGACGACGCGGTGGAAACGTTGTCATCGACGTCGGGTCGACAGGCCGGTGGCTGTTGTTGCGGTCGCGGCGGGGGAGAGTGCATCATGGTTGCAGAGTCTCTGACCCTGCCAACGCCAGCGCGCACCGGCTCGTTAGGACGCCGGTGCAAGGGTCCCGCTAGGAGCAGCTTGTCTTTGTTGGCGAAGCTGACAAGGCTTCGGATGGTGACTCTCCACTCGTCGAGCTTCTCCACGACGGGGGAAAGTCGAGGAGCAGCTGCACGCGCGCCAGTGCTTCTACTGGGGTAGGCGGCGGCGAGATCTGCGTAGACCGTGATGCGCTCTGACTTTTAAACAGGTTAAAAGGGGCTCTATCACGGTCTCACGGTCGCGCGCCGCCCGCACCAGCGTTTGAGCGCGCACGCCGGCCTTGTTCATCCTGCGAGTGGCGCATAGGACTCTTTCCGCGGCGGTGCCCAGGGGCTCCGGCATCACGGTGTTGCTCATCGCGTGTGGCCTGCGAAGGGCGCGACGCGGGTGCCATCTAGGGTGCCGTAGAGGTTGCTGCGCCGCCCGTAGGCAGCACAGCCCCGCCCCCGGACCCAGCGGCGCACGGCTCGTCGTCTCGGATTCAAACGACGCCGCTCGCCAGGCTCCGATCGCCAGAATGTCATGGACGCTCGCGGGCCACGTCCCCTACCCCATCCATGGGCACCCGGCCGTATGCCCGCGCTGGTGTGGACGGGCCGGCCCCGGACGAGCCAATTGCTGTGATCCCCTTTCTCTTGGGGGCCATTGTGATGATGAAGTCGGTGTGCTAACCTTCAAACCGGATTTTCAGAGCTGCGCGCCCCCTACCTGGCGCGCCAGAGATGTCGGGGGAAACGACACCTATGGGATCACTGGGGTCCCTTTTTGCTATGGTTGGCGGGCGCGGGGTTGTGCAAAGAGCGGGTCTAGAAGCTAGCACGAGGATCGTTTACCCAGGTTCGGGCCGCAAGGATGCATAATACCCTAGTCCTGCTTTGGTGTATATTTGAGTGTTCTTGAGCTCTTGAACTAGCTACGATGCATGCCTCATCCAAAAGGTCTGAATCCCCTCTCAGTGTGCCACGGGCCTCCTTTTATAGTCAAATGGGGCTGCCACGGTGGCACACATGAGGTGGAAATGTATACAGTGTACAAGCTTATCACTTGTCATCACAGGACAGAGTGCATTCAATGCACTACTTAGGTGTCCACTTGCCTTATCGGGGGCGGTAACGAGGCCCGTCCTGTCCCTCACCGCTCCGCCTTACTTCGACACGCGTCCAGGCCAACGAGGCATGTAGCACCACACAAGCTGGCAGACTCCTGAGTTGGCATGGTGGTAGGGTATCTACGAAGATCTGCATGCCGCCACGCTGGTGCTTGGCTGGTTGGATTAGTATCCACGTACTGCCACGTGGGTTTCTTTAGTTGGTGGGTTGGCCACTGAGTTGGGGCGGCGATGGGGCAACAAGGTCTTGCCGCGGTCCCGCTTATATTCCTGGCAAGGGTCCTGCCGGGGTCTTGTGAACGCCCCCGGCAAGAGTCTTAATGGGGTGTTGCGAGCGTCTTTGGGAGTGAGCCTTGCCGAGGCCTCGTGGGCATCCTCGTCAAGGAGTCTTGTGATTTTCTTATCTTCTGGTCATCATCTAGTCTTGTGGACTCTCTGTCTTCACAAAGATTTGCATGCTGCTACCTCTTGAGCACTGCGTTGGATTTCCCCGAAGAGGATAGGATGATGCAGCAAAGTAGCGTAAGTATTTCCCTCAGTTTTTGAGAACGAAGGTATCAATCCAGTAGGCGGCTACGTGCGAGTCCCTCGTACCTACACAAAAACAATAGCTCAATGCAACCAATGCGCTTAGGGGTTGTCAATCCCTTCACGGTCACTTACGAAAGTGAGATCTGATAGAGATGATAAATAATATTTTTTGTATTTTTGGTATAGAGATGCAAAGTAAAAAGTAAAAGCAAAGCAATAATAAAGTGTTGGAGATTGACATGATGAGAAAGAGACCCGGGGGCCATAGGTTTCACTAGTGGCTTCTCTCAAGAGCATAAGTATTCTACGGTGGGTGAACAAATTACTGTTGAGCAATTGACACAATTGAGCATAGTTATGAGAATATCTAGGTATGATCATGTATATAGGCATCACGTCCGAGACAAGTAGACCGACTCCTGCTTGCAACTACTATTACTCCACTCATCGACCGCTATCCAGCATGCATCTAGAGTATTAAGTTAAAAACAGAGTAACGCCTTAAGCAAGATGACATGATGTAGAGGGATAGTTTCATGCAGTATGATAAAAAAACCATCTTGTTATCCTCGATGACAACGATACAATACGTGCCTTGCTGCCCCTTCTGTCACTGGGAAAGGACACCGCAAGATCGAACCCAAAGCTAAGCACTTCTCCCATGGCAAGAACAACCAATCTAGTAGGCCAAACCAAACTGACAATTCGAGGAGACTTGCAAAGATAACCAATCATACATGAAAGAATTCAGAGAAGATTCAAATATTATTCATAGATAGACTTGATCATAAATCCACAATTAATCGGTCTCAACAAACACACCGCAAAAAGAAGATTACATCGAATAGATCTCCAAGAGAGAGGGGGAGAACATTGTATTGAGATCCAAAAAGAGAGAAGAAGCCATCTAGCTACTAACTATGGACCCATAGGTCTGAATTAAACTACTCACACTTCATCGGAGAGGCTTGGATGATGATGTAGAAGCCCTCCGTGATCGATGCCCCCTCTGGCGGAGCTCCGGAACAGGCCCCAAGATGGGATCTCGTGGATATAGAAAGTTGCGGCGGTGGAATTAGGTTTTTGGCTCCGTCTCTGATCGTTTGGGGGTACGTGGATATATATAGGAGGAAGAAGTACGTCCGTGGAGCTTCGAGGGGCCCATGAGGCAGGGGGCGCGCCCTAGGGGGGGCTCCACCCTCGTGACCGCCTCGTGGCTTTCTTGACGGAGGGTCCAAGTCTCCTGGATCTTATCTGATGAGAAAATCACGTTTCCGAAGGTTTCATTCCGTTTGGACTCTGTTTGATATTCCTTTTCTTCGAAACCCTAAAACAGGCAAAAAACAACAATTCTAGGCTGGGCCTCCGGTTAATAGGTTAGTCCCAAAAATAATATAAAAGTGGATAATAAAGCCCAATAATGTCCAAAACAATAGATAATATGGCATGGAGCAATAAAAAATTATAGATACGTTGGAGACGTATCAAGCATCCCCAAGCTTAATTCTTGCTCGTCCTCGAGTAGGTAAATGATAAAAACAGAATTTTTGATGCGGAGTGCTACTTGGCATAATTTCAATGTAAATCTTCTTAATTGTGGTATGAATATTCAGATTCAAAAGATTCAAGACAAAAGTTCATGTTGACATAAAAATAATAATACTTCAAGCATACTAACAAAGCAATTATGTCTTCTCAAAATAACATGGCCAAAGAAAGCTATCCATACATAATCATATAGTATGGCTATGCTCTCTCTTCACAACACAAAGTATTGAAATCATGCACAACCCCGATAACAAGCCAAGCAATTGTTTCATACTTTTGACATTTTCAAAACTTTTTCGATCTTCACGCAATACAAGAGCGTGAGCCATGGATATAGCACTATATGTGGAATAGAAGGGTGGTTGTGGAGAAGACAAAAAGAGGGGAAGATAGTCTCACATCAACTAGGCGTATCAACGGGCTATGGAGATGCCATCAATAGATATCAATGTGAGTGAGTAGGGATTGCCATGCAACGGATGCACTAGAGCTATAAGGATAAGAAAGCTCAAAAGAAACTAAGTGGGTGTGCATCCAACTCGCTTGCTCACGAAGACCTAGGGCATTTTGAGGAAGCCCATCATTGGAATATACAAGCCAAGTTCTATAATGAAAAATTCCCACTAGTAAATGAAAGTGACATAATGAGAGACTCTCTATCATGAAGATCATGGTGCTACTTTGAAGCACAAGTGTGGTAAAAGGATAGTAACATTGTCCCTTCTCTCTTTTTCTCTCATTTTTTGGGGCCTTCTCTTTTTTTATGGCCTCTTTTTTTCGTCCGGAGTCTCATCCTGACTTGTGGGGGAATCATAGTCTCCATCATCCTTTCCTCACTTGGGACAATGCTCTAAAAATGATGATCATCACACTTTTATTTTTCTTAGAACTCAACAATTACAACTCGATACTTAGAACAAAATATGACTCTATATGACTGCCTCCGGTGGTGTAACGGGAAATGCAATGAATCAAGCGTGACATGTATGAAAGATTTATGAACGGTGGCTTTGCCACAAATACGATGTCAACTACATGATCATGCTAGTAATATGACAATGATGGAGCGTGTCATAATGAACGGAATGGTGGAAAGTTGCATGGCAATATATCTCGGAATGGCTATGGAAATGCCATGATAGGTAGGCATGGTGGCTGTTTTGAGGAAGGTATTTGGTGGGTATATGATACCGGCGAAAAGTGCGCGGTATTAGAGAGGCTAGCAATGGTGGAAGGAAGGAAAGTGTGTATAATCCATGGACTCAACATTAGTCATAAAGAACTCTTATACTTATTGCAAAAATCTAGAAGTTACCAAAGCAAAGTATTACGCGCATGCTCCTAGGGGGATAGATTGGTAGGAAAAGACCATCGCTCGTCCCCGACCGCCACTCATAAGGAAGACAATCAATAAATAAATCATGCTCCGGCTTCATCACATAAGGGTTCACCATACGTGCATGCTACGAGAATCACAAACTTTAACACAAGCATTTCTTAAATTCACAACTACTCAACTAGCATGACTCTAATATCACCATCCTCATATGTCAAAACAATTATCAAGCATCAGTTTTTTCTTAGTATTCAACGCACTCGAAAGAAAGTTTTACAAATCTTGAATACCAAGCATATCATTATTAAGCAAATTACCATGCTATTAAGACTCTCAAAATAATCTAAGTGAATCATGAGAGATCAATAGTTTTTATAAAACAAATCCACCACCGTGCTCTAAAAGATATAAGTGAAGCACTAGAGCAAAATTATAAAACTCAAAAGATATAAGTGAAGCATATAGAGTATTCTATCAAATTCCAAATTATGTATGGCTCTCTCAAATGGTGTGTACAGCAAGGATGATTGTGGTAAACTAATAAGCAAAGACTCAAATCATAAAAGACGCTCCAAGAAAAACACATATCATGTGGTGAATAAAAATATAGCTCCAAGTAAAGTTGCCGATAGAAGTAGACGAAAGAGGGGATGCCTTCCGGGGCATCCCCAAGCTTTGGATTTTGGGTGTCCTTAGATTATCTTGGGGGTGCCATGGGAATCCCCAAGCTTAGGCTCTTGCCACTCCTTGTTCCATAATCCATCAAATCTTTACCCAAAACTTGAAATTTTCACAACACAAAACTTAAAGTAGAAAATCTCGTGAGCTCCGTTAGCGAAAGAAAACAAAAGACCACTTCAAGGTACTGTAATGAACTAATTCTTTATTTATATGGGTGTTATACGTACTGTATTCCAACTTCTCTATGGATTATAAACTATTTTACTAGCCATAGATTCATCAAAATAAGCAAACAACACACGAAAAACAGAATCTGTCAAAAACAGAACAGGCTGTAGTAATCTGTAGCTAGCGCAAGATCTGTAACCCGAAAAATTCTAAAATAACTTGCTGGACGTGGGGAATTTATCTATTAATCATATGCAAAAATAATTAACTAAATAGCACTTTCCAAATAAAAATGGAAGCAGTTCTCGTGAGCGCTAAAGTTTCTGTTTTTTTACAGCAAGTTCAACAAGACTTTCCCCAAGTCTTCCCAACGGTTCTACTTGGCACAAACACTAATTAAACACAAAAAACACAACCAAAACAGAGGCTAAATAATTTATTTATTACTAAACATGAGCAAAAAGCAAGGAATAAAAATAAAATTGGGTTGCCTCCCAACAAGCGCTATCGTTTAACGCCCCTAGCTAGGCATAACAAACACGAATAGATCTAGGTATTGCCATCTTTGGTAGGCAATCCATAAGTGGCTCTCATGATAGATTCATATGGTAATTTTATTTTCTTTCTAGGTAAGTGTTCCATGCCATTTTTAATTGAAATTGAAATCTAATATTCCCTTCCTTCATATCAATAATTGCACCAACCGTTCTAAGGAAAGGTCTACCGAGAATAATAGGGAAAGAAGGATTGCAATCTATATCAAGAACGATAAAATCTATGGGCACATAATTCCTATTTGAAACAATAAGAACATCATTAATTCTTCCCATAGGTTTCTTAATAGTGGAATCCGCAAGATGAAAGTTTAGCGAGCAATCATCAAAACTACGAAAATATAGCAAATCACACAAAGTTTTGGGAATAGTAGAGACACTAGCACCCAAATCACACAAAGCATAAAACTCATTATTTTTAATTTTAATTTTAATAGTAGGTTCCCACTCATCATATAGTTTTCTAGGGATAGAAACTTCCAATTCAAGTTTTTCTTCATAAGATTGCATCAAGGCATTAACGATATGTTTAGTAAACGCTTTATTTTGACTATAAGCGTGAGGAGAATTTAGCACGGATTGCAAAAAGGAAATACAATCAATCAAAGAGCAATTTTCATAGTTAAATTCCTTGAAATCCATAATAGTGGGTTTACCAACATCTAGGGTTTTAATTTCTTCAATCCCACTTTTATCAAATTTAGCATCAAGATCAACAAATTCCGAATTCTTAGAACGCCCACTAGGTAAAGGTGGATCATATTCAGTCCCATCATTATCAAGATTCATATTGCAAAACAAAGATTTAATAGGGGACACATCAATAACTTTTAGATCTTCATCATTATTTTCATAGGAATCCGGTTTAGCGGCCATCTTATTGACTAAGGTAGCTTGCATATCCGAAATTTCTGCAGTTAATTTTTCAAGACGAGCAATTTGGGATCTAATACCATCAAATTCTTTAGACATATCATTGAGCTCATTATTCATATAACTCATAAAACCTTTTTGTTCCTTAATCTCATTTCTAAAGAAATTATTATGCTCAAATTGCAAAACCATAAACTTCCTGACGTTGTTTTTGATCTCCTCTAACCTTTTAAGGTGAAGATCACCGAATCTAGGAAGAGCCATCGCGACAAACAAGCAAACTAACACACAAGAAAACAAAAGGCAAACGGGCAAATAGAGAGGGAGAGGGAGGATAGAGAGACAGGGCAAATAAAACGGCAAGGGTGAATTGGGGGGAGAGGGAAACAAGAGGCAAATGGCAAATAATGTAATGCGGGAGATAGGGATTGTGATGGGTACTTGGTATGTTGACTTTTGCGCAGACTCCTGGCAACGGCGCCAAAAATGGCTCGTTGTCGGGAGTCAAATCTTGACTACCACGAACCTCCCCGGCAACGGCGCTAGAAATTCTTCTTGCTACCTCTTAAGCACCGCGTTGGATTTCCCCGAAGAGGAGAGGATGATGCAACAAAGTAGCGTAAGTACTTCCCTCAGTTTTTGAGAACCAAGGTATCAATCCAGTAGGAGGCTACGCGCGAGTCCCTCGTACCTACACAAAAACAATAGCTCAATGCAACCAACGCGCTTAGGGGTTGTCAATCCCTTCACGGTCACTTACGAAAGTGAGATCTAATAGAGATGATAAATAATATTTTTTGTATTTTTGGTATAGAGATGCAAAGTAAAAAGTAAAAGCAAAGTAAAAGCAAAGCAATAATAAAGTGATGGAGATTGATATGATGAGAAAGAGACCCGGGGGCCATGGGTTTCACTAGTCGCTTCTCTCAAGAGCATAAGTATTCTGCGGTGGGTGAACAAATTACTGTTGAGCAATGACAGAATTGAGCATAGTTATGAGAATATCTAGGTATGATCATGTATATAGGCATCACGTCCGAGACAAGTAGACCGACTCCTACCTGCATTTACTACTATTACTCCACTCATCAATCGCTATCCATCATGCATCTAGAGTATTAAGTTAAAAACAGAGTAACGCCTTAAGCAAGATGGCATGATGTAGAGGGATAGTTCCATGCAATATGATCAAAAAAACCATCTTGTTATCCTCAATGGCAACGATACAATACGTGCCTTGCTGCCCCTTCTGTCACTGGGAAAGGACACCGCAAGATTGAACCCAGAGCTAAGCACTTCTCCCATGGCAAGAACAACCAATCTAGTAGGCCAAACCAAACTGACAATTCGAAGAGACTTGCAAAGATAACCAATCATACATAAAAGAATTCAGAGAAGATTCAAATATTATTCATAGATAGACTTGATCATAAACCCACAATTCATCGGTCTCAACAAACACACCGCAAAAAGAAGATTACATCGAATAGATCTCCACGAGAGAGGGGGAGAACACTGTATTGCGATCCAAAAAGAGAGAAGAAGCCATCTAGCTACTAACTATGGACCCGCAGGTCTGAAGTAAACTACCCACACTTCATCGGAGAGGCTTGGATGATGATGTCGAAGCCCTCCGTGATCGATGCCCCCTCCGGCGGAGCTCTGGAACAGGCCCCAAGATGGGATCTCGTGGATACAGAAAAGTTGCGGCGGTGGAATTAGGTTTTTGGCTCCGTCTCTGATTGTTTGGGGGTACGTGGATATATATAGGAGGAAGAAGTATGTCGGTGGAGCTTCGAGGGGCCCACGAGGCAGGGGGGCGCGCCCTAGGGGGGCGCGCCCTCCACCCTTGTGACCGCCTCGTGGCTTTCTTGACGGAGGGTCCAAGTCTCCTGGATTTTATCTGATGAGACAATCACGTTTTCGAAGGTTTCATTCCGTTTGGACTCCGTTTGATATTCCTTTTCTTCGAAACCCTAAAACAGGCAAAAATCATCAATTCTGGGCTGGGCCTCCGGTTAATAGGTTAGTCCCAAAAATAATATAAAAGTGGATAATAAAGCCCAATAATGTCCAAAACAGTAGATAATATAGCATGGAGCAATCAAAAATTATAGATACATTGGAGATGTATCACATGCCACCATGGAGGTGCCTCCCGAGCCTCGGTTCCAAAGTGGTCGATGGTGTTGGAACCCTTGGGCTCAAGGGTGGCGGCTCTGCTGGTGACGAAAAAGTTGCTCTTCGTGTTTCTAGCTTGGCATTGTTCTGGTTGTCTGGTGGCTTTGCTTCCTTCCTCTGCCCCACTAGGTGTTGCCGCAGGCGCGGCTCCAACTGCCCGCACACAAGTAAATGGGTACAAAATAGGACCCCTCCTTTTGTGCACCGACAAGTTAACAACCATCGATCGATCGCTCGGGTTCAGTAACGCGTAGCCTGCAGTGCAATCGCTCGGGTTCAGTAGGCGAATTCGTCGCTCAAGTTCAGTTAGATCCCAATGCCTCGCACCCATGCACGTACGTGTACAAGAGAAACGTGCATCGCTCGGCCACCGACCACCCACCGTAACTGATAACTCCCCGATATTTTCCTCGCCATTGCTTCTACCTAGGGATAGCACCCGGAGGGTAGGGTACGGGTGGAGCCACCCCATACCCTTACCCGTCCGCCCTGATATTACCCATCACCCATACCCATACCCGTCAAGGGTACAACTTTTTCCCATACCCGTCACCCGACAGGGTATATGGGTACCCGCAGGTAAAAATTCTCGCATTTACAATACATCAATTGAGTAAAAAATAGTTGTAAAAAGCAACATATAAACATAAATTATTAATAGCACACAGTTTAAACAACAATGTACAACAAAATATTGTAACAACAACACATTCTCATAAAGAAAAATACTTGCCTATAAAGTGACACATAAATATGTTAAAAACACATAATCATAAACAACAACACATAGAAATACACTTTAAGTTCACAAAATCATGATAAATTATAGAGATAATTTGACTACACATTACAGTTTTTACCTAGCTCGACTAAGAGGGGAAAATTAATACCTTAGGATATTAACGAAAACCCACTTGTCAACATTTTAGATGGGTACATGGATACACAGGCATGGGTTATACGATCCCGTGCCTGTACCCTCTCTACCCAATGGGTATGATATTTTCCCATTTATGTACCCATGGATAATTTTTTCCCATACCCTTACCCTAATAGGGTTTTTACCCGTAGGGTACGCGGGTAATGGCTACCCATTGCCATCCCTACTTCTACCATGGTTTTTTCCTTCATGGACGGCCCAAAGAATGTCATGCAGCTACATCTCCGGCCCGCCTAGGAAGAAAAGCCCATTTTCTGTCATGATTTTTTGTCATATAAGTAGGAGCCCACCACATCTATGATGATACCAGGTTTTGTCACAATTATCGTCATAGAAGTTTCATAAGCATGATAGAAAAAAATTCGTTCGGCACAAAATGTCACGGATGTGTCTTTTTTGTAGTGTCATCCTTGTATAGAAATTGATTTTTGAGCAATATACATCGAGGCATGGACGTAAGGACGGCAACAAGCTTGTTGAAGGTAGCAACAACTTCATAGTTCGTGTAATCCCAAGAGCGGTTGGGAACTCTACAAATTTCTATCTTCTGTAGACGACAATCACCATGATCGTATTTGAATGTACGTAGATCATCTGCGTGCTCACACTCAGGGCACTCTCAGATTTTTGGAAGTGGAATCCGCTGACGGTTGTACACATTCACAAGTTCCCACTCACAGTTGTACCCAATATAAACAACCCAATCTCCATTTGCGCCTGCCCGGGCCTTACCCTTAAGGGATGGTATCTTAACATCACATGTATCATTATCAACTGTCATCAACTTGCACAAGGCGAGGCTTCTGTCCTCCGCATGCCAGTGAGCAGGGTCATGGCGAAGAAGATAGGGGAGATCAAACCGCTCCTGGACCCTTGGGTTCTTTGTAATGATGTTATTAGTTGAGTCGAGAATGGTATTGAACGAACCTACCATGCTAGCCAAGGTGATGACATCACACCAATCAATGAGTTCCTCCACCATGTCATCTTTTAGATTGGGGCAAGAATCATGTGGTCGTTTCTGGCCTGTTTCCTCAATGGAGAAGACGATCGAACAATGGCGGAAGGAAGGGTGAAGGAAAATGGAGGAGGGAGGAAGAGCATGTGATAGCAGTTCCAAATCGAGAGGGAAAGGCGAAGAGGCGGTGGACGGTTGCCACAGTACAGGAAGAGGCTAGGGGGAGCGGATTGTTGCCACAAAGGTCACACACTGACGACAAGGCTGTCCTCTTAGACCTAGTGCCCGCGGGGGATGGCCTCCTTCCCCCACACGAGTGAAGCTACTTCGCACGCCCACACGGTTGGTCCGCCAGGCCACTAGGGAAACGTGTGTTGTCTTGCATCTTCACTTACAAGTGGGACCATAGTTGAGGAAACCGGCTATCGGCAAACTCCCACCTCGCTCGCTGTGCGATGGCTGAGTTAGAGAAACAAGGAGGTTGAAGAGATAGTTGTAGCATGGAATCCAAGAAATATGGTGTTAGATGGAGGTCGTGTTGGTGGCGTGTGCCGTACTCCTGGACGTGAATGCTTGTTCTGGCCCATGCCACCCTACTATATATCAAGGATTCGAGGTGCTGGTTATGTATAGCGAACACATTAACATATGGCCCACCTCACACTGTGGCCAAATTTCCTGGAGTCCGTGCTAGGTTAAAAAGTGTTCTTTGTGAGGGTGGATGGTTGGTCTCAAATTCAAAACTTGTTGTATTACGTATACGTAGATGTAGAGATAGTGCAGCAGTTTTGAAAGTTTGAACCCAAACATCAGAATACAATATCTACAGTTGATTAGACTCATCCGAGGACCTAGGATGATGGGATTTGTAGCTACAGTAAAAACACCCGCCCGACACGTGAAGCACGTGAAGCTAGTACAACTAGTAGTACTATTGTTGATTGGACTCATCCGATAACCTGTTGCAATGCACGTACAATTATGTATTCGGGAATATATATTTTTGCCTCGTCACAGCACCCACTCTGAGAAGCAACTCGAAATTATTCAAAAATTTAGTAATTTTACCACATGCATATCATTTAGCATTACATACAGCAGGTCATCAACCCATAGTGACAACAAGGATACATTATAAATACTGAAGTTTTTCTCACACAACAAATAACAAAGCAATGAAATAAACTTCAGGCCAACCAATCCTTGGTGTTGGAAATACTTGCTTTGAACCAAAAGTGATTCTCTGGGCAGGGCCGGCTATTGTCAATCTCGATACCAATGCAAGAATCATCATCCAGGCAGAAGCGGCCAGGACGCATATTGTGATAGCCAGGGTAGGGAAGCATAGCAATGTCTGAGGTATATATATAATTGCTTCTCATAAAATGGTAGTAACATTGTGCCAACATTAGCTGGATTTCCTTTCACCATCAGTGGATAGTTTAGTCCAAGGAAGAGCAAGTTTTCTCCAAGACTATCAATATTGAACCACGGAGAAGGTGTTGGCGCAGCACACTAGTATCCATCCCGAATACCCTGCAACGGATGTTGGAATAGGTCTGGAGAGTGCGACCATGGGATACAACACCTACTTCCTTAGTAACATCAGCAGTGCCCTGTATACAGACAAGAAGAGGTGACCCATAGGAATAAGTTGCCAGGCGCCACTGAGTATGTAGGTCCTTCTCGTCTTCATGCTCGTGATCATCACCATCGTCATCTCCCCCTTGGTTATAGTAAAAATTTCCAAGTATCGGTTGGGGAATGTTGACAGGACCTTGGAAACAAAGAACGTTAATTAGTATGGGGATACTAACTCACATGCATGGTGAATGAAACAATTATAATTATGGTGGAAGACAAAAGTACCAAAACAATAAGGATCCCATGCGAAAACAGTGCCAGAAGTGGTGGCAGCAAACACAAGACCCTCATATTGAATTGCATCACAGTACACATCCGTGTATAGAAACTGACTTTTGAGCAATATCCGTCGAGTCGAAGTATGAAGGACGGCAACAAGCTTGTCGAAGATAGTGACAACACAAACATTCCTATGACCCCAACAGCGAGTGGGAACTCTACAAATTGCTATCTTCCGTAGACGACAGTCACCATGATCGTATTTGATCATACGTAGAATATGGGTGTGCTCAACCTCAGGGCAGTCTGAGATTTTTGGAAGTGCAACCCGGTGACGAGTGTACACATTCACAAGTTCCCACTCGCAGTTTTACCCAATATAAACAATCCAACCTCCATTTGCGCCTTCCCAAGACTTACCCTCAAGCGATGGCATCTTAACATCACACATATCATTATCAAGCAGCATTAACTTGCACAAGGCGAGGCTTCCGTCGTCCATGCGCCAGCGAGCAGGGTCATGGCGAAGAAGATAGGGGAGATCAAACCGCTCCTGGACCCTTGGTTTCTTTGTAATGATGTTATTAGTTGTGTCGAGAATGGTCTTGAACGAACCTGCCATGCTAGCCGAGGTGATGATGTCACACCGATCAATGAGTTCCTCCACCACGTCATCTTTTAGATCGGGGCAAGAATAACGGGGTCATTTCTGTCCTGTTCCCTCCATGGAGAAGATGATTGAACAATGGCAGAAGGAAGGGTGAAGGAAAATGGAGGAGGGAGGAAGAGCATGCGACAACAGTTCCAAATCGAGAGGGAAAGGTGAAGAGGCAGTGGACGGTTGCCACGGTGCAGGAAGAGGCGCCCCGTCCTACATAGGCGTCCGTTCGGAAATTGTACAAATGGACTCACCGTCGTCGCACTAACATGTTGGAACAGGACAACATGTCAACGAAACATGGTGTGTCATTTCTCGTGCAAAATGGGATCTGGCCGCATTGGCCCGAGGTGCCGCATTATTTCTTGACTTTATTTTTTTAATGGCGTGTCGTTCAGTTTTGAAGGACGACTGACTGGTACTATATGCAGAGAAAATATAAACTACTCTACCACTACTCCACCTCTAGTACTAGTATCAAAAAAGATATATATAGGCTGGAGCTTCAACGCTTGCTTGCTAAGGGCTTCCCCCTTGCTTCTCACACTATCACCCTCTCTCCATATCTAAAAACGACGATGGTGCCCCTCTTTCTCCCTCCTCATTGGTGGTCACAGATCCGCCTGGGAAGAAAAGGACGTGCATCATTGACGCACTCGTCGTCGGCGAGCGGTGTCATGCACTGATGACAAGGCCGTCCTCTCAGACCTAGCGCCCGCGTGGGATGGCCTCCATCCCCAAGGTCGCTCCTGTAGTGTGTGCGGAGGACGATGACCACAAGTGAAGCCACTTCTCGCCGACCCTCAGGTATGCTACCTCTTTTCGAACCATACCCTTGTTCTATTGCCCCATCTCCCACGTCGCTGCATGTGGATCTTTTTCCACTCCACCATCTCCCCAATTTGCTATCCTCTACCCTGCTGGTCACGCAAACGAAAACCTTAATTTTCACTATTAAAGGAAATCATACTTCATGCAGACTAATCCATGTCTGGGTTGAATAAGGAAAGGAAGGGAGAAAACACTACAAAAAAAGACACATCCGTGACATTTTGGGCTGAACGAAATTTTTTGTGTCATACTTATGACACTTCTATGAAAATAATTGTGACAAAACATGATATCATCATAGATGCGGTGGGGCCATACTTCTATGACAAAAGATCATGACAGAAAATGGGCTTTTCATCCTGGGCGGGCCAGAGATGCAACTGCATGACATTCTTTGGGTCGTCCATGACGGAAAAAACCATGGTAGAAGCGAGGGCGAGGAAAATATCGGGGTGTTCCCGGTTATGGTGGGTGGTTGGGGCCGAGCGATGCACGTTTCTCTCATACACGCACGCTCGTGGGTGCGAGGCGTTGGGCTCTAACTGAACCCGAGCGATTGCACTGCAGGCTACGTGTTACTGAACTCGAGCGATCGATCGATGGCTGTTAACTAAACCCGATCGAGCGATTCCTTCGCTACTGCTACTAACTGAAGCCGATCGATGCCGCCTCTGGATGAATAGTGAGCGTTGCTGGGGGGGGGGTTTGGATGAACAGGACCCCGATCGATCAAGCCAGTTGGGGATGGATGAACAGGACCCCTTGGAGGGCAGGATGAACAGGACCACCCCGTGGAGGGCTGGATGAACAGTAGACTGTGGAGGGCTGGATGAACAAAAGCCTGTGGAGGGGTGGTTGAATAGGAGCCCGTGGAGAGGGCTGGTTGAACAGTAGCCGGTGGAGTAGCGCACGGTGGAGGTTGGCTGAATAGGAGCCCGTGGATGAACAGTCGCAGGTGGAGGCTGGAGGAGGTCGACGGTGGATGAACAGTAGCGTGTGGAGGCTGGAGGGGGTCGATGGTGGAGATGAACAGTATCCCGTGGAGTCCCGTTTTGCGGTACGCCACACCCCTCCCGATCGACAGGACCCCCGTTTCGACTGTAGCACTCCAACACAAGTCTGTTTCCTCCGTTTTGTGGTATGCCACACCCCTCCCGATCAACAGGAACCCCGTTTCGACCATAGGAGGTCCGTTTCCTCCGTTTTGCGGTACGCCAGACCCCTCCCGATGAACAGGATCCTGTTTCGACCGTGGCCGGTCGAACACAAGGCCGTTTCCTCCGTTCTGCGGTACGCCGGGCCTCATTTCCGTCGGTTGTTTCGTCCAAGCCCTCCCGATGAACACAACGACGCATTCCGTTCTGACCCAGCCGGTTGGCTCCCCATGAACACGACGACGACGTTGTTTCTCCGTTCCGACCCAGCCATGTACACGAGCCCTGGCCGTACGTATGCGCGAGTAGGCGTTCGAGACCCTACCCGTATGTACGTACGTGGCCATATTTTCTTTCTTGCACACTGGCCGCTATACGTACGTTTACATGCTACGTGCGTGCCTCTCCTACAACACGTGCGCGCCTCTACATCGACCAGTATGTATGTACACGTTCGCGACCAAAATGACAATGCTACGTACGCTTCGACCAGGTGGGTCCTGATTGTCAGGCACTTCCTTGCCTGCGTAGATGTAGCTGGTGGGTCCCAGCAGTCAGGGGGGCGAATCATTTTTTTTGCCCAGGCTCACTTCCTTGCATGCAAAGATGTAGCTGGTGGGTCCCAGTAGTCAGGGGGAAATGTTTTTTCGTGAAATACAGTGGACCGTTCGGTGAGTCCCTGCTGTCAGGTGGAGGAATAATTATTTTGCGCGTAATGAGGCACTTCCTTGCAGTCGCCGTGGACCCAGCTGTCAGCCTCTCCACGTACAGTACTCTTCCGATGGAAGTCGTTCCTTGACCACGTTGACCACGCCGCGTCGAGAGCACTGGGGCGGTGGACGACGGCGAGCGGCGAGGCCTAGGAAGGGGACGACGCGGAGCTGGGGAAGATGCGACAGTGGAAGCCCGCGTGGAGAGGAGTACGAGGGTTCACTAGTTCGGCTGCGGTGTGAGGCTGCCGTCGCCGCAGGGCCTGGCCAGCGGTGGGAATAGTAGGGGGCGGTGAGGCCTCCGCAGCAGCACAACTGGCCACGGGAAGCAGGAGCATGCGGCACCACCGGCGCTACTTTGGGCGGCTGGAGCAAGAAGACTAGAGGTTGAAGAAGCTCTACGGCCGTTGGATGGACATCGTATGGTCACTGGTGTTAGAATCGTTCATATTGACTAAGTTAACAAAGCACTCCGTCCTCGTCAACTTAGTAGGCCCACAAGTCAGCCTCCCACCAAGGTGGGTCCCAACTAGTAGGGGAGTATTAATTTTTTGTGCGTAATAAGGAGGCACTTCCGATGGGTCCGAGCTGACAGCAGGGGAACATTTTTTCGCGAAATATGATAGCCCATCCGGTGGGTCCAAGCAGTCAGGGGGAAACGTTTTTTCGCCAAATACGGTGGCCCGTCCGGTGGGTCCCTCCTATCAGGTGGAGGAATAATTATTTTCCGCGTAATAAGGAGGCACTTCCTTGCGGCTTCCGTGGACTCAGCTGTCAACCTCTCCACGTACAGTACTCTTCCTATGGAAGTCGTTCCTTGACCACGTTGACCACGACGCGTCGAGAGCACCAGGGCGGTGGACGACAGCGAGCGGTGAGGCCTAGGAAGGAGACGACATGGAGCTAGGGAAGACGCGGCAGTGGAAGCTCGCGCGGAGAGGAGTACGAGGGTTCACTAGTTCAGCTGTGGTGTGAGGTTGTCATTGTCGCAGAATAACAGGGGGTGTGGGTGAGTGGAGGGATGGCCTGGCCAGCGGTGGGAGTAGTAGGGGGCGGTGAGGCCTCCGCGGTTGCACAGCCGACCACGGGAGGCAGGAGCAGGCGGCACGACCGGCGCTGCTTTGGGCGGCTGGAGCAAGAAGACCAGAGGTTGAAGAAGCACTATGGACGTTGTAGGGACATCGTTCGGTCACTGCAGCTAGAATCGTTCATATTGACTAAGTTCACAAAGCCCTTGGTACGCGTCAACTTAGTAGGCCCACAAGTCAGCTTCCGAAACAGTGCGCCCCAGATATCAGGGGGAGGAACCATTTTTTGGGCGGCTGAAGCTAGAATATCCGAGATTGAAGAAGAAGCACATCATCTGTTGGATGGACATCCAACAGCCACTGCTGCTAGAACCGTGTGTTGACTATAATAAGTTGACAAAGCCTTGCATACGCATCAACTTCTTTTTTAGGGGACACGTCAACTTAGTAGGCCCACAAGTGTGTGGCAGAGAACTTATAGCCATTTGCGATTTGTAAGAATGTACGGCCCATTTTTGAATTCTAATGGAATTTACTACAGCCCATTTACAGTTTGTTAAAAGTACATCCCATTTTCTAGCTAGGACAACGATTAATAATTTCAACCAACCGTTCAATACAGAATTCAATAAAATTTCCCACATTTTGATGGGATTCGAAATATTTTTATCCCGAAATTTCTAGTCAGATTAAATATATTTGTATTACGTAAAAATCTAACGAAACATTGCGCGCGCCACAGTTAAAATTAAGATCTTCAAAATCCATAAATAATATTTTATAAACTCGTGCTTGGTGCATTTTTTTATAGTTACTGCCCAGTTTTTATTATTACATCCCATTTTTTTAAAGCCCATTTTCCTGTTAAGCCTAATGCATCCCTCCTAGGAAAGATTTGCAGCCCAGCGGGACGGAGAATAACAAGTTGACCTTGCTTGGGTATTCCTAAAAAACGTATAGCTGGGCTAGCCATTTTCATCTTGAAAAAAATTAATATCTGGGCTGGATATTTGTCCTGGGCTAGATGGGCCACAGCTCGCCCAGTTAATACCCTGCTCTCCTCTGAACAACAACGAAAGCATCACCAAGAAAAACTCTGCAGTGCTCATGCCTCAAAAACACAAATACTGCTCGAGTTGTTTGGTCTCAGCTGTCGGCCGCACCTTGTGCGATTCTCTCATTTATATTTACTACATAGGTTGACAATGGTGTGGGACTGTGATGTCAGGAAACCAGGAGGAAGCAAAAAAATATAGTTGTACATAATAAGGAGGCACTTGCATACGTACGGCTATGACCCTAGTGGGTCCCTACTGTCATCGAGTCAAAATAAATTCATCACCTGAATCCTCATATTCATTGACCATGTTAACAATGCTCGGCGCCACGGCGAGTGCAACAACTCGAAGGACGAAGGAGAGGGCCTCGCGGGCCCTACGGATGGTCTGATACAGCACCCGCTGCTCATTCAGGAAGCCAGGATCATCGGACACCTATGAGCACCTTCGAGAGACTGAGACGGCATGAAATGGTAAGGCCGCACTTGGGAGCTCTAGTTTATTTCACACATGTATTAAGATACAAGTGTAATTTACTCATCATCAGAAACAACGCCTAAAATACAGGCGTAATGAAACCGAGGGCCCGAGGTGTGTAAGTAAAACCGGCGGGTTACGCGTGTAATTTGAGAGATCGGTGTATATTTTACTAGTCGAAATCGACCAACCAAGCGCTTCGCCCGAGACCATCTACTTTTATTTACAAGCGTCAGTTTTACAAGCGGTTTTGGTTGGAAAACGACGATCCAATCACGGCCTAAGATGATGAGTTGGTTGTAAGATCATATGGTTTCACGTCTAACCTACCCGACTTGTCATATAGGCTATGAATGAAACATAAGACGATGAACTTCTTAAGCATGGAAACAACAGAAGAGGATGATCTTCCTAACAAGAAAATCACTGGCTTTAGATCGACATGCAAAACAATACGAAGCATTATTCTCAGGAGGCACGGTGAACAACTCATGATGCCGCATGCCACAACATTCCAAGCTCAACTTTGCAATCAAACACAATGCCTAGCATTACATAGACAATATTCAGAATAAACTCTTAAAATATCTTACATAAGTCAACATTCATGTGAGTATGCATCTCAGCAGAGTAAATATTTACTTCTGAACTAAAGATAGGAATAGGAAAAAACAATCGACATTGCTCACAGCAAAGGGCGTCCCACTCAAAAGTATCAAATGCATGTCTTCTGGCTAACATCAATGAGCAAAAATTGACAAGGTTTTCCAATTCCAATATATTAAACTAATGTCAACTTTGACAAGCTTTTTCCATTCAAAATATGTAATGCGTATGATTGTGGAACGGGCAGGGTTTGTCATCAGTTTGTCATTTGATAGACCGGTGGCTCAAGGTGATGACGAATGATTAGAGAACCATTCTATGTATTATGCATGATGTGAAGTATTATGGAGGACACGAACCATCTGAACATTTTGTGCAGTTCCACTAAAATCAAGCTGAGCATCCCTATGGATTTTGTATTTATATGATGCCAGAAAACAAAGACACATCAGCACACACATGAATATTGGCCCCAGTGTCAACCCACCAATCGGTGGCCTAACAAACTGAAAGTACGGTAAACAGATTACCATACCCAGATGCCCCATCATTGTTTCTAAGAGTGACATTGACAGACTTGGAGTCCTGTCCTGGCTTCTTCGTACTTGTTTGGGCACTTGTTTGCCCAGTGTTCCTCCGAACCACAAGTAAAGCAGCCATCTCTCCTTTTGTCTTTCTTCTTACCCTTCTTAATGGCAGACGCTGGCAGCACCATTCAAACATATAGTTCGGTGGCTAAAGGTGATGATGAATGATTAGAGAACCATTCGATGTATTGTGCATGATGAAGTATTATGGAGGACACAAACTATCTAGACATTTTGTGCAGTTCCACTAAAATCAAGCTGAGCATCCCTGTGGATATCGTATTTATATGCTGCAAGAAAACAAAGACACAGCAGCACACACATGAATATTGGCCCAGTGTCAACCCACCAATAGGTGGACTAACAAACTGAAAGTACGGTAAATAGATTACCATACTCAGATGCCCCATCATTGTTGCTTAGAATGACATTGATAGATTTGGAGTCCTATCCTGGCTTCATGTACTTGTTTGGGCAATTTTTGTCCAGTGCACTCCACGTGTTGTAGAGTTTCATGTGCTCTCTGCAGACTAGTCATGTCACCAACGTCTACTAATACTCTGTAATGCTTCTCGATCATTCCTTGTGTAATGTAGCGCAAATAGCTACTGCTTCTTTCTACAAAGTGGTAAGACCAACTGGACCCACTAATGCAGCAGTTTTCCTTAGACACATTGGCTCCTTTTGTGTAGTTACTAAAATCAAAGTCGGAATAAAACCGAGCTTTAATTTTGATATCCCTGTACGCAACAAAAGGTATAAGGGAAACAATTACTGAGAAATAACGGTTGATGACTTGTACTCCCATAAGAAAAACATCTATTGATCTACCTTATCTTAATGGGAAACAAAGCATGAGAGTAGCAATTCTCAATTAGTGTGATTCATTCATATTAACTGAGACATTATCTTAACAATGCCTTGTTTCAACATGTATAAAGAACGACAAAGCAGAAAAGTATCATTCCTAAAACAATGCGACCGATTCATTTTAACAGAGACATTATCTTAACAATACCTTTGTTAAACATGTAGAAAGAACTACAAAGCAGGATAGTACCATTTGTAAAACACTATAACTGATATATAAAAGAGACATTATCTGAACAATACATTTCTTAAACATGTACTCCGGCCGATCCCTAACAGAAATGGTACTCCCGCCGATCCCTAACAGTATTGCAGTTTTAGACTAAGATTCAGTAGTTAATTATGAGGAAAGTCGGTACTGACCTTTCAAGACCAAAATTTGAAACAACTCATGAGGAAGACCTCAGAGAGATCTCAACACATATATGGAAATCCGGTCTCATTTGTGCAGTTCCACCAAAATTAAGCAAAGCGAAATGTCGCAATAGCAACAAGTTGGATAGATATCCCTGTTTTAACAGAGGCAAAAAAGGAATCAATTACTGGCCAATAAAGGAGGATGAAACATGCGGCCACAAAAATGGTAATCCCACCAATCCCTAACAAGTGTTGCAGTTTTGAAATAAGATTCAGTAGTTAATTTTGAGAGTGGCATTGCTTAATTTAACTAGCGGCATTAGATTAACAAAAAGCATAAACAGTTCCAGGGGAGAGTGGGCGCAACAAAAACATGTGCTTCCATCTACTTATAATGGGGGTGATGCAGAGTTTGTTGTAACAAAGCAACAAGCATAATGTCTGGGTTGGTCACATTTTTGTTCACTACTTAATGGGAAAAGACAGGAATACAATAGCTTCAATTCAACATTTATTTAAAATAGTACCAATACAAGTAGCATAGCACGATCATGTGGATGAAGGCAAGTACCAACCTGTCATGACGCACACAAGATCACGTATGAATCTGCCAACACGAATAGGAAATCCAATCTCGTTTTGTGCAGTTGCTCTGAAATCGAGTAAAGTCGCCGGTGTGACATTTTAGTTTGCTATAGCAACAAGTTGAATAGATATCCCTGATTTAACTGAGGCAAAAAGGAAACAATTACTGCAATTAAAGGAGGATGAAACATGCAGCCACAAAAAGAAGCATCTACCTTATATTGATGGAAAACAAAGTATAGGACAGTAGCATTTCTAAAACGGTTGCATTGATTAATATTAACAGAGAAATTCTCTTAAAATAGTTCAGTAGTTAATTCTGAGAGTGGCATTGCTTAAAATACAATAGCTTCAATTCAACATTTATTTAAAACAGTACCAATACAAGTAGCACAACATCTCAAAACACACTGCACGATCATGTGTATGGGACATGGGACATGCCAGCACCATGTGCATCCACAGTATGAATGGGTGATGCAGAGTATGTAGCCAAGCAACATATCTGCGTTGGTCCCATATTTGTTCTCTTTGAAACTTTTTCCGATGTGAGGGCAGCAAATCTAGTCCTACACAAACTACCCGACCCCCAGTTTCTTTCCCTTTTCAACAAAGAGTTCGGTTCCTTACAGATGTGTGTACTGGGTTACCCCTTTTTCCCTTCTCGACCAACAAAGTGGCTAGATAGCTAGTCTATACTACTTTCCCTCCCTCCTTTCCTCATTGGACCACATCCTAGATTCATGCTCCACCCCACCGCACCCTTCTTTCCTCTTTGAACCAAGACTTAGATTCGACTACAGAATCGAAAAAGATCAACATGCAGCTAGACCAATGACGGTTTCAAAGAAACTTATACCTTAGGGTCGTCGGGATGTGGCAAGGCGTGCGGCGGGAGGTTGGATCTGCCCACACTACGTATGGCAGCGAGGAAGAAGGGGTTGGTGGCCTTCCCGCACAGGCGCTGGGTGAAAGAGAAAAGCGTAGCCCGCAGTGGATTGCCTCCCTTGCTGAAGGCGATAGAGTGAACGTTGCACCTCCTCCCCTTCCCTATGCGACGAGATCCGGACGCCTCCTTCGCCAGCTATGAGGGGGGTGAGACACAAAGGCCACAATGCAGTCTTGTTTAGATCTGGTGAAGAGGGTGAGAGACAGTGAATATAGCAAACCCTAGCAAATGAATGCTGAGCCTCCAACGCGTATATATATATATGTGGTGCGACGAGAGTGTGGAGAGTGCAAACCCTAGCGAACAAGCGCTGAGGCTCCAGCTTATATATATACTGTAGTACGGACTGAGCTCCGGTGCCTTAACTGCACCTGCTTTTGGCTGTATGACAGGTGGGACAGCCACATTTTGGGCCCACCTGTCATAAACCCAAAGGCAGGTGCACTAAAGTCAATGAAGCCGCGTCCATATAGTACTCATGTATACGACTAATATATAGTGGAGTAGTTTTCTTATTCTCTGCATAACAATCGTTTTAAATTGTGTAAGTACGAAACGAAACTCTTTATTTAACGTACCCGTGAAGAAAACTATTGTCCACGCGTCCTGGTTGCACTTCCTATCCTTCACATGCGGTACACTACCCTCCCTTAAGTGAACAACTACACATGCGCCAAATTATCAGAAACATGTGAGAGTGTGTACAAATAAAGAATTTTAATTCCAATTATCAAAAAGGTTTTAGAGTATGTATAGTTTGCCCTCTCTAAATTATGGTTTGTTGTGTTCGGCCTAAACTTGGTCAAACTTTACAAAGTTTGACTTCAGTCAAATCTAATATGAAGAGTAAATAAAAATGGAGGGCTACTACGTCCATCCGGGTTTTTAGTCCACACCATTTTTTTAATCAAAGTTAATAGCGGGAAAAATAAAATTACAAGGGAGCTGGAACAAAGATGTGAGAAGGCTTAGAAATCAATACAAAACTTATGCTCTTAGTACCAACGCCGATCCTTCTTCGAGGAAACATTTGGTTCATAGCCAATTGTGTGATAAAATTGCACCAACGTGAAAGACGACTGCGTCTCCCACGCAACCAAGGTGAACTGACGAAGGATATCATCTTTGTGAGTAAGAAGCAAAGAGCACTGATGGAAGATAGCTTGTTTTTCATTGAAAATCGATCAGCTTCACCAGCCGACGCAACCATGAAGCGCAACCATGAGAATCGATAGGTCATCGTGGTGATGCATCATCCATTTGCCATCAAGTTTGGGTGAGGCACCTATGAAGTTCGACAAATCCTCACTGTGGTCTGTTTTTTCTCAGTAGTCAAGCTCGAGGAAGGAAGAACCGCGTGGCAGAGGACAGTGAGGCGGAACAACAATGGCCATCCAATTTTGTGCAGTTCCACTAAAATTGAGGAAGACAAGCCCGACTATGGAGATACGTATCGCTGTTTCCAAAAATATAAAAAGGGATATAGTGTTGTTACTTTGTTTTACAAGATTAACAACGACATCTCAATTTTCAATAAGAATTATGGAAAGTACACCAACAAAAATAAGCATCATGATTATCTTGATGGGAACTAAACCAGGATACCCGAGAAAAAAGCATTTCTTCATTTAACTAGTGATAGTATTAGATTAGCAGCAGCAATAGGAGCATATGGACAATGACTGCACAACCACCATATACTTTTTGTCGAAACAACATGTATACCTCCACCGAGGCATAAATCAGGACAACTTTTCGAGTGGCATTTCCTCTATAATAGTACGTGGTGTTGGACCAGCCGACGAACCCTAGCTACTATACATGGGGAGTTGGGGAGTAGTCGCATAGTAGAAAACCCGCATGCAGCGACCTGGGGAGCTGGACCAGTACAAGAAGTTATACCTCAGGTGGGCGAGATGTCGCTGAGGCGGGCGGGCGGGATCTGCCCACACGACGGCAGCGAACAAGGGCGCGGAGGACATTCATCTGGGCCAGCGCCGGCTCTGAGAGGATGGTGCGCATAAGCTTCCTCCATCGCCGATGGCGACAACGTTAACGCTGCACCTCCTCACCTCTCGCGGCGGACAAGATTCAGCCGGATCTGTGACCACCAGTGAGGAGAGAGATAATGTGGACACTGTCATCTTGTTTTGATCTGGAGAGGGTGAGAGAGCGAGACGCGAGAAATTCTATCAAACAAGAGGCTATAATGGAGTAAAACAATCTCTCCATAGTAGTGGTTTTAAATAGAATACGCGCGTTCCCGGAAAAAAGAAACGAAAACTGGCGGACAATTTTTTAACGTACCAAGAAAGAAAACTCGATCAAAAACACGCCCCCGCTTCCAGGTAACAAGAGTCGTCGCGCACACACACATAGACATAGACATGCATATCCATGTTTACGTAAAATTCCATTTCCTTCTCCATCTCCAATCATATTTGTCCAACTGGCACATCATTTACGTTGTTAATTATATACAAGGCAATATTAACGTACAACATCTCTTGTTTGCGGGCGTCCGGACCGCTGCCACGGCCTCTCCTGACCAACCCGAACCCTCTTCATCACCCACGCGTGCTTCCCGCCCGAAACGGTTAGTGCCGCATTCATGCCCGGCCAGAGCGGACGCGACCTCTCACTGGGGCTAGCATTGAAGCGGCGCGCCGTCTGAGAGACTGTCGCCCGCGCCGCTTCCTGGTGCGCGCGACTGCTCCGTGTTCAAAAGTCGCAATAGCCGGCCATAACATGCATGTAAAAAGTTCTTGGGAGTCCGTGTTATAGCTAGCTGTCCTCCCCCAACTCGTCAATCTCTTCTAGTAGTACTAGTACTCCATGGCGCGATCCATTGACAAGCAGGCAGGAAAGTTATCGTATACTCGGTTTGCGGTGAGTGGCATGCCGAGCGACCGTGTGGGGTCGAGCCGTGGAGGAGGGTGAGACACGAACACGACAGGCGTGATTTAAACGTTGGTTTTGCTCTATGGTGCGATCCAACGAAACAAAACGTTGGTTTCTCTCCGTTTCCATTTTTTCTCCGAAAAAATGGAAACTTTCCACTCCATTTGCATTCCTACTCCAAGGTTGCCCCATTACAACATTCCATCAAATACAGAGGGAAACTAACACGCATGCTGATGCATCTCAATGATTCACAGATCATCATAGCCAATATTTACTTCACAACTAAAGACAAAAGTTGTGAGAGCGTGTACAAAAGAAAAACTACTAATGGGGTCACTACGACTTAAACCCTAAACCCTAAACAAGATTTAATTTCCTGGCCAGGTAGAACCTGTCGAAGGAAATACGGTTGGCACCCTCAGATCATATGATGCTTTTGTGTAGTTCCACTAAAATCGAGCTGAGCATCCCTGATGGCAAAGATATTGAAGAAGTGTGATTAGAATAATAGTGCTGGCACTAGTTCATGAGACATAAACTCATCACAAGTAGAAGTCGGTAGAAGTAGAGAAAGATCGACATGGAGATGGAGCTATGTGGGGAGCTGTGGTAGTGGAGCAAGCCGGATCCAAAAGGAAGATGGACTACCTGGGACGTGGGCTGTAGCTAGAAGGGCGGTTGGGACGCGACATGGGCCCATACCGCGGTGACCCCTGATTGGGACGCACCGACTGTGGATTTTCTCCCTCGCCGATGTCGACCGCGTCTACGCAGAACATTGTTCCCTTCTCCCAGCTGCGGGGTCAGGCCGGATATGTGACCAACGGTGTGGCCACCATCGTTCTATGATTGTGAAGAGAGCAACCCAAGCAAGCATGCTTGTAGCTTAGGTTGCTGCTAGTGTATATATAGTGGTTTTCTTTTTCTCTCCATATCAACCATTTTATATTGCGTACGTGCCATTAAAGACTGAAATGATGGTTGCTTCTTCTGACTAACTTATTGTGTGATTTGACTACTCCTTTAGTGGCCCCTACACGTACTCCCCCTACGTGTATGCAACAGTCACACATACACATGGACGCAAAAATTCGCGCGACGCCCTAATGCATGCATGTCCGAGCACACGACGGAACACACACGGTCACGCTCAAGTGCTCAACCTACACGTGCATGCACACACATACTCAGCCAGGGTGAGCTAGTGACCGTATAAACACCGGAAAATGTATATATTGAGCGCAATGAGTGTGTTATGAAGTCCACTGACCGTATTTTTACAAATATACAGTGACAAACAATGTATTTATTTCATTTGAAATTAAGCCATATTAACCAGAGAGGAGGCAGTATGGACTAGCATTACTTTGTTGTGTCCCATCAACTTGCCGAACAAGGAGAACCTTGCAGGACGGGAGAAGCTTGCGTGCGGTGGCTTGCGGGATAAGGAGAAACTTTTGACTAATGCAAGCTCTCCTTTGCCCAGGCGGTGGACGTGCAATAGTTAATTAGGTGTCAGATTGCCAGAAGCATACACTATATTAGTACTCTTATTGTTGCACTTCCCGAAGAGGTGAACAGCCAAGCGCAAAGTTTACTAGTACTAGTACTACTACTATAGTCTATAGAGGTATGTACTATACTAGTACTAGGAACCGGATGGAGGAGCGTCTGCACTCTTATTATATTTTTAAAATGTGATAAAGCAATCTTCAACACATTTGGTTCTCTTCGAGGGTTCTAGCATGTGATAATGGAAGTTGATTGCATGGAACACTCGCCACAATTCTCGCTTAATTCGGGCTCATATCCTGTTACAAATAGGAGTGCTCGGTAATATTTCCTCTTTTTTTGTTATTCAGCATGTAAACAGGTCAGCAAACCTTGCGGCGCATCTTTCTGTGAACCGTGCTTGCTGCACTTTGAATGTGGCTGAGAGCTGGCTTAATGAAACACCTCGCTTCCTACTTCTTTTTTTGTGGGGTACCTCGCTTCCTAGTGACCAGTGTCTTGGCTGATCGTCCTAAGAATGCTTATATATGAATAAAGCTCTCTCATTTACCCGCAAAGAATATTAAGCCATATTAACCGAGAAGGAGGGAGTATGGACTAGCACTACTTGTTGGTTTGTCCCATCAACTCACAGAACGAGGAGAAGCTTGCAGGACAAGGTGAAGCTCGCTTACGCCTTTCGACTGATGCAACGTACCCTCGCCCAGGCGGTGGACATGCATCAGTTCATTCGGTGTCAGATTGCCACGGGCTTACACTGTACTAGTACCAAACATGCGGAGTACCATCATTGTTCGACTTCATGAAGAGGCAAAGAGCCAAGCGCAAGGTTTAGTAGTACGAGTAGTACTACTACTAGAACCGCATGGTGGAGCCTCTGTACTCTTTTTTTAATCTTTGATAAAGAACACATTTATTCCATAGAAGGGCGGAAAAAGGCTGCCCAACATGTAATGATGATATCGATCAACCATGCTCGAATATATATTGGCCTCCGTGCGAGCCCGTCTGTGTGTTCTCGCTCCTCGTCTCTCTCAGACTAGCCACAGTGGGAGTAACTTCAACAGTAACATCGAGTCCAACTGAGTAAATTTTCTTATGTGGCAATGAGTTAATGAGGAGAGAGATAGTTACAGTAACTTAGCTAGTTACTGTAACATCACATGTCCCAAAGCAATATGAGTCTATAACCTAATAAATGAAGGTTTGCATGTTATCATACTTATGTTACTGCCCACTATGAAGGTAGTAATATAGTCTAGGGATATGTGTATGATACTAGTGTATGTTACTCTCCATTGTGGCTAGTCTCAAGGAACGGCGGGTTGGCAATTTTGCCTTCAATTGAGATCGGTTTGCTCACACTCCGGTCCCACATGTTAGTGATATGCCAAGAGGAGGTGTGTTGACCGACTAGCCATACGCGTACTTGGTTTTGCACCTTCATACTACTCCTCCCTCCATCACAGTTTATAGGGCGCGCTTCATTATGATGCATTTATCTCAATGCATTTCCACCACCAGAGAGACTTTAGACGCGTTTGGTTTAATGCTCAATTAATCAGGGCGTGGTAACCGCAATTTTCTCTCATTGTAGTACTACGGAGTGGAGTAAGTGCATGCATGTGTGTACTCGGGCTGGAAGCACTTCATGCATGTGTGTACGCATTATTTCCTCTAGTAATAGATGTCGTGCTATAACTACCAATGCTATTTTTCAGGCCGATCACTAGTCGCCTTGGTCCCAGAGATTTTCTCTTTTTCTGAAGTGCGCTCTATAAACAGTGACGAATGGAGTAGTATGAGCGGATTCAAAGAAGAGCATATTGATGGTTGCTTCTTTCGAGCAACTTACAATGGGAAAGGTGGGGCTTATGATTTGACTGCTCATTACTCACTATTAATGCGAGGCAACGACCGGTCTGAGTCTCCCATGCGGCTGTGCACTACTCCCTCGGTTCTTAAGTATACTCCAGCGTATTTGTCTTTCTAGAGATTTCAATGAGTGACTACTCAAATATTTATCTTTTTAGAGATTCAAATGGACTACTACATACAAATGTATATAGACATATTTTAGAGTGTAGATTCACTCATTTTGCTTTGTATGTAGTCACTTGTTGAAATCTCTAGAAAGAAAAATATTTAGCAACGGAGGGAGTACACATACGAAGCAAAATGAGTGAATCTACACTCTAAAATATTTACATCACAACTGAAGACAAAGTTGTGAGAAGGTGTTAAATTAAAATTGATCCATGCTTTCATTGGCAGCAACGTCCCCCCAGCTCTGTCTAAATCAACAAGGCATGTTGGGAAAAAAAGTAGCTGTCTGGAGCATGCAACATTCCGATCATTTTGCGCAGTTCCACTAAAATAGAATTGAGCGTCCCTGTTCCAAAGATATTAAGTGTGATTACGATAATAGAGGACTGCTGATGAAACAATAAACACACAAATAGAAGCCGGTCACCTTTGCATTCTCTCTTAAGATTAACTAGTTGGAGAAGATTAGGCTCGGAGTTGGATGAGGAGGATAGAGCAAAACCAATCTCCCTTTGTGCAGTCTCACTGAAATGTAGAGACGTTGCCCGTGTGACATTTTGGTAGAAATGCACAAAACACTCTTAGAAAAAAGTGATTTGTGCAGTTCACCAAAAGGTCGCAATAGCAACGAGGTGAAATGGATAGCAATGTTTGCAAAAAAGAGGTAGAAAGGAAACAATTACTGGCCAATAACAGTTGATGACACATGCGACGACAAAAAAAAAGCATATTCCTTGTCCTAAGGGAAGATAACAACATGGCTGTGTTTGTCTAAAACGGTGTGAGGATGATATTGCAATTAGGAAAGTACGCCGGACGAGCTACGTTTTTGGCAAAGAACTATGGAAGATCCACATGCAGCGACGTGGGAAGACGGGCAGTGGAGCAAGGCTAGAGGGGATACCTGGAGGTCGTCGGGATGTAACTAGGTGAGCGGCGGCGGGCGGAATCTGCCCATACTGCAGTAGCGAGCAGGTGGCGTAGGCCCTACCACACCGGAGCTTGATCAGAGAGAACGCGTGTACCACAGATCGGGACGTGCTGCCTCGGCGCCGTCGAACGAAGAAATGATGCACGTGCTCCCTTTACGCCGGCGGACGGGATGCAGCCGGATCAGTGAACAATGGTGAGAGAGAGAGAGAGAGAGGCCACCGCAGCCTTGTGTGAGATACTCTGAAGAGAGACAAACCAGGCAGGCAGGCTCCGTTATATATAGTGGAGCGGACTACCTTTTTCTCCATAAAAATCATTTTATATTCTGTGTATGTGCCATTGAGTGATATAACTTTATTTAAAAATAACGCGCCAACGCGTCAAGTCGAACTTTGTTCCGTGCACGTGTGGTACACGACCTCCGTAGGTAAACAACCGCTACACGTGTTCAAATTAGCACATGGGCTGCCATTTCGTACAGAAATGAGCTCCACCGTGTACCTGCACGGGTGTGGCTGGGCACGAAGCGTGAGTACGTGCACGGTGCACCTATTCTCTTCTTGTATACGTACACCACCTACGTGGGGTTGTGTGAGAGAGATACAAACGTAGAGAGATAGTATAGTGTGTGGGTTCATGAGAGTTTTTTGGGGGGTGGGGGTGGGGTCAATCATAAAATGTAACATATGCAATGTGTGTGAAATAGATTCCTGGGTATATCATATATAGAGAGGGGGCAATCCACAAGAAGAGAGTGGAGGTATCATCGGCTTGAGGTGTCCAAAGAATCGAAGAGAGGGATGATGTGTGTGTGTGTGCGCGTGCGATCGATAAAGAGTGCCATCGAATTTGTGTGTGCCCACGTCAAAGATATAGAGTAGCTGGTGATATGTCTGCAACGTATCTATAATTTTTTATTGTTCCATGCTATTATATTATCAACCTTGGATGTTTTATATGCATTTATATGCTATTTTATATGATTTTTGGGACTAACCTATTAACCCAGAGCCCAGTGCCAGTTTCTGTTTTTTTCCTTGTTTTAGAATATCGCAGAAAAGGAAAATCAAACGGAGTCCAATTGACATGAAACTTCACGGAAATTATTTTTGGATCAGAAGAAGCCTAGAAGACTTGGAGTGCACGTCAGGGGATCAAAGAGGAGGCCACGAGGCAGGGGGCGCGCCCACCCGCCTTGGGCGCGCCCTCCACCCTCGTGGGGCCCTCGTGGCCCCCCTGACGTACTTCTTCCACCTATATATCCCCATATACCCTAAAACGATCGGGGAGCACAATAGATCGGGAGTTCCACCGCCAGAAGCCTCCGTTGCCACCGGAAACCAATCTAGACCCGTTCCGACACCCTGCCGGACGGGACAATCCCTCTCTGGTGGCTATCTTCATCATCCCGGTGCTCTCCATGACGAGGAGGGAGTAGTTCTCCCTCGGGGCTGAGGGTATGTACAAGTAGCTATGTGTTTGATCTCTCTCTCTCTCTCTCTCTCTCTCTCTCTCTCGTGTTCTTGAGGTGATACAATCTTGATGTATCGCGAGCTTTGCTATTATATTTGGACCCTATGATGTTTTCTCCCCCCTCTACTCTCTTGTAATGGATTGAGTTTCCCCTTTGAAGTTATCTTATCGGATTGAGTCTTTAAATATTTGAGAACACTTGATGTATGTTTTGTCGTGCGTATCTGTGGTGACAATGGGATATCACGTGTTCACTTGATGTATGTTTTAGTGATCAACTTGCGGGTTCCGACCATGAACCTATGCATAGGGGTTGGCACACGTTTTCGTCGTGATTCTCTGGTAGGAACTTTTGGGGCACTCTTTGAGGTTCTATGTGTTGGTTGAATAAATGAATCTGAGATTGTGTGATGCATATCGTATAATCATGCCCATGGATACTTGAGGTGACATTGGAGTATCTAGGTGACATTAGGGTTTTGGTTGATTTGTGTCTTAAGGTGTTATTCTAGTACGAACTCTAGGGCTGTTTGTGACACTTATAGGAATAGCCCAACGGATTGATTGGAAAGAATAACTTTGAGGTGGTTTCGTACCCTACCATAATCTCTGCGTTTGTTCTCCGCTATTAGTGACTTTGGAGTGACTCTTTGTTGCATGTTGAGGGCTAGTTATGTGATCCAATTATGTTATTATTGTTGAGGGAACTTGCACTAGTGAAAGTATGAACCCTAGGCCTTGTTTCAACGCATTGCAATACCGTTTACGCTCACTTTTATCATTAGTTACCTTGCTGTTTTTATAATTTCAGATTACAAATACCTTTATCTACTATCCATATACCACTTGTATCACCATCGCTTCGCCGAACTAGTGCGCCTATGCAATTTACCATTGTATTGGGTCTGTTGGGGACACAAGAGACTCTTTGTTATTTGGTTGCAGGGTTGCTTGAGAGAGACCATCTTCATCCTACGCCTCCTATGGATTGATAAACCTTAGGTCATCCACTTGAGGGAAATTTGCTACTGTCCTACAAACCTCTGCACTTGGAGGCCCAACAACGTCTACAAGAAGAAGGTTTTGTAGTAGACATCAAGCTCTTTTCTGGCGCCGTTGCCGGGGAGGTGAGTGCTTGAAGGTATATCTTTAGATCTTGCAATCGAGTCTTTTAGTTTCTTGTTTTAGCACTGGTTTAGTTTCTAAAAGAAAACTACAAAAAAAATATGGAATTGAGTTTGCCTCATACGCTTCATATTTTTAATATCTTTCGTGAGTATGATGGAAAGGAAAATTGTGCCAAAGTGTTAGAAGAAGAATGCATTAAAATATTTGGCACTAAATATTTGAATGATGAGCATGATTGCAATGTTATTAGTATGAATTCCTTGAATATCCATGATGCTAATGATATGCAAAGCCACAAGCTTGGGGAAGCTATGTTTGATGAAGGTTATATTTTTTGTCCCGCAAGCTTTGATGTGCAAATTTATTATGATAATAGCATGCCTCCTATTTATGATGATTATATTGATGAAAGTGGATTTGGAGAGGTCATGACTTTACTTAGTAATGATTCCACTATTCCGGAAGAGGTTCCAATTGATTATGAGAACAAAGTTGCTATATATGATGATTATTGTGATGAGTTGTATGCTATAAATAACAATGATATCCATGAAACTTGTCATCATGATTTTATTTTTCAATTGGACTATTCTTCACATAATAATTATTTTGTTGAGTTTTCTCCCACTATTATTCATGAGAGGAATTTTGCTTGTGTGGAGAGTAGTAAATTTTCTATGCTTGTAGATCATGAAAAGAATGCTTTAGGTTCTTATTATATTGTTGAATTCATTCATGATTCTACTGAAAATTATTATGAGGGAGGAACATATGCTTGTAGGAATTGCAATAATATCAAGTTTCCTCTCTATGTGCTTAAAATCTAGAAGTTATGCTTGTTTTGCTTGCCTATGCAAGTTGATTCTTGTTCCCACAAGTTGTTTGCTCAAAAAATCCCTATGCATAGGAAGTGGGTTAGACTTAAATGTGCTAGTCATATTCTTGATGATTCTCTCTTTATGTTTCAATTCTTATCTTTTATGTGAGCATCATTGAAATCATCATGCCTAGCTAGGGGCGTTAAACGATAGCGCTTGTTGGGAGGCAACCGAACTTTATTCTTGTTCTTTACTTTTTGCTCCTGTTTAGTAATAAACAATTCATCTAGCCTCTGTTTAGATGTGGTTTTATGCTTTTAATTAGTGTTCCAAGTAGAACCTTTGGGAAGACTTGGGCTCTTTGCGATCATGCTGTAAAAAACAGAAACTTTAGCGCTCACGAGAATTGCTGAAATTTTTATTTGGAGAGTGCTATTTAGGTAATTATTTTTGAAGATGATTAATATACAAATTCCTCAGGTACACAAATTTATTTGAGAATTTTATGAGGTCCAGAAGTATACGTTTGATACAGATTACTACAGACTGTTCTGTTTTTGACAGATTCTGTTTTCTATGTGTTGTTTGCTTATTTTGATGAATCTATGAGTAGTATCAGAGGGTATGAACCATAGACAAGTTTGAATACAGTAGATATTACACCAAGATAAATAAATAATGAGTTCATTACAGTACCTTATGATGGTGATTTGCTTTCTTATACTAATGGAGCTTACGAGTTTTCTGTTAAGTTTTCTATTGTGAAGTTTTCAAGTTTTGGGTAAAGATTCAATGGACTATGGAATAAGGAGTGGCAAGAGCCTAAGCTTGGGGATGCCCAAGGAACCCCAAGGTAATATTCAAGTACAACCAAGAGCCTAAGCTTGGGGATGCCCCAGAAGGCATCCTCTCTTTCGTCTTCGTTCATCTGTAACTTTACTTGGAGCTATATTTTTATTTACCACATGATATGTGTTTTGCTTGGAGCGTCATTTTATTTTATTTAATTTTGCTTTATTTTTGAATAAAATACCAAGATCTGAAATTCTTAAATGTTAGATAGTCTTCATATAGTTGCATAATCATTCAACTACTCATTGATCTTCACTTATATCTTTCGGAGTAGTTTGTCATTTGCTCTAGTGCTTCACTTATATCTTTTTAGAGCACGGTGGTGGTTTTATTTTGTAGAAATAGATGAACTCTCATGCTTAACTTATATTATTTTTAGAGTCTTTATAACAGCATGGTAATTTGCTTTGGTTATGAAATTAGTCCTAATATGATGGGCATCCAAGAGGGATATAATAAAAACTTTCATATAGAGTGCATTGAATACTACGAGAAGTTTGATACTTGATGATTGTTTTGAGATATGGAGATGGTGATATTAGAGTCATGCTAGTTGAGTAGTTGTGAATTTGATAAATACTTGTGTTGAAGTTTGTGATTCCCGTAGCATGCACGTATCGTGAACCGTTATGTGAATAAGTCGGAGCATGATTTATTTATTGATTGTCTTCCTTATGAGTGGCGGTCGGGGACGAGCTATGGTCTTTTCCTACCAATCTATCCCCCTAGGAGCATGCGTGTAGTACTTTGTTACGATAACTAATAAATTTTTGCAATAAGTATGTGAGTTCTTTATGACTAATGTTGAGTCCATGGATTATACGCACTCTCACCCTTCCACCATTGCTAGCCTCTCTAGTACAGCGTAACTTTCGCCGGTACCTTAAACCCACCATATACCTTCCTCAAAACAGCCACCATATCTACCTATTATGGCATTTACATAGCCATTCTGAGATATATTGCCATGCAACTTTCCACCCTTCTGTTTATTATGACACGCTTCATCATTGTCATATTGCTTTGCATGATCATGTAGTTGACATCGTATTTGTGGCAAAGCCACCGTTCATAATTCTTTCATACATGTCACTCATGAGTCATTGCACATCAAGGTACACCACCAGAGGCATTCATATAGAGTCATATCTTGTTCTAAGTATTGAGTTGTAATTCTTGAGTTGTAAGTAAATAAAAGTGTGATGATCATCATTATTAGAGCATTGTCCCAGTGAGGAAAGGATGGTGGAGACTATGATTCCCCCACAAGTCGGGATGAGACTCTGGACGAAAATAAATAAATAAATAAAAGAGGCCAAAGAAGCCCAAATAAAAAAAAGAGAAAAGAGGCCATAAAAAAGAGAAAAGGCCCAAATAAAAAAATGAGAGAAAATGAGAGAAGGGGCAATGCTACTATCCTTTTACCACACTTGTGCTTCAAAGTAGCACCATGATCTTCATGATAGAGAGTCTCCTATGTGGGAATTTTACATTATAGAACTTGGCTTGTCTATTCCAATGGTGGGCTTCCTCAAAATGCCCTAGGTCTTCGTGAGCAAGCGAGTTGTATGCACACCCACTAGTTTCTTTTGTTGAGCTTTCATACATTTATAGCTCTAGTGCATCCGTCGCATGGCAATCCCTACTCTCTCACATTGATATCTATTAATTGGCATCTCCATAGCCTGTTGATACGCCTAGTTGATGTGAGACTATCTTCTTCCCTTTTGTCTTCTCCACAACCACCATTCTATTCCACCTATAGTGCTATGTCCATGGCTCACGCTCATGTATTGCGTGAAGATTGAAAAAGTTTGAGAACATCAAAAGTATGAAACAATTGCTTGGCTTGTCATCGGGGTTGTGCATGATTTAAATACGTTGTGTGGTGAAGATGGAGCATAGCCAGACTATATGATTTTGAAGGGATAGCCTTCTTTAGCCATGTTATTTTGAGAAGACATGATTGGTTAGTTAGTATGCTTGAAGTATTATTATTTTTATGTCAGTATTAAACTTTTGTCTTGAATCTTATGGATCTGGATATTCTTGCCAAAATGAAGAGAATTACTTAGAGAAATATGTTAGGTAGCATTCCACATCAAAAATTCTGTTTTTATCATTTACCTACTCGAGGACGAGCAGGAATTAAGCTTGGGGATGCTGATACGTCTCCAACGTATCTATAATTTTTTATTGTTCCATGCTATTATATTATCAACCTTGGATGTTTCATATGCATTTATATGCTATTTTATATGATTTTTGGGACTAACCTATTAACCCAGAGGCCAGTGCCAGTTTATGTTTTTCCTTGTTTTAGAATATCGCAGAAAAGGAAAAACAAACGGAGTCCAATTGACCTAGAACTTCATGGAACTTATTTTTGGATCAGAAGAAGCCCAGAAGACTTGGAGCGCACGTCAGGGGATCAACGAGGAGGCCACGAGGCAGGGGGCGCGCTCACCCCCTGGGCACGCCCTCCACCCTCGTGGGCCCCCTCACATACTTTTTCCGCCTATATATCTCCATATACCCTAAAACGATCAGGGAGCACAATAGATCGGTAGTTCCACCGCCAGAAGCCTCCGTAGCCACCGAAAACCAATCTAGACCCGTTCCGGCACCCTGCCGGAGCGGGCAATCCCTCTCCGGTAGCTCTCTTCATCATCCCGGTGCTCTCCATGATGAGGAGGGAGTAGTTCTCCCTCGGGGCTGAGGGCATGTACTAGTAGCTATGTGTTTGATCTCTCTCTCTCTCTCTCGTGTTCTTGAGGTGATACAATCTTGATGTATCGTGAGCTTTGCTATTATATTTGGATCCTATGATGTTTTCTCCCCCCTCTACTCTCTTGTAATGGATTGAGTTTCCCCTTTGAAGTTATCTTATCGGATTGAGTCTTTAAAGATTTGAGAACACTTGATGTATGTCTTGTCGTGCATATCTGTGGTGACAATGGGATATCACGTGATTCACTTGATGTATGTTTTGGTGATCAACTTGCGGGTTCCGCCCATGAACCTATGCATAGGGGTTGGCACACGTTTTCGTCGTGATTCTCCAGTAGGAACTTTGGGGCACTCTTTGAGGTTCTATCTGTTGATTGAATAGATGAATCTGAGATTGTGTGATGCATATCGTATAATCATACCCACGGATACTTGAGGTGACATTGGAGTATCTAGGTGACATTAGGGTTTTTGTTGATTTGTGTCTTAAGGTGTTATTCTAGTACGAACTCTAGGGCTATTTGTGATACTTATAGGAATAGCCCAACGGATTGATTGGAAAGAATAACTTTGAGGTGGTTTCGTACCCTACCATAATCTCTTCGTTTGTTCTCCGCTATTAGTGACTTTGGAGTGACTCTTTGTTGCATGATGAGGGATAGTTATGTGATCCAATTATGCTATTATTGTTTAGGAACTTGCACTAGTGAAAGTATGAACCCTAGGCCTTGTTTCAATGCATTGCAATACCGTTTATGCTCACTTTTATCATTAGTTACCTTGCTGTTTTTATAATTTCATATTACAAAGACCTTTATCTACTATCCATATACCACTTGTGTCACCATCTCTTCGCCGAACTAGTGCACCTATACACTTTACCATTGTATTGGGTGTGTTGGGGAAACAAGAGACTCTTTGTTATTTGGTTGCAGGGTTGCTTGAGAGAGACCATCTTCATCCTACACCTCCTACAGATTGATAAACCTTAGGTCATACACTTGAGGAAAATTTGCTACTTTCCTACAAACCTCTGCACTTGGAGGCCCAACAACGTCTACAAGAAGAAGGTTGTGTAGTAGACATCAGCTGGCCTACTGGAACGTGAGAGGGGACAGGTGCAGTTTGTCTCTGTGGCATGGTTACCTACCTACAACGCTCGACTATCGGTGTGTGGTGGGGGGGGAGGGAGGCCTAATTAACTATAGAGGTACAATGGCTGGTATATGTGTGGGGGAGGAGAGAGGCCTACCTCATGTATTAAGGGAGATCGATCGGTATCCATGCATATGTGTAGGAGAGGAATAAGGTTGGGAGAGAGACAGAGCTAGAGTGTTGGAGGGGGTGGTAGTGGAGTTGCTTCTAACAAATGGTGGGATAGGCTTGCTAGACAACCAGAGGGCACGCCTGCAATATCAATAAGAGAGGGGATGGCTGCCTGTCTGTTCACGTGCGTGTGAGAGACGGGTCAGGAGGCATGCACGAATGATGAGGGGGGCGATATGGCTGTGGTAAGCAGACAAAACTACATAGGAAGATCAATCATCCATTGTCAGAGAAAGGAGAGACATAACTTGTGGGGTACGTCGATCAATGGGGGGGGGAATAGTTAAAGTCGACCTAGGTATATGTTGGGAGATCGATCGGTATACATGCATGTGTGTGTTAGAAGCAAATGAGGCACGGGGAGAAGGATAGAGAGAAAGGGATGCATCTAGGAGGTGGTGCGAGAGGCATACTATATCGAGGGGGAAGGAGTGTGCGAGTACGAGATCGATGAAAAGATTGGTGGAGTGAGGCATGGACAGTGATAAGAGAAGAGGGGAAGCTTGTGTTTTGTGCTAGGCACACCTGGCTAGAGAGGCATATCGATCGATGTGTGCCGTAAAGAAGGAGCTGGGGGGCCTACACACACACCGTGGGTGAACGACCTAAAGTGAAAAGACGAATTTGCGCGACAAAGCTAGAGAATGCTGAGGGAGGGTGAGAGGGATGCGGGTGTGTGCATGCATGAGAGAAAGTTAGCGCTAGCTAGCTACAAAGATATGAGGATTGTGAGGGTGTAAAAGACGAATAGAGATCATACTTCATTATAAAAAGCAAATTCAGATATTTGAAGAATTTATCATAGTGTTTTAAACCGACGCATGTGTGAATATATATAACGGTGATACACATGGTGTGGTTATGAACATGTTATACTACATATAATATATTTTATCTCTACTCTTATAAAAACGGAGTTGTTGATGATGGTGTGCCTGCCATCCTGCAATATAGGCCGTCCGATTTATATCTGACGGATAGGAAGGAAACTATTGCAATTTTGAAAAAAGATACCCAGACCCCTCTCCATATTAGCAAATTAGGCCTCCCCTTGATCATGTTGATGTTCTGTGGAACGCATGGGCATCTCGCTAGTACTACGTATAATATATAGAACATTGATCATAATTTGGGCTAATGTGTGGCTTTTGCAGCTCAGGTCTAAATACTTTTCATAATGTAGGGGGCGGGGCACTATACTATGTGTGATAAACACGGTGTACACGTATGGAACATGGTTTAGATTATGAATATATAGTTAGTACATCAAATGTACTATTATTTGGAATCAACATCAAGTGTATTCAAAAAATAGAATTTGAGTTCATGTAGTACACACAGTTCATATCTATCTCCATAGTAATCATGTCATGTGTTATTAAGGTAATACATGAATGATGGTTGAAGTTGGCAACAATCGTGATTGTAGATTCTTATTGAAATAGAGAAACGAATTCAAATTCAGTTCGAATTGCAGCGGTAGTATAGACATTTGGAATGCACTAAAATGTTGGTATGAGTAGGTTACATGCATTATACAGCAAGCGAAAAAATTTAATTGGACATAACATGGATTCATACTCCCTCCTTCCATCTATATAGGGCGTAATGCGTTTTTAAGACCGCCTTTGCTATTGACAAGATTAATAGTACATGACAAGCACAATGTGAAAATTATATCACTGAAAGAACCTTTCACAGACGAATTTAACGGTATGCTTTGTGTAAGTTGCATGTCATATATTATTGCTATAATATTTGGTCAAAGTTAGCATCGAAAAAGGCATTAGGCCCTATATAGATGGAAGGAGGGAGTAGCTTTGAATAGCATTTTTATAGTAAAACGGGGCAAGACTCTCTCTTTGTGTGGTGTGAATATTTTTTTCTTTTTTCTTTTCTTTTTGGTTGAAGGAAGTGCGAATTGATTTGGTACGTACAAGTACAATATTACACGTTAGGCTTGTCCCTAAAATTCAACCCGCGCCTTATAATATCCCAAAAATTCAGATATCTTGCTCCCAAAACTGGTGCCTTCAAAACATGCGCCTTGCTATCCCGAAATTACAACGCGCGCAAAAACTCCCTCTAGCTGCCAAATCCCGACACGCGAAATCCCCCTTCTAAACCTGAGCCGAAAGGGCTGCTAGTTCAAATTGGCGGGGGGTACTTTTATAACACACCCTACATTTTGGACAAGTGCGTCCCTAAGTCATGGTTCACCCCCTCCCATCACCTCCTTATTGCCATTCAAAATCCCAGGCCACCATAACCTCTCCGCTCCAGCCGCGAAACCCCACCCTCCTCCGTCCGCCACCTCACCGCTGCCCAGCAAGATCCTCTTCCCCGACGACGTCGTCCACCACAATAGCTCGATGTCCCTAGTCCACCTCACCGGATGAGGATCCGTTGTCCATCTCGTCGTGCCGCCGGTTCAGCCGCCCCATCCTCCACCTCCAAGGAGCTACTCCGACGATTGCCTCGTCTATCGCGGCTGCTCCATCCCCACAGCACCGCCTTAACCTGCTCCACCGGAACCGCATCATCCTCACCGACTCCTCGGACGAAGCCGAGGCCTACTCGGCGCCACCAAAGAGGTTGTACACTCATCGCATCGCACCTTCTCCTTAGCTCGACCTCCCGGCACCGACGGTGCTCCATCCCGCACCCCCATGGAGCGGCTACCTTGAAGCCGGCGAAGCGGGCGACATCTCCATGGAGGCTGTCCCCCAGTGCGAGGCCCCTTCAGCGGCAGCCATACTAGTTGGATCTAATGCTGCTCTCCGACTCTCGCTCGCTCGCTCGCGCTGCTGCTGTTGCTCCGGCTCTCGCTCGATCGCTCGCTCGCCCAGCTGCTGCTGCTCCGGCTCTCGCTCGCTCGCGCTGCTACTGCTGCTCTCCCCCTCGCTCATGCTGCTGCTCTGCTCTGATTTAGCTACACTTCAGTCGACTGAATCGACTTTTGGGTCAGTCGATTTTCAAGGGGTGGGGGCTCACCAGAGTTAAGGAAGAACCACCCGCAGTGGGGATGGGGGCTCGCCGGAGAGGTACCCCACTATCTATCTTAGGGTTCAGGGTGGGGCGGGGGGCCTATAGGGCTGGCCGGGGTGGCGTCAGACCGACAGTGGGGAGTTGTTTCGGGGCGGCGAGGCGGCGCTGGAGCCGGCGATTTGGCCGGTGGTGGCTGGTGGCTCAGGGGGGTGCAGGTTGAATATGAACTGCAAGCTCCCCCTAAACTACATGTCAAGTGCCTCTCTGCTACCATTGTGTTCAGTTTCGACAGTAACATTCAGATTCCACAGTAAATTTTAGTTTCGACAGTTAAGTTCGGAGTCAACAGTTTTTAGCTCATCTGTTGTAGTCAGGTGGTTTTTGGTGATATAAATTGTACATCTATTTTACATCATCTATTGGAGATGCTATTAGAATCCCACTTGAGATTGACGATGTTTGTCTTGTGCTGCTTCAGCCTTGACTTCTTACGGCTCACCGGGGCTGCTCCAACGACAGAATGATCCATCACAACAGAGCAGTGCCCTGGACACCGTCTACAGATTCCTCAGATCTTCTTCCACAACTCCGACAGCCACCTCTGCCTCAATTGCTTCAGCGACCAACCCAATGATGCTGAGGTTGACACGGCTATGGCAAAGAGGTTGTACACTTGTTGCATCACTTATTACTATACATTCATGTTGATCCATTAGGGCTATTTTGGTTTGACGGAAAAACATAGCAATAGGGAATTTTCCAATGGCACTCTACTATTCAATTATTCATGCATTTTGTTGAAAGGAATGAAGCAAAACATCCACCTGGACCTACTTTTCAAAATCTTATGCATGAAAACAAGACCAAGTGCATTAGTGGTAGAATAACATTCTAACTGTACACGCTTTCATATGGTTTCACTTTATTTTGGCCATGTTTCTTTGCAATCCCCTGCTCTTCCAATTCCTGTAAACCAAACACTCAAGTTGACAGAAATCCTGTGTTCACAAATGCTCTATTTACCATGTGCATTCCTATCCTATTCTGGTGTTTTTCCTATTCCTGCATTTTTAGAATCATGCAAGCCAAATGAGCCCTTACAGAATTACTTCAGTTACAGGTAGGTGTCGAAGGGAACTTTGTGTGGTTTGTCCTGCTCCTACCGCGACATCGTCCACCTCAACTGAGCTGCTCCATTGACAGAAACATCCACCAAACCAGACATCACGACTCCTGACCGTCTTTCGCCACCTTAGATCTCCTTCCCTGCTGCCAGGACCCACCGAAACGGCATCATCATCATCGACTCAACAGATGAACCTGAGGAGTACATGGGTCCACAAGAGAGGCCGCAATCTTTTGTTTCTACTTATGTTATGCATTGCTTAAAATTACCTGCTACTTTATCATCCTTTTCACCTCTTGGACTCCAAGTCAGGTCCAAATTAATGTTCAAACTTGAGTTCTAAATTAGTTGTGGGGCACATATCGAGGAAGCAATGAATACTATCTCTGTCTAATATCTGGTTCACCTAGGGTATGCCTATGTTGTTCATCTTGGGTGGGAAACAAATAGTAAAGCAATCACCATCTGTCTTTTTATTAATTAAAGCAATCATCAGCCTGCTATCATTATTTTTGGATCCATCCACTGGTTGTTACCATCACTCTAAATTTCTGCATGCTCTCCTTACATAATATCACCATATTTTTTTCATATGCATGTCAGATATTGTACACAGTCATGCTGAACATGTAGAGAAAAAGAGAAGAGTTTTGCACAATACAATGTCATGCAGACATCGCTCCATGTTGGGTTCAATGGAAAACCCTCCCCACCCCTCTCCAGATTGTAATCCAGAGGAAGATATCTGTTCTGAGGCAGATTCAGATGCCGCTGACCACTCCTATTTACCCCCCAAGGTGTTTTCTCTACCTTGGCATGATGATGTTAGTCATGTCATGCATATGTTGCCTTGCAGTGCCTACTTTTGACATCATATATGTCATCTGCTTAGTTTAGACATGTTCTATAATGCCACATGTTTAGTTTCTATATCATATATGGGAACTATGCAGTCTCATGTCTTTTAGCCAGCCATAATATACATGAAATGTGCAATGCCATCCTGTTGAACCAGGAATCATATACTTGAATGATATCTTGCCCATCCTTTTCTTCATTACATTTCCATTTGTCGACAATGTTTGTACATTAAACTACTCTTCCTGTGACTCAGCCATTTGGGTGGGAGATTCAAAAATCTGGAGTGAAAACAAGGACATCAGAGCAGATAGTGCTACCTATCGAAGCAGATCTCTTGTTGGGTCCCGATAGCTCCTCAGAGATGGATTCAGAGACAGATGACCAGTCCTATTCCCCCACCGAGGTGTATGCTCTAACTTGGCACAGTTATACTGCTCATATCATGCATATGGTGTCTTGCATTGCATAGTTTAGACATCATATACACAATATTCAACACCATGTTCTTAGTTCAGACATCATATCTAATGCCCTCTGTTTAGCATATAAATCACATATGTGAATTAAATGATGCGATCCTGATTACTTAGATAACATGTAGGTGAATTATGTCATGTGATCCTGTTTAGTTATTCATCATATCTTTGAATTATGTTATGCTATGCTATCCAGTTTAGATAGACATCATATATGTGAAATTATATCATGCTATCTGTTTTAGTTAAACAATATACATGTCAACTATTTCATGCCCTCTTTTTTCCACACTATATATTGCATCTGTCTCTCATACAATGTTTGTACATTCAACTATGTTTCCTGTTTATCAGCCATTTGAATTGGAGCGGGTGATGCCAGCATCTAGCGGACTAAAAACACGGTCTTCAAATAAAACAGTGCTACCTCTTGGTGGAGATAGCACCCCGGTTGTACATGCACGAGAACCAGCCCTGCCACACATAACCCAAACTCTCGCAGATTGTAAGCCTACTACGATGGACAGAGAACCAGCTAAAATAGTGCTACCTCTTGGTGGAGATAGCACCCCGATTGTACATGCACGAGAACCAGCCCTACCACACACCACACATAACCCAAACTCTAGCAGATTGTACCCCTACCGCGATGGACAGAAAACCAGCTGTAACGCCCTCGATGCGGCTATAGCTCCCATGTGTCGAGGCATGACTTAGAGACATAACCGCATTGAAAGCAATGTCGCAAGTTAGGCAATCATCACAACATCCCATGTAATATATATAGAATAAAAGGGGAGATACATAGTTGGCTTACACTCGCCACGTCACATCAAAGTACATAAATAACATACATCATCCAAACACTCATGGCCCGACCACGGCGCCAAAATAAAAGACAACCCAACAAGCGACAAAGGTCCCGATCACCCCAACTGGGCACCACTACTGATCATCAGGAAAAGAAACATAGTAATGCTGAGAATCCTCGTCGTACTCCCACTTGAGCTCAAGCGCGCCATCTGGAGCTGTATCATCTGTCCCTGCATCTGGTGCAACAGTAATCTGTGAGCCACAGGGACTCGGCAATCTTGCACCCTCGCGATCAAGACTATTTAAGCCTAATAGGTAGGATGGGGTAAATTTATGTGGAGCTGCAGCAAGCGACTAGCATATATGGTGGCTAACTTATTCGCAGAAGAGAGCGAGAAGAGAGAGCAAGGCGCGAGCGAGAAACTAGAGAGCAACCTGCGCAAACATAACTCCAACACCGTGTCCACTTCCCGGACTCCGCCGAGAAGAGGCCATCACGGTAACACACTCGGTTGATTCATTTTAATTAAATTAAGGTTCAAGTTATCTACAACCGGGCATTAACAAATTCCCATCTGCCCATAACCGCGGGCACGGCTTTCGAAAGTTCAATCCCTGCAGGGGGTCCCAACTTAGCCCATAACAAGCTCTCACGGTCAATGAAGGAATAGACCTCCACCCGAGACATTCCGACCAGACTCGGTATCCCGGTACAACAAGACATTTCGACAGGTTAAAACAAGACCAGCAACACCGCCCGAATGTGCCGACAAATCCCGATAGGAGCTGCACATATCTCTTTCTCAGGGCACACTCGGATTGTCTTAGGTACGGGTAGGCCAGCTCAGAGTTGCCCCTGGTGGCCACCGGCAGCTGACAGTTGGACCAACACTCAGAGGAGCACTAGCCCGGGGGGGTTAAAATAAGATGACCCTCGGGCTCCGGAAACCCAAGGGAAAAAGAGGCTAGGTGGCAAATGGTAAAACCAATGTTGGGCATTGCTGGAAAAGCTTTAATCAAGGCGAACTATCAAGGGGTTCCCATTATCACCCAACCGCGTAAGGGACGCAAAATCCGGGAACATAACACCGATATGACGAAAACTAGGGCAGCAAGAGTGGAACAAAACACTAGTTGAGAGGCCGAGCCTTCCACCCTTTACCAAGTATATAGATGCATTAAGATAACATGGCAATATAATGATATCCCAACAAGTAAATAAATGTTCCAACAAGGAACGGCTCCAATCTTCACCTGCAACTAGCAACGCTATAAGAAGGGCTGAGCAAAGCGGTAACATAGCCAATCAACGGTTTGCTAGGACAATGGTGGGTTAGAGGTTGAACATGGCAATTTGGGAGGCTTACAAGCAAGTGGTAGGCATCGTAGCATTGGCATAGCAAAAGAGCGAGCAAACTAGCATAGCAAAGATAGTAGTGATTTCGAGGGTATGATCATCTTGCCTGCAAAGTTGTCAGAGTTGACTGGATCCTCAAAAGCAAACTCAACGGGCTCCTCGTTAGTGAACTCGTCTCCCGGCTCTACCCAAACAAGACAAACAAGCAACAAGGATACAATCAACCACGTGCAAGATCAAACAATAAGATGCAAAGATGGTATGCTATGCGGGATGCGATGCGGTATGCAAAATGCAAGATATGACAGGAAATGGATGAACCTGGCCTCAACTTGGAAAACCAAGTGTGCCACTGGAAAGATGGGATGAAATCTCTTGAAAACGATATAAAGAACGCCGGAATCGGAGTTACGGTTTGGAAATGGCAAGCGTTTTAAGAATGACACCGGTCTGCGATTTACAGCAAGTAGGCATCTAAATGCAATGAAATGAACATGCTACAGCACTCAAACATGACAACAAAATACATGGCAGGGATGCACACAAGATGCTTAACAAAATACTAGCACTGAGCCACGGCCAATTCATCCATTATGGGGTTCAAACAAGTATGGCAAAAACGCAAATGCAAAACAGATTCCAGACTTAGTGAAATTAACACTTGTCTGACATTTCAGATCGTGAAGCCCTCTTCGGGGCAGCAAAACAACATCATACATGACCTGATTATGATAAGTAAGAACATGGCATGGAGCTACTCAACAAGCTTAACAAAAGTCCCCAAGTGACCTGGGACCAAAAGGGATCACAAAATATACTAACAAGCACACGAACATAGCTAAAACACAATCAGTTTTCAGACTTAGTGAAAACTGAGACATGCTGAAACATAACTCACGAAGGCATGTAAACGAGCTTGATGCACTCACTACGGTGCAAGTCATAGCAGGGCAAGAATATAACCATTAAGAAGGCACAAAATGCTAGCTAGAAATGGCAAGAACAATGGCATAGCATGCACGGATCAACTACAATAGCATCGGCAAAAACGCAACCAAGTTGACCATCTGCCCAGATTTACCACGAAGCAAAAGTAGAGTTCGATTGACTCAAGCTAGGGTACTCCACATGTGCAAACAAAGACATGGATGGATAGAGCATAACATGATTAACAAAACTCCTTTACTGATCATCCTCAAAAGAGGCACGGATCACTAGGAAACAAGCTGAACATATGGCATCATGAACTAAATAATCCCAGACTTAGTGAAATCTACTAAGTCCCTCAAAACAGATTTACCGGGTGCCTCACTTTGCAAGCTTGCACAAGTCACCACACACATCCTAAAAATGCATGGGTTGCACCTCTGGAAAGAAGACAAAATGCTTAACAAAACATATGAAGGACTCACAGGCATATCATGCACACAATAATCATGGCAAAAATAACAAAAGTCTAAGATAAACTAACCGATCTGACAATTATCTCATGAAGCCTCCTTCTAGCAGCATTTCGGGCATCAAGATGAACTCAAATGAAAATAATGCGATGGAATGAAATGATGTACTCGTCGAGACGAACATTTTGATATACTATATGTCCAAATCGGAGCTACGGATGCGGAGATATGGCAGGTCAAAGATTGCATAAAATTTAAAGGGAGAGGGGAAAAGTCAACCCTCGCTAGGGTTTACTGTAGCCGCGGATCCCAGATCCAGATTCGGCGGCGCGGATCCCGAGGATCGTCGGAGATGGCCGCGGTGGTGGCCGGACTTGCCGGGGGACTTGCCGGTCTTGGCGGATCCAGCCGGACAAGGGACGTGGGCGCGGCGCCGAGGAGTGGCGAGGTCGGCGGTGGAGCGTGCACGGCGGGCGGCGGCCGGCGACGTTGGGGCGGAGCGGGGCAGCGGAGCTCCGGCGACTGCTCGCGGCGGCGCCGGCAACCGGACTTGAGAGAGGAGGCGGCGCGGTGCGGGGGGCGACGCGGGCGCGGGGAGGCGGCGGCCGGGCCCGGGAGGGTCTCCCACGGGCCTGGCGGGCTTCGGCGGCGGCGGGTAGGCAGGCGCCATGTGGCGATCGGCGGTTGGCGGCGGCGGGATCCGGATGTTGTCCGGCTCGTCCGGACACGTCCGGCGGCGGCGGAGAGGGTTTTTAGGGTTTCGGGGAGAGGGGAGATCCGAAAACGGAGGGGGTGTATTTATAAGCATAAGTGGAGCTAGGAGAGTCCAAATGAGGTGCGGTTTTCGGCCACGCGATCGTGATCGAACGCTCTAGATGATGGAGCAGAGTTTGGTGGGTTTTGGGCCAAAATGGAGGGGTGTTGGGCTGCAGCACACACGAGGCCTTTTCGGTCCCTCGGTTAACCGTTGGAGCATCGAACGAAGTCCAAATGGTACGAAACTTGACAGGCGGTCTACCGGTAGTAAACCAAGGCCGCATGACAGGTCTCGGTCCAATCCAGAAAAGTTTAATCCCCACACACGAAAGAAAGCTAGAAATGACCACCGGAGGAGAACGAAGCGCCGGAATGCAAAACGGACAACGGGGAAAAAGCTCGAATGCATGAGATGAACACGTATGCAAATGCAATGTACATGATGACATGATATGAGATGCTTGAAAACGAAAACAACACACGAGGCAAAGACCCGAACCCGAGAAATAAATATAACTTAACGCCGGAAACAGCAAGAGTTGGAGTACAAATTGGGAAAGTTATATCCGGGGTGTTACAACACTCCACCACTATGAAAAGATCTCGTCCCGAGATCTAGGACTAAAAGAACTCCGGGTACTCAGAACGTAGGTGATCCTCGCGTTCCCAGGTAGCTTCACGATCGGAATGGTGTGACCACTTGACTTTGAGAAAATTGATTGACTTCTTGCGGGTCTTTCGTTCAGCCTCTTCGAGAATGGCAACTGGGTGCTCACGATAGGAGAGATCTTCTTGGAGCTCAATGTCCTCGAAGTTGACGGTGCGGTCAGGCGTCTTGAAGCACTTTCGAAGCTGAGAGACATGGAACACATCATGAACGTTTGCAAAGTTTGACAGAAGCTCTAGTTGATAGGCGAGGTCGCCTATCTTGCTGACAATCTTGAAAGGTCCCACGTATCTAGGGGCAAGCTTCCCTTTGATACCGAAGCGACGAGTCCCTTTCATAGGAGAGACGCGGAGGTAAACATGATCTCCGATCTCGAAAGCCAAATCATGGTGCTTACTATCATAGTAGCTCTTCTGGCGGGATTGGGCTGCTTTGAGGTTATCACGAATGACCTTGCACATTTCTTATGCCTCTGTGATTAAGTCATTACCCAGCAGCTGACGTTCACCGGTTTCAGACCAATTGAGAGGGGTACGACACTTCCTACCATACAGAATTTCAAATGGGGCCTTGCCCGAACTTGCTTGAAAACTGTTGTTGTATGAGAATTCGGCATAAGGAAGACAATCCTCCCACTTCATGCCGAAGGAGATCACACAAGCCCTGAGCATATCTTCAAGAATCTGGTTGACACACTCGACTTGACCGCTTGTTTGAGGATGGAAAGCAGTGTTGAAGCGGATGTTGGTGCCCATGGCCTTCTGAAAAGAATCCCAGAACTTGGAGGTAAAGATGCTGCCACGGTCTAAAGATATCACTTGAGGAATACCGTGCAGAGAGACAATTCGAGAGGTATAGTGTTCCGCAAATTGGGCTGGAGTGATCGACTCTTTGCTAGGCAGAAAGTGAGCCACTTTGGTGAGCTTGTCGATGACAACGAATATAGCATCATTGCCACGCTTGGACTTTGGAAATCCAGTAACGAAGTCCATTTCAATGTGGTCAAACTTCCATTCTGGAATGGCAAGAGGTTGGAGGAGACCTGCTGGCCTTTGGTGTTCTGCCTTCACTCTTCTGCAGACATCACATTCATTCACGAATTGAGCGATCTCGCGCTTCATTCGAGTCCACCAATAAGCTTGCTTGGGATCCTGATACATCTTCGTACTCCCAGGGTGGATGGAGAGGAGAGAATTGTGAGCCTCGTTCATGATCACTTTACGGAGGTCACCTTTGGGTACCACAATTCGATCCTCGAAGAAGAGAGTGTCCTTGTCATCAAGGCGGTAGCACTTGTACTTGGACTGGCTCTTGGCAATCCCAATCTTCACCTTTTTCACCATAGCATCAAGAAGCTGGGCTTGGCGAATCTGTTCTTCCAAGGTAGGAGAGACTTGAAGGTTGGCGAGGAAACCTTGAGGAACGATTTGCAGATTAAGTTTGCGGAAAGCTTCACAAAGCTCGGGTTGATAAGGCTTGAGGATCAGACTGTTGCAATACGCTTTCCTGCTCAAAGCGTCAGCAATCACATTGGCCTTGCCTGGAGTATACTCGATACTGGGATTATACTCTTGAATCATTTCGACCCATCGAGTTTGCCTGAGGTTGAGATTAGGCTGAGTGAAGATGTACTTGAGACTCTTGTGATCAGTGAAAATGTCCACTTTTCTTCCCAATAGAAGATGTCTCCAAGTCAACAGAGCATGCACAACTGCCGCCAACTCGAGATCATGAGTGGGGTAGTTCTTCTCATTAGGCTTCAACTGGCGAGAGGTATAAGCAACAACTTTCTTCTCTTGCATCGATACAGCACCGAGACCATGGAGAGAGGCATCACAAAAGACCTCGTACGGCTTGGATTCATCAGGCGGAGTCAGAACTGGAGCAGTGATCAATTTCTCTTTCAAAGTGTTGAAAGCAATATCACACTCCGGAGACCAAACGTACTTGACGTGCTTCTGGAGAAGATTTGAGAGAGGCTTCGTGATCTTAGAGAAGTTTTCAATGAATCTTTGGCAATAGCTTGCGAGACCGAGGAAGCTACGGAGTTGCTTCACGTTCTGAGGAGGTTCCCAATTAACAATTGCAGACACCTTCTCAGGATTCACGGCAATGCCCTTGGCAGAGATGATATGCCCAAGATAAAGAACCTCATCGAGCCAAAATTCACACTTGGAGAACTTGGCGTAGAACTGATGTTCCCTCAGCTTATCAAGAACCAAACGCAAGTGCTTGGCATGATCTTCCTTGTTCTTCGAGAAAACCAGAATGTCGTCGAGATAGACCAAAACGAAGTCATTGGTGTAGGGGTTGAAGATGAAGTTCATCATGTGAGAGAACGTCGGAGGAGCGTTGACGAGGCCAAAAGACATGACAGTGTATTCATAAGAACCAAAACTTGTCCTGAAAGCCGTCTTGGGAATATCTTGCTCACGGATACGAATCTGATGATAACCCATACGAAGATCAAGCTTGGAGAATACTTGGGCACCCTTGAGTTGTTCGAACAACTCATTGATGTTGGGAAGTGGGTATTTGTTCTTGATGGTCTTCTTGTTCAATGGACGGTAATCAACACAAAGTCGGTCCGATCCATCCTTCTTCTTCACAAAAAGAACACCACAACCCCACGGAGAAGAACTAGGCCGAATGAGACCCATTCTTTCTTGCTCATCGAGTTGTTTCTTCAACTCCTTCAACTCTTCAGGTCCAAGCTTGTAAGGACGTTTGCACACAGGTTCCGTACCCGGCTCAAGATCAATAACAAATTCAACGGGCCGGTGCGGAGGCATTCCTGGGAGCTCTTCTGGGAAGACGTCTTGATACTCACAAACGACTGGAATCTGTGAAATAGCATCCAATTCACCCTTCTCATTGAGAGAAAACAACCGGATTGTATCATCCCGAGCGGCAAAGACAATGACATCCTCAGACGAATGAGTCAATTGAATCTGCCTGGCTGCACAATCGAGCTGAGCCTTGTGCTTAGAGAGCCAGTCCATCCCGAGAATAAGATCGATATCAGAATCACCAAGAACCGATGGAGAAGCCAGAAACTTGTAGTCACCCAATGTGATAGAAATATCCGGAGCAATGGAATTAGCCTGCATGCGCCTACCAGGAGAGACGACTGCTAATGGACTAGGCAAAATTTGCTGAGCCAAACCATGCCTAGATGTAAATGGCCTCGAGATGAAGCAATGCGATGCAACAGTGTCAAAAAGTACTTTTGAAGGAATATCGTTAACAGGAAGGTTACCCATGATCACATCTGACGAATCCTCTGCCTGAGCTGCGTTCATCAAGTTGACCTTGGCGTGCTTGGGGTTATGCTTGACCATAGCTGTACTTGCCGATCTGACAAGAGGAGGAGGAAGATGCCTCTGGTTGAAACACTTGTTGGCATAGTGACCCTTCTGTTGGCACTTGTTGCACGTGACCTCTGAAAGCGGACGGTGGTACGGAGCACTCGATCTTGGAGCTTGCGACGAAGACTTGTTCTGAAAGCCAGGGTTGGGTGGGTGGGAAGAACCACTGCCACCTTTGCTCTTCTGCTGATACGGCTGACGGAACAGAGGAGGAGGAAGCCAATACTTCTGCTCCTTGGCCACTTGAGTAGAGGAAGAAGGAGTAGCATCTCTGACTCGCTTCTTGGAAGCATCACACCTCAACTGAGCAGCCTCTTGCTTCAGTGCCATGTTGTAGAACTCATCGTATCTCAACAGCTCAAAGAGGACAAGAGCGAGCTGAATTTCTTCTCCGAGACCACCCCTGAACTGGTATATCATGCTCTTCTCATCAGGTACGTCCTGCTTGGCAAAGCGGGCGAGCTTCTGGAACAACTTGTTGTAGTCATAGACAGACAAAGAGCCTTGCTTCAGGTTGCTAAATTCCTCATGTTTGCTTTCAGTCACACTCTGAGCGATGTGATGAGCTCGGAAATCTCGACGAAAATCATCCCAAGTGATCAAACGTCCACCTCTGGAATCCTTGTACTGCTGGAACCACTCTGCAGCCTGATCTTTGAGTTGGAAGGAAGCGAACTTGACGAAATCTTTAGGCCTAACGTTGCTACATTCAAAATGCTTACACAGATCCACCAGCCAATCGTCAGCATCGGAAGCCTCAACACAATTGCTGAACGTCTTTGGACCATTAGCCAGGAACTGGTTCAGTGTAGCAAAATGGTTCTGATTGTTGCCTTGGTTCCCTTGACTGCCTTGAATGCGCTCTTGGAGGATTTGCATGATCAACTGTGTGTTTGCATTGGTTGCGGCCATCACAGCTTGCCAAGCCTCCGGAGGAGGTGGAGGTGGTGGCGGATCAGGATTTGGAGTCGTGCGCGTTGGAGGAGCCATCCTGAAGAGGTTGACCACCATTAGCACATAGATAGACAAATATTGAAGCTGAATCCAACGGAATGAAAATTGCAACATAAAGTCTTCACATCCAAACAAAATGAACGAATGCACTTCTCTTGAAGTGGTCACGTATCCCTAAATTGCGAAGCCACGTAGAATTAGGTAGAAGAGGTAAATCAACAAGGGATGGAATCAACATATGACTTCGAAGCAATTCGAACACTACAACTCAAAACAAAACAAAGGATTGGCTTGCGGAATAAGCCGGAACAAACATATGATAGAGATTTCGTCTGAAGTTTTCGTGGTGGGACCTACACGGGCTCGATCGTACAGCACCATCATGTACAAGGCAGTGCACATGACATACGAAGCGTCCCCGAGTCAGCAAAGCCAAGGACTCTTTAAGACACAACGAGACCACTGTAAAATCGACCGTGAATAGGCGAACCACTAGACGTCGAACCCCAATTTCATATCATACATCTGTCGGAAAGATATCCTAAGAGCTACTTGAATTCCCACCTATGAAACTCCCGAAACTTTTCGGTTATGCAATCAGGTGTTGGGGATATAGGGGAAGCATAATATCTCACCCAAACTAGCAAATCCTACATCTAGCTGTATCCATCCTTCAACACATAACCAAGAAACCTTCAGAAACCATCTACCTCAACCTTTGAAAAGCATCCGTTATACAAGTTATGGCGATACTCCCGAACTCCCGCCCCAGTACTGGGTGGCGTCGAGGTTATCTCACCAACGAACTGCATAAAAGAGATTTTCGATGTCGGCGAACATATCTCAAGTATTCCAGAATTGCAACGATAAAATTATGATGACAACACCTCAGAGCTCAACTCCCCGGGACACTTCAACTAAACCCCTGATAGGAGGCACCAAGACAATGTTCTCATCATAAGCCATCAGAACGATTCCAAGATACTCGCGTGATCCTAAAAATTTTTTTTAGTGAAATTTGAGAAGAGAAGAGTCAAAACTCTACGCCAGGATGCCTTACCAGAGCGATGAGGAGACTGGGAAGTAAAAATAATTCCTAACTGTCCGATATATAATTCCTAAATGACTCAAAACATTTTTTCTAGACACAACTCGGCTGCTAAAAACGATCAATCAGTGGGGGCTCCTAAAGTCGGGGAAGGCTCTGATTACCAACTTGTAACGCCCTCGATGTGGCTATAGCTCCCACGTGTCGAGGCACGACTTAGAGACATAACCGCATTGAAAGCAATGTCGCAAGTTAGGAAATAATCACAACATCCCATGTAATATATATAGAATAAAAGGGGAGATACATAGTTGGCTTACACTCGCCACGTCACATCAAAGTACATAAATAACATACATCATCCAAACACTCATGGCCCGACTACGGCGCCAAAATAAAAGACAACCCAACAAGCGACAAAGGTCCCGATCACCCCAACTGAGCACCACTATTGATCATCAGGAAAAGAAACATAGTAACGCTGAGAATCCTCGTCGTACTCCCACTTGAGCTCAAGCGCGCCATCTGGAGCAGTATCATCTGTCCCTGCATCTGGTGCAATAGTAATCTGTGAGCCATAGGGACTCAGCAATCTCGCACCCTCGCGATCAAGACTTGTTAAGCTTAATAGGTAGGATGGGGTAAATTTATGTGGAGCTGCAGCAAGCGACTAGCATATATGGTGGCTAACTTATTCGCAAAAGAGAGCGAGAAGAGAGAGCAAGGCGCGAGCGAGAAACTAGAGAGCAACCTGCGCAAACATAACTCCAACACCGTGTCCACTTCCCGGACTCCGCCAAGAAGAGGCCATCACGGAAACACACTCAGTTGATTCATTTTAATTAAATTAAGGTTCAAGTTATCTACAACCGGACATTAACAAATTCCAATCTGCCCATAACCGCGGGCACGGCTTTCAAAAGTTCAATCCCTGGGTCCCAACTTAGCCCATAACAAGCTCTCACGGTCAACGAAGGAATAGACCTCCACCCGAGACATTCCGATCAGACTCGGTATCCCGGTACAACAAGACATTTCGACAGGTTAAAACAAGACCAGCAACACCGCCCGAATGTGTCGACAAATCCCGATAGCAGCTGCACATATCTCTTTCTCAGGGCACACTCAGATTGTCTTAGGTACGGGTAGGCCAGCCCAGAGTTGCCCCTGGTGGCCACCGGCAGCTGACAGTTGGACCAACACTCAGAGGAGCACTGGCCCGGGGGGGTTAAAATAAGATGACCCTCGGGCTCCAAAAACCCAAGGGAAAAAGAGGCTAGGTGGAAAATGGTAAAACCAATGTTGGGCATGGCTGGAAAAGCTTTAATCAAGGCGAACTATCAGGGGGTTCCCATTATCACCCAACCGCGTAAGGGACGCAAAATCCGGGAACATAACACCGATATGACGGAAACTAGGGCGGCAAGAGTGGAACAAAACACTAGGCGAGAGGCCGAGCCTTCCACCCTTTACCAAGTATATAGATGCATTAAGATAACATGGCAATATAATGATATGCCAACAAGTAAATAAATGTTCCAACAAGGAACGGCTCCAATCTTCACCTGCAACTAGCAACGCTATAAGAAGGGCTGAGCAAAGCGGTAACATAGCCAATCAACGGTTTGCTAAGACAATGGTGGGTTAGAGGTTGAACATGGCAATTTGGGAGGCTGACAAGCAAGTGGTAGGCGTCGTAGCATTGGCATAGCAAAAGAGCGAGCAAACTAGCATAGCAAAGATAGTAGTGATTTCGAGGGTATGATCATCTTGCCTGCAAAGTTGTCAGAGTTGACTGGATCCTCAAAAGCAAACTCAACGGGCTCCTTGTTAGCGAACTCGTCTCCCGGCTCTACCCAAGCAAGACAAACAAGCAACAAGGATACAATCAACCACGTGCAAGATCAAACAATAAGATGCAAAGATGGTATGCTATGCGGGATGTGATGCGGTATGCAAAATGCAAGATATGACAGGAAATGCATGAACCTGGCCTCAACTTGGAAAACCAAGTGTGCCACTAGAAAGATGGGATGAAATTGCTTGAAAACAATATAAAGAACACTGGAATGGGAGTTACGGTTTGGAAATGGCAAGCGTTTTAAGAATGACACCGGTCTGCGATTTACAGCAAGTAGGCATATAAATGCAATGAAATGAACATGCTACAGCACTCAAACATGACAACAAAATACATGGCAGGGATGCACACAAGATTCTTAACAAAAGACTAGCACTGAGCCACGGCCAATTCATCCATTATGGGGTTCAAACAAGCATGGCAAAAACGCAAATGCAAAACAGATTCCAGACTTAGTGAAATTAACACTTGTCTGAAATTTCAGATCGTGAAGCCCTCTTCGGAGCAGCAAAACAACATGATACATGACCTGATTATGATAAGTAAGAACATGGCATGGAGCTACTCAACAAGCTTAACAAAAGTCCCCAAGTGACCTGGGACCAAAAGGGATCACAAAATATACTAACAAGCACACGAACATAGCTAAAACACAATCAGTTTTCAGACTTAGTGAAAACTGAGACATGCTGAAACATAACTCACGAAGGCATGTAAACGAGCTCGATGCACTCACTACGGTGCAAGTCATGGCAGGGCAAGCATATAACCATTAAGAAGGCACAAAATTCTAGCTAGACATGGCAAGAACAATGGCATAGCATGCACGTATCAACTACAATAGCATCGGCAAAATCGCAAACAAGTTGACGATCTGCCCAGATTTACCACGAAGCAAAAGTAGAGTTCGATTGACTCAAGCTAGGGTACTCCACATGTGCAAACAAAGACATGGATGGATAGAGCATAACATGATTAACAAAACTCCTTTACTGATCATCCTCAAAAGAGGCATCGTGAGCTAAATAATCACAGACTTAGTGAAATCTACTAAGTCCCTGAAAACAGATTTACCGGGTGCCTCACTTTACAAGCTTGCACAAGTCACCACACACATCCTAAAAATTCATGGGTTGCACCTCTGGAAAGAAGACAAAATGCTTAACAAAACATATGAAGGACTCACAAGCATATCATGCACACAATAATCATGGCAAAAATAACAAAAGTCTAAGATGAACTAACAGATCTGACAATTATCTCATGAAGCCTCCTTCTAGCAGCATTTCGGGCATCAAGGTGAACTCAAATGAAAATGATGCAATGGAACGAAATGATGTACTCGTCGAGACGAACATTTTGATATACTATATGTCCAAATCAGAGCTACGGATGCGGAGATATGGCAGGTCAAAGATTGCATAAAATTTAAAGGGAGAGGGGAAAAGTCAACCCTCGCTAGGGTTTACTGTAGCAGCGGATCCCAGATCCAGATTCAGCAGCGCGGATCCCGAGGATCACCGGAGATGGCCGCGGTGGTGGCCGGACTTGCCGGGGGACTTGCCGGTCTTGGCGGATCCGGCCGGACAAGGGACGTGGGCGCGGCGCCGAGGAGTGGTGAGGTCGGCGGCGGAGCGTGCACAGCGGGCGGCGGCCGGCGACGTTGGGGCGGAGCGGGGCGGCGGAGCTCCGGCGACTGCTCGCGGCGGCGCCGGTGACCGGACTCGAGAGAGGAGGCGGCGCGGTGCGGGGGACGACGCGGGCGCGGGGAGGCGGCGGCCGGGCCCGGGAGGGTCTCCCGCGGGCTTGGCGGGCTTCGGCGGCGGCGGGCAGGCAGGCGCCACATGGCGATCGGCGGTTGGCGGCGGCGGGATCCGGACGTTGTCCGGCTCGTCTAGGCACGTCCGGCGGCGGCGGAGAGGGTTTTTAGGGTTTCGGGGAGAGGGGAGATCCGAAAACGGAGGGGGTGTATTTATAGGCATAAGTGGAGCTAGGAGAGTCCAAATGAGGTGCTGTTTTCGGCCACGCGATCGTGATCGAATTCTCTAGATGATGGAGCGGAGTTTGGTGGGTTTTGGGCCAAAATGGAGGGGTGTTGGGCTGGAACACACACGAGGCCTTTTCGGTCCCTCGGTTAACCGTTGGAGCATCAAACGAAGTCCAAATGGTACGAAACTTGATAGGCGGTCTACCGGTAGTAAACCAAGGCCGCATGAAAAGTCTCGGTCCAATCCAGAAAAGTTTAATCCCCACACACGAAAGAAAGCGGGAAATGACCACCGGAGGAGAACGAAGCGCCGGAATGCAAAACGGACAACGGGGAAAAAGCTCGAATGCATGAGATGAACACGTATGCAAATGCAATGTACATGATGACATGATATGAGATGCATGAAAATGAAAACAACACACGAGGCAAAGACCCGAACCCGAGAAATAAATATAACTTAACGCCGGAAACGGCAAGAGTTGGAGTACAAATTGGGAAAGTTATATCCGGGGTGTTACACCAGCTTCACCCAATCTAACCCCAACCCCAGCAGATAGGGGTGGGAATTCGGTAGAAACCGAAAATTCGGTTTATACTGTTCGGTTTATTTTCAAATTCGGTTTACAAAAGTAGAAACCGAAAATAACAATAAAAAACAGATAACCGAAAATTCAGTTAACCGTTTAATTCAGTTCGGTTTCAGTTTAAACCGAACATTTACCTTGTTGCTTTTAAGTTGCAATGCAGCAATGATACAACGTCTCTTGGAACTTCCACCCTTTTATATAACCCAGTATATTATCCCATTGAGAGTACCTAGGCGATGTGGGAGTAAAGAAAGTCGCTGCAGACTCCACCAGCGCATAGAAGTACTATTAGCTATTTCGTTTGGCCCATGTAATTGAAGTAGAAGGCCCATGCCCTGGAAGCAAAAGTCTTAGCTCGCATGTGGGCTATTGTGCTGGCTTGTGCGGCCAGGTACGCGTGTGTGGCCGCGAGGCGAGCGGTGGCGCTTAGCGAGACCCGTAGCGTGTGAGAGATTCGGTTTGTGTTTCGGTTATACTGTTCCATACCAAACCGAGCGATTTTATTTCGGTTATCATAAGTGAAAACCGAATTTTACTGTACCAGCAGCAAAAACCGAAAATTCGGTTTTTTCGGTTTCGGTTCGGCATTCGGTTGGTCGGTTTTTATGCCCACCCCTACCAGCAGATAGTAACCCAGTTCATGTTGACACAACACCATCTCCACCACAGATCTCCCAAACAAGAGCAGTTAGTAAGGCAGCTCCAGTGCCCAAATGGCCAGTACTACCACGGCGAACCCCAACTCCACGACTTAGTACGCCTATTCTTGTGGAGGAAGCACAACTAGCTAGTCGTAGTTTAGCATCTATCGCATTTGATGTTGTTAAATCGTATGTGCGTATCTTCCCATCTTGGAAATATTATACTAAAGATGAAGGAAAATGCCAGTTGCAGGTGTTTCTCCAGGAGTTACGTGTAAGTAATGTTATTCATGGCAATTACTTTGCTTTGTCCCATACATCCTAGCTCCATGATGGTTATAATATAGCAAATTTTCCCATTTTTCTCTATAGAGAAGGACCGATTTGGAAACTCACGATGAGGTAACCTGTGCTAATACCTCTGTTGTCTTCAAGAATGCTTGGTGGTAGTATCGGAATTACCTGAAGAAAACGTACTTCACCAGCAAAGAAACTCATCAAATTCCCTTACGTTCTCCTGAGACACATTTACTGGATGATGACTGGAACGCCTTGTTCTGTACTAGTCCAGAACCAAGAATGTGGTAAGGTCTATGAGCTCATTTTCTATTTTGAAGTACTATATTCTCGCATCTTACTGTACTCTGTTCATGTAGAACAAGTGCCTAAACCTGAAGAACAACTATTCTAATTTAAGGTTCCATTGCTATCATAGTTCAAAAAAGCGCTAGGCGTTAATTGTGTGTTTTGCCACCGCCTTGTCCTTTACTCACCAAAGCGCATGCTTATGCGCAGTTATGCACAGATTAAGCGTAGTTATACGCAATGCGTCTCGCCAACGCCAAGAGCCTAGGCGCGCTTAAGCGCTTGCTTAGGCGTGCCTTTTTTAACTATGATTGATGTCGTGCATATTGCTTTGCTCTTGTATCACTGTATTTACTCATACAAACTTATTTTTAAATTAAAGGATCCAATTGAAACTCCAATGGCACAGCAGGTATGTTCACGCATGTTTCTTTAACAGGCTTGCTCTTATCAATAGCTCAGTTGATTTCAATTTCAATTGTGTATACAATTGACTTCTCATATCATGCACATTACTAGCATCACAACAGAGCCAATAGTGTTGTTGTACATGTAGACCCGTGGTACCCATCTGAAATCTTGTTGTGCCGTGTAGTTTCCCACGCTTTGTATTCTTTCACTGCTGCTTTGTCTTGAACTGATATGATTTGAACCGTGTCTCTATTTTGATTTGGCAAGACAATGCAGTGACCATAGGACATAGATATATGGTCGTTTGATGCTTTTATTATGTACTAGTACTTGGCAATAGAAGACTTGGTAGTTTAATCATGTCCACCTTACTAATGAACTGGTTCACCGAAATGAGTTTCATATACTAGTACATCCTAAACCTATTATGTGTCTGCTTGTTTCTTATTTTAGAATGCTGACAGAATATTGGGGAAGAGTGCCTTATTAAGCAATGGTAAAGGAAGTAATGAATATAAGGTTCAGGATAGTGACACATCCTTGTTGGTCTCCAACAAAGATGATAAAACAGCTAAGGAAGACTATCTCGAAGACAGTGAGACAACCCCAAAGTCCTGTCTTGGTTTAGTATTCAAGTTACTGACCACTATCGCTTCCACATGCTATTCAAACTCACTATCTGAATCAGTTCGGTTTCTTGAGTCTCAACTACAAGCTGAAAGACATCGATTAGCTGTGCTACGACAAGAAGCGGAAGGACTACGGAAGTTCCTGGAGCATTCAGATGCATACTTTCTGGTGCAACAGCAAGCGTTGGAGGATTTTAGCGCCAAACAGGACCAAGCTAATAAGCTTGCTAAGCTTATTGCCAGCATGGTGGATACCCAGGATAACATTTCTTGAGCTCTTCTGAAGTTGTTTCAGTTATGCTCTTGTTTTGCTGTCGCGTTTATTTTCACTGGTGGCCAATTTTGACGGCCAGTGTATGTAATATGTTGCTTTGTTCCGTATATTTGCACTGGTGGCGAACTTTGATGCCCAGTGGATGTAATATGTGTAATAGCGGTAATAGGCTAGCGTTAATTGCTTGCTTATTTATTTCCTTATTGTCTTGTTTAGTTGTTTGCTTGTAGTCACTGCAGCTCTTTTTCTGTGTTTTTCTAGTAGCCCCAATAACCTATTTTTGGAAACTAGGCCAAAATAATCATGGCAACACACGGACTGTTGTAACCATGGGCCTCCCGCAGGCCGTATGATCCATGGGCCTTCTACGGGCCGTAGGATCCATTGGCCTTCTACGGGCCGTAGGATCCATTGGCCTTCTATATGGGCCGTAGGATCCATTGGCCTTCTACGGATCGTACGATCCATGGGCCTTTTATGGGCAGTACGATCCATGGGCCTTCTACGGGGTGTATCATCATTTTGCCAATCATGGGTCGTACTATTCATGGACAATAACGAGCCATTAATAGGCCGTATGTGATAACTCTATGAAAATAGCCCAATGGGTTTTTTTCGACATGAAAATGGTCCAACATATTAATGGCCCACAAACAGGCAGACTGTAACCATGGGCTGAATTTGGCCCACAAGCAGAAAATGACAGTAACAGGCCGTAAGTAACCGAATGCTGGAAATGAGCCCAAGAATAAATGGGCCCTGAGAAGGCTGAAAGATAGCATGGGCTGGAAATGGCCCAACGGAATAATGGGCCATTAATGGGCATAAAGTGGTACACTGTTCATTACGGACCAGCTTTACCACAGGCTGTTAAGGGGCCGAGGGTAACTAAGGGCCTCATATGGGCCGAAAGACATCATGGGCCATACATTGGCCGGAAGTTAAAACAGGCTGGAATTATATTGGACGGCCCAGATGACGCTACTGGGCCTAATTCGGATAGGCCGTAAACGGGCCCTGGGATAGCGGGCTGTAAATGGGCTATATGTGAACAGGCCGTTAACAGCCTTGTCGTGGGCCGGGCCGCCACCTTTTTACCAAGTCAAACGGGCCGGCCTTTTCATAGGAATGGGCCTTTGTTGGGTCGTGCCATGTGTCGACATATCATAGGCGCTTCGGGTCCAGTGAGTGGATGACATCTGTCCCAACGGTGAGCCGACACGTGTTTCCTCCAGCCAATGATGATTTTACACGTGGAAAATCCCCATCGGTCGGGGATGTTAACAGGTTATCGGATCCAAAACCGGACCCGATAGCTTAACGGCGTTCCGTTATGGTGGATGCCACGTGTCAGTCACCCTTGACGAAAACCACTTCTGTGACACGTGATTTATCGTCATGGAAGTGGACACTTCCGTGATGATAATTTTGGTAATGTCATGGAACACTTCTACGACAGCACAGGTATGACTATCTTGATTCTCTCATAAATTTGTCATGGATGTACATGCATGACAGAAAACGTGACCTACTGTGACAAACACATATCATCATGAAAGTGTATTTTTTTTGTATTGAAGTATTGTCGAAGAGACTAGGTATCGAACCCGCATCTAGGTTGAAAAGGGGAAATCAGTAGCTAAGGAACAAGTCTCATGTCTCTTGCTTGAAAAAGGGTGAAAAAGGGTAGAAAGGCTTGACAACGCAATAGAGAATAACCAGGGCGATCGGTTTGTTGTCCTCACACAGGAAAAAGGTGGCTAAAGAGAACAAAAATGGGACGTAATCCACATATGCTGCATGGATATTTGTTGCTCTGGGCAACCATACCTCCCTCACCACTCTATGCGTCCATGGAGGTACATCGTACTGGTGCGCCCACTGTCCGAATGGGCCTTCTATTAGTATAACGCCAGCGGTAAAGTCAAGCAATTCTACTGCTAAAGTGATGCCACATTTAACTAATGCCGCAGTCAGTCTAATGCCACCGATAAATTTAAGCAATGTCATTTAAGGTCACTGGATTATTTCAGGGTTACCTATTGACTGTGGATGTATTAAAGACTTTTCAGCTAAGGCATTCTAATGTTTTTGCACAACCAGTATACCAACAATGAAACTTGTTACTACCTTTAGATTTTTGCACTATTAATGCTTATAGGTTACTCCCTCTGGTCCTTTTTAGTTCGCATATAAGATTTGTCTGAAGTCAAACCTCATAAACTTTGACCAAGTTTATAGAAAAATTACAAACATTTAGAATGTGAAATCACCAACATTAGATGCGTCATGACTTTACTTTTCATATTGTATAAATTTAGCATTGTAGATGTTAATATTTTTTCATATAAATATGGTCAAACTTTACGAAGTTTGACTTCAGACAATCCTTATATGCAGAGTAAAAAGGACTAGAGGGAGTACATACCTCACTTTCATGAGATAAGTCAATGTTTTTTGTACAGTTTCACCAAAATGCCAAGGCGCTGATGTCATTTTATTTTGGTTAAACTGCACAAAAAATTATGAAGATAAGAGGGAAGGTCAAGAGTGGGCACCTCCTCCTCCGACTATTCTCTTGATTATGTACATTTTGATAGCAGTTTTATATCTTCGGGTGCATCTATTAACTTCCTTACATGATCTACAAACCTGTCAACGAACTATGCCTTGTGCTAGCTTCTGCTCCAATTTTGCACACCCCTTTTCTTCAATTGTTCATTGTGAACCCTGTGGAAAAGAAGTAAAGTAGTCATGAACTTAGTTAAGATATACTCGTCCACAACATTGTAGTACGACTTAGTTAGGTGATTAAAACTTATTCCATGTACTTCTCTACTTCTGGACAATTATTAAGTATATATCTATGCATTTTGCCCCAATTCCCAGAGCATGTTTTCTTGTGGGCAGCCCCAATGCCAACAGGACCACATCCGAAAATATGCCTAGGCTTCTCGTAGATTTCTGCCTTTTTTCTACTTATCATACTTACTCATGTTCTGGCTTGTTAAAACTGACCTCTATGTCTTCTTTCAAATATCTGGATCAAAAGATCAAGCACTCGTCACCGATATAGGACTCCACAATTGAGCCTACAGGCCTTGCTTTGTTACGCATAGTTGAATTGAGGTACCCAAGCCTTCTCTCAACTGGAAACATCCAACCATACTAGGCAGGTCCACTTAGTAGTGCCTCATCCGGAAAATGTACAACTAGGTACACCATTACGTCGAAGAAAGTAGGTGGGAAGAGCTTCCCAAGCTTGCAAAGAATTTCAAGAATGTCATCTCTCAATTTCTTCATGACGTCGATTCTTAATGTCTTGGCACACAACTCCTTAAATAATCTTCCTAGTAAAGCGATAACCTCACACATCTCCTTGGAGACAATGCCTCTAAGACCAGTTGGTAAGATGGTCTACAGGAGTATGTGGTAATCATGTGTCTTCAGACCGTGTAATTTACCAGTCTCAACATCCACATATGTAGCCAAGTTTGTAGCGATCACCCTAGTGCCAAAGGTGGTGAGACTTTGCCCACTCTCTCCCTCTCGTGTCACTCTCGCAGGCGACTGGGAGGGCAAACCCTAGCCGCCGTCGGCCTAGGACCCCCTCTCCTCCCACTCTCCTCGTCGCCGCCTGGGTGCGCCGTTGGTCAAAGCCCGACCGGTGTGGGTGAGGGAGTCCTGGATTATGGGGTCCTCGAGCGTCCGGGCTATGCAACATGGGCCGGACTAATGGGTCGTGAAGATACAAGATAGAAGACTTTCCCCCGTGTCCGGATGGGACTCTCCTTTGCATGGAAGGCAAGCTTGGCGTGCGGATATGAATATTCCTTTCTCTGTAAACCGACTCTGTACAACCCTCGCCCGCTCCAGTGTCTATATAAAGCGAAGGGTTTAGTCCATAGAGGCAATCATAATCACGTAGGCTAGACATCTAGGGTTTAGCCATCACAATCTCATGGTAGATCAACTCTTGTAACCCCTATACTCATCAAAGTCAATCAAGTAGGATGTAGGGTATTACCTCCATCAAGAGGGCCTGAACTTGGGTAAACATCGTGTCCCCTGTCTCCTGTTACCATCGATCCTTAGACGCACAGTTCGGGACCCCCTACCCGAGATCTGCTGGTTTTAACACCAACATTGGTGCTTTCATTGAGAGTTCCTCCGTAGCGTCAATTGAAGGACCGATGGCTCGCCTTGTCATCAATGACAATATCACTTCTGAAGGAGCCCTAATTCCAGGGCAAACCCTCTAACTCAGCGACTTCACTATGGGTGCCCGTCCGGCCATTAAGCCAAAGGCAACCCCCAAGTCGCCGAAAATCCCCTTCGCATCAGCCCCGAATATTCCGACAAGATGGACCCGACAAATCTATCGTCTTTGAACAAACTGCTAGATTCCATCGCCGCCCTGGGAGTCTCAACTGACTATGATCGGATCGGGCTTAAACCTGATCAGATAGAAATTAAATCTCCACCGGTCACCCATCAGGTAGCGGTTGTGGAGGAACGGGCTGACAATAACTCCTCTCCTACTTTGAGAACCAACTATGTTCAGATTTCCGAACCCGGAGAACCGGATACCCACCCTCAAGAGGACACTCCCTGTCCTCCAAACACAAAATCAAGCGTTAAGCCTGAGAATTCCCTGGACACTCCGAATCCTGGGCTGGTAACCTCGGAAGTTCTTCAAACTCCGGACTCCAAGGTGGGTCAAGGTGCGAATTTGAATCTGCCCACCCACCACAAGCAATATTCTCCAAGCAACTCCGGCTCTCCGGACATATGCGACCTAATGTACGTGCGGCAGCAGCCTTGGGAAACAGTCCATCAATTTTGGGCTAGATTCCTCCTTGTTAAAAACAAGATAAAGGACTGCCGCGATGACGACACAATTTCAGTATTTTGCAACAACTGTACGGACGAGGGAATCCTTAATGCCCTCAATCGCCGTCGTGTCCTGCACTTCGCAGATTTGGCACGCATAGTACAGAAGTACCGCGCAATGGAAAGCGCCTGGAAAACTCAGACGGCCCGCTGGGAACCGCATGCCTTTAAGCCATCTCCCGGATGGGCAAAAAGGGTGCACCCTCACGGGGAACCTAATCATCCTCGCGTGGACAAGAAATTCAAGCCCTTTATGGGACACAGAACCGTCTTCGAAGAATGGCTTGACAGGCCCTATCAAATACATACAACACCGAATATTGAACCAAGTCACTGCCTATGGGCATATAGGATACTCCGGCGGGTGGCCAAGAGCGGTGAGGGTATCCTCACCAATACTACACCAGAAAAGTACTCTTTGGAACACGATCCCGAAGTACTCACAGTCGTCGAGACCTTCTCATCAAATAATTGGCGCAAACGGGCGCTTCGTGAGCTTGCCGAAGTCTGCCATGTAGCAGTAATAAATCCTTGGAATGACATGGCAATTACTTTTAATGTCAATGACGAACCAAGATCCCGCTCAGTCCGGGCATCGGCCGCTCTGGTCCTCAACCCAATTGTGGATGGTTTTCGGCTCACTAAAGTGCTAATGGACGGTGGCAGCAGACTGAACCTCATCTATGAGGACACGCTCAATAAAATGCAAATGGACAGGAGTCGCATTGAGCAGAGCAATACATCCTTTAGGGGAATCATTCCCAGCAGGGAACAAGATGCTTGGGGAAAATTAAGCTGGATGTGGTATTCGGCACGCCAGAAAACTATAGGTCCGAAGAGATAATCTTCCAGGTGGCTCCTTTTAACAGTGGATATCATGCCCTGTTAGGGCGAGATGCATTCACACGCTTTCAAGCTATACCTCATTACGGGTATATGAAGCTCAAAACACCCGGGGCCAATGGTGTTATCACAATCTCTGGTGATCCGGACATAGCACTCCGCGCCAAAAATAAAACCGCATCCCTGGCCCTTGAGGCATTGTCCGAAGCCCTAGCGGCCGAGTAACTCACCGCACTGCGTTCCATAGTGGATAGGGATGACATAACTCTTGACAAAAAGCCCAAATCCACCTCTTTCAGGCCAGCTGACGAGATAGTCAAATTTCAAGTCCGCCCAATGGATCCCAAGAAAATAGCTTCCATTGGGGTGCAGCTGGACCCAATGGTCGATGCCGCATTATGCGCGTTCTTGCGTGAGAATTGGGACATCTTCGCCTGGCACCCCTTAGATATGCCAGGAATCCCACGTGCCCTGGACAAACATAGTCTCAATATACTGAAGGGATACAAGCCGGTCAAGCAAACGCTCCGGCAATGTTCCGAACCCAAACGACAGGCTATGGGGGAGGGTCTGGCCAAACTACTCGAAGCCAGGTTTATCAAAGATATCAAACATCCGGACTGGCTAGCAAACCTGGTCATGGTACCAAAGAAGGATAAATCTTGGCACCTGTGTGTCGATTTCAAAGACCTTAACAAGGCCTTCCCTAAGGACCCCTTCCCACTACCTCGCATCGACCAGATTATCGATGCAAGCACGGGATGCGATTCACTAAGTTTCCTCGACGCATACTCCGGATACCGTCAAATTAAGATGAAGGAATCCGACCAAGCCGCAACGGCATTCATCACCCTGTATGGGCCTTTCTGCTTCAACACTATGCCTTTTGGGCTCAGAAATGCCGGCGCCACTTACCAACGCATGATTCAAACGTGCCTGGAAAAACAAATCGGCAAGACTGTGGAAGCATATGTAGATGAAGTGGTCATCAAAACCAAGCATGTTGAATCATTGGTGGATGACTTACGCCTCACATTCAACAACCTCCGAACATATGACATAAGGGTCAATCCAGAAAAGTGTGTTTTCGGTGTTCCCTTCGGCAAACTACTCCGGTTTATTGTTGCCAATAGGGGAATCGAAGCAAACCCAGCCAAAATTCGAGCCTTGTCACAATTGGCAACACCAACCGACCTCAAGCAGGTCCAAAAACTAGTTGGGCGCGTGGCAGCCTTGAGCCGCTTTATCTCCAGATTAGGAGAAAAGGCGTTGCCACTATATCGCCTGCTCCGACACACCGACCACTTTGTGTGGACGGATGCTGCAACAGCCGGGCTGGAGGAAATAAAAACTTTGCCAGCAAGCAACCCCATCCTGGCCGCACCAAACGTCGGTGAACCAATCCTGCTTTACATACCGGCAACTCACCAGGTGGTGAGTGCGGTGCTCGTCGTCGAACGAGAAGAGGAAGGACGTAAATTCCCACTACAAAAACTAGTATATTATGTATCAACAGTCCTCACACCATGCAAATCCCGATACCCGCATTATCAGAAGATAGCATATGCGGTCTTTATGGCATCCCGCAAGCTACAGCACTACTTTCAAGAATGCTCAATCACAGTGGCTTCCGAAGTACCACTCAATGATATTATAAACATCCGGGACGCCGCCAGTAGGATTGCCAAATGGGCCATTGAGCTCCTACCATTTGAAATAACGTACAAACCACGTCGATCCATTAAATCTCAGGTGTTGGCTGACTTTGTCGCCAAATGGACTGAGGCCGAACTCCCTAAAGAGTACGACACGTATTCCAACTGGGTGATGCACTTTGACAGCTCTAAAAATGTTAGCCAGACTAGGGGCTAGTTGTAGCGACCCGACCCGAATGGATCAAGTCTACTGTGCTCCGGTGTCATCCCTGGATCAGTAATGCTGACACCACATAGTACATCGAAGGATTTATAGCAGAGTGGCAATCACACACTTATTACATCGATGTCTCCGAAGAGAACTTATTACAATAGTATGGCTTAGGGCCATCTAATATCGATAACAGCAGAAGACTTGGAAGATAAATGGGTCCATCAACTCCAACGGCATCACTGAGTATAGAACCACGACCTAAAAGCACCTTATTCGTCGTCTGAAAAGTCTACAACATTAACGTTGCAGCCCGAAACGGGTCAGCACATGGAATATGCTGGCAAGGTAACAGATAGAGAGTAATGAAACAGCTATACTATATGCATATTTGGCTGGTGGAAAGCTCTATGGTTACAGTTTTGCGTAAAGCCAGTTTTTCCCTACTGCAAAGGAATAAATTTATTTAACTATCATGGTGGTTGTTAAACATTGAGAATGGTTGACAACATTCTCAATCCCAATTAAAAGTACAGTTAAACCCAACAATCTTAATTAGAAGTAACATGTTGAGATTCACACGATATTCAAGTACTAGATACTCAAGATTGTCCATAACCGGGGACACAGCTAATCATGATTAGTTTATTACACTCTGCAGAGGTTTGCGCACTTTTCCCCACAAGACTCGATCGCCTCCGTTGGATTTCTCGCACTACATGGTGTTTGAGAAACGGATGACCGAGACATAGTCTTTCAGAAGCGCTAGCACCTTACGATGGAGTAGACCATACCACCTACATCCCCTATATCTGCTAGTCTACCCCTATAAGAGTTCGCACGACTTAGTCAACTATGCCAGAGCCCATATTGGCTTGTGGCTGCACACGTAAGTCTTTAGCATGAAAGATCTTATGATCCCTTTGAGCCTGGGTGGCGGTCCATAAAAAAAACAGGCAAGTCCTGATAGACATCAGGTGCCTCAATCCACCCAGATGTGTGTTTAAGTTGCCACCTTAGATAAACCCTTAAAATTATCACACTCACATCTGTCATGGATATCACTCACCCAATCCACGTCTACTAGCATAGCATGGCATAATAAGCAAACGTAGAAGTAACTCCCAAAGGTTTCATAATAAACAGGTAATAGGTACTACCTCATCTACTTCCCGTCCCACAATTTAATTAGATCCTAATCATGCAATGTGTGAGGATTGATCTAATGCAATAAAACTGGGTTGTAGAAAAGGTATGATCAAAGTGTTACTTGCCTTGCGGATGATCCGCGAGTCCTAGAGATTCGAAGTAACAGGCGGCGCAATCCGGGTAATATATCGCAGACAAACAACAAGCATACTTTAAGTACTCATCTAATGCACAGGTAAAACTCGAACAAGAGATCGAACCAGATAGTTCAACTTAAGAACTCCGGTTGCAAAGAAAGAAAGAACCGACAAAGAAACCGAAAACAAACGGCGGAAGAAAACAACTCAGTTCTAGCAAGTTAAAACTAGGTCAAATTTTACCGTAGCAAAAGCTTGTTTAAGTTTATTAGTCGGAACGGCGGTTTTGAAACGAAACTCCAGGTGCTTGAATCACCTGATTCCGATAAACGAGCGAGAAAAATAGACTAGAACGAAGATCGGATCTGAGATCGCGATCGCGGAATAAATCCGATGAAAAGAAAAAGAAGAACGGTTGAACGAACAGACGTTCGTTAACCTAGGAAAATCCGGTGATCACGTTCGTTAGGATGAACGATCCGGCGAACGGTCTCTAGGCAACTAAATCGGAAAAGAGAACGAATCCGATCTAGGGTTTCGGAAAAGAAAACCGAACGAAAAACCGATCTAGAAAACCGGAACGGTTTAGAGAAGAAAAGAATCGGAGAGATCTAGAAGAAAACCGATCCGTGGAAAAGAAAGAGAGACGCGGCGCGGTACCTCGGCGAGGTCTCCGGCGAGGGGCTCCGGCGTCGGCGAGCAAGGGCGGCGGCGGCGGTGCACAAGGGCGGCGGCGGCAGTGAGCAAGGGCGCGGGGTGAGGGCTTGGGGTTTGGTTTGATGTGGGTTTAGAGGGGGGGGTGCTTGGGTATTTATATTGGTGAGGGCAGAGGAGACTTGGGGTAGGGGGCAAGAAAAAGAGAAGGAAAAAGAGTAGGAGAGGGAGATTGGAAAGAAAGGCAATCGGAGTCCTAGTGGGACTAGGACGGCGGCGGCTCCCTGCGCCTGGGCGCCTGGCGCGCGGCGCGGCGCTGGCCTGGCCGGCCGGCTGCTGGCTTGGGCCTTGGCCCAAGGCGCGCTAGAATTTTTTTCTTAAATCGGTTAAGCGCGCAGAAAAAAACAGAAAAGAGAACTAAACGAACTCCAAAACTTCTAAAGTAAATTTTCCCCGACTCCTAAAATTGAGTCGAACAAAATAAACTTTTCTCCGGGCCTAAAATGCAAATTTTGAAAACACGCATTTTTCCCTATCCAAATAAAAGGCAAATGAAACTCCGACAAATCCAATGATCCTCTTTTCGAAATTTGAGAAAGCTCAAATATGAAAATGACGAAATCTCCAACTCACTCCGAGGGTCCTTGAGTTGCGTGAAATTTCTAGGATCGACAAAATGCAAGAAAATATGATATGCATGATGATCTAGTGTATAACATTCCAAATTGAAAATTTGGGATGTTACAAAACTACCCCCCTTAAGATGAATCTCGCCCTCGAGATTCGGGTTGGCTAGAAAATAGGTGAGGGTGGTCCTTGAGCAAATCTTCTTCTCTCTCCCAGGTGGCTTCATCCTCTGAGTGGTGGTTCCACTGAACTTTGCAAAACTTGATAACCTTGCTGCGGGTAACTCTACTGGCATACTCGAGAATCTTGACTGGTTTCTCTTCATACGTTAGGTCGTCCTTCAACTGAATCGCTTCAAGCGGCACTGTATCTCTTAACGGTACCTCCGCCATCTCGACATGACATTTCTTCAGCTGAGACACATGGAATACATCATGAACTCCTAACAGTCCCTCTGGTAATTCCAACTTATACGTGACTTCTCCCATACGTTGCAAGATCTTATATGGTCCAACGAAACGCGGTGCTAATTTTCCCTTAACTCCAAAGCGCTTAACTCCTCGGAGTGGGGATACTCGGAGATACACTCTGTCTCCGGTTTCGTAAACTGTCTCCTTGCGTTTAGCATCTGCGTAGCTCTTCTGCCTGGACTGGGCTACCTTGAGCCTATCGCGAATCAACTTAACTTTCCATTCAGACTCCTTAATCAAATCGGGTCCAAAGAATTGACGGTCTTCAACTTCGTCCCATGACAACGGTGTCCTGCACCTCCTTCCGTACAAAGCTTCGAAAGGTGCCATCTTCAAACTGGTTTGGTAACTGTTGTTATACGAAAATTCCGCATACGGCAAGTTATCGTCCCAACTAGATCCATAATCTAGAGCACAAGCTCTCAGCATATCTTCCAAAATCTGATTGACTCTCTCGGTCTGTCCATCTGTCTGCGGATGAAAAGCAGTGCTGAACTCTAGCCTGGTTCCTAAAGTCTCATGCAACTAATTCCAAAACTTTGAGGTAAATTGGGTTCCCCTATCTGATACAATACTCCTCGGAACTCCATGCAAACAAATGATCCTAGTCATGTATATCTTTGCCAACTTAGCACTGGTGTAAGTGGTCTTAACTGGAATGAAATGTGCTACCTTCGTCAAACGATCAACTACTACCCATATCGAGTCATATCCTGCCTTTGTCCTGGGCAGTCCTGTGATAAAATCCATGCCTATCTTATCCCACTTCCATTCGGGTATCGGCAATGGTTGTAACAATCCAGCTGGCTTCTGATGTTCTGCCTTTACTCTATGACATACGTCACAAACTGCTACATATGCTGCAGTATCCTTCTTCATTCCGGTCCACCAGAATGTTTCCGTCAAATCCAAATAAATCTTGGTATTTCCTGGGTGAATCGAATATGGTGAATCATGTGCCTCTTGTAGAATCAACTTCCTGATCTCCGGGTCATTCGGCTCATAAACACGGTCCTCAAACCGTAGGGTATCGTGCTCATCCTCACGAAATCCCTTTGCTTTTCCTTTGCTTAGTTTCTCCTTTATAGCAGCAATCTCCTTGTCAGATTTCTGAGCTTCTCTGATTTTATCCAACAATGTGGACTGAATCTCTAAAGCTGCCACATAGCCTTTCGGAACTATCTCTAAACTTAGTTCACGAAGGTTTTCTGCTAACTCCTTTGGTATTTCTCCCGTCATTAACGTATTGACATGGCTCTTACGGCTCAATGCGTAAGCTACTACATTAGCTTTTCCGGGATGGTAATGCAATCTCATGTCATAATCCTTGATGAGCTCCAACCATCTCCTTTGTCTGAGATTCAACTACTTCTGCGTGAAAATGTACTTCAAACTCTTCTGATCCGTGTACACCTCACAATGATTTCCAATGAGGAAATGTCTCCATGTCTTGTAACATCCCAAATTTTCAATTTGGAATGTTATACATTAGATCATCATGCATATCATATTTTCTTGCATTTTGTCGATCCTAGAAATTTCACGCAACTCAAGGACCCTCGGAGAGAGTTGGAGATTTCATCATTTTCATATTTGAGTTCTTCTCAAATTTTGAAAAGAGGATCATTGGTTTTGTCGGAGTTTATTTGCCTTTTATTTGGATAGGGAAAAATGCGCGTTTTCAAAAATTGCATTTTAGGTCCCGAGAAAAGTTCATTTTGTTCGACTCATTTTTAGGAGTCGGGGAAAATTTACTTTAGCAATTTTGGAGTTCGTTTAGATCTCTTTTCTATTTTTTTTCTGTGCGCGTAACCGATTAAAAAAATCTTCGCAGTGCCTGGGCCAAAGGCCCAAGCCGCGCGCGCGCCAGCGCAGGCAGGAGGCCGTCGCCGCCGTCCTAGTCCCACTAGGACTCCGTTTGCGTTTTTTTAGGACTCTTTTCCTTTTCCTAGTCTATTTCTTGCCCCCTACCCCAAGTATCCTCTCCCCTCACCAATATAAATACCCAAGCACACCCCCCTCTAAACATCACATCAAGCCCCAAGCCCGCGCCTTGCCCCGCGCCGCCGCCGCACCTTGCCCGCGCCGCCGCCCTGCGTCATCACCGCCGCCGCCTTGCCCTAGCGCCGCCGCCGCTCTTGCTCGCGGCCGCCGGAGCCCCCGTTCGCCGGAACCTCGCCGAGGTTTCCCCGCGTCTCTATTTCTCCCCTTGGTTAGATTTTCTTCTAAATCGTTCCGGTTCTTTTTCTCCTCTTTCCAATTCTTTTCTTCTCTTCCGATTCCTTTTCTAGATCGGTTTTTCGTTCGGTTTTCTTTTCTCGAAACCCTAGATCGGATTCGTCTTCTTTTCCGGTTTAGTTGCCTCGAGACCGTTTGCTGGACCGTTCGTCCTAACGAACGTGATCACCGGATTATTCTAGGTTAACGAACGCCCGTTCGTTTAACCGTTCTTCTTTTTCTTTTCGTCGGATTTATTCCGCGATCGCGATCTCAGATCCGATCTTCGTTCTAGTTTATCTTCTTGCTCTATTATCGGAATCAGGTGATTCAAGCGCCTGGAGTTTCGTTTCGAAACCACCGTTCAGACTAATCAACTTAAACAAGTTTTTGCTATGGTAAAATTTGACCTAGTTTCCACTTGCTAGAACCGAGTTGTTTTCTTCGCCGGTTGTTTTCCGTTGCTTTGTTCGATTCTTTCTCTCTTTGCAACCGGAGTTCTTAAGTTGAATTGTCTGGTTAGATCTCTTGTTCGAGTTTTACCTGTGCATTAGATGAGTACTTATTATATGCTTGTTGTTTGTCTGCGATAGATTACCCGGATTGCGCCGCCTGTTACTTCGAATCTCTAGGACTCACGGATCATCAGCAAGGCAAGTAACACTTTGATCATACCTTTTCTACAACCCAGTTTTATTGCATTAGATCCATCCTCACACACTGCATGATTAGGATCTAATTAAATTGTGGGATGGGAAGTAGATGAGGTAGTACCTATCACCTGTTTGTTATGAAACCTTTGGGAGTTACTTCTACGTTTGCTTATTATGCCATGCTATGCTAGTAGACGTGGATTGGGTGAGTGATATCCATGAAAGATGTGAGATTGATAATTTTAAGGGTTTATCTAAGGTGGCAACTTAAACACACATCTGGGTGGATTGAGGCACCTGATGTCTATCAGGACTTGCCTGTTTTATTTTGGACCGCCACCCAGGCTCAAAGGGATCATAAGATCTTTCATGCTAAATACTTACGTGTGCAGCCACAAGCCATTATGGGCTCTGGCATAGTTGACTAAGTCGTGCGAACTCTTACAGGGTAGACTAGCAGATGTAGGGGAAGTAGGTGTACCGGTCTATCAATCGTAAGGTGCTAGCGCTTCTGAAAGACTGTGTCTCGGTCATCCGTTTCTCAAACACCAGTAGTGCAAGAAATCCAACGGAGGCGATCGAGTCTTGTGGGGAAAAGTGCGCAAACCTCTACAGAGTGTAACAAACTAATCATGATTAGCCGTGTCCCCGGTTATGGACAATCTTCAGTATCTAGTACTTGAATATCATGTGAATCTCAACATGTTACTTCTAATTAATATTGTTGGGTTTTAATTGTTGACTTAATTGGGATCTGAATGCTGTCAACCATTCTCGATGTTTAACAACCACCATGATAGTTAAATAAATTTATTCCTTTGCAGTAGGGAAAAATTGGCTTTACGCAAAACAGTAACCATAGAGCTTTCCACCAGCCAAATATGCATATAGTATAGCTGTTTCATTCCATCATTCTCTATGTGTTACCTTGCCAGCATATTCCATGTGCGGACCCATTTTGGGCTGCAACGTTAATGTTGCAGACTTTTCACACGACGATTAAGGTGCTTTTAGGTCGTGGTTCTATACTCAGTGATGCCATTGGAGTTGATGGACCCATTTATCTTCCATGTCTTCCACTGTTGTCGATATTAGATGGCCTTAAGCCATATTATTGTAATAAGTTCTCTTCGGAGACATCGATGTAATAAGTGTGTGATTGCCACTCTGCTATAAATCCTTCGATGTACTGTGTGGTGTCAGCATTACTGATCCAGGGATGACACCGGAGCACTCTAGACTTGATCCATTTGGGTCTGGTCGCTACAGAGATGGTATCAGAGCACACGCTGACTGTAGGACACGACCACTAAGTTAAAGCCATAGATCACTATTCTCTCCTCAGTTTCTAACTCCTCATCTTTTCTACTCTTTAGGATGAAGGACGCGAAGATTAAGTACGCTCAACCGGATGAAGGCGCACCTTTTGGATTTCACTTGAAGGAAGTCACCAAGTACCTAAACATTGGATTACCAAGTTTCACCGGAACCTTCAACGCCACTCTGCCTGAAGAGGAGCGCTGGAAGATTCAAGCACACGTTCCGGGAAGGACATTCACACCAATCACGAAGCCCATAGATAGTGTTTTCAATGCACCAACCTGGAGTCTAGGAAGGAGCATGGCAGCCCATATCACCATAGGACGCATTGGAGAAGTTTATCAAGAAGACCTCAAGGACACTATCTACCAGATTTGCGGACGCCAAGATGAACAATGGGAGTTAGTAAGCACCAAGAAGGATAGATCCATTGCAGCATTCATCCAGGAGTTAAACCAGCACATTCGACGCCACGAGAACCAGATGTGCAATGATATGATAGAGTTGAAGAATGTGAAGACAAGGATCATTGAGCTAGAAGGAGATTTGAAGGCTACACGCAAGGACTACATGGACGAGATCGTAGCTCTAGCAAGACACAATGTCGATCTTAAGCAAGAGATTGAAGAACTCAAGAGGGAGTTAGCATCCAGGAAGGAAGACATGTACGTCGCATGTCCGGACAACTACATCATCATCGACGACACCGATTCGGATCCAAGTGAACCCAACTTTGAAGACGAAGCTTGAGCAGACATCATGGAGTCTTCCACCGGTTCAAATTTTTAGATGACCACCAAATATTAGTAGTATTCCCCCCCCATGTAAACACTATAGTTCGAGCACTTTTGCGATAGTTAGATCGATTGTAAGCCCTTGTTTGATGGAATGAAGTGATTTTGTGTGAATTTGCTCATGTGCATTGGGGTAGTGTTTTCTCTTTAGACCTCATTCTATTCTTATATCTCTTCTTTTCTAAACCCTCAAATGCCTCCGAGACGTGACCCCAGATTTACCATTAAGGATTGGTAACTATGTTTTTCCCTCAGACCTAATAGTATTGGAATCTCAAGGATTGGATGTGATATTAGGCATGGATTGGTTATCAAAGTATGAAGGGAATATTGAGTGTGCTAGTAAGACAATTTTGATCACAACGCCAGAAGGAAGAAGGATCAAGTATGTATCCCGGCATGTGCCAAATAGGACATAAGTAAATTGCCTGACAGGAGTGGTGTAGGAAGAAGTACCAGTGGTAAAGGATTTTCCTGATGTATTTCCAGAAGAGTTGCCAGGCATGCCACCGGATAGAGACATTGAGTTCTTGATTGAGTTATTGCCAGGTACAGGCCCAATATCAAAGAGACCGTACAAGATGCCAGCAAAGGATTTGGTAGAAATTAAGAATCAGATTAAGGAGTTACTAGAGAATGATTACATTCGCCCAAGTTCTTTGCCTTGGGGATCACCCGTACTTCTAGTGGAGAAGAAGGATGGATCATTAAGAATGGTTGTTGATTATCGTGGATTGAACGAAGTAACCATCAAGAACAAGTACCCACTGCCAATGATTAATGATCTGTTTGATCGTTTGCAAGGAGCTAAAGTGTTTTCCAAGATCGATTTGCGATCAGGGTACCACCAGTTGAAGATTCGAGAACAGGATATTCCTAAGACAGCTTTCACCACAAGATATGGACTGTATGAGTATACCGTTATGTCATTTGGATTGACTAACGCGCCTGCCTATTTTATGAACCTGATGAACAAAGTGTTTATGGAGTTTTTGGATAAGTTCGTCGTAGTGTTCATTGATGATATCCTGGTTTATTCAAAGAATGAAGAAGAGCATAAGGAACATTTGCGTTTGGTTTTGGAGAAACTAAGGGAACATCAGTTATATGCCAAATTTAGCAAATGTGAGTTTTGGTTGAAGGAAGTAGGATTCCTCGGACACATTATATCCGGAGAAGGGATAGCAGTTGACCCCGGAAAGGTTGAGACCGTAACCGAATGGGAAGCACCAACGATAGTTGGAGAGATCCGGAGTTTTCTTGGACTCGCAGGATACTACCGGAGATTCATTGAGAACTTTTCAAAGATTGCGAAGCCTATGACGGAGTTGTTGAAGAAGGATACCAAGTTCAATTGGACCGAGGAGTGTGAGGCTAGTTTCCAGGAGTTGAAGAAACGATTGGTTACCTCACCAGTGTTGATTTTGCCAGATCAGACCAAGGATTATGAGGTGTATTGCGACGCTTCATGTCGAGGACTTGGAGCAGTGCTTATGCAGGAAGGGAGAGTTGTTTCGTATGCTTCACGACAACTGAAGCATCATGAGTTGAATTACGCCACGCATGATTTGGAGTTAGCAGCGGTGGTGCATGCATTGAAGACATGGAGACATTTCCTCATTGGAAATCATTGTGAGGTGTACACGATCACAAGAGTTTGAAGTACATTTTCACGCAGAAGGAGTTGAATCTAAGACAAAGGAGATGGTTGGAGCTCATCAAGGATTATGATATGAGATTGCATTACCATCCCGATAAAGCTAATGTAGTAGCTGACGCATTGAGCCGTAAGAGCCATATCAATACGTTAATGATGGGAGAAATACCCAAGGAGTTAGCAGAAAACCTTCGTGAACTAAGTTTAGAGATAGTTCCGAAAGGCTATGTAGCAGCATTGGAGATTCAGTCAACATTCATGGATAAAATCAGAGAAGCTCAGAAATCCGACAAGGAGATTGCTTCTATAAAGGAGAAACTAAGCAAAGGAAAAGCAAAGGGATTTCGTGAGGATGAGCACGATACCCTATGGTTCGAGGACCGTGTTTATGTGCCAAATGACCCGGAGATCAGGAAGTTGATTCTACAAGAGGCACATGATTCACCATATTCGATTCACCCAGGAAATACCAAGATGTATTTGGATTTGAAGGAGACATTCTAGTGGACCAGAATGAAGAAGGATATTGCAGCATATGTAGCAGTTTGTGACGTATGTCATAGAGTAAAGGCAGAGCATCAGAAGCCAGCCGGATTGTTGCAACCATTGCCGATACCCGAATGGAAGTGGGATAAGATAGGCATGGATTTTATCACAGGACTGCCCAGGACGAAAGCAGGATATGATTCGATATGGGTAGTAGTTGATCGTTTGACGAAGGTAGCACATTTCATTCCAGTCAAGACCACTTACACCAGTGCTAAGTTGGCAAAGATATACATGACTAGGACCATTTGTTTGCATGGAGTTCCAAGGAGTATTGTATCAGATAGAGGAACCCAATTTACCTCAAAGTTTTGGAATCAGTTGCATGAAACTTTGGGAACCAGGCTAGAGTTCAGCACCGCTTTTCATCCGCAGACAGATGGACAGACCGAGAGAGTCAATCAGATTTTGGAGGATATGCCGAGAGCTTATGCACTGGATTATGGATCTAGTTGGGACGATAACTTGCCGTATGCGGAATTTTCTTATAACAACAGTTACCAAACCAGTTTGAAGATGGCACCTTTCGAAGCTTTGTATGGAAGGAGGTGCAGGACACCGTTGTCATGGGACGAAGTTGGTGACCGTCAATTCTTTGGACCAGATTAGATTAAGGAGTCTGAACAGAAAGTTCAGTTGATTCGCGATAGGCTCAAGGTAGCCCAGTCCAGGCAGAAGAGCTACGCAGATTCTAAACGCAAGGAGACAGTTTACGAAACCGGAGACAGGGTGTATCTCCGAGTATCCCCACTTCGAGGAGTTAAGCGCTTTGGAGTTAAGGGAAAATTAGCACCGTGTTTCGTTGGACCTTATAAGATCCTGCAATGTATGGGAGAAGTCGCTTATAAGTTGGAATTACCAGAGGGACTGTCAGGAGTTCATGATGTATTCCATGTTTCTCAGCTGAAGAAATGTCACGCCGAGATGGCAGAACTACCGTTAAGAGATACAGTGCCATTGGAAGCGATTCAGTTGAAGGACGACTTAACGTATGAAGAGAAACCAGTCAAGATTCTCGAGTATGCCAGCCGAGTAACCTGCAGCAAGGTTATCAAGTTTTGCAAAGTTCAGTGGAACCACCACTCCGAAGATGAAGCCACCTGGGAGAGAGAAGAAGATTTGCTCAAGGACCACCCTCACCTATTTTCTAGCCAACCCAAATCTCGAGGGCGAGATTCATTTTAAGGGGGGTAGGTTTGTAACATCCCAAATTTTCAATTTGGAATGTTACACACTAGATCATCATGCATATCATATTTTCTTGCATTTTGTCGATCCTAGAAATTTCACACAACTCAAGGACCCTCGTAGAGAGTTGGACATTTCGTCATTTTCATATTTGAGTTCTTCTCAAATTTTGAAAAGAGGATCATTGGTTTTGTCGGAGTTTATTTGCCTTTTATTTGGATAGGGAAAAATGCGCGTTTTCAAAAATTGCATTTTAGGTCCCGAGAAAAGTTCATTTTGTTCGACTCATTTTTAGGAGTCGGGGAAAATTTACTTTAGCAATTTTGGAGTTCGTTTAGATCTGTTTACTGTTTTTTTTCTGCGCGCGTAACCGATTTAAAAAAAAATCTTCGGAGCGCCTGGACCAAAGGCCCAAGCCGCCGGCCGGGCCAAGTCCCCAAGCCGCGCGCGCGCGCCAGCTCAGGAGGAGGCCGCCGCCGCCGTCCTAGTCCCACTAGGACTCCGTTTGCGTTTTTTTAGGACTCTTTTCCTTTTCCTAGTCTATTTCTTGCCCCCTACCCCAAGTATCCTCTCCCCTCACCAATATAAATACCCAAGCACACCCCCCTCTAAACATCACATCAAGCCCCAAGCCCGCGCCTTGCCCCGCGCCGCCGCCGCACCTTGCCTGCGCCGCTGCCCTGCGTCATCACCGCCGCCGCCTTGCCCTAGCGCCGCCGCCGCTCTTGCTCGCCACCGCCGGAGCCCCCGTTCGCCGGAGCCTCGCCGAGGTTGCCCCGCGTCTCTATGTCTCCCCTTGGTTAGATTTTCTTCTAAATCGTTCCGGTTCTTTTTCTCCTCTTTCCGATACTTTTCTTCTCTTTCGATTCGTTTTCTAGATCGGTTTTTCGTTCGGTTTTCTTTTCTCAAAACCCTAGATCGGATTCGTCTTCTTTTCCGATTTAGTTGCCTCGTGACCGTTCGTCCTAACGAACGTGATCACCGGATTATTCTAGGTTAACGAACGCCCGTTCGTTTAACCGTTCTTCTTTTTCTTTTCGTCGGATTTATTCCGCGATCGCGATCTCAGATCCGATCTTTGTTCTAGTTTATCTTCTCGCTCGTTTATCAGAATCAGGTGATTCAAGCGCCTGGAGTTTCGTTTCAAAACCGCCGTTCCGACTAATCAACTTAAACAAGTCTTTGCTACGGTAAAATTTGACCTAGTTTCAACTTGCTAGAACCGAGTTGTTTTCTTCGCCGGTTGTTTTCTGTTGCTTTGTTTGGTTCTTTCTCTCTTTGCAACCGGAGTTCTTAAGTTGAACTGTCTGGTTCGATCTCTTGTTCGAGTTTTACCTGTGCATTAGATGAGTACTTATCGTATGCTTGTTGTTTGTCTGCGATAGATTACCCGGATTGCGCCGCCTATTACTTCGAATCTCTAGGACTCGCGGATCATCAGCAAGGCAAGTAACACTTTGATTATACCTTTTCTACAACCCAGTTTTATTGCATTAGATCCATCCTCACACACTGCATGATTAGGATCTAATTAAATTGTGGGATGGGAAGTAGATGAGGTAGTACCTATCACCTGTTTGTTATGAAACCTTTGGGAGTTACTTCTACGTTTGCTTATTATGCCATGCTATGCTAGTAGACGTGGATTGGGTGAGTGATATCCATGACAGATGTGAGATTGATAATTTTAAGGGTTTATCTAAGGTGGCCACTTAAACACACATATGGGTGGATTGAGGCACCTGATGTCTATCAGGACTTGCCTGTTTTATTTTGGACCGCCACCCAGGCTCAAAGGGATCATAAGATCTTTCATGCTAAATACTTACGTGTGCAGCCACAAGCCATTATGGGCTCTGGCATAGTTGACTAAGTCGTGCGAACTCTTACAGGGTAGACTAGCAGATGTAGGGGAAGTAGGTGTACCGGTCTATCCATCGTAAGGTGCTAGCGCTTCTAAAAGACTGTGTCTCGGTCATCCGTTTATCAAACACCAGTAGTGCGAGAAATCCAACGGAGGCGATCGAGTCTTGTGGGGAAAAGTGCGCAAACCTCTGCAGAGTGTAACAAACTAATCATGATTAGCCGTGTCCCCGGTTATGGACAATCTTGAGTATCTAGTACTTGAATATCATGTGAATCTCAACATGTTACTTCTAATTAATATTGTTGGGTTTTAATTGTTGACTTAATTGGGATCCGAATGCTGTCAACCATTCTCGATGTTTAACAACCACCATGATAGTTAAATAAATTTATTCCTTTGTAGTAGGGAAAAATTGGCTTTACGCAAAACAGTAACCATAGAGCTTTCCACCAGCCAAATATGCATATAGTATAGCTGCTTCATTCCATCATTCTCTATGTGTTACCTTGCCAGCATATTCCATGTGCTGACCCGTTTCGGGCTGCAACGTTAATGTTGCAGACTTTTCAGACGATGATTAAGGTGCTTTTAGGTCGTGGTTCTATACTCAGTGATGCCGTTGGAGTTGATGGACCCATTTATCTTCCAAGTCTTCCGCTGTTATCGATATTAGATGGCCTTAAGCCATATTATTGTAATAAGTTCTCTTTGGAGACATCGATGTAATAAGTGTGTGATTGCCACTCTGCTATAAATCCTTCGATGTACTGTGTGGTGTCAGCATTACTGATCCAGGGATGACACCGGAGCACAGTAGACTTAATCCATTTGGGTCTGGTCGCTACATGTCTTCAATGCATGCACTACGGCTGCTAACTCCAAATCATGCGTGGCATAATTCAACTCATGAGGCTTCAGTTGTCGTGAAGCATACGAAACAACTCTCCCTTCTTGCATAAGCACTGCTCCAAGTCCTCGATGTGAAGCGTCGCAATATACCTCATAATCCTTGGTCTGATCTGACAAAATCAACACTGGTGAGGTAACCAATCGTTTCTTCAACTCCTGGAAACTAGCCTCACACTCCTCAGTCCAATTAAACTTGGTATCCTTCTTCAACAACTCCGTCATAGGCTTCGCAATCTTTGAAAAGTTCTCAATGAATCTCCGGTAGTATCCTGCGAGTTCAAGAAAACTCCGGATCTCTCCAACTGTCGTTGGTGCTTCCCATTCGGTTACGGTCTCAACCTTTGCGGGGTCAACTGCTATCCCTTCTCCGGATATAACGTGTCCGAGGAATCCAACTTCCTTCAACCAAAACTCACATTTGCTAAACTTGTCATATAACTGATGTTCCTTTAGCTTCTCCAATACCAAACGCAAATGTTCCTTATGCTCTTCTTCATTCTTTGAATAAACCAGGATATCATCAATGAACACTACGACGAACTTGTCCAGAAACTCCATAAACACTTTGTTCATCAGGTTCATAAAATAGGCAGGCGCGTTAGTCAATCCAAATGACATAACGGTATACTCATACAGTCCATATCTTGTGGTGAAAGCTGTCTTAGGAATATCCTGTTCTCGAATCTTCAACTGGTGGTACCCTGATCGCAAACCGATCTTGGAAAACACTTTAGCTCCTTGCAAATGATCAAACAGATCATTAATCATTGGTAGTGGGTACTTGTTCTTGATGGTTACTTCGTTCAACCACGATAATCAACAACCATTCTTAATGATCCATCCTTCTTCTCCACTAGAAGTACGGGTGATCCCCAAGGCAAAGAACTTGGGCGAATGTAACCTTTCTCTAGTAACTCCTTAATCTGATTCTTAATTTCTACCAAATCCTTTGCTGGCATCCTGTACGGTCTCTTTGATATTAGGCCTCTACCTGGCAATAACTCAATCAAGAACTCAATGTCTCTATCCGGTGGCATGCCTGGCAACTCTTCTGGAAATACATCAGGAAAATCCTTTACCACTGGTACTTCTTCCTACACCACTCCTGATAAAGAATTCACTTGATTCTTATTTGATCCATGTCGTGATACATACTTGATCCGTCTTCCTTCTGGTGTGGTAAGCAAAATTGACTTACTAGTGCATTCAATATTCCCTTCATACTTTGATAACCAATCCATGCCGAATATCACATCCACTCCTTGACATTCCAATACTATTAGGTCTGAGGGAAAAACATAGTTACCAATCCTTAATGGTAACCGATCACACCATCGTCTAGCCATAAACTCCACTCCTGGTGAGCTTACTAACATGGGTGACCTAAGGGCTTGGGTTGGCAGGTTATATTTATCCACAAATCCCCTTGATATGTATGAATGCGATGCACCAGTATCGAAAAGAACGAGTGCGGTAAATGACTTAACCAAAAACTTACCGATCACTGCATCAGGCTGATCTTCAACCTCCTCCACGTTAACGTGGTTCACCTGTCCCCTATTGAAAGGGTTTGGCTTCTTCCCTGAGCTTCCATTGCCATTTCCATTCTAGCCTTCAGGACATTCATTTGCATAATGTCCGGTCTTGGAACACTTGAAACAGGTGACTTGACTCAGGTCTCTCTTGGCTGGGGTTGATGGGATGGTCCGGTTCTGGCCGTTACTTCCTCCATTCCCATTTCCATTCTTGTGGCCATTGTGGTTGTGCGAACTACTTCCTCCATGGGTATGATGAAACTGAAATCCCGATTTAGGGGTAAAACGGGGCTTCTGCTGGGCTCCAGAGTTATACTTCCCCTGTCCATACTTCCTCTTGTGGTTCTCAATCTGCTGTTGCTTCCCTTCAATCATGATGGCACGATCTACCAACTCTTGGTAGTTGTTGAAACTTCCTACCATCAACTGCATGCTTAACTCATCATTCAGTCCTTCTAGAAACTTCTCATGCTTGGTTGCATCCGTAGCAACGTCATCTGGGGCATAACGTGCTAACTTGCTGAAGTCGTCAACATACTGGCCAACTGTCCTTCCTCCTTAGCGTAAGTTGCGAAACTCATGCTTCTTCATGGCCATAGCTCCTGCTGAAACATGTGCAGTGCGGAAAGCTTGCTGAAACTGATCCTATGTGACAGTGTCAACAGGGAAAGTGGCTGTGAAATTCTCCCACCATGCCGCCGCGGGTCCTTCTAACTGATGTGCGGCAAACTTCACTTTCTCACCATCCGTGCATCCTGCAGTGGTCAACTCCCTTCCTATCTTGCGGAGCCAATCGTCTGCTACTATCGGCTCGGTGCTACTAGAAAACACCGGCGGATTCAGCCTAAGGAAACGGGCTAAGTGGTCGACAGGTGGCGGTGGTGGTGGTGGGTTGTTGTTGTTGTTCTGCTGATTCTGAACTAACATCTGCATCAACTGATTCTGCTGTTGGATCAACTGAGTGAGCTCTGGTGGAAATCCATTGTCACGTCTCAGAGGCATCTGAGGGTTTAGAAAAGAAGAGATATAAGAATAGAATGAGGTCTAAAGAGAAAACACTACCCCAATGCACATGAATAAATTCACACAAAATCACTTCATTCAATCAAACAAGGGCTTACAATCGATCTAGCTATCGCAAAAGTGCTCGAACTATAGTGTTTACATGGGGGGAAATACTACTAATAGTTGGTGGTCATCTAGAAATTTGAACCGGTGGAAGACTCCATGATGTCCGCTCCAGCTTCGTCTTCAAATTCGGGTTCACTTGGATCCGAATCGGTGTCGTCGATGATGATGTAATTATCCGGACATGCGATGTACTCGTCTTCCTCCTTGGATGCTAACTTCCTCTTGAGTTCTTCAATCTCCTGCTTAAGATCGACGTTGTGCCTTGCTAGAGCTACGATCTCGTCCATGTAGTCCTTGCGTGTAGCCTTCAGTTCTCCTTCTAGCTCGATGATCCTTGTTTTTGCATTCTTCAACTCTATCATATCGTTGCACATCTGATTCTCGTGGCGTCAAATGTGCTGGTTCAACTCCTAGATGAATGCTGCAATGGATCTATCCTTCTTGGTGCTGACTAACTCCCATTGTTCATCTCGGCATCCGCAAATCCGGTAGATAGTGTCCTTGAGGTCTTCTTGATAAACTTCTCCAATGCGTCCTATGGTGATATGGGCTGCCATGCTCCTTCCTAGACTCCAAGTTGGTGCATTGAAAACACTATCTATGGGCTTCGTGATTGGTGCGAATGTCCTTCCCGGAACGTGAGCTTGAATCTTCCAGCGCTCCTCTTCAGGCAAAGTGGCGTTGAAAGTTCCCGTGAAGCTTGGTAATCCAATGTTTAGATACTTGGTGACTTCCTTCAAGTGAAATCCAAAAGGTGTGCCTTCATCCGGTTGAGCGTACTTAATCTTCGCGTCCTTCATCCTAAAGAGTAGAAAAGATGAGGAGTTAGAAAATGAGGAGAGAATAGTGATCTATGGCTTTAACTTAGTGGTCGTGTCCTATGGTCAGCGTGTGCTCTGATACCATCTCTGTAGCGACCCGACCCGAATGGATCAAGTCTACTATGCTCCGGTGTCATCCCTGGATCAGTAATGCTGACACCACACAGTACATCGAAGGATTTATAGCAGAGTGGCAATCACACACTTATTACATCGATGTCTCCGAAGAGAACTTATTACAATAGTATGGCTTAGGTCCATCTAATATCGATAACAGCGGAAGACTTGGAAGATAAATGGGTCCATCAACTCCAACGGCATCACTGAGTATAGAACCACGACCTAAAAGCACCTTATTCGTCGTCTGAAAAGTCTGCAACATTAACGTTGTAGCCCGAAACGGGTCAGCACTTGGAATATGCTGGCAAGGTAACACATAGAGAGTAATGAAACAGCTATACTATATGCATATTTGGCTGGTGGAAAGCTCTATGGTTACAGTTTTGCGTAAAGCCAGTTTTTCCCTACTGCAAAGGAATAAATTTATTTAACTATCATGGTGGTTGTTAAAACATTGAGAATGGTTGACAGCATTCTCAATCCCAATTAAAAGTACAATTAAACCCAACAATCTTAATTAGAAGTAACATGTTGAGATTCACACGATATTCAAGTACTAGATACTCAAGATTGTCCACAACCGGGGACACGGCTAATCATGATTATTTTATTACACTCTGCAGAGGTTTGCGCACTTTTCCCCACAAGAATCGATCGCCTCCGTTGGATTTCTCGCACTACATGGTGTTTGAGAAACGGATGACCGAGACATAGTCTTTTAGAAGCGCTAGCACCTTACGATGGAGTAGACCATACCACCAACATCCCCTACATCTGCTAGTCTACTCCTATAAGAGTTCGCACGACTTAGTCAACTATGCCAGAGCCCATATTGGCTTGTGGCTGCACATGTAAGTATTTAGCATGAAAGATCTTATGATCCCTTTGAGCCTGGGTGGCGGTCCATAAAAAAACAGGCAAGTCCTGATAGACATCAGGTGCCTCAATCCACCCAGATGTGTGTTTAAGTTGCCACCTTAGATAAACCCTTAAAATTATCACACTCACATCTGTCATGGATATCACTCACCCAATCCACGTCTACTAGCATAGCATGGCATAATAAGCAAACGTAGAAGTAACTCCCAAAGGTTTCATGATAAACAGGTAATAGGTACTACCTCATCTACTTCCCATCCCACAATTTAATTAGATCCTAATCATGCAATGTGTGAGGATTGATCTAATGCAATAAAACTGGGTTGTAGAAAAGGTATGATCAAAGTGTTACTTGCCTTGCTGATGATCCGCGGGTCCTAGAGATTCGAAGTAACAGGCGGCGCAATCCGGGTAATCTATCGCAGACAAACAACAAGCATACAATAAGTACTCATCTAATGCACAGGTAAAACTCGAACAAGAGATCGAACCAGATAGTTCAACTTAAGAACTCCGGTTGCAAAGAAAGAAAGAACCGACAAAGAAACCAAAAACAAACGGCGGAAGAAAACAACTCGGTTCTAGCAAGTTGAAACTAGGTCAAATTTTACCGTAGCAAAAGCTTGTTTAAGTTGATTAGTCAGAACGGCGGTTTCGAAACGAAACTCCAGGCACTTGAATCACCTCATTCCGATAAACGAGCGAGAAAAATAGACTAGAACGAAGATCGGATCTGAGATCGCGATCGCGGAATAAATCCGATGAAAAGAAAAAGAAGAACGGTTGAACGAACGGACATTCATTAACCTAGGAAAATCCGGTGATCACGTTCGTTAGGACGAACGGTCCAGCGAACGGTCTCTAGGCAACTAAATCGGAAAAGAGAACGAATCTGATCTAGGGTTTCGGAAAAGAAAACCGAACGAAAAATCGATCTAGAAAACCGGAATGGTTTAGAGAAGAAAAGAATCGGAAAGATTTAGAAGAAAACCGATCCATGGAAAAGAAAGAGAGACGCGGCGCGGTACCTCGGCGAGGGGCTCCGGCGTCGGCGAGCAAGGGCGGTGGCGGCGGCGGCGGTGAGCAAGGGCGCGGGGTGAGGGCTTGGGGTTTGGTTTGATGTGGGTTTAGAGGGGGGTGCTTGGGTATTTATATTGGTGAGGGGAGAGGAGACTTGGGGTAGGGGGCAAGAAAAAGAGAAGGAAAAAGAGTAGGAGAGGGAGATTGGAAAAAAAGGCAATCGGAGTCCTAGTGGGACTAGGACGGCGGCGGTGGCTCCCTGCGCCTGGGCGCCTGGCGCGTGGCGCGGCGCTGGCCTGGCCGGCCGGCTGCTGGCTTGGGCCTTGGCCCAAGGCGCGCTGGAATTTTTTTATATCGGTTAAGCGCGCAAAAAAAAAACAGAAAAGAGAACTAAACGAACTCCAAAACTTCTAAAGTAAATTTTCCCCGACTCCTAAAATTGAGTCGAACAAAATAAACTTTTCTCTGGACCTAAAATGCAAATTTTGAAAACGCGCATTTTTCCCTATCCAAATAAAAGGCAAATGAAACTCCGACAAATCCAATGATCCTCTTTTCGAAATTTGAGAAAGCTCAAATATGAAAATGACGAAATCTCCAACTCTCTCCGAGGGTCCTTGAGTTGCGTGAAATTTCTAGGATCGACAAAATGCAAGAAAATATGATATGCATGATGATCTAGTGTATAACATTCCAAATTGAAAATTTGGGATGTTACACTAGTGTCATCTTGACATCCCCCATAGGACACACAGTTTGTTACGTACTCCAAATACTGTATACAGACTCTAACAATGCAGCCGAATATGAGGCCCTATTGCACGGTCTCCGGATGGCTGTCTCCATGGGCATACAACGCCTTGAGGTGTGTGGGTATTCCAACCTCGCAATATCCCAAATAAACGGAGACTTCAACGCAAAAGATCCGAAGATGGCGGCCTATCGCAACGCCATACTCCAAATATCAGCCTGGTTCGAGGCTCTCGAGTTTCATCACGTGGCTTGAGAGAGTAATCAAGTCGCGGACATCCTTGCTCGCATGGGCGCTAAACGCGACCCCGTCCCACCTTACACCTTTGTGGAAAGGCTCTTGAAGCCATCCGTGGTGTGGCAGGACGAGAACAGGGGCACCGACCAGGAGCCGATCATACCCCCGATTCCGAACACAGTCCCGATATCATCGGGGGCTCAGACACCGAAATAACACCATCGGCCCATGAAATTATGGCTATAATTGCCGCCATGGACTGAGCCTTTCCTTTCCTACCTCACTAGGAATGAGCTCCCTGAGGATCAGACTGAGGCTTGTCGCATCGCTCGACATTCGAAAGCCTACAAAGTTCATGAAGGAGAACTATACAAGAAAAGTACTACCGGGGTCCTTCAACGATGTATCTCCAAAGACAAGGGACGACAACTCTTGGCTGAAATACACGTTGGTCTTGGGGGGCCATCATGCCGCAGCCCGAGCCCTTGTAAGTAAAGCCTTCCGCACGGGTTTCTTTTGGCCCACAGCCCGGGCAGATGCACAAGACCTTGTGCATCGCTGTGTTGGATGGCAGCTTTTCGCTAACCAAAGCCACATGCCACCTACTGCCCTCTGAACAATCCCCATTACTTGGCCCTTTGCAGTCTGGGAGCTCAATATGCTCGGACCTCTTAAAGGGGGAACCCATAATAAGAAATACTTGTTGGTAATGGTCGACAAGTTCACTAAGTGGATAGAAGCTAAACCAGTTAAAACGGCTGAAGTCGGACTAGTGATAGACTTCATATCTGGCGTCGTACACTGTTACGGTGTCTCGCACAGTATTATTACTAACAACGGCTCTAACTTTACAGCCGATGATATGTCTCCAACGTATCTATAATTTTTGATTGCTCCATGCTATATTATCTACTGTTTTGGACATTATTGGGCTTTATTATCCATTTTTATATTATTTTTGGGACTAACCTATTAACCGGAGGCCTAGCCCAGAATTCCTGTTTTTTTGCCTGTTTTAGGGTCTCTAAGAAAAGGAATATCAAACGGAGTCCAAACAGAATGAAACCTTCGGGAACGTGATTTTCTCAACGAACAAGACCCGGGAGACTTGGACCCTACGTCAAGAAAGGAAACAGGAGGCCACGAGGTAGGGGGGCGCGCCCAACCCCACCAAGCGCTCCCTCCACCCTCGTGGGCCCCCTGTTGCTCCACCGACGTACTCCTTCCTCCTATATATATCCATGTACTCCCAAACGATCAGATACGGAGCCAAAACCCTAATTCCACCACCGTACCTTTCTGTATCCATGAGATACCATCTTGGGGCCTGTTCCGGAGCTCCACCGGAAGGGGCATCGATCATGGAGGTCTTCTACATCAACACCATAGCCTCTCCGATGAAGTGTGAGTAGTTTACTTCATACCTACGGGTCCATAGTTATTAGCTAGATGGCTTCTTCTCTCTTTTTGGATCTCAATACAATGTTCTCCCCTCTCTTGTGGAGAACTATTCGATGTAATCTTCTTTTTGCGGTGTGTTTGCTGAGACCAATGAATTGTGGGTTTATGATGAAGTCTATATATGAATAATATTTGAATCTTCTCTAAATTCTTTTATGTATGATTGGTTATCTTTGCAAGTCTCTTCGAATTATCAGTTTGGTTTGGCCTACTAGATTGATCTTTCTTGCAATGGGAGAAGTGCTTAGCTTTGGGTTCAATCTTGCGGTGTCCTTTCCCAGTGACAGTAGTGGCAGCAAGGCACATATTGTATTGTTGCCATCGAGGATAACAAGATGGGGTTTTCTTCATATTGCATGAGTCTATCCCTCTACATCATGTCATCTTGCTTAAGGCGTTACTTTGTTTTAACTTAATACTCTAAATGCATGCTGGATAGCGGTCGATGAGTGGAGTAATAGTAGTAGATGAAGGCAGGAGTCGGTCTACTTGTCTCGGACGTGATTCCTATATACATGATCATACCTAGATATTCTCATAACTATGCTCAATTCTGTCAATTGCTCAATAGTAATTTGTTCACCTACCGTAGAATACTTATGCTCTCGAGAGAAGCCACTAGTGAAACTATGGCCCCCGGGTCTATCTTTATCATATTAATCTCCTACTGCTTAGTTATTTCCTTTGTTATTTCCTTTGTTATTTCCTTTGCCTTTATTTTACTTTGCATCTTTATCACAAAAATACCAAAAATATTATCTTATCATATCTATCAGATCTCACCCTCGTAAGTGGCCTTATAGGGATTGACAACCCCTATTTGTGTTGGTTGCGAGGATTTATTTGTTTTGTGCAGGTACGAGGGAATCGCGCGTAGCCTCCTACTGGATTGATACCTTGGTTCTCAAAAACCGAGGGAAATACTTACGCTACTTTGCTGCATCATCCCTTCCTCTTCGGGGAAAACCAACGCAGTGCTCAAGAGGTAGCAGCCGACGAGGTGAAAACTTGGTGCGCCAACTTGGGCATCAAGCTTGATTACGCCTCCGTATACCACCCTTAGACAAATGGTTAGGTCAAACGGGCTAACGGCATGATAATGAGTGACATCAAACCCAGACTAGTGCGATCTCTGCAAGAATCAGACAAACACTGGGTTGAGGAACTCGATTTTGTACTCTGGGGGCTGCGGACCACGCCTAATCGCATGACCGGATATACACCCTTTTTCATGGTGTACGGTGTAGAGGCAGTATTACCTTGCGACATTATTCATGACTCACCTCGAGTGCGCATGTATGAAGAGAGAGAAGTCGCGCTCGATCGGCAGGATGACCTGGATGGCCTGGAGGAGGAGCGTGATGTCGCCAAGGCCCGTTCCGCATTTTATCAACAGAAGGCTCGGCTATACCAAAGCAGAGAAGTACGGGCAAAGACCTACAATATCGGTGAACTAGTTTTACACCTACTAGAAAAGAAAAAGGACAAGCTCAAGCCCAAATGGGAGGGTCCCTTCATTATAGATGAAGTTCTCACTAGAGGAGCCTATCGTCTTCGCAATGCTTCGGACAATCGCTTGGAGCCAAACCCATGGAACGCCGCAAGGCTCCGAAGATTCTATGCCTAAGTCCGCACATATACCTTTTTTCTCGTTCTGCCTTTTCTCCTTTTACAATTTTCCCCTTTTTTGCCTCGTTTCTATATGACTTCTAGTTTGTGTTCGGATAAACCGTACACCCGAAGGGTAGACATCCTCAAATGTACTTACCCCACAATACCTGGGGGCTTCTTTTTACAAGAAGCTTATTCTTGTTATTATTTTTCGAGCATCAAGCTCACCATATATATGTGTCATCTATCCATATATGTCTTTTCTTCACCATTATATGCACCTTTATGACTTAAGTTTTTGCCAAGCTGGGTTGCCTAGCTCATGTGCTTATGCCCTACGTTCCCGTTTGTTCGGCAAGGGCATAAAGGGAGCACCTCTGCGATTGTTACAGCCGGGTCATCCGGACATGTACCTCAGACGGGTGAAGCCGAAAGCTAGCGTTCTTAAGGGAATGATTGGTCGGTGAGTAAAAGACGAACTGCCCTCATGGCACTACAAAACCCCAGAGTATAAACGCCTACTGTGATTTTTCAGCATCACAGCTTCGGTATGCACAAAGAACCGCATACCAGCCTAGGGAAAGGAACCCTTAGCGTAACTATTCTCTCTGGAAGATGTTTCTTACAATCAAATGTAATATAACATAATTCCCTGAATAAACTTGTCTGTTCAAGCAATGATGACCGGACTACCTCGTTTCGGAACATACTTTGGTGTTTACCTTTGGTATAGTGATAACCCACAAATATAGGGGATCGCAATAGTTTTCGAGGGTAGAGTATTCAACCCAAATTTATTGATTCAACACAAGGGGAGCCAAAGAATATTCTTAAGTATTAGCAGCTGAGTTGTCAATTCAACCACACCTGGAAACGTAATATCTGTAGCAAAGTATTTAGTAGCAAAGTAATATGATAGTAGTGGTAACGGTAGCAAAAGTAATATTTTTGGGTTTTGTAGTGATTGTAATAGTGGCAACGGTAAAGTAAATAAGCGAAGAGAAATATATGGAAAGCTCGTAGGCAATGGATCGGTGATAGAGAATTATGCCGGCTGCGATCGATCATGTAATAGTCATAACCTAGGGTGACACAGAACTAGCTCCAGTTCATCAATGTAATGTAGGCATGTATTCCAAATATAGTCATATGTGCTTATGGAAAGAACTTGCATGACATCTTTTGTCCTACCATCCCGTGGCAGCGGGGTCCTATTGGAAACTAAGGGATATTAAGGCCTCCTTTTAATAGAGTACTGATAACCCGCAAGTATAGGGGGCCGCAACAGTTTTCGAGGGTAAAGTATTCAACCCAAATTTATTGATTCGACACAAGGGGAACCAAAGAATACTCTCAAGTATTAGCAGTTGAGTTGTCAATTCAACCACACCTGGAAACTTAATATCTGCAGCAAAGTGTTTAGTAGCAAAGTAATATGATAGTAGTGATAACGGTAGCAAAAGGGACCAGTATAAAGTAATGTTTTTGGTATTTTGTAGTGATGATAGCAATAGCAACGGGAAAGTAAATAAGCGAAGAACAATATATGGAAAGCTCGTAGGCAATGGATCAGTGATGGAGAATTATGCCAGATGCGGTTCGTCATGTAACAGTCATAACCTAGGGTGACACAGAACTAGCTCCAGTTCATTGATATAATGTAGGCATGTATTCCGAACATAGTCATACGTGCTTATGGAAAAGAACTTGCATGAAATCTTTTGTCCTACCCTCCTGTGGCAGTGGGGTCCTTACGGAAACTAAGGGATATTAAGGCCTCCTTTTAATAGAGAACTGAAACAAAGCATTAACACATAGTGAATACATGAACTCCTCAAACTACGGTCATCACCGGTAAGTATCCCGATTATTGTCACTTCGGGGTTGCCGGATCATAACACATAATAAGTGACTATAGACTTGCAAGATAGGATCAAGAACACTCATATATTGATGAAAACATAATAGGTTCAGATCTGAAATCATGGCACTCGGGCCCTAGTGACAAGCATTAAGCATAGCAAAGTCATAGCAACATCAATCTCAGAACATAGTGGACACTAGGGATCAAACCCTAACAAAACTAACTCGATTACATGATATATCCCATCCAACCCATCACCATCCAGCAAGCTTACAATGGAATTACTCACGCACGGCGGTGAGCATCATGAAATTGATGATGGAGGATGGTTGATGATGACGATGGCAACAGATTCCCCTCTCCGGAGCCTCGAACGGACTCCAGATCAGCCCTCCCGAGAGGTTTTAGGGCTTTGCGGCGGCTCCATATCGTAAAACGCGATGATTTCTTCTCCTTGATTTTTTTCTCATCGAAACTCAATATATGGAGGTGGAGTTGGAGTCAAAGAGGCAACAGGGGGCCCATGAGGTAGGGGGCGCGCCCCCACCCTCGTGTCAAGGTGGTGGGCCCCCTCGCCTCCATCTTTTGTAGGTATTTTTCCTATTTTCTGAAAATTTGCTATGTGAAGTTTCAGGTCATTTTGAGAACATTTGCTCCTGCACATAAATAACACCATGGTAATTCTGGTGAAAACAGCGTCAGTCCGGGTTAGTTCCATTCAAATCATGCAAGTTAGAGTCCAAAACAAGGGCAAAAGTGTTTGGAAAAGTAGATACGTTGGAGACGTATCAACTCCCCCAAGCTTAAACCTTTGCTTGTCCTCAAGCAATTCAGTTGACAAACTGAAAGTGATAAAGAAAAACTTTTACAAACTCTGTTTGCTCTTGTTGTATAAATATGTAAAGCCAGCATTCAAGTTTTTAGCAAAGATTATAACTAACCACATTCACAATAACGCATAGGTCTCAAGTTTACTCATATCAATAGCATAATCAACTAGCGAGCCATAATAATAAATCTCGGATGCCAACACTTTCTCAAAACAATCATAATATGATATAACATGATGGTATCTCGCTAGCCCTTTCTGAGACCACAAAACATAAATGCAGAGCACCTTCTGACTGACTAGACATTGTAATTCATGGTAAAAGAGATCCAGTCAAGTCATACTCAATGTGAACTAACAATAATGAATGAAAATGACAGCGGTGCTCTCCAACTGGTGCTTTTTAATAAGAGGATGATGACTCAGCATAAAAGTAAATAGATAGGCCCTTCGCAGAGGGAAGCAGGGATTTGTAGAGGTGCCAGAGCTCGGTTCTGAAACAGAGGTGAATAATATTTTGAGCAGTATACTTTCATTGTCAACATAACAACCAAGAGATGGCGATATCTTCCATGCTACACACATTATAGGCGGTTCCCAAACAGAATGGTAAAGTTTATACTCCCCCTTCCACCAACAAGCATCAATCCATGGCTTGCTCGAAACAACGAGTGCCTCCAACTAACAAGAGTCCTAGGGGGAGTTTTGTTTGCAATTGTTTTGATTTAGTTTGCATAAAGCATGGGACTGGGCATCCCGGTGACCAGCCATTTATCTCGTGAGTGAGGAGCAGAGTCCAGTCCTCTTGAGAATAACCCGCCTAACATGGAAGATACAGTCAGCCCCAGTTGATACATGAGCTATTCGAGCATACAAAACATGATATTTATTTGAAGGTTTAGAGTTTGGCACATACAAATTTACTTGGAATGGCAGGTAGATACCGTATATAGGTAGGTATAGTGGACTTGTGTGGAATAACTTTGGGGTTTAAGGGATTGGATGCACAAGCAGTATTCCACTTAGTACAAGTGAAGGCTAGCAAAAGACTGGGAGGCGACCAGCTAGAGAGCGACAACAGTCATGAACATGCATTAAAATTAATCAACACCGAATGCAAGCATGAGTAGGATATAATCCACCATGAACATAAATATCATGAAGGCTATGTCGATTTTGTTTCAACTACATGCGTGAACATGTGCCAAGTCGAGTCACTTAAATCATTCAGAGGAGGATACCACCCTATCATACCACATCATAACCATTTCAATAGCATGTTGGCACGCAAGGTAAACCATTATAACTCATAGCTAACCAAGCATGGCACAAGAAACTATGATCTAGTTGTCATTGCAAACATGTTTATTCATAATAGGCCGAATCAGGAATGATGAACTAATCATATTTACAAAAACAAAAGAGGTCGAGTTCATACCAGCTTCTCTCATCTTAGCCAGTCCATCATAAATCATCATAATTGCCTTTCACTTGCACGACTAAATAGTGTGAATAATAATAATAATAGTGCACATGCATTGGGCTAACCTGGAATCTGCAAGCATTCAATAAACAAGAGAAGACAAGGCAATATGGGCTCTTTTGTCAGATCAACAATAATACATATAAGAGCAACTTCAACAATTTAATTATGCTCTTCTCCTATCGACCCCCAAAGAAAAGAAAAGAAATAAAACTATTTACACGGGAAAGCCCCCAACAAGCAAAAGAAGAACATGAAATATTTTTGGGTTTTCTTTTAATTACTACTACAAGCATGGAAATTAAAACTAGCTAAAAGCTACAACTAATTTTTTTGGTTTTTCTTAAGGTTTATTAAACACACAAGAAGAAAGCATGAAAAGGAAAATAAACTAGCATGGATGATACAATGAAAAAGTATGAGCACCGACATCTAGCAATGAGTGTGTGAACATAAATGTAATGTCGGTGAGAAATACGTACTCCCCCAAGCTTAGGCTTTTGGCCTAAGTTGGTATATGGCCATGGCTGGCCTGGAGGATATCCATAATAGTAGCTGGGGTCGTACTGCGATGCAGCGGCTATCGCCTGCTGAGCTGCGGCGTGGCGATGAGCGGCCTCCTCTATCCTCTCGTACTCATCTGCCTCCTCTCTGGTAATAGTGTATCTTCCTCTTGCCTGGTAATCAAAGATGGCAGGACCAAGGAGAGTAATATGGACAGCACGATGTCTATCAAAGATTAGTCAATACTGGAGAGGTGATTCGTTCCTCTCAACAAACAGGTGCTGAACCATAGCATTAAAATAATGTATAGCAGGAAAGTGAATGCTCCCTATGGTGGCTTGTGTAATATCTCTAGATTCTCCCACAGTTATGCTAGCAAGAAAATCTCTAAATTCAGATTTGCGAGGATCCCTTATACTACCCCATTGTGGAAGTTTGCATGCAGTGGTAAAATCCTCTAAGTCCATAGTGTAAGATTTATCATAAAGATCAAACAGGACAGTTGGAGAATTACGTGAAGTTGAAAATTCAAACCTCAACTAGTGAGATTGTGATACTGGCTGCACTTCTCTTCCTCAAAGCTCACAAGATCAGCGTTACGCAAATACACGTTAAATTCTTCTTTAATTCCTGCTCGATCCATAAAGTTCTCAGAAGGCCATTCACAAGGACGCACTGGAGCGTTTCTTGGTGGCTCTTCGTCAGCATCACGCATTGCAAGCCTAGGTCCTTGCTTCCTTGAGGAACCACCTTGGAACATTTTCCTAAGCATTTTTCTTCCTCTGAAAAATTCTGAAAATTTTTAGTAGCTTCAAAATAAAAGTAAACCAAACTCAATAATATTGATAACAACTACTCCTACAAGTGCCTAGGGCTTATATCATGCATCAAAACTACTTTTGACCATATAAATTTGACATGCAAGCTCAAGAAAAGGGTCACCTAAGCAGAAAAAATTTGCAATGAATAAAGCACTAGAACAAAAACTAATTGGACCAATGGAGGAGTCACATAACAAGGAACAATCTCCCCAAGCAGTTTTGTGAGAGGTGCTTTGAGCAAGGAGATCGAAAATGGCAGCAAAATGAGCTTGGACTCGGGTTTGAGCTGGATATTCGTGTTTGTGGGAGGAAGATGAAGTGTATGGGTGAAAGGATAAGTGGAGGAGGGCCACCGTGGGCCCACGAGGAAGGGGGCGCGCCCTCCACCCTCGTGGGCAGGTGGTTGACCCCCCTGGTGTGTTCTTAGTTCCATAAATCCTCAAATATTCTAGAAAAAAATCATATTTAAATTTCAAGGCATTTGGAGAACTTTTATTTTTGAGGTATTTTTATATTGCATGGATAATCAGATAACAGAGAGAAAAATATTTATTTTTATTTTATTTAATATGAATAACAGAAAGTAAAAGTGGGGTACAGAAGGTTGTGCCTTCTAGTTTCATCCATCTCATGATCATCAAAAGGAATCCACTAACAAGGTTGATCAAGTCTTGTTAACGAACTCATTTCGAATAACATGGAACCGGAGAAATTTCAAATAACACTATGTTACCTCAACGGGGATATGCACATCCCCAATAATAAGAATATCATATTTCTTCTTGACAGTAGGAAGAGGAAATTCAAAACCCCAAATATAATCGATGGAATTTTTCCAATAGAGTTGATACTATGAACTTGAGGCTGTTTCCTCGGGAAGTGCACCGTATGATCATTACCATTAACATGAAAAGTGACATTACCTTTAGTGCAATCAATAACAGCCCCTGAAGTATTCAAAAAGGGTCTTCCAAGAATAATAGACATACTATCATCCTCGGGAATATCAAGAATAACAAAGTCCGTTAAAATAGTTTGCAACTACAACAGGCACATCCTCACAAATACCGATAGGTATAGCAGTTGATTTATTAGCCATTTGCAAAGATATTTCAGTAGGTGTCAACTTATTCAAATCAAGTCTATGATATAAAGAGAGAGGCATAACACTAACACCGGCTCCAAGATCACATAAACCAGTTTTAACATAATTTCTTTTAATAGAGCATGGTATAGTGGGTACTCCGGGATCTCCAAGTTTCTTTGGTATTCCACCCTTAAAGGTATAATTAGCAAGCATGGTGGAAATTTCAGCTTCCGGTATGTTTCTTTTATTTGTAATGATATCTTTCATGTACTTAGAATAAGGATTGGTTTTGAGCATATTAGTTAATTGCATACGCAAAAAGATAGGTCAAATCATTTCAGCAAAGCGCTCAAAATCCTCATCATCCTTTTTCTTGGATGGTTTGGGAGGAAAAGGCATGGGTTTCTGAACCCAAGGCTCTCTTTCTTTACCATGTTTCCTAGCAACATAGTCTTTATTATCATAACGTTGATGTCGGTGTCAAAACCGGTGGATCTTGGGTAGGGGGTCCCAAACTATGCGTCTAAGGCGGATGGTAACAGGAGGCAGGGGACACGATGTTTACCCAGGTTCGGGCCCTCTTGATGGAGGTAATACCCTACGTCCTGCTTGATTGTTCTTGATAATATGAGTAGTACAAGAGTTGATCTACCACGAGATCGAAGAGGCTAAACCCTAGAAGCTATCCTATGGTATGATTGTTGTTGTTGGTCCTACGGACTAAACCCTCCGATTTATATAGACACCGGAGGGGGCTAGGGTTACACAGAGTCGGTTACAAGGAAGGATATCTACATATCCGTACTGCCAAGCTTGCCTTCCACGGCAAGGAGAGTCCCATCCGGACACGGGACGAAGCCTTCAATCTTGTATCTTCATAGTCCAACAGTCCGGCCAAAGGATATAATCCGGCTGTCCGGATACCCCCTAATCCAGGACTCCCTCAGTTGATTCTTTGATTGTGGGTTATCAAGATCAACAGCAGGTTCAATTTCTATGTCATTATCATTACTAGGTTAGGCATCATCATGACCATTATCATTAACATTATCACTAGTTTTAGGTTGATTACCAGATTGTGTTTCAGCATCAGAAATAGAAATATCATTTGGATTCTCAGGTGTTTCAACAATAGGATCACTAGAAGCATGCAAAGTCCTATAATTTTTCTTTTTCTTCTTTTTATAAGAACTAGGTGCATCTATATTATTTCTCTGAGAATCTTGCTCAATTCTCTTAGGGTGGCCTTCAGGATACAAAGGTTCCAGAGTCATTCTACCAGTTCTAGTAGCCACTCTAATAGCATAATCATTATTTTTACTATTTAATTCATTGAGCAAATCATTTTGAGCTTTAAGTACTTGTTCTACTTGAGTGGTAACCATAGAAGCATGTTTACTAATAACTTTAAGTTCACCTTTAAAATTAGCCATATAATCACCCAAGTGTTCAAGCATATTTGAATTATTTTTCAATTGTCTACCAAAATAAGCATTAAAATCTTTTTGCTTAGCCATAAGTTTATCAAACTCATCTAAGCATGGGCTAGCAAATTTAGTAAATGGGATTTTAGCTTTATCATATCTGTAGAGAGAATTTACCTTTACTACCTATGTTGGGTTATCAAGACCATGAGTTTCTTCAATAGGTAAAGGATTAAGATCATATGTTTCTTCAACAGCCGGTAAATTAAGACCATGTATTTCTTTAATAGGAGGTAAATTCTTAACATCTTCGGCTTTCATACCTTTTTCTTTCATAGATTTCTTTGCCTCTTGCATATCTTCAGGACTGAGCAATAGAATACCCCTCTTCTTCGGAGTTGGTTTAGGAATAGGCTCGGGAATTGGCTCCGGAGGTGTCCAATTATTTTCATTTGTCAACATATTCTTCAATAAAATTTCAGCTTCATCCGGTGTTCTTTCCCTGAAAACAGAACCAGCATAGCTATCCAGGTAATATCTGGAGGCATCGGTTAGTCCATTATAAAAGAAATCAAGTATTTCATTTTTCTCAAGAGGATGATCAGGCAAAGCATTATGTAATTGGAGAAGCCTCCCCCATGCTTGTGGGAGACTCTCTTCTTCAATTTGCACAAAATTATATATGTCCCTTAAAGCATCTTGTTTCTTATGAGCAGGGAAATATTTAGCAGAGAAGTAATAAATCATGTCCTGGGGACTAGGCACACAACCAGGTTCAAGAGAATTAAACCATATCTTAGCATCACCCTTTAATGAGAACGGAAATATTTTAAGGATATGAAAGTAGCGAGTTCTCTCATCTTTAGTGAACAGGGTGGCTATATCATTTAATTTAGTAAGATGTGCCACAACAGTTTCAGATTCATAACCATGAAAAGGATCAGATTCAACCAAAGTAATTATATCAGGATCAACGGAGAATTCATAATCCTTATCAGTAACACAGATAGGTGAAGTAGCAAAAGCAGGGTCAGGTTTCATCCTAGCACTTAGAGATTGCTTACTCCATTTAGCTAATAACCTTTTAAGTTCATTTCTATTTTCGCAAGCTAGAATAGCGGAAGAAGCTTCTTGATCAAAAACATAACCCTTAGGAATAACAAGTGATTCTTCATCATCACTTTCATCAGTATCATCAGATTCAATATTTTCAATTTCTCTAGCCCTAGCAATTTGTTCATTAAGGAAATCACTAAGTGGCACAGTAGTATCAGGCATAGAGGTAGTTTCATCATAAGTATCATGCATAGCTGAAGTGGCATCATCAATAACATGTGACATATCAGAACGAATAGCAGAAGCTGGTGTAGGTGTCGCAAGCTTACTCATAACAGAAGGTGAATCAAGTGCAGAGCTAGATGGCAGTTCCTTACCTCCCCTCGTAGTTGAGGGATAGATCTTGGTTTTTGGATCTCGCAAGTTCTTCATAATGATAAGCAGATATATATCCCAAGTGACTCAAAGAATAGAGCTATGCTCCCCGGCAACGGCACCAGAAAATAGTCTTGATAACCCGCAAGTATAGGGGATCGCAAAAGTTTTCGAGGGTAAAGTATTCAACCCAAATTTATTGATTAGACACAAGGGGAGCCAAAGAATACTCTCAAGTATTAGCAGCTGAGTTGTCAATTCAACCACACCTGGAAACTTAATATCTGCATCAAAGTGTTTAGTAGCAAAGTAATGTGGTAATAGTGATAACGGTAGCAAAAGGTAACAGTAATAAAAGTAATGTTTTTGGTATTTTGTAGTGATGATAGCAATAGCAACGGGAAAGTAAATAAGCGAAGAACAATATATGGAAAGCTCGTAGGCAATGGATCAGTGATGGAGAATTATGCCGGATGCGGTTCATCATGTAACATTCATAACCTAGGGTGACAAAGAACTAGCTCCAGTTCATTGATATAATGTAGGCATGTATTCCGAACATAGTCATTCGTGCTTATGGAAAAGAACTTGCATGCCATCTTTTGTACTACCCTCCCGTGGCAGCGGGGTCCTTACGTTAACTAAGGGATATTAAGGCCTCCTTTTAATAGAGAACCGGAAAAAAGCATTAACACATATTGAATACATGAACTCCTCAAACTACGGTCATCACCGGTAAGTATCCCGATTATTGTCACTTCGGGGTTAACGGATCGTAACACCTAATAGGTGACTATAGACTTGCAAGATAGGATCAAGAACACTCATATATTGATGAAAACATAATAGGTTCAGATCTGAAATCATGGCACTCGGGCCCTAGTGACAAGAATTAGCATAGCAAAGTCATAGCAACATCAATCTCAGAACATAGTGGACACTAGGGATCAAACCCTAACAAAACTAACTCGATTACATGATAGATCCCATCCAACCCATCACCGTCCAGCAAGCCTATGATGGAATTACTCACGCACGGAGGTGAGCATCATGAAATTGGTGATGGAGGATGGTTGATGATGACGATGGCGATGGATTCCCCTCTCCGGAGCCCCGAACGGACTCCAGATCAGCCCTCCCGAGAGGTTTTAGGGCTTGGTGGCGGCTCCGTATCGTAAAACGTGATGATTTCTTCTCCTTGATTTTTTTCTCATCGAAACTCAATATATGGAGGTGGAGTTGGAGTCGGAGAGGCAATAGGGGGACCACGAGTTAGGGGGCGCGCCCTAGGGGGGCAGGCGCCCCCCACCCTCGTGGCAAGGTGGTGGGCCCCCTGGCCTCCATCTTTTGCAGGTATTTTTCTTATTTTCTGAAAAGTCGCTCCATGAAGTTTCAGGTCATTCCGAGAACGTTTGCTCCTGCACATAAATAACACCATGGTAATTCTACTGAAAACAGCGTCAGTCTAGGTTAGTTCCATTCAAATAATGCAAGTTAGAGTCGAAAATAAGGGCAAACGTGTTTGGAAAAGTAGATAAGTTGGAGAAATATCAATTACCGGACCAAAGCATTAACACATAGTGAATACATGAACTCCTCAAACTACGGTCATCACCGGTAAGTATCCCGATTATTGTCACTTTGGGGTTAACGGATCATAACACATAATAGGTGACTATAGACTTGCAAGATAGGATCAAGAACACTCATATATTGATGAAAACATAATAGGTTCAGATATGAAATCGTGGCACTCGGGCGCTAGTGACAAGCATTAGCATAGCAAAGTCATAGCAACATCAATCTCAGAACATAGTGGACACTAGGGATCAAACCCTAACAAAACTAACTCGATTACATGATAGATCCCATCCAACCCATCACCGTCCAGCAAGCCTACGATGGAATTACTCACGCACGGCGGTGAGCATCATGAAATTGGTGATGGAGGATGGTTCATGATGACGATGGCGACAGATTCCCCTCTCCGAAGCCCCGAACAGACCCCAGATCAGCCCTCCCAAGAGGTTTTAGGGCTTGGCGGCGGCTCCATATCGTAAAACGCGATGATTTCTTCTCCTTGATTTTTTCTCATCGGAACTCAATATATGGAGGTGGAGTTGGAGTCGGAGAGGCAACAGGGGGCCCACGAGTTAGGGGGGCGCGCCCTAGGTGGCAGGCGCGCCCCCCACCCTCGTGGCAAGGTGGTGGGCCCCCTAGCCTCCATCTTTTGCAGGTATTTTTCTTATTTTCTAAAAAGTCGCTCCATGAGTGGTCCCGATTATTGTCACTTCGGGGTTGCCGGGTCATAACACATAGTATGTGACTATAGACTTGCAAGATAGGATCAAGAACTCTCATATATTGATGAAAACATAATAGGTTCAAATCAGAAATCATGGCACTCGGGCCCTAGTGACAAGCATTAAGCATAGCAAAGTCATAGCAACATCAATCTCAGAACATAGTGGATACTAGAGATCAAACCCTAACAAAACTAACTCGATGACATGATAAATCTCATCCAACCCATCACTGTCCAGCAAGCCTACGATGGAATTACTCACGCACGGTAGTGAGCATCATGAAATTGGTGATGGAGGAAGGTTGATGATGATGATGGCGACGGATTCCCCTCTCTGGAGCCTCGAATGGACTCCATATCAGCCCTCCCGAGAGAGTTTAGGGCTTGGCGGCGGCTCTGTATCGTAAAACGCAATGAATACTTCTCTCTAATTGTTTTCTCCCTGAACACGAATATATGGAATTGGAGTTGAGGTCGGTGGAGCTCCAGGGGGGCCACGAGGCAGGGGGCGTGCCCAGGGGGTAGGGTGCGCCCCACCGTCGTGGACAGGGTGTGGGCCCCGTGGCGTGGATCTTTCTTCCAGTATTTTTTATATATTCCAAAATAATTCTCCGTTGATTTTTAGGTCATTCCGAGAACTTTTATTTCTGCACAAAAATAACACCATGGCAATTCTGCTGAAAACAGCGTTAGTCCGGGTTAGTTCCATTCAAATCATGCAAGTTAGAGTCCAAAACAAGGGCAAAAGTGTTTGGAAAAGTAGATACGACGGAGACGTATCATATAGTATTCCGAAACACTCCTAACCTAGAGTTTTCGGAGGTCGAAGTAGAAAGTCTACCATGACAATTGTTTTACAAATTTGGCTGGAGACAAGTTTGTTGACAAAAGTACATTGCTAATTAGACTCAAAAAACTTCTTCTTCCTCTAGACCCTCTAACAGGCTATCTAGTTTACAATCTTGTTGGGAGAACTTGGCAGCCACCTTCACTTGGTCGTGCACCAGGCTGACCGGAATTTCGTGTCCATCGGATCCTCGAGGTCCGACCCGGGCCATATGATTGGGATCAAGTCCAGTGTACCATGTTTATACCATGGCCCAGGCTTCCCGAGCACCTTCTCGGCATGCCGATATCTTCCATAGCCCAAAACGGCGCCGAGCTCCCTTGAATAAATTCACAAGGTCCTCCATACTTCCTGGAGGAGAATCGACTGGCCATAAAGCCTTAGCAATGCTTCTCACTGCCTTCCGTGCTCGCTCATGCACCTTGGACAGCTCTTGTAGCAGGTCGCCTTGAAATCCGGACACCTCTTCTTCGGGCCACCCAGTCAACACACCTACAGACTTAAAACTTGTTAGGATTTGCATCAGCGAACTATATGACAATAAGTTAAAAGACATATTGGGCTCGCACATCTTTCAGCTCTTCGCCAAGCTGGGTGTTGGCGTCCTATAGCTTGTTCTTCTCGTCCCTGGTCCATGTCAGGACACGTTGACCAGCGGCCTCTTGCCTTTAGGCATGTTCTTTGTCGTCCTGCATGGCCTTTAGTTTCTCTTCTAGCTGTGTCGCCGATCCTGCCATTGTAAAATGAAATTGTGCTCATTTGCATACACATGACTGGCACATGATTATTTTTCCGGACAGAAGGGAACATTACCAATTGGTGCCTACTTGGACTTCTCCAGTTCGGCAGTAGCAGCAGTCAGCTGCGTCCGACGCTGCTCCAACTCCTGAGATAGCATGGTGTTCTTCTCTGTGAGTACCTGATTACACATAGATCCTTAAAATCAGTTGCTTCAACTATTTTCAAGTCTCGGGGCTACTGGTATATGGCTATTAAATCTACACGAAATGATCTTACTCGCATATGCTTTGAAAGCTGGCGAGTGGCCCCAGCAAGCCCATCCCGAGCAGCTCGGATGTATGCGTTTGCCAAACTAAAGGCATTAAATGCCTCTTCAGTAAAGGTAGGATCGCGCATGGTGACCCTCTGACGCCGATGGTTCATGGCACTCTCCACCTCAGAGTTGGTAACGGATAGATTGTCCGAATCGTCGAAGAGAGGACAGTCCGGCATCGCACCCGTATCGACTCTAGCCCTAGAGGCAAGGTCCGGGGTCGGATTGACGGACTTGTGTCCGGTGAGGTCTTCGAATATAGTCTAGCGAGTGCTCTTCCTGAAATATGAGGGGGGAGAAAAATGTCACAGTTCGGTATGCTTGCCGCAGGGCATATCAAAGGCAGCACCTTTTTGATGAAGGACGAAGCTAGAATCGTCGTCCTCCTTTCTTTTCGAAGATCTGCCTTGTGTCGGCATACCCTTTTCAAGGGACAATCCCGATGCAGCGTGGCAAGACGAGCGTCGCCCCATTGAAGCACGAGACAATGCAGCGGGTGAGGTAAAATGGGAAGACTCTTTTCGAGGAGATGCTCCCTGGGCACTTACATGGGAAGACAGAAGGAGGCCGGGGTAATCGGCTTCGATGGCCACTTCTGTGTTGTCATAGCTCGCCTGATAGAAGACCCCCTCCTTGAGCTCCACGGATATATCCTGACCCTCCTCAAATCCGGGATCCGGGTCCCGATTATGGTCCTCCGGCTGCAGAGCGGGGCTGTAGATCCCTGCAGTAGCCTTTCTCCATTCCTGATAAAAATGGTCGGGTTAAGATTGACTAATTAGGACTCAGGAAGAAGATTAAGTGAGGTGTTGGATTGAAAGCTTGCCCAGCTAGGGGGATTGTACATGGAAAAGCCATCTCGGCACTTGAGGCGAGTGAATTCTTCTTTCTCCCCTTTGTAAAGATCAGCCAACATGGCGGCAGGGCGGTGAAGTTATCCAGACCCTTGCGCCCATAGCGGGATGTATCATCCTCCCCGTTGTAGTTCCACATGGGGAGTCCTCTGGATTGGAGTGGTTGGACACCGCGCGTTATGAAAATCGCCATGACTTCAATTATGGACAGTCTGGACTGGGCGAGTACCTTTATCTTGTCCATTAACTTCTGAACTTCCGCACTGTCCTCCTCCTCGAGGCTCCGGGGGCGCCAATTGTGGCATTTCTTTAACGGGCTATTGGAAAATTTAGGTAGGCCACGTCATATTGGGTCCGAAGAACGACGTCTTTGACATAGAACCACTCTGAGGGCCACTCCTCGGATGCCTTCTTTGGAGTGCCGGGCAAGTATCCTGTTCCGGCTATGCGCCATACTTCGGCACCGCCCACCTCGAATATGGATACCTTTTGGGAGCGAGGTACGAGATAGAGAAGCTTTCTCCATAGCTCAAAATGGTCCTCGTAGCCTAGGAACAGCTCGTAGACAGCGACAAAACCCGCAATGTGCAGAATGGAGCCCGACGTGAGATTGTGCAGTTGAAGGCCATAGTACTCCAGGAGACCTCGGAGGAAAGGATGGATTGGAAATCCAACGCATCTTAGGAGAAAGGAAACGAAACATAGTTGCTCCCCTTCTGAAGGGTTTGGGAAATTTTCCGCCAGGGCTTCGCTGGTAAAGGAGGTTAATCCCGCCCGAACGGGGACTAGATCCGCATGGGGGAGATATCCCTGCATCTGGAGCTTGGTCAGCTAGGTGTGGGATATAGAACAACTCTCCCAATCGCCTTTTTGCGGACCATGGGGGCAGGAAGAAGAACTGAAAGTGTTGGCCATGTTTGCATGGTTTCTTGTGACAAGCTCTAAGGATTTTCCGCCTGGTGTGGAATGGCATCTGAGATTCAATCTCCTTAAGTAGACGCCTTCCTTACACGGCCCGAGTTTTATGTGTAAAAATGCTTGGACCCTTCGTATTTGTCTGACATGTGGGAGCTGGAGCGGCGATGGCGCAGAAGCTGAAGGATATAACATTTAATGTGAAGTCGAAGACCAAAGACCCAAGATGTAGATCTGAATACAGTCCTTTGGTTCAGATGCTTGGAGATCTGTGGAGGAGGAACCCGCCTCGCAATGTCGAAGACAATTTGCGCACCGGACACATCGTCATTGAAGACTGGTTCGGGGGTAATGAGGGAGTCCTGGATTATGGGATCCTCGGGCGTCTGGTCTATGCAACATGGGCCAGACTAATGGGCCGTGAAGATACAAGATAGAAGACTTTCCCCCGTGTCCAGATGGGACTCTCCTTTGCGTGGAAGGCAAGCTTGGCATGCGGATATGAATATTCCTTTCTCTGTAAACCGACTCTGTACAACCCTACACTACAAAAAAAAGACACATCCGTGACATTTTGGGCCGAACAAAAAAAATTCTGTCATACTTATGACACTTCTATGACGATAATTGTGACAAAACCCGGTATCATCATAGATGTGGTGGGGTCCTACTTCTATGACAAAAAATCATGACAGAAAATGGGCTTTTCATCCTGGGTGTGCCGGAGACGTAGCTGCATGACATTATTTGGGCCGTCCATGACGGAAAAACCATAGTAGAAGCGAGGGCGAGGGAAATATCGGGGTGTTCCCGGTTACGGTGGGTGGTCGAGGCCGAGCGATGCATGAAGGTTTGCGCGTTTCTCTCATACACGCACGCGCGTGGGTGCGAGGCGTTGGGCTCTAACTGAACCCGACCGAGGCGTTCGCCTACTGAACCGAGCGATTGCACTACAGTCTACGTGTTACTAAACCCGAGCGATCGATCGATGGCTGTTAACTGAACCCGATCGAGCGATTCCTTCGCTATTGCTGCTAACTGAAGCCGATCGATGCTGCCTCTGGATGAACAGTGAGCGTTGCTGGGGGGTTTGAATGAACAGTTCCTGGTGGGGGTGGATGAATAGAACCTTGGTGTTGCCTCTGGATGAACAGGACCACGATCGATCGAGCCGGTTGGGGCTGGATGAACAGGACCCCGTGGAGGGCTGGATGAACAGGACGACCCCATGGAGGGCTGGATGAACTGTAGACGGTGGAGGGCTGGATGAACAGTGGCCCATGGAGGGGTGGTTGAACAGGAGCCCATGGAGAGGGTTGGTTGAACAGTAGCCGGTGGAGTAGCGCACGGTGGAGGCTGGATGAACAGGAGCCCGTGGATGAACAGTCGCAGGTGGAGGCTGGAGGAGGTCAACGGTGGATGAAAAGTTGCCCGTGGAGGCTGGAGGGGGTCGACGGTGGAGATGAACAGTGTCCCGTGGAGTCCCGTTTTGCGGTACGCCACATCCCTTCCAATGAACAGGACCCCGTTTCGACCGTGGCGCTCCAACACAAGTCTGTTTCCTCCGTTTTGCGGTACGCCACACCCCTCCCGATGAACATGACCCCCATTTCGACCGTAGGAGGTCCGTTTCCTCCGTTTTGTGGTACGCCAGACCCCTCCCGATGAACAGGATCCTGTTTCGAACGTGACCGGTCAAACACAAGGCTGTTTCCTCCGTTCTGCGGTACGCCAAGCCTCATTTCCATCGGCTGTTCCGTCCAAGCCCTCCCGATGAACACAATGATGCATTCTGTTCCGATCCAGCCGGTTAGCTCCCCATGAACACGACGACAATGCAGTTTCTCCGTTCCGACCCAACCATGGACACGAGCCCTGGCTGTATGTATGCGCGAGTAGGCGTTCGAGACCCCGCCCGTATGTCCATACGTGGTCGTATTTTCTTTCTTGCACACTGGCCGCTATAGGTACGTGTACATGGTACGTGCGCGCCTCTACATAGACCAGTATGTACGTACATGTTCGCGGCCAGAATGACAATGCTACGTACGCTTCGACCAGTATGTACGTACACGTGCGCGCCTCTACATCGACGAAACAACGCTGCACCTCCTCACCTCCCGCAGCGGACGGGATTCGGCTGGATCTGTGACCATTGGTGAGGAGAGAGATAGTGTGGACACTGTCATCCTTTTTGATATGGAGAGGGTGAGAGAGCGAGACGCGAGAAACTCTATCGAACAAGAGGCTATAATGGAGTAAAAAAATCTCTCCATGGCTGTGGTTTTAAATAGAATACGCGCGTTCCCGGAAAAAAGAAACGAAAACTGGCGGAATTTTTTTAACGTACCAAGAAAGAAAACTCGAACAAAAACACGCCCCCGCTTCCAGGTCGCGAGAGTCGTCGCGCACACACACATAGACATAGACATGCATATCCGTGTTTACGTAAAATTCCATTTCCATCTCCATCTCCAATCATATTTGTCCAACTGGCACATTATTTACGTTGTTACTTATATACGTGGCAATATTAATGTACAGCATCTCTTGTTTGCGGGCGTCCGGACCGCTGGCATGACCGCTCCTGACCAACCCGAACCCTCTTCATCACCCGCGTGTGCTTCCCGCCCGAAACGGTCAGTTCTGCATTCATGCCCGGACAGAGCAGACGCGACCTCTCACTGGTGCCGGCATTGAAGCGGCGCGCCGGCCAAGAGAGCATTGCCCGTGCTGCCTCCTGGTGGATGCGACTTCTCCGCATTCAAAGGTCGCAATAGCCGGTCACAACATGCATGTAAAAAGTTCTTGGGAGTCCGTGCTACAGCTAGCTGTCCTCCCCCAACTCGCCAATCTCTTCCCGTAGTACTAGTACCCCATGGCGCAATCCATCAACAAGCAAGCGAGAAAGTTATCGTATACTGGGTTTGCGGTGAGTGGCATGCCGAGCGACCGTGTGGGGTCGAGCCATGGAGGAGGGTGAGACACGAACGCGATAGACGTGATTTAAAGAGCAATGCTACACGCACGACCAAGTTTTTACGGGATTCACGAGGTGGTTTAGCTGGCAGGTTTTCAATGGATAGAAATAAGGTAAGGGGCCCACTCCCACTTAAAATCATTGGGGAGAGAAGATTAGTTGTGAATGACCCCGTAAAAGATCCCTGTAAAAGCGCATGAGTTTAGAATTTTCATGATTTAAACGTTGGTTTTGCTCGATGGCACGATCCAACGAAACGTTGGTTTCTCTTCGTTTCCATTTTTTTCTCCGGAAAAATGGAAACTTTCCACTCCATTTTCATTCCTACTCCAAGGTTGCCCCGTTACAACATTCCATCAAATACAAAGGAAAACTAACACGCATGTTGATGCATCTCAATGATTCACAGATCATGGCCAATATTTACTTCACAACTAAATACAAAAGTTGTGAGAGTGTGTACGAAAGAAAAACTATTGATGGGGTCACTACGACTTAAACCCTAAACCCTAAACAGGATTTAATTTCCTGGCCAGGTAGAACCTGTCAAAGGAAAGACAGCTGGCACCCTCGGATCATATGATGCTTTTATGCAGTTCCACTAAAAAATCGAGCTGAGCATCCGTGATGGCAAAGATATTGAAGAAGTGTGATTAGAATAATAGTACTGGCACTAGTTCATGAGACATAAACACATCACAAGTAGAAGCTGGTAGAAGTGGAGAAAGATCGACATGGAGATGGAGCTACGTGGGGAGCTGCGGCAGTGGAGCAAGCCGGCTCCAAAAGGAAGATGGACTACCTGGGGCGTCGGGTTGTAGCCAGAAGGGCGGTTGGGACGCGGCATCGGCCCATACCGCGGTGACCCCTGATTGGGAGGCACCGACTGTGAATTTTCTCCCTCGTCGATGTCGACCGCGTCTATGCAGAACATTGTTCCCTTCCCCCAGCTGCGGGATCAGGCCGGATATGTGACCAGCGGTGTGGCCACCGTCGTTCTATGCTTGTGAAGAGAGCAACCCAAGCAAGCAGGCTTGTAGCTTAGGCTCCTGCTAGTGTATATAGAGTGGTTTTCTTTTTCTCTCCATATCAACCATTTTATATTGCGTACGTGTCATTGAAGAGTGAAATAATGGTTGCTTCTTCTGACTAACTTACTATATGATTTGACTGCTCCTTTAGTGGCCCCTACATGTACTCCCCCTACGTGTATGCAACAGTCACATGTACACATGGACGCAAAAACGCGCGCGACGCCCTAATGCATGCATGTCTGAGCACACGACGGAACACACAAGGTCACGCTCAAGTGCTCAACCTACACGTGCATGCACACAAATACTCAGCCAGGGTGAGCTAGTGACCGTATAAACACCAGAAAATGTATATATTGAGCGCAATGAGCGTATTATGAAGTCCACTGACCATATTTTTACAAATATACATTGACAGACAGTGTATTTATCTTGTTTGAAATTAAGCCATATTAACCAGAGAGGAGGCGGTATGGACTAGCATTACTTTGCTGTGTCCCGTCAACTTGCCGAACGAGGAGAAGCTTGCAGGACAGGAGAAGCTTGCGCACGGTGGCTCGCAGGACAAGGAGAAACTTTTGACTAATGCAAGCTCTCCCTCGCTCAGGTGGTGGACGTGCAACAGTTAATTCGGTGTCAGATTGGCAGAAGCACACAATATACTAGTACTATTATTGTTCGACTTCCTGAAGAGGCGAACAGCCAAGCGCAAAGTTTACTAGTACTACTACTACTATAGTCTATAGAGGTATGTACTATACTAGTACTAGGAACTGGATGGAGGAGCGTTTGCACTCTTATTATATTTTTAAAATCTGATAAAGCAATCTTCAACACATTTGGTTCTCTTCGAGGGTTCTCGCATGTGATAATGGAAGTTGATTGCATGGAACACTCGCCACAATTCTCGCTTAATTCTGGCTCATATCCTGTTACAAATAGGATCGCTCGGTAATATTTCCTCTTTTTTGTTATTCAGCATGTAAACAGGTCAGCAAACCTTGCGGCGCATCTTTGTGCGAACCATGCTTGCTTCACTTTGAATATGGCCGAGAGCTGGCTTGATGAAACACCTCTCTTCCTACTTCTTTTTTTGCAGGGTACCTCGCTTCCTAGTGACCAGTGTCTTGGATGATCGTCCTAAGAATGCTTATATATGAATAAAGCTCTCTCATTTACCCGCAAAAAAGATTAAGCCATATTAACCGGAAAGGAGGGAGTATGGACTAGCACTACTTTTTGGTTTGTCCCGTCAACTCGCAGAATGAGGAGAAGCTTGCAGGACAAGGTGAAGCTCGCTTACGCCTTTTGACTACTGCAACCTACCCTCGCCCAGGCGGTGGACATGCATCAGATCATTCGGTGTCAGATTGCCAGAGGCATACACTGTAGTACCGAACATGCGGAGTACCATCATTGTTCGACTTCACAAAGAGGCAAAGAGCCAAGCGCAAGGTTTAGTAGTACGAGTAGTACTACTACTAGAACCGCATGGTGGAGCGTATGTACTCTTTTTTTAATCTCTGATAAAGTACACATTTATTCTCGAGAAGGGCAGAAAACGGCAGCCCAACATGTAATGATGATATCGATCAACCATGCTTGAATATATCTTGGCCTCCGTGCGAGCCCGTCTGTGTGTTCTCGCTCCTCGTCTCTCTTAAGGAATGATGGGTTGGCCATTTTGCCATCAATTGATATCGGTTTGATCACACTCCGGTCCCACATGTCAGTGATATGCCAAGAGGAGGTGCGTTGACCGACTGGCCATACGCGTACTTGGTTTTGCACCTTCATACTACTCCTCCCTCCGTCACAGTTTACAGGGCACGCTTTATTATGATGCATTTCCACCACCGGAGAGACTTTAGACGCGTTTGGTTTAACGCTCAATTAATTAGGGCGTGGTAACCGGAATCAAGTCTACAATTTTCTCTCGATGTACTATGGAGTGGAGTAAGTGCATGCATGTGTGTACCCGGGGTGGAAGCACTGCATGCATGTGTGTATGCATTATTTCCTCTAGTAATAGACGCCGTGCTATAACTACCAATGCTATTTTTCAGGATGATCGTTAGTCGCCTTGGTCCCAGAGATTTTTTCTTTTTCTGAAGCGCGCTCTATAAACAGTGACGGATGGAGTAGTATGAGCGGATTCAAAGAAGAGCCTATTGACGGTTGCTTCTTCCGAGCTACTTACAGTGGGAAAGGTGGGGCTTATGATTTGACTGCTCATTACTCACTATTAATGTGGCGCAACGACCGGGCTGAGTCTCCCATGCGGCTGTGCACTACCCCCTCGGTTCTTAAATATACTCCGAAGTATTTTTCTTTCTAGAGATTTCAACGAATGACTACTCAAATATTTGTCTTTTTAGAGATTCAAATGGACTACTACATACGGATGTATATAGACATATTTTAGAGTGTAGATTCACTCATTTTGCTCCGTATGTAGTCACTTGCTGAAATCTCTAGAAAGACAAATATTTAGGAATGGAGGGAGTACACATGCGAAGCAAAATGAGTGAATCTACACTCTAAAGTATGCCCATTTGAAATTTGTAAAAAGACAAATATTTAGGAATGAAGGAGTATAATTTTGTGCATGGCACATGGACCCAGATGCCGAAGAGGCTTCTGGCAATGCTATCAAGCTTGCAGCATTTGTTTACATAATTGACGTACTATACAAATAATTTTCCAGCGACATGAAATTGTACAATGGTGTGAGCTTTGAGCTTTTGTTCCGTGTATCTTGCCATCGATGCTCTTTCGGAAACAATAAAAAACTAACTTCCTTGCTAATGCATCTCTATTATTAGCAGATCAGAGCTAATATTTACATCACAACTGAAGACAAAGTTGTGAGTAGGTGTTAAATTAAAATTGATCCATGCTTTCATTGGCAGCAACGTCCCCCGAGCTCTGTTTAAATCAACAAGGCATGTTGGGAAAAAAAGTAGCTGTCTGGAGCATGCAACATTCTGATCATTTTGTGCAGTTCCACTAAAATAGAGTTGTGCGTCCCTGTTCCAAAGATATTAAGTGTGATTACGATAATAGAGGACTGCTGATGAAACAATAAACACACAAATAGCAGCCGGTCACCTTTGCAGTCTCTCTTAAGACTAACTAGTTGGAGAAAATTAGGCTCGGAGTTGGATGAGGAGGATAGAGCAAAACCAATCTCCCTTTGTGCAGTCACACTGAAATGTAGAGATGTTGCCCGTGTGACATTTTAGTATAACTGCACAAAACACTCTTAAGAAAAAAGTGATTTGTGCAGTTCACCAAAAGGTTGCAATAGCAACGAGGTGAAATGGATAGCCCTGTTTGCAAAAAAAAGAGGTAGAAAGGAAACAATTACTGGCCGATAATAGTTGATGACACATGCGAAGACAAAAAATAAGTATATTCCTTGTCCTAAGGGAAGATAACAACACGGTTGTGTTTGTCTAAAACAGTGTGAGGACGGTATTGCAATATGGAAAGTACGCCGGACGAGCTACATTTTGGGCAAAGAACTATGGAAGATCCACATGCAGCAATGTGGGAAGACGGGCCGTGGAGCAAGGCCGGAGGGGATACCTACAGGTCGTCGAGATGTAACTAGGTGAGCGGCGGCGGGCGGAATCTGCCCATACTGCGGCAGCGAGCAGGTGGCGTAGGCCCTACCGCGCCGGAGCTTGGTTAGAGAGAACGGCGTGTACCGCAGATCGAGACGTGCTGCCTCGGCGCCATCGAACGGAGAAACGATGCATGTCCTCCCTTTCCGCAGGCAGACGAGATGCGGCCAGATCAATGACCAACGGAGAGAGAGAGAGAGAGAGAGAGAGGCCACCGCAGCCTTGTGTGAGATACTCTGAAGAGAGACAAACCAGGCAGGCAGGCTCCATTATATATAGTGGAGCGGACTACCTTTTTCTCCATAAAAATCATTTTATATTCTATGTACGTGCCATTGAGCGATATAACTTTATTTAAAAATAACGCGCCAATGCATCAAGTCGAACTTTGTTTCGTGCACGCGTGGTACACGACCTCTCTAGGTAAACAACCGCTACACGCGTTCAAATTAGCATGTGGGTTGCCATTTCATATAGAAATGAGCTCCACCGTGTACCCGCGCGGGTGTGGCTGGGCACGAAGCGTGAGTACGTGCACGGTGCACCTATTCTCTTCTTTTATATGTACACCACCTACGTGGGGTTTGTGAGAGATATACAAACACAGAAAGATATAGTGTGTGGGTTCCTGAGAGTTTTGGGGGGGGGGGGTCAATCAAAAAATGTAACATATGCAATGTGTGTGAAATAGAGTCCTGGATATATCATATATATAGAGGGGGGCGATCCACGAGAAGAGAGTGGAGGTATCATCGGCTTGAGGTGTCCATAGAATCGAAGAGAGGGATGATGTGTGTGTGTGTGTGTGCGCGCGCACGCGCGTGCGCGCGATCGATAGTGTGCCATCGAATTTGTGTGTGCCCATGCCAGAGATATAGAGTGGGTGGCCTACCGGAACGTGAGAGGGGACAGGTGCAGTTTGTCTCTGTGGCATGGATACCTACCTACAACGCTCGACTATCGGTGTGTGGTGGGGGGAGGCCTAATTAACTATAGAGGTACAATGGCTGGTATATGTGTGGAGGAGGAGAGAGGCCTACCTCATGTATTAAGGGAGATCGATCTACCTCATGTATTATGGGAGATCGATCGGCATCCATGCATATGTGTAGGAGAGGAATAAGGTTGGGAGAGAGACAGAGCTAGAGTGTTGGAGGGGGTGGTAGTGGAGTTGCTTCTAACAAATGGTGGGATAGGCTTGCTAGACAACCGGAGGGCACGCCCGCAATATCAATAAGAGAGGGGATGGCTGCCTGTCTATTCACATGCGTGTGAGAGACGGGTCATGAGGCATGCACGAATGATGAGGGGGGACGATATGGGTGTGGTAAGCAGACGTAACTACATAGGAAGATCAATCTTCCTTTGTTAGAGAAAGGAGAGACACAACTTGTGAGGTACATCGATCGATGGGGGGAATAGTTAAAGTCGACATAGGTATATGTTGGGAGATCGATCGGTATACATGCATGTGTGTGTTAGAAGCAAATGAGGCATGGGGAGAAGGATAGAGAGAGAGAGGGATGCATCTAGGAGGTGGTGCGAGAGTCATACTATATCGAGGGGGAAGGAGTGTGCGAGCACGAGATCGATGAAAAGAGTGGTGGGAGTGAGGCATGGACGGTGATAAGAGAAGTGGGGAAGCTTGTGTTTGTGCTAGGCACACCTGGCTAGAGAGGCATATCGATCGATGTGTGCCGTAAAGAAGGAGCTGGGCCTAGACACACCGTGGGTGAATGACCTAAAGTGAAAAGACGAATTTGCGCGATGGAGCTAGAGAATGCTGAGGGAGGGTGAGAGGGATGCGGGCGTGTGCATGCACGAGAGAAAGTTAGCGCTAGCTACAAAGATAAGAGGATTGTGTGGGTGTAAAAGAAGAATAGAGATCACACTTCATTATAAAAAGCGAATTCGGATATTTGAAGAATTTATCATAGTGTTTTAAACCGACGCATGTGTGAATATAAATAACGGTGATACACATAGTGTGGTTATGAACATGTTATACTACATATAATATATTTTATCTCTACTCTTATAAAAACGGAGTTGTTGATGATGGTGTGCCTGCCATCCTGCAATATAGGTCGTCCGATTTATATCTGACAGATAGGAAGGAAACTATGGCAATTTTGAAAAAATATACCCCTCTCCATATTTGCAAATTAGGCCTCCCCTTGATCATGTTGATGTTTTGTGGAACGCATGGGCACCTTGCTAGTACTACGTATAATATATAGAACATTGATCATAATTTGGGCTAATGTGTGGCTTTTGCAGCCCAGGTCTAAATACTTATCATAATGTAGGGGGCAGGGCACTATACTATGTGTGATAAACACGGTGTACACGTATGGAACATGGTTTAGATTATGAAGATATAGTTAGTACATCAAATGTACTATTATTTGGAATCAACATCAAGTGTATTCAAAAAATAGAATTCGAGTTCATGTAGTACACATAGTTCGTATCTATCTCTACAATAATCATGTGGTGTGTTATTAATGTAATAAACGAATGATGGTTGAAGTTGGCAACAATCATGATTGTAGATTCTTATTAAAATAGAGAAACAAATTCAAATTCAGTTCGAATTGCAGCGGTAGTATAGACATTTGGAATGCACTAAAATGTTGGTATGACTAGGTTACATGCATTATACAGCAAGCGAAAAAATTTAATTGGACATAACAAGGATTCATACTCACTCCTTCCATCTATATAGGGGGTAATGCATTTTTTAAGACCGCCTTTGACTATTGACAAGATTAATAGTACATGACAACCACAATGTGAAAATTATATCACTGAAAGAACCTTTCACAGACGAATTTAACGGTGTGCTTTGTGTAAGTTGCAAGTCATATATTATTGCTCTAATATTTGGTGAAAGTTAGCATCGAAAAACGCATTAGGCCCAATATAGATGGAAGGAGGGAGTAGCTTTCAATAGCATTTTTATAGTAAAATGGGGCAAGACTATCTCTTTGTGTGGTGTGAATATTTTTATTTTTTTCTTTTTCTTTTTGGTTGAGGGAAGTGCGAATTGATTTGGTACGTACAAGTACAATATTACACGTTAGGCTTGTCCCTAAAATTCAACCCGCGCCTTGTTATATCCCAAAAATTCAAATATCGTGCTCCCAAAACTGGCGCATTCACAACCCATGCCTTGCTATCCCGAAATTACAAGACGCGTGAAAACTCACTCCAGCTGCCAAATCCCGACACATGAAATCACCCTTCTAACCTTGAGTCGAAAGGGCCGCTAGTTCAAATCCGTGGGGGTACTTTTGTAACACACCCTACAATATGGACAAGCATGTCCCTAAGTCATGGTTCACACCCTCCCATCGCCTCATTTTTGCCATTCGAAATCCTAGGCCGCCATAACCTCTCCGCTCCAGCCGCGAAACCCCACCCTCCTCCATCCGCCACCTCACCGCTGCCCAGCCGGAGCCTCTTCCCTGACGACGTCGTCCACCACAACAGCTCGACGTCCCTCGTCCAACTCCCCGGATGAGGATCGATCGTCCATTTCGTCATCCCACCGGTACAGCCACCTCGTCCTCCACCTCCAAGGAGCTGCTCCGACGATCGCCTCGTCTATCGCGGCTGCTCCATCCCCATAGTGTCGCCTTAACCTGCTCAACCAAAACCGCAGCATCCTCACTGACTCCTCGGACGAAGCCGAGGCCTACTCGGCGCCACCAAAGAGGTTGTACACTCATTGCATCGTACCTTCTCCTTAACTTGACCTCCCGACACCAAAGAGGTTGCCTGTCACAACGTGAACTCCCACAGCACCAAAGACTGCCATGAGCTCAAGCTACTTCGCGAGGGCCACACCGAGCGCCGCAACAGCCACAAGGAGCGCGGCAAGGGCCGCAGTGGCGACAACGGAGGTGGTCGCTGGGGCGACAACAACAATAGCCGTCAAGGCTGGCAGAACCAGCGGCAGCAGGCCGACCCTCAAGCCAACACCGCACCGCCATGTGCCAATGACTCCCCTCCCGCTGAGAATGTTGGGGGTTATCAAGAGCCCCGTAGGGTGGCCAGCAGCCTTGGCGGGGCCCAGGCCCTTCCGTCCAATCACCACTTCAAGTAGTTCTTGAGGTGAACGCGGCCCTCTAGGACCTCGAGTCCGTCAGCCGCCTCAAGTGGTCCGAGTTCCCCATCGCCTTCGGCGCCAGCAACCACCCCAAGTCCATGAGGCCGTGGGTGCCATTCCCCTGCCGTGTACGCCTATCATCAACAACGTGGCCGTCACCAAGATGCTCATAGACGGTGCTGTGGGACTCAATGTACTCTCCATGGAGACCTTCGAGACACTCCAAGTGCCCTACGAGCGCCTGATGCCCACCAGGCCCTTCTCAGGCATCACTGACGGCTCCACTATCCACCTAGGGCAGGTGAGTCTTCTCGTCACCTTCGGCATCCGCAAGAACTACCGTACATAGTTCATAGTCTTTGATGTGTCTCATTTCGGCCTGCCCTACAACACCATATTGGGCTACCCGGCGCTCTCCAAGTTCATGGTCATGACCCACCATGCCTACAGCCTCGTCAAGATGCCCGGCTAAAGTGGTACCATCACCGTCCGCTGTGATGAGAAGGACATGATGCACACCCTCAAGTACACCTACAAGGCTACCTCCATCGTGTACCCGACCGATGAGGACGTGCCCGGACTTGCCGAGGAGGCGTCAGCAAGCAAGAAGCCCCTGCTCTCTCAGGAACAGGCCGAGGCCAAGAATGTGTCGCTGGATGGGGGCGAGCCAGGCCCCTCCCTTGCCGTCAGTGGCGGGCCTTCCCCCAAATAGGAAGGCGCGCTTGTCACCTTCCTCCGGGCAAGCCCCGATGTGTCGGCTTGGACAACATCAGGCATGCCCGGTCTATCGAGGGAGGTGGTCGAGCACCACTCAGTCGCGTGCCCAAACACGCGGCCCATCAAGCACAAGGAAAGGCATGAGGTGCTCGCGAAGCAGGAATTCATCACCGAGCAGATCAACAAGCTGTTGGAGGCTGGAATCACCCGTGAAGCTACCCACCCCGAGTGGATCGTTAGCCCCACCCCCGTTACCAAGCTGCGTGGCAGCGGGCACATTTGTGTCGACTTTGTCGCCCTCAACCAGGATCGCCCTGCGAGCCCCTTCCCGCCTCTGCAAAGCAACCAGATCACGGACTCCTCCTCGCTCATGTGCATGCCTTTCAGCCCCGAGGGTTGCCGCAGCTACCTTCGCGAGGCTGATGCGCATGAGTCTGGAGCCCCAATTCACAGTGGTTAACACCCACTCCCCGGCCTGAGTGGCCCCACTCATGATGGAGGAGGGTGTTCTGGTACAAAACATGTGGAACACCCACCATCACCGTAAGTTATGTCCGTGCCTCCACGGATACGAGCGACATGGAGTTGTACATGCTCCGGAGCTCTCTCTACCAACGCTGCCATCGGCAAGTGGGAGCTCCTTCCCACTCTTGTGGAAGCCCCATGCTCAGCACTCGCAGATGCCTCATGCTTAGCGCTAGCGGCCTACTTACCTCAGGGGCCCTCGGCCGTCACATCCTGATACGTCTCCAACATATCTACTTTTTCTCATGTTTTTCCTCTTGTTTTGGACTCTAATTTGCATGATTTGAATGGAACTAATCCCGGACTGACGCTGTTTTCAGCAGAACTACCATGGTGTTGTTTTTGTGCAGAAATAAAAGTTCTCGGAATGGAACGAAACTTTTTGAGGATTTTTTATATCAATATAAGAATTACTGGAGCCAATACCCACCAGAGAGGGGCCCCTGGGTGGGCACAACCCACCAGGGTGCGCTCCCATCTCCTGGCGCGCCCAGGTGTGTTGCACCCATGTCGGGACCTCGATCCTAAGTCACATTGATCTAGCATGTAACACTTCATATCACTTTGCGGCCTCAAGCACGGTATTCCCACGGGTGCCACATTACCTAGCCTGGGACCGTTTGTGCCTTTTGGCTCACGTATATGATACTGTCGCTAGCATCCATATGACAGAGAACCCGGGCCGACATGACTAGTCATGAACACAAAGCGGCACTAACTTAAGGGGACAGGCATACATGAAACAACACCGAGCATGTTGGTCATTAGCGTGTGAATTCTGGCTGTAGCAACTAGGCTAACAGGACTCCGGGAATCCGGGCTGTAGAAGGATAGCAGGACTCCGAAAGTCACCGCGTGACATTTCCCCGAAGGGATAGACACAGGAACGATGTGAATCACATGCCGGCCAGTCTAAGTGCTCCGAAGCAGTAGTGCTGGGCTAGCAGGACTCCGGTGAACCAGGCTGTAGCGGACTACCATGGCTCAGTGGAAGCACCAGACTACATTTCCCCATAAGAGAGGCTACCAAGGATAGACAACAAGGTTGTCGGATCCCACACATAGCAATACACGTCACACATACGCATCACACGCAAGTATGTGCTGTACAACATGGCATCACAACATAACTCAAACTCATATAGATAAAGGCCCAGAAGAGCCACATAGCATTTAATACAAATAGGGGTCTCATGACCCATCATTCAGAGCATACAAGCAATGGAAGCATTACATGTTTGAGTACAGACAACTACAAAAGAAAAAGGCTGAGAAGACTGACTATCTACAAGACCCTCCCAAGGTACAAGATCGTAGCTGAGGTAACAAGCTACTCGTCGAAGTCCAAGCGGAACTACTAGTGAGACAGCTGTCTCATCTGCAAAACATAAATTAAGCAAATGTGAGTACAAAGTTACTCAGCAAGACTTACATCAGATCCTATCATACATGCATTAGTATCAAGAAGGCAATGTGGGGTTTAGTTGCAGCAAGCCAGCTTTGACTCAGTGGCTATACTGTTCTACAACTACGAGTAAGTTCTTTGAGGTGAGAAAGCGCACACGAGTCCACTAATCACCACATCAATACACTACTATGGATTCATTCCCGTCTCCCTACGAGAAGGCCATCCATAGCACTCACACTTGTCTTGAGCATTTTAGAGTATCCACTTTAAGTTTTCTATGTACCACGTAAGCATCCAAGAAGTCCATAACCACGGACCCGGCTATTCGAATAGATCATGATAACCCTGCAGGGGTGTACTTCTATTGGGGAACATAGCAATAATTCAAAAAAATCTACGTGTCACCAAGATCAATCTAGGAGATACTAGCAACAAGAGAGAGAGGGCATGCATCTTCATACCCTTGAAGATCACTAAGCGGAAGCGTTACAAGAACGCGGTTGGTGGAGTCGTACACGCAATGATTCAGATCGCGGTCGATTCCGATCTAAGCGCCGAACAATGGTGCCTCCGTGTTCAACACACGTATAGCTCGGGAACGTCTCCTCCTTCTTGATCCAGCAAGGGGAGAGGAGAAGTTGAGGGAGAACTCTGAAAGCACGACGGCGTGGTGGTGATGGAGCTCGTGGTTCTCCGATAGGGCTTCGCCAAGCGCTATGGAGGAGGAGGAGGTGTAGGAGAGGGGGGGCTGCGCCAGGGGAAGGCTGTGGCTGCCCTCTCTCTCCCTCACTATATATAGGGGGAAGGGGGAGGAGGAGGCGTCCTAGGGTTCCTTAGGGGAGGGGCGGCGGCCACAGGGGAAACCCTAGATGGGTTTGGGCGCCCCCACCCCTAGGAAACTTGCCCCCAAGCCGGGAGGGGTGGCTACCCTAGGGGAGGCGCCCCCACCTCTCCAGGTTACGTGAGATGGGGTGGGAGGGGAGCTCAGCCCCTTAGTGGGCTGATGTGCCCCTTCCCCTTGGCCCATAAGGCCCCCCAACGCTTGTCGGGGCCTCCGAAACCCCTTTCGGACACGCTGGTCGTCACCCGGTACCCCCGGAACAATTCTGGACTCCAATACCCTTCGTCCAATATATCGATATTCACCTCCGGACCATTCCGGAACTCCTCGTCACGTTCAGGATCTCATCCGGGACTCCGAACAACCTTCGGTAACCACATACTATTTCCCATAACAAATCTAGCGTCACCGAACCTTAAGTCTGTAGACCCTACGGGTTCGGGAACCATGCAGACATGACCGAGACATCTCTCCGGCCAATAACCAATAGCAAGATCTGGATACCCATATTGTCTCCCACATGTTCCATGATAATCTCATCGGATGAACCACGATGTCGGGGATTCAATCAATCCCGTATACAATTCTCTTTGTCTATCGGTATGTTACTTGCCCGAGATTCGATCGTCGGTATCCCCATACCTCATTCAATCTTGTTACTGGCAAGTCTCTTTACTCATTCCGTAACGCATGATCCCGTGGCTAACTCCTTAGTCACATTGAGCTCATTATGATGATGCATTACCGAATGGGCCCAGAGATTCCTCTCCGTCATACGGAGTGACAAATCCCAGTCTCGATTCGTGCCAACCCAATAGATGCTTTCGGAGATACCTGTAGTGCACCTTTATAGCCATCCAGTTATGTTGTGACGTTTGGTACACCCAAAGCATTCCTACGGTATCCAGGAGTTGCACAATCTGATGGTCTAAGGAAATGATACTTGATATTAGAAAAGCTTTAGCAAATGAACTAAACGATCTTGTGCTACGCTTAAGATTGGGTCTTGTCCATCACTTCATTCTCCTAACGATGTGATCCCATTATCAACGACATCCAATGTCCATGGTCAGGAAACCATAACCATCTATTGATCAACGAGCTAGTCAACTAGAGACTCACTAGGGACATGTTGTGGTCTATGTATTCACACATGTATTACGGTCTTCGGTTAATACAATTATAGCATGAACAATAGACAATTATCATGAACAAGGAAATATAATAATAACCATTTTATTATTGCCTCTAGGGCATATTTCCAACATTATCCCACTTGCACTAGAGTCAATAATCTAGTTCACATTGTTATGTGATTCACACTCATAGTTCACATCGCCATGTGACTAACACCCGAAGAGTTTACTAGAGTCAAGAATCTAGTTCACATCGCCATGTGATTAACACCCAAGAGTTTACTAGAGTCAATAATCTAGTTCACATCACCATGTGATTAACACTCAATGAGTTCTAGGGTTTGATCATGTTATGCTTACGAGAGAAGTGTGTAACGCCCTTGATGCGGCTATATCTCCTACGTGTCGAAGCACGACTTAGAGGCATAACTGCATTGAAAGCAATGTCGCAAGTAAGGCAATCTTCACAACATCCCATGTAAATAGATAATAAAAGGGGAAGGTACATAGTTGGCTTACACTCGCCATGTCAAACAAAGTACATAAATAGCATTACATCATCCAATCACTCATGGCCCGACTACGGTGCCAAAATAAAAGATCAACCCAACATGCGACACGGTCCCGATCGCCCCAACTCGGCACCACTACTGATCATCAGGGAAAGACACATAGTAACGGCGTGAGTCCTCGTCGAACTCCCACTTGAGCTCAAGCGCGTCATCTAGAACGGAGTCATCAGGCCCTGCATCTGGTTTGGAAGTAATCTGTGAGCCACGGGGACTCAGCAATCTCGCACCCTCGCGATCAAGACTATTTAAGCTTATAGGTAAGCCAAGGTAATATGTGGAGCTGCAACAAGTGACTAGCATATATGGTGGCTAACCTGTTCGCAAAAGAGAGCGAGAAGAGAAGGAAAAGCGCGAACGAAGAACTAGAGAACATCCTGCGACAAGCATTACTCCAACACCATGTTCACTTCCCGGACTCTGCCGAGAAGAGACCATCACGGTAATTCACACAGTTGATTCATTTTAAATAAGTTAAGGTTCAAGTTATCTACAAGCGGACATTAACAAACTCCCATCTGCCCATAACCGCGGGCACGGCTTTCAAAAGTTCAAATCCCTGTAGGGGGTCCCAACTTAGCCCATGACAAGCTCTCACGGTCAACGAAGGTTATTCCTTCTAGCGGGAAGACCCGATCAGACTCGGAATCCTGGTTACAAGACATTTCAACAAGGTAAAACTAAACCAGCAACACCGCCCGAATGTGCCGACAAATCCCGATATGAGCTGCACATATCTCTTTCTCAGGGCACACTCAGATTGTCTTAGGTACGAGTAGGCCAGCCCAGAGTTTCCCCTGGTGGCCACCGGCAGCTGACAGATTGGACTAACACTCAGAGGAGCACTGGCCCGGGGGGTTTAAATAAGATGACCCTCGGGCTCCGGAAACCCAAGGGAAAAAGAGGCTAGGTGGCAAATGGTAAAACCAAGGTTGGGCATTGCTGGAAGAGTTTTATTCAAGGCGAACTATCAAGGGGTTCCCATTATTACCCTACTGCGTAAGGAACGCAAAATCCGGGAACATAACACCGATATGACGGAAACTAGTGAGGCAAGAGTGGAACAAAACACTAGGCTAAAAGGCCGATCCTTCCACCCTTTACCAAGTATGTAGATTCATTAAGATAACAAGATAATATAATAATATCCCAACTAGAAAATAATGTTCCAACAAGGAACGGTCTCCAATCTTCACCTGCAACTAGCAACGCTATAAGAAGGGCTGAGCAAAGCAGTAACATAGCCAATCAACGGTTTGCTAGGACATGGTGGGTTAGAGGTTTGACATGGCAATTTGGGAGGCATGATAAGCAAGTGGTAGGCATCGTAGCATAGGCATAGCAAAAAGAGCGGGCATCTAGCAAAGCAAAGATAGAAGTCATTTCGAGGGTATGATCATCTTGCCTGCAAAGTTGTCAGAGTTGACTAGATCCTCGAAAGCAAACTCAATGGGCTCCTCGTTAGCGAACTCGTCTCCCGGCTCTACCCAAACAAGACAAACAAGCAAAAGGACACAATCAACCACGTGCAAAGCTCAAACAACACGATGCAAACATGGTATGCTATGCGGGATGCGATATGTGATGCATATGCAAGATTTGACAAGGAATGAATGAACCTAGACTCAACTTGGAAATCCAAGAGTGCCATTGGAAAGGTGAGGTGATTTCGGTTGAAATCGATATAAAGAACACCGGAATCGGAGACACGGTTTGGAAATGGCAAGCAAAACAAATATGGCACCGGTCTGCGATAAACAGCAAGTAGCCATCTAAATGCAATAAGTTAAACATGCTAAAGCACTCAAACATGGCAACAAAATACATGGCAGGGATCCATTCATGATTCTTAACAAAAGATGAACACTGAGCTACGGCCAATTCATCCATTAACAGGTTCAAACAAGCATGGCAAAAGTGCAACTGGTAAACAGGTTTCAAACTTAGTGAAATTAACACTTGTCTGGAATTTCAAAGCAGGTAGCACACTTTGGAGCATGAAAACTAGATGCTACAGGAACTTAACATGGCAAAGCAAGGCATGGCATGGAGCTACTCAAAGAGCTTAACAAAAGTCCCTTAGTGACCTTGAGCCAAAAGGGATCAAAAAATACAATTGCAAGCATGTGAACATGGCAAAAACAAAAACAGATCACAGACTTAGAGAAAAACTGGAGCATGCAAATCAGATATCAAGTAGGCATGTTTACGAGCTCGATGCACTCACTACAAAGCATTTCATGACAAACTAAGCACACATCCATCAAGAATACACATTGTACAAGCTAGACATGGCAAGAACAACAACCTAGCATGCATGGATCAACTACAACATCCTTGGCAAAATCGCTAACAAGTAGACAATCTGCCCAGATTCATGAAATAGCAAAAGTAGAGCTTGATTGACTGAAGCTAGGGTGCTCCATAATTGCAAACAAAGACAAGGATGGATAGAGCACTACAAGATTAACAAATCATCCTTACTGATCATCCTCAAAAGAGGCACGGATCACTCGGAAACAACATGAACATATGGCATATTGATAAATACAAACCAAGGACTTTGTGGAATTGCTAAGTCCCTGAAATCAGCATTAACGAATGCTCCACTTTGCAAGCTTGTGCTAGTCACCACACAAATCACAAAAATACATGGATGGCACCTTTGGAAAGATGGCAAAGCATGTACCAAAACACATGTAGAGCTCATGAGCATATCATGCACACAATAATGATGGCAAAAATGACAAATAGCTATTTGGAGCAGCAGATCTGACAATCAACTCAAATAGCATTCTTCCAACAGCATTTCGGGCATCAAGATGAACTCAAATGAAAATGATGCAATGAGATGAAATGATGTACTCTCGGAGACGAACATTTTGATATGCTATACGCCCAAAACGGATCTATGGATGCAAAGTTACGGCACGATGAACATGGCAATTTAATCTGCACACTTAGGGAAAAAATGGAGTCAACCCTAATTTTTCAGATCTGGATCGCCGGCACGGTTCCCGAAGCACCTCGCCGGAGTTCTTGCGCGGGGGTCGCCGGAGTAGAGGTGGGAGAGGCCGGAGAAGGGGTCCCCGGGCCGGATCTCACCGGATCCGGCCGGAGCTGGTCGCGGGGCGGCGGAGGAGGGCGCGCCGAGTGTGGCGGCTCCGGTGGCGCGCGGCGCCGGCGAGGGTAGGTGGTGGCGACGGTGAACGCCGGGCGGCGGCGACCGGGGTCGAGGAAGACGGCGGCGGGGCGCGGGCATGAGGCGGCGGAGGAGATGGGCCTCGGGGGCCCGATCCGGGCCTCCCGGGCCGGCGGCGGCGACGAAGTGGGGCGGCGGCGCGGCGAATGGGAGGTGGACACGTGGCGGCGGCGGCTGGGTCGGACGTGTCCGGCCCGAGCGGACGCGTCCGGCGGCGAGAGGTGGGAGGCGACTAGGGTTTCACCCGTGATTTCGAATGGGGGAGATATTTATAGGCATAGAGGGAGCTAGGAGTGTCCAAATGAGGTGCAGTTTTCGGCCACGCGATCGTGATCGAACGCTCTAGATGATGGAGAGGGTTTTGGTGGGTTTTGGGCCAAAATGGAGGGGTGTTGGGCTGCAACACACACGAGGCCTTTTCAGTCCCTCGGTTAACCGTTGGAGCATCAAACGAAGTCCAAATGGTACGAAACTTGACAGGCGGTCTACCGGTAGTAAACCAAGGCCGCTTGGCAAGTCTCGGTCCAATCCGGAATTGTTTAACCTCCACACATGAAAGAAAGGTAGAAATGGCCACCTGAGGGGAACGGGGCGCCGGAATGCAAGACGGACAACAGAGAAAATGCTCGGATGCATGAGACAAACACGTATGCAAATGCAATGCACATGATGACATGATATGAGATGCATGACGACGACAACAACACATGGAGACAAAAACCCGAACCCGAGACAATTAAATAACTTAGCACTGGAAACGGCAAGAGTTGGATTACATATTGGGTAAATCATATCCGGGGTGTTACAAAGTGTCAGTCAACGGGTCTGCAACATTCAGATCCATGTGTTCTTCACAAATCTCGATTTCATATTGTAGATGTTGCTACTATGCTCCACTTGGAGCTATTTGAAATGGTTGCTCCACTATATGTATCCGGTTTGCTACTCAGAGTCATCCGGATAGGTGTTAAAGCTTGCATCGACATAACCCTTTACGCCGAACTCTTTATCGCCTCCATAACCGAGAAACATTTCCTTATTCCTAAGGACAATTTTGACCATTGTCCAATGATCCACTCCTGGATCACTCTTGTACCCCCTTGCCAGACACGTGGTAAGGCACATCGCGGTACACAGCATGGCATATCGTATAGAGCCTATGGCTAAGGCATAGGCGACGACTTTCGTCCTTTCTCTTTCTTCTGTCGTGGTCGAGCTTCAAGTATTAACTTCACACCTCACAACTCAGGCAAGAACTCCTTCTTTGACTGATCCATCTTGAACTCCTTCAATATCATGTCAAGGTACGTGCTCTGTGAAAGTCTTATCAGGCGTCTTGATCTATCTCTATAGATCTTGATACCCAACATGTAAGCAGTTTTACACGGGTCTTCCTTTGAAAAACTCCATTCAAACAACCCTTTATGCTTTCTAGAAATTCTACATCATTTCCGATCAACAATATGTCATCCATATATACCTATCAGAAATGTTATAGTGCTCCCACTCACTTTCTTGCAAATACAAGTTTCTTGCAAACTTTGTATAAACCCAAATGCTTTGATCGCCTCATCAAAGCATATGTTCCAACTCCGAGATGCTTGCTCCAGTCCATAGAAGGATCGCTGGAGTTGGCATACCTTTTAGCATCCTTAGGATTAACAAAAACCTTTTGGTTGCATCACATACAACCTTTCCTCACGGAAAATGTCAAGGAAACTTTGTTTTGACATCCATCTGCCTGATTTCATAAATGAAAATGCAGCAACTGCTAACATAGTTCTAACAGACTTTAGCATCGCTATGATTGAGAGAGTCTCACCATAGTCAACTCCTTGAACTTGTCGGAAACTTCTTTGGACAAGTCGAGCTTCACAAATGGTGACATTACCATCAGCGTTTGTCTTCTTCTTAAAGATCCATTTATTCTCAATTGCTTGTCGTTCATCGGGCAAGTCCACCAAAGTCCATACTTTGTTCTCATACATGGATCCTATCCCAGATTTCATGGCTCCTAGCCATTTGTTGGAATCCGGGCCCACCATCGCTTCTCCATAGCTCATAGGTTCATCGTCGTCCAAGAATCATGACCTTTAAGACAGGGTTACCACTTAGAAGTTGTACACACCCTTGTCGACCTACGAGGTTCGATAGTAACTTGATCTGAAGCTCCATGATCATCATCATTAGCTTTCTCTTCAACCGAGGTAGGTGCCACAAAAACATCTTTCTATGTTGTGCTACTCTCTGGTTGAACTAAAGGTTCAACAACCTCATCAAGTTCTATCTTCCTCCCACTCAATTCTTTCGAGAGAAACTCTTTCTCGAGAAAGGACCCGTTCTTAGCGACAAACACTTTGCCCTCAGATCTGAGATAGAAGGTATACCCAATCGTCTTGTTTGGGTATTCTATGAAGATACAATTTTTTGCTTTGGGTTCGAGCTTTTCCGACCGAAGCCTATCGACATAAGCATCGTAGCCCCAAACCTTAAGATACAACGACTTTGGTTTCTTGCCAAACCATAGTTCATACGGTGTCGTCTCCACGGACTTAGATGGTGCCCTATTTAAAGTGAATGTTATTGTCTTTAATGCATAACCCCCAAAAATAGCGGTATATTGGTAAGAGACATCATACACCATATCCAATAAGGTTCGATTAGGACGTTCGGACACACCATCATGCTATGGTGTTCCAGACGGCGTCAACTGTGAAACGGTTCCACCTTGTCTTTAGTGATTGCCAAACTCATAACTCAGATACTTTCCCTTTGATCAGATCAAAGGAACTTTATCTTCTTATTACGATGATTCTCTACTTCACTCTGAAATTGCTTGAACTTTTCAAACATTTCAGACTTATGCTTCATTAAGTAAATATACCCATATCTATTCAATTCACCGGTGAAGGTGAGAAAATAACGATATCCACCGCGTGCTTCAACACTCATCGGACCGCACACATCAGCATGTATGATTTCCAACAAGTCACTTGCCCGTTCCATTGTTCCAAAGAACGGGGTTTTAGTCATCTTGCCAAACAGGCATGGTTCGCATGTGTCAAGTGATTCAAAATCATGTGACTTCAAAAGTCCATTAGCATGGAGGTTCTTTCATGCGCTTTACACCAATATGACCTAAGCGATAGTGCCACATGAAAGTGGTACTATCATTATCAACTCTACATCTTTTGGCATCAATGTTATGAACATGTGTATAACTACGACCAGGATTCAATAAACCATTCACATTGGGTGCATGACCATAGAAGGTATTATTCATGTAAATAGAATAACCAATATTCTCTGACTTAAATGAATAATCATATTGCAATAAACATGATCTAATCATGTTCATGCTCAACACAGACACCAATGCAAACAACATTTATCTAGGTTCAACACTAATCCACAAGGTAGAGGGAGCGTGCGATGATGATCACATCAACCTTGGAAACACTTCCAACACACATCATCACCTTGCCCTTAGCTAGTCTCCGTTAATTCCGTGGCTTTTGTTTCGAGTTACCAATATTAGCAACTGAACCAGTATCTAATACCCAGGTGCTACTAGGAGTACTCGTAAGGTACACATCAATAACACACATATATCAAATATACTTTTGTTGAAGTTGACAGCCTTCTTATCTACCAAGTATTTGAGGTAGTTCTGCTACCAGTGACCGTTTCCATAATATAAGCACTTTGTCTCAGGTTTGGGTTCTTGGGTTTCTTCACTGGAGCGGCAACTGGCTTGCCATTCAAGAAGTTTCCCTTCTTGCCCGTGCCTTTCTTTGAAACCAGTGCTCTTTTTAACCATCAACACTTGATGCTCCTTCTTGATTTCTACCTTTATGGCCTTAAGCACGACGAACAGCTCTGGGATTATCTTCCCTTGCATGTTATAGTTCATCACGAAACTCTAGTAGCTTGGTGATAGCGACTGGAGAACTTTTGTCAATCACTCTCTTATCTGGAAGATTAACTCCCACTTGATTCAAGTGATTGAAGTACCCATACATTCTGAGCACATGTCACTGGCTGAGCTATTCTCCTCCATCTTGTAGGCAAAGGTCTTGTCAGAGGTCTCAACCTCTCAACACGGGCATGAGCCTGAAATACCAATTTCAGCTCTTCGAACATCCCATATGTTCTATGGCGTTCAAAACGCTTTTGAGCCCTGACTCTAAGCCATAAAGCATGGCGCACTAAACTATCAGGTAGTCATCAGAACGTGTCTACCATATGTTCACAACATCCACAAACGACGCCAGAGGGGTTGGCACACCGAGCGGTGCATCAAGGACAGAAGCCTTCTGTGTAGCAGTGAGGACAATCCTCAGACTACGGCCCTAGTCTGCACAATTTGTTACAATATCTTAGTCTTTCTCTAGGAACATATTAAAACAAAGAGCTAAAGTACAAGCTATTAATCCACAACATAATTTGCAAAGACAATTTAGACTATGTTCATGATAATTAAGTTCATCTAATCAAATTATTCAATGAACTCCCACTCATATAGACATCCCTCTAGTCATCTAAGTGATACATGATCCGAATCGACTAGGCCGTGTCCGATCATCACGTGAGACGGACTAGTCATCAACGGTGAACATCTCCATGTTGATCGTATCTACTATATGACTCATGTTCGACCTTTTGGTCTCTCGTGTTCCGAGGCCATGTCTGTACATGCTAGGCTCATCAAGTCAACCTAAGTGTTTTGCATGTGTAAATCTTGCTTACACCCGTTGTATTCGAACGTTAGAATCTATCACACCCGATCATCACGTGGTGCTTCAAAACAACGAGCCTTCGCAACGGTGCACAGTTAGGGGTACACTTTCTTGAAATTTTAGTGAGGGATCATCTTATTTATGCTACCGTCGTTCTAAGCAAATAAGATGTAAACATGACAAACATCACATGCAACTCATAAAGTGACATGATATGGCCAATATCATCTTGCGCCTTTGATCTCCATCTTCGAGGCGCGGCCTGAACACCATCGTCACTGGCATGACACCATGATCCATCATCATGATCTCCATCATCATGTCTTCATGAAGTTTTCTCGCCAACAATTACTTCTACTACTATGGCTAACGGTTAGCAATAAAGTAAAGTAATTACATGGCGATTTCATTGACACACAGGTCATAAATAAATTAAGACAACTCCTATGGCTCCTGCCGGTTGTCATACTCATCGACATGCAAGTCGTGATTCCTATTACAAGAACATGATCAATCTCATACATCACATATATCATTCATCACATCCTTTTGGCTGTATCACATCACATAGCATACCCTGCAAAAACAAGTTAGACGTCCTCTAATTGTTGTTGCATGTTTTACGTGGCTGCTATGGGTTTCTAGCAAGAATGTTTCTTACCTACGCAAAACCACAAGGTGATATGCCAATTGCTATTTACCCTTCATAAGGACCCTTTTCATCAAATCCGATCCGACTAAAGTGGGAGAGACGGACACCCGCCAGCCACCATATGCATCAAGTGCATGTCAGTCGGTGGAACCAGTCTCACGTAAGTGTACGTGTAAGGTCGGTCTGGGCCGCTTCATCCCACAATGCCGCCGGATCAAGATAAGACTAGTAATGGTAAGCAAATTTAACAAATCATTGCCCACAACTGATTTGTGTTCTACTCGTGCATAGAATCTACGCATAGACCTAGCACATGATGCCACTGTTGTGGAATGTAGCAATAATTCAAAAAGAAAATCTACGTGTCACCAAGATCAATCTAGGAGATACTAGCAACGAGAGAGAGGGAGTGCATCTTCATACCCTTGAAGATCGCTAAGCGGAAGCGTTACAAGAACGCGGTTGGTGGAGTCGTACACGCAGAGATTCAGATCGCGGTCGATTCTGATCTAAGCTCCGAACAATGGCGCCTCCGCGTTCAACACACATACAGCCCGGGAATGTCTCCTCCTTCTTGATCTAGCAAGGGGAGAGGAGAAGTTGAGGGAGAAATCCGACAACATGACAGCGTGGTGGTGATGGAGGCGCCCCCACCCCTAGGAAACTTGCCCCCCAAGCCGGGAGGGGTGGCTGCCCTAGGGGAGGCGCCCCCACCTCTCCAGGTTACGTGAGATGGGGTGGGAGGGGCGCTCAGCCCCTTAGTGGCTGATGTGCCCATTCCCCTTGGCCCATAAGGCCCCCCAACGCTTGCTGGGGCCTCTGAAACCCCTTTCGGACACGCTGGTCGTCACCCGGTACCCCCAGAGCAATTCCGGACTCCAATACCCTTCGTCCAATATATCGATATTCACCTCTGGACCATTCTGGAACTCTTCGTCACATTCGGGATCTCATCCGGGACTCCGAACAACCTTCGGTAACCACATACTATTTCCCATAACAACTCTAGCGTCACCGACCTTAAGTGTGTAGACCCTACGGGTTCGGGAACCATGCAGACATGACCGAGACATCTCTCCGGCCAATAACCAATAGCGGGATCTGGATACCCATATTGTCTCCCACATGTTCCATGATGATCTCATCGGATGAACCACGATGTCGGGGATTCAATCAATCCCGTATACAATTCCCTTTGTCTATCGGTATGTTACTTGCTCGAGATTCGATCGTTGGTATCCCCATACCTCGTTCAATCTTGTTACCGGCAAGTCTCTTTACTCGTTCCGTAACGCATGATCGCGTGGCTGACTCCATAGTCACATTGAGCTCATTATGATGATGCATTACCGAGTGGGCCCAGAGATACCTCTCCGTCATACGGAGTGACAAATCCCAGTCTCGATTCGTGCCAACCCAACAGACACTTTCGGAGATACCTGTAGTGCACCTTTATAGCCACCCAGTTGCGTTGTGACGTTTGGTACACCCAAAGCATTTCTACGGTATCCGGGAGTTGCTCAATCTCATGGTCTAAGGAAATGATACTTGACATTAGAAAAGCTTTAGCAAACGAACTAAACGATCTTGTGCTACACTTAAGATTGGGTCTTGTCCATCACATCATTCTCCTAATGATGTGATCCTATTATCAGCGACATCCAATGTCCATGGTCAGGAAACCATAACCATCTATTGATCAACGAGCTAGTCAACTAGAGGCTCACTAGGGACATGTTGTGGTCTATGTATTCACAGATGTATTACGGTCTCCGGTTAATACAGTTATAGCATGAACAATAGACAATTATCATGAACAAGGACATATAATAATAACCATTTTATTATTGCCTCTAGGGCATATTTCCAACAACTTCTTCACACACACGCTCTTGCCACTTACCACCATGTACACGTCGTGTATCTCGGCAACCTTCAAGCGGAAGCCTGGCGAGGGAGGAGGCCACAACCTGACTAACCACACAAGACTCTAGCCCAGGTTTAGCGCCTATTCGGGTTCCATCCGCAAGGAGATCCGGCCGGGGTGTCGCTCACGGCCCCAAACCATGTGAGCAGGGTTCCCAAGCCCACCATCCGGGTGCCACTTGGTACACCATGCCACTGTGCCTAGTCTGCCCCAAGCCCACCTGGCCGGGTGCCACTTGGTAGACTACTAACACTACCTACAAACACCAGAAACTAATTGCAACTACTGGACAGAGACCAAGTCGGTTAATAAGTCGAGAGAGCTTGGAGCGCCCAGAGCCCAATGTGTGGTAGTAGCTAGTCGTTGGACAACTTACACAGAACTCAGTTCTTATGGACGGTCCCAATGAGACAACCCACCATGTACTCCTACATGGCCTCTCACCGCTACCTTTACCAAATCGTGTTCACACACTTAACTCTCAACATCAGAACATAGCACTGCACTCCAATTCATTCCCAATGAATCAGACCTGACATACTCTAAGCAATAGCAGGCAATGCATGGTAGGAACACAACATGGCTCAATCAACTCCTACACATGCTAGTGGGTTTCAACTATTTACTGTGGCAACGACAGGTCATGCAGAGGAATGGGTTCAACTACCGCAGCATAAAGTAGCATTTGAATTGTTGTTGTCCTAATGCAATAAAAGAGAGTAGGAGCGAGAGGGTAGGATTGTATCGGAATGAACAAGGGGGTTTTGCTTGCCTGGTAGATCAATAGGGGGTACTGCTTCACAGACAGGTACTCTGGAACACTCTTCGGAGCAAGACCTATCGAGAAGGAACGATGTCGGCAATCAATACACAAGCATAGGCAACAATATGATGCATTAACATGGCATGAAGATGTGATGTTTTTTGAGCTAATGCAACTAGCATTCATTTGGTTGAAGTCCATTTGAACCAAAGGTTCAAATGCATCTCCAAAATAAGCTCCTATAAATGCCATTCATGTGTTTTCACCTATGCAGCAGGTATAAGTTGGTTTGTCATGCATGAAAATGGTACAGATGTATAGATTGCATCTTTCTGATAATTTTTCATATATAAATTATTTCAATCTGAGCTATAGTTGAATTTCTATGAATTTTTGAAGTTTATACCATTTCCTGGAATTTCCTGATTTATTTTAATAGAAGAAAATGAATAACTGTGTCAGCATGACAGTGGCATGATGTCAGTGAGTCAAACGGGGCTGACCAGGTCAAACCTGATGTGTGGGGTCCACACATCAGTGTCTCAGTGTAACGCCCCGAGACGGATGCGCCAGGTGTCTTCTAGTTTTTCGCTGTTGTTGCCTTGTCATTCGCTTGCGTGTTGCATCTTGTCATGTCATCATGTGCATTGCATCATCATGTTTTCAAAACTTGCATCTGTCCCAGTCTCCCCATTCCTTCTGTTGTCCGTTCTGAGCCCAGACACACTTGCACGCGCCCGCGGCACCTCCGAAATATTATTTTATAAGTGGCCAAAAAATGTTCTCAGAATGGGTTGAAAGTTGGCGTGCGGTCTTATTATAGCGTAGATGGAACGCTTGTCAAATTTCATCGCATTCGGAGTTTGTTTGATGCCCCAACGGATAACTATAGCGGCAATTTAGTCGGTCTATCGTCGGACGTTTTCGGTCTCCGGAAACAGTCGCTGGGCTGCATTCCCCCTCTTTCCTCTCGGCCTAAGCCCTTCCTCACAACCCACCTAGGCCCAGCCTACCCCTCTTTGCGCAATGCATCGACCCCTCGCACGCGTCCGGAAACTGTCCCGGACCCGACCCGAGCCGTCGTGACCGATGGGTCCGGAACATCCCCAAACATCTACAAAACATCACCGTTTTCTTATTTGGACTCCCTAGCCTATTTTTTGACTGCCCGATTGCGATCGGACGGACCGAATACCCCCTAACCTAATCCGATAACATATACAAGAGGGCAGCCCCAAATTTTAGGCGAGTTGTCCCATCCTCCACTCGTCGCCGCCGCCACTCCACCGAATCCCCCTCGGGATCCTTCCACCAAACAGCTTCATCCTTCCCGATCCAAATCCATCCAGCCACCCAATTCCTCCAATCGATCCACCGCATGAGAGCAAGTGCTCCCTGCCTCCCTCGATCCTACCGCGCCCGACTCCGCCCGACCCTGCCGACAACCTCGCCGGAGCACAGCACCCTTGGAGCCCCGAGTCACGTGCCCTTCGCCGCCTCCCATGCGCCTCTGCTCATGCCTGAGCATGTACGCCTCGCCGCACTCCTCCCGCAGCAGTCCCGCATCAAGCCCAGCGCCGTCGACCAGCTGGACCGAGCCGCGTCGCCCTTTGTCCTCGTAGCCTCCCCGTTCTCCTCATCGGCGCAGGGAGGAGGACAACCATGGGAGTACCACCACAGCAGCAGCTGCGTTCGCCCTGCATCGCCTACTCGCCGCCGGCCAGTTCGGCACTCGTGCTACCACTCTGCTTCCCGGCGAGATTACGCCCGCTCGCAGCGCTGCCATCCTCTGCGTCAGAGGGATGCTCGAACCTCCCCTGCTCCATTCGTCGCCGTCTCTGCTAGATCCGGCGAGCGCCTACACCCCGGCCTCGTCCCTGGCTCCAGGTCGCCGCGCCGCCCCACCGGAGACCGCCAAGTCCATCACCGGTGCCTGCTGCACCGCCAAGCCCTCGTTGCCGGCCTCCCCTGCTTCTGTGTGCGGGGACGACGACCAGCGCCAGCTCCCGCTCGACCATGTTGACTCGACCGAGTCTACTGCCAGATCCGCACGCGCCTGGGCCGGCCTCACCTCGGCCCAGCTGGCTCTGCCTGCCCAACACCTCCACCGACCGGCCCATGAGGCCTGGTGAGCAGCCCCCGCTCCCTATGCACTTTTGGGCTGGCCAGATTCGGCCCGATATGTTTTTTTCCTGTTGCTGCGAATTTAGCTATTTTCCACAGGATTGCTGTTTTACAGAAAAGCCCTCCAACATCATGCATATAATAACTCCACAACCGTGCATCGGATCTGAATGGTTTATATATGAAAAATGCTTAGACTTGTGTCTAGTTTCATAATATCCACCTTTCATGCATGTTTGAAATGTTCAAATGCCATGCTAAATGCTTTAATTTGTAACTAAATAACCGTAGCTCCAAACTTAATAAACTTTATATGTAAATGGGGTGGAAAATGCCTAGTTTAACATGGTGGCATCACTTTGCATGTTTAACAACTCTACAATATGGTTTAGGGCAGAACAGTACCAAACCTAAAATATGCACATGAGGATTTTCCGGAATTGTTGTTTGTTATTTCCGACCTCATTTAAACTTGACTGGATAGTTAGTTTAATTATGCTTCACCTCTTGCCATATTGATCAACATTTAATATTGTTGAGTACTTAAACGAGATCGAACTAAATAACTTGAATGTGGTGTTTCGTCGATATGCAACCAGTTGCATATTGAGCTCCACTTAATTTGTAGGATTGTTTGTGCATTTTCCCATGCCATGCCGCATTAAACCAGACATGCATCATACTTGATTGTGCATCATGCCATGATTATGTGATGGTTGTTTACCATGATTGTTTGCTTCTTTCCGGTGTTGCTTCTTCGGGATGGTTCCGATAACGTTGCGTTTGTGAGGATTCGTTCGACTACGTCCGGTTGTCTTCTTCATGCACTCGTTCTTCTTCCTTGCGGTACCTGAGGCAAGATGACCATACCCTCGAAATCACTTCTATCTTTACTTGCTAGTTGCTTGCTCTATTGCTATGCCGCGATACCTACCACTTGCTATATCATGCCTCCCATATTGCCATGTCAATCCTCTAATCCACCTTTCCTAGCAAATCGTTGTTTGGCTATGTTACCGCTTTGCTCAGCCCCTCTTATAGCGTGCTAGTTGCAGGTGAAGATTGAAGTTTGTTCCTTGTTGGAACATGGGTTTTGTTGGGATATCATTATTATATCTTGTTTACTTTAATGCATCTATATACTTGGTAAAGGGTGGAAGGCTCGGCCTTATGCCTGGTGTTTTGTTCCACTCTTGTCGCCCTAGTTTCCGTCATACCGGTGTTATGTTCCTTGATTTTGCGTTCCTTACGTGGTTGGGGGAATGAGACCCCCTTGACAGTTCGCTTTGAATAAAAATCCTCCAGCAAGGCCCAACCTTGGTTTTACCATTTTCCACCTAAGCCTCTTTCCCTCAGGTTTCCGGAGCCCGAGGGTCATCTTTATTTCTGTCAGTAGCCGGTGGCCGCCAGGGGCATCTCTGGGTTGGCCTACCGGAATCTTGGACAATCCGGTGTGCCCTGAGAACGAGATATGTGCAGCTCCTATCGGGATTTGTTGGCACATTCGGGCAGCTTTGCTGGTCTTGTTTTACCATTGTCGAAATGTCTTGTAACTGGGATTCCGAGTCTGGTCGGGTCTTCCTGGGAGAAGGAATATCCTTCATTGACCGTGAAAGCTTGTGATGGGCTAAGTTGGGACACCCCTGCAGGGTTTGAACTTTCGAAAGCCGTGCCCGTGGTTATGGGCAGATGGGAATTTGTTAATGTCCAGTTGTAGAGAACTTGACATTTAACTTAATTAAAATGCATCAACCGAGTGTGTAGCTGTGATGGTCTCTTTCCGGCGAAGTGCGGGAAGTGAACATGGTCTTGTGTTATGCTTGAACGTAAGTAGTTTCAGGATCATTTCTTAATCACTTCTAGTTCACAAACGTTGCGTTGCTTCTCTTCTCGCTCTTATTTGCGTATGTTAGTCACCATATATGCTAGTGCTTGCTGCAGCTCCACCTCACTACCCTTTCCTACCGATAAGCTTAAATAGTCTTGATCTCGTGGGTGTGAGATTGCTGAGTCCTCGTGACTCACAGATACTTCCAAGCAGTTGCAGGTCCCGATGATACCAGTGCAGATGACGCAATCGAGCTCAAGTGGGAGCTTGATGAAGATCGTGTTTGTTGTGTTGTTTCGTTTCATGTTGATCAGTAGTGGAGCCCAGTTGGGACGATCGGGGATCTAGCATTTGGGGTTGTCTTCTTTTATTTGGGTTCCATAGTCGGACCTTGATTGTATTCTGGATGATGTATGTTTAACTTGTATTTGTGTGAAATGGCAATTGTAAGCCAACCCTTTGTCCCTTTCTTATTCAGTACATGGGATTGTGTGAAGATTACCCCTCTTGCGACAAGCCTACCATGCGGCTATGCCTCTAAGTCGTGCCCCGACACGTGTGAGATATAGCCGTGTTGTGGGTGTTACAAGTTGGTAATCAGAGCCTTCCCCGACTTAGGAGCCCCCTGCTTGATCGAATCACTAACGTTGTTGAGTCTAGAACAAAATGTTTTGAGTCTTATAGGATTATATATATCGGAGAGTAGGATTCTTTTTACTCCTCAGTCCCTTCTCGCTCTGGTGAGGCCTCTTGACGTAGAGTTTTGACTCTTCTCTCCTCAAATTTCACTAAAATTTTTAGGATCACACGGGTATCTTGGAATTGTTCCGATGGTTTTGTGACGAGAACATTGTTCTTGGTGCCTCCTGACATTTAGGGGTTGTGGCAGTGTCCCGGGGAGTTGAGCTCCGAGGTGTTGTCATCACAATTTTATCATTGCATCTCTGGAATACCTGAGTTCACCGACATCGAAAATCTCTTTTATGCAGTTGTTGGTGAGATAACCTCGACGCCACCCAGTACTGGGGCGGGAGTTCGGGAGTATTGCCATAACTCATATAACAGATGCTTTTCGAAGGTTGAGGTAAATGATTTCCGAAGGTTTCTTGGTTATGTGTTGAAGGATGGATACAGCTGGATGTAGGAATTGTTAGTTTGGGTGAGATATTATGCTTCCCCTGTATCCCCAACACCTGATTGCATAACCAGAAAGTTTCGGGAGTTTATAAGTGGGAATTCAAGTAGCTCCTAGGATATCTTTCCGACAGATGCATGATATGAGATTGGGGTTCGACGTCTAGTGGTCCGCCTATCCACGGTTGGTTTTACAGTGGTCTCATTGTGTCTTAAAGAGTCCTTGGCTATGCTGACTCGGGGACGCTTCATATGTCATGTGCACTGCCTTGTACATGATGGTGCTGTACGATCGAGCCCGTGTGGGCCCCACCACGAAAACTTCAGACAAAATCTCTATCATATGTTTCTTCCGGCTTATTCTGCAAGCCAATCCTTTGTTTTTGTTTTGGTTTGTGGTATTCGAGTTGCTTCGAAGTCAAGTGTTGATTCCATACCTTTCCTAAGCGGTGTTCTCATATTTCTATGGAATACTAATCCTTCTTGATCATCGAGTTTTACATTTCAATTTCGTCTCAACCGGTGTGCTCCTATTCAAGTGGATCCGATCATTTTCAACATCGACAAGTTCAACTCTAAGTATTCTCATCGGTGTTTGTGTCATTCGTCCCAAATCATCTTTGTTTTTTCCCACCCGCCCACCCTTTTTCTTCAAGGACTCAGATATCTTGATCAAGTATCATTTTGTTGATGTGAAGTTTCTTCATTTTTTCCCTTCAAAGTTCTTACTCGGTGGTCATCATGAAGATGCTCTACAAGTTTATCATTCTTCGTTCTCTTTTCTTCTCCGGTGGATTCAAGTCAAGCTTTCCTTGTTTCAAATGCCTTCTCATGCCGGTGCACGTCTTAGTCGTTCACCTCTCGCTACGCAATTGTTCCGGAGTGCCGAAGATATCTCAGAAGATTCAAGTTTCCATTCTCAATTCGTTCAAGCTCTTTCGAGGATGTTATCTCATTCAAGCCATTTAATTCAACCTGTGCAATATCCCTTTCAAGTAATCGTTCAACGGTGTATCTTTTGAGTGGGCCCTAACCCACAGGTCTTTTCCAGGATCTTACCTAACTCCTCTATTTTCCCGGAGTTACTCTCAAATTCTTTTTCAAAGTTTGACGTAAGAATTAATTATCATCAGTCTTATGTGTTTCTCCAAGATCTTTCAAATTCTTTGCATCGTCGGTTCAACCTTTCTAATTTTCATTCCGTAGTACCTCAAAAATTCATGGTGGTGTTTTCTCGTCGTCATTCTCTGCATTTGAAGACCGAAGAAGAGTTTTTTTCCTCCAAATCTTACCCGTTCTCTCAAGACTCCTAGTTCTAGCTTTATACCAACCTCTAATAATTGTTTCGATTGTGTCAATTCTTTTCACCCATCCGGAGCAATTAAGGAGTCTTTTTAGTTTGATCCTCCGAAGACCATCATTTTGGGTTAATTCATTCTCAGCTTTCAGCTCTCATTCTCCAAATATTACCAGTGCATCGTTCAAGTATTCTCTAATCAGCTCGTGATCTCTTCGTTCTCTTGTATCAATTCCCTCAAGTATCAATGTCGTTTTCTAATTCCTCCCGGTGAATCTTTCGTTTTTCTTCAATCGTTTTCAATGCTTATGGTGGTTCGTTCAAGAGTTCTCTTCCTTGGTTATCATATCAATTCATTCGTTCTTTCCAAATCCTACCGGCGGATCGTGGAAGACCTCGTGAAGTTTGCGCTATATCTACCTTAATTATTTCGACGAGAATAAGTAGTATGCCAGATCCATTGCTTGTCACCAATTTAAATTGGTGAAGGATGTGCATAATGTAATTCTTATTATTGTTTCATCCAAGTGATCTAATTTCTTCTTTCCGGAGTTGTTCATCATATCACATTCTCGGTTCAAGTGCTTCATACTTTCCCGGAGTTCCAAGATCTCTCAATTATATCATCGCGAAGCTCCATCTAAAGCATCGCAAGGCTTCACCTTGCGTTTTAAGCTTCTCTTTATTTTTATCATCATTTTGTTACCGGAGTTCTTCGTGGAGGTTCTACATGGTGGTTCGTCAAGAATTCATTCCATTCTTCAATTGTTCTTCAAGATTTCTCTTGAAGCGATGATCCGCGAAGCTATACTTCAAGCTTTCTTCATATTGCATTCCGAAGTGCAATTATTTCTACCTTATCTTTTGAGGTGGTGTTACGTCATTTGTGGCAATTTCCTTCATGTTTTCATGATTCAAAAGTTGTCCGGAATGACATATTTTAAACCCATCATTTTCAATTCGATCATGAGAATTTTTGCAACCCATCAATCTTTTCATTGGAGTTATCTTGGGTTATATTTCACCTAAAGCCTTCCCTAAGGAATGTTGCAATTGTGGTGCTTATCAATGATCTAAGTTATCTCTATCACCTCGGTGGAAGAAGCTTTCTATCCTTTCTAGCTCTCAATCAAATATTTTTCCCGTGAGTGGCAGGTTGTCACCCCATTATTTTGAGATGTTCTCCATAAGCCCACAACAAGCTTACTCTTTTCGTTGTTGGTTTTCCAACAACTCCATTATAAACTTCTCGGAAGGGTGCTTTCCAAGCTCATTTGTGGCAGAAGTTGTCATTTTCTTCTCCATTCTATTTTTCAAATGATATATCTTCTATTATTTCTTCCGAAGGCTTTGTGATGTTGCTCTCTTCACTCATCATCTCAAATTGTGAGGGCCATGTTATTTTCGTGCTTATCCATTCAACCGGACGTCCTGTCCTTCATTCAAGTTCTCATCTTATCTAGTTTTGCCTCCCTTCTCAACCAGAGTGATGTCCAAATGATATCATTCTTATTCCTTCTCTATCTTGTTTTTAACTGGAGTGGTCACTTAACCTCTAGATTCTCATCGTATCCCATGTTCCTCTTATCTATCGGAGTGTTTTTGACTTCTTGCATCTTTGTTGGCATTCTTCTTTCATTTTGTTCAACCTCGCACGGTTCTTTGGTTTCACTCATTTGTAAAAGAAGCAACATTGTTTTACCTCTTCATCTTTCATTGTCTCTCTCGTGCCAGCCTAGATCTCGGGACGAGATCCTCTTGTAGTGGTGGAGTGTTGTAACGCCCCGAGACGGATGCGCCAGTTGTCTTCCAGTTTTTCGCTGTTGTTGCCTTGTCATTCGCTTGCGTGTTGCATCTTGCCATGTCATCATGTGCATTGCATCATCATGTTTTCAAAACTTGCATTCGTCCCGGTCTCCCCATTCCTTCTGTTGTCCGTTCTGAGCCCAGACACACTTGCACGCGCCCGCGGCACCTCCGAAATATTATTTTATAAGTGGCCGAAAAATGTTCTCAGAAGGGTTGAAAGTTGGTGTGCGGTCTTATTATAGTGTAGATGGAACGCCTGTCAAATTTCATCGCATTCGGAGTTCGTTTGACGCCCCAACGGGTAACTATAGCGGCAATTTAGCCGGTCTATCGTCGGACGTTTTCGGTCTCCGGAAACAGTCACCGGGCTGCATTCCCCCTCTTTTCTCTCAGCCCAAGCCCTTCCTCACAGCCCACCTAGGCCCAGCCTACCTCTCTTTGCGCAATGCATCGACCCCTCGCACGCGTCCGGAAATTGTCCCGGACCCGACCCGAGCAGTCGTGACCGATGGGTCCGGAACATCCCCAAACATCTACAAAACATCATCGTTTTCTTATTTGGACTCCCTACCCTATTTTTTTCGACCACTCATTTACGATCGGACGGACTGAATACCCCCTAACCTAATCCAATAACGTGTATAAGAGGGCAACCCTAAATTTTAGGCGAGTTGTCCCATCCTCCACTTGTCGCCGCCGCCACTCCACCGAATCCCCCTCGGGATCCTTCCACCAACCAGCTTCATCCTTCCCGATCCAAATCCATCCAGTCACCCAATTCCTCCAATCGATCCACCGCATGAGAGCAAGTGATCCCTGCCTCCCTCAATCCTACCGCGCCCGACTCCGCCCGACCCTACCGACCACCTCGCCGGAGCACAGCACACTCAGAGCGCCGAGTCCTGTGCCCTTTGCCGCCTCCCATGCGTATCTGCTCATGCCTGAGCACGGACGCCTCGCCGGACTCCTCCCGCAGCAGTCCCGCATCAAGCCTAGCACCGTCGACAAGCAGAACCGAGCCGCGTCGCCCTTTGTCCTCGTAGCCTCCCCGTTCTCCTCGTCGGCGCAGGGAGGAGGACAACCATGGGAATACCACCGTAGTAGCAGCCGTGTACGCCCTGCATCGCCTACTCGCCGCCGGCCAGTTCCGCACTCGCACTAGATCCGGCGAGCGCCTACACCCCGGCCTCGTCCCTGGCTCCAGGTCGCCGCGCCGTCCCATCGGAGACTGCCAAGTCCATCACCGGTGCCTGCTGTGCTGCCAAGCCCTCATCGCTGGCCTCCCCTACTTTTGTGTGCGGGGACGATGACTAGCGCCAGCTCCCGCTCGACCATGTTGACTCGATCGAGTCAACTGCCAGATCCGCATGCGCCTGGGCCGGCCTCACCTCGGCCCAGCTGGCTCTGCCTGCCCAACACCTCCACCGACCGGCCCATGAGGCCTAGTGAGTAGCCCCCGCTCCCTGTGCACTTTTGGGCCGGCCAGATTCGGTCCGATATGTTTTTTTCCTGTTGCTGTGAATTTAGCTATTTTCCACAGGATTGCTGTTTTACAGAAAAGCCCTCCAACATCATGCATATAATAACTCCACAACCGTGCATCGGATCTGAATGGTTTATATATGAAAAATGCTTAGACTTGTGTCTAGTTCCATAATATCCAACTTTCATGCATGTTTGAAATGTTTAAATTGTTGTTTGCTTAAATTTGCTCAAATGCCATGCTAAAATGCTTTAATTCATAACTAAATAACCGTAGCTCCAAACTTAATAAACTTTATATGTAAATGGGGTAGAAAAATGCCTAGTTTAACATGGTGGCATCACTTTGCATGTTTAACAACTCTACAATATGGTTTAGGGTAGAACAGTACCAAACCTAAAATATGCACATGAGGATTTTCCGGAATTGTTGTTTGTTATTTCCGGCCTCATTTAAACTTGACTAGATAGCTAGTTTAATTATGCTTCACCTCTTTCCATATTGATCAACATTTAATATTGTTGAGTACTTAAACGAGATCGAACTAAATAACTTGAACGTGGTGTTTCGTCAATATGCAACCAGTTGCATATTGAGCTCCACTTAATTTGTAGGATTGTTTGTGCATTTTGCCATGCCATGCCGCATTAAATCGGACATGCATCATACTTGATTGTGCATCATGCCATGATGGTTGTTTACCATGATTGTTTACTTCTTTCCGATGTTGCTTCTTCGGATTGGTTCCGATAACGTTGCATTTGTGAGGATTCGTTCGACTACGTCCGGTTGTCTTCTTCATGGACTCGTTCTTCTTCCTTGCGGGATCTCAGGCAAGATGACCATACCCTTAAAATCACTTCTATCTTTGCTTGTGTAACGCCCCAGATATAACTTTCCCAATTTGTACTCCAACTCTTGCCATTTCCGGCGTTAAGTTATATTTATTTCTCGGGTGCGGGTTTTTGTATTCGTGTGTTGTTGTCGTTGTCATGCTTCTCATATCATGTCATCATGTGCATTGCATTTGCATACGTGTTCATCTCATGCATTCGAGCATTTTCCCCGTTGTCCATTTTGCATTCCGGCGCTTCATTCTCCTCCGGTGGTCATTTCTAGCTTTCTTCCGTGTGTGGGGATTAAACATTTCTAGATTGGACAGAGACTTGCCAAGCAGCCTTGGTTTACTACCGGTAGACCGCCTCTCAAGTTTCATACTATTTGGACTTCGTTTGACACTCCAACGGTTAACCGAGGGACCGAAAAGGCCTCGTGTGTGTTGCAGCCCAACACCCCTCCTATTTGGCCCAAAACCCACCTAACTTTGCTCCATCATCTAGAGCGTTCGATCACGATCGCGTGGCCGAAAACTGCACCTCATTTGGACTCTCCTAGCTCCACTTATGCCTATAAATATCCCCCCTCCGAAATTCTCGTTCTCCTCCCCCAAAAACCCTAGACGGTTGACTTTCTCTCTCCCCCCTAATTTTTCGAGCATACTTTTACCAGTGATATCTCCGCATCCGTAGCTCCGTTTTGGACATATAGTATATCAAAATGTTCGTCTCGACGAGTACATCATTTCATTCCATTGCATCATTTTCATTTGAGTTCATCTTGATGCCCGAAATGCTGTTAGAAAGAGGCTTCGTGAGTTAATTGCCAGATCTGTTAGTTCATCTTAGACTTTTGTCATTTTTGCCATGATTGTTGTGTGCATGATATGCCTGTGAGTCCTTCTTATGTTTTGTTAAGCATCTTGTTATCTTTCCAGAGATGCAACCCATGCATTTTTAGGATGTGTGTGGTGACTTGTGCAAGCTCGCAAAGTGAGGCACTTGGTAAATCTGTTTTCAGTGACTTGGTGGTTTTCACTAAGTCTGGGATTATTTAGTTCATGATGCCATATGTTCAGGTTGTTTCCTAGTGATTCGTGCCTCTTTTGAGGATGATCAGTAAAGGAGTTTTGTTAATCTTGTTATGCTCTATACATCCATGTCTTTGTTTGCATATGTGGAGCACCCTCGCTTGAGTCAATCGAGCTCTACTTTTGCTTCGTGGTAAATCTGGGCAGATCGTCAACATGTTTGCGATTTTGCCGATGCTATTGTAGTGGATCCGTGCATGCTATGCCATTGTTCTTGCCATGTCTAGCTTGCATTTTGTGCCTTCTTAATGGATGTATGCTTGCCTTGCCATGACCTGCACCGTAGTGAGAGCATCGAGCTCGTTTACATGCCTTCATGAGTTATATTTCAGCATGTCTCAGTTTTCACTAAGTCTGAAAACTGATTGTGTTTTAGCTATGTTCGTGTGCTTGTTAGTATATTTTGTGATCCCTTTTGGCCCCAGGTCACTTAGGGACTTTTCATAAGCTTGTTGAGTAGCTCCATGCCATGTTCTTATTTATCATAATAAGGTCATGTATCATGTTGTTTTGCTGCTCCGAAGAGGGCTTCATGATCTGAAATTTCAGACAAGTGTTAATTTCACTAAGTCTGAAATCTGTTTTGCATTTGCGTTTTTGCCATGCTTGTTTGACCCTCTTAATGGATGAATTAGCCGTAGCTTAGTGCTAGTCTTTTGTTAAGCATCTTGAATGCTTCCCTGCCATGTATTTTGATGCCATGTTTGATTGTTGTAGCATGTTCATCTCATTGCATTTAGATGCCTACTTGTTGTAAATCGCAGACCGGTGCCATTCTTAAAACGCTTGCCATTTCTAAACCGTAACTCTGATTCCGGCGTTCTTTATATCGTTTTCAAGCGATTTCATCCCATCTTTCCAGTGGCACACTTGGTTTTCCAAGTTGAGGCCAGTTTCATGCATTTCCTGTCATATCTTGCATATGTATCCCACATTGCATCCCGCATAGCATATCATCATTGCATCTTATTGTTTGAGCTTGCACGTGGTTGATTGTATCCTTGTTGCTTGTTTGTCTTGTTTGGGTAGAGCCGGGAGACGAGTTCACTAACGAGGAGCCCGTTGAGCTTGCTTTTGAGGATCCAGTCAACTCTGACAACTTTGCAGGCAAGATGATCATACCCTGGAAATCACTACTATTTTTGCTATGCTAGTTTGCTCGCTCTTTTGCTATGCCAATGCTACGATGCCTACCACTTGCTTGTCAGCCTCCAAAATTGCCATGTTCAGCCTATAACCCACCATTGTCCTAGCAAACCGTTGATTGGCTGTGTTACCGCTTTGCTCAGCCCCTCTTATAGCGTTGTTAGTTGCAGGTGAAGATTGGAGACCGTTCCTTGTTGGAACATTTATTTACTTGTTGGGATATCATTATATTGCCATGTTATCTCAATGCATCTATATACTTGCTGAAGGGTGGAAGGCTCGGCCTCTCGCCTAGTGTTTTGTTCCACTCTTGCCGCCCTAGTTTCCGTCATATCGGTGTTATGTTCCCGGATTTTGCGTTCCTTACGCGGTTGGGTGATGATGGGAACCCCTTGATAGTTCGACTTGATTAAAGCTTTTCCAGCAATGCCCAACATTGGTTTTACCATTTGCCACCTAGCCTTTTTTTCCCTTGGGTTTCCAGAGCCCGAGGGTCATCTTATTTTAACCCCCCCCCCCCCCCGGGGCCAGTGCTCCTTTGAATGTTGGTCCAACCAAGCGATGTCCGGGGCTACCAGGGGCAACTCTGGGCTGGCCTACCCGACGTCTGGCTCATCTAAGTGTGCCCTGAGAACGAGATATGTGCAGCTCCTATCGGGATTTGTCGGCACATTCGGGCGGTGTTGTTGGTCTTGTTTTAACCTGTCGAAATGTCTTGTTGTACCGGGATACCGAGTCTGATCGGAATGTCTCGGGTGGAGGTCTATTCCTTCGTTGACCGTGAGAGCTTGTTATGGGCTAAGTTGGGACCCCCCTGCAGGGATTGAACTTTCGAAAGCCGTGCTCGCGTTTATGGGCAGATGGGAATTTGTTAATGTCTGGTTGTAGATAACTTGAACCTTAATTTATTTAAAATGAATCAACTGAGTGTGTTACCGTGATGGCCTCTTCTCAGCGGAGTCCGGGAAGTGGACACGGTGTTGGAGTAATGTTTGCGCAGGTTGCTCTCTAGTTTCTCGCTCGCGCTTTGCCTCCTCTTCTCGCTCTCTTTTGTGAATAAGTTAGCCACCATATATGCTAGTCACTTGCTGCATCTCCACATATATTTACCCCATCCTACCTATTAAGCTTAAATAGTCTTGATCGCGACGGTTCGAGATTGCTGAGTCCCTGTGGCTCACAGATTACTATTACACCAGATGCAGGGACAGATGATACAGCTCTAGATGGCGCGCTTGAGCTCAAGTGGGAGTACGACGAGGATTCTCAGCGTTACTATGTTTCTTTTCCTGATGATCAGTAGTGGTGCCCAGTTGGGGTGATCGGGACCTTTGTCGCTTGTTGGGTTGTCTTTTATTTTGGCGCCGTAGTCAAGCCATGAGTGTTTGGATGATGTATGTTATTTATGTACTTTTATGTGACGTGGCGAGTGTAAGCCAACTATGTATCTCCCCTTTTATTCTATATATATTACATGGGATGTTGTGATGATTGCCTAACTTGCGACATTGCTTTCAATGTGGTTATGTCTCTAAGTCGTGCCTCGACACATGGGAGCTATAGCCGCATCGAGGGCGTTACAGCTTGCTAGTTGCTCGCTCTATTGCTATGCCGCGATACCTACCACTTGCTATATCATGCCTCCCATATTGCCATGTCAAGCCTCTAATCCACCTTTCCTAGCAAACCGTTGTTTGGCTATGTTATCGCTTTGCTCAGCCCCTCTTATAGCATGCTAGTTGCGGGTGAAGATTGAAGTTTGTTCCTTCTTGGAACATAGGTTTTGTTGGGATATCATTATTATATCTTGTTTACTTTAATGCATCTATATACTTGGTAAAGGGTGGAAGGCTCGGCCTTATGCCTGGTGTTTTGTTCCACTCTTGCCGCCCTAGTTTCCGTCATACCGGTGTTATGTTCCTTGATTTTGCGTTCCTTACGCAGTTGGGGGAATGGGACCCCCTTGACAGTTTGCTTTGAATAAAACTCCTCCAGCAAGGCCCAACCTTGGTTTTACCATTTGCCACCTAAGCCTTTTTCCCTCGGGTTTCCGGAGCCCGAGGGTCATCTTTATTTTAAACCCCCGAGCCAGTGCTCCTCTGAGTGTCGGTCCAACCTGCCAGTAGCCGATGGCCACCAGGGGCAACTCTGGGTTGGCCTACCGGAATCTTGGACAATCCGGTGTGCCCTGAGAATGAGATATGTGCAGCTCCTATCGGGATTTGTTGGCACATTCGGGCGGCTTTGCTGGTCTTGTTTTAGCATTGTCAAAATGTCTTGTAACCGGGATTCCGAGTCTGATCGGGTCTTCCTAGGAGAAGGAATATCCTTCGTTGATCGTGAGAGCTTGTGATGGGCTAAGTTGGGACACCCCTGTAGGGTTTGAACTTTTGAAAGTCATGCCCGCGATTATGGGAAGATGGGAATTTGTTAATGTCCGGTTGTAGAGAACTTGACACTTAACTTCATTAAAATGCATCAACCGAGTGTGTTGCCGTGATGGTCTCTTTCCGGCAAAGTCCGGGAAGTGAACACAGTCTTGTGTTATGCTTGAACGTAAGTAGTTTCAGGATCACTTCTTGATCACTTCTAGTTCACGACCGTTGCGTTGCTTCTCTTCTCGCTCTTATTTGCGTATGTTAGTCACCATATATGCTAGTGCTTGCTGTAGCTCCACCTCACTACCCTTTCCTACCCATAAGCTTAAATAGTCTCGATCTCGCAGGTGTGAGATTGCTGAGTCCTCGTGACTCACAGATACTTCCAAACAGTTGCAGGTGTCGATGATACCAGTGCAGGTGACGCAACCGAGCTCAAGTGGGAGGTCGATGAAGATCGTTCTTGTTGTGTTGTTTCGTTTCATGTTGATCGGTAGTGGAGCCCAGTTGGGACGATCGAGGATCTAGCATTTGGGGTTGTCTTCTTTTATTTTGGTTTCGTCGTCGGACCTTGATTGTATTCTGGATGATGTATGTTTAACTTGTATCTATGTGAAGTGGCGATTGTAAGCCAACTCTTTATCCCTTTCTTATTCAGTACATGGCATTGTGTGAAGATTACCCCTCTTGCAACAAGCCTACCATGCGGCTATGCCTCTAAGTCATGCCCCGACACGTGGGAGATATAACCGCATTGTGGGTGTTACACTCAGCACAAACAGGGGGGTTTAACTTATCCTAATTACAGGATTAGTGGCACTAGGGCCCACTGGTCAGTGTCAGGGGTTAGGTTAGGTGGTGATTAGTACTAAGCTAATCACCTGACAACGGAGCCCACCAGACGGACTGGCGAGGTCAAACTAGTCAAAACCCGCCGGCGAGGTCAAACTAGTCAAAACGCGCCGGTGAGGCCGAACGCGGCGAAGGGGCACGGGATTCGCCCTCCGGCGACCATTCGGGCGGAGGAGACCACGGACGAGGAGCTGGAGCTCGTCTGTGTCGTTTGGAGCAAATGGGAGGTTGCAGGGGTATCGGAAACAAGCTCGAGGCGGTGGCCGGAGTTCGGCCGGGTGCACGCGCAGCACCGTGGTGAACGGCAGGAGCTGCGGAGGGCCTCTACGGCCTCCTGGCATCACAAGGAGCATGGTGACGCGTGCGGTTGCGGGTTGCGGTGGCCAAGGCGACGGCCACATGGACGACGGTGAGGAGCTAAGGCCGTGGTGGCAGACTGGGCTACGACGCTCGAACGGCTAAACGGAGAGAGTGGGACGGAGCAGAAGCTCATAATGATCTCGGTGGGCTTGACGACGAGATCCGGGGCGCGCTGAGGTCGACGAGGCGGCGATGGGGATCCACGGTGGCCGGAGATGAAGATGACGGCGATGGAGGCGCTCCAGGACCTCCCAAGGCGCGTGGCTTGGCGGAGAGGACGAGGAAGACGGGGCGAAGCTCTTGGGCACACAGAGAGGTCGAGGGGGAGGCGGTGGCTGCGGCTACGGCGAACGGCGGCAACGGCAGCGCTCGGCCATCGCGCCAGAGAGCGGGGGAGAGGGAGCAGAGGAGGGGATCGACACGGGGGGAGTGAGAGGGGCCCGGGGAGTGTGTGGCGCTTCCAGAGAGCCGCGGAAGGGAGCAGGGAGGCAGGAGGTGGCCGGGCACGTGGCAGCGCACCGGGCGCGTGCCCCTGTCCTCCTGGCGCGAGGAAGAGGACGACTGGCGCGACCAGCTGGCTGGGCCGGCCTGCTGGGCTGCACAGTGCCATGCGGCAGGTAAGTCTAGGTAAGGTTTTTCCCTTTTTGTTTCTTTTCTATTTCTGACATTTTTTTCTAATTTGGTAAAAATACTAAATCAATTTATTTTCTTATGCCAATTTTTGTAGGAGCTAGTGGTATTATTCCAGAGCTCCTCAACAACTAGCATAATTTTTGGACATATATTATATATATCCAATGCAAATAATTATGCATTAATTCAAAATGGCCAAAATAAATATTTACGACCTCCTAGAAAATATTGGTTTGAATTTTAACTCTGACCAATATTTTCAGAGAGTAACATGAACATTTTCTTGGACCTTTTTGGAGCAATTTTTATCTGGGTCATTTATAGAAATGATTCCTGAGGGTTTCACAAATCCCCATTTCAAATTTAAATGAAATTTAAACATGATGCACACATGACTGGCTAGTCTAGGTCATACCAGAACTAGGGATGTGACAACCCACCTAGTGGCCCCGCCGACGACCCCCCTAATACTATAAATTCACATATTTCTAGAAAAATGTCACGGAGAAAGAATTATCGTGATCCACGAGACGGAGGGAGAAAGAATTATCGCGATCCACGAGACGGAGCCGCCGTCAGGCCCTGTTCTTCCTCGGGAGGGCAAATCTAGAGTCCGTTTGGGGCTCCAGAGAGGGGGATCTTCGTTATTCGTCATCACCAACTCTTCTCCATCGCCAATTGCATGATGCTCCCCACCGGGAGTGAGTAATTCCTTCATAGGCTCGCTGGTCGGTGAGGAGTTGGATGAGATTCATTATGTAATCGAGTTAGTTTTGTTAGGGCTTGATCCCTAGTATCCACTATGTTCTTTGATTGATGTTGCTATGACTTTGCCATGCTCAATGCTTGTCACTTTGAGCTCGGGTGCCATGATATCATATCTAAACCTTTTATGAATTCATCATTATATCCATGTTTCAGATTTGATCTTGCAAGTTATAGTCACCTACTACGTGTTATGATCTGCAACCCCGAAGTGAAAACAACCGGGCCCACTCCCGGTGATGACCGTAGTTTGAGGAGTTCATGTATTCACTATGTGTTAATGATTTGTTCCGGTTCTCTATTAAAAGGAGGCCTTAATATCCCTTAGTTTCCAATATGGACTCCGCTACCACGGGAGGGTAGGACAAAAGATGTCATGGAAGTTCTTTTAATAAAGCATGTATGACTATTTATGGAATACATGCCTACATTATATCGATGAACTGGAGCCAGTGCCGTATCGCCCTAGGTTATAACTGTCACATGATGAATATCATCCAACAAGTCATCGATCCAATGCCTACGAATTTATCCTTATTGATCATGCTGCTTTGCTATTGCTAGCATCACTGTTACACTTGCTACAAATTACTTCTATCACTTTTACTGTTACCGTTTCTGCTATCACTATTATCAAAACTATCAAACTACTTTGCTACTGATCACTTTGCTGTAGATAATTAATCTCCAGGTGTGGTTGAATTGACAACTCAGCTGCTAATATCTTTAAATATTCTTTGGCTCCCCTTGTGTCGAATCTATAAATTGGGTTGAACAGTCTACCCTCGAAAACTTTTCGATCGCATACTTGTGGGTTATCACACCCTCAAGGTCACCCGTGTCGAACACGGTAGCATGTATCTTTCTGTTATGTAATGAACCCGCATTATGCATCAGTAAAGCATATTACCTTCAGAACCATGTGTGCTTGCACCTAAGTGTGCCTCAGTAGGGGCGCGCGCTCGTAATCTCCCCCATGTCTGTCACGCGAGCGGGGGGCTAGGCATGGTGTTTGTGCTCGGGTTAGTCCCAGCAGTGCTGCAAAATCCAAGCAACCGACCTCTGGCTTGTGAGCCTGCTCCCCTGTACGTCACCTCACCAGGTCCTTGGTGCTTCTGTCTCCTCGTGTAACACCTACAGACGACCTCGTGAGCGCGCCCTGCTGCGCTACCTGTGAAAACTTCGCAATTTCCCTGGTGCAAGATATTGAAGGCCTCAGGAGCCCCCTTTCGGGAGGCCTCGCGAGTAGCGCCTTGTGAGTAGAAGGCTTCACGAGGGGCTGCGCCTCGCGAGCCATGCCATACGGGGGACTCACTCCAAGTTGCGCACCTTGAAGGAGCTAAGTCTAAAGCACCCTGATATCTACTATACATCCTTCTTCTTGTAGACGTTGTTGGGCCTCCAAGTGCAGAGGTTTGTAGGACAGTAGCAAATTTCCCTCAAGTGGATAACCTAAGGATTATCAATCCGTAGGAGGCATAGGATGAAGATGGTCTCTCTCAAGCAACCTTGCAACCAAATAACAAAGAGTCTCTTGTGTCCCCAACACACCCAATACAATGGTAAATTGTATAAGTGCACTAGTTCGGCGAAGAGATGGTGATACAAGTGGTATATGGATAGTAGATAATAGTTTTAATGATATGAAAATACAAAAACAGCAAGGTAACTAATGGTAAAAGTGAGCGTAAACGGTATTGCAATGCGTTGAAACAAGGGCTAGGGTTCATACTTTCGCTAGTGCAAGTTCCCTCAACAATGATAACATAATTGGATCACATAACTATCCCTCAACATGCAACAAAGAGTCACTCCAAAGTCACTAATAGCAGAGAATGAATGAAGATATTATGGTAGGGTATGAAACCACCTCAAAGTTATTCTTTCCAATCAATCTGTTGGGCTATTCCTATAGGTGTCACAAACAGCCCTAGAGTTCGTACTAGAATAACACCTTAAGACACAAATCAACCAAAACCCTAATGTCACCTAGATACTGCAATGTCACCTCAAGTATCCGTGGGTATGATTATACGATATGCATCACACAATCTCAGATTCATCTATTCAACCAACACATAGAACCTCAAAGAGTGCCCCAAAGTTTCTACCATAGAATCACGACGAAAACGTGTGCCAACCCCTATGCATAGGTTCATAGGCGGAACCCGCAAGTTGATCACCAAAACATACATCAAGTGAATCACGTGTTATCCCATTGTCACCACAGATACGCACGGCAAGACATACATCAAGTGTTCTCAAATCTTTAAAGACTCAATCCGATAAGATAACTTCAAAGGGGAAACTCAATCCATTACAAGAGAGTAGAGGGGGGAGAAAACATCATAGGATCCAACTATAATAGCAAAGCTCACGATACATCAAGATCGTACCATCTCAAGAACACGAGAGAGAGAGAGAGAGAGATCAATCACATAGCTACTGGTACATACCCTCAGCCCTGAGGGAGAACTACTCCCTCCTTGTCATGGAGAGCACTAGGATGATGAAGATGGCCACCGGAGAGGGATTCCCCCTCCGGCAGGGTGCCGGAACGGGTCTAGATTGGCTTTCGGTGGCTACGGAGGCTTCTGGCGACGGAACTCGCGATCTACTGTGCTCTCGGATGTTTTTAGGGTATATGGAGATATATAGGTAGAAGAAGTACGTCAGGGGAGCCACGAGGGGCCCACGAGGGTGGAGGGCGTGCCCCCCTACCTCGTGGCCTCCTCGAAGCTTCCCTTACGTGCACTTCAAGTCTTCTGGGCTTCTTTCCTTCCAAAAATGGGTTCCGTGAAGTTTCAGGTCAATTGGACTCCATTTGGCTTTCCTTTTCTTCGAAACCCTAAAACAAGGTAAAAACAGAAACTGGCACTGGGCTCTGGGTTAATAGGTTAGTCCCAAAATGATATAAAAGTGTATAATAAAGCCCATAAACATCCAAAACAGTAGATAATATAGCATGGAGCAATCAAAAATTATAGATACGTTGGAGACGTTTCAGCATCCCCAAGCTTAATTCCTGCTCGTCATCGAGTAGGTAAATGATAAAAACAGAATTTTTGATGCGGAGTGCTACTTGGCATAATTTCAATGTAATTTTTCTTAATTGTGGAAGGAATATTCAGATCCATAAGATTCAAGATAAAAGTTCATATTGACATAAAAATAATAATACTTCAAGCATACTAACTAAGCAATTATGTCTTCTCAAAATAACATGGCCAAAGAAAGTTATCCCTCCAAAATCATATAGTCTGGCTATGCTCCATCTTCACCACGAAAAATATTTAAATCATGCACAACCCCGATGACAAGCCAAGCAATTGTTTCATACTTTTGATGTTCTCAAACTTTTTCAATCTTCACGCAATACATGAGCGTGAGCCATGGACATAGCACTATAGGTGAAATAGAATGGTGGTTGTGGAGAAGACAAAAAGGAGAAGATAGTCTCACATCAACTAGGCGTATCAACGGGCTATGGAGATGCCCATCAATTGATATCAATGTGAGTGAGTAGGGATTGTCATGCAACGGATGCACTAGAGCTATAAGTATATGAAAGCTCAAAAAGAAACTAAGTGGGTGTGCATCCAACTTGCTTGCTCATGAAAACCTAGGGCAATTTGAGGAAGCCCGTCATTGGAATATACAAGCCAAGTTCTATAATGAAAGATTCCCACTAGTATATGAAAGTGACAACATAGGAGACTCTCTATCATGAAGATCATGGTGCTACTTTGAAGCACAAGTGTGGTAAAAGGATAGTAGCATTGCCCCTTCTCTCTTTTTCTCTCATTTTTTCTTTTTTATTTGGGCCTTCTCTTTTTTTATGGCCTCTTTTCTATTTTTTATTTGGGATTCTTTGGCCTCTTTTATTTATTTATTTTCATCCAGAGTCTCATCCCGACTTGTGGGGGAATCATAGTCTCCATCATCCTTTCCTCACTGGGACATTGCTCTAATAATGATGATCATCACACTTTTATTTTTCTTACAACTCAAGAATTACAACTCGATACTTTAGAACAAAATATGACTCTATATGAATGCCTCCGACAGTGTACCGGGATGTGCAATGATGCATGAGTGACATGTATGAAAGAATTATGAACGGTGGCCTTGCCACAAATACGGTGTCAACTACATGATCATGCAAAGCAATATGACAATGATGAAGCGTGTCATAATAATGGAACGGTGGAAAGTTGCATGGCAATATATCTCGGAACGGCTATGGAAATGCCATAATAGGTAGGTATGGTGGCTGTTTTGAGGAAGGTATATGGTGGGTTTATGGTACCGGCGAAAGTTGCGCGGTACTAGGGAGGCTAGCAATGGTGGAAGGGTGAGAGTGCGTATAATCCATGGACTCAACATTAGTCATAAAGAACTCACATACTTATTGCAAAAATCTATTAGTTATCGAAACAAAGTACTACGCACATGCTCCTAGGGGGATAGATTGGTAGGAAAAGACCATCGCTCGTCCCCGACCGCCACTCATAAGGAGGACAATCAATAAATAAATCATTCTCCGACTTCATCACATAACGGTTCACCATACGTGCATGCTACGGGAATCACAAACTTCAACACAAGCATTCCTCAAATTCACAACTAGTCAACTAGCATGACTCTAATATTGCCATCTCCATATCTCAAAACAATCATCAAGCATCAAACTTCTCTTAGTATTCAATACTCTATATGGAAGTTTTTATTATATCCCTCTTGGATGCCCATCATATTAGGACTAGTTTCATAACCAAAGAAAACTACCATGCTGTTCTAAAGAACTCTCAAAATAATATAAGTGAAGGATGAGAGATCAATTATTTCCATAAAATAAAACTACCACCGTGCTCTAAAAAGATATAAGTGAAGCACTAGAGCAACAACAAACTACTCCAAAAGATTTAAGTGAAGATCAATGAGTAGTCGAATAATTATGCAACTATGTGAATACTCTCTAACATTTAATAATTTCAGATCTTGGTATTTTATTCAAACATCAAGCAAAACTAAATAAAATAAAATGACACTCCAAGAAAAACACATATCATGTGGTGAATAAAAATATAGCTACAAGTAAAGTTACCGATGAACGAAGACGAAAGAGGGGGTGCCTTCCGGGACATCCCCAAGCTTAGGCTCTTGGCTATCCTTGAATATTAACTTGGGGTGCCTTGGTCATCCCCAAGCTTAGGCTCTTTCCACTCCTTATTCCATAGTCCATCGAATCCTTACCCAAAACTTGAAAACTTCACAACACAAAACTTAACAGAAAACTCGTAAGCTCCGTTAGTATAAGAAAATAAATCACCACTTCAAGGTACTGTAATGAACTCATTCTTTATTTATATTGGTGTTAAACCTACTATATTCCAACTTATCTATGGTTTATAAACTATTTTACTAGCCATAGATTCATCAAAATAAGTAAACAACACATGAAAAACAGAATCTGTCAAAAACAGAACAGTCTATAGTAATCTGGATGAAACGTATACTTCTGGAACTCATAAAATTCTCAAATAAATTTATGGACCTGAGGAATTTATCTACTAATCATCTTCAAAAAGAATTAACTAAATATCACTCTGCAATAAAAAAGGCAGCAATTCTCATGAGCGCTAAAGTTTCTGTTTTTTACAGCATGATCAACAAGACTTTCCCCAAGTCTTCCCAAAGGTTCTACTTGGCACAAACACTAATTAAAAGAATAAAACCACATCTAAACAGAGGATAGATGAATTATTTATTACTAAACAGGAACAAAAAGCAAGGAATAAAAATAAAGTTGAGTTGCCTCCCAACAAGCGCTATCGTTTAATGCCCCTAGCTAGGCATGATGATTTCAATGATGCTCGCATAAATGATAAGAATTGAAACATAAAGAGAGCATCGTGAAGAATATGACTAGCACATTCAAGTCTAACATACTTCCTATGCATAGGTATTTTGTGAGCAAACAACTTGTGGGAACAAGAATCAACTTGCATAGGAAGGTAAAGCAAGCATAACTTCAAAACTTTAAGCACATAGAGAGGAAACTTGATATTATTGCAATTCCTACGAGCATATATTCCTCCCTCATAATAATTTTCAGTAGAATCATGAATGAATTCAACAATATAACCAGCACCTAAATCATTCTTTTCATGATCTATGAACATAGAAAATTTACTACTCTCCACATAAGCAAAATTCTTCTCATTCGGAATAGTGGGAGTATCATAAGAGACTCGAATACTATAAATTGTTTCCACATTAAAAGAGCAATGTTCAGAAAATGGGTAACCATAATCATGGCAAGTTTTATAAATATAATCACTACTTTTTATAGCATAAGTATCATCACAATAATCATCATAAGTAGGAGGCATGCTATCATCATTATAAATTTGCATATCAAAACTTGGGAGACTAAAAATATCATCTTCAATAAACGTAGCATCACCAAGCTTAGGACAAACATTAATTTCAGCAAATATATTCTCAAAAACATCATCTTCATAAAACATAGCATCCCCAAGCTTGGGCCTTTTCATATCATAAGCATAATCACTCTCATAATTAATAGTATGGATAGCACCAATAGTATAGCAATTATCATATTCTTCCAAGCAAGTGCCAAAAAGATTTTCAAGATCATAAGAAGTATCATTATCTTCCACAATTATATTTTCATGAGGCAAAATAGTAATACGAGCCGCATTATTTGGGAGAGATATCTTCTTACCTCTCTTCCTTTTTATTTTCTTCTTCTTCACCACATCCTGTGTGGGTTCAATCCTCTTTTTGGAGCTCCTTATTAATGAGATTGGTTGAATAGGAGGCTCCTCCTCGTTACCTGATTCATCATAAGAAATAATAGGAGGGTATTGGGAAGCCTCTTCCCTTTCATTAGCATTCTCTTCATCTTCTATTTGTTTTTTTTCTTTATGTAATTGGCAATATAAGGGGTTTTCAATGCAAGTCACCGCACAATACATATAAATTTCCTCTAGATCAAATCCAAGAACTTTATAACGGGCAAATTCTGGAAGATAATTAGTTATATGTTTCACTCTTGTAACTCATAAGCAAACTAAATTCATTATGATGTGCAAGGGAAATCAAGTCATCACAATTTTTGGACACGATACGATCATGAAACAATTTGCATTGGGTATTGAAATGATCATGTTCATTACAAAGCTCACAAGTATGGCCAATATAATTTAAATTTTCAGCACATTCATCAAGACTTTCTTGCAACAATTTAGTTTCTAAATACTTATGCCTCTTGCAATATCTATCTTCCCTATTTGATGTATACTTGCAAACCCAATGCACTCCACAAAAATTGACATATTTATAGGAGATATCATAACTAGTGCAATCATCATTAGTATCATGGATATTCAAAGAATTCATACTAACAACATTGCAATCATGCTCATCATTCAAATATTTAGTGCCAAACATTTTACAGATTTCTTCTTCTAGCACTTGAGCACAATTATCCTTTCCATCACACTCACGAAAGATATTAAAAAGGTGAAGCGTATGAGACAAACACAATTCCATTTTTATAGTTTTCTTTTATAGACTAACTAGTGATAAAACAAGAAACTAAAAGAATCGATTGCAAGATCTAAAGATATATCTTCAAGCACTCACCTCCCCGGCAACGGCGCCAGAAAAGAGCTTGATGTCTACTATACAACCTTCTTCTTGTAGACGTTGTTGGGCCTCCAAGTGCAGAGGTTTGTAGGACAGTAGCAAATTTTCCTCAAGTGGATGACCTAAGGTTTATCAATCCGTAGGAGGCGTAGGATGAAGATGGTCTCTCTCAAGCAACCCTGCAACCAAATAACAAAGAGTCTCTTGTGTCCCCAACACACCCAATACAATAGTAAATTGTATAAGTGCACTAGTTCGGCGAAGAGATGGTGATACAAGTGGTATATGGATAGTAGATAATAGTTTTTGTAATCTGAAAATATAAAAACAGCAAGGTAACTAATGGTAAAAGTGAGCGTAAATGGTATTGCAATGCGTTGAAACAAGGCCTAGGGTTCATACTTTCGCTAGTGCAAGTTCCCTCAACAATGATAACATAATTGGATCACATAACTATCCCTCAACATGCAACAAAGAGTCACTCCAAAGTCACTAATAGCGGAGAACGAACGAAGAGATTATGGTAGGGTACGAAACCACCTCAAAGTTATTCTTTCCAATCAATCCGTTGGGCTATTCCTATAAGTGTCACAAACAGCCCTAGAGTTCGTACTAGAATAACACCTTAAGACACAAATCAACCAAAACTCTAATGTCACCTAGATACTCCAATGTCACCTCAAGTATTCGTGGGTATGATTATACGATATGCATCACACAATCTCAGATTCATCTATTCAACCAACACATAGAACCTCAAAGAGTGCCCCAAAGTTTCTACCATAGAATCACGATGAAAACATGTGCCAACCCCTATGCATAGGTTCATAGGCGAACCTGCAAGTTGATCACCAAAACATACATCAAGTGAATCACGTGGTATCCCATTGTCGCCACAGATACGCACGGCAAGACATACATCAAGTGTTCTCAAATCTTTAAAGACTCAATCCGATAAGATAACTTCAAAGGGGAAACTCAATCCATTACAAGAGAGTAGAGGGGGGAGAAAACATCATAGGATCCAACTATAATAGCAAAGCTCGCGATACATCAAGATCGTACCATCTCAAGAACACGAGAGAGAGAGAGAGAGAGAGATCAAACACATAGCTACTGGTACATACCCTCAGCCCCGAGGGAGAACTACTCCCTCCTCGTCATGGAGAGCACCGGGATGATGAAGATGGCCACCGGAGAGGGATTCCCCCTTCGGCAGGGTGCCGGAATGGGTCTAGATTGGCTTTCGGTGGCTACGGAGGCTTCTGGCGACGGAACTCCCGATCTATTGTGCTCTCGGATGTTTTTAGGGTATATGGAGATATATACGCGGAAGAAGTATGTCAGGGGAGCCACGAGGGGCCCACGAGGGTGGAGGGCGCGCCCAGGGGGGTGGGCGCGCCCCCTACCTCGTGGCCTCCTCGAAGCTTCCCTTACGTGCACTTCAAGTCTTCTGGGCTTCTTTCCTTCCAAAAATGGCTTCCGTGAAGTTTCAGGTCAATTGGACTCCGTTTGGTTTTCCTTTTCTTCGAAACCCTAAAACAAGGTAAAAAACAGAAACTGGCACTGGGCTCCTGGTTAATAGGTTAGTCCCAAAAATGATATAAAAGTGTATAATAAAGCCCATAAACATCCAAAACATTAGATAATATAGCATGGAGCAATCAAAAATTATAGATACGTTGTAGACGTATCACACCCCTCGGGTTCTCTCCCTCTCGTTTCTCTCTCGAGCCTTCCTGATTTCGCTAGCACGAGCCGCCTGCACATCAAGGGAGAGGACCCTAAGCATCGCGCAACAGGGAATCCTACCGGACCTAAGAGCCCTACACCATCTGGCCTTGCTGAGCGCACGCTCCAGGCATACCAGCGATGGTTGTAGCCCGCCTCGGGGGTTGGGTCCCAACGGCACAAGGCACAAAGGCAATGTAAAGGAAATAAGGGTCTCGGGAGGGAAACGAAACTACATGAAGCATTAAGTGCTGAAAATAGAAGTGCCATATGAATGTCTTCACGCCCCCACGTGGCCATACCTACTCTATTACTCCCTCTGGTTCTTTTTAATTCGCATATAAGGTTTGTCTGAAGTCAAACCTCGTAAACTTTGACCGAATTTATAGAGAAAAATAACAACATTAAGAATGTGAAAATCAACAAAATTAGATGCGTCATGACTTTAGTTTTCATATTGTATAAATTTAGTATTGTAGATATTAATATTTTTTCATTTAAATATGGTCAAACTTCATGAAGCTTGACTTTAGACAATTCTTATACGCGAAGTAAAAAGGACCGGAGGGAGTACAAATAAAGGGAGAATTTAGGTGCATAAGTTGCCGCCATCACTACTCTCACCATTGTCGTGAGTGGGCTCGCCGCCGTCGCCATTGACCTCAGGCTCCAAGGCGTACAACCTGACGAAGCCGACCACGTGCTCCTTCACAGCCTCTCCAAGGGCTTCGCGCAGCTCCGCCAGAACAAGGGCCACCACCTGCCCGAAGTTGAAGCGGCCGTCGAGGCATAGAATGTTGCTGAAGAGTCGTGTCGTCGCCTGGGTCAGTGATACGTCTCCAACGTATCTATAATTTTTTATTGTTCCATGTTGTTATAATATCATTCTTGGATGTTTTATAATCATTTTATAGTCATTTTATATCATTTTTGGTACTAACCTATTGACATAGTGCTAAGTGACGGTTGTTGTTTTTTGCATGTTTTTTACATCGTAGGTAATCAATATCAAACGGAGTCCAAACACAGCGAAACTTTTTGTGGATTTTTTTGGACCAGAAGACAACCAGTGGGCCGGAGAAGCGCCTGGCCCAGGCGCGCCCTGGTGGGTTGTGCCCACCTCAGGTGCCCCCGGACCGCCTCTTTACTCTATAAATACCCCAATATTCCAGAAACCCTAGGGGAGTCTACGAAAATCAATTCCAGCTGCCGTAAGTTCCAGAAACACCAGATCCAATCTAGACACCATCACGGAGGGGTTCATCGTGTCCATTGGTGCCTCTCCGATGATGTGTGAGTAGTCGTTTGTAGACCTACGGGGTTGTAGTTAGTAGCTAGATGGCTTCCTCTCTCTCATTTGATTCTCAATACAATGGTCTCTTGGAGATCCATATGATGTAATTCTTTTGCGGTGTGTTTATTGGGATCTGATGAACTTTGAGTTTATGATCAGATCTATCTCTTTTTATCCATTAAAGTTATTTGAGTCTTCTTTGATCTCTTATATGCATGATTCATGATTGCTTATAGCCTCGTATTTCTTCTCCGATATTTGGGTTTTGTTTACCAAACTTGAACTATTTATCTCGCAATGGGAAGAGGTGCTTTGTGATGGGTTCGATCTTATGGTGCTTGATCCCAGTGACAAAAGGGGAACCAACACGTATGCATCGTTGCCATTAAGGATAACAAGATGCGGTCTATTTCTACATAAATAGATCTTGTCTACATCATGTCATCGTTCTTATTGCATTACTCGGTTTCTCCATGAACTTAATATACTAGATGCATGCTAGATAGCGGTCGATGTGTGGAGTAATAGTAGTAGATGCAGGCAGGAGTCGGTCTACTAATATTGGACATGATGCCTATGTAATGATCATTGCCTGGATATCGTCATGATTATTTGAAGTTCTATCAATTGCCCAACAATAATTTGTTCACCCACCATTTGCTATTTTTCTTGAGAGAAGCCACTAGTGAAAACTACGGCCCCGGGTCTCTTCCTGAATATATTTTCCTTTGCGATCTATTTTCATTTTCTTTCATTTTCAGATCTATTAAACCAAAATACAGAAATACCTTGCTGCAATTTATTTTATTCGAGATCTATTTGTCCCATCTATCATATTTTTATCATGTCTGTTTGCCAATTTCTGGCGCCATTACCCAATAGGGATTGACAACCCCTTTAACACGTCGGGTTGCGAGTATTTGTTATTTATGTACAGGTGTTGTTTACGTAGTGTTGCTTGGTTCTCCTACTGGTTCGATAACCTTGGTCTCATCACTCAGGGAAATACCTACCGTTGCTGTGTTGCATCATCCCTTTCTCTTTGGGGAAATACTGACGTAGTCTAGCAGACATCAAAAGGAATTTCTAGCGTCGTTGTCGGGGAGACATCATCAACATCTACTAGGTTCCTAATCACAAATCTCATCTCCTTGCAATTTACATTGTTTGCCATTTGCCTCTCGTTTCCCTCTCCCCTACTTCACAAAAAAATGTTGTTTTATTCGCCCTCTTTTTCGTTTGCCATTTTCTTACTGGATCTATCCGCGTTTTTCCTTTCTAGTCTTAATGGCTAGCGTGTCTACTCCTCCTTTGTCACGAGATTTTGAAGTTCTATCCTTCAAGCAACGACAAGGAGAAAATTTGAAAGATGCTTGGTATAGGCTTATGGAATCCTTTCGTGTTTGTAATTTAAAGGGATACACAAAGATCTTGCTTCGTAATTTTTACATAGGATTGGTTTTGCATCATAGACAACTCTTAGAATTTGCTGCTAAAGGGAATTTTATTGAGGTTGATGCTAATGCTGCCTATGAAAGATTAGAAGGAATTTTGGGAGTTCCACCCCCAAAGAAGGCGTTTTCTTTCACCCCTGAGGGAGTTCAAATGTTGGACAAACTCGGTGATTTGCACAAATATGGTTGAATTGCAAAAATATAAAGAACCCCTCAAACATCTTAATGGTAGCATCAATCGCATGAATACCTTGATTACTCTCTATAATAAGCGATTGGATATTTTAGATCTAAAGATGGTTTCTTTTCCTGAGAATTTAGGGAAGCGCAAAGTGCCTCCCGGGTTTGAGAAAGCCCTTACAAAAGTTGCCAAAACTACGGATGACAAAACTTAGATCCTTGCTTTATGCCTAGCTAGGGGTGTGAAACAATAGCGCTTGTTGGGAGGCAACCCAATGAATAAAATTTATTTTTGCTTTTTGCTTCCTGTTCTTGAGTGCTAGCACAATTATGATACTGTTATGATTGTGTTTTTTGTGTTTTAAGTAGTGTCCGTGCCAAGTAAAGCCTTTAGGATCTTCTTGGGTGATAGTTGACTTGATCTTGCTGAAAAACAGAAACTTTCGCGCTCACAAAAATAATTTTCATTTTTAACAGAAGCGTGATAAAATACCAGTTCTTTTGCAGATGATTAATATACAAATTGCTCAAGTCGTTCTAATTTTCCAGAATTGTTTTAGTTACAGAACTATTCCAAATACCTAGATTGCTACAGATTGTTCTGTTTTGACAGATTCTGTTTTCTTTGCGTTATGTGCTTGTTTTGATAATTCTATGGTTTTCTTTGATGAGTTTTTGCCACAGAAAAATTGGAATACAGTAGATATAATGCAAAAATAAAATATGAATTGGTTTGCAACAGTACTTATAGTAGTGATTTGTTTTCTTATACTAAGGGATCTCACAAAGGTTTTGTTGAGTTTTGTGTGATTGAAGTTTTCAAGTTTTGGGTGATGTTATGATGGATGAAGGAGTAAGGAGTAAGAATATCCTAAGCTTGAGGATGCCCACGGCATCCGATACTATTATCCAAAGAGAAGCAAGCAACTAAGCTTGGGGATGCCCCGAGTGGCATCCCCTCTTTCTTCTAACGACCATCGGTATTTTACTTGAAGCTATATTTTTATTTGTCACATACTATGAGTTTTGCTTGGAGCATCTTGTATGATATGAGTCTTTGCTTGTTTTGCTTTTTGTTTTAAGTATTGAATCCTTGCTGGACACACCTATTTGAGAGAGCCAAAATTATGCCATGACTTGTTAGTATTGCTCTTTATGCTTCACCTAAATCTTTATTAGCTATGGAATTGCTCTAGTGCTTAACTTATATCTTTTTTAGCACGGTGTGATTTAGTATTTTTGAAGAAATGGTGTCTTGCTTCACTTAGATTTATTTGAGAGTTAGTGATTTTTTAAATAAATTCTATCTTGCTACACTTAAATTAATTTGAGAGAAAGAAATATTATGCTCATGATCTTCACTTATATTTGTTTGAGCTTATCAAAAGCAACACATGAAAATTAGTTCCAAAGTGATAGATATCCAAGAAGGATACAATAAAAACTTTCATGAAGATCATTGGAAAAAATAAACTTGATTCCTTGTAATAGTTTTGAGATATGATGATGTGATATGTGAGTAGGGATGGCACCCGCAGGGTATGGGTACGGGTGGAGCTATCCCATACCCTTACCCATCCGCCCTGAGTTTACCCATCACCCATACCCATACCCGTCAAGGGTACAATTTTTTTCCATACCCGTCACCCGACAGGGTATATGGGTACCCACGGGTAAAAATACCCACGTTTACAACACATCAATTGAGTAGAAAATAGTTGTAAAAAGCAATATATAATCATAAATTATTAATAGCAACACATTTTAAACAACAATTTACAACAACATATTGTAACAACAACATATTCTCATAAACAAAAATACTTGCCTATAAAGTGACATATAAAAATGTTAAACAACAACACATATGAATACACTTTAAGTTCACCAAATCATGAAAAATTATAGAGATAATTTGAATACACACCTAGCGTGATTAGGAGGGGAAATGAATACATTGGGATATTAACGGAAACCCACCTGTCAACATTTTAGATGGGTACATGGGTACGCGGGCATGGGTTATACGATCCCATACCCGTACCCTCTCTACCCGATGGGTATGATATTTTTCCCATTTAAGTACCCATGGGTAATTTTTTGTCCCATACCCTTACCCTAATAGGGTTTTTACCCACAGGGTACGCGGGTAATGGGTACCCATTGCCATCCCTATATGTGAGTCATGTTGATGAGTAATTATGCTTTAGTAAGAATATTAGTGTTAAGGTTTGTGATTCCCTATGCAAGCATGAAAGTCAATAGTTATGCAATGAAATTACATCCTACTTGTGGTGCGTTATTCGGTGTTAATTATGCTCAATGCTCACTTATGAGATTATTCATTTCTTGGTTGGTCGCTTCTGAATCTTTTGCTAGCCTTCATTTTGCACTAAGTATGATCACTACTTGTGCGTCCAAAATCCTTTAAACTAGTTTTGCCACTTGAGTCCACCATACCTACCTATATACGGTATTCTTTTGTCGTTCTAAGCAAATTTTCATGTGCCATCTCTAATTTTCAAAATAAATTTCTCTTTTGTGTGCCAGTACCGCTCATGAATCGGTAGGGGGTGGCTAATATATTTCCATGCTAGCTATGTTATTCTCACGATGAGTGATTATTCACTTGTCATGGCACGAGAGTAAGGCAAAGGTATTAGGGAAGCCCAGTCCCGAAATGAAAAATGAATTTACTTTATGTTGTCAAATAATAAATTCCTTGGAAAGTGTTGGTATGGAAGGCACCCGTGGATACGGCTAGCCATGGAAAGTAAAAGTATGGTGGAAAAGGAGTAAACTTTAATTTTTGTTTGGGAACCGCCTATGATATATCTGGCATGGAAAGTATTAGGAACTTCTCGATCGTTCTCATTGACAGGAAAAGCATGCCTCCCAAAATGTTTTTATCTCTATGTTTTTCGCTTTGAGCTCTAGCACCACTACAAATCCCTACTTCCCTCTACGAAGGGCCTTTCTTTTACTTTATGCAATTTTTATTTTTAGTTTGAGTCTCCATCTTCTCTTATAAAGCACCAACTAGGGGGAACTATGATCGTACTTGAGCATTGGGTGTAGCTAATATGCGAGTGTGTTTCATGAATGGATCAATGATTGAGCATGATGGGCTAGGGATAACTTATTTTAGCGTTGATATTTTAAAAGACATGGTTGCTTGTTGATATGCTTGAGTATTTAAGTCTCATGTCAAAACTAGACTATTGCTTTGAATCATATAAAAGTCAAAATGTCCATGCTATAAAGAAAAGAATATGAGATGACATGTTAGGCAGCATTCCACATCAAAAATTCTATTTTTATCATTTAGCTACTCGAGGACGAGCAAGAATTAAGCTTGGGGGTGCTAATACGTCTCCAACGTATCTATAATTTTTATTGTTCCATGCTGTTATATTATCATCCTTGGATGTTTTATAATCATTTTATAGTCATTTTATATCATTTTTTGGTACTAACCTATTGACATAATGCCAAGTGTCAGTTCCTGTTTTTTTATGTTTTTTACATCGCAGGTAATCAATATCAAACGGATTCCAAACGCAGCGAAATTTTTTGTTGATTTTTTTGGACCAGAAGACATCCAATGGGCCGGAGAAGCGCCTGGGGGTGCTCCGAGGGGAGCACAACCCACCAGGGCGCGCCCTGGTGGGTTGTGCCCACCTCGGGTGCCCCCCAGACTGCCTCTTTACTCTATAAATACCCCAATATTCCAGAAACCCTAGGGGAGTCGACGAAAATCAATTGCAGCTGCCGCAAGTTCTAGAAACACAAGATCCAATCTAGACACCATCACGGAGGGGTTCATCATGTCCATTGGTGCCCCGATGATGCATGAGTAGTCTTTTGTAGACCTTCGGGTCCGTAGTTAGTAGCTAGATGGCTTCCTCTCTCTCGTTTGATTCTCAATACAATGGTCTCTTGGAGATCCATATGATGTGATTCTTTTGCGGTGTGTTTGTTGGGATCCGATGAACTTTGAGTTTATGATCAGATATATCTCTTTTTATCCATTAAAGTTATTTGAGTCTTCTTTGATCTCTTATATGCATGATTGCTTATAGCCTCGTATTTCTTCTCTAATATTTGGATTTTGTTTGGCCAACTTGATCTATTTATCTTGCAATAGGAAGAGGTGCTTTGTGATAGGTTTGATCTTACGGCGCTTGATCCTAGTGACAGAAGGGGAACCGACACGTATGCATCGTTGCCATTAAGGATAACAAGATGGGGTCTATTTCTACATAAATAGATTGTGTCTACATCATGTCATCGTTCTTATTTCATTACTCCGTTCCTCCATGAACTTAATACACTAGATGCATGCTGGATAGCGGTCAATGTGTGGAGTAATAGTAGTAGATGCTGGAAAGAGTCAGTCTACTAATCTTGGACGTGATGCCTATATAATGATCATTGCCTGGATATCGTCATGATTATTTGAAATTCTATCAATTGCCCAATAGTAGTTTGTTCACCCACCGTTTGCTATTTTTCTCAAGAGAAGCCACTAGTGAAAACTACGGCCACAGGTCTCTTCCTTAATATATTTGCCTTTATTTTCCTTTGGTTTTATTTTCAGATCTATTAAACCAGAAAACAAAAATACCTTGCTGCAATTTATTTTATTTGAGATCTGTTTATCCCATCTATCATATTTTTATCACGTCCGTTTGCCAATTTCTGGCGCCGTTACCCGAAAGGGATTGACAACCCCTTTAACACGTTGGGTTGCGAGTATTCGTCATTTGTGTGCATGTGTTGTTTACGTAGTGTAGCTTGCTTCTCCTACTGGTTTGATAACCTTGGTCTCATCACTGAGGGAAATACCTACCGTCATTGTGCTGCATCATCCCTTCCTCTTTGGGGAAATACCGACGTAGTCTAGCAGACATCAGTCAGCAGGTCGCAGCACGCTTCCTCGATGGTGGTGTCCGCCTCTAGCAGCTGCTTCTTGAGGTCGTCGACCTTGCCCTGGAGCCCGTCCTGCTTGGCGGCGAGCCTCCTCTACTCGTCGAGAGTGGCCTGGGCAGCCGCCAAGAGGTGCTCCTGCTCTTCCTCCTACACGGAAGCGGAGGTCGCGAGCTCGCGTTCCCAAAGTCTCGGCATTCGCCTCGCGGGAGGCAACTGCCTCCTGGTGCCTCTGGATCTCCTCCTCGTGCTTCGGGAGCTCATCTTCGTGGGACGTGAGCCATCCCTCGCGGGCCTCCGAAACCTCCTCCCGTGTCTTGAGCTGGCACTCACGTGAGGCGGCCTGCTCCTGGAGTGTCTTCGCGTAAGTGTTGATGTCGCTTGAGACTGCATCGATATTTCCCCAAAGAGGAAGGAATGATGCACTACAGCTATGGTAGGTATTTCCCTCGGTTACGAATCCAAGGTTATCAATCAAGTAGGATAACTAAGCAACACTATGTAAACGTTACCTGCACACAAAGAACAAATACTTGCAACCCGACGCTTATGAGGGGTTGTCAATCGCTCTACGGGTAATGGCACGAGAAATTGTCAAGTTGATGGGATAAATTTGTGATAGATTGGATAAATAGATCTTGATAAAACGTGAAATAAAATATGTAAATAAAAATTTGAGCAAAGTATTTTTGGGTTTTTGGAATAATAGATCTGAAAACAAAAGCAAATAAAAATATATCTCAAAGCAAATATGATAGAGAATAGACTGAGGGGGGTGTAGATTTCACTAGTGGCTTCTCTCAATAAATAGCACACGGTGGGTAAACAAATTATTGTTGGGAAATTGATAGAAGATCGAATAGTTTTGACGATATCCAAGGCAATGATCAATATATAGGCATCACGCCCAAGACTAGTAGACCGACTCCTGCCTGCATCTACTACTATTACTCCACACATCGACCGCTATCCAGCATGCATCTAGTGTATTAAGTTCATGGAGAAACGGAGTAATGCAATAAGAACGATGACATGATTTAGATGAGATCTATCCATGTAGGAATAGCCCCCATCTTGTTATCCTTAATAGCAATGATACATGCGTGTCTTGCTGCCCCTTCTGTCACTGGGAAAGAACACCGCATGATCGAACCCATCACAAAGCACCTCTTCCCATGGCAAGAAAAATCAATCTAGTTGGCCCACCTAAACCAAAGATTCAAAGAAGAAATATGACGCTATAAATAATCATGCATATAAGAGATCAAAAGAAGACTCAAATAATATTCATGGATATAGATCTGATCATAAACTCAAAGTTCATCGGATCCCAACAAACACACCACAAAAAGAGTTACATCAAATAGATCTCCAAGAGACCATTTTGAGAATCAAAAATAATAGAGGAATCCATCTAGCTACTACCTACGGACCCATAGGTCTATGATGAACTACTCACGCATCATCGGAGAGGCACCAATGAGGATGATGAACCCCTCTGTGATGGTGTAAATTGGATCTCGTGGTTCTGGAACTAGCGGCAACTGGAATTGTGTTTCATCGACTCCCCTAGGGTTTCTGGAATATTTGGGTATTTATAGGGTGAAGAGGCGGTGCGGGAGGCCATCGAGGTGGGTTGGTGGGTTGTGCTCCCCTCATATCCCCCTCTGGTACTTCTTTGCCCCATTGGATGTCTTCTGGTCCAAAAAAACTCCAAAAAGTTTCACTGCGTTCAGATTCCATTTGGTATTGATTGTCTGCAAAGTAAAAAACAAGCAAAAAAACAACAATTGGCACTGGGCACTATGTCAATAGGTTAGTCCTAGAAAATGATATGAAGTTGCTATAAAATGATTGTAAAACATCCAAGAATGATAATCAACATGCAATAATCAACAGATATGTTGGAGAAGTATCAAGCGTCGGCCTCCTCCCGCTACCGCTTGGCCTCCTGGGCGTCCTCAAGAGCCTTCACAAGGGATGCCTAGGCATCTTTGGCAAGTTGCTCGTGTTGCGCCTGCGCCACCTTGTCCTGTTGGTAGTCGAGCTTCGTTGCCTCCCGAAGCTGGCTCCACCCCTCTGCCAGGCGCAATCATGTCCTTAATCATATTTTGAAATTGTTGACAACATACATATAGGGAACTAATCATTTCTGTCAAGTGCATCTTAGGTTTAGTTCGCAAAAGAGTATAGTGTGGATCATAACTGACATATTCAAGATACTCAAAGGAAGGAGTAACAAGACACGGAGCTGTATATCTTTCTCTGTTTTCCTTTTTCTTTGAGTATAGGGATCCCACACTATTAAGAGGGGATCACTGGTTCTCGCAAAAGACTTGCCCAAAATATAGGAAAAATCTCTCGGAGGATTTCTCTTCCTGGTTGTGTTGTTTGGCCTCTGTCATTGGCCGAACGTCCGGTGCTTCACTGCTCTCCGGACAACCGTTGCTCTCCGGATGTTCGGTGGCTTGTTACAGTACAGAAATTCTCGGATTTCTTGTCCTTCCGGATGTCGGTGTCAAAACCGACGGATCTCGGGTAGGGGGTCCCGAACTGTGCGTCTAGGGTCGATGGTAACAGGGGACACAATGTTTACCCAGGTTCAGGCCCTCTTTATGGAGGTAATACCCTATGTCCTGCTTGATTGATCTTGATGAGTATGAGCATTACAAGAGTTGATCTACCATGAGATCATTGTGGCTAAACCCTAGAAGTCTAGCATGTATGATTATGATTGCCTCTATGGACTAAACCCTCTAGTTTATATACACACCGGAGGGGCCTAGGGTTGTGCAAAGTCGGTTTACAAAGGAAGGAATCTACATATCCGTATGCCAAGCTTACCATCCACGTAAAGGAGAGTCCCATCCGGACACGGGAGGAAGTCTTCTGTCTTGTATCTTCATAGCCCATCAGTCCGGCCCATGTTACATAGCCCGGACGCTCGAGGACCCCTTAATCTAGGGCTCCCTCAGTAGCCCCTGAACCAGGCTTCAATGACGATGAGTCTGGCACACAGATTGTCTTCGGCATTGCAAGGCGGGTTCCTCCTCTGAATACTCCAAAACAACCTTTGAACACCGAAAACGTGTCCGGCTCTACAAAACGAGTACCACACACACACACGCAGAGAGTATAATATTTTACAAGTCCAATCCACTAACAACTTTTGTAGCGTGACATCACATCACTACCCGGTCATTATTTCAAACCATTTTTAGCCTCCCGCTCCATGTTTCTAGATGCGGTTTTATTGGCACGTCTTGTCAAAGCAGAGATCGTTTCCCCTTATTGTGTGATTCTCATCAATACGTGCGTGGATAATCCAACCGCATCGTCTACACGGTCCTTGGGTAATAGACGTGTTTTAAGGCGAGTGGGGAGGCGCTTGATATTCGCAGCCTTTATAAAGGGATAAGGGTTTCATATTTTCACCCATGCCTTGTTTCTCTGTGCCCATCCATTCTTGAGCTCCAACGCCCAAGCTTCCATCCTTTCCACCTCAAAAAAGCTCTCCAGCCATGTCCGGATCTGGAGCGCAGGGCAAGTGGATGGTTTCCTCTGTTAAGGAGAAGGACATCACCAAACCCCAGGAGGCCGAGTACTTAGCCAAGGAAATCGCCTGCCGGCTTCCAAAAATGGCGCAACCCATCCCCACCCCGGAGCCCCATGAGAGGGTGGTATTCATGCCCCACTTCGTCCGCGGATTGGGATTCCCTCTCCACCCATTCGTCGACGGACTCATGTTCTACTACGGGCTGTATTTCCACAATCTGGCCCCCAACTCCTTCCTCAACATCTCGGCATTTATTGTCATGTGCGAGGCCTTCCTCCGCATCCCACCCCACTTCGGATTGTGGTTAAAGATCTTCAATGTGAAGTCGAAGGTGGTCGGTGGTCAACACGCAGAGTGCGGAGGAGCTATGGTGAGCAAGATGCCCAATGTCACATGGCCCAAAGGTACCTTCGTGGAGACCGTCAAAGGGTGGCAACAACAATGGTTCTACGTCACAGAGCCTCGCGACGCCACCTGGGCCGCGGCTCCCGAATTCCAGTCCGGCGCCCCGATGCAGCTCACCTCCTGGCTAGAGAAGGTCCTGGACTGGTCTTCGTTGGACGAGCTGACAGTGCTTTAGACGCGCATCAGGAGCATGGTGGACAAGAACATCAAGCTTGTCAATGTGATCCAGGTGATGCTTGCTCGCCGGATCCTTCCGTGCCAAAGCCGAACTTTCCATTTGTGGGAGTTCGATCCGGCCAAGCACCAGACCTTGCAACAGTTCTTCGGCACTATGCACGAGGACATCTGGAAGGTGCTCTTAAAGGCCAACGAGACGTGGTCGGCGACAACCGAGAATCGCGGGCACGACCTGGCCCATCCCGCCAGTTCGGTAAGTTTTTCGTATTTCAAGGTGTATCCTTTACTTGAATACTCAAGGAAGACGCCTAAGCTTCCCCATTTACTTTTTCAGGGCTGGACAAAGAAGGCGGAGCGGATCCAGTGTCCGGCTCCGCTGCCCGAAAACCCAGCAATCCATCTTCTGACAAAGATGCTGGTTCCGGCACCCTACCAAGCGCCGGAGAAGAAGGCCAAGAAGAAGGCCAAGGAGAACAGGAGTGGCCTCCGTCGTAAGGGCACTTCAGACGTGACGTCCGAAGATGCAGAGACCCACTCCTCCCACACCGAGGACAACGAGGAGGAGGAGGAAAGCAACTCTCCCTGGAGGGGGAGTAAGAAAAGGGCGGCCTCCATGCATCTGGAGGCAGAGGCATCCAAGAAGGGGAAGGTCTCCTCCACGGACAACTCCACGTGCGACATCGATAGCAGCTCCGAGTGGCACCCCAGGGATAAGCCCCTGGCTGAATCATAAGTACTCCAAGACACACACATATATCCAGCTCCTTTACTTCACGGTTTTAACATGTTGAATTATGCGCTGCAGTCTGGCTCGTTCCGACCTCAGCGATCCTCATCTTCGGGGAATTCGCTGGATCCGAAGGTGAAGGACATCGGGTCCCTTCCGGCGGCCTCTTCTCCCAAGGCCATGGATGACACTGAGGTGCTATCCCAAAGGACCTCCCTAGGCCAGGGAGAGATGCAGGAGGCCGGCAGGGTGGCGCAAGAGGGTGCACCCTCGGCCGCCGGACACATGGGGGAGCAAATCCCCATGGAGACTGGAGATGGGGGCCATATCCAATCCGGCCCCCAGCCTAACACAATTCTAGAGACCTATAAGGCTCCGGAATCCAGCAAGCAGCCTCCTTTGAAAGAAGGAGGTGCACCGATCCCACCGGTGACCTCTGTCCATCCAGAGGCACCGGATACTCTACTAGAAGCGCTACGAAGTGCTTCCATTGTTGTGGAACACCGTACCCTCATGGGTACAGTGGTTGAGAGGATTCAGTCCGCAAAGAGTGGACTGACCGAAGCCTGCACAAGCCTTTTAACAGGCTTTGAGGTATGAAAACGCAATTTATGCAAAAGGAATGTCATAGTATAGACAATAGCCCCTGAGACACTGTCCGGTGTTCGAAAAGAAAAACAGGAGAGAGGATCAACTTGATTTTCGCAGGAGACTAACCATATGTGTCTATGTGAATAAACAGGCGTCTTTGCTGGCTACGACCTCTCATGCTGCTGAGGTCTCCGGACTGAAGCAGAGTCTGGAGCGGACCGAGGAAGAGCTCAGCCGCGTGAAAAAACAGCTGGAAGACCATTAAGGTATGCAATGACCTTGTGTAGATTTAGAAAGGATGAATTATTTGTGTTGACCATAGTGCCATTATATTTTGTGGGAGACGCGACCGAGGTGGAGACCCTCAAGAAGGCGCTAGCCAAAGCCCAGGAGAGAGCGGCAAAAGAACAAGCCACTCGTGAAAAACACGAGGCCAGGGTTAGTGAGGTCCAGCAGGAGCTCCAAGACACCGTGAAGAAATGCGTGTCCTTGGAGTGCAATATTGTGGACTAGGAGTCCGAACTTGCCAAGGCCCGCCAAAGCGCACACGATGCCCAGGTTAAAGCCCAGGGTGCCCTCCAGGAAATCCAGGAGGCCAGAAAAATCACGACGGTAAGGCCATTATTATGCAGAGCAAGTATGTGAAGAAAAGGTTCCTCTTACTGACCCGGATTTGGAGTTCTCCAGGGGTGTTTGCAGATCTGCTACGCAGTGTTGCCAATGCCGCGGAATTCTTCCGAGCCAAAGAGGGGAGCTCAACGGAGAAGTTGTACCTTGCGCCAGAGCATCCGGTGCCCTTTAGCGATCAGTTGAAATAGCTGAACGAACTGCATAGGTGGCCGAACTGGCCATGAAGGATTTGATAATCTGTCTATGGCCTACCGACGCCATACCTAGCAGCTACTTCGGGCTCGTGAAGTGGCTGGTCAATGCCTACCCTCGGCTTGATGCCATCAAGCGGTCGGTCTGCATTGAAGGTGCGCGGATGGCCTTCACCCATGTCAAGGTGTAGTGGGCGAAGATGGACGTCATCAAGCTCGCCACCGAGGGGCCGCCCGCGGGCAAGGAGCACCGCATGCCCGAGCGGTATTTTGATGATGTCCTCAAGGGATCCCACATTGTAGAGGGCCAGTGTTCAAAAGACATTATCTTTGAATGAAGTCATTCATGTTATCCCTCCCTGTATTATGAAACAAAGCCGTTATGTACTATAATGTTTGTTGTTTGAAAAATTTTACCACCTGTGCGGCTGTTTTGTTAAAACAAAGAGATGGCCAGTCGTCGGCTTCAGCACCCACATAGGTAGTACGGGGGTGTTCGGGATGGAACCTAAACACTCTTGAGCCAAGAGTTTGGTCCTTGAAGGAGGTGTTTAGCACAACGAACCAGTTAATCAGACTATGTGGCTTTATCACTCTCACTTAGCCATAGGAGTTTGACAATAGAAATGTAGGTGCAACCCCTAGTTAGTATTTAATCCTGACTAGGGTGTTGTAGACACCCGATCGGGTAAAGGCCGATTCGTCGCATAATGCGGAAAAAAATCACAAAAGATTTGTAACCTCCGAATAGCTGACCAGCTCTCGCCGTATCATGACAGTCAGTTTTCGGCTTTCTCTACTGAGGTGTTTGCTCGGATAAACCAGAAACACAATCGCAGTAGTTCTCCCTTTACTACTCTAGCCGATAGGACGGAACGTATGGTAGCAAGCACAGGAGTCGAGCAACCCAACTATTGACCAAAGACATGATTCAGAGCTGATGCATATAATGCTAAAATTTGGGGTGCCGAACTTTACTATAAAAAGTGCTCGGACTTTGTTGTCATAGTATGGGGCACAATGGAGCCCCTGGCAAATCAAAGTGTACCAAAGTGTACGGGTGCAATCGATAAGAATAATAAAATGAAGTAGTAAGCTAGTGCCATGTAAGTTGGGCCGCAAACTGTGTCCATTATAATTTGATTGATACTTCAAAGCGTATTTGCACAAATAGTGCGATAAGCAACAGGGCTATTTAACATTGCAAGACCAAGGGGGAGCTGCATGCAGGTCCTAAAAATAGGTAGAATGATCGTCAAGAAGAACATCTAGAGATTCCCCCACACATCTGTACTACTTGCCGCCTTGGTATATCTATCCTTCGAAAGGACTGGTGATCAGCCATCGGGAGGGGCCTATGAAAGAAAAGACTAAAAATATTAAAAAGGAAGAGGAAAAGTATGTGTGGGAGCCGTATGATGGACCACAATCAAGTTACGCCTCCGTCTATGCCCATGGTATTTTGAGTGCGTAGTTATGTATGCGTGGTACGTACGCCGCCATTTGGTCGGGACTGAGACGGAGGCCGAATTGCTAGTTGAGATCCTGATGGGCTCGACTGTCCTGGTGCAGAGTAGTCCGGACTCGTTTGACAGTGTCCGGGAGCTTGGCCGCCGATTAAGGTTCTGCTGCTAGGGCCGTGGTGTGCTCCTCAGTATGGAGGGAGCGCTCCGTGTTTCCATTGACTGTTATGACACCGCGTGGTCCGGGCATCTTAAGTTTGAGATAAGCATAGTGTGGCACCACATTGAATCGAGCAAATACAGTTCGTCCAAGCAGTGTATGATAGCCACTAGAAAGGGGATGATGTCGAAGATCAATTCTTCACTTCAGAAGTTGTCCGGGGATCTGAAGACAACTTCCAATGTGAATGAACCCGTGCAGCGGGCCTCTACACCTGGTATTACTCCTTTAAAGGTAGTTTTTGTGGGCTTGATCCTTGATGGATCGATGCCCATTTTGCGGACTGTATACTGATAGAGCAGGTTGAGGCTACTGCTGCCATCCATGAGGACTCGCGTGAGGTGGAATCCATCAATAATTAGGTCAAGGACCAGCGCGGCTGAACCGCCGTGACGGATACTGGTCAGATGGTCCCGGCGATCGAAAGTGATCGGGCAGGACGACCATGGGTTGAATTTTGGGGCAACTGGCTCTATCGCATAGACGTCCCTGAGCGCACGTTTGCACTCCCTCTTGGGGATATGGGTAACGTATATCATGTTCACCGTTTTAACCTGGGGGGAACTTCTTCTGTCCCCCCGCGTTCGGCAGATGGGGCTCCTCATCATCATTCTCACTTTGTGACCCCTTCTCCTTATCTTTGGCATTTAATTTGCCGGCCTGTTTGAAGACCCAACAACTCCGGTGGGTATGATTGGCTGGTTTATCAGGGGTGCTGTGGATCTGACATGGACGATCGAGTATGCGGTCCAGGCTGGAAGAGCCTGAATTGTTCCTTTTATATGGCTTCTTCCACTGACTGGACTTGGAGCCACTGAATCTGGCGTTGACCGCCATGTCATCAGTATTGTCACCATTGTTTCGACGCTTATGCTTGTTGCGCCGGGGCTTGTTGTTGCTATTCTTAGCTTCGGAGGTGCCAAGTTCGCTTGCATTATGATTGCTACGGGCTAGCCAACTATCTTCGCCCGCACAAAAGCGGGTCATAAGTGCCGTGAGGGCCGCCATGGACTTTGGCTTTTCTTGGCCGAGGTGTCAGGCGAGCCATTTGTCGCGGATGCTATGCTTAAAGGCTGCTAGGGCTTCGGCATTCAGGCAGTCAATGATCTGGTTCTTTTTAGTTAAGAACCTTGTCTAGAATTTCCTGGCTGACTCTCCGGGCTGTTGAACTATGTGACTTAAGTCGTCGGCATCCGGGGGTCGGACGTATGTGCCTTGGAAGTTGTCGCGGAATGCATCTTCCAAGTCTCCCAGCTGCCAATGGAGTTTTCACGCAGGCTATTCAACCAGTGTCGAGCTGGTCCCTTGAGTTTTAGTGGGAGGTATTTGATGGCATGAAGATCATCACCGCGGGCCATATGAATATGGAGAAGAAAGTCCTCAATCCATACTACGGGATTTGTTGTTCCATCATATGATTCGATATTTACGGGTTTAAACCCTTCTGGGAATTCATGCTCCATTACTTCATCAGCGAAGCAGAGAGGGTGTGCGGCGCCTCTATATTGGGCCAGGTCGCGACGTAGTTCGGATGGGGTCCGTATGCGGCTTTCGGCCCAGGCGTGATTATGCTCGTCATGTTTGGCTTGATAGCCGTCGTCGCGCGTCGAGGCACGCCCCCGCGACCCGTAGATCGACCTGGTCGGACCTGCTCTTTTTTCAGGTCCTGCCGCAGGTCGTATGTGTATCCCCGAGACGTTGTGTCTCTACCTTTACGGCGAGATAGTATGGGCCGGTGCTCGGCTTGAGTTTCCGTTTTGTCCCGGCCACGTGGCGGTCGGTCTGCCGCATTATGTGTTGCTGGTACGGGCTCAAGTGCCTCGTCATCAAATTGAGGTAGCAGTTTATGCTTCGAGTAACTTTTGGTTGGGCGCACGAGGCAGTATTCCTCGGCTGCCAGGACATTAGTCCATCTGTCGTTGAGTAGATCTTCATTAGCTTGAAGTTGCTCTGGTTTCTTTTTCAGACTCCTTGCAGTGGCTATTAGCCGTTTCTTAAAGCGCTCCTGCTCGAGAGGTTCCTCAGGCACGATAAAGTCTTTGTCGCCAAGGCTCACCTCATCCTCGGAGAGTGGAAGGTAATTACTATCCTCCGAGTCTTCGTCTGCAGCCTGTTCATCAGGGCTAACTTGCCCATCCTCCTGATCATCTTGTTCAGAGTTTTGCTCGACGGGGTTTTCTTGGTCTTCGGCATCGTCCGGAGTATTGTTGTCTCCCGTGCCGGTATTGTTGTCTTTGCTGCGGCGTGATTTAGAGCGGCGCCGTTGGCATTTTGGTTGTACCTCGGGAGGTTTATCCTCAACTAGATTTTTCTCATTATCACTGCCACCCTCTTTGGGTGTATCCACCATGTACACGTCATATGAAGAGGTGGCCGTCCAGCATCCGGTAAACGGTGGGTTCGGGACCTGCTCTTCTCCGGCATCATCGTCCATACCGTCGATGTCTTCGGAGTCGTAATCGAGCATGTAAGTTAAGTCCTCGACGGTGGCGATGAAGTGGGCGGTGGGTGGGACGTAAAATTCCCTGTTCTCAGCCCCTAGTCCGAGCTGGGCGTAGTTTGGACGTTGATCCTTCATAATGGCGAGGGATCGCATCAAGTCCAGGGCCTCGCTTAAAGGCGAGGTTTGGCAAGGGAGAAGAGAATCCATGGATACGGCAGGAAGGGGATTTCCCGGCCGAGCTCACATGATGCGGACTCCGAGAGTTCGAAGCCAGTGTCCGGGGAAGAGTACGGCTTTGTGATGGTTGCCAGCGACACTACTTCCTCTGGTTCTCCCGTACTGGGCTTAGTGGCCACAGATAGTCCGGCGGGTTTAGAAATCCCGTCCTCGAACCTGGCGACGCGCTCCGGATCTAATACCAGAGCGGAGGTTGGGGTCGTGAATCCTTGGAAGATCAAGTCTCCTCGGATGTCAGCGACGTAATCCAAGTTTCCAAAACTAATCTGGTGACCTGGGGCGTAGCTGTCGATCTGCTCTAGATGGCCAAGCGAGTCGGCCCGTAGCACGAAGCCGCCAAACACAAAGATCTGACCGGGAAGGAAAACCTCCCCCAGGGCAGCATTGTTGTAGATGATTGATGGAGCCATCGAACCTTCTGGTGACGACGCAACGGAACTCCCAATGAAAGCACCAATGTCGGTGTCAAAATCGGCGGATCTCGGGTAGGGGGTCCCGAACTGTGCGTCTAGGGTCTATGGTAATAGGAGACAGGGGACACGACGTTTACCCAGGTTCGGGCCCTCTTTATGGAGGTAATACCCTACGTCCTGCTTGATTGATCTTGATGAGTATGAGGATTACAAGAGTTGATCTACCACGAGATCGTTGTGGCTAAACCCTAGAAGTCTAGCCTGTATGATTATGATTGCCTCTACGGACTAAACCCTCGGGTTTATATAGACATCGGAGGGGCCTAGGGTTGTACAGAGTCGGTTTACAAAGGAAGGAATCTACATGTCCGTACGCCAAGCTTGCCATCCACGCAAAGGAGAGTCCCATCCAGACACGGGAGGAAGTCTTCTATATTGTATCTTCATAGCCCATCAGTCTGGCCCATGTTACATAGCCCGGAGGCCCGAGGACCCCTTAATCCAGGACTCCCTCACCGGACGACCGGCTTTCGAGTGTCTGTAGGTTACCAGTCATCCGATGCCACTTCACAATACCAATATTAACGGAATTCCGTCCGCTCCGGACGACCATTCACCGGACGACCGACGTTTGTCGGACGTCCGCTTCCTGCGCTCCTTTTCTCACTGCTGCGTTAGACTACTGCACTTTCTGATGACCAGACAATCAACGCATGTCGGATGTCCGGTCCAACTTTTCTGTCCGAACATCCGGTACCTGCCGGACGACCGGCGTCTGCATAGCATAAGTGACCTCCAACGGCCACTTTTTCACTATGACTATATATATCCTTCTTCCACCTCGAGTGCGGGCTGTCCAACGTAGTAAAAAGATTCCAAGAACACCTTTCTTTCTCGACTCTCTCTTGCTTTCACCAAATCCTAGATCCCAAGAGCATTTGTGAGGATTCTTGAATGTTGTTCCAATCAAAAGATGATCGTCCCTCTCTCATTCTCTCAACCTGAGCATGTTTTCAGCAGTTCCCTTGATCTTGTTACTCTTGGAGTTTGGATACTCCTAGGTCGTAGGAGTCCTGCTGTGAGGAATCAAACGATTGTGATTACCCCTGGAAAGTTTGTGAGGGTTTGAAGAGCACCCCAAGGTCTACCACTAGTGGTTGAGAATCACCTTCGTGGTGATATCTCAAAGAGATAATAGGGTGAGCCTTCACGGCGTTGGTGTGCCTTCGTGGTAATATCCACCTCTCTAAACGGTGACGTAGCTTCCCTCCAAGGAAGTGAACATTGGCATACATCCTTGTCTCTCGGAGTTGCGGTTATTCCTAACCCTAGCTCCCTACTTGTGGTTACTTGTCTATTTATCTTTACTTGTTCCATATTGTGCTGGCCTAGTCATATTCTTGTATTACTTAGTCCCCTTGCTTAAGCTCATTGCATCATATTTGCAATTGTTAGGCTTACCTTCATATTCCGCATTATTGCCTAAAATTGCTAAGTAAGAATTAAAATTTGTAATTGTACCTATTCACCCCCCCTCTAGGTCCATCTCGATCCTTTCACCCCGCGCTTGGGAAACGCCTTGGGCGCCTCAGGGTCTGGGCGCCCGGGCCCAGAGACGGTGCCCACAAGGACTGCAGGCACCTCCTCCATGGCGGGTGTGGTGTGCTGGGAGTGAAGGAAATATGCCCTAGAGGCAATAAGAAAGTTGTTATTTTATATTTCCTTATATCATGATAAATGTTTATTATTTATGCTAGAATTGCATTAACCGGAAACTTAGTGCATGTGTGAATACATAGACAAAACAGAGTGTCCCTAGTATGCCTTGCTACCTCTTGAGCTTGTGTTGGTTTTCCCTTGAAGAGGAAAGGGTGATGCGGCACAGTAGCATAAGTATTTCCCTCAGTTTTGAGAACCAAGGTATCAATCCAGTAGGAGGTAACACACAAGTCCCCTAGTACCTGCACAAACAAACAAGAACCTCGCAACCAATGCAATAAAGAGGTAGTCAATCCCTTCACGGTCACTTATGAAAGTGAGATCTGATAGAGATAATAATATCAATATTTTTTGTATTTTTGTTGTATAGATTGGAAAATAAAGATTGCAAAATAGAAATAGCAAATTGATAGGAAAATAATATGATGAAAGATAGACCCGGGGCCATAGGATTCACTAGTGGCTTCACTCAAGACAACAAATTCTACGGTGGGTGAACAAATTACTGTCGAGCAATTGATAGAAAAGCGCATAGTTATGAGAATATCTAGGCATGATCATGTATATAGGCATCACGTCCGTGGCAAGTAGACCGAAATGATTCTGCATCTACTACTATTACTCCACACATCGACCGCTATCCAGCATGCATCTAGAGTATTAAGTCCATAAGAACAGAGTAATGCATTAGGCAAGATGACATGATGTAGAGGGATAAACTCAAGCAATATGACATAAACCCCATCTTTTTATCCTCGATGGCAACAATACAATGCGTGCCTTGCTGCCCCTGTTGTCACTGGAAAGGACACCGCAAGATTGAACCCAAAGCTAAGAACTTCTCCCATTGCAAGAAAGACCAATCTAGTAGGCCAAACCAAACTGATAATTCGAAGAGACTTGCAAAGATATTTAAATCATGCATAAGAGATTTCAGAGAAGAATCAAATATTGTACATAGATAATCTTGATCATAAACCCACAATTCATCGGATCTCGACAAACACACTGCAAAAAGAATTACATCGAATATATCTCCAAGAGAATCGAGGAGAACTTTGTATTGAGATCCAAAGAGAGGGAATAAGCCATCTAGCTAATAACTATGGACCCGAAGGTCTGCGGTAAACTACTCACACATCATCGGAGAGGCTATTGTGTTGATGTAGAAGCCCTCCGTGATTGATTCCCCCTCCAGTGGAGCACCCAAAAAGGCCCCAAGATGGGATCTCACGGGTACAGAAGGCTGCGACGGTTGAAATAGGGTTTCGTGGTGCTCCTGGATGTTTTCGGGGTATATGGGTATATATAGGAGGAAGAAGTACGTCAGTGGAGCTGCGAGGGGCCCACGAGGGTGGGGGCGTGCCTGCCCCCTTGGGCGCGCCCCCTGCCTCATGGCCTCCTCACTTCTTTCTTGATGGCCACTCCAAGTCTCCTGGGTTGCGTTTATTCCAAAAATAACTCTCCCGAAGGTTTCATTCCGTTTGGATTACGTTTGATATTCCTTTTCTGCGAAACACTGAAATAGGCAAAAAAAATAGCAATTTGCACTGGGCCTTTGGTTAACAGGTTAGTCCCAAAAATAATATAAAAAGGTATATTAAATCCCATTAAACATCCAAAACAAATAATATGATAGCATGGAACAATCAAAAACTATAGATACATTGGAGACGTATCAAGCATCCCCAAGCTTAATTCTTACTCGTCCTCGAGTAGGTAAATGATAAAAAAAGAATTTTTGATGTGGAATGCTACCTAGCATAATTCTCAATGTAATTTTCTTTATTGTGGCGTGAATGTTCAGATCCGAAAGATTCTAGACAAAAGTTTAATATTGACATAAAAATAATGATACTTCAAGCATACTAACAAAGCAATCATGTCTTCCCAAAATAACATGGCCAAAGAAAGGTATCCCTACAAAATCATATAGTCTCGCTATGCTCTATCTTCACCACACAAAATATTTATAACATGCACAACCCCGATGACAAGCCAAGCAATTGTTTCATACTTTTGATGTTCTCAAACTTTTTCAATCTCCACACAATACATGAGCGTGAGCCATGGATATAGCACTATAGGTGGAATAGAATGGTGGTTGTGCAGAAGACAAAAATGTTGGGGAACGTAGTAATTTCAAAAAAAATCCTACGCACATGCAAGATCATGGTGATGCATATCAATGAGAGGGGAGAATGTCGTCCACGTACCCGCGTAGACCGTTAAGCGGAAGCATTATTACAACGCGGTTGATGTAGTCGTACGTCTTCACGATCGACCGATCCTCAGTACCGAACGTACGGCACCTCCGCTTCAGCACACGTTCAGCTCGGTGACGTCCCGCGAACTCACGATACAGTAGAGCTCGGGGAAGAGTTTCGTCAGCACGATGGCATGGTGATAATGTTGATGAAGCTACCGTTGCAGGGCTTCGCCTAAGCACCACTACGATATAACCAAGGTGGATTATGGTGGAGGGGGGCACCGCACACGGCTAAGAGATCAACAGATCAATTGTGTGTCTATGGGGTACCCCCTGCCCCCGTATATAAAGGAGCTAGGGGGGAGGCGGCCGGCCAAGGAGGAGGGCGCGCCAAGGGGGGAGTCCTACTCCCACCGGGAGTAGGACTCCCTCTTTTCCTAGTTGGAGTAGGAGAGGAGAAGGAAGGGAGAGAAGAGAGAAGGAAAGGCCCCCCTCCTTGTCCAATTCGGACTAGAGGGGGAGGGGGGCGCGGCTGCCCTTGGCGGCCCCTCCCATTAAGGCCCATTAGGCCCAATATACTCCCCGGGGGGTTCCGGTAACCCCTCGGTACTCCGGTAAATGTCCGAAACCTCCCGAAATCTTTCCGGTATCCGAACATAGTCTTCCAATATATTGATCTTTACGTCTTGACCATTTCGAGACTCCTCGTCATGTATGTGATCATATCCGGGACTCCAAACTACCTTTGGTTCATCAAAACACAAAAACTCATAATACCAATCATCACAGAACTTTAAGCGTGCGGACCCTACGGGTTCGAGAACTATGTAGACATGACCGAGACACATCTGCGGTCAATAACCAACAGCGCAACCTAGATGCTCATATTGGTTCCTACATATTCTACGAAGATCTTTATCGGTCAAACCGCATAACAACATATGATGTTCCCTTTGTCATCGGTATGCTACTTGCCCGAGATTCGATCATCAGTATCTCAATACCTAGTTCAATCTCGTTATCGGCAAGTCTCTCTATTTGTTCAGTAATGCAACATCCCGCAACTAACTCATTAGCCACATTGCTTGCAAGGCTTATAGTGATGTGCATTACCGAGCAGGCCCAGAGATACCCCTCCGACAATCGGAGTGACAAATCCTATTCTTGATCTATGCCAACTCCATGAACACCATCGGAGACACCTACAGAGCACCTTTATAATCACCCAGTTACGTTGTGACGTTTGGTAGCACACAAAGTGTTCCTCCGGTATTCGGGAGTTGCATAATCTCATAGTCATAGGAACATGTATAAGTCATGAAGAAAGCAATAGAAGTAAACTTAAACGATGAAGTGCTAAGCTAACGAAATGGGTCACGTCAATCACATCATTCTCCTAATGATGTGATCCCATTGATCAAATAACAACTCATATCTATGGCTAAGAAACTTAACCATCTTTGATCAATGAGCTAGTCAAGTAGAGGCATACTAGTGACACTATGTTTGTCTATGTATTCACACATGTATTACGTTTCCGGTTAATACAATTAGAGCATGAATAATAAATATTTATCATGAAATAAGGAAATAAATAATAACTTTATTATTGTCTCTAGGGCATATTTCCTTCAGTCTCCCACTTGCACTAGAGTCAATAATCTAGATTACACAGTAATGATGCTAACACCCATGGAGTCTTGCTGATCATGTCTTGCTCGTAGAAGAGGCTTAGTTAGCGGGTCTGCAACATTCAGATCCGAATGTATCTTGCATATCTCTATGTCTCCCACCTGGACTTGATCCCAGATGGAATTGAAGCATCTCTTGATGTGCTTGGTTCTCTTGTGAAATCTGGATTCCTTTGCCAAGGCAATTGTACCAGTATTGTCACAAAAGATTTTCATTGAACCCGATGCACTAGGTATGACACCTAGACCAGATATGAACTCCTTCATCCAGACTCCTTCATTTGCTGCTTCAAAAGCAGCTATGTACTCCGCTTCACACGTAGATCCCGCCACGATGCCTTGTTTAGAACTGCTCCAACTGATAGCTCCACCATTCAATATAAACACATATCCAGTTTGCGATTTAGAATCGTCCGGATCGGTGTCAAAGCTTGCATCGACGTAACCATTTACGATGAGCTCTTTGTCACCTCCATAAATGAGAAACATATCCTTAGTCCTTTTTAGGTATTTCAGGATGTTCTTGACCATTGTCCAGTGATCCACTCTTGGATTACTTTGGTACCTCCCTGCTAAACTAATAGCAAGGCACACATCAGGTCTGGTACATAGCATTGCATACATGATAGAGCCTATGGATGAAGCATAGGGAACACTTTTCATTTTCTCTCTATCTTCTGCAGTGGTCGAGCATTGAGTCTTACTCAATTTCACACCTTGTAACACAGGCAAGAACCCTTTCTTAGCTTGATCCATTTTGAACTTCTTCAAAACTTTATCGAGGTATGTTCTTTGTGAAAGTCCAATTAAGCGTCTTGATCTATCTCTATAGATCTTGATGCCCAATATATAAGCAGCTTCACCGAGGTCTTCCATTGAAAAACTCTTATTCAAGTATCCTTTTATGCTATCCAGAAATTCTATATCATTTCCAATCAATAATATGTCATCCACATATAATATTAGAAATGCTACAGAGCTCCCACTCACTTTCTTGTAAATATAGGCTTCTCCAAATGTCTATATAAAACTATATGCTTTGATCACACTATCAAAACGTTTATTCAAACTCTGAGAGGCTTGCAACAGTCCATAAATGGATCGCTGGAGCTTTCACACTTTGTTAGTACCCTCTGGATCGATAAAACCTCCAGGTTGCATCATATACAACTCTTCTTCCAGAAAACCATTCAGGAATGCAGTCTTTACATCCATTTGCCAAATTTCATAATCATAAAATGCGGCAATTGCTAACATGATTCGGACGGACTTAAGCATTGCTACGGGTGAGAAGGTCTCATCGTAGTCAACTCCTTGAACTTGTCAAAAAACTTTTGCAACCAGTTGAGCTTCGTAGACAGTAACGTTACCGTCAGCGTCAGTCTTCTTCTTGAAGATCCATTTATTCTCGATGGCTTGCGGATCATCGGGCAAGTCAACCAAAGTCCACACTTTGTTCTCATACATGGATTCCATCTCAGATTTCATGGCCTCAAGCCATTTTGCGGAATCTGGGCTCATCATCGCTTCCTCATAGTTCGTAGGTTCGTCATGGTCAAGCAACATGACCTCCAGAACAGGATTACCGTACCACTCTGGTGCGGATCTTGCTCTGGTTGACCTACGAGGTTCGGTAGTAACTTGATCTGAAGTTTCATGATCATCATCATTAGCTTCCTCACTAATTGGTGTAGGTGTCACAGGAACCGGTTTTTGTGATGAACTACTTTCCAATAAGGGAGTAGGTACAGTTACTTCATCGAGTTCTACTTTCCTCCCACTCACTTCTTTCGAGAGAAACTCCTTCTCTAGAAAGGATCCATTCTTAGCAACAAATGTCTTGCCTTGGTATTTGTGATAGAAGGTGTACCCAACAGTTTCCTTTGGGTATCCTATGAAGACACATTTCTCCGATTTGGGTTCGAGCTTATCAGGTTGAAGTTTTTCACATAAGCATCGCAGCCCCAAACTTTAAGAAATGCCAACTTTGGTTTCTTGCCAAACCACAGTTCATAAGGCGTCGTCTCAACAGATTTCGATGGTGCCCTATTTAATGTGAATGAAGTTGTCTCTAAAGCATAACACCAAAATGATAGCGGTAAATCAGTAAGAGACATCATAGATGGCACCATATCTAGTAAAGTACGATTACGACGTTCGGACACACCATTACGCTGTGGTGTTCCGGGTGGCGTGAGTTGTGAAACTATTCCACATTGTTTCAAATGTAGACCAAACTTGTAACTCAAATATTCTCCTCCACGATCAGATCGTAGAAACTGTATTTTCTTGTTACGATGATTTTCCACTTCACTCTAAAATTCTTTGAAATTTTCAAATGTTTGAGACTTATGTTTCATTAAGTAGATATACCCATATATGCTCAAATCATCTGTGAAGGTGAGAAAATAATGATACCCGCCGCGAGCCTCAACATTCATCGGACCACATACATCAGTATGTATGATTTCCAACAAATCTGTTGCTCGCTCCATTGTTCCAGATAACGGCGTTTTAGTCATCTTGCCCATGAGGAATGGTCGAAAGTACCAAGTGATTCATAATCAAGTGATTCCAGAAGTCCATCAGTATGGAGTTTCTTCATGCGCTTTACACCAATATGACCCAAACGACAGTGCCACAAATAAGTTGCACTATCATTATCAACTCTACATCTTTTGGCTTCAACATTATGAATATGTGTATCACTACTATCGAGATTCAACACAAATAGACCACTCTTCAAGGGTGCATGACCATAAAAGATATTACTCATATAAATAGAACAACCATTCTTCTTAGATTTAAATGAATAATTGTCTCGCATCAAACAAGATCCAGATATAATGTTCATGCTTAACGCTGGGACCAAATAACAATTATTCAGGTCTAAAACTAATCCCGAAGGTAGATGTAGAGGTAGCGTGCCGACGGTGATCACATCGACTTTGGAACCATTTCCCACGCGCATCGTCACCTCGTCCTTAGCCAGTCTTCGCTTAATCTGTAGTCCCTGTTTTGAGTTACAAATATTAGCAACAGAACCAGTATCAAATACCCAGGTGCTACTGCGAGCTCTAGTAAGGTACTCCCTCCGGTCCTTTTTACTCTGCATATTAGGTTTGTCCGAAGTCAATCTCATTCAACTTTGACCAAGTTTATATAAAAAATTATAAACATTCACATAACAACACCAATATCTTTAGATTCATCTTGGAATATATTTTCATATTATATTTATTAGATATTGTAGGTGTTAATAATTTTTAATATAAATTTTGTCAAACTTAGCAAAGTTTGACTTTCGGTAAAACCAATGTGCAGAGTAAAAAGGACTGGAGGGAGTACACATCAATAACATGTATATCGCATATCCCTTTGTTCACCTTGCCATCCTTCTTATCCGCCAAATACTTGGGGCAGTTCCGCTTCCAGTGACCAGTCCCTTTGCAGTAGAAGCACTCAGTCTCAGGCTTAGGTCCAGACTTGGGTTTCTTCACTTGAGCAGCAACTTGTTTGCCGTTCTTCTTGAAGTTCCCTTTCTTCTTCCCTTTACCCTTTTTCTTGAAACTGGTGGTCTTGTTGACCATCAACACTTGATGCTCCTTCTTGATTTCTACCTCCGCAGCCTTTAGCATTACGAAGAGCTCGGGAATCGGCTTATCCATCCCTTGAATATTATAGTTCATCACGAAGCTCTTGTAGCTTGGTGGCAGTGATTGAAGAACTCTGTCAATGACACTATAAACCGGAAGATTAACTCCCAGCTAAGTCAAGTGATTATGGTACCCAGAAATTATGAGTATATGTTCACTGACAGAACTATTATCCTCAATCTTGCAGCTATAGAACTTATTGGAGGCTTCATATCTCTCAATCCGGGCATTTTCTTGAAATATTAACTTCAACTCCTGGAACATCTCATATGCTCCATGACGTTCAAAACGATGTTGAAGTCCCGGTTCTAAGCCGTAAAGCATGGCACACTGAACTATTGAGTAGTCATCAGCTTTGCTCTGCCAGACGTTCATAACATCTGGCGTTGCTCCTGCAGCGGGTTTGGCACCCAGCGGTGCTTCCAGGACATAATTCTTCTATGCAGCAACGAGGATAATCCTCAAGTTGCGTACCCAGTCCGTGTAATTGCTACCATCATCTTTCAACTTTGCTTTCTCAAGGAACGCATTAAAATTCAACGGAACAACAGCACGGGCCATCTATCTACAATAACATAGACAATCAAAATACTATCAGGTACTAAGTTCATGATAAATTTAAGTTAAATTAATCATATTACTTAAGAACTCCCACTTAGATAGACATCCCTCTAATCATCTAAGTGATCACGTGATCCATATCAACTAAACCATAACCGATCATCACGTGAAATGGAGTAGTTTTCAATGGTGAACATCACTATGTTGATCGTATCTACTATATGATTCATGCTCAACCTTTCGGTCTCAGTGTTCCGAGGCCATATCTGCATATGCTAGGATCGTCAAGTTTAACCCGAGTATTCTGTGTGTGTAAAACTATCTTACACCCGTTGTAGATGAACATTGAGCTTATCACACCCGATCATCATGTGGTGTCTCGGCACGACGAACTTTGGCAATGGTGCATACTCAGGGAGAACACTTTTACCTTGAAAGTTAGTGAGAGATCATCTTATAACGATACCGTCAAACAAAACAGAATAAGATGCATAAAGGATAAACATCACATGCAAGCAATATAAGTGATATGATATGGCCATCATCATCTTGTGCCTTTGATCTCCATCTCCAAAGCACCGTCAGGATCACCATCCTCAATGGCGCGACACCTTGATCTCCATCGTAGCATCATTGTCGTCTCGCCAACTATTGCTTCTACGACTATTGCTACTGCTTAGTGATAAAGTAAAGCAATTACAGGGCGATTGCATTGCATACAATAAAGCGACAACCATATCAACTTTGTTACAAAACATGATCATCTCATAAAATAAATATAGTATCATGTCTTGACCATATCACATCACAACATGCCCTGCAAAAACAAGTTAGACGTCCTCTACTTTGTTGTTGCAAGTTTTACGTGGCTGCTATGGGCTGAGCAAGAACCGTTCTTACCTACGCATCAAAACCACAACGATAGTTTGTAAAGTTAGTGTTGTTTTAACCTTCTCAAGGACCGGGCGTAGCCACACTTGGTTCAACTAAAGTTGGAGAAACTGACACCCGCCAGTCACCGGTGTGTAAAGCACGTCGGTAGAACCAGTCTCGCGTAAGCGTACGCGTAATGTCGGTCCGGGCCACTTCATCCAATAATACCGCCGAACCAAAGTATGACATGCTGGTAAGCAGTATGACTTGTATCGCCCACAACTCACTCTACTCGTGCATATAACATCTACGCAATAACCTAGCTCGGATGCCACTGTTGGGGAACGTAGTAATTTCAAAAAAAATTCCTACGCACACGCAAGATCATGGTGATGCATAACAACGAGAGGGGGGAGTGTCGTCCACGTACCCTCATAGACCGTTAAGCGGAAGCATTATGACAATGCGGTTGATGCAGTCGTACGTCTTCATGATCGATCGATCCTCACTACCGAACGTATGGCACCTCCGCGTTCAGCACACGTTCAGCTCGGTGACGTCCCACAAACTCACGATCTAGTAGATCTCGGGGAAGAGTTTCGTCAGCACAACAGCGTGGTGACAATGTTGATGAAGCTACCATCGCACGGCTTCGCCTAAGCACCTCTACGATATAACCGAGGTGGATTTTGGTGGAGGGGGGCACCTCACACGGCTAAGAGATCAATAGATCAATTGTGTGTCTATGGGGTGCCCACCTGCCCCCGTATATAAAGGAGCTAGGGGGAGGCGGGCGGCCAAGGAGGAGGGCGCACCAAGGGGGGAGTCCTACTCCCACCGAGAGTAGGACTCCCTCTTTTCCTAGTTCGAGTAGGAGATGAGAAGGAATGGAGAGAAGAGAGAAGGAAAGGGGGCGCCCCCCTCCTTGTCCAATTCGTACTAGAGGGGGAGGGGTGCGCGGCTGCCCTTGGCCGCCCCTCCTCTTCTCCCACAAAGGCCCATTAGGCCCAATATACTCCCAGGGGGGTTCCGGTAACCCCCCGGTACTCTGGTAAATGTTCGAAACCTTCCGAAACCTTTCCGGTATCCGAACATAGTCATCCAATATATCGATCTTTACGTATCAACCATTTCGAGACTCCTCGTCGTGTCCGTGATCATATCCCGGACTTCGAACTACCTTTGGTACATCAAAACACAAAAACTCATAATACCGATCATCACAGAACTTTAAGCGTGCGGACCCTACGGGTTCGAGAACTATGTAGACATGACCGAGACACGTCTCCGGTCAATAACCAATAGCGGAACCTGGATGCTCATATTGATTCCTACATATTCTACGAAGATCTTTATCGGTCAAACCGCATAACAACATACATTGTTCCCTTTGTCATCGGTATGTTACTTGCCCGAGATTCGATCGTCGGTATCTCAATACCTAGTTCAATCTCGTTACCGGCAAGTCTCTTTATTCATTCTGTAATGCAACATCCCGCAACTAACTCATTAGCCACATTGCTTGCAAGGATTATAGTGATGTCAATTACCGAGAGGGCCCAGAGATACCTCTCCGACAATCGGAGTGACGAATCCTATTCTTGATCTATGGCAACTCCACGAACACCCTCGGAGACACCTGTAGAGCACCTTTATAATCACCCAATTACGTTGTGACTATTGGTAGCACACAAAGTGTTCCTCCCGTATTCGGGAGTTGCATAATCTCATAGTCATAGGAACATGTATAAGTCACGAAGAAAGCAATAACAGTAAACTTAAACGATCAAGTGCTAAGCTAACGAAATGGGTCAAGTCAATCACATCATTCTCCTAATGATTTGATCCCGTTGATCAAATAACAACTCATGTCTATGGCTAGGAAACTTAACCATCTTTGATCAATGAGCTAGTCAAGTAGAGGCATAGTAGTGACACTATGTTTGTCTATGTATTCACACATGTATTATGTTTCCGGTTAATACAATTCTAGCATGAATAATAAACATTTATCATGAAGTAAGGAAATAAATAATAACTTTATTATTGCCTCTAGGGCATATTTCCCTCAAAAAAGGGAAAAGATAGTCTCACATCAACTAGGCGTATCAACGGGCTATGGAGATGCCCATCAATAGATATCAATGTGAGTGAGTAGGGATTGCCATGCAACGGATACACTAGAGCTATAAGTGTATGAAAGCTCAACAAAAGAACTAAATAGGTGTGCATCCAACTCGCTTGCTCATGAAGACCTAGGGCATTTTGAGGAAGCCCATCATTGGTATATACAAGCCAAGTTCTATAATGTAAAATTCCCACTAGTATATGAAAGTGACAACATAGGAGACTCTCTATCATGAAGATCATGGTGCTACTTTGAAGCACAAGGGTGGTAAAAGGATAGTAACATTGTCCCTTCTCTCTTTTTCTCTTGTTTTTTTATTTGGGCCTTTTTTTTCCTTTTTTATGGCCTCCTTTTTTTCTTTTTTTGTCCGGAGTCTCATCCCGACTTGTGGGGGAATCATAGTCTCCATCATCCTTTCCTCACATGGGACAATGCTCTAATAATGATGGTCATCACACTTTTATTTACTTACAACTCAAGAATTAAAAATCTGTACTTAGAACAAAATATGACTCCATGTGAATGCCTCCGGCGGTGTACCGGGATGTGCAATGACTCAAGAGTTACATGTATGAAAGAATTGTGAACGGTGGCTTTGCCACGAATACGATGTCAACTACATGGTCATGCAAAGCAATATGACAATGATGAAGCGTGCCATAACAAACGGAACGGTGGTAAGTTGCATGGCAATATATCTCGAAATGGCTATGGAAATGCCATGATAGGTAGGCATGGTGGTGTTTTGAGGAAGGTATATGGTGGGTTTATGATACCGGTGAAAGTTGCGGGGTACTAGAGAGGCTAGCAATGGTGGAAGGGTGAGAGTGTGTATAATCCATGGACTCAACATTAGTCATAAAGAACTCACATACTTATTGCAAAAATCTATTAGTTACCGAAACAAAGTACTACACGCATGCTCCTAGGGGGATAGATTGGTAGGAAGAGACCATCGCTCGTCCCCGACCGCCACTCATAAGGAAGACATTCAATAAATAAATCATGCTCCGACTTCATCACATAACGGTTCACCATACGTGCATGCTACGGGAATCACAAACTTTAACACAAGTATCTCTCAAATTCACAACTACTCTACTAGCATGACTCTAATATCACCATCTTCATATCTCAAAACAATCATCAAGTATCAAACTTCTCATAGTATTCAATGCACTTTTATGATAGTTTTTATTATACCCATCTTGGATGCCTATCATATTAGGACTAATTTTATAGCCAAAGCAAATTACCATGATATTATAAAAGACTCTTAAAATGATATAATTGAAGCATGAGACATCAACAATTTCTATAAAATAAAACCACCACCGTGCTCTTAAAGATATAAGTGAAGCACTAGAGCAAAATTATCTAGCTCAAAAGATATAAGTGAAGCACATAGAGTATTCTAATAAATTACGATTCATGTGTGTCTTTCCAAAATGTGTGTACATCAAGGATGATTGTGGTAAAACAAAAATCAAAGACTCAAATCATACAAGATGCTCCAAGCAAAACACATATCATGTGGTGAATAAAAATATAGACTCAAGTAAAGTTACCGATGGACGAAGACGAAAGAGGGGATGCCTTCTGGGGCATCCCCAAGCTTAGGATTTTGGTTGTCCTTGAATTTTACCTTGGTATGCCTTTTGCATCCCCAAGCTTAGGCTTTGCCACTCCTTATTCCAAAATCCATCAAATCTTTACCCAAAACTTGAAAACTTCACAACACAAAACTCAGCAGAAAATCTCATGAGCTCCGTTAGCATAAGAAAACAAACCACCACTTCAAGGTACTGTAATGAACTCATTATTTATTTATATTGGTGTTAAACCTGCTGTATTCCAACTTATCTATGGTTCATACCCCCGATACTAGCCATAGATTCATCAAAATAAGCAAACAACACACGAAAAACAGAATCTGTCAAAAACAGAACAGTCTGTAGTAATCTATAGGTTTTGAATACTTCTGTAACCCCAAAAATTCTGAAATAAATTGGTGGACGTGAGGAATTTGTCTATTAATCATCTTCAAAAATAATCAACCTAATATCACTCTCCAGTAAAAAAACGGCAGCAAATCTCGTGAGCGCTAAAGTTTCTGTTTTTTACAGCAAGATCGCAAAGACTTCCCCCAAGTCTTCCCAAACGTTCTACTTGGCACAAACACTAATTAAAAACATAAAACCACATTTAAACAGAAGCTAGATGGATTATTTATTACTAAACAGGAACAAAAAACAAAAAACAAAAATAAAAATAAAATTGGGTTGCCTCCCAACAAGCGTTATCGTTTAACGCCCCTAGCTATGCATAAAAACAAGAATAAATCTAGGTATTGCCATGATAATGATAAGGCAAATCGTGAAAACTCATCTCATACTCCCTACGTTCATAGGCAAGGTTTCTTTGTGGCAAGAAAAAGTAATCCAAAGGGCTAAATTTAATGGGACAAAAGTCCCCGAGATCAAGCTCGGGAGGTATTGATTCCTCCTTTGGCCCCTCATATTGCACAACCAATTCATCATTATAAGAGTTATTCTGGGAAAAAGTCATGAGCTTTTGTTCAAGAGAAAAACCTAATCCATTGTTCTGGGTAGCAAAATTGTTGTTAAATTCAGAAATCATGTCAACTAGAACGTCGGTAGGAACCTTTTTTCTAAGGCAACATGGTCTAAGGATCGTAAGCGCATTATGTCTTCTTGATAAAAAAGGATTGCTTCTATGGGAGGACGGCCGGCATCTACCGTATAATGCGCAAAATTTTCATCGGCTTCTTTTATTATAGATCTGAACTCAATAGCTAAAAAGATGGTAGCTGCTCGCTTAACAAAAGAATGCTCAATATTAGAAAATTCTAGAAAAATCCTTTGGATGCAAGGGTGCATATGAATAAATTGTCTTTCAAGTTCAACTATGAGCAAAGATATAGTATCCGCAAAGCTACTAGTTCTATGAAGAATAGACCCTCCCATAGTGGGTAAAGCATCGAGACAAGTAAAGAAATCTTGAATAACTCATTTTCCAATAATATTACCACTACCGATCCGAAACTTTTTAGTTTGCAAAATAGTAGGTTCTTCACGAGGATAATCAAATGCATCAACGTTTTCCATGTTATTACCACTATCCTTACCAATGATAACCTCCCAAATTTCAGACATGATAGCAGCAAATTGCACAAAGAACGGGCACACAAAAAGCAAGAAGAAGAGCGAACGAAAAAGAGGGCGAATAAAACTGCAAGGGTGAAGTGGGGGGAGAGGAAAATGAGAGGCAAATGACAAATAATGTAATGCGAGGGATAAGAGTTTGTGATGGGTACTTGGTATCGGTGCCAGAAATCCGCACGTTGGTGGGAGATCAAAGCTTGACTTGACTTTGTGTAAAACTCCCCAGCAACGGCGCCAGAAATCCTTCTTGCTGCCTCTTGAGCTTGCGTTGGTTTTCCCTTGAAGAGGAAAGGGTGATGCAGCACAATAGTGTAAGTATTTCCCTCAGTTTTGAGAACCAAGGTATCAATCCAGTAGGAGGTAACACACAAGTCCCCTAGTACCTACACAAACAAACAAGAACCTTGCAACCAACGCGATGAAGGGGTTGTCAATCCCTTCACAGTCACTTATGAAAGTGAGATCTGATAGAGATAATAAGATAAATATCTTTGGTATTTTTGTTGTATAGATTGGAAAATAAAGATTGCAAAATAGAAATAGCAAATTGATAGGAAAATAATATGATGAAAGATAGACCCGAGGCCATAGGTTTCACTAGTGGCTTCTCTCAAGATAGCAAATTCTACGGTGGGTGAACAAATTACTGTCGAGCAATTGATAGAATCAAATATTTTTCATAGATAATCTTGATCATAAACCCACAATTCATCGGATCTCAACAAACACACGGAAAAAAGAATTACATCGAATAGATCTCCAAGAGAATTGAGGAGAACTTTCTATTGAGATCCAAAGAGAGAGAAGAAGCCATCTAGCTAATAACTATGGACCCGAAGGTCTGCGGTAAACTACTCACACATCTTCGGAGAGGCTATGGTGTTGATGTAGAAGCCCTCTGTGATTGATTCCCCCTCTGGCGGAGCACCGGAAAAGGCCCCAAGATGGGATCTCACGGGTACAGAAGGTTGCGGCGGTGGAAATAGGGTTTCGTGGTGCTCCTGGATGTTTTCGGGGTATATGGGCATATATAGGAGGAAGAAGTATGTCGGTGGAGCTGCGAGGGGCCCACGAGAGTGGGGGCGCACCTGCCCCCTGGGCGTGCCCCCCTGCCTCGTGGCCTCCTCGCTTCTTTCTTGACGGCCACTCCAAGTCTCCTGGGTCGCGTTTGTTCCAAAAATAACTCTCCCAAAGGTTTCATTCCATTTGATATTCCTTTTCTGCGAAACACTGAAATAGGCAAAAAAAATAGCAATTTGCACTGGGCCTTTAGTTAATAGGTTAGTCCCAACAATAATATAAAAAGGTATATTAAAGCCCATTAAACGTCCAAAACAGATAATATAATCGCATGGAACAATCAAAAATTATAGATACGTTGGAGACATATCATGCCTCTACTTGACTAGCTCGTTAATCAAAGATGGTTAAGTTTCCTGACCACAAACATGCGTTGTCATTTGATGAATGGGATCACATCATTAGAGAATGATGTGATGGACAAGACCCATCTGTTAGCTTAGAAAGTTAGCATAATTATCGTTTAGCTTTATTGTTATTGCTTTCTTCATGACTTATACATATTCCTCTGACTATAAGATTATGCAACTCCCGAATATTGGAGGAACACCTTGTGTGCTATCAAACCTCACAACGTAACTGGGTGATTATAAAGATGCTCTGCAGGTGTCTCCGCAGGTGTTTGTTGGGTTGGCATAGATCAAGATTAGGATCTGTCACTCCGAGTATCGGAGGGGTATCTCTTGGCCCTCTCAGTAATGCACATCACTATGAGCCTTGCAAGCAATGGGACTAATGAGTTAATTGTGGGATGATGTATTATGGAATGAGTAAAGAGACTTGTCGGTAATGAGATTGAACTAGGTATGATGATACCGACGATCGAATCTTGGGCAAGTAACATACCGATGACAAAGGGAATGACGTATGTTGTTATGCGGTTTGACCGATAAAGATCTTCATAGAATATGTAGGAACCAATATGAGCATCTAGGTTCTACTATTGGTTATTGACCGGAGATGTATCTCGGTCATGTCTACATAGTTCTCGAACCCATAGGGTCCGCACGCTTAACGTTCGATGACGATTTGTATTATGAGTTGTGTGTTTTGGTGACCAAAGTTTGTTCGGAGTCCCGGATGAGATCACGGACATGACGAGGAGTCTCGAAATGGTTGAGAGGTAAATATTGGTATATTGTAAGGTTATATACGGACACCGGAATGGTTCTAAAGAGGTTCAGGGATTTTTCAGAGTACCGGGAGGTTACCGGAACCCCCCGGGAAACTTAATGGGCCTCATGGGCCATAGTGGAGAGAGGGAGGCAAGACACAAGAGGTGGCGCGCACCTCCCCCTGCCCAATCCTAACTGGACAATGGGTGGGGTGATGTCTACTACACAACCTTCTTCTTGTAGACGTTGTTGGGCCTCCAAGTGCAGAGGTTTGTAGGACAGTAGCAAATTTCCCTCAAGTGGATGACCTATGGTTTATCAATCCGTGGGAGGCGTAGGATGAAGATGGTATCTCTCAAACAACCCTGCAACCAAATAACAAAGAGTCTCTTGTGTCCCCAACACACCCAATACAATGGTAAATTGTATAGGTGCACTAGTTCGGCGAAGAGATGGTGATACAAGTGCAATATGGATGGTAGATATAGGTTTTTGTAATCCGAAAATATAAAAACAGAAAGGTAACAAATGATAAAAGTGAGCGAAAACGGTATTGCAATGTGTTGAAACAAGGCCTAGGGTTCATACTTTCACTAGTGCAAGTTCTCTCAACAATAATAACATAATTGGATCATATAACTATCCCTCAAAATGCAACAAAAGAGTCACTCCAAAGTCAAAAATAGTGGAGAACAAACGAAGAGATTATGTTAGGGTACGAAACCACCTCAAAGTTATTCTTTCTGATCGATCTATTCAAGAGTTCGTACTAGAATAACACCTTAAGACACAAATCAACCAAAACCCTAATGTCACCTAGATACTCCAATGTCACCTCAAGTACCCATGGGTATGATTATACGATATGCATCACACAATCTTAGATTCATCTATTCAACCAACACGAAGAACTTCAAAGAGTGCCCCAAAGTTTCTACCGGAGAGTCAAGACGAAAATGTGTGCCAACCCCTATGCATAAGTTCATGAGGTCACGGAACTCGCAAGTTGATCAGCAAAACATACATCAAGTAGATCACATGATATCCCATTGTCACCATAGATAAGAACATGCAAGACATACATCAAGTGTTCTCAAATCCTTAAAGACTCAATCCGATAAGATAACTTCAAAGGGAAAACTCAATTCATCACAAGAGAGTAGAGGGGGAGAAACATCATAAGATCCAACTATAATAGCAAAGCTCACGATACATCAAGTTCGTGCCGAATCAAGAACACGAGAGAGAGAGAGAGAGAGAGAGAGAGAGAGAGAGAGAGAGAGATCAAACACATAGCTACAGGTACATACCCTCAGCCCCGAGGGTGAACTACTCCCTCCTCGTCATGGAGAGTGCTGGGATGATGAAGATGGCCACCGGAGAGGAATTCCCCCCGCCGGCAGGGTGCAGGAACAGGTCTATATTGGTTTTCTGTGGCTACAGAGGCTTGCGGCGGCGGAACTCCCGATCTAGGTTTCTTTCCGAAAGTTTGGGGTTATATAAGAGGTGTTGGAGTCGGGAACAAGTCAGGGGGTCCCCGAGGCGGCCACGAGGTAGGGGGCGTGCCCAGGGGGTAGGGCGCGCCCCCACCCTAGTGGTGGCCTCGGGACTCTTCTGGCCCATCTCTGGTACTCTGTGGGCTTCTTCTGGTCCAAAAATGATCTTCGTGAAATTTCAGGTCAATTGGACTCCGTTTGGTTTTCCTTTTCTGTGATACTCAAAAACAAGGAAAAAACAGAAACTGACACTGGGCTCTAGGTTAATAGGTTAGTCCCAAAAATCATATAAAATAGCATATAAATGCATATAAAACATCCAAGGTTGATAATATAATAGCATGGTGCAATCAAAAATTATAGATATGTTGGAGACATACTAAGCATCCCCATGCTTAATTCGTGCTCGTCCTCGAGTAGGTAAATGATAAAAACAGAATTTTTGATGTGTAATGCTACCTAACATATTTTTCAATGTAATTCTCTTTATTGGGGCATGAATATTCAGATCCATAAGATTCAAGACAAAAGTTTAATATTGACATAAAAATAGTAATACTTCAAGCATACTAACAAAGTAATCATGTCTTCTCAAAATAACATGGCCAAAGAAAGCTATCCCTACAAAATCATATGTAGTCTGGCTATGCTCTATCTTCATCACAAAAAATATTTAAATCATGCACAATCCCGATGACAAGCCAAGCAATTGTTTCATACTTTTGATGTTCTCAAACTTTTTCAATCTTCACGCAATACATGAGCGTGAGCCATGGACATGGCACTATGGGTGGAATAGAATATGATGATGGAGGTTGTGTGGAGAAGATAAAAAAGGAGAAAGTCTCACATTGGCGCGGCTAATCAACGGGCTATGGAGATGCCCATCAATTGATGTCAATGCGAGGAGTAGGGATTGCCAAGCAACGGATGCACTAGAGCTGTAAATGTATGAAAGCTCAACAAAAGAAACTAAGTGGGTGTGCATCCAACTTGCTTGCTCACGGAGACCTAGGGCATTTGAGGAAGCCCATTGTTGGAATATACAAGCCAAGTTCTGTAATGAAAATTCCCACTAGTATATGAAAGTGACGGAATAAGAGGCTCTATATCATGAAAACCATGGTGCTACTTTGAAGCAAAAGTGTGGTAAAAGGATAGTAGCATTGCCCCTTCTCTCTTTTTCTCTCTTTTTTTGTTTTTTTGTTTTTTTGGGCCTTCTCTTTTTTTGGCCTTTCTCTTTTTTCTTCTTTTTCTCTTTTTTTTCCTCACACGGGATAATGCTCTAATAATGATGATCATCACACGTTTATTTACTTACAACTCAAGAATTACTTAGAACAAAATATGACTCTATATGAATGCCTCCGGCGGTGTGCCGGGACGTGCAATGATTCAAGAGTGACATGTATAAAAATTATGAGCGGTGGCTTTGCCACAAAGACGATGTCAACTACATGATCATGCAAGGCAATATGACAATGATGGAGCGTGTCATAATAAACAGAACGGTGGAAAGTTGCATGGCAATATATCTCGGAATAGCTATGGAAATTCCATAATAGGTAGGTACGGTGGCTGTTGTGAGGAAGATATAAGGAGGCTTATGTGTGATAGAGCGTACCATATCACGGGGTTTGAATGCACCGGCGAAGTTTGCACCGACTCTCAAGGTGAGAAAGGGCAATGCACGGTACCGAAGAGGCCAGCAATGATGGAAGGGTGAGAGTGCGTATAATCCATGGACTCAACATTATTCATAAAGAACTCACATACTTATTGCAAAAATCTATAAGTCATCAAAAACCAAGCATTACGCACATGCTCCTAGGGGGATAGATTGGTAGGAAAAGACCATCGCTCGTCCCCGACCGCCACTCATAAGGAAGGCAATCAAAGAACACCTCATGCTTCAAATTTGTCACACAACAATTACCATACGTGCATGCTACGGGACTTGCAAACCTCAACACAAGTATTTCTCAAATTCACAATTACTCAACTAGCACGACTCTAATATTACCATCTTCATATCTCAAAACAATTTTCAAGTATCAAACTTCTCATAGTATTCAATGCACTTATATGAAAGTTTTTATTATACCCATCTTGGATGCCTATCATATTAGGACTAATTTTATAACCCAAACAAATTACCATGCTGTTCTAAAGACTCTAAAAATAATATAAGTGAAGCACGAGAGTTCATCTATTTCTCCAAAATAAAACCACCGCCATGCTCTAAAAAGATATAAGTGAAGCACTAGAGCAAATGACAAACTACTCCGAAAGATATAAGTGAAGATCAATGAGTAGTCGAATAATTATGCAACTATGTGAAGACTCTCTAACATTTAAGAATTTCAGATCTTGGTATTTTGTTCAAACAGCAAGCAAAATAAAATAAAATAAAATGAAGTTCCAAGAAAAACACACATCATGTGGTGACTAAAAATATAGCTCCAAGTAAAGTTACCGATGAATGAAGACGAAAGAGGGGATGCCTTCCGGGGCATCCCCAAGCTTAGGACTTTGTTTGTCCTTGAATTTTACCTTGGGGTTCCATGGTAATCCCCAAGCTTAGGCTCTTGCCACTCCTTATTCCAAAATCTATCAAATCTTTACCCAAAACTTGAAAACTTCACAACACAAAACTCAACAGAAAATCTCATGAGATCCGTTAGTATAAGAAAATAAATCACCACTTAGGTACTGTTGTAAACTCATTCTAAATCCATATTGGTGTAATATATACTGTATTCCAACTTCTCTATGGTTTATACCCTCCGATACTACTCATAGATTCATCAAAATAAGCAAACAACACAATAACAGAATCTGTCAAAAACAGAACAGTCTGTAGAAATCTGGAGGTTTCGAATACTTCTATCATGTCGGATTTCGGGTTCCGGCAGACCCTTGAGGTTCGAACACTGGGGTGCGCGCGGAGACTTCGCGTCCTACCTACCTGCGCCCCTCCGCCTTGCTAGGATCTAAACTATGGAAAGAACAACACAAGAGACACAGGGTTTATACTGGTTCGGGCCACCGTTGTGGTGTAATACCCTACTCCAGTGTGTGGTGTGGTGGATTGCCTCTTGGGCTGATGATGATGAACAATACAAGGAAGAACAGCCTTGCGAGGGTCTGTTCTTGGCTGGGGCGATGAACTGCTGGGAGGAGTTCAGTCACCTTTCTCTCTCTCTCTCACTCTCTCTCTCTCTCTCTCTCTCTCTTTCTGATCGAAACCCCTCTCTAAAGAGCCTCTTCCTTCAAAAACCCCCTTTGCTCTGTGGGTGGCTGGTCCTATTTATAGAGGCCCTGGTCCTCTTCCCAAATATCGAGCGGGAAGGGAGCCAACAATGGCGGCCTAATTTGAAGGGGGACACCTAGTACTAGCTACCCTAACAAAAGTAGTCTTCGCCTACACAAAGCTCTGGTGATGACGCCGTCTCGGGCTCCACGATGACCTCCATCTTGTAGTGCTCGTGGTCTTGGTCTCGTTGCACCGAAATGGCAACCTTTTCCTGATGCCTCGGTACTCCGCGGTTGTGCTTGCCCCCTTTGCACCAAAGAGGAAAGGAGGACACTGCGCGGGCTGGCACCCGCCTGGCGCCCTCGGTCATCATGGCTTGCGTCACGGGCACCTAGTGAGGTACCCCGCCTTGATCTCTCCGCCTCCTCGTGAGCCAGCCTGACGAGGCCGTGCCTGAGGAAACTCCATGTCGTCCGCCTCGCGAGGCTTGGCCCCTCGCGAGGGTCTTGGGTTTGTGTTGGTGAAGATGGGCCACGCTGGGCCCCCCTTTGAGCCACGCCGCAGGCCGTAGGAAGGCAAGTCTGGGGACCCCCATTCCCAGAACGCCAACAGTAGCCCCCGGGCCCAAGGCGCGCCCGGACTTGGCCGTGCAGCGAGGCGGAAGGGCAAGAGCGAAGCGCCGCGGGCCCTAACAGCCTGCGGCCTTAGGCGCCGCGTGGCGGTTGATTGGACGTGGGTGGCACTGTTCCCCCACGCCCTCCTTATTTTGCGCCATGCTAGGCGGACCCGTAGTCATACACAGCCATTCCCCTTTTTGGTTGCTCGAGCGCCCTCTGTCCTTCCTCCGCTCGAACTCTGGTTTCTGTTTTCAACTCAATCTTGAACCTTCCCCCCCTTCCCATCGCCATGGCTCTGACGAAGAAGGGAAGAGGGAAGAAACCCGTGTCTCCGCCTTGTCCGCTGCCATTGGCGGCCCCTGCCGAGGGCTTGGGCAAGGTCAGCTTGGCTCTGGCCACCATCTTCAATGAATGCGGGAGGACGACGACCTGGCCCGCGTCCCACTTCTCCATCGACAGGATAGCCACCGAGGTCCCATATTTTGCCGACGCCCTGTGGGCGGGTCTGGTTCCTCCCTTTTCTGATTTCTTCAATGTCGTGCTTTACCACTATCAGATCCACATGATGCATCTGGGTCCTGAATCCATCACTCTCCTTTCGGTCTTCGCCTTTGTTTGTGAGGCTATGATGGGCATCCTTCCTTCGGTCGCCTTGCTGCTCCACTTCTTCTCGTTGCGCCTTGTTGACCCTACCCAATGTTGGGCGTGTGTGAGCTTCATTGCTGCGTCTGAGACGGCGGCCTCTGGGATTGACTTCAAGCTCCCTCCGCCCGCGGCTGGGTTCCGCGAGCGGTGGCTGTATGTGGATGCTGGGGTGCCCAGCCCCCTGCTGTCGGAGCCAACTTCGCCTGCTGTCCCCAATTCGGGTTGGGGCCAGGAGACGCTTGAGATCCCCCGGCTCATCTTTGTCTGGCACCGCTTCGCGTTCTTGAGGTCGCTTGGCGTGACAGTGCCCAAGGTGGTGAAGGAGTTCCTGCTATGCCGAGTTGCTCCTCTCCAGCGCCACTCCCGCCGGATGTGGACCTTCAGCGGGCGCGATGATCGTATGAGGCTCCAGGAAGAGGACCTGACGCCTGAAGTGCTGAGGACGGCGCTCTTGACCCTGACGGGGGACCCCAACCCTGGCAGTATCCAGCAGGGAGGGGCCTTGTTGTACCTCTACCAGAGCGGGGGCGATTTTCTGAGGCAGATGCCTATCTTCGATGAGTGGGGGCCACGCCCCGCCGGCCTCCAGGGGCCTCGCGAGAACCCAGTGGTGGTGACCGCCCTTCCAGTCGGCCAAGGCGGCTCTTCCTCAAGTGGCGGAGCAAGGAGGCATGAGGCGCCAGAGGCCGAGGGGGCTCCTGGCGGGGTGACAGCGCCGGGCGAGGCTCATGAGGAAGCAGTTATCGGGGCCCGTGCCGCTGAGGCTGAGGGTGACAAGCAGCAGCCCTCTGCGCCTATGACCGAGGCCACTGAGGCTCCGGCGCCTTCTCTTGGTGAGGCGATTGGCGGCACACATCAGGCAGGCGCCCCTGACGCAGATCGCCTTGATGCTCCATCTTTGTCACAGGATGATCCCTGCGCCCGACTCTTAGGCCGCTTCCGCGTGGACTTTGAGGCCCTCCGGAAGAGAAGGGAGGCCCTGGGCGACGATTACCCTTGTCGCTTGCTGAAGCGTAGGAAGTACTTCGCCACTGATGAGTAAGCCTTCTCCTTTCCCAGCTCCCGATCCTTCTGTTGCTCTTACTGACCCTTGCTCCACAGGCCCCTTCCAGCCGAGCTTGCGGAGACGACCGAGGAGCAGTCCCCCTTGGCTTCGCCCCCTCCATCGTCTTCAAGCGCTCCAAGCAGTGGAGCCCTTGTGGTGAGGGCGATCGACGAGGCGAACTGTCCCGAGGCGTATTGTGGCCCCGCGCACCTCGCGATCCTTCGCGGGCCTTCTCGTGGCATAGCCAGCCTGCCGTGGGCTTCTCGCCTGGTCGTGGACTGTGATTGGCTGAGGTGCCTCCTGCGCTCTTCACTTGGGGACGGGCTGGCCCCAGGCCGGGCTTCTGACGCGGCGTGCCCAGCCGTCGCGAGGGTGCCAGCCCCCAGCCCCCAGCCCCCAGCCCGAAGGGGGAGTCCTGACTCGCAGCCCCCGGCGCTTGCTTGGGGCATATGATGGTGTGGAAGACGTGCTCGAGTGCACTCGGGAGCGTCGCGCTCTCCGCCAAGGATTCCTTTGAAGGGCGGCTGACGCGGTAAGCCTGCTTGGAGAGGAGCTTGCCGATGAAGACGCACGCCTTGAGGCCGAGGGCCTGCGCCTGGCTGCAGAGAGGCGTGAGCTGGAGGGCCCCATCGCCCTTGCACGCCGTTAGCGCGATCTTGACGATGCAGAGGCCGAGGCGTCGCTGGTGGCCTCTCGGGAGGCCCGATCTTGGGCCGCTTAGGAGGCTCGGGAAGCTGACCGGCGGTGAATGGCGGCGGAGGAGCGGGTTCGGGAGCTCCTAGCCTGGTGCCACTCGCTGGAGGAGCAGGTGGAGCTGCGCGAGGCAGCCCTCGCGTCGATGAAAGTGGCCTCCGGCGACTCAGCAGAGCTCTAGAAGCATGAGGAGGCGCTGATGCTGGAAGCCGCCGAACGTACCCGAAAGTACGAGCGTCTAGAGACGAGGGAGCGCTTGGTGACGCAGGCGGAGGATGATGTTGCTGCACAGGAAGCCCGCGTCCTGGAGGAGGTCGGACGTCGAGTGGTGATGGCGCATTTGAACCTCGAGCACGAGTTTGAAGAGAAACTGGGGTTAATCTGGGCCGAGGCTGAAGGCAGGACTGCTGCCTTGAGGACCAAGCTAGAGGAGGCGACGCGGCGGGCCGACACTTTCCGGGCCGCTCTTGAGGTAGCGCAAGGTGAGCTAACCGCCTCCCAGGCCGAGGTGCTCCTTCTCCGCCAGCGGGTGGAGGAGGCCGAGGCCGTCGCGGGCCAGAACGCGGACGAGATACGTCAGCGGCGGATCCTGGAGCATGAGCACGGCCCCATGCTCACCACGCTCCGGGAGAGAGCCAACGCAGCCTTGGGCAACATCTGCGAGGCGGCTGTTGGCGAGCCACACGTAGTCAACTATGCTGGCAATCTTCAGTTCTTCACTGACGTGGTGACGCAGCTGGAGGCACGGTCGGTCAGGGCTGACAGGTTGGTGGAGGAGAGGAGCCGCGCCCTGCTCGGGCGCGCCTTTTCTCGCGTCTTTAGCCACCTCCGGAACATGGATCCCCACTTTGATTTTGACGCCGCCATCGCCCCAGTCCCCCAGGCCGTCCGAGGCGATCTGGTGCACTGGGTGGAAGACAATGTGGATGCTCTTATCAGGGCCTTCGCCTCAGAAAACGACGACGTGATCGTGGCGGCCGACATGGGCGGCATGGTGAACGGCCCTGACGCCGCTGGCGGCGACGCGGACAGCGATGGCGGCTTCAGCGACGCCAGCAATGGCTCGGGTGGTGCTCCTGAGAACGCATTGGGGGATTCATCCGACTGATTGTGCATCGCTCCTACTTCCTTACCCTTTGTCCCATGTTGGCCCTGAGGCAGCCCGTGGGAGGTTGTGGTGTCTCGAGTGTTCCCTGATTGGCTTCGTAGGATCTGCAATAAAACACCCTCCTGAGAGGTCATGTCTGCGGCAGTCTGGGCTGCGCGCAAGCTAGGCCTGACCCGGCTCGCGAGGGGCTCATGAGGGGAGGCAGCTAGGGCGAAGCGGTAACCAAAACGCGAGAAATTGCTCGAACGAGACTAAGCACCCCTTCCCCGAACACACGCAAATCTCAAATTCGAATCCAACTTGAATCCAGCGGGGGAAAGCGACAACCAAAGGGAAAAGCAACGAAAGCAAACAAAAGTCCGCGTCCGGCACCTAGTCTAGTCTTGGACGTCTTCTCACCAGCGCGGAGCTAAGTGCTGCCACTGGGCATGGGAGGGAGCCCCAGGGCCTGAGGCCGGAACCCCTAAGACTCCGGGGCGTGTACAGCCCCACTCATTATTACGTGAGAGTGTCACAGGGCGGCGAGCTTCACAGGCACTGGGCCTTCTTCACAGGTACTGGCCTTGCTTCATATCGCCAGATGAGGGCCCGCCTTGCGCCACACTCTAGTGCCATCAACGACGACCAGAAACCAGGACGCCGCCGATGGGCTAGAGCAGTCGCCAGCAGTTCCCCCGACGACCACGGGTCCTCCGCTGGGGGCAGGCCCTGAGGCACCTCCCCAGCGGAGGGCCTACCTCCTGAGAACACCTTGCTCCGAACGCCGCGGTGGTGATGTCGGATCCCGGCCCCTCTCCTGCAGCCCCCTGCGCCCTCCTCCCGAGGGGCAGGAGACTGTGGGAGCGGGGCAGCTGCTCGCTGTGGCAACCTGCACCTCCTGCGATCCACGGTTAGCGTATGCCTGCTCCTGAAGAATTAGCGGTACCCGATAATCGTTGTCCCCAGCGTGGCTAGTGGGATACTCCCAGGGCTCCCAAAAAAGCTCAGCTTCTGGCGCCTCGTCCCCCCAGCTTGGGCTGAGGAGCGATCCTTGTTCGCTCTCATGTGGGTGTCCTTGGTCCATCATGAGGGGCACGTATTCCTCCGTCGCCGTCATCCCGAACGCCACGCCGTAATGCCCCGCATGCCACGCGGTCCTGCCTGACGCGCCCACCGTGGGGTGGCAGCGCGGCTGTCCACTGGGGCCGCGGGTCACGTCGAGTCCTTCTTCTTCGCGGACCGGGAGCGGGGGCAGCGCCGCCGCCGGTCCGGCACTGACAGCTTCGCTGGCGTTGGAGTATCCTTGGAGCCCGCGGGCGCGCACGGAGCCCCCGCGCGGGCCGCCCTGGGCTTGAGATGGGAGCTGGGTGGAGAAGGGGTGAGCCCCCGAGGCGGCGAAGCCCAGGAGCTCTGCCACTCGCTCCAGCAGCACGTCGCGGCCGCCCTCCAGCAGCCTGCACTGCAGCAGCTCTCGGGCCACTGTGAGCGCGGCCCTCGAGTTCGCCTGCTCCTTGCGGGTGTACGGCGTCGTGGTCGCGGTGTGATTGGAGGCCCTTGCTGCCAACCGCGCCTGCCGCGGTGTGAGAGCTGTTGAAGCCTGCCCGCGTCGCCCGCGGACCGCGAGCTGCCTGGGGCATGGGGTCACCCGAGGCAAGCGGCTCTGCGCAGGCGGGCCACGCCGCCCACGGATCTGGGTTGCCCGCCTGGTCGCCGGACATGGTGATGACGACACAACGGGGCGCGAAGCGGTAGAAGGTGGATTCCGGCGCACCCCTACCTGGCACGCCAAATGTCGGATTTTGGGTTCCGGCATACCCTTGAGGTTCGAACACTGGGGTGCGCGTGGAGACTTCGCCTCCTACCTACCTGCGCCCCTCCGCCTTGCTAGGATCTAAACTATGGAAAGAACAACACAAGAGACACAGGGTTTATACTGGTTCGGGCCACCGTTGTGGTGTAATACCCTACTCCAGTGTGTGGTGTGGTGGATTGCCTCTTGGGCTGATGATGATAAAAAATACAAGGAAGAACAGCCTCGCGAGGGTCTGTTCTTGGCTGGGCGATGAACTGCTGGGAGGAGTTCAGTCACCTTTCTCTCTCTCTTTCTGATCGAAACTCCTCTCTAAAGAGCCTCTTCCTTCAAAAACCCCCTTTGCTCTGTGGGTGGCTGGTCCTATTTATAGAGGCCCTGGTCCTCTTCCCAAATATCGAGCGGGAAGGGAGCCAACAATGGCGGGCTAATTTGAAGGGGGACAGCTAGTACTAGCTACCCTGACAAAAGTAGTCTTCGCCTGCACAAAGCTCTGGTGATGACGCCGTCTCGGGCTCCACGATGTCCTCCATCTTGTAGTCCTCATGGTCTTGGTCTCGTTGCACCGAAATGGCAACCTTTGCCTGATGCCTCGGTACTCCGTGGCTGTGCTTGCTCCCTTTGCACCATAGAGGAAAGGAGGACACTGCGCGGGCTGGCACCCGCCTGGCGCCCTCGGTCGTCATGGCTTGCATCACGGGCACCTCGTGAGGTACCCCACCTTGATCTCTCCACCTCCTCGTGAGCCAGCCTGACGAGGCCGTGCCTGAGGAAACTCCACGTCGTCCGCCCTGCAAGGCTTGGCCCCTCGCGAGGGTCTTGGGTTTGTGTTGGTGAAGATGGGCCGCGCTGGGCCCCCCTTTGAGCCATGCCGCAGGACGCAGGCAGGCAAGTCTGGGGACCGCCGTTCCCAAAACGCGGACATATCACTCCACAAATTCTACAATAAATTGGTGGACCCGATGAATTTGTCTATTAATCATATTCAAGAAGAATCAACCTAAACGCACTCTCCAGTAAAAAATGGCAGCTAATCTCGTGAGCGCAAAAGTTTCTGTTTTTTACAGCAAGATCGCAAAGACTTCACCCAAGTCTTCCCAGAGGTTCTACTTGGCACAGACACTAATTAAAACATAAAACCACATCTAAACATAGGCTAGATGAATTATTTATTACTAAACAGGAGCAAAAATCAAAGAACAAAAATAAAATTGGGTTGCCTTCCAACAAGCGCTTACGTTTAACGCCCCTAGCTAGGCATGATGATTTCAATGATGCTCACATAAAAGATCAGAATTGGAACATAAAGAGAGCATAATGAAGAATATAAATAGCACATTTAAGCCTAACCAACTTCCTATGCATGGGGATTTTGTGAGCAAACAACTTGTGGGAACAAGAATCAACTTGCATAGGAAAGTAAAACAAGCATAACTTCAAGATTTTCAACACATAGAGAGGAAACTTGGTATTATTGCAATTCCTACAAGCACATATTCCTCCCTCATAATAATTTTTAGTAGCATCATGAATGAATTCAACAATATAACTATCACATAAAGCATTCTTTTCATGAGCCACAAGCATAGAATTTTTATTACTCTCCACATAAGCAAAAAAATCTCATTCAGAATAGTGGGAGTAAACTCAACAAAATAACTATCATGTGAGGCATAATCCAATTGAAAATTAAAATCATGATGACAAGTTTCATGGTTATTATTAATCTTAATAGCATACAGGTCATCACAATAATCATCATAGATAGCAACTTTGTTCTCATAATCAATTGGAACCTCTTCCGAAATAGTGGAATCATTACTAAATAAAGTCATGACCTCTCCAAATCCACTTTTATAATTATCACAATAAGATTCAACATCCTCCAAAATAGTGGGATCATCAGTTCCTAAAGTTGACACTCTTCCAAACCCACTTTCATCAATATAATCATCATAAATAGGAGGCATGCTATTATCATAATAAATTTGCTCATCAAAACTTGGGAGACAAAAAATATCATCTTCATCTAACATAGCTTCCCCAAGCTTGTGGCTTTGCATATCATTAGCATCATGGGTATTCAATGAATTCATACTAACAACATTGCAATCATGCTCATCATCCAAAGATTTAGTGCCAAACATTTTAAAGCATTCTTCTTCTAACACTTTGGCACAATTATCGGAATCCTTATTTTCATGAAAGACATTAAAAAGATGAAGCATATGAGGTATCCTCAATTCCAAAAATTTTATAATTTTCTTTTATAAACTAAACTAGTGATAAAACAAGAAACTAAAAGATTCGATTGCAAGATCTAAAGATATACCTTCAAGCGCTAACCTCCCTGGCAACGGCGCCAGAAAAGAGCTTGATGTCTACTACACAACCTTCTTCTTGCAGACGTTGTTGGGCCTCCAAGTGCAGAGGTATGTAGGACAGTAGCAAATTTCCCTCAAGTGGATGACCTATGGTTTATCAATCCGTGGGAGGTGTAGGATGAAGATGGTCTCTCTCAAACAACCCTGCAACCAAATAGCAAAGAGTCTCTTGTGTCCCCAACACACCCAATACAATGGTAAATTGTATAGGTGCACTAGTTCAATGAAGAGATGGTGATACAAGTGCAATATGGATGGTAGATATAGGTTTTTGTAATCTGAAAATATAAAAACAGCAAGGTAACAAATTATAAAAGTGAGCGAAAACGGTATTACAATGCGTTGAAACAAGGCCTAGGGTTCATACTTTCACCAGTGCAAGTTCTCTCAACAATAATAACATAAGTGGATCATATAACTATCCCTCAACATGTAACAAAGAGTCACTCCAAAGCACTAATAGCGGAGAACAAATGAAGAGATTATGGTAGGGTATGAAACCACCTCAAAGTTATTCTTTCTGATCGATCTATTCAAGAGTTCATACTAGAATAACACCTTAAGACACAAATCAACCAAAACCCTAATGTCACCTAGATACTCCAATGTCACCTCAAGTATCTGTGGGTATGATTATATGATATGCATCACACAATCATAGATTCATCTATTCAACCAACACAAAGAACTTCAAAGAGTGCCCCAAAGTTTCTACCGGAGAGTCAAGAAGAAAACGTGTGCCAACTGTTGGAAATATGCCCTAAAGGCAATAATAAATTGATTATTATTATATTTCCTTGTTCATGATAATCGTTTATTATCCATGCTAGAATTGTATTGATAGGAAACTCAGATACATGTGTGGATACATAGACAACACCATGTCCCTAGTAAGCCTCTAGTTGACTAGCTCGTTGATCAATAGATGGTTACGGTTTCCTGACCATGGACATTGGATGTCATTGATAACGAGATCACATCATTAGGAGAATGATGTGATGGACAAGATCCAATCCTAAGCATAGCAATAGATCGTGTAGTTCGTATGCTAAAGCTTTTCTAATGTCAAGTATCATTTCCTTGGACCATGAGATTGTGCAACTCCCGGATACCGTAGGAGTGCTTTGGGTGTGCCAAACGTCACAACGTAACTGGGTGTCTATAAAGGTACACTACGGGTATCTCTGAAAGTGTCTGTTGGGTTGGCACGAATCGAGACTGGGATTTGTCACTCCGTGTGACGGAGAGGTATCTCTGGGCCCACTCGGTAGGACATCATCATAATGTGCACAATGTGATCAAGGAGTTGATCACGGGATGATGTGTTACGGAACGAGTAAAGAGACTTGCCAGTAACGAGATTGAACAAGGTATCGGGATACCGACGATCGAATCTCGGGCAAGTATTGTACCGATAGACAAAGGGAATTGTATACGGGATTGATTAAGTCCTTGACATCGTGGTTCATCCGATGAGATCATCGTGGAACATGTGGGAGCCAACATGGGTATCCAGATCCCGCTGTTGGTTATTGACCGGAGAACGTCTCGGTCATGTCTGCATGTCTCCCGAACCCGTAGGGTCTACACACTTAAGGTTCGATGACGCTAGGGTTATAAAGGAAGTTGGTATGTGGTTACCGAATGTTGTTCTGAGTCCCGAATGAGATCCCGGACGTCACGAGCAGTTCCGGAATGGTCCGGAGGTAAAGATTTATATATGGGAAGTCCTGTTTTGGTCACCGGAAGAGTTTCGGGGTTTATCGGTAACGTACCGGGACCACCGGGAGGGTCCCGGGGGTCCACCAAGTGGGGCCACCAACCCTGGAGGCTTGCATGGGCCAAGGGTGGTGAGGGACCAGCCCCTAAGTGGGCTGGTGTGCCTCCCACAAGGCCCAAGGGCAGCTAGGAGGAAAAAAGGAGGAAACCCTAGGCTTATATGGGCCTAAGGCCCACCCTAGGGGGCGCCTCCCTCTCTCCCCTCTTGGCCGCCCCCCTTGCCCCCCATCTAGGGCTGCTGCCCCCCCCCCTAGGGGTGGGAACCCTAGAGGGGGCGCATCCCCTCCCCTTCCCTATATATATGAGGCCTAGGGCTGCCCATAACACACGCGATTCAATCTCTCTTGGTGCAGCCCTGCGTCTCTTCTTCCTCCTCTTCTGTGGTGCTTGGCGAAGCCCTGCAGGATAGCCACGCTCCTCCACCACCACCACGCCATTGTGCTGTTGTTGGATGAAGTCTTCCTCAACCTCTCCCTCTCTCCTTGCTGGATCAAGGCATGGGAGACGTCACCGGGCTGTACATGTGTTGAACGCGGAGGTGTCGTCCGTTCGGCACTAGGATCATCGGTGATTTGAATCACGACGAGTACGACTCCATCAACCCCGTTCACTTGAACGCTTCCGCTTAGCAATTTACAAGGGTATGTAGATGCACTCTCCTTCCCCTCGTTGCTAGTCTCTCCATAGATAGATCTTGGTGACACGTAGGAAAATTTTGAATTTCTGCTACGTTCCCCAACAGTGGCATCATGAGCTAGGTCTATTGCGTAGATTCTATGCACGAGTAGAACACAAAGTAGTTGTGGGCGTTGATTTTGTTCAATATGCTTGCCGTTAATAGTCTTATCTTGATTCGGCGGCATTGTGGGATGAAGTGGCCCGGACCAACCTTACACGTACTCTTACGTGAGACTGGTTCCACCGACTGACATGCACTAGTTGCATAAGGTGGCTAGCGGGTGTCTGTCTCTCCCACTTTAGTCGGATCGGATTCGATGAAAAGGGTCCTTATGAAGGGTAAATAGCAATTGGCATATCACGTTGTGGTCTTTGCGTAGGTAAGAAACGTTCTTGCTAGTAACCCATAGCAGCCACGTAAAACATGCAAACAACAATTAGAGGACGTCTAACTTGTTTTTGCAGGGTATGCCATGTGATGTGATATGGCCAAAGGATGTGATGAATGATATATGTGATGTATGAGATTGATCATGTTCTTGTAATAGGAATCACGACTTGCATGTCGATGAATATGACAACCGGCAGGAGCCATAGGAGTTGTCTTTATTTATTTATGACCTGCGTGTCAACTTAAACGTCATGTAATTACTTTACTTTATTGCTAACCGTTAGCTATAGTAGTAGAAGTAATAGATGACATGACAACTTCAAGAAGACACGATGATGGAGATCATGATGATGGAGATCATGGTGTCATGCCGGTGACGATGATGATCATGGAGCCCCGAAGATGGAGATCAAAAGGAGCAAAGTGATATTGGCCATATCATGTCACTATTTGATTGCATGTGATGTTTATCATGTTTATACATCTTATTTGCTTAGAACGACGGTAGTAAATAAGATGATCCCTTACAACAATTTCAAGAAGTGTTCTCCCCTAACTGTGCACCGTTGCGACAGTTCGTGTTTCGAAGCACCACGTGATGATCGGGTGTTAGATTCTAACGTTCACATACAACGGATGTAAGACAGATTTACACACGCAAAACACTTAGGGTTAACTTGACGAGCTTAGGATGTACAGACATGGCCTCGGAACACAGAAGACCGAAAGGTCGAGCATGAGTCGTATAGAAGATACGATCAACATGAAGATGTTCACCGACGTTGACTAGTCCGTCTCACGTGATGATCGGACACGGGCTAGTTGACTCGGATCATGTAATCACTTAGATGACTAGAGGGATGTCTATCTGAGTGGGAGTTCATAAGATGAACTTAATTATCCTGAACATAGTCAAAAGGATTTTACAAATTATGTCGTAGCTCGCGCTTTAGTTCTACTGTTTAGATATGTTCCTAGAGAAAAATTTAGTTGAAAGTTGATAGTAGCAATTATGCGGACTAGGTCCGTAAACTGAGGATTGTCCTCATAAGCTTCTTAGAAGGCTTATGTCCTTAATGCACCGCTCAGTGTGCTGAACCTCGAACATTGTCTGTGGATGTTGCGAACATCTGACATACACGTTTTGATAACTACGTGATAGTTCAGTTAAACGGTTTAGAGTTGAGGCACCAAAGACGTTTTTGAAATGTCACGAAACATATGAGATGTTTTGAGGGCTGAAATTGGGATTTCAGGCTTGTGCCCACGTCAAGAGGTATGAGACCTCCGACGATTTTCTTAGCCTGCAAACTAAGGAGAGAAGCTCAATTGTTGAGCTTGTGCTCAGATTGTCTGAGCACAACAATCATTTGAATCAAGTGGGAGTTGATCTTCCAGATGAGATAGTGATGTTTCTCCGAAGTCATTACCACCAAGCTGCTAGAGCTTCGTGATGAACTATGATATATCAGGGACATATATGATGATCCTTGAGATATTCGCGATGTTTGACACCGCAAAAGTAGAGATCAAGAAGGAGCATCAATTGTTGATGGTTAGTGAAACCACTAGTTTCAAGAAGGGCAAGGGCAAGAAGGGATACTTCATGAAACGGCAAATCAGTTGCTGCTCTGGTGAAGAAACCCAAGGTTGAACCCAAACCCGAGACTAAGTGTTTCTGTAATAAGAGGAACAACCACTGGAGCAGAATTACCCTAGATACTTGGTAGATAAGAAGGCTGGCAAGGTCGATAGAAGTATATTGGATATACATTATGTTAATGTGTATTTTACTAGTACTCCTAGTAGCACCAGGGTATTAGATACCGGTTCGGTTGCTAAGTGTTAGTAACTCGAAATAAAAGCTACCGAATAAACGGAGACTAGCTAAAGGTGAGCTGACGACATGTGTTGGAAGTGTTTCCAGTGTTGATATGATCAAGCATCGTACGCTCCCTCTACCATCGAGATTGGTGTTTGCGTTGAGCATAGACATGATTGGATTATGTCTATCGCAATACGGTTATTCATTTAAGGAGAATAATGGTTACTCTGTTTATTTGAATAATACCTTCAATGGTCTTACAGCTAAAAATGAATGGTCTATTAAATCTCGATCGTAGTGATACACATGTTCATGCCAAAAGATAGTAATGATAGTACCACCTACTTGTGGCACTGCCACATAAGTCATATCGGTATAAAACGCATGAAGAAGCTCCATGTTGATGGATCTTTGGACTCACTCGTTTTTGAAAAGTTTGAGACATGCGAACCATGTCTATTGGTGTATATGCATGAAGAAACTCCATGCAAATGGACCGTTTGGACTCACTTGATTTTTTTAAATCACTTGAGACATGCAAATCATACCACATGGGCGAGATGATTGAAAGCCTCATTTTCAGTAAAATGGAACTAGAAAGCAACTTGCTGGAAGTAATACATTTTGATGTGTGCAGTCCAATGAGTGCTGAGGCATGTAGTGGATATCGTTATGTTCTTACTTCACAGATAATTTGAGTAGATGTTGAGTATATTTACTTGATGAATCACGAGTCTGAATTATTGAAAGGTTCAAGTAATTTCAGGGTGAAGTTGAAAGATCGTCGTGACAAGAGGATAAAAGATCTATGATATGATCATAGAGATGAATATCTGAATTATGAGTTTGGCACAGAATTAAGACATTGTGGAAATTGTTTCACAACTGATACAGCCTGGAACACCATAGTGTGATGGTGTGTCCGAACATCATAACCGCACCCTATTGGATATGATGCATACCATGATGTCTCTTATCGAATTACCACAATAGTTTATGGGTTAGGCATTAGAGACAACCACATTCACTTTAAAAAGGGGCACCACGTAATTCCGATTTGGTCACACCGTATGAAATATGGTTTAGAGAAACCTAAGCTATCATTTCTTAAAAGTTTGGGGCTGCGACGCTTATATGAAAAAGTTTCAGGATGATAAGCTCGAACCCAAAGCGGATAAATGCATCTTCATAGGACACCCAAAACAGTTGGGTATACCTCCTGTCTCAGATCCGAAAGCAATAAGGGATTGTTTCTAGAATCGGGTCCTTTCTCGAGGAAAAGTTTCTCTCGAAAGAAATGAGTGGGAGGATGGTGGAGACTTGATGAGGTTATTAAACCGTCTCTTCAACTAGTGTGTGACAGGGCACAGGGAGATGTTCCTGTGGCACCTACACCAATTGAAGTGGAAGCTTATGATAGTGATCATGAAACTTCAGATCAAGTCACTACCAAACCTTGTGGGATGACAAGAATGCATACTACTTTAGAGTGGTACGTAATCCTGTCTTGGAAGTCATGTTGCTAGACAACGATGAACCTACGAGATATGGAGAAGCGATGGTGGGCCCGGATTCCGATATATGGCTCGAGGCCATATAATCCGAGAGAAGGATCCATATATGAAGACAAAGTGTAGACTTTGGCGGAATGGCTTGATGGTCGTAAGGCTGTTGAGTACAGATGGGTTTTAAAAGGAAGACGGAGAATGATGGTAAGTATCATCATTGAGAAAGCTCGACTTGTCGTCAAAGATATTTTCCGACAAGTTCAAGGAGTTGACTACAGTGAGATTTTCTCACTCGTAGCGAAGCTAAGAGTCTGTTGGAATTATATTAGCAGTCACTGCATTATTTATGAAATCTTGCAGATAGGATGTCAAAAAAAAACATTGTTTCCTCGATGATTTTCTTGAGGAAAGGTTGTATGTGATACAACTGGAAGTTTTTGTCAATCCTGAAAGATGCTAATAAGTATGCAAAGCTCCAGCAATCCTTCTAAGGACTGGAGTAAGCATCTCGGAGTTGGAATGTATGCTTTGATGAGATGATCAAAGATTTTGGTGTATACAAAGTTTATGAGAAACTTGTATTTCCAATAAAGTGAGTGGGAGCACTATGACATTTCTGATAAGTATATGTGGATGACATATTGTTGATCCGAAATGACGTAGAATTTCTGGAAAGCATATAGGGTTGTTTGGAAAGTATTTTTCAATGGAAAGCCTGGATTGAGCTACTTGAACATTGAGCATCAAGATCTATAAGGATAGATCAAAACGCTTAATGGAACTTTCAAATGAGCACATACCTTGACATGATCTTGAAGGTGTTCAAGATGGATCAGTCAAAGAAGGAGTTCATGCCTGAGTTGTAAGGTATGAAGTTAAGACTTAAAGCTCGACCACGGCAGAATAGAGAGAAAGGACGAAGGTCGTCCCCTATGCTTAAGACGTAGGCTCTACAGTATGCTATGCTGTGTACCGCACCTGAAGTGTGCCTTGCCATGAGGGGTACAAGAGTGAACCAAGGACAGCGGTCAAAGTTATCCTTAGTAACTAGTGGACTAAGGAATTTTTCTCGATTATGGAGGTGGTAAAAGAGTTCGTCGTAAAGGGTTACGTCGATGCAAGCTTAACACCTATCCGGATAGCTCTGAGTAGAGATACCGGATACGTATAATGGAGCAACAATTTAGAATAGCTCCAAGTAGAACAGTTATTTGGAATAGCTCCAAATAGAACGTGGTGGCTACATCCAGGAGATGACATAGAGATTTGTAAAGCACACACGGATCTGAAAGGTTCAGACCCATGGACTAAAACCTCTCTCACAAGCAACATGATCAAACCTAGAACTCATTGAGTGTTAATCACATAGTGATGTGAACTAGACTACTGACTCTAGTAAACTCTTGGGTGTTAGTCACATGGCGATGTGACCTGTGAGTGTTAATCACATGGCGATGTGAACTAGATTATTGACTCTAGTGCAAGTGGGAGACTGTTGGAAATATGCCCTAGAGGCAATAATAAATTGATTGTTATTATATTTCCTTGTTCATGATAATCGTTTATTATCCATGCTAGAATTGTATTGATAGGAAACTCAGATACATGTGTGGATACATAGACAACACCATGTCCCTAGTAAGCCTCTAGTTGACTAGCTCGTTGATCAATAGATGGTTACGGTTTCCTGACCATGGACATTGGATGTCGTTGATAACGGGATCACATCATTAGGAGAATGATGTGATGGACAAGACCCAATCCTAAGCATAGCACTAGATCGTGTAGTTCGTATGCTAAAGCTTTTCTAATGTCAAGTATCATTTCCTTAGACCATGAGATTGTGCAACTCCCGGATACCGTAGGAGTGCTTTGGGTGTGCCAAACGTCACAACGTAACTGGGTGGCTATAAAGGTACACTACGGGTATCTCTGAAAGTGTCTGTTGGGTTGGCACGAATCGAGACTGGGATTTGTCACTCCGTGTGACGGAGAGGTATCTCTGGGCCCACTCGGTAGGACATCATCATAATGTGCACAATGTGATCAAGGAGTTGATCACGGGATGATGTGTTACGGAATGAGTAAAGAGACTTGCCGGTAACGAGATTGAACAAGGTATCGGGATACCGACGATCGAATGTCGGGCAAGTATCGTACCGATAGACAAAGGGAATTGTATACGGGATTGATTAAGTCCTTGACATTGTGGTTCATCCGATGAGATCATCATGGAACATGTGGGAGCCAACATGGGTATCCAGATCCCGCTGTTGGTTATTGACCGGAGAACGTCTCGGTCATGTCTGCATGTCTCCCGAACCCGTAGGGTCTACACACTTAAGGTTCGATGACGCTAGGGTTATAAAGGAAGTTGGTATGTGGTTACCGAATGTTGTTCGGAGTCCCGTATGAGATCCCGGACGTCACGAGGAGTTCCGGAATGGTCCGGAGGTAAAGATTTATATATGGGAAGTCCTGTTTTGGTCACCGGAAGAGTTTCGGGGTTTATCGGTAACGTACCGGGACCACCGGGAGGGTCCCGGGGGTCCACCAAGTGGGGCCACCAACCCCGGAGGCTTGCATGGGCCAAGGGTGGTGAGGGACCTGCCCCTAAGTGGTCTGGTGCGCCTCCCACAAGGCCCAAGGGCAGCTAGGAGGAAAAAAGGAGGAAACCCTAGGCTTATATGGGCCTAAGGCCCACCCTAGGGGGCGCCTCCCTCTCTTCCCTCTTGGCCGCCCCCCTTGCCCCCCATCTAGGGCTGCTGCCCCCCTAGGGGTGGGAACCCTAGAGGGGGCGCAGCCCCTCCCCTTCCCTATATATATGAGGCCTAGGGCTGCCCATAACACACGCGATTCAATCTCTCTTGGTGCAGCCCTGCGTCTCTTCTTCCTCCTCTTCTGTGGTGCTTGGCGAAGCCCTGCAGGATAGCCACGCTCCTCCATGACCACCACGCCGTTGTGCTGCTGTTGGATGAAGTCTTCCTCAACCTCTCCCTCTCTCCTTGCTAGATCAAGGCATGGGAGACGTCACCGGGCTGTACGTGTGTTGAACGCGGAGGTGCCGTTCGTTCGGCACTAGGATCATCGGTGATTTGAATCACGATGAGTACGACTCCATCAACCCCGTTCACTTGAACGCTTCTGCTTAGCGATCTACAAGGGTGTGTAGATGCACTCTCCTTCCCCTCGTTGCTAGTCTCTCCATAGATAGATCTTGGTGACACGTAGGAAAATTTTGAATTTCTGCTACGTTCCCCAACACCAACCCCTATGCATAAGTTCACGAGGTCACGGAACTCACAAGTTGATCACAAAACATACATCAAGTAGATCACGTGATATTCCATTGTCACCACAGGTAAGTACATGCAAGACATACATCAAGTGTTCTCAAATCCTTAAAGGCTCAATCCGATAAGATAACTTCAAAGGGAAAACTCAATTCATCTCAAGAGAGTAGAGGGGGAGAAACATCATAAGATCCAACTATAATAGCAAAGCTCGCGATACATCAAGATCATGCCGAATCAAGAACACGAGAGAGAGAGAGAGAGATCAAACACATAGCTACTGGTACATACCCTCAGCCCCAAGGGTGAACTACTCCGTCCTCATCATGGAGAGCGCCGGGATGATGAAGATGGCCACCGGAGAGGGATTCCCCCTCCGGCAGGGTGCCGGAATGGGTCTAGATTGGTTTTCGATGGCTACAGAGGCTTGCGATGGCGGAACTCCCGATCTAGGTTTCTTTCTGGAAGTTTGGGGTTATATAAGAGGTGTTGGAGTCGGGAACAAGTCAGGGGGGTCCCCGAGGCGGCCATGAGGTAGGGGTCGCGCCCAAGGGGTAGGGCACGCCCCCCACCGTCGTGGTGGCTTCGGGACTCTTCTGGCCCATCTCCGGTACTCCATGGGCTTCTTCTGGTCCAAATATGATCTTCGTGAAATTTCAGGTCAATTGGACTCCGTTTGGTTTTCCTTTTCTGCGATACTCAAAAACAAGGAAAAACAGAACCTGGCACTGGGCTCTAGGTTAATAGGTTAGTCCCAAAAAATCTTATAAAATAGCATATAAATGCATATAAAACATCCAAGGTTGATAATATAATAGCATGGAACAATAAAAAAATTATAGATACGTTGGAGACGTCTCAGGGGCGCCCCCCTTTCCTTCTCCCTCTCCCCTCTTTCCCCTTTCCCCCTCTCCATTGGAAGGAAGTAGGACCCCCCCTTGGTGCGCCTCTCCGTTGGACGCAACTCTCGCTCGACCCTCTACTGGATCAAGAGTTCGAGGTACGTCATTGAGCTGAATGTGTGCTAAACACGGAGGTGTCGTGCGTTCGGTACTTGGATCGGTTGGATCGTGAAGACGTTCGACTACAGCAACCGCGTTAACCTAATGCTTCCGCTTTCGGTCTACGAGGGTATGTGGACACACTCTCACACCCCCTCGTTGCTATGCATCTCCTAGATATATCTTGCATGGTCGTAGGAAATTTTTTGAAATTGCATGCTACGTTCCCCAACAGGGAGGGGGTAGGCGTTTCGCCTCTCTTTTCTGCCATCTTGACTCCCACGGTGGGGGCAGTCTCATGAGGTGCCACCGCAGCAGGCCCGGGAAGCATCGCCTCGCTCCGAGGGCTCACCTCCGCGCGCCCCTGGGGGAGCGTCTCCCAACCATCGGCGGCTTCACCCTCACGCTCAAGTCACGGCTCGACCTCCTCGCTATCCCCTGCTGGTTTCGCCGCTAGGTCCGCCTGCGCAACAGGCACGACAGGCTTCAGAGGAGGGGAGGGCCCCTTGACCTTAGCCTTCTTCTTCTTGGCCTTCTCCTTCTCCTCGGCGGCCAGCTCGGGGCACCTACGCTGACAAAAAATTCATTAGGGCCACAGCAGCCGAGGAGCAGGGGTCGACAGGAGGGGCGGACGAGCTTACTCGTCCTTGGGGTTCCAACATCTCCTCTTCCGTTCCCTGACGGCACCACTGTTGCTACAGCCTCCTTCATGAAACGCACTAGAGCAGCTGCCTGAGGGCACACCGCGGGCCTGATAAGTGCCAATGGGTGCGGTGTCCTCTGTCGTCCACTCCTCGAGTGGCTCCTCGGCTTCGCGGCGCTGTCTCATCCGCCCTTCGTCAACACGGGCTTGGCCGACACGACACAGAACGCAATCCCATCATCGCCATCGTCCTCGTCCAGCCGGAGCCAGCGACGGACCGGCACGGACGGAGGGGGAGGCGGGGACGATTCCTCGCTGCTCTCCTCCTCGTAGCGGGAGGCCTTGTGGTCGCCGGAGGCGGACTCCGTCTCCGAAGAATCCTCGAGGAGCTCCTCGGGCCCCTTGCAATCCATCCGGATTAGCCCCACCGATTGAACTAGGCATCGCCGCGACGAGCTCAACCATGTTGGACAGGCGATGCACCGGACGCGCACCATAGGGCACTGTCGGATTCACGGGTTCCGACAGACCCTTAAGGTTCAAACACTGGGGTGCGCGTGGAAATCACGCCCTCTACCTCCCCGTCTCACAAAGATCTAAACTACTAAAAGAACTGCACAAGGGACACAAGATTTATACTGGTTCGGGCCACCGTTGTGGTGTAATACCCTACTCCAGTGTGTGGTGGTTGGATTGCCTCTTGGGGCTGATGATGACGAACAATAGAAGGAAGAACAGCCTCGCGAGGGTCTGTTCTTGACTGGGGCGATGAACTGCTAGGAGGAGTTCAGTCACGCTTCTCTCTCTCTCTTTTATTTCGATCCCCCCTACCATGTGGGTGGCTGGTCCTATTTATAGAGGCCCTGGTCCGCTTCCCAAATATCGAGCGGGAGGGGAGCCAACAATGGCGGGCTAATTTGAAGGGGGACAACAAGTATCAACTATCCTGACAAAAGCAGTCTTCACCTGCACAAAGCTCTGGTGATGACGCCGTCTTGGGCTCCACGGTGACCTCCATCTCGTAGTCCTCCTGGTCTTGGCCTCGTTGCACCGAAATGGCAACCTTTGCCTGATGCCTCGGTACTCCGCGGCTGCGCTTGCCCCTTGCCCCCTTTGCACCAAAGAGGAAAGAAGGACGCTGCGCGCGCTGGCACCCGCCTGGCGCCCTGAGTCGTCATGGCTTGCGTCACGTGCACCTCGCGAGGTGCCCCGCCTTGATCTCTCCGCCTCCTCGCGAGCCAACCTGACGAGGCAGTGCCTGAGGAAGCTCCGTGTCGTCCGCCTCGCGAGGCTTGGCCCCTTGCGAGGGTCTTGAGCCTTGTGTTGATGAAGATGGGCCATGTCGGGCCCCCTTTGAGCCACGCCGCAGGCCGCAGGCAGGCAAGTCTGGGGACCCCCATTCCTAGAACACCGACAGTAGCCCCTGGGCCCAAGGCACGCATGGACTGGGCCGTGCCGAGAGGCGAAAGGGCAAGGGCAAAGCGCCGCGGGCCCAAACAGCCTGCGGCCTTGGGCGCCGCGTGGCGGTTGACGGGATGTGGGCGTCTCCACTTCCCCACGACGCCTCGGTGACCGCGCGAGGTGGACAAGTCCCTGCATGCAGATCGTGTCATAATTACCTGTGATCGTGGAGGCCGGCGGTTGGCCTTCGCCGGCTATAAGTATAGCACAGCGCGTGCCCTTCCAGTCCATCTCTTCTTGTTTTGTCCTTTGCCTCAATTCTTGCCCCGCCTTGGCGTGATGGCTCCATCGAGGAGGTACTCGGCTGCAGAGAAGGGGAAGGCCCTCCAGGTCGATCCTGCCTCTTCCCCGCCCAAGCGCGGTCGTGGGCGTCCTCGGAAGCATCTGGTGGCCGCCCCGGTAGCGTTTGGTGGTCATGGTGGCGGCTCCCAGCGCGGCGGCGGGCGAGCCGTTGTGGCCGAGGGACGCGCCTCGGTTGCGCGCTCCCCCAGGCCGCGCTTTTGCGCTGCGCAGGCGCTGCCGGAGTTCGTCGTCTGGTCGGCGGAACCGACTAGCGCCCGGCTCCAACTCCCTCGCTTCCTTCTTGGTGAACTCCCGGCCGGTGCTCCTAGTGGCCTCTGGCTCCAGGCGAAGGGCTGCTGCAGCAGGTCCTCGTGGGCCGCGCTGGAGGTCTCCGCCAACGGGGGCCTGGCCTTAACTCGTGGCTGGCAGGCGTTCACCCGCGCTCGTGGCCTGGGGCGCCGGCGCACCCTGCATTTCAGGTTTGACGGTGACGCCACCCTCTATGTGAGGGTGTTTGGGGAAGATGGTCGCCGCGCGGGGTATTGCCCTGAGGACGACAACCGCGGCCGGGGGCCCCGCCCCGATGGTGATGGAGGAGATAGCGCCCGCTCGGATGGCGGCGCTCGAGACTCCCCGAGCTTCGTCAGCTCTTCCTCAAGCGACTCCTCCAACAGTGGCCGTAGTCAACCCCCGCGCCGTCGAGCTTGCTCGGGAGGTGATGGCTCGTCCGCCCACCGTCGTGCCCCGGTGAAGCGTGAGAGGGAGTCTCCTTGAGGTCCGGAGGCAGCCCGGGTCGCCTCCGCGGGCTGATGTGAGGAGGGCTGCGCCGGGCTCGTCCCTTCCTTTCCCTTTTGTTTCCTGTGTAAGACAAAACAGCGGCATGGAGCCCCGCTGGGGCGTGTTGGGAATTATTGCTGTTTTAGCCATTACCTTGATCTTATTTTTGCGCCTCTTAACTATACGCCTGTGTGTAGATAGTCTTTAACCCCTGCCGGGGGGCGACCGACCCAGGCCCTGTGTGCGCGTCACGGTGCCCGAGGGGCACGGACTAGAGGGGTGCTCCTGTAACATGCTCGGGCCATGAAACCTTCCAGTGGCTAGAGCAGAAACGCTCACGAGGACGTTTGAGTACCATCCCTCGCGAGGTCGTTTATGAGAGAAACCAAAGCGAGGAGCGAAAATCGACGAACCACAAATCAGCAACAGTGACAACTTCAATAAGACTTCAAATGCAAGTAAACACGTCAACTGCGGAAAGCAAATGAAAAAGCCGCGTCCGGCACCTAATCTAGTCTTCGACGTCTTCTCACCAGCACGGAGCTAAGTGCTGCCACTGGGCGTGGGAGGGAGCCCAAGGGCCTGAGGCCGGCGCTCCTGAGACTCTGGGGCGTGTACAACCCCACTCATTATTACGTGAGAGTGTCACGGGGCGGCGAGCTTCATAGGCATTGGCCTTACTTCACAGGCTCCGGGCCTTTTCCAAAATGCGATAGCTTCACAGGCACTCGCCTTGCTTCACAGGCTCAGGGCCTTTTCCAAAACGCGATAGCTTCACAGGCACTCGCCTTGCTTCACAGGCTCTGGGCCTTTTCCAAAACGCGATAGCTTCACAGGCTCTGGGCCTTTTCCAAAATGCGATAGCTTCACAGGCACTCGCCTTGCTTCACAGGCTCTGGGCCTTTTCCAAAATGCGATAGCTTCACAGGCACCCGCCTTGCTTCACAGGCTCTGGGCCTTTTCCAAAACACGATAGCTTCACAGGAACTCGCCTTGCTTCATAGGCTCTGGGACTTTTCCAAAAAGGGATAGTCTTCACAGGCACTCGCCTTGCTTCACAGGCTCTGGGCCTTTTAGGGGTAGAACCTCCGGAGGTGCTGGATGTTCCACGCATTCTAGATCGGCTCCCCCTCTTGAGTCTCCAAGCGCACGGAGCCTGGCCTGGAATCATGAACAACCTTGAATGGGCCCTCCCACATGGGAGAGAGCTTGTGCAGCCCTTCCCTGGAGAGAACCCGCCTGAGTACGAGGTCTCCTACCTCGAGGGTCCTGGGGCGGATGTTGCGGCAGTGATATCGTCGTAGCGCCTATTGGTACCTTGCCGCTCGCAGCGCGGCTTCCCGGCGGCGTCCCTCCCCTAGTACGAGGTCCATCCCCCGCATGGCGTCCTGCTGCGCCTCGTCGAATGCCAGGACCCGCGCAGAGCGATGCCTGACCTCGTGAGGAAGGACTGCTTCGGCTCCATAGACCAGGAAGAACAGGGTCTCCCCAGTTGGTTTGGTTGTCGTTGTGCAGATGGACCACAACACGGACTGGAGCTCGTCGTACCAGCCTCTGCCGCAGGCCTCCAGCTTCTTCTTGAATGTCCTGGTCTTGAGGCCTCTCAAGACCTCCATGTTGGCTCGTTCGGCTTGCCCATTGCTTCGCGGGTGTGCCACCGAAGCGTAGCATATCTGCGTCCCAAGGTTAGCACAATATGTTTTGAAGAGATTACTGGTGAACTGCGAACCGTTGTCTGTGATGATGCGATTCGGCACCCCGAACCGGCTCACGATACCCCTGATGAACTTGACCGCGGAGCCAGCGGGGATGGTACGGACAGCCTCCACTTCTGCCCACTTGGTGAACTTGTCAATGGCGACGTAGAGGTAACGGTAGCCCCCTGGCGCCCGAGGGAACGGGCCCAGAATATCCAACCCCCAAACTGTGAATGGCCACGAGATGGGTATTGTCTGCAGGCCCCCCGCCGGTTGATGGATCTGCTTGGAATGAAACTGGCAGGCCTCACAAGCCTTTACCAATTCGATCGCATCATTGAGCGCGGTGGGCCAATAGAACCCGCTACGGAATGCCTTGCCGACGAGGGTCCGTGATGATGAGTGGTGTCTGCAGTCTCCGCCGTGTATGTCCTCCAATAGTTCCTTTCCTTGCTCCCTGGAGATGCAGCGCATAGATACACCGTTTGGTCGCTTTCGGTAAAGTTCTCCATCTCTGATGCAGTATGCCGTGGCCTGCCGCGCCACACGCTCCGCTTCCTCTTCCTTTTCTGGTAGGGCCCCTTGTGTTAAATAACTCTGGAGTTCTGCGATCCAGCACTCCTCCTGAGGTTCCATCGCCAGGAGCAGGCGTGCTCCTGAGGTCGGCCCACAGACCGGGGCTCCCAAGGCTAGCATCTGGGGGAGCTCCTCTCGAGACTGAGCGGTGTTTGATAACATCGGCTGTGCTGAGGGTTTGAAGAGCCGCTCTTCAAAGACGCCGGGTTCCTGCGGCAACCGCCTGGATGCCCATCCGGCTATGTCATCAGCTTCCTGATTGGTGCCACGAGGCACGTGCTTCAGCTCCAGCCCCCAGAACTGCTTTTCCATTCTTTGGACCTCCGCTAAGTAGGCCTCCATATGCTCGTCCTTCGGCTCGTACACCTTGTTGGAGAAGTTGACTAGGAGCTGCGAGTCGCCCTTGACGGTGAGGCGTTTCACTCCCAGGGCTATTGCGGCCTTCAACCCGGCTATCAGTCCCTCATACTCTGCAATGTTGTTGGAGACCTTTTCACCTTGCTGGAAACAGAGCTGCACGGCATAGTAGAGCTTATCCTGAGTGGGTGATATCAGCACCGCACCAGCCCCCACCCCGTGTCTGGAGAACGCCCCATCGAAGTACATGACCCAGCCTTCCGGCGCCTCCCTCCCTGGAGAGAGGGACCGATCCTCATTGTCCCTGAGGCCTGGTGCCTCTGCCCATTCCGCTATGAAATCCGCCAACGCTACTCCTTTGATGGCCCTGGTTGTGCTGAGCTCCATGTTCCACTCGGCGACCCTTCTGGCTGAGTTAGGGCTCCTGAGCACTCTCTCCAGGGGGTACGATGAGACGACCTTGATGGGATGAGCCTGGAAGTAGTGACGCAGCTTGCGTGAGGCTACCAACAGCGCGAGCAGGAGCTTTTGAGGCATTGGGTACCGTGCCCTCGCGTCCCGTAACACCATGCTAACAAAGTAGACGGGATGCTCAACAAGGCTCAGAGTATCTGGGGCCGCGGCGCCCTCTGGAGGCAAGGGCGCCTCGCGAGATGACGTGGCCTCGGGAGGTGGACCATCCGGGCGTGCAGCCTCACCTGCCTCTGGTGCATTCTTCGGCAGCTGACCCTCCTCAACTGCGGTTGCGGCTTCTGCAGGCTTTCCTTGTTCCCGTTTTGTCTTGCCTCGGGCTGCTGCTGTGGTCTTGACTTGGCGTTCCTCCCTAACCACCACCAGGGCTACGCTGGCGGAGTAGGGAGTGGCAGCGAGGTAAAGCAGCAAGGGCTCTTGAGGGCGCGGAGCCACCATGACTGGGGGACTGGTCAGGTAGCTCTTGAGATCCTGAAACACCTTATCTGCCTCTTCAGTCCATTCAAAGGGCCCCCTTTTCTTCATCAGCTGAAAGAAAGGCAGCGCTCGCTCCCCTAATTTGGAGATGAAGCGCCCTAGCGCGGTCACGCGCCCAGTGAGCTTCTGCATTTCCCTGAGGGTCTTTGGCAGACTCATGTCCTCGACCGCCTTGACCTTCTCGGGGTTGGCCTTGATGCCACGATGGGACACGAGGAATCCCAAAAGCTTGCCCGAGGGGACGCCAAACACACATTTCTCCGGGTTGAGCCGCAGGTTTACTGCGTCGAGGCTCGTGAAGGTCTCCTCCAGGTCTTGTATCAGGGTCTTGGCCTCCCGAGATTTTACTACAATGTCATCAATGTAGGCTTTGACATTCTTTCCGAGTTGTGGGCCCAAGGTGATGTGCATCAGCCGCTGAAATGTTGCCCCTGCGTTACGCAGTCCGAACGGCATGCATGTATAGCAGTATACCCCGCACGGGGTTAAGAAGGCGGTCTTCTCAACATCTTCTACCGCCATCTTGATCTGGTGATACCCGGAGAAGGCATCCAAGACGCATAGCAGGTCACACTCCGCAGTGGAGTCGACGATCTGGTCGATGCGGGGGAGCGGAAACGGATCTTGCGGGCATGCTTTGTTGAGGTTGGTGAAGTCGACACACATGCGTTCCTTCCCCCTTTCTTGGGCACAATGACAGGGTTGGCCAACCAATCCGGGTATCGGACATCGCGAATGACCCCAGCGGCTTCTAGCTTGCGGGTCTCTTGGACAATGAAGGCATGCTTCTCCACGGACTGCCGCCTGGCCTTCTGCTTCACGGGGCGCACGTTTGGGCACACGTTGAGGTGATGCTCGATGACACTCCTGGGGATTCCCGCCAGCTGATCGGGCTCCCAAGAAAATACCTTCTTGTTCGCGCGCAAGAACTTGACCAAGGCCTCCTCCTGCTCAGGCTCAAGGTTGGCGCCTATGGTGAAAGTGGCACTGGAGGACCCGTCCTCATCAACGGGTATCTGCTTGGTTTCTGCCTTGTCCTGGGTGAACAACTGCTTCTTCTTGGCGGGCGCAGCCCCCTTGGGCTCAGGGGTCTCCGCATTGACGGGCCGTGCCGATGCCGCCGTCTTGAAGGCGAGCTTGAGTACTCGCAGGGCGTCCCCGGTGTCCCCGTGCACGGCGAGGGTGCCGCTGCTCCCGGGCATCTTCATGAGGTTATACGCCGGGTGCGTGGCGGCCATGAACTGAGCCAGCGCCGGGTAGCCGAGGATGGCGTTGTAAGGGAGGCCGATGGGGGCGATGTCAAAGTCGACCATCTCCGTGCGGAAGTTGTCGTAGGTGCCGAAGGTTATCGGGAGCCGAATCTGTCCCAGGGAGTCGGATGATCCGCCCCCGACGCCCGAGAAAGATTGGCTGGGTCGCAACTGCTCCCGGGGTATGCAGAGGAGGTTGAAAGTCTCGACCGAAAGCACACTGAGGCCCACGCCGCCGTCAACGAGAGTTCTGGTGACGGCCACCTGGCAGATGGTGGGGGTGCACAACAGGGGGAGCGCGCCCGAGCCGACCAGGTTGGTGGGGTGGTCCTCCGAGCTGAAGGTCAGATCGGCCTCGCGCGCCGCCCGGTCTGGGGGAGCCCCCTGCCATGCGGAAACGACGCTAACCCGGCGGGCAAAAGGCTTGATGTGGCGACTCGTGGGCGGCGCCTGCGAGCCGCCCAGGAGGGTCACAACGACCGGAGGCGTCGATATTGCCGTGCAGCTACTCCGCCGCGTAGGCAGATGCTGGGGGGTGCTTGCCACTCGTTCCCCGCTGGGCCGGTGGCGGTGTTGACGGCGGGCAATGGGGGACAACGAGAACGCCCACCGGCGAGGGCCGCCGGGGCGACACGAGCTCGACTGGCGCCGTACATGGATGCGGCGGTCGTAGGAGAGCGGAGTGGTGGAAGACAGATTCCGGCGCACCCCTACCTGGCGCGCCAAATGTTGGATTCACGGGTTCCGGCAGACCCTTAAGGTTTGAACACTGGGGTGCGCGCGGAGATCACGCCCTCTACCTCCCCGTCTCACAAAGATCTAAACTACTAAAAGAACTGCACAAGGGACACAAGATTTATACTGGTTTGGGCCACCGTTGTGGTGTAATACCCTACTCTAGTGTGTGGTGGTTGGATTGCCTCTTGGGGCTGATGATGACGAACAATACAAGGAAGAACAGCCTCGCGAGGGTCTGTTCTTGACTGGGGCGATGAACTCCTAGGAGGAGTTCAGTCACCCTTCTCTCTCTCTCTTTTATTTCGATCCCCCCTACCATGTGGGTGGCTAGTCCTATTTATAGAGGCCCTGGTCCTCTTCCCAAATATCGAGTGGGAAGGGAGCCAACAATGGCGGGCTAATTTGAAGGGGGACAACAAGTATCAACTATCCTGACAAAAGCAGTCTTCGCCTGCGCAAAGCTCTGGTGATGACGCCGTCTTGGGCTCCACGGTGACCTCTGTCTCGTAGTCCTCCTGGTCTTGGCCTCGTTGCACCGAAATGGCAACCTTTGCCTGATGCCTCGGTACTCCACGGCTGCGCTTGCCCCCTTTGCACCAAAGAGGAAAGAAGGACGCTGCGCGCGCTGGCACCCGCCTGGCGCCCTGAGTCGTCATGGCTTGCATCACGTGCACCTCGCGAGGTGCCCCGCCTTGATCTCTCCGCCTCCTCGCGAGCCAACTTGACGAGGCCGTGCCTGAGGAAGCTCCGTGTCGTCTGCCTTGCGAGGCTTGGCCCCTTGCGAGGGTCTTGAGCCTTGTGTTGATGAAGATGGGCCATGCCGGGCCTCCTTTGAGCCACGCCGCAGGCCACAGGCAGGCAAGTCTGGGGACCCCCGTTCCCAGAACACCGACAGGCACCTCCTCCGCCTCCCTTGAAAATAAAACTTCCCAACCTCTGGCCACTACTTTGGCCGAGAGGTGCTCCTGTGCCAGTCGAGTTTGATCTTTGGCTCCCGTGATCTCACATAACGGGTGTGAGCGTTTCTACAGGGGCGCGATGCGGTGGGTGAGGAACTCCTGGGCGACCATGCCCACTGTAAGCTCGACCTCACGCAACTCCGCCAGCCTCGTCAAGATCGGCCTCAGGGCAGCGCCGCCGAGTTTCTTCTGTTCCCAACAGGGGATCTTCTCGTCCAGTTTGGTCGGGACCGCCAGGAGGGGGCTGGTCCATAGGATGTCGACACAAACCCAGCGCGACCTGAAGTTCTCCTCCTTTGTCGAGATCTTCATGTCGATGAAGATCTTGCGCATCTCGTTTCTCAACACAGAAGGAGGCGCCCCCGGAGCGGTGGTTCCCCGAGGAGAAGACCCGCGGGTTATAGAAAGTTCGGAAGAGCGCCATGGACGGTGATGAAGCCATGTACCTAGGGTAGGGGCACGGACCTGTCCTAAGAGCCCTACCCAAGGACATCCATAGAAGAAGTCACCTTTCAATCGACTTGAAGATACCCACTCGACGGGTTCAAGACATTCGACCAGGAAGCTATCACTCGACCACGAAGCCAACCACTCGACTGCCAGGAGATCTAAAGTCACTCCGCAGGCAAACGGTCGGTCATTAAGTAGCCTTTATGGTCATTATAGCACTTTATTAGAGGTGTTACCAGTAATGCCCAACCTTAATGTACCTTAAACCCTGCATTACTGAGGGCAGGAGAGGGCTGGCAAACTCTGTATAAGCCACCCCCCTCCTCAGTATCAAGGGTTGGCACCCCTGTCATTCTCACACATATAATCCAGTCGACCGCCTCCGGGCACCAAGACATAGGGCTTTTACTTCCTCTGAGAAGGGCCTGAACTCGTACATCTTCATGTCTTACAGCTCCTGCATAGCTAAGATCTAGCCTCTCCATACTTACCCCCCTACATCACTGTCAGACTTAGAACCACGACAGTTGGCGCCCACCATGGGGCCGGAATCTTAGCGCTTGATTGTAGGAGTTGCAATTTTTCTGATCTCCTTGATCATGGTTTCATGCGGAGTTTTGGTGGAGGGCCGCGAGATCCGTCTCGGCGCGCTCACGTTCATCGCCGACGACTCCGCCTGGCTTTAGGAGGCTCCGCTCGACATCGACGCGCTCCCCGTCCGCGGGGCGACGCACTTTCGCGCATGTGTTCGCGGCGTCCTCCTGCGACAGCCGTCGACCCAGTATCGGTCGGCTCCCGTGTCATCTCCCTGCCTCGTCTCTCGCCGGCGCAAGCGCTCTAGTCGATCGAGACTTCAGAGGTGGGTGAGGCATGCGGTGGCTCGCCAGTCGGCCACCCCACAAGTCGCGGCAATCAAGCCCGACGAATCTCTCTACAGCCTGTTCGATCTGTCGACTGGCTCCGCAGAGACCGCATCCGAGTGCGACAGCAGTGATCCTGCGGCGGAGGTCCTGGCAGTTGATGGGACACACAGCCCTCCCGATTTTACTCATACCGACGGAGGGGCAGGTGGGGGCGACCCGTCGCATCCCCATGAAGAATATCTCCCTGAGCCTCTCACGTCGCTGCAGTGAGAGGAGCTTCGCCGCCGGAACATGGATGCACTCCACACTCCTATCGTTGGAGAAACCCCTAAGGCCCGAGCCTTGGAGGACGCGCGCTTAGCTAACTTAGCCGAGCACACTCGACTGGAGAATCTCCAGCGAGCACTCGACGAGCAAGCGCGTCAGCGGGCTCCTGAGTCCAGTCAACGTCAGCTCTTCCCGCCTACGCAGGTATATCGAACTCCCATTCAGAATTTGGCAGCCGCGGCCCGAATAGCAAAATCAATTCAGCCCTCCTAGTCAGAAGCTGGCAGAGGCTTGTTGCAAATCAGAGCGTTGCTCCGGGCAGCGGGAAACCAGAATTCCGCTGTCTCTCAGTCGCGGAATAGGATCCACAGTCGATCTGTTGCAGCGGATACAGTGCGGTCGGCTCACAGCCCAAGATCGCCCCCGAGGCGTGAGGGACGTGGAGACCGACCAGATCAGTACAGAAGAAACGAGCAGTATGATCACCGATTCGATCGTGATGATCGACATCGAGTGCCAACCCCTCCCCCGAGGAGTGGGTCGTATGCGCCTCGACAGCAGGATGACAGACGCCCCCATAGTGTTGGGCGGAGGATCCCAGTCGACCCTAGGGAACCAGGCTTTGACGCGAGATCCATCCTCGTTCAAGGTTTGGTCGATAGGAACAAGGCTCACCGAGAAGGACATGACAGAGATGCTCCTACCAGCAGCAGGGTACATGTTTCAGGGCCAGAATGTTTCAGTCGAGCCATCAGGGCCACAGTGATTCCTCCCAACTTCCGGTTGGCAACTGGAGTCAGCAAGTTCACCGGCGAGTCTAAGCCTGACACTTGGCTCGAAGACTACCGAGTGGCTGTCCAGATTGGCGGCGGCAATGATGAGGTGGCTATGAAGCATTTGCCTCTCCTGTTAGAGGGCTCAGCCAGAGCGTGGCTGAATCAGTTAGCACCCAGCAGCATCTACACTTGGGAGGATCTCTCTCGAGTGTTTGTCACGACCTTTGAAGGAACATGCAAGCGACCGGCAGGCCTTACAGAATTGCGGTCTTGCGTGCAGAAACCGAGTGAAACTCTGAGGGATTACATCCAGAGGTGGATCACTTTGCATCACACAGTTGAGAATGTACCAGATCACCAAGCAGTCTGTGCCTTTAAAGAAGGCGTCAAGAACAGAGAGTTGAACCTGAAGTTCGGTCGGACCGGAGAAATGTCTCTGAATCGGATGATGGAAATTGCCACCAAATACGCTAACGGTGAAGATGAAGATCGACTCCGGAGTGGCAAGCAAAAAGCAGTCGCCCAGGAAACCGGAGGCAATTCCAGTCGGAAACAGAAGCGGAAGGCCGAACCAGCCGCTCCTGGGGAGGCCCTGGCCGTAACCCACGGGAAATTCAAGGGAAAACCCAAGGGGCCCTGGAACCCCAAGAAAGTAAAAGATCAAGACGGAAATGATGTTTTGGATCTGCCGTGTCACATTCACATCAAGAAAGACGAGGAGGGTAAACTCATTTACCCAAAGCATACCACTCGACAGTGTCGGATCCTGATCTAGCAGTTCCAGGGCAAGCAGTCCAAAGACAAGGAAAAAGAGTCGGACAAGGTTGAGGATAAGGAAGATAGTGACGACGGGTACCCCCAAGTCAATTCCACCTTGATGATTTTTGCCGATGTCGAAAGCAAAAGTCGACTGAAAGTCATTAACCGTGAAGTGAAAATGGTTGCCCCGGCAACACCCAGTTACCTGAAGTGGTCTCAGACTGCCATCACGTTCGACCAGTCCGATCACCCTGTGCACATTGCCACCCCTGGGAGGCAAGCTCTGGTGGTCGATCCAGTTGTCGAAGGCACTCGACTGACCAAAGTCCTGATGGATGGTGGCAGCGGCCTGAACATACTATATGCAGAAACGCTGAAAGGGATGGGCATTCCGATGTCCAGGCTCAGTGTCAGCAACATGAGTTTCCATGGAGTCATTCCTGGAAAGAAAGCCGAGTCACTCGGCCAGATTGCTCTCGACGTGGTTTTCGGTGATTCAAAGAATTACCGCAAGGAAAAGTTGACATATGAGGTTGTGGACTTCCAAAGTGCTTATCATGCTATTCTGGGCCGGCCAGCTTATGCACGCTTCATGGCTCGACCGTGCTATGTGTATCTCAAGTTGAAGATGCCCGGCCCCAGAGGTGTGATCACCGTTACAGGCAATCGGAAGAAAGCAGAGGAGTGTTTTCAGAAAGGATCAAAGATCACTGATGCTCAAATGTCAGTAGTCGAGCTGCAAGGGTACCAGAAGACTGCTGATCCGAGTGAATTGCTGCGAGCCAAGAAGCCAGCTTCAGAATCAGCTTTTCAGTCGTTCGGTGAAACTAAGCCAGTTCACATTCACCCGACCGACCCCAATGCTGCTCCGACTCACATCTCAACGATGCTCGACTCCAAATTGGAAGAAGCGCTCATCCAGTTCCTCCGTGAGAACTGGGACATCTTCGCATGGAAGCCTTCTGACATGCCTGGAGTTCCCAGGGGGCTGGCTGAGCACCGTCTACGAGTCGACCCGAAGTTCAAGCATGTGAAAGAACATCTTCAACGGTCCGCCGTCCAGAAGAGGAAAGCTATTGGCGAGGAGGTGGCTCGGCTCTTAGCAGCGGAGTTCATCCGAGAGATTTACCACTCCGAGTGGCTCGCCAATGTTGTCATGGTCCCCAAGAAGGACAAGTCACTTCGCATGTGCATTGACTTTAAACATATCAATCGGGCCTGCCCGAAAGATCATTTCCCTCTCCCCGCATCGACCAGATAGTCGACTAGACCGCGGGGTGTGAGCGTTTGTCTTTTCTAGACGCTTATTCAGGGTACCATCAGATCCGTCTGTATGGACCCGACGAGATCAAAACGGCTTTCATCACCCCATTCGGGTGCTTCTGTTATGTCACCATGCCCTTCGGCCTCAAGAATGCTGGAGCCACGTTCATGAGGATGATTCAGAAGTGTTTGCTTTCTCATATCAGTCGGAATGTAGAAGCATACATGGATGATATTGTGGTTAAGTCACGGAAAGGTTCCGACCTGCTGACTGACCTTGCCGAAACCATTGCTAACCTCAGGGATATGATATCAAGCTCAATCCATCAAAGTGCACATTCGGAGTTCCAGGTGGAAAGTTACTCGGTTTTCTCATTTCCGAACGAGGAATCGACGCCAATCCCGAGAAAGTTGGCACCATACTCCAGATGAAGCGCCTTGTGCGTGTGCACGATGTCCAGAAGCTTACAGGTTTCTTGGCCGCTCTAAGTCGATTCATTTCTCGTCTCGGTGAAAAGGTGTTGCCTCTTTACCGACTGATGAAGAAGTCTGACAAGTTCGAGTGGACTCCAGAAGCTGATGCAGCGTTTGCAGAGCTCAAAGCTCTACTCTCCACCCAGCCGGTGCTTGCTGCCCCAATCAGTAAAGAGCCTCTCCTACTTTACATTGCGGCCACGGGACAAGTTGTTAGTACAGTACTTATGGTCGAGCGAGAAGAAGAAGGAAAGGCCTTCAGAGTTCAGCGCCCAGTATATTATGTGTTTGAAGTTTTGACTCCTTCGAAGCAAAGATATCCCCATTACCAGAAGCTTGTATATGGGATTTACATTACCACAAAGAAGGTTGCACACTACTTCTCTGACCATTCCATTACAGTCGTCAGCGACGCTCCACTGTCAGAGATTTTGCACAACAGAGATGCAATTGGTCGAGTGGCGAAGTGGGCGATTGAACTCCTTCCCCTAGATATCAAGTTTGAAGCAAAGAAGGCTATCAAGTCCCAAGCAATTGCAGATTTCGTCGTCGAGTGGATTGAACAGCAGCTTCTGACTCAAGTTCACTCGGAGCACTGGACATGTTCTTCGATGGATATAAGATGCTGAATGGTTCCGGTGCTGGGGTAGTATTGGTCTCTCGCCGAGGAGATAAGCTCAGATATGTTCTCCAGATTCACTTCAATTCCTCCAATAATGAAGCAGAATATGAAGCACTCTTGTATGGGTTGCGCATGGCCATTTCACTCGGCGTCCGGCGCCTCATGGTCTATGGCGACTCAGATTTGGTGGTTAATCAGGTGATGAAGGAGTGGGACGTCAGAAGCCCAGCTATGACTGGCTACTGCAACGCAGTAAGAAAGCTAGAAAAGAGATTCGAGGGGTTAGAGCTTCATCACATCCCCCGACTGAAAAATCAAGCAGCTGATGATCTGGCAAAGATAGGCTCCAAGAGAGAAGCCATTCCCAGCAATGTGTTTTTGGAGCACATCCGCTCGCCGTCAGTCCAGGAGGATCCTTTTACAGAAGAAGCCCCGCAACCGAAAAGTGCCACAGATCCGACTAAAGTCGAAATTCCTGCTGTGGTCGACCTAGTCATGGAGGTCTTGGCAATCACTCCCGACTGGACGATACCATACATCGCGTATATCTTGAGGAAAGAACTTCCAGAGGACGAAGAAGAGGCTCGACAGATCGTCTGTCGATCTAAAGCTTTCACAGTCATAAAAGGACAGTTGTATAGAGAAAGCGCAACTGGAATCGGTTAGAAGTGCATAACGCCAGAAGAAGGTCAGATAATCCTTGATGATATCCACTCGGGGACCTGTGGAAACCATGCGTCCTCTTGGACCATTGTGGCCAAAGCATAACGAGCGGGTTTTTACTGGCCCAGGGCAAACGAAATGGCGAAAGAGATAGTCGACAAGTGTGAAGGCTGCCAGTTCTACTCCAACATGTCGCACAAGCCAGCGTCAGCTCTGAGGACCATTCCACTCGTCTGGCCCTTCGCTGTTTGGGGACTGGACATGGTTGGTCCACTGAGAACAGGCAGGAGCGGATTCACACATGTGCTTGTGGCAGTCGACAAGTTCACTAAATGGATTGAAGCCAAGCCTATCAAAAATCTTGATGCTAGCACTGCTATCAGTTTCATCAGAGAGTTGATATTCAGATATGGAGTCCCGCATAGCATCATCACTGACAATGGGTCAAACTTCGATTCAGACAAGTTCAAAGCTTTTTGCGCCTCTCAAGGCACACGAGTCGACTACGGGTCGGTCGCGCATCCCCAGTCGAATGGACAAGCTAAAAGAGCAAATGGTCTGATTCTCAAAGGACTGAAGCCTCGACTGATGCGTGATCTCAAGCATGCAGCAAGCGCTTGGGTCGACGAGCTTCCGTCAGTTTTGTGGGGATTGAGGACCACCCCGAACCGGTCAACTGGAAGAACGCCATTCTTTCTGGTTTACGGAGCCGAAGCCGTCCTGCCGAGTGATCTACTTCACAATGCCCCCAGAGTCGAGCTTTATAACAAAGACGAAGCAGAGCAAGCCCGGCAAGATGCAGTCGACCTCCTAGAGGAGGAGAGGGAAATGGCTATGATCAGATCGACCATCTATCAGCAAGACTTGCGTCGATTCCATGCCAGAAATGTGAAGAGCCGAGCCTTCCAAGAAGGAGATTTGGTCCTCCGAGTGGATCAACAGAAACCACACAAACTTGCTCCTACTTGGGAAGGCCCCTTCATCGTCACCAGAGTCCTCCACAATGGAGCATATCATCTCTACAACGTTGATCGCCGGATCGACGAGCCACGAGCTTGGAATGCGGAACTACTCCGCCCATTTTACACTTGAATTCTCACTCGGATGAGATGTAATAAAAAAAACTTCTGTAGTTTATTTTTATCAAAGACAAGAGTGTCCCAGTTCTTCCTGTAATTGCTGTCACTTTTGTTTGCGTATGAAATCCCCCAGTGGGTAGCTTAGCTGTGAATCCGTTTCGCCTAAGTTTGCAAAAAAATCCTACCGAGTGGTGAGCCAGACTCCCACTCGGGGGCTTAGCTGCAGCCCAGTGCTCGCCTAAGTGTTTGAAAATCCTACCGAGTGGTGAGCCAGACTCCCACTCGGGGGCTTAGCTGCAGCCCAGTGCTCGCCTAAGTGTTTGAAAATCCTACCGAGTGGTGAGCCAGACTCCCACTCGGGGGCTTAGCTGCAGCCCAGTGCTCGCCTAAGTCTTTGAAAATCCTACCGAGTGGTGAGCCAGACTCCCACTCGGGGGCTTAGCTGCAGCCCAGTGCTCGCCTAAGTGTTTGAAAATCCTACCGAGTGGTGAGCCAGACTCCCACTTGGGGGCTTAGCTGCAGCCCAGTGCTTGCCTAAGTGTTTGAAAATCCTACCGAGTGGTGAGCCAGATTCCCACTCGGAGGCTTAGCTGCAGCCCAGTGCTCGCCTAAGTACTTGAATATCCTATCGAGTGGTGAGCCAGACTCCCACTCGGGGGCTTAGCTGCAGCCTAGTGCTCGCCTAAGTGTTTGAAAATCCTACCGAGTGGTGAGCCAGACTCCCACTCGGGGGCTTAGCTGCAGCCCGGTGCTCGCCTAAGTGTTTGAAAATCCTACCGAGTGGTGAGCCAGATTCCCACTCGGAGGCTTAGCTGCAGCCCAGTGCTCGCCTAAGTATATAAAAATCCTACCGAGTGGAGAAAAAACCTCCCACTCGGGGGCTTAGCTGCAGTCCAAGTACTCGCCTAAGTATATAAAAATCCTACCGAGTGGAGAGCAAACCTCCCACTCGGGGGCTTAGCTCCAGTCCAAGCACTCGCCTAAGTATATAAAAATCCTACCGAGTGGAGAGCAAACCTCCCACTCGGGGGCTTAGCTGCAGTCCAAGTACTCGCCTAAGTATATAAAAATCCTACCGAGTGGAGAGCAAACCTCCCACTCGGAGGCTTAGCTGCAGCTCAGTGCTCGCCTAAGTGTTCAAAAATCCTACCGAGTGGAGAGCAAACCTCCCACTCGGGGGCTTAGCTGCAGTCCAAGTACTCGCCTAAGTATATAAAAATCCTACCGAGTGGAGAGCAAACCTCCCGCTCGGGGGCTTTGCTACAGTCCAAGTACTCTCCTAAGTATATAAAGATCCTACCGAGTGGAGAGCAAACCTCCCACTCGGAGGCTTAGCTGCAGCTCAGTGCTCGCCTAAGTGTTCAAAAATCCTACCGAGTGGAGAGCAAACCTCCCATTCGGAGGCTTAGCTGCAGCCCAGTGCTCGCCTAAGTGTTCAAAAACCCCACTGAGTGGAAAGCAAACCTCCCACTCGGGGGCTTAGCTGCAGCCCAGTGCTCGCCTAAGTTCGGAACATGTCCCAATCCACAAGGACGGCAAGATGCGAATCGACTGTTACCTTTTCCTTCGGAGTTGCACCACAAATACGAAGTTATTTCGAGTGAAGACCAAGTTCCACTCGACAGATAATTCCCGAAGATATTCAACGATAAATCAAGTTCGGATAAAACCCAAAGGTCCAAGACCTCAGATCAAAGTACTCGAGCCCTCGGCTCGACAGAGTTTAACGGTTACAGAATCCACTCGGCATTCCGAGGCAAATTTAAAGTGAAGCACAAAAGTTTTTTACTCCTCCGGCGGAGGACTGGAAGGGGCAACGAACTTGTCCATGTCGATCCCGTCTGCAATATGGGTGGCAGCAGCAATGAAAGTTTCCATGAAGTCCTAAAAGTTAAGCTTCCTGGTGTTGGCAACTTGGATGGCGGCCAGCTTCTCCTCTCGCACCTCCTTGCAGTGGACGCGGACGAGGGACAAAGCGACATCAGCACCACACCTTGCGGAGGATTTCTTCCAATCCGTCACTGGACCAGGAACGTTGTTCAGTCGAGTCATTAGAGACTCGAGATCATTTGAAAGCGCTGCCCTGGGCCAGAGAGACGTGTCGATCCGCGACACCGCAACCTTCAGCCGAGCCAGATAGTCAACCATGCTGGCAATACGAGACTCCAGACGGAGCACGTTCATTGCAGCCTCGTCCTTCACAAGAGAGTTAGTAGGGTCCAAGCCTGGCTCCACTCGATTGGTCTCCTCTTCAAAGTTTTGACAGAATTCTACAAACACGATTCAAGAATAAGACAGTGGCTTTACTCGAGTTCGGTTACTGCAAGCCAGTCAAATGAAGGTAATTACCCTCAAGCATGACGAACAACTTCTTGGCGAGTCCCCCGAGATGAGCTTCAAGATCGTTCTTCTTCCCCACCAACTCGCTTGCCTTGTCATTCAGAGCAATCTTGTCGTTCTTCAGATGACTGACTTCCTGATTAGCTATGTCGAGAGCGGCCTTCAATCTGGAGTTCTCTTGTTCAAGAGTTCCGACGGAAGCCAGCTTTTCTTCAGCAAGCTTCGCTTTGTTCAAGGCCTCCTTCTGTGCCTCTGCAAGATCTTGATCCTTCTTCTTCAGAGCTTCTTCCAGTTTATCTACAGTACGTCGAGTGAAATCAACATCAAGAATGGACAAGAAAGAAAAGTCACTCATCAAGAATGGAGAACCTCACCAGCCATACCTTTTGCTTCTTCTTGCGCCTTCTTCAAGTTCTCTTGAGCAAGCATCAAGTCAAGGTTGAGCTAGATCTGCTTATTCTCCAACTTAGTATAGCGAGCTACAAGTTCGCAGGATTTCTACAAAACAAAAATCAGTCGACAGACGTCCAGGATAAGTTGCTTCCGAGTAACTAAGAGACAATGATGGCGTTTCTAAGACTACAGCTGAATCAAAAAATATTCGACAATAGTCTCGGGGACTACACCAAGTGGGTGCACTCAGTGTGCCCCACTGGTTTTTGAAAAAAAAATTGACTGCCAGCAGTCGACCGGATACAGTTCCATTCGGTACGGCCTGACCAGACCGAGTGAAGAAGTACAACTACAGCAACACAATGTAAAGATTACAGTCGACTGCCAGCAGTCCACCATAGTCTCGGGGACTACACCTAGTGGGTGCACTCAGCGTGCCCCCACTCGTCCAAGAATTGGCAGACACACCCAGTGGGTGTACAGATGTAAAGATCTTCGGAAAAGAGATTCTTCTAACAGCATATCGTAACAGACCAAGTGTTGAGTCGACTGACCTGGACGTTGCTCTGAAGAGCCGAACTTGCGTCATAGGCTGCTTGGCTGGCCTCCCGAGCCACTTTCACTTGTTCCATCATGATCCCCGCCTGACGTATAGCCTCTTTCGCAGCACTCGCTTGGTCCTCAGGGGCGGGGTATGCGGCAAAAAGTGAAGGAGGATTTGCGGTCAACGTCGAAGGCCGCACGCTCGTCAGAGGATCGGCGAAAGTCACAGAAGCCCGAGTGGTGTCACCACCATCCCGAGCTACGGCCTCAGACGCCGGAGCAGATTGGGGGGTCTTGCCAGCCAACGCCCGCCTATTCCTTCTCACTCTCAGCGGCACGTCGTCGTCGTCATCCGGGAGGTTAATAACATGAGGAGGAGCTACAAGAAAAAATTCAATCGACCAGGGTTGCAATAAATATCCAGTCGACTCAAGGCAGAACATCGGTAATCGTACCAGGGTTGGAGGTAACAACATCCTCCATCTCTTGATCGTCGTCCTTGGCGGAGAGCTCAGAAGTAGCAGCGCTGCAAATCTCGAAAATCAGTCAGTTGACTCAATGAATCGACCAAGGATCTGTCCACGGTCGACAAAGAAGAAAAAGTTCTATTATTACCCAGAAATGGTGGGGACGGTCATCTTCATCTTGGGCAGAGCCTTAGGCGGCTTAGACGGCATCGCACGTGGGTGCTTGGGAGCCTTTTCGGCCGGCGGAGGAGAAGAGGTCTGAGGGCGTTTCGACGACTGCCCAACAAGAGCAGTCGACTTACCACGTTCCCGCGCCGGGTCGTGTGTAATATTGGATCGCCTCTCCGAGCGGAGGGGGGGTTCAACTTCTTCCTCCTCCTCTTCGCTGGAGTCGACATCGTCGTCTCCCTCTCCTTCGCCATCGGATTCCCACTCGGCTTGTTCATCTCCACTCTCACCGCCGCTCGCCTCCCCTTCCTCAGTCGGCTCCTGCGCCCCGTTGGGTGTCGAGTACATCTCAGTAGTTGCCTGGAAAACAACAAACAAGATCAAAGTCAATCGACCAATTCAAAGAAGACCAATGAAGAAAACAAGATCTCAGTCAGGAGCATAAGGTCAGACCTGGTCCACTTCATATGTATTGTCGAGTGGAGGAACCCTCCTTGCTCCTCGGGGGTTGTCTTTGTTCCCTATGATACTCGACAGCCATCCTTCTAGCATCTCATCAGTGACCTCCTCCGGGTGGATCTGAGTGGTGTCTTCAAGACCCAAGTATAGCCACATCGGGTGGTCGCGAGCCTGGAGCGGTTGGATGCGCCTCCGAAGGAAGACCTCCAGCAAGTCCATGCCAGTCACGCCGTCGCGGACAAGCTAAACCACTCGACCAACCAACACTTTGACTTGGGCTTTTTCTTCCGGCGTCACTTTCAGAGAAGCGGGTTTTTGAGCTCATTCCAGAGAGAAAGGGGGAAGCCCAGTCGACTGTCCTGGAGTCGCCTGGTCTTTGCAGTAAAACCAGGTCGCCTGCCAACCACGGACCGACTCAGGGAAAGTGATGGATGGAAAAGAGCTTTTTCCCCTCGTCTGGATCGCCAGACCCCCGCACAACTGGATCACCTGCGTCCTTTCGTCACTCGACTTGGCCTTTTTGACTGATTGGGAACGGCAAGTGAAGATGTGCTTAAAGAGTCCCCAATGGGGGCGGCAACCCAAGAAACCCTCACACAAGGAAATGAAAGCAGCCAGATACACGATAGAGTTGGGAGTGAAGTGATGGAGCTGCGCTCCAAAGAAGTTCAGAAAGCTCCGGAAAAAAGGATGAGGAGGCAGAGAAAACCCGCGATCGATATGGGTGGCGAGGAGCACACACTCACCATCAAGAGGTTGGGGCTCGACTTCTCTCCCCGGGAGACGCACAGCTTCATGAGGGATGACTCCTCCCTCAACCATATCGTCAAGATCTTCCTGCCAAATCACCGTCGGCATCCAGTCGCCCTGGATCCAGCCTCTAGGCAGAGAAGTCCTTGAGGAAGATCCGCCCCGAGCGGACTTCTTCCCTTTCCCCTGCGCCACTGCCTTCTTCGCGCGCTCCAGAGCGGACGTCTTGTCCTTCACCATCGTCGCCGACAAAGCTCGAACGGGCCTGCGGCGCTAGGGTGAGAGCGGAGGTGGCGGAGAACTCTGTGAAGGGAGAAGGAAAGGAGAGAGCACACTGTTTGGAAACCCCGAGCCGGTGGCTTATAAGAGGCCGCTTCTGAGTGGCTGACCGGTAGGCCTAGGCTATCCCGTCAAATCCCGCAGCAGACGCGCGCGCGGTACGTGGCGAAAAAGGTGGCGCGGGGATCGAGGAGCTTCCGCCTTATCACATCCGATTACTGCGGCCGCTCCCGTCCCGCGCGCTTCCCGAAATTCAAATCCCGCGAAATCTGTAGGTTGCAGAACAATTTGTTAGACAGAAGATCCCTTTCACATCGTCATTTAGAACTCCACAAACAAGGAAACTCACTCGACGAAAGACTTGGGATGGATCAAGGCGACTGAAAGAGGTTGATGACGTCATCCGTGACGATTGACCCAAAACAAGGCACTCACGTAGCACAAAGAACCAGTCGGAAACTTCACCAACTCTTTCCCCACTCTAACCTCGATCCATTCGGGGGCTAATGATGAAGCCATGTACCTAGGGTAGGGGCACGGACCTGTCCTAAGAGGCCTACCCAAGGACATCCATAGAAGAAGTCACCTTTCAATCGACTTGAAGATACCCACTCAACGGGTTCAAGACACTCGACCAGGAAGCTATCACTCGACCACAAAGCCAACCACTCGACTGCCAGGAGATCTAAAGTCACTCCGCAGGCAAACGGTCGCTCATTAAGTAGCCTTTATGGTCATTATAGCACTTTATTAGAGGCGTTACCAGTAACGCCCAACCTTAATGTACCTTAAACCCTGCATTACTGAGGGCAGGAGAGGGCTGGCAAACTCTATATAAGCCACCCCCTCCTCAGTATCAAGGGTTGGCACCCCTGTCATTCTCACACATATAATCCAGTCGACCGCCTCCGAGCACCGAGACGTAGGGATTTTACTTCCTTCGAGAAGGGCCTGAACTCGTACATCTTCGTGTCTTATAGCTCCTGCATAGCTAAGATCTAGCCTCTCCATACTTACCCCCCTACATCACTGTCAGATTTAGAACCACGACAGACGGCATCACTCCCAAGAAGGCCTCTGATACGTCTCCAACGTATCTACTTTTTCTCATGCTTTTCCTCTTGTTTTGGACTCTAATTTGCATGATTTGAATGAAACTAGCCCTGGACTGACGCTGTTTTCAGCAGAACTACCATGATGTTGTTTTTGTGCAGAAATAAAAGTTCTCGGAATGGAACGAAACTTTGCGAGGATTTTTTATATCAATAATAAGAATTTCTGGAGCCAAGACCCACCAGAGAGGGGGGCCCTGGGTGGGCACAACCCACCAGGACGTGCCCCCTCTCCTGGCGCACCCAGGTAGGTTGTACCCACCTGGTGGCCCCGCTGACGACCCCCTGATACTATAAATTCACATATTTCCAGGAAAAAAATCAGGGAGAAAGAATTATCATGATCCACGAGACGGAGCCGCCGCCAAGTACTGTTCTTCCTCGGGAAGGCAGATCTGGAGTCCGTTTGGGGCTCCGGAGAGGGGGGTCTTCATTCTTCGTCTTCACCAACCCTTCTCCATCGCCAATTCCATGATGCTCCCCACCAGGAGTGAGTAATTCCTTCGTAGGCTCGCTGGTCGGTGAGGAGTTGGATGAGATTCATCATGTAATCAAGTTAGTTTTGTTAGGGCTGGATCCCTAGTATCCACTATGTTCTTAGATTGATGTTGCTATGACTTTGCCATGTTTAATGCTTGTCACTTTGGGCATGGGTGCCATGATTTCAGATCTGAACCGTTTATGAATTCATCATTATATCCATGTTCTAGATCTGATCTTGCAAGCTATAGTCACCTACTACGTGTTATGATGCGGCAACCCCGGAGTGACAATAACCGGGCCCACTCCTGGTGATGACTGTAGTTTGAGGAGTTCATGTATTCATTATGTGTTAATGCTTTGTTCCGGCTCTCTATTTAAAGGAGGTCTTAATATCCATTAGTTTCCAATATGGACCCCGCTGCCACGGGAGGGTAGGACAAAAGATGTCATGCAAGTTCTTTTAATAAAGCACGTATGACTATTTACGGAATACATGCCTACATTATATAGATGAACTGGAGCTAGTGTCGTATCGCCCTAGGTTATAACTGTCTCATGATGAATATCATCCAACAAGTCATCGATCCAATGCCTATGAATACTACTGCTTGAAGGAAATATGCCCTAGAGGCAATAATAAAGTTGTTAATTATATTTCCTTATACCATGATAAATGTTTATTATTCATGCTAGAATTGTATTAACTGGAAACTTGATACATGTGTGAATACATAGACAAACAGAGTGTCCCTAGTATGCCTCTACTTGACTAGCTCATTAATCAAAGATGGTTAAGTTCCCTAGCCATAGACATGGGTTGTCATTTGATGAACGGGATCACATCATTTGAGAATGATGTGATGGACAAAACCCATCCATTAGCTTAGCACTATGATCGTTTAGTTTGTTGCTATTGCTTTCTTCATGACTTATACATGTTCCTATGACTATGAGATTATGCAACTCCCAAATACCGGAGGAACACTTAATGTGCTATCAAACATCACAACATAACTTGGTGATCATAAAGATGCTCTACAGGTGTCCCCAGTGGTGTTTGTTGAGTTGGCATAAATTGAGATTAGGATTTGTCACTCCAATTGTCGTAGAGGTATATCTGGGCCCTCTCGGTAATGCTCATCACTATACGCCTTGCAAGCAATGTGACTAATGAGTTAGTTGCAGGATGATGCATTACGGAATGAGTAAAGAGACTTGCCAGTAACGAGATTGAACTAGGTATGATGATACTAATGATCGAATCTCGAGCAAGTAACATACCAATGACAAAGGGAACAACGTATGTTGTTATGCGGTTTGACCGATAAAGATCTCCGTAGAATATGTAGGAGCCAATATGAGCATCCGGGTTTCGCTATTGGTTATTGACTGGAGATGTGTCTCGGTCATGTCTACATAGTTCTCGAACCCGTAGGGTCTGCACGCTTAATGTTCAATGACGATTTGTATTATGAGCTTATGTGATTTGATGACTGAAGTTTGTTCAGAGTCCCGGATGAGATCACGGACATGACGAGCACTCTCAAAATGGTTGAGAGGTAAATATCGATATATTGAAAGGCTATATTCGGACATCGGAAAGGTTCTGAGTGGTTCGGGTATTTTTCGGAGTACCAGAGAGTTACGGGAATTCGCCAGGGGAAGTATTGGGCCTTCATGGGCCTTAGTGGAAAGGAAAGAAGGGCCATAAGGGGAGGCCACGCCCCCCCCCCCCCCATGGGCTGGTCTAAATTGGACTAGGGAGGGGCGGCGCCCCCCTTTTTCCTTCTCCCTCCCCTCTCCTTCCTTCTTCTCCAACATGGACTAGGAAAGGGGGAAACCTACTCCTACTAGGAGTAGGAATCCCCCCTTGGGCGCACCCCTCCTCCTCTCTCCTTTATATATGAGGGAGGGGGAACCCCATAGACACACAAGTTGATTTCTTAGCTATGTGCGGTGCCCCCTCCACAGATTTCCACCTTGGTCATATTGTCATAGTGCTTAGGCGAATCCCTGCGTCGGTAACTTCATCATCACCGTCAACATGCCATTGTGCTGACGAAACTCTCCATCAGCCTCAGCTAGATCTAGACTTCGAGGGACATCACCGAGATGAACGCATGCAGATCGTGGAGGTGTCGTGCATTCGGTACTTGATCGGTTGGATCATGAAGACGTTCGACTACATCAACCGTGTTACTCAACGCTTTCGCTTTTTGTCTATGAGGGTACGTAGACACACTCTCCTCTCTCGTTGCTATGCATCTCCTAGATAGATCTTGCGTGATCATAGGAAATTTTTGAAATACTTCGTTCCCCAACAGTGGCACCTGAGCCAGGTCTTTGATTCGACGGTATATGTTGGATGAAGCGGCCCAGACCGACATTACATGACCACGTCCATGAGACTGGTTCTACTGATGTGCTTCGCACACAGTTGGCTAGCGGGTGTTTGTTTCTCCAACTTTAGTTGAATTGAGTTTGACTACGCCCGGTCCTTGTTGAAGGTTAAAACAGCACACTTGACAAAAAATCGTTGTGGTTTTTGATGCGTAGGTAAGAACGGTTCTTGCTAAGCCCGTAGCAGCCACGTAAAACTTGCAACAACAAAGTAGAGGACGTCTAACTTGTTTTTGCAGGGCATGTTGTGATGTGATATGGTCAAGACGTGATGAGATATAAATTGTTGTATGAGATGATCATTTTTGTTAAAGTTATCGGCATCTGGCAGAAGCCTTATGGTTGTCTCTTTATTGCATAAGATGCAAGCACCATATAATTGCTTTACTTTATCGCTATGCGATAGCAATAGTTGCAAAAGCAATAGTTGGCGAGATGACCATGTAACGACACGTTGATAAAGATCAAGATGATGGAGATCATGGTGGCATGCCTGTGACGATGGAGATCATGACGGTACTTTGGAGATGGAGATCAAAGGCACAAGATGATCATGGCCATATCATGTCACATATTTTGATTGCATGTGATGTTTATATTTTATGCATCTTATTTTGCTTAGTGCAATGGTAGCATTATGAGATGATCCCTTACTAAAATTTCAAGGTATAAGTGTTCTCCCTGAGTATGCACTCTTGCGACAGTTCTTCGTGCTGAGACACCACGTGATGATCGGGTGTGATAAGCTCTGCATTCACATACAACGGGTGCAAGCCAGTTTTGCACACACAGAATACTCAGGTTAAACTTGACAAGCCTAGCATATGTAGATGTGGCCTTGGAACACTAAGACCGAAAGGTCGAACATGAATCATATAGTAGATATGATCAACATAGTGATGTTCACCATTGAAAGCTACTCCGTCTCACCTGATGATCGGACATGGTTTAGTTCATATGGATCACGTGATCACTTAGATGATTAGAGGGATGTCTGTCTAAGTGGGAGTTCTTAAGTAATATGATTAATTGAACTTAAATTTATCATGAACTTAGTCCTTATAGTATTTGCATATCTATGTTGTAGATCAATTGCTCGCGTATAGCTTCCTCGTTTTATTTATGATATGTTCCTAGAGAAAATTATGTTGAAAGATGTTAGTAGCAATAATGCGGACTAGCAATAATGAAGAATTATGTCCTTGATGCACCGCTAGGTGACGAACCTATTGCAGGAGCAGATGCAGACGTTATGAACGTTTAACAAGCTCGGTATGATGACTACTTGATAGTTTAGTGCACCATGCTTTATGGCTTAGAACCGGGATTTCAAAAACGTTTTTGAACACCACAAAGCATATGAGATGTTCCAAGAGATGAAATTGGTATTTTAGACTCATGCCTGTGTCAAGAGGTATAAGACCTCTGACAAAGTACTTTGCCTACAAGATGGAGGAGAATAGCTCAGCTAGTGAGCATGTGCTCAGAATGTCTGGGTACTACAATCACTTGAATCAAGTGGGAGTTAATCTTCCAGATAAAATAGTGATTGACAGAGTTCTCTAGTCACTATCACCAAGTTACTGCAACTTAGTGATGAACTATAATATGCAAGGGATGACGTAAAACGATTCCCGAGCTCTTCGCGATGCAGAAATCGGCGAAGGTAGAAATCAAGAAAAACATCAAGTGTTGATGGTCGACAAGACCAATAGTTTCAAGTAAAAGGGCAAGGGAAAGAAAGGGAACTTCAAGAAGAATGGCAAGGAAGTTTCCACTCCCATGAAGAAGCCCAAATCTAGACCAAAGGCTGAAACTGAGTGCTTCTACTGCAAAGGAAATGGTCATTGGAAGCGGAACTACCCCAAATACCTAGCGGATAAGAAGGATGGCAAATTGAACAAAAGTATATATGATATACATGTTATTGATGTGTACTTTACTAGTGTTCATAGTAGCCCCTAGGTATTTGATACTGGTTCAGTTGCTATGATTAGTAACTTGAAACATGAGTTACAAAATGAATAGAGACTAGTTGAGGGCGAGGTGACGATGTGTGTTGGAAGTAATTCCAAGGTTGATAAGATCATCATCGCACACTCTCTTTACCTTCGAGATTAGTGTTGAACCTAAAATAAATGTTATTTGGTGTTTGCGTTGAGCATAATATGATTGGATCATGTTTATTGCAATACGGTTATTCATTTAAATCAAAGAATAATTGTTATTCTGTTTACATGAATAAAACCTTCTGTGGTCATACACCCAAGGTGAATGGTTTATTCAATCTCGATCGTAGTAATACACATATTCATAATATTGATGCCAAAAGATATAAGTTTAATAATGATAGTGCAACTTATTTGTGGCACTGCCGTTTAGGTCATATTGGTGTAAAGCGCATGAAGAAACTCCATGTTGATGGGCTTTTGGAATCACTTGATTATGAATCACTTGATGCTTGCGAACCATGCCTCATGGGAAAGATGACTAAGACATCGTTCTCCAGGAACAATGGAGCGAGCAATAGAATTTTTGGAAATAATACATACTGATGTATGCGGTCCAATGAGTGTTGATGCTCGTGGCGGGCATCATTATTTTTTGACCTTCACAGATGATTTAAGCAGATATGGGTATATCTACCTAATGAAACACAAGTCTGAAACATTTGAAAAGTTCAAAGAAATTCAGAGTGAAGTTAAGAATCATCGTATTTGAGTTACGAGTTTGGCCTTCATTTAAAAACAATGTGGAATAAGTTTCACAACTCATGCCACCTGGAACACCATGGAGTAATGGTGTATCCGAACGTCGTAACCATACTTTATTAGATATGGTGTGATCTATGATGTCTCTTACCGATTTACCACTATCGTTTTGGGGTTATGCATTAGAGACAGTTGCATTCACATTAAATAGGGCACCGTCTAAAATCCGTTGAGACGACACCGTATGAACTGTGGTTTAGCAAGAAACATAAGCTGTCGTTTCTTAAAGTTTGAGGTTGCAATGCTTATGTGAATAGTTTCAGCCTGATAAGCTCAAACCCAAATCGGAGAAGTGCGTCTTCATAGGATACCCAAAAGAAACTGTTGGGTACACCTTCTATCACAGATCCGAAGGCAAGATCTTTGTTGCTAAGAGTGGATCCTTTCTAGACAAGGAGTTTCTCTCGAAAGAAGTGAGTGGGAGGAAAGTAGAACTTGATGAGGTAATTGTACCTTCTCTCGAATTGGAAAGTAGTTCATCACAGAAATTAGTTCCAGTGATTCCTACACCAATTAGTGAGGAAGCTAATGACAATGATCATGAAACTTCAGATCAAGTTACTACCGAACCTCATAGGTCAACCAGAATATTGTCCGCACCAAAGTGGTACGGTAATCCTGTTCTGGAAGTCATGTTACGGGACCATGATAAACCTACGAACAATGAGGAAGCGATGATGAGCCCAGATTCCGCAAAATGGCTTGAGGCCATGAAATCTGAGATGGGATCCATGTATGAGAACAAAGTATGGACTTTGGTGGACTTGCCCGTTGATCAGCAAGCCAATGAGAATAAATGCATCTTCAAGAGGAAGACAAATACTGATGGTAGTGTTACTATCTACAAAGCTCGAATTGTCGCAAAAGGTTTTCAATAAGTTCAAGGTGTTGACTATGATGATATTTTCTCACTCGTAGTGATGCTTAAGTCTATCCGAATCATGTTAGCAATTGCCACATTTTATGAAATTTGGCAAATGGATGACAAAACTGCATTCCTTAATGGATTCTTTAAAGAAGAGTTGTATATGATGCAACCAAGAGGTTTTTTGTCGATCCTAAAGGTGATAACAATGTGTGCAAACTCCAGCGATCCATCTATGGACTGGAGCAAGCATCTTGGAGTTGGAATATACACTTTGATAAGTTGATCAAAGCATATAGTTTTATACAGACTTGAAGTGAAGCCTGTATTTACAAGAAAGTGAGTGGGAGCACTACAGCCTTTCTGATAATTATATGTGAATGACATATTGTTGATCAGAAATGATGTAGAATTTTCTGGAAATCATAAAGGAGTATTTGAAAGGAGTTTTTCAAAAGAAAGACCTCGGTGAAGCTACTTACATATTGAGCATCAAGATCTATAGAGATAGATCAAGACGCTTGATATATTTTTCCATGAGTACATACCTTGACAAGATTTCGAAGTAGTTCAAAATGGAGCAGTCAAAGAAGGAGTTCTTGCCTGTGTTGCAAGGTGTGAAGTTGAGTAAAGACTCAAAACCCAACCACGACAGAAAATAGAAAGAGAATGAAAAGTCATTCCCTATGCCTCAGCCACAGGTTCTATAAAGAATGCTATGCTATGTACCAGACCTATTGTGTACCTCACCAAGAGTTTGGCAAGAGGGTACAATAGTGATCCAGGAGTGGATCACTGGACATCAGTCAAAATTATCCTTACTGGAATAAGGATATGTTTCTCGGTTATGGAGGTGACAAATAGTTTGTCGTAAAGAGTTACGTCGATGCAAGTTTTGACACCAATTTGGATGACTCCGAGTCTCAATGTGGATACATATTTAAAGTGGGAGCAATTAGCTAGAGTAGCTCCGTGCAGAGCATTATAGACATAGAAAAATTTGCAAAATACATACGACTCTGAATGTGGCAGACCCATTGACTAAATTTCTCTCACAAGCAAAACTTGATCACTCTTTGGGTGTTAATCACATAGCGATGTGAACTAGATTATTGACTCTAGTAAACCCTTTGGGTATTAGTCACATGGAGCTGTGAACTAATCACATAAAGATGTGAACTATTGGTGTTTAATGACATGGCGATGTGAACTAGATTATTGACTCTAGTGCAAGTGGGAGACTGAAGGAAATATGCCCTAGAGGCAATAATAAAGTTGTTATTTATATTTCCTTATATCATGATAAATGTTTATTATTCATGCTAGAATTGTATTAACCGGAAACTTGATACATATGTGAATGCATAGACAAACAGTGTCCCTAGTATGCCTCTACTTGACTAGCTCGTTAATCAAAGATGGTTAAGTTTCCTAGCCATAGACATGTGTTGTCATTTGATGAACGGGTTCACATCATTAGAGAATGATGTGATGGACAAGACCCATCCGTTAGCTTAGCACTATGATTGTTTAGTTTGTTGCTATTACTTTCTTCATGACTTATACATGTTCCTATGACTATGAGATTATGCAACTCCCGTATACCGGAGGGACACTTAGTGTGCTATCAAACATCACAACGTAATGGGTGATTATAAAGATGCTCTACAGGTGTCTTCGATGCTGTTTGTTGAGTTGGCATAGATCGAGATTAGGATTTGTCACTCCGATTGTCAAAGAGGTATCTCTGAGCCCTCTCGGTAATGCTCATCACTATAAGCCTTGCAAGCAATGTGACTAATGAGTTAGTTGCGGGATGATGCATTATGGAACGAGTAAAGAGACTTGCCGGTAACGAGATTGAACTAGGTATGATGATACCAACGATCAAATCTCGGGCAAGTAACATACCGATGACAAAGGGAACAACGTATGTTGTTATGCGGTTTGACCGATAAAGATCTTTGTAGAATATGTAGGAGCCAATATGAGCATCCAGGTTTCGCTATCGGTTATTGACCAGAGATGTGTCTTGGTCATGTCCACATAGTTCTCGAACCCGTAGGGTCCGCACGCTTAATGTTCGATGACGATTTGTATTATGAGTTTATGTGATTTGGTGACCGAAGTTTGTTTGGAGTCCCGGATGAGATCAAGGACATGACGAGGAGGGTCGAAATGGTCGAGACGTAAAGATTGATATATTGGAAGGCTATATTCGGACATCGCCAAGGTTCTGAGTGGTTCAAGTATTTTTCGGAGTACCGGAGAGTTACGGGAATTCGCCGAGGGAAGTATTGGGCCTTTATGGGCCTTAGTGGAAAGGAGAGAAGGGCCAGAAGGGGAGGCTACACGCCCCCCCCCCTTGAGCTGGTCCGAATTGGACTAGGGAGGGGGCAGCGCCCCCCCTCTTTCCTTCTCCCTCTCCTCTCCTTCCTTCTTCTCCTACATGGACTAGGAAAGGGGGAAACCTACTCCAACTAGGAGTAGGAATCCCCCCTTGGGCGCGCCCCTTGTATCCAGTCCTCCTCGTCCTCCCCTCCTTTATAGACACACAAGTTGATTTCTTAGCCGTGTGCGGTTCCCCTGTAACATCCCAAAATTCTAAATTTTGAAATGCTATATTAAATAGATAGATTTGATTGTTTGTTTGATTGTTGTGTGATTGATTGACTGGAAGTGAGTGAAATTTGAAACTTTTTGAAAGTTAAATGAGAGGGAATAAAAGGACTTTCCCAAACTTTCATTTTTCATTTATGATCCCCGTGGATTCAAATTCTTTTCAAATATAAAATCCTAGAGAGAAGATGACATGACTTCTCCCATTTAAATAAATGAAAAGGGTTTTGAAAAGATTTGAATTTTATTTGGAATATTTTCAAATTCAGAAACTTTAAGCAACTGAGTGATTTTCACGAGAGAAGATAAAATGACTTCTTCAAAGCATATGAAATATGAGTTGGGAGTTTTAAAAGAATTAAATTCTAAGCCCCTTTGAAATTATTTTCAATTTGGAGTTATTTGGGTTTTATTCAAATTATTTTTCTCCAAGAATAAAATATATGGAAAATAGGGTAACATGATTCCCTAAAATAGAAAATTGGAGAGAAATAAATTTGAAATCATTTTGGTATTTTTAAAATGATTTTACTGGACTTTATTAGAGTTGTAGCACTCTTTGCTTTATTTGAATTTTTTATAGATTTTACTTGATTCTAGAAAAATGTTCAAGTTGTAGAAAAACTTTTTATGAAAATTTTGATATATAATATGCCTATATAAAATTTTATTTTATTTTCTTTATTCGGTTTTCCTTCTGTTTCTATTTTTTAAAAAAAATTGTACATGTGGCCCATCACTAACTGCCGCCCAGGTGCACATCATAGTACCAGCGGGCACCCCATTTTTTTTCCTATATGGGCCAGGCCCAGCCAGCCATTTCATTTTTTTTCTTAGGCCGAATTTTGTTAAAAAAATTGCAACTGCGCGGCTGGCCGAACTGCCTTACGCATTTAGGCCCATGCGACGCGTCTCCTCTGTTTCTTTTCTATTTCGTCTACGTTTAGTTTCATATTGCCTAGCCTTTGACCCTAAGCCTCCTTTTCCATTTATAAATATAGACCCATAGAGTCTCCAAAAATCATCTGATTCGGGTTAAATCAATATTTTGATTTGACTAGATTTATTAAAAAATATTTTTTTTCTTCTCTCCGGTGGGACTTCTGGAAATTGTCTCCTCTCTCCGAAGTCGTTTTTTCTCTATCTTATAAAGGTATCTTTCTTCATATTTTTTTATACTACCGTAGCTTATTATTTCTAGACTAGTATGATAGAATAACTAGATTATCAATTAGTCTACGTATTTATACATTAGACCTAGATTTTTTTTAGCCGTAGCTATTTTTGTTCCGTAAAACAGCTTGGCCCTGATTTTTCAGATAGCCATAACTTTTTACTCGTTCATCCAAATTCGATGAAACAACGCTTATAGTTTTGCCTTGTTTTCACCTATCCAGTGAACCTGTCACATCAACTTTTTGAAATTTTCAAATTTCAAAATTTGTTCAGATTCATATTCAAACTTCTTTTGATCATAACTTGAGTTTCGTAACTCCGATTTAGTTGATTCTTTTTGCAAATCGAAGCTCTTGACCTGACTTTCTGATAAGACCAAATCCACCCAATTTTGGTACTGATAGAAATTGTTTTCTGTTGCAAGAGTTAATTGCTTGTTTTTGGAGTTTTCCGAGATCTTTTCTCCGATTCTTTTGCATGATTGCTTATGTGTGATTGCTATCGCTTGCTCATGATATATTGAAACGGAGTGTGACGAGTAGAACTATCCGGAATTATGAGTGTGTATCATCTTCATCAATAGTACAAGGCAAGTTCACACTTTGATCATATCACTTTCATACCCAGCTTTTATGCATTAGTTTCAACCCTCGAATACTGCATGGTTAGGACTTGATATAATGTGGGTATTGGGAAGTAGTTAGTGAGGTAGGAACCTATTGTCTTGCATTCAACCCCTGGGAGTTACTACATTATGCTTATACTGCTATGATATGCTCGTAGACATGGTTTGGTTTGAGTGATTCATGACAGATGTGAGAGTTATTATTAATGGTTAACTTAAGGTGGCTACTTTAAAACACATCTGGGTGGAATGGTAGGGGCACCCTGGAGCACCCAGTGGTTTGCCCGGGCACCTGGAGAACCCAGTGCTTGCCCACTGGGATCCCGGAGGACCCGTGTGATCACCCTATGGAATGCCACCCAGGCTCAAAGGGATCATAAGATTATTCATGCTAGAAACTTCCATGTGCAGCCACAAGCCATTATGGGCTCTGGCATAGTTGAGTAAGTTGCGTGAGCTCCTGAAGAGGTGGACTAGCAGATGTAGGGGGGTTGTAGGTGTACCAGTCTGCACGGAGTAGAGAGTAAATGCTTCTGAAAGATTGTGTCTCGGTCATCCGTTTCTCAAACACCCTGTAGTGCGAGAAATCCAACGGAGGAGATTGAGTCTTGTGGGAAAAAGTGTGCAAACCTCTGCAGAGTGTATAAACTAATCATGATTAGCCGTGTCCCCAGTTATGGACATCTTGAGTATCTAGTTCTTGGATTATCATGTTGATCTCATCACTTTACTTAATTAATTTGTTGGGTTATAATTATTACTTTGGGATTGAGTTGGAGGAACCTTCTCAATAATTTTCAACTAACTTTGTAGTTAAATAAAATATATTCCTTTGTTGTAGGGAAAAATTGGCTTTTCGCAAAAACATTATAACCATAGAGCTTCCACCAGCCAAATATGCATGTAGTGATAGCTATTTCATCCTTGTCCTATGGTGTGAATTTGCGAGTACATTCAATGTATTGACTCTTTGTGGCTGCAACGTCTCCTGTTGCAGGATTCTTACGATGAGTACACCCAACTTTGCCGTTGGTGTTGATGGGAATCCACACCTTGTCGTTACTTCCACTATGTTTGGATTGAGGTAATAGTATTTACGTTACTTTATACATGTGATTTACCTCTGTTATAAATCCTCGAGTACTATTATAACACCCTCGATGCGACTATATCTCCCACGTGTCGAGGCACGACTTAGAGGCATAATCGCATTCAAGGCATATGTCGCAAGTGAGGTAATCTTCACACAACCCATGTAATATAATAAGGGAAAGAGTTACATAGTTGGCTTACAATCGCCACTTCACACAAATACATGCATAAAGCATTACATCATTCAAATACACACAAGGTCCGACTACGGAACCAAAATAAAAGAAGAACCCCAAATGCGACAAAGGTCCCCGATCGACCCCAACTGGGCTCCACTACTGATCGACTAAAATGAAACAACATAAAGGATAAGATCTTCATCGAGCTCCTCCCGAGCTTGGTTGCATCATATGCACGGTCTCATCGGCACCTGCAAGCTGGTTTTGGAAGTATCTGTGAGCCACGGGGACTCAGCAATCTCGCACCCTCGCGATCAAGACTATTTAAGCTTATGGGTAAGGTAAAGGTATGAGGTGGAGCTGCAGCAAGCGACTAGCATATATGGTGGCTAACATACGCAAAAGAGAGCGAGAAGAGAAAGCAAAGCACGGTCGATAAAGTATGATCAAGAAGTGATCCTGGACTACCTACGTCAAGCATAACTCCAACAACCGTGTTCACTTCCCGGACTCCGCCGGAAAGAGACCATCACGGTTACACACTCTGTTGATTCATTTTAATTAAGGTCGACTTCAGGTTTTCTACAACCGGACGTTAACAAATTCCCATCTGCCCATAACCGCGGGCACGGCTTTCGAAAGTTCAAATCCCTGCAGGGTGTCCCAACTTAGCCCATGACAAGCTCTCACGGTCAACGAAGGAATAGACCTCCACCCGAGACGTTCCGATCAGACTCGGTATCCCAGTACAACAAGACATTTCGACAGGGTAAAACTAAACCAGCAACACCGCCCGATGCGCCGACATCCTGATGGGAGCTGCACATATCTCGTTCTCAGGGCAACACCGGATAGGTCAAGCTACGAGTAAAACCAGCCCTCAAGTTTCCCCGAGGTGGCCCCGCAGGCTGCCCTTTTCGGACCAACACTTAGACAAGCACTGGCCCGGGGGGGGTTAAAATAAAGATGACCCTCGGGATGCGCGACTCCCAAGGGAAAAAAGGCTAGGTGGCAAATGTTAAAACCAATGTTGGGCATTGCTGGCAAAGCTTTACTTAAGGCAAACTGTCAAGGGGTTCCCATTATAGCCCAACCGCGTAAGGGACGCAAAATCCAGGAACATAACACCGATATGACGGAAACTAGGGCGGCAAGAGTGGAACAAAACACCAGGCATAAGGCCGAGCCTTCCACCCTTTATCAAGTATATAGATGCATTAAATAAATAAGATATATAGTGATATCCCAACAAGTAAATAAATGTTCCAACAAGGAACGGTCTCCACGTTCCAACAAGGAACAAACTTCGATCTTCACCTGCAACTAACAACGCTATAAGAGGGGCTGAGCAAAGCGGTAACATAGCCAATCAACGGTTTGCTAGGACATGGTGGGTTAGAGGCTGAGCATGGCAATTTGGGAGGCTGACAAGCAAGTGGTAGGCATCGTAGCAATGTCATAGCAAAAGAGCGAGCATCTAGCATAGCAAAGATAGTAGTGATTTCGAGGGTATGATCATCTTGCCTGAAATCCCGCAAGGAAGAAGAACGAGTCTATGAAGAAGACAAACGGACGTAGATGAACGGATCCTCACAAACTCGACGTTACCGGAACCAACCCGAAGAAGCAATCACCGGAAAAGAAGCACACACATGGTAAACAACCACGACATAAACATGGCATGATGCACAATCAAGTATGATGCATGTCCGGTTTAAAGAGGCATGGCATGGCAAAATGCACAAACAATCCTACACATTAAGTGGAGCACAATATGCCTCGGGATGCATATTGACAAAACACCACATCAATTATTTAGTTCTCTCTCAGTTAGGTACTCAACAATGTTAAATGTTGTTAAGCATGGCAAGAGGGTGAAGCAAATGAAAACTACCTATCTAGTCAAGGTTAAATGAGGCCGGAAGCAACGAACAACAATTCCGGAAAACCCTCATGTGCAAATATTAGGTTTGGTCCTGATCTGTCCTAAACACAATTTTAGAGTTATTAAACATGCAAAGCAATGTCACCATGATAAACTAGGCAAAATTCTACCCCATTTACATATAAGGTTTATTTAAATCGGAGCTACGGTTATTTAGATATGAATTAAATCATTTTAGCATGGCATAGGGGCAAAATATATGCAAACAGCATTTTACACATTTTAAACATGGGTGAAAGTTGGATATTATTAAACTAGACACAATTTTAAGCAAGTTTCATATTAAGTTTGCTTAGATCCGATGCACGGTTTAGAAGTTGTTAAATGCATGATGTATAGGGGGTTTTCTGCAATCTGTAAATTCCTGGATAAATGGACAAATTCGCTGAACAGGAAAAAAATGAGTCATGGGCTGAATCTGAAACAGGGCAGGCGGTGGGGGCTCTCTCACAACGGGCTTCGGCCCGGTAGAAGGAGGAGGAGGCAGGCCGGCGATGCTGGGTCTCGGATCTGGTTGGCGGCCCAGCAGAGAGGAGGGGCTGGCGCTGGGCCTGGTGGAGCTGGGCCGGATCGGGCGAAGGGGAGGCGGCCCGCGCGAGAGGGATCTCGTCCCCAACATCCCGCCGAGGCCGAGGCGAGCCATGGTGGCAGCGGCAGGGTCCGGTGGTGGCCTGAGGCGGCGGGGCGAGGCGGCACCGGCAGGAATGGACAGATCAGGAACTGGGGAAGCCGGATCCGGTGTCGAGGGTGGTCGACGGCGCTCGGGGATGCGGGATCCGGCAGGGTGGATCTGGAAGCCATGGCCTCACCTACGAGAGAGAGAACGAGAGGTGAGCACTGGGAGGAGAAGAAAGAGAGAAGAGAGAGGGACGACGGAGCTCTGGCCTCAGGTGGAGGTCGCCGGCGGCAGCACTCCGGTGGCCGGAAGAAAGAGGTGAAGCGCGAGGCGGCGCGGGGCTCCAGCGGAAGGAGGCATACGAGCGGCTGCGGGCGAGCGTGCTCGGGCGCACAGTGGCAGGGCGATTCGGGCCCGAGCGGCCCGGAGCGGGCCTCCCATGGGCTCTGAGGGCCGCGGCGAAGTGGGGCGCAGGGGAGGACACGCGGCGATGCGGGAGTGGGTGCAGGGGCAGCGCGGCTGACGTGGCGGCGGCGGCGGCGGGTGGCTTTGGCGGCGACAAGTGGCAGCGGGGTGCTGGTTGGGCGCTGAAAGCGAGGAAGGAGGGGGGTTGGCTGCGGCAGGAGGTAGGGGAGGGGGCTAGGTTGCCCAAAATGGACTAGGGGTGTCCTTATATAGCAAATTTTGCTAGGGTTTGGGGGTTAGGAGGGGTTTTTCGAGCCGTACGATCGCGATCGGACGACCCGGAGCGGAGGGGGTTAGATAGGTGGGCTAGTGGGCTGTGAAGAGAGGTTGGGCTGAGATGAGAGGAGAGGACTGCAGCCCGGCACAGTTTCCGGAGACCGAAACGTCCGACGTTTTGACCGGCTACTATTGCCGCTATATTTATCCGTTGGGGCGTCAAACGAACTCCGATTGCAACGAAACTTGACAGGCGGTCTGTCTACACTATAATAAGACCGCACACCAAATTTCAATCCAATCCGAGAACATTTTCCGGCCACTTATAAAATAATATTTCGGACATGCCGCGGGCGCGTGCAAGTGTGTCTGGGCTCAGAACGGACAACGGAGAGAACGAGGAGGCCGGGACGGATGCAAGTTGTTGAAAACATGATGATGCAATGCACATGATGATATGATGAAATGCAACACGCAAGCGAATGACATGGCAACGACGGTGAATAACTGGAAGACACCTGGCACATCGGTCTCGGGGCGTTACAACACTCCACCACTACGAGAGGATCTCGTCCCGAGATCTAGAATGGCACCGGAGGGACAACGGAAAAGAAAGAGAAGAGGTAAAACTAAGTTTCTTCTTTGACAAACGAGTGGAACCACAACCTTGAGAGGTTGAATGCATTCGAGACAGAATTCAACGAAGGTGAACAAGGTCGAAAACGGCCATTTAGGAAAGAGGAAGAAAGAACATTGCGAAAAAAACCTTGAGGTTGAAGGGAAGATATATAATGAAAACACTCCGGTTAAGGAAGGGGATCAAGGAAGACCAAATTCGGGCAGCACTCCAGTTGGGAAGAAAAAGGATTGAATAAGGTCTTGATAAGATGAGAAGATACTTGATGAAATCACAACACACTGCCACCGGAACTATTGAATGGATGGAACAAAGGGGTAAGAAAGATCTTAGACCGCACTCCGGTTGAGAAGGGAGTCAAAATTTGATAAGATGAGAGAGCTCAAATGAAAACATGACACTCCGGTTGAGAAAGGGATGCAAGACTTGATAAGGCGAAAAGAACTTGAATGAAGGGGCACAGTACTCCGGTTAAGCAAGATAGGGAAGGAATAAGAGTGATATAATCTGGACAGCACTCCGTCTGTAAATGGAAGGAATTGAACTTGAAAAGATGAGAGGTTACTTGAAAATAGGACACAACACTCAGATAAAGTATAGGCATGGAAAGATCATGATCTTTGACAAAACGAGATGATGGGTTGAAAAGATGAACATCACAATGCCTCCGGAACAAAAGTAAGAATGGAATGGAGTGAACGGAGGAAAACAAAATCTTGGGGTAGCACGCTTACAACATATTCTTGAATAGAGTTGTTGGATTATCAACAACGAAAGGATAAGCTTGATGTGGTCTTATGGAATACCTCTCAAATTAAGAGATGAAAAACCTGCCATTCGCGGAAAAAGAATTGGGTTAGAATGAACAAGGAGACGAGAACTTATATCACCGGGAGGATAAATGAAGAAACTTGGATCATTTAAAAGCACCATAATAACAACCATCCTTAGGGAAGGCTTTAGGTGAAATATAACCCAAGACAATACCACCGAATAGGTTGATGGATTTAAAATATTCCAATCTTGACAGCATGTGAATCATGAAAACATGAACTCAAATTATCAAGAATGACACAATACCACCTCCAAAGATACGGTAGAAAGAAATGCACTCTGGATTGCAAGATGAAGAAAACTTGAGCTTCTGTGAAAAGAAACTTGATGAACATTTAGAGAATGAATTAAATCCCTTATGAACCATCATGTAGAGCCTCCATGAAGAACTCCGGTAATAAAAAGAATGATCCAAAATTATTGAATGATGAAAATAATAAGATTGAAGCCTCTCAATGATTTAGACAGAGATCTCCGTGATAATATAATTGAAAGAGGTTAGAACTCCGGGAAAGAAAAATGAATCAAGTGAAACCGATAATTTGATGAGCCTCCGGAGTAAAGAATTAATCACTTGGATGAAGCAAGAATAAGAATTACGTTATGTGTATCCTTCACCAATTAAATTGATGACAATCAACGGATTTGACATATTACTCATTCTCGTATGAAGGATTAAGATAGATATAGCGCCAACTTGAGAAGGTGTTCAACAAATCACCGGAAGGATTGAAAACAACAAATAATTGATATGATAAACGAAGGAATAAGAATCTTGGAAGAACCACCGTAAGGATTGGATATGAACGAAGTAAAAAGGACGAATCAACGGAAAGAATTGGAAAACGAATGACGAGAGCTCTTGAACAAACCACCGTGAGAATTAGAAATGAACGAAGAGAAGATCAAGAAACACCGGGAAAAATTAGCAAATATATGAAGATGCTTGAGAGAAATTATATATGAGAGAAAGAAGAGATCATGCACTGATTAGAGAATAGTTGATGCACCGGTAAAATTAGGAGAACGATAACTGAAAGCTGAGAATGAAAAATCCCGAAATAATGGCCTTCGGAGAATCAAACTGAAAAGACTCCTGAATTTGCACCGGATGGACAAAAAGAATTCTCACGATCAAAACAATTACGAGAGGATGGCCACAAGCTAGAATCACGAATCTTGAAGAGAATGGAGCAAGATTAAAGAGAAACTCTTCTTCGCTCTTCAAATGATGAGAATGACAACGAGAAACACCACCACCAATTATTTAGACACTCCGGAATGAAAAATGGAAAAGGTTGAGCCAACGATGAAAAGAATTTAACCGATCTTGGAGAAAGACATTTGACTGATGACAATTCATTCTTACGTCAAACTTTAAAAGGAATTTAGGATAGCTCCGAGAAAATAAGAGGAGTCAGGTAAGATCCTGGGAAAATACCTGTGGGTTAGGGCCCACTCGAAAGAAAACACCGTTGAAATGATTTAAAAGAGAGAAAGCACCGGTTGAAATTAAATGGCTTGAATGAGGGAACATCCTCGAAAGAACTTGAACGAAAGTAGAGTGGAAACACGAATCTTCGAGATATCTTGAGCACTCCGGAACAATTGAATAGCGAGAAGTGAACGATTAAGAATTACACCGGCATGAGAAAACATTGAAATGAGGAAGGGTATGATCAACAAAGCTTGACTTGGTTCCACTGGAGAAGAAAAAGAATGAACAATGATGAACTTGAGGCTCCGTTAGAATCTTTATGAGAATCACCGGATGAAAATATTGATAGAAAAGAATGGAGAGACTTCACATCAATAAGATGGATACTTTAATTGAGATATATGAGTCCTTGAAGAAAAACAAGGGAGGGAGGTCGAGGAAAAACAAAGGCAACTTGGAGACGGATGAAACAAACACCGTTCAGAAGAAACTGATACTTGATCTTGCAGATGTTGAAATGATCAGATCCACTTGAAGAGAAGCACGCCGGTTTACAAGAAATTGAAATGACAAACTCGATGATCGAGAAGGATTAGTATTCACATAGAAATATGAGAACACCATTTGGGGAAGGTATGGAATCAACATTTGACTTCGAAGCAACTCGAATACCACAACTCAAAACAAAAACAAAGGATTCGCTTGCAGAATAAGCCGAAACAAACATATGATAGAGATTTCGTCCGAAGTTTTCGTGGTGGGACCTACACGGGCTCGATCGTACAGCACCATCATGTACAAGGCAGTGCACATGACATACGAAGCGTCCCAGAGTCAGCATAGCCAAGGACTCTTTAAGACACAACGAGACCACTGTAAAATCGACCGTGAATAGGCGAACCACTAGACGTCGAGCCCCAATTTCATATCATACATCTGTCGGAAAGATATCCTAAGAGCTACTTGAATTCCCACCTATGAAACTCCCAAAATTTTCCGGTTATGCAATCAGGTGTTGGGGATACAGGGGAAGCATAATATCTCACCCAAGCTAGCAAATCCTACATCCAGCTGTATCCATCCTTCAACACATAACCAAGAAACCTTCGGAAACCATCTACCTCAACCTTCGAAAAGCATCCGTTATACAAGTTATGGCGATACTCCCGAACTCCCGCCCCAGTACTGGGTGGCGTCGAGGTTATCTCACCAACGAACTGCATAAAGGAGATTTTCGATGTCGCGCACATATCTCAAGTATACCTGAATTGCAACGATAAAATTATGATGACAACACCTCAGACCTCAACTCCCCGGGACACTTCCACTAAACCCCTGACAGGAGGCACCAAGACAGTATTCTCATCATAAGTCATCGGAACAAATCCAAGATACTCGCGTGATCCTAAAAATTTTTTTAGTGAAATTTGAGAAGAGAAGAGTCAAAACTCTACGTCACGATGCCTTACCAGAGCGATGAAGGGACTGGGGAGTAAAAAGAATTCCTAACTCTCCGATATATAATTCCTAATTGACTCAAAACATTTTTCTAGACACAATTCGGCTACTAAAAACGATCAAGCAATGGGGGCTCCTAAGGTCGGGGAAGGCTCTGATTACCACCTTATAACACCCTCGATGCGACTATATCTCCCACGTGTCGAGGCACGACTTAGAGGCATAATCGCATTGAAGGCATATGTCGCAAGTGAGGTAATCTTCACACAACCCATGTAATATAATAAGGGAAAGAGTTACATAGTTGGCTTACAATCGCCACTTCACACAAATACATGCATAAAGCATTACATCATTCAAATACACACAAGGTCTGACTACGGAACCAAAATAAAAGAAGAACCCCAAATGCGACAAAGGTCCCCGATCGACCCCAACTGGGCTCCACTACTGATCGACTAAAACGAAACAACATAAAGGATAAGATCTTCATCGAGCTCCTCCTGAGCTTGGTTGCATCATATGCACGGTCTCATCGGCACCTGCAAGCTGGTTTTGGAAGTATCTGTGAGCAACGGGGACTCAGCAATCTCGCACCCTCGCGATCAAGACTATTTAAGCTTATGGGTAAGGTAAAGGTATGAGGTGGAGCTGCAGCAAGCGACTAGCATATATGGTGGCTAACATACGCAAAAGAGAGCGAGAAGAGAAAGCAAAGCACGGTCGATAAAGTATGATCAAGAAGTGATCCTGGACTACCTACGTCAAGCATAACTCCAACAACCGTGTTCACTTCCCGGACTCCGCCGGAAAGAGACCATCACGGTTACACACTCTGTTGATTCATTTTAATTAAGGTCGACTTCAGGTTTTCTACAACCGGACGTTAACAAATTCCCATCTGCCCATAACCGCGGGCACGGCTTTCAAAAGTTCAAATCCCTGCAGGGTGTCCCAACTTAGCCCATGACAAGCTCTCACGGTCAACGAAGGAATAGACCTCCACCCGAGACGTTCCGATCAGACTCGGTATCCCAGTACAACAAGACATTTCGACAGGGTAAAACTAAACCAGCAACACTGCCCGATGCGCCGACATCCTGATGGGAGCTGCACATATCTCGTTCTCAGGGCAACACCGGATAGGTCAAGCTACGAGTAAAACCAGCCCTCAAGTTTCCCCGAGGTGGCCCCGCAGGCTGCCCTTTTCGGACCAACACTTAGACAAGCACTGGCCCGGGGGGGTTAAAATAAAGATGACCCTCGGGATGCGCGACTCCCAAGGGAAAAAGGCTAGGTGGCAAATGATAAAACCAATGTTGGGCATTGCTGGCAAAGCTTTACTTAAGGCGAACTGTCAAGGGGTTCCCATTATAGCCCAACCGCGTAAGGGACGCAAAATCCGGGAACATAACACCGATATGACGGAAACTAGGGCGGCAAGAGTGGAACAAAACACCAGGCATAAGGCCGAGCCTTCCACCCTTTACCAAGTATATAGATGCATTAAATAAATAAGATATATAGTGATATCCCAACAAGTAAATAAATGTTCCAACAAGGAACGGTCTCCACGTTCCAACAAGGAACGGTCTCCACGTTCCAACAAGGAACAAACTTCGATCTTCACCTGCAACTAACAACGCTATAAGAGGGGCTGAGCAAAGCGGTAACATAGCCAATCAACGGTTTGCTAGGACATGGTGGGTTAGAGGCTGAGCATGGCAATTTGGGAGGCTGACAAGCAAGTGGTAGGCATCGTAGCAATGGCATAGCAAAAGAGCGAGCATCTAGCATAGCAAAGATAGTAGTGATTTCGAGGGTATGGTCATCTTGCCTGAAATCCCGCAAGGAAGAAGAACGAGTCTATGAAGAAGACAAACGGACGTAGATGAACGGATCCTCACAAACTCGACGTTACCGGAACCAACCCGAAGAAGCAATCACCGGAAAAGAAGCACACACATGGTAAACAACCATGACATAAACATGGCATGATGCACAATCAAGTATGATGCATGTCCGGTTTAAAGAGGCATGGCATGGCAAAATGCACAAACAATCCTACACATTAAGTGGAGCACAATATGCCTCGGGATGCATATTGACAAAACACCACATCAATTATTTAGTTCTCTCTCGGTTAGGTACTCAACAATGTTAAATGTTGTTAAGCATGGCAAGAGGGTGAAGCAAATGAAAACTACCTATCTAGTCGAGGTTAAATGAGGCCGAAAGCAACGAACAACAATTCCAGAAAACCCTCGTGTGCAAATATTAGGTTTGGTCCTGATCTGTCCTAAACACAATTTTAGAGTTATTAAACATGCAAAGCACTGTCACCATGATAAACTAGGCAAAATTCTACCCCATTTACATATAAGGTTTATTTAAATCGGAGCTACGGTTATTTAGATATGAATTAAATCATTTTAGCATGGCATAGGGGCAAAATATATGCAAACAGCATTTTACACATTTTAAACATGGGTGAAAGTTGGATATTATTAAACTAGACACAATTTTAAGCAAGTTTCATATTAAGTTTGCTTAGATCCGATGCACGGTTTAGAAGTTGTTAAATGCATGATGTATAGGGGGTTTTCTGCAATCTGTAAATTCCTGGATAAATGGACAAATTCGCTGAACAGGAAAAAAATGAGTCATGGGCTGAATCTGAACCAGGGCAGGCGGTGGGGGCTCTCTCGCCACGGGCTTCGGCCCGGTAGAAGGAGGAGGAGGCAGGCCGGCGATGCTGGGTCTCGGATGTGGTTGGCGGCGGAGCAGAGAGGAGGGGCTGGCGCTGGGCCTGGTGGAGCTGGGCCGGATCGGGCAAAGGGGAGGCGGCCCGCGCGAGAGGGATCTCGTCCCCGACCTCCCGCCGAGGCCGAGGCGAGCCATGGTGGCGGCGGCAAGGTCCGGTGGTGGCCTGAGGCGGCGGGGCGAGGCGGCACCGGCAGGAATGGACAGATCGGGAACTGGGGAAGCCAGATCCGGTGTCGAGGGTGGTCGACGGCGCTCGGGGATGCGGGATCCGGCAGGGTGGATCTGGAAGCCATGGCCTCACCTGCGAGAGAGAGAACGAGAGGTGAGCGCTGGGAGGAGAAGAAAGAGAGAAGAGAGAGGGACGGCAGAGCTCTGGCCTCAGGTGGAGGTCACCGGCGGCAGCACTCCGGTGGCCGGTAGAAAGAGGTGAAGCGCGAGGCGGCGTGGGGCTCCAGCGGGAGGAGGCATATGAGCGGCTGCGGGCGAGCGTGCTCGGGCGCACAGCGGCAGGGCGATTCGGGCCCGAGCGGCCCGGAGCGGGCCACCCATGGGCTCTGAGGGCCGCGGCGAAGTGGGGCGCAGGGGAGGACACGCGGCGATGCGGGAGTGGGTGCAGGGGCAGCGCGGCTGACGTGGCGGTGGGGTGCTGGTTGGGCGCTGAAAGCGAGGAAGGAGGGGGGTTGGCTGCGGCAGGAGGTAGGGGAGGGGGCTAGGTTGCCCAAAATGGACTAGGGGTGTCCTTATATAGCAAATTTTGCTAGGGTTTGGGGGTTAGGAGGGGTTTTTCGAGCCGTACGATCGCGATCGGACGACCCGAAGCGGAGGGGGTTAGATAGGTGGGCTAGTGGGCTGTGAAGAGAGGTTGGGCTGAGATGAGAGGAGAGGAGTGCAGCCCGGCACAGTTTCCGGAGACCGAAACGTCCGACGTTTTGACCGGCTACTATTGCCGCTATATTTATCCGTTGGGGCGTCAAACAAACTCCGATTGCGATGAAACTTGACAGGCGGTCTGTCTACACTATAATAAGACCGCACACCAAATTTCAATCCAATCCGAGAACATTTTCCGGCCACTTATAAAATAATATTTCGGACATGCCGCGGGCGCGTGCAAGTGTGTCTAGGCTTAGAACGGACAACGGAGAGAATGAGGAGGCCGGGACGGATGCAAGTTGTTGAAAACATGATGATGCAATGCACATGATGATATGATGAAATGCAACACGCAAGCGAATGACATGGCAACGACGGCGAATAACTGGAAGACACCTGGCACATCGGTCTCGGGGCGTTACAACTGTGTATGTCAGCATACCGATCTAGGGATGACACTTAAGCACAGAGACTTGACGGTCTGAGGTCGGGTCGCTCCAGCCCCCCTCCACAGATTTCCACCGCGGTCATATTGTCGTAGTGCTTGGCGAAGTGTAGGATCGAAAGTATGTCTAGAGGGGGGTGATTAGACTACTTGACCAAATAAAAATCTAGCCTTTTCCCAATTTTAAGTCTTGGCAGATTTTAACAACTTAGCACAAATCAAGCAATCAACCTACACATGCAAGTTTGAGAGTATAGCAGCGGAATGTAAAACATTGCACATGAAGGTAAAGGGAGGAGTTTGGAGGGAGCAAACGCAATGTAGACACGGAGATTTTTGGCATGGTTCCAGTAGGTGGTGCTATTGTACATCCATGTTGGTGGAGACTTGAGAGCACAAGTGCTCCCTAGGTGGTTTTGGTAATTAATGTCAACATATCTCTTGTTGGACTAACATTTTTATCTAGTATGTTCCAGATAAGTTCAACAGTGAAGTGGCATGGACTAGAGGATGTGAAACCCCTTCAAGATGCTAAGGACAAAGGATTAGCTCAAGCTTCAAGATCAAGACTCTACATTTTCTATTTTAGTGATCCAAGATCACATTGAGTCTATAGGAAAAGCCAATACTATCAAGAGGGATGAGGTGTTGCTTGATGAGGTTCTTGCTTCAAAGTGCTTAGTGATATGCTCCAAAACCCTCAACTACCTTCCCACATCCACATATGACCTAAACCAAAAGTCAAACTCGACCCCACCGATTCTTTCTATCCGGCGCCACCGAGTTCAGATGTCATAGCCACTGCCAGAAACCCTAATGGTCTCACCGATGGGATCTTGGTCTCACCGAGATGGGCGTGCAAACTCTCTGTTACCTATTGCAATATTTTCGGTCCCACCGAGATATGCAATCGGCCCCACCGAGTTTTCTTGGCCAACTCTCTGTTTCACTTATTACCCAAATCGGTCCCACCGAGTTTGAGTAATCGGTCAAACCGAGTTTTGGATTTACCCTAACCCTAGCACATCGGTCCCACCGAGTTGATCCAGTCGGTCCCACCGAAAACCCTAACGGTCACTAGATTTGCTGAATCGGTCCAACTGAGTTTCTCAATTCGGTCTCACCGAGATTGGTAAATTGTGTGTAATGGTTAGTTTTTGTGTGGAGGCTATATATACCCCTCCACCCACTCTTCATTCGTGGAGAGAGCCATCAGAACATACCTACACTTCCAATACATATTTTCTGAGAGAGAACCACCTACCCATGTGTTGAGGCCAAGATATTCCATTCTCACCATATGAATCTTGATCTCTAGCCTTCCCCAAGTTGCTTTCCACTCAAATCTTCTTTCCACCAAATCCATATCCTGGGAGAGAGAGTTAAGTGTTGGGGAGACTATCATTTGAGGCACAAGAGCAAGGAGTTCATCATCAACACACCATTTGTTACTTCTTGGAGAGTGGTGTCTCCTAGATTGGCTAGGTGTCACTTGGGAGCCTCCGACAAGATTGTGGAGTTGAACCAAGGAGTTTGTAAGGGCAAGGAGATCGCTTACTTCGTGAAGATCTACCGCTAGTGAGGCAAGTCCTTCATGGGCGATGGCCATGATGGGATAGACAAGGTTGCTTCTTCGTGGACCCTTTGTGGGTGGAGCCCTCTGTGGACTCGCGCAACCGTTACCCTTCGTGGGTTGAACTCTCCATCAACGTGGATGTACGATAGCACCACCTATCGGAACCACGACAAAAACATCTGTGTCTCCAATTGCGTTTGAATTCTCCAAACCCTTCCCTTTACATTCTTGCAAGTTGCATGCTTTACTTTCCGCTGCTCATATACTCTTTGAATGCTTGCTTGATATGTATTGTGTTTGTTAAACTTGTGCCAAAACTCCACTTCGACTTAAAGAAATTAAAAACTGCAACTTTTGGTACTTAGTGTCTAATCACCCCCCTCTAGACACCTCTTCTTGATCCTTTCAATTAGTATCAGAGCTTTGGTTTCCATTGCCTTGGTTTAAACACCATTGGAGGAAGATGGATGAGTCTACTTTGGGGAGTCTTAGACGTAGAGTGCCTATTCCTGATGGAGAATATTTTCATGATTGGAAAAATGAAATGCTTGAGATTTTCAATGAATATCATTTGAGCAAGTATATTGCTAGCCCTTGTGCACCTCATGTTGATCCCATGCATCCTGCCCTTGATGAGTCAATTGACATGATTCGCAATCTTAGAACTATTAATCTTATCACTAGAGGCTTGCCTAGAAACTTGATTGGATGTTTTCCTACTCTTAAGTGTGCGTACACCATATGGAAATTTCTTGAGGAACTCTTTCCAAATTATTCCTTGAAAGATCTAGATGAAATCCTCCATAAGTCTATTGCCTTGATTAAGATGAGTTCCAATGATCCCAAATTTGGTGACTGCTTATTTGAGCTTACTAATCTTACGAGTGCCAAAGGAGATGTTGGAATCATTAGCAATATCATTTCCAGAGCTATTAGAATTCATAAAGATAACTATAGAAATGATCATTTGTCTAATGAATTACCCTCTCTAGGAATTGATCAATCACAAAATGATGTTGAAAATGGATACTATGATGAGGATGATGATAGTGACTATGATCTCGATGATGCGATGAGACACTTTGGTCTTATGGCAAATCTTCGCAGCTACATGGCTGGAGGAAAGGAATGGGTTCTTGATAGTGGATGTACTAATCATAGGACCGGAGATAAAGATATGTTCCGTGAGCTTGCTGAAAACGACGGCCCTCGAAAATACACCTTTGGTGATAACTCAAAGGGTAAGGTGGTTGGCCTTGGTAAGGTGGCCATCTCACATGATAGCTCCATACAAAATGTCATGCTCGTTGGATCTCTTGGCTAAAACTTACTTTCAGTATCTAGACTTGCTGATTTTGGTTTCAATGTCCTATTTACTGAAGTAGACTGCCAAGTGTTTCATAGAGATAATCATAAAATGGTCTTTACCGGTATACGTAGAGGAGATCTTTACATTGTTGATTTCACTAAAAAGGCTCAACCTAGAACTTTCTTAATTTCTAAATCTTCTAAAGGCTGGTTGTGGCATAGAAGGCTAGGCCATGTGGGCATGCGAAACCTTGACAAACTCATTAAAGGAAATCATATCCTTGGCGTTAACGATGTCATATTTGACAAGGATAGACTTTGTAGTGGTTGTCAAGCAGGGAAACAAGTTGGAGGAAGTCATCGCGCTAAGAACATTATGACCACAAGAAGACCACTCGAGCTACTTCACATGGATCTCTTTGGTCCAAATGCCTATAAGAGTCTCAGTGGTAAGTCATTTGGTCTAGTCATAGTTGATGATTTTTCAAGATTTACATGGGTATTTTTTCTTGATGACAAATCGCAGGTCCAAAAGATCTTCAAAAACTTTGCTAGGAAGGCCCAAAATCAATTTGACGTGAAGATCACGAAGGTTCAGAGCGACAACGAAACGGAGTTCAAGAACGCAAATGTGGATACCTTTCTTGACTAAGAAGGGATTGCACATGAGTTCTCGGCTACGTACACACCTCACCAAAATGGAGCCGTTGAGAGGAAGAACCGGACTCTTATCGAGATGGCAAGAACGATGCTTGATGAGTACAAGACGCCAAAACACTTTTGGGCAGAAGCGGTTGAGACAGCTTGTCATGCAACAAATCGCTTGTATCTTCACAAGCTACTCGGCAGGACGGCATACGAGCTCCTCACCGGTAACAAACCCCAAGTTGGATACTGTCGGTGTTCTGGGAACGGGGGTCCCCAGACTTGCCTGCCTGCGGCCCGCGGTGTGTCTCAAAGTGAAGGAAATATGCCCTAGAGGCAATAATAAAGTTATTATTTATTTCCTTACATCATGATAAATGTTTATTATTCATGCTAGAATTGTATTAACCGGAAACATAATACATGTGTGAATACATAGACAAACAGAGTGTCACTAGTATGCCTCTACTTGACTAGCTCGTTAATCAAAGATGGTTATGTTTCCTAACCATGAACAAAGAGTTGTTATTTGATTAACGAGATCACATCATTAGTTGAATGATCTGATTGACATGACCCATTCCATTAGCTTAGCAACCGATCGTTTAGTATGTTGCTATTGCTTTCTTCATGACTTATACATGTTCCTATGACTATGAGATTATGCAACTCCCATTTACCGGAGGAACACTTTGTGTACTACCAAACGTCACAACGTAACTGGGTGATTATAAAGGTGCTCTACAGGTGTCTCCAAAGATAGATGTTGGGTTGGCTATTTCAAGATTAGGATTTGTCACTCCGATTGTCGGAGAGGTATCTCTGGGCCCTCTCGGTAATGCACATCACATAAGCCTTGCAAGCATTACGACTAATGAGTTAGTTGCGAGATGATGTATTACGGAACAAGTAAAGAGACTTGCCGGTAACGAGATTGAACTAGGTATTGGATACCGACGATCGAATCTCGGGCAAGTAACATACCGATGACAAAGGGAACAACGTATGTTGTTATGCGGTCTGATCGATAAAGCTCTTCGTAGAATATGTAGGAGCCAATATGGGCATCCAGGTCCCGCTATTGGTTATTGACCGGAGACGTGTCTCGGTCATGTCTACATCGTTCTCGAACCGTAGGGTCCGCACGCTTAACGTTACGATGACAGTTATTATGAGTTTATGCATTTTGATGTACCGAAGTTAGTTCAGAGTCCCGGATGTGATCACGGACATGACGAGGAGTCTCGAAATGGTCGAGACATAAAGATTGATATATTGGATGACTATATTCGGACACCGGAAGCGTTCCGGAGAAGTTTCGGATAAAACCGGAGCACCGGGGGGTTACCGGAACCCCCGGGGGGGTTAATGGGCCTCATGGGCCTAAAGTGGGGAAGAGGAAGGGGCTGCCAGGGCAGGCCGCGCGCCCCCTCTTCCCCTAGTCCGAATTGGGCTAGGAGGGAGGGGCGGCGCCCCCCTCTTTCCCTCTCTTCTCACACCTCTCCTAATTGGACAAGGAAAAGGGGGAGTCCTACTCCTGGTAGGAGTAGGACTCCTCCTGCGCGCCTCCATAGGGCCGGCCACACCCCCCCCCCTTGGATCCTTTATATATGGAGGCAAGGGGGCACCCTAGGACACACAATTGATCAACGTGATCGTTCCTTAGCCGTGTGCGGTGCCCCCTTCCACCTCGGTCATATCGTTGTAGTGCTTAGGCGAAGCCCTGCGTCGGTAGAACATCATCATCGTCACCACGCCGTTGTGCTGACAAAACTCATCCCCGAAGCTTTGCTGGATTGGAGCCCGGGGAGCATCATCGAGCTATACGTGTGCTAAGAACTCGGAGGTGCCGGAGTAACGGTGCTTGGATCGGTCAGATCGGGAAGACGTACGACTACTTCCTCTACGTTGCATCAACGCTTCCGCTTCGGTTTACGAGGGTACGTAGACAGCACTCTCCCCTCTCGTTGCTATGCATCACCATGATCTTGCGTGTGCGTAGGAAAATTTTGAAATTACTACGTTCCCCAACAGTGGCATCCGAGCCTAGGTTTTATGGTTTGATGTTATATGCACGAGTAGAACACAAGTGAGTTGTGGGCGATATAAGTCATACTGCCTACCAGCATGTCATACTTTGGTTCGGCGGTATTGTTGGATGAAGCGGCCCGGACCGACATTACGTGTACGCTTACGCGAGACCGGTTCTCCCGACGTGCTTTGCACAAAGGTGGCTTGCGGGTGACTGTTTCTCCAACTTTAGTTGAACCAAGTGTGGCTACGCCTGGTCCTTGCGAAGGTTAAAACGGCATCAACTTGACAAACTATCGTTGTGGTTTTGATGCGTAGGTAAGACTGGTTCTTGCTTAAGCCCGTAGCAGCCACGTAAAACATGCAACAACAAAGTAGAGGACGTCTAACTTGTTTTTGCAGGGCATGTTGTGATGTGATATGGTCAAGACATGATGCTAAATTTTATTGTATGAGATGATCATGTTTTGTAACTGAGTTATCGGCAACTGGCAGGAGCCATATGGTTGTCGCTTTATTGTATGCAATGCAATCGCACTGTAATGCTTTACTTTATCACTAAGCGGTAGCGATAGTCGTGGAAGCATAAGATTGGCGAGACGACAACGATGCTACGATGGAGATCAAGGTGTCGCGCTGGTGACGATGGTGATCATGACAGTGCTTCGGAGATGGACATCACAAGCACAAGATGATGATGGCCATATCATATCACTTATATTGATTGCATGTGATGTTTATCTTTTATGCATCTTATCTTGCTTTGATTGACGGTAGCATTATAAGATGATCTCTCACTAAATTATCAAGAAGTGTTCTCCCTGAGTATGCACCGTTGCCAAAGTTCGTCGTGCCCAGACACCACGTGATGATCGGGTGTGATAAGCTCTACGTTCATCTACAACGGGTGCAAGCCAGTTTTGCACACGCAGAATACTCAGGTTAAACTTGACGAGCCTAGCATATGCAGATATGGCCTCGGAACACGGAGACCGAAAGGTTGAGCGTGAATCATATAGTAGATATGATCAACATAACGATGTTCACCATTGAAAACTAATCCATTTCACGTGATGATCGGTTATGGTTTAGTTGATTTGGATCACGTGATCACTTAGAAGATTAGAGGGATGTCTATCTAAGTGGGAGTTCTTTAAGTAATTTGATTAACTGAACTTAAATTTATCATGAACTTAGTACCTGATAGTATCTTGCTTATGTATGTTTTATTGTAGATAGATGGCCCGTGCTGTTGTTCCGTTGAATTTTAATGCGTTCCTTGAGAAAGCAAAGTTGAAAGATGATGGTAGCAATTACACGGACTGGGTCCGTAACTTGAGGATTATCCTCATTGCTGCACAGAAGAATTACGTCCTGGAAGCACCGCTAGGTGCCAGGCCTGCTGCTGGAGCAACACCAGATGTTATGACCGTCTGGCAGAGCAAAGCTGATGACTACTCGATAGTTCAGTGTGCCATGCTTTACGGCTTAGAATCGGGACTTCAACAACGTTTTGAACGTCATGGAGCATATGAGATGTTCCAGGAGTTGAAGTTAATATTTCAATCAAATGCCCGGATTGAGAGATATGAAGTCTCCAATAAGTTCTATAGCTGCAAGATGCAGGAGAACAGTTCTGTCAGTGAGCATATACTCAAAATGTCTGGGTATAATAATCACTTGATTCAGATGGGAGTTAATCTTCCAGATGATTGCATCATTGACAGAATTCTCCAATCACTGCCACCAAGCTACAAGAGCTTCGTGATGAACTATAATATGCAAGGGATGAATAAGACTATTCCCGAGCTCTTCGCAATGTTGAAAGCTGCGGAGGTAGAAATCAAGAAGGAGCATCAAGTGTTGATGGTCAACAAGACCACTAGTTTCAAGAAAAAGGGCAAAGGGAAGAAGAAGGGGAACTTCAAGAAGAACGGCAAGCAAGTTGCTACTCAGGAGAAGAAACCCAAGTCTGGACCTAAGCCTGAAACTGAGTGGTTCTACTGCAAGCAGACTGGTCACTGGAAGCGGAACTGCCCCAAGTATTTGGCGGATAAGAAGTGTGGCAAGGTGAACAAAGGTATATGTGATATACATGTTATTGATGTGTACCTTACTAGAGCTCACAGTAGCACCTGGGTATTTGATACTAGTTCTATTGCTAATATTTGCAACTCGAAACAGGGACTACGGATTAGGCAAACACTGGCAAAGGACGAGGTGACGATGCGCGTGGGAAACGGTTCCAAAGTCGATGTGATCACGGTCGGCACGCTACTTCTACATCTACCTTCGGGATTAGTATTAGACCTAAATAATTGTTATTTGGTGCCAGCGTTAAGCATGAACATTATATCTGGATCTTGTTTGATGCGAGACGGTTATTCATTTAAATCAGAGAATAATCGTTGTTCTATTTATTTGAGTAATATCTTTTATGGTCATGCACCCTTGAAGAGTGGTCTATTTCTGATGAATCTCGACAGTAGTGATACACATATTCATAATGTTGAAACCAAAAGATGCAGAGTTGATAATGATAGTGCAACTTATTTGTGGCACTGCCGTTTAGGTCATATCGGTGTAAAGCGCATGAAGAAACTCCATACTCATGGACTTTTGGAACCACTTAATTATGAATCACTTGGTACTTGCGAACCGTGCCTCATGGGCAAGATGACTAAAACACCGTTCTCCGGTACTATGGAGAGAGCAACAGATTTGTTGGAAATCATACATACCGATGTATGTGGTCTGATGAATATTGAGGCTCGTGGCGGATATCATTATTTTCTCACCTTCATAGACAAGGTTGTCAGAATCGTGATTTTGAATCGAATCGGAGCTCTGATGGCAGGATCGCAAATCGTAGAATCTTCACTATCAGGATCGTAGAAACGTAGATTCCATGAACTAAAATCGTAGAATCAGAGCGGTAAGTTTGGATCGTAAAGTCGTAGAATCGTATAACAGAATCGCGATTCTGACAACCTTGTTCACAGATGATTTAAGCAGATATGGGTATATCTACTTAATAAAACACAAGTCTGAAACATTTGAAAAGTTCAAAGAATTTCAGAGTGAAGTTGAAAATCATCATAACAAGAAAATAAAGTTTCTACGATCTGATCGTGGAGGAGAATATTTGAGTTACGAGTTTGGTGTACATTTGAAACAATGCGGAATAGTTTCGCAACTCACGCCACCCGGAACACCACAGCGTAATGGTGTGTCCGAACGTCGTAATCGTACTTTACTAGATATGGTGCGATCTATGATGTCTCTTACTGATTTACCGCTATCGTTTTGGGGTTATGCTTTAGAGACGGCCGCATTCACGTTAAATAGGGCACCATCAAAATCCGTTGAGACGACGCCTTATGAACTATGGTTTGGCAAGAAACCAAAGTTGTCGTTTCTTAAAGTTTGGGGCTGCGATGCTTATGTGAAAAAGCTTCAACCTGATAAGCTCGAACCCAAATCGGAGAAATGTGTCTTCATAGGTTACCCAAAGGAGACTGTTGGGTACACCTTCTATCACAGATCCGAAGGCAAGACATTCGTTGCTAAGAATGGATCCTTTCTAGAGAAGGAGTTTCTCTCGAAAGAAGTAAGTGGGAGGAAAGTAGAACTTGACGAGGTAACTGTACCTGCTCCCTTATTGGAAAGTAGTACATCACAGAAAACTGTTTCTGCGACACATACACCAATAAGTGAGGAAGCTAATGATAATGATCATGAAACTTCAGGACAAGATACTACTGAACCTCGTAGATCAACCAGAGCGAGATCCGTGCCAGAGTGGTACGGTAATCCTGTTCTGGAAATCATACTGCTAGATCATGATAAACCTACGAACTATGAAGAAGCGATGGTGAGCCCAGATTCCGCAAAATGGCTTGAAGCCATGAAATCTGAGATGGGATCCATGTATGAGAACAAAGTATGGACTTTGGTTGACTAGCCCGGTGGTCGGCAAGCAATTGAGAATAAATGGATCTTCAAGAAGAAGACTGACGCTGACGGTAATGTTACGGTCTACAAAGCTCGACTTGTCGCAAAAGGTTTTCAACAAGTTCAAGGGGTTGACTACGATGAGACCTTCTCACCCCTAGCGATGCTTAAGTCTGTCCGAATCATGTTAGCAATTGCCGCATTTTATGATTATGAAATTTGGCAGATGGATGTCAAAACTGCATTCCTGAATGGATTTCTGGAAGAAGAGTTGTATATGATGCAACCGGAAGGTTTTGTCGATCCAAAGGGAGCTAACAAAGTGTGTAAGCTCCAGCGATCCATTTATGGACTGGTGCAAGCCTCTCGGAGTTGGAATAAACGCTTTGATAGTGTGATCAAACCATTTGGTTTTGTACAGACTTTCGGAGAAGCCTGTATTTACAAGAAAGTGAGTGGGAGCTCTGTAGCATTTCTGATATTATATGTGGATGACATATTACTAATTGGAAATGATATAGAATTTCTGGATAGCATAAAGGGATACTTGAATAAGAGTTTTTCAATGAAAGACCTCGGTGAAGCTGCTTACATATTAGGCATAAAATCTATAGAGATAGATCAAGACGCTTAATTGGACTTTCACAAAGCACATACCTTGACAAGATTTTGAAGAAGTTCAAAATGGATCAAGCAAAGAAAGGGTTCTTGCCTGTGTTACAAGGTGTGAAGTTGAGTCAGACTCAATGCCCGACCACTGCAGAAGATAGAGAGAAAATGAAAGATGTTCCCTATGCTTCAGCCATAGGCTCTATCATGTATGCAATGCTGTGTACCAGACCTGATGTGTGCCTTGCTATAAGTTTAGCAGGGAGGTACCAAAGTAATCCAGGAGTGGATCACTGGATAGCGGTCAAGAACATCCTGAAATACCTGAAAAGGACTAAGGATATGTTTCTCGTATATGGAGGTGACAAAGAGCTTATCGTAAATGGTTACATTGATGCAAGCTTTGACACTGATCCGGACGATTCTAAATCGCAAACCGGATACGTGTTTACATTAAACGGTGGAGCTGTCAGTTGGTGCAGTTCTAAACAAAGCGTCGTGGCAGGATCTACATGTGAAGCGAAGTACATAGCTGCTTCGGAAGCAGCAAATGAAGGAGTCTGGATGAAGGAGTTCATATCTGATCTAGGTGTCATACCTAGTGCATCGGGTCCAATGAAAATCTTTTGTGACAATACTGGTGCAATTGCCTTGGCAAAGGAATCCAGATTTCACAAAAGAACCAAGCACATCAAGAGACGCTTCAATTCCATCCGGGATCTAGTCCAGGTGGGAGAAATGGAGATTTGCAAGATACATACGGATCTGAATGTTGCAGACCCATTGACTAAGCCTCTTCCACGAGCAAAACATGATCAGCACCAAGGCTCCATGGGTGTTAGAATCATTACTGTGTAATCGAGATTATTGACTCTAGTGCAAGTGGGAGACTGAAGGAAATATGCCCTAGAGGCAACAATAAAGTTATTATTTATTTCCTTACATCATGATAAATGTTTATTATTCATGCTAGAATTGTATTAACCGGAAACATAATACATGTGTGAATACATAGACAAACAGAGTGTCACTAGTATGCCTCTACTTGACTAGCTAGTTAATCAAAGATGGTTATGTTTCCTAACCATGAACAAAGAGTTGTTATTTGATTAACGAGATCACATCATTAGTTGAATGATCTGATTGACATGACCCATTCCATTAGCTTAGCATCCGATCGTTTAGTATGTTGCTATTGCTTTCCTCATGACTTATACATGTTCCTATGACTATGAGATTATGCAACTCCCGTTTGCCGGAGGAACACTTTGTGTGCTACCAAACGTCACAACGTAACTGGGTGATTATAAAGGTGGTCTGCAGGTGTCTCCAAAGGTAGATGTTGGGTTGGCATATTTCAAGATTAGGATTTGTCACTCCGATTGTCAGAGAGGTATCTCTGGGCCCTCTCGGTAATGCACATCACATAAGTCTTGCAAGCATTACAACTAATGAGTTAGTTGCGAGATGATGTATTACGGAATGAGTAAAGAGACTTGCCGGTAACGAGATTGAACTAGGTATTGGATACCGACGATCGAATCTCGGGCAAGTAACATACTGATGACACAGGGAACAACGTATGTTGTTATGCGGTCTGACCGATAAAGATCTTCATAGAATATGTAGGAGCCAATATGGGCATCCAAGTCCCGCTATTGGTTATTGACTGGAGACGTGTCTCGGTCATGTCTACATTGTTCTCGAACCGTAGGGTCCACACGCTTAACATTACGATGACAGTTATTATGAGTTTATGCATTTTGATGTACCGAAGTTAGTTCGGAGTCCTGGATGTGATCACGGACATGACGAGGAGTCTCGAAATGGTCGAGACATAAAGATTGATATATTGGATGACTATATTCGGACACCGAAAGCGTTCCGGAGAAGTTTCGGATAAAACCGGAGCACCGGGGGGTTACCGGAACCCCCCGGGGGGGTAATGGGCCTCATGGGCCAAGAGTGGAGAAGAGGAAGGGGCTGCCAGAGCAGGCCGCGCGCCCCCTCGTCCCCTAGTCCGAATTGGACTAGGAGGGAGGGGCGGCGCCCCCCTCTTTCCCTCTCTTCTCCCACCTCTCCTAATTGGACAAGGAAAAGGGGGGGAGTCCTACTCCCGGTAGGAGTAGGACTCCTCCTGCGCGCCTCCATAGGGCCGGCCGCACCCCCCCCCCCACCTTGGATCCTTTGTATACGGAGGCAAGGGGGCACCCTAGGACACACAATTGATCAACGTGATCATTCCTTAGCCGTGTGCGGTGCCCCCTTCCACCATATTCCACCTCGGTCATATCATTGTAGTGCTTAGGCGAAGCCCTGCGTTGGTAGAACATCATCATCGTCACCACGCCATTGTGCTGACGAAACTCATCCCCGAAGCTTTGCTGGATCGGAGCCTGGGGAGCGTCATCGAGCTGTACGTGTGCTAAGAACTCGGAGGTGCCGAAGTAACGGTGCTTGGATCGGTCAGATCGGGAAGACATACGACTACTTCCTCTACGTTGCGTCAACGCTTCCGCTTTGGTCTACGAGGGTACGTAGACAACACTCTCCCCTCTCGTTGCTATGCATCACCATGATCTTGCGTGTGCGTAGGAAAATTTTGAAATTACTACGTTCCCCAACACAAAGGAGGCCCAGCATGGCCCATCTTCATCAACACAAGGCTCAAGACCCTCGCGAGGGGCCAAGCCTCGCGGGGCGGACGACACGGCGCATCCTCAGGCGCAGCCTCCTCAAGCTGGCTCGCAAGGAGGCAGAGAAATCAAGGCGGGGTACCTCTCGAGGTGCCCATGACGCAAGCCATGACGACTCAGGGCGCCAGGCGGGCGCCAGCGCGCGCAGCGTCCTTCTTTCCTCTTTGGTGCAAAGGGGGGCAGGCGCAGCTGCGGAGTACCGAGGCATCAGGCAAAGGTTGCCATTTCGGTGCAACGAGACCAAGACCAGGAGGACTACGAGACGGAGGTCATCATGGAGTCCAGCACGGCGTCACCGCAGAGCCTTTCGCAGGCGAAGACCAACTTTAGTCAGGATAAGTGTACTAGATGTTCCCCTTCGAATTGGCCAATTGTTGGCGCCCTTCCCGCTCAATATTTGGGAAGAGGCCCAGGGCCTTTGCCTATAAATAGGACCAGCCACACGGTAGGGGGGATTGAAATTAGAGAGAGAGAGAGAGAGAGAAAGAGAGAGAGAGAGAGAGAGAGAGAGAGAGAGAGAGAGAGAGAGAGGGGGGGGGAAGGATGACTGAACTCCTCCTAGCGGTTCATCGTCCCAGCCAAGAACAGACCCTCGCGAGGCTGTTCTTCCTTGTATTGTTCATCATCCTCAGCCCCAAGAGGCAATCCACCAACCACACACTGGAGTAGGGTATTACACCACAACGGTGGCCCAAACCAGTATAAACCTTGTGTCTCTTGTGCAGTTCTTTTAGTAGTTTAGATCTTTGTGAGACGGGGAGGTAGAGGGTGTGATCTCCGCGCGCACCCCAGTGTTCGAACCTTAAGGGTCTGCCGGAACCCGTGAATCCGACATCTGGCGCGCCAGGTAGGGGTGCGCCGGAATCTGTCCTCCACCACTCCGTTCTCCTCCGACCGTCGCGTCCATGTCCGACGCTCGTCGGGCCCGCGCTGAGCGCCGGGCCGCCATCGCTTCTCGCGTCGCCTAGACGGCCCCCCTCAGTGGGCGTCCTCATCGTTCCCCGTCGCCCGCCGTCAACGCCGCCACCGGCCCGGCGGGAGGCGAGCAGCAAGCGTCGTCTCAGCATCCATCCGTGCGCCAAGACGGTCACACCGCTACTCCATCGCTCGCACCAGCCGGTTCTTCGTCCCGCGCGCTCCGCGCGCCCTTGGAGGCTCGAGCTGCGCTCCTCGCAGCAAACAAGCTCCTGCGCTACCGCCCCGTCGACGACGTCTACGAAGAGTGGCTCGACCGCATCGCCGAGCTTGTCCGTGCCGCAGGGGGCTCTTCCGCGCCGTTCGTTCCTCTGCGCCACACCCCGCCTCGCGCGGGCAACGAAGCTCCAGAGGCGCACTAGCCGCCTCCTCTCCAAGAAGATGCCATGGCTCCAAGGCGCGTGGCCCCTGGGCGGAACCCGCTCCGTCAGCTGCCAGCGCAACAAGAACGGAGCTGCCAAGAAGTCCCTCGCCCGCAAGGAGCTGCCCGGGCGCTCCCTACTCCGGCATGCCGCGACCCTGCTCCTGCTCCGGCGCGCCAAGACCCCGCTCTGCTCCTAGCTGCAGCGCGTGGGGACCCTCAAGACCAAGCTCTCCACCAGCCGAAGCCCTTCGTGGCCACCGCAGGCTGCCGTGCCTACACCACTGAGTTGTGCAGCGTCGTGTGGCCCGGCAAGTTCAAGCCAGATCTGCCTCCTCGCTACGACGGCACAACTGATCCCGCAGAGTTCCTCCAGCTCTATGAGCTAGGCATCGAGGCTGCCAGCGGGGGTGAAAAGGTCATGGCGAACTGGTTCCCCATGGCGCTCAAGGAAGGAGCTCGAACCTGGCTCCTGAATCTGGCTCCGGGCACGATCTCCTCCTGGGACCAGATGCGCACCCGCTTCATCGCCAACTTCCAAGGTACTCGCGACCGACCACCTGCCGTGAGCGACATGCGCTGCATCAAGCAACAACCCGGAGAGACCCTGCAAAAGTACATCCAACGCTTCGACAGTGCGCGCCTCAAGATCCCCAAGGTGTCTGAGGAGGCCATCATCTCGGCCTTCTCCGATGTCGTGCGCGACGTCAAGATGAAGGAGGAGCTGACGATGCATGAAGACCTCTGCACCTCCCTGGAGCTGTTCAACTTGGCGAACAGGTGCGCCAGGGCTGAGGAGGGACGTCTCTCCCTCCTCGAGCTGCCTGCCGCGGACCCAGAAGAGAAGAAGCCCAAGGCCAAGGACGTGAAGCGCAAGGGGGATGTCGTACTCGCAGTAGAACCAGACACCAAGCGGGGCAAGGATCTGCCCGAATCCTCCAGGGGCAGCAGGTACTATGTGTACCACGACCTCCACACCCACAACACCAACGAATGCCAAGAACTCCGCGCCATGCGAGAAGGAAGCATCGGTCGTCGCCCTGACCGTGCTGACCGGGGCTACGGCCGAGGAGGAGGAAGAAACCCAGGACGCTGGGAAGATCGCGGCCCGCACCAGGGGTGGCGTGACCAACCTCGCGAGGACCGCTGGCGGGACCTGCCTCGCGAGGGAGACTGCAGGGAACAGCCTCGTGAGGATCGCCCTCATGGCAACGCAGGCCTACCTCCACTGCCGCCTCAGCCAAGGAGGAACGAAGACCGCCATCAAGACGAGGGGCTGGGGGCTTCCAAGAGCCGCGCGCAATCGCCTGCATCCTGGGCGGAGCTCAAGCCCCAGCCTCTCAACGTATCTTCAAGCAGTTTGCCCGCAAAGTGAATGCAGTTCTCCCCAAGCTCGAAGCAACGCGCCCCCTCAGGTGGCCGGCGTGCGCCATCACGTTCAGCTCAGCAAACCAGCTCAGGTGCGCGGCCATGGCAGGAGTCCTCCCGATGCTTTGCTCCCCAGTCATCAGCAACATGCTGGTCACCAAGACCCTCATCGATGGCGGGGCAGGGCTCAACATCATGTCCATGGAAACGTTCAACAATCTCCAAGTGCCCTACGACCAGCTTCAGCCAACCAAGCCTTTCTCCGGAATCACCGATGGTTCCACAGTCTCGATCGGGCAGGTCCGCCTCCCTGTCACCATCGGGGCTCGCAGCAACTACCGCACCGAGCTCATCGAATTCGACGTCGCCCACATCCGCCTGCCGTACAACGCCATCCTCGGGTACCCAGCGCTGGCCAAGTTCATGGCCGTGACTCACCACGGCTACAACGTCCTCAAGATGCCAGGAAGTGGCGGCATCATCACGGTGCCCTGTGAAGAGAAGGATGCAGTGTGTTCCCTGGAGCGAGCCTTTCAGGCCGCGTCGCTAGAAGACCCAGATCGCGGAAGCAGGAGGCTTCCTGAGACCACCCCCAAGAAGAAGAAGACATCGTCAGGCTCGGCCCCTCGGGAGGTAGGCCCCTCAGGGCCCGTGTCTGCCCAGGGGGACCCCCCATCCATCGCATAGGAAAGCGCGCCCAGCGTCCTCCTCAGGCAGGGCTCGGGGGCTCTCACCTGGAGGGCCACCGACCTAGCCAGGGTCACGAGGGAGGCGCTTGGGCACCATGTGGAGGCGTGCTTCGAAGCATGTTTCCCTCGATAAGGAGCCAGGCAAGGAAGGTCAGACCAGTAGGAGTTCGTTAACGAGGTCATTCAAGAACTACAGGAGTCAAGGATCATGAGAGGGTGCCGCCGTCTACCAGCTGTGGCCCCACATCCAGGCGAGGATGGTGGGCTGCGCGTCTGCGTCGACGTACCAGGGCTCAATCAGATCACCACGACGGAGCGTCTCTGGCCCTCGCAAGTGGGGCGCTATGGGGGTCCACCCCACAGCTATGTTCGCATGCCTTACGGCCTGCCGAGCATGGCCGCGGCGTACCAGCGCCTCATGAGGGGCATCATGGAGGCTCAGGAAGACAGGCGTTCCGCGACCCTGGCGGAGATGAAGACAGCTCGCGAGGAGTCACCAGTGCCTCCGGAGCCTCCCGAGGCCCCGGGGCCTGGGGGCTCGTGAGGATCGGCTTCCGCAGTGCACCGAGTCTGCCGCACCAACGCCACTTTGCTGACGACATCCTCAGGTGACATCCTTCAAGCTTCATTCCCAGCTGGGAGCACCCTCCCAGGGTTGCATCACTCCCAGGCCGTGTGGGTCCGTCCCTGCGGCATGTATCCCCTTTTATTTTTCGGTCGTTAGTTTGCCTTGTTGGGGGCGCCCCTCGGGCTGCATCATCCCCAAGCCGCCCGGGCTAGGCCCGGCGGCGTGTATCTCCCTCGCGTTTATTTTCAACTATGCATTTCCTATCACGCTTGATTGCTTGATGCCTGTCTGCGGCATCCCTTCTTCTCCATGTCGTCCACTTGCACGTTAAAGGGGGGCTGCCTGAGCATCGCGACTCGGGGCTCTTACTGGCTCTCAGGCCCTCACCCTCTGGCCTTGTCCACGGCATCGCGACCTGGCATACCAGCGATAGCTGAGACAAGCTCGAGGGCCGGGACCCGAGGACGTAGAGTACCGGCATCTAACTAAATTTTGCAGGGACACATCTCAAGATACGACCCAGTGCCAGGCGAAACCCGCCTAGAGGTAGGGCCTCGTGAGTCCCGCGCTGGCTCATGGGTGCCCAGATACACCTCACCTACTCCAACCAGCAAGCTCTTGAGCGACTAACGATCGACTAACGACTGCCATGGCAACCCCATCTTCTTTCTGTGATGAACCTGCAGGATCCTTGGAGGGAACTGCGCTAGCCAAGGCCCTCACGGAGTTCCCTTCACTCTCGCCCGCGCGAACCGCTTGCACGTTAAAGGGGGGGTGCTTGAGCATCACGACTCGGGGCTCTTACTGGCTCTCCAGCCCTCACCCTCTGGCCTTGTCCACGGCATCGCGACCTGGCATACCAGCGACGGCTGAGACCAGCTCGAGGGCCGGGACCCGAGGACGTAGAGCAGAAAGGGGAGCAGAGGCGAGGGAGAAGGGGCGCGTGAGGACCTCGCCGAGCAACTCCGTCCCAACTACCCCACGGACCCGACGATGCGCTGGGGGCGATCCCCGATCCTCAAGATAAGTCACCATCCAAAGCACTGGCTACCATGGCACTACCCCCGCACCCAAAGCAATTCCGTACTAGCAATGTTGCTTCCCTTTCTCACCAAGCGACGGCTGCTTGGGCGCCAAAGGGGACCTCCTGAGCATCGCGACTCAGGGGCTCTTACCGGACCCCGGGTCGCTCACCTCCTGGCCTTGACCACGGCATCGCGACCTGGCATACCAGCGACGGCTGACGCCGCCTTGGGACTGGGACCTGTCGACGCAGAGCACCAAGCCCTCGCGAGGTTCGAAAGGGAGAACTAAGCTAAGACGAAATCAGCAACTCACACAAATCCATAGCAAAGGTCATGTATTAACAAACGGGACTACAGGCACCTTACAAGCCCCCGTGGGGCGCATTTTGATCCCTCACAGGGAACGGATCCTAAGGGGTGCTAACTACACGAGCTCCTGCAAAAGATGCCATCATCAACAGTGGGCCGTCAGGCGCCGGAGCCAACCCCATCCAGATCAGGGTCGGCGACGGCCCGATGAGCCAGCCCTGCTCCGGGAGCGGCGCCGACTCGGGGGCTCGTAGCTGTCGTCGCTCGTCTCCGAAGTTGCGAAGATTTCGCTGGAGTCACTGGACCCTCCGGCACCTCCGCCAAGGGAGCGGTCGACGGGCCTGGCCCTCACCAGGGCAAGGTCCTAGCCACCTCTCCCGGAGCAACACTCCAGCCGGCGCCCGTTCGCGTCGAAGATCTTGAAGAACATTACCGCAGCGCCATCGTACTCCAGGTGGACCGCGAAGACGCCCCTTTCCCTACAAACCCGGGCGATCTCTCTCCAGCCGCGGGACAAGTAGACCTCGCCCGGGGCAGCAACCACGACCTCTGCTTCAGTCGCGAGGGTGCTGCAGCCGGCGTGCTGCAGCCAGAGCTCCAAGGGCCCTCCTGGAGGGATGATGGAGGCGAAGAAGGGAGGCAGACGGATCCAGGACTGGAGAGGAACGACGACGTGGAGCATGAACTCTTGGGAGGAGCCCTCGGCATGGACTCCAAGAGGAACAACCCACGCCTTCATGACCCGACGGCGCCGACCACGGGGATCGGCATCGACACCTTCAGGGCCCTCGATGTGGGCATACAAGGGAAGTGGGAACCCCGGCGGAGCCCGCTCGCACCAGGGCCTCGGCACCACCTGACGGTCTTCCTCGCCCCAGCTGCAAAGGGCGAGCCGTTTCTTCGGCGGGAGCGGGTCTGGCCCCTCTCGAGGAGCCTTTCCCTTCTCCACTGCAGAGAACCGGTGGATCGGAGCCATCGCAGCAAGACGGAGCAAGGATCGGGAAGAAGGAGAAGCCAGGAGGAATGGACTGGAAGGGCACGCACAGCTTCGTACTTATAGCCGGCGAGGACCAACCGCCGGCCTCCATGATCACAGGTAATCATGACACGATTTGCATGCAGGGACTTGTCCACCTTGCGCGATCACCGAGGCGTCGTGGGGAAGTGGAGACGCCCACGTCCCATCAACCGCCACACGGTGCCCAAGACCGCAGGCTGTTAGGGCCCGCGGCGCTTCGCCCTTGCCCTTTCGCCTCTCGGCACGGCCAAGTCCATGCGCGCCTTGGGCCCAGGGGCTACTGTCGGCGTTCTGGGAACGGGGGTCCCCAGACTTGCCTGCCTGCGGCCCGTGGCGTGGCTCAAAGGAGGCCCAACATGGCCCATCTTCATCAACACAAGGCTCAAGACCCTCGCGAGGGGCCAAGCCTCGCGGGGCGGACGACACGGCGCATCCTCAGGCGCAGCCTCCTCAGGCTGGCTCGCGAGGAGGCGGAGAAATCAAGGCGGGGTACCTCGTGAGGTGCCCATGACGCAAGCCATGACAACTTAGGGCGCCAGGCAGGCGCCAGCGCGCGCAGCGCCCTTCTTTCCTCTTTGGTGCAAAGGGGGGCAGGCGCAGCTGCGGAGTACCGAGGCATCAGGCAAAGGTTGCCATTTCGGTGCAACGAGACCAAGACCAGGCGGACTACGAGACGGAGGTCATCATGGAGCCCAGCACGGCGTCACCGCAGAGCCTTTCGCAGGAGAAGACCGACTTTAGTCAGGATAAGTGTACTAGATGTTCCCCTTCGAATTGGCCAATTGTTGGCGCCCTTCCCGCTCAATATTTGGGAAGAGGCCCATGGCCTTTGCCTATAAATAGGACCAGCCACACGGTAGGGGGGATCGAAATCAGAGAGAGAGAGAGAGAGAGGGAAGGGTGACTGAACTCCTCCTAGCAGTTCATCGCCCCAGCCAAGAACAGACCCTCGCGAGGCTGTTCTTCCTTGTATTGTTCATCATCCTCAGCCCCAAGAGGCAATCCACCAACCACACACTAGAGTAGGGTATTACACCACAACGGTGGCCCGAACCAGTATAAACCTTGTGTCTCTTGTGCAGTTCTGTTAGTAGTTTAGATCTTTGTGAGACGGGGAGGTAGAGGGTGTGATCTCTGCGCACACCCCAGTGTTCGAACCTTAAGGGTCTGCCAGAACCCGTGAATCTGACAGATACTTTCGAGTATTTGGCTCAAAGTGCTACATTCTTGATAAGCATCGTTGTTCTAAATTTGCTCCTAAGTCTCATGAAGGTTTCCTACTTGGTTATGGCTCAAACTCTCACACATACCATGTCTACAACAATTTCACCCGAAAGGTTGAAGAAACGGTAGATGTTAAGTTTGATGAATCTAACAGCTCGCAAGTAGAGCAATTGCCAATTGATGTAGGAGACAAAGATCCCTCAGAAGCAATCCAGGACTTGTCTATTGGCAAGATTTGTCCAACGGAGATAAAGGAGAGTACCTCGTCCATCCAAGTGGAAGCTTCTACCTCACGACAAGGTGAACCAAGAGTTGATACGGAAGCATCCACGAGTGGGACACACCAAGATGAAGAAAACAAGGAAGTGCACCAAGATGAACGTCAACAACCTCCTTCTCCACCACGACAAGAGAACGACAATGCTAACAATGAAGAAGGCCAAGAAGAAGAACAAGATGAAGAAGATGTTCAACCAAGACCCAAGCAAAAGCTTTCACGAGTTCGAGCAAGAATTATAAAGATCATCCCGTGGAGCAAATCTATAATGACATCCAAACTGAGAGAATCACTCGCTCTAAAACTCGTTTGGCTAACTTTTGTGAACATTACTCATTCATCTCTAGAATTGAACCTATGAAGGTTGAAGAAGCATTGGAGGATCCGGACTGGATAAACGCTATGCATGAAGAGCTACACAACTTTGAGAGAAATCAAGTGTGGACATTGGTCGAGAAGCCCGACAACAACCACAACATCATCGGTACCAAATGGGTGTTTTGCAACAAGCAAGATGAAGATGGACAAGTGGTTCGTAACAAAGCGCGTCTCGTCGCCCAAGGCTACACACAAGTCGAAGGTATGGACTATGGTGATACATATGCTCCCGTTGCTAGACTTGAGTCCATTCACATCTTACTTGCTTATGGTAATCACCATGATATCAATTTGTACCAAATGGACATTAAAAGTGCTTTTCTAAATGGTGAAATTGAGGAGGAAGTTTATGTTAAGCAACCCCCGGCTTTGTCAATCCTAAGAAACCTAATCATGTCTACAAACTTCACAAAGCCCTTTATGGTCTTAAACAAGCTCCTAGAGCATGGTATAAATGCTTGACCAAGTTCCTTATTGAAAAAAGCTTTGAAATTGGAAAAATAGATTCTACTTTTTTACTAAAAGGGTTAATGGAGAACTATTTGTATGCCAAATTTATGTTGATGATATCATATTTGGATCAACTAACCCTCATTTTAGTGAAAAGTTTGGGAAGCTAATGTCGGAGAAGTTTGAGATGTCTTTGATGAGTGAACTCAAATTCTTTCTTGGTTTGCAAATCAAGCAAACTAAGGAAGGCACCTTTGTCTCTCAAACGAAGTACACCAAGGACTTATTCAAGAAATTCAATTTGCAAGAATGCAAAGGTATGACTACACCCATGCCTACTAGTGGACACAGTTGATCAAAAAGTTTACCGCTCTATGATTGGTTCATTGTTATATCTATGTGCTTCACGTCCCGATATCATGCTAAGTGTGTGCATGTGTGCACGATATCAAGATGCTCCTGAGGAATGTCATCTTAAGGCCGTGAAGAGGATAGTGAGATACTTAATACATACACCAAATTTTGGCATTTGGTATCCAAAGGGGGCTACCTTTGATCTTGTTGGCTACTCCGACTCGGACTATGCCGGTGACAAGGTTGATAGAAAGTCCACTTCGGGTACTTGTCAATTCCTTGGTAGATCTCTTGTGTCTTGGTCTTCCAAGAAACAAAACTCGGTATCCTTATCCACCGCCGAAGTGGAATACATTGCCGTTGGTTCATGTTGTGCTCAATTACTCTGGATGACCCAAACTCTTAAAGATTATGGGACATATGTGAAACATGTTCCATTACTTTGTGACAATGAAAGTGCTATCAAGATTGCTCACAATCCCGTGCAACACTCTTGAACTAAGCATATCGAAGTTCGTCATCACTTCATTCGAGATCACGTTGCTAAGTGCGACATAAACCTTAAGCATGTTCGCACCGATAAGCAATTAGCGGATATATTCACTAAACCACTTGATGAGAAAGTGTTTTGCAGGTTAAGAGGTGAATTGAACATCATTGATGCTTCAAACTTGGAGTAGGAACTCCATTAGATACATGAAGACTTGAGCTTACGACTAATCACTTGATATTTCTTCTATGATGATTATCTTATGTCTTGAAAATTTGCATCTTGCATGTTATCTAACCCTTGTAGGTACTTGGATGAATCTAATTCTATGAGATTGCAACTCACTCACATCTTGAGCAATCTCTACATCACCAAGTCTCTACACAATGGTGGTTGATGACAAGGAAGCACGAAACCTTTCAAACATATCCTTTGACACATTCTATGTTGAGCTTCATGATTGTCATGTTGGATACACAAGTGCTCTTCCTTGCGAAAACTAACCCATGTAGGTAGATGAACTCAAAATCCAATGGGTGCTCCCAACTCTTGATGGACTACATCAACCTTGAGCAACCCACACAAGTTCAACTACATGATCAAGATCAACACCGCCACCCAAGGTATGTTATTCCATCTTAGAGTAGCTTTACTCCAAGTCCTGAGTCAAAGCAACTCGACAAGATGTGAATACATCAACATACTTAAACGAAAAATGGTAACCCCATTTTGAGCTTAAACGATGAGTACGACCTATGATCAAGTGATCTCACTTGACTCCTAAGTCAATATACTCTAACATAGGTGACTTTGTCATCGCCCAACTCTAGATGAAGTTCTCTTGTGTTCTTTTCTGTGTTCTTGCATTTGTCTCATGCATATTTGTTTCCCATTTCAAAAAAAACTTCATCTAGATCTTTTAGTTTCTTTTCTTTACTTTTTGTTCTGCATTTTCTGCATCCAATTCATTGCATATCTTTGTGAGATCTTATCTGTCCAGTGAGCTGAGGTGACAAGTGTTTTTCTCTATGATGAACTCGGTTCCACCGGTTTCATGTATCCGGTCTAGCCGAAGATTTTTGGAGTAGCCGAAGATTTTTGGAGCAACCGAAGCATACAACTCGGTGACACCGATTTCACTACAGGAAAAACATTTTGCCATTTATTCCTGCTTTATTCTTGATCCAGCTCCACTCAATGAATCTTGTCCCCTGAAAGCATCACATTTACCTTAATGCTTTGTACTGTGATTCAAGGACCGAACCCATTCACAACAAATTCCAGAAGACCCTTCTTGGAAATTGATGTCAAAGGGGGAGAGAGAGATCACATCAAATCTTAATCATATCTCTAGGGGGAGAGATCTCTAGGGGGAGGGAATACTCCAGGAAAGAGTAATCTTCAAGGATCCCAGATGCTTGATGTTCAAGAGGAGATATGCCACATGTCTTCTTGGGGGAAAGACATGTTCATGTGTGCTTATTTGCATTAGCTCTGTTCATTTGTTTCTTTAAGCTCTGTTTTTCTGTTCCCTGTCTTCTCCCAGTATCCCATGCTAGATTCAGGGGGGGCAAGACATCCAAGGGAAAGAAATTTATTAGATTCATTGCATATCTTTCTCTTTGGGGACATGTCAATATCTATCGTGGTACTCTGTACTCACTCTACATGTCATCCCAGTCTTGGTACTCTTGTGGTTTCTTTTGTTTGCTCTAGCTAGTGGGTGCATCTGTGTTATCTAACCTTGTTTACGCAGGCTCATCCCATCCTAGCCAACTCAAGACCACAAGGTAAGTATAAGCATCATAGTCATGTGAATGAGAATTTCTTGCTGATGTACATACTGTTTGCAAGAAGGACTCATGAGCATGAAGGTACATTTCTCATATTTTCATCATTTTCTCTGATGCATATAGCCAAGATACATGTAACACTTTGCTAATCTATCATGGTTATGCTCTCACATGCTTCTATATTCCATATTCACATGATTGCATACATGTAGGGGGGTCCTATGCTTGTTACATGTCTTTCCAAAGCTTTACTTGCTATTCTATATATCTTTATCTAAAGCTTTGATGTATGTTGCCATCAATTACCAAAAAGGGGGAGATTGAAAGCACAAGTGCTCCCTAGGTGGTTTTGGTAATTAATGTCAACATATCTCTTGTTGGACTAACATTTTTATCTAGTATGTTTCAGATAAGTTCAACAGTGAAGTGGCATGGACTAGAGGATGTGAAACCCCTTCAAGATGCTAAGGACAAAGGATTAGCTCAAGCTTCAAGATCAAGACTCTACATTTTCTATTTTAGTGATCCAAGATCACATTGAGTCTATAGGAAAAGCCAATACTATCAAGAGGGGATGAGGTGTTGCTTGGTGAGGTTCTTGCTTCAAAGTGCTTAGTGATATGCTCCAAAACCCTCAACTACCTTCCCACATCCACATATGACCAAAACCAAAAGTCAAACTCGGCCCCACCGATTCTTTCTATCCGGCGCCACCGAGTTCAGATGTCATAGCCACTGCTAGAAACCCTAATCAGTTCGGTCTCACCGATGGGATCTCGGTCTCACCGAGATGGGCGTGCAAACTCTTTGTTACCTATTGCAATATTTTCGGTCCCACCAAGATATGCAATTGGCCCCACCGAGTTTGCTTGGCCAACTCTCTGTTTCACTTATTACCCAAATCGGTCCCACCGAGTTTGAGTAATCGGTCAAACCGAGTTTTGGATTTACCCTAACCCTAGCACATCAGTCCCACCGAGTTGATCCAGTCGGTCCCACCGAAAACCCTAACGGTCACTAGATTTGCTGAATCGGTCCGACCGAGTTTCTCAATTCGGTCTCATCGAGATTGGTAAATTGTGTGTAACGGTTAGTTTTTGTGTGGAGGCTATATATACCCCTCCACCCACTCTTCATTCATGGAGAGAGCCATCAGAACATACCTACACTTCCAATACATATTTTCTGAGAGAGAACCACCTACTCATGTGTTGAGGCCAAGATATTCCATTCTCACCATATGAATCTTGATCTCTAGCCTTCCCCAAGTTGCTTTCCACTCAAATCTTCTTTCCACCAAATCCATATCCTGTGAGAGAGAGTTGAGTGTTGGGGAGACTATCATTTGAAGCACAAGAGCAAGGAGTTCATCATCAACACACCATTTGTTACTTCTTGGAGAGTGGTGTCTCCTAGATTGGCTAGGTGTCACTTGGGAGCATCCGACAAGATTGTGGAGTTGAACCAAGGAGTTTGTAAGGGCAAGGAGATCGCCTACTTCGTGAAGATCTACCGCTAGTGAGGCAAGTCCTTCATGGGTGATGGCCATGATGGGATAGACAAGGTTGCTTCTTCGTGGACCCTTCGTGGGTGGAGCCCTCCGTGGACTCGTGCAACCGTTACCCTTCGTGGGTTGAAGTCTCCATCAACATGGATGTACGATAGCACCACCTATCGGAACCACGACAAAAACATCTGTGTCTCCAATTGCGTTTGAATTCTCCAAACCCTTCCCTTTACATTCTTGCAAGTTGCATGCTTTAATTTTCGCTGCTCATATACTCTTTGCATGCTTGCTTGATATGTATTGTGTTTGTTAAACTAGTGCCAAAACTCCACTTCAACTTAAAGAAATTAAAAACTACAACTTTTGGTACTTAGTGTCTAATCACCCCCCCCCCCTCTAGACACCTCTTCTCGATCCTTTCAAGACTTCAACCCACGAAGGGTAATGGTTGCGCGAGTCCATGGAGGACTCCACCCACGAAGGGTCCACGAAGAAGCAACCTTGTCTATCCCACCATGGCCATCGCCCACGAAGGACTTGCCTCACTAGGGTAGATCTTCACGAAATAGGCGATCTCCTTGCCCTTACAAACTCCTTCGTTCAACTCCACAATCTTGTCGGAGGCTCCCGAGTGACACCTAACCAATCTAGGAGACACCACTCTCCAAAAGGTAATAGACGATGTGTTGATGATGAACTCCTTGCTCTTGTGCTTCAAATGATAGTCTCCCCAACACTCAACTCTCTCTCTCTCTCTCTCGCTGATTTTGATTTGGTGGAAAGTAGATTTGAGTGGAAAGCAACTTGGAGAAGGCTATAGATCAAGATTCATATGGTTGGAATGGAATATCTTCGTCTCAACACATGAGTAGGTGGTTCTCTCTCAAAAAAACGAATGTTGGAAGTGTAGGCATGTTCTGATGGCTCTCTCTCCAAATGAAGAGTGGATGGAGGGGTATATATAGCCTCCACACAAAATCTAACCGTTACACACAAATCACCAAACTCGGTGGGACCGAATAATGAAACTCGGTCAGACCGATTTAGTTCAAAATGTGAACGTTAGGATTTTCAGTGGGACCGACATGTCAACTCGGTGTGATCGATTTCATAAGGGTTAGGGCATAACGTAATCTTGGTGAGACCGATTACACAAACTCGGTGGGACCGATTTTGGTAATAAGCTAACCAGAGAGTTGGTCAGGCAAACTCGGTTGGACCGATTCGCTCATCTCGGTGAGACCGAAACGTTACGAAGGGGAAACAGAGAGTTTGCATTGCGAAATCGGTGGGACCAATCGCTCGTCTCGGTTGGACCAAAACGTTACGAAGGGAAATAGAGAGTTTGCAATCCCATCTCGGTGAGACCGAGATCCCTATCGGTAAGACCAAAGTGACTAGGGTTTGTGGTAGTGGCTATGTCAAATGAACTCGGTGGCACCGGATAGAAAGTTTCGGTGGGGCCGAGTTTGACTTTTGGTTTGGGACATATGTGGATATGAGAAAGTGGTTGAGGGTTTTTTGGAGCATATCACTAACCATTTTGAGCAAGCAACACATCATCCCCTTTTAATAGTATTGGCTTTTCCTATGGACTCAATGTGATCTTGGATCACTAAAAGTAAAATGTAGAGAATTGAGCTTTAGATCTTGAGCCAAACTTTTGTGCTTAGCATTTTGAGGGGTCCACATTTCTAATCCATGCCATGCCAATCATTGAGCTTTCCTGAAATATTTATCTTGAAAGAGCATTAGCTCAATGAGCTATATGTTGTTAATAATTACCAAAACCACCCACGGATAGTTGCACTTTCAATCTCCCCCTTTTTGGTAATTGATGACAACATATAGATCAAAGCTTCAACAAATGATCATAAGATTGAAATACATCGTCGCTTTGAGAAGTATGTGATAAGCAAGAGCCCCCCCCCCTAAATTTGTGCATTATTTAGAAGTTGCTTTTGAATGCAAATGCACAATTAATTAGGGTCATGGGTTACTCTTCCATGTCACATACATCTTGGTGGAGCGCTCAAAATGATAGAAATTAAAAGCATGCACTCATCACCAAGCAAGGTGGATGATCATATATGGGATATAAGAGATAATATCATCCAGGCAAGCATTAAAGTAGCATATGATCAAACACATGATCAAACAAGTATCTCACACAAACATAAAGTATCAACCAAGCACACAAAAAGTTCAACCAGAGACAAAGAAGCAAAACACTCTCTCTCGAAGCCTATGATCTATAATTTCTCCCCCTTTGGCAACAAGTTACCAAAAAGATTGAAAATGCATAGTGTTATGCGTCTCTCAGGCTCAGTCTTCGGGAGGTGGTGTAGAGAGAACTCCAACGACGAAGGCATCTGTTGATGTAGTTGGAGCTGGTGGAGTGGGTGCTAGAGGTGGCACTGAAGCTGTAGCTGCTAGATTGACAATGTAGCTCTAGAATCTGGTACTGGCACTGCAGCAGACCTCTGACCTCGTGGCACTCGCTAAAAAGCATCCATAGTTTCCTTCCCTCTCCTCTCCTGGGCTTCCTCCTGGAGCTGCTCAACTGCAGTTTGTATCTCAGTCACCTTGAGGTCAAGATCATAGAATTTTGTCTCAACAATCCTCTCCAAGCTCTCCTGATTCTGAGTCAGGGTGGCCAAGCCCTTCTCAATCCTCAAAGTAGATTGGATCAGATATGCTAGCTGATCTTGCTTGCTCTTTAGGAACACCTGAGATGCTTCCTCTACACTTGGCATCCTTGCAGCTTTCTCTGCCTTTGCTTTAGTTCTCTTCTCTTATGCTTGTGCTGATGAAGGTTCATCCTCATTCATCACAACTGTGTTGTCTTCAAATTCAGGGTACAGAGGTAGATGCTCCTTGTCCAACAAGTAAGTGCATGTGCCCATCTTGGAGTTGATGAGCACCTGAATATGTGGAGCATACCCACATGATCTCTTCTGGTCAGCAACGGTCCTCTTGATTGTCTCTATAATCAGACTCATGACCTTGAATTTTTGAGGCACATCAAATATTTGCAGCAAGTTGATGGAATGTCCTCTAATCATCTTGTGATCTCTAGACTTGGGTAGAAAAGTATGCCTTAAGATGGTGTTAATAGTAGGCAGACCAGACAACAAATAGTGCACAGATCCAAGCTTGTGTGTCTCCAAAGCTTTATCAGGGATCTCTTTGTACATGTTTGCCATAGAGTTGTGGTCTTTCTTCTTCTTGGCATACACATCCAAATCATCATTATGTTCCTCTGGGGCATTGATTAACTTGGCCCATTCTTCAATAGTTGATTGGTACCTCGTACCTTCAGACATCCATACTATCCTTCCTTCTGGATAGAAATGAGCAGTGGAGCAAAATTGCATAACTAGCTCATCATTCCATTTGGTCAACTTTTGACCCACAAACTCATCAACTCCACAAGCTTTGAAGCTGTCTTGTACACCTAGGAAGTGATCTTCATTTTCTTTGATGTATTCCCAATCAACCCATCTCATGTCACAGACAATTGGCTTCTTGTCAAGCAGAATAGTCTCATAGAAGTCTTGTTGTTCTTTTATGTGGAACCTATAGTCAACAGCGGTTCTCCTCCTCACAGCATAGGGATCAGACTGTCTCCACAATCTCAGTCCTGCATCTTTTCTGATGTTCATGTCCTCAGCCACAGGATGAGCATCATTGTGGTCTGGAATCTTGGGTTTCGGTTTTCTTAGCACTAGGGCTTCATCATCTTCTTCTTCAACTTCAGGCACTGGGGCTTTGTTCTTCTCTTCAGCGGGAATGTTTTTGGTGCTTCTCTTGGGCTTAGACTTGGTGGTTTGAGAAGTAGCTTTGGGAGCAGTTTTGGGCTATGAAGCAGTAGCCCCTGATTTGATAGAAACTCCCATAAGCTTTTGTGACTTGGGTGCTGGTGCAGCATCCTCTTCCTCTTCATCTTCTTCTGCTGGATCTTTAAACATGGAGAATCTCCCAAGGACTCTGGCAGTGGTCTTATTGACCCTCCCCTTCCTCTTCTTTCCTTCTCCAGCCTCTTTAGGTTCAAGAGTGAACTCCATAGTTTCTTGAGTGGAGGCTCTGGCCTTAGACATAGGAATCCTTTTTGCTGGTGCCTTCTTGTTCAACCCTGGCTTACTTGTTGTAGCTGTGCCATACTCTTTCTTCAGCACCTTCTTCTTGGAGCTGACATCCTCCTCATTGGCCACGTAGTCCTCATCTTCATAATCTGAGGTTTTCTTCTTCCTTGACCTGGTGGCTTCCTTTGTCAGATCACTGGGAGTGCTCCTGCTGCCATCATCTGAGGTACTTGAGGGACTAGTTCCCTCACTCAATTGCACTTGCTCTTCTGACATGTTCTGACTATCACTCTGGTCTGACATTCTGGCAAGCAAACTGACAGCAAACCCTATGAATAGATATAGATGAGGTAGAGTGGATGAGCATCACAAAGTGCAGAGTTTTTGCAAAAACAAATGAGTCAAAAACTTAGTTTTAGTTCTCCACAGAAAGCATTTCGGAGCTACCGATTTGTTAAACTCGGTGATACCGAAGCAATTTTTGGAACCTAAACTAGTGAACTCGGTCAGACCGAGTCACAGTTCCGTGGCACTGAGACTGCTAGGGTTTCACATAGAATAGAACTCGGTCACACCGATTTGCAATTTTCGGTCAGACCGAAAATGCATGTGCAATGGCCTAAGCCAAATCAGTGAGACCGATTTCTACAACTCGGTTGGTCCGAGATGAGTTCGGTGGAAACCTAACCCTGAATTTTCGAATCAAACCTAACCTAAAGGATGTTTTCTCTGGATAGATTGTTTTCATACGTGGTAAAGATCATGGCAAAGCAATGTGCTATGAATCGAAGTAAGGAAATAGCACAAAGAGTCGAACCCATACCCTAGTTCGGCAGGAGTTCGCTATGGCGACAACGGCGGAGCAGAATTCCATTGACGGCGGTGGAAACCAGCGGCGGGAGGTCGCTGGCAGCGAGGAGACGATCCGAAGACCCGAGGAGGCAGAGCAGAACACACGCGCGGGCTGAGGAGTTTGAAGAAATTTCCAAAATCTCACCTGTGGGTTTATATATCCCGACCCTATCGGTCTGACCGAGTGGAACAACTCGATGGCACCGAGATGTAGAATCGCAAGCGGTTACTACAACTCGGTGTGATCGAAAAGTTCAAATCGGTTGCACCGAGAAAACATAGATCAACTTAGTGAACTCGGTGTGACCTAAGTGGATGACTCGGTCATACCTAAATGCACAAAGAGGTTTTGGAAGTTTAGGTCTATGACGAATCGGGGACTCTGAGTGCTCCTCACATAGAGTGGTTCCAATCTGACTTGATCAAACTTTGTGATGTAGCATGAATAGAGTTTGAGATGAGAAAAGCATAGATAGCTAGAGGAGGTTCTTAGGCATTCTTGTCCATCCACTTGGCAAAAGAGAAAACGTCAAACAATCAAAACAACAAGTGGATGTCCTCGAATGAGTAAAATATGCAATCAACATGCTCACACAATAAAATGGCAAATGAAATATGTGATAAAGCATGCACAAACACTCTAGCATCTATCAAGCAATTGGTGATCACTAGGTCATCTACATGTGAGTATATTGACTGAGGAGTCAAATGAGAACATTTGATCGTAGGTCATACTCATCGTTTAAGCACAAGTGGGGTTGCCACTTTTACATAAAGCATTGTTGTGCTCACACCTTTAGAGTTGCGTTAGCTCAATTGATTAGAGTAAAGCTCCCCCTAGATGTGATATTCCCCCTAAGAGGGATGAACTAACCTTGGGTTTTGTCGATGATGACTTCATGTAGGTGTTGGAGATGTAGATGCTCATTGTTGATGGAGATCATTCAGAGCAATCCATTGGAGTGAGTTGCACTTTCAATACCTACACGGGTTAGTCCCACAAGGAACAAACAAGGATATCCATAAACATAGAGTGATGTACACACAAGATGATGTCCATGAAAGCGTTAGGTTACCTTGTCCCTTGTCTTACCAACAATAGGGTTTGTGACTCCTAGAACTAGTGCAAGATGTGGAAGTTGTTTGCACATGTCCTTGCCAAAAGATATGAGTGAAGTATGTCGGTAGAGTCACCCTCAAGAACTCTCTACTTCTTCTTCTTCGGGATCCACATCATCTTGATGGGAATCCTTGGAGTTGTAGCCGTACTTGATGTAGTAGAACTTGATGTAGTCTTGGGAACCCACTTGACCAAGGCCTTGGGAGCTTCTTCAAATGCATCAATCTCCTCTTGAAGCTTGTCCTTCCCTTTTAGCTTGTGGTCTTGTGGTGGAAGACCATCATGATCTTGTGTCCCTTGGAAATAAGTAGGATCATACTTCTCTTGTTGAGGAACAAACTTCGTCTTGGGGTGTTGATCTTCTTCCCACTCAACTCCATTGGCATTGAACTTTCGTTCAAAACCAATTCCTTGATTCTTTCGGTGTCTTCCTTGCTTGCGTACAATTTCCTCAAATTGCTTACTCCCGGCAAGGCTCTTGTAAACACCTTCTCTATAATTCCCTTCAATAAGCTATTTTCTTGCTCAAGTGTAACTTCGCTAAGAGAGTCATTAGTGGAATCAAGAGAACTACTAGAAGCAACAATATTGGATTTAACATGATTATTGTTACTAATAGAAGAAGAATCTTTCTTACTTTTATTGCTAGATTTAACTTGTGGCATGTAAGTAGACAAGAGTAAACTCTTGGCAATGTAAGAAGAACTTTTCTTGCGAAGATCATCATTGATTTCCTTTAAGAACCCATGCTCTTGCTCAATGTTGAGCTTTTCAAAGCATAACTTTTCATGAGTCTTTAAAAGTTCTCGATGATATTCCAAGGTAGTTTCATGAGCTAACTTAAGAGCGTTTAGTTATTTAGTCAGACGCTCAATCTCCTTCTTATCATCGTCATTCGTTTTATCTTGATTAGCATGATTAATAGTAAGTTCATCATAGTTTTCATAACTAGAGTTGTCAACAAGTAAATCATCATCTCCTAGCAAATCATCTTCATCACTATTGAAATCAACATACTCAGGGTGTGATACCTTTGGGCCTTTAGCCATGAAGCATCTTCCAATACCGTCATTTGGTGAGTCAAATATGTCGTAGGAGTTGGTTGACACAAGTGTTGGACCAGCAACACCTTCATCTTGAGTATATTCGGAGTCGGAGTGATAACTTTTCTCGGAGTGATTGTCGGAGTCAGAGACGGATACCCATTCACTAACATGAGCTTGGTCTCTTCGTTTTGTGTAGCTCATTGATGATTCATCCTTCCTTCCCGAATCCTTGCTTCTCCGTGATGTTCTTCGTTCATAACGGTCATATTTACTCCTTCTCTCTCTAGGTGGTGATTCTTCTCTTCTACTCTCCTTTTGGGTGAATTTTCTCTTCTTTTGTAGGGAGCCGTACACTCATTGTAATAGTGTCCAGGTCTTCCACAATTGTAGAAATTACATTCACGAATCGAATATCGTTTGTCATTGTAGGACCTTGACTTGGAACTTCTTTCCTTGCTTCTACTCTTGTAGAACCTGTTGAAGTTCTTCACCATAAGGCCCAATTCTTCATTGAAGGCTTGTTTCTCACTTGATGATGTAGGAGCATCACATGAGGCTTTGTAAGCACCACTTGACTTGTTGTGAAGCTCTTCCTTATCCTTGAGTGACATCTCATGAGCAATAATTCTTCCAATGACTTTCGTTGGCTTGAGATCTTTGTAATTGGGCATCATTTGAATCAATGTACACACGGTATCATATTTTCCATCCAAGGCTCTTAGGATCTTCTTGATGATGAATCTATCGGCCATCTCTTCACTTCCTAAGCCGACAATCTCATTTGTGATGAGAGCAAGCCTAGAGTACATTTCAGCGACACCTTCACCATCCTTCATTTTGAACTTGTCAAGTTGACTTTGAAGCACATCCAATTTGGATTCCTTGACGGAGTCGGTACCTTCATGCATATCAATCAAAGTATCCCAAATTTCCTTTGCATACTCAAGACGGCTGATTTTGTTGAATTCTTCGGGGCACAATCCGTTTAAGAGGATATTGCAAGCTTGAGCATTGTATTGCAGCATCTTCAACTCTTCCGCGGTAGCTTCACAGTTTGGTTCTCTCCCATCAAAGAATTCACCTTGCAAGCCAATACACACAATATCCCAAACGGCGGGGTTATGTCCAAGAATATGCATTTTCATCTTATGCTTCCAACTAGCAAAATTAGTACCATCAAAGTAAGGATCTCTAGGGTGGTAATTTCCCTCACTAGACGCCATACTCTCCTAGGTTTTGAAACCAAGGCTGTGATCACCAAACGCTATGGAAATCAAGGCAAATGGAGATCAAATCTCTGATACCATTTGTAGGATCGAAAGTATGTCTAGAGGGGGGTGATTAGACTACTTGACCAAATAAAAATCTAGCCTTTTCCCAATTTTAAGTCTTGGCATATTTTAACAACTTACCACAAGTCAAGCAATCAACCTACACATGCAAGTCTAAGAGTATAGCAGAGGAATGTAAAACATTGCACATGAAGGTAAAGGGAGGAGTTTGGAGGGTGCAAACGCAATGTAGACACGGAGATTTTTGGCGTGGTTCCGATAGGTGGTGCTATCGTACACCCACGTTGGTGGAGACTTCAACCCACGAAGGGTAATGGTTGCGCGAGTCCATGGAGGGCTCCACCCACGAAGGGTCCACGAAGAAGCAACCTTGTCTATCCCACCATGGCCATCGCCCACGAAGGACTTGCCTCACTAGGGTAGATCTTCATGAAATAGGCGATCCCCTTGCCCATACAAACTCCTTGGTTTAACTCCACAATCTTGTCGGAGGCTCCCAAGTGACACATAACCAATCTAGGAGACACCACTCTCCAAAAGGTAATAGACGGTGTGTTGATGATGAACTCCTTGCTCTTGTGCTTCAAATGATAGTCTCCCCAACACTCAACTCTCTCTCTCTCACTAATTTGGATTTTGTGGAAAGTAGATTTGAGTGGAAAGCAACTTGGAGAAGGCTAGAGATCAAGATTCATATGGTTGGAATGGAATATCTTGGTCTCAACACTTGAGTAGGTGGTTCTCTCTCAGAAAATGAATGTTAGAAGTGTAGGAATGTTCTGATGGCTCTCTCTCCAAATGAAGAGTGGGTGGAGGGGTATATATAGCCTCCACACAAAATCTAACCATTACACAAATCACCAAACTCGGTGGGACCGAATAATGAAACTTGGTCAGACCGATATAGTTCAAAATGTGAACGCATGGCCGGTCCTGGGCGTTCGGGGGCCCGGGGCGAAACTATAACCCGGGGGGCCTATATGTTACCTTGAAAATTTTCTTCTAGCTTGCCATATGCAATGTCTAGCGATGGTATCAATATTAATATTATTCAACAATTTCTTTTCAATGTGTAAAGTTGCCAAACCTAACCTCTTTTGGGACATGTACAAACCTCACATCAAATATATAGCTATTTAAAAGATGCATGTGCTTTTTATGATAGAACAAAAACAATACCTCGGCCATTATCACCATATCCGGTGCTTACTTATACATGTCCTTGATGATAAGAACTTATCTTCCAAGACCTATAGATTAATACAGATAACGAGTTAAATGGTATAGCTACAAAAGAAACCCATTGAAAAAAGATTAAATATTTCACTTGATATCATTTGCATACCTAAAAAAATTGTTTTCTACCCACCTTGATCCTGGAGATCTACTTCATCTGTCCCAAATATATACCAAAACGTCTTATAATTTGGGATGGATGTATAGTAAGTTGAAATCTTCTTCTCAACCATCTGAATGTCTTCGAGATAATCCTAAATTTTCCAATGCCAAGCAGAAGTCTGCTTGTGGAGGCCAAGTCTTTCCCACCGAAGGAAAGACAGAAATCTCAAAATCCATATGAACGCGCAAGATTTGATAAAAGAAAGGAGCGAAGGGATACTTACCAGAGGCTGCCGACGAGCGTACTGGTGTACTCCACCGTCGCTGCCGCCACAGCAATGCAGCGATGACCTTGCCCTGATTGGGGGTGTTGACGGTGCAAAAAACAAGACATGGGGTCGTGGGCATTGTGCGCTAAAATCTGGAGGGCTTGACAACGATGGGTCATACCGCCGGTCATGCGCTGGGCCAAGGCCCCAATATCTCAGCAATGGTATTGAAAAAACAAGAGGAAGCATGACCCCTGGTGTACCTGAGACGAGAGGGGGCCCCTGGGATCTGGGGGCCCGGGGCGGTCGCCCCCCTGCCCCTCCCCAGGGCCGGCCCTGTGTGAACGTTAGGATTTTCGGTGGGACCGACATGTTAACTCGGTGTGACCGATTTAATTAGGGTTAGGGCATAACGTAATCTCGGTGAGACCGATTACACAAACTCGGTGGGACTGATTTTGGTAATAAGCTAACCAGAGAGTTGGTCAGGCAAACTCGGTGGGACCAATTCGCTCATCTCGGTGAGACCGAAACGTTACGAAGGGGAAACATAGAGTTTGCATTGCGAACTCGGTGGGACCGATCGCTCATCTCGGTTGGACCGAAACATTATGAAGGGAAATAGAGAGTTTGCAGTCCCAAAGTGACTTGGGTTTGTGGCAGTGGCTATGTCAAATGAACTCGGTGGTGCCGGATAAAAAGTTTCGGTGGGGCCGAGTTTGACTTTTGGTTTGGGACATATGTGGATATGAGAAAGTGGTTGAGAGTTTTTTTGAGCATATCACTAAGCATTTTGAGCAAGCAACCTATTAAGCAACATCTCATCCCCTTTTAATAGTATTGGCTTTTCCTATGGACTCAATGTGATCTTGGATCACTAAAAGTAAAATGTAGAGTCTTGAGCTTTAGAGCTTGAGCCAACCTTTTATCCTTAGCATTTTGAGGGGTCCACATTTCTAATACATGCCATGCCAATCATAACGCTTTCCCGAAATATTTATCTTGAAATAGCATTAGCTCAATTAGCTATATGTTATTAATAATTACCAAACCCACCCAGGGATAGTTGCAGTTTCATGAAGCCCTGCGTCGGTAACTTCATCATCACCGTCAACACGCTATCGTGCTGACAAAACTCTCCCTCGGCCTTAGCTGGATCTAGAGTTCGAGGGACGTCAAAGGTGAATGTGTGCAGATCACAGATGTGTCGTGCGTTCGGTACTTGATCGGTTGGATCGTGAAGACGTTCGACTACATCAACTGCGTTACTCAATGCTTCTACTTTCGGTCTACGAGGTTACGTAGACACACTCTCCCCTCTCATTGTTATGCATCTCCTAGATAGATCTTGCGTGATCGTAGGAAATTTTTGAAATATTGCGTTCCCCAACACTGCTATCATCACTGTTACGCTTGCTACAAAATTACTACTATCACTCTTACTGTTACTATTGCTGTTGTCACTACTATCAAAACTATCAAACTACTTTGCTACTGATCACTTTGCTGCAGATAATTAATCTCCAAGTGTGGTTGAATATACAACTCAGCTGCTAATACCTTCAAATATTCTTTGGCTCCCCTTGTGTCGAATCTATAAATTTGGGTTGAATACTCCACCCTCAAAACCTGTTGTGATCCCCTATACTTGTGGGTTATCAAGACCTTTTTCTGGCGCCGTTGTCGGGGAGCATAGCTATATTTGTTGAGTCAGTTGGGATTACTAGTCAATGTGTACGTGCAATGCACGTTAATTTGGAAGTATATTAAGTGCATGCAGATATTAAGTAGGATATTATTTGCGTGTTATTATGTGATTAGCACTATATTTGGCATGAAATTAACGACACGCTAAACGTGTTGAGCGCTCGACATTGAAGCAGTCTAGGTCATTGGATTCACATGATTTGATGGCCGAGATTAATTGGATCTGCCCCTTTAGGTCTTCTTATTGGTATAGATTATCATATTATCATTATGAAGAATCTGAAGGATCCAAAGACTAAGATATTTCCCTCAAGGAAGAGGGGAGGTAAGGAACTGCCATCTAGTTCTACTTTAGATTCACCTTCTGTTATGAATAAACTTGCAACACCACCACATGCTATTAATTCTGGTATGTCACAAGTTATTGATGATGCTACTTCTGCTATGAATGATGCTTATGATGATACTAGTACCTTTCTTGATAATGATGATGTGCTACTTGGTGAATTTCTTGATGAACAAATTGCTAGAGTTATGTCGGTGTCAAAACCGGTAGATCTCGGGTAGGGGGTCCCGAACTGTGCATATAAGGATCGATGGTAACATGAGACAGGGGACATTATGTTTACCTAGGTTCGGGCCCTCTTGATGGAGGTAATACCCTATGTCCTGCTTGATTGACTTTGATGAGTATAGGGGTTACAAGAGTTGATCTACCACGAGATTGTGATGGCTAAACCCTATATGTCTAGCCTATGTGATTATGATTGCCTCTACGGACTAAACCCTCCGGTTTATATAGACATAGGAGGGGGCTAGGGTTGTATAGAGTCGGTTTACAGAGAAAGGAATATTCATATCCGCACGCCAAGCTTGCCTTCCACGCAAAGTAGAGTCTCATCCGGACATGGGGGAAAGTCTTCTATCTTGTATCTTCACGGCCCATTCGTCCAGCCCATGTTGCATAGCCCGGACGCCCGAGGACCCCATAATCCAGGACTCCCTCAGTAGCCCCTGAACCAGTCTTCAATGACAACGTGTCCGGCGCGCAAATTTTCTTCAGCATTGCAAGGCGGGTTCCTCCTCCGCGGATCTCCAAGCATCTGAGCCAAAGGACTGTATTCGGATCTACATCTTCGGTCTTCGGTCTTCGGCTTCACATTAAATGTTATATCCTTTGGCTTTTGCATCATCACTGCTCCAGCTCCCACGTGTCAGACGAATATGAAGGGTCCAATCATTTTTACACATAACACCCGAGCCATGTAAGGAAGGCGTCTATTTAAGGAGATTGAATCTCATATGTCATTCCACACCAGGCGGAAAATCCTTAGAGCTTGTCACAAGAAACCACGCAAACATGGCCAATGCTCCCAGTTCTTCTTCCCGCCCCCACGGTCCGCAAAAAGGCGATTGGGAGAGTTGTTCTATATCCCACACCCAGCTGACCAAGCTCCAGATGCAGGGATATCTCCCCCTGCGGATCTAGTCCCCGTTCGGGCGGGATTAACCTCCTTTACCGGCGAAACCCTGGCAGAAAATTTCCCAAACCCTCTAGAAGGGGAGTGAGTATGTTTCGTTTCCTTTCTCCTAAGGGGCGTTAGATTTCCAATCCATCCTTTCCTCCAAGGTCTCCTCGAGTACTATGGCCTGCAACTGCACAATCTCACGCCGGGCTCCATTCTGCACATCTCGGGTTTTGTCGCTCTCTGCGAGCTGTTCCTATGTTGCGAGGCCCATTTTGAGCTATGGAGAAAGCTTTTCTGCGTCGTACCTCGCTCCTAAAAGGGATCCATATTCGAGGTGGGCGGTGCCGAAGTATGGCGCATAGCCGGAATAGGATACCTGCCTGGCACTCCGAAGAAGGCATCTGAGGAGTGGCCCTCAGAGTGGTTCTATATCGAAGACGTCGTTCTTTCAGACCCAATCCGATGTGGCCTACCTGAATTTTCCAATAGCCCGTTAAAGAAACGCCACAGCTGGCGCCCCCGGAGCCTCGAGGAGGAGGACAGTGCAGAAGTTAAGAAGTTAATGGACAAGATAAAGGTACTTGCCCAGTCCGGACTGTCCATAATTGAAGTCATGGCAATTTCCATAACGCGTGGTGTCCAATCACTCCAATCCAGAGGACTCCCCCTGTGGAACTACGACTGGGAGGATGATACATCCCGCTATGGGCGCAAGGGTCCGGATAACTTCACCGCACTGGCTGCCATGTTGGCTAATCTTTACAAAGGGGAGAAAGAAGAATTCACTCGCCTCAAGTGCCGAGATGGCTTTTCCATGTACAACCCCCCTAGCTGGGTAAGCTTTCAATCCAACACCGCACTTAATCTTCTTCATGAGTTGTAATTAGTCAATCTTAACCTGACCATTTTTATCAGGAATGGAGAAAGGCTACTGCCGGGATCTACAGCCCCGCTCCGCAGCCGGAGGACCATAATCGGGACCTGGATCCCAGATTCGAGGAGGATCCGGATATATCCATGGATCTCAAGGAGGGGGTCTTCTATCAGGCGAGCTATGATGGCACCGTAGTGGCCATCGAAGCCGATTACCCCGGCCTCCTTCCGTCTTCCCATGTAAGTGCCCAAGGAGCATCTCCTCCAAAAGAGTCTTCCCATTGTGCCTCACCCGCTGCACTTTCTTGTGCTTCAAAGGGGCGGCGCTCGTCTCACCACGCCGCATCGGGGTCGTCCCTTGAAAAGGGTACGCCGACACAAGGCGGATCTTCAAAAAGAAATGAGGACGGTGATTCTTCCAAGCTTCATCCTTCATCAAAAAGGTATTGCCTTTGATATGCCCTGCGGCAAGCATAAGGAACCGTGATGTTTTTCTCCTCCCTCATATTTTAGGAAGAGCACTCGCCGGACATATCCGGAGTCCTCACCGGACACAAGTCCGTCAATCCGACCCCGGACCCTGCCTCTAGGGCTAGAGTCGATACGGATGCGATGCTGGACTGTTCTCTCTCCGACGATTCGGACAATGTATCTGTCACCAACTCCGAGGTGGAGAGTGCCATGAACCATCGGTGCCGGAGGGCTGCCATGTGCGATCCTACCTTTACTGAAGAGGCATTTAATGCCTTTAGTTCGGAGGATGCATACATCCGAGTTGCTCGGGATGGGCTTGCTGGGGCCACTTGCCAGCTTTCAAAGGATATGTGAGTAAGATCATTTCGTGTAGATTTAATAGCCATATACCAGTAGCCCCCGAGACTTTAAAACAATTGAAGCAACTGATTTTAAGGATCTATGTGTAATCAGGTACTCATGGAGAAGAACACCATGCTATCTCGGGAGCTGGAGCAGTGTCGGACGCAGCTGACTGCTGCTACTGCCGAACTAGAGAAGTGCAAGGAGGCACCGATTGGTAATGTTCCCTTTTGTCCGGAAAAATAATCATGTGCCAGTCATGTGTATGCAAATGAGCACAGTTTCGTTTTACAATGGCAAGATCGGCGGCGCAGCTGGAAGAGAAACTAAAGGCCGCACAGGCGGACAAAGAACATGTCGAAAGGCAAGAGGCCGTTGGTCAACGTGTACTGACACGGACTAGGGACGAGAAGAACAAGTTGCAGGACGCTAACACCCAGCTCGGTGAAGAGCTGAAAGATGTGTGAGCCCAATTAGTAGATGCCTTGAAGGAGAACAAAAAGATGAGATGCGGCATATTCAGTATGTCTTTTAACTTATTGTCGTATAGTTCGCTGATGCGAATCCTAACAAGTTTTGTGTCTGCAGGTGTGTTGACTGGGCGGCCCGAAGAAGAGGTGTCCGGATTTCAAGGCGGCCTGCTACAAGAGTTGTCCAAGGTGGATGAGTGAGCACGGAAGGCGATGAGAAGCATTGCTAAGGCTTTATGGCCAGCCGATTCTCCTCCGGGAAGTATGGAGGACCTTGTGAATTTATTCAAGGGAGCTCGGCGCCGTTTTGGGCTATGGAAGATATCGTCATGCCGAGAAGGTGCTCGGGAAGCCTGGGCCATAGTAAAACCATGGTACACCGGACTTGATCCCAATCATATGGCCCGGGTCGGACCTCGAGGATCCGACGGACAGGAAATTCCGGTCAGCCTGGTGTACGACCAAGTGAAGGTGGCTGCCAAGTTCTCCCAACAAGATTGTAAACTAGACAGCCTGTTAGAGGGTCTAGTGGAAGAAGAAGTTTTTTGAGTCTAAGTAGCAATGTACTTTTGTCAACAAACTTGTCTCCAGCCGAATTTGTAAAACGATTGTCATGGCAGACTTTCTGCTTCGACCTCCGAAAACCCTAGGTTAGGAGTGTTTCTGAATACTATACCATAGGTAAACACCAGAGTATGTTCGGAAACCAGGCAGTCCGGTCATCATTGCTTGAACAGACAAGTTTATTCGAGGAGTTATGTTTTATTACATTTGATTGTAAGAAACATCCTCCATAGAGAATACTTTCGTTAAGGGTTCCTTTCCCTGGGCTGGTGTGCGGTTCTTTGTGCATACCGAAACTGTGATGCTGAAAAATCACAGTACGCGTTTATACTTTGGGGTTTTGTAGTGCCATGAGGGCAGTTCGTCTTTTACTCACCGACCAATCATTCCCTTAAGAACGCTAGCTTTCGGCTTCACCCGTCTGAGGTACATGTCCGGATGACCCGGCTGTAACAATCGTAGAGGTGCTCCCTTTATGCCCTAGCCGAACAAGCGGGAACGTAGGGCATAAGCACAGGAGCCAGGCAACCCAGCTTGGCAAAAACTTAAGTCATAAAGGTGCATATAATGGTGAAGAAAAGACATATATGGATAGATGACACATATATATGGTGAGCTTGATGCTCGAAAAATAATAACAAGAATAAGCTTCTTGTGAAAAGAAGCCCCCAGGTATTGTGGGGTAAGTACATTTGAGGATGTCTACCCTTCAGGTGTACGGTTTATCCGAACACAAACTAGAAGTCGTATAGAAACGAGGCAAAAAAGGGTAAAACTGTAAAAAGGAGAAAAGACGGAACGAGAAAAAAGGTATATGTGCGGACTTAGGCGTAGAATCTTCGGAGCCTTGCGGCGTTCCATGGGTTTGGCTCCAAGCGATTGTCCGAAGCACTGCGAAGACGATAGGCTCCTCAAGTGAGAACTTCATCTATAATGAAGGGACCCTCCCATTTGGGCTTGAGCTTGTCCTTTTTCTTTTCTGGTAGGCGTAAAACTAGTTCACCGACATTGTAGGTCTTTGCTCATACTTCTCTGCTTTGTATCGCCGAGCTTGCTGTTGATAAAATGCGAAACGGGCCTTCGCGACATCGCGCTCCTCCTCTAGGCCATCCAGGTCGTCCTGTCGATCGAGCTCGGCTTCTCTCTCTTCATACATGTGCACTCGAGGTGAGTCATGAATAATGTCGCAAGGTAAGACTGCCTCTACACCGTACACCATGAAAATGGGTGTATATCCAGTCGTGCGATTGGGCGTGATCCGCAGCCCCCGGAGTACGGAATCGAGTTCCTAGACCCATTGTTTGTCTAATTCTTGCAGAGATCGCACTATTCTGGGTTTGATGCCGCTCATTATCATGTCGTTAGCCCGTTCAACCTGACTGTTTGTCTGAGGGTGGTATACGGAGGTGTAATCAAGCTTGATGCCCAAGTTGGCGCACCAAGTCTTCACCTTGTCGGCTGTGAAGTTAGAGTCGTTGTTAGTAATAATATTGTGTGGGACACCGTAACGGTGTACGACGCCGGATATGAAGTCTATCATCGGTCCGGCTTCAGCCGTTTTAATTGGTTTAGCTTCTATCCACTTAGTGAACTTGTCGACCATTACCAACAAGTATTTCTTCTTATGGCTTCCCCCTTTAAGAGGTCCGACCATATTGAGCCCCAGACCGCAAAGGGCCAAGTAATGGGGATTGTTCGGAGGGCAGTAGGTGGCATGTGGCTTTGGTTAGCGAAAAGCTGGCATCCAACACAGTGTTGCACGAGGTCTTGTGCATCTTCCTGGGCTGTGGTGCAAAAGAAACCCATGCGGAAGGCTTCACTTACAAGGGCCCGAGCTGCGGCATGATGGCTGCCAAGACCAGCGTGTATTTCAGTCAAGAGCTGTCGTCCCTCGTCTTCGGAGATACATCGTTGAAGGACCTCGGTAGTACTTTTCTTGTATAGTTCTCCTTCATGAATTTTGTAGGCTTTCGAACATCGAGCGATGCGACGGGCCTTAGTCTGATCCTCAGGGAGCTCATTCCTAGTGAGGTAGGCAAGGAAAGGCTAGGTCCATGGGGCAATTGCAGCCATAATTTCGTGGGCCGATGGTGTTATTTTGTTGTCTGAGCCCCCGATGATATCGGGGTTGTGTTCGAAATCGGGGGGTATGATCGGCTCCTGGTCGGTGCTCCTGTTCTCGTCCTGGCACACCACGGATGGCTTGAAGAGCCTTTCCACAAAGGTGTTAGGTGGGACGGGGTCGCGTTTAGCGCCCATGCGAGCAAGGATGTCCGCAGCTTGATTACTCTCTCGAGCCACGTGATGAAACTCGAGACCCTTGAACCGGGCTGGTATTTGGAGTACGTCGTTGCGGTAGGCCGCCATCTTCGGATCTTTTGCGTTGAAGTCTCCGTTTATTTGGGATATTGCGAGGTTGGAATCCCCGCGCACCTCAAGGCGTTGTATGCCCATGGAGACAACCATCCGGAGACCGTGTAATAGGGCCTCATATTTGGTTGCATTGTTAGAGTCTGTATACAGTATTTGGAGTACATAACGAACTGTGTCTCCTGTGGGGGATGCCAAGACGACACCCGCTCCCAGTCCGGCTAACATTTTAGAGCCGTGAAAGTGCATCACCTAGTTGGAATACGTGCCATACTCTTTAGGGAGTTCGGCCTCAGTCCATTCGGCGACGAAGTCAGCCAACACCTGAGATTTATTGGCTCGACGTGGTTTGTACGTTATTTCAAATGGTAGGAGCTCAATGGCCCATTTGGCAATCCTGCCGGTGGCATCCCGGTTGTTTATAATATCATTGAGTGGTACTTCGGAAGCCACCGTGATTGAGCTTTCTTGGAAGTAGTATCGTAGCTTGCGGGATGCCATAAAGACTGCATATGTTATCTTCTGATAATGCGGGTATCGGGATTTGCATGGTGTGAGGACCGTCGATACGTAATATACTGGTTTCTGGAGTGGGAATTTATGTCCTTTCTCTTCTCGTTAGACGATGAGCACCGCACTCACCACCTGGTGAGTTGCCGATATGTAAAGCAGCATTGGTTCACCGACGTTTGGTGCGGATAGGATGGGGTTGCTTTCTAGCAAAGTTTTTATTTCCTCCAGCCCGGCTGTTGCAGCATCCGTCCACACAAAGTGGTCGGTGCATCGGAGCAGGCGATACAGTGGCAACGCCTTTTCTCCTAATCTGGAGATAAAGCGGCTCAAGGCTGCCATGCACCCGTCTAGTTTTTGGACCTGCTTGAGGTCGGTTGGTGTTGCCAATTGAGACAAGGCTTTAATTTTGGCTGGGTTTGCTTCGATTCCCCTATTGGAGACAATAAACCCGAGTAGTTTGCCGGCGGGAACGCCAAAAACGCACTTTTCCGGATTGAGCCTTATGTCATATGTTCGGAGGTTGTCGAATGTGAGGCGTGAGTCATCCACCAATGATTCAACATGCTTGGTTTTAATGACTACGTCATCTACATATGCCTCCACAGTCTTGTCGATTTGTTTTTCCAAGCACGTTTGAATCATGCGTTGGTAAGTGGCGCCGGCGATTTTGAGCCCGAAAGGCATAGTGTTGAAGCAAAAAGGCCCATACGGGGTGATGAATGTCATTGCGGCTTGGTCGGATTCCTTCATCTTAATTTGATGGTATCCGGAGTATGCGTCGAGGAAACACAGTGAATCGTGTCCCGCGGTTGCATCGATAATCTGGTCGATGCGAGGTAGTGGGAAGGGGTCCTTAGGACAGGCCATGTTAAGGTCTTTGAAATCGACACACAGGCGCCAGGATTTATCCTTCTTTGGTACCATGACCAAGTTTGCTAGCCATTCCAGATGTTTGATCTCTTTGATAAACCCGGCTTTGAGTAGTTTGGCCAGCTCCTCCCCCATAGCATGTCGTTTGGATTCGAAAAATCGCCGGAGCGTTTGCTTGACCGGCTTGTATCCCTTCAGTATATTGAGACTATGTTCGGCCAGGGCGCGAAGCACTCGTTTGCGCCGATTATATGATGAGAAGGCCTCGAAGACTATGAGTACTTCGGGAACGTGTTCCGAAGAGTACTTTTCTGGTGTAGTATTGGTGAGGATACCCTCAACGCTCTTGGCCACCTACCGGAGTATCCAACATGCCCGTAGGCAATGAGTTGTTTCGGTATTCGGCGTCATATGTATTTGACAGGGCCTGCCGAGCCATTCTTCGAAGACAGTTATGTGTCCCGTGAAGGGCTTGAATTTCTTGTCCACGGGATGATGATTAGGTGCCCCGTGAGGGTGCACCCTTTTTGCCCGTCCGGGAGATGGCTTAAAGGCCTGCGGTTTCCAGCGAGCTGTCTGAGTTTTCTAGGCGCTTTCCATTGTGCAGTACTTCTATACTATGCGTGCTAAATCTGCGAAGTGTAGGACACGACGGCGATTGAGGGCATTAAGGGTTCCCTCGTCCGTACAGTTGTTGCGAAATACTGAAATTGCGTCGTTGTTGCGGCAGTCCTTTATCTTGTTTTTAACGAGGAATCTAGCCCAAAAGTGATGGACTTTTTCCGGAGGCTGCTGCCACACGTACATTAGGTCGCATATGTCTGGAGAGCCAGAGTTTCTTGGAGAATATTGCTTGTGGTGGGTGGGCGGGTTCAAATTCGCACCTTGACCCACCATGGAGTCCGGAGCTTGAAGAATTTCCGAGGTTGCCAGCCCAGGATCCGGAGTGTCCGGGGAATTCTCAGGCTTAACGCCCAATTTTGTGTTCGAAGGACAGGGAGTGTCCTCTCGAGGGTGGGTATCCGGTTCTCCGGGTTCGAAAATCCGAACATAGTTGGTTCTCAATGTAGGAGAGGAGTTATTGTCAGCATGTTCCTCCACCACCGCTACCTGATGGGTGACCGGCGGAGATTTAATTTCTCTCTGATCGGGTTTAAGCCCGATCCGATCATAGTTAGTTGAGACTCCCAGGGCGGCGATGCAATCTAGCAGTTTGTTCAAAGATGATAGATCTACCGGGTCCATCTTGTTGGAATATCCAGGGCTGATGTGAAGGGGATTTTCAGCAACTTGGGGGTTGCCTTTAGCTTAATGGTCGGACGGGCACCCACAGTGAAGTCGCCGAGCCAGAGGGTTTGCCCTGGAATTAGGGATCCTTCGGAAGTGATACTGTCATTGACAAGGCGAGCCATCGGTCCTTCAGTTGACGCTATAGAGGAACTCTCAATGAAAGCACCAATGTCGGTGTCAAAACCGGCAGATCTCGGGTAGGGGGTCCCGAACTGCGCATCTAAGGATCGATGGTAATAGGAGACAGGAGACACGATGTTTACCCAGGTTCGGGCCCTCTTGATGGAGGTAATACCCTACATCCTACTTGATTGACTTTGATGAGTATAGGGGTTACAAGAGTTGATCTACCACGAGATCATGATGGCCAAACCCTAGATGTCTAGCCTATGTGATTATGATTGCCTCTACATACTAAACCCTCTGGTTTATATAGACACCAGAGGGGGCTAGGGTTGTACAGAGTCGGTTTACAAAGAAAGGAATATTCATATCCGCACGCCAAGCTTGCCTTCCATGCAAAGGAGAGTCCCATCCGGACACGGGGGAAAGTCTTCTATCTTGTATCTTCACAACCCATTAGTCCGGCCATGTTGCATAGCCCAGATGCCCGAGGACCCCATAATCCAGGACTCCCTCAAGTTATACAACATGACGTTGTTGAATCTGATGATGAGCTTGAAACTGAAACTCCTGAAACACCCGCTAGAACTAGCCTTCCTAGATATGAATTGCCTAAGGTACCGGAAGGTTATGTTATGAGTGAAGAAGCAACTAGAGATATTCTTGCTTGTAATGATAGAGATGATCTAGAGAAATTATTACACAAGTATAAAGAAAAATCTCTAAATGCTAGAATGAAATGTGATCCTAAGTTTGCTACTTCACCTATCTTTATTGATGACAAGGATTATGAATTCTCTGTCGACCCAGAGTTAATTACTCTGGTTGAATCTGATCCTTTCCATGGTTATGAAACTGAACCTATTGTGGCACATCTTACTAAGTTGAATGATATAGCCACCCTTTTTACTCATGATGAGAAAAATCGCTATTACTTTATTCTCAAATTATTTCATTTCTCATTAAAGGGTGATGCTAAAGCTTGGTACAATACTCTTGCTCCTGGTTGTGTGCGTAGTCCCCAAGATATGATTTATTACTTCTCTAAAAAATATTTCCTGCTCATATGAAACAAGCTACCTTACAGGAAATATTTAACTTTGCTCAAACTAAAGAAGAGAGGCTCCCACAAGCTTGGGGGAGGCTTTGCCAGTTACTTAATGCTTTGCCTGATCATCCTGTTAAGAAAAATGAAATACTTGATATATTCTATAATGGACTAACCGATGCTTCTAGGGACTTCCTAGATAGCTGTGCTGGTTGTGTTTTCAGGGAACAAACTGTTGCTCAAGCTGAAGAATTATTGGATAACATATGAAAAATTATGATGATTGGACTATTCCTGAACCACCACCTAAACCCACTCCAAAGAAGAGGGGTATATTATATCTCAGTCCTGAAGATATGCAAGAGGCAAAGAAATCTATGAAGGAAAATGTATTAAAGCTGAGGATGTTAAAAATTTACCTCCTGTTGAAGAAATACATGGGCTTAATACACCACCAATGCCTAAGGTGGTAGAGGTAAATTCTCTTATGAAGTTTAATGATAATGATAATCCTCGCAATATGGATCCTAGTCAATGCTTTTATGAGTTTGAAAACTACATTAGAAAACAAGATCACTTCAATGCAAATGTTATCAAACAATTTAAATACAATTCTGATATGATTTCTCGCTTGAGTGACTTGTTATCGAGAATATCAAATGATGTTAGAGGTGTTGGAAAACATTCTTATATGGTTCAAACTCAATTAGAACAAGTTGTTAAATCTCAAAGATAATTACTTGATGAAATGAATAATAATATGCATGACTTTGCTGTTAGAGTTGCAACTAGAGGAGGTAAAATGACTCAGGAACCACTTTATCCTGAGGGACACCCTAAAAGAATTGAACAAGATTCACAAAGAGCTAACACTAGTGCACCTAGTCCTTCTAGAAAGAAAAATAAAAAGAAAAATGATAGGACTTTGCACACTTCTAGTGAACCTGAAATAGAAAAACCTCTTGATAATGAAAATGAAATTTCTATCTCTGATGCTGAAACTCAATCTGGTAACGAGCACTCACCTAATGATAATGAAAAACATAATGATGAGGTTCATGAAGACTCTCAACCAACCAATGATAAAGAACCAAATAATAATGTTGAGATAGAACCACCCGTTGATCTTGATAACCCACAACCTAAAAATAAAAGATATGACAAAAGAGACTTTGTTGCTAGAAAACACGGTAAAGAAAGAGAACCGTGGGTTCAAAAACCTATGCCTTTTCCACCCAAGTCAACTAAAAAGAATGATGATGAAGAATTTGAACGCTTTGTTGAAATGCTGAGGCAGTCTTTTTGCGTACTCACTTGACTGATATCTTGAAAATGCCTCCATTTGCAAAGTATATGAAAGACATCATCACAAATAAGAGAAAAATACTGGACGCTGAAATCTCCACTATGCATGCTAATTATACTTTTAAAGATGGAGTACCTAAAAAACTTGGAGATACGGGAATTCCAACTATACCTTGCTCTATTAAAAAGAATTATGTGAAAACTGCCTTGTGTGATTTAGGAGCTGGTGTTAGTGTTATGCCTTTCTCTTTATATAAAAGAATTGACATGAATAAACTCACACCTACTGAAATATCTTTGCAAATGGGTGACAAATCAACTGCCATACCTATCGGTATCTGTGAGGATGTGCCCGTTGTTGTTGCTAATGTTACTATTTTGACTGACTTTGTTATACTTCAGATGCCCGAGGACAACAACATGTCAATTATCCTTGGTAGACCCTTCTTGAATACTGCAGGGGTTGTTATTGATTGCAATAAAAGCAAGGTCACGTTCCATATCAATGGTAATGAGCATACGATGCACTTTTCGAAGAAACAATTCCAAGTGAATGGTATTAATGTTATTGAAAAATCTCCGACAATCACTACTGGAAGTTTTCGAATACCTCTACCTACTGTCAAAAAGAAATATGAAATACTTATTGTTGGGGAAATGCATATCCCCATTGAGGTAACTTAGTGGTTTACGAAAGTTCTTCGGTTTCATGCTAGTCGAAAGTGGTTGTTAATAAGACTTGATCAACCTTATTAATGGATCATTTTTGAACGGTATGAAGTTGACGAATTTAGTAAGCACTACTTTCTGTCCCTACTTTTCTATTCTCTGTTTTTATTAGTTAAAATAATGTTTTGTCTGTTTTCTGAATTCCCCATGCAATAAAAAAATGACTCAATAATAAAAGTTCTCCGAATGCCCTGAAAATTTAATACGATTTTTTCTGAATATTTGAGAATTTTTTGGTGCAATAAACATCAGAGGGAGGTGCACCAGGTGGGCACAACCCACATGGGCGTGCCAGCACCCCCAGGCGCACCCTGGTGGGTTGTGGTCCCCACGTGGCCCCCCTCACTTACCTCTTCATACCACATCATCACTTACCTCCAGAAAAAATCCCCATTGCTCTCTCTCTCTCTCCCATGTTCTTGAGCTCAAACCCACGGATTTCGATCTCTTTGCTCGAAGCTCCATTTCCGAAACTGTTTCGAGGGTTTGTTGCTTGGTATGTGACTCCATCATTTGTCCAATTAGTTTTGTTTTATTGGCTTATACTTTGAATAATTAGCTACTCTTGGTGCTATTGTAGATGTGCTTGCATGATGAATTCTTAGTGTTCTAAGTTGTTTGAATGCTCGCTATGGCCTCTATGTATCCCTATGAGTAGTTGCTATCAATCTTACAAAGTTTTGTTGAAAAAAATTTGTCACTCCAAAATTTTTATTTTCAGAAAATTGTACGCGGACATGATGAACCTACTTGGAAGGAGTTCTTCTAGGAGACGATCCTCGGGGGCATCTTCTACTGACAGTTTCGCCCGTCGATCTTATGTTGAACCAAGTGAAAGTTCCACACGGGATGCCGCCACCAAGACATGTTTATGGCCTAGCGATGAATATATGGTGCGTGTGGGCATTAAGGAGGAATTTGAGCAATATGTTCACAATGCCGGCCTCAGTCCCTACCTATCAGATAAGTGTGTACAACACCAACTTCTCACTGAATCATTTGTTAAAGGATTTAAATATTTTCCACGTGAGTCTAGGGTGTCGTTTATGCTTTATGATAATCCTTATACTATCCCACTAGAGAATTTTACTTACCATTGCATACTTCCATTTTGGGGTTCGCTTGATGAGCCACAAATGGTTGAGTGCGAGTCTTTCTTGACTAGCCTGTGCTACAGTGAAAATAGGGGAGTGAGACAAGGAGGAATAAAGAACATTCACTTTCCCGCAATTCAGTATTTTGCATTATTTAACGGGAAATGCATAGTAGGCAAGGAAGGCTGTAGTCTATTTGGGCGCCAGACTTGAGCCTCCTTCACACCGCTCTCACTGGTGAAAGGAATTATAACCTTGGAGTGATTGTTGCACGCAGACTTCAGCACAATGCTAAAAGTGGTTGGTTCTATGGTGGAATTTATGCCACACGCCTAGCATGAGGGCTGGCTGTCTCACCTTTGCCCTTTGATCCTATCCTACCCACTCGGTATTTAGATTTTGATGCCTTGAAAGATCATAAAATTCTCAAGGGAAGGGCTGATAACTTCACTTATAATTTGTTGTTTAACCAATCACATGTTGTGGACACATATTTGCATGTGCCTGCTCTCTTTGATTACCACAGCAAGGAAAGATAATTTGTCCTTGAGAGCGAGGCCCGAGCTCATAACGTAGCAGTAGTGGCGGCACGGCGTGCTGAGGCATCCGCACCGAGAGCCTCCGTGAGCTACCACATGGACTACTACCCTCTAGGCTACTGATTGACTACCAAGTTAGGCCAAAATCCTAAGCTTGGGGGGTACGTGTTTCCACCGACTTTACATTCATGTTCACTTATTCCATTTGTCGGTGTTCACACTTTTTCATTGTGTCATCCATGCTTAGATTTATTTTCTTGCTTTCTTCTGATGTGTTTGAAAAACTTTAGAAAAAACAAAAAGTTAGTTGTAGTTATTTTACTTTCTATGCATGCTTAGTAGTAGTACTAAAAAGAAAATCCAAAAAGATTTCCTTGTTCTTCTTTTGCTTGTTGGGAGCTTTCCCATGTAAATAGTTTTTCTCGTTTTCTGTTTTTCCTTTATTTGCTTGCTAAAGAAAACCAAAAGCTCCAAAAATATTTTAGTGTGTTTCTCTGAATTTCTTTTCCTTATATTCGAGTTGCACCAAGGAGAAGACCACGATGAAAATGTTGAGTGGCTCTCATATGAATAATTGTTGAACTAATAAAGAGCCCATTTTACCTTGTCTTCTCCTGTTGAATAAAATGTTTGCAGATTTCAGCTTAGTCCATGGCACTCTTGCACTATTATTATTTTCATATCATTCGGTCATGCAAGTGAAAGGTAATAATGACGACATTCGATGAACTGGTTGTGGCAAAGAGAAACTGGTATGAACTCAACTTGTCTTGTCTGTGTAAATATGTTTAACCTAGTGTCCATGATTCAGCCTGTTATGATTAAACATGTTTGCAATGACAATTAAAGATTATAGTTTATCATGCCATGTATAAGTAGCTGGGAGTTAATAATGATTTATCTTGGATATCAACATAGCGTTAAAATGATTGTGATGTAGTATGATGATATGGTATCCTCCTTTGAATGTTCAAGTGGCTTGACTTGGTACATGTTCATGCATGTAGTTGAATCAAAACCAACATAGCCTCTATAATGTTTATGTTCATGGTGTTCATATCCTACTCATGCTAGTGTCCAATGTTACTTATGCATAATGCGTGGTTATGATCGTTGTTGCTCTCTAGCTGGCCGCTTCTCCATCTTAATTGCTAGTCTTCGCCTGTACTAAGTGGGAATTCTGCTTGTACATCAAAAACCTTGAACCCAAAGTTATTCCAGATGAGTCCACCATACCTACCTATATACGGTATTACCCTGCCGTCCTAAGTAAATTTGCATGTGCCACCTCTAAAAACTTCTAAAAAAATATCCGTTTTGTGTGCCTGGATCGTTCATGGAACGACAGGAGGTGGTCGATATCTTTCGTGCTAAGCGGGTTATTCCTAGGTCGAGTGTTTATTCACTCGCCATCGCAGGAGAAAATGGGCGGTAATAGGGATGCCCGGTCCCAAACTGCAAAATACAAAAAGATTTCATCTCTTAAATAATCAAACAAAAACTCCCAATGGAGTCAAAACCTTTACTTTTACCGCTTGGGAACCACCACTAGCGTGCTTAGCATGGAAGATGTTGATAACTGATGGTCGTGAAGTGAATAAGAAGGGTGCATGTCTCAAAATATCATTTATCTCTGTTTTAAAAACTGAGCTCTGGCACCTCTGCAAATCACGGATTCCCTCTATGTAGGGACTTTCTATTTACTTTTATGTTGTGTCATCACCTTCTAAAAAACAAGCGCCAGAAACTGAGTAGAGCACAGCTGTCATGATTTATGCATTGTGTGTAGCTAATGTTGGGTGCATCATGACTCCATCTTTTCTACCATGAATTACAATGTTTAGTTGCTACTTGAACTTTGGAGGTGCTCTGCATTTATGTTTTGCAGTCTCAGAAAGTTCTAGTGAGATACCATTATTGTCATATTATATCATGGTTGTTTTGACAACGTGTTGCCATTTGAGATATCTTATTATTGATCGCTAGGTGATTATGTCATTGATATGATTCATTATAATCTTTAAGAGTTATTGCCGACATGGTTAGTTATAATGTTGGCTGAAAACATGGGTGCTGTTTGCTACCTCTTGAGCTTGCGTTGGTTTTCCCTTGAAGAGGAAAGGGTGATGCAGCACAGTAGCATAAGTATTTCCCTCAGTTTTGAGAACCAAGGTATCAATCTAGTAGGAGGTAACACGCAAGTCCCTAGTACCTACACAAACAAACAAGAACCTCGCAACCAACGCGATAAAGGGGTTGTCAATCCCTTCACAGTCACTCACGAAAGTGAGATCTGATAGAGATGATAAGATAAATATTTTTGGTATTTTTATTATATAGATTGGAAAATAAAGATTGCAAATAAACAGCAATAGAAATAACTTGTTGACGGGAGAATAATATAATGGAGAATAGACCCGAGGGCCATAGGTTTCACTAGTGGCTTCTCTCAAGATAGCAAATTCTACAGTGGGTGAACAAATTACTGTCGAGCAATTGATAGAAAAGCGCATAGTTATGAGAATATCTAGGCATGATCATGTATATAGGCATCACGTCCGCGACAAGTAGACCGAAACGATTCTGCATCTACTACTATTACTCCACACATCGACCGCTATCCAGCATGCATCTAGAGTATTAAGTTCATAAGAACAGAGTAACGCATTAGGCAAGATGGCATGATGTAGAGGGATAAACTCAAGCAATATGATATAAATCCCATCTTTTTATCCTCGATGGCAACAATACAATACGTACCTTGTTGCCCTTGTTGTCACTGGGAAAGGACACCGCAAGATTGAACCCAAAGCTAAGCACTTCTCCCATTACAAGAAAGATCAATCTAGTAGGCCAAACCAAACTGATAATTCGAAGAGACTTGCAAAGATATTAAATCATGCATAAAAGATTTCGGAGAAGAATCAAATATTGTTCATAGATAATCTTGATCATAAACCCACAATTATCTCGACAAACACACCGCAAAAAGAATTACATCGAATAGATCTCCAAGAGAATCGAAGAGAACTTTGTATTGAGATCCAAAGAGAGAGAGAAGAAGTCATCTAGCTAATAACTACAGACCTGAAGGTCTGTGGTAAAATACTCACACATCATTGGAGAGGCTATGGTGTTGATGTAGAAGCCCTCCGCGATCGATTCCCCCTCCGGCGGAGCGCCGGAGAAGGCCCCAAGATGGGATCTCATGGGTATAGAAGGTTGCGGCGGTGGAAATAGGGTTTCGTGGTGCTCCTGGATGTTTTCGGGGTATATAGGTATATATAGGAGGAAGAAGTACGTCGATGGAGCTGCGAGGGGCCCACGAGTGTGGGGGCGCACCTACCCCCTGGGCGCGCCCTTCTGCCTCGTGGCCTCCTTGCTTCTTTCTTGACGTCCACTCCAAGTCTCTTGGATCACGCTTGTTCCAGAAATAACTCTCCCGAAGGTTTCATTCCGTTTGATATTCCTTTTCTGCGAAACACTGAAATGGGCAAAAAACAGCAATTTGCAGTGGGCCTTTGGTTAGTAGGTTAGTCCCAAAAATAATATAAAAAGTATATTAAATCCCATTAAACATCCAAAACGGATAATATAATAGCATGGAACAATCTAAAATTATAGATACATTGGAGACGTATCGAGCATCCGTAAGCTTAATTCATGCTCGTCCTCGAGTAGGTAAATGATAAAAACAGAATTTTTGATGTGGAATGCTACCTAGCATAATTCTCAATGTAATTTTCTTTATTGTGGCATGAATGTTCAGATCGGAAAGATTCAAGACAAAAGTTTAATATTGACATAAAAATAATAATACTTCAAGCATACTAACAAAGCAATCATGTCTTCTCAAAATAACATGGCCAAAGAAAGTTATCCCTATAAAATCATGTAGTCTGGCTATGCTCTATCTTCATCACACAAAGTATTTAAATCATGCACAACCCGATGACAAGCCAAGCAATTGTTTCATACTTTTGATGTTCTCAAACTTTTTCAATCTTCACGCAATACATGAGCGTGAGCCCTGGATATAGCACTATAGGTGGAATAGAATGGTGGTTGTGGAGAAGACAAAAAGTAGAAGATAGTCTCACATTAACTAGGCGTATCAACGGGCTATGGAGATGCCCATCAATAGATATCAATGTGAGTGAGTAGGGATTGCCATGCAATGGATGCACTAGAGCTATAAGTGTATGAAAGCTCAACAAAAGAAACTAAGTGGGTGTGCATCCAACTTGCTTGCTCACGAAGACCTAGGGCATTTTGAGGAAGCCCATCATCGGAATATACAAGCCAAGTTCTATAATGTAAAATTCCCACTAGTATATGAAAGTGACAACATAGGAGACTCGCTATCATGAAGATCATGGTGCTACTTTGAAGCACAAGTGTGGTAAAAGGATAGTAACATTGTCCCTTCTCTCTTTTTCTCTCATTCTTTTTTTTCGTCCGGAGTCTCATCCCGACTTGTGGGGGAATCATAGTCTCCATCATCCTTTCCTCATATGGGACAATGCTCTAATAATGATGATCATCACACTTTTATTTACTTACAACTCAAGAATTACAACTCGATACTTAGAACAAAATATGACTCTATGTGAAAGCCTCCGGCGGTGTACCGGGATGTGCAATGACTCATGAGTGACATGTATGAAAGAATTATAACGGTGGCTTTGCCACAAATACGATGTCAACTACATGATCATGCAAAGCAATATGACAATGGTGAAACATGTCATAACAAACGGAACGGTGGAAAGTTGCATGGCAATATATATCGGAATGGCTATGGAAATGCCATAATAGGTAGGTATGGTGGCTATTTCGAGGAAGGTATATGGTGGGTTTATGGTACCGGCGAAAGTTGCGCGGTACTAGAGAGGCTAGCAATGGTGGAAGGGTGATAGTGCGTATAATCCATGGACTCAACATTAGTCATAAAGAACTCACATACTTATTGCAAAAAATCTATTAGTTATCGAAACAAAGTACTATGCGCATGCTCCTAGGGGGATAGATTGGTAGGAAAATACGATCACTCGTCCCCGACCGCCACTCATAAGGAAGACAATCAATAAATAAATCATGCTCTGACTTCATCACATAACAGTTCACCATACGTGCATGCTACAGGAATCACAAACTGTAGAACAAGTATTTCTCAAATTCACAACTACTCAACTAGCATGACTCTAATAGCACCATCTTCATATCTCGAAACAATCATCAAGTATCAAACTTCTCATAGTATTCAATGCACTTTTTATGAAAGTTTTTATTATACCCATCTTGGATGCCTATCATATTAGGACTAAATTTATAGCCAAATAAAATTACCATGCTCAAAGTAATATAAATGAAGCATGAGATATCAATAATCTCTATAAAATAAAACCACCACCCTGCTCTTAAAGATATAAGTGAAGCACTAGAGCAAAATTATCTAGCTCAAAAGATATAAGTGAAGCACATAGAGTATTCTAATAAATTTTGATTCATGTGTGTCTCTCCAAAAGGTGTGTACAGAAAGGATGATTGTGGTAAACTAAAAATCAAATACTCAAATCATACAAGACGCTCCAAGAAAAACACATATCCTGTGGTGAATAAAAATATAGCATCAAGTAAAGTTACCGATGGACAAAGAAGAAAGAGGGGATGCCTTCCGGGGCATCCCCAAGCTTAGGCTTTTGGTTGTCCTTAAATTTTACCTTGGGGTGCCTTGGGCATCCCCAAGCTTAGGCTCTTTCCACTCCTTATTCCAAAATCCATCAAATCTTTACCCAAAACATGAAAACTTCACAACACAAAACTCAACAGAAAATCTCATGAGCTCCATTAGTATAAGAAAACAAACCACCACTTAAGGTACTGTAATGAACTCATTATTTATTTGTATTGGTGTTGAACCTACTGTATTCCAACTTCTCTATGGTTCATACCCCCCGATACTAGCCATAGATTCATCAAAATAAGCAAACAACACACGAAAAACAGAATCTGTCAAAAACAGAACAGTCTGTAGTAATTTGTAGGGTACGAATACTTTTGTAACCCCAAAAATTCTGAAATAAACTGGTGGACGTGAGGAATTTGTCTATTAATCATCTGAAAAAATAATCAACCTAATCTCAATCTCCAGTAAAACATGGCAGCAAATCTCGTGAGCGCTAAAGTTTCTGTTTTTTACAGCAAGATCGCAAAGACTTCCCCCAAGTCTTCCCAAAGGTTCTACTTGGCCCAAACACTAATTAAAAACATAAAACCACATCTAAACAGAAGCTAGATGAATTATTTATTACTAAACAGGAACAAAAAACAAGAAACAAAAATAAAATTGGGTTGCCTCCCAACAAGCGCTATCGTTTAACGCCCCTAGCTAGGCATAAAAACAAGAATAGATCTAGGTATTGTCATCTTTGGTATGCAATCCATAAGTGGCTCCACAATAGATTCATAAGGTAATTTAATTTTCTTCCTAGGAAAGTGTTCCATGCCTTTCCTTAACGGAAATTGGAATCTAACATTTCCTTCTTTCATATCAATAAGTCCACCAATCGTTCTAAGAAAAGGTCTACCTAGAATAATAGGACAAGTAGGATTGCAATCTATATCAGGAACAATGAAATCTACGGGCACATAATTCCTATTTGCAACAATAAGAACATCATCAATCCTTCCCATAGGTTTCTTAATAGTGGAATCTGCAAGATGCAAATTTAAAGAACAATCATCAAATTCACGGAAACCTAACACATCACACAAAGTTTTTGGAATCATGGAAACACTAGCACCCAAATCACATAAAGCATAGCATTCATGATCTTTAATTGTAATTTTAATAGTAGGTTCCCACTCATCATAAAGTTTTCTAGGGATATAAACTTCCAATTCAAGCTTTTCTTCATAAGATTGCATTAAAGCATCAGCTATATGTTTGGTAAAAGCTTTATTTTGACTATAATCATGAGGAGAATTTAGCACGGATTGCAACAAGGAAATACAATCTATCAAAGAGCAATTATCATAATTAAATCCCTTGAAATCCAAAATAGTGGGTTCATTGATATGAAAAGTTTTGACCTCTTCAATCCCACTAAAAACTCTGAATCATTGGGACGCCTTTTAGCTAAAGTTGACTCATCTCCAGTCCCATCATTATCAAGATTCATATTGCAAAACAAAGATTTAATAGGAGACACATCAATCACTTTTAGATCTTCATCCTTACTATCGTCTAACTCTTCCGGTTTGGCGGCCATCTTATTAACTAAGGTGGCCTGCTTATCCAAAATTTGGGCTATTAATTTTTCAAGATGAGCAAACTGAGATTTCATACCATAAAATTCCTTAGACATATCATCGAGCTCTTTATTCATGTACTCCATAAAACCTTTTTGCTCTTCAAGCTCATTTCTGAAGAAATTATTATGCTCAAATTGCAAGGACATAAAACTTCTAACGTTGTTTTCAATTTCTTCCAACCTTCTATGGTGAAGATCAATACTTTTTGGCAGAGACATCGTAACAACCAACCCGACACACAAGCAAACAAGAAGCAAGCAAAAAGAGGCGAATGGAAAAAAAGGGCGAATAAAACGGCAAGGGTGAAGTGGGGGAGAGGAAAACGAGAGGCAAATGGAAAATAATGTAATGCGAGTGATAAGAGTTGGTGATGGGTACTTCGTATGTCTTGACTTAGTGTAAACCTCCCCGGCAACAGCGCCAGAAATCCTTCTTGCTACCTCTTGAGCTTGCGTTGGTTTTCCCTTGAAGAGGAAAGGGTGATGTAGCACAGTAGCGTAAGTATTTGCCTCAGTTTTGAGAAGCAAGGTATCAATCCAGTAGGAGATAACATGCAAGTCCCTAGTACCTGCACAAACAAACAAGAAACTCGCAACCAACGGGATAAAAGGGGTTGTCAATCCCTTCACGGTCACTTACGAAAGTGAGATCTGATAGAGATGATAAGATAAATCTTTTTGGTATTTTTATTATATAGATTGGAAAATAAAGATTGCAAATAAACGGCGATGGAAATAGCTTGTTGATGGGAGAATAATATAATGGAGAATAGACCCGGGGGCCATAGGTTTCACTAGTGGCTTCTCTCAAGATAGCAAATTCTATGGTGGGTGAACAAATTACTGTTGAGCAATTGATAGAAAAGCGCATAGTTATGAGAATATCTGCATGATCATGTATATGGCATCATGTCTGCGACAAGTAGACCGAAACGGTTCTGCATCTACTACTATTACTCCACACATCGACCGCTATCCAGCATGCATCTAGAGTATTAAGTTCATAAGAAGAGAGTAACGCATTAGGCAAGATGACATGATGTAGAGGGATAAACTCAAGCAATATGATATAAACCCCATCTTTTTATCCTCGATGGCAACAATACAATATGTGCCTTGTTGCCCCTGCTGTCACTGGGAAAGGACACTGCAAGATTGAACCCAAAGCTAAGCACTTCTCCCATTGCAAGAAAGATCAATCTAGTAGGCCAAACCCAACTGATAATTCAAAGAGACTTGCAAATATATTAAATCATGCATAAAAGATTTCAGAGAAGAATCAAATATTGTTCATAGATAATCTTGATCATAAACCCACAATTATCTTGACAAACACACCGCAAAAAGAATTACATCGAATAGATCTCCAAGAGTATCAAGAGAACTTTGTATTGAGATACAAAGAGAGAGAATAAACCATCTAGCTAATAACTACGGACCCGAAGGTCTGTGGTAAACTACTCACACATCAACAGAGAGGCTATGGTGTTGATGTAGAAGCCCTCCGTGATCAATTCCCCCTCCGGCGGAGCGCCGGAAAAGGCCCCAAGATGGGATCTCACAGGTACAGAAGGTTGCGGCGGTGGAAATAGGGTTTCGTGGTGCTCCTGGATGTTTTTGGGGTATATGGGTATATATAGGAGGAAGAAGTACGTCGGTGGAGCTGCGAGGGGCCCACGGGGGGCGTGCCTAACCCCTGGGCACGCTCACCTGCCACGTGGCCTCCTCGCTTCTTTCTTGACGTCCACTCCAAGTCTCCTGGATCACGTTTGTTCCAAAAATAACTCTCCCGAAGGTTTCATTCCGGTTGGATTCCGTTTGATATTCCTTTTCTGGGAAGCACTGAAATAGGCAAAAAAACAGCAATTTGCACTGGACCTTTGGTTAGTAGGTTAGTCCCAAAAATAATATAAAAATGTATATTAAAGCCCATTAAACATCCAAAACAGATAATATAATAGCACGGAACAATAAAAAATTATAGATACGTTGGAGACGTATCATTGTTTAAGCTTATTTATGCAAACAAGGGCAAAGGAGTTCGTAAAAGTTTTTCTTTCTCACTTTTAGTTTACCAACTGAATTGCTTGAGGACAAGCAAAGGTTTAAGGTTGGGGGAGTTGATACATCTCCAATGTATCTACTTTTTCTCATGCTTTTCCTCTTGTTTTGGACTCTAATTTGCATGATTTGAATGAAACTAACCCGGGCCTGACGTTGTTTTCAGCGGAACTACCATGGTGTTGTTTTTGTGCAGAAATAAAGGTTATCGGAATGGAACGAAAATTCGCGAGGATTTTTTATATCAATAATAAGAATTTCTGAAGCCAAGACCCATGGAAGAGGGGCCCCTGGGTGGGCACAACCCACCAAGGCGCGCCCCCCTCTCCTGGCGCGCCCAGGTGGGTTGTACCCACCTGGTGGCCCCGCTGACGACCCCCTGATACTATAAATTCACATATTTCCAGAAAAAAATCAGGGAGAAAGAATTATCACAATCCACAAGACGGAGCCGCCACCAAGCCCTGTTCTTCCTCGGGAGGGCAGATCTGGAGTCCGGTTGGGTCTTCGGAGAGGGAGATCTTCGTTCTTCGTCATCACCAACCCTTCTCCATCACTAATTCCACGATGCTCCCCACCGGGAGTGAGTAATTCCTTCGTAGGCTCGCTGGTCGGTGAGGAGTTGGATGAGATTCATCATGTAATCGATTAGTTTTGTTAGGGCTTGATCCCTAGTATCCACTATGTTCTTAGATTGATGTCGCTATGTCTTTGCCATGCTTAATGCTTGTCACTTTGGGCCCGGGTGCCATGATTTCAGATCTAAACCATTTAAGAATTCATCATTATATCCATGTTCTAGATCTGATCTTGCAAGTTATAGTCACCTACTACGTGTTATGATCCGGCAACCCCGGAGTGACAACAACCGGGCCCACTCCCGATGATGACCGTAGTTTGAGGAATTCATGTATTCACTATGTGTTAATGGTTTGTTCCGGTTCTCTATTAAAAGGAGGCCTTAATATCCCTTATTTTCCAATATGGACCCCGCTGGCACGGGAGGGTAGGCAAAAGATGTCATGCAAGTTCTTTTAATAAAGCACGTATGACTATTTACAGAATACATGCCTACATTATATCGATGAACTGGAGCTAGTGTCGTATCGCCCTAGGTTATAACTGTCTCATGATGAATATCATCCAACAAGTCACCGATCCAATGCCTACGAATTTATCTTATATTGTTTCTGCTAAGTTACTACTGCTATCATCACTGTTACGCTTTCTACAAAATTATTGCTATCACTGCTACTGTTACTATTGCTACTATCACTACTATCGAAACTATCAAACTATTTTGCTACTGATCACTTTGCTACAGATAATTAATCTCCAGGTGTGGTTGAATTGACAACTCAGCTGCTAATACCTTCAACTATTCTTTGGCTCCCCTTGTGTCGAATCTATAAATTTGGGTTGAATACTCTACCCTCGAAAACTGTTGTGATCCCCTATACTTGTGGGTTATCAGCCTCATAGAAGTATGTGAAGAGAGAGAGGACGAGGATGGAGTTGGGATGGAGATGTAGGAGACGAATCTCGTACTGCTCAAGGATGGTGAGGAGAAAGTTAGAGAAGGGCAGCACCAACCAGGCAAAGAGCGAGTGGAAGAAGACGGGGACCACTGTGGACCCGAGGTGGCGCCGCGGGTGCGAGCCTGGCTAGATCTTGGTGGCGCCTACCTCGTGGTGCGCGAAGGCCAATAGGGGGCGAGCCCTGGCCAACCTGTTCTTGTTGGTGATGGTGGAGGGTAGCAGGGCTAGACCGGGCTTCGCCGCCGGAGCGCCCATGCTGGAGGAGGCCTCGACAGTCGCAGGCTTCTTGCCGGGGGGCATGGCGACGAGGAGGATTGTAAGTTGGAGGAAGAGGAATAAGGAACCTGCTCGCGCGTAGGACGAAGGGCGAGATGGAGACGAGGAGCATGAAGGAAATATGCCCTAGAGGCAATAATAAAGTTGTTATTTATATTTCCTTATATCATGATAAATGTTTATTATTCAAGCTAGAATTGTATTAACCGGAAACTTAGTACATGTGTGAATACATAGACAAACAGAGTGTCACTAGTATTCCTCTACTTGACTAGCTTGTTAATCAAACATGGTTAAGTTTCCTAGCCATAGACGCGAGTTGTCATTTGATGAACGGGATCACATCATTAGAGAATGATGTGATTGACTTGACCCATCCGTTAGCTTAGCATTATGATCGTTTAGTTTATTGCTATTGCTTTCTCCATAACTTATACATGTTCCTATGACTATGAGATTATTTAACTCCCGAATACCGGAGGAACACTTAGTGTCCTATCAAACGTCACAACGTAATTGGGTGATTATAAATATGCTCTACAGGTGTCTCCGATGGTGTTTGTTGAGTTGGCATAGATCGAGATTAGGATTTGTCACTCCAATTGTCGGAGAGGTATCTCTGGGCCCTCTCGGTATTGCACATGACTATAAGCCTTGCAAGCAATGTGACTAATGAGTTAGTTACGGGATGTTGCATAATGGAACGACTAAAGATACTTTCCGGTAACGAGATTGAACTAGGTATGATGATACCGACGATCGAATCTCGGGCAAGTAACATACCGATGACAAAGGGAACAACGTATGTTGTTATGTGGTTTGACCGATAAAGATCTTCGTAGAATATGTAGGAACCAATATGAGAATCCAGGTTCGGCTATTGGTTATTGACCGGAGAAGAGTCTTGGTCATGTCTACATAGTTCTTGAACCCGTAGGGTCCGCACGCTTAACGCTCGATGACGATCGGTATTATGAGTTTATGTGTTTTGATGTACCAAAGGTAGTTCGAAGTCCCGGATGTGATCACGGACATGACGAGTAGTCTCTAAATGGTTGAGACATGAATATTGATATATTGGAAGGTTATGTTTGGACACCAGAATGGTTTCGGATGAGTTCGGGCATATACCGGAGTACCAGGGGGTTATGGGAACCCCCGGGGGCTTAATGGGCCTACATGGGTGTCGTTGTCAAAATCGGCGGATCTCGGGTAGGGGGTCCCGAACTGTGCGTCTAGGATCGATGGTAACAGGAGATGGGGGACACAATGTTTACCCAGGTTCAGGCCCTCTCTATGGAGGTAATACCCTACTTCCTGCTTGATTGATCTTGATGAATATGAGTATTACAAGAGTTGATCTACCACGAGATCGTAATGGCTAAAACCCTAAAAGTCTAGTCTGACTATGATTATGAGGATCTATCTAGGAACCTAGCCCTCCGGTTTATATATACACAGGAGGGATCTAGGGTTACACAAGGTCGGTTACACAGAAAGGAATCTTCATATTTGGTCGCCAAGCTTGCCTTCCACGCCAAGGAGAGTCCCATCCGGATACGGGCAGAGTCTTCAGTCTTTGTATCTTCACGGCCCATCAGTCCGGCCCATATCCAATAGGTCGGACGCCCGAGGACCCCTTAGTACAGGACTCCCTCAGTAGCCCCTGAACCAGGCTTCAATGACGAGGTGTTCGGCGCGCAGATTGTCTTCGGCATTGCAATGCGGGTTCCCCTTTTTGAATACTCCAAAATAGTCTTCAGATGAAACAAAACGTGTCCGAATCTGCAACACAAGTACCCCACACAAAGCCGAGGAGAGCATAACATTTCACGAGTCCAACCTCCTGACAACTTTTGTAACGTGACATCATGTTTGCCCGATCGTTATTTCAAACCGTTTCCTGTTCCACATTTCGAGGCGTGGTTTTTTATTGGCACGTTCTGTCGAAGCAGAGATCATGTCCCCTTATTGCAGGATCCTCATTAATACGAACATGGGTAACCCAACCATTATACTAGAAAGATTCCTTAGGAATAGGCAGGTTTTCAGGCTTAGGAGGAGGTGCTCAATACCCTCTACCTTATAAACGAACCAAGGGCCGTCCTTTTACGCCAAACCTCTCCTCAACCTTTCCAACCTCGAGTTATAGCACCCAAGGTTCGACTTCATTGCTTCAAGCTTCCCCATCATGTCTGGACCCAGCCCTCAAGGCCAATGGGTGGCTTCCTCCGTCACAGAGGAGGATATTGCAAAGCTTCGAGTGGCCAGATACCTGACCGCGGAGATCCACCACAGGCTTCCCGCTCAAGGGCAGGTTATTCCGATCCCCAGATCTGGTGAGAGGGTCGTATTCATCTCTCACTTCCTCCGAGGGCTAGGGTTTGCTCTCCACCCCTTTGTCCAGGGGCTAATGTTTTATTACTGACTAGATTTCACGATCTAGCTCCAGATTCTTTCCTACACGTCTCGGCATTTATTATCACGTGCGGGGACTTCCTCTGAATCCCCCCACACTTCAACTTATGGCTCAAGACCTTTAGTGTGAAGCCAAAGGTAGTCGACGAGGAACAGGTGGAGTGCGGCGATGTTGTAATAAGCCAGATTACCAACACTCCCTGGCCAAAAGGCTCTTTCACCGAAACTTCCAACCAATGGCAGCGAGAGTGGTTTTACATTACGAAACCCTGTAGCACCAAGTGGGCAGCTACACCTGGATTCCGTTCCGGCCCTCCGTTACAGCTTGCATCGTGGGTCAATAAGGGGCTGGACTGGGGATCAGTTGATGAAGTGCGGACTCTACAAAGCCGCATCCGAACTGAAAGCACAAGTGCTCCCTAGGTAGTTTTCGTAATTAATGACAACATATCTCTTGTTGGACTAACGTTTCTATCTAGTATATTTCAGATAAGTTCAACAATGGAGTGGCATGAACTAAAGGCTGTGGGAAGTTCTCCAAGATGCTAAGGACAAAGGATTGGCTAAAGCTCAAAGCTCAAGACTCTTCATTTTATATTTTAGTGATCCAAGATCACATTGAGTCCATAGGAAAAGCCAATACTATCAATGAGGGATGAGGTGTTGCTTAATGAGCCTCTTGCTCAAGTGCTTAATGATATGCTCCAAAATCCTCAGCTACTTTCCCATATCCACATATGACCTAAACCTCAAGCCAAACTCGGACCTACCGATTATTTCTATCCGGCGCCACCGAGTTTCACTTGTCATAAGCCACTGCCAAACCCTAGCAATTCGGTTCTACCGATAGGGATCTTGGTCTCACCGAGATGGGATTGCAAACTCTCTGTTTCCCTTTCGTAACTTTTCGGTCTCACCGAAAGAGCGGATTGGTCCCACCGAGATTGCAATGTAAACTTTGTGTTTCCCTTTGTAACTTTTCGGTCTCACCGAAAGAGCAAATCGGTCCCACCCAGTTTGCCTGACCAACTCTCTGGTTAGCTAATTACCAAAATCGGTCTCACCGAGTTTGTGTAATCGGTCTCACCGAGATTACGTTATGCCCAAACCCTAACCATATCGGTCCTACCGAGTTGCATGCCAATCCCACCGAAAATCTCTAACGTTCACTAGGTTTACCTTTTCGGTCCGACCGAGTTTGTTGATTTGGTCCCACCGAGATTGGTAAATTGTGTGTAACGGTTGGATTTTGTGTGGAGGCTATATATACCCCTCCACCTCCTCTTCATTCGTGGAGAGAGCCATCAGAACACATATACACTTCCAACTCATATGTTCTAAGAGAGAATCACCTACTCATGTGTTGAGACCAAGATATTCCATTCCTACCATATGAATCTTGATCTCTAGCCTTCCCCAAGTTGCTTTCCACTCAAACCTTCTTTCCACCAGATCCAAATCCTATGAGAGAGAGTTGAGTGTTGGGGAGACTATCATTTGAAGCACAAGAGCAAGGAGTTCATCATCAACACACCATTTGTTACTTCTTGGAGAGTGGTGTCGCCTAGATTGGCTAGGTGTCACTTGGGAGCCTCCGACAAGATTGTGGAGTTGAACCAAGGAGTTTGTAAGGGCAAGGAGATCGCCTACTTCGTGAAGATCTACCGCTAGTGAGGCAAGTCCTTCATGGGCGATGGCCATGGTGGGATAGACAAGGTTGCTTCTTCGTGGACCCTTCGTGGGTGGAGCCCTCCGTGGACTCGCGCAACCATTACCCTTCGTGGGTTGAAGTCTCCATCAACGTGGATGTAGGATAGCACCACATATCCGAACCACGGGAAAACATCCGTGTCTCCAATTGCGTTTGAATTCTCCAAACCCTTCCCTTTAGATTCTTGCAAGTTGCATGCTTTACTTTCCGCTGCCTATACACTCTTTGCATACTTGCTTTATATGTATTGTGAATGTTGAAATTATGCCTAAACTCCACTTAAACCGAAAAAGCTTAAAAATTGCAACTTTAGCATTAAGTGTCTAATCACCCCCCTCTAGACACATCTACTTCAAGGTCCTACAAGTGGTATTAGAGCTTTGGTCTCCATTGCCTTGGTTTAATCACCATTGGAGGAAGATGGATGTGTCTACTTTAGGGAGTCTTAGACATAGAGTGCCTATTCTTGATGGAGAATATTTTCATGAGTGGAAAAATGAGATGCTTGTAATCTTCAACCAATATCATTTGAACAAGTATATTGCTAGCCCTTGTGCACCTCATATTGATCCCTTGCATCCTACCCTAGATGAAAATATTGACATGATTCGCAATCTTAGAACTATCGAGCTCATCATTAGAGGATTGCCCAAAAATTTGATTGCTAGTTTGCCTACTCTTAATTGTGCCTCTACTATATGGAAATTTCTTGAGGAACGATTTCCCGATCATTCCTTGAAAAATTTGTATGAAATTCTCCATAAATCTATTGCCTTGAGTAAGATGAACTCTAGTGATCCTAGTTTTGGTAATTGTCTATTTGAGCTTACAAATCTCAAGCATGCTAAAGGAGATGTTGGAATCATTAGTGATATTATATCCGAAGCTATAAGAAATTCATAAAAGTGACCACTTTGATGATCATTTATCTATTGAATTACCCTCTCTAGGAAATGATGAGTCACAAGATCATGGTGAACATGGATACTATCATAATGATGATGATAGTGACTTCGATCTTGATGATGCAATGAGACATTTTGGTCTTACGGCAAATCTTCGAGGATATGAATCGGGAGGAAAGGAATGGGTTCTTGATAGTGGATGTACTGATCATATTGAAGGAAATATGCCCTAGAGGCAATAATAAAGTTATTATTTATTTCCTTAAAACCATGATAAGTGTTTATTATTCATGCTAGAATTGTATTAACCGGAAACATAATACATGTGTGAATACATAGACAAAACAGAGTGTCACTAGTATGCCTCTACTAGACTAGCTCGTTAATCAAAGATGGTTATGTTTCCTAACCATGAACAAAGAGTTGTTATTTGATTAACGAGGTCACATCATTAGTTGAATGATCTGATTGACATGACCCATTCCATTAGCTTAGCACCCGATCGTTTAGTATGTTGCTATTGCTTTCTTCATGACTTATACATGTTCCTATAACTATGAGATTATGCAACTCCTGTTTACCGGAGGAACACTTTGGGTACTACCAAACGTCACAACGTAACTGGGTGATTATAAAGGAGTACTACAGGTGTCTCCAATGGTGGATGTTGGATTGGCGTATTTCGAGATTAGGGTTTGTCACTCCGATTGTCGGAGAGATATCTCTGGGCCCTCTAGGTAATACACATCACATAAGCCTTGCAAGCATAATAACTAAGATGTTAGTTATGAGATGATGTATTATGGAACGAGTAAAGAGACTTGCCAGTAACGAGATTGAACTAGGTATTGGATACCGACGATCGAATCTCGGGCAAGTAACATACCGATGACAAAGGGAACAACGTATGTTGTTATGCGGTCTGACCGATAAAAGATCTTCGTAGAATATGTAGGAGCCAATATGGGCATCCAGGTCCCGCTATTTGTTATTGACCGGAGACGTGTCTCGGTCATGTCTACATTGTTCTCGAACCGTAGGGTCCGCACACTTAATGTTACGATGACAGTTATTATGAGTTTATGCATTTTGATGTACCGAAGGTAGTTCGGAGTCCCGGATGTGATCACGGACATGACGAGGAGTCTCGAAATGGTCGAGACGTAAAGATTGATATATTGGAAGCCTATGTTTGGACATCGGAAGTGTTCCGGGTGAAATCGGGATTTTACCGGATTACCGGGAGGGTTACCGGAACCCCCCGGGAGCCAAATGGGCCTACATGGGCCATTGTGGAAAGGTGAAAGGGGCTGCCAAGGAGGGCTGCACGCCTCCCGCCCTCCCCTAGTCCTATTAGGACTAGGAGAGGTGGCCGGCCACCTCTCTCTCTTTCCCTCTCTCTTTTTCCCAAGGATTCCTAGTTGGAATAGGATTGGGGGGGGGGAGTCCTACTCCCGGTAGGAGTAGGACTCCTCCTGCGCCTCCCTCCTTTGGCCGGCCAGCCTCCCCCCTTTCATCCTTTATATACGGGGGCAGGGGACACCCCAAGACACACAAGTTGATCCTTGAGATCGTTCCTTAGCCGTGTGCGGTGCCCCCTGCCACCAAATTCCACCTCGATCATACCGTTGTAGTGCTTAGGCGAAGCCCTGCGTCGGTAGTACATCAAGATCGTCACCACGCCGTCGTGCTGACGGAACTCCTCCCCGAAGCTTTGCTGGATCGGAGCCCGGGGATCGTCATCGAGCTGTACGTGTGCTAAGAACTCGGAGGTGCCGGAGTAACGGTGCTTGGATCGGTCGGATCGGGAAGAAGACGTACGACTACTTCCTCTACGTTGTGTGATCGCTTCCGCAGTCGGTCTGCGTTGGTACGTAGACAACACTCTTCCCTCTCGTTGCTATGCATCACCATGATCTTGCGTGTGCATAGGAAATTTTTTGAAATTACTACGTTACCCAACAGTGGCATCCGAGCCTAGGTTTTTATGGTTTGATGTTATTTGCACGAGTAGAACACAAGTGAGTTGTGGGCGATACAAGTCATACTGCCTACCAGCATGTCATACTTTGGTTCGGCGGTATTGTTGGACGAGACAATCCGGACCAACCTTACGCGTACTCTTACGCGAGACCGGTTCCCTCGACGTGCTTTGCACATAGATGGCTTGCGGAAGACTGTCTCTCCAACTTTAGTTGAACCAAGTGTGGCTACGCCCGGTCCTTGAGAAGGTTAAAACGGAGTCTATTTGACAAACTATCGTTGTGGTTTTGATGCGTAGGTGAGATGAGTTCTTACTTAAGCCCGTAGCAGCCACGTAAAACTTGCAACAACAAAGTAGAGGACGTCTAGCTTGTTTTTGCAGGGCATGTTGTGATGTGATATGGTCAAGGCATGATGCTGATTTTATTGTATGAGATGATCATGTTTTGTAACCAAGTTATCGGCAACTGGCAGGAGCCATATGGTTGTCACTTTATTGTATGCAATGCAATCGCGATGTAATGCTTTACTTTATTACTAAGCGGTAGTGATAGTCGTGGAAGCATAAGATTGGCGAGACGACAACGATGCTACGATGGAGATCAAGGTGTCGCGCCGGTGACGATGGTGATCATGACGGTGCTTCGGAGATGGAGATCACAAGCACAAGATGATGATGGCCATATCATATCACTTATATTGATTCCATGTGATGTTTATCCTTTTATGCATCTTATCTTGCTTTGATTGACGGTAGCATTATAAGATGATCTCTCACTAAATTATCAAGAAGTGTTCTCCCTGAGTATGCACCGTTGCCAAAGTTCGTCGTGCCCAGACACCACGTGATGATCGGGTGTGATAAGCTCTACGTCCATCTACAACGGGTGCAAGCCAGTTTTGCACACGCAGAATACTCAGGTTAAACTTGACGAGCCTAGCATATGCAGATATGGCCTCGGAACACAGAGACCGAAAGGTCGAGCATGAATCATATAGTAGATATGATCAACATGACAATGTTCACCATTGAAAACTACTCCATCTCACGTGATGATCGGTTATGGTTTAGTTGATTTGGATCACGTGATCACTTAGAGGATTAGAGGGATGTCTATCTAAGTGGGAGTTCCTAAGTAATTTGATTAACTGAACTTAAACTTATCATGAACTTAGTACCTGATAGTATCTTGCTTGTTTATGTTGATTGTAGATAGATGGCTCGTGCTGTTGTTCCGTTGAATTTTAATGCGTTCCTTGAGAAAGCAAAGTTGAAAGATGATGGTAGCAATTACACGGACTGGGTCCGTAACCTGAGGATTATCCTCATTGCTGCACAGAAGAATTACGTCCTGGAAGCACCGCTAGGTGCCAGGCCTGCTGCTGGAGCAACACCAGATGTTATGAACGTCTGGCAGAGCAAAGCTGATGACTACTCAATAGTTCAGTGTGCCATGCTTTACGGCTTAGAATCGGGACTTCAACGACGTTTTGAACGTCATGGAGCATATGAGATGTTCCAGGAGTTGAAGTTAATATTTCAAGCAAATGCCCGAATTGAGAGATATGAAGTCTCCAATAAGTTCTATAGCTGCAAGATGGAGGAGAACAGTTCTGTCAGTGAGCATATACTCAAAATGTCTGGGTATAATAATCACTTGAATCAGATGGGAGTTAATCTTCCAGATGATTGCGTCATTGACAGAATTCTCCAATCACTGCCACCAAGCTACAAGAGCTTCGTGATGAACTATAATATGCAAGGGATGAACAAGACTATTCCCGAGCTCTTCGCAATGCTGAAAGCTGCGGAGGTAGAAATCAAGAAGGATCATCAAGTGTTGATGGTCAACAAGACCACTAGTTTCAAGAAAAAGGGCAAAGGGAAGAAGAAGGGGAACTTCAAGAAGAACAGCAAGCAAGTTGCTGCTCAGGAGAAGAAACCTAAGTCTGGACCTAAGCCTAAAACTGAGTGCTTCTACTGCAAGCAGACTGGTCACTGGAAGCGGAACTGCCCCAAGTATTTGGCGGATAAGAAGGATGGCAAGGTGAACAAAGGTATATGTGATATACATGTTATTGATGTGTACCTTACTAGAGCTCGCAGTAGCACCTGGGTATTTGATACTGGTTCTGTTGCTAATATTTGCAACTCGAAACAGGGACTACGGAATAAGCGGACGCTAGCAAAGGACGAGGTGACGATGCGCATGGGAAACGGTTCCAAAGTCGATGTGATCGCGGTCGGCACGCTACCTCTACATCTACCTTTGGGATTAATATTAGACCTAAATAATTGTTATTTGGTGCCAGCATTGAGCATGAACATTATATCTGGATCTTGTTTAATGCGAGACAGTTATTCATTTAAATCAGAGAATAATGGTTGTTCTATTTATATGAGTAATATCTTTTATGGTCATGCACCTTTGAAGAATGGTCTATTCTTGTTGAATCTCGATAGTAGTGATACACATATTCATAATGTAGAAGCCAAAAGATGCAGAGTTGATAATGATAGTGCAACTTATTTGTGGCACTGCCGTTTAGGTCATATCGATGTAAAGCGCATGAAGAAACTCCATACTGATGGGCTTTTGGAACCACTTGATTATGAATCACTTGGTACTTGCGAACCGTGCCTCATAGGCAAGATGACTAAAACACCGTTCTCCGGTACTATGGAGAGAGCAACAGATTTATTGGAAATCATACATACCGATGTATGTGGTCCGATGAATATTGAGGCTCGTGGAGGATATCGTTATTTTCTCACCTTCATAGATGATTTGAGCAGATATGGGTATATCTACTTAATGAAACATAAGTCTAAAACATTTGAAAAGTTCAAGGAATTTCAGAGTGAAGTTGAAAATCATCGTAACAAGAAAATAAAGTTTCTACGATCTTATCGTGGAGGAGAATATTTGAGTTACGAGTTTGGTGTACATTTGAAAAATTGTGGAATAGTTTCGCAACTCACGCCACTCGGAACACCACAGCGTAATGGTGTGTCCGAACGTCGTAATCGTACCTTACTAGATATGGTGCGATCTATGATGTCTCTTACTGATTTACCGCTATCGTTTTGGGGTTATGCTTTAGAGACAGCCGCATTCACGTTAAATAGGGCACCATCAAAATCCGTTGAGACGACGCCTTATGAACTATGGTTTGGCAAGAAACCAAAGTTGTCGTTTCTTAAAGTTTGGGGCTGCGATGCTTATGTGAAAAAGCTTCAACCTGATAAGCTCGAACCCAAAGCGGAGAAATGTGTCTTCATAGGATACCCAAAGGAAACTATTGGGTATACCTTCTATCACAGATCCGAAGGCAAGACATTCGTTGCTAAGAATGGATCATTTCTAGAGAAGGAGTTTCTCTCGAAAGAAGTGAGTGGGAGGAAAGTAGAACTTGACGAGGTAACTGTACCTGCTCCCTTATTGGAAAATAGTACATCACAGAAAACTGTTTCTGCGACACCTATACCAATTAGTGAGGAAGCTAATGATGATGATCATGAAACTTCAGGACAAGATACTACTGAACCACGTAGATCAACCAGAGTGAGATCCGCACCAGAGTGGTACGGTAATCCAGTTCTGGAAGTCATGCTACTAGATCATGATGAACCTACGAACTATGAAGAAGCGATGGTGAGCCCAGATTCCGCAAAGTGGCTTGAGGCCATGAAATCTGAGATGGGATCCATGTATGAGAACAAAGTATGGACTTTGGTTGACTTGCCCGATGATCGGCAAGCAATTGAGAATAAATGGATCTTCAAGAAAAAGACTGACGCTGACGGTAATATTACTGTCTATAAAGCTCGACTTGTCGCAAAAGGTTTTCGACAAGTTCAAGGGGTTGACTACGATGAGACCTTCTCACCCGTAGCGATGCTTAAATCCGTCAGAATCATGTTAGCAATTGCCGCATTTTATGATTATGAAATATGGCAGATGGATGTCAAAACAGCATTCCTGAATGGATTTCTGGAAGAAGAGTTGTATATGATGCAACCAGAAGGTTTTGTCGATCCAAAGGGAGCTAACAAAGTATGCAAACTCCAGCGATCCATTTATGGACTGGTGCAAGCATCTCGGAGTTGGAATAAACGCTTTGATAGTGTGATCAAAGCATTTGGCTTTATACAGACTTTTGGAGAAGCCTGTATTTACAAGAAAGTGAGTGGGAGCTCTGTAGCATTTCTGATATTATATGTGGATGACATATTGCTGATTGGAAATGATATAGAATTTCTGGATAGCATAAAGGGATACTTGAATAAAAGTTTTTCGATGAAAGACCTCGGGGAAGCTGCTTACATATTAGGCATAAAGATCTATAGAGATAGATCAAGACGCTTAATTGGACTTTCACAAAGCACATACCTTGACAAGATTTTGAAGAAGTTCAAAATGGATCAAGCAAAGAAAGGGTTCTTGCCTGTGTTACAAGGTGTGAAGTTGAGCCAGACTCAATGCCCGACCACTGCAGAAGATAGAGAGAAAATGAAAGATGTTCCCTATGCTTCAGCCATAGGCTCTATCATGTATGCAATGCTGTGTACCAGACCTGATGTGTGCCTTGCTATAAGTTTAGCAGGGAGGTACCAAAGTAATCCAGGAGTGGATCACTGGACAGCGGTCAAGAACATCCTGAAATACCTGAAAAGGACTAAGGATATGTTTCTCGTATATGGAGGTGACAAAGAGCTCACCGTAAGAGGTTACGTTGATGCAAGCTTTGACACTGATCCGGGCGATTCTAAATCGCAAACCGGATACGTGTTTACTTTAAACGGTGGAGCTGTCAGTTGGTGCAGTTCTAAACAAAGCGTCGTAGCGGGATCTACATGTGAAGCGGAGTACATAGCTGCTTCGGAAGCAGTGAACCAAGGAGTCTGGATGAAGGAGTTCATATCCGATCTAGGTGTCATACCTAGTGCATCGGGTCCAATGAAAATCTTTTGTGACAATACTGGTGCAATTGCTTTGGCAAAGGAATCCAGATTTCACAAAAGGACCAAACACATCAAGAGACGCTTCAACTCCATCCGGGATTTAGTCCAGGTGGGAGACATAGAGATTTGCAAGATACATACGGATCTGAATGTTGCAGACCCGTTGACTAAGCCTCTTCCACGAGCAAAACATGATCAACACCAAAGCTCCATGGGTGTTAGAATCATTACTGTGTAATCTAGATTATTGACTCTAGTGCAAGTGGGAGACTGAAGGAAATATACCCTAGAGGCAATAATAAATTTATTATTTATTTCCTTAAAACCATGATAAGTGTTTATTATTCATGCTAGAATTGTATTAACCGGAAACATAATACATGTGTGAATACATAGACAAAACAGAGTGTCACTAGTATGCCTCTACTAGACTAGCTCGTTAATCAAAGATGGTTATGTTTCCTAACCATGAACAAAGAGTTGTTATTTGATTAACGAGGTCACATCATTAGTTGAATGATCTGATTGACATGACCCATTCCATTAGCTTAGCACCCGGTCGTTTAGTATGTTGCTATTGCTTTCTTCATGACTTATACATGTTCCTATAACTATGAGATTATGCAACTCCTGTTTACCGGAGGAACACTTTGGGTACTACCAAACGTCACAACGTAACTGGGTGATTATAAAGGAGTACTACAGGTGTCTCCAATGGTGGATGTTGGGTTGGCGTATTTCGAGATTAGGGTTTGTCACTCCGATTGTCAGAGAGGTATCTCTGGGCCCTCTCGGTAATACACATCACATAAGCCTTGCAAGCATAATAACTAAGATGTTAGTTATGAGATGATGTATTACGGAACGAGTAAAGAGACTTGCCAGTAACGAGATTGAACTAGGTATTGGATACCGACGATCGAATCTCGGGCAAGTAACATACCGATGACAAAGGGAACAACGTATGTTGTTATGCGGTCTGACCGATAAAAGATCTTCGTAGAATATGTAGGAGCCAATATGGGCATCCAGGTCCCGCTATTGGTTATTGACCGGAGACGTGTCTCGGTTATGTCTACATTGTTCTCGAACCGTAGGGTCCGCACGCTTAACGTTACGATGACAGTTATTATGAGTTTATGCATTTTGATGTACCGAAGGTAGTTCGGAGTCCCGGATGTGATCACGGACATGACGAGGAGTCTCGAAATGGTCGAGACGTAAAGATTGATATATTGGAAGCCTATGTTTGGACATCGGAAGTGTTCCGGGTGAAATCGGGATTTTACCGGATTACCGGGAGGGTTACCGGAACCCCCCGGGAGCCAAATGGGCCTACATGGGCCATTGTGGAAAGGTGAAAGGGGCTGCCAAGGAGGGCTGCGCGCCTCCCCCCCTCCCCTAGTCCTATTAGGACTAGGAGAGGTGGCCGGCCACCTCTCTCTCTTTCCCTCTCTCTTTTTCCCAAGGATTCCTAGTTGGAATAGGATTGGGGGGGGAGTCCTACTCCCGGTAGGAGTAGGACTCCTCCTGCGCCTCCCTCCTTTGGCCGGCCAGCCTCCCCCCTTTCATCCTTTATATACGGGGGCAGGGGACACCCCAAGACACACAAGTTGATCCTTGAGATCGTTCCTTAGCCGTGTGCGGTGCCCCCTGCCACCAAATTCCACCTCGATCATACCGTTGTAGTGCTTAGGCGAAGCCCTGCGTCGGTAGTACATCAAGATCGTCACCACGCCGTCGTGCTGACGGAACTCCTCCCCGAAGCTTTGCTGGATCGGAGCCCGGGGATCGTCATCAAGCTGTACGTGTGCTAAGAACTCGGAGGTGCCAGAGTAACGGTGCTTGGATCGGTCGGATCGGGAAGAAGACGTACGACTACTTCCTCTACGTTGTGTGATCGCTTCCGCAGTCGGTCTGCGTTGGTACGTAGACAACACTCTTCCCTCTCGTTGCTATGCATCACCATGATCTTGCGTGTGCGTAGGAAATTTTTTGAAATTACTACGTTACCCAACACATATGACCGGAGATGAAGAGATGTTTCGTGAGCTTGCTGAAAATGACGGCCCTCGAAAATATGTCACTTTTGGTGATAATTCAAAGGGTAAAGTGGTTGGCCTTGGTAAGGTGGCCATCTCACATGATAGTTCCATTCAAAATGTCATGCTCGTTGAGTCTCTCGGCTACAACTTACTTTCGGTATCTAGACTTGCTGATTTCGGTTTGAATGTCTTATTTACTGAGGTAGATTGCCAAGTATTTCGTCGAGACAATCATAAAATGGTCTTTACCGGTATGCGTAGAGGTGATCTTTACATTGTCGATTTCTCTAAAAAGGCACAACCTAAAACTTTCTTTATCGCTAAATCCTCAAAAGGTTGGTTGTGGCATAGACGACTAGGTCACGTTGGCATGAGAAACCTTGACAAGCTTATTAAAGGAAATCATATCCTTGGAGTTAACGATGTCATGTTTGATAAGGATAGACTTTGCAGTTCTTGTCAAGCAGGTAAACAGGTTGGAGGAAGGCATCCCGTGAAGAACATCATGACCACAAGGAGGCCACTCGAGCTACTTCATATGGATCTCTTTGGTCCCAACGCCTACAAGAGTCTTGGTGGAAATTCTTTTGGTCTAGTTATAGTTGATGATTTTTCAAGATTTACGTGGGTGTTCTTTCTTAATGACAAGTCGCAGGTCCAGAAGATCTTCAAAAACTTCGCTAGGAAGGCCCAAAATCAGTTTAACGTGAAGATCAAGAAGGTTCGGAGTGACAACGGAACGGATTTCAAGAACGCAAATGTGGACACCTTTCTTGACGAAGAAGGGATTTCACACGAGTTCTCGGCTACGTACACACCTCAACAAAATGGAGTTGTTGAAAGGAAGAACCGGACGCTCATCGAAATGGCAAGAACAATGCTTGATGAATACAAGACGCCGAAGCACTTTTGGGCAGAAGCGGTTGAGACAGCTTGTCACGCAACAAATCGCTTGTACCTTCACAAGCTACTCGGCAAGATGGCATACGAGCTCCTCACCGGTAACAAACCCCAAGTTGGATACTTTCGAGTATTCGGCTCAAAGTGCTACATTCTTGATAAGCATCGTCGTTCAAAGTTTGCTCCTAAATCTCATGAAGGTTTCCTACTTGGATATGGCTCAAACTCTCACACTTACTGTGTCTACAACAATTTCACCCGAAAGGTTGAAGAGACGGTAGATGTGAAGTTTGATGAATCTAATGGCTCGCAAGTAGAGCAATTGCCAATTGATGTAGGAGACAAAGACCCTTCAGAAGCAATTCAAGACTTGTCTATTGGCAAAATTCGTCCAACAGAGGTGAAGGAGAGTACCTCGTCCGTCCAAGTGGAAGCCTCTACTTCACAACAAGGTGAACCAAGAATTGATACGGAAGCATCCACAAGTGGAACACACCAAGATGAAGAAGACAAAGAAGTGCATCAAGACGAACATCAACAACCTCCTTCTCCACCACGACAAGAAAACGACAACGTCGACAATGAAGAAGGCCAAGAAGAAGAACAAGATGAAGAAGATGTTCAACGAAGACCCAAGCAAAAGCTCTCACAAGTTCGAGCAAGAATCGCCAAAGATCATCCCATCGAGCAAATCTTCAATGATATACAAACCGGGAGAATCACTCGCTCAAAAACTCGTTTAGCTAACTTTTGTGAAAACTATTCATTCATCTCTAGCATTGAACCTATGAAGGTTGAAGAAGCATTGGAAGATCCGGATTGGATAAACGCTATGCATGAAGAGCTACACAACTTTGAGAGAAACCAAGTTTGGACATTGGTTGAGAAGCCCGACAACAACCACAACATCATTGGTACCAAATGGGTGTTTCGCAACAAACAAGATGAAGATGGACAAGTGGTTCGCAACAAAGCTCGTCTCGTCGCCCAAGGGTACACACAAGTCGAAGGTATGGACTATGTTGGGACATATGCCCCCGTTGCTAGACTTGAGTCCATTCGCATCTTACTTGCCTATGCTAATCACCATAATATCACCTTGTACCAAATGGACATTAAAATTGCTTTTCTAAATGGTGAAATAGAGGAGGAAGTTTATGTCAAACAACCTCCCGGCTTTATCAATCCTAAGAAACCAAATCATGTTTACAAACTTCTCAAAGCTCTTTATGGTCTTAAACAAGCTCCTAGAGCATGGTATAAATGCCTGACCAAGTTCCTTATTGCAAGTGGTTTTGAAATTGGTAAAATTGATTCTACTCTTTTTACTAAAAGGGTTAATGGAGAACTATTTGTATGCCAAATTTATGTTGATGATATCATATTTGGTTCAACTAACCCTCTCTTTAGTGAAAAGTTTGGAAAGCTAATGTCAGAGAAGTTTGAGATGTCTATGATGAGTGAACTCAAATTCTTTCTCGGTTTGCAAATCAAGCAAACTAAGGAAGGTAAATTTGTCTCTCAAACGAAGTACACCAAGGACTTATTCAAGAAGTTCAATATGCAAGAATGCAAAGGTATGTCTACACCCATGCCTACTAGTGGACATAATGATTTGACCAAAGATGGTGAACCGGTTGATCAAAAGGTTTATCGCTCTATGATTGGTTCATTGTTATACCTATGTGCTTCACGTCCCGATATTATGCTAAGTGTGTGCATGTGTGCACGATATCAAGCTGCTCCTAAAGAATGTCATCTTAAGGCCGTAAAAAGGATAGTTAGATACTTAATTCATACACCAAACTTTGGCATTTGGTATCCTAAGAGGTCTTCTTTTGATCTTGTTGGCTATTCTGACTCGGATTATGCCGGAGACAAGGTTGATAGAAAGTCCACTTCTGGTACTTGTCAATTTCTTGGTAGATCTCTTGTGTCTTGGTCTTCCAAGAAACAAAACTCGGTGTCCTTATCCACCGCCGAAGCGGAATACATTGCCGCTGGTTCATGTTGTGCTCAATTACTTTGGATGACCCAAACTCTTAAAGATTATGGGATCTATGTGAAACATGTTCTACTGCTTTTTGACAATGAAAGTGCTATCAAAATTGGTCATAATCCTGTACAACATTCTTGAACTAAGCATATTGAAGTTCGTCATCATTTCATTCGAGACCATGTTGCTAAGGGTGACATTAATCTTAAGCATATTCGCACCGATAAGCAATTAGCGGATATATTTACTAAGCCACTTGATGAGAAAGTGTTTTGCAGGTTGAGAGGTGAATTGAACATTATTGATGCTTCGAACTTGGAGTAGAAACTCCATTGGATACATGCAATACATGAGCTTATGACTAATCCATGATATATCTCTTATGATGACTATCTTATATCTTGGATATATATTTGTATCTTGCATGTTGTCTAACCCATATAGGTGCTTGGTTGAATCTAATTCCATGAGATTGCGACTCACTCACATCATGAGCAATCTCTACATCACCAAGTCTCTACACAATGGTGGTTGAAGACAAGGAAGCACAAAACCATTCAAACATATCCTTTGACAAATTCTATGTTGAGCTTCATGATTGTCATTTTTGGATACACAAGTGCTCCTCCTTGCAAGAACTAACCCATGTAGGTAGATGAACTCAAACTCCAAGTGGTTCTCCCAACTCTTGATGAGCTACATCAACCTTGAGCACCCACACAAGTTCAACTACATGAGCAAGAACCACACCACCACCCAAGGTATGTTACTCCATCTTAGAGAAGCTTTACTCCAAGACGTGAGTCAAAGCAACTCAACAAGATGTGAATACATCAAGATGCTTAAACAAAAAATGGTAACCCCATTTTGAGCTTAAACGATGAGTATGACCTATGATCAAGTGTTCTCACTTGACTCCCAAGTCAATATACTCTAACATAGGTGACTATGTCACCGCCCAACTCTAGATGAAGTTCTCTTGTGTTCTTTTTGTGTTATTGCATTTGTCTCATGCATATTTATTTTCTTTCTCCTTTTCAACTTCATCTAGATCCTTCAGCTTCTTCTCTTTGCTTTTTGTTTTTGTTCTGCATTTTCTGCATCCAATTCCTTGCAAATCCTTCATTTAATTCCTTGCAAATCTTTGTGAGATCCTACATGTTTAGTGAGCTGAGGTGACAAGTGTTTTCTCTGTGTTGAACTCGGTTTCACCGACTTGTAGTTTTCGGTTCAACCGAATCCTTTCGGTACCACCGAAGCATGCCACTCGGTGCCATCGACTTCACAACAGGAAAAACAGTTTGCCACTTGTTCTATATTTCTTCTATTCCAGCTCCACTCAATGAATCTTTTCCTCTACAAGCATCACAGTTTTATCCATTGCTTTGTGTTGCGTCTCAAGGACCAAACCCATTCGACAGATTCCAAAAAGCCCTTCTTGGAAATTGATGTCAAAGGGGGAGAGAGAGATCACATCAAAGCTTATCATCTACAAGGGAGAAAGTATTAAGGGGAGAAAGAGATCTCCAGGGGGAGAGAATACTCAAGGATCCCAGATGCTTGATGTTCAAGAGGAGAGATGCCACATGTCTTTTTGGGGGAAAGACATGTTCATATGTGCTTATTTGCATTAAGTTCTATTCATTTGTATCTTTCAGCTCTGATTTTCTGTTCCCTATCTTCTCCCAATATTCCATGTCAGATTCAGGGGGAGCAAGACACCTAAGGGAAAGAAATCAGTCAAATTCATTGCATATCTTTACTCTTGGGGACATGTCCAATCCAATGTGGTACCTTGTACTCACTCTCTACATGTCATCCCAGTCTTGGTATTCTTGTGGTTTCTTTTGTTTGCTCTGGCTAGTGGATGTACCTGTGTTATCTAACCTTGTTTGTGCAGGTTCATTCCATCCTAAGCCAACTTAAGACTACAAGGTAAGTGTATGCATCAAAATCATGAGTATGAGGAATTCTTGCTTATGTACATACTGTTTGCAAGAAGGACTCATGAGCATGAAGGTATTTTCCTTAATAATCTTTTGCTCTGATGCATATGGCCAAGATACATGTAACACATTGCCTACTCTGTCATGATTATGCTCTCACATGCTTCTATATTTTATATATTCACATGATTGCATACATGTAGGGGGAGTCTATGTTTATTACATGTCCTTCCAAAGCTTTACTTGGTGTTCTTTATATCTTTATCTAAAGCTTTGATGTATGTTGCCATCAATTACCAAAAAGGGGGAGATTGAAAGCACAAGTGCTCCCTAGGTGGTTTTGGTAATTAATGACAACATATCTCTTGTTGGACTAACGTTTCTATCTAGTATATTTCAGATAAGTTCAACAATGGAGTGGCATGAACTAAAGGTTGTGGGAAGTTCTCCAAGATGCTAAGGACAAAGGATTGGCTAAAGCTCAAAGCTCAAAGCTCAAGACTCTTCATTTTATATTTTAGTGATCCAAGATCACATTGAGTCCATAGGAAAAGCCAATACTATCAAGGAGGGATGAGGTGTTGCTTAATGAGCCTCTTGCTCAAGTGCTTAATGATATGCTCCAAAATCCTCAGCTACTTTCCCATATCCACAAATGACCTAAACCTAAAGCCAAACTCGGACCTATCGATTATTTCTATCCGGCGCCACCGAGTTTCACTTGTCATAAGCCACTGCCAAACCCTAGCAATTCGATTCTACCGATAGGGATCTTGGTCTCACCGAGATGGGATTGCAAACTCTCTGTTTCCCTTTCGTAAATTTTCGGTCTCACCGAAAGAGCGGATCGGTCCCACCGAGATTGCAATGTAAACTCTGTGTTTCCCTTTTGTAACTTTTCGGTCTCACCGAAAGAGCAAATCGGTCCCACCGAGTTTGCCTGACCAACTCTCTGGTTAGCTAATTACCAAAATCGGTCTCACCGAGTTTGTGTAATCGATCTCACCGAGATTACATTATGCCCAAACCCTAATCATATCGGTCCTACCGAGTTGCATGTCAGTCCCACCGAAAATCTCTAACGGTCACTAGGTTTACCTTTTCGGTCCGACCGAGTTTGTTGAGTCGGTCCCACCGAGATTGGTAAATTGTGTGTAACGGTTGGATTTATGTGGAGGCTATATATACCCCTCCACCTCCTCTTCATTCATGAAGAGAGCCATCAGAACACATCTACACTTCCAACTCATATGTTCTAAGAGAGAACCACCTACTCATGTGTTGAGACCAAGATATTCCATTCCTACCATATGAATCTTGATCTCCAGCCTTCCCCAAGTTGCTTTCCACTCAAATCTTCTTTCCACCAGATCCAAATCCTATGAGAGAGAGTTGAGTGTTGGGGGGACTATCATTTGAAGCACAAGAGCAAGGAGTTCATCATCAACACACCATTTGTTACTTCTTGGAGAGTGGTGTCTCCTAGATTGGCTAGGTGTCACTTGGGAGCCTCCGACAAGATTGTGGAGTTGAACCAAGGAGTTTGTAAGGGCAAGGAGATCGCCTACTTCATGAAGATCTACGGCTAGTGAGGCAAGTCCATCGTGGGCGATGGCCATGGTGGGATAGACAAGGTTGCTTCTTCGTGGACCCTTCGTGGGTGGAGCCCTCCGTGGACTCGCCCAACCGTTACCCTTCGTGGGTTGAAGTCTCCATCAACGTGGATGTAGGATAGCACCACCTATCCGAACCACGGGAAAACATCTGTGTCTCCAATTGCGTTTGAATTCTCCAAACCCTTCCCTTTACATTCTTGCAAGTTGCATGCTTTACTTTCCGCTGCCTATACACTCTTTGCATACTTGCTTGATATGTATTGTGAATGTTGAAATTATGCCTAAACTCCACTTAAACCGGAAAAGCTTAAAAATTGCAACTTTAGCATTAAGTGTCTAATCACCCCCCTCTAGACACATCTACTTCAAGGTCCTACACGAACCCTTCTCGAGAGGGACATCGATCTTGTCAACGTGATTCAAGTAATGCTAATCCGTCGAATCCTGTCGTGCCAGCATAGGCCTCTCCGTATGTGGGAGTTTAATCCGGAAGGGCCACGAACCCTCCAACACTTCTTCGGCGCTATGCACAAAGGTATGCGGATGATGTTTTTTGGGAAACGAAAACATTGGCCGGACACCACTGAAGACGTCGGCCTTGACCGCAACCGTCTGGATACCCCGGTAAGCACTTGTCTTCCGAACACTTTGTAGTTAAGTATATCATAATACGTTACCGACCAAACCATCTTCTTTCAGGGCTGGATAAAGAAAGCAGAACTAATTAGGTGTTCGGCCCCCCTTCCTGAAGCCTCAGCGGATCCCGTATTAACAAGGATGATGGCCCCGGCACCATACCAGATGTCTGTGAAGGAGGACAAGAGGGAGAGCGGGAGGACCAAAGATGGCCTCCATCCCGAAGATATAATAGACGCCGTGTCCGGGGAGATGAAAATCCATCGCCCGAAGACAAAAGTAAAGGAGAAGCCAACATTCATTCTCCCTATGGTAAGAAAAGGGCCGTCTCTGAAGATTGGGAGGAAAAGGCTCCCAAGCGAGGCAAGATGCCCCTGTCGGGCGGCTCGGGCTTGAAGGAAGACATTATCGTGCAGTCCTCCAGTGAGGCCAAGCCTAAATCGTAAGCGAACAAGGGTGTTTTTACACATACCCCGTTCCTCTCGTGTGACCAGGGTAACATCTAAAATGTATGTTTTTTGCATCTCGGCACACAATCTTTCTCAACAATCATCTTCCTCGGGAGATCTTCTCCCAGAGATGATGGAAAGCGAGACGCCTCCACCAGTCTCCTTGCCCAATAAGGTGGATGACTTCGAGGTGTCGTCCCGGAGGGTCTCTCCTGATCCGCAAGTGATGCGAGGGGTGATGAAAACACGAACCAAAGATGATACTTCGGTAGCCCAGGGTCCAGGGACCAACAATAAAGGCCCCGGACTGTCCGGCTTTCAGCTGGAGACAATTCTAGGGGCGGATGAACGGATCCCTTTGAAGGGGGGCCATGCTGCTATGTCTATTTCCGGAGATCCAAAAACGTCGGATATATTAACGAACATGCTGTGACAGGCGTCCGTCTTCTAAGACCATCGTACCTTGATGGGTACGGTGGTTGAAAAGGTCCTGTCCACGAAAAGCAGATTGAATGAGGCCTTCACGAGCCTACTAAGAGGTTTCGAGGTTTGTGATGTAATGCTTTCAATTGTGTTTTATTCACAAAATACTCATGTGTATAGATAGTAGCCACTGAGACTCTGATAGGCTTCTAAAGGGAGGCAATCAGAGGATCAAAAATATTTATCCAGGAAATAATCTGACTACTTGGAACACAGGCTGTTACCTCCCCTGCAACTGCCCGATCCGCAGAGGTTGCGGATCTGCAGCGGAAGATTGATGAGGCGGATGATGACATCACGCTGATCAACATGCGTCTTGACGAGGCGCAAGGTATGTTTTTGGGTCAGCCAGTATATTTATGCATGATAACATGAGCATGAAGCTGGAATTGTATACTGAGACATGCATAACTATAGATGGTGCTGCTGCGGTGGAGGCCCTTCGGGCTAAACTTGTCCTTGCCAAGGAGCAAACCCGAATAAGTAATTTGGCTGCCCATAAGGCGGCTGAAGAGTTAAAAACCGAACAGGATGTTCGGCGCCAGTGTGAGGCAAGAATTACTACCATGGCGCGCAAGCTGGAGGAGACCGCCGTCCAGTGTGAATTCCTCGAGAAGGATAACAAGGCCAAAGTGGCCAATCTCAACAAGGCCTTACAAGAGGCGAAAGAAGCACGACCTGAGTCTAGAGCGGCTCGGGAAGAGATTCGGCAAGCTGGGGAGATAGCGGCTGGTAAGCCTTTCTTATTACAGACGAAGTTCGGTGATCCGAAGTATTCCCCGCTTAACCAAATGTGGAGTTCTCCGGGCACATTTTTGGACGTGAAGAAGAGTGCCTCCGACACGGCACAATTTTACCAAGTGCGGGAAGGGTGTGCCACGGAGAAGCTTTTTTGGTCACAGTTCGGCGCGCCAAAGCGTTAGTTGTTACTAAATGAGAGATGGACCAGTGGGCCGAGCTCCACAGGATATCTGGTTCTGCCATGAAGGACATCATAGTTCGGTTGTGGCCTACTGAGCCCATTCCGAATAGCTACTTCGGTTTGGTGCAGCGGCTTGTGGATGCGGTATCGCGTATCGACGTCGTTAAGCGTTCAACGTGCATTGAAGGTGCACGGATGGCCTTTGCCCGTGTCAAAACATATTGGGCCAAGATGAAGGCCACTGACGTTGCAGCGAGGAGTCCCCTCAAGGGTAAGGACCATCACGCACCCGAACACTATTTTGAGGACGTCTTAGAGGGTGCCTGCTTGATAGAGGGTCAGTGCTCGAAAGATATGATATTTGAATGAAATGTATTGAATTGTAAAAGACAATATGATGATAATATTATGATTTGTGCTTGAAAGCTTTTGGTTCCTCCTGTGTGGCCGTTTTCGCATAATCTGGAAGTTTTCCAGTCGTCGGCTTCAGCCCCCACGTGGAAAATACGGGGGTGTTCGGAAAAGCACATGATCACTCTTAACCCAATGTCTTGGTCCATGAAGGAGGTGCCAATGCGGTGAACGAGGCATCGGACTATAGGGCTTTAACACTTTCACTTAGCCATAGGAGTTTTATGGTGGGTCTACGATATAAACCCTGGTATGTACGTTGTTATCCCAATGTGGTGCGCTTACATGTATGACCTAAAGAAAGGTCCTTCGTGTTATACAGAGGGAATCGCGAAAGATTCTGATAAGTCGTCGAGTGGTTGACCAGCTCTCACCGCATCATGACACTCAGTTTTCGGCTTGCTCTACTGAGCTGCTCGTCTGGGTAAACCAGGGCACAATCGTAGTAGTTCTCCCTTTACTACCTTAGCCGATAGAGCGGAACGTAAGGTAGCAAGCACAGGAGCCGGGCAACCCAACTATTGACCCAAGACATTATTCGGAGCTGACGCATATAAGGTCAAACTCGCAACACCGAAGTATGCTATAAAGTTGTTCGGACTTATTGGCAATTTAGTTTGTTCCCATATCGAGCCCCTGGCGGGGCATGTGAAATAACACAAGGAGCAAAATACAATTTTTAAGTGAAAAGTGAATACGGGATATAGATTGTATTTACTAGAACTTGAGTAACATGCAAATCATTGTTTCGTATATAATAACGCCACGACCCTGGCTATTTGACATGCCAAGGGTCGACGGCTTAGGTAGAAGGCACTTTATAGGCTCGCAAAATAGAGAGTACGGTCTAAAAGAAGTTGTTTTGGACCTCATGTCGCACGTCTGCGCCGCCTTTCCTCAATGAAGGGGCTCCTTAAAGGGAGTAACTTTTGGATGAATGTACAAACCGGAACTCCGATGGAGTCAGTGAGATGACCAGCCTACGAGTCACCTATGATAAAGGATAATGAAAAAAAAGAGTGGTCAGAAAAGAATTGAAAAATAAGGGGGTTATAGAAGTACTTGTAGGCCCGTCCGTATTGTGCCTCTGCCGATGCCCATGGTATTTTAAGTGCATAGTTATGTATGCGCGTTATGGATTTCGCAGGTGTATGAGGCGGACGGCGGAGGCGAACTGCTAGTCCAGCTCCATAATTGGTCGGTCCTGCTGAATGGAGACCGACGGCTTAATGGCTGACAAGGTACGTGGTTTAATAAGGCCAACTTGTACTCCGACTGGAGGGAACATAGTATGATCCTCAGTCTGGAGGGTGTACGTCTCATGCTCCTTTATAGGGGCGTGTGTGATGTATACCATGTTCACTATTTTTACCTTAGGGGGAAATTGCTTCTGACCCCCGGTATTTGGGTGGTGAATCTCTTCGTCATCGCTATCACTGGGCGGTCTTTTCCCCTTGTGTTCGGCGTTGAGCTTGCCGGCCTGCTTGAAGACCCAACAGCTTCTATTGGTGTGATTAGCTAGTTTTATCGGGGTTGCCATAAATCTGGCAGGGTCGATCCAATATCTTGTGTAGGGTGGATGGTTCGTCTTTGTTTGCCTTGAATGGCTTTTTCCGTTGACCGGATTTGGGGCCGCTGAATCCAGCGTTGACCGCTGTGTTGCGCGTTCTCTCATTATCATTGCGACGTTTGTGTTTGTTGCATCGAGGTTTTCCATTGTTGTTTCAGACTTCGAAAGTGCCCGGATCATTGGCGTTGTTGCTTCTACAAGCGAGGCAGTTGTCTTCTCCCACGCAAAAGCAGGTCATCAGAGCGGTAAGGGCTGACATGGATTTTGGTTTTTCTTCAGCAATGTGGCGGGCAAGCCACCCATCCCGTACGCTGTGTTTGAAGCCTGCTAGGGCTACCGTGTCCGGACAATCGACGATTTGGTTCTTTTTAACTAAGAACCTAGTCCAGAGCTTCATGGCTGATTCTCTGGACTGTTGAACTATATGGCTTAAGTCATCGGCGTCTGGTGGCCGGACATATGTGCCTTGGAAGTTGTCGTGGAAGGCGTCTTCCAAATCCTCCCAGCTGCCAATAGAATTTTTGGGCAGACTGTTCAACTAGTGCCGAACTGGACCTTTGAGTTTTAACGGGAGGTATTTGATGGCATGAAGGTCATCGCCGCGGGCCATATGGATATGGAGAAGGAAATCCTCAATCCATACCACGGGATCAGTTGTTCCATCATATGATTCGATATTTATGGGTTTAAACCCTTCTGGGAATTCGTGCTCCATTACTTCGTCTGTGAAGCAAAGAGGGTGTGTGCCGCCTCTATGTTGGGCCACATTGCAACTAGCTCCGATGGAGTCTTATGTAGGGTAGAACCCTGATCGGCCGATCTTTCACGAAAGGAGCGGATCCCGCGAAGAACCCAAAGAACACGAGGGAAAACACGAGGGGAAACACGAGAGGAAACACGAGAAAATCACTAAACCAACAAGAAATAGTCACACATATGCTAGATCCTCGAGTACATAAGAGATCACATGATCCACGGACAACTAAGGACGATACAAGGGTAGTCAGTCTTCTCCGTGAGGAGGTCTTGAGGTTCTTCTTCGCAAGGAGGTCTTGAATCCAAAGGGATCTTCTCCGAAGAGGGGTTGCGGTCTCTCTTGTGGAGTAGACCCGATGTGGATGAGGAATGCTCTATCTCTAATATGAGCTAAACCAATGCTAACCATAGCTAGAAGGAATAAGAGGTCTATTTATAGTCTTAGTGCAAAAAGGGGACAAAGTGGGGGTACATGGGCTGCGGCCCAACACAAATCAGCACACAGGCGTCGGACGTCCAGGAGTCACCGATCGTCCGAAGGCTCATGAGGGTCCGGACGTCTGATGCTTGCCGGACGTCTGTAGATTCGGCTCAAGTGTGCTTCGGTCGGACGTCCGGTCGGGATCGGTCATCCGGGTGGCTTCGGAAATCCGTAGTTTTGGCTCGGGTGTGGGTGTGTCGGACGTCCGGTCTGGGTCGGACATCCGGAGCCTGGAGATCGTCGAACGTCCGGCCCTGGTCGGTCGTCCGGAGCCTGTAGCTTCTTTTGCATCTCTTCTTCTTCATGTCCATCTTCCTCTTCTGATTCTCCTTGCTCCTTAACTTCTTCATGGCTAACTCCTTGACACCTGAGTATGCATAATGTCTCCGTTTGAGGTAGTAGCCATGTCTCATGTGCATCGAAGTGAACTTGTGAGAGGAGAGATGTCACCTCGGTTTCGAGAGCTCTTGCATTTGCTTGTGTCATGGGTCTGCTAGGCACTTGGTGAGACGATGGTAGGTCCATGGGGATGACCTTGGGATGCTCCACATCATCTACCCTCCCTTGGGGAAGATCCGACCTCGGATCAAATTCTTCATCACCATGGTAGGGCGAGAGGTCCTTGACATTGAAGATGGCGCTCACATTATACTTGTCACGTGGGAGGTCAATCTTGTAAATGTCGTTGTTGTATCATGCAAGCACCTTGAAGGGTCCATCCGCTCGAGGTAGAATCTTGGACTTGCATTCGGTGGGGAAGCGGTCTTTGCGAAGGTGTAGCCACACAAGATCACCAATGTCGAATACAATGGGTTGCTTGTTGATGTTGAGCTTGGTCGCAAGTCATTGTACTTGGCGCTCAATGGTGTGCCTTGTATCTTCATGCATCATCTTGAGATGGTTCACACGTGCACTTGCGTCCATATTGATGCACTCTTGTAGTGGTAGAGGAAGGATGTACAATGGTGACAATGTGTTGAATCCGTAGACGACCTCGAAGGGGGACTTGCGGGTTGTTGAGTGTCTTGCTTGGTTGTAGGTGAACTCGGCGATAGGTAGGCACTCCTCCCACTGCTTGATGTTCTTCTTGATGAGCACGCAAAGTAGAGCGGAGAGTGTGCGGTTGGTCACCTCCGTTTGGCCGTCGGTTTGTGGATGATACGCCGTGGAGAAGAGTAGCTTGATTCCGAGCTTGGCGCATAGGGTCTTCCAAAAGTAGCTTAGGAACTTGACGTCGCGGTCCGAGACGATCGTCTTTGGCACTCCATGTAGACGCAATATTTCCCTACAAAAGAGATTGGCAACATGTGAAGCATCGTCTATCTTGTTGCAAGGAATGAAATGTGCCATCTTAGAGAATCGATCCACAATGACAAATACCGAATCCTTTCCATTTCTAGTCCTAGGCAATCCAAGTACAAAATCCATGCTAATGTCTTCCCATGGTTGATATGGAATTGGGAGAGGCATGTAAAGGCCATGGGATTGAGCTTTGGACTTAGCTTTGCGACATGTAGAGCATCGGTTGGTGAAGCGGTTGATGTCGTGAAACATCTTGGGCCAATAGTAGTTCTTGGAGAGCGTAGTGAAAGTCTTGTCGCGTCCAAAATGTCCCATTAGTCCTCCTCCATGAGATTCCTGCAAAAGCAACAAATGAAGAGAAGACTCGGGGATGCAAAGCTTGTTAGCTCTCATAAGATATCCATCCTTTATGTAATAGCGTTCCCAAGATGTATGCATCGAACATTTGGCATAAGGAGTAGCAAAAGTAGGATCATGCTCATACAAGTATTTTATGTGCTCAAAGCCAATAACATCCAATTCAAGTTGAGTAACAAGCATGCATATGCGAGAAAGAGCATCTGCCACAACGTTTTCCTTACCTTTGATGTACTTGATGACATAAGGAAAAGACTCAATGAATTCACTCCATTTAGCATGACGCTTGTTCAACTTGGTTTGGCCCTTAAGGTACTTGAGCGTTTCATGATCGGTATGAATGATGAATTCATGAGGGCGAAGATAGTGTTCCCATTCATGCAAAACTCGCACTAAAGCATATAGCTCTTTGTCATAGATGGGGTAATTGAGTTGCGCTCCGGAAAGTTTCTCACTAAAGTAAGCTATGGAGCGCTTCTCTTGCGTTAACACACCTCCTATTCCATTACCACTAGCATCACAATGAATCTCAAAGGGTTTGTCAAAATTGGGTAATGCAAGCACGGGAGCATGAGTAAGCAAATTCTCAAGCTCATTGAAAGCGGTAGGATGGTCCCCAAATAAAAGGCGCATTTTTCTTGCTCAAAGCATGCAAAGGAGAAGCAATGGTGCTAAAATCTTTCACAAAGCGACGATAGAAACCCGCAAGGCCAAGAAAGCTACACACTTGATGCAAGTTGGTTGGTTGTGGCCAAGTTTTAATAGCATTGATATTAGAGTCATCAACATGAACACCCTTAGAGGAAACAACAAAACCCAAGAAAACGAGCTTATCAATGCCGAAAGGCACTTTCCATGTTAGCATAGAGACGCTCTTTTCGAAGAGTTTGCAAAACGGTTCAAACATGGGTGACATGATCTTGAAGAGATTTGCTATAAACAATGATATTATCGAAGTAGACCACAACAAACACACCAATGTAAGGGCGAAAGACATGATTCATAAGACGCATAAAGTACCTGGTGCTTCCGATAGAACCATAGGCATGAATAACCACTCATACAACCCAAACTTGGTTTTAAAATCGGTTTTCCATTCATCACCCTCGTGTATGCGGATTGATAGTAACCCCTTTTAAGATCAATCTCGGAGAATATAGTGGCACCACTAAGTTCATCAAGCATATCATCAAGACGTGGAATGGGATACCTATAGAGAATGGTGATAGCATTGATAGGTCTACAATCAGAGCACATGCGAAAGGTACCGTCTCATTTTGGCACAAGAATGACCGGGACGGCTGTAGGATCGAAAGTATGTCTAGAGGGGGGTGATTAGACTACTTGACCAAATAAAAACTTAACATTTTCCCAATTTTAGTTCTTGGCAGATTTTAGCTATTTTAGGACAAGTCAAGCAATCATCACACAATTCAAGCAAGCATGCAAAGAGTATATTGGCAGCGGAAAGTAAAGCATGCAACTTGCAAGAATGTAAAGGGAAGGGTTTGGAGAATTCAAACGCAATTGGAGACACGGATGTTTTTCCCGTGGTTCAGATAGGTGGTGCTATCCTACATCCATGTTGATGGAGACTTCAACCCACGAAGGGTAACGGTTGCGCGAGTCCATGGAGGGCTCCACCCACGAAGGGTCCACGAAGAAGCAACCTTGTCTATCCCACCATGGCCATCGCCCACGAAGGACTTGCCTCACTAGCGGTAGATCTTCACGAAGTAGGCGATCTCCTTGCCCTTACAAACTCCTTGGTTCAACTCCACAATCTTGTCGGAGGCTCCCAAGTGACACCTAGCCAATCTAGGAGACACCACTCTCCAAAAAGTAACAAATGGTGTGTTGATGATGAACTCCTTGCTCTTGTGCTTCAAATGATAGTCTCCCCAACACTCAACTCTCTCTCATAGGATTTGGATCTGGTGGAAAGAAGATTTGAGTGGAAAGCAACTTGGGGAAGGCTAGAGATCAAGATTCATATGGTAGGAATGGAATATCTTGGTCTCAACACATGAGTAGGTGGTTCTCTCTTAGAACATATGAGTTGGAAGTGTAGATGTGTTCTGATGGCTCTCTTCACGAATGAAGAGGAGGTGGAGGGGTATATATAGCCTCCACACAAAATCCAACCGTTACACACAATTTTCCAATCTCGGTGGGACCGAATCAACAAACTCGGTCAGACCGAAATAGTAAACCTAGTGACCGTTAGAGATTTTCGGTGGGACTAACATGCAACTCGGTAGGACCGATTTGGTTAGGGTTTGGGCATAACGTAATCTCGGTGAGACCGATTACACAAACTCGGTGAGACCGATTTTGGTAATAATCTAACCAGAGAGTTGGTCAGGTAAACTCGGTGGGACCGATTTGCTCTTACGGTGAGACCGAAAAGTTACAAAAAGGAAACACTGAATTTACATTGCAATCTCGGTGGGACCGATCCGCTCTTTCGGTGAGACCGAAAAGTTACGAAAGGGAAACAGAGAGTTTGCAATCCCATCTCGGTGAGACCGAGATCCCTATCGGTAGAATCGAATTGCTAGGGTTTGGCAGTGGCTTATGACAAGTGAAACTCGGTGGCGCTGGATAGAAAGAATCGGTAGGACCGAGTTTGGCTTAGGGTTTAGGTCATATGTGGATATGGGAAAGTAGTTGAGGGTTTTGGAGCATATCACTAAGCACATGAAGCAAGAGGCTCATTAAGCAACACCTCATCCCTCCTTGATAGTATTGGCTTTTCCTAAAGACTCAATGTGATCTTGGATCACTAAAATATAAAATGAAGAGTCTTGAGCTTTTGAGCTTGAGCCAATCCTTTGTCCTTAGCATTTTGAGGGTTCCACTTTCACCATCCATGTCATGCCAATCATTGAGCTTTCCTGAAATAATCATCTTGGAATAGCATTAGCTCAATGAGCTATATGTTGTTATGAATTACCAAAACCACCTAGGGATAGTTGCACTTTCAATCTCCCCCTTTTTGGTAATTGATGACAACATATAGATCAAAGCTTCGACAAATGATAATAAGCATGAAAAATATCGTCACTTTGAGAAGTATGTGATAAGTAAGAGCTCCCCCTAAATTTGGGCATATTTAAAATTTGCTTTGGACTACAAATGCACAAGAAGTTAGAGTCATGGGTTACTCTTCCATATCACATACATCTTGGTGGAGCGCTTAAAATGATAAGAATGAAATACATGCACTCATCACCAAGGAAAAGTGAATGACCACATAAGATAGATAAGATGTATCAAGCATGCATAAGTGTAGCTTATGATCAAACACATGATCATCAATGTCTCACAAGCATATCAAAGTATCTTGACCAAAAGCAAACAATGTTTGAAAAACCACCAAATAAAGCAAGAGAGAAAAGCAACACTCTCTCTCGAAGCCTATGATCTATACATTTTCTCCCCCTTTGGCAACAAGTTACCAAAAAGTTCCTAGAAAATGCATAGTGCTAAATCGACACTCAGGCTTGATCTTCAGGTGGTGGTGGAGTCCGGATCACTCCAAGGACGAAGGCTTCCGTAGACGCGGTTGGAGTTGGAGCTGAAGTAGATGCTAGAGCAGGTTGGGCTGGTGCTGCGGCTGGAGCTGAGGCGGTTGCTCTTGTGTCAAGAGCTGGCACTGCAGACGACCTCGGACCTCGTGGCACTCTGGCAAATGCATCAGTGGTTGTCTTCCCTTTCCTCTCCTGCATGTCATCTTGGAGCTGCTCCACTGCAGTCTGAATCTCTGTCACCTTGATATCCAAGTCATAGAACTTTTGTTCTACAATTCTCTCTAGGCTTGCCTGGTTCTGAGTTAGGGTGGCCAGTCCTTTCTCAATCCGCAGGGTGGATGCAATCAAGTAACTGAGCTGCTCTTGCTTGTTCTTCAAGAAGTACTCAGATGCCTCCTCTTGAGTTGGCATCTTGGCAGCTTTCTCCTTTATTGCCTTCTCCTTCCTGGCTTATGCATGGGCTGAAGATGGTTCATCTTTGGTCATCACAACTTGGTTATCCTCGAAATCTGGATAGATAGGCAAATGTTCCTTGTCCAACAAGTATGTGTCTGTGCCCATTCTTGAGTTAATCAACATCTGGATCTGAGGGGCATATCCATAGCTCCTCTTCTGATCTGCTGCAGTCCTCTTGATAGTCTCTACCATGAGGCTCATGACCTTGAATTTCTGAGGCACATCAAAGATATGTAGCAAGTTAATGGCATGACCTCTGATCATCATGTGATCTCCAGACTTGGGCAACAGAGTGTGCCTAAGGATCCAGTTGATGGTTGGCAGCCCTGACAGGAGATAATGCACAGACCCAAACTTGAAAGTATCAAGTGCCTCGTTTGGAATTTCCTTGTACATATTGGACATAGAGTTATGATCCATCTTCTTCTTGGAATAGACATCCAAGTCATCTTCATTTTCCTCTGGGGCATTGATAAGTTGTGCCCAGTCAGCAACTGTTGATTGGTACCTCGTACCTTCAGACATCCAAACAATCCTCCCATCTGGATAAAAATGTGTTGTGGAGTAGAACTGCATGATAAGCTCCTCATTCCACTTTGTGAGCTTCTGCCCAACAAAGTCTGCTACTCCACATGCCTTGAAGTTGTCCTGCACTCCAGGGTAGTGCTCTTCATTCTCCTTGATATATTCCCAGTTGACCCATCTCATATCACATACAATTGGCTTCTTGTCTAACAAGACTGTCTCATAGAAGTCCTGTTGTTCCTTAGTGTGGAACCTGTAATCAACAACAGTTCTTCTCCTTGAAGCATATGGATCTGCTTCTCTCCACTTCCTCAGCCCTGAGTCTCTTCTGAGCTTCATGTCCTCAGCCACAGGATGAGCATCATTGTGGTCTGGGATCTTGGGCTTGAGCTTTCTCAGAACATGCTCTTCATCATCTTCTTCAGCAGCTTCAGGCACTGGGGCCTTGTTCTTCTCAGTTGCAGGTATGCTCCTCATATTTCTCTTTGGGGCAGACTTGGGCTTGGAGGCAGCTTTGGGTGCTTCTTTGGGCTTGGATGTAGCAGCCCCTATCCTGATAGCATCACCCATAAGCTTAGGTGCCTTAGGTGCTGGTGCAGCAATCTCTTCTTCTTACTCTTCTTCCATGATGGATGCCTTTCCAAGCACTTTGGCTACGGTCTTCTTGACCCTTTCCTTCCTTTTCTTTCCTTCAGCAGCAATTGGCTCTATGGTTGCAGGAATCTGAGTTGAAGCTCTGGCCTTTGGCATAGGCTGCCTACCTGCTGGCCTTTTGATTTTTAAGCCTGGCTTTGTGCCTTGAGTTGAGCCATATTCCTTCTTGAGCACAACTCTCTTTGATGTGGCTTCCTCTTCCTCTGCCACATAATCTTCATCCTCAGAATCTGAAGTTCTCTTCTTCCTCTATCTTGTGGCAGCTTTTGGCAGGTTGCTAGGGGTGCTCCTGCTGCCATCATCTGAAGAACTGGAGGGACTAGTGCCCTCACTCATTTGCACTGGCTGCTCTGACAAATTTTGGCTATCACTTTGGTCTGACATGATGAACAAGCTATCTGCTGACCCTGTGAATAGTTTATAGATGAGGTAGAGTGGATGAGCATCACAAAATGCAGAGGTTTTTGCAAAAGAATGATTCAAAAAGTTAGTTTTAGTTTCCCACAGAAAGCATTTCGGATCTACCGATTTTTAAACTCGGTGATACCGAAGCAGTTTTTGGAACCTAAACTAGTGAACTCGGTCAGACTGAGTCACAGTACGGTGGCACCGAGACTGCTAGGGTTTCACAAAGTTCCAAAATCGGTCACACCGATTAGTAATACTCGGTCAGACCGAGTCTTACTTGTGCAATGGCATGAGCCAAATCGGTGGGACTGAGTTTTTCAACTCGGTGGGTCCGAGATGGTTTCGGCGGAAACCTAACCCTAAAATTTTCGAATCAAACCTAATCTACGAGTTCATTGACTGGATAGAAGTTTATCAAACATGGCAAGAATCATTATGATCACAATGTGCTAGGAATCGGATTGGGGAATAGCACAAAGATCGAGTCCATACCCTAGTTCGGCGGAGACTCGCTACGGCGGCAACAGCAGGGTTGATTCCCGTTGACGGCGACGGAGACCAGCGACTGGAGGTGGCTAGCAGCGAGGAGGCGATCCGGAGACTACGTTGGCAGAGCGAGCTATCGCGTGGGCGAAGGGGTTCGGAGAAATTTCCAAATTTTTGCCCGTGACTATATATAGCCCGACCCTGTCGGTGTGACCGAGTGGAACAACTCGGTGGCACCGAGATGCAAAACTGTATACAGTTGTTGCAACTCGGTGTGACCGAATGATTCAAATCGGTTGCACCGAGATCGAAAATTCAGATCAACTTAATGATCTCGGTAGGACCGAAAGTAGGATATCGGTCAGACCGAGAATCACAAAGAGGTTTTGGAAGTTTAAGTCTATGACGAATCGGGGACTCCAAGTGCTCCTCACACAGAGTGATTCGAATCTGACTTGATCAAATTTTGTGATGTAGCATGAATAGAGTTTGAGACGAGAAAAGCATAGATAGCTAGAGAAGGTTCTTAGGCATTCTTGTCCATCCACTTGGCAAAAGGAAATAAAACCAAACAATCAAAACAACAAGTGGATGTCCTCAAATGAATAAAATATGCAACCAACATGCTCACACAATAAGATGGCAATTGAAATATGTGACAAAGCATGCACAACCAATTCTAGCATCTATCAAGCAATTTGACTAGGTCATCTATATATGAGTATATTGACTTAGGGGTCAAGTGAGAACACTTGATCATAGGTCATACTCATAGTTTAAGCTCAAGTGGGGTTACCACTTTTACATAAAGCATTGTTGTGTTCACATCTTTAGAGTTGCTTTAGCTCAAGTCTTAGAGTAAAGCTCCCCCTAGATGTGATATCCCCCCTAAGAGGGATGAACTAACCTTGGGTTTTGTCGATGATGACTTCATGTAGATGTTGAAGATGTGGATGCTCAATGTTGATGTAGATCACTTGGAGCTATCCATTTGAGTGAATTGCACTTTCAATACCTACATGGGTTAGTCCCACAAGGAACAAACAAGGATATCCATAGACATAGAGTGATGCACACACAAGATGATGTCCATGAAAACTTTTAGGTTACCTTGTCCCTTGTCTTACCAACAAGAGGGTTTGTGACTCCTTGAACTAGTGCAAGATGTGGAAGTTGATTGCACTTGTTCTTGCCAAAATGATAAGAGTGAAGTATGTTGGCGGAGTCACCCTCAAGAACTCTCTAGTTCTTCTTCTTTTGGATCCACACCATCTTGATGGGAATACTTGGAGTTGTAGTCATACTTGATGAAGTGGAACTTGAAGTGGTCTTGGGAATCCACTTGACTAAGGTCTTAGGAGCTTCTTCAAATGCATCAATTTCCTCTTGAAGCTTGTCCTTGCCTTTTTGCTTGTAGTCTTGTGGTGGAAGATCATCTTGAGCTTGTGTCCCCTTGAAGGAAGTATCATACTTCTCTTGTTGAGGAACAAACTTTGTCTTGGGGTATTGATCTTCTTCCCACTCAACTCCATTGGCATTGAACTTTCGTTCAAAACCAACACCTTGATTCTTCCGGTGCATTCCTTGCTTGTGCACAATTTCCTCGAATTGCTTACTCCCGGCAAGGCTTTTGTACACTCCTTTCTCTATAATTCCCTTCAATAAGCTATTTTCTTGCTCAAGTGTAACTTGGCTAAGAGAATCATTAGTGGAATCAAGAGAGCTACTAGAAGCAACAATATTGGATTTAGCATGATCATTGTTACCACTAGAGGAAGAATCTTTCTTGTTCTTGTTACTAGACTTGACTTGAGGCATGTAAGTGGATAAGAGTAAACGCTTGGCAATGTAAGAAGAACTTTTCTTACGGAGATCATCATTGATTGCCTTTAAAAACTCATGCTCTTGCTCAAGATTGAGCTTTTCAAAGCGTAACTTCTCATGAGCTCTTAAAAGTTCTCGATGATCTTCGAAGATAGTTTCATGAGCTAACTTAAGAGTGTTTAGTTCTTTAGTTAGAGCCTCAATCTTCTCCTTATCATTGTCATTCGTTTTATCTTGATTAGCATGATTAATTGACGTTTCATCATAGTATTCATCACTAGAGTTGTCAACAAGTAAATCATCATCACCTAACAAGTCATCTTCATCACTATTGAAATCAACATACTCGGGGTGTGTTACCTTAGGACCTTTGGCCATGAAGCATCTTCCAATTCCTTCATTTGGTGAGTCAAATATGTCGTAGGAGTTGGTTGACACAAGGCTAGACCGGAAACACCTTCATCTTGAGTATATTTGGAATCGGGGTGATAACTTCTCTCGGAGTGGCTGTCGGAGTCGGAGTCGGATACCCATTCACCAACATGAGCTTGATGTCTTCGTTTTGTGTAGCTCCTTGATGATTTTTCCTTCCTTTCCGAATCCTTGCTTCTCTGTGAGTATCTTCGTTCATAACGATCATCTCTACTCCTTCTCTCTCTTGGTGGTGATTCTTCTCTTTTGCTTCTTCTTTTTGGAGAGTCTTCTCTTCTCTTGTAGGGAGCCGTACACTCATTGGAATAGTGTCCGGATCTTCCACAATTGTAGCAGTTTCGCTCTCGACTAGAAGATCTTTTGTCATTGTAGGACCTTGACTTGGAGCTTCTATCTTTGCTTCTACTCTTGTAGAACTTGTTGAAGTTCTTCACCATTAAGCTCAATTCTTCATTGAAGTTTTGTTTCTCACTTGATGATGTAGGGACTTCACATGAGGCTTTGTAGGCACCACTAGATTTGTTGTGAAGTTCCTCTTTATCCTTAAGTGACATCTCATGAGCAATAATTCTTCCAATTACCTCCGTTGGCTTGAGATATTTGTAATTGGGCATCATTTGGATCAATGTGCACACGGTATCATATTTTCCATCCAAGGATCTTAGAATATTCTTGATGATGAATCTATCGGTCATCTCTTCACTTCCTAAGCCGGCAATCTCATTTGTGATGAGAGCAAGCCTAGAGTACATTTCAGCGACACCATCACCATCCTTCATTTTGAACTTGTCAAGTTGACTTTGAAGCACATCCAATTTGGATTCCTTGACGGAGTCGGTACCTTCGTGCATATCAATCAAAGTGTCCCAAATTTCCTTTGCATTCTCAAGACGGCTGATTTTGTTGAATTCTTCGGGGCACAATCCGTTGAAGAGAATATCACAAGCTTGAGCATTGTATTGCAACATCTTCAACTCATCCGCGGTAGCTTCACGGTTTGGTTCTCTCCCATCAAAGAAGTCACCTTGCAAACCAACACACACAATAGCCCAAACGGCGGGGTTATGTCCAAGAATATGCATTTTCATTTTATGCTTCCAACTAGCAAAATTAGTACCATCAAAGTAAGGACCTCTACAGTGATAATTTCCCTCGCTAGACACCATACTCTCCTAGGTTGTGAAACCAAGGCTATGACCACCAAAAGCTATGGAAATCAAAGCAAATGGAGACCAAAGCTCTGATACCACTTGTAGGATCGAAAGTATGTCTAGAGGGGGGTGATTAGACTACTTGACCAAATAAAAACTTAACCTTTTCCCAATTTTAGTTCTTGGCAGATTTTAGCTATTTTAGGACAAGTCAAGCAATCATCACACAATTCAAGCAAGCATGCAAAGAGTATATTGGCAGCGGAAAGTAAAGCATGCAACTTCCAAGAATGTAAAGGGAAGGGTTTGGAGAATTCAAATGCAATTGGAGACACGGATGTTTTTCCCGTGGTTCGGATAGGTGGTGCTATCCTACATCCACGTTGATGGAGACTTCAACCCACGAAGGGTAACAGTTGCACGAGTCCACGGAGGGCTCCACCCACGAAGGGTCCACGAAGAAGCAACATTGTCTATCCCACCATGGCCATCGCCCATGAAGGACTTGCCTCACTAGCGGTAGATCTTCACGAAGTAGGCAATCTCCTTGCCCTTACAAACTCCTTGGTTCAACTCCACAATCTTGTCGGAGGCTCCCAAGTGACACCTAGCCAATCTAGGAGACACCACTCTCCAAGAAGTAACAAATGGTGTGTTGATGATGAACTCCTTGCTCTTATGCTTCAAATGATAGTCTCCCCAACACTCAACTCTCTCTCATAGGATTTGGATCTGGTGGAAAGAAGATTTGAGTGGAAAGCAACTTGGGGAAGGCTAGAGATCAAGATTCATATGGTAGGAATGGAATATCTTGGTCTCAACACATGAGTAGGTGGTTCTCTCTCAGAACATATGAGTTGGAAGTGTAGATGTGTTCTGATGGCTCTCTTCACGAATGAAGAGGAGGTGGAGGGGTATATATAGCCTCCACACAAAATCCAACCGTTACACACAATTTTCCAATCTCGGTGGGACCGAATCAACAAACTCGGTCAGACCGAAATAGTAAACCTAGTGACCATTAGAGATTTTCGGTGGGACTGACATGCAACTCGGTAGGACCGATTTGGTTAGGGTTTGGGCATAACATAATCTCGGTGAGACCGATTACACAAACTCGGTGAGACCGATTTTGGTAATAATCTAACCAGAGAGTTGGTCAGGTAAACTCGGTGGGACCGATTTGCTCTTACGGTGAGACCGAAAAGTTACAAAAAGGAAACACTGAATTTACATTGCAATCTCGGTGGGACCGATCCGCTCTTTCGGTGAGACCAAAAAGTTACGAAAGGGAAACAGAGAGTTTGCAATCCCATCTCGGTGAGACCGAGATCCCTATTGGTAGAACCGAATTGCTAGGGTTTGGCAGTGGCTTATGACAAGTGAAACTCGGTGGCGCCGGATAGAAAGAATCGGTAGGACCGAGTTTGGCTTAGGGTTTAGGTCATATGTGGATATGGGAAAGTAGTTGAGGGTTTTGGAGCATATCACTAAGCACATGAAGCAAGAGGCTCATTAAGCAACACCTCATCCCTCCTTGATAGTATTGGCTTTTCCTAAAGACTCAATGTGATCTTGGATCACTAAAATATAAAATGAAGAGTCTTGAGCTTTTGAGCTTGAGACAATCCTTTGTCCTTAGCATTTTGAGGGTTCCACTTTCACCATCCATGCCATGCCAATCATTGAGCTTTCCTGAAATAATCATCTTGGAATAGCATTAGCTCAATGAGCTATATGTTGTTATTAATTACCAAAACCACCTACGGATAGTTGCACTTCCAACGGCACAAGGGCTCAAACTTTCACGCACATGTCCATGGTCTATGAGATGCTTTTCTTGCCTTTGTATTTCTTTGGTTTCTTCGGGGTTGACACGGTAGGGAGCTTTGTTCGGAAGAGGCGCTCCGGGGATGAGTTCGATGTGATGCTCGATGCCTCATAGTGTAGGTAGTCCCGGAGATAGCTCGTCAGGGAAAACATCTTGAAATTTCTGCAAAAGAGAAGACAACACTAAAGGTAGAGCATGAGAGGTGTTAGCGTTTGGTGTGTCGTCCTTGCACAAAAGGACATAGTGTAGGACACTAGATGGGTTCTCACACACTCCTCTTATCTCACTTTTTGTGGCAAATAGGACTAAGTTCTTCTTTTCGCTCATCGTGGAGGCACTCGATTTGGGCTTGTGGTGCTCACTCTCTTTTTGGTGGCTCGCTCTCTCACTATTCTCTCCACGATGGGTGGCTTGCTTGTCGGCGATCACTTGGCTTGGCGACATGGGGCGATGTACATACTCCTTTCCTTTCATCTTGAAGATGTAGTGGTTTGTTCGGCCGTTGTGGATGACACCTCTATCAAATTGCCATGGGCGTCCAAGAAGAAGGTGGCAAATGGTCATTGGAACGATGTCGCACTCCAAAGTGTCTTTGTAGGCACCAATTTTGAAGGAGACTTGTACTCGATGCTCGACTTGGATAGTGCGTGAGTCTCTAAGCCATCGAACTTTGTAGGGATGTGGATGCTTCGTCTTGGGTAATTGGAGCTTGAAGCAAAGCTCTTCACTTGCGAGGTTATGACAAGTCCCTCCATCGATGATGACCTTGACAGATCTTCCATTGATGCCGGCCTTGGTATGAAAGATGTGGCATCGTTGGTCTTCTTCTTGGTGATGTTGAAGAGTCAAGACCTTGGAGACGACTAGAGCGGGACTTGAATCTTCATCGCAAAAGACTTATTTCGTGTCTTCTTCATTCACTTGCCGGTGTATGGCCACTTGCTCAAGGGCTTCCATTTCTCCTTCACTCATTGAGTCATAAGTGCCGTCGTCATTGAGGATCATGGTCCGCTTGTTGGTGCACTCGTAGGACTTGTGGCCTCGGCCTCTGCATGTGAAGCATTTGAAGGAACTTGTCGTGACGGTCTCGTCGGTGGGGGTTGATGATGATGAAGCTCTCGGCTTAAAGTTGCTTGTAGTAGGGTGACTTGGAGTAGTTGAAGTTTTCTTGGAACTCGACTTGTCGACGTTGGTTGTAGAAGGCTTTGTAGACGGTGTTGGAGTCATTGAAGCTTGGGTGTTGGAGAAGCCGTATGACTTGGATGAGAACTTGGCATACTTGTAATCGTCTTGCACTTGATGTTCCGCTTTTGTAGCTTGATGCACGAGCTCGATGAGGTTCGAGTATGGTTGGAAGTCAGCGATCTTCTTGATAGGATGATTGAGTCCATTCAAGAAACATGCCATTGTTTGCTCATCATCTTCCGTGACATTGGCTCTCATCATGGCAATCTCCATTTCCTTGTAGTACTTTTCAACGCTCTTGGTTCCTTGCTTGAGTAGTTGAAGTTTCTTGAAGAGGTCGCGGTTGTAGTAGGTAGGCACGAAGCATGCTCTCATGACATCCTTCATTTGTGCCCACGTAGTGATGGGTGGTTCACCTCTTGCCTCACGACGCTCGATGACTTGTTCCCACCAAATGAGGACATAGTCTTGGAACTCAAGGGATGCAATCACGATCTTCTTCTCTTCTTCATAGTTGTGCAAACAGAAAATTTTGTCGACCTTCAATGCCCATGAAAGGTACTCTTCGGGATCGTTGCTTCCATTGAACTTGGGCATGGTGAACTTTAGCTTGTTGTAGCGTTGCTCTTCATTGTGTTGGGGTCGGGGATGATGACGCCCATGTTGTTGATGATTGTCAAGCTCATTTTGCTCTTGGCGAGGAGGGTTGTCGACCTCATGTTGGTCTTGTTGTGGATGATTTCCATTGTCGCCATGCGCTTGGTGAAATTGATGTTCTTGGCGAGCTTGTGGAGGAACTTGTCGAGCTTGACGTTGCACACGAGCTTGATATCGTTGTTCGTGAGCTTCTTCTCAAAGTGCTTCTTCATGTTCACGAACTTGTCGGCCTCAATTGGTACGGCTCGACTTGAATCTTGGAGGGCATGTTGCGCCTCAAGTGCTTGAGCTTCACGGAGTTGTTGTTCTCGGCGTTGTGCCTCGGCATCTTGTGCATCTTGGTGTAGACGCGCTTGTCGGCGTTCTGGGAACGGGGGTCCCCAGACTTGCCTGCCTGCGTCCTGCGGCGTGGCTCAAAGGAGGCCCAGCATGGCCCATCTTCATCAACACAAGACTCAAGACCCTCGCGAGGGGCCAAGCCTCGCGGGGTGGATGACACGGCGCATCCTCAGACGCAGCCTCCTCAGGCTGGCTGGCGAGGAGGCGGAGAGATCAAGGCAGGGTACCTCGCGAGGTGCCCATGACGCAAGCCATGACGATCGAGGGTGCCAGGCGGGCACCAGCGCGCGCAGCGTCCTTCTTTCCGCTTTGGTGCAAAGGGGGCAAGCGCAGCCGTGGAGTACCGAGGCATCAGGCAAAGGTTGCCATTTCGGTGCAACAAGACCAAGACCAGGCAGACTACGAGACCGGGGTCACCATGGAGCCCAGCACGGCGTCACCGCAGAGCCTTTCGCAGGCGAAGACCAACTTAAGTTAGGATAAGTGTACTTGTTGTTCCCCTTCAAATTAGCCCGCCATTGTTGGCGCCCTTCCCGCTCAATATTTGGGAAGAGGACCAGGGCCTCTATAAATGGGACCAGCCACTCGCATAGCAAGGGGTTGGTTGGTCCGACTAGCAAGCAGAGAGAGTGAGTGAGAGAGATAAAGAAGGGTGACTGAACTCCTCCTAGCGGTTCATCGCCCCAGCCAAGAACAGACCCTCGCGAGGCTGTTCTTCCTTGTATCGTTCATCATCATCAGCCCCAAGAGGCAATCCACCCACCACACACTGGAGTAGGGTATTACACCACAATGGTGGCCCGAACCAGTATAAACCTTGTGTCTCTTGTGTAGTTCTTTTAGTAGTTTAGATCTTTGTGAGACGGGGAGGTAGAAGGCGTGATCTCCGCGCGCACCCCAGTGTTCGAACCTTAAGGGTCTGCCGGAACCCGTGATCCGACATTTGGCGCTCCAGGTAGGGGTGCGCCGGAATTTGCCTTCCTACCGCTCCGCCTCCTGTCACATCGTCATCACCATGTCTGGCGACCAGGCGGGCAACCAAGGTCCGTGGGCAGCATGGCCCACCTGCGCGGAGCCGCCCGCCTCGGGCGACCCCGCGCCCCAGGCAGCTCGTGGTCCGCAAGGCGCTGTGGGCTGCGGGCGACGCGGACAGACCTCCGCAACCCTTACACCGCGGCAAGCGCGGTCGGCGGCAAGGGCCTCCAATCACGCCGCAACCACGACACCGTACACCTGCCGGGAGCAGGCAAATTCAAGGGTCGCGCTCACGGTGGCCCGAGAGCTGCTGCGGTGCAGACTGCTGGAGGGCGGGCATGACGTGCTGCTGGAGCGAGTAGCGGAGCTCCTGGGCTTCGCCGCCTCGGGGGCTCACCCCTTCTCCACCCAGCTCCCATCTCAAGCCCAGGGCGACCCGCGCGGGGGCTCCGCACGCGCCCGCAGACTCCAAGGCTACTCCGACGCCGGCGAGGCTGTCAGCACCGGACCGGCGGTGGCGCTGCCCCCGCCCCCGGCCCGCGAAGAAGAAAGACTTGACGTGACCCGCGGCCCCGGAGGGCGGCCACGCTGCCACCCCGCGGTAGGCATGACAGGTGGGACCGTGTGGCATGCGGGGCATCACGGCGTGGCACTCAGGATGACGGCGATGGAGGAATACGTGCCCCTCATGCTGGACCAAGGACACCCTCATGAGAGCGGACAAGGCTCGCTCCTCGGCCCAAGCTGGGGGGACGAGGCAGTGGAAGATGAGCCCTTCCAGGAGCCCAGGGACGAACCCGCTGGCCACGCTGGAGGCAACGATTATCGGGCGCCGCTAACTCTCCAGGGGCAGGTATACGCTAACCATGGATCGCAGGAGGTGCAGGTCGCCGCGGCAAGCAGCTACCCCGTTCCCACAGTCTCCTACCCCTCGGGAGGAGGGCGCAGGGGGCTGCGGGAGAGGGGTCGGGATCCGACATCACCACCACGGCGTTCGGAGCAAGGCGTCCTTAGGAGGTAGGCCCTCTGCTGGGGAGGTGCCTCAGGGCCTGCCCCTGGCAGAGGACCCGTGGTCATCGGGGGAACCGCTGGCGACCGCTCTACCCCATCGGGCGGCGTCCTGGGTTCCAGTCGTTGCTGATGGCACTAGAGTGTGGCGCAAGGCGGGGCCCTCATCTGGCAATATGAAGCAAGGCCAGTACCTATGAAGAAGGCCCAGTGCCTGTGAAGCTCGCCGCCCCGTGACACTCTCACGTAATAATGAGTGGGGCTGTACACGCCCCAGAGTCTCAGGGGTGCCGGCCTCAGGCCCTGGGGCTCCCTCCCATGCCCAGTGGACAACACTTAGCTCTGCGCTGGTGAGAAGACGTCCAAGACTAGATTAGGTGCCGGACGCGGCCTTTTTTGTCTGCTTTCATTGCCTTTTCCTTTGGTTGTGACTTTTCCCCCATTGGATTTAAGTTGAATTCGAATTTGAGCTTTGCGTGTGTTCGAGGAAGGGGTGCTTGGTCTCGTTCGAACCGTTTCTCGCGTTCTGGTCACCGCCTCGCCACAGCTGCCTCCCCTCGCGAGCCCCTCGCGAGTCGGACCGGGCCTAGCTCGAGCACGGCCCAGACTGCCGCCGTCGCTCCCTTGCGAGATGACCTTCTGGTACTTGCGGAGGTTGTCTTCTCATGAAAAGGCCCAGAGCTTGTGAAGCAAGGCGAGTGCCTGTGAAGCTATCGTGTTCTAGAAAAGGCCCAGAGCCTGTGAAGCAAGGCGAGTGCCTGTGAAGCCACTGCGCTTAGGAAAAGGCCCAGAGCCTGTGAAGAAGGCGAATGCCTGTGAAGCTCTCGCGCTTAAGGAAAAGGCCCAGAGCCTGTGAAGCAAGGCGAGCGCCTGTGAAGCTCACGCGACTAGGAAAAGGCCCAGAGCCTGTGAAGAAGGCCAATGCTTGTGAAACTCCCCGCCGGTGATACTCACGTATCCAACGGATTCAACTAAAGAACGCCAAGGGCGTCATGTCCTCCCACAGGCTGCTTCGGGGCTTGCATGAAACAAAGGTAAACCAGCCAGCCACCAGGTGCGGGCGCTCGTGCAATATGACAACTATTAATATGCTGAACACGGGTTGTACATGAGGGGCTTCCCCTCCCAAAATGCTCTCACAAGCCATCAGGACAAAAACCTGAGTTCTATTCATGCAGGGTGGAAAAGACAGGAGCGATACACACTCAGTCGGACCAATCCCCCAATGCGTCCCCGGAAGCACCTCCCGAGCCTTCGCTGGGGTCGCCGAATTCGCCATCGTCGTCTACGTCGCCGCCAGCGGCGTCAGGGCCGCTCGCCGCGCCGCCACCGTCAGCACCCACGATCATGTCGTCGTCATCCGAAGCGAAGGCCCTGACAAGGGCGTCCACGTTGTCTTCCACCCAGTGCGCCAGGTCACCTCGGACGGACTGGGGGACTAGGGCGATGACAGCGTCAAAATCGAAGAGGGGATCCGTGATCAGGAGATGACTGAAGACACGGGAGAAGGCGCGCCCGAGCAGGGCGCGGCTCCTCTCCTCCACCAACCTGTTGGCCCTGGCCGACCGCGCCTCCAGCTGCGTCACCACGGCAGTGAAAAACTGAAGGGTGCCAGCATAGTTGGCTGTGTGCGGCTCGGCAACAGCCGCCTCACAGATGTTGCCCAAGGCTGCGCTAGCCCTCTCCCGGAGCGTAGCGAGCATGGGGCCGTGCATGTGCTCCAGGACCTGCCGCTGAGATATCTCATCCGTGTTCTGGCGCGCGACGCCTTCAGCCTCCTCCACCCGCTGACAAAGACGGAGCGCCTCGGCCTGGGAGGCGGCCAACTCCTTTTGTGCTCCCTCAAGGGTGGCCCGGGAGGCGTCGCCCCGCCGCGTCGCCTCATCCCGTTGGGCCCTCAGGGCTGTGGTTCTGCCCTCGGCATCCCCAGCTTCCCCTCGAACTCACGCTCGAGGCCTTGGCGCACCGTCGCCACCCGACGACAAACCTCCTCCAGGACACGCGCTTCCCGCGCAGCGACATCGTCTTCCGCCTGCGTCACTAGGCGCTCCCTCGTCTCCAGCCGCTCGTACTCGCGAGTGCGTTCAGCGGCTTCCAGCATCAACGCTTCTTCACGCCTCTGGAGCTCGGCTGGGTCGCCGGAGGCCACCCGCATCGACGCAAGGGCCAGCTCATGCAGCTCCACTTGCTCCTCCAGTGAGTGGCACCGGGCCAGGAGCTCGCGAGCCCGCTCCTCCGCTGCCTCTCGCCATCGGTCAGCTCTTCGGGCCTCCTCGGTGGCCTGGGATCGGGCCACTCGAGAGGCCTCCAGCGATGCCTTAGCCTCTTCATCGTCAAGATCGCGCTGATGATGCGCGAGGGCAATGGCGGCCTCCAGCTCGCGCCTCCCTGCAGCCAGGCGCAGGCCCTCGGCCTCCAGGCGCGCGTCTTCGTCAGCAAGCTCCTCCCCAAGCAAGTTCACCGCATCGGTCGCTCTTCGAAGGAACCCTTGGCGGCGAGCGCGACGCTCCCGGGCGCGCTCAAGCATGTCTTCCACACCATCATCCGCCCCAAGCAAGTGCCGGGGGCCATGGATCATCGTTCCTCCTCCGGGCAGGGGGTTGGGGGCTGGCGCCCTCGCGATGGCCGGGCGCGCCGCACCAGAAGCCCGGCCTAGGGCCAGCCCGTCTCCAGATGAAGGGCGCAGGAGGCGCCTCAACCAGTCGCAATCCCCGACTAGATGAGAAGCCCACGGCAGACTGGCTATTCCCTGAGAGGGCCTGCGAAGGAAAATCGCGGGAAATGAAGGGCTGCGGTGCACCTCGGGATGGTCTACCCCTTCAGACGCCCTCACCACAAGGGCAGAGTTGCTCGAAGTATTTGAGGACGGCAGAGGGGGCAAAGCCAAGGGAGGCGGCACCTCTGCTACCTCCGTGAGCTCGGCCGGAAGAGGCCTGCGGAGCAAGGATCAGTGAAAGCAACAAGAGGTTCAGGAGCCAGAGAGGAAGAAGACTTACTCATCAGTGGCAAAGTACTTCCTGTGCTTCAGCACGCGACAAGGGAAGTCGTCACCCAGGGCCTCCCATTTCCTCCGGAGGGCCTCAAAGTCCACGCGGAAGCAGCCCAAGAGAAGAGCGCAAGGATCAACCTGCGGCGAGGACAGAGCATCAGAGCGATCCGCGTCAGGGGCGTGTGCCGCCCATCACCTCGCCAGAAGACTCAGCTGAGGCCCCCAAGGCCCCAGCCTCGGGCGCTGGGATCGGTTGCTTGCCACCTTCAGCCGCGGCAGCACGGGTCCCAGGAGTCGTCCCCTCGCAAGCATCACCCGGCGCTGCCTTCTCATCAGGAGCCCCCTCGGCCTCCGGTGCCTCCTGCCTCCCTGCTCCGCCACTTGAGGAGGAGTCGCCTTGGCCGGTTGGAAGGGCAGTCACCACCATCGGGTTCTCGCGAGGTCCCTGGAGGCCGGCTGGGCGCAGTCCCCATTCATCAAAGACAGGCATCTGCTTCACGAAGTCGACCCTGCTCTGGCAGAGATACAGCAAGGCCCCTCCCTGCCGGACGTTGCCGGGATTGAGGTCCCTGGCCAAGGTCAAGAGCATCGACTTCAGCATCGCGGGAGCCAGGTCCTCCTCCTGGAGCCTCATGCTATCCTCGCGCCCATGGAAGGCCCACATCCGGCGAGAGTGGCGTTGAAGGGGAGCAACACGGCATAACAGAAACTCCTTCACCACCTTAGGCGCTGTCACGCCGAGCTTCCTCAGGAGCGTGAAGCGGCTCCAGACAAAGACGAGCCGGGGGCTCTTGAGCGTCTCCTGGCCCCAACCCAAATTGGGGACAGTAGGCGAGGTCGGCTCCAATAGCAGGGGGCTAGGCACCCCTGCGTCCACATACAACCACCGCTCGCGGAACCCAACCGCGGGCAGGGGGAGTTTGAAGTCAATCCCAGAGGCCTCGATCTCAGGCTCGGCAGCAAAGCTCACGCACGCCCAGCATTGGGAAGGGTCGACAAGGCGCAGCGTGAAGAAGTGGCGCAGCAAGGCAACCGAAGGAGGGATGCCCACGATGGCTTCGCAAATGAAGGCGAAGACCGAAAGGAGGGTGATGGACTCAGGACTTAGATGCATCATGTGGATCTGATAATGGGAGAGCACGGCATTGAAGAAATCAGAGAAGGGGGGAACCAGACCCGCCCACAAGGCATCGGTGAAACATGGGACCTCGGTTGCTATCCTGTTGATGGAGAAGTGGGACGTGGGCCAGGACGTCGTCCTCCCGCACTCATTGAAGACGGTGGCCAGGGCCAAGCTGTCCCTGCCCAGGCACTCTTGATTGAGTATGGTCGACTGGCCGACGGCAGGGGCCACCGATGGCGGTGCACAAGATGGAGGCATGGGTTTCTCCCCTGTCTCCTTCCTCGTCGGAGCCATGGAGATGGGAAGGAGGGGAAGATTTGAGATCGGATTGGAGGCGGGAGCCGGCGTGCGAAGGAATGAAGAACAGGCGACGCTCAAGCAACAGGAAGGGGAGTGGCTGTGTGCAACTACAAGTCCGCCTGGCAGGGCGCAGAATAAGGGGGCGTGGGGGGAACAGTGCCGCCCACGTCCCATCAACCGCCACGCGGCGCCTAAGGCCGTAGGCTATTAGGGCCCGCGGCGCTTCGCCCTTGCCCCTTCGCCTCTCGGCACGGCCAAATCCATGCACGCCTTGGGCCCGGGGGCTACTATCGGCGTTTTGGGAATGGGGGTCCCCAGACTTGCCTGCCTGTGGCCTGCGGCGTGGCTCAAAGGAGGCCCAGCATGGCCCATCTTCATCAACACAAGACTCAAGACCCTCGCGAGGGGCCAAGCCTCGCGGGGCGGACGACACGGTGCATCCTCAGGCGCAGCCTCCTCAGGCTGGCTGGCGAGGAGGCGAAGAGATCAAAGCAGGGTACCTCGCGAGGTGCCCATGATGCAAGCCATGACGATCGAGGGTGCCAGGCGGGCGCCAGCGCGCGCAGCGTCCTTCTTTCCACTTTGGTGCAAAGGGGGCAAGCGTAGCCGTGGAGTACCGAGGCATCAGGCAAAGGTTGCCATTTTGGTGCAACAAGACCAAGACCAGGTAGACTACAAGACGGGGGTCACCATGGAGCCCAGCACGGTGTCACCGCAGAGCCTTTCGCAGGCGAAGACCAACTTAAGTCAGGATAAGTGTACTTGCTGTTCCCCTTCAAATTAGCCCGCCATTGTTGGCACCCTTCCCGCTCAATATTTGGGAAGAGGACCAGGGCCTCTATAAATAGGAGCAGCCACTCGCATAGCAAGGGGTTGGTTGGTCCGGCTAGCAAGCAGAGAGAGTGAGTGAGAGAGAGAAAGAAGGGTGACTGAACTCCTCCTAGCGGTTCATCGCCCCAGCCAAGAACAGACCCTCGCGAGGCTATTCTTCCTTGTACCGTTCATCATCATCAGCCCCAAGAGGCAATCCACCCACCACACACTGGAGTAGGGTATTACACCACAACGGTGGCCCGAACCAGTATAAACCTTGTGTCTCTCGTGCAGTTCTTTTAGTAGTTTAGATCTTTGTGAGACGGGGAGGTAGAAGGCGTGATCTCCGCATGCACCCCAGTGTTCGAACCTTAAGGGTCTGCCGGAACCCGTGATCCGACAACACTCGCTCTTCCTCTTCATGTTGGCATTGTCGTTGTCGTTCTCGTGCTAGCGCAAAGGCCGCTTGGGTTTGACGTTGTCGGTGCTCTTGAGAGTCGGTGTCATGTAGAGGATTGAGGCTTGCTTGACGATCGTTGCACACGACACGTCGAAGAGTGTTTGATGTCGGTGTACTTGAGCCGAAGTGGGTGAAGTCAGAGTGTCGACTTGAGCGGCTCCGTCTTGATGAAGACGAAGTGGAAGAAGAGGAGTTGAGCAACAAAGCGCAAATCTTGTCCATTCTTGTGTCGTTCTCTTGCTTGTGATCGTCGAGCTTGTGGTCGAAGTAGTCCCTTGTACATTGCTCAGAGAGTCGCAAGTCGGCGGCGAGGTTGGCGATGCGTTCACTCATTGCTTGTTGCTCTTGATGCAAAGCACGTTGTGCACCAAAGAGGTGGCTTTTGGTGACGTAGGAGTTCATGTCGTCGTCGTGGTCGATGAAGAGTGGGTTGGTAGAAGTACTTGTCCTATCCACCATTCCAAGAAAAAAATGTGAGTGATAGAAAGAGAAGAACATATACCAAATGTACCTTGACCGAAGTTGAAGGTGGATCAATGATCACTCCAATGTGGACAAGGAAATAGCACAATTGGTACCAATTCTTGTCGGTTTCTCACACCTACACAAGTAAAAGCTTATGGGGGAGCTTGGTTAGGATGGTGGCACAAAATTTGATGCAATTGTAAGTGAGCTTCAATAATGTTGGAAAAGATTCACAAGTTTGCAATGCAACAAGTAGACCAAGCAATATACGGTACACGGAAACACACACGCAAAAAGATAAGTGGGTCATGCAACCAAGGATGAGCCAAAATGTGGGATCCACAAAAATGCTCTTGTTGCACAACTCTAGAGAGACGCTAGCACGATTGCACAATAGGCGGATACAAAGACTTGTGCACAACCTACTTAGAAAAAATGCAACGACTTCTATCCCAAGTATGCTCTATGCAAGATGTTTCTATGATATGATCCAAGATGATCTAGTATGACAATCTTAATGTTGTATGATGCTATGGTTCTTGCTTAAAAGCTCTTTGCTTATCTTTCCCTTTTGCTTAAAAGCTTGTTTGTCTCTTTGGTGTTTGAGCTCTTTTCTCATGCAATGCTTCACGAACCAAGATAGCAATTGTGTATGTGATGACAACCGTGTGACACAAGAGATGATACCAAGATATGCACCAATGGTGTATGTATGCTATGGGAAGTATGATCACTAATGTGCACAAGTCTCGTTGCCGGCAATACTCAACGGCTAGTCTTGATGGGTAAGTGACGCAAAGGAGTAAGGCTATGAAGGCTATCAATGTAATGGCAAGAATGATATGTCCGATACCACGGTGAGGTTACCGCTTCTTGCTTACGGTATTGTGTCAAAATGATGGCACGAATACCAGGATGTAGTCGAGGTGGTCGTTGTTGATGACGCGTTCGTAGCGAGGATGAGCGGCGGTGATGTTGATGTCGAACCGTACCTAAATAGCCAAAACACAATAGGACACAAAACCACAACTCAAATTCTCAAATCTCGAAGTGGCAACACGTGTCGTAGTGCGAAACGGGTAAGGAATGGTGGTGGTATGCGGAAGTGGTGATGGTGTAACGGTGGTGGGAGTGTGTAAGCGGAATTGTGGAATTGCGGATGTTGTGGGGCGGTGGTGGTGACAAAACGGAAAAAAAAAATCAGTTTCGTCAGGGAACATCAGACGTCCGGGATGGGCCGGTCGTCCGGTCGTCGGACGTCCGGAGACGGTCGGACGTCCAGTGCCTGGGCGAAATTTCGGGCATGGGAAGAACAGCTAGGGTTCGTGATGGGGATGGCGAAAATGGTCAAATCCGGAGGATTTTGTGGATGGAAAGGGTGGAGACAAGGGGGAAAAGGTAGATCCACTCAAGGCAAAGCAAATCCACGGATCAAATCCAACAAAATTTCAACACACAAACAAATCACAAAAAAATTGGGGCTATTTTTGTGGGGAATTTTTGAATTAGGGACAAAATCAACAAAAACTAGGCTAGAAACACAACGGGGAGGCTCCGAAATCGTGACCAACGTGGCTCTAGATACCAAGATGATGTAGGGTAGAACCCTAATCGGCCGATCTTTCACGAAAGGAGCGGATCCCGTGAAGAACACGAGGGAAAACACGAGGGGAAACACGAGAGGAAACACGAGAAAATCACTAAACCAACAAGAAATAGTCACACATATGCTAGATCCTCGAGTACATAAGAGATCACACGATCCACGGACAACTAAGGACGATACAAAGGTAGCCGGTCTTCTCCGTGAGGAGGTCTTGAGGTTCTTCTCCGCAAGGAGGTCTTGAATCCAAAGGGATCTTCTCCGAAGAGGGGTCGCGGTCTCTCTCGTGGAGTAGATCCGATGTGGATGAGCAATGCTCTATCTCTAATATGAGCTAAACCAATGCTAACCCTAGCTAGAAGGAAAAAGAGGTCTATTTATAGTCTTAGAGCAAAAAGGGGACGAAGTGGGGGTACATGGGTTGCGGCCCAACACAAATCAGCACACTGGCGTTGGACGTCCGGGAGTCACCGGTCGTCCGGAGGCTCATGAGGGTCCGGACGTCCGTAGATTCGGCTCGGGTGTGCTTCGGTCGGACGTCCGGCCGGGATCGGTCATCCGGGTGGCTTCGGAAATCCGTAGTTTTGGCTCGGGTGTGGGTGTGTCGGACGTCCGGTCTGGGTCGGACATCCGGAGCCTAGAGATCGTCGGACGTCCGGCCCTGGTCGGTCGTCCGGAGCCTGTAGCTTCTTCCGCATCTCTTCTTCTTCATGTCCATCTTCCTCTTCTGATTCTCCTTGCTCCTTAGCTTCTTCATGGCTAACTCCTTGACACCTGAGTATGCATATTGTCTCCGTTTGAGGTAGTAGCCATGTCTCATGTGCATCGAAGTGAACTTGTGAGAGGAGAGATGTCACCTCGGTTTCGAGAGCTCTTGCACGTGCTCGTGTCATGGGTCCGCTAGGCACTTGGTGAGACGATGGTAGGTCCATAGGGATGACCTTGGGATGCTCCGCATCAAAGTCAGTCTGCGGTTTTCGGCCCGGGAGTGACTAGGCTTGTTACGTCCGTCTAGATAGCCGTCGTCGCATGTCGGGGCACGTCCTCACGATCCGTAGACCGATCTAGTATGTCCTGTTCTGTTGTCCAAGTCTTGTAGAAGGTCATATGTGTGACCTTGAGTTGTTTTGCCTCTGCCTTTATGATGAGGCGGGGTTGGCTGGTGTTCGGCTTGAGTTGCCGCTTTATCCTGACCACATGGTGGTCGGTCAGCCGCATTGCGTGATGATGGTATGAGCTTCGGCGCCTCGTCGTCGAACTAAGGCAGTAATTTGCGCTTCGGGTAGCTTTTGGCTGGGCGCTTGAGGTCGTGTTCTTCGGCTGCCAGGACATCGGTCCATCTGTCGTTGAGCAGATCTTGGTCAGCTTGAAGCTGCTGCCGCTTCTTTTTCAGGCTCCTTGCAGTGGCTATTAGTCGGTGTTTAAAGCGCTCCTGCTCCTGAGGTTCCTCAGGCACGATGAAATCCTCGCTGCTGAGGCTTGCCTCATCCTCGGAGAGCAGAAGATAATTACTGTTCTCCGAGTCTTCGTGCATGGCCTGTCCATCAGGGTTAACTTGCCCATCTTCCCGTTCGTTTTGTACATCAAGTGCATCGACGGGGTCTTTGTTGTCTTTGGCACCTTCCGGAGTGTTATTTCCCCCAGTGCCAGTATCGCCGTCTATTCCATGACGCGACTTGGAGCGGCACCGCTGACACCGGCGTTTTGGTTGTATCACAGGAGGTTCGTCCTCAACTGGATCTTCTTTCTCATCGTCGTTAGTTCTTTTAGGTGTATCCACCATGTACACGTCGTAGGAAGAGGTGGCCGCCAGGCGTTCGGTAAATGGCGGGTCTTGGCCCAGCTCCTCATCGGCATCGTCGTCCATACCATCGATGTCTTCGGAGCCGTAGTTGAGCGTGTCGGTTAAGTCTTCGATAGTGTGTATGAAGTGGGCGGTGGGTGGGAAGCAAAATTCTCCGTTATCAATCTCCAGTTCAAACTGGATACAGTTCGGCTGTGAGGCCCCCGCTAAGGATAGTGCTCTTAACGAGTTTAACATGTCGCCCAAGGGCGAGTGTCGGAAGATGTCCGCGGAGCTGAATTCAACGATCGATGACCGATCAAGCTCGACGTACGCGGATGCACAAGGTTCGGAACCTATAGCCTAAGACGAGTTCGTAGCTTCGGTGACATAGATGTCACTTGAAGTTAAGTCTGTGTGCGGCTCCAATGCCGCTGAGTCTGCGGCTTCCGCGGCGGGGTTGAGCTTCCCGTCTTCGGATGGCACGATATGCTCCGAATCTATGGCTAGAGCAACTACATGTACTATCTCCTGCGTATGGACCGATGACAGATTTACGTCATGTTCATCGTGGTGGTAGGGAGCGGCTGCCGTGGTCTCGAATCCATCGAAGATCAAGTCTCCACGGATATCTACGATGTAGTTCAAGCTTCCAAATCTGACCTGGTGGCCAGGGGCGTAGCTTTCGATCTGCTCCATATGGCCAAGCGAGTTGGCCCGCAGTGCGAAGCCGCCGAACACGAAGATCTCTCCCGGGAGGAGGACTTCCCCTTGGACAGCGTTGCTGTAAGTGATCGAAGGAGCCATCAAACCTCTTGACGACGGCACAGTGGAACTCTCAATGAAAGCACTAATGTCGGTGCCAAAACCGGCGGATCTCGGGTAGGGGGTCCCGAACTGTGCGTCTAGGATCGATGGTAACAGGAGACGGGGGACACAATGTTTACCCAGGTTCGGGCCCTCTCTATGGAGGTAATACCCTACTTCCTGCTTGATTGATCTTGATGAATATGAGTATTACAAGAGTTGATCTACCACGAGATCATAATGGCTAAAACCCTAAAAGTCTAGCCTGACTATGATTATGACTATCTACAAACCTAGCCCTCAGGTTTATATAGACACGGGAGGGATCTAGGGTTACACAAGGTCGGTTACAGAGAAAGGAATCTTCATATTTGGTCGCCAAGCTTGCCTTCCACGCCAAGGAGAGTCCATTCCGGACACGGGCAGAGTCTTCAGTCTTTGTATCTTCATGAGCCATCAATCCGGCCCATATCCAATAGGTCGGGCGCCCGAGGACCCCTTAGTCCAGGACTCCCTCAATGGGCTTTAGTGGAAGAGAGAGGAGGCGGCCAAGAGGTCCCCCCCCAAGCCCAATCCGAATTGGGATGGGGGGGCGGCCCCCTTTCCTTCTTCTTCTCTTCCCCTTCCTTCCCCCTCCTATTAGTACTAGGAAAGGGGGGAAACCTACTCCTAGTAGGAGTTGGAATCCCCCCTTGGGGGCGCACCATGAGGGCCGGCCGACCCCCTCCTCCCCTCCTTTATATATGGGGGAGGGGGCACCCCATAGACACACAAGTTGACAATTGTTTTAGCCGTGTGCAGTGCCCCCCTCCACGGATACACACCTCGGTCATATCATCGTAGTGCTTAGGCGAAGCCCTGTGCCAGTAACTTCATCATCACCGTCAACATGTCGGCATGCTGACGAAACTCTCCCTCGGCCTCAACTAGATCAAGAGTACGAGGGGCGTCACCGAGCTGAACGTGTGCAGATCGCGGAGGTGCCGTGCGTTCGGTACTTGATCGGTTGGATCGCGAAGACATTCGACTACATCAACAATGTTTCTTAATGCTTCCACTTTCGGTCTACGAGGGTACGTAGGCATACTCTCCCCTCTCGTTGCTATGCATCCCTAGATAGATCTTGCGTGATCGTAGGAATTTTTTTAAAATACAGCGTTCGCCAATAGTGGCATCAGAGCCAGGTCTATGCGTAGATGTTATATACACGAGTAGAACACAAAGGAGTTCTGGGTGTGGGTATATACATATTGCTTGTTGTCACTAGTTGTTTCTTGATTCGGCGGTATTGTTGGATGAAGCGGCCCGGACCGACATTACATGACCGCTTTCATGAGACTGGTTCTACCGACGTGCTTTGCACACAGATGGCTGGCGGGTGTCAGTTTCTCCAACTTTAGTTGAATCAGATTCAATGAACAGGGTTCTTTCTGAAGATCAAAAAGCAATCACTATACCGCGTTGTGGTTTTTGATGCGTAGGTAAGAACAGTTCTGGCTAAGCCCGTAGCAGCCACGTAAAACTTGCAACAACAAAGTAGAGGACATCTAACTTGTTTTTGCAGGGCATGTTGTGATGTGATATGGTCAATACGTGATTATATAAATTGTTGTATGAGATGATCATGTTTTGTAACATAGTTATCGGCAACTGCCAGGAGCCATATGGTTGTCGCTTTATTGTATGAAATGCAATCGCCATGTAATTGATTTACTTTATCACTAAGTGGTAGCGATAGTCGTAGAAGCAATAGTTGGCGAGACGACAATGATGCTATGGTGGAGATCAAAGTGTCAAGCCGGTGATGATGGTGATCATGACGGTGCCTTGGAGATGGAGATCAAAAGGCACAAGATGATGATGGCCATATCACATCACTTATATTGATTGCATGTGATATTTATCCTTTATGCATCTTATTTTGCTTAGTACGGTAATAGCATTATAAGATGATATCTCACTAAATTTCAAGGTATAAGTGTTCTCCCTGAGTATGCACCGTTGCTACAGTTCATCGTGCCGAGACACCAGGTGATGATCGGGTGTGATAAGCTCTATGTTTACATACAACGGGCGCAAGCCAATTTTGCACAAGCAGAATACTCGGGTTAAACTTGACGAGCCTAGCATATGCAGATATGGCCTCGGAACACTGAGACCAAAAGGTCGAGCGCGAATCATATAGTAGATATGATCTACATAGTGATGTTCACCATTGAAAACTACTCCATCTCACGTGATGGTCAGACAGGGTTTAGTTGATATGGATCACATGATCACTTAGATGATTAGAGGGATGTCTATCTAAGTGGGAGTTCTTAAGTAATATGATTAATTGAACTTTAATTTATCATGAACTTTGCCCTGATAGTATTTGCATATCTATGTTGTAGATCAATTGATAGCGTATAGCTTCCTCGTTTATTTTTCATATGTTCCTAGAGAAAACTAAGTTGAAAGATGATAGTAGCAATGATGCGGACTAGGTCCGTGATCTGAGGATTATCCTCATTGCTGCACAGAAGAATTATGCCCTTGATGCACCGCTAGGTAACGAACCTATTGCAGGAGCAGATGCAGACGTTATGAACGTTTGGCAAAGCTCGGTATGATGACTACTTGATAGTTTAGTGCACCATGCTTTACGGCTTAGAACCAGGACTTCAATAATGTTTTGAACGCCATGGAGCATATAAGATGTTCCAAGAGCTGAAATTTGTATTTCAGACCCATGCCCGAGTCGAGAGCTATGAGACCTCTGACAAGTATTTTGCCTACAAGATGGAGGAGAATAGCTCAACCAGTGATCATGTGCTCAGAATGTCTGAGTACTACAATCGCTTAAATCAAGTGGGAGTTAATCTTCCAAATAAGATAGTGATTGACAGAGTTCTCTAGTCACTATCACCAAGTTACTAGAACTTTGTGATGAACTATAATATGTAAGGGATGACGGAAACGATTCCCGAGCTCTTCGAGATGTTGAAATCAACGAAGGTAGAAATCAAGAAAAGCATCAAGTGTTGATGGTTGACAAGACCACTAGTTTCAAGTAAAAGGTCAAGGGAAAGAAAGGGAACTTCAAGAAGAATGGCAAGAAAGTTGCCACTCCCATGAAGAAGCCCAAAGCTAGACCCAAGCCTGAAACTGAGTGCTTCTACTACAAAGGAAATGGTCACTGGAAGTGGAACTGCCCTAGATGCTTGGCGGATAAGAAGGATGGCAAAGTGAACAAAGGTATATTTGATATACATGTTATTGATGTGTACTTTACTAGTGTTTATAGCAACCCCTCAGTATTTGATACTGGTTCAGTTGCTAAGAGTAGTAACTTGAAACGGGAGTTGCAAAATAAACAAAGACTAGTTAAGGGCGAGGTGATGATGTGAGTTGGAAGTGATTCCAAGGTTGATAAGATCACCATCTTACACTCCCTTTGCCTTCTGGATTAGTGTTGAACCTAAAATAAATATTATTTGGTGTTTGCGTTGAGCATATATATGATTAGATCATGTTTATTGCAATAAGGTTATTTATTTAAGTCAAAGAATAATTGTTGTTCTATTTACATGAATAAAACCTTCTATGGTCATGCACTCAATATAAATGGTTTATTGAATCTCGATCGTAGTGATACACATATTCATAATATTGAAGCCAAAAGATGCAAAGTTAATAATGATAGTGCAACTTATATGTGGCACTGCTGTTTAGGTCATATTGGTGTAAAGCGCATGAAGAAACTCCAAGTTGATGGACTTTTGGAATCACTTGATGCTTGCGAAGCATGCCTCATGGGCAAGATGACTAAGACTCCGTTCTTCGGAACAATGGAGCAAGCAACAGACTTGTTGGAAATAATATATATTGATGTGCGCAGTCCAATGAGTGTTGAGGCTCATGGCGGGTATCGTTATTTTCTGACCTTCACACATGATTTGAGCAGATATGGGTATATCTACTTGATGAAACATAAGTCTAAAACATTTGAAAAGTTCAAAGAATTTCAGAGTGAATTGGAAAATCATCGTAACAAGAAAATAAAGTTTCTATGATCTGATCGCTGAAACAAATATTTGAGTTACGTGTTTGGTCTTCATTTGAAACAATGTGGAATAGTATCGCAACTCACGCCACCTGGAACACCACAATGTAATGGTGTGTCCGAACGTCATAACCGTACTTTATTAGATATGGTGCAATCTATGATGTCTCTTATCTAATTACCACTATCGTTTTGGGGTTATGCATTAGAGATAGTTGCATCTACGTTAAATAGGGCACCGTCTAAAATCCGTTGAGACGACACCGTATGAACTGTGGTTTAGCAACAAACCTAAGCTAACATTTCTTAAAGTTTGGGGTTGCGATGCTTATGTGAAAAAGTTTCAACCTGATAAGCTCAAACCCAAATCGGGGAAGTGCATCTTCATATGATACCTAAAAGAAACTGTTGGGTACACCTTCTATCACAGATCCGAAGGCAAGATCTTTGTTGCTAAGAGTGGATCCTTTCTAGAGAAGGAGTTTCTCTCGAAAGAAGTGAGTGGGAGGAAAGTAGAACTTGATGAGGTAACTGTACCTGCTCCCTTATTGGAAAGTAGTTCATCACAGAAATCAGTTCCAGTGATTCCTACACCAATTAGTGAGGAAGCTAATGATAATGATCATGAAACTTCTGATCAAGTTACTACCGAACCTCGTAGGTCAACCAGAGTAAGATCTGCACTAGAGTGGTACGATAATCCTGTTTTGGAGGTCATGTTACTTGACCATGATGAACCTACGAACTATGAGGAAGCGATGATGAGCCCAGATTCCGCAAAATGGCTTGAGGCCATGAAATCTGAGATAAAATTCATGTATGAGAACAAAGTGTGGACTTTGGTGAACTTGCCCGTTGATTGGCAAGCCATTGAGAATAAATGGATCTTCAAGAGGAAGACGGACGCTGATAGTAGTGTTACTATCTACAAAGCTCGAATTGTCGCCAAAAGTTTTTGACAAGTTCAAGGTGTTGACTGCGATGAGATTTTCTCACTCGTAGCGATGCTTAAGTCTGTCCAAATCATGTTAGCAATTGCCACATTTTATGAAATCTGGCAAATGGATGTCAAAACTGCATTCCTTAATGGATTTTTTAAAGAAGAGTTGTATATGATACAGGAAGAAGGTTTTGTCAATCCTAAAGGTGCTAACAAAGTGTACAAGCTCCAGTGATCCATCTATGGACTGGTGCAAACATCTCGGAGTTGGAACATATGCTTTGATGATTTGATCAAAGCATATAGTTTTATACAGACTTGCGGTGAAGCCTATATTTACAAGAAAGTGAGTGGGAGCACTACAGCATTTCTGATAAGTATATATTGTGAATGACATATTGTTGATCGAAAATAATATAGAATTTTATGGAAAGCATAAAGGAGTGTTTGAAAGGAGTTCTTCAAAGAAAGACCTTGGTGAAGCTGCTTACATATTGAGCATCAAGATCTATGGAGATAGATCAAGACGCTTGATAATTTTTTTCAATGAGTACATACCTTGACAAGTTTTTGAAGTAGTTCAAAATGGAATAGTCAAAGAAGGAGTTCTTGCCTGTGTTGCAAGGTGTGAAGTTGAGTAAAGACTCAAGACCCGACCACGGCAGAAAAATAGAAAGAGAATGAAAAGTCATTCTCTATGCCTCGGTCATAGGTTCTATAAAGTATGCTATGTTGTGTACCAGACCTATTGTGTACCTCACCATGAGTTTGGCAAGAGGGTACAATAGTGATCTAGGAGTGGATCACTAAACATCGATCAAAATTATCCTTAGTGGAATAAGGAAATGTTTATCGGTTATGGAGGTGACAAAGAGTTCATCATAAAGAGTTACGTTGATGCAAGCTTTGACACCGATCTGGATGACTCTAAGCCTCGATCTAGATACATATTGAAAGTGGGAGCGATTAGCTAGAGTAGCTCTGTGCAGAGCATTGTAGACATAGAAAATTTGCAAAATACATACGGCTCTGAATGTGGCAGACCCGTTGACTAAACTTCTCTCACAAGAAAAACATGATCACTCTTTGGGTGCTAATCAAATAGCGATGTGAACTAGATTATTGACTCTAGTAAACCCTTTGGGTATTAGTCACATGGAGATGTGAACTATTGGTGTTAAATCACATGGCGATGTGAACTAGATTATTGACTCTAGTGCAAGTGGGAGACTGAAGGAAATATGCCCTAGAGGCAATAATAAAGTTGTTATTTATATTTCCTTATATCACGATAAATGTTTATTATTCATGCTAGAATTGTATTAACCAGAAACTTAGTACATGTGTGAATACATAGACAAACAGAGTGTCACTAGTATGCCTCTACTTGACTAGCTCGTTAATCAAAGATGGTTAAGTTTCCTAGGCATAGACATGAGTTGTCATTTAATGAATGGGATCACATCATTAGAGAATGATGTGATTGACTTGACCCATCCGTTAGCTTAGCATTATGTGAAGGAAATATGCCCTAGAGGCAATAATAAAGTTCTTATTTATATTTCCTTATATCATGATGAATGTTTATTATTCATGCTAGAATTGTATTAACCGGAAACTTAGTACATGTGTGAATACATAGACAAACAAAGTGTCACTAGTATGCCTCTACTTGACTAGCTTGTTGAATCAATGATGGTTATGTTTCCTAACCATAGACATGAGTTGTCATTTGATTAATGGGATCACATCATTAGAGAATGATGTGATTGACTTGACCCATTCCGTTAGCTTAGCACTTGATCGTTTAGTATGTTGCTATTGCTTTCTTCATGACTTATACATGTTCCTATGACTATGAGATTATGCAACTCCCGTTTATCGGAGGAACACTTTGTGTGCTACCAAATGTCATAACGTAACTGGGTGATTATAAAGGTGCTCTACAGGTGTCTTCGAAGGTACTTGTTGAGTTGGCGTATTTTGAGATTAGGATTTGTCACTCCGATTGTCAAAGAGGTATCTCTGGGCCCACTCGGTAATGCACATCACTATAAGCCTTGCAAGCATTGTAACTAATGAGTTAATTGCGGGATGATGTATTATGGAACGAGTAAAGAGACATGCCGGTAACGAGATTGAACTAGGTATTGAGATGCCGACGATCAAATCTCGGGCAAGTAACATTTCGATGACAAAGGGAACAATGTATGTTGTTATGCGCTTTGAACGATAAAGATCTTCGTAGAATATGTAGGAGCCAATATGAGCATCCAGGTTCCGCTATTGGTTATTGACCGGAGACATGTCTCGGTCATGTCTACATAGTTCTCGAACCCGTAGGGTCCGCACGCTTAACGTTCGGTGTCGATCGGTATTATAAGTTTATGTGATTTGATGTACCGAAGGTAGTTTGGAGTCCCGGATGAGATCGAGGACATGACGAGGAGTCTCGAAATGGTCGAGACGTAAAGATCGATATATTGGATGACTATATTCGGACATCGGAAAGGTTCCGAGTGATTCGGGTATTTTTCAGAGTACCTGGGAGTTACGGGAATACGGGAAGAAGTATTGGGCCTCAATGGGCCAAGTGGTGGAAGAGAGGAGGCAGGGGCGGGCCCCCTTTCCTCCTTTTCCTCCCTCTCCTTCCTTCACCCCTTTCCCCTTCCTTTCCTCCTCCTAGTAGGAGTAGGAAAGGGGAGTCCTACTCCTACTAGGAGGAGGACTCCTCTCCTGGCGCGCCTTACAGGGCTAGCCGGCCTCCCCCTTGCTCCTTTATATACGGGGGCAGGGGGGCACCTCTAGACACACAAGTTGATCATTGATCCCTTAGCCATGTGCGGTGCCCCCCTCCACCATAATCCACCTCGATCATATCGTAGCGGTGCTTAGGCGAAGCCCTGCATCAGTAGCAACATCATCACCATCAACACGCCGTTGTGCTGACGGAACTCTCCCGTGAAGCTCTGCTGGATCGGAGTTGATGGGACGTCATCGAGCTGTACGCGTGCTGAACTCGAAGGTGCCATGCGTTCGGTACTTGGATCGGTCGGATCGTGAAGACGTTCGACTACATCAACCACGTTCTCATAACGCTTCCGCTTACGGTCTACGAGGGTATGTGGACGATACTCTTCCCTCTCGTTGTTATGCATCATCATGATCTTGTGTGTGCGTAGGAAATTTTTGAAATTACTACGTTCCCCAACATTATGATCGTTTAGTTTATTGCTATAGATTTCTCCATAGCTTATACATGTTCCTATGACTATGAGATTATGCAACTCCCGAATACCGGAGGAACACTTGGTGTGCTATCAAACATCACAACGTTATTGGGTGATTATAAAGATGCCCTACAGGTGTCTTGCTACCTCTTCAGCACTGCGTTGGTTTTCCCTTGAAGAGGAAAGGGTGATGCAGCAAAGTAGCGTAAGTATTTCCCTCAGTTTTTGAGAACCAAGGTATAAACATTAGGAGACTACACGCAAGTCCCTCGTACCTACACAAACAAATAAGAACCTCGCAACCAACGCGATAAAGGGGTTGTCATCCCTTCACGGTCACTTACGAGAGTGAGATCTGATAGAGATAATAATAATAAGATAAATATTTTTGGTATTTTTATGATATAGATTGAAAGTAAATATTGAAAAATAAACGGCACCAGAAATAGCTAGTTGACGGGAGATTGATATAATGGAGAATAGACTCGGGGGCCATAGGTTTCACTAGTGGCTTCTCTCAAGATAGCATAAGTATTACGGTGGGTGAACAAATTACTATCAAGCAATTGATATAAAAGTGCATAATTATGAGAATATCTAGGCATGATCATGTATATAGGCATCACGTCCGTGACAAGTAGACCAAAACGATTCTGCATCTACTACTATTACTCCACACATCGACCGCTATCCAGCATGCATCTAGAGTATTAAGTTCATAAGATCATAGTGACACATTAGGCAAGATGACATGATGTAGAGGGATAAACTCAAGCAATGTGATATAAACCCCATCTTTTCATCCTCGATGGCAACAATACAATACGTGTCTTGCTGCCCCTGCTGTCACTAGGAAAGGACACCGCAAGATTGAACCCAAAGCTAAGCAATTCTCCCATTGCAAGCAAGATCAATCTAGTAGGCCAAACCCAACTGATAATTCGAAGAGACTTGCAAAGATAACCAATCATACGTAAAAGATTTCAAAGAAGAATCAAATATTGTTCATAGATAAACTTGATCATAAACCCACAATTCATCGGATCTCGACAAACACACCGCAAAAAGAGTTACGTCAAATAGATCTCCAAGAAGATCGAGGAACATTGTATTGAGATCCAAAGAGAGAGAAGAAGCCATCTAGCTAATAACTATGGACCCGAAGGTCTGAAGTAAACTACTCACACATCATTGGAGAGGCTATGGTGTTGATGTAGAAGCCCTCCGTGATCGATTCCCCCTCCGGTGGAGCTTCAGAAAAGGCCCCAAGATGGGATCTCTTGGGTACAGAAGGTTGCGGCGGTGGAAATAGGGTTTCGTGGTGCTCCTGGAAGTAGGTCGGTGGAGCCACGAGGGGCCCACGAGGGTGGGGGCGTGCCTAGGGGGCAGGTGCGCCTCCCTGCCTCGTGGCGTCCTCGTTGATTTCTTGACGTCCACTCCAAGTCCCCTGGATCATGTTTGTTCCAAAAATAACTCTCCTGAAGGTTTTATTTCGTTTGGATTCCGTTTGATATTCCTTTTCTGCGAAACACTGAAATAGGCAAAAAAAAGCAATTTGCATTGGGCCTTGGGTTAGTAGGTTAGTCCCAAAAATAATATAAAAGTGTATAAATAAGCCCATTAACATCCAAAACAGATAATATAATAGCATCGAACAATCAAAAATTATATATACGTTGGAGACGTATCAAGCATCCCCGAGCTTAATTCCTGCTCGTCCTTGAGTAGGTAAATGATAAAAACGGAATTTTTGATGTGGAATGCTACCTAGCATAATTCTCAATGTAATTTTCTTTATTGTGGCATGAATGTTCAGATCTGAAAGATTCAAGACAAAAGTTTAATATTGACATAAAAATAATAATACTTCAAGCATACTAACTAAGCAATCATGTCTTCTCAAAACAGCATGGCAAATGAAAGTTCATCCCTACAAAATCATATAGTTTGGTCATGCTCCATTTTCGTCACACAAGAATGCTCTCATCTTGCACAACCCCGATGACAAGCCAAGCAATTGTTTCATACTTTAGTAATCTCAAACTTTTTTCAACTTTCACGTAATACATGAGCGTGAGCCATGGATATAACACTATGGGTGGAATAGAATAATGATAGGGGGTTATGTGGAGAAGACAAAAAGGAGAAAGTCTCACATCGACGCAGCTAATCAACGGGCTAGGGAGATGCCCATCAATTGATGTCAATGCAAGGAGTAGGGATTGCCATGCAACGGATGCACTAGAGCTATAAATGTATGAAAGCTCAACAAAAGAAACTAAGTGGGTGTGCATCCAACTTGCTTGCTCATGAAGACCTAGGGCATTTGAGGAGGCCCATTGTTGGAATATACAAGCCAAGTTCTATAATTAAAAATTCCCACTAGTATATGAAAGTGACAAAACAAGAGACTCTCTATCATAAAGATCATGGTGCTACTTTGAAGCACAGGTGTGGAAAAAAGGATAGTAGCATTGCCCCTTTTTATTTCTTTTTTGGGACTTTTTTTCTTTGGCCTTTTTTTATTTGGGACAATGCTCTATTAATGATGATCATCACACTTCTATTTATTTACAACTCAATGATTACAACTCGGTACTAGAACAAAATATGACTCTATATGAATGCCTCCGGCGGTGTACCGGGAAGGGCAATGAATCAAGAGTGACATGTATGATAAATTATGCATGATGACTTTGCCACAAATACGATGTCAACTACATGATCATGCAAAGCAATATGACAATGATGAAGCGTGTCATGAATGAAACGGTGGAAAGTTGCATGGCAATATATCTCAGAATGGCTATGGAAATGCCATAATAGGTAGGTATGATGGCTGTTTCGAGGAAGATATAAGGAGGTTTATGTGTGATAGAGCGTATCATATCACGGGGTTTGGATGCACCGGCGAAGTTTGCACCAACTCTCAAGGTGAGAAAGGGCAATGCACGATACCGAAGAGGCTAGCAATGATGGAAGGGTGAGAGTGCGTATAATCCATGAACTCAACATTAGTCCTAAAGAACTCACATACTTATTGCAAAAATCTACAAGTCATCAAAAACCAAGCACTACGCACATGCTCCTAGGGGGGTAGATTGGTAGGAAAAGACCATCGCTCGTCCTCGACCGCCACTCATAAGGAAGACAATCAAAGAACACCTCATGTTTCAAATTTGTTACACAACGGTTACCATACGTGCATGCTACGGGACTTGCAATCTTCAACACAAGTATTTCTAAAATTCACAACTACTCAACTAGCACACTCTAATATCACCATCTTTATATCTCAAAACAATTATCAAGTATCAAACTTCTCATAGTATTCAATGCACTTTCTATGATAGTTTTTATTATACCCATCTTGGATGCCTATCATATTAGGACTAATTTCATAGCCAAAGCAAATTACCATGTTGTTCTAAAGGACTCTCAAAATAATATAAGTGAAGCATGAGAGATCAATAATTTCTATAAAATAAAACCACCACCGTGCTCTAAAAGATATAAGTGAAGCACTAGAGCAAAATTATCTAGCTCAAGAGATATAAGTGAGGCACATAGAGTATTCTAATAAATTCCAATTTATGTGTGTCTGTCCCAAAAGGTGTGTACAACAAGGATGATTGTGGTAAACTAAAAATCGAAGACTCAAATCATACAAGACGCTCCAAGCAAAACACATATCATGTGATGAATAAAATATAGCCTCAAGTAAAGTTACCGATAGAAGAAGACGTAAGAGGGGATGCCTTCGGGGCATCCCCAAGATTAGGCTTTTGGTTGTCCTTGAATTTTACCTTGGGGTTCCTTGGGCATCCCAAGCTTAGGCTCTTGCCACTCCTTGTTCCACAATCCATCAAATCTTTACCCAAAACTTAAAAACTTCACAACACAATACTTAAACAGAAAATCTCATGAGCTCCGTTAGTATAAGAAAATAAACCACCACTTAACATACTGTAATGAATTCATTCTTTATTTATATTAGTGTTAAACCTACTGTATTCCAACTTCTCTATGGTTCATAATCTCCGATACTAGCCATAGATTCATCAAAATAAGCAAACAACACGCGAGAAACATAATCTGTTAAAAACAGAATAGTCTGTAGTAATCTGTAGGTTTCGAATACTTATGTAACCCCAAAAATTCTAAAATAAATTGCTGGACATGAGGAATTTATCTATTAATTATCTTCAAAAAGAATCAACCTAATCGCACTCTCCAGTAAAAAAATGGCAGCAAATCTCGTGAGCGCTAAAGTTTCTGTTTTTTACAGCAAGATCACAAAGACTTTCCCCAAGTCTTCCCAAAGGTTCTACTTGGCACAAACACTAATTAAAAGCATAAAACCACATCTAAACAGAGGCTATATGAATTATTTATTACTAAACATAACCCAAATGCAAGAAATAAAATTGGATTGCCTCCCAACAAGCGCTATCATTTAACGCCCCTAGCTAGGCATAAAAGCAAGAATAGATCTATGTATTATCATCTTTGGTTTTAATTTTTTAGCGAAGTCATGCTCAAATTCGGGAGGTTCTTTACATTTCCCTTCATATTCGGAATTTTTTATATCTAAAGAATCCAACCGCTTATTGCAAAGGGTAATCAACATATTCATGCGGTGAAGGTTTCGGCTAACACTCTTAAGAGGTTCAAGAGACTTTTGTCGCAAATCTTTTCAAAAACTTGTGTCTCTTCCTGGGTATGATGTGACCCCTTTTGTTGAGGTAGTGCTCCCACTATCCCCTCTATGATTTCATGAGCAATACTATGATCAATTTCGATAAAATTCCCTTTGGCAACGCAATCCAAGAGTTGTCTATGCGACATATTCATCCCAACATAAAAATTGCGAAGTAAAATTCTAAAATTCACCTCTAGGGTGCAATTACGATAAGATTCCATCATCCTAAACCAAGCATCTTTTAAATTTTCTCCTTGTCATTGTTTGAAGTGAAGAACTTCAAACTCAGGAGACAAAGGGGCAGATAAGGGACTAGCCATAACGACACACGGCGACACAAGAAGCAAGCGAAAAGAGACGAACTGGAAAAGAGAAGGGGAACGGAAAAAGAGGGCGAATAAAACGGCAAGGGTGAAGTGGGGAGAGGAAAATAAGAGGCAAATGGCAAATAATGTAATGCGAGGGATAAGAGTTTATGATAGGTACTTGGTATGTCTTGACTTGATGTAGATCTCCCCGGCAACGATGCCAGAAATCCTTCTTGCTACCTCTTGAGCATTGCGTTGGTTTTCCCTTGAAGAGGAAAGGGTGATGCAGCAAAGTAGCGTAAGTATTTCCCTCAGTTTTTGGGAACCAAGGTATCAATCCAGTAGGAGACTACACGCAAGTCCCTCGTACCTACACAAACAAATAAGAACCTCGCAACCAACGTGATAAAGGGGTTGTCAATCCCTTCACGAACACTTACGAGAGTGAGGTCTGATAGAGATAATAATAATAAGATAAATATTTTTGGTATTTTTATGATATAGATTGAAAGTAAATATTGCAAAATAAACGGCACCAGAAATAGCTAGTTGACGGGAGATTAATATAATGGAGAATAGACCCGAGGCCATAGGTTTCACTAGTGGCTTCTCTCAAGACAGCATAAGTATTACGGTGGGTGAACAAATTACTGTCGAGCAATTGATAGAAAAGTGCATAATTATGAGAATATCTAGGCATGATCATGTATATAGGCATCACATCCGCGACAAGTAGACCGAAACGATTTTGCATCTACTACTATTACTCCACACATCGGCCGCTATCCAGCATGCATCTAGAGTATTAAGTTCATAAGAACAGAGTAACGCATTAGGCAAGATGACATGATGTAGAGGGATAAACTCAATAAATATGATATAAACCCCATCTTTTTATCCTCGATGGCAACAATACAATACGTGCATTGCTGCCCCTGCTGTCACTGGGAAAGGACACCGCAAGATTGAACCCAAAGCTAAGCACTTCTCCCATTGCAAGAAAGATCAATCTAGTAGGCCAAACCAAATTGGTAATTCGAAAAGACTTGCAAAGATAACCAATCATACATAAAAAGATTTCAGAGAAGAATCAAATATTGTTCATAGATAAACTTGATCATAAACCCACAATTCTTCGGATCTCGACAAACACACCACAAAAAGAGTTACATCGAATAGATCTCCAAGAGAATCGAGGAGAACTTTGTATTGAGATCCAAAGAGAGAGAAGAAACCATCTAGCTAATAACTATGGACCCGAAGGTCCGTGGTAAACTACTCTCACATCATCAAAGAGGCTATGGTGTTAATGTAGAAGCCCTCCGTGATCGATCCCCACTCCGGTGGAGCTCCGGAAAAGGTCCCAAGATGGGATCTCTTGGGTACAGAAGGTTGCGGCGGTGGAAATAGGGTTTCGTGGTGCTCCTGGATGTTTTCGGGGTATATGGGTATATATAGGAGGAAGAAGTAGGTCGGTGGAGCCACGAGGGTCCCACGGGGGTGGGCGCGCGCCTCCCTGCCACGTGGCCTCCTCGTTGATTTCTTGACGTCCACTCCAAGTCACCTGGATCACGTTTGTTCCAAAAAAACTCTTCCGAAGGTTTCATTCCATTTGGATTCCGTTTGATATTCATTTTCTGCGAAACACTGAAATAGGCAAAAAACAGCAATTTGCCCTGGGCCTTGGGTTAGTGGGTTAGTCCCAAAAATAATATAAAAGTGTATAAATAAGCCCGTTAACATCCAGAACAGATAATATAATAGCATGGAACAATAAAAAATTATAGATACGTTGGAGACGTATCAAGCATCCCCAAGCTTAATTCCTACTCGTCCCCGAGTAGGTAAATGATAAAAACATGAATTTTGATGTGGAATGCTACCTAGCATAATTCTCAATGTAATTTTCTTTATTGTGGCATGAATGTTTAGATCCGAAAGATTCAAGACAAAAGTTTAATATTGACATAAAAATAATAATACTTCAAGCATACTAACTAAGCAATCATGTCTTCTCAAAACAGCATGGCAAAAGAAAGTTCATCTCTCGTTGCTATGCATCCCTAGATAGATCTTGCGTGATCGTAGGATTTTTTTTGAAATACTGCGTTCCCCAACAAAGCAATGATGTGCTTGCGCCCTACGCGCCCAGGCTTATCCCCAGGTCGGCGATTACCGAGGCTCGTGGGAAGTGGGGGCGTCCCGCCCCGTAAAAGCCGCCACGCGTCGCCCTCTGGGCCCGGCAGCTCAATGGGCCCCGTGCCATTTCGCTCCTAACGGGCGAACATGCACGCCGCAGGCCCGGGGGCTACTGTTGGCCCAGTGGGAACCACGGTACCACGACCCATCTTCCTCTGGCCAAAAGGGCGGCACCTGGGTCGGCCCATGACAGGTGGCCCTACTCCGGCCGCTCCGCAAGAAGATGCCTCGCGAGGGGTGTGCCTCGCGAGGCCCCTTGCCACCGGGCAGAGCCCTGCCGAGGCTGCCAAGCACCGGGCTACCTCGCGAGGCTCCCCTCACGAGGTCGCCTCATGAGGCAGGTCGTACGGCGCCGGCAGCGGGGCTCTACACCCATCACATGGATGCCCGTTGTCAGGATAAGGACGGTGGGGCATGACCAAGCCCAATTTCCATTCTGGTGACAAGGGAGCAGCGTCCGCTGTCTCCCCCAAAGCAAGTCCCAAAGCATTTCCTCTCTGGTGAAAGAAGATTAGGACGGATCGGCACGCCAGGGCAGAGGTCATCGCCGAGCCCACCAATGTGTCATGAAGACTACTTTACCAGACGAAGCCTGCCTTTAGTGAGGATAGGCATAGGCCCATGTCCCCCTTTGAATTGCCGCCCTATGGCCACCCTTTCCCGCTCATATTTCCGGGGAAGGGGACCAAGGCACTACAAAGGGGGCAACGCCGCCTCCATGTAAGAGGATCGTGCCATTCTCCCAACCTCTCGTGTACCTCGAGCCACAAGCTCTCCATTACAAAGCAACCCAACATAGGCAGGAGTAGGGTATTTACACCAGCACGGTGGCCCGAACCTGGGTAGCTCGCACATCCCCTTCGTGCCCGATGAGAGCCAGCGTGCCCGTGGCTGTCCAGTCGTAGTCGTCGGAGTGTCTTAGGTCGCCAAGCAAAGCCCCCTAGAGTTCAAACCCTAGTTGTTGGAGAAGTTTCTTGGACACAAATCCCAGACCCCGACACATACCCACACATCATATATTTTCATACCACATACACACATCATCTGAACATAATGAACTTGCTTGCAAGCAAAAAACCAAATTGCTAGCACATACACACACATCATTTATAAACCAAGCAAGATTATCAACACAAACAATATCACATACAACCATCATCTCTTCATCATCTCTCTCAATAATATCCCATGGGACAACATATGCAAATATTAATCATCTATAACCAAACCAAGATCTCAAACAAACCATACCATATACAACCATCAGATGTTCATCATATCTTTTCATGTGGGTTCATATGACAACATACGAATAGCCTATATAGGCACCAATCCGAATTAATATGGCCTACAAATTCAACAACACATCATCTAGTACCTATCAATCATCTAAAATAATCTACCAACTACATTTCCCCCCTAAAATGAATAAACCATCTACTCATCTAACACCATAATAAAAAAAGAACAGGATTCAATCGAAATAAATTGGAGGGAAGGGGCGAGAGTACCTTGAGGATGCTTAGGGGCCTCAGATCCACGAATTTGAGTGGTGGAATGAGTATATCTTGAGGATTTGGTGAGGGGAGAGGGAAGGGGCGAGAGAGAACCCTCTCTGTTCGTGTGCTAGCTCAGTCGCCGCCAGGGGATAGGGGAGATGGAGTGGGTTGGGCCTGCGCGGCTGGATGACTTATCAGGAGAAAACACCATGGTCCGTGGTGTTTTGGGTTGAGGAAACACCAGGGACCGCGAGGAAACACCAGGGACCATGATGTCTCCCATGCAAACGGGACGCGGGATGTTGGCGTCACCAAAAAAGGTCAGATACACTTTTTTCAAACGGGGTGAATTCGTGCTTAACTTAGCCAAAAAGTCAGAACAGTAATTTCACCCGAAAAAACCCACTACAACGAAGTGCGACACGTTACGACACTAGGACGCAACATGTGCAATGCTCCCAGAAATGAACTCTGAAGAGTTCATCATCTCTCTTCATGCGGGTTCCTATGGCAACATATGAATAGCATGTACAGGCACCAATATGAAATAATATGGCCTACATATTCAAGAACACATCATCTAGTACCCACCAATCTTCTAAAATTGTCTACCAACTACAAAAAAAATTCCAAAGATGAAGAAATCATCTACTCATCTAACACCACTCAATATTGAATATTAATGCATAATAAGAAGAGGATTCAACCAGAAAAATGAGAGAAGTGGGAGAATACCTCAAGGATGCCTGGGCCCTTAGATCCATGATTTTGAGTGCGGAATGAGTAGATCTTGAATATTTGGCGAGGGGAGAGGGAAGGGGGCGAGAGAGAACCCCTCTTTGTTAGTGCGCTCGGCCACCGCAAAAAGATAGGGAGAATAGGGAAGATGTGGTGGGCTAGGCCCGCGCGACTGGATGACTTATCAGGAAAAAACGACACAGTCTGTGACGTTCTAGGTCGAGGGGGGGAGGGGGTTCCATGGTGTTTCCCCCTTTGCTACAATGAGCCAACGCAACGTGTGGACCAGGAGAAAACGGCAAGGACCATGTGTCTTCCATGCAAAAGAGACACCAAGGATATTGTCGTGACCAAAAAAGGTAAGGTAATTTTTTCTTTCAAAATGGGTTCGTGCTTAACTTAGCGAGAAAATTACAAAAATAATTCATCCAAAAAAACCACTTCAACAAAGTGCGACACGTGACGACACTAGGGTGCAACACGTGCAATGCTCCTATAAATGACCTCTGAATCCAAAAGAATGCGAAATATTGATATGGTATGAACATTTATCCATCTAGGAGTATATAAATCGGATCCAAAATTTCACCCTTAATACTGGGCCTCGGGTTCGAACGAGGTCCTTTGCCCCAAGAAAAGTTGCTGCTGCCGGCCGGTGGGGGTGGTCGTAGCAGCGGCACACGCGTAGCAGGCCGGGCTTGCTTCTTGCTCGGGCTCGGCCAAGCAAAATCCTCTTCTTTTCATGTGGGTTCATATGACAACATACGAATAGCCTATATAGGCACCAATCCGAATTAATATGGCCTACAAATTCAACAACACATCATCTAGTACCTATCAATCATCTAAAATAATCTACCAACTACATTTCCCCCCTAAAATGAATAAACCATCTACTCATCTAACACCATAATAAAAAAGAAGAGGATTCAATCGAAATAAATTGGAGGGAAGGGGCGAGAGTACCTTGAGGATGCTTAGGGGCCTCAGATCCACGAATTTGAGTGGTGGAATGAGTATATCTTGAAGATTTGGTGGGGGAGAGGGAAGGGGCGAGAGAGAACCCTCTCTGTTTGTGCGCTAGCTCAGTCGCCGCCAGGGGATAGGGGAGATGGAGTGGGTTGGGCGTGCGCGGCTGGATAACTTATCAGGAGAAAACACCATGGTCCGTGGTGTTTTGGGTTGAGGAAACACCAGGGACCACGATGTCTCCCATGCAAACGGGACGCGGGATGTTGGCGTCACCAAAAAAGGTCAGATACACTTTTTTCAAACGGGGTGAATTCGTGCTTAACTTAGCCAAAAAGTCAGAACAGTAATTTCGCCCGAAAAAACCCACTACAACGAAGTGCGACACGTTACGACACTAGGACGCAACATGTGCAATGCTCCCATAAATGAACTCTGAAGAGTTCATCATCTCTCTTCATGCGGGTTCCTATGGCAACATATGAATAGCCTGTACAGGCACCAATATGAAATAATGTGGCCTACATATTCAAGAACACATCATCTAGTACCCACCAATCTTCTAAAATTGTCTACCAACTACAAAAAAAATTCCAAAGATGAAGAAACCATCTACTCATCTAACACCACTCAATATTGAATATTAATGCATAATAAGAAGAGGATTCAACCGGAAAAATGAGAGAAGTGGGAGAATACCTCAAGGATGCCTGGGGCCCTTAGATCCATGATTTTGAGTGCGGAATGAGTAGATCTTGAATATTTGGCGAGGGGAGAGGGAAGGGGGCGAGAGAGAACCCGTCTTTGTTAGTGCGCTCGGCCACCACAAAAAGATAGGGAGAATATGGAAGATGTGGTGGGCTAGGCCCGCGCGACTGGATGACTTATCAGGAGAAAACGACACAGTCTGTGACGTTCTGGGTCGAGGGGGGGGGGGGAGGGGGTTCCATGGTGTTTCCCCCCTTTGCTACAACGAGCCAACGCAACGTGTGGACCAGGGGAAAACGGCAAGGACCATGTGTCTTCCATGCAAAAGAGACACCAAGGATATTGTCATGACCAAAAAAGGTAAGATAATTTTTTCTTTCAAAATGGGTTCGTGCTTAACTTAGCGAGAAAATTACAAAAATAATTCGTCCAAAAAAACCACTTCAACAAAGTGCGACACGTGACGACACTAGGGCGCAACACGTGCAATGCTCCTATAAATGACCTCTGAATCCAAAAGAATGCGAAATATTGATATGGTATGAACATTTATCCATCTAGGAGTATATAAATCGGATCCAAAATTTCACCCTCAATACTGGGCCTCGGGTTCGGACGAGGGCCTTTGCCCCCAGAAAAGTTGCTGCTGCCGGCCGGTGGGGGTGGTCGTAGCAGCGGCACACGCGCAGCAGGCCGGGCTTGCTTCTTGCTCGGGCTCGGCCGAGCAAAATCCTCTTCTTTTCATGTGGGTTCATATGACAACATACGAATAGCCTATATAGGCACCAATCCGAATTAATATGGCCTACAAATTCAACAACACATCATCTAGTACCTATCAATCATCTAAAATAATCTACCAACTACATTTCCCCCCTAAAATGAATAAACCATCTACTCATCTAACACCATAATAAAAAAGAAGAGGATTCAATCGAAATAAATTGGAGGGAAGGGGCGAGAGTACCTTGAGGATGCTTAGGGGCCTCAGATCCACGAATTTGAGTGGTGGAATGAGTATATCTTGAGGATTTGGTGAGGGGAGAGGGAAGGGGCGAGAGAGAACCCTCTCTGTTCGTGCGCTAGCTCAGTCGCCGCCAGGGGATAGGGGAGATGGAGTGGGTTGGGCCTGCGTGGCTGGATGACTTATCAGGAGAAAACACCATGGTCCGTGGTGTTTTGGGTTGAGGAAACACCAGGGACCACGATGTCTGCCATGCAAACGGGACGCGGGATGTTGGCGTCACCAAAAAAGGTCAGATACACTTTTTTCAAACGGGGTGAATTCGTGCTTAACTTAGCCAAAAAGTCAGAACAGTAATTTCGCCCGAAAAAACCCACTACAACGAAGTGCGACACGTTACGACACTAGGATGCAACATGTGCAATGCTCCCATAAATGAACTCTGAAGAGTTCATCATCTCTCTTCATGCGGGTTCCTATGGCAACATATGAATAGCCTGTACAGGCACCAATATGAAATAATATGGCCTACATATTCAAGAACACATCATCTAGTACCCACCAATCTTCTAAAATTGTCTACCAACTACAAAAAAATTCCAAAGATGAAGAAACCATCTACTCATCTAACACCACTCAATATTGAATATTAATGCATAATAAGAAGAGGATTCAACCGAAAAAATGAGAGAAGTGGGAGAATACCTCAAGGATGCCTGGGGCCCTTAGATCCATGATTTTGAGTGCGGAATGAGTAGATCTTGAATATTTGGCGAGGGGAGAGGGAAGGGGGCGAGAGAGAACCCCTCTTTGTTAGTGCGCTCGGCCACCACAAAAAGATAGGGAGAATATGGAAGATGTGGTGGGCTAGGCCCGCGCGACTGGATGACTTATCAGGAGAAAACGACACAGTCTGTGACGTTCTGGGTCGAGGGGGGGGGAGGGGGTTCCATGGTGTTTCCCCCCTTTGCTACAACGAGCCAACGCAACGTGTGGACCGGGGGAAAATGGCAAGGACCATGTGTCTTCCATGCAAAAGAGACACCAAGGATATTGTCGTGACCAAAAAAGGTAAGATAATTTTTTCTTTCAAAATGGGTTCGTGCTTAACTTAGCGAGAAAATTACAAAAATAATTCGTCCAAAAAAACCACTTCAACAAAGTGCGACACGTGACGACACTAGGGCGCAACACGTGCAATGCTCCTATAAATGACCTCTGAATCCAAAAGAATGCGAAATATTGATATGGTATGAACATTTATCCATCTAGGAGTATATAAATCGGATCCAAAATTTCACCCTCAATACTGGGCCTCGGGTTCGGACGAGGGCCTTTGCCCCCAGAAAAGTTGCTGCTGCCGGCCGGTGGGGGTGGTCGTAGCAGCGGCACACGCGCAGCAGGCCGGGCTTGCTTCTTGCTCGGGCTCGGCCGAGCAAAATCCTCTTCTTTTCATGTGGGTTCATATGACAACATACGAATAGCCTATATAGGCACCAATCCGAATTAATATGGCCTACAAATTCAACAACACATCATCTAGTACCTATCAATCATCTAAAATAATCTACCAACTACATTTCCCCCCTAAAATGAATAAACCATCTACTCATCTAACACCATAATAAAAAAGAAGAGGATTCAATCGAAATAAATTGGAGGGAAGGGGCGAGAGTACCTTTAGGATGCTTAAGGGCCTCAGATCCACGAATTTGAGTGGTGGAATGAGTATATCTTGAGGATTTGGTGAGGGGAGAGGGAAGGGGCGAGAGAGAACCCTCTCTGTTCGTGCGCTAGCTCAGTCGCCGCCAGGGGATAGGGGAGATGGAGTGGGTTGGGCCTGCGCGGCTGGATGACTTATCAGGAGAAAACACCATGGTCCGTGGTGTTTTGGGTTGAGGAAACACGAGGGACCACGATGTCTGCCATGCAAACGATACGCGGGATGTTGGCATCACCAAAAAAGGTCAGATACACTTTTTTCAAACGGGGTGAATTCGTGCTTAACTTAGCCAAAAAGTCAGAACAGTAATTTCGCCCGAAAAAACCCACTACAACGAAGTGCGACACGTTACGACACTAGGACGCAACATGTGCAATGCTCCCATAAATGAACTCTGAAGAGTTCATCATCTCTCTTCATGCGGGTTCCTATGGCAACATATGAATAGCCTGTACAGGCACCAATATGAAATAATATGGCCTACATATTCAAGAACACATCATCTAGTACCCACCAATCTTCTAAAATTGTCTACCAACTACAAAAAAATTCCAAAGATGAAGAAACCATCTACTCATCTAACACCACTCAATATTGAATATTAATGCATAATAAGAAGAGGATTCAACCGAAAAAATGAGAGAAGTGGGAGAATACCTCAAGGATGCCTGGGGCCCTTAGATCCATGATTTTGAGTGCGGAATGAGTAGATCTTGAATATTTGGCGAGGGGAGAGGGAAGGGGGCGAGAGAGAACCCCTCTTTGTTAGTGCGCTCGGCCACCACAAAAAGATAGGGAGAATATGGAAGATGTGGTGAGCTAGGCCCGCGCGACTGGATGACTTATCAGGAGAAAACGACACTGAAAGAACATGCGGTGCCCCCATGTTTGGTTTTGGTAATTGATGACAATCTCTATGGACTAATGGTTGCCTTGAGTTATATTTGAAGGTTTTGTCCATAGGCTTTTCTTGGAGTATATGTGTTGGTTTCAAGGAGAGTTTGTGTCGACCAAGGTGCTATTCAAGGAATTACCTAAAGATTGGTCTTGTGAGAGGTTGATCAAGACTAAGTTAAAGAGTGAATCAAGTTGATCAACCCACAAAGCGTAGAAGATGTACCGAGAGGGATCAAGTGATCCCATGGTATGGTAAGCATTGTCAATTACGCTTTATGTACTAACCCATGGTCTTCGTGAGAGTTCTTTGTGGGGTTAGGTTGCGGTGTGCAAGTTCAAGTGGAGTATCACGAAGAGATCAAATGCTTGAAGCTTGCCGTCCTTTGTGGTGACAATGGACTTGTGAAGATGTGCGGAAGAGTGGCTCACCCATAGTGGAGTATGGGGGAGCAATCAACTAGTCTTCATCGAGTCAACCCAATCAAGAAAGGTGGTCCAACTTGAGGGAATCAAGATCGTCATCATCTAGCTCAAGTGGACCATGTGCAAGGCAAAGGTTTGCCCTTGATAGGTTTTCTATTTTACCGGTCTCATGATGGTAGTTGGGAGACCGGGTTATAGGATCGATTGCCGTACTATCAAGGGGGGCCCTCGATGAGTAGCTTGATCGTATCGTTCATTGAGAGCTCAAACCTTTGCATCCTTGCATCATCTTTCTTGGTTCTTGTTTGGTTCTCTTTGTGAGTCTTAGAGCTTATGGTCATCTTGATGACAAGCTTGAGTTCATCGAAAACGGAGTTCGCATGCATCTTCTATGATGTTTTCGATGTTGGAGGTTTTGCCGGTTCTTCTCGGTTGGAGGTTTCACTCCTCTATTTGTTGGCATACCTCCCCTGCCTCTTCTTACTATAACCAGTCGCTGTTTTGATGCTACTCGTCGTCTTGTTTCCAACAAGTTTGAGTTTGCTCAATTCGGAGTTCATATGCAGAAGTTATGGCAGTTCTGGTTTTCTGGAGTGTGGTTTTTCTCCTGGACCCAGCGGTAGTACCGCGGGCCACAGCGGTAGTACCGCTGAGGCTCACTAAGCGGCAGTACCGCTCCTCGGAGCGGCAGTACCGCTTGATGGCCTCAGCAGCAGTGCCTTTGCGGATCCGTGCTCCTACCGCCTTGACACAGTGGTTGGAGCGGTAGTACGGCTGCAGTCCACTAAGCGGTACTACCGCTCCTCGGAGCGGTAGTACCGCTTGCTGGGCTCAGCCGCAGTACCGCTGTGGCTTCGTGCTCCTTCCGCTTCGATTCGAGTGCGCATTTTCTCGTGTCGGGTTTTGCGGTACTTGCTGCGATAGTAGTGGCGGTAGTGCTGCTTGTGAGCGGTAGTACCGCCCTACCTCCACGGTAGTACCGCTCTGGGTCCCAGCCCCAGCCCTTTTCTTCTGGCGCGGCAGTACCGCTGAGGGGGAGCGGTAGTACCGCTTACGAGCGGTAGTACCGCCCTGCCTCCGCGGTAGTACCGCTCTCTGCAGGGCTGAGTGGGGGTTAACGGTTGGATTTTCCCCCTCCTATAAAAAGGGGTCTTCTTCCCCGTTGAACCCCAATCCTTGGAGCTCGTGTTCTTCCCCCATTGTTGACCTTCTTTGTGCTTGCTAACTCTCAATCCCTCCATGGATTCTTGCTAGTTTTTGAGGAAAAAGAGAGAGGAGATCTAGATCCACATTTCCACCAATCACTTTCTCCTCTATGTGTCTTCCATGCAAAAGAGACACCAAGGATATTGTCGTGACCAAAAAAGGTAAGATAATTTTTTCTTTCAAAATGGGTTCGTGCTTAACTTAGCGAGAAAATTACAAAAATAATTCGTTCAAAAAAACCACTTCAACAAAGTGCGACACGTGACGACACTAGGGGGCAACACGTGCAATGCTCCTATAAATGACCTCTGAATCCAAAAGAATGCGAAATATTGATATGGTATGAACATTTATCCATCTAGGAATATATAAATCGGATCCAAAATTTCACCCTTAATAGTGGGCCTCGGGTTCGGACGAGGGCCTTTGCCTCCAGAAAAGTTGCTGCTGCCGGCTGGTGGGGGTGGTCGTAGCAGCGGCACACGCGCAGCAGGCCGGGCTTGCTTCTTGCTCGGGCTCGGCCGAGCAAAACCCCTCGACCAAACCCTAGATTTAAATACCCACCACCACTTCCACTGATCCACCCCTCCTTTCTCTGCCTCGAGCACGCACGGCACGGTGCGGCGCGCACGCACGCACGCTTCTCAACTCCCCAGGTCTCCGCGACCGCGAGGCCCTCCTGAAGTGGGAGGAGGCGACCCCGACTCTCCCCACTCGCCACCCCCACCCCCGCCCCCTCCCTCTCCACCACCCCGCGTCGCCCATCGAGAACCCTAGCTCGGGGTTGCGGCCTCGCCCCTCCCGCCGCCGCCGTCGGTGCTCGAGCTCGGCCGGCCCGCCGCGATGGATCTGTCCAACCTGACCCTGGTGCTGCGCGCGGCGCTCAGCCACGCCCCCGAGGAGCGCAAAGCCGCTGAGGCCAGCCTCGAGCAGGTTAGCCTCTCCACTGCCGCCTTGATGCCGCTCTAGCCTCTCGCTCCGTTGCTTGCATCGTCGACGCCACTATCGGGAGCCTGGGGTTCCTGCCGTGGCGGAAGGGGTTGGATTGGGGGTAGGGGTTCGTCGGATCACTGCCTCGCGCCTCCTCCGCTGTTGCGTTTTGCCGTGGAATCCTGCTCAATCGAACCAGTCACGTCAACGCATCTTCTCTGTTCCGTGTCGAGTTGATTGCTGTTGCTATGTTTTCCGTGATCTGGAGCTAGGTTGCTGAATTGGATCAGTTTGAACCGGTGATCTGTATGAGCTTCACTTCTGGACCGGTTTGATGCTTGCTGTCCGTTGTCATCTAGTTCGACTTTGTTGTGGAGCTATGCTCAGTGTTATTAGCTCATGCGAGTGGCATTATTGACTTCCATCTCATGAACACCTCAGAGTTGGTAGGCTTAGCAACCTGTTCAATCAAGCAGGCTGCCATTACACCTGAAACTATAAGACAGCATATAAAATTTAAATCTTTTAGTGGCATATAATCATGTACTCCGCACACAGAGCACTTATTTAACGATGAACATTTGTACATCACAGAGGTGCTTGTTTGCTCCCTTCCTTTTTAATGTCATAATATTATATGCTTTGTAAGGATGCAGTCAAATCTTTTCACAAGATTGTAAATTTGTTGGAGCAGAGTGATAATATCCTTTCTTTTAGCTATCCGCACACGTCCACTTGGACGAACTGTCCGTAAAGAGAGTTTCTTAGCCAACTTCTGTGCATAGAAGGAGCTGTTTGGTATATCGTTATGTTTGTTGTAATGACGCTCTCGAGTGCACTGCATTTTGGACAGCGCTTGTTTACATATTATGTAATTGAAATTATTGTTCATGAGAGCGCACTGAGTGTAAGACCATCAGTGTTGAAATTGTATTCGAGCTGATCTGTATACAGAACAGACAAATCTACCCGGTTGCCTTAATAACCTATTGTAAGTGTGTTTGCCTATAGCTATTAATCATATATGAAGCGACTGCTGCTGTGTTTTCTGAAGTTCAAACTTGTTTTTGTTCTTTTATTGTATAATAGTGAATTTCAATACTACAATATGCGCTAACAGAATTTGAGCCAAAACCAACACTCATGGAAGATTTAGTATTTTGAAATAGAAAGTTACCATGTACCCAGAAAATTGCAAAGCAGCTCATATTGCCATGTTCTTATTTTTCTTAGAAACTTAATTTGCATTTGTTTGTGATTGATGAATAGCTACCCCTTTTCCAAGAATGAGAAATGGATTAACTACAGTGCATTACTTGTTAACATACCCAAAGGAATAATGCAGAATGCTCTAACTAAGCTGGCCATTTTGTTTTGTATTGTTCATTCTTATTCAGTGTTTCCTGGCTTTTTTGTTCTATACATGTTGCAATGCTATATGCATATGTTATTTCATTTCGGACCCTTGTACTGAAGTTCCTGCGATTCCTGCAGCTTCAGTATACGCAACAACATCTGGTGAGATTGTTACAGATCATCGTCGATGGAAGTTGTGATATGGCTGTGAGACAGGTCGCAAGCATTCACTTCAAGAACTTTGTTTCAAAAGCCTGGTCACCTATTGATCCTGGTACGTGGAGGGTAATACCTGGGCATTGTTCCCTTCATTTTGGTAACTTGACAATTTTTCTTCCTTTCTGTAGATGAAACACGTAAAATTCCAGAAGGTGACAAGTCTATGGTTCGTGAGAATATACTGGGCTTTGTTACTCAATTGCCTCCACTGCTAAGGTAAAAATAACTTTGCCGCAATCCACCTGTCCTTTCCTTAACAAGTAGTAACGTTTTACTGTCATAGCTGCTTGCTACAATTGTACTTCTCATTGTTTTTGGTTATTTTGTTATATTGTCAGTTTTTTACCAGATAAACTGAATTCTAGTGCCTGTAGTTTTCAATAGTGTATTTTTTTTGAAACGAGGCAAAAGACTTGCCATTTTTGTTGATTAAGAAGAAGAGAATTGCCCGGTTAATTGACGGAAAACCGAGCTAAAACCGATACAACCCAACCCATATGACCTGGGCACCACCGGCCAATCTGGCCACCGACATGAAACCTGAAGGTGCAAAGAAGAAAGACATTTGCCGAGGAGTCGCAAGCGTCATCGTCATCACCGGTTGCCTCGAACGGGTGACTCTGCCTTCACCATAGAGCTCCAATGGAGGGAAAATAATGTCGACCAATTTTAGTTTCGGCCTACTTATACTTCATCTTCCAGCTAATTGCAATTAAAAATGAAGCTTTTATGTTTTTCTTTATGCTGCTTGAAGCTCCTTTTTGTTTCTAATAGAAGCACTATGTAGTAAAAAAATATTGACTTTGCCTTCATGAAACACATTATGGGTAATAATAGACGCTGGCTTGTTGTTAGTTCTTGAATGCATCTGTTCCCTTTTTTTTCTCTGTATTAAACCTCCATTTGTAGAGAAGCATTATGCAAAGTACTTTCTCAAGTTGTAATGTGGCCGCATGGTAATTTTTTTTGGCTAGCCATACCGGTTCACATATTCTTGTCTTATATAAGTTTTCTTAATGGCGGAAGCATAACATTTGGCATTTGTTGATGATAAACATATGGATAATTGACACATCTTTCATGAATATCTTTAGAGCACAGCTTGGAGAAAGTATCAAGACCTTGATCCTTGCGGATTACCCTGAGCAGTGGCCTAGTCTTCTACATTGGGTTACACATAACATGGAATCACAGGATCAAATTTTCGGAGCACTTTATGTGCTAAGGATCCTATCCCGGAAATATGAGTGAGCATACATACCACCTTTTCCATCTATCATAAATCTTTACTGAAATTTTGCTGTTGGTCTTGATGACATTGCAGCACAATGCTTTTGTTTTACTTCTATATGAGTTGGCACACTTATCCTATTTATATGCCTCATGGTTTAGGTTCAAATCAGAGGAGGAAAGGATACCTTTGTATCAAATTGTTGAGGAGTGTTTTCCTCGTTTGTTGAATATATTCAGCACACTTGTCCAGATTGTGAATCCTCCAATTGAAGTTGCTGACTTGATCAAGCTGATCTGCAAAATATTCTGGTCCTCAATTTATGTACGTTCATGGTCTTATTAATTTACACCCCCCCCCCCCCTTTTTTTTCACGTACGCTTATGCTCGTGTCATGTGCTTTCTGCAGCTAGAAATTCCAAAGCAACTGTTTGAACCAAACATCTTCAATGCATGGATTGTTCTATTCTTAAACTTGTTGGAAAGGCCAGTTCCATTGGAAGGGCAACCATCTGATCCTGACGCTAGGAAAGCTTGGGGCTGGTGGAAAGTCAAGAAATGGATTACCCATATCTTGAACCGTTTATACAGTCGGTCAGTATTGAAAGAAGTTGGTTTGTTTTTCGTAAATCATTATTTTTTACTTGGTTACTCATTTGTCATTGACAGGTTTGCTGATATGAAGGTTCATAAACCAGAGAGTAAAGCTTTTGCTCAAATGTTTCAAAAGAACTATGCTGGAAAAATTCTGGGATGCCATCTACAGTTGCTCAATGCAATTCGCACTGGTGGCTATTTGCCTGATAGGGTTATCAATCTTATCCTTCAATATCTCACCAACAGGTTCGTGGGAGACTTTTTATGCAGCAGCATTATGTACTTCCAAAGGACAAACCAGCTTTCATAATGTTCAGATTGCCGCCTTCCATAATTTCTGGTTTCTGCATGTCCCACTAGTCATGAGCTTGCTGTGCATGTCTCTCTATGCCTGTTAGATAATTTCAGCAACACAACTTGCTCTACTGAGATTACTAATGTTACAAATTCTCTTTCATCTTCCATCTTTCCTGTGAGTGTATAATTTGCCTAGCAGAATGTATCTTTAATAACTACTATTAGATTTATGTTCTTTCTTTTTGAACGTAGTAGTTTTGTGTTTGACATTTACTAGCTGTATGTTGAAAATTTCTTGTTTGGCATATTTATCTGTAGCTTACTGATATCTCCTCATATGCATGTTGGATCTACCACGCAAAATATGTGTACCTGGTGATCATTAAATGTGCGGTGACTAACTGTAATGGGTTACTTGTTCTTGCAGTCTCACAAAGAACAGCATGTACCAGCTGATGCAACCACAAATCGACATAATTCTTTTTGAGATAATATTTCCACTAATGTGCTTCAATGACAATGACCAAATGTTATGGGATGAAGATCCACATGAGTATGTTCGGAAAGGCTATGGTAAAATTGCATGATCAAATTCCTCTCAATGATGTAAGGTAACATGCACTGTTTTCAGTGTTCATCTGTTTACTCATGATGCCATTTTTTTGCATACAGATATAATTGAAGATTTGTATAGTCCTCGAACAGCTGCTATGGATTTTGTCAGCGAATTGGTAAGAAAACGGGGAAAAGGCAACCTACAAAAGTTCATCCAATTTATTGTGGAGATATTCATGAGGTATGCATCGTTTTTGTGATTTGTGCTGTGATCCTCAACCTTTATTAGCTACCTAATTCAAGAATAACTTGGTAGGTATAATGAGGCATCAATTGAAGTGAAGCCCTATCGCCAAAAAGATGGTGCCCTTCTTGCCATTGGGACATTATGTGATAGGCTGAAACAAACTGATCCGTACAAGGCTGAGCTAGAGCGAATGTTAGTTCAGCATGTCTTTCCAGAGTTCAGTAGTCATGTTGGGCACTTGCGTGCGAAGGTAGTATGCTCCAACTTGGCCAGCAGTTCTACCTTTTGTTCCTTATTATCATTTATATCATTTAAACATTCAGATCATGTGTACAATTTGTTGAAGCCTGTGCATTGAAGCGTTCTACCTTTTTAATTAGAAAGTTAGAAATATGTTTATTTGTCCCAGAAATTTCCCCCACCTCAGGTCCAAAAGTTACCATGTTCACTTGTACTTTTCCAAGATACCTCTGTCCACTATTGCTCTTTGTAACAGCCTGTATAATAGTTTAAGAAAGGGTGCTGGGAATTTTCATCTTAAAACCAAACACAATTAATTGTGTCTTGTGAATATTCTATCCACTACCGCAAAAATGTCTTATATTTAGGAACAGGGGATGTATTCCTGCAACAAGTTGTCATTAAGGAGAAGGGCTGAAGGGCATGCTTTAGGTTCTGGATGGTCTAGCCATGAGCCAGCAATTCACTAGGGAACAACGACACACAACTTTTCAACATGAAACAAAATGCTAATCTCAGTAGCTCTCACAGCCTAATGTGAAGCTTGCCCTCCAACGTTCTACTTCTGTTTTGATAGCATTGCCACTGTTCTCAGATCATGCTGATAGCCCTGAAAGAACTGGCTCTTTCTTCCAAACTGAATATTCCAAGCTGCATGCAGTCGTCCTGATTGAAAGCTGCCAGATCCAGGAGCAACACACAAAGAAGTGCTGTACCGTCTCTGGCTCTTGTGCGTAGAGGACAGAAATCATGGTTGGGAGCTGACAGTGCGCAAGGTAACCTGTAGCCAAGCAATGGTGTTGCAGCTCAATCCAAAGAATCAACTCTTGAGCACTACATTATCTTAACAAAATAAATGAGGACAATGGAAGTTAATTTGTTCAGAGAAGGAATCCTTATACTCTGACTTGGCCGGACTACTGAAGTTTTGGAGATAAGCGCCAGAAAATGGCGTCTTCTCTTGTATCCGAAAGGGAATTTGTCCAGATGCAGTTCAAAGTGACAGATGCTAATAATCTCTTGAGCTGAGAGAGCACTGTAACTACCTTGGATCCAAGTGTTACTCTCAGCACCTGGGCTACTGCCTTAGATTATCTGATATTAGGTACCAGCAACATAACCAGTATGCCATCAAGTCTAGTATTAGTCCACGAGAAGATGAGCTGCTGACCACAATCTCAAAAGTTGACTGCACATTGTGACCACTTGTCATATTTTAATTAATTGCTATCCTTAGGGAACCCTTTATTCAATTTTATTTTAACAGAACACTTTATATGCTCTGTTATAATCCAAGTTTATTTGTTTAATAATTACTCCCTCTGTCCCATAATTTAAGACGTTTCTTTACACTACTGTAGTGTAAAAAAATGTATTACATTATGGGACGGAGGGAGTAGTATTAAAGTTCTTATTTCTCTTTATTTCTATGGTTATGCTCACCTTCCCTAGTTTTCCTTGATGTACTCGCTACTTCTATGTGACATCAGACTAATATATTATATGGACAATAGGCAGCATGGGTGGCAGGGCAGTATGCGCACATCACCTTCTCAGACCAGGACAATTTTCGCAAAGCTATGCATTGTGTAATCTCTGGTTTGCGTGATCCAGAACTTCCTGTCAGGGTCGATTCAGTCTTTGCTCTCCGTTCTTTCGTTGAAGCATGCAAAGGTGAGCTTCTTGATACCTAGTCAGTTATCAACTTTGTTCTGTTTGTTCCTTACAATTTCTGTTCCATTCTACAGATCTGGATGAGATCCGTCCTATCCTTCCACAGCTTCTTGATGGTAAGAACTACTTTATTCAACCTTGGTAGGAATGGTGATTTTGTTGTGGTTTGATTGTTATTTATTTGCAGAATTTTTTAAGCTTATGGGTGAAGTTGAGAATGAGGATCTTGTTTTCACTCTCGAGACAATTGTTGATAGATTTGGTGAAGAGATGGCACCATATGCCCTTGGCTTGTGCCAGAGTTTGGTATGTTGGCCCTTGATTTATGTTTAACTCAATATATGGTCACATGCTGCACTGAATCTACCTTCCTGAAACTTCATGCTTACTAATTTTATAGGCTGCTGCCTTCTGGAGATGCATGGCTAGTTCAGAAGCTGATGATGAAGTAGAGGACTCTGGTGCTTTGGCTGCTGTTGGTTGCTTACGTGCTTTAAGCACAATCCTTGAGTCCATTAGCAGTCTTCCCCATCTTTTTATCCAAATAGAGCCCACTTTGTTGCCTATTTTGCGCAGGATGTTGACTTCGGATGGTCAAGGTATTTTGTTGTCTAATTATAACAACAGAGTGTGTTACATTTCAAGGATATTTATAGTCTCAACTGGTTGTTTACACATCAGTTTTGTCAGTCCCTTACTGGAACTAATCTTGGTTGTTCAGGATATCGATTCCTCTAGATGTAGTTAAAGCGAACTTAGACATAATTGGTTTCTGAATTGTGGTAGTCTTCTCTTTCTTTAAACTTTCCTTTTGATGACTCTGATAAAACCTTTCAGCTCATTAGAAGCTTGGATAGATGTAGTTAAAGCGAACTTAGACGTAATTGGTTTCTGAATTGTGGTAGTCTTCTCTTTCTTTAGACTTTCCTTTTGATGACACATAATTGGTTTCTGAATTGTGGTAGTCTTCTCTTTCTTTAGACTTTCCTTTTGATGACACATAATTGGTTTCTGAATTGTGGTAGTCTTCTCTTTCTTTAGACTTTCCTTTTGATGACAGTGATAAAACCTTTCAGCTCATTAGAAGCTTGTTGGTATTTACAGTTATCTCTACACTCCCTCCCCTAAATTTGCTAGGAAAGATGTAAGAACTTGATAATTATTAGCGGTTTATGGGAGATGAAGTTTTTTTGTGTTAATATCAGTTTTGATTTTATAAACTTTGTTTTTTCTTCCTTCAATTTGTGCTGATGCATTCTACTCTGTTTTGCAGATGTTTATGAAGAGGTTCTAGAAATAGTGTCCTATCTGACCTTTTACTCACCAACAATTTCTTTGGACATGTGGAGCTTGTGGCCATTGATGATGGAGGCTCTTAATGATTGGGCCATTGATTTCTTTGAGAGTAAGTCTAGTTTTGAACATGTTGCTGTTAAATTTGTTATATGCTGGAAACTGAATTCTTGCTTTTTGTCTGTTACGCTTTCTGCGTCCAAATAATTATCACTTCTGAGGAAAAAGGTCTTTCCAAATCACTGGCACTTTCCTAGATCACCTTGATTATCTCCACTCGCACCCCTCACTTTGCCACCTTTTTAAGGGTGTGTTTGGTTGCATTCTCATCTCAGCATAGTTGTTCCCTCTTCGTGCATGCTCATCTCAACATCCCTCTTCATGCATGCTCTCCTCATGCATGCTCCTAGTGTATTTGTGTTGAGCTAGTGTGGACTCATGCACCCTTCATACACTCTACCAAACACCCAAAAGTGGGCCGAGAAGGGAACTTTTACTCTCATGCACCCTACCAAACACACCCTAAGTGCTTGAGATATAACTGAAAGTACTATGGTCATATTTCATCCAAAACATAGTTTTCCTGTCTCGTTAACGGTGCTAAGTATTTGGGAACGAAGGGACTTCGCTATCTTTGTGTGTGGTGTCTTCATTTGGTTATTTGGATACCATGCTACTTATTATATTATTTTTCCATTTCCTTTACGTTTGCAAGTTGTATTTGTTTTGCTCTGTGTCTTAATTAGCTGACTAGTTTGCATGTGATTTTGTCATGCTCATCGATTAGTTGTGTCCAAATAATTTCTCAGTGATGAGTTTTCCTTGGAATCAGGAAACCAAAAAACAATAGTAACTTCGAAGAACAACATGAACATTGCTGCTTGCTCTTTTCATATAAGCACTTGATGTTGGGGTGGGAAGATTCTCGCTGCTGGCTGGTGGTGGTCGCCTGGTCGCCATGGGTATGTCCCAGTGGGTACAGGAAGTTCTCATGCGAGTGTTTGCATGCGAGGGACACCCACCAAGGGTTGAACCTTTTTGTCTTGTTGGACAGTGTGTCCATGAAGTATCCCTGGTACATACTGTCTATTCTTGATGTTTATCCAGCCAGATATGTCACTGGTGATGTATCTGCACCTTTCTGTGTCCGATGAGGTATTGGATACCATTGCAGTTCCCCTACCGAGTACGGATGCTCCACAGTTTTTCCACCATGTACACATCTGTTACAATATTGCTCGGTGATGATCAAAAGTCAAGTGACATCCGTAGTTTGCTTTAGAAAGACATGTTATCTGGGATGAACATGTTTATAAGTACTACCTCCGTTACCTCCGTCCGATACTAATTGACGCTCAAATGGATGTATCTAGATGTGTTTCAGTGCTAGATACATCCGTTTGAGCGTCAATTAATATGGGATGTAAGTGATTTTCTTTTGCGTGTAAAGATCTCAAAGTTCTATGGTACTATGGTATTTTTTAGAAATCATAATAATATCCGAAAGACAACGCAACATCCAAACAAGTCCAAAACCAGCATCATGATGTCCAAAACAGTAATTTAGCATCCTGGTATCTGATATCTTTTGGGTAAAACGCTAATTCATTGGCGCGCTGTTTCTCTTTTTTAGATATATAAACAGCAGGCATGTTGTGCCTTTTCTTGCTCCATTTGACATAATTGGTACAGTATCTGGTCTGGTCTGTGTGCTGTTATTATAAAGTGCTTATCTGCTAGGCTACTTGTTAGCAAACTGACCTGATAGCCAATCTCCTACCAGTTGGATTAATTTTGATAGACATACATTATTTTTTTACAGCAGCTCATTGTTAAATACTTTTGTTGCCGTGCAGATATTCTTGTCCCACTAGACAATTACATTTCTCGTGGCACTGAACATTTTGTTACCTGCAAAGATCCTGATTATCAACAAAGCTTATGGAAAGGACTGTCATCTGTGAGTGTAGATTTGATTCATTTTTAGCTTTAATTTGTTCTGAATGTGTAAGTAGTTCTGCTCTTACAGTGGCATATCAACATTTCTCTAGGTTATGACAGACCAAAATATGGAAGATTCAGATATTGTGCCGGCACCCAAGCTCATTGAAGTGTTTTTCCAAAACTGCAAAGGGCAAGTTGATCATTGGGTTGAGCCGTATCTCAGGCTTACGATTGATAGGCTCCGTCGAGCAGAGAAGCCTTATCTGAAATCTCTCCTTGTGCAAGTGGTATGAAATGTGCATATTTCCCTTTATCTGTTCCAAAACATGCTGACCAGCTAAAGATCTCTATCATAGTATGCATTATTTGGTTTTGCTGTTTTTAGCTTTTCTGTATCAGTTGTGTATGAGTAACATTGTCTGTCAGTGTAGAGTAGACTTTGAGTAGTACTTAAAAAATAGACGATATCTAAGTGTAGTGTTAAACATAAATGATCAACTTAAAATGTATTCCGCAGCCTGGTTTGGTAACCCTGAGCTGTTAACTGTTGGCCTACATTTACCTCCCTTCTTTTGGTCACTTTTCCAAAGTGAACTATTAAGACCCCGTTTGGATACATAGTATTTTGGCGCTCTCTTGAAACACCATTGTTTCTGGAAAATTAGAGTTTTAAATAATCTGAGCCATTTGGATATAAGGACTACTCTTATAAACTGTGGCATTTTAATAGTGTGCATGGATGCATGCAATCTTGTGTTAATTATTTGTAGACCGGTGAGTTCAAAGAGTTCAATAAAAAAATGCTCCTAAATACTTTAACTGCTTACCACAGACTATAAAGCTAGCTAGCCAAATGCATTCAGGTAATTATATATATGCATGAATGCAATCTTATTCAAATTATTTTTAGATCGGTTAGTTGGTAAACTCACCTTGGGCTTTGCTAATACTTGTGAGCTCTGCCACTCCATAGATGCAACCTTTTTTTTGCAATTTTTTAATACATTTTTTTCAAAATAATTTGATTCCAAACAGGGCTTCTGTAATTTATATAGGGCCTAATGCGTTTTTCAAGACCGCCTTTGACTATTGACAAGATTAATAGTACATGACATGCATAATGTGAAAATTATGTCATTGAAAGCCTCCTTTCACATACGAATTTGACGATGTGCTTTGTGTAGTAAGTTGCATGTCATATATTATTGCTCTAACATTTGGTCAAAGTTAGCCTTGAAAAATGCATTAGGCCCTATATAGATGGAAGGAGGGAGTACCTTGTTTGCCATGATTTACAGTAACTAATCAGCAATACTAACCTCAGTTTATTGAACTATGTGATAGACTGTCCAACTGCTTTATGCTGGGTACGTACTGTGCTCTGTAAGAAATTATATAAACCAAAATCATTATCATATATATTTTTATATATTATGATCAGTCGTTTCAAACTTTAGATTCATATGGAGCAACCGTTTTACATGATCATGGGGTTCATTTTTGCATGCCTTTTTTCCTGAAGATAATTTCTGACATGTGGGGTATATTCAGAATGCAGCAAGATATATAATGCCTTGTTCTTGTTTGTAAAATGTTATTTTTTTTCCTGTGAAGGTAAAGCACATATGGTTTTCTAGGCCTACAGTGCCATAGGTCTGTAGCTATTGCTCAAAGTAAAATCACTATATAATTTCATGTATCTTAAATGAGCACATTTGTGTATTTCATATTGTATGAAGCAACCTCATGTCATAGTAGGCAGACCATGTGTTCCTTCTGATTTCTGTGTCTAGAATTGATATTACTGATTGCGTGGGTTGCCCTCTTGACAGCCATGTACTCATGTTGAGTCAGCAAAGTTACTTATCACACTCTCCATGCCTACTGCAGATAGCTAACGTATTCTACTACAATCCTTCGTTGACACTTGCAATGTTGCACAAACTTGGAGTTGCGACAGAAATTTTCAATCTTTGGTTTGTCATGTTACAACAAGTGAAAAAAAGTGGCAAGAGGGTGAACTTCAAAAGGTAAGTTTAATTAGCTCTTGCCTGTAAAATTATTCCTTTGTGTTTATTTGCTGTACTGACTCAACAAATGGTGCTTTGCTTTATTTTCAGAGAGCATGACAAGAAAGTCTGCTGCTTAGGATTGACTTCACTTATTGGACTTCCAGCTAATCATATTCCAGCAGAGGCTCTAGAACGCATTTTCAAGGCAACACTGGAGCTGCTTGCTGCATACAAGGAGCAAGTTGCAGGTGCATCTCTTATTTATTGTATGATATAAAGTGCTAGCCCTTGAAAAACTACAATATATTCCTGAGATTTCAGGCACCGGGTTGATTAAGCACTTTCATATATTGTTTCGCACTTTTGCAAATCAAGAGTTTCCTTGTATTCTGTCAGAAAAAGTAGGAGAGACTCCCACTGCATATTTATGCAAGAAAAAAAAGGAAATAACATACTAAGACTTCCAACTTTATTTTGCCTCTTGCTGTTATAGAACTTATTATATATATAGTGTATTAGTGAAATGCTTAAATTTCTTCTTCAGTTAAATCTTAATCTTTTGCCTTAATATACCAGAATCTAAGAGGCAAAATGATGCTGCTGATGATGATGTGGATGAATTTGATGCTGATGAAGAAGAGAATGAGGAGGATGAGGATGATGGGGAGATGGGGGTTGATGATGAAGATCAGGATGAAGTAAATAGTCTTAATATACAGAAGCTAGTGCAGGTTTGTTTTCATATCTTGTCTCGAGTAAAATTCGCATTAGGAGATCTTATTGGCATGGTTTAATTTTTATTTTATATGCCCACCATGTGAATTTTATCTACAAGTCCTTGTCATGATGGAATGGTTAATAGAGCTAACGCAATCTCTGGTGAAGGTGCTTATTACCTTCAAATATGAGCATCAGAGAATTGCCAAGAGGAAGTCATTACATAAATACGTAGACTGCTTGGTAGAGTTCCAGATCCCAATTTTCCAGCCAACCAGCTCCTGATCCTTCAAAGTCTTAAGGATCTGGATCTGTCTCATAAAAGCATACAGAATAGAATATGCTTGATTCTGGCAGCGATTATTAGATAAGTCCTAAAAACAATGTTATTGGCTCTAGAAACACTGAAAGAGAGGTCTGCGACGAAAGGGCTGCTTCAAATATATATGTATGTTGGGAAGTTGGGTAGCATTGGCAGGTAACTTCACCTTGCTTTGGACTCCTGAGGTTCACAGAAGATCTCCCCTCTGGTAGGCAGGGGCGAATGGTACCTGGAGCTGGGGCCTTAATCTGCATGAATAGCACATCTCCAACAAGAAATTTATATCTTCAATACTCGTACTCTAGGGAAAGATGCTAAGTAAAGCGCACACTTCACTTGTGGCTTCATAAAATCACCTGCCCTTGTTTCATAGGCCTGTTAGCAGCTTGATGAGCCTTTTGCCTCCCTGTGTACACACGGACACAGTTCATGTGCTGTTAGCTGCACTGGAAAGAACTCCTCAGTCTCCTTTTGTTAACAATGTTGTCTGCAAAGAACAAGTGAAAAGATACTGTAGCAAAGATGTCACATCAGTATTTTGGGTATAATTTTCTTTGCGTTTTTATAGCACCCTGTGATCACTCTTTACACCCTTGTGGTAATTCAGGCAAGAGGTTTTCAGCTCCATGATGAGGATGATGATGATGATGATTCTGATGATGATTTTAGTGATGACGAGGAGCTGCAGACCCCGATAGATGAGGTTGATCCATTTATCTTCTTTGTTGGAACCATCCAAGGTAGAGAATATTTCCCACTGTACAGTCTTTTGCAGTATTTATTTGTGCCCAAAAGTTGTTGACAAGGCAATAATTATTTTGTCCAGCTGTACAAGCATCCGACCCAGCCAGGTTCCAGAGCCTTATGCAGACACTGGATTTTCACTACCAGGCACTGGCTAATGGCGTTGCTCAGCATGCCGAGGAAAGAAAAGTTGAAATTGAGAAAGAGAAGTTGGAGAAAGCAAATGCACAGTGATGAATGAATTATAGCAAATGGTTGTTTGTCTTGAGTTTTGTTGCAGGCCAGTGCCTGTGATTTGGTGATCGCAGGTAATGGGTTTTTGCAGCCTTGGTCTACTTGTTTTTGGAGGCCTGAGGCACACAATTCTTGGAATAGAAGAAGTCGACAACATTACCATCGTGGGATAATCTCTTGCAGCCTCGGTCTATTTGTTTATGGGCGGTGCGACCCCTACGGATGATACTACACACTTGTTATGATGCTGTTTTGGTCCAGAGCTCCGGCTCCGTTTGGTTGATGGAATTTGTTAAATGAGCCCTGTGGGTGGGGCGCGTCCCCAAGTTGTCTTATAGCCTAGGAAGGTCCGGTGTAGAGTGTATATGATTGGGCGGTTATTGGTGGATTACCAATACGATGGTTTCATTATTATTTTTCTGTCGTTGGAGGATTCAGTGAATCCAGTTTTGTCCGTACGATTTGTTGAACATCGCTCAAGCATGTCTCTGTATGGTTTGACAGAGGCTGGTGAAATAAACTTTGCCTGCATCTGGTAACCTGGATTTGGTTATCATCACTACCATGCAATACAGTAGTTTTTATTTTTTGGGTGATATTTGTCGTCCGATCATCACGAGCATTCTTGATTTGTTGCGTTCTGTACACTTAGTGCAGTCAAATGAACAACGAAGGCGGATAGTTATGATAATAATGCCAGCTAATGTAATCCTTCTTAAAAAAATCCTTATTATTCGGTTTGCATTATATTACCTCTGTCTCAAAATTCTAAAGTCTTGTCTTGGATTTGTCTAGAGATGGATGTAAATTTTGGGACAAAGGGAGTATTCGCTTCTACTCTTTATTTCAAATTAATTAAAGTTTTAGTTTGACCCACTACAAAAAGGAGTGCAAGATATATATAAAATCAAATAAACATTATACGAGTTAGGCTAGACCGATTGACGGACACATGACAGTGCTAGCTACTCGATCCCGAAAACAAACATTTTTTATGACAATTTATATAAGTGAAGGATGCATAACAATTTTTGTTAGGAAATTACCGTGCTTCTCAACTAAATTCGTCATCCTCATGTCAACTAAAGTTTGTACAAAGATGTTTGATTTGCCATCCTGAACATTCAGGGATTTTATCATTTCCGTGCTTATTTTTTTAGAAAATCACGGTGTCACTTTCCTGTTCATGTTTACTACGAGCGAAACCGTGCACAACATGCTACGGATGTTCAGGTTTAGCAAAACGGTAAATAACAGAGAGCTAAAGCAAAAGGCAGAGCATTGCTTGCAAGCACGCAAAAGATTCAAAGTGTAGGGAAGCTAAAATCCTACTTCCTCTGTAAACAAATATAAAACGTTTTATATTTGTTAATGAAGCTACATACAAATTGAAATGAATAAACAAATACATTAAATGCATTTATATACATCCGAATTAGAAAAAAGTTAGAACGTTTTATATTTGTTAATGGAGGGAGTACTATATATTGCAAAGAACGACCTCGACGCGAGGAGAGAGAACAAAACAGAGAAGCTCTCTCAGCTCCTTGTCCGTCGCCACGAGAAGTGGTGACCAACAATCAGATTCAATGATTGATGCTGGGCCCAGGAAGACATGCTTCTATGAGATCTTCTCGCTTCTTGGTGGTTAATTAGGTTCATCTCCATCTCCTAAGATGTGAAACAATGAATGGTCATCCACATGAGAGAGAACTCCCCAGTTCATCTAACTGGGGCATGATATTGACCTTTCTCAACCACCTTGTAGAGGCAGGGGTGCTCTCAGCATAATTGTCAAGTGAGAGCAGGAACACTCCATTTGTTCTTTCTTCCGGAGGGCAAAAAATCACCCATGTTCTAACCATTTTCGCTTTTCAGGATTCTTCAACAAATCCGTTTGATGTCCATCCACAAGACATTGTAAAAAACATGCTATTCCTATGTTTTCAGATACTCCATACCAACAGTGACAAAGTTAGAACTAGGTGCTTTTTTATTGGCAGTCCAAAACATGGCAACAGATTCAAAGACCTACTGAAACTTCACTGAAACTAGAGATAAATAGCCTAACATTAGAGGCAACCATATAGTCAAAAGCTAAATGCTAAATGGACTGTAGTTTTAGCACCATGCCTTTTCTTCAAGTTATCTTTTGTACTGTACCTTATTGTGAGCTAATAACCAGAGAAAGAAATGTGTCCTTAAGGGGGTATCCAAACCTTCCAAAATAGGTTACTCCTCTGAAATTAATTATAGAGATTTTTTACGGTGCATCATACTACCTCTGAAAGCAAGTAGTATTGAATCATCTCAGCCGTTGATTAGCAGGGTAGTTTTGTCATTATTTTCATTTCCTAATTTGTCAAATCCCTCGTGGTGACGATCCTCGTGAGGCCTCGTCATTGCCATCGCCCATGATCAACAGCGCATGCCCAATATCGATCAGAGCTAGCCTGACTGCCTGAGTGCCCTTCAAGTGGGAGCTCCAAGCCCCCGACCTGGCATCAAATCTACCAGCAGGCCACAGAACCGGCGGTACTACGTCCTGATCAGTCGCGGCGTCGTCGCTGCAGCTTCCTATGAGGCCACAGCCGCCGGCTTGATCGCCGGAATCACTAATGCATGCATCCACAAATGATCAATCAATCTATTGTAGATTTCTTCCTCGGCCAAAAATACCGGCCGGCAAGGATCCATCGCTGTGTACAATTGTCTCTGTTGCATTGAATGTCGGCCGGACCGGTCCAAGCAGGACAAGAAAACACACGGATTCCTCAATGGATGTAGAATTTGGGTATTTATTCTCTAAGTCTTTCAATTTTACCCCTTGAACAAAATATACTACTGAATTGCTTTGGTTGTATTGGTGGATCTAGTCCATTAACTGACTGAAAATGGACGGCTCATATTATTTTGATGCACCGTAAAAGGTCTCTAATTATACTGTATAAGGAACGACTAGATGGCCCTTGTTCTCTAGCTGCCTGCCGGACCTGGAGGGTTCTACATGCCCTTTCTGGTGTTTTTTCTAATCTAGGCAGCAATTTGATGTGTAGATCATGACAACTAGCCTCTTTTGATCTATATTGAGTTATTGACTGAATTCTTGACTATTGCTTCTATAAGTTCATGAGTTTCAGGAAAGTGGTTTCTTTTTTCTCCACAAGAAAAGTTTTCCTCTTGTCGGCGCCGCCGCTGGTCCCTCCCACCTCTGATGGTCTCTAGGCCATGGCGGCGCGGAGGATCTCGCTCCCTGCCGGCGGGAGGGACCCGTTCTCGTTCTTGTTAGATTCAACATCTTGATTGAGGCCGAGTGACGGAGGCGGTGTCCCTTAGTAGGAATAATGTCTCCCACGTTCTATCCCTGTCCAGATGATGCGTCTAGTATCGTCGGAGGGCGTGTGGAGGTTTGTCTCCGTCGGATCTTGCAGGATTCGATCGGTGTTGGTTTTCGGTGGATCTATTTGGATCCGGTCTTCGTTCATCTTCGTTTAGGTGTTTACATGATTGATTCTTCTAATCTACGACTTTCTTTATCACGATGGTTGCTACTCTGGTGCGATGGTCTTTTGGGGTCTTAGCACGACGACTTCTCGTCTGTCTACTACAATAAGGTTTGCCCAGCTCCGATGAGGAAGGGGCGATGACGACGGCGCGCCTTTGGCTCGCTCCAATGCTTGTAGTCGTCGTTAGATGATCCACGGACATTGTTGTAATTTTTATTACCTTTATTGTTCACTGTACTGCCATAATTGAAGATGAATAAATTGGAAGTTTCTCACAAAAAAAATTCACGAGTTTCAACAAATTTACTCTGCTGAGACAGAGCTAAAGACTTCAACGCCCTACGGACTTAGATGTTATTTTTATTTTTTGTAAAGTTTTTTTAATGATAGATATTATAAAGTTGGGTAATCTATTTTGAAACGGATGGAGTAATATTTAGTATATGACTCTCTTAACTGGCGAACGTTCATCGGGAGAGGTTGACATTAGCGAATGTTTAGATGGCAGTTTTAGTTATACGAGGGGTGACAGTTTCTTTCTTCAGAGAAGAGCGTTTTCCTTCTAAAATTGTCACCGTTTAATCTCACATCACAACTAAAACCATCAGGAAAGTGCGTAAGCTTGCCACCCCCAACCATCTGCCAGATAACATTACCGTTAATATATGGCCAGTTTGCACGGTGAAGGAATGAGACGGTAAGCTGGAGGTGAAAAACTACCTTCTCTGGCTGTCCCACACTGATGCCGCCATTCCACCAACCTCAGAAGTCAGAACATCTCATACACTCGCACGAACAATAAAAAGTTTCGAGAACACCTAGCTGCTCCCCATTTACGTCAGAGCCAGACCAAAACCTGCCGGCAACATCCAAGACCAGCGGGGAGCACTACCTTGACGACCATGGCGACCGCTCCTGTCACGGTGGTGCCGCGCCTGAAGCTGGGCTCCCATGGTATGGAGGTCTCGGCGCAGGGCCTCGGCTGCATGGGCATGTCCGCCTTCTACGGCCCGCCCAAGCCCGAGCCCGACATGGTCGCGCTCATCCACCACGCCGTCGCCGCCGGCGTCACCCTGCTCGACTCCTCCGACATCTACGGGCCGCACACCAACGAAATCCTCCTCGGCAAGGTCGGTTATGTGCTGCAATCATGCTCAGATCTTTGATTTATGGACGCGCACTAAAGGCGCTCGATGTAATGCTCTGCTCGTGACAGGCGCTGCTGGGGGGCGTGAGGGAGAGGGTAGAGCTGGCCACCAAGTTCGGCATCTCGTTCGCCGACGGCAAGCGGGAGGTTCGCGGGGATCCGGCCTACGTGCGGGCGGCGTGCGAGGGCAGCCTCAAGCGGCTCGGCGTCAGCTGCATTGACCTTTACTACCAGCACCGCGTCGACACCAGGGTGCCTATCGAGGTCACGGTGAGTTTCATGTCCCCCACTATTTTTTTGGTTTTTTTTTTGGAGTGATTTTTATATTTGCTGTGGTTATAGTTGTGAATACGAGAGTGGGGACTGCTGGTGATGAGAGAACTCAAATTTCTTAGAACAGAGAGTGGGTTAGTGGAGGCTGGTTCACCGGACGGTTGGTGTCTTATGGTTGTCCTTTAGGGCAACTCGAACGCTGATCACCAAACCTTCCCTAAACGTTCGGACTGGCTTGTTTGGATATTTTGCCATCCAATGGTGTCCCTTAAACACCGTGGACGCGTTCGGACGTCCAAGAGAGATTTTTTACGGCACATCATACTACCTCTGGTACCAAGTAGTATTGAATCATCTCAGCCGTTAATTAGTGGGGTAGTTTTGTCAAAAAAAAAAGTTTCCTAATTTGTAAAATCGCTCACGGTGGCCATCCTCATGTGGCCTCGTCGTTGCCATCGCCGGTCATCAATGGTGCATGTTCAACAATCGATCAGAGCCATGACCTTCAAGTGGGAGCTATGTCTGTGATCGGGCATCAAATCAATCAGGAGGCCACGGAGCCGCCACTACGGCGTCCTGATCAGCAGCGCTGTCGTTGCTGCAGCTCCCTCTCGGAGGTGCGGCCGCTGCTTGTGCGTGCGTCGCTTGTGTGCATCGGTCACGGCCGCCGGCTTGATCACCGGAAAACAATCGGCTGATCACATACGCGTACTACTACATCATGACACGATCAATCAATGTATTGTATATGGTGATTTCCTCGGCCAAAAAGACCTCCGGCATGGATCCATCGACTATGTACAATCGTCTCTGTTGCATCTCATGTCCGCCGGAAAATATTTGGCCGAACCGGTCCCTGCAGTCTCGTCAGAGCAGGAGAAGAAAAAACACGGATTTCCCAATACGTGTAGAGTTTTGGTATCTATTTTGTAAGTCTTCCAATTTACACCCCTTGAACAAAATATACTATTGATTTTTTCTAGTTGTATTGGTGGATTTAGTCCATTGAATCACTGAAAATGGACGGCTCACATTAGTTTGATGCACTGTAAAAGGTCTCGTCCAAAATCCCACAAACCGGTACCAAACCCAGGGAAGGTTTGCGGGCGTTTAGACTCGTGCTACGTTTGCATCCGACTACACGGTCCTGCCCAAAACCCTTCCCGCACCTTCTGCTCCAGAAACCTCGCCGCACATTCATGCTGCTTAGCGTGGATGCGGAGCTGATGCGACTGGACGGCCGCCTACCCGAATTGATGGGCAGATGGACGTGACCAAAGGGTTGAATGCGCCGGCGTTCACATCGACGTGGCAACCTAGAAACCTACTTTGGCCGCTGCGTCGCATTGAAGTGGCATCGGCCTGCCTGCCCCTGCTATTTAAGCAGGCTGGTGTGCCGACCAACCCCATCTCCTGTCCTCTCATCACACCGCCACCTCACCTGTCCTCTCCTCTCCTCCACACACCGCAATGAGCAAGACCGGCAGTGGCTGGTTCTTGGTTCCGACCGGTGGATCCGATGGAGCGAGCTCCGGATCGTGGCGCCGCCGCCCACGGTCTCGGGGGCCGTCGTCCTCCAACGCTCCGTTAGTGAAGGAGGAAGTCGTGCTCCTGTTTGTGTTTTTGGAGTGGTTTTTATATTTGTTGTGGTTAATGTTATGAATACGTACATACAAGTGGAGGTGAAGACTGCAAGTGAGAGAAGTAAAATTTCTTAGAATAGAGAGATGGTTGGTGGAGGCTGGTTCACCGGATGGTTGGTGTCTTATGGCTGTCCTTTATCACACACAACTGTCGGACTGGTCCTTTTGTTCTCATCCTTGTCCATTTATTATGTTGTTATATGATGTAAGCCATGCCTTTGTTTTTTTATGTTGCCAACTAAATTTACTTCCACCTTATTAGGTTGGAGAACTCAAGAAGCTTGTCGAAGAAGGAAAAATAAAATACATCGGATTATCTGAAGCATCTGCATCAACAATCAGGAGGGCTCATGCTGTTCATCCTATCACTGCAGTTCAGATGGAGTGGTCACTGTGGTCAAGAGATGTCGAAGAAGACATAATTCCAACTTGCAGGTATATTATACAAAAACCAGGGATCCAGGGCATTTTGTTTGTTGAAAAGTCGGGTGCTTTATTTATCATAATCATTTTACTTGTAAATTTCAGAGAACTTGGAATTGGAATTGTTGCTTACAGCCCACTTGGTAGAGGATTCTTCTCTAAAGGAGCAAAATTGGTTGACTCACTATCAGACCAGGACTTCCGCAAGGTGACTTCCCATGACATTGTGGCTGCAACTTAGTTCTTCATTGTCATCAGATTTCTAAATGTGCAATGATCCAAATATTATGCTTATGCATGATGGGAATGATCCTCATTCCCTTGATCCTATGGAAACTTTTTTAAAGCATTGCCTTGCAAAAAGTAGTTGTTTTGGACATATGTCTAGTCAAACTCCAAAACTTGTGGTACTGATATCTTATTTGGTAAATTGTTGATGTACCACTACAAAGGTAATTATTAATGTATCACTTCAAACACGGTACTCGCTCCATTCCCTTATACAAGGCCACAAACTCATATTACAGGTACCAAGATAAAATTTAGTGACTGCTTTGCAAGTCAACTTTTCTTCTCGTTAACCGGGATCATTAATACACCATAAGCATGGAACGAATGAATGGAAAGAAAATAGCTGAGTGTCATTATGATTACATGCATGTAATTATTAAAAAGTTGCTAGTACGAGGAAACATCATTAATTGTTGTCTCGGTTACTGTTGGTGGCCTTATATTAATGCAAACTGTATTTTTGATAGTGGCCTTGTATAAGGGAATGGAGGGAGTAATTCCTTTGGTGCCATTGCAAAGATGTCAAATAGGGACAGTGTATCACCCTAATAAGTTCAAATGGAGCGCTTCTGTGTTGAAATTTTTGAAAATAATTTCCTGGGTGTATATTATTAGATGAATAGTAAATCTTGTCGCTGTGTTTTGTATTGATCTCATGCACAAGGAGTTCATCCAAAAGTCCGAACTAATGCAGAAGGGTGAGCATTATATTTCCACACCCCCTCACGTCTAGGCTGCTCCTAGCCTTAGATATGGCATCAATGTAGGCTGCAATTATTTTTATTCAAAAATGTGTTTGTCGGGTCTTGAACTTGGCTCTGATACCATATCTAATTCATGCACCAACCAGTTCATACAAAGTCTGAACTGATGGCGAATGGTGGACAATATATTTCAACATTTTGTGCCTTATTTCATTATTTTCCACCTTGGGGGTAGTTTAGGTATCCCTCAAAATATTGGGTACTCCCTACGTCCGGAAATACTTGTCCTCGAAATGGATAAAATGGATGTATCTATAACTAAAATAAGTCTAGATACAACCATTTCGAGGACAAGTATTTCCGGACAGAGGGAGTACCAATGATAAATTGACTCTGTTTCACCTCTTTGCAAAGGTACCACAGCAATTACCATGCTTGCATTGATTCACAATTGCATGCATTTGCAAGGGTACATTGACCAAATGTATTTGGATTGGATATATGTGTTAGACCTGCACCTGGTTTGTGTGGCATCTCCTGCATGTATGCATGGTACTCTACCATCACGGTCTATTATCTACTCTCTTTAAGGTTACCTCATGTAAGCAATTTACTCTAGTTATTCGTGATCAATGAAATGCAATGGTGTGTGGCAAGTGTTAGTAGTCTACTACATGGTATTACAGTGTGTCCGCTCTTGTACTCTGTCACTCCGATGATTGCTCTTTTGTTCCCTGCTCCTTAGCACTTCTGCCTCCCTATCTGTCATCTTCCCCCGGGGCAGTAGCTGTTACTCTATTGCCGGCTTTGCGTTGTGCCGAAAGTTTTGGTAACTGGCCGATATTTTTGGTTATTGGTCAGTTACCGGCCTTACTGGTGTGCCCCGGTAAATGGTCATACCAGAGGGGGGGGGGGGGGGGGGATCAAATTCAACAATTTTTGTCAACTAGCATTTGAACTTGTAAAGCTACTGGTAACAAAGTATATTATAATAAAAATGCTGCGAGGACCATATCATTGTCTAAAATCACAGTTTTTTGTGAACTGGCATGAGTGTACATACAAGACTTGTCCATTTCTCCTATAAAACTGAAGTGGAACTTGTACTACCAATTTGATCTTTTACTGATAACTTTATACTTCTACAGAATTTACCTAGATTTCAACCAGAGAGTCTCGAGAAGAATGCCCAGATATTTGAGCGTGTTGATGCGATGGCCACAAGGAAAGGATGCACACCATCACAACTTGCCTTGGCTTGGGTTCACCATCAGGGAAGCGATGTTTGCCCCATACCTGGGACAACAAAAATTGAAAATTTCAACCAAAATGTGGGAGCATTAGCTGTGAAGCTCACACCAGAGGAAATGGCTGAACTCGAGTCTTACGCGGCTGCAGGTGATGTTCAGGGTGACAGGTACCCTCCAATGGCTAGTACTTGGAAGGAGTCTGAGACCCCTCCATTGTCATCTTGGAAAGCTGAGTAGACAGTTTCATCTCTTCAACAACTACACTGTTTACTTTTGATGAGAAGGTAAAAGCAGGGTAGAGTTGAACCCAGGATTTCGCTTTCCATTTCTACAGATGCATGTATATGAACTGAGCTGCGATGTGTGTATGTTATGCTTGGTTACCGATTTGCTCCTGCTTAATAAATGTCATTGCTACCAAGGCTTCTGTATTGTATTGACCAACAAAATACAAGTGATGTGTGATATTAATATGCCGGCAGAATGAATAATCCTGTTTAAATTATGTAATGAAACAGTTGGTAGAGTATGTGCAGTGGTGCAGAGACCAACAGTGGTTACCAGAGATAGTTCAGCCTTTACATGCCCAAACAATCCAGTTTGGAAGATAGGACCGAAGACTGCCTTTATGCTGGTAGCCTCGATGCTTGTTTTAGCTTGGTTCTGGAGCACTGTAAAAGTACTTTGTCCGTGAGGAAATATAAGAGCGTTTAGAGCAACTCCAACAGGGCGACCCAAATGGACACGCGCTTTGTCCTTTTTTGTCCGTTTGGCTGGTCAGGCGGATGTCGCGTTCGTATTTTAAAATGGGTCAGCTTGACCGTCCAATGAGAAGGCCGATCCAAATGTGCCGGCGTGGAAAATAAATAAATAAGTTGCACGAAATAAACATAATTAAACATAAGTGGCCGGTCAAACGCCGGCCAAAGTCCACTTAGATCTAATTAAACATTAAATAAAATATTAAAAAAGTCAGCGCCAGCCTGCTGCTGCCCCGCACGCTGCCCTAGACGTCGCCGGCCTTGCCCTTGCCCTTGCCGTCGACGTCGTCGTCGTCGGTGAGGTCGATGAAGACCCGAGGAGGGCCAGCCCACCCGAACGCCGCCTGGTACGCTGTCAGGGCAGCCTCCTCTGGCGTCTGCTGGGGCGGCGGCATTGTGGCCAGCCGCGCGCGCTCCTCCTCCTCCTCCTCAAGCCGGAGCGCCTCTGCGTCACGTTGGAGCATGACCTCGTAGCACATCTGTTCCTCGCCGTCGGCCTGCTCCTGGCGGAGCCGGTGCTCCTTCCAGTGCCGCCTCCTGCTCCGGCGTCGCGGCGAAGTGGACAGGAGACGCGCTCACCCACTCGCGGTACTGACCCGTCCATGAGTAGGCCTCCTCCGGCCAAGTAGGTGGAGGCGGGGAGCGCTTACGCGTCGGCTCCGGCTTGGGCGGCGACGGTGGCGGTGGCGGCACGAAGAGCGGGGTGTGGACGGAGTCCCCCGCCGCCGACAGGGCAAGAGCTTGCTCCAGCCCATCCCAGTGCGCGTCCTCCTCGAGGCGGCTAGCCTCCAGCGCGTGCTACATGGCCTCCTCGAGGGCGGCTTGGTACTCCGCCTCCGCCTCCGCCTCCATGTCCTTCGGCTCTACCTGCGGGGGCGGCGGTGGGAACGGCGGTGGGATGGCGTCGACACCCGAGCGCCGTTGCTCCTCGTGTTCGAGGACGAACCACGCCTCCCAGTTGGGGGAGTCGGCGGCGTACTCTGGCAGCCAACGCTGCTCCAGCGTGAGCTGCGCACGACGCCTGCGTACCTCATCGTCGTGCGCCCGCTGGCTCCGCGGAACCGCCGGCACCGGGATCCGTTGCGGATCCAGATGCCAATGGTGCGGAAGCGTGACATCGGGGTACGGCAGTGTCAGGACCCCGATTCCAAGTCACATCGATCTAGCCGGGAACACCTCATATCACATTGCGGCCTCACGCACGGTATCCCCACGGGTGTCGCCTTACCATGGCCCAGGACCGTTTGCGCCTTTTGGCTCACGTATATGATAGTGTCGCTAGCATCCATATGACAAAGAATCCGGACCGACATGGCTAGTCGTGAACCCAAAGCGGCACAGACCTATGGAGACAGGCATACATGAATCACATCGAGCATGTCGGTCATCAACGTGTGAATCCGGGCTGTAGCACTGGGCTAACAGGACTCCGGGGAACCCGGGCTATAGCAGGCTAGGCAGGACTCCGGAAGTCACCGCGTGACATTTCCCCGAGGGGACAGACATATGAACGAAGTGAAACACATGCCGGCCAGTCAAGTGTCCTGAGCAGTAGTGCTGGGCTAGCAGGACTCCGGTGAACCGGGCTGTAGCGGACTACTATGGCTCAAGGGGCACTAGACTACATTTCCCCGTAAGAGAGGCTGCCAAGGATAAACAACTAGATTGTCGGATCCCACACATACCAAGCATTTCAATCATACACACAATATGCTCGATATGTGCAAATACAACATGGCATCATAACAAAACTCTACAACTCAAGTACTTTATTTAAAGGCTCCAGAGAGCCATACATAACATGTTCATACAGGTAGGGGTCACATGACCCGACACTCAAGTCATACAAGCATACAAGCACATGCGGAAGCAAATAGTCTGAGTATAGACACTATAAAGAAAGAAGGCTTCTCGAAGCATGTCTATCTACATAGGGCCCTCCATGGCCAGGATCACCACCTGGGTGGCAAGTCACTCATCAACGTCGAGGTCTACATAAAACCCATCGGAGGGGGCGGTGTTGTCGTCTGAAAACAGTAATTAAGCAAACATGAGTACAAAGGTACTCAGCAAGTCTTACATCAGAACCTACTATACATGCTCATTCTCAAGAAGGTGGTGGAGTTATTGTAGCAAGCCAGCTTTGACTCTTGGCTAAGCTATCCTACGAGACACCACCAGTAAAATAGTTTTCGCACACGACTCCACTAATCACCAACACAATACTCTACCGGGGATCCTCCCTCGTCATCCTACGAGAGAGCCATCCTCGATACTCACACTTATCTTGAGTATTTTAGTAGTAACCATTAACTTGTCTATGAACTGTATAGGCAACCAAGTAGTCCTTTACCGCGGACGCGGCTATTCGAATAGATGATGTTAACCCTGCAGGGGTGTACTTCTTCATACACGCTCTCACCACTTACCACCGTTTACACGACATGTACTCGGCAACCTTCAAGCGGAAAGCCCAACGAGGGTGTCGGCCACGGCCTACCTAAACACTCAAGTCCCTAGTCTAGGTTTATCGCCTATCCAGGTTCCATCCGCAGGGAGTCCGGCCGAGGTTTCCACATACGACCCCGAACGATGTGAACAGGGTCCCGAGACGCCAAACGGGCGCCCGGCATACCCGGCCACGGTGTATCTACCGCAACATAGCCCACCCCTAGGGTCAGCGCGACGCACGACCGCCAACACATAACCTACAAACACCATAAACTAATTGCAACTCCTAGACAGAGTACTAGGGTGATTAAGAAGCCGAGAGGGTCAATTAAGGATCCCAATGCATGGTAGTAGCTGATTCTTAAAATCACACATACAGATCTCAGTTCTTATGGATGGCCTCAATGAAACAACCCACCATGTACTCCTACATGGCCTCTCATCGATACCTTTACCAAATCATGTTCAACACATCCCTCACATTACCGACATAATCATTTTACTCTAGCCCATTGAAACACCCTCGATGCGACTATATCTCCCACGTGTCGAGGCACGACTTAGAGGCATAACCACATTGAAGGCATATGTCGCAAGTGAGGTAATGTTCACACAACCCATGTAATATAATAGGGGAAAAAGGATACATAGTTGGCTTACAATCGCCACTTCACACAATTACATGAATAAAGCATTACATCAACCAAATACACTCATGGTCCGACTACGGAACCAAAATAAAAGAAGAACCCCAAATGCGACAAAGGTCCCCGATCGACCCCAACTAGGCTCCACTACTGATCAACTAGAACGAAACAACACAAATGAACAAGGTCTTCAACGAGCTCCTCCTGAGCTTGGTTGCGTCATCTGCACGAACTCATCGGCACCTGCAAGCTGGTTTTGGAAGTATCTGTGAGCCACGGGGACTCAGCAATCTCGCACCCTCGCGATCAAGACTATTTAAGCTTAAGGGTAAGGTAAAGGTATGAGGTGGAGCTGTAGCAAGCGACTAGCATATATGGTGGCTAACATACGCAAATGAGAGCGAGAAGAGAAGGCAAAGCACGGTCGATAAAAGTATGATCAAGAAGTGATCCTCGACTACCTACGTCAAGCATAACTCCAACAACCGTGTTCACTTCCCGGACTCCGCCGGAAAGAGACCATCACGGTTACACACGCTGTTGATTCATTTTAATTAAGGTCAACTTCAGATTTTCTACAACCGGACGTTAACAAATTCCCATCTGCCCATAACCGCGGGCACGGCTTTCAAAAGATCAAATCCCTGCAGGGTGTCCCAACTTAGCCCATAACAAGCTCTCACGGTCAACGAAGGAATAGACCTCCACCCAAGACACACCGATCAGACTCGGTATCTCGGTACAACAAGACATTTCGACAGGGTAAAACTAAACCAGCAACACCGCCCGAATGTGCCGACAAATCCCGATTGGAGCTGCACATATCTCTTTCTCAGGGCACACCGGATCGTCCAAACTTCCGGTAGGCCAGCCCAGAGTTGCCCCTGGTGGCCACCGGCGGCTGACAAGTTTGGACCAACACTCAGAGGAGCACTGGCCCGGGGGGGGGGGGGGGTAAATAATGATGCCCCTTGAGTCTGCAGAACCCAAGGGAAAGAAAAAGGCTAGGTGGCAAATGGTAAAACCAATGTTGGGCATTGCTGGAGAAGCTTTACTTAAGGCGAACTGTCAAGGGGTTCCCATTATAGCCCAACCGCGTAAGGAACGCAAAATCCGGGAACATAACACCGATATGACGGAAACTAGGGGGGCAAGAGTGGAACAAAACACCAGGCATAAGGCCGAGCCTTCCACCCTTTACCAAGTATATAGATGCATTAATTAAATAAGATATATAGTGATATCCCAACAAGTAAATAAATGTTCCAACAAGGAACGGTATCTCCATGTTCCAACAAGGAACAAACTTCAATCTTCACCTGCAACTAACAACGCTATAAGAGGGGCTGAGCAAAGCGGTAACATAGCCAATCAACGGTTTGCTAGGACAATGGTGGGTTAGAGGCTGAACATGGCAATTTGGGAGGCTGACAAGCAAGTGGTAGGCATCGTAGCAATGGCATAGCAAAAGAGCGAGCAAACTAGCATAGCAAAGATAGTAGTGATTTCGAGGGTATGATCATCTTGCCTGAAATCCCGCAAGGAAGAAGAACGAGTCCATGAAGAAGACAAACAGACGTAGTCGAACTGGTCCTCACAACACGACGTTACCGGAACCAACCCGAAGAAGCAATCACCGGAAAAGAGCAAACAACATAGTAAACAACCAACACATAATCATGGCATGATGCACAATCAAGTATGATGCATGTCCGGTTTAATGAGGCATGGCATGGCAAAATGCACAACCAATCCTACAAATTAAGTGGAGCTCAATATGCAACGAGTTGCATATTGACGGAGCACCACATCAATTATTTAGTTCGATCTCGTTTATGTACCCAACAATATTAAATGTTGTTAAACATGGCGAGAGGGGAAACATGATGAAACTATCTAATCTAGGCAAGTTTAAATGAGGCCGGAACAACAAAACAACAATTCCGGAAACTCATGTGCATAATTTAGGTTTGGTACTTTTCTGCCCTAAACATAATTTTAGAGTTGTTTAACATGCAAAGTAAGGTCACCATGTTAAACTATGCATTTTTCTACCCCAATTACATATAAAGTTTATTAAAATCGGAGTTACGGTTATTTAGTTATGAATTAAATCATTTTAACATGGCATAGGGGCAAATTAATGCAATCATCATTTTAAACATTTTAAACATAGATGAAAGTTGGATATTATTAATCTAGATGAAATTCTAGTCAAGTTTCATATATAATTTGTTTAGATCCGATGCACGGTTTAGAAGTTATTAAATGCATGATCCCGAAGGGGTTTTCTGTAAAACTGCAATGCTCTGGAAATTAGACAAATTCACAGGGGAAAAAAACACTACATGGGCCGAAACTAAGCAGAGGTCCAACAGAATAGTAAAAAAAAGGAGGCGCTGGTGGTGGCCTCACCATGGGCTTTGGCCCAAGGCGGTGGAGAGGAAAGAGGCCCGCAGAGGGCGCAGCTGGGCCTCGGCGCTGGCAGGCCGATCGAAGCAGAGGGGGCACTGAGCCTGGTGCGTCACGGATCTGGCCCGACTGGCCTGGCTTGGTGCTGCGCTGGGCTGGGGAAGCTGGGCCGGCCCACGCGGTTATCGAGCGCGAGGGGAAAGGCGGCCCACGGGCGGACGCTCATCGTCCTCCTCTCGAATAGGGACGAGGCAGGGGTCGCCGGCACTGGTGGAGTGGTGGACTCCAGCGAGGTAGACGAGGGTCAACGGCGGCGGCGCGACGCGGCAGGAACTCTGGTGAGGTGGTGGAGGCCGGCGGAAGGGATCGGCAAGGGGGGGAGTGTCTGTTCCCAGCGGCGGATCCTAGCTTGGCGGTTCCTGTCCATGGCGGGGAGAGACAGGGGCATAAGAGAGCGGGGATCGAGAGAGAGGGAAAAATAGGAGGAATGGAGGATGGAGAGAAAGGGTCAGCGACCTGCGGGGAGGTCCGATGTCAAGGTGCGGCGGCGTCGGCGAGATCCGGTGAGGACGGTGGGAACGAGGCAGGGCTCGGGAGGAGGAGCTGCTGGAGGTCGCCGGCTCAGGCGAGGGTCGCGGGCGCAAGGCGCCTGGCCTCAGGTCGTCGGCGGCGACTGGCACGACGCGGCGAGGCGCTCGGGAGGAGCAGGGCGCAGGGGCTCCTCGGGTTCAAACGCGAGGGAGGAGGAGGCAGCTTCGAGCTGGAGTGGATCGAGGAGGGGATGGATTTGGTTGTTGCGGGGGGGGGGGGGGATGAGAGGATCCCGAGGTGGGGAAAGAGTGCGGCGGCGGCTAGGAGGATGGGACAGATCACCTAAAATTTAGGGTTGCCCATTATATACGCAAATGGATTAGGTTTCGGGGGTATTTGGTCCCTCCGATTTTTAATCGGACGGTCGCGAAAAAAAATAGCTAGGGATACCCAATACGAAAACGGTGACGTTTTGTAGATGTTTGGGGATGATCCGGACACGATGGTGGCGACTGCTCGGGTCGGGTCCGGGACAATTTTCGGACGCGCGTGCGAGGAGGGCTGCGGGCTGACGAGAGAGGTTAGGTAGGGCCTGGTGGTGAGTGGTGGGCTGTGTAGACGGTCTCGAGCTGAGAGAAGAGAAGAGAGGGAGGCCCGGCGACTATTTTCGGAGACCGAAAACGTCCGACGTTTTGACCGGCTACTATTGCCGCTATATTTATCCGTTGGGGCGTCAAACGAACTCCGATTGCGATGAAACTTGACAGGCGGTCTATCTACACTGTAATAAGACCGCACACCAAATTTCAACCCAATCCGAGAACATTTTCCAGCCACTTATAAAATAATATTTCAGACATGCCGCGGGCGCAGTGCAAGTGTGGTTGGGCTCACAACGGACAACGGAGAGAACGAGGAGACCGGGACGGATGCAAGTTTTGAAAACATGATAATGCAATGCACATGATGACATGACATGCAATGCATGACACGCAAGCAATGACATGGCAACACCAGAGAATAACTGAACGACACCTGGCACATCGGTCTCGGGGCGTTACACCCATCACCCAGATGAACCAGACCTGACACAACTCTAAGCATAGCAGGCATAGCAAGGTAGGAAACACATACATGGCTCAATCAACTCCTACACATGCTAGTGGGTTTCATCTAGTTACTGTGGCAATGACAGGTCATGCAGAGGATAAGGGTTCAACTACCGCAGCACACAGAAGTTCGAAACATTGTTGTCTTAATGCAGTAAAGGAGAGCAGAGGCGAGAACATGGGATTGTATCGATATGATCAAATGGGTTGCTTGCCTGATGGAGTGGTAGTAGGGTACTGCCCTTCAGTTGGATACTCGGAGATATCCTCGGAGGCAGAACCTACCACGAAGGACACATAGAACATAATCAACACATGACAATATGCAACAATATGATGCATGCTATGACATGGCAAAATGATGTGTCCTGCCTAATGCAATGTGAAACAAGTTGAAATGGGTCCATTTGAACCAAAGATTCAAATGGAAGTTAAAGTTCCTATGCATAATAAGTGTGTTAGCTTGTTTCACCTAAACAGCAAGGTTAAAGTGGTTTGTCCTGCATGAAACCATTACAGATGGATAGATTGAATTTTTCTGATCATTTTTCATATATAATTTATTTGATTTGGAGCTATGGTTGATTTTCTATGATTTTTAGAAGTTTTGGCTATTTTCTGGAATTTCCTATATAAAAATAAATCCAGAAAATGAATAATTGCGTCAGCACTGCATCACTGTGACGTCAGCGAGTCAAAGGCGCCAGCCCAGGTCAAACCTGACTGGTGGGCCCCGTCTGTCAGTGTCTCAGCTAACTAACAGAATTAAGTTAGTACTAACTAACTATCAGTGGGGCCTGGGCCCACATGTCAGTGACCTAAACTAACTAAAATTAGTTAGCACTAATCCTAAACTAATTAACCGGCCGGCCCCACCTGTCATAGGCTCAGGGGGAAAGTCAACCTGGCCCACCTAGTCAAGTCCACGGGTCAAACCCTGCCGGAGTTTGGCCGGTGTTGAGCCACCGGTGAGGCCAAAACGGTGGAGGAGGTCGGGATTGTGTCTTCGGCGACCAAAAAGACGGCGGAGGCTACCTACGGGACGAGAAGAATCGTCCGCATCCAATGGTGCTAACAGCAGCGGCCCTAGTGGCCTAGGTCGACGGCGGCCGCGACTTGCGCGTTGGCCGGAATTCGGCCAGGTCGTGCCCGGCGTTAGGGTGCACGGGAGGAGGGGCTAGTGGGCTTGGCATGCTTCTGGAAGCACGGTGAGCACAACGGCGGGCTCAAAAGGGTAAGGCGGCAGTTGTGGCCACGGCGGCGCCATGTGTGGCGGCGGTGAGCTCTCGGGCTCAACGGAGCCCGCGGTTAGAGGGAGAAAACGGCAAAGGAAAGAGAGGGGAATGGAGAAGGGGCTCACGGGCAGTGTAGCGGTGGCCTCAGCGAGCTCGGGGAGGCATCAGGGGCGGCGTACGGTCGCCGGCAATCTCGGCGGACCGAGGTGGAAGAAGACGGCGTTGCAGTGTGTCTGAGGCGTCGTGGCTCGCCGGTGAGGAAGAGGAAGACATCGGCGGTGCTCGGGGACACGTCGAAGAGACGAGATAGGGTCGACGGCCGTGGTGGATGGCGACGGTGGCGACGAGCTCCTCTCGGGAGGGGATGGGGAGAGAGCCAGAGGAGGGAGATGAGCACGGGGAGAGTGGGGATAGTGAGCGGGGGACGAGGGAGAGTGCGTGGCACTCGTAGACGGCGTCTTGGGTGTCGGCAGAAGCAGGAGGTGGCCGGCGTGTGGCTGCGGGCGCCGGGCACGCGCCTCTCGTCCTCCTGGCGAGAGGAGGGGGATGACTGGCAGTAGCCAGTGGGCTGGGCCGAGCCGGGCCAGGCCAGGGCGACAGGTAAGCTCTAACTCTCTCTCTCTTTTCTGTTTTCTTTTTCTATTTTTCTGTAACTTTAGGGCTTTATTAAAAATACTTAGGCACTTACGAAAATCCTGAAAATAATTATGGGCTCTGTTGGGATTATTCCTAACAGCCCTCACTTAAATCCAGAATTATTTGGGCATTTAAAATATTTTATAGCATTTAAATGCCCAAATTCGAATACTTATGATTTAATTCAAAGAATCCAGAATGTCCTAGAAAAGAGTGCACCATTTTTGCCAGGGGTTTTAACCCAATCCAGAAATGATGAACATTTTGGGTTCATTGAAAATAATTTTAGTAAACCCTAGTTGTTTCCAGGGGGGTGCTGGGGGTTCTGTCATCCCCATTTCAAGTTTCTGTAAAAGTAGACATGATGCAATACTCTAATGCATGAACCATCTAGGGTGTGACAACTCACCCCCACTCAAAAGAATCTCGTCCCGAGATTTAGGATCCTCCGGGAAGAAGGTGGGGTACTCGAGTCGAAGACGATCCTCCCTTTCCCAAGTGGCTTCTTTCTCGGAATGGTGTGACCATTGAACCTTGAGAAACTTGATATTATGGCGTCGAGTGGTACTCTCGGCTTGATCAAGGATACGAACGGGATATTCCCGATATGAGAGGTTATCTTGTAGATCAAGCGTTTCGTGGTCCACTCCACGGATAGGATCCGTGAAGCAACGCTTGAGTTGAGAAACGTGGAAGACATCGTGAACTCTGGAAAGATGCAAAGGTAGTTCCAATTGGTTGGCAACTTCTCCTCGTTTGGCAAGAATGCGAAAGGGTCCAATGTAACGAGGAGCCAATTTGACTTTGATACCGAAATGATGGGTCCCCTTTAATGGAGTAACCCGAAGGTAAGCCTTCTCGCCGACTTCATAAGTCATGAGCTTATGTTTACGATCATATTGGCTCTTTTGACGAGATTGAGCTGTTTTCAATTTCTCACGAATAACGTGAACCTGCTCTTCTGCTTCCTGAATCATATCCTGGCCAAAGAGTTGTCTTTCCCCGGTTTCTGACCAGTTAAGAGGCGTTCGACATTTTCGTCCATAAAGAACTTCGAAAGGAGCTTTGCCCAAGCTAGCTTGATAACTATTGTTATAACCGAACTCCGCGAATGGAAGGCATTTCTCCCAACCCATTCCGAATGAGATGACAGAAGCTCGGAGCATATCTTCCAGAATTTGATTGACTCGCTCTACTTGACCACTTGATTGAGGGTGGAAGGCGGTGCTAAAAGAGAGACGAGTTCCCATAGCATTTTGGAAACTTTCCCAAAATCGAGAGGTGAAGAGACTCCCACGGTCTGAGTTAAATTTCCAATGGGACACCATGAATAGACACTATTCGGGAGATGTATAAGTCAGCTAGCTGGCTAGCGGTGATACTCTCACGAACAGGTAGAAAGTGGGCTACTTTGGAAAGACGGTCGATCACGACGAAGATAGCATTATTCCCACTCTTGGTCCTGGGAAACCCAGTAATGAAATCCATACTGTTTTTATCCCATTTCCACTCAGGAATAGCCAAAGGTTGAAGGGTGCCACCAGGCCGTTGATGCTCTGCTTTAACACGACGACAGACGTCGCAACTAGCAATGTATTGAGCAATTTCCCTCTTCATCATAGTCCACCAAAACCTCTGGTGTAGGTCTTGATACATTTTAGTGCTACCGGGATGAATGGTGAGAGGGGAATCATGAGCTTCCTTAAGAATAAACTGGCGTAAATGTTGTTTCTTGGGAACCACCAAGCGGTTCTCGAAGAAGACAACACCTCGCTCATCCATGGAAAAACATTTAGCAACTCCGCTAGCGATGTTATCCTTAATCTGGGATATGCCCTTATCATGCCGCTGGGTGGTTATGATCTGATCCATAAGGTTAGGCTTCGCCACCAGGGTGGATAGGAATCCTCGAGGAACTATGTGAAGGTTAAGCTTACAAAATTCCTCGTGGAGAAGTGGTTGACTCTGTTGTAACATCAGGTTGTTACAATAAGATTTACGACTTAGCGCATCAGCCATGACATTGGCTTTGCCCGGGGTGTAAGTTGTTCCTAAGTCGTAATCCGAGATCAACTCGACCCAACGTCGTTGCCTGAGATTCAAATCCGGTTGGGTGAAGATATATTTCAAACTTTGGTGATCGGTGAAGATCTCGCAACGATTACCGAGAAGGTAATGTCGCCAAGTTTTCAGTGCATGGACTACAGCTGCAAGCTCTAGATCATGTGTGGGATAGTTTTCCTCATGAGGGTGTAATTGCCGTGAAGCATAGGCAATTACCTGATGATCTTGCATGAGTATGCAACCCAGTCCTTGTCTCGAGGCGTCGCAATAGATAATAAAGTCCTTGGAGAAATCTGGTGGTACCAGTACGGGAGCAGATGTCAGGCGTCTTTTCAGTTCCTGAAAGCTGAACTCGCACTGTGGGGTCCACTCGAACTTTTTATCTTTCTTGAGGAGTTCAGTTAGAGGTTTAGCAACCTTGGAGAAATTCTCAACGAAGCGGCGGCAATAGCTCGCTAAGCCAAGGAAGCTCCGAACTTGCTTGACCGTTTCAGGTGGAGTCCAATCAAGGACGGCTTGAACTCGCTCGGGATTGACAGCAATGTTGGAAATATGCCCTAGAGGCAATAATAAATTGATTATTATTGTATTTCCTTGTTCATGATAATTGTTTATTACCCATGCTAGAATTGTATTGATAGGAAACTCAGATACATGTGTGGATACATAGACAACACCATATCCCTAGTAAGCCTCTAGTTGACTAGCTCGTTGATCAATAGATGGTTACGGTTTCCTGACCATGGACATTGGATGTCGTTGATAACGGGATCACATCATTAGGAGAATGATGTGATGGACAAGACCCAATCCTAAGCCTAGCACAAAGATCATGTAGTTCGTTCGCTAAAGCTTTTCTAATGTCAAGTATCATTTCCTTAGACCATGAGATTGTGCAACTCCCGGATACCGTAGGAATACTTTGGGTGTGCCAAACGTCACAACGTAACTAGGTGGCTATAAAGGTGCACTACGGGTATCTCCGAAAGTGTCTGTTGGGTTAGCACGAATCGAGACTAGGATTTGTCACTCCGTCTGCCGGAGAGGTATCTCTGGGCCCACTCGGTAGGACATCATCATAATGTGCACAATGTGATCAAGGATTTGATCACGGTATGATGTGTTACAGAACGAGTAAAGAGACTTGCCGGTAACGAGATTGAACAAGGTATCGGGATACCGACGATCGAATCTCGGGCAAGTATCGTACCGATAGACAAAGGGAACTGTATACGGGATTGATTAAGTCCTTGACATCGTGGTTCATCCGATGAGATCATCGTGGAGCATGTGGGAGCCAATATGGGTATCCAGATCCCGCTGTTGGTTATTGACCAGAGAACGTCTCGGTCATGTCTGCATGTCTCCCGAACCCGTAGGGTCTACACACTTAAGGTTCGATGACACTAGGGTTATAAAGGAAGTTTGTATGTGGTTACCGAATGTTGTTCGGAGTCCTGGATGAGATCCCGGACGTCATGAGGAGCTCCGAAATGGTCCGGAGGTAAAGATTTATATATGGGAAGTCCTGTTTTGGTCACCGGAAAAGTTTCGGGTTTTATCGGTAACGTACCGGGACCACCGGGAGGATCCCGGGGGTCCACCAAGTGGGGCCACCAGCCCCGGAGGGCTGCATGGGCCAAGTGTGGGAGGGGACCAGCCCCAGGTGGGCTGGTGCGCCCCCCACAAGGGCCCAAGGCGCCTAAGGGGAGGTGGGGGGGGGGGGAACCCTAAGGGCGGATGGGCCCTAAGGCCCATGCTCCCTGCGCCTCCCTCTCCTCCCCCTTGGCTGCCTCCCTCAGATGGGATCTGGGGCTGCCACACCCCTTGGGGTGGGAACCCTAAAGGGGGTGCAGCCCCCTCCCCTTCCCCTATATATACTTGAGGCCTAGGGGCTGCCCAACACGCGATTTGATCTCTCCCTGTTGGTGCAGCCCTACCTCTCTTTCTCCTCATATCTTGCAGTGCTTGGCGAAGCCCTGCTGGAGTACCACGCTCCTCCACCACCACCACGCCGTTGTGCTGCTGCTGGATGGAGTCTTCCTCAACCTCTCCCTCTCTCCTTGCTGGATCAAGGCATGGGAGACGTCATCGGGCTGTACGTGTGTTGAACACGGAGGTGTCGTCCATTCGGCACTAGGATCATCGGTGATTTGGATCACGACGAGTACGACTCCTTCAACCCCGTTCTCTTCAACGCTTCCGCTTAGCGATCTACAAGGGTATGTAGATGCACTCTCCTTCCCTCGTTGCTGGTTTCTCCATAGATAGATCTTGGTGACACGTAAGAAAATTTTGAATTTCTGCTACATTCCCCAACAGTGGCATCATGAGCTAGGTCTATTGCGTAGATTCTATGCACGAGTAGAACACAAAGTAGTTGTGGGCGTTGATTTTGTTCAATATGCTTACCGTTACTAGTCCAATCTTGATTCGGCGGCATTGTGGGATGAAGCGGCCCGGACCGACCTTACACGTACTCTTACGTGAGACTGGTTCCACCGACTGACATGCACTAGTTGCATAAGGTGGCTAGCGGGTGTCTGTCTCTCCCACTTTAGTCGGATCGGATTCGATGAAAAGGGTCCTTATGAAGGGTAAATAACAATTGGCATATCACGTTGTGGTTTTTGCGTAGGTAAGAAACGTTCTTGCTAGAAACCCATAGCAGCCACGTAAAACATGCAAACAACAATTAGAGGACGTCTAACTTGTTTTTGTAGGGTATGCTATGTGATGTGATATGGCCAAGAAGAATGTGATGAATGATATGTGATGTATGAGATTGATCATGTTCTTGTAATAGGAATCACGACTTGCATGTCGATGAGTATGACAACCGGCAGGAGCCATAGGAGTTGTCTTTATTTATTATATGACCTGCGTGTCATTGAACAACGCCATGTAATTACTTTACTTTATTGCTAACCGTTAGCTGTAGTAGTAGAAGTAATAGTTGGCGAGACAACTTCATGAATACATGATGATGGAGATCATGATGATGGAGATCATGGTGTCATGCCGGTGACGATGATGATCATGGAGCCCCGAAGATGGAGATCAAAAGGAGCAAAGTGATGATGGCCATATCATGTCACCTTTTGATTGCATGTGATGTTTATCATGTTTTTGCATCTTATTTGCTTAGAACGACGGTAGTAAATAAGATGATCCCTCATTAAAAATTTCAAGAAAGTGTTCCCCCTAACTGTGCACCGTTGCGAAAGTTCGTCGTTTCGAAGCACCACGTGATGATCGGGTGTGATAGATTCTTACATTCGAATACAACGGGTGTTGACGAGCCTAGCATGTACAGACATGGCCTCGGAACACACGCGAAACACTTAGGTTGACTTGACGAGCCTAGCATGTACAGACATGGCCTCGGAACACAAGAGACCGAAAGGTCGAGCATGAGTCGTATAGAAGATACGATCAACATGAAGATGTTCACCGATGTTGACTAGTCCATCTCACGTGATGATCGGACACGACCTAGTTGACTCGGATCATGTAATCACTTAGATGACTAGAGGGGTGTCTATCTGAGTGGGAGTTCATAAGATGAACTTGTTTATCCCGAACATAGTCAAAAGGTCTTCGCAAATTATGTCGTAGCTCGCGCTTCAGTTCTACTGTTTGGATATGTTCCTAGAGAAAATTTAGTTGAAAGTTGATAGTAGCAATTATGCGGACTAGGTCTGTAAACTGAGGATTGTCCTCATTGCTTCATAGAAGGCTTATGTCCTTAATGCACCGCTCAGTGTGCTGAACCTCAAACGTCGTCTGTAGATGTTGGGAACATCTGACATACAAATTTTGATAACTACGTGATAGTTCAGTTAAACGGTTTAGAGTTGAGGCACTGAAGACGTTTTTGAAACGTCGCGAAACATATGAGATGTTTCCAGGACTAAAATTGGGATTTCAGGCTCATGCCCACGTCAAGAGGTATAAGACCTCCGACGATTTTCTTAGCCTGCAAACTAAGGGAGAAAAGCTCAGTTGTTGAGCTTGTGCTCAGATTGTCTGAGTACAACAATCATTTGAATCGAGTGGGAGTTGATCTTCCAGATGAGTTAGTGATATTTCTCCGAAGTCATTACCACCAAGCTGCTAGAGCGTTGTGATGAACTATAACACATCAGGGACATATATGATGATCCTTGAGATATTCGCGATGTTTAACACCGCGAAAGTAGAAATCAAAAGGGAGCATCAATCGTTGATGGTTAGTAAAACCACTAGTTTCAGGAAGGGCAAGGGCAAGAAAGGGATACTTCATGGAACAACAAATCAGTTGCTGTTCTAGTGAAGAAACCCAAGGTTGAACCCAAACCCGAGACTAAGTGCTTCTGTAATAAGAGGAACAGCCACTGGAGCAGAATTACCCTAGATACTTGGTAGATGAGAAGGCTGGCAAGGTCGATGAAGTATATTGGATATACATTGTGTTAATGTGTACTTTACTAGTACTCCTAGTAGCACCATGGTATTAGATACTGGTTCGGATGCTAAATGTTAGTAAACTCGAAATAAAAGGCTGCGGAGTAAACGGAGACTAGCCAAAGGTGAGCTGGCAACATGTGTTGGAAGTTTTTCCAAGCTTGATGTGATCAAGCATCGCACGCTCCCTCTACCATCGAGATTGGTGTTTGCGTTGAGCATAGGCATGATTGGATTATGTCTATCGCAATACGGTTACTCATTTAAGGAGAATAATGGTTACTCTGTTTATTTGAATAATACCTTCAATGGTCTTGCACCTAAAATGAAAGGTTTATTGAATCTCGATCGTAGTGATACACATGTTCATGCCAAAAGATATAAGATAGTAATGATAGTACCACCTACTTGTGGCACTGCCACATAAGTCATATCGGTATAAAACGCATGAAGAAGCTCCATGTTGATGGATCTTTGGGCTCACTCATTTTTGAAAAGTTTGAGACATGCGAACCATGTCTATTGGTGTATATGCATGAAGAAACTCCATGCAAATGGACCGTTTGGACTCACTTGATTTTGAATCACTTGAGACATGCAAATCATACCACATGGACAAGATGACTGAAAGCCTCAATTTCAGTAAAATGGAACTAGAAAGCAACTTCTTGGAAGTAATACATTTTGATGTGTGCAGTCCAATGAGTGCTGAGGTGTGTAGTGGATATCGTTATGCTCTTACTTCACAGATGATTTGAGTAGATGTTGAGTATATTTACTTGATGAATCACGAGTTTGAATTATTGAAAGGTTCAAGTAATTTCAGGGTGAAGTTGAAAGATCGTCGTGACAAGAGGATAAAAGATCTATGATATGATCATAGAGATGAATATCTGAATTACGAGTTTGGCACAGAATTAAGACATTGTGGAAATTGCTTCACAACTAATACAGCCTGGAACACCATAGTGTGATGGTGTGTCCGAACATCATAACTGCACCCTATTGGGTATGATGCATACCATGATATCTCTTATCGAATTACCACGATAGTTTATGGGTTAGGCATTAGAGACAACCACATTCACTTTAAATAGGGCACCACGCAATTCCGATGAGATGACACCGTATGAACTATGGTTTAGAGAAACCTAAGCTATCATTTCTTAAAAGTTTGGGGCTGCGACGCTTATGTGAAAAAGTTTCAGGCTGATAAGCTCGAACCCAAAGCGGATAAATGCATCTTCATAGGACACCCAAAACAGTTGGGTATACCTCCTGTCTCAGATCCGAAAGCAATAAGGGATTGTTTCTGGAATCGGGTCCTTTCTCGAGGAAAAGTTTCTCTCGAAAGAATTGAGTAGGAGGATGGTGGAGACTTGATGAGGTTACTGAACCGTCTCTTCAACTAGTGTGTGGCAGGGCACAGGGAGTTGTTCCTGTGGCACCTACACCAATTGAAGTGGAAGCTTATGATAGTGATCATGAAAACTTCAGATCAAGTCACTACCAAACCTCGTAGGATGACAAGGATGCGTACTACTTCAGAGTGGTACGTAATCCTGTCTTGGAAGTCATGTTGCTAGACAACAATGAACCTATGAGCTATGGAGAAGCGATGGTGGGCCTGGATTCCAAAAATGGCTCAAGGCCATATAATCCGAGAGAGTATCCATATATGAAAACAAAGTGTAGACTTTGGAAGAACTACTTGATAGTCGTAAGGCTGTTAGGTACATATGGGTTTTAAAAGGAAGACGGACAATGATGGTAAGTATCACCATTAAGAAAGCTCGACTTGTCGTTAAGATGTTTTCCGACAAGTTCAAGGAGTTGACTACGATGAGACTTTCTCACTCGTAGCGATGCTAAGAGTCTGTTGGAATTATATTAGCGATTACTGCATTATTTATGAAATCTTGCAGATAGGATATCAAAACATTGTTTCCTCGACGTTTTTCTTGAGGAAAGGTTGTATGTGATACAACCGGAAGGTTTTGTCAATCCTGAAAGATGCTAATAAGTATGCAAAGCTCCAGCAATCCTTCTAAGGACTGGAGTAAGCATCTCGGAGTTGGAATGTACACTTTGATGATGATCAAAGATTTTGGGTGTATACAAAGTTTATGAGAAACTTGTATTTCCAAAGAAGTGAGTGGGAGCACTATAGAATTTCTGATGAATATATGTTGTTAACATGTTGTTGATCGGAAATGATGTAGAATTTCTGGAAAGCATATATAGGGTTATTTGGAAAGTGTTTTTCAATGGAAAGCCTGGATTAAGCTACTTGGACATTGAGCATCAATATCCATAAGGATAGATCAAAATGCTTAATGGTACTTTCAAATGAGCACATACCTTGACATGATCTTGAAGGTGTTCAAGATGGATCAGTCAAAGAAGGAGTTCTTGCCTGAGTTGTAAGGTATGAAGTTAAGACTTAAAGCTCGACCACGGCAGAATAGAGAGAAAGGACGAAGGTCGTCCCCTATGCTTAAGACGTAGGCTCTACAGTATGCTATGCTGTGTACCGCACCTAAAGTGTGCCTTGCCATGAGTCAGTCAAGGGGGTACAAGAGTGATCCATGAATGGATCACAGGACAGTGGTCAAAGTTATCCTTAGTAACTAGTGGACTAAGGAATTTTCTCGATTATGGAGGTGGTAAAAGAGTTCGTCGTAAAGGGTTACGCTGATGCTAACTTTCACACTAATCCAGATTATTCTGAGTAGTAAACTGGATTCGTATAGTAGAACAGTTATTTGGAATAGCTCCAAATGTAGCGTAGTAGTTGTATCTACAAGATGACATAGAAATTTGCGAAGTACATACGGATCTGAATGTTTCAGACCCGTTGACTATAACATCTCTCACAAGCATAACATGATCAAACCCGGAACTCTTTGGGTGTTAGTCACATGGGGATGTGACCTTGAGTGTTAATCACATATCGATGTGAGCTGGATTATTGACTCTAGTGCAAGTGGGAGACTGTTGGAAATATGCCCTAGAGGCAATAATAAATTGATTATTATTATATTTCCTTGTTCATGGTAATCGTTTATTATCCATGCTAGAATTGTATTGATAGGAAACTCAGATACATGTGTGGATACATAGACAACACCATATCCCTAGTAAGCCTCTAGTTGACTAGCTCGTTGATCAATAGATGGTTACGGTTTCCTGACCATGGACATTGGATGTCGTTGATAACGGGATCACATCATTAGGAGAATGATGTGATGGACAAGACCCAATCCTAAGCCTAGCACAAAGATCGTGTAGTTCATTCGCTAAAGCTTTTCTAATGTCAAGTATCATTTCCTTAGACCATGAGATTGTGCAACTCCCAGATACCGTAGGAATACTTTGGGTGTGCCAAACGTCACAACGTAATTGGGTGGCTATAAAGGTGCACTACGGGTATCTCCGAAAGTGTCTGTTGGGTTGGCACGAATCGAGACTGGGATTTGTCACTCCATGTGACGGAGAGGTATCTCTGGGCCCACTCGGTAGGACATCATCATAATGTGCACAATGTGATCAAGGAGTTCATCACGGGATGATGTGTTACAGAACAAGTAAAGAGACTTGCCGGTAACGAGATTGAACAAGGTATCGGGATACCGACGATCGAATCTCGGGCAAGTATCGTACCGATAGACAAAGGGAATTGTATACGGGATTGATTTAAGTCCTTGACATCGTGGTTCATCCGATGAGATCATCATGGAGCATGTGGGAGCCAACATGGGTATCCAGACCCCGCTATTGGTTATTGACCGGAGAACGTCTCGGTCATGTCTGCATGTCTCCCGAACCCGTAGGGTCTACACACTTAAGGTTCGATGACGCTAGGGTTATAAAGGGAGTTTGTATGTGGTTACCGAATGTTGTTCGGAGTCCTAGATGAGATCCCGAAAGTCACGAGGAGCTCCGAAATGGTCTGGAGGTAAAGATTTATATATGGGAAGTCCTGTTTTGGTCACCGGAAAAGTTTCGGGTTTTATCGGTAACGTACCGGGACCACCGGGAGGATCCCGGGGGTCCACCAAGTGGGGCCACCATCCCCGAAGGGCTCCATGGGCCAAGTGTGGGAGGGGACTAGCCCCAGGTGGGCTGGTGCGCCCCCCACAAGGGCCCAAGGCGCCTAAGGGGAGATGGGGGGGGGGGAACCCTAAGGGCAGATGGGCCCTAAGGCCCATGCTCCCTGCGCCTCCCTCTCCTCCCCCCTTGGCCGCCTCCCTCAGATGGGATCTGGGGCTGCCGCACCCCTTGGGGTGGGAACCCTAAAGGGGGCGCAGCCCCCTCCCCTTCCCCTATATATACTTGAGGCCTAGGGGCTGCCCAACACGCGATTTGATCTCTCCCTATTGGTGTAGCCCTACCTCTCTTTCTCCTCATATCTTGCAGTGCTTGGCGAAGCCCTGCTGGAGTACCACGCTCCTCCACCACCACCACGCTGTTGTGCTGCTGCTGGATGGAGTCTTCCTCAACCTCTCCCTCTCTCCTTGCTGGATCAAGGCATGGGAGACGTCACCGGGCTGTACGTGTGTTGAACACGGAGGTGCCGCCCGTTCGGCACTAGGATCATCGGTGATTTGGATCACGACGAGTACGACTCCTTCAACCCCGTTCTCTTGAACGCTTCCGCTTAGCGATCTACAAGGGTATGTAGATGCACTCTCCTTCCCTCGTTGCTGGTTTCTCCATAGATAGATCTTGGTGACACATAAGAAAATTTTGAATTTCTACTACGTTCCCCAACAAGCAATACCCTTACCAGAGATTACATGGCCTAGATAGGTCACTTCTGGCAACCAAAATTCACACTTGGAGAATTTGGCATAAAGGCGATGCTCTTGAAGTTTTGTCAATACCAGCCTTAGATGTTCGGCATGTTCCTCTTCATTCTTGGAGTAGATGAGTATATCATCGAGGTATACTACGACGAACTTATCCAAATACTCCATGAAGACCGAGTTCATTAACCGGGAGAAGGTGGCTGGGGCATTGGTTAAACCGAAGGACATGACGGTGTACTCGTATTGGCCATAACGAGTAACAAAGGCTGTTTTGGGAATGTCCCCATTTCTGATCTTGATTTGATGGTAGCCCAACCTCAAATCCATCTTGGAAAAGACTGAGGATCCAGCGAGCTGATCATACAGATCGTTGATCCTGGGGAGCGGATACTTGTTCTTGATAGTGACCAAGTTGACAAGTCGGTAATCTACAACCATCCGATCCGTTCCATCCTTCTTCTTGACGAAGAGGACGGGGCAAGCCCAAGGAGAGGAACTAGGATGGATGAAACCCTTTTTCAAGGACTCATCGAGTTGGTTCTTAAGCTCAGCTAGTTCTAAGGGTGCCATCTTATAGGGTCTTCTAGAAATTGGAACGGTTCCTGGAACAAGGTCTATCACGAACTCGACATCCCTGTCAGGTGGAACACCTGGCAGTTCTTCTGGAAAGACATCCAAAAAGTCTTGGACTACCGGAATATCCTCAAGGTCTAAAAGGGGGTTGGCATTTAGAGAGTAAAGCTGGCGCTTGGCCACTCGAGTTAAGACATAGACTGTCTTGCCCGATGGATGAGTAAGTTGAACGGTTCTAGTGGCACAATCAATCTTAGCATAATGAGCTGACATCCAGTCCGTACCCAAGATGATGTTTATGTCTGAGGACTTGAGAGCTATTAAGGATGCAAGGAAGACAAGTCTATCGACAAGAATTTCATTCCCATGGCTTACTCTAGAAGTTTGCCATCTAGAGCCAGGGGTTTGAATTTCCATGGTAGTGGGCATGTCGCAGAATGTTGTGTTATGCAATCGAGCATAGCTCTCAGATATGAATGAATGAGATGCTCCAGTATCGAAAAGAACAGATGCCGGATGGAAATTAACAAGGAGCGTACCAAGGACGACATTAGGATCCTCATGAGCCTCCTCGGCTGAGACATAGTTGATATGGCCACGTGTAGTGGTGACCGGCTTGGCGTAGAATGTCTTTCCTGCTGGCTTACCACGACCAACGGACTTTCCAGACTGATTGGGGTTGTTGTTCTGGGGACACTCTCGACAATAGTGACCCGGCTCTCCACACTTGAAACATGTCACAACATTGGGGCGTGGAGCAGCATTAGCAGCGGGGCCACCATAGGGCTTGGACGGTGCAAACTGCTGGTTGGGACGAGGCGCCTCAAAGGATGGCCTCGGAATGAACCTGGATGGCAGTGCCGTGCTTGGAATCCACACCCGACGCTTCTGAGATCTAGAGCCGGATGAAGAGCCAAAATCACGAGAGTGCTTGCGTGAAGCGTCATAGTCAGACTGGCCTGTCTCAGCACTGATGGCTTTATTGACCAACTTCTGAAAGGAGGTGCACTCGTGCAGACGAAGATCGTGGCGAAGCTCAGGGCTAAGTCCCTTGCGGAACCTTGCCTGCTTCTTAGCGTCGGTGGATATCTCTTCAGGAGCATATCGTGCCAGATTCCCAAATTCACGACTATATGCATCCACAGTAAGTCTTCCTTGGGTGAAATTGCAGAACTCTTCCCTCTTGCGATCTATGAGACCTTCCGAGATGTGATGCTCATGGAAAGCCTCACTGAATTCAGCCCAAGTAGTGATTTGGCCGACCGGGCGCATAGCTTCAAAGTTTTCCCACCAAAGGCTAGCAGGGCCTTCGAGGTGATAGGCAGCATAGGTAACCTTATCAACTTCGGCTACGTTAGCAGAACGTAGCTTGTGTGTGATGTTGCGGAGCCAGTCATCCTCGTCGAGGGGCTCGATGGAATGATTGAACTTTGGTGGGTACAACTTGATGAAGTCATTGATTGACACCAAGTCATTTCGCTGCTGGCGTGCAGTGTTCTGCTCAATCCGCTCTAGCAAGCGGTTAGTCTCACGCTTGTTTCTTTCCGCCTCCAGCATAACTTCGGCCAGAGAAGGCGGGTGAGGCAGATTTTCACCCCTAGCTGCACTGGCTTCCCCCTGCTCCGGGGCAGCAGGGTTGCTGCAGGTGTTGACCATCCTAGGAGAAAACAAGACAACGGTTTAGATAAGGATGGCACAAACTTAGCAAGGAAGTGCAGAATGTAATGGATAACATGGAATGCTAAGATGTTCATTGCACGACATGGTAATATAGAAACTGCCATATATATATACCATTGGTCATACACACCGTACATATTTTAGTACAAGCCCAGGCTAGAGTACAACTACTGTGAAAGACATTACATCTCATCGAAGGCATTCCAAGCTCCTATACATTATTTTTCTACACCTCCAGAGCGTGATACACACCAAGTTGTATCCCACGGGTCACGCAGGACTGTGGAGAATACAACTATTACAGTACTAGTGAAACTACTACTAGCTCAGACAGCTCCGTAGTAATCCTCATAGAAGTCGCCACCAAAGCCTGGAAGTGGAACATGATCATCTGGGAACAGACGGTCCTGCGGAGCCTGCGAACCATAGGGACTCGGATGTGGCCTCGATCCCACAGGTGGTGGCAGACGGGGACCACGAGGAGGGGTGATTCCTCCTACATCGCGCCACTCCATACAATCTGGCAATCCAGACCGTACAGGGTACAAGTCCCTCATGTCCATGTATCCTGCCTGTACCGCAGGTGCAAACCGAGTCAAAGTGGCCCAATGATCAGAACGAGTGTGGAAAAGCTCCATATGCAAGGCCCGATTTTCGCGGTCCTTATCCTCGAGCATCTTGGCAGTGGTGCGGAGTAGTGACTCCCCATGTGAAGAGTCATAGTACAAAGCCTAATAGTACCCCTGTGCTCCAGGAAGGGAGGCTGGCATGTAACGGAAATCGGTGTTCTGTAGCAAGGCAGTCCTGGCTCGAATGATAGTCATCATTGAATAGGCTGCATCCTGCACAAACATCAATAGTGACCCCAAGTCCATAGGAATAGTGAAGGGGCTCAGTGGCTCCAGGATAAGAGGGATATATCCTGACGGTACAGAGGTACTAGCTCTGGTTGAAGTCTCTGAACTGCTCCTTGACGGTATATTCCGGATACCACCGATAGCCTGACTCGACCATCACTCGAACCAACATGGTCGTGTGGTCGGGCACATCGAGGCACCGGGTCAGACGAACCACTTGGTTCTGCAAACGGGTGGCCATTTGAAAGCACAGAATAATGCAAAGGCATTAGAATTTTCTAGGGAAAATCGGACAGCATAACGGCTGTAAATGCTCAGAAAAAGATTTGAGACATCCACAACAGTTTGCAATACCACTCAACAACATCATATCAAGGTTCTGATTCAACTGGCAACATACTAAAAGCAGTAGAAACTGTACTGTGGCTGGTAGCAACAATCCTATAAGCTACTACGGATTAGTAACACGTGAACCTGATAGAAGAAGAGAGCCTAGTCCTTAACCCACGTTGAAAGAGAAAGGAATGACTCAGATCAGAGGGCATAAGGTAAAGGAGTAAAAAGAGCCTTACGTTCCCTCCCACAATCAATTCCCCTACATATAACTAAAGCATTTCTAGACTCGACATCGACCAGTTTGGCTCAACGAACCTACGGCAGTCCGGCTCTGATGCCAACGCTGTCAGGACCCCGATTCCAAGTCACATCGATCTAGCCGGTAACACCTCATATCACATTGCGGCCTCACGCACGGTATCCCCACGGGTGTCGCCTTACCATGGCCCGGGACCGTTTGCGCCTTTTGGCTCACGTATATGATAGTGTCGCTAGCATCCATATGACAGAGAACCCGGGCCGACATGGCTAGTCATGAACCCAAAGCGGCACAGACCTATGGAAATAGGCACACATGAATCACATTGAGCATGTCGGTCATCAGCGTGTGAATCCGGGCTGTAGCACTGGGCTAACAAGACTCCGGGGAACCCGGGCTGTAGCAGGCTAGGCAGGACTCCGGAAGTCACCGCATGACATTTCCCCGAGGGGACAGACATAGGAACGAAGTGAAACACATGCCGGCCAGTCAAGTGTCCTGAGCAGTAGTGCTGGGCTAGCAGGACTCCGGTGAACCGGGCTGTAGCGGACTACTATGGCTCAAGGGGCACAAGACTACATTTCCCCATAAGAGAGGCTGCCAAGGATAAACAACTAGATTGTCGGATCCCACACATAGCAAGCATTTCAATCATACACACAATATGCTCGATATGTGCAAATACAACATGGCATCACAACAAAACTCTACAACTCAAGTACAACATGGCATCATAACATGTTCATACAGGTAGGGGTCACATGACCCGACACTCAAGTCATACAAGCATACAAGCACATGCGGAAGCAAATAGTCTGAGTACAAACACTAGAAAGAAAGAAGGCTTCTCGAAGCTTGTCTATCTAAATAGGGCCCTCCATAGCCAGGATCACCACCTGGGTGGCAAGCCACTCATCGACGTCGAGGTCTACATAAAACCCATCGGAGGGGGCGGTGTTGTCGTCTGAAAACAGTAATTAAGCAAACATGAGTACAAAGGTACTCAGCAAGTCTTACATCAGAACCTACTATACATGCTCATTCTCAAGAAGGTGGTGGAGTTATTGCAGCAAGCCAGCTTTGACTCTTGGCTAAGCTATCCTACGAGACACCACTAGTAAAATAGTTTTCGCACACGAGTCCACTAATCACCAACACAATACTCTACCGGGGATCCTCCCTCATCATCCTATGAGAGAGCCATCCTCGATACTCACACTTATCTTGAGTATTTTAGTAGTAACCATTAACTTGTCTATGAACTGTATAGGCAACCAAGTAGTCCTTTACCGGGGACGCGGCTATTCGAATAGATGATGTTAACCCTGCAGGGGTGTACTTCTTCATACACGCTCTCACCACTTACCGCCGTTTACACGACATGTACTCGGCAACCTTCAAGCGGAAGCCCAACGAGGGTGTCGGCCACGGCCTACCTAAACACTCAAGTCCCTAGTCTAGGTTTATCGCCTATCCAGGTTCCATTCTCAGGGAGTACGGCCGAGGTTTCCACATACGGCCCCGAACGATGTGAACAGGGTCTCGAGACGCCAAACGGGCGCCCGGCATACCCGGCCACGGTGTATCTACCGCAACATAGCCCACCCCTAGGGTCAGCGCTACGCACGGCCGCCAACACATAACCTACAAACACCAGAAACTAATTGCAACTCCTGGACAGAGTACTAGGGTGATTAAGAAGCCGAGAGGGTCAATTAAGGAACCCAATGCATGGTAGTAGCTGATTCTTAAAATCACACATACAGATCTCAGTTCTTAGGGACGGCCTCAATGAAACAACCCACCATGTACTCCTACATGGCCTCTCATCGATACCTTTACCAAATCATGTTCAACACATCCCTCACATTACCGACATAATCATTTCACTCTAGCCCATCACCCAGATGAACCAGACCTGACACAACTCTAAGCATAGCAGGCATAGCAAGGTAGGAAACACATACATGGCTCAATCAACTCCTACACATGCTAGTGGGTTTCATCTAGTTACTGTGGCAATGACAGGTCATGCGGAGGATAAGGGTTCAACTACCGCAGCACACAGAAGTTTGAAATGTTGTTGTCTTAATGCAGTAAAGGAGAGCAGAGGCGAGAACATGGGATTGTATCGATATGATCAAATGGGCTGCTTGCCTGATGGAGTGGTAGTAGGGTACTGCCCTTCAGTTGGATACTCGGAGATATCCTCAGAGGCAGAACCTACCACGAAGGACACACAGAACATAATCAACACATGACAATATGCAACAATATGATGCATGCTATGACATGGCAAAATGATGTGTCCTGCCTAATGCAATGTGAAACAAGTTGAAATGGGTCCATTTGAACCAAAGATTCAAATGGAAGTTAAAGTTCCTATGCATAATAAGTGTGTTAGCTTGTTTCACCTAAACAGCAAGGTTAAAGTGGTTTTTCATGCATGAAACCATTACAGATGGATAGATTGAATTTTTCTGATCATTTTTCATATATAATTTGTTTGATTTGGAGCTATGGTTGATTTTCTATGATTTTTAGAAGTTTTGGCTATTTTCTGGAATTTCCTATATAAAAATAAATCAAGAAAATGAATAATTGCGTCAGCACTGCATCACTGTGACGTCAGCGAGTCAAAGGCGCCAGCCCAGGTCAAACCTGTCTGGTGGGCCCCGTTTATCAGTGTCTCAGCTAACTAACAAAATTAAGTTAGTACTAACTAACTGTCAGTGGGGCTTGGGCCCACATGTCAGTGATCTAAACTAACTAAAATTAGTTAGCACTAATCCTAAACTAATTAACCGACCGGCCCCACCTATCATAGGCTCAGGGGGAAAGTCAACCTGGCCCACCCAGTCAAGTCCACGGGTCAAACCCTGCCAGAGTTTGGCCGGCGTTGAGCCGCCGGTGAGGCCGAAACGACGGAGGAGGTCGGGATTGTGTCTCCGGCGACCAAAAAGATGGCGGAGACTACCTACGGGACGAGAAGACTCGTCCGCATCCAATGGTGCTAACAGCAGCGGCCCTAGTGGCCTAGGTCGACGGCGGCCGTGACTTGCGCGGCGGCCGGAGTTCGGCCAGGTCGTGCCTGGCCTTAGGGTGCATGGGAGGAGGGGCTAGTGGGCTTGGCATGCTTCTGGAAGCACAGTGAGCACAACGGCGAGCTCAAAAGGGTGAGGCGGCAGTTGTGGCCACGGCGGCGCCATGCGTGGCGGCGGTGAGCTCTTGGGCTCAACGGAGCCCGCGGTTAGAGGGAGAAAACGGCAAAGAAAAGAGAGGAGAACGAAGAAGGGGCTCACGGGGAGTGTAGCGGTGGCCTCTGTTGGGGAACGTTGCAAAAAACAAAAAAAATTCCTACTCGTTTCACCAAGATCCATCTAGGAGTTCATCTAGCAACGAGTCATGAGATGCATCTACATACCTTTGTAGATCGCGTGCAGAAGCGTTCAACGAACGGGGATGATGTAGTCGAACACGACATGATCCAAATCACTGATGACCGAGTGCCGAACGGACAGCACCTCCGCGTTCAACACACGTACGGGACGGGAGACGTCTCCTCCTTCTTGATCCAGCAAGGGGGGAGGAGAGGTTGATGATGATCCAGCAGCACGACGGCGTGGTGGTGGATGTAGGGCGTCACAGTAGCAGGGCTTCGCCTATACTACGCAAGAGAGAGATGTAACAGGGAGAGAGGGAAGCACCAAAAGCGTAGCCTCAAGTCCCTCCTCTCCCTCACTATATATAGGGGTGCCAAGGGGGGGGGGGGCTCCGGCCCTAGGAGATGGATCTCCTAGGGGGGGGCGGCCAAGGGTGGGGGGCTTGCCCCCCAAGGCAAGGGGGCGCCCCCCCTTTAGGGTTTCCCCTAACCCTAGGCGCATGGGCCCCTTAGGGGTGGCGCCCCAGCCCACTAAGGGCTGGGTTCCTTCCCACTTCAGCCCATGGGGCCCTCCGGGATAGGTGGCCCCACCCGGTGGACCCCCGGGACCCTTTCGGTGGTCCCGGTACAATACCGGTAACCCCGAAACTTGTCCCGATAGCCGAAACAGCACTTCCTATATATAATTCTTTACCTCCGGACCATTCCGGAACTCCTCGTGACGTCCGGGATCTCATCCGGGACCCCGAACAACATTCGGGTTACTGCATATACATATCTTCACAACCCTAGCGTCACCGAACCTTAAGTGTGTAGACCCTACGGGTTCGGGAGACATGTAGACATGACCGAGACGACTCTCCGGTCAATAACCAACAGCGGGATCTGGATACCCATGTTGGCTCCCACAAGCTCCACGATGATCTCATCGGATGAACCACGATGTCGAGGATTCAATCAACCCCGTATGCAATTCCCTTTGTCAATCGATATATTACTTGCCCGAGATTCGATCGTCGGTATCCCAATACCTCGTTCAATCTCGTTACCGGCAAGTCACTTTACTCGTACCGTAATGCATGATCCCGTGACCAGACACTTGGTCACTTTGAGCTCATTATGATGATGTATTACCGAGTGGGCCCAGTGATACCTCTCCGTCATACGGAGTGACAAATCCCAGTCTTGATCCGTGTCAACCCAACAGACACTTTCGGAGATACCCGTAGTATACCTTTATAGTCACCCAGTTACGTTGTGACGTTTGGTACACCCAAAGCACTCTTACGGTATCCGGGAGTTACACGATCTCATGGTCTAAGGAAAAGATACTTGACATTGCAAAACTCTAGCAAACGAACTATACGATCTTTATGCTATGTTTAGGATTGGGTCTTGTCCATCACATCATTCTCCCAATGATGTGATCTCGTTATCAATGACATCTTATGTCCATAGCCAGGAAACCATGACTATCTGTTGATGAACGAGCTAGTCTACTAGAGGCTTACTAGGGACATGTTGGTGTCTGTTATTCACACATGTATTACGATTTCCGGATAACACAATTATAGCATGAATAAAGACAATTATCATGAAAAAGGAAATATAATAATAATGCTTTTATTATTGCCTCTAGGGCATATTTCCAACAGTCTCCCACTTGCACTAGAGTCAATAATCTAGTTACATTGTGATGAATCGAACACGCATGGAATTCTGGTGTTGATCATGTTTTGCCCTAGGGAGAGGTTTAGTCAACGGATCAGCTACATTCAGGTCCGTATGTACTTTACAAATCTCTATGTCTCCATCTTGAACATTTTCATGAATGGAGTTGAAGCGACGCTTGATGTGTCTTGTCTTCTTGTGAAACCTGGGCTCCTTGGCAAGTGCAATAGCTCCAGTGTTGTCACAAAAGAGCTTGATCGGCCCCGACGCATTGGGTATGACTCCGAGGTCGGTGATGAACTCCTTCACCCAAATTGCTTCATGTGCTGCCTCCGAGGCTGCCATGTACTCCGCTTCACACGTAGATCCCGCCACGACGCTCTGCTTGCAACTGCACCAGCTTACTGCCCCACCATTCAAAATATACACGTATCCGGTTTGTGACTTTGAGTCATCCAGATCTGTGTCGAAGCTAGCGTCGACGTAACCCTTTACGATGAGCTCTTCGTCACCTCCATAAACGAGAAACATCTCCTTAGTCCTTTTCAGGTACTTCAGGATATTGTTGACCGCTGTCCAGTGTTCCTTGCCGGGATTACTTTGGTATCTTCCTACCAAACTTACGGCAAGGTTTACATCAGGTCTGGTACACAGCATGGCATACATAATAGAACCTATGGCTGAGGCATAGGGGATGACACTCATCTCTTCTATTTCTTCTACCGTGGTCGGACTTTGAGCCGAGCTCAATTTCATACCTTGTAACACAGGCAAGAACCCCTTCTTAGATTGATCCATATTGAACTTCTTCAATATCTTATCAAGGTATGTGCTTTGAGAAAGACCTATGAGGCGTCTCGATCTATCTCTATAGATTTTGATGCCTAATATATAAGCAGCTTCTCCAAGGTCCTTCATTGAAAAACTCTTATTCAAGTAGGCCTTGATGCTGTCCAAAAGTTCTATATCATTTCCCATCAAAAGTATGTCATCTACATATAATATGAGAAATGCTACAGAGCTCCCACTCACTTTCTTGTAAACGCAGGCTTCTCCATAAGTCTATGTAAACCCAAATGCTTTGATCATCTCATCAAAGCGAATGTTCCAACTCCGAGATGCTTGCACCAGCCCATAAATCGAGCGTTGGAGCTTCCACACCTTGTCAGCATTCTTAGGATCGACAAAACCTTCCGGCTGCATCATATACAATTCTTCCTTAAGGAAACCATTAAGGAATGCCGTTTTGACGTCCATTTGCCATATTTCATAATCGTAAAACGCGGCAATTGCTAACATGATTCGGATGGACTTTAGCTTCGCTACCGGTGAGAAAGTCTCATCGTAGTCAACCCCTTGAACTTGTCGATAACCCTTAGCGACAAGCCGAGCTTTATAGATGGTCACATTACCATCCGCGTCTGTCTTCTTCTTAAAGATCCATTTATTCTCTATGGCTCGCCTTTCAACGGGCAAGTCAGTCAAAGTCCATACTTCGTTTTCATACATGGATCCTATCTCGGATTTCATGGCTTCTAGCCATTTGTCGGAATCCGGGCCCGCCATCGCTTCTTCATAGTTTGAAGGTTCACCGTTGTCTAACAACATGATCTCCAAGACAGGGTTGCCGTACCATTCTGGTGCGGAACGTGTCCTTGTGGACCTTCAAATTTCAGTAGGAGCTTGATCAGAAGTATCTTGATCATTATCATTAACTTCCTCTCTAGTCGGTCCTGGCACCTCAGGAACATTTTCTTGAGTTGCGCCATTTTCCGGTTCAAGAGGTAACACTTCATCAAGTTCTACTTTCCTCCCACTTACTTCTTTCGAGAGAAACTCTTTCTCTAGAAAGGATCCATTCTTGGCAACAAAGATCTTGCCTTCGGATCTGAGGTAGAAGGTATACCCAATAGTTTCTTTTGGGTATCCTATGAAGACGCATTTTTCCGACTTGGGTTCGAGCTTTTCAGGTTGAAGTTTCTTGACATAAGCATCACATCCCCAAACTTTCAGAAACGACAGCTTAGGTTTCTTCCCAAACCATAATTCATACGGTGTCGTCTCAACGGATTTCGACGGAGCCCTATTTAAAGTGAATGCGGCAGTCTCTAAAGCATAGCCCCAAAAAGATAGCGGTAGATCGATAAGAGACATCATAGACCGCACCATATCTAATAGAGTGCGATTACGACGTTTGGACACACCGTTACGCTGAGGTGTTCCAGGCGGCGTGAGTTGTGAAACTATTCCACATTTTCTTAAGTGTGTGCCAAATTCGTGACTCAAGTATTCTCCTCCACGATCTGATCGTAGAAACTTGATTTTCCTATCACGTTGATTCTCAACCTCACTCTGAAATTCCTTGAACTTTTCAAAGGTTTCAGACTTGTGTTTCATTAAGTAAATATATCCATATCTACTCAAATCATTAGTGAGGGTGAGAACATAACGATAGCCACCGCGAGCCTCAACACTCATTGGACCACACACATCAGTATGTATGATTTCCAACAAGTTGGTTGCTCGCTCCATTGTTCCTGAGAACGGAGTCTTGGTCATTTTACCCATAAGGCATGGTTCGCACGTGTCAAATGATTCATAATCAAGAGACTCTAAAAGTCCATCTGCATGGAGCTTCTTCATGCGTTTGACACCTATGTGACCAAGGCGGCAGTGCCACAAGTATGTGGGACTATCATTATCAACCTTGCATCTTTTGGCACTCACATTATGAACGTGTGTAGTATTACGTTCGAGATTCATAAAGAATAAACCATTCACCACAGGAGCATGACCATAAAACATATCTCTCATATAAATAGAACAACCATTATTCTCCGATTTAAATGAGTAGCCATCTCGAATTAAACGAGATCCCGATACAATGTTCATGCTCAAAGCTGGTACTAAATAACAATTATTAAGGTTTAAAACTAATCCCGAAGGTAAATGTAGAGGTAGCGTGCCGACGGCGATCACATTGACCTTGGAACCATTCCCGACGCGCATCGTCACCTCGTCCTTTGCCAGTTTCCGCTTATTCCGCAGCCCCTGCTTTGAGTTACAAATGTGAGCAACTGCACCGGTATCAAATACCCAGGAGCTACTACGGACACTAGTAAGGTACACATCAATTACATGTATATCACATATACCTTTTGTTTTGCCGGCCTTCTTGTCTGCTAAGTATTTAGGGTAGTTCCGCTTCCAGTGACCGCTTCCCTTGCAATAAAAGCACTCAGTCTCGGGCTTGGATCCATTCTTTGGCTTCTTCCCGGCAGCTTGCTTGCCGGGCGCGGCAACTTCCTTGCCGTCCTTCTTGAAGGCTTTCTTACCCTTGCCCTTCTTGAACTTAGTGGTTTTATTGACCATCAACACTTGATGTTCCTTCTTGACTTCTACCTCCGCTGATTTCAGCATTGCAAACAACTCAGGAATGGTCTTTTGCATCCCCTGCATGTTGAAGTTCATCACAAAGCTCTTGTAGCTTGGTGGAAGCGACTGGAGGATTCTGTCAATGACCGCATCGTCCGGGAGATTAACTCCCAGCTGAGACAAGCGGTTATGTAACCCAGACATAGTGAGTATGTGCTCACTGACAGAACTATTTTCCTCCATCTTACAACTGAAGAACTTATCGGAGACTTCGTATCTCTCGATCCGGGCATGAGCTTGGAAAACCATTTTCAGCTCTTCGAACATCTCATATGCTCCATGTCTCTCAAAACGCTTTTGGAGCCCCGGCTCTAAACTGTAAAGCATGCCACACTGAACGAGGGAGTAGTCGTCAACACGTGTCTGCCAAGCGTTCATAACGTCTTGGTTCTGTGGGACGGGAGCTTCACCTAGCGGTGCTTGTAGGACGTAATCTTTCTTGGCAGCTATGAGGATGATCCTCAGGTTCCGGACCCAGTCCGTATAGTTGCTACCATCGTCTTTCAACTTGGTTTTCTCTAGGAACGCGTTGAAGTTGAGGACTACGTGGGCCATTTGATCTACAAGACATATTGTAAAATATTTTAGACTAATGTTCATGATAATAAAGTTCATCTAATCAAATTATATAATGAACTCCCACTTAGATTAGACATCCCTCTAGTTATCTAAGTATTACATGATCCGAGTTAACTAGGTCGTGTCCGATCATCACGTGAGATGGACTAGTCAACGTCGGTGAACATCTTCATGTTGATCGTATCTTCCATACGACTCATGCTCGACCTTTCGGTCTTCTGTGTTCCGAGGCCATGTCTGTACATGCTAGGCTCGTCAAGTCAACCTAAGTGTTTGCATGTGTAAATCTGTCTTACACCCGTTGTATGTGAACGTCTGAATAAAACACCCGATCATCACGTGGTGTTTTGAAACAGCGAACTGTCGCAATGGTGTACAGTTAGGGGGAACACTTCTTGAAATTAATATGAGGGATCATCTTATTTACTACCGTCGTTCTAAGTAAACAAGATGCAAAACATGATAAACATCACATGCAATCAAATAATAAACGTGACATGATATGGCCAATATCACATAGCTCCTTTGATCTCCATCTTGGGGCTCCATGATCATCTTGTCACCGGCTTGACACCATGATCTCCATCATCATGATCTCCATCATCGTGTCTCCATGAAGTTGCTCGCCAACTATTGCTTCTACTACTATGGCTAACGCGTTTAGCAATGAAGTAAAGTAATTTACATGGCGTTTCTCAATGACACGCAGGTCATATAAAAGAATAAAGACAACTCCTATGGCTCCTGCCGGTTGTCATACTCATCGACATGCAAGTCGTGATTCCTATTACAATAGCATGAACATCTCATACATCACATATAGATCATTCATCATTCATCACAACTTTGGCCATATCATATCACAAACCACTTGCTGCAAAAACAAGTTAGACGTCCTCTAATTGTTGTTGCAAGTTTTACGTGGCTGAATTAGGGTTCTAGCAAGAACGTTTTCTTACCTACGTGAAAGCCACAACGTGATTTGTCAACTTCTATTTACCCTTCATAAGGACCCTGTTCATCGAATCCGCTCCAACTAAAGTAGGAGAGACAGACACCCGCCAGCCACCTTATGCAACTAGTGCATGTTAGTCGGTGGAACCGGTCTCACGTAAGCGTACGTGTAAGGTTGGTCCGGGCCGCTTCATCCCACAATACCGCTGAAGCAAGAAAAGACTAGTAGCGGCAAGAAAGTTGACAAATCCACGCCCACAACAAATTGTGTTCTACTCGCGCAAGAAGAACTACGCATAGACCTAGCTCATGATGCCACTGTTGGGGAACGTTGCAGAAAACAAAAAAATTTCCTACTCGTTTCACCAAGATCCATCTAGGAGTTCATCTAGCAACGAGTCATGAGATGCATCTACATACCTTTGTAGATCGCGTGCGGAAGCGTTCAACGAACGGGGATGATGTAGTCGAACACGACGTGATCCAAATCACCGATGACCGAGTGCCGAACGGACGGCACCTCCGTGTTCAACACACATACGGGACGGGAGACGTCTCCTCCTTCTTGATCCAGCAAGGGGGGAGGAGAGGTTGATGATGATCCAGCAGCACGACGGTGTGGTGGTGGATGCAGGGCGTCACAGTAGCAGGGCTTCGCCTATACTACGCAAGAGAGAGATGTAACAGGGAGAGAGGGAAGCACCAAAAGCGTAGCCTCAAGTCCCTCCTCTCCCTCACTATATATAGGGGTGCCAAGGGGGGGGGGCGCCGGCCCTAGGAGATGGATCTCCTAGGGGGGGGGGGCGGCCAAGGGTGGGGGGCTTGCCCCCCAAGGCAAGGGGGCGCCCCCCCTTTAGGGTTTCCCCTAACCCTAGGCGCATGGGCCCCTTAGGGGTGGCGCCCCAGCCCACTAAGGGCTGGGTTCCTTCCCACTTCAGCCCATGGGGCCCTCCGGGATAGGTGGCCCCACCCGGTGGACCCCTGGGACCCTTCCGGTGGTCCCGGTACAATACCGGTAACCGCGAAACTTGTCCCGATAGCCGAAACAACACTTCCTATATATAATTCTTTACCTCCGGACCATTCCGGAACTCCTCGTGACGTCCGGGATCTCATCCGGGACCCCGAACAACATTCGGGTTACTGCATATACATATCTTCACAACCCTAGCGTCACCGAACCTTAAGTGTGTAGACCCTACGGGTTTGGGAGACATGTAGACATGACCGAGACGACTCTCCGGTCAATAACCAATAGCGGGATCTGGATACCCATGTTGGCTCCCACAAGCTCCACGATGATCTCATCGGATGAACCACGATGTCGAGGATTCAATCAACCCCGTATGCAATTCCCTTTGTCAATCGATATATTACTTGCGCGAGATTCGATCGTCGGTATCCCAATACCTCGTTCAATCTCGTTACCGGCAAGTCACTTTACTCGTACCGTAATGCATGATCCCGTGACCAGACACTTGGTCACTTTGAGCTCATTATGATGATGTATTATCGAGTGGGCCCAGTGATACCTCTCTGTCATACGGAGTGACAAATCCCAGTCTTGATCCGTGTCAACCCAACAGACACTTTCGGAGATACCCGTAGTATACCTTTATAGTCACCCAGTTATGTTGTGACGTTTGGTACACCCAAAGCACTCTTACGGTATCCGGGAGTTACACGATCTCATGGTCTAAGGAAAAGATACTTGACATTGCAAAACTCTAGCAAACGAACTATACGATCTTTATGCTATGTTTAGGATTGGGTCTTGTCCATCACATCATTCTCCCAATGATGTGATCTCGTTATCAATGACATCTTATGTCCATAGCCAGGAAACCATGACTATCTGTTGATGAACGAGCTAGTCAACTAGAGGCTTACTAGGGACATGTTGGTGTCTGTTATTCACACATGTATTACGATTTCCGGATAACACAATTATAGCGTGAATAAAGACAATTATCATGAACAAGGAAATATAATAATAATGCTTTTATTATTGCCTCTAGGGCATATTTCCAACAGCCTCAGCGAGCTCGGGGAGGCATCAGGGGCGGCGTACGGTCGCCAGCGATCTCGGCGGACCGAGGTGGAAGAAGACGGCGCTAGCGGCGTTGCAGTGCGTCCGAGGCGTCGTGGCTCGCCCGTGAGGAAGAGGAAGACGTCGGCGGTGCTCGGGGACACGTCGAAGAGACGAGAGAGGGTCGATGGCCACGGTGGACGGCGACGGTGGCGACGAGCTCCTCTCGGGAGGGGATGGGGAGAGAGCCAGAGGAGGGAGATGAGCACGAGGAGAGTGGGGAAAGTGAGAGGGGGACGAGGGAGAGTGCGTGGCACTTGTAGACGGTGTCCTGGGTGTCGGCAGAAGCAGGAGGTGGCCGACGTGTGCCTGCGGGCGCCGGGCACGCGCCTCTTGTTGGGTAACGTAGTAATTTCAAAATTTTCCTACGCACACGCAAGATCATGGTGATGCATAGCAACGAGAGGGGAGAGTGTGATCTACGTACCCTTGTAGATCGACAACGGAAGCGTTTGGTTGATGTAGTCGTATGTCTCCACGGCCCGACCGATCAAGCACCGAAACTACGGCACCTCCGAGTTCTAGCACACGTTCAGCTCGATGACGATCCCTGGACTCCGATCCAGCAAAGTGTCGGGGAAGAGTTCCGTCAGCACGACGGCGTGGTGATGATCTTGATGTACTACTGTCGCAGGGCTTCGCCTAAGCACCGCTACAATATTATCGAGGACTATGGTGGCAGGGGGCGCCGCACACGGCTAAGAATATGATCACGTGGATCAACTTGTGTTTTTCTGGGGTGCTCCTGCCTCCGTATATAAAGGCTCAAGGGGGGGGGGGGTGCGGCCGGCCAAGAGGTGGCGCGCCAGGAGGAGTCCTACTCCCTCCGGGAGTAGGATCCCCCCCAATCCTAGTTGGAATAGGATCCGCGGAGGGGGGAAAAGAGAAAGGGGGCCGACCCCCTCTCCTTGTCCTATTCGGACCAAGGGAGGGGAGGGGCGCGCGGCCCATCTTAGGCTGCCTCTTCTCTTTTCCACTAAGGCCCACTAAGGCCCAAATAGCTCCCGGGGGGTTTCGGTAACCTCCTGGTACTCCGGTAAAATCCCGATTTCACCCGGAACACTTCTGATATCCAAACATAGGCTTCCAATATATCAATCTTTATGTCTCGACCATTTCGAGACTCCTCGTCATGTACGTGATCACATCCGGGACTCCGAACAACCTTCGGTACATCAAAACGTATAAACTCATAATATAACTGTCATCAAAACCTTAAGCGTGCGGACCCTACGGGTTCGAGAACAATGTAGACATGACCGAGACATGTCTCCGGTCAATAACCAATAGCGGGAACTGGATGCCCATATTGGCTCCTACATATTCTACGAAGATCTTTATCGGTCAGACCGCATAACAACATACGTTGTTCCCTTTGTCATCGGTATGTTACCTGCCCGAGATTCGATCGTTGGTATCCAATACCTAGTTCAATCTCGTTACCGGCAAGTCTCTTTACTCGTTCCGTAATACATCATCTCGCAACTAACTCATTAGTTGCATTGCTTGCAAGGCTTAAGTGATGTGCATTACCGAGAGGGCCCAGAGATACCTCTTCGACGATCGGAGTGACAAATCCTAATCTCGAAATACGTCAACCCAACATGTACCTTTGGAGACACCTGTAGAGCACCTTTTGTTGGGGAACGTTGCAGAAAACAAAAATTTTCCTACGGTTTCACCAAGATCCATCTATGAGTTCATCTAGCAACGAGTGATCGGATGCATCTACATACCTTTGTAGATCGCGAGCGGAAGCGTTCACTACAACGTGGATGACGGAGTCGTACTCGCCGTGATTCAAATCACCGATGACCAAGCGCCGAACGGACGGCACCTCCGCGTTCAACACAAGTACGGAGCGGATGACGTCTCCTCCTTCTTGATCCAGCAAGGGGGAAGGAGAGGTTGAGGAAGATCCAGCAGCACGACGGCGTGGTGGTGGATGCAGGGCGTCACAGTAGCAGGGCTTCGCCGTATACTACGAGAGGAAGAGGTGTAGCAGGGGAGAGGGAGGCGCCAAGGCTCAAGGTGCGGCTGCCCCCCTCCCCCTCCCTTTATATAGGCCCCTAGGGGGGCGCCGGCCCCTTGGAGATTGGATCTCCCAAGGGGGGCGGCGGCCAGGGCTGGAGTAGCCCCCAAGGCAAGGTGGGGCGCCCCCCACCCCTAGGGTTCCAACCCTAGGCGCATGGGGTGGGCCTAGGGGGGCGCACCAGCCCACTATGGGCTGGTTCCCCTCCCCACTTTGGCCCATGGGGCCCTCCGGGATGGGTGGCCCCACCCGGTGGACCCCCGGGACCCTTCCGGTGGTCCCGGTACAATACCGGTGACCCCGAAACTTTCCCGTTGGCCAAAAGAGCACTTCCTATATATTATTCTTTACCTCCAGACCATTCCGGAACTCCTCATGACGTCCGGGATCTCATCCGGGACTCCGAACAACATTCGGGTTACTGCATATACATATCTTTTCAACCCTAGCGTCACCGATCCTTAAGTGTGTAGACCCTACGGGTTCGGGAGACATGTAGACATGACCGAGATCGCTCTCCGGTCAATAACCAACAGCGGGATCTGGATACCCGTGTTGGCTCCCACATGCTCCCTGATGATCTCATCGGATGAACCACGATGTCGAGGATTCAAGCAACCCCGTATACAATTCCCTTTGTCAATCGGTATGTTACTTGCCCGAGATTCGATCGTCGGTATCCCAATACCTCGTTCAATCTCGTTACCGGCAAGTCACTTTACTCGTACCGTAATGCATGATCCCGTGACCAGACACTTGGTCACTATGAGCTCATAATGATGATGCATTACCGAGTGGGCCCAGTGATACCTCTCCGTCATACGGAGTGACAAATCCCAGTCTTGATCCGTGTCAACCCAACAGACACTCTCGGAGATACCCGTAGTATACCTTTATAGTCACCCAGTTACGTTGTGACGTTTGGTACACCCAAAGTATTCCTACGATATCCGGGAGTTACACGATCTCATGGTCTAAGGAAAGGATACTCGACATTGGATAACTCTAGCAAACGAACTATACGATCTTGTGCTATGTTTAGGATTGGGTCTTGTCCATCACATCATTCTCCTAATGATGTGATCTCGTTATCAACGACATCCAATGTCCATAGTCAGGAAACCATGACTATCTGTTGATCAACGAGCTAGTCAACTAGAGGCTTACTAGGGACATGTTGGTGTCTATTATTCACACATGTATTACGATTTCCGGATAACACAATTATAGCATGAATAAAGACAATTATCATGAACAAGGAAATATAATAATAATGCTTTTATTATTGCCTCTAGGGCATATTTCCAACACCTTTATAATCACCCAGTTACGTTGTAACGTTTGGTAGCACATAAAGTGTTCCTCCGGCACACGTGAGTTACATAATCTCATAGTCATAGGAACATGTATAAGTCATGAAGAAAGCAATAGCAACATACTAAACGATCGGGGTGCTAAGCTAATGGAATGGGTCATGTCAATCAGATCATTCAACTAATGATGTGATCCCATTTAATCAAATGACAACTCTTTGTTCATGGTTAGGAAACATAACCATCTTTGATTAACGAGCTAGTCAAGTAGAGGCATACTAGTGACACTCTGTCTGTCTATGTATTCACACATGTATTATGTTTTCGGTTAATACAATTCTAGCATGAATAATAAACCTTTATCATGATATAAGGAAATAAATAATAACTTTATTATTGCCTCTTGGGCATATTTCCTTCACCTCTCGTCCTCCTGGCGAGAGGAGGGGGATGACTGGCAGTAGCCAGTGGGCTGGGCCGAGCTGGGCCAGGCCAGGGCGACAGGTAAGCTCTAACTCTCTCTCTCTTTTCTGTTTTCTTTTTCTATTTTTCTGTAATTTTAGGGCTTTATTAAAAATACTTAGGCACTTACGGAGATCCTGAAAATAATTGTGGGCTCTGTTGGGATTATTCCTAACAGCCCTCACTTAAATCCAAAATTATTTGGGAATTTAAAATATTTTACAGCATTTAAATGCCCAAATTCAAATACTTATGATTTAATCCAAAGAATCCAGAATGTCCTAGAAAAGAGTGCACCATTTTTGCCAGGGGTTTTAACCCAATCCAGAAATGATGAACATTTTGTGAAGGGCATTTTGGGTTCATTGAAAATAATTTTAGTAAACCCTAGTTGTTTCCAGGGGGTGCTGGGGGTTCTGTCATCCCCATTTCAAGTTTCTGTAAAAGTAGACATGATGCAACACTCTAATGCATGAACCAGCTAGGGTGTGACAGGCAGCGACTGCCTGTACTCCTAGTGCGACCACACTTGGTGCACAGGGATGTGCAGGCGCCGGCGACCAGGGCGGAAACGCGGCACCGCCGGAGAAGGAGGGGGAGGGGGAGCACGAGAGGACGAGGCGCCGGGGATGCCCTTGCCATTGCTGCTGCCGAAGAGGCCCATGGGCGCGCTAGGGTTTGCGGTCGTCGACAAGGAAGCAAAGGGAGCGGTGGGGGGGCAGATGTGGATGGGAGAAGTGGATGAGGCTGGCCCCCGCCGCACGCGTGGTTAAAAAGGACGCTTCCACTGGCTGACGCGTGGGCCCGCTGTCGGTGTGTCATAAATAAGACGACCGGTGGCGGTTGGGTGGCCTACAGGTGGGGACGCGGCAGACGACGAGGAGACGCGTGGCGCATCCGCTTCGCGTCCGCGCCGACGCATTCCAGACGCAATTTTGGGCTGGAAATGGGTCGGCGCAGACGCTAGGTGGACACGATTTGAGTTTGGGTCGGCGCGTTGGGCCTCCAGTTTTGTCCGCCTCGACCCGCGGACGCGGGCGGACGAAATGGGTCGCTCCATTGAAGTTGTTCTTAGATCACTACTTATATTTTTTTAGAGGTAATATCACTAGTAGTCATACAACTTGCGCTGGATGTTTAGTTTGGTGCTAAAACTTGTAAAATACGAATTTGTGGTCACCTAACTTGTTGATGGGTGCAAATACGGTGCATTCTACTGTATCCAGGTGTACATCCTACCTACATGGCATGCCAGCGGCCCACATGTCAGTGTGTAGGGAGTAAATATTTCCAGATAACTCCCTATATTTTTTTGGTCACGCAAAAAAAGTCGAACATTGTTATAGAGAAAAGAAATAAACATCGTTTGGAACAGCAGGTTTCGAAACTACATATCTTCAGAAGGCGAACACACCAGGTAAACCAGCAGACCAAGCGCAGTTTGATGTTGCAGGTGCATAACTAGTTTCTATTAACTTCTCCCAGCGCACCTGGGCTTGCCAGCTCAAATGGGCTATGATCAGTAGAGCCCATTTTCCAACTTTTTTTAGAAAATTGTATGTAAATTATGATCTCAGTAATGATAGTATATTGCTGGACTAAAAAAATGTTTCTATAATTTAAATTAATCCAAATATTTGTAAAATTACAATTCAAAAATATGATGCAAAACCTTAATGCTCATAGATGAGTGCATTTTTAACATAAAAATAAGGGATCCACTAGGTCTTGAACCCAGGAGGCCGCAACCAAAAACACCCTATTGTCTATACATACAGAAGATGATTTGTAAATCAAAAGGTTTCATATAAGCTTGAGTTTAGTAAAACATAAGTAATAAAGTTACGTTCAAATATCTGTGTGTTAAAAATATTATGCATACAAAAAATAAAATATTTAAATATAAACCCATGTATTATATTAGACATGACTGAATATTCATATCAACAATTTAAATGTTAAATTATGGATACGTAATTACATGGAAATTGAACTACACAAATGTTCATATAATTATTGAAAGATTTGTAAAACTAAAATAATAATTTGGAATTTTAATTTTACAAACATTTGTATTATTTGAAATTATACACACATGTTCGTTATACATAAATATTTTTAATATATAATATTTGTAAAATAATACATGAACAGTTTGAGAGTAAGTTATTTCGTTTGTATAATAATATTTATGACACAAATATTTAAACATTATTTTTCTGACCGAGATCATAATTTACAATTTTTTTGAGACAAATATCATAATTTAGGTACTATCTACAAATTTCTACCAAAATCAAAGATGCAATGGGGTACACAGATCATAGGCCATTTGAGCTAACAGGCCCACGTATTTTAAGATGAGGATATAAAACGTAGTTATCCTTATCATGCAACTTGTGTCACTGGCTGTGCTGGTTGACCACGTGTGCGTAACTTCTCTTCTGAAGGTCGCGAGTTCGAATACCGGCACCTCTATATGACGACTTTATCATTTTTTGCTTACATTATTCAATGACAGGTGGGCCTCACCTGGGCTTTTTTGCGCAATTAAAAAAATTCAGGGAGTTATCTAGAAAAAAAATATTCCAAGCCTCTATGATAGAACACATCGTATTTGCACCACACATCAAGTTAGGTGACCATAAATCCATATTTTACAAGTTTTAGCACCAAACTAAATATTCAACGTAAGTTCTATGACCCTCGGTGATATTATCTTTTTTTTTACGGAGAAAGTACTTGTTTACGTTTATCATGTTGACTGGAGAATCACCCTGGATGTGTTTGATTGCGCGCATCAACCCCTTACCCCCTCCCTCGACCACTTCTAGTGTGGTGGCAACGTATTATGCAACCTCTCTCCATCAACAGCGGCGATGGCGACTCTATTTTCTTCTTCGGTGAAGGCGGTGTCAATAAATAAATGCAGCAAAAAACACTAGGATGCTTGATCGGTCTCGGTTGTTTAGGACTTGTGGACTTGTGGAGTAGATGGGTAGACGCGCTTTGCCGCGCCGGACTTTTGCTATTCCCAGTCAAGCTGTTATTTTTTACCACGACTTAACGTAATTTTTGTGGCCATGAATATGAATTTGTAGGACGATTTCGTCCCCGAAGAATAAACAACTAGGATTTGTACGACGAAGGACGTGCCAGGAGAACCCGGGAAAAAAAAGACGTGGCACGTGATGAGGTCTACTTCATTCTGTAGCAAGACGCCCCGTTTACATATGGGATGACGCTACCCTGTTGGGAACGGTTCCCTTCTGAACGGAAACTCCACGCTCGTCAACTCACGTGACATATGGGGTGACGCTACCCTTCCCGCCAGCCTCACATGGCACTGACACTACATAAAGGTACGAGGCTACGAGCTCCTCCACGACAATCCACACCAACACCAAACCACGGTGGCCGCCGATCGACCCGGCCACGCCTGAGAGCAGCATCTTGCCGGAGACATGGCATCCGCTCCTGCGGCGGTTCCCCGCGTGAAGCTGGGCTCCCAGGGAATGGAGGTCTCGGCGCAGGGCCTCGGCTGCATGGGCATGTCCGCCTTCTACGGCGCGCCCAAGCCCGAGCCCGACATGGTTGCGCTCATCCGTCACGCCGTCGCCGCCGGAGTCACCTTTCTCGACACCTCCGACATGTACGGGCCGCACACCAACGAGATGCTGCTCGGCAAGGTTGGTCCTAGATTCCTAGAAGCTAGACTAATTAGTCGGACTCTGATTCACGGACGTGCACTCAAGGTGTTCGATGTAATGCTCCTCGCAGGCGTTGCAAGGCGACATGAGGGAGAAGGTGGATCTGGCCACCAAGTTCGGCATCTCGTTCGCAGACAACAAGTGGAACATCCGGGGGGATCCAGCGTACGTGCGCGCGGCTTGCGAGGGCAGCCTCAAGCGGCTGGGTGTCGACTGTATTGATCTCTACTACCAGCACCGCATCGACAAAAATGTGCCCATCGAGGTCACGGTGAGTGTCACACCCCCACTTATCTATTTTGTTAGCTACAACGAAAAGGTGATGCTGGACCCAGGTCCACATACTAGCTAAACAATTACTCCCTCTGTTCATAAATATAAGTCTTTTTAGAGATTCCAATATGAACTACGTACGGAGCAAAATGGGTGAATCTGCACTCTAAAATACGTCTATATACATTTGTATGTGGTCCATATTGAAATCTCTAAAAAAATACTTATATTTAGAAGGAGGGAGTAGTTTTTTTCCTTTTCCTGAAAAGAAGGATAAACCCCGGCCTCACAAGTCTGTTGAATGGTTAACAAAATATGCACTAATTCAGAAACAACTCACATGAGTGATCACCTGTCTGCTCTCATTTTTAAGATCAGCAAACTCAAAATGTTTAGCTGAAAGACAGGATTAAACTTTCCCCAAAGTTCATCTCACTGATGATCTAATCTTACTTTTCTTTTCAAAGAATAAGTTTGCTGATCTTTAAAAGTTCAAAATAGTACTACACCCCATCATTTCTTTTGAGTATCCAAACCTAAATTCCAAATGCCACATCGACTGAACTTCACCCAAACGATTCATAATAATTAATAAAAAATAATAGGACAGAAACGTGGTTAAATGCTGCTATTCTCATGACATTTCTTTCTTTTTTAGTCACAAGAATTTGATCTATCCACTGTAAGTAATGATACCTTTAGCAGCCGTGAACTTGCACCATTTTAGACATGTACATTTGAACGTGGACGTGAACTATCCCTTTTTATGTTACTGTCATATACAACGTGAGCTTGCTAGATTGGCGGAATATTGAGAACCCCAGTTGCACAATTTGAGGCATGTTTTTTATTTTACATCTTAAATCTGAGTTTCCACCTTTCTAGATTGGCGAACTCAAGAAGCTAGTCGAAGAAGGAAAGATAAAATACATCGGACTATCTGAAGCATCTGCATCAACAATCAGAAGGGCTCATGCTGTCCATCCTATTACTGCAGTTCAGCTGGAGTGGTCATTATGGTCTAGAGATGTGGAAGAAGACATAATTCCAACTTGCAGGTACTGAACAAAAATTGCTATCTTCTGCTTGTTGAAATCAGGGACTACATGGTCTAAATTTATTTTGTTGTGTCAATTCAAGAGAACTTGGAATTGGAATCGTACCTTACAGCCCACTTGGTAGAGGATTTTTCTCTGGTGGAGCAAAACTGATCGACTCGCTATCAGATCAGGACTACCGCAAGGTGAATTCCAACGACTGCTATGTAGACTTTGCTATTTTTGGTGCAGGTTAATCCTGCTTTTTAAGTTAGCTTCTAACTCTTCATCAATCAAACATATTTGTGTTTATGCTTGATGGATTTTTTTCTTTGCATTGATCATACACATACCTTTTCTTAATTTAAACGCCTTTTCAGTTTCTTGTCACAAAAGGGGAATGGGACTTCCACGGCAAGTTGTCCATTTCACTGAAAACTTCATACTTTTGCAGCATATGCCCAGATTCCAGCCAGAAAATCTTGAGAAGAATACCCTGATATTTGAGCGTGTTAACGCAATGGCAACAAGAAAAGGGTGCACAGCATCACAACTTGCATTGGCCTGGGTTCATCATCAGGGGAGTGATGTTTGTCCCATACCTGGCACAACAAAAATCGAGAATTTCAACCAGAATGTGGGAGCACTATTTGTGAGGCTCACACCAGAGGAGATGGCCGAACTCGGGTCCTATGCCGCTGCCGGTGATGTCCAGGGTGAGCGGTACTCTGAAATGGCGAGTACTTGGAAGTATTCTGAGACCCCTCCATTGTCATCCTTGAAAGCTACATAGCCATTTTTCTTCAGTGGGAGTACAAAAGTATGCCTTGCTGTGTACCAGACCTATTGTATACCCTGCCCTGAGTTTGGCAAGGGAGTACAATAGTGATCTAGGAGTAGATCACTGGACATTCGTCAAAATTATCCTTAGTGGAATAAGGACATGTTTCTCGATTATGGAGGTGACAAAAGGTTCATCGTAAAGAGTTACGTCGATGCAAGTTTTGACACTGATCTAGATGACTCTAAGTCTCAATCTGAATACATATTGAAAGTGGGAGCAATTAGCTAGAGTAGCTCCATGCAGAGCATTGTTAACACAGAAATTTGCAAAATACATACGGATCTGAATGTGGCAGACCCATTGACTAAACTTCCCTCACAAGCAAAACATGATCACACCTTAGTACTCTTTGGGTATTAATCACATAGCGATGTGAACTAGATTATTGACTCTAGTAAACCCTTTAGGTGTTGGTCACATGACGATGTGAACTATGGGTGTTAATCACATGGTGATGTGAACTATTGATGTTAAATCACATGGCGATGTGAACTAGATTATTGACTCTAGTGCAAGTGGGCGACTGAAAGAAATATGCCCTAGAGGCAATAATAAAGTTATTATTTATTTCCTTATATCATGATAAATGTTTATTATTCATGCTAGAATTGTATTAACCGAAAACATAATACATGTGTGAATACATAGACAAACAGAGTGTCACTAGTATGCCTCTACTTGACTAGCTCATTGATCAAAGATGGTTATGTTTCCTAACCATGGACATGAGTTGTCATTTGATTAACGGGATCACATCATTAGGAGAATGATGTGATTGACTTGACCCATTCCGTTAGCTTAGCATTTGATCGTTTAGTTTGTTGCTATTGCTTTCTTCATGACTTATACATGTTCCTATTGCTATGAGATTATGCAACTCCCGTTTACCGAAGGAACACTTTGTGTGCCACCAAACGTCACAACATAACTGGGTGATTATAAAGGTGCTCTACAGGTGTCTCTGAAGGTACTTGTTGGGTTGGCGTATTTCGAGATTAGGATTTGTCACACCGATTGTCGGAGAGGTATCTCTGGGCCCTCTCGGTAATGAACATCACTTAAGCCTTGCAAGCATTGCAACTAATGAGTTAGTTGCGGGATGATGTATTATGGAACGAGTAAAGAGACTTGCCGGTAACGAGATTGAACTAGGTATTGAGATACCGACGATCGAATCTCAGGCAAGTAACATACCGATGACAAAGGAAACAACGTATGTTGTTATGCGGTCTGACCGATAAAGATCTTCGTAGAATATGTGGGAGCTAATATGAGCATCCAGGTTCCGCTATTGGTTATTGACCGGAGACATGTCTCGGTCATGTCTACATAGTTCTCGAACCCGTAGGGTCCGCACGCTTAACGTTTCGATGAAGGTTATATTATGAGTTTATGAGTTTTGATGTACCGAAGGTTGTTCGGAGTCCCGGATGTGATCACGGACATGACGAGGAGTCTCAAAATGGTCGAGACATGAAGATTGATATATTTGACGACTATATTCGGACACCGGAATGGTTCCGGGGGTTATCGAATATATACCGGAGTACCGGGGGGTTACCGGAACCCCCCGGGGGTTATTGGGCCTCATGGGCCCAAAGTGGTGGGAGAGGAGAGGCAGCAGGAGGTGGCGGGCGGCCCCCCTTGCCCCAATCCGAATTGGGAAAGGAAAGGGGGCGCGACCCCCTTCTCCTTCCTTCTCTCCACCTCCTCCTTCCCCCTTCTCCTAGTTGGAATAGGAAAGGGGGGCAAAACCTACTTGGAGTAGGATTGCCCCCCCTTGGGCGCGCCTCCTCCTCTTGGCCGGCCCCCTCCTCCAGCCCCTTTATATACAGAGGAGGGTGGCACCCCATAGACACAACAATTGATCTATTTGATCTTTTAGCCGTGTGCGGTGCCCCCCTCCACCATAGTCCACCTCGATAATACTATAGCGGTGCTTAGGCGAAGCCCTGCGTCGGTAGAACATCAACATCGTCACCACACTGTCGTGCTGACGAAACTCTCCCTCAACACTCGGCTGGATCGTCATCGGGCTGAACATGTGCTGAACTCGAAGGTGCCGTGCGTTCGGTACTTGATCGGTTGGATCGTGAAGACGTATGACTACATCAACCTCGTTGTGCTAACGCTTCCGCTTTCGGTCTACGAGGGTACATGGACAACACTCTCCCCTCTCGTTGTTGTGCATCACCATGATCTTGCGTGTGCGTAGGATTTTTTTTAAATTACTACGTTCCCCAACAACTGGTTCTACCGACATGCTTCGCACACATGTGGCTAGGGGATGTTTGTTTCTCCAACTTTAGTTGAATCGGTTTCAATGAACAGGGTTCTTTCTGAAGATCAAAAAGCAATCACTATACTGCATTGTGGTTTTGATGTGTAGGTAAGAACGGTTCTTGCTAGAAGCCCGTAGCAGCCACGTAAAACTTGCAACAACAAAGTAGAGGACATCTAACTTGTTTTTGCAGGGCATGTTGTGATGTGATATGGTCAAGACGTGATGAGATATAAATTGTTGTATGAGATGATCATGTTTTGTTAAAGTTATCGGCAACTGGCAGGAGGCTTATGGTTGTCTCTTTATTGCATAAGATGCAAGTGCCATAAAATTGCTTTACTTCATCGCTATGCAATAGCAATAGTTGCAAAAGCAATAGTTGGCGAGACGACCATGTGACGAAACATTGATAGAGATCAAGATGATGGAGATCATGGTGTCATGCCGGTGACGATGGAGATCATGACGGTACTTTGGCGATGGAGATCAATGGCATAAGATGATGATGGCCATATCATGTCACATATTTTGATTGCATGTGATGTTTATCTTTTATGCATCTTATTTTGCTTAGTACGACGGTAGCATTATGAGATGACCCCTCACTAAAATTTCAAGTATAAGTGTTCTCCTTGAGTATGCACTGTTGTGACAGTTCTTCATGCTGAGACATCACGTGATGATCGGGTGTGATAAGTTCTATGTTCACATACAACGGGTGCAAGCCAGTTTTGCACATGCAGAATTCCCGGGTTAAACTTGACGAGCCTAGCATATGCAGATATGGCCTCGGAACACTGAGACCGAAAGGTCGAACGTGAATCATATAGTAGATATGATCAACATAGTGATGTTCACCATTGAAAACTACTCCATCTCACGTGATGATCGGACATGGTTTAGTTGATATGGATCACGTGATCACTTAGATGATTAGGGGGATGTCTATCTAAGTGGGAGTTCTTAAGTAATATGATTAATTGAACTTAAATTTATCATGAACTTAGTCCTGATAGTATTTGCATATCTATGTTGTAGATCAATTGCTCGCGTATAGCTTCCCTGTTTTATTTATGATATGTTCCTAGAGAAAACTATGTTGAAAGATGTTAGTAGCAATGATGCGGACTAGCTCCGTGATCTGAGGATTATCCTCATTGCTGCACAGAAGAATTATGTCCTTGATGCATCGCTTGGTGACAGACCTATTACAGGAGCAGATGTAGACGTTATGAATTTTTGGCAAGCTCGGTATGATGACTACTTGATAGTTTAGTGCGCCATGCTTTACGGCTTAGAACCGGGACTTCAAAAACCGTTTTGAACGCCATGGAGCATATAAGATGTTCCAAGAGCTGAAATTGGTATTTCAGACTCATGCCCGAGTCAAGAGGTATGAGACCTCTGACAAGTACTTTGCCCATAAGATGGAGGAGAATAGCTCAACAAGTGAGCATTTGCTCAGAATATCCGAGTACTACAATCACTTGAATCAAGTGGGAGTTAATCTTACAAATAAGATAGTGATTGACAGAGTTCTCTAGTCACTATCACCAAGTTACTAGAACTTTGTGATGAACTATAATATGCAAGGGATAACGGAAATGATTCCCAAGCTCTTCGCGATGTTGAAATTGGCAAAGGTAGAAATCAAGAAAAAGCATCAAGTGTTGATGGTTTACAAGACCACTAGTTTCAAGTAAAAGGGCAAGGGAAAGAAAGGGAACTTCAAGAAGAATGGCAAGCAAGTTGCCACTCCCGTGAAGAAGCCCAAAGCTAGACCTAAGCCTGAAACTGAGTGCTTCTACTCCAAAGGGAATGGTCACTGGGAGCGGAACTACCCCAAATACTTGGCGGAAAAGAAGGATGGCAAAGTGAACAAAAGTATATGTGATATACATGTTATTGATGTGTACTTTACTGGTGTTCATAGTAACCCCAGGGTATTTGATACTCATTCAGTTGCTATGATTAGTAACTTGAAACAGGAGTTACAAAATTAACAGAAACTAGTTGAGGGTGAGTTGACGGTGTGTGTTGGAAGTGATTCCAAGGTTAATAAGATCACCATCGCACACTCCCTTTACCTTCGGGGTTAGTGTTGAACCTAAAATAAATGTTATTTGGTGTTTTGCATTGAGCATAATATGATTGGATCGTGTTTATTGCAATACAATTATTCATTTAAGTCAAAGAATAATTGTTATTTTGTTTACATGAATAAAACCTTCTGTGGTCATACACCCAAGGTGAATGGTTTATTGAATCTCGATCGTAGTGATACACATATTCATAATATTGAAGCCAAAAGATGCAAAGTTAATAATGATAGTGCAACTTATTTGTTGCACTACCGTTTAGGTCATATTGGTGTAAAGCGCATGAAGAAACTCCATGCTGATGGACTTTTGGAATCACTTGATTATGCATCACTTGATGCTTGTGAATCATGCCTCATGGGCAAGATGGCTAAGACTCTGTTCTTCGGAACAATAGCGAGCAACAGACTTGTTGGAAATAATACATACTGATGTGTGCGGTCCAGTGAGTATTGAGGCTCGCGGCAGGTATCGTTATTTTCTGACCTTTACAGATGATTTGAGCAGATATGGGTATATCTACTTGATGGAACATAAAGTCCGAAACATTTGAAAAGTTCAAAGAATTTCAGAGTGAAGTGGAAAATCATTGTAACAAGAAAATAAAATTCCTACGATCTGATTGCAGAAACAAATATTTGAGTTACGAGTTTGGTCTTCATTTGAAACAATGTGGAATTGTTTCGCAACTCATGCCACCTGGAACACCACAATGTAATGGTGTGTTCGAACGTCATAACTGTACTTTATTAGATATGGTGCAATCTATGATGTCTCTTACCGAATTACCACTATCGTTTTGGGGTTATGCATTAGAGACAGTTGCATTCACGTTAAATAGGGCACCGTCTAAAAATCCGTTGAGACGACACCGTATGAACTGTGGTTTAGCAAGAAACCTAAGCTGCCGTTTCTTAAAGTTTGGGGTTGTGATGCTTATGTGAAAAAGTTTCAACTTGATAAGCTCAAACCCAAATCGAAGAAGTGTGTCTTCATAGGATACCCAAAAGAAACTGTTGGGTACACCTTCTATCACAGATCCGAAGGCAAGATCTTTGTTGCTAAGAGTGGATCCTTTCTAGAGGAGTTTCTCTCAAATGAAGTGAGTGGGAGGAAAGTAGAACTTGATGAGGTAATTGTACCTTCTCTAGAATTGGAAAGTAGCTCATCACTGAAATCAGTTCCAGTGATGCCTACACCAATTAGTGAGGAAGTTAATGATGATGATCATGAAACTTCAGATCAAGTTACTACCAAACCTCATAGGTCAACCAGAGTATGTTCCGCACAAGAGTGGTACGGTAATCATGTTCTAGAAGTCGTGTTACTAGACCATGACGAACCTACGAACTATGAGGAAGCGACGATGGGCCCAGATTCTGCGAAATGGCTTAAGGCCATGAAATCTGAGATGAGATCCATGTATGAGAACAAAGTATGGACTTTGATTGACTTGCCCGATGATCGGTGAGCCATTCAGAATAAATGGATCTTCAAGAGGAAGACAGACGCTAATAGTAGTGTTACTATCTACAAAGCTCGAATTGTCGCAAAAGGTTTTCAACAAGTTCAAGGTGTTGACTACGATGAGATTTTCTCACTTGTATCGATACTTAAAAGTCTGTCCGAATCATGTTAGAAATTGCCACATTTTATGAAATCTGGCAAATGGATATCAAAACTACATTCCTTAATGGATTTATTAAAGAAGAGTTGTATATGATGCAACCAGAAGGTTTTGTCAATCCTAAAGGTACTAACAAAGTGTGCAAGCTCCAGCGGTCCATCTATGGACTGGTGCAAACATCTCAGAGTTGGAATATACGCTTTGATGAGTTGATCAAAGCATATAGTTTTATACAGACCTACGGTGAAGCATTTATTTACAAGAAAGTGAGTGGGAGCACTACAACATTTCTGATAAGTACTCCCTCCGTTCGGAAATACTTGTCCTACAAATGGTTGTATCTAGACTTGTTTTAGTTCTAGATACAACCATTTCTAAGACAAGTATTTCCGAACGGAGGGAGTATATGTGAATGACATATTGTTGATCATAAATAATGTAGAATTTTCTGGAAAGCATAAAGGAGTGTTTGAAAGGAGTTTTTCAATGAAAGACCTCGGTGAAGCTGCTTACATATTGGGCATCAAGATCTATATAGATAGATCAAGACGCTTGATAAATTTTTCAATGAGTACATACCTTGACAAGATTTTGAAGTAGTTCAAAATGGAACAGTCAAAGAAGGAGTTCTTGCATGTGTTGCAAGGTGTGAAGTTGAGTAAAGGCTCAAAACCCGACAACAGCAGAAAATAGAAAGAGAATGAAAATTCATTCCCTATGCCTCAGTCATAGGTTCTATAAAGTATGCTATGATGTGTACCAGACCTATTGTGTACCTCACCATGAGTTTGGCAAGAGGGTACAATAGTGATCCAGGAGTGGATCACTGAACAACGATCAAAATTATCCTTAGTGGAATAAGGAAATGTTTCTCGGTTATGGAGGTGACAAAGATTTCGCCGAAGGAGTTATGTCGATGCAAGCTTTGACACTGATCTGGATGACTCTAAGTCTCGATCTAGATACATATTGAAAGTGGGAGCGATTAGCTAGATTAACTCCATGCAGAGCATTGTAGACATAGAAAATTTGCAAAATACATACGGCTCTGAATGTGGCAAACCCGTTGACTAAACTTCTCTCACAAGCAAAACATGATCACTTTTTGGGTGTTAATCACATAGAGATGTGAACTAGATTATTGACTCTAGTAAACCCTTTGGGTATTAGTCACATGGAGATGTGAACTAATCACATAAAGATGTGAACAATTGGTGTTAAATCACATGGCGATGTGAACTAGATTATTGACTCTAGTGCAAGTGGGAGACTGATACGTCCATTTTGCATCATGCTTTTATATATGGGATGTTATTACACATTATGTCACAATACTTATGCCTGTTCTCTCTTATTTTACAAGGTTTGCACGAAGAGGGAGAATGCCGGCAGCTGGAATTCTGGGCTAGAAAAGGAGCAAATATTGGAGATCTATTCTGCACAACTCCAAAAGTCCTGAAACTCCACGAGAGTCATTTTTAGAATATATAAAAAATATTGGGCGAAGGAAGCACCAGAGGGGGGCCACCCACCATCCACGAGGGTGGGGGGCGTGCCCTACCCCCCTGGGCGCGCCCCCTATCTCGTGGGCCCCCTGGTAGGCTTCCGGTTCCCATCTTTGGCTACATGAAGTCTTTCTCCTCGAAAAAAATCATAAGCAAGCTCTCGGGACGAAACTCCGCCGCCACGAGGCGGAACCTTGGCGGAACCAATCTAGGGCTCCGACGGAGCTGTTCTGCCGGGGAAACATCCCTTCGTGAGAGGGAAATCATCACCATCATCATCACCATCGATCCTCTCATCGGGAGGGGGTCAATCTCCATCAACATCTCCACCAGCACCATCTCATCTCAAACCCTAGTTCATCTCTTGTATCCAATCTTTGTCCCAAAACCTCAGATTGGTACCTGTGGGTTACTAGTAGTGTTGATTACTCCTTGTAGTTGATGCTAGTTGGTTTACTTGCTGGAAGATCGTATGCTCAGATCCTATATGTATATTAATACCCCTCTGATTATAAAATTGAATATTATTTGTGAGTAGTTACGCTTGTTCCTGAGGGCATGGGAGAAGTCTTGCTATAAGTAGTCATGTGAATTTGGTATTCGTTCGATATTTTGATGAGATGTATGTTGTCATTCCTCTAGTGGTGCCATGTGAATGTCGACTACATGACACTTCACCATTGTTTGGTCCTAGGGGAAGGTATTGGGAAGTAATAAGTAGATGATGGGTTGCTAGAGTGACAGAAGCTTAAACCCTAGTTTATGCGTTGCTTCGTAAGGGGCTGATTTGGATCCATATGTTTCATGTTATGGTTAGGTTTACCTTAATACTTCTTTTGTAGTTGCGGATGCTTGCAAGAGGGGTTAATCATAAGTGGGATGCTTGTCCAAGGAAGGGTAGTACCCAAGCACTGATCCACCCATATATCAAATTATCAAAGTAACGAACACGAATCATATGAGCGTGATGAAAATTAGCTTGACGATAATTCCCATGTGTCCTCGGGAGCGCTTTCCTTTATATAAGAGTTTTTCTAGGCTTGTCCTTTGCTACAAAAAGGATTGGTCCAGCTTGCTTCACCTTATTTACTTTTATTACTTGTTACCCATTACATATTACCTTATCACAAAACTATCTGTTACCGATAATTTCAGTGCTTGCAGAGAATACCTTACTGAAAACTGCTTATCATTTCCTTCTGCTCCTCGTTGGGTTCGACACTCTTACTTATCGAAGGGACTATGATAGATCCCCTATACTTGTGGGTCATCAAGACTCTTTTCTGGTGCCGTTGCCAGGGAGTGAAGCGCCTTTGGTAGGTGGAATTTTGTAAGGAAAAATTTATATAGTGTGCTAAAATTTACTGTCACTTGTTACTATGGAAAGTAATCCTTTGAGGGGCTTGTTCGGGGTATCTTCACCCCGACCAGTAGAGCAAAGAGTTGATCATGATGCCCTCATGTCCGTATTTCATTTTATCGACACCTCTATCTCTAAACATGTGGACATATTTTTCGATATCGGCTTCCGCTTGAGGGCAAGCGAGGTCTAAGCTTGGGGGAGTTGATACGCCCATTTTGCATCATGCTTTTGTATCGATATTTATTGCATTATGGACTGTTATTACACATTATGTCACAATACTTATGCCTATTCTCTCTTATTTCACAAGGTTTACACGAAGAGGGAGAATGCCGGCAGCTGGAATTCTGGGCTGGAAAAGGAGCAAATATTAGAGACCTATTCTGCACAACCCCAAAAGTCCTGAAACTTCACGGAAGTCAGTTTTAGAATATATAAAAAATATTGGGCGAAGGAAACACCAGAGGGGGGCCACCCACCATCCACGAGGGTGGGGAAGTGTCGTACCCCTGGGCGCGCCCCCTGCCTCGTGGGCCCCATGGCAGGCCTCCGATGCCGATCTTTGGCTATATGAAGTCTTTCGCCCTGGAAAAAATCATAAGCAAGCTCACGGGACGAAACTCCGCCGCCACGAGCCGGAACCTTGGCGGAACCAATCTAGGGCTCCGGCGGAGCTGTTCTGCTGGGGAAACATCCCTCCGGGAGGGGGAAATCATCACCATCGTCATCACCATCGATCCTCTCATCGGGAGGGGGTCAATCTCCATCAACATCTTCACCAACACCATCTCCTCTCAAACCCTAGTTCATCTCTTGTATCCAATCTTTGTTCCAAAACGTCAGATTGGTACCTGTGGGTTGCTAGTAGTGTTGATTACTCCTTGTAGTTGATGCTAGTTGGTTTATTTGGTGGAAGATCATATGTTCGAGTCCTTTATGCATATTAATACCCCTCTGACTATGAACATGAATATGCTTTGTGAGTAGTTACCTTTGTTCCCGAGGACATGGGAGAAGTCTTGCTATAACTAGTCGTGCGAATTTGGTATTCGTTCGGTATTTTGATGAGATGTATGTTGTCTATCCTCTAGTGGTGTCATGTGAACGTCGACTACATGAAACTTCACCATTGTTTGGGCCTAGGGGAAGGTATTGGGAAGTAATAAGTAGAAGATGGGTTGCTAGAGTGATAGAAACTCAAACCCTAGTTTATGCGTTGCTTCGGAAGGGGCTGATTTGGATCCATATGTTTCATGCTATGGTTAGGTTTACCTTAATACTTCTTTTGTAGTTGCGGATGCTTGCAAGAGGGGTTAATCATAAGTGGGATGCTTGTCCAATGAAGGGCAGTTCCCAAGCACTGGTCCACCCACATATCAAATTATCAAAGTACTGAACGTGAATCATATGAGCGTGATGAAAACTAGCTTGACGATAATTCCCATGTGTCCCCGAGAGCGCTTTCCTTTATATAAGAGTTTGTACAGGCTTGTCCTTTGCTACAAAAAGGATTGGGCCATCTTGTTGCACCTTATTTACTTTATTACTTGTTACCCGTTACAAATTATCTTATCACAAAACTATCTGTTACCGATAATTTCAGTGCTTGCAGAGAATACCTTACTGAAAACTGCTTATCATTTCCTTCCGCTCCTCGTTGGGTTCGACACTCTTACTTATCGAAAGGACTATGATAGACCCCCTATACTTGTGGGTCATCACGACTCTTTTCTGGCGCCGTTGCCGGGGAGTGAAGCGCCTTTGCTAGGTGGAATTTGGTAAGAAAAAAATATGTAGTGTGCTGAAATTTACTGTCACTTGTTACTATGGAACATAATCCTTTGAGGGGCTTGTTCGGGGTATCTTCTCCCCAACTAGTAGAGCAAAGAGTTGATCCTCAACCTACTGAAAATGTTTACTTTGAAATTCCTTCGGGTATGATAGAGAAACTGTTGGCTAATCCTTTTACAGGAGATGGAACATTGCATCCTGATTTGCACCTAATCTATGTGGATGAAGTTTGTGGATTATTTAAGCTTGCAGGTATGCCCAAGGATGCTATCAAGAAGAAGGTCTTCCCTTTATCTTTGAAGGTAAAGGCATTGACATGGTTTAGGCCATGTGATGATATGGTATCATGGAACTACAACCGATTAAAACTGGAATTTCATCAGAAGTTTTGTCCTATGCATGTTATTCATCGTGATCGTAATTATATATATAATTTTTGGCCTCGCGAAGGAGAAAGCATCGCTCAAGCTTGGGGGAGGCTTAAGTCAATGTTATATTCATACCCCAATCATGAGCTCTCAAGAGAAATTATTATTCAAATTTTTTATGCTCGGCTCTCTCTCAATAATCGCTCCATGCTCGATACTTCTTGTACTGGTTCTTTTATGATGAATACTATTGAATTCAAATGAGATTTATTGGAAAGAATTAAATGCAACTCTGAAGATTGGGAACTCGACGAAGGTAAGGAGTCAGGTATAACTCCTAAGTTTGATTGTGTTAAATCTTTTATGGATACAAATGCTTTCCGTGAATTTAGCACAAAATATGGACTTGACTATGAGATAGTAGCTTCTTTTTGTGAATCCTTTGCTACTCATGTTGATCTCCCTAAGGAGAAGTGCTTAAATATAATCCTCCCATTGAAGTAAAAGTAGTTGAACCTATTAAAGTTGAGGAAAAGACTATCACTTATAATGTTGATCCTATTGTTCCTACCGCTTATATTAAGAAACCACCTTTCCCTACTAGAGTAAAGGATCATGCTAAAGCTTCAACTGTGGTTCGTAAGAGTAATACTAGAACACCTACACCCTCTGAGCAAATTAAAGTAGAACCTAGTATTGCTATGGTTAAAGATCTCTTGGCCGATAATATTGATGGGCATGTTATTTACTTTTGTGATGAAGCTGCTAGAATTGCTAGACCCGATACTAAAAATAAACATAGACCTGTTGTAGGCATGCCTATTATTTCCGTTAAAATAGGAGATCATTGCTATCATGGCTTATGTGATATGGGTGCTAGTGCAAGTGCAATACCTCATTCCTTATACAAAGAAATTATGCATGATATTGCACCTGCTGAGATAGAAGAGATAGATGTTACAATCAAGCTTGCCAATAGAGATACTATTTCACCTGTTGGGATTGTTAGAGATGTTGAAGTCTTGTGTGGGAAAGTTAAATATCCTACTGATTTTCTTGTTCTTGGTTCCCCACAAGATGACTTTTGTCCCATTATATTTGGTAGACCCTTCTTGAATACTGTTAATGCTAAGATAGACTGCAAAAAGGATATTGTTTATGCTGGTTTAGGATATATGTCTCATGAATTTAACTTTGCTAAATTTCGTAGACAACCCCATGATAGAGAATTTCCTAGTAGAGATGAAATTATTGGTCTTGCTTCTATTTCCATGCCTCCTAATGATCCTTTAGGACAATATTTGCTAGACCATGAAAATGATATGTTTATGAATGAAAGAATGGAAATAGATGAAGTATTCTTTAAACATGGACCTATTTTGAAACACAATTTGCCCGTTGAAATCTTAGGGGATCCTCCTCCACCCAAGGGTTATCCAGTGTTTGAGCTTAAACCATTACCTGATACTCTTAAATATGCTTATCTTGATGAAAAGAAGATATATCCTGTTATTATTAGTGCTAAACTTTCAGAGCAGGAAGAAGAGAAATTATTGAAAACTCTGAAGAAGCACTATGCTGCTATTGGATATACTCTTGATGATCTTAAGGGCAATAGTCCTACTCTATGCCAGCACAAAATAAAATTGGAAAAGGATGCTAAACCGGTTGTTGATCACCAACAACGGCTAAATCCTAAAATGAAAGAAGTGGTAAGAAAAGAAATACTAAAGCTTCTGGAGGAAGGTATAATTTATCCCGTTGCTGATAGTCAGTGGGTAAGTCTTGTCCATTGTGTCCCTAAGAAGGGAGGTATTACTGTTGTTCCTAATGATAAAGATGAATTGGTCCCACAAAGAATTGTTACAGGTTATAGAATGATAATTGATTTCCGCAAACTAAATAAAGCTACTAAAAATGATCATTACCCTTTACCTTTTATCGATAAAATGCTAGAAAGATTATCCAAACATACACATTTTTGCTTTCTAGATGGTTATTCCGATTTCTCTAAAATACCTGTGTCAAAAGAGGATCAAGAAAAAGACCACTTTTACTTGCCCTTTCGGTACCTTTGCTTATAGATGTATGCCTTTTGGTTTATGTAATGCACCCGCTACCTTTCAAAGATGTATGACCGCTATATTCTCTGACTTTTGTGAAAAGATTGTTGAGGTTTTCATGGATGATTTTTCCGTATATGGAACTTCTTTTGATAATTGCTTAAGCAACCTTGATCGAGTTTTACAGAGATGTGAAGAAACAAATCTTGTCTTGAATTGGGAGAAGTGCCACTTTATGGTTAATGAAGGCATTGTTTTGGGGCATAAATTTTTTGAAAGAGGTATTGAAGTTGATAAAGCCAAAGTTGATGCTATTGAAAAGATGCCATGTCCTAAGGACATTAAAGGTATAAGAATTTTCCTTGGTCATGCCGGTTTTTATAGGAGGTTCATTAAAGACTTCTCTAAAATTTCCAGGCCCCTGACTAATCTCTTACAAAAAGATGCTCCTTTTGTCTTTGATGATGATTGTGTAGAAGCATTTGAAATACTTAAGAAAGCCTTGATTTCTGCACCTATTGTTCAGCCTCCTGATTGGAATTTACCCTTTGAAATTATGTGTGATGCTAGTGATTATGCTATAGGTGTTGTTTTAGGACAAAGAGTTGATAAGAAATTAAATGTTATCCAATATGCTAGTAAAACTCTAGACAGTGCCCAGAGAAATTATGCTACTACCGAAAAGGAATTTTAGCAGTTGTATTTGCTTGTGATAAGTTCAGACCTTATATTGTTAATTCTGAAGTAACTGTTCAGACTGATCATGCTGCTATTAAATATCTTATGGAAAAGAAAGATGCTAAACCTAGACTTATTAGATGGGTTCTCCTACTACAAGAATTTGATTTGCATATTATTGATAGAAAGGGGGCTGAGAACCCCATTGCACACAACTTGTCTAGGTTAGAGAATGTTCTTGATGACCCACTACCTATTGATGATAGCTTTCCTGATGAATAATTAGCTATCATAAATGCTTCTCGTACTGCTCCATGGTATGCTGATTATGCTAATTACGTTGTTGCTAAATTTATACCACCTAGTTTCACATAGCAGCAAAAGAAAAAGTTTTACTATGATTTAAGACATTACTTTTGGGATGACCCACACCTTTATAAAGAAGGAGTAGATGGTGTTATTAGACGTTGTGTACCTGAGCATGAATAGGAACAGATCCTACGCAAGTGTCACTCCGAGGCTTATGGAGGACACCACGCTGGAGATAGAACTGCACATAAGGTATTGCAATCCGGTTTTTATTGGCCTACTCTCTTCAAAGATGCTCGTAATTTTGTCTTATATTGTGATGAATGTCAAGAAATGCCTATGAATTATTCACTTGTTATCGAACCATTTGATGTTTGGGCCTTTGATTATATGGGACCGTTTCCTTCCTCTAATGGGTATACACATATTTTAGTTGTTGTTGATTACGTTACTAAGTGGGTAGAAGCTATTCCAACTAGTAGTGCTGATCATAACACCTCTATTAAGATGCTTAAAGAAGTTATTTTTCCGAGGTTTGGAGTCCCTAGATACCTAATGACTAATGGTGGTTCACATTTTATTCATGGTGCTTTTTGTGAAATGCTTGCTAAGTATGATGTTAATCATAGAATTGCATCTCCATATCATCCACAGTCTAGTGGTCAAGTAGAACTGAGTAATAGAGAGCTTAAATTAATTTTGGCAAAGACTGTTAATAGATCTAGAAAAAATTGGTCCAAGAAACTTGATGATGCATTATGGGCCTATAGAACTGCATACAAAAATCCTACGGGCATGTCTCCATATAAAATGGTTTATGGAAAAGCATGTCACTTACCTCTCGAACTAGAACATAAGGCATATTGGGCCATTAAAGAGCTCAATTATGATTTCAAACTTGCCGGTGAGAAGAGACCATTTGACATTAGCTCACATGATGAGTGGAGAACCCAGGCCTACGAGAATGCCAAACTATTTAAAGAAAAGGTTAAAAGATGGCATGACAAAAGGATACAGAAACGTGAGTTTAATGTAGGTGATTATATATTGTTATACAACTCTTGTTTAAGATTTTTTGCTGGAAAACTCCTCTCTAAATGGGAAGGTCCTTACGTTATCGAGGAGGTCTATCATTCCGGTGCCATAAAAATCATCAACTTTGAAGGCACTAATCCGAGGGTGGTGAACGGTCAAAGAATCAAACACTATATCTCAGGTAATCCTATAAATGTTGAAACTAATGTTATTGAAACCGTAACCCCGAAGGAATACATAAGGGACACTTTCCAGAACATTTCAAACTCCGAAAAGGAATAGGTATGTGGTACGGTAAGTAAACCGACTCCAAAACAGTTCTAATAGCAATTTTTCTCCGTTTTGGAATATTTAAGAAAATAGGAAAATAAGAAGTAGTCCGGGAAGGACACGAGGCATCAACGAGGGTGGAGGGCGCGCCCCCTGCCTCATGGGTGATGTCTACTACACAACCTTCTTCTTGTAGACATTGTTGGGCCTCCAAGTGCAGAGGTTTGTAGGACAATAGCACATTTCCCTCAAGTGGATGACCTAAGGTTTATTAATCCGTGGGAGGCATAGGATGAAGATGGTCTTTCTCAAACAACCCTGCAACCAAATAACAAAGAGTCTCTTGTGTCGCCAACACACCCAATACAATGGTAAGTTGTATAGGTGCACTAGTTCGGCAAAGAGATGGTGATACAAGTGCAATATGGATGGTAGATACAGGTTTTTGTAATCTGAAAATATAAAAATAGCAAGGTAACTAATGATAAAAGTGAGCGAAAACGGTATTGCAATGCGTTGAAACAAGGCCTAGGGTTCATACTTTCACTAGTGCAAGTTCTCTCAACAATAATACTAACATAATTGGATCATATAACAGTCCCTTAACATGCAACAAAGAGTCACTCCAAAGTCACTAATAGCGGAGAACAAACGAAGAGATTATTGTAGGGTACAAAACCACCTCAAAGTTATCCTTTCTGATCGATCTATTCAAGAGTCCATAGTAAAATAACATGAAGCTATTCTTTCCAACACAAAGAACTTCAAAGAGTGCCCCAAAGTTTCTACCGGAGAGTCAAGACGAAAACGTGTGCCAACCCCTATGCATAATTTCACGAGGTCACGGAACTCGCAAGTTGATCACCAAAACATACATAAAGTGGATCACGTGATATCCCATTGTCACCACAGATAAGCACATGCAAGACATACATCAAGTGTTCTCAAATCCTTAAAGACTCAATCTGATAGGATAACTTCAAAGGGAAAACTCAATTCATCACAAGAGAGTAGAGGGGGAGAAACATCATAAGATGCAACTATAATAGCAAAGCTCACGATACATCAAGATCGTGCCAAATCAAGAACACGAGAGAGAGAGAGAGAGAGAGAGATCAAACACATAGCTACTGGTACATACCCTCAGCCCCGAGGGTGAACTACTCCCTCCTCGTCATGGAGAGCGTCGGGATGATGAGGATAGTCACCGGAGAGGGATCCCCCCCTCCGGCAGGGTGCCGGAACGGGTCTAGATTGGTTTTCGGTGGCTACTGAGGCTTGCGGTGGCGGAACTCCCGATCTAGGTTTCTTTCTGGAAGTTTGGGTATATATAAGAGGTGTTGGAGTCGGGAACAAGTCGGGGGGATCCCTGAGGCGGCCACGAGGTAGGGGCGCGCCCACGGGGGTAGGGCGCGCCCCCACCCTCGTGGTGGCATCGGGACTCTTCTGGCCCATCTCCGGTACTCCGTGGGCTTCTTCTGGTCCAAAAAAGATCTCCGTGAAATTTCAGATCAATTGGACTCCGTTTGGTTTTCCTTTCCTGTGATACTCAAGAACAAGGAAAAAACAGAAAGTGGCACTGGGCTCTAGGTTAATAGGTTAGTCCCAGAAATCATATAAAATGGCATACAAAACATCCAAGGTTTATAATATAATAGCATGGAACAATAAAAAATTATAGATACGTCGGAGACGTATCAGTGGGCACCTCGTGTGCCCTCCGGACTCCGTTTTCTTGCACGATACTTCTTTTGGTCGATAAAAAAATCATTATATAATCTCCCGAAGGTTTTGACCACCGTACTGCGCAAATGTCCTCTGTTTTGTTTCGAGCTGTTTCTGCCGCAGATTTAGAGCAAGATGTCATCTCAAGACTCCGACGGAGAGAGCTATGTCTCACATCTCATTGCTGACCCAAAGACCTATGGGGACCTATCTCCTTGTGGTCGAACTACGGATGATGAGGAGGATGCTCACTTGAGGATGATCAATGATTCAAGTTCGGAGGAGGAGGATGTTCCTCTACCTCAACCTGGGGATATGCGCGTGAAGTTCAAAAAGTCTAGTCTCCCCAAGAAGGCTAAACTATTTAACAATCGATCTATTCCTTCTCATTTTCGGCAGAAAAGCAAAGGAGATTTATGTGACAAGATCTTGAAGCTGGAATCGGAGGTCGATGATTTAAAAGAGTAGATCGCTCTTCTCAATTACAACATGAAAAAGCTAAAGGCACAATTGTCATCATCATCACCATCTCCTCCACCTCCGAAGAAAGAGGCATAAATACATGGGTATGGGCACTCCCCTTGGCAACCACCAAGCTTGAGGGAGTGCCCTGGTATCGTATCACCATCACACTTTTATCTTTACCGTTTTTCTTAGTTCGATCCTTTTGGTAATATCTTGATCTAGTAGAATAAAGTTGTAGTATGATTTAGTTTTGAGTTTTGCTTTATGATCCTTCTATGTAATCGAGTCCGTGAGCTATATACAATAAAGATTAGTTTTAAGTCAAGGGCTTGATTATCTTGCTATGATCTTGAGGGAATAAAAATAAAAGAGAGGAGAAAGAATAAAAAGAAATAAAGAGATCATATGGATCTTATGGAGAGTAATGACTTCACATATAAAGAGTATGATGAATAAAAGTTGTTGAGAGTTGACAAACATAGTTTTGGTCATCGTTGCAATTAATAGGAAGTAATAAAGAAAGAGAGGTTTTCACATATAAGTATACTATCTTGGACATCTTTTATGATTGTGAGCACTCGTTAAAATATGACATGCTAAAAAGTTGATGTTGGACAAGGAAGACAATGTAATGGGTTATGCTTTCTTACATCCGAAATAAATTATATTGTCATGGATCATCCAACATGTTGAGCTTGCCTTTCCCCCTCATGCTAGCCAAATTCCTTGCACCAAGTAGAGATACTACTTGTGCTTCCAAATATCCTTAAAACCAGTTTTGCCATGAGAGTCCACCATATCTACCTATGGATTGAGTAAGATCCTTCAAGTAAGTTGTCATTGTTGCAAGCAATAATAATTGCTCTCTAAATATGTATGATTTATTAGTGTGGAGAAAATAAGGTTTATACGATCTTGTGATGTGGAAGAAATAAAAGCGACAGACTGCATAATAAAGGTCCATATCACAAGTGGCAATATAAAGTGATGTTCTTTCGCATTAAGATTTTGTGCATCCAACCATAAAACACATGACAACCTCTGCTTCCCTCTGCGAAGGGCCTATCTTTTACTTTTGTCCTATACCTTATACAAGAGTCATGGTGATCTACACCTTTCCTTTTCACATTTTATCCTTTGGCAAGCACTGTGTGTTGGAAAGATCCTGATATATATATATATATATATATATATATATATATATATATATATATATATATATATAGCTAACTGGATGTGAGTTTTCATGAACTATTATTGTTGACATTACCCTTGAAGTAAAAGGTTGGGAGGCAAAACTATAAGCCCCTATCTTTCTGTAACATCCCAAATTTTCAATTTGGAATGTTATACATTAGATCATCATGCATATCATATTTTATTTTGCATTTTGGTTGATCCTAGAAATTCTATGCAACTCAATGACCCACGGAGAGAGTTGGGGATTTCGTTATTTTCATATTTGAGTTTTCTCAAATTTTGAGAATAGGATCATTTGGTTTTATTTATTTTATCATCAATTATTTCTATTACAAAAATATGAGAGAGGGAATAAAATGACTTTCCCAAAATAAAGAAATATTGAGGATTTAATAATAAAATCAAATAAGATTTTTATTTCGGAGTTTTTCGGTGTTTTATTTGAATTTAGGAAAAATGTGCGTTTTTCAAAATTGCATTTATGTCCCAAATAAATGTTCACCTTGTGCGGCTTGATTTTAGAAGCCCGTGAAAATTTATTTCGGAATTTTTGGAGTCCGTTTAGTATTTCTTTTTATTTTTCTTCCGAGCGGAATAATTTAAAAAAATGCGAACCGACTTAACGGGCCGTGTCCGACCTGGACACCGACCCGGGAGGCCTTTATAAGCCGGGGGGAGCCAGCCGAGCCCAGCCACCGCGCCCCCAAACCCTAGTCCGTGCCCCGCCCTAGCCGCCGCCGCTGCCGCCGCGCTGCCGCCGTCGCCGGATCCCACCGCCGAGGTTCGCCGCAGCCTCGTTTTCGGTGCCGTCGTAAAAAACAAATATCGGCGTTCATCGTTTTTCTTTTTCTCGGATTAAATCCGCGATTTTTCTGCTCGCGATTCCTGATCCGATTTTCGTTTTAGTATAACTTTTCGCTCGTTTATCGGAATCAGGCGATTCAAGCGCCTAGAGTTTCGTCTCGAAACCCTCTATTCATTTAACCAACTTAAACAAGATTTTGCCACTGTAAAATTTGCTCTAGATCCAGATTACTAGAATGAAGTTGTTTTCTGTCGCCGTTTGACTTTCGTTGCTTCGTTCGATTTGATTCTTTTTGCCAACCGGAGTTCTTAAGTTGAACCTTCTGGTTAGATCTCTTATTTGAGTTTTACCTGTGCATTAGATGAGTACTTATTGTATGCTTGTTTGTTTGTCTGCGATAGAATACCGGGAGTGCGCCGCCTGTTACTTCGAATCGTTAGGTTTCGCGGATCATCAGCAAGGCAAGTAACACTTTGATCATACCTTTTCTACTACCCAGTTTTATTGCATTAGATCAATCCTCACACATTGCATGATTAGGATCTAATTAAATTGTGGGATGGGAAGTAGATGAGATAGTACCTATTAACTGTTATTATCAAACCTTTGGGAGTACTTCTACGTTTGCTTATTATGCCATGCTATGCTAGTAGACGTGGATTGGGTGAGTGATATCCATGACAGATGTGAGATTGTTAATTAATGGTTTATCTGAGGTGGCAACTTAAACACACATCTGGGTGGATTGAGGCACCTGGGTATTCCAGGACTTGCCTGTTTTCTTTTGGACCGCCACCCAGGCTCAAAGGGATCATAAGACTATTCATACTAGAAACTTCCGTGTGCAGCCACAAGCTATTATGGGCTCTAGCATAGTTGACTAAGTTGTGCGAACTCTTACTGTGGTAGACTAGCAGATGTAGGGGATGTAGGTGGTACGGTCTACCGATTGTAAGGTGCTAGCGCCTCTGAAAGACTATGTCTCGGTCATCCATCTTCTCAAACACCCTGTAGTGCGAGAAACCAAACGGAGGCGATCGAGTCTTGTGGGGAAAAGTGCGCAAACCTCTGCAGAGTGTAATAAACTAATCATGGTTAGCCGTGTCCCCGGTTATGGACATCTTGAGTATCTAGTACTTGGATTTTCATGTGAATCTCAACATGTTACTCTAAATTAATTTTGTTGGGTTATGTTTAATTATGATGCTTAATGGGGATTGAGAATGCTGTCAACCATTCTCAATGTTTAACAACCACCATGATAGTTAAATAAATTTTATTCCTTTGTAGTAGGGAAAAATTGGCTTTACGCAAAACTGTAACCATAGAGCTTTCCACCAGCCAGATATGCATATAGTATAGTTGTTTCATTCCATTACTCTCTATGTGTTACCTTGCCAGCATATTCCATGTGCTGACTCGTTTCGGGCTGCAACATTAATGTTGCAGACTTTTCAGATGACGATTAAGGAGTTTTTAGGTCGTGGTTCTATACTCAGTGATGCTGTTGGAGTTGATGGACTCACTTATCTTCCAAGCCTTCCGTTGTTATAGTTATTAGATGGCCTTAAGCCATATTTATTGTAATAAGTTCTCTTTGAGACACTCGATGTAATAAGTGTGTGATTGCTACTCTGCTATAAATCCTCCGAGTATTGTGTGGTGTCAGCATTACTGATCCAGGGATGACACCGGAGCACAGAGATCAGACCGTTTGAGGTCTGGTCGCTATAGAGATGGTATCAGAGCACACGCTGACTATAGAACACGGCCACTAAGCACAAGACCTAGATCACTATTCTACTCTTTAGGATGGCGGATGCAAGGAACAAGTTCACACAACCGGAAGAAGATACACCCTTTGGACGACACTTGAAGGAAGTCACTAGATACCTGAACATAGGAGTACCAAGTTTCATCGGAACCTACAACACCTCTTTACCTGAAGAAGAGCGCTGGATGATTCAAGTTCAAGTTCCAGGAAGGACGTTCATGCCAGCCACTGAGCCCATAGAGTTTTCTTTTGATGCACCAACTTGGAATCTAGGAAAGAGCATGGCAGCTCACATCGCCATGGGACGCATTGGAGAAGTCTACCACAAGGATCTCAAGGATACTATCTACCAGATTTGTGGGCGCCGAGATGAACACTGGGAGATGATCAGCACCAGGAAGGATAGATCAATCGCAGCTTTTATCCAGGAGTTAAACCAGCACATTCGACGACAGGAGAATCAGATGTGCGCCGACATGATAGATCTGAAGAAGGCTAAGACTAGAATCAAGGAACTGGAGGAAGAACTCAAGGCTACACATGAAGATTATGAAGAAGAAATTGAAATATTGGTGGATAAGAATGACGACCTGATCAAGAAGATTGGAATATTTATGGGAGACCCTACGCTAGTAGAAGAAGACGAAGAACCCCAGGAGACTAGCCCGGAAGACTACATCATCATAGACGGCACCGACTCGGAACCAGATAGTAGTGATGATGACTATATTGATGAAGCTGGAGCAGATATTATGGAGTCTACAACCGATGAATATTTCTAGTAGACCACCCCATCAGTAGTAGTAATCCACCATGTAAATATAGTAGTCCGAGCACTTTCGCGATAGTTAGATCGATTGTATGCCCTTGTTTGATTGAATGAAGTGAATTGTTTGCTTTTGCCTCATGTGCATATGGGTAGTGTTTTCTCTTTAGACCCCCTCTATTCTTACATCTCATCTTTTCTAAACCCTCATATGCCTCCGAGACGTGACCCCAGATTTACCTTTCCACCGGAGCTCACCCAGTTGATCCAGCAGCAGAACACATTGATGCAGTTGCTAGTCCAAAATCAGAATCAGGGGAACAACAACAACAACCCACCACCACCACCACCTGTTGACCACTTAGCCCGTTTTCTTAGGCTGAATCCGCCGGTGTTTTCCAGTAGCACCGAGCCGATAGTAGCAGATGATTGGCTCTGCAAGACAGCTAGGGAGTTGAAGACAGCAGGATGCACAGATGCGGAGAAGGTGAAGTTTGCCGCACATCAGCTTGAAGGACCCGCAGCATCATGGTGGGAGAATTTCACAGCCACTTTCCCAGTCGACACTATCACATGGGACCAGTTTCAGCAGGAGCTATGGCCATGAAGAAGCGTGAGTTTCGCAATTTGTGCCAAGGAGGACGGACAGTTGGCCCGTATGTGGAGGAGTTTAGTAAGTTAGCACGTTATGCCCCAGATGACGTTGCCACGGATGCAACCAAGCAGGAGAAGTTTCTGGAAGGAATGAATGATGAGTTGAGCATGCAGTTGATGGTAGCCACCTTCAACAACTACCGGGAGTTGGTAGATCGTGCTCTTATGATTGAAGGGAAGCAACAGCAAATTGACAATCGCAAGAGGAAGTATGGACAAGGAAAGTACAATTCAGGAGCTCAGCAAAAGCCACGTTTTACCCCTAGACCGGGAGGACATTTTCAACATACCCATGGAGGAGGTAGCTCGCACAATCACAATGGCACCAAGAATGGAAATGGCAATGGAGGAAGCAACGGCCAGAATCGCACCAACCCATCAACCCCAGCCAAGAAGGACCTGAGCCAAGTCACTTGTTTTATGTGTCAGAAAACCAGACATTATGCCAATGAGTGTCCTGAAGGCCAAAATGGCAATGGAAGTTCTGGGAAGAAGACGAACCCTTTCAACAGGGGACATGTGAACCACGTTAGTGTGGAGGAGGTTGAAGCTCAGCCCGATGCAGTAATAGGTAAGTTTTTGGTTAAGTCATTTACTGCACTCGTTCTTTTTGATACTGGTGCATCGCATTCATACATCTCAAGGGGATTTGTGGATAAGTATAACCTACCAACCCAAGCCCTTAGGCCACCCATGTTAGTAACCTCGCCCGGAGCAGAGTATGTGGCTAGTCTATGGTGTGATCGGTTACCATTAAGGATTGGTAACTATGTTTTTCCCTCAGACATAATAGTATTGGAATCTCAAGGATTGGATGTGATATTAGGCATGGATTGGTTATCAAAGTATGAAGGGAATATTGAATGTGCTAGTAAGTCAATTTTGCTTACCACCCCAGAAGGGAGAAGGATCAAGTATGTATCCCGACATGTGCCAAAGAGGACTCAAGTAAATTGCCTAACAGGAGTTGTGCAGGAGGAAGTACCAGTGGTAAGGGATTTTCCTGATGTATTTCCAGAGGAGTTGCCAGGCATGCCACCGGATAGAGATATTGAGTTTTTGATTGAGCTATTGCCAGGCACAGGGCCAATATCAAAGAGACCATATAGGATGCCAGCAAAGGATTTGGTCGAAATTAAGAAGCAGATTAAGGAGTTACTGGATAAGGGATATATCCGCCCAAGTTCTTCGGCTTGGGGATCGCCAGTACTTCTAGTGGAGAAGAAGGATGGATCGTTAAGGATGGTTGTTGATTATCGAGGATTGAATGAAGTAACGATCAAGAACAAGTACCCACTACCAATGATCAATGATCTGTTTGATCGATTGCAAGGAGCTAAGATATTTTCCAAGATCGATCTGCGATCAGGATACCACCAGTTGAAGATTCGAGAACAGGATATTTCGAAGACAGCTTTTACCACCAGGTATGGGCTGTACGAGTATACCATTATGTCATTTGGTCTGACTAACGCACCTGCTTATTTTATGAACATGATGAACAAAGTGTTTATGGAGTTTTTGGATAAGTTCGTCGTAGTGTTCATTGATGATATCCTGGTTTATTCGAAGAATGAAGAGGAGCATAAGGAGCATTTGCGTTTGGTACTTGGAAAGCTCAGAGAACATCAATTATATGCCAAGTTCAGCAAAATGTGAGTTTTGGTTGAAGGAAGTAGGATTCCTCGGACATGTTATATCTGGAGAAGGTATAGCAGTAGATCCCGCTAAAGTTGAAACCGTGACCAAGTGGGAAGCCCCAACAATAGTTGGAGAGATCCGGAGTTTTCTTGGACTCGCAGGATACTACCGGAGATTTATTGAGAATTTCTCAAAGATTACGAAGCCTATGACGGAGTTATTAAAGAAAGATACCAAGTTCATATGGACAGAGGAATGTGAGGCTAGTTTCCAGGAGTTGAAGAAACGTTTGGTTACCTCACCAGTGTTGATTTTGCCAGACCAGACCAAGGATTATGAGGTGTATTGTGACGCTTAACGTCGAGGACTTGGAGCAGTGCTTATGTAGGAAGGGAGAGTTATTTCATATGCCTCAAGACAACTGAAGCCTCATGAGTTGAATTATGCTACGCATGATTTGGAGTTAGCAGCCGTAGTACATGCCTTGAAAACATGGAGACATTTCCTCATTGGAAATCATTGTAAGGTGTACACGGATCATAAGAGTTTGAAGTGCATTTTCACACAGAAGGAGTTGAATCTCAGACAAAGGAGATGGTTGGAGCTTATCAAGGATTATGATATGAAATTGCATTATTACCCTGGAAAGGCTAATGTAGTAGCAGACGCATTAACCCATAAGAGACATGTCAATACATTAATGACGGGAGAAATACCCAAGGAGTTAGTAGAAAATCTTCGTGAACTATGTTTGGAAATAGTTCCGAGAGGCTACGTAGCAGCACTGGAGATTCAGTCAACCTTGATGGATAAAAATCAGGGAAGCTCAAAAAGCTGACAAAGAGATTGCCGCTATAAAGGAGAAACTGAGTAAAGGAAAAGCTAAAGGATTTCGTGAGGATGAACACGACACCCTATGGTTTGAAGACCGTGCTTACGTGCCCAATGACCCCGGGATCAGGAAGTTGATACTGCAAGAGGCACACGACTCACCGTATTCAATTCACCCAGGAAATACCAAGATGTATTTGGATTTGAAGGATATTTTCTGGTGGACCGGAATGAAGAAGGATATTGCGGAGTATGTAGCAGTTTGTGATGTATGTCAGAGAGTAAAGGCAGAGCATCAGAAGCCAGCAGGATTGTTACAACCATTGTCGATACCCGAATGGAAGTGGGATAAGTTAGGCATGGATTTTATCACGGGATTACCCAGGACTCGTTCAGGCTATGACTCGATTTGGGTTGTAGTTGATCGGTTGACAAAAGTAGCTCATTTCATCCCAGTAAAGACCACTTATACCAGTGCTAAGTTGGCAAAGATATACATGACCAGGATCGTATGTCTGCATGGAGTTCCGAGGAGTATCGTATCGGATAGAGGAACCCAGTTTACCTCAAAGTTCTGGAAGCAGTTGCACGAAACTTTGGGTACCAGGCTAGAATTCAGTACAGCTTTTCATCCACAGACAGATGGACAGACCGAGAGAGTCAATCAGATTTTGGAGGATATGCTGAGAGCTTGTGCGGTAGATTACGGATCTAGTTGGGACGATAATTTGCCATATGCAGAGTTGTCTTACAACAACAGTTACCAAATCAGTTTGAAGATGGCCCCTTTCGAAGCATTGTACAGAAGGAGGTGCAGGACACCATTGTCATGGGACGAAGTTGGAGACCGCCAGTTGTTTGGACCTGGCTTGATTAAAGAGTCTGAACATAAGGTGAAGTTGATTCGCGATAGGCTCAAGGTAGCCCAGTCCAGACAGAAGAGTTATGCAGATTCTAAATGCAAGGAGACAGTTTACGAAGTCGGAGATAGAGCTTATCTTCGAGTATCTCCACTTCGAGGAACAAAGCGTTTTGGAGTTAAAGGGAAGTTAGCGCCATGATTTGTAGGACCATACCGAGTTTTGGAGCGTATGGGAGAAGTAGCCTACAAGTTGGAATTGCCCGAAGGATTGTCAGGAGTTCATGATGTGTTCCACGTTTCTCAGTTAAAGAAATGTCAAGCGGAGATGGCTGACATACCGTTGAGAGACATAGTGTCTTTGGAAATTATTCAGTTGGATAATGATTTGACCTACAAGGAGAAACCAGTTAAGATCCTCGAGTTTGCCAGCCGAGTTACCCGCAGCAAGGTTATCAAGTTTTGCAATGTTCAGTGGAGCCACCACACGGAGGATGAAGCCACCTGGGAGCGAGAGGAAGATTTGCTCAAAGACCACCCTCACCTATTTTCTAGCCAACCCGAATCTCGAGGGCGAGATTCATCTTAAGGGGGGTAGGTTTGTAACATCCCAAATTTTCAATTTGGAATGTTATACATTAGATCATCATGCATATCATATTTTATTGTGCATTTTGGTTGATCCTAGAAATTCTACGCAACTCAATGACCCACGGAGAGAGTTGGGGATTTCGTTATTTTCATATTTGAGTTTTCTCAAATTATGAGAATAGGATCATTTGATTTTATTTATTTTATCATCAATTATTTCTATTACAAAAATATGAGAGAGGGAATAAAATGACTTTCCCAAAATAAAGAAATATTGAGGATTTAATAATAAAATCAAATAAGATTTTTATTTCGGTGTTTTTCGGTGTTTTATTTGAATTTGGGAAAAATGTGCGTTTTTCAAAATTGCATTTAGGTCCCAAATAAATGTTCACCTTGTGCGGCTTGATTTTAGAAGCCCGTGAAAATTTATTTCAGAATTTTTCGAGGCCGTTTAGTATTTATTTTTATTTTTCTTCTGAGCGGAATAATTTAAAAAAAATGCGAACCGACTTAACGGGCCGTGTCCGACCTGGACACCAACCCGGGAGGCCTTTATAAGCCGGGGGGAGCCAGCCGAGCCCAGGCACCGCGCCCCCAAACCCTAGCCCGCGCCCCGCCCTAGCCGCCGCCGCCGTCGCCGGATCCCGCCGCCGAGGTTCGTCGCCGCCTCGTTTTCGGTGCCATCGTAAAAAATATCGGCGTTCGTCGCTTTTCTTTTTCTCGGATTAAATTCGTGATTTTTCTGATCGCGATTCCTGATCTGATTTTCATTTTAGTATAACTTTTCGCTCGTTTATCGAAATCAGGCGATTCAAGCGCCTAGAGTTTCGTCTCGAAACCCTCTATTCGTTTAACCAACTTAAACAAGATTTTGCTACTGTAAAATTTGCTCTAGATCCATATTACTAGAACGAAGTTGTTTTCTTTCGCCGTTTGACTTTTGTTGCTTCGTTCGATTTAATTCTTTTTGCCAACCGGAGTTCTTAAGTTGAACCTTCTGGTTAGATCTCTTATTTGAGTTTTATCTGTGCATTAGATGAGTACTTATTGTATGCTTGTTTGTTTGTCTGCGATAGAATACCCGGAGTGCGCCGCCTGTTACTTCGAATCGTTAGGTTTCGCGGATCATCAGCAAGGCAAGTAACACTTTGATCATACCTTTTCTACTACCCAGTTTTATTGCATTAGATCAATCCTCACACATTGCATGATTATGATCTAATTAAATTGTGGGATGGGAAGTAGATGAGGTAGTACCTATTACCTGTTATTATCAAACCTTTGGGAGTACTTCTACGTTTGCTTATTATGCCATGCTATGCTAGTAGACGTGGATTGGGTGAGTGATATCCATGACAGATGTGAGATTGTTAATTAATGGTTTATCTAAGGTGGCAACTTAAACACACATCTGGGTGGATTGAGGCACCTGGGTATTCCAGGACTTGCCTGTTTTCTTTTGGACCGCCACCCAGGCTCAAAGGGATCATAAGACTATTCATACTAGAAACTTCCGTGTGCGGCCACAAGCTATTATGGGCTCTAGCATAGTTGACTAAGTCATGCAAACTTTTACAGTGGTAGACTAGCAGATGTAGGGGATGTAGGTGGTACGGTCTACCCGATCGTAAGGTGCTAGCGCCTCTGAAAGACTATGTCTCGGTCATCCGTCTTCTCAAACACCCTGTAGTGCGAGAAACCAAACGGAGGCGATCGAGTCTTGTGGGGAAAAGTGCGCAAACCTCTGCAGAGTGTAATAAACTAATCATGGTTAGCCGTGTCCCCGGTTATGGACATCTTGAGTATCTAGTACTTGGATTTTCATGTGAATCTCAACATGTTACTCTAAATTAATTTTGTTGGGTTATGTTTAATGATGATGCTTAATGGGGATTGAGAATGCTGTCAACCATTCTCAATGTTTAACAACCACCATGATAGTTAAATAAATTGTATTCCTTTGTAGTAGGGAAAAATTGGCTTTACGCAAAACTGTAACCATAGAGCTTTCCACCAGCCAGATATGCATATAGTATAGCTTTTTCATTCCATTACTCTATGTGTTACCTTGCCAGCATATTCCATGTGCTGACCCGTTTCGGGCTGCAATGTTAATGTTGCAGACTTTTCAGACGACAATTAAGGAGTTTTTAGGTCGTGGTTCTATACTCAGTGATGCCGTTGGAGTTGATGACTCACTTATCTTCCAAGCCTTCCGTTGTTATAGTTATTAGATGGCCTTAAGCCATATTTATTGTAATAAGTTCTCTTTGAGACACTCGATGTAATAAGTGTGTGATTGCTACTCTTCTATAAATCCTCCGAGTACTGTGTGGTGTCAGCATTACTGATCCAGGGATGACACCGGAGCATAGAGATCAGACTGTTTGAGGTCTGGTCGCTACACTTTCTCTGTGTTGATTAAAACTTCATACCCATAAGTATTGCGTGAGTGTTAGCAATTGTGAAAGACTAAATGATAGTTGAGTATGTGGACTTGCTGAAAAGCTCTTATATTGACTCTTCCCGATGTTATGATAAATTGCAATTGCTTCAGTGACTGAGATTGTAGTTTGTTAGTTTTTAATGAAGTTATGATAAATGTGTGTGTGTGTATGTTGCTGTTATAAGAATGATCATGATGCCCTCATGTCCGTATTTCATTTTATCGACACCTCTATCTCTAAACATGTGGACATATTTTTCGATATCGGCTTCCGCTTGAGGGCAAGCGAGGTCTAAGCTTGGGGGAGTTGATACGCCCATTTTGCATCATGCTTTTGTATCGATATTTATTGCATTATGGACTGTTATTACACATTATGTCACAATACTTATGCCTATTCTCTCTTATTTCACAAGGTTTACACGAAGAGGGAGAATGCCGGCAGCTGGAATTCTGGGCTGGAAAAGGAGCAAATATTAGAGACTATTCTGCACAACCCCAAAAGTCCTGAAACTTCATGGAAGTCAGTTTTAGAATATATATAAAAAATATTGGGCGAAGGAAGCACCAGAGGGGGGCCACCCACCATCCACGAGGGTGGGGAAGTGCCGTACCCCTAGGCGCGCCCCCTGCCTCATGGGCCCCATGGCAGGCCTCCGGTGCCGATCTTTGGCTATATGAAGTCTTTCGCCCTGGAAAAAAATCATAAGCAAGCTCACGGGACGAAACTCCGCCGCCACGAGCCGGAACCTTGGCGGAACCAATCTAGGGCTCCGGCGGAGCTGTTCTGCTGGGGAAACATCCCTCCGGGAGGGGGAAATCATCACCATCGTCATCACCATCGATCCTCTCATCGGGACGGGGTCAATCTCCATCAACATCTTCACCAACACCATCTCCTATCAAACCCTAGTTCATCTCTTGTATCCAATCTTTGTTCCAAAACGTCAGATTGGTACCTGTGGGTTGCTAGTAGTGTTGATTACTCCTTGTAGTTGATGCTAGTTGGTTTATTTGGTGGAAGATCATATGTTCGGGTCCTTTATGCATATTAATACCCCTCTGATTATGAACATGAATATGCTTTGTGAGTAGTTACCTTTGTTCCTGAGGACATGGGAGAAGTCTTGCTATAACTAGTCGTGCGAATTTGGTATTCGTTCGGTATTTTGATGAGATGTATGTTGTCTATCCTCTAGTGGTGTCATGTGAATGTCGACTACATGAAACTTCACCATTGTTTGGGCCTAGGGGAAGGTATTGGGAAGTAATAAGTAGATGATGGGTTGCTAGAGTGACAGAAACTTAAACCCCAGTTTATGCGTTGCTTCGTAAGGGGCTGATTTGGATCCATATGTTTCATGCTATGGTTAGGTTTACCTTAATACTTCTTTTGTAGTTGCGGATGCTTGCAAGAGGGGTTAATCATAAGTAGGATGCTTGTCCAGGGAAGGGCAGTACCCAAGCACCGACCCACCCACATATCAAATTATCAAAGTACCGAACGCGAGTCATATGAGCGTGATGAAAACTAGCTTGACGATAATTCCCATGTGTCCTCGGGAGCGTTTTCCTTTATATAACAGTTTTTCCAGGCTTGTCCTTTGCGACAAAAAGGATTGGGCCATCTTGCTGCACCTTATTTACTTTTATTACTTGTTACCCGTTACAAATTACCTTATCACAAAACTATGTGTTACCGATAATTTCAGTGCTTGCAGAGAATACCTTACTAAAAATTTCTTATCATTTCCTTCTGCTCCTCGTTGGGTTCGACACACTTACTTATCGAAAGGACTACGATAGATCCCCTATACTTGTGGGTCATCAATGTCTCATGATTTTAATTTTGCTAAATTTCGCAGACAACCCCATGATAAAGAATTGCCCAGTAGAGATGAAATTATTGGTCTTTGCTTCTATTGTCGTGCCTCCTAATGATCCTTTTGAACAATATTTGCTAGACCATGAAAATGATATGTTTATGAATGGAAGAAGGGAAATAAATGAAGTATTCTTTAAACAGGGACCTATTTTTAAACACAACTTGCCTGTCGAAATTCTAGGGGATCCCCCTCCACCCAAGGGTGATCCCGTGTTTGAGCTTAACCATTGCCTGATACTCTTAAATATGCTTATCTTGATGAAAAGAAGATATATACTATTATTATTAGTGCTAATCTTTCAGGGCAGGAAGAAGAGAAATTATTGACAACTCTGAAGAAGCACCATGCTGCTATTGGATATACTCTTGATGATTTTAAGGGCATTAGTCCCACTCTATGCCAACACAACATAGAATTGGAAAAAGATGCTAAAACGGTTGTTGATCACCAATGACGGTTAAATCCTAAGATGAAAGAAGTGGTAAGTAAGGAAATACTAAAGCTTCTGGAGGCAAGTATAATTTATCCCGTTGCTGATAGTCAGTGGGTAAGTCATGTCCATTGTGTCGCTAAGAAGGGAGGTATTACTGTTGTTCCTAATGATAAATATGAATTGATCCCACAAAGAATTGTTACATGTTATAGAATGGTAATTGATTTCCACAAATTAAATAAAGCTACTAAAAAGGATCATTACCCTCTACCTTTCATTGATCAAATGCTAGAAAGATTATCCAAACATACACATTTTTGCTTTCTAGATGATTATTCTGGTTTCTCTCAAATACCTTTGTCAAAAGAGGATCAGGAAAAGACCACTTTTACTTGCCCTTTTGGTACCTTTTCTTATAGACGTATGCATTTTGGTTTATGTAATGCACTTGCTACCTTTCAAATAAGCATGACTGCTATATTCTCTGACTTTTGTGAAAAGATTGTGGAGGTATTCATGGATGATTTTTCTGTATATGGAACTTCTTTTGATGATTGCTTAAGCAACCTTGATCGAGTTTTGCAGAGATGTGAAGAAACTAATCTTGTCTTGAATTGGGAGAAGTGCTACTTTATGGTTAATGAAGGTATTGTCTTGGGGCATAAAATTTCTGAAAGAGGTATTGAAGTTGATAAAGCTAAAGTTGATGCTATTGAAAAGATGTCGTGTCCTAAGGACATTAAAGGTATAAGAAGTTTCCTTGGTTATGCCGGTTTTTATAGGAGGTTCATTAAAGACTTCTCAAAAACTTCCAGACCTCTGACTAATCTCTTACAGAAAGATGTTCCTTTTGTCTTTGATGATGATTGTGTAGAAGCATTTGAAGTACTTAAGAAAGCTTTGATTTCTGCACCCATTGTTTAGCCACCTGATTGGAATTTACCCTTTGAAATTATGTGTGATGCTAGTGATTATGATGTAGGTGTTGTTTTAGGACAAAGAGTTGATAAGAAATTAAATGTTATCCAATATGCTAGTAAAACTCTAGACAGTGCCTTAAGAAATTATGCTACTACTGAAAAAGAATTCTTAGCAGTTGTATTTGCTTGTGATAAGTTCAGACCTTATATTGTTGATTCTAAAGTAACTGTTCACACCGATCATGCTGCTATTAAATATCTTATGGAAAAGAAAGATGCTAAACCTAGACTTATTAGATGGGTTCTCCTACTACAAGAATTTGATTTGCATATTATTGGTAGAATGGGAGCTGAGAACCCCGTTGCAGACAACTCGTCTAGGTTAGAGAATGTTCTTGATGACCCACTACCTATAGATGATAGCTTTCCTGATGAACAATTAGTTGTCATAAATGCTTCTCGTACTTCTCCTTGGTATGCTGATTATGCTAATTATAATGTTGCTAAATTTATACCACCTAGTTTCACATACCAGCAAAAAAAGTTTTTCTATGATTTAAGACAGTACTTATGGGATGACCCACAACTTTATAAAGAAGGAGTAGATGGTGTTATTAGACGTTGTGTACCTGAGCATGAACAGGAACAAATCCTACACAAGTGTCACTCTGAGGCTTATGGAGGACACCACACTGGAGATAGAACTGCACATAAGGTATTGCAATCCGGTTTTTATTGGCCTACTGTCACACCCTAGCTAGTTCATGCATTAGAGTGCTTGCATCATGTTTAACTTTATCAGAAACTTGGAAATGGGGATGACAGAACCCCCAGCACCCCCTGAAATCAACTAGGGTTTACTAAAAATATTTTCAATGAACCTGAAATGCCCTTCTAAAATGTTCATCATCTTTGTCTTGGTCTTAAACCTCTGATAAAAATGGTGCTCAAATTTCTAGGTCATCCTAAGGTCACTGGCTTAAATCATTAGTTATTTGAATTTGGGCATTTAAATGCTAGTAAATATTTTAAATGTTCAAATAATCCTAAACTGAAATGTCCATGTTGGACTTATTCCAAATAGTGGCCATGAGTAGTTTGGTGATTTTTGAAGGAGTCTAGCTATTTTTAGAAATGCCACAAACTTGCAGAAATAAAACAAAACAGAAAATAAAATAAAAAGGCTTACCTGGCCAACCTACCTGGCAGGCCCACCAGGCGGCCCAGCAATGTGCTGGCCCGTGCCAACCAGCTGCATCTTCCCCGCCAAGTAGGCAGGTAGGAGGTGGCGCCGGCCGCGAGAGATCGCCACGGCACCAGCTGCTTGCCGCTTCAGCGGCTAGACGCCTCGACGGCCTCCATGTTGCAGCCCCGACACCTCACTCCCCCTGCTCCTCTCTCTCGCTCTCCCCCACCATGGCCGACGCTGTCGTGCTCGCGTCGACGTGAAAACCGCAGCCACCGTCGCCTCCTTGCCGTCTCGCCGTGTCCAGAAGCTCCACCGCCCTCCTCTCCATCGAGCAGACCGAGCCCCGAGCGCTCTTTCTCCCCGGAGCCACCGCAATGACCTCGCTCGACCTCGTCATCGCTGTAGATCCCTTTCGCCATCACGCCTACACCAGCTCGTCCCCAACCTCGCCGTCTAGCTTGTCGTGACCACCGTGAGCTCCTGCCTCTCCCTCCCCTCTCTGTTCGCTCTGCCGTGCACCACAGCGACTGCACCGAGCTCACCCGCACCCACCGCTGCCTCTGCACGTCGCCGTCGTGGCCACAGCCATGCTGGCTCGAAATTGAGCATGCTACCGCACTCACCGCATTCCCAGGAGGCCGCAGCACCACTCCACACATCACGCCGTGCCTCCTAGCAATGAGCCGGAGCTCCGGCAGCCGCCAAGCTCGTCGCCGACGTCGTTTCCGGTGACCCCGAGCTCCACCACCACCACCACCAATCAACGCGGCTCACTCCCAGCTACGCGTAGGAGCACTCTGCCGTCGATTTGGTCGCCGGAGTGCGCAACCCACACTACCCGCCGCGTCTGGCCTCGCCGGCGGCTAAACGCTGGTGGTTAGCCCCGATTTGACCAAGGGGTGACCTCCCATGGGTCAATGACTGGTGGGGCCCCACCTTGCTAATTAACCTAGGTTAGTAGTTAAACTAATCCTAATTAGTTAGTTAACTAACAGAGACACTGACTAGTGGGTCCCACTGGTCAAGTTTGACCTGGACGCCCCAGTTGACTTGCTGACACAGTGCTGACGCAATGCTGATGTAGTAACTCTTTTCTGGATTTATTCTTATTCAGGAAATACCAAAAAATAGTGCTAACTTCAAAAAATCATAGAAATTAATCTGTAACTCCAAATGCAAAGAGTTATATATGAAAAATGATCAGAAAAATCCAATCTATCCACCTGTATTGGTTTCATGCATGTTTAAAAAAGTTAACTTGATGTTTAGTGCAAAAGATGATAAAGCACTATTTAAAATCACAAATGAGTTTGAACTTTGAATCTTTGGTTCAAAATGGCTCAAACCCATCTGGTTGTAGATGCATTAGTCCAACACACTCATTTTGCCATGTCACATGCATGCATCATATTGTTGCATATTGTTTGATATTGATTGTGTTATCGGTGCTCTCTATGGTAGGTTCTGTCCCGGAGGATTGCCGTGAGTACCCAAGCGAAGGACAATACGAGTCTGCCGATCTGCCAGGCAAGCAACCCCATTGCTCATATCGATACAGTCCCATGTTCTCGCTCTTGCTCTCATTTACTGCATGTAAGACAACAACGTTTCAAACTGTTGTGTGCTGCGGTAGTTGAACCCATTTCCTCTGCATGACCTGTCATTGCCACAGTAACTAGATGAAACCCACTAGCATGTGTAGGAGTTGATTGAGCCATGTCTATGTTTCCTACCTTGCTATGCCTGCTATGCTTAGAGTCGTGTCAGGTCTGGTTCATCTGGGTGATGGGCTAGAGTGAAATGATTATGTTGGTAACGTGAGTGATGTGTTGAACACGATTTGGTAAAGGTATCGATGAGAGGCCATGTAGGAGTACATGGCGGGTTGTTTCATTGGAACCGTCCTTAAGCACTGAGATCTGTATGTGTGATTTAAGATTCTGCTACTACCATGCATTGGGCCCTGAAATATGACCCCGCTCGACTTATTAACCGCCCTTGTCCTCTGTCCAGTAGTTGCAACTAGTTTTTGGTGTTTGTAGGATATGTGTTGGAGGCCGTGCGTAGCGCTGCCCCTGGGGGTGGGCTATGATGCGGTAGATACACCGTGGCCGGGTATGCCGGGTGCCCGTTTGGTGTCTCAGAACCCTGTACACATCGTTTGGGGCTGTGAGCGAAACCTTGGCCGGATCTCCTCACGGATGGAACCCGAATAGGCAATAAACCTGGACTAGAGACTTGTGTGGTTAGTTAGGTCGTGGTCTACACCCACGTCGGCTTTCGCTTGAAGTGTGCCGAGCACATGTTGTGTGCAGACGTTAAGTGGTGGAAACATGTATGAAGAAGTACACCCCTGTAGGGTTAACATCATCTATTCGAATAGCCGCGTCCGCGGTAAAGGACTACTTGCTTGCCTATACAGTTCATAGACAAGTAAATGGATACTCCTAAAAGCCTCAAGACAAGTGTGAGTGTCGTGGATGGCCTTTCCGTAGGATGACGGAGGAGGATCTGCGGTATTGTATTGTTGTGGTGAGTAGTGGACTCGTGTGCACAAAACATTTACAAGTTGTTGTCTCGTAGGATAGTTTAGGCAAGAGTCAAAGTTGGCTTGCTGCAATAAACTCCACTACCCTTTGTTGATAATGTGCATGTATGTAGGATCTGACGTAAGTCTTGATGAGTACCTTTGTACTCATGTTTGCTTAATTACTTTTGCAGAAGAGAACACCGCCCCCTCTGATGGGTTCTATGTAGATCTCGACGTTGATGAGTGTCTTGCCACCCAGGTGGTGATCCTGAGCCGTGAAGGGCCTTGTAGATAGACAGGCTTCGTCAAGCCTTCTTGCTTTCTAGTTGTCTGTACTCAGACAAGTTTGCTTCCGCATGTGCTTGTATGTTTGTATGACTTGAGTGTTGGGTCGTGTGACCCCTACCTGTATGAACATATTATGTATGGCTCTCTGGAGCCTTCTAAATAAAGTACTTGAGTTGTAGAGTTTTGTTGTGATGCCATGTTGTATTTGCACATATCGAGCATTTTGTGTGTATGATTTGAAATGCTTGGTATGTGTGGGATCCGACAACCTAGTTGTCTATCCTTGGTAGCCTCTCTTATGGGGAAATGTAGTCTACTGCTTCCATTGAGCCATGGTAGTCTGCTACAGCCCGGTTTACCGGAGTCCTGGTAGCCCAGTTACTACTGCTCCGGAACACTTAGACTGGCTGACATGTGATCCACTTCGTTCATGTGTGTGTCCCTTCGGGGAAATGTCACGCGATGACTTTTGGAGTCCTGCTAGCCTGCTACAGCCTGGGTTCCCGGAGTCCTGTTAGCCCAGTTGCTACAGCCCAGATTCACACGCTGATGACCGACACATTCGATGCTGGTTCATGTATGCCTGTCCCTGTAAGTTAGTGCCACTTTGGGTTCATGACTAGTCATGTCGGCCAGGGATTCTCTGTCATATGGATGCTAGCGACACTATCATATACATGAGCCAAAAGGCGCAAATGGTCCCAGGCTAGGTAAGGCGACACCCGTGGGAATACCGTGCATGAGGCCGCAAAGTGATATGATGTGTTACATGCTAGATCAGTGTGGCTTAGAATCGGGGTCCTGACAGCGTTGGCATTAGAGTCGGACTGCCTGTAGGTTCTTCAAGCCAAACTGGTCGATGTCGAGTCTAGAAATGCTTTAGTTATATGTAGGGGAATTGATTGTGGGAGGGAACATAAGGCTCTTTTTACTCCTTTACCTCATGACATTCTGATCTGAGTCAGTCCATTCTTTCCACGGGGTTTAAGGACTAGGATCTCATCTTTCTATCAGGTTCACGTGTTACTAATCCGTAGACTCTTATAGGATTGTTGTTTACAAGCCCTCGTTCAGTTCTACTACTTCAGTATGTTGTTGGTTGGACCCGGAACCTTGATATGATGTTGTTCAGTGGCTATGCAAACTTTTGCGGAATGTCTCAAAATCCTTTTTGAGCATTTACAGCTGTTATGCTGCCCGATTTTCCTAGAAATTCTAATGCCTTTGCATTATTTCGTGTTTCAGATGGCTTCCCGCACCACACATCAGGTGGTACGTCTGACTCGGTGCATTAATGTGCTCAGTCACACGGCCATGCTGGTCCATGTGATGTCAGAGACAGGCTATCGATGGTATCCGGAATATACCGTCGAGTCAGTATATCTGGACCGTGAGGATCTTTCCATCTTACCCCGGGTCTACCGAGCCTCTACACTGGTCCTATGGGCTTGGTATTGCCGTGGAGATGTCCGTGTTGGATGTTGCCTACTCCATGATCTCCATCATTCGAGCCGGGTATGCATCACTTCAGGATACCGAGTTCCGCTATCTGCCGGCGGCACACACTGGCCAGGAGGGCTATTACACTGGGCTTTATGCCGATGCTTCTCAGGAGGGGCCACGCCTTCGCACCACCACTGAAATGTTGGAGGAGGAGAGACCGAGAGAACCGTGCCTTACCCATGGAGCTGTACAATACCCGCCAGGACCACTGGGCTACCCTGACACAGCTCGCACCAGCCGTGCAGACTGGATATGCGGGATTTGTACCCCGTCCGCACACGTCTGCCAGCTCATATGGATTACCCAGATGTTGGAGGTATCACGCCTCCACGTGGGCGCCGTCTTCCACCCTTTGCGGGGCCGAGGCCTCACCCGAGACCTTATGGTCCGTAGGCCCGATGTGACCGTAAGTTCCCGGATCCGCACGTTCCGCTTCTAGGATATGCGGGGGATCTCTATGAAGACTACTAAGGAGCCGGAGACAACTGAGTTGGATCAAGACACTAGTAGTATGTAGTAGTCGTATTTCCACAGTCCTGCGCGTCTGGTGGAATATGACTTAGTGTGTACTGAATTCCGGAGGCGTAGATAAATAATGTATAGGAGCTTGGAATGCCTCTGATGAGATGTAATGTTCTTTCACCATAGTTGTACTTCAGCTTGGGCTTGTACTAAACTATGTAAGGTGTGTATGACCGATGGTGTATATATGGCAGTTTCTGTATTACCATGTCGTACAAATGAACATCTCTGCATTCCGTGTCATCCACTACATTATGCATTCTTATGCCAGAGTTTTTCCATCCTTGTCTAAACCGTTGTTTTGTTTTCCTAGGATGGTAAACACCCGAAGCACCCTTGCTGTTCAGGAGCAGGGTGAAGCCAGTGGAGCTAGGGATGGGAATCTGTCCCATCCACCTTCCTTGGCTGAAGTCATGTTGGAGGCAGAAAGGAATAAACGCGAGACCAACCGGTTGTTAGAACGCATCGACCATAATACTGCACGTTACCAGAGGAACGACTTGGTGTCTCTCAATGATTTCATCAAGCTGAACTCACCAACCTGTTGGGGAACGTAGTAATTTCAAAAAAATTCCTACGCACACGCAAGATCATGGTGATGCATAGCAACGAGAGGGGAGAGTATGATCTACGTACCCTTGTAGATCGACAATGGAAGCGTTTGGTTGATGTAGTCGTACGTCTCCATGGCCCGACCGATCAAGCACCGAAACTACGGCACCTCCGAGTTCTAGCACACGTTCAGCTCGATGACGATCCCCGGACTCCGATCCAGCAAAGTGTCGGGGAAGAGTTTCATCAGCACGACGGCGTGATGACGATCTTGATGTACTACTGTCGCAGGGCTTCGCCTAAGCACCGCTACAATATTATCGAGGACTATGGTGGAAGGGGACACCGCACACGGCTAAGAATATGATCACGTGGATCAACTAGTGTCTCTATGGGGTGCCCCTGCCTCCGTATATAAAGGTTCAAGAGGGGGAGGCCGGCCGGCCATCATAGTGCGCGCCAGGAGGAGTCCTACTCCCTCCGGGAGTAGGACTCCCCTCCTTTCCTAGTTGGAATAGGATTCGCGAGGTGGGAAAAGAGAGAGAGAGAAGGAGGGGGCGCCGGCGCCCTCTCTCCTTGTCCTATTCGGACTAGGGGAGGAGGGGCACGCGGCCCAGCCCTGGCCGCCTCTCCTCTTCTTCCACTAAGGCCCACTAAGGCCCATATAGCTCCCGGGGGGTTCCGGTAACCTCTCGGTACTCCGGTAAAATCCCGATTTCACCTGGAACACTTCCGATATCCAAACATAGGCTTCCAATATATCAATCTTTATGTCTCGACCATTTCGAGACTCCTCGTCATGTCCGTGATCTCATCCGGGACCCCGAACAACCTTCGGTACATCAAAACGTATAAACTCATAATATAACTGTCATCGAAACCTTAAGCGTGCGGACCCTACGGGTTCGAGAACAATGTAGACATGACCGAGACTCGTCTCCGGTCAATAACCAATAGCGGAACCTGGATGCTCATATTGGCTCCTACATATTCTACGAAGATCTTTATCGGTCAGACCGCATAACAACATACGTTGTTCCCTTTGTCATCGGTATGTTATTTGCCCGAGATTCGATCGTCGGTATCCCATACCTAGTTCAATCTCGTTACCGGCAAGTCTCTTTACTCGTTCGGTAATACATCATCCCGCAACTAACTCATTAGTTGCAATGCTTGCAAGGCTTAAGTGATGTGCATTACCGAGAGGGCCCAGAGATACCTCTCTGACGATCGGAGTGACAAATCCTAATCTCGAAATACGTCAACCCAACATGTACCTTTGGAGACACCTATAGAGCACCTTTATAATCACCCAGTTACGTTGTGACGTTTGGTAGCACACAAAGTGTTCCTCCGGCACACGGGAGTTACATAATCTCATAGTCATAGGAACATGTATAATTCATGAAGAAAGCAATAGCAACATACTAAATGGTCATGTCAATCAAATCATTCAACTAATGATGTGATCCCGTTAATCAAATGACAACTCTTTGTCCATGGTTAGGAAACATAACCATCTTTGATTAACGAGCTAGTCAAGTAGAGGCATACTAGTGACACTTTGTTTGTCTATGTATTCACACATGTATTACGTTTCCGGTTAATACAATTATAGCATGAATAATAAACATTTATCATGAAATAAGGAAATAAATAATAACTTTATTATTGCCTCTAGGGCATATTTCCTTCAGTCTCCCACTTGCACTAGAGTCAATAATCTAGATCACATCACCATGTGATTAACATCGATAGTTCACATCATCATGTGATTAACACCCATAGTTCACATCGCCATGTGACCAACACTCAAAGGGTTTACTAGATTCAGTAATCTAGTTCACATCGCTTATGTGATTAACACCCAAAGAGTACTAAGGTGTGATCATGTTTTGCTTGTGAGAGAAGTTTAGTCAACGGGTCTGCCTTATTCAGATCCGTATGTATTTTGCAAATTTCTATGTCAACAATGCTCTGCACGGAGCTACTCTTAGCTAATTGCTCCCACTTTCAATATGTATCCAGATTGAGACTTAGAGTCATCTAGACCAGTGTCAAAATTTGCATCGACGTAACCCTTTACGATGAACCCTTTTTGTCACGTCCATAATTGAGAAACATATCCTTATTCCACTAAGGATAATTTTAACCGTTGTCCAGTGATCTACTCCTAGATCACTATTGTACTCCCTTGCCAAAATCAGTGTAGGGTATACAATAGATCTGGTACACAACATGGCATACTTTATAGAACCTATGGCCAATGCATAGGGAATGACTTTCATTCTCTTTCTATCTTCTATCGTGTTCGTGTTTTGAGTCTTACTCAATTTCACACCTTGTAACACAGGCAAGAACTCTTTCTTTGACTGTTCCATTTTGAACTACTTCAAAATCTTGTCAAGGTATGTACTCATTGAAAAAACTTATCAAGCGTTTTGATCTATCTCTATAGATCTTGATGCTCAATATGTAAGTAGCTTCACCGAGGTCTTTATTTGAAAAACTCTTTTCAAATACTCCTTTATGCTTTGCAGAATAATTCTACATTATTTCCGATCAACAATATGTCATTCACATACAATTATCAGAAATGATGTAGTGCTCCCACTCACTTTCTTGTAAATACAGGCTTCACCGCAAGTCTGTATAAAACTATATGCTTTGATCAACTTATCAAAGCGTGTATTCCAACTCCGAGATGCTTGCACCAGTCCATAGATGAATCGCTGGAGCTTGCATATTTTGTTAGCACCTTTAGGATTGACAAAACCTTCTGGTTGCATCATATACAACTCTTCTTTAATAAATCCATTAAGGAATGCAGTTTTGTTTATCCATTTGCCAGATTTCATAAAATGTGGCAATTGCTAACATGATTCGGACAGACTTAAGCATAGATACGAGTGAGAAACTCTCATCATAGTCAACCCCTTGAACTTGTCGGAACCCTTTTGCGACAAGTTGAGCTTTGTAGATAGTAATATTACCGTCAGCATCAGTCTTCTTCTTGAAGATCCATTTATTCTCAATTGCTTGTCGATCATCGGGCAAGTCAACCAAAGTCCATACTTTGTTCTCATACATGGATCCCATCTCAGATTTCATGGCTTCAAGCCATTTTGCGGAATCTGGGCTCATCATCGCTTCCTCATAGTTCGCAAGTTCGTCATGGTCTAGTAACATGACTTCCAGAACAGGATTACCATACCACTCTGGTGCGGATCTCACTCTGGTTTACTTATGAGATTTGGTAGTAACTTGATCTGAAGTTACATGATCATCATCATTAGCTTCCTCACTAATTGGTGTAGTAGTCACAAGAACAGATTTCTGTGATGAACTACTTTCCAATAAGGGAGATGGTACAATTACCTTATCAAGTTTTCTACTTTCCTCCCACTCACATCTTTCGAGAGAAACTCTTTCTCCAGAAAGTTTCCGAACTTAGCAACAAAAGTCTTGCCTTCGGATCTGTGATAGAAGGTGTATCCAATAGTCTCCTTTGGATATCCTATGAAGACACATTTCTTCGATTTGGGTTCGAGCTTATCAGGTTGAAGCTTTTTCACATAAGCATCGCAGCCCCAAACTTTCAGAAACGACAACTTTGGTTTCTTGCCAAACCATGGTTCATAAGGCGTCGTCTCAACAGATTTTGATGGTGCCCTATTTAACGTGAATGCGGCCGTCTCTAAAGCATAACCCCAAAACGATAGCGGTAAATCAGTAAGAGACATCATAGATCGCACCATATCCAGTAAAGTACGATTACGACGTTTGGACACACCATTACGCTGTGGTGTTCCGGGTGGCGTGAGTTGCGAAACTATTCCGCATTGTTTCAAATGTACACCAAACTCGTAACTCAAATATTCTCCTCCACGATCAGATCATAGAAATTTTATTTTCTTGTTACGATGATTTTCAACTTCACTCTGAAATTCTTTGAACTTTTCAAATGTTTCAGACTTATGTTTCATTAAGTAAATATACCCATATCTGCTTAAGTCATCTGTGAAGGTGAGAAAATAACGATATCCGCCACGAGCCTCAATATTCATTGGACCACATACATCTGTATGTATGATTTCCAACAAATCTGTTGCTCTCTCCATAGTATCGGAGAACGGTGTTTTAGTCATCTTGCCCATGAGGCACGGTTCGCAAGTACCAAGTGATTCATAATCAAGTGGTTCCAAAATCCCATCAGCATGGAGTTTCTTCATGTGCTTTACACCAATATGACCTAAACGGCAGTGCCACAAACAAGTTGCACTATCATTATTAACTTTGCATCTTTTGGCTTTAATATTATGAATATGTGTATCATTACAATCGAGATCCAACAAACCATTTTCGTTGGTGTGTACGACCATAGAAGGTTTTATTCATGTAAACATAACAACAATTGTTCTCTAACTTAAATGAATAACTGTATTGGAATAAATATGATCAAATCATATTTATGCTCAACGCAAACACCAAATAAAACTTATTTAGGTTCAACATTAATCCCGAAAGTATAGGGAGTGTGCGATGATGATCATACAATCTTGGAACCACTTCCAATACACATCGTCACTTCACCCTTAACTAGTCTTTGTTTATTCTGCAACTCCCGTTTCGAGTTACTAATCTTAGCAACTGAACTAGTACCAAATACTGAGGAGTTACTAATCTTACCTACGCATCAAAAACACAACGATAGTTTGTCAAGTTGGTGCTGTTTTAACCTTCGCAAGGACCGGGCGTAGCCACACTCGGTTCAACTAAAGTTGGAGAAACTGTCACCCGCAAGCCACCTATGTGCAAAGCACGTCGGGAGAACCAGTCTCACGTAAGCGTACGTGTAATGTCGGTCCGGGCCGCTTCGTCCAACAATACCGCCGAACCAAAGTATGACATGTTGGTAAGCAGTATGACTTATATCGCCCACAACTCACTTGTGTTCTACTCATGCATATAACATCAACATATAAAACCTAGGCTCTGATACCACTGTTGGGGAACGTAGTAATTTCAAAAAAATTCCTCCGCACACGCAAGATCATGGTGATGCATAGCAACGAGAGGGGAGAGTATGATCTACGTACCCTTGTAGATCGACAACGGAAGCGTTTGGTTGATGTAGTCGTACGTCTCCACGGCCCGACCGATCAAGCACCGAAACTACGGCACCTCCGAGTTCTAGCACACGTTCAGCTCGATGACGATCCCCGGACTCCGATCCAGCAAAGTGTCGGGGAAGAGTTTCGTCAGCACGACGGCATGATGACAATCTTGATGTACTACTGTCGCAGGGCTTCGCCTAAGCACCGCTACAATATTATCGAGGACTATGGTGGAAGGGGGCACCGCACACGGCTAAGAATATGATCACGTGGATCAACTTGTGTCTCTATGGGGTGCCCGTGCCTCCGTATATAAAGGTTCAAGAGGGGGAGGCCGGCCGGCCATCATAGGGCGCGCCAGGAGGAGTCCTACTCCCTCCGGGAGTAGGACTCCCCTCCTTTCCTAGTTGGAATAGGATTCGCGAGGTGGGAAAAGAGAGAGAGAGAAGGAGGGGGGCGCCGGCCCCCTCTCTCCTTGTCCTATTCAGACTAGGGGAGGAGGGGCGCGCGCCCAGCCCTGGCCGCCTCTCCTCTTCTTCCACTAAGGCCCACTAAGGCCCATATAGCTCCCAGGGGGTTCCGATAACCTCTCGGTACTCCGGTAAAATCCCGATTTCACCCGGAACACTTCCGATATCCAAACATAGGCTTCCAATATATCAATCTTTATGTCTCAACCATTTCGAGACTCCTCGTCATGTCCGTGATCTCATCCGGGACCCCGAACAACCTTCGGTACATCAAAACGTATAAACTCATAATATAACTGTCATCGAAACCTTAAGCGTGCGGACCCTACGGGTTCGAGAACAATGTAGACATGACCGAGACTCGTCTCCAGTCAATAACCAATAGCGGAACCTGGATGCTCATATTGGCTCCTACATATTCTACGAAGATCTTTATCGGTCAGACCGCATAACAACATATGTTGTTCCCTTTGTCATCGGTATGTTACTTGTCTGAGATTCGATCGTCGGTATCCAATACCTAGTTCAATCTCGTTACCGGCAAGTCTCTTTACTCGTTCCGTAATACATCATCCCGCAACTAACTCATTAGTTGCAATGCTTGCAAGGCTTAAGTGATGTGCATTACCGAGAGGGCCCAGAGATACCTCTCCGACGATCGGGGTGACAAATCCTAATCTCGAAATACGTCAACCCAACATGTACCTTTGGAGACACCTGTAGAGCACCTTTATAATCACCCAGTTACGTTGTGACGTTTTGTAGCACACAAAGTGTTCCTCCGGCACATGGGAGTTACATAGTCTCATAGTCATAGGAACATGTATAAGTCATGAAGAAAGCAATAGCAACATACTAAACGATCGGGTGCTAAGCTAATGGAATGGGTCATGTCAATCAGATCATTCAACTAATGATGTGATCCCGTTAATCAAATGACAACTCTTTGTCCATGGTTAGGAAACATAACCATCTTTGATTAACGAGCTAGTCAAGTAGAGGCATACTGGTGACACTTTGTTTGTCTATGTATTCACACATGTATTATGTTTCCGGTTAATACAATTATAGCATGAATAATAAACATTTATCATGAAATAAGGAAATAAATAATAACTTTATTATTGCCTCTAGGTCATATTTCCTTCACAACCTTCCATCATTCTGTCGAGCCTCTCAATGCGGATGATTGGCTTCACAAAATTACCCATAAGCTATGTTCTCCACGCGTAGCCGAAGCTGACAAAGTCACTTACGCTGCTTATCGCCTTGAGGGACCTGCTAGCTTTTGGTGGGAAAACTATGAGGCTATGCGCCCAGCCGACCAGGTTACCACTTGGGCAGAATTCAGCGCGACTTTCCATGAACACCACATTCTGGAGGGTCTTATGGATCATAAGAGAGAGGAATTCTGCAACTTCACCCAAGGCAGACTGACCGTGGATGCCTACAGCCGTGAGTTTGGAAACTTGGCACATTATGCACCTGAGGAAGTGTCCACTGACGTCAAGAAGCAGGCGAGGTTCCGGAAGGGACTTAGCCCCGAGCTTCGCCATGACCTCTGTTTGCACGAGTGCACCTCCTTCCAGAAGCTTGTGAACAAAGCCATCAGTGCTGAAACCGGTCAGACTGACTATGAAGCTACACGTAAGCATTCCCGTGATCTTGGTTCTTCATCTGGCTCTAGTTCTCAGAAGCACCGGGTGTGGATTCCAAACACAGCTCTGCCACCCAGGTTCACTCCAAGGCCATCCTATGAGGCGCCTCGCCCAACCCAGCAGTATGCACCGCCTAAGGCTTATGGTGGACCGGCCGCCAATGCTACTCCGCGCACCAACACGGTGACATGCTTCAAGTGCGGAGAGCCGGGTCACTACATTCGAGAGTGTCCCTAGAACAACAACCCCAACCAGCCTAGAAAGTCCGTTGGCCGTGGTAAGCTAGCGGGAAAGGTGTACTATGCCAAGCCAGCCACCACTCCATGTGGCCATGCCAACTATGTCTCAGCTGAGGAGGCTAATGATGATCCCAACGTCGTCCTTGGTATGCTTCTTGTTAACTGCCATCCGGCATCTGTTCTTTTCGATACTGGAGCATCTCATTCATTCATATCTGAGAGTTATGCTCGATTGCACAACACAACATTCCGTGACATGCCCACCACCATGGAAATTAAAACCCCTGGCTCTAGATGGCAAACTTCTAGAGTAAGCCATGGGAATGAAATTCTAGTCGATAGACTTGTCTTCCTTGCATCCTTAATAGCTCTCAAGTCCTCAGACATAAATAGCATCTTAGGTATGGACTGGGTGTTAGCCCATTATGCTAAGATTGATTGTGCCACTAGAACTGTTCAACTTACCCACCCATCGTGCAAGACGGTCAATGTCTTAACCCGAGTGGCCAAGCGTCAACTCTACTCTCTTAATGTTAGTCCTCTTCCAGACCTCGAAGACATACCGGTAGTCCGTGACTTTCCGGATGTCTTTCCAGAAGAACTGCCAGGTGTTCCACCTGACAGAGATGTGGAGTTCGTAATAGATCTTGTTCCAGGAACGGTCCCAATCTCTAGAAGACCCTACAAAATGGCACCCCTAGAACTAGCTGAGCTTAAGAAACAACTCGACGAGTCCTTGAAAAAGGGTTTCATTCGTCCGAGTTCTTCTCCATGGGCTTGCCCCGTCCTCTTCGTCAAGAAGGATGGTACTGATCGGATGGTTGTAGATTATCGACCCATCAACTTGGTCACCATAAAGAACAAGTATCCGCTCCCTAGGATCAACAACCTATATGACCAACTCGTTGGATCCTCAGTCTTCTCCAAAGTGGGTTTGAGGTCGGGCTGCCATCAAATCAAAATCAAGAACGGGGGCATTCCCAAAATGGACTTTGTTACTCGTTATGGCCAATACGAGTACACCGTCATGTCCTTCGGTTTAACCAATGCCCCAACCACCTTCTCTCAGTTAATGAACTCGATCTTCATGGAGTATTTGGATAAATTCGTCTTGGTATACCTCGATGATATACTCATCTACTCCAAGAATGAGGAAGAACATGCTGAACATCTAAGGCTGGTATTGACGAAACTTCAAGAGCATAGTCTTTATGCCAAATTCTCCAAATGTGAATTTTGGTTGCCAGAAGTGACCAACTTAGGCCATGTAATCTCTGGTAAGGGTATTGCTGTCAATCCCGAGCGAGTTTGGGCCGTTCTTAATTGGATTCCACCTGAAACGGTCAAGCAAGTTCAGAGTTTCCTTGGCTTAGCGAGCTACTGCCGCCGCTTCATCGAAAACTTCTCCAAGGTTGCTAAACCTCTAACTGAACTCCTCAAGAAAGATAGAAAGTTCGAATGGACCCCACAGTGCAAGAACAATTTTCAGGAACTGAAAAGACGCCTGACATCAGCTCTCGTACTAGTACCATCAGATTTCTCAAAGGACATTGTTATCTATTGCGGCACCTCACGACAAGGACTAGGTTGCATACTCATGCAAGATCGTCATGTAATTGCCTATGCTTCACGACAGTTACACCCACATGAGGAAAACTATCCCACACATGATCTAGAGCTTGCAGCTGTAGTCCATGCACTCAAAACCTGGCGACATTACCTTCTCGGTAATCGTTGTGAGATCTTCACCGATCACCAAAGTCTGAAATATATGTTCACCCAACCGGATTTGATGTCAGGACCCCGATCCTAGGTCACACCAATCTAGCATGTAACACATCATATCACTTTGTGGCCTCACGCACGGTATTTCCACGGGTGCCACCTTACCTGGCCCGGGACCGTTTGCGCCTTTTGGCTCACGTATATGATAGTGTCGCTAGCATCCATATGACAAAGAACCCGGGCCGACATGGCTAGTCGTGAACCCAAAGCGGCACAGACCTATGGAGACAGGCATACATGAATCACATCGAACATGTCGGTCATCAACGAGTGATTCCGGGCTATAGCACTGGGCTAACAGGGCTCCGGGGATCCCGGGCTGTAGCAGGCTAGGCAGGACTCTGGAAATCACCGCGTGACATTTCCCCGAAGGGACAGACATAGGGACGAAGTGAAACACATGCCGGCCAGTCAAGTGTCCTGAACAGTAGTGCTGGGCTAGCAGGACTCCGGTGAACCGGGCTGTAGCGGACTACTATGGCTCGAGGAACACTAGACTACATTTCCCCATAAGAAAGGCTGCGAAGGATAAACAACTAGGTTGTCGGATCCCACACATACCAAGCATTTTAATCATACACACAATATGCTCGATATGTGTAAATACAACATGGCATCACAACATAACTCTACAACTCAAGTATTTGTTCATTAGGCTCCGAGGAGCGAGATATTACAAACATGGGTCTCATGACCCGACATACAGAGCATACAAGCAACAAGCACATGCGGAAGCTTAACTTGTCTGAGTACAGACAACTACAAATGAAAAAGGCTGAGAAGCCTGACTATCTACCAGATCCTGCCGAGGGCACAAGATCGTAGCTGAGGTATCAAGCTAAACGTCGAAGTCCACGCGGAACTACTAGCGAGACTGAAATCTGTCTGCAAAACATAAATTAAGCAAACGTGAGTACAAAGGTACTCAGCAAGACTTACATCAGAACTAGCTACATATGCATCGGTATCAACAAAGGGGGGTGGTGGAGTTTAACTGCAGCAAGCCAACTTTGACTCGGTGGCTATTCTGAACTACGACTGCAAGCAACTCTTTTGAGGTGGCGCACACGAGTCCACATATTCACCAATCAATACACCACTATGGATCCGCTCTCCTCTCCCTACGAGAAGGCCATCCATAGCACTCACACTTATCTTGCGAGTTTTAGAGTATCCACTTTCACTTATCTATGAACTATTATAGGCAACCCAGAAGTCCTTTACCGCGGACACGGCTATTCGAATAGATCATTTATAACCCTGCAGGGGTGTACTTCGTCACACATGTTTCCACCACTTAGCGTCTGCACACGACATGTGCTCGGCAGACTTCAAGCGAAAGCCGACGTGGGTGTAGACCACGACCTGACTAACCACACAAGTCTCTAGTCCAGGTTTATCGCCTATTCGGGTTCCATCCGCGAGGAGATCCGGCCAGAGTTTCGCTCACAGCCCCAATCGATGTGTGCAGGGTTCCCGAGACACCAAACGGGCGCCCGGTACACCGGGCCACAGTGTATCTACCGCATCATAGCCCACCCCTAGGGTCAGCACTACGCACGGCCGCCAACACATATCCTATAAACACCAGAAACTAATTGCAACTCCTGGACAGAGGACGAGGGGGGTCAGTAAGTCGAGCGGGGTCATATTTCAGGGCCCAACGTGTGGTAGTAGCTGTTTCGTGGATCACAAACACAGAACTCAGTTCCTGAGGACGGTTTCAATGAGACAACCCACCATGTACTCCTACATGGCCTCTCACCGCTACCTTTACCAAAACGTGTTCACACACTTAGCTCACACACGATAGGACATGTTTACACACCTCTGATCCATCCCCGATGAATCAGACCTGACTCAACTCTAAGCAGTAGCAGGCATGACAAACAAGCATGAATGAGTAGGCACATCAGGGCTCAAACAACTCCTACTCATGCTAGTGGGTTTCATCTAATTACTGTGGCAATGACAGGTCATGTAGAGGATAAGGGGTTCAACTACCGCAACAAGTAACAGATGGATCGTTGTTGTCCTAATGCAGTAAAAGAGAGCAGGAGCGAGAGAGTGGGCTTGTATCGGAATGAACAAGGGGGTTGTGCTTGCCTGGCACTTCTGAAGATAGTATAACTCTTCATCGGTGTCATCGATCACATCGTCGGTACAACGTCTATCGAGAGGGGGCAAATACCGGCAACAGAGAAAGAAACACAATCAATGCAATGCACAATATGATGCATGATCATGACATGGCAATATGCTATGGTTTGAGCTAATGCAACTAGCAACATGTTAAATGAAGTTGGTTTGAACCTAAGATTCAAATTCAAATTCAAACTATGAATTCAAATAGTGTATTATCATGTTTTTGACTAAACAGTGAGGTTAAGTTGTTCAAACATGCATGAAAATGCCATAAATAGATTCCTTGAATTTTTCTGATAATTTTACATATATAATTTATTTTATTTGGAGTTACGGTTGAATTTCTATGATTCTTAGAAGTTTTGGACATTTTCTGAAATAAATAAATCATTTAAGATTTATTTAAATTCCAGAAAAAGGATTACTGCGTCAGTCTTGTGTCAGCATGACGTCAGCAAGTCAAAGGCACGGTCCAGGTCAAACCCGACCAGTGGGGTCCACTGGTCAGTGTCACGGGGCTAGCTAGAGTCACTGACATGTGGGCCCAGTCAACGGCCACGTCAGCTTGGTCAAAGCTGACTCGTGGGCCCACTGGGGTTAGTTAAACTATAACAGAAAAATAAACTGTGTTTAATTAGGAAGTGGGACCCAGCAGTCAGTGTGAGAGAGGGTTAATTAGCTGGGCTATTAGCCCCTAATGACGGCGCCACGTCAGCGTCATCGGGATCTCGCCGCCGGCGACCAAAACGATGGCAGCGCGGCTCGGAAACACGCTACGGGCGGCGGTTTGGTTTGCTGAGGGTACCAGGGCATAGCCCTTGCGCCCGTGCATCCAGCAGAGGCAGCGGCAGGTCGTGGGGTGACCGGAGCTCGCCGGAAACAATCTCATGGCGGCGACCGGAGTTTGGCAACAGCGGTGCGGGCGGTGCGGGGCACGGGAGGAGGAGCTGGTGGGTTCTACGTGCTCCTCGTGAGGTGTGGAGCACGCTGCCATGCTCGGGAGTGAGCTGCGATGGCTCTGGTCTCGTCTGCATCATCATCGGCGGCGAGGAGCTCACGGCTCCGGTGAAAAGGGCGGCCAGAGTGCGGAAACGAGTGCGGGGAGGAGGGGGAAAGGTGTGGGAGCTCACAACGATCTCGAGGAAGGACTCAGCGGCTCGGGGATGACCGGAAGGCGACGAATTCCGTCGATGGAGTCCGGCGGCCGTGCTTGGGGAAGACGACTCGTGGCGGTGATGTGGGGCTCCCGCGGTGACGTGGTTCGGGGTGGAAGAAAGAGGGGGTCGAGGCGAAGCCTCTGGGCTGGTCAGGGAAGCGAGGGGGAGGCGGTGGCCGTGGTGGAGCTCGTCGGCGGCGGCGGCAGCGCTCGGACTGGGCGAGACAGAGGGAGCAGAGGAGAGAATGAGCACGTGAGAGAGTGAGAGGGGTCGGGGGGAGCGCGTGGCATCGGGGAGGCGTCCAGGCCCTCGTCGGCAAGCAGGAGGTGGCGTGCGGTGGCCGTGCGCATCGGCCACACGCCCATCCTCCTGGCAAGGAGGAAGACGACAGGGGGAGGGGCCAGGTGGGCTGGGCCGTGCTGGGCCAAGTGGGCACCAGGTAAGCCACAGGTAACCTCTCTCTCTCCTATTTCTATTTTTGTTCTGTTTTCTGTTTTTGCTATTTTGTTTTGATTTAGTTCAAGACCAAACCATTTTCAAAATTCATAAAGATAATTGTGTGAACTAAATGGATTTATCCAAATCCACACAACAATTTTCAGAATTATTGAACATATATTTATTATATAATAAATATAGATCCAATTCAAATATTTATTGGATTAAATCAAAGGCCCAAAATAAATATCTCTAAGATTCCAAAAATATTGTTTTAAGTTTTACCTCTTGCCAATATTTTCAGAGACTAAGAGGAACATTTTCTTGGACTTCTTTGAAAAGATTTTAATGTTGATTATTTTTGAAGTGATTTATGAGGGTTTCAACTAACCTCAATTCAACTTTCAGTATTTAGACATGATGCATGATGCTCACTCAGGTAAATAGCTACAAGCAAATTCTAGGGCTGTGACAACTCACCCCCACTAAACAAGAATCTTGGCCCGAGATTCAAGACGTGAGGTAAGAAGGAAGGGGGGGTTCACAAGACTATCGCAGTCTTCTCGATCCAACTGCCCATCCCGAGGATGTTGATTCATTTCGTCATCTTGATCTTGACATCTTTGCTTTCGGGATCTTCATCCAGCATGATGACGGCAGAAAGAAATTCTACAGAAATCGATCTCCTCGGAGATCGAGCACTCAAGATCAACTCATGGAGTGAGATATAAAACATCTCTTGAGCTGAGACATGAAACACACAACAGGGGTGATGGGAAGAAGCGGATGATAAAGGTTCAAATTTGGTAGGCAACAATTCCACGCTTAAGTAGGATGATGCATGGTTTCAAAGTAGCGAGGAGATAATTGCCATGATACCATAACGAGACATCTTAAGGAAAGTGACTCGCAGAAATATTCCCTTAAGTGGCAAAAAGAATTACTTTTGATTCAGAGATCGTTGGAACTCTTCATACCAGCTTAAGGCAATCACAAATGATCGTGTGAACGAGTTCGAACGAATGGCATACCCATGCCAGAATGGATGATGTGGACTACTTTGTTGAAGACAACGCAATGGATGATTTTTGCTTATCATCGGAAATGGATGAGACCCATGGTAAGTCCACTTTTGAGGATGATCCTGAACAAAACTACTGAGGTGCAAGCTGGAGACAAAATGCAAATGTTGGGAATGATTCTAGTAACTGGGGAGAAGGTTCACCGGCAAAGGTGATTCCACCAATTGGATGGCTAACAAACAACTGCGAGGACGGACGCACATTCCAGTTAATGACAACGTCAGAGCCTAGTGCCTGAGCGTGCCCTCAAGAACTTGAGCATCTCCGTATTCATCAAGGTTCTGCCAATATCCGTGTCAAGGATCCTGGCAACACAACATGCTACCATGATGAATAATGGTGGAAGATGCAGATGCAAAGAAAGATAACACTTCTCAGATTTCACCTTAGCGAGGCCAAGGAAACAAAATCTGGATAATCGATCGAGAGACATTTAGCACTCCGCTTCTAATGTTCTCCTTGATGTGCTAGCATAATCCATTCATAGATATGGTTTGATATCTAGAACATCAAGTAAAAGGTCAGACTTTGGAAGCTCAAGAATCCGTAAGGATTAACTACGGAGGTAAATCCTACGAAATCCTCATGGAAGGTGGCCATCTTTCTTCAATCGAGATACTACAATAATAGGTCTTCCGGCTGGATGTGTTGGCCATGACATCCACTTTACCCGTTATCGAGAGACCAATATTATAGTTCTTGGAAAATGCTCCAACCATCATATCTGCCTGAGATTCAGATCTGGTTGGTGACAGGATATTCCAGACTCATCGAGTCTAGAAAGGAAAATGAAGGTTTGCAACACAAATCGACGAGATGACATTGCGAGATTCTCGGGGGAATGAACTACGGTAGTAAGCTCCAAAACATGAGCCGGTTCTGCTACAAGCATGTGAACACGTTGTCCTAGACAAGCATGGTCACCTGGTAGTCTTAAAATGAAACACTACCGAGTTCAGGGGGAACCATCAACGAGGATATCGAAGTCCTTGCGTAGGTCTAACCCTTAAGAAGAAACTTCTTCTCCTTGAACAAATCAATCAGTGGCTTGGTGTGCTAGGGATACGTATAGAATGTAGATGATCAGTCTATCAGACCATAGAATACTTCGCACATGCATGACTGACTTGGGATGATTCCAGAGGAAGCAAAAACAAACTTTCTCGAATTCACGGCGGCAACTTACATCAGATGCACATGAATTAGAGGAAGTCACATCTTTCAACCGGACATATGCTTCATGATCGGGACATGAGGGCAATGCTTATAAAGTTTCCAACACTAGCTGGATGTTCAATACAATCATGGAGGAGACAAAATGCCGCTGATGGGCTCAACAGCAACTCATCGGAATTTCCATATCGCTGGACTTCCACCACTATGTGAACAATGTGATAGTATTGGTCAGACCAAAGATATAATGGTGTATGCTCGAGGGACAACCGTAAGTAAGACAACATTACGAACATCGTTGGTTCTGATTTGATTTGACGATAGCCCACACTCAAATCAAGGTTTGGACAAGATAATAGATTCAACAGCTGATCACGGGGATCAGTCGATGAATATATCATCTTTCTTCAATACACACACACACACAGGGATATCCCTTAGGGATGAACTAAGTCGGACAGGTTTTCATCTTCCAACTCCCCAAGTTGTTGTTAAGCTTAACCAACTAGCTCAGGGGTATCCAACACAGATTCTTGGAGAAGGGGTGGTTTATAAGAAACCAACTTGATCACGAACTCAACATAACGGTCAGGTGACAACCTGGTAACACTTCCGAGAAGATATTCGGAAAATCACGAACCACCGGTATGTTACTAAGCTCGAGAACAACCTTGCTTTTCAGGGCAAGATGATATGATCAAAGAGTGAGGGATTCACAGTCCTAACTGATTGGTCGATGAGTGCACCCAGAAATATGGACTAGGTAGCACGATCAGTCTTAGAATGATAATTCAGTAACCAACACGCTAAGGATGAGAATATTGTCCATTAACTACCAAGCAACGGGGTTGCTAGGAGTATTGATTTCACACATCATGGTTCACTTGTCGACATTCCGGTTGCGACAACATGGGACCGAGGAATGAAGAATGATGGTAAGAAGTATCACTGCGTTAAGAATTCATGAGAGATGTGCAATTCTCACGACGCTCTTGACATAAAGTGGGTAATACTTCAGGGTAGAACAGAACCAAAAGCTGGGTTGCATTTTGATCTGCGGAATACAACTATTTTGACCCAACCCTAGATATGGATGAGGTACTGGAGTTTGTTTCTCCTAGTCATTCTAAAATAGAACGGCTCGACGGACCACAAGAATAAAAGGCACCGATGAACACAAATGTACACATACTCTTGGCTATCTACTGATAGAGGATGGTCGGAATACAACTGAAGAGGAACAACTCAAGGAACATATAATTTTCTGAGCTGTGGAGGCATAGATTAGTATGTCGAGCAAAGCTCAACATATTTCTTCCAGATAACCCATGCAGAAAGGTAGAACTGGCAGAGCCACAATATAGAATGGAGAACTCATCAAGAGCACTCTAGTTGTGATCCTTTGGTTCAAGAACTTCTGCCATAAGTGGTTCATAGTATTTGGAAGAAGGAAATACCACAGACCTCGAGGACTATCACAAAGGTTACTAATATCTTAAGGGAACTAGCAAATACTAATGACATGAAGTAGGGTGAATCTCGGGTTCAAAACCCAGGAATAGAATACCTACCACTACATGGCATCACGGGATGCTTTTGAGAATAATGGCCAGAATCATCACACTGGAAACGTAAAACATGGTTTGATTACTAGGTGGCACTCTAAGACATCTAGGGTCATAATAATAATTCCAAAATATATGTTGAGGCAAAAGAATACCCCAACTCACAATTAGTGTGATTAACCTGGCCTAAATGGACATCAGGAACAGGGGAAAAGGTTTGCAAATGCATCAGACTATTTAGAAACCTGGGATGACTCGGACAGCATAACGGCTGTAAATGCTCGAAAAGATTTGAGACATCCTGCAAAAATGGTGGCATAACCACTCAGAATCATAATATCAAGGTTCTGAGGCCAGTTATGAATATATGGAAGTAGTAGGAACTGAACTGAGGCTTGAACTCAACAATCCTAGGCAACTACGGTTTAGTAACACGTCATCCTGATAGATAGATGAGAAGGCCTAATTCTTAATCCCCGTAGAAAAGAAGAGGTTGACTCAGATCAGAAGGGCATAGGGTAAAGGAGTAAAAAGAGCCTTACGTTCCCTTCCGCAATCAATTCCCTTACATAGCTAAAGCATTTCTAGACTCAACTTCGACCAGTTTGGCTTGGTAATCCTACAGGCAGTCAGGCTCTGATACCAACGCTGTCAGGACCCCGATCCTAGGTCACACCGATCTAGCATGTAACACATCATATCACTTTGTGGCCTCACGCACGGTATTTCCACGGGTGCCACCTTACCTGGCCCGGGACCGTTTGCGCCTTTTGGCTCACGTATATGATAGTGTCGGTAGCATCCATATGACAAAGAACCCGGGCCGACATGGCTAGTCGTGAACCCAAAGCGGCACAGACCTATGGAGACAGGCATACATGAATCACATCGAACATGAGAGTGATTCCGGGCTGTAGCACTGGGCTAACAGGGCTCCGGGGATCCCGGGCTGTAGCAGGCTAGGCAGGACTCCGGAAATCACCGCGGGACATTTCCCTGAAGGGACAGACATAGGGACGAAGTGAAACACATGCCGGCCAGTCAAGTGTCCTGAACAGTAGTGCTGGGCTAGCAGGACTCCGGTGAACCGGGCTGTAGCGGACTACTATGGCTCGAGGAACACTAGACTACATTTCCCCATAAGAAAGGCTGCGAAGGATAAACAACTAGGTTGTCGGATCCCACACATACCAAGCATTTTAATCATACACACAATATGCTCGATATGTGTAAATACAACATGGCATCACAACATAACTCTACAACTCAAGTATTTGTTCATTAGGCTCCGAGGAGCGAGATATTACAAACATGGGTCTCATGACCCGACATACAGAGCATACAAGCAACAAGCACATGCGGAAGCTTAACTTGTCTGGGTACAGACAACTACAAATGAAAAAGGCTGAGAAGCCTGACTATCTACCAGATCCTGCCGAGGACACAAGATCGTAGCTGAGGTATCAAGCTAAACGTCGAAGTCCACGCGGAACTACTAGCGAGACTGAAATCTCTCTGCAAAACATAAATTAAGCAAATGTGAGTACAAAGGTACTCAGCAAGTCTTACATCAGAACTAGCTACATATGCATCGGTATCAACAAAGGGGGTGGTGGAGTTTAACTGCAGCAAGCCAGCTTTGACTCGGTGGCTATTCTGAACTACGACTGCAAGCAACTCTTTTGAGGTGGCGCACACGAGTCCACATATTCACCAATCAATACACCACTATGGATCCGCTCTCGTCTCCCTACGAGAAGGCCATCCATAGCACTCACACTTATCTTGCGAGTTTTAGAGTATCCACTTTCACTTGTCTATGAACTGTTATAGGCAACCCAGAAGTCCTTTACCGCGGACACGGCTATTCGAATAGATCATTTATAACCCTGCAGGGGTGTACTTCGTCACACATGTTTCCACCACTTAGCATCTGCACACGACATGTGCTCGGCAGACTTCAAGCGAAAGCCGACGTGGGTGTAGACCACGACCTGACTAACCACACAAGTCTCTAGTCCAGGTTTATCGCCTATTCGGGTTCCATCCGCGAGGAGATCCGGACGAAGTTTCGCTCACAGCCCCAAACGATGTGTGCAGGGTTCCCGAGACACCAAACGGGCGCCCGGTACACCGGGCCATAGTGTATCTACTGCATCATAGCCCACCCCTAGGGTCAGCGCTACGCACGGCCGCCAACACATATCCTATAAACACCAGAAACTAATTGCAACTCCTGGACAGAGGACGAGGGGGTCAGTAAGTCGAGCGGGGTCATATTTCAGGGCCCAACGTGTGGTAGTAGCTGTTTCATGGATCACAAACACAGAACTCAGTTCCTGAGGACGGTTTCAATGAGACAACCCACCATGTACTCCTACATGGCCTCTCACTGCTACATTTACCAAAACGTGTTCACACACTTAGCTCACACACGGTAGGACATGTTTACACACCTCCGATCCATCCTCGATGAATCAGACCTGACTCAACTCTAAGCAGTAGCAGGCATGACAAACAAGCATGAATGAGTAGGCACATCAGGGCTCAAACAACTCCTACTCATGCTAGTGGGTTTCATCTAATTACTGTGGCAATGACAGGTCATGCAGAGGATAAGGGGTTCAACTACCGCAACAAGTAACAGATGGATCGTTGTTGTCCTAATGCAGTAAAAGAGAGCAGGAGCGAGAGAGTGGGCTTGTATCGGAATGAACAAGGGGGTTGTGCTTGCCTGGCACTTTTGAAGATAGTATAACTCTTCATCGGTGTCATTGATCACATCGTCGGTACAACGTCTATCGAGAGGGGGCAAATACCGGCAACAGAGAAAGAAACACAATCAATGCAATGCACAATATGATGCATGATCATGACATGGCAATATGCTATGGTTTGAGCTAATGCAACTAGCAACATGTTAAATGAAGTTGGTTTGAACCTAAGATTCAAATTCAAATTCAAACTATGAATTCAAATAGTGTATTATCATGTTTTTGACTAAACAGTGAGGTTAAGTTGTTCAAACATGCATGAAAATGCCATAAACAGATTCCTTGAATTTTTCTGATAATTTTACATATATAATTTATTTTATTTGGAGTTACGGTTGAATTTCTATGATTTTTAGAAGTTTTGGACATTTTCTGAAATAAATAAATCATTTAAGATTTATTTAAATTCCAGAAAAAGGATTACGGCGTCAGTCTTGTGTCAGCATGACGTCAGCAAGTCAAAGGCACGGTCCAGGTCAAACCCGACCAATGGGGTCCACTGGTCAGTGTCACGGGGCTAGCTAGAGTCACTGACATGTGGGCCCAGTCAACGGCCACGTCAGCTTGGTCAAAGCTGACTCGTGGGCCCACTGGGGTTAGTTAAACTATAACAGAAAAATAAACTGTGTTTAATTAGGAAGTGGGACCCAGCAGTCAGTGTGAGAGAGGGTTAATTAGCTGGGCTATTAGCCCCTAATGACGGCGCCACGTCAGCGTCATCGGGATCTCGCCGCCGGCGACCAAAACAATGGCAGCGCGGCTCGGAAACACGCTACGGGCGGCGGTTTGGTTTGCTGAGGGTACCAGGGCATAGCCCTTGCGCCCGTGCATCCAGCAGAGGCAGCGGCAGGTCGTGGGGTGACCGGAGCTCGCCGAAAACAAGCTCACGGCGGCGGCCGGAGTTTGGCAACAGCGGTGTGGGAGGTGCGGGGCACGGGAGGAGGAGCTGATGGGTTCTACGTGCTCCTGGTGAGGTGTGGAGCACGCTGCCATGCTCGGGAGTGAGCTGCGATGGCTCTGGTCTCGTCTGCATCATCACCGGCGGCGAGGAGCTCACGGCTCCGGTGAAAAGGGCGGCCAGAGTGCGGAAACGAGTGCGGGGAGGAGGGGGAAAGGTGTGGGAGCTCACAACGATCTCGAGGAAGGACTCAGCGGCTCGGGGACGACCGGAAGGCGACGAATTCCGTCGATGGAGTCCGGCGGCCGTGCTCGGGGAAGACGACTCGTGGCGGTGATGTGGGGCTCCCGCGGTGACGTGGCTCGGGGTGGAAGAAAGAGGGGGTCGAGGCGAAGCCTCTGGGCTGGTCAGGGAAGCGAGGGGGAGGCGGTGACCGTGGTGGAGCTCGTCGGCGGCGGCGGCAGCGCTCGGACTGGGCGAGACAGAGGGAGCAGAGGAAAGAATGAGCACACGAGAGAGTGAGAGGGGTCGGGGGGAGCGCGTGGTATCGGGGAGGCGTCCAGGCCCTCGTCGGCAAGCAGGAGGTGGCGTGCGGTGGCCGTGCGCATCGGCCACGCGCCCATCCTCCTGGCAAGGAGGAAGACGACAGGGGGAGGGGCCAGGTGGGCTGGGCCGTGCTGGGCCAAGTGGGCACCAGGTAAGCCACAGGTAACCTCTCTCTCTCCTATTTCTATTTTTGTTCTGTTTTCTGTTTTTGCTATTTTGTTTTGATTTAGTTCAAGACCAAACCATTTTCAAAATTTATAAAGATAATTGTGTGAACTAAATGGATTTATCCAAATCCACACAACAATTTTCAGAATTATTGAACATATATTTATTATATAATAAATATAGATCCAATTCAAATATTTATTGGATTAAATCAAAGGCCCAAAATAAATATCTCTGAGATTCCAAAAATATTGTTTTAAGTTTTACCTCTTGCCAATATTTTCAGAGACTAAGAGGAACATTTTCTTGGACTTCTTTGAAAAGATTTTAATGTTGATTATTTTTGAAGTGATTTATGAGGGTTTCAACTAACCTCAATTCAACTTTCAGTATTTAGACATGATGCATGATGCTCACTCAGGTAAATAGCTACAAGCAAATTCTAGGGCTGTGACATTTGAATCTCAGGCAAAGACGTTGGGTTGAGTTGATATCAGATTATGACTTGGGAATAACTTACACCCCGGGGAAAGCCAATGTTATGGCTGATGCACTAAGTCGTAAATCTTATTGTAACAACCTGATGTTACAACAAGGTCAACCATTTCTCCATGAGGAATTTCGGAAGATTAACCTTCACATTGTTCCTCAAGGATTTCTATCTACCTTGGTGGCGAAACCTACCCTTACGGATCAAATCATAGCTGCCCAGAAGCGTGACAAGGGTATATCCCGCATCCAAGAGAACATTGCTAGCGGAGCTGCTAAATGTTTCTCTATGGATGAGCGAGGTGTTGTTTTCTTCAAGAATCGCTTGGTGGTTCCCAAGAAACAACAACTACGACAGTTAATCCTTAAGGAAGCTCATGAATCTCCTCTCATAATTCATCCCGGCAGTACCAAGATGTATCAGGACCTACGCCAGAGGTTCTGGTGGACCAGGATGAAGAGAGAAATTGCTCAATATATTGCAAATTGCGACGTCTGTCATCGTGTTAAAGCAGAGCATCAACGACTTGCTGGCACCCTTCAACCTTTAGCTATTCCTGAATGGAAATGGGATAAAATCGGTATGGACTTCATCACTGGGTTTCCCAGGACCAAGAGAGGGAATAATGCTATTTTCGTTGTCATCGATCGTCTTTCCAAAGTAGCCCACTTCCTACCTGTTCGGGGGAGTATAACCGCTAGCCAGCTAGCAGACTTGTATATCTCTCGAATAGTGTCTCTTTATGGTGTTCCATTGGAGATTAACTCAGACCATGGAAGTCTCTTCACCTCTTGATTTTGGGAAAGTTTCCAAAATGCTATGGGGACTCGTCTCTCCTTTAGCACCGCCTTCCACCCTCAATCAAGTGGTCAAGTAGAGTGCGTTAATCAAATTCTGGAAGATATGCTTCGAGCTTCTGTTATCTCATTTGGAATGGATTGGGAGAAATGCCTTCATTTGCCGAATTTGCTTATAACAATAGCTATCAATCTAGCTTGGGCAAAGCTCCTTTTGAAGTTCTCTATGGACGAAGGTGTCGAACGCCTCTTAACTGGTCAAAGACCGGGGAAAGACAATTCTTTGGCCCAGATATGATCCAGGAAGCAGAAGACCAAGTTCGCATTGTTCGTGAAAAGTTGAAAACAGCCCAATCTCGTCAAAAGAGCCAATATGATCGTAAACATAAGGCCATGACTTTTGAAGTCGACGAGAAGGCTTACCTTCAGGTTACTCCTCTGAAGGGAACCCATCGATTGGTATGAAAGGCAAATTGGCTCCTCATTACATTGGTCCCTTTCGCATTCTTGCCAAACAAGGAGAAGTTGCCTACCAATTGGAACTACCTCCGCATCTCTCCATAGTTCATGATGTCTTCCATGTTTCTCAACTCAGGCGTTGCTTCTTGGATCCTATCCGTGGAGTGGACCATGAAACGCTTGATCTCCAAGATAATCTCACATACCGGGAATATCCCGTTCTTATCCTTGATCAAGCCGAGTGTACCACTCGACGCCACAACATCAAGTTTCTCAAGGTTCAATGGTCACACCATTCCGAGAAAGAAGCTACTTGGGAAAGGGAGGATCGTCTTCGACTTGAATACCCCACCTTCTTTTCGACGGACCCTGAATCTCGGGACGAGATTTCTTTGAGTGGGGGTGAGTTGTCACACCCTAGCTAGTTCATGCATTAGAGTGCTTGCATCATGTTTAACTTTATCAGAAACTTGGAAAATGGGGATGACAGAACCCCCAGCACCCCCTGAAACCAACTAGGGTTTACTAAAAATATTTTCAATGAACCTAAAATGCCCTTCTAAAATGTTCATCATCTTTTTCTTGGTCTTAAACCTGTGACAAAAATGGTGCACAAATTTCTAGGTCATCCTAAGGTCACTGGCTTAAATCATTAGTTATTTGAATTTGGGCATTTAAATTCTAGTAAATATTTTAAATGTTCAAATAATCCTAAACTGAAATGTTCCATGTTGGACTTATTCCAAACAGTGGCCATGAGCAGTTTGGTGGTTTTTGAAGGAGTCTATCTATTTTTAGAAATGCCACAAACTTATAGAAATAAAACAAAAACAGAAAATAAAAGAAAAAGGCTTACCTGGCCAACCAACCTGGCAGGCCCACCTGGCGGCCCAGCACTGTGCTGGCATGTGCCAGCCAGCTGCTTCTTCCCCACCAGGCAGGCAGGCAGGAGGTGGCGCCGGCCGTGAGAGCTCGCCATGACACCAACTGCTTGCCGCTTCAGTGGCTAGATGCATGGACGGCATCCACGTTGCCGCCCGACCGCCCCGACACCTCACTCTCCCCCTGCTCCTCTCTCTCTCTCGCTCTCCCCCACCATGGCCGACACTGCCGCGCTCGCACCGATGTGAAAACCGCAGCCACCGTCGGATCCTCGCCATCTCTCCATGTCCAGAAGCTCCGCCACCCTCCTCTCCATCGAGCAGACTGAGCCCCGAGCGCTCGTTCGCCCCGGAGCCACCGCAACGACCTCGCCCGGCCTCGTCGTCGCCGGAGATCCCTTTCGCCGTCACGCCTGCACCAGCTCGTCCCCAACCTCGCCGTCTAGCTTGCCGTGACCACCGTGAGCTCCTGCCTCTCCTCCCCCTCTCCGTTCGCTCTGTTGTGCACCACAGCGACCGCACTGAGCTCGCCCACACCCGCCGCCGCCTCTACACATCGCCGTCGTGGCCACAGCCATGCTGGCTCAAAACCGAGCACGCCACCTCACTCACCGCATTCCCAGGAGGTCGCAGCACCACTCCACGCACCTCTCCGTGCCTCCTAGCAATGAGCCCGAGCTACGGCAGCTGCCAAGCTCATCACCGGTGTCGTTTTGGGTGACCCCGAGGTCCACCACCACCACCAATCAACGCGGCTCGCTCCCAGATACGCGTAGGAGCACTCCGCCGTCGATTTGGTCGCCGGAGTGCGCAACCCGCACTGCCCGCCGTGTCTAGCCTCGTTGGCAGCTAAACACCGATGGTTAGCCCCGGTTTGACCAGTGGTTTGACCTCCCCTGGGTCAATGACTGGTGGGGCCCCGCCCTGCTAATTAACCTAGGTTAGTAGTTAAACTAATCCTAATTAGTTAGTTAACTAATAGAGACACTGACCAGTGGGTCCCACTGGTCAGGTTTGACCTGGATGCCTAGTTAACTTGCTAACACAGTGCTGACGCAGTAACTCTTTTCTGGATTTATTCTTATTCAGGAAATTCTAGAAAAATAGTGCTAACTTCAAAAAATCATAGAAATTAATCTGTAACTCCAAATGCAAAGAGTTTTATATGAAAAATGATCAAAAAAATCCAATCTATCCATCTGTACTGCTTTCATGCATGTTTAAAAAAGTTAGTTTGTTGTTTAGTGCAAAACATGATAAAGCACTATTTAAAATCACAAATGAGTTTGAACTTTGAATCTTGGTTCAAAATGGCTCAAACCCATCTGGTTGTAGATGCATTAGTCCAACACACTCATTTTGCCATGTCACATGCATGCATCATATTGTTGCATATTGTTTGATATTGATTGCGTTACCGGTGCTATCTACGGTAGGTTCTGTCGCAGAGGATTACCGTGAGTACCCAAGCGAAGGACAGTACCAGTCTGCCGATCTGCCAGGCAAGCAACCCCATTGATCATATTGATACAATCCCATGTCCTCGCTCCTGCTCTCATTTGCTGCATCTAAGACAACAACGTTTCAAACTGCTATGTGCTGTGGTAGTTGAACCCATTTTCCTCTGCATGACCTGTCATTGCCACAGTAACTAGATGAAACCCACTAGCATGTGTAGGAGTTGATTGAGCCATGTCTGTGTTTCCTACGTTGCTATGCCTGCTATGCTTAGAGTCATGTCAGGTCTGGTTCATCTGTGTGATGGGCTAGAGTGAAATGATTATGTCGGTAATGTGAGTGATGTGTTGAACATGATTTGGTAAAGGTATCGATGAGAGGCCATGTAGGAGTACATGGTGGGTTGTTTCATTGGAACCGTCCTTAAGCACTGAGATCTGTATGTGTGATTTAAGATTCAGCTACTACCATGCATTGGGCCCTGAAATATGACCCCGCTTGACTTATTAACCGCCCCTGTCCTTTGTCCAGGAGTTGCAACTAGTTTCTGGTGTTTGTAGGATATGTGTTGGAGGCCGTGCGTAGCACTGACCCTAGGGGTGGGCTATGATGCGGTAGATACACCGTGGCCGGGTATGACGGGCGCCCGTTTGGTGTCTCGGAACCCTGTACACATCGTTTGGGGTTGTGAGCGAAACCCCGGCCGGATCTCCTCGCGGATGGAACCCGAATAGGCGATAAACCTAGACTAGAGACTTGCGTGGTTAGTTAGGTCGTGGTCTACACCCACGTCGGCTTTCGCTTGAAGTCTGCCAAGCACATGTCGTGTGCAAAAGCTAAGTGGTGGAAACATGTATGAAGAAGTACACCCCTGCATGGTTAACATCATCTATTCGAATAGTCGCATCCGCATTAAAGGACTACTTGGTTGCCTATACAGTTCATAGACAAGTAAATGGATACTCCTAAAAGCCTCAAGACAAGTGTGAGTGCCGTGGATGGCCCTTCCGTAGGATGACGGAGGAGGATCCGCGGTAGTGTATTGTTGTGGTGAGTAGTGGACTCGTGTGCTCAAAACATTTACAAGTTGCTGTCTCATAGGATAGTTTAGCCTTTGTTGATAATGTGCATGTATGTAGGATCTGATGTAAGTCTTGCTGAGTACCTTTGTACTCATGTTTGCTTAATTACTGTTGCAGAAGAGAACACCGCCCCCTCCGATGGGTTCTATGTAGATCTCGACGTTGACGAGTGACTTGCCACCCAGGTGGTGATCCTGAGCCGTGAAGGGCCTTGTAGATAGACAGGCTTCGTCAAGCCTTCGTGCTTTCTAGTTGTCTGTACTCAGACAAGTTTGCTTCCGCATGTGCTTGTATGTTTGTATGACTTAAGTGTTGGGTCGTGTGACCCCTACCTATATGAACATATTATGTATGGCTCTCTGGAGCCTTCTAAATGAAGTACTTGAGTTGTAGAGTTTTGTTGTGATGCCATGTTGTATTTGCACATATCGAGCATATTGTGTGTATGATTTGAAATGCTTGGTATGTGTGGGATCCGACAACCTAGTTCTCTATCCTTGGTAGCCTCTCTTATGGGGAAATGTAGTCTAGTGCTTCCACTGAGCCATGGTCGTCTGCTACAGCCCGGTTTACCGGAGTCCTGCTAGCCCAGTTACTGCTGCTCCGGAACACTTAGACTGGCCGGGATGTGATCCACTTCGTTCATGTGTCTGTCCCTTCGGGGAAATGTCACGCGGTGACTTCCGGAGTCCTGCTAGCCTGCTACAGCCCGGGTTCCCAAAGTCCTATTAGCCCAGTTGCTATAGCCCAGATTCACACGCTAATGACCGACACGTTCGATGCTGGTTCATGTATGCCTGTCCCTGTAAGATAGTGCCACTTTTGGTTCACGACTAGTCATGTCGGCCTGGGTTCTCTGTCATATGGATGCTAGCGACACTATCATATACGTGAGCCAAAAGGCACAAACGGTCCCAGGCCAGGTAAGGCGACATCCGTGGGAATACCATGTGTGAGGCCGCAAAGTGATATGATGTGTTACATGCTAGATTAGTGTGGCTTAGAATCGGGGTCCTGACACCCACTCTTTTCAAAGATGCCCGTAAGTTTGTCTTGTCTTGTGATGAATGTCAAAGAATTGGTAATATTAGTAGACGTCAAGAAATGCCTATGAATTATTCACTTGTTATTGAACCATTTGATGTTTGGGGCTTTGATTATATGGGACTGTTTCCTTCCTCTAATGGGTATACACATATTTTAGTTGCTGTTGATTACGTTACTAAGTGGGTAGAAGCTATTCCAACTAGTAGTGCTGATCATAACACCTCTATTAAGATGCTTAAAGAAGTTATTTTTCCAAGGTTTGGAGTCCCTAGATACTTAATGACTGAAGGTGGTTCACATTTTATTCATGGTGCTTTTCGTAAAATGCTTGCTAAGTATGATGTTAATCATAGAATTGCATCTCCATATCATCCACAGTCTAGTGGTCAAGTAGAACTAAGTAATAGAGTGCTTAAATTAATTCTGCAAAAGACTGTTAATAGATCTAGAAAGAGTTGGTCCAAGAAACTTGATGATGCATTATGGGCCTATAGAACTGCATACAAAAATCCTATGGGTATGTCTCCATATAAAATGGTTTATGGAAAAGCATGTCACTTACCTCTCAAATTAGAACATAAGGCATATTCGGCCATTAAAGAGCTCAACTATGACTTCAAACTTGCTGGTGAAAAGAGACTATTTGACATTAGCTCACTTGATGAGTGGAGAACCCAGGCTTATGAGAATGCCAAACTGTTTAAAGAAAAAGTTAAAAGATGGCATGACAAAAGGATACAAAAGCGTGAGTTTAATGTAGGTGATTATGTATTGTTATACAACTCTCGTTTAAGATTTTTTTGCAGGAAAACTCCTCTCTAGATGGGAAGGTCCTTACGTTATCGAGGAGGTCTATCGTTCCGGTGCCATAAAAATCAACAACTTCGAAGGCACAAATTCGAGGGTGGTGAACAGTCAAAGAATCAAACATTATATCTCAGGTAATCCTATAAATGTTGAAACTAATGTTATTGAAACCGTAACCCCGGAGGAGTATATAAGGGACACCTTCCAGAATGTTCCAGCCTCCGAAAAGGAAGAGGTATGTGGTACGGTAAGTAGACCGGATCCAAAACAATTCTAATAGCATTTTTTTCTCCATTTTGGAATATTTAAGAAAATAGGAAAATAAGAAGCAGTCCGGAAAGGACACGAGGCGTCCACGAGGGTGGAGGGCGCACCCTACCCCCTTAGGCGTGCCCCCTGCCTCGTGGGCATCTCGTGTGCCCTCCGGGCTCCGTTTTCTTGCATGATACTTCTTTTGGTCGGTAAAAATTCATTATATAATCTCCCGAAGGTTTTGACCACCATACCATGCAATCATCCTATGTTTTTGTTTCGAGCTGTTTTCTGCCAGAGGCCAGGCATCATGTCATCCCCCTCCTCCAACAATGAGGGCGATGATGCTTGGCTAATGAAGATAGAGCTGAAGAGAGAAGGACCCAGGGAGATCAACAAGGATGATAGGATCAAGAAGGCCACGGAGGATCAAGCTCCGGCAGTAGAAGAAGAAGACATCCTTCAACCTCATTACAATCTTCTTACCCCTACTGAAATTGGAGCTTTCAAGATGATTGAAATAATTCGGGTGCAGAACAAGTATCTAACTCGTGAAAATATTCTGTTGCAAGAGCATATCACCACACTCAAGGGCATTATTCATAAGTTGGAGCACCTCCTACGCTCGATGTTGGACGACAAGCCTACATCATCAACAACTGCATCATCACTACCACCAAAAGAGACATAAATACACGGGTATGGGCACTCCCCTTGGCAACTGCCAAGCTTGGGGGAGTGCCCCGATATCATATCACCATCACACTTTTATCTTTACCGTTTTTCTAGTTCGATCCTTTTGGTAATATCTTGATCTAGTAGAATAAAGTTTTAGTATGATTTAGTTTTGAGTTTTGCTTTATGATCCTTCTATGTAATCGAGTTCGTGAGCTATATATAATAAAGATTAGTTTTGAGTCAAGGGCTTGGTTATCTTGCTATGATCTTGAGGGAATAAAAGTAAGAATAAAAAGAAATAAAGAGATCATATTGATCTTATGGAGAGTAATGACTTCACATATAAAGAGTATGATGAATAAAAGTTGTTGAGAGTTGACAAACATAGTTTTGGTCATTGTTGCAATTAATAGGAAGTAATAAAGAAAGATAGGTTTTCACATATAAATATACTATCTTGGACATCTTTTATGATTGTGAGCACTTATTAAAATATGACATGCTAAAAAGTTGATGTTGGACAAGGAAGACAAGTAATGGGTTATGTTTTCTTACATCGGAAATAAATTATATTGTCATGGATCATCCAACATGTTAAGCTTGCCTTTCCCCCTCATGCTAGCCGAATTCTTTGCACCAAGTAGAGATACTACTTGTGCTTCCAAATATCCTCAAACCAAGTTTTTTCCATGAGAGTCCACCATATCTACCTATGGATTGAGTAAGATCCTTCAAGTAAGTTGTCATTGTTGCAAGCAATAAAAATTGCTCTCTAAATATGTATGATTTTATTAGTGTGGAGAAAATAAGCTTTATACAATCTTGTGATCTGGAAGAAATAAAAGCGACAGACTGCATAATAAAGGTCCATATCACAAGTGGCAATATAAAGTGATGTTCTTTTGCATTAAGATTTCGTGCATCCAACTATAAAAACACATGACAACCTCTGCTTCCCTCTGCGAAGGGCCTATCTTTTATTCTTGTCTTATACTTCATACAAGAGTCATGGTGATCTTCACCTTTCCTTTTTACATTTTATCCTTTGGCAAGCACAATGTGTTTGAAAGATCCTAATATATATATAGCTAATTGGATGTGAGTTTTCATGAACTATTATTGTTGACATTACCATTGAGGTAAAAGGTTGGGAGGCAAAACTATAAGCCCCTATCTTTCTCTGTGTCCGATTAAAACTTCATACCCATAAATATTGCATGACTGTTAGCAATTGTGAAAGACTAAATGATAGTTGAGTATGTGGACTTGCTGAAAAGCTCTTATATTGACTCTTTCTGATGTTATGATAAATTGCAATTTCTTCAATGACTGAGATCATAGGTTGTTAGTTTTAAATGAAGTTTCTGATTCATACTTGAAATTGTGAATGAATTGTTACTTTAGCACAAGAAATCATATGAATATATATATATATGTTACTGTTCTAAGAATGATCATGATGCCCTCATGTTCGTAATTTATTTTATCGACACCTCTATCTCTAAACATGTGGACATATTTTTCGATATCGGCTTCCGCTTGAGGACAAGCGAGGTCTAAGCTTGGGGGAGTTGATACGTACATTTTGCATCATGCTTTTACATCGATATTTATTGCATTATGGGTTGTTATTACATATTATGTCACAATACTTATGCATATTCTCTCTTATTTTACAAGGTTTGCACGAAGAGGGAGAATGCTGGCAGCTGGAATTCTGGGCCGGAAAAGGAGCAAATATTAGAGACCTATTCTGCACAACTCTAAAAGTCCTGAAACTCCATGGGAGTCATTTTTAGAATATATAAAAAATATTGGGCGAAGGAAGCACCAGAGGGGGGCCACCCACCATCCACGAGGGTGGCGGCGCGCCCCCTGTCTCGTGGGCCCCCTGGCAGGCTTCTGGTGCCCATCTTTGGCTACATGAAGTCTTTCACCCTGGAAAAAATCATAAGCAAGCTCTCGGGACGAAACTCGGCCGCCACGAGGCGGAACCTTGGCGGAACCAATCTAGGGCTCCGGCGGAGCTGTTCTGCCGGGGAAACATCCCTTCAGGAGGGGGAAATCATCACCATCAATCCTCTCATCGGGAGGGGGTCAATCTCCATCAACATCTTCACCAGCACCATCTCATCTCAAACCCTAGTTCATCTCTTGTATCCAATCTTTGTCGCAAAACCTTAGATTGGTACCTGTGGGTTGCTAGTAGTGTTGATTACTCCTTGTAGTTGATGCTAGTTGGTTTACTTGGTGGAAGATCATATGTTTAGATCCTATATGCATATTAATACCCCTCTGATTATGAACATGAATATGATTTGTGAGAAATTACGCTTGTTCCTGAGGACATGGGAGAAGTCTTGCTATAAGTGTTGGAAATATGCCCTAGAGGCAATAATAAAATGGTTATTATTGTATTTCCTTGTTCATGATAATTGTCTATTGTTCATGCTATAATTGTATTAACTGGAAACCGTAATACATGTGTAAATACATAGACCACAACATGTCCCTAGTAAGCCTCTAGTTGACTAGCTCGTTGATCAATAGATGGTTATGGTTTCCTGACCATGGACATTGGATGTCGTTGATAACGGGATCACATCATTAGGAGAATGATGTGATGGACAAGACCCAATCCTAAGCATAGCACAAGATCGTATAGTTCGTCTGAAAGCTTTTCTAATGTCAAGTATCATTTCCTTAGACCATGAGATTGTGCAACTCCCGGATACCGTAGGAATGCTTTGGGTGTGCCAAACGTCACAATGTAACTGGGTGGCTATAAAGGCACACTATGGGTATCTCCAAAAGTGTCTGTTGAGTTGGCACGAATTGAGACTGGGATTTGTCACTCCGTGTGACGGAGAGGTATCTCTGGGCCCACTCGGTAATGCATCATCATAATGAGCTCAATGTGACTAATCAGTTAGCCACGGGATCATGCATTACGGAACGAGTAAAGAGACTTGTTGGTAACGAGATTGAACGAGCTATGGGGATACCGACGATCGAATCTCGGGCAAATAACATACCGATAGACAAAGGGAATTGTATACGGGATTGATTGAATCCCCGACATCGTGGCTCATCCGATGAGATCATCATGGAACATGTGGGAGCCAATATGGGTATCCAGATCCCGCTATTGGTTATTGGCCGGAGAGATGTCTCGGTCATGTCTGCATGGTTCTCGGACCCGTAGGGTCTACACACTTAGGGTTCGGTGACGCTAGAGTTGTTATGGGAAATAGTATGTGGTTACCGAAGGTTGTTCGGAGTCCCGGATGAGACCCCGGACGTGACGAGGAGTTCCTGAATGGTCCGGAGGTGAAGATCGATATATTGGATGACGGGTATTGGAGTCCGGAATTGTTCCGGGGGTACCGGGTGACGACCAGTGTGTCCGAAACGGGTTTCGGAGGCCCCGACAAGCGTTGGGGGGCCTTATTGGCCAAGGGGAGGGGGCACATCAGCCCACTAAGGGGCTGAGTGCCCCTCCCACCCCATCTCACGTAACTTGGAGAGGTGGGGGCGCCTCCCCTAGGGCAGCCACCCCTCCCGGCTTGGGGGCAAGTTTCCTAGGGGTGGGGGTGCCCAAACCCATCTAGGGTTTTCCCTGTGGCCGCCGCCCCTCCCCTAGGGAACCCTAGGGCGCCTCCTCCACCCCCTCCCCCCTATATATAGTGAGGGAGAGAGAGGGCAACCGCACTCCTTCCCTCGCGCAGCCCCTCCCTCCTCCAACTCCTCGTTTGTAACGCCCTCGATGCGGCTATATCTCCAACGTGTCAAAGCACGACTTAGAGGCATAGTCGCATTGAAAGCAATGTCGCAAGTGAGGTAATCTTCGCAAACAACCCATGTAATACAATAAGGGAAAAGATACATAGTTGGCTTACAATCGCCACTTCACCCAAATACATGAATAAAGCATTACATCATCCAGATACAATCAAGGTCCGACTAGGGAACCAAAATAAAAGAAGACTACCCCAAATGCTACACAAATCCCCGATCGACCCCAACTGGGCTCCACTACTGATCAACTAGAACGAAACAACACAAAGGACAAGATCTTCATCGAGCTCCTCCTTGAGCTTGGTTGCGTCACCTGCACGGTATCATCGGCACCTGCAAACTGGTTTTGGAAGTATCTGTGAGTCACGGGGACTCAGCAATCTCACACCCTCACGATCAAGACTATTTAAGCTTATAGGTAGGGTAAAAGGTATGAGGTGGAGCTGCAGCAAGCGACTAGCATATATGGTAGCTACCAAACGCGAATGAGAGCGAGACGAGAAGGCAAAAGCACGGTCGAATAACTATGATCAAGAAGTGATCCTAAAACAACCTACGTCAAACATAACTCCAACACCGTGTTCACTTCCCAGACTCTGCCGAGAAGAGACCATCACGGTAAGACATGCGGTTGATGTATTTTAGTTAAGGTCAACTTCAGGTTTTCTACAACCGGGCATTAACAAATTCCCATCTGCCCATAACCGCGGGCACGACTTTCGAAAGTTCAAAACCCTGCAGGGGTGTCCCAACTTAGCCCATCACAAGCTCTCACGGTCAACGAAGGATATTCCTTCTCCCAAGACAATCCGATCAGGCTCGGCATCCAGGTTACAAGACATCCTCGACAATGGTAAAACAAGTCCAGCAACACTGCCCGAATGTGCCGACAAATCACGATAGAGCTGCACATATCTCGTTCTCAGGGCACACTCAGATTGTCCAAACTTCTGGTAGGCCAGCCCAGAGTTGCCCCTGGTGGCCACCGGTGCCTGACAGGTTGGACCAACACTTAGAGGACCACTGGCCAGGGGGGGGGGGTTAAAATAACGATGACCCTTGAGTCTGCAGAACCCAAGGGAAAGAAAAGGCTAGGTGGAAAATGGTAAAACCAAGGTTGGGCATTGCTGGAGGAGTTTTATTCAAGGAGAACTGTCAAGGGGTTCCCATTATAACCCAACCGCGTAAGGAACACAAAATTCGGGAACATAACACCGATATGATGGAAACTAGGGCGGCAACAGTGGAACAAAACACCAGGCATAAGGCCGAGCCTTCCACCCTTTACCAAGTATATAGATGCATTAATTAAATAAGAGATATTGTGATATCCCAACAAAATATCCATGTTCCAACAAGGAACAAACTCCAATCTTCACCTGCAACTAACAACGCTATAAGAGGGGCTGAGCAAAGCGGTAACATAGCCAAACAACGGTTTGCTAGGACGAGGTGGGTTAGAGGCTTGGCTTAACAATATGGGAGGCATGATATAGCAAGTGGTAGGCAGCATAAGCATAGAAAAAGAGCGAGCATCTAGCAAGCAAAGATAGAAGTGATTTTGAGGGTATGGTCATCTTGCCTGAAATCTCGCAAGGAAGAAGAACGAGTCCATGAAGAAGACAAACGGACGTAGTCAAACGGTTCCTCACAAACGCGACGTTATCGGAACCAACCCAAAGAAGCAACACCAGAAAGAAGCACAACATAGTAAACAACCACCACATAGACATGACATGATGCACAACCAAATATGATGCATGTCCGGATTAATGTGGCATGGCATGGCAAAGTGCACAAGCAATCCTACAAATTAAGTGGAGCTCAATATGCAACGAGTTGCATATTGACGGAACACCACATCAATTATTTAGTTCACTCCCGGTTAGGTACTCAACAATATTAAAGGTTGGTTAACATGGCAAGAGGTGAAACATGAGTGAAAATACACAGCTAGGCATTTTAAATGAGGCCGGAAACAACAACAACAACAACAACAACAACAACAACAACAACAACAATTCCGGTATATCCTCATGTGCATTAGCAATTTAAAGCAAACAACAATTTTAAACATCTTAATGTTGTTAACATGATGCAGATGACATGTTCAAGTTTATGCAATTTTAAGAAAATGTTGACATGATAAGATATGAGGCATTTGTCATCGTGGCGAAAACGAAGGGGGTGCCACGGCAACAATTCCGAAAATGATGCCACGGCAAAAATTCCGAAAATGATGCCACGACAACATGACGGTTCCGGTAGCTCATGCAGATATCGGTGCAAAGGAAGTGTGACGGAAGCGTGTCATGCAAGGATGGTGGGGTGCTCCCGGATACCGGGTTCCCACATGTCGACGACGGTGCCAAGCGGGGGAAACAACTAACGTTCGCGGGAGGATACAACATCCAAACATGCATCTCATACCAGTCAAGCACTTGTTCTCGGACGGTCGTCTCGGGGTTATACCTTCGAAGCGTGCATTATCGAAACGGATCGAGTTCGGCGGTAGGGGTACACGTGTCGAAGGGGAAGTAGTTTTTCACAGGGTCGTCATGGGAAGTAGCGGTTCACGCGACGGTAGTTGAACTTGACATTTGCGTTACATGGGTCTTCGGCGACGGTCGTCGTACATGGTTCGGAGTGGTACTTGCATCTTCGGACTTTTCGGTCTCGATTCTTGCGACGGTAGCGGTATACGTTTCGTTTTCGGTGAGGTACTTAACGAATCCAACGTCCTCGGGGCGACGGTAGTTGTACACGGTCCACGAGTCGTCGATCGTTCGGGGTCCAACTTGCGGGTCTTGCCGACATGAGGGGTACTTGGCGTTTCCGTGTGGTGTAGGGGTACATGTCGATGGTCGTCGTGGTACTTGGTGTTTCACACTTGCCGATCCCGTCAACTCGAAAGGGGTACTTGGTACAATCCGCATAGTCATGCACTTGTCGTCGAGGGACTTGACGGATCCGAGGCTTCCGGAGGCGACGGTAGTGGGACTTGTATCAACGTGGTGTAGTTGTACTTGCCGATGGTGGTGCTTGGAGAAAACCGAGATTGTCTTGACGTTAACAACCACAAGCGAGGGTGCATGGAGGATGCGTCTTGCGTTCCTCGCGGAGGTGGTCTTGACCATGGTGTTCCTGCAGCCGGAGAGCTCATGGCCTGCAGCAGCAGCAAGGCACGGAACGGAGTCACCGGACACTGATGGTGGAGGAGAGATGGTCGTTGATGCACGACTGCTTGGTGGCGGGGCGCCACATAGTTGCGGCTGCTCCCAGCCGAAGCTCGGGCCTCCGTGTTGTTGAGGCGCGGCACAGGGAGATGGACGGATGGATGGCGCGACGGAGGGCAGCAGCCGGCAACGGCTCCAGTGGCCAGCGTGGTTGAGGGAGGAGGCGAACGGGACGGAGGAAGGAGAGGCCGGCCGGGGACGAAGGCAAGGGCCCCGTCCCTCTATGTGTGCGCGGGAGGCCGGTCCGGGTGCCATGGCGAGACGGCGGCGCAGAGGCACGAGGCAAGCAGGTAGAGTGGCAGCAGAGGGAGGCGCGACGAGGTGCAGGTGGAAGTGGCGCTCGGCGGGTCAAGGCTGAGCTTACGCGCGAGGGCAGAGAACTAGTGGCGGCGCCCCTGGTTGCCGGTGTCCGGCAGAGCCGCGGTGGCGGCGCGAGAGCACTTCGGGCGACGTGAGGAGAAGCAGAGGCGCGAGGTAGGAGAGGAATCGAGGGGGAGATGGGATCGAGGGAATCGGGCTTCCTGGCGGCGGCAGGGGAGAGAAACGAGGGAGAGGGAGATGACGAGGGGATCGGGCTAGGGTTAGAAAAGGAGTGGGGTGCGGCTGGGCTGCTAATTGGGCCTGGCCTTGGGCCGACGCATGAGGGAGGGAGGCCCCGCTGGGCTGGCTTTCCTCCTTTCTCACTCTTTTCCTTTTTAAAACAAAAACAGAGAAAGAGAAGGAAAAGAAAGAGACGGTAAGGGCGGAATCTGGGTACGAGGACAATTTTCCCGGACTCTTAAAAATGTGCATGGTCCGAGAAAAATAGAAGTGGCAAGATCCAAAGATATGAATTCAAACTCATTTGAGTTTAATCAAATGGTTTGAATTAGGGCTAGGGTTTTGAAGTGCACCAGAAATGTTGAGAATTTAGGTGGAGCTTGGGGAAGTGACGAAAGTAATTACAGGAAAAGTTTGGGGCCCAAACTTGAAGCGGAAAAGGGCATGTGATAAATTGCAAGTGTGTTATAGGTGATTCCGAAAATGGAAGATTTGATATAGCTCCCTAATATCGGGAGGATATGTTATAAAGAGAATCACCATGTGAATTCCCTCGGTTTAAATGGACCGAAGATCCATGCAATTTATTTAGTGAGTTTTAAAATAGATTGCATGATGACATGATGCAATGCACATGATGCAAAGATGAAATGCAACGGACCAAACAAAATACACAACGAAACCCGGAAACCCTGGAAGGCATCTGAAGCTCCGGTCTTGGGGCGTTACATCCTTCTCCTCCGTAGAGCTTGGCGAAGCCCTGCAGGAATACCACAAACTCCACCACCACGCCGTCGTGCTGTCGGAGTTCTCCCTCAACTTCTCCTCTCCTCTTGCTGGATCAAGAAGGAGGAGACGTCCCCGGGCTGTATGTGTGTTGAACACGGAGGCGCCGTCCGTTCGGCGCTAGATCGGATCTTCCGCGATTTGAATCGCCGCGAGTACGACTCCATCAACCGCGTTCTTGTAACGCTTCCGCTTAGCGATCTTCAAGGGTATGAAGATGCACTCCCTCTCTCTTGTTGCTAGCATATCCTAGATTGATCTTGGTGACACGTAGGAAAATTTTGAATTATTGCTACGTTCCCCAACAGTGGCATCATGAGCTAGGTCTATGCGTAGATTCTATGCACGAGTAGAACACAAAGCAGTTGTGGGTGATGATTTGTTCAATTTGCTTACCGTTACTAGTCTTATCTTGATCGGGAGGCATTGTGGGATGAAGCGGCCCAGACCAACCTTACATGTACGCTTACGTGAGACTGGTTCCACCGACTGACATGCACTTGATGCATAAGGTGGCTGGCGGGTGTCTGTCTCTCCCACTTTAGTCAGATCGGATTCGATGAAAAGGGTCCTTATGAAGGGTAAATAGCAATTGGCATATCACCGTTGTGGTTTTGCGTAGGTAAGAAACGTTCTTGCTAGAAACCCATAGCAGCCACGTAAAACATGCAACAACAATTAGAGGATGTCTAACTTGTTTTTGTAGGGTATGCTATGTGACGTGATATGGCCAAAAGGATGTGACGAATTATATATATGTGATGTATGAGATTGATCATGTTCTTGTAAATAGGAATCACGACTTGCATGTCGATTAGTATGACAACCGGCAGGAGCCATAGGAGTTGTCTTAATTTATTGTATGACCTGCGTGTCAATGAAAAACGCCATGTAATTACTTTACTTTATTGCTAACCGTTAGCCATAGTAGTAGAAGTAATAGTTGGCGAGACAACTTCATGAAGACACGATGATGGAGATCATGATGATGGAGATCATGGTGTCATGCCGGTGACGAAGGTGATCATGCCACGCCTCGAAGATGGAGATCAAAAGGCACAAGATGATATTGGCGGTATCATGTCACTTTATGATTTTCATGTGATGTTTGTCATGTTTACATCTTATTTGCTTAGAACGACGGTAGCATAAATAGGATGATCCCTCGCTAAAATTTCAAGAAAGTGTTCCCCCTAACTGTGCGTCGTTGCGAAGGTTCATTATTTCAAAGCACCACGTGATGATCGGGTGTGATAGATTCTAACGTTCACATACAACGGGTGTAAGCCAGATTTACACATGCGAAACAATTAGGTTGACTTGACGAGCCTAGCATGTACAGACATGGCCTCGGAACACAAGAGACCGAAAGGTCGAACATGAGTCGTATAGTAGATACGATCAACATGAAGATGTTCACCGATGATGACTAGTCCGTCTCACGTGATGATCGGACACGGCCTAGTTGACTCGGATCATGTATCACTTAGATGACTAGAGGGATGTCTATCTGAGTGGGAGTTCATTAAATAATAAGATGAACTTAATTATCATGAACATAGTCAGAAGGTCTTTGCAAATTATGTCGTAGCTTACACTTTAGCTCTACTGTTTAAGATATGTTCCTAGAGAAAATTTAGTTGAAAGTTGATAGTAGAAATTATGCGGACTGGGTCTGTCAACTGAGGATTATCCTCATTGCTGCGCAGAAGGCTTATGTCCTTAATGCACCGCTCGGTGTGCTGAACCTCGAGCGTCGTCTGTAGATGTTGGGAAACATCTGACGTACATGTTTTGATGACTACGTGATAGTTCAGTGCGTAATGCTAACAGTTTAGAATTGTGGCACGAAAGACGCTTTTGAAACATCGCAGAACATATGAGATGTTCCAAAGACTGAAATTGGGATTTCAGACTAGTGCCCACGTCAAGAGGTTTGAGACCTCTGACAAGTTTCTTAAGCCTGCAAACTAAGGGAGAAAAGCTCAATCGTTGAGCATGTGCTCAGATTGTCTAAGTACTACAATCGCTTGAATCGAGTGGGAGTTAATCTTCCAGATGAGATAGTGATGGTTCTCCATAGTCACTGCCACCAAGCTATTAGAGCTTCATGATGAACTATAACATATCAGGGATAGACATGATGATCCTTGAGCAACTCGCGATGTTTGACATCGCGAAAGTAGAAATCAAGTAGGAGCATCAATTGTTGATGGTTAAACCACTAGTTTCAAGAAGGGCAAGGGAAAGAAGGGATACTTCATGAAACGGCAAATCAGTTGCTGCTCTAGTGAAGAAACCCAAGGTTGAACCCAAACCCGAGACTAAGTGCTTCTGTAATGAGGGGAACGGTCACTGAAGCAGAACTACCCTAGATACTTGGTAGATGAGAAGGCTGGCAAGGTCGATAGAGGTATTTTGAATATACGTTATATTATTGTGTACTTTACTAGTACTCCTAGTAGCACCAGGGTAAAAAATACCGGTTCGGTTGCTAAGTGTTAGTAACTCGAAATAAAAGGCTGCGGAGACTAGCTAAAGGTGAGATGACGATATGTGTTGGAAGTGCTTCCAAGGTTGATGTGATCAAACATCGCAGGCTCCCTCTACCATCGGGATTGGTGTTAAACCTAAATAATTGTTATTTGGTGCTTGTGTTGAGCATAGACATGATTGGATTATGTTTATCGCAATACGGTTATTTATTTAAGGAGAATAATGGTTACTCTGTTTATTTGAATAATACCTTCAATGGTCTTGCACCTAAAATGAATGGTTTATTGAATCTCGAGAAAAATGATTTGAGTCTTTTAGGATTATATATATATCAGAGAGTAGGATTCTTTTTACTCCTCAGTCCCTTCGTCGCTCTGGTGAGGAATCCTGGCGTGGAGTTTTGACTCTTCTCTTAAATTTCACCCAAAAAAATTTTAGGATCACACGGGTATCTTGGAATCGTTCCGATGGTTTTGTGACGAGAACATTGTTCTTGGTGCCTCCTGACATTTTGGGGTTGTGGCAGTGTCCCGGGGAGTTGAGCTCCGAGGTGTTGTCATCACAATTTTATCATTGCAGTTCTGGAATACCTGAGTTTCGCCGACATCGAAAATCTCTTTTATGCAGTTGTTGTTGAGATAACCTCGACGCCACCCAGTACTGGGGCGGGAGTTCGGGAGTATTGCCATAACTCGTATAACGGATGCTTTTCGAAGGTTGAGGTAAACGATTTTCGAAGGTTTCTTGGTTATGTGTTGAAGGATGGATACAACTGGATGTAGGATTTGCTAGTTTTGGGTGAGATATTATGCTTCCCCTGTATCCCCAACACCTGATTGCATAACCGGAAAGTTTCAGGAGTCTATAAGTGGGAATTCAAGTAGCTCTTAGGATATCTTTCTGACAAACGTATGATATGAAATTGGGGTTCGACGTCTAGTGGTCCGCCTATTCACGGTCGGTTTTACAGTGGCCTCGTTGCGTCTTAAAGAGTCCTTGGCTATGCCGACTCGGGGATGCTTCGTATGTCATGTGCACTGCCTTGTACATGATGGTGCTGTACGATCGAGCCCGTGTAGGCCCCACCACAAAAACTTCGGACGAAATATCTATCATATGTTTGTTCTGACTTATTCTGCAAGCCTAATCCTTTGTTTTGTTTGAGTTGTGGTGTTCGAGTTGCTTCAAAGTCAAGTGTGGATTCTATACCGTTCCTAAACAGTGTTCTCATACTCCGATGTGAATAACAATCCTTCATGATAATCGAGATTGTCATGTCAATCTTTTTCAATCGGTGTGCTTCTCTTCAAGCGGATCCGTTCATTTTCGACATCCGCAAGATCAACTCACTTTTCATCCGTCTCCAAGTTGTCTTTGTTTTCCCGCCCACCCACCCTTTTTCTTCAAGGACTCAGAGTTCTTTATCACTATCCATTTTATTGGTGGAAGCCTCTCCATTCTTTTCCGTCAATATTCTTATCCGGTGATTATCAAGAAGATACTAACGGAGCTTCAAGTTATCATTATTCATTCTTTTCTTCTCCGGTGGTTTTAATTCAAGCCTTTGGTGTTGATCATATCCTTTTTTTCCTCGTTTCAAATACCTTCTAATGCCGGTGCTTCTCATAATCATTAAATTCTCACTATTCATATGTTCCAGAGTGCTCAAGATATCTCGAAGACTCATGTTTCCACTCTGCATTCGTTCAAGATCTTTCGAGGATGTTCTCTCTTTCAAGCCTTTTAATTCAACCGGTGCAATCTATCTTCTTTTCAAGTAATCATTCAACGATGTTTCTTTTGAGTGGGCCCTAACCCATAGGTCTTTTCCCAGGATCTTATCTGACTCTTCTTATTCTTCCGGAGTTATTCTCAAATCTTCTAAAGTTTGACGTAAGTATGATTCATCATCAGTCATATGTATTTCTCGAAGATCTTTCAAATTCTTTTCATCGTTGGTTCAACCTTTCTAATTTTATTTTCGGAGTATCTCAACAATTCATGGTGGTGTTTCTCGTCGTCATTCTCGGATTTTGAAGACCGAAGAAGAGTTTCTCTTTAATCTTGCTCCATTCTCTTCAAGATTCATGGTGCTAGCTTGTTGCCATCCTCTCATAATTGTTTTGATTGTGGCAATTCTTTTCACCCATCCAGAGCAACTCAAGAGTCTTCTCAATTTGTTATCCGGAGTCCATCAATTCAGGTTTATCCATTCTCAGCTTTCAACTATCATTCTCCAAATCTTACCGGTGCATCATTCAAGTATTCTCAAATCAGCTCGGGCTCTCTTCGTTCACTTGTATCTAAATCCCCTCAAGTATCTTCATTCGTTTCCCAAATTCTTCCCGGTGAATTGTGACTTTGCTATTTTCATTTTCAATTCTTACGGTGGTTTGCTCAAGATTCTCTTCCATGGGTATCATATTAATTCATTCGTTGTTTCATCCTACCGGTGGTTCGTTGAAGACCTTCTCAAGTTTGATTTATATCTCTCTTAATCTTTTCAACAAGAATAAGTAGTATGCCAAACCCGGTGTTTGTCATCAATTTAATTGGTGAAGGATGAGCATAATGTAATTCTTATTCTTGTTTCATCAAGTAAACTCAATTCCCTATTCCAGAGGCTCATCAAATTCCTGATTTCAATTGTCTCATCTTCTCTTTTTCCCGGAGTTCCAACATTTTTCAATTATTTCACCACGGAGATTCATTTAAATCGGTACAAGGATTCACCTTGTGTTTTCAACTTCTCTTTCCTTCCGTTTGATCATTCTTTTGTTTACCGGAGTTCTTGATGAAGGTTCTACATGATGGTTCATCAAGGATTTAATTCCTTCTCGAAGTTTTCATTGAGATTCTTTTCAAAGGAGCTCAAGCATTCTCCATCTTGCAATCCGGAGTGCAATTCTTTCTATCGTATCATTGGAGGTGGTATTATGTCATTCTTGATAATTTGAGTTCATGTTTCATGATTCACAGATTGTTAAAAATGGGGTATTTTAAATCCATCAACCTCTTCATTGGAGTTATCTTGGGTTATATTTCACCTAAAGCCTTCCCTAAAGTTTGTTGCAATTATGGTGCTTATAAATGATCCAAGTTCTTCATTTATCCTCCCAGAATAATCTTCTCGTCTCCTTGTTCATATCAATCCAATTTATCGTTTCCGTCAGTGGCAGAATTTCACCTCGTAGTTTTGAGATGTTCTTCATAAGCCCACTACAAGCTTACTCTTTTCGTTGTTGGTTTCCAACAACTCCGTTCGACCCTTCTCCTAAAGAGGCTTTTTCAAGCTCATTTGAGGTAGAAGATGTTGTTTTCTCCTCCGTTCTTTTGATTCCATTCCTACATTTGTTCCGGAGGCATTGTCATGTTGCTCTCTTCGACCCATCATCTTGTTTTGTCAAGTTCAGATTCTATGCCTTCCATTTCCAACCGGAGTGTTGTCATAATTGATCCTTATCGTTCTTTGTACATCTCGTTTCAACCGGAGTGCTTGCATGTACTTCTTGTCCATTGCAACCCTTTTTTATGTCATTCAACCTACAAGGTTCTCGTAATGTTCCTTGTTACTCTTTCTAGCAGAGTGTTTTCTACGTCGATCATCTCCATTATATTCTTTTCTCAAAATGTTTTAACCTCTCAAGGTTCTTTGGTTTCACTCGTTTGTCAAAGAAGCAACTTAGTTTTACCTCTTCTCTTTCTCTCCCGCTTTCCCTCCGGTGCCATTCTAGATCTCGGGATGAGATCCTCTCATAGTGGTGGAGTGTTGTAACGCCCTGAGACCAGAGCTTCAGATGCCTTCCAGGGTTTCCGGGTTTCGTCGTGTGATTTGTTTGGTTCTTTGCATTCATCATTGCATCATGTGCATTGCATCATGTCATCATGCCATCATGTCATTTCTTTTCTTAACTCAACTAAATAAATGGCATGGACCTTTGATCCATTTAAACCGAGGGAATTCACCTGGTGACTTCTCTTTATAACATACCCTCCCGATAGTAGGGAGCTATATTAAATATTCCATTTGATGGAATTCACCGGAACACACTTGCAAAATAAATCTCAATGTCTTTGTTATCACAACTCTTGGCCTATAACTTTGCTATTTATTCTTTCATCATATTCTGAGGTTCCTCCAAAAATCCGAACATTTTTGGATACTCCTAAAACCACGTCCTAGTTCAAATCCTTTGTATTTAAATTTAAATGAGTTTGTTTTAAACTCTTCTTTTTCGCGTGAAACTTCTTTTCTTGGGCTAAGTATAATTCTTAGACTCAGTAGGAGTAGTTTCAGCATTTTTCTAAAACCCCTAGCCTTTTCTTTCCTTCCTTTTTCCTCCTCTCTACTTCTCTGTAAATGGGAAATAGCAAAAGGTTGGTTTTTTTATCCGAAGCAGCAACTGGCCGGCCCATCTGCAGGTCCAGCCGACCCCCCTCCTAATCCCTCTCTAAGGCCCTGGCCTTTTTCGCCTCTCCACTGGGCCGACCCCCTAGGACCATCTCCCGCAGCCCCCGCTCTAACCCTAGCACCCTGGCCCGATCCCCTTTTCCCACGATCCCTTCCCTCGTCCTCCCTCCAGCGCCGCCACGAGATGGCCGCTTCGCGCTCGACCCCACCTCCTCTCGATCTTTGCAGCGCCCGCGCTCGATCCCCTTTTCCCTCTCTTCGATCTCCCTCGCAGTGCCCCAGTCCTCGATCCCCTCTCTCTCCTGCCTGCCTTCGCCCGCATCCACCATGCCTCGCCCCTCTCCGCTCGCGTTGCCCACTGGCCCCGGCAAGTGTTGCGCCGGTGAGCTCCTCCCGGACTCCTTCCACTTCTCCTCACCTTGCGTCGCCCCCCTCCCTCGAGTCCTCACCATGGACCTGCTCCCAGCGTCGGCGAACCCTCCAACCCTGCAAGGCTCCTCTCCTTGCGTGCCTGCAACCCCTGCATCACTCCCGAAGGCCACCCTACGCGCGACCCTGACGACTTGATGCAGCCGTTCGCCGCCACAGGAGCCTCGCGCCCGGTTCCCTCGAGGTCCCGTCCTGCCGGACCTCTCCTGCACCTCCGTCGCACGCAGGGTCCCCCGTGCCTTTCACTATCGTCGCCCGGCCAGATCCGGAGGTCTACCGCTCCTTGCTGCCCGTTCACTCGTCCAGCTTCCTTCGTCGATCGTCCCCTGGAGGAAGTGACGAGGCAGCCCGCAGAGCTTGTGTCTACCCGTGATCCCCTGCTCGCATGCTTTCCTCCCGCATCACGCCCGTCCTCAAGCCCCACCGCTAGACCCCGGTTCAAACCGCAAGCATCAAAGTTCCACTACGGTCGCCGTGTTTTTTTCCCGCCAAGTGCAACGACTCTAAGTACCACTACCGTCGCCAAGACCAAGATGGCGCCATAAGTACCAAGACGAACGGGAACGGCTACCGAGGTGCCTCCAAGTTCGACCAAGATTGCCGTGTACAACTACTGTCGACTCGGATTACGCCAAGTACACCATCGGCCTTGGTTTTGCCAAGACCACCTCAAGTACGACTACATGACTAGAACACAAGTTCCTTGTATCACTATCATCACAAGAACCGAGTCTGGCATGTCCGAAGACCCCAAGTACCATGACGCCCGAAGACATCGGATTCGTTAAGTTCATCCTTGCAAACGAGTACGACTTCACGTTGTTGGCCCGAGTACCACCGATGACCCTGAACAACTATGAAACGTGTACAACTACTTCCAAACGAGAACGACTACTTCCCACGACGAACCGTGAACAACCACTTCCTCTACCATCGCCGAGTACCACTACATCCCACGACGATCGTGAACGACTACACCGCTTGACCCGAACCGCTCCGATAACGCACGCTTCGAAGGTATAACCCCGAGACGACCGCCCATGAACGAATGCATGTGTGATGTATGAGATGCTCATGCTTGCTTCGTGCTCGAATTGTCGGTGCACGTTGCCCCTCTTTTGCCTTGTCACCATCATTGACTCATGGGACACCCGGTATCCGGGAGTGCCCGACCATCTTTTGTACACATCCGCACACTTCTCCTTTGCATCGGTATCTCAATCGAGTTACCTGAACCGGAACATTGCAGTGGCACCGTTTTCGTTATCGTTGCCGTGGCACCCCTTTTCTTTCCACCACGGTGACGAATGCTTCATAATGCTCTTGTCAACTTTTATTAAAAATTGCATAAACTTGTCCATGTCATCCGCATCATGATAACAACTTCAAGATTGGTTAAAATTGTTGTTTGCATTAAATTACTAATGCATATGGGGATTTACCGGGTTTGTTGTTTATTACATCCGGCCCCATTTAAATTATTTAGATGGTGTAGTTTTGTTATGCCTCACCTCTTGCCATGTTAACCAACATTTAATATTGTTGAGTACCTAACCGAGAGAGAACTAAATAATTGACGTGGTGTTTCGTCAATATGCAACTCGTTGCATATTGAGCTCCACTTAATTTGTAGTGTTGTTTGTGCACTTTGCCATGCCATGCTTCATTAAACCGGACATGCATCATACTTGTTTGTGCTTCATGCCATGTTTATGTGGTGGTTGTTTACTATGTTGTTTGCCCCTTTCCGGTGTTGCTTCTTCGGGTTAGTTCCGATAACGTCACGTTTGTGAGGATTCGTTCAACTTCGTCCATTTATATTCTTCATGGACTCGTTCTTCTTCCTTGCGGGATCTCAGGCAAGATGACCATACCCTTGAAATCACTTCTATCTTTGCTTGCTAGATGCTCGCTCTTTTGCTATGCCTATGCTGCGATACCTACCACTTGCTTATCATGCCTCCCATACTGTTAAGCCAAGCCTCTAACCCACCTTGTCCTAGCAAACCGTTGTTTGGCTATGTTACTGCTTTGCTCATCCCCTCTTATAGCGTTGTTAGTTGTAGGTGAAGATTGGAGTTTGTTCCTTGTTGGAACATGGATATTTTGTTGGGATATCACAATATCTCTTATTTAATTAATGCATCTATATACTTGGTAAAGGATGGAAGGCTCGGCCTTATGCCTGGTGTTTTGTTCCATTCTTGCCGCCCTAGTTTCCGTCATATCGGTGTTATGTTCCCGGATTTTGCGTTCCTTACATGGTTGGGTTATAATGGGAACCCCTTGACAGTTCGCCTTGAATAAAACTCCTCCAGCAATGCCCAACATTGGTTTTACCATTCGCCACCTAGCCTTTTTTCCCTTGGGTTCCGCGGACTCAAGGGTCATCTTTATTTAAACCCCCCCCCCCCCCGGCCAGTGCTCCTCTGAGTGTTGGTCCACCTTGTCAGCCGCCGGTGGCCACCAGGGGTATCTCTAGGCTGGCCTACCGGAAGTTTGGACAATCTGAGTGTGCCCTGAGAACGAGATATGTGCAGCTCCTATCGGGATTTGTCGGCACATTCGGGCGGTGTTGCTGGACTTGTTTTACCAGTGTCAAGGATGTCTTGTAACCGGGATGCCAAGTCTGATCAGATTGTCTTGGGAGAAGTAATATCCTTCGTTGACCATGAGAGCTTTTGATGGGCTAAGTTGGGACACCCCTGCAGGTATTTGAACTTTCGAAAGCCGTGCCCGCGGTTATGGGCAGATGGGAATTTGTTAATGTCTGGTTGTAGAAAACCTGAAGTTGATCTTAATTAAAATACATCTACCGCATGGGAGCTCGATGAAGATCTTGTCCTTTGTGTTGTATTGTTCTAGTTGATCAGTAGTGGAGCCCAGTTGGGGTCGATCGGGGATTTGTGTAGCTTTTGGGGTAGTCTTCTTTTATTTTGGTTCCGTAGTCGGACCTTGTTTGTATCTAGATGATGTAATGTTATATTCATGTATTGTGTGAAGTGGCGATTGTAAGCCAACTATGTATCTCTCTCCCTTATTTATTACATGGGTTGTTGTGAAGATTACCTCACTTGCGACATTGCTTTCAATGCGGTTATGCCTCTAAGTCGTGCTTCGACACGTGGGAGATATAGCCGCATCGAGGGCGTTACAAGTTGGTAATCAGAACCTTCCCCGACCTTAGGAGCCCCCTGCTTGATCGAATCGCTGGTGTTGTTGAGTCTAGAAAAATGTTTTGAGTCTTTTAGGATTATATATATCAGAGAGTAGGATTCTTTTTACTCCTCGGTCCCCTCGTCACTCTGGTGAGGCATCTTGACGTAGAGTTTTGACTCTTCTCTGCTCAAATTTCACCCAAAAAAATTTAGGTTCACACGGGTATTTTGGAATCGTTCCGATGGTTTTGTGACGAGAACTGTCACATCCCTGCTTTTAGTCATGCGTTAGGATTGGATGAACATGTGCATCATGTTTAAATTTATTTTAAACTTGAAATGGGGGCTAATCAACCCCAACACCCCCCTGAAAATGCTAATTTCCAACAATTGGATTTTCAATGAACCCAAAATGCCCTTCATAAAAGCCCACCATTTTTGGTTCTGGTTTAAACCTCTGCCAAAATTGGCCTTGCAAGTTATGGAGACATTCTGGATTTTTGAACAAGCCATAAGTATTTGAATTTGGGCATTTTAAATACTATAAATATTTTAAAGTGATCAAATACTCTTGGAAGTATTTTTAGGCAGTTGAGAATGTTTTCACATGTGCCTCTAAATATTTCCAGGATTTTTGAAAATGGAATGGTATTTTAATCATTTCAATACACAGAGCAGAGCAAATAAAAAAAAGGAGAAAACAAGGGAACACAGGACTTACCTGTCGCCCTGGCCTGGCCCAACTCGGCCCATCCACTGGCTCCCGCCAGTCATCCCCCTCCTCTCACCAGGAGGACGAGAGGCGCGTGGCCGGCGCCCGCAGCCACACGCCGGCCACCTCCTGCTTCTGCCGACAATCATGATGTCGTCTACGAGTGCCACGCACTCCCCCTCGTCCCCCTCTCATTTTCCCCACTCTTCCTGTGCCCCTCTCCCTCCTCTGGCTCTCTCCCCATCCCCTGCCGAGCGCAGCCGTCGCCGCAGACAAGCACCACCGCGGCCACCGCCTCTCCCTCACTTCTCTGACCGGCCCAGAGGCTCCGCCTCGACCCCCTCTTCCTTCCACCCCGAGCCACGCCACCGCGGGAGCCCCACATCGCCGCCACGAGTCGTCTTCCCCGAGCACGGCCGCCGAACTCCATCGACGGATTCGCCGTCGCCAAGCCGTCTCCGAGCAAGCCGAGCCCCTCTTCGTGATCGCTGTGAGCTCCGCCACCATTTCCCCCTCTCCCCGCGCTCGTCCGCGTCCTCTAACCACCATGGCCATCGGAGCCGATAGCTCCTCGCCGCCGGCCATGTCGCCACCATGGGCACGGCCGTGCAAGCTTGCACCCGAGCTCACCACTGCACTCAGTACATCCCCACGAGTCGAACGCGGCCACCCCCACGTCCTGTTGTGCAACCTATCATGTTTTCCACCGAGGCCCGAACTCCGGCCGCCGCGGACGTGCTCGCCGCCGTTGTTCCCGGCCACACCAGCTCCAACCAGTGGCACCACTAGATGCGGCGCACTCCCAGGAGTCGAGCAAGCCTAGACGCGCGTTGAACCATCACCGGACGGCGATTTCCGAAGATCTCCGCCGCGGTTTGTGTCGCCGGCGGCTAAACGCCGGCAGGTTGACCCCTTTGACCAGCAGGATTTGACCCCGTCTAACCAGGGGTTTGAACCCTCTCTCTCACTAACATGCGGGCCCTGCCTGGCTAACCAAATTAGTTAGTGATAATCCTATTTAGGTTAGTTAGGTTAGCTACTGACATGTGGCCCCGGGGCCTATTAATTAGCTAAGTGTTAAATTAACTTAACTTAAACCCGCAGTCACTGACGTGTGGGTCCAGGGACTAATTAGCCTAATTTAACTATTAGTTAGTGCTAATTAACTCTGTTAGTTGACTGGGCCACTGACCAGTGGACCCCACTGGTCAGGTTTGACCTGGACCAACCGAGTTGACCTGCTGACGTCGCAGTGACGTAGTGTTGACGCAATTATTCATTTTTTGGATTTATTTTTATATAGGAAATTCCAAAAATAGCCAAAACTTCTAAAAATCATAGAAAATCAACCATAGCTCCAACTCAAACAAATTATATATGAAAAATGATCAGAAAAATTCAATCTATCCATCTGTAATGGTTTCATGCATGACAAACCACTTTAACCTTGATGTTTAGGTGAAACAAGCTAATACACTTTTTATGCATAAGAACTTTAACTTCCATTTGAATCTTTGGTTCAAATGGACCCATTTCAACTTGTTTCACATTGCATTAGGCAGGACACATCATTTTGCCATGTCATAGCATGCATCATATTGTTGCACATTGTCATGTGTTGATTATGTTCTGTGTATCCTTCGTGGTAGGTTCTGCCTCCGAGGATATCTCCGAGTATCCAACTGAAGGGCAGTACCCTACTACCACTCCATCAGGCAAGCAGCCCCATTGATCATACCGATACAATCCCATGTTCTCGCCTCTGCTCTCATTTACTGCATTAAGACAACAACGTTTCAAACTGTTGTGTGCTACGGTAGTTGAACCCTTATCCTCTGCATGACCTGTCATTGCCACAGTAATTAGATGAAACCCACTAGCATGTGTAGGAGTTGTTTGAGCCATGTATGTGTTTCCTACCTTGCTATGCCTGCTATGCTTAGAGTTGTGTCAGGTCTGGTTCATCTGGGTGATGGGCTAGAGTGAAATGATTATGTCGGTAATGTGAGGGATGTGTTGAACATGATTTGGTAAAGGTATCGATGAGAGGCCATGTAGGAGTACATGGTGGGTTGTTTCATTGAGGCCGTCCCTAAGAACTGAGATATGTATGTGTGATTTTAAGAATCAGCTACTACCATGCATTGGGATCCTTAATTGACCCTCTCGGCTTCTTAATCACCCTAGTACTCTGTCCAGGAGTTGCAATTAGTTTCTGGTGTTTGTAGGTTATGTGTTGGCGGCCGTGCGTAGCGCTGACCCTAGGGGTGGGCTATGTTGCGGTAGATACATCGTGGCACAGTGTACCGAGTCACCCGTTTGGTGTCTCGGGAACCCTATTCACATCGTTCGGGGCCGTATGTGGAAACCTCGGCCGGACTCCCTGCGGATGGAACCTGGATAGGCGATAAACCTAGACTAGAGGCTTGAGTGTTTAGGTAGGCCGTGGCCGACACCCTCGTTGGGCTTCCGCTTGAAGGTTGCCGAGTACATGTCGTGTAAATGACGGTAAGTGGTGGGAGCATGTATGAAGGAGTACACCCCTGCAGGGTTAACATCATCTATTCGAATAGCCGCGTCCGCGATAAAGGACTACTTGGTTGCCTATACAGTTCATAGACAAGTTAATGGATACTACTAAAAGACTCAAGATAAGTGTGAGTACCGAGGATGGCCCTCTCGTAGGATGACGAGGGAGGATCCCCGATGGAGTATTGTGTTGGTGACTAGTGGACTCGTGTGCGAAAACTATTTTACTAGTGGAGTCTCGTAGGATAGCTTAGCCAAGAGTCAAAGCTGGCTTGCTGCAATAACTCCACCACCTTCTTGAGAATGAGCATGTATAGTAGGTTCTGATGTAAGACTTGTTGAGTACCTTTGTACTCATGTTTGCTTAATTACTGTTTTCAGACGACAACACCGCCCCCTCCGATGGGTTTTATGTAGATCTCGACGTCGATGAGTGACTTGCCACCCATGTGGTGATCCTGGCCATGGAGGGCCCTATGTAGATAGACAGGCTTCGAGAAGCCTTCTTGCTTTCTAGTGTCTGTACTCAGACTATTTGCTTCGGCATGTGCTTGTATGCTTGTATGACTTGAGTGTCGGGTCATGTGACCCCTACCTATATGAACATGTTATGTATGGCTCTTTGGAGCCTTTAAATAAAGTACTTGAGTTGTAGAGTTTTGTTGTGATGCCATGGTGTATTTGCACATATCGAGCATATTGTGTGTATGATTGAAATGCTTGGTATGTGTGGGATCCGACAATCTAGTTGTTTATCCTTGGCAGCCTTTCTTATGGGGAAATGTAGTCTAGTGCTCCTCGAGCCATAGTAGTCCGCTACAGCCCGGTTCACCGGAGTCCTGCTAGCCCAGCACTACTGCTCAGGACACTTGACTGGCCGGCATGTGTTTCACTTTGTTCGTATGTCTGTCCCTTCGGGGAAATGTCATGCGGTGAGTTCCGGAGTCCTGCCTAGCCTGCTACAGCCCGGGTTTCCCGGAGTCCTGTTAGCCCAGTGCTACAGCCAGGATTCACAGGCTGATGACCGACATGCTCGATGTGATTCACGTATGCCTGTCTCCATAGGTCTGTGCCACTCTGGGTTCATGACTAGCCATGTTGGCCCAGGTTCTCTGTCATATGGATGCTAGCGACACTATCATATACGTGAGCCAAAAGGCGCAAACGGTCCCGGGCCATGCTAAGGCGACACCCGTGGGGATACCGTGCGTGAGGCCGCTGAAGGAAATATGCCCTAGAGGCAATAATAAAGTTATTATTTATTTCCTTATATCATGATAAATGTTTATTATTCATGCTAGAATTGTATTAACCGGAAACATAATACATGTGCGAATACATAGACAAACAGAGTGTCACTAGTATGCCTCTACTTGACTAGCTCGTTAATCAAAGATGGTTATGTTTCCTAACCATGGACAAAAGAGTTGTTATTTGATTAACGAGGTCACATCATTAGTTGAATGATCTGATTGACATGACCCATTCCATTAGCTTAGCACCCGATCGTTTAGTATGTTGCTATTGCTTTCTTCATGACTTATACATGTTCCTATGACTATGAGATTATGCAACTCCCGTTTGCCGGAGGAACACTTTGGGTGCTACCAAACATCACAACGTAAATGGGTGATTATAAAGGAGCATTACAGGTGCCTCCAAAGGTAGATGTTGGGTTGGCGTATTTCGAGATTAGGATTTGTCACTCCGATTGTCGGAGAGGTATCTCTGGGCCCTCTCGGTAATGCACATCACCTAAGCCTTGCAAGCATTGCAACTAATATGTTAGTTGTGAGATGATGTATTATGGAACGAGTAAAGAGACTTGCCGATAACGAGATTGAACTAGGTATTGGGATACCGACGATCGAATCTCGGGCAAGTAACATACCGATGACAAAGGGAACAACGTATGTTGTTATGGGGTCTGACCGATAAAGATCTTCGTAGAATATGTAGGAGCCAATATGGGCATCCAGGTCCCGCTATTGGTTATTGACTGGAGACGTGTCTCGGTCATGTCTACATTGTTCTCGAACCGTAGGGTCCGCACGCTTAAGGTTTCGATGACAGTTATATTATGAGTTTGTGAGTTTTGATGTACCGAAGGAGTTCGGAGTCCCAGATGAGATCGGGGACATGACGAGGAGTCTCGAAATGGTCGAGACGTAAAGATCGATATATTGGACGACTATATTCGGACATCGGAAAGGTTTCGAGTGATTCGGGTATTTTTCGGAGTACCGGGTAGTTACGGGAGAAGTAATGGGCCTTGATGGGCTTTAGTGGGAAGAGGAAAAAGGCTGTTGTGCCCCCCCTCCCCTCTAGTCCGAATTGGACTAGGGAAAAGGGGGCCGGCCACCTTTCCTACTCCTCCACTTCCTTCTCCCTTCCTCCCCTCTTGATGGACTCCTACTAGGACTTGGAGTCCTAGTAGGACTCCCATCCTGGCCGCACCAATAGCCTTGGCCGGCCTCCTCCTCCTCCATCCTTTATATACTGAGGCAGGGGGCACCCCATAGACACAAGTTGATCCACGTGATCGTTCCTTAGCCGTGTGCGGTGCCCCCTGCCACCATATTCCACCTCGGTCATATTGTAGCGGTGCTTAGGCGAAGCCCTGCGACAGTAGAACATCAAGATCGTCACCACGCCGTCGTGCTGACGGAACTCCTCCCCGAAGCTTTGCTGGATCGGAGCCCGGGGAGTGTCATCGAGCTGTACGTGTGCCAAGAACTCGGAGGTGCCGGAGTAACGGTGCTTGGATCGGTCGGATCGTGAAGACGTACGACTACGTCAACCGCGTTGTGCTAACGCTTCCGCAGTCGGTCTACAAGGGTACGTAGATCAGACTCTCCCCCTCGTTGCTATGCATCACCATGATCTTGCGTGTGCGTAGGAAATTTTTTGAAATTACTACGTTCCCCAACAGTGGCATCCGAGCCTAGGTTTTATGGTTTGATGTTATATGCACGAGTAGAACACAAGTGAGTTGTGGGCGATATAAGTCATACTGCCTACCAGCATGTCATACTTTGGTTCGGCGGTATTGTTGGATGAAGCGGCCCGGACCGACATTACGCGTACGCTTACGCGAGACCGGTTCTCCTGACGTGCTTTGCACAAAGGTGGCTTGCGGGTGACTGTTTCTCCAACTTTAGTTGAACCAAATGTGGCTACGCCCGGTCCTTGCGAAGGTTAAAACGGAGTCTATTTGACAAACTATCATTGTGGTTTTGATGCGTAGGTGAGATTGGTTCTTGCTTAAGCCCGTAGCAGCCACGTAAAATTTGCAACAACAAAGTAGAGGACGTCTAACTTGTTTTTGCAGGGCATGTTGTGATGTGATATGGTCAAAACGTGATGAGTTATAAGTTGTTGTATAAGATGATCATGTTTTGTTGAAGTTATCGGCAACTGGCAAAAGCCTTATGGTTGTCTGTCTATTGCATAAGATGCAAGCGCCTAATAATTGCTTTACTTTATCGCTATGCGATAGCAATAGTTGCAAGAGCAATTGTTGGCGAGACGACCACATGACGACACATTGATATAGATCAAGATGATGGAGATCATGGTGTCATGCCGGTGACGATGGTGATCATGACGGTGCTTCAGAGATTGAGATCACAAGCACAAGATGATGATGGCCATATCATATCACTTATATTGATTGCATGTGATGTTTATCTTTTTATGCATCTTATCTTGCTTTGATTGACGGTAGCATTATAAGATGATCTCTCACTAAATTATCAAGAAGTGTTCTCCCTGAGTATGCACCGTTGCGAAAGTTCTTCGTGCTGAGACACCACGTGATGATCGGGTGTGATAGGCTCTACGTTCAAATACAACGGGTGCAAAACAGTTGCACACGCGAAATACTCAGGTTATACTTGACGAGCCAAGCATATACAGATATGGCCTCGGAACACGGAGACCGAAAGGTCGAGCGTGAATCATATAGTAGATATGATCAACATAATGATGTTCATCGATGAAACTACTCCATCTCACGTGATGATCGGACATGGTTTAGTTGATTTGGATCACGTGATCACTTAGAAGATTAGAGGGATGTCTATCTAAGTGGGAGTTCTTAAGTAATATGATTAATTGAACTTAAATTTATCATGAACTTAGTCCTGGTAGTATTTTGTAAATCATGTTGTAGATCAATAGCTCGCGTTGTTGCTTCCCTGTGTTTACTTTGATATGTTCCTAGAGAAAACTGTATTGAAAGATGTTAGTAGCAATGATGCGGATTGGATCCGTGATCTGAGGTTTATCCTCATTGCTGCACAGAAGAATTATGTCCTTGATGCACCGCTAGGTGACAGACCTATTGCAGGAGCAGATGCAGACGTTATGAATGTTTGGCTAGCTCAATATGATGACTACTTGATAGTTTAGTGCACCATGCTTAATGGCTTAAAATCGGGACTTCAAAGACGTTTTGAACGTCATGGACCATATGAGATGTTCCGGGAGTTGAAGTTAATATTTCAAGCAAATACCCGAGTTGAGAGATATGAAGTCTCCAACAAGTTCTATAGCTAAAAGATGAAGGAGAATCGCTCAACTAGTGAGCATGTACTCAGATTGTCTGGGTACTACAATCGCTTGAATCAAGTGGGAGTTAATCTTCTAGATAAGATAGTGATTGACAGAATTCTCTAGTCACCATCACCAAGTTAGTAGAACTTCGTGATGAACTATAATATGCAAGGGATAACGGAAACAACTCCCAAGCTCTTCGTGATGCTGAAATCAACGAAGGTAGAAATCAAGAAAAACATCAAGTGTTGATGGTTGACAAGACAACTAGTTTCAAGAAAAGGGCAAAGGGAAGAAGGGGAACTTCAAGAAGAACGGCAAGCAAGTTGCTGCTCAAGTGAAGAAGCCCAAGTCTGATCCTAAGCCTGAGACTAAGTGCTTCTACTTCAAAGGGACTGGTCACTGGAAGCGGAACTGCCCCAAGTGATTGGCGGATAAGTAGGATGGCAAAGTGAACATAAGTATATTTGATATACATGTTATTGATGTGTACTTTACTAGTGTTTATAGCAACCCCTCAGTATTTGATGCTAGTTCAGTTGCTAAGAGTAGTAACTCGAAACGGGAGTTGCAGAATGAACAGAGACTAGTTAAGGGTGAAGTGACGATGTGTGTTGGAAGTGGTTCCAAGATTGATATGATCATCATCGCACACTCCCTATACTTTCGGGATTAGTGTTGAACCTAAATAAGTGTTATTTGGTGTTTGCGTTGAGCATGAATATGATTTGATCATGTTTATTGTAATACGGTTATTCATTTAAGTAAAAGAATAAATTGTTGTTCTGTTTACATGAATAAAACCTTATATGGTTACACACCCAATGAAAATAGTTCATTGGATCTCGATCTTAGTGATACACATATTCATAATATTGAAACCAAAAGATGCGAAGTTAATAATGATAGTGCAACTTATTTGTGGCACTGCCGTTTAGGTCATATTGGTGTAAAGCGCGTGAAGAAACTCCATGCTGATGGGATTTTGGAATCACTTGATTATGAATCACTTGATGCTTGCGAACCATGCCTTATGGGCAAGATGACTAAAACGCCGTTCTCTGGAACAATGAAGCAAGCAACAGATTTGTTGGAAATCATACATACTGATGTATGTGGTCCGATGAATATTAAGGCTTACAGCAGGTATCATTATTTTCTGACCTTCACAAGATGATTTGAGCAGATATGGGGATATCTACTTGATGAAACATAAGTCTGAAACATTTGAACAGTTCAAAGAATTTCAGAGTGAAGTGGAAAATCATTGTGACAAGAAAATAAAAGTTTCTACGATATGATTGCAGAGGTAAAATATTTGAGTTACGAGTTTGGTCTTCAGTTAAAACAATGTGAAATAGTTTCACTATGCACGCCACCTGGAACACCACAGCATAATGGTGTGTCCGAACGTCATAACCATACTTTATTGGATATAGTACAATCTATGATGTATCTTACCGATCTACCACTATCGTTTTGGGGTTATGCATTAGAGACAGTTGCATTCACGTTAAATAGGGCACCATCTAAATCCGTTGAGACGACACCGTGTGAACTATGGTTTGGCAAGAAACCTAAGCTGTCGTTTCTTAAAGTTTGGAGTTGCGATGCTTATGTGAAAAAGTTTCATCTCGATAAGCTCAAACTCAAATCAGAGAAATATGTCTTCATAGGATACCCAAAGGAGACAGTTGGGTACACCTTCTATCACAGATCCGAAGGCAAGACATTCGTTGCTAAGAATGGATCCTTTCTAGAGAAGGAGTTTCTCTCGAAAGAAGTGAGTGGGAGGAAAGTAGAAAACTTGATAAGGTAATTGTACCTTCTCCCTTATTGGAAAATAGTTCATCACAGAAATCTGTTCCTGTGACTACTACACCAATTAGTGAGGAAGCTAATGATGATGATCATGTAACTTCAGATCAAGTTACTACCGAATCTCGTAGGTAAACCAGAGTGAGATCCGCACCAGAGTGGTACGGTAATCCTGTTCTGGAGGTCATGTTACTTGACCATGACGAACCTACGAACTATGAGGAAGCGATGATGAGCCCAAATTCCGAGAAATGGCTTGAGGCCATGAAATCTGAGATGGGATCCATGTATGAGAACAAAATGTGGACTTTGGGTGACTTGCCCGATGATCGGCAAGACATAGAAAATAAATGGATCTTCAAGAGGAAGACGGACGCTGATAGTAGTGTTACTATCTACAAAGCTAGAATTGTCGCAAAAGGTTTTCGACAAGTTCAAGGTGTTGACTACGATGAGAGCTTCTCACTCGTATCTATGCTTGAGTCTGTCCGAATCATGTTAGTAATTGCCGCATTTTATGAATTCTGGCAAACGGATAAACAAAACTGCATTCCTTAATGGATTTATTAAAGAAGAGTTGTATATGATGCAACCAGAAGGTTTTGTCAATCCGAAAGGTGCTAACAAAATGTGCAAGCTCCGGCGATCCATCTGTGGACTGGTGCAAGCATCTCGGAGTTGGAATATACGCTTTGATGAGTTGATCAAAGCATATAGTTTTATACAGACTTGTGGTGAAGCCTGTATTTACAAGAAAGTGAGTGGGAGCACTATAGCATTTCTAATAAGTATATGTGAATGACATATTGTTGATCGGAAATAATGTAGAATTGTTCTGTAAAGCATAAAGGAGTGTTTGAAAGGAGTTTTTTTAAAGAAAGACTTCGGTGAAGCTGCTTACATATTGAGCTTCAAGATCTATAGAGATAGATCAAGACGCTTGATAAGTTTTTTCAATGAGTACATACCTTGACAAGATTTTGAAGTAGTTCAAAATGGAGCAGTCAAAGAAAGAGTTCTTACATGTATTACAAGGTGTGAAGTTGAGTAAGACTCAAAGCCCGACCATGGCAGAAGATAGAAAGAGAATGAAAGTCATTCCCTATGCCTTGGCCATAGGTTCTATAAAGTATGTCATGCTGTATACCAGATCTATTATATACCCTGCATTGATTTGGCAAGGGAGTACAATAGTGATCTAGGAGTAGATCACTGGACAGCGGTCAGAATTATCCTTAGTGAAATAAGGATATGTTTCTCGATTATGGACGTGACAAAAAGGTTCGTCCTAAAGGGTTACGTCGATGCAAGTTTTTGACACTGATCCAGATGAATCTAAAGTCTCAATCTGGATACATATTGAAAGTGGGAGCAATTAGCTAGAGTAGCTCCGTGTAGAGCATTGTAGACATAGAACTTGTAAAATACTTACGGATCTGAATGTGACAGACCCGTTGACTAAAATTATCTCCCAAGCAAAACATGATCACACCTTAGTACTCTTTGGGTGTTAATCACATAGATATGTGAACTAGATTACTGACTCTAGTAAACCCTTTGAGTGTTGGTCACATGACGATGTGAACTATGGGTGTTAATCACAAGGTGATGTGAACTATTGCTGTTAAATCACATGGCGATGTGAACTAAATTATTGACTCTAGTGCAAGTGGGAGACTGAAGGAAATATGCCCTAGAGGCAATAATAAAGTTATTATTTATTCCCTTATATCATGATAAATGTTTATTATTCATGCTAGAATTGTATTAACCGGAAACATAATACATGTGTGAATACATAGACAAACAGAGTGTCACTAGTATGCCTCTACTTGACTAGCTCGTTAATCAAAGATGGTTATGTTTCCTAACCATGGACAAAAGAGTTGTTATTTGATTAACGAGGCCACATCATTAGTTGAATGATCTGATTGACATGACCCATTCCATTAGCTTAGCACCCGATCGTTTAGTATGTTGCTATTGCTTTCTTCATGACTTATACATGTTACTATGACTATGAGATTATGCAACTCCCGTTTGCCGGAGGAACACTTTGGGTGCTACCAAACGTCACAACGTAAATGGGTGATTATAAAGGAGCATTACAGGTGTCTCCAAAGGTAGATGTTGGGTTGGCGTATTTCGAGATTAGGATTTGTCACTCCGATTGTCGGAGAGGTATCTCTGGGCCCTCTCGGTAATGCACATCACCTAAGCCTTGCAAGCATTGTAACTAATATGTTAGTTGTGAGATGATGTATTACGGAACGAGTAAAGAGACTTGCCGGTAACGAGATTGAACTAGGTATTGGGATACCGACGATCGAATCTCGGGCAAGTAACATACCGATGACAAAGGGAACAACGTATGTTGTTATGCGGTCTGACCGATAAAGATCTTCGTAGAATATGTAGGAGCCAATATGGGCATCCAGGTCCCGCTATTGGTTATTGACTGGAGACGTGTCTCGGTCATGTCTACATTGTTCTCGAACCGTAGGGTCCGCACGCTTAAGGTTTCGATGACAGTTATATTATGAGTTTATGAGTTTTGATGTACCGAAGGAGTTCGGAGTCCCGGATGAGATCGGGGACATGACGAGGAGTCTCGAAATGGTCAAGACGTAAAGATCGATATATTGGACGACTATATTCGGACATCAGAAAGGTTCCGAGTGATTCGGGTATTTTTCGGAGTACCGGGTAGTTACGGGAGAAGTAATGGGCCTTGATGGGCTTTAGTGGGAAGAGGAAAAAGGCTGCTGCGCCCCCCTCCCCTCTAGTCCGAATTGGACTAGGGAAAAGGGGGCTGGCCACCTTTCCTACTCCTCCACTTCCTTCTCCCTTCCTCCCCTCTTGATGGACTCCTACTAGGACTTGGAGTCCTAGTAGGACTCCCATCCTGGCCGCACCAATAGCCTTGGCCGGCCTCCTCCTCCTCCATCCTTTATATACTGAGGCAGGAGGCACCCCATAGACACAAGTTGATCCACGTGATCGTTCCTTAGCCGTGTGCGGTGCCCCCTGCCACCATATTCCACCTCGGTCATATTGTAGCGGTGCTTAGGCGAAGCCCTGCGACAGTAGAACATCAAGATCGTCACCACGCCGTCGTGCTGACGGAACTCCTCCCCGAAGCTTTGCTGGATCGGAGCCCGGGGAGTGTCATCGAGTTGTACGTGTGCCAAGAACTCGGAGGTGCGGAGTAACGGTGCTTGGATCGGTCGGATCGTGAAGACGTACGACTACATCAACCGCGTTGTGCTAACGCTTCCGCTGTCGGTCTACAAGGGTACGTAGATCAGACTCTCCCCCTCGTTGCTATGCATCACCATGATCTTGCGTGTGCGTAGGATTTTTTTTTGAAATTACTACGTTCCCCAACAGCCGCAATGTGATATGAGGTGTTACCGGCTAGATCGATGTGACTTGGAATCGGGGTCCTGACAATGTTGGCATCAGAGCCGGACTGCCTGTAGGTTCGTTGAGCCATACTGGTCGATGTCGAGTCTATAAATGCTTTAGTTATATGTAGGGGAATTGATTGTGGGAGGGAATGTAAGGCTCTTTTTACTCCTTTACCTTATGCCCTCTGATCTGAGTCATTCTCTTCTCATTCAACGTGGGTTAAGGACTAGGCTCTCTTCTTCTATCAGGTTCACGTGTTACTAATCCGTAGTAGCTTATAGGGTTGTTGTTACAAGCCTCAGTACAGTTTCTACTACTTTTAGTATGTTGCCAGTTGAATCAGAACCTTGATATGATGTTGTTGAGTGGTATTGCAAACTGTTGTGGATGTCTCAAATCTTTTTCTAAGCATTTACAGCTATTATGCTGTCCAATTTTCCCTAGAAATTCTAATGTCTTTGCATTGTGGTTGTGCTTTCAGATGGCCACTCGTGCTCAAAACCAAGTGGTTCGCCTGACCCGGTGCCTCGATGTGCCCGGTCATACTTCTATGTTAGTCCGGGTAATGATCGAGACGGGTTACCATTGGTATCCCAAATACACTGTCGAAGAGCAATTTCGAGACTTCAACCAGAGCCAGTACCTCTGTACTGTCAGGATGTATCCCTCTTATCCTGGAGCCACTGAGCCCCTTCACTGTTCCTATGGACTCGGGGTTACTGTTGAGATGGCTGTGCAGGATGCTGCCTATTCCATGATGACCATCATGCGAGTTCGGACTGGCCTGCTTCGGAACACCGACTTCCGTTATATGCCAGCTTCACTTCCGGGAGCGCATGGGTATCTCCAAGCTATCTATGCTGACCCCACACATGAGGAGTCACTACTCAGCACCACTGCCGAGATACCTCTTCGTTGGAGTTATCTTTGGTTATATTTTACATAAAGCCTTCCCTAAGGTTTGTTGCAATTATGGTGCTTATAAATTATCCAAGTTCTTCATTTATCCTCCCAGTGAATAATCTTCTCGTCTCCTTGTTCATATCAATCCAATTTATCGTTTCCGTCAGTGGCAGAATTTCACCTTGTAGCTTTGAGATGTTCTTCATAAGCCCACTACAAGCTTACTCTTTTCGTTGTTGGTTTCCAACAACTCCGTTCGACCCTTCTCCTAAAGAGGCTTTTTCAAGCTCATTTGAGGTAGAAGATGTTGTTTTCTCCTCCGTTCTTTTGATTCCATTCCTACATTTGTTCCGGAGGCATTGTGATGTTGCTCTCTTCGACCCATCATCTTGTTTTGTCAAGTTCAGATTCTATGCCTTCCATTTCCAACCGGAGTGTTGTCATAATTGATCCTTATCGTTCTTTGTACATCTCGTTTCAACCGGAGTGCTTGCATGTACTTCCTGTCCATTGCAACCCTTTTTTTATGTCATTCAACCTACAAGGTTCTCGTAATGTTCCTTGTTAATATTTCTAGCGGAGTGTTTTCTACGTCGATCATCTCCGTTATATTCTTTTCTCAAAATGGTTTAACCTCTCAAGGTTCTTTGGTTTCACTCGTTTGTCAAAGAAGCAACTTAGTTTTACCTCTTCTCTTTCTCTCCCGTTTTCCCTCCGGTGCCATTCTAGATCTCGGGACGAGATCCTCTCGTAGTGGTGGAGTGTTGTAACGCCCCAAGACCGGAGCTTCAGATGCCTTCCAAGGTTTCCGGGTTTCGTCGTGTGATTTGTTTGGTTCTTTGCATTCATCATTGCATCATGTGCATTGCATCATGTCATCATGCCATCATGTCATTTCTTTTCTTAACTCAACTAAATAAATGGCATGGACCTTTGATCCATTTAAACCGAGGGAATTCACCTGGTGACTTCTCTTTATAACATACCCTCCCGATAGTAGGGAGCTATATTAAATATTCCATTTGTTGGAATTCACCGGAACACACTTGCAAAATAAATCTCAATGCCTTTGTTATCACAACTCTTGGCCTCTAACTTTGCTATTTATTCTTTCATCATATTCCGAGGTTCCTCCAAAAATCCGAACATTTTTGGATACTCCTAAAACCTCGTCCTAGTTCAAATCTTTTGTATTTAAATTTAAATGAGTTTGTTTTAAACTCTTCTTTTTCGCGTGAAACTTCTTTTCTTGGGCTAAGTATAATTCTTAGACTCAGTAGGAGTAGTTTCAGCATTTTCTAAAACCCCTAGCCTTTTCTTTCCTTCCTTTTTCCTCCTGTCTACTTCTGTGTAAATGGGAAATAGCAAAAGGTTGGTTTTTTTATCCGAAGCAGCAACTGGCCGGCCCATCTACAGGTCCAGCCGACCCCCCTCCTAATCCCTCTCTAAGGCCCTGGCCTTTTTCGCCTCTCCACTAGGCCGACCCCCTAGGCCCATCTCCCGCAGCCCCCGCTCTAACCCTAGCACCCTGGCCCGATCCCCTTTTCCCACGATCCCTTCCCTCGTCCTCCCTCCAGCGCCGCCAGGAGATGGCCGCTTCGCGCTCGACCCCGCCTCCTCTCGATCCTTGCAGCGTCCGCGCTCGATCCCCTTTTCCCTCTCTTCGATCTCCCTCGCAGTGCCCCAATCCTCGATCCCATGTCTCTCCTGCCTGCCTTCGCCCCGCATCTACCATGCCTCGCCCCTCTCCGCTCGCGTTGCCCGCTGGCTCCGGCAAGCGTTGCGCCGGTGAGCTCCTCCCGGACTCCTTCCACTTCTCCTCACCTTGCGCTGCCCCTCTCCCTCGAGTCCTCGCCATGGACCTGCTCCCAGCGCCGGCGAACCCTCCAACCCTGCAGGGCTCCTCTCCTTGCGCGCCTGCAACCCCTGCATCACTCCCGAAGGCCACCCTACGCGCGACCCTGATGACTTGCTGCAGCCGTTCGCCGCCACAGGAGCCTCGCGCCCGGTTCCCTCGAGGTCCCGTGCTGCCGGACCTCTCCTGCACCTCCGCTGCATGTAGGGCCCCCCGTGCCTTTCACTACCGTCACCCGGCCAGATCCGGAGGTGTGCCGCTCCTTGCTGCCCGTTCACCCGTCCAGCTGCCTTCGTCGATCGTCTCCTGGAGGAAGTGACGAGGCAGCTCGCAGCGCCTGTGTCTACCCGCGATCCCCTGCTCGCATGCTTTCCTCCCGCATCACGCCCGTCCTCAAGCCCCGCCGCGAGACCCCGGTTCAAACCGCAAGCATCAAAGTTCCACTACAGTCGCCGTGTTTTTTTTCCCGCCAAGTGCAACGACTCTAAGTACCACTACCGTCGCCAAGACCAAGATGGCGCCAAAAGTACCAAGACGTACAGGAACGACTACCGAGGTCCCTCCAAGTTCAACCAAGATTGCCGTGTACAACTACTGTCGACTTAGATTACGCCAAGTACACCGTCGGCCTTGGTTTCGCCAAGACCACCTCTAGTATGACTACACGACCGGAACACAAGTTCCTTGTATCACTATCGTCACAAGAACCGAGTCCGGCACGTCCGAAGACCCCAAGTACCATGACGCCCGAAGACATCGGATTCGTCAAGTTCATCCTCGCAAACGAGTACGACTTCACGTTGTTGGCCCGAGTACCACCGATGACCCTGAACAACTATGAAACGTGTACAACTACCTCCAAACGAGAACGACTACTTCCCACGATGAACCGTGAACAACCACTTCCTCTACCATCGCCGAGTACCACTACATCCCACGACGATCGTGAACGACTACACCGCTTGACCCGAACCGCTCTGATAACGCACGCTTCGAAGGTATAACCCCGAGACGACTGCCCGTGAACGAATGCATGTGTGATGTATGAGATGCTTGTGCTTGCTCCGTGCTCGAATTGTCGGTGCATGTTGCCCCTCTTTTGCCTTGTCACCATCGTTGACTCATGGGACACCCGGTATCTGGGAGTGCCCCACCATCTTCTGTACACATCCGCACACTTCTCCTTTGCATCAGTATCTCAATCGAGTTACCGGAACCGGAACATTGCAATGGCACCGTTTTCATTATCGTTGCCGTGGCACCCCTTTTCTTTCCACCACGGTGACAAATGCTTCATAATGCTCTTGTCAACTTTTATTAAAAATTGCATAAACTTGTCCATGTCATCCGCATCATGATAACAACTTCAAGATTGGTTAAAATTGTTGTTTGCATTAAATTACTAATGCATATGGGGATTTACCAGGTTTGTTGTTTATTATATACGGCCCCATTTAAATTATTTAGATGGTGTAGTTTTGTTATGCCTCACCTCTTGCCATGTTAACCAACATTTAATATTGTTGAGTACCTAACCGGGAGAGAACTAAATAATTGACGTGGTGTTTCGTCAATATGCAACTCGTTGCATATTGAGCTCCACTTAATTTGTAGTGTTGTTTGTGCACTTTGCCATGCCATGCTTCATTAAACCGGACATGCATCATACTTGTTTGTGCTTCATGCCATGTTTATGTGGTGGTTGTTTACTATGTTGTTTGCTCCTTTCCCATGTTGCTTCTTCGGGTTAGTTCCGATAACGTCACGTTTGTGAGGATTCGTTCGACTTCGTCCATTTGTCTTCTTCATGGACTCGTTCTTCTTCCTTGCGGGATCTCAGGCAACATGACCATACCCTCGAAATCACTTCTATCTTTGCTTGCTAGATGCTCGCTCTTTTGCTATGCCTATGCTGCGATACCTACCACTTGCTTATCATGCCTCCCATATTGTTAAGCCAAGCCTCTAACCCACCTTGTCCTAGCAAACCGTTGTTTGGCTATGTTACCGCTTTGCTCATTCCCTCTTATAGCGTTGTTAGTTGCAGGTGAAGATTGGAGTTTGTTCCTTGTTGGAACATGGATATTTTGTTGGGATATCACAATATCTCTTATTTAATTAATGCATCTATATACTTGGTAAAGGGTGGAAGGCTCAGCCTTATGCCTGGTGTTTTGTTCCACTCTTGCCGCCCTAGTTTCCGTCATATCGGTGTTATGTTTCCGGATTCTGCGTTCCTTACATGGTTGGGTTATAATGGGAACCCCTTGACAGTTCGCCTTGAATAAAACTCCTCCAGCAATGCCCAACATTGGTTTTACCATTCGCCACCTAGCCTTTTTTCCCTTGGGTTACGCGGACTCAAGGGTCATCTTTATTTAAACCCCCCCGGGCCAGTGCTCCTCTGAGTGTTGGTCCACCTTGTCAGCCACCGGTGGCCACCAGGGGCAACTCTGGGCTGGCCTACCGGAAGTTTGGACAATCTGAGTGTGCCCTGAGAACGAGATATGTGCAGCTCCTATCGGGATTTGTTGGCACATTCGACCGGTGTTGCTGGACTTGTTTTACCATTGTCGAGGATGTCTTGTAACCGGGATGCGAGTCTGATCGGATTGTCTTGGGAGAAGGAATATCCTTCGTTGACCGTGAGAGCTTGTGATGGGCTAAGTTGGGACACCCCTGCAGGGATTTGAACTTTCGAAAGCCGTGCCCGCGGTTATGGGCAGATGGGAATTTGTTAATGTCCGGTTGTAGAAAACCTGAAGTTGATCTTAATTAAAATACATCTACCGCATGTGTTACCGTGATGGTCTCTTCTCGGCGGGGTCCGGGAAGTGAACACGGTGTTGGAGTAATGCTTGACGTAGGTTGTTCTAGGATCACTTCTTGATCATAGTTGTTCGACCGTGCTTTTGCCTTCTCTTCTCGCTCTTATTTGCGTATGTTAGCCACCAAATATGCTAGTCGCTTGCTGCAGCTCCACCTCATACCTTTTACCCTACCTATAAGCTTAAATAGTCTTGATCGTGAGGGTGTGAGATTGCTGAGTCCCCGTGACTCACAGATACTTCCAAAACTAGTTTGCAGGTGCCGATGTTACCGAGCAGGTGACGCAACCAAGCTCAAGGAGGAGCTCGATGAAGATCTTGTCCTTTGTGTTGTTTCGTTCTAGTTGATCAGTAGTGGAGCCCAGTTGGGGTCGATCAGGGATCTGTGTAGCTTTTGGGGTAGTCTTCTTTTATTTTGGTTCCGTAGTCGGACCTTGTTTGTATCTGGATGATGTAATGTTATATTCATGTATTGTGTGAAGTGACGATTGTAAGCCAACTATGTATCTCTCTCCCTTATTTATTACATGGGTTGTTGTGAAGATTACCTCACTTGCGACATTGCTTTCAATGCGGTTATGCCTCTAAGTCGTGCTTCGACACGTGGGAGATATAGCCGCATCGAGGGCGTTACAAATTGCTTCACTTCAACAATATTGGAGGGGTAACTCTTGTTATCATAATCTTCGGTGATAACCTACACTGCAACGCAGGGAGATTACCTTCCTCGTTTACATCAAACTCCTCGTGATCTCAGGGACTTGTTACTCGGTGTGCACTAGCAAACACATAAGTCCCAAACTGTTTATGTCAACAAGCTCCAAAACATAAGGGGCCTATCATTGCGCCAACACCCAGTGTGCGGCAATGTCAGGAATCCCGGCGCACCGCGGGGACCAAGGCATGGACGAGTGGGCCGATGTCGGCAATACAACGACCCTCCAGCCAATGATCCGTAAAAAACACCAACTCGAGCCATTGCCTAGAATCCGAGACGTGGAGGCGCACATGATCGCAAGAACGTCGGGGTCATACAGGGATCAAGAGGTGGGCCCAAGGGCACCCACCGTCAGTCCGCTGCAGTCATACCCATTTGAAGCGAAGGGCGATGCCGACACGGTGGATATCTCAGATGCCAAGGCCCCCAAGCTGAACCGAGAAGTGCACGCGCGCCCAGTTGACCTTGCATTGTCCACCATTGGCTCTCTTGCGACCAACCCAAAGGAAGCCTCGGATCACCTGGTTGACATGAGCCAACGCGGACTTGTGGAGGGTGAGAGCGGTCAAAATATGGACGGGGATGGCACACAACACATGGCGAACAAGAGATGGTCGATCAGGAAGTGAGAGCATTGATGCACCCCAGGTGGACAACTTCCTCGCGACCTTGTCGACGAGCGGGTCTAGTGCTGAGGAGTGAAGCTTACAGATCGACAGAGGGAGGCCGAGGTCATATCTCTCGTTATTATTGCCTCTAGGGCATATCTCGATCGCATGTTGCGAGACTTTATCATTAGCCGAACATTTGCTTCTCTAGAACTTTGTTGTTGCTTCAGATTCGAAACTGATGATCAAGGATATCGACAAAGGAACGGGTAGCAGCTATGGGAACATCATCAAGAAGATCAAGCAGCAAGCAACAGATTTTAATTGCACTTTTATTTGAAGGTCGAGCGGCAAATTTATATGCATATAATTTAGCTAAGTATTTAAATTCTCTTGAGCAGGGGCGTCACTTGTGGTTGGGCCAACCCATGATCAATTTTGCATCTTATTATGTAGCTTTGGATCAATAAAACTTAGCTTTAACCTAAAAAAGTAAAAAGGGCTAGAGGACAAATATTTTACAAAATGCAGCCCTACACGTAAACAATCGATATCCATCCCTAAAAAAAATCGATATCCAAATTTTTCAAAAGATTGGAACAACTCGAAGTGACGATTGATGAAAACGCTGGGAGCATGGAAGGGACGGTAAACAGCACACCGGTTGCACGCACGCATGCTGACGCTGACACATACTAGTAGCGACTGGCCCCAGTAGCCGCTAGAAGATTCTCACCCACGGGCACTGCCTTTTCCCAAAAGGCGGAAAGATGGGGCAGGAGGCGGATGCGGATGAGCAGCTGCAGCGGCGGCTCCGGCGGGTGTTCGCTGCCGAGGAGCGGTCGTTCCGCATGGATCGGCGCTCGCCGGCCGCCGCCGACCTCCGCTCCGCCGTCGCCGACGTGCTCCCCCGATTCCTCGGCAACTACTCCGACGAGACCCTCGCGGTACCACCCCAAATATCCCCTTCATTCTCTCGCACGCACGCGTGCCCTAGAACTTGCCAGTGCCGATGCTTGGTGGGAATGGGATGCGTTTGCGTCTCGATCCTGCGTGGTTCCGTGTGCTATTTGGTCTCGGGAATGTCACGATGTGAGTGTGGATGGGCCTCCGCGTCTGGGGCTGTACCAAGGGGATTGGGGTGGCTCTGAATGGACTATATGCATGTCCTTGTTTGTTGAATGCTCTGCCTGTGTCGAGTGATTGGCAGATTGGCACCCAAGTGAAATTTAAGTTGGAGAGGTGATGGATTAGACTATCTATCTGGAACATTGGGCTTGTTTAACTTTTCCTAGGAACTCTATAGAAGTTAGGTATGGACTTCCCAGGATCTCAATTCAGAAATGTGAGCCTTCTAATTGGTCGTCCCAGCCTCAATCGCATCAGAAGTGGTGCGAAGATATATTTAAAGTAGTTTTCTGACATAACGGACCAGTGTGTTCTCTTCTTAACCCTCATAAACAGTCCTTATCAATTCGATATACCTACCTCCTTTCCTCGCTGATAGCCTTGATTTCACTTTTTTTTTGTGTGCGCCTCTGTTCCATTGCTGTGCCCTACAATTTGCAAATTAAGCATTATAGCACACAAGCCTATAGATACTTCATAAAGCATAAGTTCATAATGCTACCAACACCTAACTGTGGCAAAGCCAGTGTGTTTGAGGCACAAATGTATTGTTGTGGTCAGGTTTATATGATCTATGAGTCAAATATGACGGGACACTGATGATGAGTTTTGTTCAGTAGTAACTTTCACCAGTTCTTTAGGTGATTAAGATGTTTCTGGGTGCTGCTTCATTGACATGGAAGACTGTAGAGACATTGTATAATACTCCCTCCGATCGCAAATATAAGATGTTCTAACTTTTTCCTGAATCGGTTGCACATAGACATGTTTTAGTGTGTTTGTTCACTCATTTCAGTCCGTATGTAGTCCATATTGAAATATCCAAAACATCTTATATTTGTGAATGGAGGGAGTAATATTGAAGGCTGTAAAATGGATTGTATTGTTTTCACATCACCTTGAGATAAAGTGAACACATGTAGTTCAGTACAATTTCAGTTGTCCAATTATATTTGTAGATTGGTGATTTGACCAATTCATGATAATGAAGAGGATATTTGCATAAGAAGACATGCGAAGGGGCAGTGGAGTGTCTCAACACATATCTAGTGATCATTTCCCTTCGAAAAGGGTGTATGTTGACCCGCAAAAAAAGAAGAAAAGAAAAGGGTGTATGTTCCCTCTTGCCTACACCTAATGTGTTTTCATTAGATTTTAGACATGTTCTCCTATAAGTCTTCCTGGAGCGAGAGTTGAGGGCTGCTGTTAAACGGATTTAGCAAAGAGATTTTTTTGGGTCTTAGATTGATAATCTCAAAGAAAGAAACATTGAAGCACAACCTTGGCATCCTCACTTGATAAGTGCATGTGGCAACTTCCTCAGTTTTCTATGCTGCTATGTTGTATGCCAGGTTTGAGAACTACATTACTCTCTTTAGTTTAGTTGGTAGGATAACCGTGAGTTTTCATTGCATGTTTTGCCAAATATGCAAGATTCGACTGTTTGAGTTCTTGCTATGTTTGTTTTCATGTTAATATAAACAAGATGCTTTATAGCTGTTGATTGCATAATGACTGATAATTCTTCTTTTCTTTTCTCCCTGACTAAAGGAGTACATTGTAATTTTAGTTTGTAATGGGAAACATCAGTATCAAGCACGCGATGATTTGGAGGCCTTTCTTGGTGATGATAGTGCAAAATTTGTTGCATGGTATTATAGCTGCCATTTAATCAATTAGTTGTGTTCTTGATATGTGTACTTTTATGAGGCCATGATGTTTTTTTGCATGACTAAGCAGGCTTTGGGGTTACCTAAGCAAAACGGCTGTAGCACTGGCTGATGATTCTAGCGTGCAACATAGGCTGGAAAATGAAAGTCAGGACCGGAATGACAAGAAAAATCTTCTGGTCTCAAAAACCCAACCCGGGGAGGCTCATATTGTAAGGATCTTACCCTCTTTCCTCTTACAATCATCAGTCGCCACACAACATTTAATTGTCTTCATCATATCCAGTTATCCACTAGTTCAACTTAATTGAGCATCCGGTAACTTCTTTCAAGTCAAAATGCCCAAATTATGCATGTATCATGACTTACGAACACTCAGTCAAACTCATCCACTGTTGAGCAGGCAAACTCAAATATCTTAGTACCACAAGAGCATAATGGCCTTCACAAGCTTGATTCAAGTAAGGGACAAAGTGTGGCCCAGCGACGCATTAGTTCAACTGTTACCATTTCCCCTAAAATGGTGGCTGGTGACGAATGTTATCGGGAGGGCCAGCATCAGAAGGTAAATACTCAATGGGCCATGCATCTGTTGTTAAGTACCTACATTTGTAGGATGTGCTATGGAAAGGATGCATCTAACTTGATGATTCTATGTCAGAGCAGAAAGATTGGAGTTTAACAGGTGGCAGAAGTTCCTCCATGCGGCAGTCTGGTGTAGCTGCAAAGACTGAACATACATTGATGCAAGGCAAGCATTTTTTTTTCTTATGCGACAGCTCAATTCTAGGACAATATGTTCTTGAACCATTTGACATATGATAGCTACTTCAAACTACTCAATACACCCACGAGAAGTACTAAATGTCTCGTGCCATGTATAATATACTGGACCACATCTATATGTCACATGCACACCCCTTTATCAAAACTGGTTCTCTTTTTTTCATCTGAACATTTTGTTTGTACTTTGTATTTTACTGTATGCTGCATTTTTTTTCTACTAAGAAAGATGTTTACCAGCTTCTATAAGGCTAGGCGATTCAATTTTTAAAGAAGATAACGATGCTTTCTTACTTTGCGGGTTAATGTCCTTCCAAAGTTGTATGAATATCTCTGTAAATATCCTAGTATTTAGTCTTGTAATTTTCTTCTTCTATATCAATAAATATACAGTCTTCGGTCATCCCTATAGTTCTCCGTTAAAATTATCTTGCCTGAATATGATTCAAGATGGTCTGTAACCAATCTTTTTTTGGGGTCATGTGCTTGCTCTTGTTTTATCTAACATCCCCTGATTAGCTTGCATGCTTAGGTGTGACTTTAAATGGAGTTAAGGTTCTGATTATCCTACTTTAACTTATGAAAAATCATTTGCCTTTAAGTTCTATACATACAAACAACATGTGATTTCCCTTAGTTATGGAGGTTGTGTATGTATTTCTAGAAAGTTGAAGTGGCTAAGTTTCTCACAAATGTCCCTTAAAAGGACTTTTTTCATGTGTCTGTCCAGTTTGGTTGAAGTGCTGTACTGATTCAGGCTCTTGGTGTCCAGTTTGACTTGTCTCAACTCAATCCCGAATAAGAGTACAAGTTTGAAGGTGCAACTGAGATTGTATGAAAAAATGGTTCTGTCTGTTTGCTTGTAGATGGATTGAACAAAGAAGGGATTCAAACATTGTTTTATTGAAAAAGAGAATAATTGCTTTTGCCGGAAATGGCCACACTGCCAAAGTACGTTACAGAGGCAACCTTAAAGGCAATAATACCATATATGGACTTTATAACATAACTCCATAGTGTTGTTCTATGATCTAAACGATGACTCTCTTGGTGCGTATCTTCTACTCCCTCTGTTCACTTTTATAAGACGTTTAGACAATTCAGACAATGCCCAAAACAGTTCAATGTCAGCTGTCCAAAACGTCTTATAAAAAAGAACGGAGGGAGTATCTTTTTTTTGGCAAACTATATTTTTTAAAAACTATATGATTTTGCAATTTGTATGGACTTTGATCCTATGGCATGGAGTCAGGGAATCCATGTTATGTTTCTCGACATTCCTTATCCTTGAATACTAGATTGTAGAGTTGAAATGGTAACTACCAAAATTACTAATACTACCTTGAGCTGATCCATATTCCTTTCTGTACTCCATTTGATTAGGGAAACTACACTAGCAGTCCTGGGTTTAAGTTTTGGGGTCGGCTGTTTGCCAAAAGATCAAAAGTGGTATTCTTTGATATTGATTTACTGTTATTCGAAAACCTAATGCAGAGGAACCCCATGATGAGCATCTTGGAGGAAATTCCTCCACAAGACGTTTGCCTGTAGCCATGGGAACTGATGATGGTGAAGTGCCAGAATCCATGAGAAGGCCCCGCAATGTTTGGGACAGGCTAGGGAAGCCTGCTATGGAGGATCAAGGTTTAGCTACAGAAGCTGACAACATGCATGTTGAAAATATAATGCATAAGAAGGCCAAGTTAATGGTGTCTGAGCATGAACGAAGATGCCGTGTTAACTCAAGTACGGAAGGCGATTTATTTGACAGAGCAAATTCTGGAAACTTTTCCAGTAGTTACCCAGATGTCAATACAGCACACGCACATGAGCCCGGGGAGAAATCCAACAGAAGCAGGCTGACCGGTCGGTTGAATTTTGGTGATGTGGAGCGTAATCGTCATCAAGTTAGAGATGTTATTAGCCAGAAGTCTACTTCAACTCCGCCAGTGAAAAGTTTTGTTTCACAAAGTTTGAATGAGTTCACATCCAAGGTGAAGAGCTCACCTGCATCAGTTTCTGAACCAGCACGGCATGCAAACTCGTTAAAAGGACATGTATCAGCATCTGACAAATTGTCCCAGTTAAATATGCGGCTAAATTCAGGAACTGATGTTTTGCAAAGTCAGCAAATTAGCAGCCCTGCACAGTCCAAGAGTGGGTCTTCTGTTCGTGAAGATGGTGGCAATTACAGTAACAAACCAGTAAAAGATGTAAGCTATCCTTGTTGAGTAACTTGTTTTCTATTTGGGATCTTCTAGCGACCTAAAATGGTTGTCGTAACTGATTATGCAGGAGATGTTGGATGTGAAACTAAAGCTAAAGCAGGTGGAACTAGACATGCTCAAGCTTCGGTCCAAGCAGGCGCAGATAAACAATGGGAAGCAAGGAGCCCTCCCATCAGGTTTGTCCTATTGTTCTTTAGTCCCTTCTGTTTCTATATGAATACATTCATACAAAGGAACCTAAGGAAAATGACATTGGATTTACTACTACATGCCAAAATATAGCGTGACATAATTTTCTGAGATAGCAGTTGGTTCACCAGTTTGTTCTTGCAAATCTATTAGGTCATCTGTCGAGTGAGTCATCTGCAATTATTTCTAGCGATTTATTATCAGTGATATAGTCACCTAGGTCAATATGCTTGGCTGCTTGTGACTGCGGCCCTGAAAAAAATGGTCATCAGTAATTTGTTGGTCCTTTCACTGGTTTGTATGGTCTCTTGTCTATGTTGGCAGCAAGAGCCCCCTAGTTTAAACATGAGGGCAGTTTATTGGTGAAATGCTCTACAATGGTGCATAGCAGCGTTATATTCTTGGTTATAAATTGCAAAAATATGATGATACTCCCATCACTTAATCCAAAAACAGACAGCCAAAATACAAGAATCCATATGATTTGAAATGACATCAAAAGAGGGAAACCAATTAATCAGTCTTTTATCCTCCACAGAATTCATATTATTTGTAGAAAGGCTTGTTACCTCCCTGATGTTTGATGCTTAATCTACTTGTCCGCCAAAGCTATTAAACCATATACCCACCAGAAAATTTGTGAAACAGGCCAGCTACCCACTTGGAGATCAGGTTCTTTCCATGTCAAATGACTTGGCAGTCAGAATAAGATCGAAGAGAACTCTCTCGCAACTCGAATGGTCAAGAATTTGAGATAATTTCCTCAAAAACCTTCCACGCACCGATGATCAGCGATTCGTCCCTCTAGCAGCTGGCCATGTGGAAGATGTATCAAAGCTCAGCATTATGTTCTACCACAGTGTGGCTCGGGCCTTTTCAGGACCCACATGCCGCTGCTTCTCCAACCAGGCTGCCCTGTATTCTCTAGATCCGTTTGAGGAGCCCAATCTACAAGATTTTCCACTATTTATTTTATCACCAGATGTGGTCCCTGTATATTTCCACTTCACCCTATTTGGCTGTAAGCTCCTGCATCCTCTTTTTTGCCTGCGGATTGGTTGCAGCTGATTGTTCTTCCGCAACCACAGTCCTTGTTCTCACTCTCTCTGGTCAGCACTTCTGCATTAGCATCCGCAGTGACATGTTACTGGAGCTTGCATGTGCCACTGCTGTTTTTGTAAACTGCCACATCGGTGTCCTAGGAAACCATGCCTCGTAGTGCCAGGAAAGCTGTGTCATCAATCTACTAAAGCATTGTTGTGGAAGTAATGGCTTGGTGGAGGGGCAGGCAGGATGGTGGTTAGAGCCAACTTTGAGGACAAAGGTGAGACTGCTATCTCAGATGAAGGAGGTTCCAAACAATGAAAGACAGGCTGTTTTCGATAATCCACTTCTGAGCCCAGGCTCATCTGACCCGCGCTGATGAAAAAAATCAAAACAAATACTAGAAAAATTCAAAAAATTCCATTTTTTTTGCATGGTAGATAATTTGATGTGTGAGATCTGCTCCAGTTTTCAAATCATTTGGACATCTGAGCAGCTCTCGGCAAAAAAGACAAATTCAGGGTCTGTAAAAAAGTTTACTGTTCATGCACTGTTCTGACCCGATTTGTCTTTTGCTGAGAGCTACTCAGATGTCCAAATGATCGAAAATTGGAGCGGACCTCACTCAATAAATTTTCTACTCCATCCGTCCCATAATGTAAGACGTTTTTCAACACTACACTAGTGTCAAAAAGCATCTTACATTATGGGACGGAGGGAGTACCATGCAATTTTTTTGGAAATTTTTGAATTTGTTGTGATTTGTTTTCTAACCGGGTGCAGATGAGCCTGGGCACCAAAACGCTGCACTCGGCTGTTTTCCTTTATTTAGTTTGGTTTGTCGAGTCGGCATTAGAAATGTCGAAAGTTCCTTCTGGACACTGGCACTTGGTTGTTATTTGCTTAAACACACTTTGAAATTAACAATATGCTGATGGACACAAAGCTGGCTTTATCTGAACAAACAAGTATGTCATGTCAAAATCCAGAAGACAGGAGGTGGAAAAGTCCTATTTGCCGTTCGGAGAGAGACAAGAATTATGTTTGCCGTTTTTGTATCTGTGTTTATGTCAAAATCCAGAAGAGAGAAGAGGTGGAAAAGTATATTTGCCATTGGACAAGACAAGAGTTACGTTGGCCGTTTGCGTATGTATGTTTAGTCCTTTTGGTATAATCAACACAAAAGTAAATCAAAGTTGCATCCTGGCTAACAGAACAACACAAGAGATATCCATCAAGGTGGTACATGTGTTTTTATTTTGGTAAAATTTTACGAGTCAGCTAGGTTTTGATCTTGTTTGCAGAACATGATACTGAATTGCCAAAACTATTTCTTCACAACTTGTTTGGGACTAAAGGCTTTTGTTTCTTCACAACAGCTTATATAAAGTAAGATCAGCACCAGTCGGGTCGGGTTTGGTTGGGTCGGCCTCTACTAGACCCATGCCCGGAACGCTTATCGGGTCTGTCGCCCACCCACGACCCTACCCACGGGTCTTGTCTCATGCCCATGCCCAAACCCACGCAGTTACCTGACCCAATCGGGCACCCGCCGGGCTTAGTATTTTTGTTATTATTTAATTTATGCTCCCTTCTGGTGCCATGTACTTCGAACCGAGGAACGCTACTGTTTCTTCTAGTCTCTTATACAGGCAGCGCTCGACTTCCTATGTGCTCGCTAGGCGAGGTGGTACTAATGCAGCTGGCAAGCACGTATTTTGCTTGCTTTGTGCATGTAGAGCAACACACAGGATGCATGGGCTGGCTTTGGAGGCTCAACAAGCCAAACTTGTTGATCTCTTGATGCTACTGAGCTAAGCATTTTGTTAATTCATGGTTCTGTCTCTCTACAGTAATAACTAAGCAACGTGGGTGCATGCTGTCCTAAAAAATCTTCACAATTCATGTAAAATAGAACACATATATACTTCTTAATATTAATCGGGCGAACCATGGGTAACCCATGGGCACGAACTCGCATCCATACCCTACCCATGAGTAACCGGTTACCCATGGGTACAACCCATGGGCAAAGAGCACGACCCATACCCTACCCATTTGGGTCGGGTGCCCATGGGCGGCCAAACCCATGGGTCGAATTGCCGGCTTGAAGCACAACACAGTTAAGGAAACTTCAAACTGGTGCTTAACCAGTCTAGTGTATTCCATGAAATGACCAAAAACATTAAGCATCAATCGATTAATGATTTTATGATGTGTTTGACTACACGCCAACTAATTGTACCACCCAGCCTATTTTGCATGAAAGCTAGTTTTGTTGTCCACATCATGACATGTATGGTTAACTGTGATGTATCAGTCGTGGTTCTCAGCTTCTGCTAAAAAAAACCTTCTGCTGTCTGCACCTCCCCTCGGGCCAATAGTCCTTTCTTTTTTGCTTTGTTTACCTGTTTCCAGAGGGCAGTAAAGATAGTCAAACTTTTGAGATACGGCAGCATTTAACTGTTTGGGCACTCTGAAGTTACTCCCTCCGTCACAGTTTAGAAGGCACAGTTAAATTTGCGTGCGTTTCCGCAATAGACAAGGTTTAGGGCGCATTGCATTTATTTCTAGTAGCTAATTAGTACTATTTCTATATGCATGCGTAATGTGAATGCTATTTTAACCCATCTCACAACCAATAGATAACCACCTAGGTCCCAGAGAATTTCCAAGCGCGCCTTCTAAACCGTGACGGAGGGAGTACTTTTTATTTACAGAGAGATAACTCTGAAGCAACTCTGTTTGCGCCTTGGAATGTGGATTGTTTTAAATATATTGAGCAATTTCCTATTTTTTGTTCACCAGCTCAACACTCTTATCCACAGATGGAATTGAGTCTTTTGAAATTTTGTTTTCTTGTAGGGCCCCATTCGAATTTAGAGGAGGATGCCAATGCCAGAACTGTTCTTGTGACAAATGTATGTAAAAGGAACCCATCTCTTTATTTTTGTTCGCCACGGATCACTATAATTTTTGCTCCTTTCTTTTGACCGAAAAAGCTTCTTCATTCTAATTACATCATAGAGGATAAATTTGGTGAGTTACATCTCTGGATGATTGTTTTAGGTGCATTTTGCGGCAACCAAAGAAGCATTATCAACACATTTTATGAAGTGTGGGACAGTGCTTAAGCTCAATATGTTGACAGATGCAATTACTGGCCATCCAAAAGGGTATATTCTTTCATGCTAAGTTTCAGCTTGCTTTCTTCATCTGTGGCATCTACAAGCTCCATATCTGTTGTTAATTCTTGTTGTTTCCCAGGGCTGCATTTGTTACTTTTGCTGACAAGGAATCTATTGGGAGGGCCCTATCTTTGAGTGGGACGTCGTTTTACTCTAGAGTTCTCACAGTAAGACTGTTCTCACTATCAAGCTTGTTGTATCCGTTGTTAAATTGTACCTTTCTCTGTTCCTTTTGATATATGGCTTGCCTTCATACTATGGAACCATATTTTTCTCTCAAAAGAAACCCCATCATCAAAACTTAAAGTTGGTGTTCCATAATGTACATATAGACAAAGTGGACCTCATCTTAGGCTAAACTGTTTACTGAAATGAAACAGAGGCATATCAAAGTTCATTGTAACTTATAAGTTCAGATCACGTGAGCTCAACTACACTCTCAGCAGTTGTTAACCAGATCCAGATTACAGCATGTAGTCAATAGTTCTGTTATTAAGATCTTGTATTTTCAGGTAATGCGGAAAGCAGAAGCACCTCCTGGATTTTTGGCGTCTATTCAGCAGATTGGGAGGCCGCTGCCATGGAACTCGCCACCATTCCAGAAAGGGGTTAGTCCAAAGCAGTCCTCTGGTCATCATCTCCAGTGGAAACGCGAGCAGTCTGCCATGGAAAATTCCCCTGCCAATTGCCCTACCGACTGAATCTAAGGCAGCGCTTAAGAATCAAAACCTCACCAATGGACATAGCTTTACTGGATCAGGTCTGGGCAAGATGTTATCTTTGGCACCTCTTTATCCTCAGAATGATACTGTTACTGCTGTTCAAACATCTACAGGCTTCAGTTCTACCAGATTTTATTTCTTTCTGATGAGGAATTGCAGGCTTTCCTTGCTGCTGGGGTTTGGAACTCGTGAGATGAAACGGGAATTGGTTGCAACCCTAACCAAAGCTATAGACAAGATTCTTTGGCCGGACATGTGTGCTATGTGTCTAGACCCATTCAGAATATGTGTGATCCTCAGGATCGTAGTTGCCGCACTTGTCGAATATGCTAGTGGCAAACTGGCAATATGAAATGTAGTTACAGTTCAACGAACATCTTTGAGATGGTGAGCGAGTACATTCGAATGAAGATGTCAGCGTTGGCCAGCCTTTTGTTATTTGAATTTTGAAGCACGTCTAAGCTGTCGCAGTATGCTTACTGCCGTAATAACAACCAACCGATGGAAGACCATAAACTCTTCCAAGCCAGCCCTCGAGTCTCCCGGAAGACTAAACAAAATCATAGCTTTGTATGGGCCTTGCAGCTTTAGTTTGCGGTTACTGGACTGTGATAAATTAGTTTGCGGTTCTCGTGTCGAGATATTAGAAACTACTCCTTCCGGCCCAAGACGTTTTTTGACTCTAGTGTAGTGTCAAAAAACGTCTTACATTATGGGACGGAGGGAGTAGATCCCATGCTAATAGGTTAGGCGACTTTTTTCCCCAAAAAAACCTCAGAAAATCATAAATCAAAAATATATATTGAAAAACAGAAATAGAACATATTAGAAAGTACAAAAAAAGGAAACCAAAAAAATGGAAACATGTGAAACTCAAAACGGGAAGCACATATGTGGTTTTTTCACTTTTAGGAAAGCACACATGTGTTTTTCATTTTCCGAGAAACACAATTGTGCTTCACACGGAAGCACAACCGTGATTTTCACTTTATGAGAAGCACTACTGCGCTTCATGTGAAAGCACAACTGTGTTTTTTATTTTTCGGGAAGCATAGTTGTGCTTAACCGTGAAGCATATTTGTGATTTTTCATCGGTGTGCTTCACGCGGGAAAAAATTAAAGAAAGAAGAAAATCAGGAAAACCTAGAAAAACCCAATGAAAATTCAAAACACCCTCCCCCGAATAAAAAACCCAAAACACGTAAAAAAAAAGTTCATGTGGGGTGCGCCCAGCACGCGCCACATGACGGCGGTGGGACGCCCCAAGTGGTGTGCCGGGAGCACTCCCACGGTGTCCGTTGGGTCTCCCCGCAAGAGGTGCCCGTGCTTAGTCGGCCCCTTTATCCATCCCAACAGTGTCTTTCTTTCTTGCTGGGCCTTTAGGGGACGAGCCAACTTGCGGTTGCGTCGTGTGTGGCTTTGGGTCGCGTTTTTTGTGTGGGCCAGGTCATAACAGTTTTCACCCCTTGAGGTGCAACTTGACCACAATTTGGTAGAGATGGAAACCTCGAGACCTCCTGTTCGGCGCCTTATGCGCCAGAACAGGTTTCTGGCGCCCACGCAGTGCCTTGTTGGGCCGGCCCGATAAGGCAAAGCGCAAAGAACAAAAACCACACAAAAAGGCACAAAAACTACTTTCACCCGGAACACAAAGCGCAAAGAACAAAAACTACACAAAAAGGCACAAAAATTGCTTTCATCCGGATTCGAACTCACAAAGCCACCCATATATTCCTGGCTTACTGCTTAGCTAACCACTACACCCATTGAACACTTGTAGCCAATAATAGCGCTTATAGAATAAGAACATGTGTGGTTGCGCTATTTATTATCCCTTAGTTTCTTTAAAACATGAATTTGAAAAATGTTCATCGATTTTGAGCCAAAGTTCAACATTTGACGAAAAAAATCTCACAAACTACAAAAACAATCATCGATTTTGAGACAAAAGTTCATCATCTTTGAAGAAAAAGTACATAAACTTAAAAAACTCAATGATTTTGAGAAAAAGTTAAACATTTTTAAAAAATGTTCATCGATTTTGAAAAACGTTTATGGAAAAGTGAAAAAAGTTCACCGTTTTCGAAAAAAAGTTCATCACATTTGAAAAGTTCATCAAATTTGAAAAAAGTTCAACCAAGTTGAAAAAAGTTCATCAAATTCAAAAAAAAGTTCATCGAATATGAAAAACAAATCATGATTTTGGAAAAAAGATCATCAAATTTGAAAAACAAATCATGATTTTGGAAAAAAGTTCATCGAATTTGAAAAAAGTTCATCGAAGTTCAAAAAAAGTTCACTGAATTTGAAAAAAGTTCATCAAATTCGAAAAAAAGTTCATCAAATATGAAAAACAAATCATGATTTTGGAAAAAAGTTCATCGAATTTGAAAAACAAATCATGATTTTGGAAAAAAGTTCATCGAAGTTCAAAAAAAGTTCACTGAATTTGAAAAAAGTTCATCAAAATAAAAAACAGTTCATTGGATTTCAAAAAAGTTCATCGGATTTGAAAAAAGTTCAATGAATTTGAAAAAAGGTCACCAAATTTGAGAAACATTTTGAAAAAATCGTAATTTTGAAAAAGTTAACGGATTTTGAGAAACATTTCGCAAATTTTATAGAAAGAAAAAAAGAGAAACTAAACGACAAAAAGAAAAAGTAAGTAAAGAACAAAAGGGTGAGGATGAGGGTTAGTATTCACAAGAGATGTTATTAGCGCGGTGGTTACTGCGCTCCATGTAGGACAAGTCGATCGCAGGATCGAATCACCTCGTCGCGCAAATTTTGTTGCAGTTTTTCACAGAAAAAACCAACTAAATGGGCCGGCCCAGCGCGGACGGCGGGCGTGCGCCGGTTTGCGGAATACGAAGAATCAAGCGCATAAGGCGCTGAATAGGAACCAACGGAAACGTCATCCGTAGGGTATATGCATTTTCACATGTATCATGTGAATTTGGCCGATCCTTCTAGTGTACCTTGAGTTGAGGCACCACACCGTCCCGTGGTGGACAAACTTGGACTTGAAGATTTGCCCTGGTTGAAGCAGTGCCGGGGTGGGTGGTGAAGGAAATAAGCCCTAGAGGCAATAATAAAGTTATTATTTATTTCCTTATATCATGATAAATGTTTATTATTCATGCTAGAATTGTATTAACCGGAAACATAATACATGTGTGAATACATAGACAAACAAAGTGTCACTAGTATGCCTCTACTTGACTAGCTCGTTAATCAAAGATGGCTATGTTTCCTAACCATGAACAAAAGAGTTGTTATTTGATTAACGGGATCACATCATTAGAAGAATGATATGATTGACATGACCCATTCCATTAGCTTAGCACCCGATCGTTTAGTATGTTGCTATTGCTTTCTTCATGACTTATACATGTTCCTATGACTATGAGATTATGCAACTCCCGCTTGCCGGAGGAACACTTTGTGTGCTACCAAACGTCACAACGTAACTAGGTGATTATAAAGGAGCTCTACAGGTGTCTCCAAAGGTACATGTTGGGTTGGCGTATTTCGAGATTAGGATTTGTCACTCCGATTGTCGGAGAGGTATCTCTGGGCCCTCTCGGTAATGCACATCACTTAAGCCTTGCAAGCATTACAACTAATGAGTTAGTTGCGAGATGATGTATTACGGAACGAGTAAAGAGACTTGCCGGTAACGAGATTGAACTAGGTATTGAGATACTGACGATCGAATCTCGGGCAAGTAACATACCGATGACAAAGGGAACAACCTATGTTGTTATGCGGCCTGACCGATAAAGATCTTCGTAGAGTATGTAGGAGCCAATATGAGCATCCAGGTTCCGCTATTGGTTATTGACCGGAGACGTGTCTCGGTCATGCCTACATTGTTCTCGAACCCGTAGGGTCCGCACGCTTAAGGTTCCGATGATAGTTATATTATGAGTTTATGAGTTTTGATGTACCGAAGGAGTTCGGAGTCCCGGATGAGATCGGGGACATGACGAGGAGTCTCGAAATGGTCGAGACGTAAAGATCGATATATTGGACGACTATATTCGGACATCAGAAAGGTTCAGAATGATTCGGGTATTTTCGGAGGTACCGGGGAGTTACGGGAATACGAGGAAGAATCAATGGGCCTTGATGGGCCTTAGTGGGAAGGACCAGGAGGTGGCGCGCGCCCCTCCCAAGCCCAGTCCGAATTGGACAAGGGGTTTGGGGCGCGGCACCTCTCTCTCTTCCTTCCGCTCTTCCCCCCTTTCCCCCCTTCTCCTAGTTGGACTAGGAAAGGTGGAAACCTACTCCAACTAGGAGTAGGAATCCTACTCCTCCTTGGCGCGCCCACAAGGGCCGGCCGGCCTCCCCCTTGCTCCTTTATATACGGGGGCAGGGGGCACCCCATAGACACACAAGTTGATCCACGTGATCATATTCTTAGCCGTGTGCGGTGCCCCCTTTCATCATAATCCTCGATAATATTGTAGCGGTGCTTAGGCGAAGCCCTACAACGGTAGTACATCAAGATCGTCACCACGCCGTCGTGCTGACGGAACTCTTCCCCGACACTTTGCTGGATCGGAGTCCGGGGATCGTCATCGAGCTGAACGTGTGCTAGAACTCGGAGGTGCCGTAGTTTCGGTGCTTCATCGGTCGGGCCGTGAAGACGTACGACTACATCAACCGCGTTGTGCTAACGCTTCCGCTGTCGGTCTACAAGGGTACGTAGATCACACTCTCCCCTCTCGTTGCTATGCATCACCATGATCTTGCATGTGCGTAGGATTTTTTTTGAAATTACTACGTTCCCCAACAGTGGCATCCGAGCCTAGGTTTTATGTGTTGATGTTATATGCACGAGTAGAACACCAGTGAGTTGTGGACGATATAAGTCATACTGCTTACCAGCATGTCATACTTTGGTTCGGCGGTATTGTTGGACGAAGCGGCCCGGACCAACATTACGCGTACGCTTACGCAAGACCGGTTCTCCCGACGTGCTTTGCACAAAGGTGGCTAGCAGGTGACAGTTTCTCCAACTTTAGTTGAACCGAGTGTGGCTACGCCCGGTCCTTGCGAAGGTTAAAACAGCACCAACTTCACAAACTATCGTTGTGGTTTTGATGCGTAGGTAAGATTGGTTCTTGCTTAAGCCCGTAGCAGCCACGTAAAACTTGCAACAACAAAGTAGAGGACGTCTAACTTGTTTTTGCAGGGCATGTTGTGATGTGATATGGTCAAGACATGATGCTAAATTTTATTGTATGAGATGATCATGTTTTGTAACCGAGTTATCGGTAACTGGCAGGAGCCATATGGTTGTCGCTTTATTGTATGCAATGCAATCGCGCTGTAATGATTTACTTTATCACTAAGCGGTAGCGATAGTCGTGGAAGCATAAGATTGGCGAGACGACAACGATGCTACGATGGAGATCAAGGTGTCGTGCCGGTGACGATGGTGATCACGACGGTGCTTCGAAGATGGAGATCACAAGCACAAGATGATGATGGCCATATCATATCACTTATATTGATTGCATGAGATGTTTATCTTTTATGCATTTTATCTTGCTTTGATTGACGGTAGCATTATAAGATGATCTCTCACTAATTATCAAGAAGTGTTCTCCCTGAGTATGCACCGTTGCGAAAGTTCTTCGTGCTGAGACACCACGTGATGATCGGGTGTGATAGGCTCTACGTTCAAATACAACGGGTGCAAAACAGTTGCACACGCGGAATACTCAGGTTATATTTGACGAGCCAAGCATATACAGATATGGCCTCGGGACACGGAGACCGAAAGGTCGAGCGTGAATCATATAGTAGATATGATCAACATAGTGATGTTCACCAATGAAACTGCTCCATCTCACGTGATGATCGGACATGGTTTAGTTGATTTGGATCATGTGATCACTTAGAGGATTAGAGGGATGTCTATCTAAGTGGGAGTTCTTAAGTAATATGATTAATTGAACTTAAATTTATCATGAACTTAGTCCTGGTAGTATTTTGCAAATTATGTTGTAGATCAATAGCTCGCGTTGTTGCTTCCCTGTGTTTATTTTGATATGTTCCTAGAGAAAATTGTGTTGAAAGATGTTAATAGCAATGATGCGGATTGGATCCGTGATCTGAGGTTTATCCTCATTGCTGCACAGAAGAATTATGTCCTTGATGCACCGCTAGGTGACAGACCTATTGCAGGAGCAGATGCAGACGTTATGAACGTTTGGCTAGCTCAATATGATGACTACTTGATAGTTTAGCACACCATGCTTAATGGCTTAGAATCGGGACTTCAAAGACGTTTTGAACATCACGGACCATATGAGATGTTCCAGGAGTTGAAGTTAATATTTCAAGCAAATACCCGAATTGAGAGATATGAAGTCTCCAACAAGTTCTATAGCTAAAAGATGGAGGAGAATCGCTCAACTAGTGAGCATGTTCTCAGATTGTCTGGGTACTACAATCGCTTGAATCAAGTGGGAGTTAATCTTCCAGATAAGATAGTGATTGACAGAATTCTCTAGTCACCATCACCAAGTTAGTAGAACTTCGTGATGAACTATAATATGCAAGGGATAACGGAAACAACTCCCAAGCTCTTCGTGATGCTGAAATCAACGAAGGTAGAAATCAAGAAAAAACATCAAGTGTTGATGGTTGACAAGACCACTAGTTTCAAGAAAAGGGCAAAGGGAAGAAGGGGAACTTCAAGAAGAACGGCAAGCAAGTTGCTGCTCAAGTGAAGAAGCCCAAGTCCGACCCTAAGCCTGAGACTAAGTGCTTCTACTGCAAAGGGATTGGTCACTAGAAGTGGAACTGCCCCAAGCATTTGGCGGATAAGAAGGATGGCAAGGTAAACAAAGGTATATTGGATATACGTGTTATTGATGTGTACTTTACTAGTGTTTACAGCAACCCCTCGGCATTCGATACTAGTTCAGTTTCTAAGAGTAGTAACTCAAAACGGGAGTTGCAGAATAAACAGAAACTAGTAAAGGGTGAGGTGACGATGTGTGTTGGAAGTAGTTCCAAGATTGATATGATCATCATCGCACACTCCCTATACTTTCGGGATTAGTGTTGAAACTAAATAAGTGTTATTTGGTGTTTGCGTTGAGCATGAATATGATTTGATCATATTTATTGCAATTCGGTTATTCATTAAAAGTCAGAGAATAATTATTGTTCTGTTTACATGAATAAAACCTTCGATGGTCATACACCTAATGAAAATAGTTCGTTGGATCTCGATCGTAGTGTTACACATATTGATAATATTGAAGCCAAAAGATGCAAAGTTAATAATGATAGTGCAACTTAGTTGTGGCACTGCCGTTTAGGTCATATCGGTGTAAAGCGCATGAAGAAACTCCATACTGATGGACTTTTGGAACCACTTGATTATGAATCACTTGGTACTTGCGAACCATGCCTCATGGGCAAGATGACTAAGACTCCGTTCTCCGGAACAATGGAGCGAGCAACTGACTTATTGGAAATAATACATACGGATGTATGCGATCCGATGAGTGTTAAGGCTCGCGGTGGGTATCATTATTTTCTGATCTTCACAGATGATTTGAGCAGATATGGGTATATCTACTTGATGAAACATAAGTCTGAAACATTTGAAAAGTTCAAAGAATTTCAGAGTGAAGTGGAAAATCATCGTGACAAGAAAATAAAGTTTCTACGATCTAATCGCAGAGACGAATACTTGAGTTACGAGTTTGGTCTTCAATTAAAACAATGTGGAATAGTTTCACAAACTCATGCCACCTGGAACACCACAGCATAATGGTGTGTCCGAACGTCATAACCGTACTTTATTAGATATAGTGCAATCTATGATGTTTCTTATCGATTTACCACTATCGTTTTGGGGTTATGCATTAGAGACAGCTACATTCACGTTAAATAGGGCACCATCTAAATCCGTTGAGACGACACTATATGAACTGTGGTTTAACAAGAAACCAAAGTTGTCGTTTCTTAAAGTTTGGGGTTGTGATGCTTATATGAAAAAGTTTCATCCTGATAAGCTCAAACCCAAATCGGAGAAATGTGTCTTCATAGGACACCCAAAGGAGACAATTGGGTACACCTTCTATCACAGATCCAAAGGCAAGATATTCGTTGCTTAGAATGAATCCTTTCTAGAGAAGGAGTTTCTCTCGAAAGAAGTGAGTGGGAGGAAAGTAGAACTTGATGAGGTAACTGTACCTGCTCCCTTATTGGAAAGTAGTTCATCACAAAAAACGGTTTCTGTGACACCTACACCAATTAGTGAGGAAGTTAATGATGATGATCATGAAACTTCAGAGCAAGTTATTACTGAACCTCGTAGATCAACCAGAGTAAGATCCGCACCAGAGTGGTACGATAATCCTGTTCTGGAAATCATGCTACTAGATCATGATGAACCTACGAACTATGAAGAAGCGATGGTGAGCCCAGATTCCGCAAAATGGCTTGAAGCCATGAAATTTGAGATGGGATCCATGTATGAAAACAAAGTATGGACTTTGGTTGACTTGCCCGATGATCGGCAAGCAATTGAAAATAAATGGATCTTCAAGAGGAAGACGGACGCTGATAGTAGTGTTACTATCTACAAAGCTAGAATTGTCACAAAAAGGTTTTCGACAAGTTCAAGATGTTGACTACGATGAGAGTTTCTCACTCGTATCTATGCTTAAGTCTGTCCGAATCATGTTAGCAATTGTCGCATTTTATGAAATCTGGCAAATGGATAAACAAAGCTGCATTCCTTAATGGATTTCTTAAAGAAGAGTTGTATATGATGCAACCAGAAGGTTTTGTCAATCCTAAAAGTGTTAACAAAATATGCAAGCTCCAGCGATCCATCTGTGGACTGGTGCAAGCATCTCGGAGTTGGAATATGCGCTTTGATGAGATGATCAAAGTATATAGTTTTATACAGACTTGTGGTGAAGTCTGTATTTACAAGAAAGTGAGTGGGAGCACTACAACATTTCTGACAAGTATATGTGAATGACATATTATTGATCGGAAATAATGTAGAATTATTCTGCAAAGCATAAAGGAGTGTTTGAAAGAAGTTTTTCAAAGAAACACCTTGGCGAAGCTGCTTACATATTAAGCATCAAGATCTATAGAGATAGATCAAGACGTTTGATAAGTTTTTTCAATGAGTACATACCTTGACAATATTTTTGAAGTAGTTCAAAATAGTACAGTCAAAGAAAAGAGTTCTTGGCTGTGTTACAAGGTGTGAAATTGAGTAAGACTCAAAGCCCGACCACGACAGAAGATAGAAAGAGAATGAAAGTCATTCCCTACGCCTCAGCCATAGATTCTATAAAGTATGCCATGCTGTGTACCAGATCTATTGTATACCCTACACTGTGTTAAGTAAGGGAGTACAATAGTGATCTAAGAGTAGATCACTGGACAGCGGTCAAAATTATCCTTAGTGGAATAAGGAAATATTTCTCAATTATGGAGGTGACAAAAAGGTTCGTCGTAAAAAGTTACGTCGATGCAAGTTTTGAAACTGATCCAGATGGCTCTAAGTCTCAATCTGGATACATATTGAAAGTGGGAGCAAATAGCTAGAGTAGCTCCGTGCAGAGCATTGTTGATATAGAAATTCGCAAAATACTTACGGATCTGTATGTGACAGATCCGTTGACTAAAATTTTCTCACAAGCAAAACATGTTCGCACCTTAGTACTCTTTGGGTGTTAATCACATAAACGATGTGAACTAGATTACTGACTCTAGTAAACCCTTTGGGTATAGGTCACATGACAATGTGAACTATGGGTGTTAATCACATGGTGATGTGAACTATTAGTGTTGGATCACATGGCAATGTGAACTAGATTATTGACTCTAGTGCAAGTGGGAGACTGAAGGAAATATGCCCTAGAGGCAATAATAAAGTTATTATTTATTTCCTTATATCATGATAAATGTTTATTATTCATGCTAGAATTATATTAACCGGAAACATAATACATGTGTGAATACATAGACAAACAAAGTGTCACTAGTATGCCTCTACTTGACTAGCTCGTTAATCGAAGATGGTTATGTTTCCTAACCATGAACAAAAGAGTTGTTATTTGATTAACGGGATCACATCATTAGAAGAATGAGGTGATTGACATGACCCATTCCATTAGCTTAGCACCCGATCGTTTAGTATGTTGCTATTCCTTTCTTCATGACTTATACATGTTCCTATGACTATGAGATTATGCAACTCCCGTTTGCCGGAGGAACACTTTGTGTGCTACCAAACGTCACAACGTAACTGAGTGATTATAAAGGAGCTCTACAGGTGTCTCCAAAGGTACATGTTGGGTTGGCGTATTTCGAGATTAGGATTTGTCACTTCGATTGTCGGAGAGGTATCTCTGGGCCCTCTCGGTAATGCACATCACTTAAGCCTTGCAAGCAATGTAACTAATGAGTTAGTTGCAAGATGATGTATTACGGAACGAGTAAAGAGACTTGCCGGTAACAAGATTGAACTAGGTATTAAGATACCAACGATCAAATCTCGGGCAAGTAACATACCGATGACAAAGGGAACAACATATGTTGTTATGCAGTTTGACCGATAAAGATCTTCGTAGAATATGTGGGAGCCAATATGAGCATCCAGGTTCCGCTATTGGTTATTGACCGGAGACATGTCTCGGTCATGTCTACATAGTTCTCGAATCCGTAGGGTCCGCACGCTTAAAGTTTCGATGACAGTTATATTATGAGTTTATGAGTTTTGATGTACCGAAGGAGTTCGGAGTCCCGGATGAGATCGGGAACATGACGAGGAGTCTCAAAATGGTTGAGACGTAAAGATCGATATATTGGACGACTATATTCAGACATCGGAAAGGTTCCGAGTGATTCGGGTATTTATCGGAGTACGGGAGAGTTACGGCAAGTAACATACCGATGACAAAGGGAACAACGTATGTTGTTACGCGGTCGGACCGATAAAGATCTTCGTAGAGTATGTAGGAGCCAATATGAGCATCCAGGTTCCGCTATTGGTTATTGACCGGAGACGTGTCTCGGTCATGTCTACATTGTTCTCGAACCCGTAGGGTCCGCACGCTTAATGTTTCGATGATAGTTATATTATGAGTTTATGAGTTTTGATGTACCGAAGGAGTTCGGAGTCCCGGATGAGATCGGGGACATGACGAGGAGTCTCGAAATGGTCGAGACGTAAAGATCGATATATTGGACGACTATATTCGGACATCGGAAAGGTTCAGAATGATTCGGGTATTTTCGGAGGTACCGGGGAGTTACGGGAATACGAGGAAGAATCAATGGGCCTTAATGGGCCTTAGTGGGAAGGACCAGGAGGTGGCGCGCGCCCCTCCCAAGCCCAGTCCGAATTGGACAAGGAGTTTGGGGCGCGGCCCCTCTCTCTCTTCCTTCCGCTCTTCCCCCCTTTCCCCCCTTCTCCTAGTTGGACTAGGAAAGGTGGAAACCTACTCCAACTAGGAGTAGGAATCCTACTCCTCCTTGGCGCGCCCACAAGGGCCGGCCGGCCTCCCCCTTGCTCCTTTATATACGGGGGCAGGGGGCACCCCATAGACACACAAGTTGATCCACGTGATCATATTCTTAGCCGTGTGCGGTGCCCCCTTTCATCATAATCCTCGATAATATTGTAGCGGTGCTTAGGCGAAGCCCTACAACGGTAGTACATCAAGATCGTCACCACGCCGTCGTGCTGACGGAACTCTTCCCCGACACTTTGCTGGATCGGAGTCCGGGGATCGTCATCGAGCTGAACGTGTGCTAGAACTCGGAGGTGCCGTAGTTTCGGTGCTTGATCGGTCGGGCCGTGAAGACGTACGACTACATCAACCGCGTTGTGCTAACGCTTCCGCTGTCGGTCTACAAGGGTACGTAGATCACACTCTCCCCTCTCGTTGCTATGCATCACCATGATCTTGCGTGTGCGTAGGAATTTTTTTGAAATTACTACGTTCCCCAACAGGTGGTGTCGCTCCAGAATTTTCCGCTTTAGTCATCACGATCCGATTGATGTAGTCGAATCTCTTCACGATCCGACCGATCCTAGCACCGAAGGTACGACACCTCCGCGATCTGCACACGTTCAGCTCGGTGACATCCCATGAACTCTAGATCTAGCTGAGTGTCGAGGGAGAGCTTCGTCAGCACGACGGTGTGATGACGGTGATGATGATGCTACCGGAACAGGGCTTCGTCTAAGCACTTCTACGATATGACCAAGGTGGATTATGGTGGTGGGGGGGGGGGGGGGGGGCGGGGCACCGCACACGGCTAAGGGATCAATGATCAACTTGTGTGTTCTAGGGTGCCCCCCCTGCCCCGTATATAAAGGGGCAAGGGGGAGGCCAGTCGGCCCTAGGGCTGCGCCAAGGGAGGAGGAATCCTCCTCCTAGTAGGAGTAGGATTCCTCCTTTCCTAGTCCTACTAGGAGAAGGGGAAAGAAGGAAAGGAGAGGAAGAGGAGAAGGAAAGGGGGGCCCTCCCTAGTCCAATTCGGACTCCCTATAGGGAGGGGGCGCGGCTGCCCCTTGTGGGCTGCCTCCCCTCTTCCCTATGGCCCATGTAGGCCCAATCTTTCCCCAGGGGGCTCCGGTAACCCTCCGACACTTCGGTTTTCTCCAAAATCACCCGGAACATTTCCGGTGTCCGAATTGTTGGGGAATGTAGTAATTTCAAAAATTTCCTACGCACACGCAAGATCATGGTGATGCATAGCAACGAGAGGGGAGAGTGTTGTCCACGTACCCTCGTAGACCGAAAGCGGAAGCGTTAGCACAACGCAGTTGATGTAGTCGTACGTCTTCACGATCCGACCGATCCAAGTACCGAACGCACGGCACCTCCGAGTTCAGCACACGTCCAGCTCAATGATGTCCCGCGAACTCCGATTCAGCAGAACTTCACGGTAGAGTTCCGTCAGCATGACGGCGTGGTGACGGTGATGATGTTGCTACCGACGCAGGGCTTTGCCTAAGCACCGCTACGATATGACCGAGGTGGAATATGGTGGAGGGGGGCACCGCACACGGCTGGGAGAGATCAACTGATCAACTTGTGTCTAGAGGTGCCCCCCTGCCCCTGTATATAAAGGAGCAAGGGGGAAGGCGGCCGGCCTAGGAGGAGGGCGCACCAAGGGGGGAGTCCTACTCCCATCGGGAGTAGGACTCCTCCTTTCCTTGTTGGAGTAGGAGAGAAGGAAAGAGGAGGAGAGGAAGAAGGAAAAGGGGGCTGCACCCCTTGTCCAATTCGGACCAGAGGGGGGCCGCGCGCCTCCTTCCTTTTGGCCTCTCTCCTCTATTCTCGTATAGCCCAATAAGGCCCATATACTCCCCGGCGACTTCCCGTAACTCTCCCGTACTCCGATAAATACCCGAATCACTCGGAACCTTTCCGATGTCTGAATATAGTCGTCCAATATATCGATCTTTACGTCTCAACCATTTTGAGACTCCTCGTCATGTTCCCGATCTCATCCGGGACTCCGAACTCCTTCGGTACATCAAAACTCATAAACTCATAATATAACTGTCATCGAAACTTTAAGCGTGCGGACCCTACAGATTCGAGAACTATGTAGACATGACCGAGACATGTCTCCGGTCAATAACCAATAGCGGAACCTGGATGCTCATATTGGCTCCCACATATTCTACGAAGATCTTTATCGGTCAAACTGCATAACAACATATGTTGTTCCCTTTGTCATCGGTATGTTACTTGCCCGAGATTTGATCATTGGTATCTTAATACCTAGTTCAATCTCGTTACCGGCAAGTCTCTTTACTCGTTCCGTAATACATCATCTTGCAACTAACTCATTAGTTGCATTGCTTGCAAGGCTTAAGTGATGTGCATTACCGAGAGGGCCCAGAGATACCTCTCCGACAATCGAAGTGACAAATCCTAATCTCGAAATACGCCAACCCAACATGTACCTTTGGAGACACTTGTAGAGCACCTTTATAATCACCCAGTTACGTTGTGACGTTTGGTAGCACACAAAGTGTTCCTCAGGTAAACGGGAGTTGCATAATCTCATAGTCATAGGAACATGTATAAGTCATGAAGAAAGCAATAGCAACATACTAAACGATCGAGTGCTAAGCTAACAGAATGGGTCAAGTCAATCACATCATTCTCCTAATGATGTGATCCCCTTAATCAAATGACAACTCATGTCTATGGCTAGGAAACATAACCATCTTTGATCAATGAGCTAGTCAAGTAGAGGCATACTAGTGACACTCTGTTTGTCTATGTATTCACACATGTATCATGTTTCCGGTTAATACAATTCTAGCATGAATAATAAACATTTATCATGAAATAAGGAAATAAATAATAACTTTATTATTGCCTCTAGGGCATATTTCCTTCACGAATATAGTCGTCCAATATATCAATCTTTATGTCTCGGCCATTTCGAGACTCTTCGTCATGTCCGTGACCATATCTGGGACTCCAAACTACCTTCGGTACATCAAAACACATAAACTCATAATACCGATCGTCACCGAACGTTAAGCGTGCGGACCCTACGGGTTCGAGAACTATGTAGACATGACCGATACTCATCTCCGGTCAATAACCAATAGCGGAACCTGGATGCTCATATTGGTTCCTACATATTCTACGAAGATCTTTATCGGTCAAACCGCATAACAACATATGTTTGTTCCCTTTGTCATCGGTATGTTACTTGCCCGAGATTCGATCGTCGGTATCTCAATACCTAGTTCAATCTCGTTACCGGCAAGTCTCTTTACTCATTTCCTTAGTGCACCATCCCATAACTAACTCATTAGTTACATTGCTTGCAAGGCTTATAGTGACATGCATTACCGAGAGGGCCTAGAGATACCTCTCTGATACTCGGAGTGACAAATCCTAATCTCGGTTTATGCCAACTCAACAAACACCATCGGAGACACTTGTAGAGCATCTTTATACTCACCCAGTTATGTTGTGATGTTTGATAGCACACTAAGTGTTCCTCCTGTATTCGGGAGTTGCATGATTTCATAGTCATAGGAACATGTATAAGTTATGGATAAAGCAATATCAACAAACTAAACAATCATCGTGCTAAGCTAACGGATGGGTCAAGTCAATCACATCATTATCTAATGATGTGATCCTGTTAATCAAGTGACAACTCTTGCCTATGGTCAGGAAACATAACCATCATTGATTCAACGAGCTAGTCAAGTAGAGGCATACTAGTGACACCCTTTTTGTCTATGTATTCACACATGTACTAAGTTTCCGGTTAGTACAATTCTAGCATGAATAATAAACATTTATCATGATATAAGGAAATATAAATAACAACTTTATTATTGCCTCTAGGGCATATTTCCTTCAGTCTCCCACTTGCACTAGAGTCAATAATCTAGTTCACATCGTCATGTGATTAGTTCACATCTTCATGTGACTAATACCCAAAGGGTTTACTAGAGTCGATAATCTAGTTCACATCGCTATGTGATTAACACCCAAAGAGTGATCATGTTTTGCTTGTGAGATAAGTTTAGTCTATGGGTCTGCAACATTCAAATCCGTATATATTTAGCAAATTTCTATGTCTACAATACTCTGCACGGAGCTACTCTAGCTAATTGCTTCCACTTTTAATATGTATCTAGATCGAGATTTAGAATCATCTAGATCGGTGTAAAAAGCTTGCATCGATGTAACTCTTTACGTCGAACTATTTTATCTCCTCCATAACCGAGAAATATTTCCTTAGTCCTCTAAGGATAATTTTGACTGCTGTCCAGTGATCTACTCCTAGATCACTATTGTACTCCCTTGCCAAAATCATGCTAAGGTATACAATAGGTCTGGTACACAACATAGCATACTTTATAGAACCTATGACTGATGCATAGGGAATGACTTTTCATTCTTTTTCTATTTTCTACCGTGGTCGGGTTTTGAGTCTTTACTCAACTTCACACATTGCAACACAGGCAAGAACTCTTTCTTTGACTGATCCATTTTGACCTCCTTCAAAATCTTGTCAAGGTATGTACTCATTGAAAAAACTTATCAATTGTCTTGATCTATATCTATAGATCTTGATGCTCAATATATAAGCGGCTTTACCGAGGACTTTCTTTGAAAAACTCCTTTCAAACACTCCTTTATGCTTTCCAGAAAATTCTACATCATTTCCGATCAACAATATGTCATACACATATACTTATCAGAAAGGCTGTAGTGCTCCCACTCACTTTCTTGTAAATATAGGCTTCTCCAAAAGTCTGTATAAAACTATATGCCTTGATCAACTCATCAAAACATATATTCCAACTCCGAGATGCTTGCACCAGTCCATAGATGGATCGCTGGAGCTTGCACACTTTGTTAGCACCTTTAGGATTGACAAAACTTTCTTGCTGTATCATATACAACTCTTCTTCAAGAAATCCATTAAGGAATGTAGTTTTGACATCCATTTGCCAGATTTCATAAAATGTGGTAATTGCTAACATGATTCGGACAGACTTAAGCATCGCTACGAGTGAGAAAATCTCATCGTAGTCAACACCTTGAACTTGTCGAAAAACCTTTTGCGACAATTCGAGCTTTGTAGATAGTAACACTACTATCAGCGCCCATCTTCCTCTTGAAGACCCATTTATTTGAATGGCTCACCAATCATCGGGCAAGTCAATCAAAGTCCATACTTTGTTCTCATACATGGATCCCATCTCAAATTTCATGGCTTCAAGCCATTTCGCGGAATCTGGGCTCATCATCGCTTCCTCGTAGTTCGTAGGTTCATCATGGTCGAGTAACATGACCTCCAGAACAGTATTACTGTACCACTATGGTGCGGAAATTATTCTGGTTGACCTACGAGGTTCGGTAGTAACTTGATCTGAAGTTTCATGTTCATCATCATTAACTTCCTCACTAAAAGTAGGAATCACTAGAACTGATTTCTGTGATGAACTACTTTCCAATTTGGAAGAAGGTACAATTACCTCATCAGGTTCTACTTTCCTCCCACTCACTTCTTTCGAGAGAAACTCCTTCTCTAGAAAGGATCCATTCTTAGCAATGAATATCTTGCCTTCGGATCTGTGATAGAAGGTGTACCCAACAATCTCTTTTGGGTATCCTATGAAGACACATTTCTCCGATTTGGGTTCGAGCTTATCAGGTTGAAGTTTTTTCACATAAGCATCGTAGCCCCAAACTTTAAGAAACGACAACTTGGGTTTCTTGCCAAACCACAGTTCATAAGGTGTCGTCTCAACGGATTTTGATGGTGCCCTATTTAACATGAATGCAGCTGTCTCTAAAGCATAACCCCAAAAAAATAGCGGTAAATTAGTAAGAGACATCATAGATCGCACCATATCTAATAAAGTACGGTTATGACGTTCGGACACACCATTACATTGTGGTGTTCCAGGTGGCGTGAGTTGTGAAACTATTCCGCATTGTTTCAAATGAAGACCAAACTCGTAACTCAAATATTTTCCTCCACGATCAGATCGTAGAAACTTTATTTTCTTGTTACGATGATTTTCCACTTCACTCTGAAATTCTTTGAACTTTTCAAATGTTTCAGACTTATGTTTCATCAAGTAGATATACCCATATCTGCTCAAATCATTTGTGAAGGTCAGAAAATAACGATACCCGCCGCGAGCTTCAACACTCATCGGATTGCATACATCAGTATGTATTATTTCCAATAAGTCAGTTACTTGCTCCATTGTTCCGTAGAACGGAATTTTAGTCATCTTTCCCACGAGACATGGTTCGCAAGCATCAAATGATTCATAATCAAGTGATTCCAAAAGCCCATCATCATGGAGTTTCTTCATGCGCTTTACACCAATATGACCGAAACGGTAGTGCCACATATATGTTGCACTATCATTATTAACTTTGCATCTTTTGGATTCAATATTATGAATATGTGTATCACTACGATCGAGATTCAATAAACCATTCACCTTGGGTGTAGGACCTCAGAAGGTTTTATTCATGTAAACAGAATAACAATTATTCTTTGACTTAAATGAACAACCGTATTGCAATAAACATGATCCAATCATATTATGCTCAACGCAAACACCAAATAACATTTATTTTATGTGCAACACTAATCCCTAAGGTAAAGGGAGTGTGCGATGGTCATCTTATCAACCTTGGGATCATTTCCAACACACATTGTCACCTTGTCCTTAACTAGTCTCTGTTTATTTTGCAACTCCCGTTTCGAGTTACTACTCTTAGCAACTGAACCAGTATCAAATACTGAGGGGTTGCTATAAACACTAGTAAAGTACACATTAATAACATGTATATCAAATATACTTTTGTTCACTTTGCCATCCTTCTTATCCGCCAAGTATCTAGGGCAGTTCCACTTCCAGTGACTGATACGTCTCCAACGTATCTATAATTTTTGATTGCTCCATGATATTATATTGTCTATTTTGGATGTTAATGGGCTTTATTTTACACTTTTATATCATTTTTGGGACTAACCTACTAACCGAAGGCCCAACCCAAATTGCTGTTTTTTTTGCCTATTTTAGGGTTTCGAAGAAAAGGAATATCAAACGGAGTCCAAATGGAATGAAACCTTCGGGAACGTGATTTTCTCAACAAACGTGATCCAGGAGACTTGGAGTGGCCGTCAAGAAATAAGGGAGGAAGGCACGAGGCAGGGGGCGCGCCTACCCCCCTGGGCGCGCCCTCCACCCTCGTGGGCCCTCTGTTGCTCCACCGACGTACTTCTTCCTCCTATATATATCCACGTACCCCCAAACATCCAAGAGCACCACGAAAACCTAATTCCACCACCGCAACCTTCTGTACTCGAGAGATCCCATCTCGGGGCCTTTTACGGAGCTCCACCGGAGGGGGCATGCTACATCAACTCCATGGCCTCTTCGGTGATGTGTGAGTAGTTTACTTTAGACCTACGGGTCCATAGTTATTAGCTAGATGGCTTATTCTCTCTCTTTGTATCTCAATAAAAAGTTCTCATCGATTTTCTTGGAGATCTATTCGATGTAATCTTCTTTTGCGGTGTGTTTGTCGAGATCCGATGAATTGTGGGTTTATGATCCAGATTATCTATGAACAACATCTGATTCTCCTCTGAATTCTTTTATGTATGATTGGTTTATCTTTGCAAGTCTCTTTGAATTATCAATTTGGTTTGGCCTACTAGATTGATCTTTCTTGCAATGGGAGAAGTGCTTAGCTTTGGGTTCAATCTTGCGGTGTTCGATCCCAGTGACAGAAAGGGAACCGATACGTATTGTATTGTTGCCATCGAGGATAAAAAGATGGGCTTTATATCATATTGCATGAGTTTATCCCTCTACATCATGTCATCTTCCTTAAAGCATTACTCTATTCTCTTGAACTTAATCCTCTAGATGCATGCTGGATAGCGGTCGATGTGTGGAGTAATAGTAGTAGATGCAGGCAGGAGTCGGTCTACTTGTCTCGGACGTGATGCCTATATACATGATCATACCTAGATATTCTCATAACTATGCTCAATTCTATCAATTGCTCAACAGTAATTCGTTTACCCACCGTAATACTTATGCTCTTGAGAGAAGCCACTAGTGAAACCTATGGCCCCCGTGTCTATCTTCCATCATATTAATCTTCCAATACTTAGTTATTTCCTTTGCCATTTTTTTTACTTTGCATCTTCATTTCTCTTTATCATAAAAATACCAAAAATCTTATCTTATCATATCTATCAGATCTCACTCTCGTAAGTGACCGAGAAGGGCTTGACAACCCCTTTATCGCGTTGGTTGCGAGGTTCTTATTTGTTTGTGTAGGTGCGTGGTACTTGAGCGTGATCTCCTACTGGATTGATACGTTGGTTCTAAAAAACTGAGGGAAATACTTACGCTGCTTTACTGCATCACGCTTTCCTCTTCAAGGGAAAACCAATGCAGTGCTCAAGAGGTAGCAAGAAGGATTTCTGGCGTCGTTGCTGGGGAGATTCACGCCAAGTCAAGTCAAGATTTGACTCCCAGAATGAGTCATTTCTGGCACCATTACCAAGTCAAAATATACCAAGTACCCATCACAAACTCTTATCCCTTGCATTACATTATTTGCCATTTTGCCTCTCGTTTTCCTCTCCCCCACTTCACCCTTGCCGTTTTATTCGCCCTCTTTTCCTCTCTCTCCCTCTCTCTCTGTTTCCCTTCTCTTTCCCTATTTGCCTCTTTTTGCCTGTTTCTTGTTTGCTTGTGTGTTGGATTGCTTGCCTGTCACGATGGCTCAAGATAACACTAAATTGTGTGACTTTGCCAATACCAACAATATTGATTTTATTAGCACTCCGATTGCCCCTCTTACCGGTGCTGAATCTTGTGAAATCAATACTTCTTTGCTCAATCTTGTCATGAAAGATCCGTTTTCTGCCCTTCCTAGTGAAGATGCCGCTACCCATCTAAACAACTTTGTTGATTTGTGTGATATGCAAAAGAAGAAAGATGTGGATAATGATATTGTTAAATTGAAGCTATTTCCGTTTTTGCTTAGAGATCTTGCTAAAGCTTGGTTTTTGTCTTTGCCTAAAAATAGTATTGATTCATGGAATAAGTGCAAAGATGTTTTTATCTCTAAGTATTTTCCTCCCGCTAAGATCATCTCTCTTAGAAACGATATTATGAATTTTAAGCAACTTGATCATGAACATGTTGCACAATCTTGGGAGAGAATGATATCAATGATACGTAATTGCCCATCACATGGTTTGAATCTTTGGATGATTATACAAAACTTTTATGCCGGATTGAATTTTGCTTCTAGAAATCTTTTAGATTCGGTCGCGGGAGGCACTTTTATGGAAATCACTTTAGGAGAGGCTACCAAACTCCTAGATAATATTATGGTTAATTATTCTCAATGGCACACCGAAAGATCTACTAATAAAAAAGTGCATGCAATTGAAGAGATTAATGTTTTGAGTGGAAAGATGGATGAACTTATGAAATTGTTTGCTAATAAGAGTGCTCCTACTGATCCTAATGATATGCCTTTGTCTACCTTGATTGAGAATAATAATGAATCTATGGATATGAATTTTGTTGGTAGGAACAATTTTGGTAATAACGCGTATAGAGGTAATTTTAATTCTAGGTCGTTTCCTAGTAATTCCTCTAATAATTATGTTAATTCCTACAACAATTCCTATGGAAATTATAATAAGATACCCTCTGATTTTGAATCTAATATTAAAGAATTTATCACTTCGCAACAGAGTTTCAATGCTTTGATTGAAGAAAAATTGCTTAAGATTGATGAGTTGGCTAGGAACGTTGATAGAATTTCTCTTGATGTTGATTATTTGAAACTTAGATCTATTACACCTAAGCATGATATCAATGAGTCTCTCAAAGCTATGATAACTTACATTGATGAGTGCAAAGGAAGAACCGCTAGGATGCGTGCTAAGAAAGATTGCCTTATAAAAGCGTGTTCTTCTAGTTTTCATGATAATAAGGATGAAGATCTAACAGTTATTGATGTGTCTCCTATTAAATATTTGTTTTTCAATATGAATCTTGATAATTATAGGGCTTAAGATGAGCCACCTTTACCTAGAAGGCGTTCAAAAAATTCGGAGTCTTTAGATCTTGATGCTAAAATTGCTAAAAGTGGGATTGAAGAGGTTAAAACTTTAAATATCAATGAACCCACTATTTTGGATTTCAAGGAACTTAATTATGATAATTGCTCTTTGATAGATTGTATTTCCTTATTGCAATCCGTGCTAAATTCTCCTCATGATTATAGTCAAAATAAAGCTTTTACTAAACATATCGTTGATGCTTTAATGCAATCTTATGAAGAAAAACTTGAGTTGGAAGTTTCTATCCCTCGAAAACTTTATGATGAGTGGGAACCTACAATAAAAATTAAAATTAAAGATCATGAGTGCTATGCTTTGTGTGATTTGGGTGCTAGTGTTTCCACGATTCCGAAAACTTTATGTGATTTGCTAGGTTTCCGTGATTTTGATGATTGTTCTTTAAACTTGCACCTTGTGGATTCCACTATTAAGAAACCTATGGGAAGAATTAATGATGTTCTTATTGTTGCAAATAGGAACTATGTTCCCGTAGATTTCATTGTTCTTGATATAGATTGCAATCCTTCATGTCCTATTATTCTTGGTAGACCTTTCCTTAGGACGATTGGTGCAATTATTGATATGAAGGAAGGGAATATTAGATTCCAATTTCCGTTAAGGAAATGCATGGAACACTTCCCTAGAAAGAAAATTAAATTACCATATGAATATATTATGATATCCACTTATGGATTACCTACCAAAGATGGCAATACCTAGATCTATCTTCGCTTTTATGCCTAGCTAGGGGCGTTAAACGATAACGCTTTTTGGGAGGCAACCCAATTTTATTTTTATTACTTGCTTTTTGCTCCTATTTAGTAATAAATAATTTACCTAGCCTATGTTTTGGTTGTGTTTTTTGTGTTTAATTAGGGTTTGTGCCAAGTAGAACCGTTGGGAAGACTTGGGAAAAGTCTTTTTGATCTTGCTGTAGAAAACAGAAACTTTAGCGCTCACGAGAATCGCTGCCATTTTTATTTGGAAGGTGCTATTTAGTTAATTATTTTTTCAGATGATTAATAGAAAAATTCCTCACGTCCAGCAATTTATTTTAGAATTTTTGGGGTTCCAGAACTTGCGTTAGCTACAGATTACTACAGACTGTTCTGTTTTTGACAGATTCTGTTTTTCTTGTGTTGTTTGCTTATTTTGATGAATCTATGGCTAGTAAAAGAGTTTATAAACCATAGAGAAGTTGTAATAAAGTAGTTTTAACACCAATATAAATAAAGAATGAGTTCATTACAGTACCTTGAAGTGGTGTTTCGTTTTCTTTCGCTAACGGAGCTCACGGGATTTTCTATTTTGAGTTTTGTGTTGTGAAGTTTTCAAGTTTTGGGTAAAGATTTGATGGATTATGGAACAAAGAGTGAAAAGAGCCTAAGATTGGGGATTTCCATGGCACCCCAAGGTGAAATTCAAGGACACCAAAAAGCCTAAGATTGGGGATGCCCCGGAAGGCATCCCCTCTTTCGTCTTCGTCTATCGGTAACTTTACTTGGAGCTATATTTTCATTCACCACATGATACGTGTTTTGATTGAAGCATCTTGTATGATTTGAGTCTTTGATTTTTAGTGTACCACAATCATCCTTGCTGTACACACCTTTTGAGAGAGACTCACATGAATTGAAAATTATTAGAATACTCTATGTGCTTCACTTATGTCTTTTGAGCTATATAGGTTTTGCTCTAGTGCTTCACTTATATCTTTTAGAGCACGGTGGTGGAATTGTTTTATAGAAACCATTGTTATCTCATGCTTCACTTATATTATTTTGAGAGTCCTTTATAACAACATGGCAATAATAAGAACTTTCATATAAGTGCATTGAATACTATGAGAAATTTGATACTTGATAATTGTTTTGAGATATGGAGATGGTGATATTAGAGTCATGCTAGTTGAGTAGTTGTGAATTTGAGAAATACTTGTGTTGAAGTTTGTGATTCCCGTAGCATGCTCGTATGGTGAACCGTTATGTGATGAAGTCGGAGCATGATTTATTTATTTATTGTCTTCCTTATGAGTGGCGGTCGGGGATGAGCGATGGTCTTTTCCTACCAATCTATCCCCCTAGGAGCATGCGCGTAATACTTTGCTTTGATAACTTGTAGATTTTTGCAATAAGTATGTGAGTTCCTTATGACTAATGTTGATTCCATGGATTATACGCACTCTCACCCTTCCACCATTGCTAGCCTCTCTAGTATCGCACAACTTTCGCCGGTACCATAAACCCACCATATACCTTCCTCAAAACAGCCACCATACCTACCTATTATGGCATTTCCATAGCCATTCCGAGATATATTGCCATGCAACTTTCCACCGTTCCGTTATTATGACACGCTTCATCATTGTCATATTGCTTGCATGATCATGTAGTTGACATCGTATTTGTGGCAAAGCCACCGTTCATATTTCTTTCATACATGTCACTCATGCATCATTGCACATCCCGGTACACCGCCGGAGGCATTCACATAGAGTCATATTTTGTTCTAAGTATTGAGTTGTAATTCTTGAGTTGTAAGTAAATAAAGTGTGATGATCATCATTATTAGAGCATTGTCCCAGTGAGGAAAGGATGATGGAGACTATGATTCCCCCACAAGTCGGGATGAGACTCCGGACAAAAAAAGAGGCCAAAAGAAAAGAAAAAAGGAAAGAAGGCCCAAAAAATGAGAGAAAAAGAGAGAAGGGACAATGTTACTATCCTTTTTCCACACTTGTGCTTCAAAGTAGCACCATGTTCTACATATAGAGAGTCTCCTATGATATCACTTTCATATACTAGTGGGAATTTTTCATTATAGAACTTGGCTTGTATATTCCAATGATGGGCTTCCTCAAATGCCCTAGGTCTTCGTGAGCAGGCAAGTTGGATGCACACCCACTTAGTTTATTTTGATGAGCTTTCATATACTTATAGCTCTAGTGCATCTGTTGCATGGAAAGCCCTACTCACTCACATTGATATCTATTAATGGGCATCTCCATAGCCCGTTGATATGCCTAGTTGATGTGAGACTATCTTTTCCTTTTTTTTGTCTTCTCCACAACCATCATTCTATTCCACCATAATGCTATATCCACGGCTCACGCTCATATATTCCATGAAGATTGAAAAAGTTTGAGAACATCAAAAATATTAAACAATTTCTTGGCTTGTCATCTGGGTTGTGCATGATTTAAATATTTTGTGTGGTGAAGATAGAGCATAGCCAGACTATATGATTTTGTAGGGATAACTTTCTTTGGCCATGTTATTTTGAGAAGAAATAATTGCTTAGTTAGTATGCTTGAAGTATTATCATTCTTTATGTCAATGTTAATCTTTTATATTGAATCTTATGGATCTGAACATTCATGCCACAATAAAGAAAAATTACATTGAGAAATATGTTAGAAAGCATTCCACATCAAAAATTCTTCTTTTATCATTTACCTACTTGAGGACGAGCAGGAATTGAGCTTGGGGATGCTTGATACGTCTCCAACGTATCTATAATTTTTTATTGCTCCATGCTATTATATTATCAATTTTAGATGTTAATGGGCTTTATTTTACACTTTTATATCATTTTTGGGACTAACCTACTAACCGGAGGCCCAACCCAAATTGTTGTTTTTTTGCCTATTTTAGGGTTTCAAAGAAAAAGAATATCAAACGGAGTCCAAATGGAATGAAACCTTCGGGAACGTGATTTTCTCAACAAACGTGATCCGAGAGACTTGGATTGGCCATCAAGAAACAAGGGAGGAAGGCGCGAGGTAGGGGGCGCGCTGTCGGGACCCCGACTCATAAGTCGAGATCACCGAATGCACGTGTACAATGATCCCAGAGATCAATGATCACTGAACACACAAAAGCTGAATAACAAGAGTCTTACATCCATACATACCGTTTTACACAAGTAGGACCATTATGGTCAAGTCTTGAGTGTATCATCGCAGCGGAACTCTTCAATGACAACTTGGACCCATGTCATCTGCCTTAACCCTACAGGCATTATGACTGGGAAGCGTCCTAGCTCGCATGTTCGTCACCGAGGTACTCTTCTTCATATCATGTTCTTTCATGCCTAGCCAATAAAATAACCAGTGGCAAGCCAATGAGTACTTTGAATGTACTCGCAAGCATCCCAAGGGTGATAACAGAATAATTATGCAAGGCACTACTGCTAATTTGGCATTTTTGCGGAAAGCTAGTTTTTCTCATGCAAGTATGATAAACATTTATCAAGTATATGAATGCGTATGCAACAAGTATCAGGAGGTTACAGACGTCAACATCGAGAGAGAGTTATGAACAACTCATGCTCAAGCTCATCGTGACTTCCTCACGAATCACGTCAATAGGTTTACCAAACCGTGTTGTTTGTCAGAAACATATGGACGTAGTCTAAGCAGCACCACCCAACTGTCCTTGACCGTGGACACGGCTATTCGAATAGTTTTACACTCTGCAGAGGTTGCACACTTTACCCACAAGATCCGGGGAACTTCCGTGTCATCCACGACCCGCGGTACCTCAAGTACCCGGGGTAAGCACCCGATCACTATCTTTCCCTAGACAACACTAACAAGGAGTCCACTCGTTGTGCCGTATCCTCACGATGTACATCATACGAGACTCACTCGAGATCGTAACATCCGAGAGGGGACACAACAGTGTATCCGGTGCCCTGTGAAAACAGTCATGGCCACCCTACCTGGCACGACCCCGTCTCAAGAGAGCGCACCAACAACTCTCCCGTCACTATTAATGTGGGCTCCAAGCTAGTATCGGCCTAGGTAATCAATAATGCCCTTTCCCATATAAGGGTAGAGTGGTTGCGCATGTAAGGTTGGGACAGTCGACAAATCTTAAATCTAATCTGTCTCTGTAAACAACACTTTTATCGAGCCTCGGTACACTACCTCTCCACCAAGTAGTGACCTAGTTCATCATCATCTCCCAGGGGCATTAGTGGCACCCACTGGGCTGTTTGCAAGTATGTCAACCCATACTTGTTTCTTTCCATGCATAACCCTGACCCACTTTGCGTAGCCATCTACTATAGCATATTTCTACAACCCACCAACAAAACTCTAAGCAAGGGTAGAGTCAAGAACAATGCAAGTATCAATGGAGTATGCAACGGAGGCAAGCCTAGCAAGGTTGTCATTCAAGATATCTATCACACACTTGATGAAACAACGAAAATGCTATTATGATGAAAAATGATTCATCATGGTCAAAGGGCTGCTTGCCTGTTTTAACCAAGTCTTCGAGGTCTTCAAATATCTCTGGTCCAACTCCAAGCATTTCGTCTACTTCGTCAACTATCGTTGAAAGCAACCATAATAAGCAACACAACAAGGCAGGAAATGAAAGTGCTCTAAAAATATTGATTTGACTTTTCTAGGACATCTCTGGTTATATGAAAATTAACCAGAGTGGTTTCATTGGAATTGGGTCAGTGGATGTTTCTAAACATTTTGAGATGATGGAATCAAGGGGTTTATGGATTTGTAAGAAGTGTACAGAAATATATTTTTGAAAAAAATGAGCAAAGGAACCCATTTAACAAACCATGATTTTAGAAGCATCTAGGAGTTGGTTTCACTGGATTTGGAGTTCAAATGAATTCCCTATGAATTGGCAAAGTTGACAAATATGAAGAAATGTCTCATTATATTGTGTGTCACAGAAAGTATTAAGAAAAATGTTCATAAGATAAGTTAGGAACTTAGGAGCATCTGGAAATTTGAATCATGGCATTTGGATCAAATTTGAGCCCTGTGTGATTTTCTAAAGTTTAACACAGAAATAGAAAAATAGGATTTTGATAAATATTTCTAAAGATAAAGTTTCTGGAAAAAGTGCAAATATCTCCATGTGATAGATCATGATTTATGGAGCTATTAGAAATTTGATTCATCAAATTTGGACTCCATTTGAATTATTTATGAATTTCTGAAGTTCTACCGGAAAAAGAAAAAGGGAAAAACTTTTACCCTCATCGTGGCGCATGGCGAGATATAGCCTTGGGCCGGCCCAGTTGCTCTGCCGCGCCAGGCGCCCAGGCGACGTCGATGGCGCACTTTTGGAATGCGCCAACGGTGTAGGGGAGGCGCCAGCCCGCGAACCCGCCTCCAATTAAATGACGTGGCCGCCGGCGGGTCGCTGACTCATGGGACCCAGCTGCAGGGCCACCCCCCTCACCCTGCGTCGTCTTCTTCCTCGTGTGCGGGCAACGGCTGGGGAGGCAGAGGCTCGGGCGTTGCCCCACGCCGGCGACACGGGCCGTCCCCGACGTGGCTGCAGGCGCCGAAGAGCTCAGGTGGTCCTACCGCGTCCGATGGCAGTCGAGAGGGCTGCCGGCGAGCTTGACAGCGAGCCCTCTGTTGGCCGGGGCGGAGGGAGACAAAGGTGAGGGTGGAGCTGGTAAATTTGGCCGTGTTGAAGAAGGAATCGAGGGCGGGGAGGTTACTGGAGGTCGTGGGGGTCCTCGAGAGCGATCAGAGGGAGCGGGGGAAGCAGTGAAGGCTCGGGTTGGTCCGGGGCACAGCGGCGGCAACCCAGCCATCGAAGGGGCAGGAGACCGCGAGGGGGAGAGAGGGAGTGTTCGAGAGGTTGTTGGGGGAGAGGGGGAGCGGGGAGAGGCCAGAGAAGAGGTCACGAGGGGCTTATATGGGCACGGCCGCGGTGCACCATGGACAGCGCCCATGGACGCGCTCGGGTGAGCTGGCAGAGGGGAGAGGAGAGAGATTCTGGAGGGAGGCGACCAGTTGCCGTGTCTCGGACGCCGAGGCGCATCGTCGGGCGTGAGGGGGGAGAGCCGAGGTGTCCGGAGGTGGTTGGCAGGGGGCGGCTACAGTGCGGGAGTGCACTGTAGCGCGCTCCAGAGCGTGCAAATGGCCGGCATGCCATTTTTTTGGCAAAGTGGGCACGGCCAAGCATGTCTGGTAGCTCTAGGGAGGAGTAAAGAATGTGGGGAAAGCCTTGGATGCCTTGGGTGGCCACTGGAGTGAGGAGGGAGGTGAGGAAGAGGGGTGCAAGGGCTGTCCAGAGAGGTAAAAGAGGTGGTTTCACCCCTCAATTGTTGATCTAAGATGCAGCCATTGCTGCTGGAGGTAGAGGGGGACTAGGAGGGGCTGTGGTAAAAAGTTGAACTCAAGGAGAATAGTGTAAGTGGTCAAAATGGTGATTTTTGAAAAGTGACAGAAGGTGTTTGATGCAAATTTGGGCAAGCAAATTAACTCTACTTGACATGAGAATTAACAGGATCAAGTGTCACACATAATTGAGGTTGACCACCAAGTTTGAGTCCATTTGAATAAAGTTGCCAATGTAACTTTGGTAAAACCTAGAAATCAGCAGAAATGGCTTTACCAAGATTTAGTCATGCAAATCTATTCTCCTTGATGCACCACTTGGTGTAGTGTCATCATTTGAGGTTATGAACATGTCCACAAAAGTTTAGATCAATAGGAGAAAGTTGTCAATGTAGAGTTGTTCAAATTTGGTTCTGAACAGGAAGGGTTTTGGGGTACTTTGAGCAAGATAACATTCTCTCCAACTTGTTCCATTTGGTATAGATGAATAATTAGACCATTTGAGCATGTTCACAAGGTTTGAGAACATTTGGACATGTTTGGCAATGTAAAGTTGCTCAAACTTCAAAATGGACAGAAATGGTTTTGAGGAGATTTCATGGGGTTATACTATTCTCCATGACATGATACTTGGCAAGATCATCAAAAATGTCATATGTGACATGTTAGAATTTTCTTGGATTTTTATGAAAATATTTCCTGTAGAAATATTTCAAATCCTTGAAATGAGCAGAAATGGTTTTGAGAGGTTTTTTCCAATATTTTGATCATGACCATGTGTTGAAACTCATATATATGGAAAATATATGTCCATTGAGTCTCCCTAATTTTTCTCAAAAAATTTTAAAGCTTTAAAATAATTTTAACCTATTAAAGACCATTTCTGGCCTTAAGAAAAAGCCTTTAAATCAAATAGGAAAATAACTATTAAAATTATATTTTTGTGGTTTCTGGTTATCCTATATCTAATAGGAGTCAAACATATTTTTGGAAAGATTTTTACTGCCCTGAATTAAGTACTTGCAGTACAAATCTTAATTCAGGGGTTTTTGGAAAACTAATTTTTGAAAATACTTTTTGGCCAAATTATTTTTGTAAGAAAATACTATATTGCTCTATACACATGGCATGATCATTGGTTCAAGAGTTTGGAGCAAGGAGATGAAGTATAGGAGTTGGAGGATTTATTTGATTTTTAGAGCACTTGCAAACAACAGACAAAATCCAAACAAGGCAAGGTCCAAAACACTCAAAAGTTTTTGTCAAACCACATTTTATCATGATTTATTAGCTTAAGTGCTGTGGCATGAAAATCAGGGTGTGACATGCGCCTACCCCCCTAGGCGCGCCCTCCACCCTTGTGGGCCCTCCGTTGCTCCACCGACGTACTTCTTCCTCCTATATATATCCACGTACCCCCCAAACATCCAGGAGCACCACGAAAACCTAATTCCACCACCGCAACCTTCTGTACTCGAGAGATCCCATCTCGGGGCCTTTTCCGGAGCTCCACCGGAGGGGGCATTGATCACGGAGGGCCTCTACATCAACTTCATGGCGTCTCCGATGATGTGTGAGTAGTTTACTTCAGACCTACGGGTCCATAGTTATTAGCTAGATGGCTTCTTCTCTCTCTTTGGATCTCAATACAAAGTTCTCCTCAATTTTCCTGGAGATCTATTCGATGTAATCTTCTTTTGTGGTGTGTTTGTCGAGATCCGATGAATTGTGGGTTTATGATCCAGGTTATCTATGAACAATATTTGATTCTCCTCTGAATTCTTTTATGTATGATTGGTTTATCTTTGCAAGTCTCTTCGAATTATCAGTTTGGTTTGGCCTACTAGATTGATCTTTTTGCAATGGGAGAAGTGCTTAGCTTTGGGTTCAATCTTGTGGTGTTCGATCCCAGTGATAGAAAGGGAACCGATACGTATTGTATTGTTGCCATCGAGGATAAAAAGATGGGGTTTATATCATATTGCATGAGTTTATCCCTCTACATCATGTCATCTTCCTTAAAGCATTACTATGTTCTCTTGAACTTAATACTCTAGATGCATGCTGGATAGCGGTCGATGTGTGGAGTAATAGTAGTAGATGCAGGCAGGAGTCGGTCTACTTGTTTCGGACGTGATGCCTATATACATGATCATACCTAGATATTCTCATAACTATGCTCAATTCTATCAATTGCTCGACAGTAATTCGTTTACCCACCGTAATACTTATGCTCTTGAGAGGAGCCACTAGTGAAACCTATGGCCCCCGGGTCTATCTTCCATCATCTTAATATTCCAATACTTAGTTATTTCCTTTGCCATTTATTTTACTTTGCATCTTTATTCCTCTTTATCATAAAAATACCAAAAATCTTATCTTATCATATCTATCAGATCTCACTCTCGTAAGTGACCGAGAAGGGCTTGACAACCCCTTTATCGCGTTGGTTGCGAGGTTCTTATTTTTTTGTGTAGGTGCGCGGGACTTGAGCGTGATCTCCTACTGGATTGATACCTTGGTTCTCAAAAACTGAGGGAAATACTTACGCTGCTTTACTGCATCACCCTTTCCGCTTCAAGGGAAAACCAACGCAGTGCTCAAGAGGTAGCAGTGACCATTTCCTTTGCAGTAGAAGCACTTAGTTCCAGGCTTGGGTCTAGCTTTGGGTTTCTTCATGGGAGTAGCAACTTGCATGCTATTCTTCTTTGAAGTTCCTCTTTATTTCCCTTTGCTCTTTTCTTGAAACTAGTGGTCTTGTTAACCATCAACACTTGATGCTATTTCTTGATTTCTACCTTCGCCGATTTCAGCATCGCGAAGAGCTTGGGAATTACTTTCGTCATCCCTTGCATATTATAGTTCATCACTAAGTTCTAGTAACCTGGTGATAGTGACTAGAGAACTTTGTCAAATACTATCTTATCTGGAAGATTAACTCCCGCTTGATTCAAGCAACTGTAGTACCCAGACAATCTGAGCACATGCTCACTAGTTGAGCTATTCTCCTCCATCTTGTAGGCAAAGTATTGTCAGAGGTCTCCTACCTCTCGACATGGGCATGAGTATGAAATACCAATTTCAACTCTTAGAACATCTTATATGCTTTGTGGCTTTCAAAAACATTTTTTGAAGTCCCGGTTCTAAGCCGTAAAGTATGGTGGACTAAACTATTCAGTAGTCATCATACCGAGCTTTGTCAAACATTCATAATGTCTGCATTTGCTCCTGCAATAGTTATGTCACCTAGAGGTGCATCAAGGACATAATTCTTCTGTGCATCAACGAGGATAATCCTCAGATCACGGATCCAATCCGCATCATTGCTACTATCATCTTTCAACATAGTTTTCTCTAGGAACGTATCATAAATAAAACGGGGAAGCTATATGCGAGCAATTGATCTACAACATAGATATGCAAATACTATCATGACTAAGTTCATGATAAATTTAAGTTCAATTAATCATATTACTTAAGAACTCCCACTTAGATAGACATTCCTCTAATCATCTAAGTGATCACGTGATCCATATCAACTAAACCATGTCGGATCATCACGTGAGATGGAGTAGTTTTCAATGGTGAACATCATTATGTTGATCATATCCACTATATGATTCACGCTCGACCTTTCAGTCTCAGTGTTCCGAGGCCATATCTGCATATGCTAGGCTCGTCAAGTTTAACCCGAGTATTCTGCATGTGCAAAACTGGCTTGCACCCGTTGTATGTGAACGTAGAGCTTATCACACCCGATCATCACGTGGTGTCTCGGCATGATGAACTGTAGCAACGGTGCATACTCAGGGAGAACACTTATACCTTGAAATTTAGTGAGAGATCATCTTATAATGCTACTGCCGAACTAAGCAAAATAAGATGCATAAAGGATAAACATCACATGCAATCAATATAAGTAATATGATATGGCCATCATCATCTTGTGCCTTTGATCTCCTCCAAAGTATCGTCATGATCACTATCGTCACCGGCATGACACCTTGATCTCCATCGAAGCATCATTGTCGTCTCGACAACTATTGCTTCTACGACTATCGCTACCGCTTAGTGCAAAGTAAAGCAATTACATGGCGATTGCATTTCATACAATAAAGCGACAACCATCTGGCTCCCGCCAGTTGCCAATAACTGTGTTACAAAACATGATCATCTCATACAATAAAATTTAGCATCATGTCTTGACCATATCACATCACAATATGCCCTGCAAAAACAAGTTAGACGTCCTCTACTTTGTTGTTGCAAGTTTTACATGGTTGCTACGGGCTGAGCAAGAACCGTTCTTACCTACGCATCAAAAACCACAACGCGGTATAGTGATTGCTTTTTTATCTTCAAAAAGAACCCTGTTCATTGAATCCGATTCAACTAAAGTTGGAGAAACTGACACCCACCAGCCACCTGTGTGCGAAGCACGTCGGTAGAACCAGTCTCGCGTAAGCGTACGTGTAATGTCTGTCTGGGTCGCTTCATCCAACTATACCGCCGAATCAAGAATCAACTAGTGACGGCAAGAAATATGTATATACCCACGCCCACAACTCCTTTGTGGTCTACTCGTGCATATAACATCTACGCATAGACCTGGCTCTAATGCCACTGTTGGGAACGCAGTAATTTCAAAAAAATTCCTACGCACACACAAGATCTATCATGGTGATGCATAGCAACGAGAGGGGAAGAGTGTTGTCCATGTACCCTCGTAGACCATAAGCGGAAGCGTTATGACAACCCGATTGATGTAGTCGAATATCTTCACGATCCGACCGATCCTAGCACCGAAGGTACAACACCTCCGCGATCTGCACACGTTCAGCTCGGTGACATCCCACGAACTCTAGATCTAGCTGAGTGTCGAGGGAGAGCTTCGTCAGCATGACGGTGTGATGACGGTGATGATGATGCTACCGGAATAGGGCTTCGTCTAAGCACTTCTACGATATGACCGAGGTGGATTATGGTGGAGGGGGGGCACCGCACACGGCTAAGGGATCAATGATCAACTTCTGTGTTCTAGGGTGCCCCCTGCCCCCATATATAAAGGAGCAAGGGGGAGGCCGGCCGGCCCTAGGGGCGCGCCAAGGGAGGAGGAATCCTCCTCCTAGTAGGAGTAGGATTCCTCCTTTCCTAGTCCTAGTAGGAGCAGAAGGGGAAAGAAGGAAAGGAGAGGAAGAGGAGAAGGAAAGGGGGGGCGCCCCCTCCCTAGTCCAATTAGGACTCCCTATAGGGAGGGGGCCCGACTGCCCCTTGTGGGATGCCTCCCCTCTTCCTTATGGCCCATGTAGGCCCAATCTTTCCCCGGGGGGTTCCGATAACCCTTCGGCACTCCGGTTTTCTCCGAAATCACCCGGAACACTTACGGTGTCCAAATATAGTCGTCCAATATATCAATCTTTATGTCTCGACCATTTCGAGACTCCTCGTCATGTCCATGATCATATCTGGTACTCCGAAACCTTCGGTACATCAAAACACATAATCTCACAATATCGATCATCACCGAACGTTAAGCGTGCGGACCCTACGGGTTCGAGAACTATGTAGACATGACCGAGACTCATCTCCGGTCAATAACCAATAGCGGAACCTAGATGCTCATATTTGTTCCTACATATTCTACGAAAATCTTTATCGGTCAAACCGCATAACAACATATGTTTGTTCCCTTTGTCATCGGTATGTTACTTGCCCGAGATTCGATTGTCGGTATCTCAATACCTAGTTCAATCTCGTTACCGGCAAGTCTCTTTACTCGTTTCCGGAATGCACCATCCTGTAACTAACTCATTGGTTACATTGCTTGCAAGGCTTATAGTGATGTGCATTACCAAGAGGGCCCAAAGATACCTCTTTGATACTCGGAGTGACAAATCCTAATCTCGATCTATGCCAACTCAACAAACACCATGGGAGACACCTATAGAGCATCTTTATAGTCACCCAATTACGTTGTGATGTTTGATAGCACACTAAGTGTTCCTCCGGTATTCGGGAGTTGCATGATCTCATAGTCATAGGAACATGTATAAGTTATGCAGAAATCAATAGCAACAAACTAAACGATCATCGTGCTAAGCTAACGGATGGGTCCATTCAATCACATCATTCTCTAATGATGTGATCTCGTTAATCAAGTGACAACTCTCGTCTATGGTCATGAAACATAACCATCATTGATTCAATGAGCTAGTAAAGTAGAGGCATACTAGTGACACTCTGTTTGTCTATGTATTCACACATGTACTAAGTTTCCGGTTAGTACAATTCTAGCATGAATAATAAACATTTATCATGATATAAGGAAATATAAATAACAACTTTATTATTGCCTCTAGGGCATATTTGCTTTAGTAGATACCCACACACCGCCTCAAATGTTGAACATCCCGTTGTAGTATGAATTGAAGTGTTGTACCAATGTTCATGGAGTGACAACCACTTTCCCACTTGGACGGAGTATCATGAGCAAAGCACTGAAGAAAAGCCTCCAAACATTGGTTCAAGCGCTAAGTTTGGCCATATGCTTCCGGGTGTCGTGAAGAACTCGTGTTTAGAACTGTATCTGACAACCGGAAGAGCTCTTGCCAGAAGGCACTAGTGAAAATTAGACCATGGTATGGTATGATGCGAGATGGCATTCCATGAAGATGATAGACTTGATCAAAGAATATCTGCACCACTTGTTGAGTTTTGAAGGGGTGCTTCATGGGCAGGAAGTGGCCACAATTCCTAAGCTTGTCGATCATGACCAAAATCACATCCGTGCCATTGTATTTAGGGCGACCTTCCACGAAATTCAAATCGATAGTATGCCATAGATGTGGTGGACTATTATGTGGATGTAGACCTTAGTTGCAATATCCTCCACACAATCCTCCATGAGATTCTCCAACCAAGTAGGTACGACAGCAAACATTGTGAATACATTTGTCTGATGCACACGTCGAGAGAGTGCATCTGATGCGGCATTTGTAATGCCACACTTGTACTGGATCTTATAATTCAGTCTCATCAATTTGATGAATGCCTCGTGTTGGATTCCCGTATGCAATCGTTGATCAGATAAGTGCAATAGAGCTTAGTTACGATCACAAATTATTGATGTTGAAGGTATGGTCACCATTTATCGACAACCAGAAGAATAGCAAGACACTCCTTTTCGTATTTGATGAATGCTTGATTCTTCTTGGCACATAACGCTTTCTCAAGTACGTTAGAGGGTGACCTTGTTGCATCAACACTGCCCCACCACTGCATGCAGCTATTTCCAAAATAAAGAGTTGAGAAAAATTGGGTGCTACTAAGACTAGTGTGCCGACCATGACTCGGGGCTGGTCTTGAAGGCGACTATCACACCTTTACATATGTCTCCAGAGCACACCAAAATCAAGGAAACTTCTGCAGGAACCCTAACAGCCTAGGAGTCCAAGCTCCAGAGTAACAAGGTCATGATATAGAAATAGTTAGGAAAACACAGGTCGCTTTGGTAAGAATGTAGATCGGGTGAACATCTTCCAATCCCCAAATGAGTGTTTGGATGAAGGGGGGGGGGAGATCTCAAGCTTGGAAAAGATTTTAGAGGAACGTGGAAGAAGGAGGGGGGCTTATACCCACAAGCCCAAATGACCATTGCCCAACAGTTAACTCCAAGCACCCGGACAAAAGGGATCTGGACACCCAGACCAAACAACGAGTCGACAACATGGAGCACCAGGCACCCAGAACAACCGGAGGGGAAAACCCCTACTCCGAGCACCCATGGGTTCAGGACCACGGGCACCTATACCATGATGAGGTGGGTGGTTGCTCTGTGATGACTCCAGGCACCCGGAGGTCCAGGACCCAAGGCATCCGGACTTCTTGTCTTGTCAATTTTAGCATGGTAAAAACCATTCCATTTGGCGGCATATTTGGGAGAAGAGAGTGTACATGGATGGAATGAGTTTACCAACTCTCTCAACATAGCGGCTTTTTTAGTGACTCAAATTGAACCAGAAAAAATTATGAGCCAATGAAAAGCACGGTCTTTCTCCCTTTTATATAGGGCGTCACTGATGTCTTGTAGACACACATGAGAGTTTCAATGCCCCGAGATTATACCTGGCCATGGGAAACCCGACCTTTTTGGCCCTACCCGAACCAGGTCAGTCTTGCCCACGGGCCAGGTCTAGGCCTAAGTTTTGAGCCCAAAGGCTGGGGCGGGCCGGGCTTAGGCTTAGCATATCTGCGTTCTAAGAAAGAGGCCCGGTCCGAGGCCCGAGGCCTGGCAGGCTTTTCCACTGATGGGCCGTGCCTGGGCCTAAAAACTAGGCCCCAAGGCCGGGCTTGGGCCTAGATTTTTTGCTGCGGGCTTTTTTAGGCCCGGCCCACTACTGTGGTGGTGGATTGCCTCTTGGGCTGATGATGAACAGTACAAGGGGAAGAACAGCCTCCTGAGGTTAAGGTGTTCTTATGCTTGGCAACTTGTGTGGGTGAGATGCCTCTGAATGAGTTCTCCACCCATCGTCCCACTACTGTGGTGGCTAGTTTTACTTATATAGGCCTTGGTCCTATCCCCAAATATTGAGCGGGAAGGGAGCCAACAACGGCCAATTTGAAAGGGGACAGCTAGTACAGCTTATCCTGACAAAAGTAGTCTTCGCCTGCAAAAGGCTCTAGTGGTGATGCCGTCTTGGGCTCCATGGTGACCTTCGCCTTGCTGTCCTGCTGGTCTTGGTCTTGTTACACCAATATGGAAACCTTTGCTTGATGCCTCGGTACTCCGTGCATGTGCTTGCCCCCTTGGCACCAAAGAGCAAGCAATGACGCTGCGCGCGCTGGCGCCCGCCTGGTCTCGATCGTCATGGCTCACGTCATGAGGACCTCGCGATGTTTGCCTTGTCCTGACCTCTCTGCCCATCGTGAGCCTGCCTGGCGAGGCCGCTCCCGAGGAGGTCTTGCGTCGTCCGCCTTGTGAGGCTTGGCCCCTCGCGAGGGTCTTGAATACCTCGTCGATGAAGATGGGTCGTACAGACCTGCTAGCTCAGCCACGCCGTGGGCCGCAGGTAGGCAAGTTTGGGGACCCCCGTTCCCAGAACGCCGATAGTAGCCCCCGGGCCCAAGGCACGCTCGGGATTGGCTTTGAGGCGAAGCCAAAGGTCAAGCGCGGAGCGCCGCTGGCCCCAAAAGCCTGTGACCTTGGTTGATGCGTGGCGGTTGATTCGACGTGGGCGTCTCCGCTTCCCCACGCTGCCTCGGCAACTGCCCGACTTGACAAGTCCCTGCGACATGCAAGGAGAACCATCATTACCTGTGATCATGGGGGGTGCTGGTTGGCCTTCTCCTGCTATAAATTAGGAAGGGGGCGCAGCCCCCGTCCCCCACCTCTTCCTATTCCACCTGCTTCTTCCTCCTCTGTTCCACCGTTGACTCCAATGGTGTCGTCGAAGAGGTTTTCCACCACGGAGAAAGGAAAGGCCCCTGGCAAGGGGCCCGGCTCCCCGGCGCCCAAGCGGGGACGCGACCGTCCCCGCAAGCACACCACGACTCCCGCCGTGGCCCCCCGCTCCCGGGTGGCGCCGCTGCGCGTGGTGGGGGTCGCTCCGGTCGCGGCAGCCCCGTTGATGAGGCGAGACGTGTCGTGGTTGCGTGGCCTCCCCGGCCACGCTTCCACTCGGCAGAGGTGCTGCTGGAGTTTGTTGTCTGGTCGGAGGATCCGGCCGGCAACTGGCTTCAGCTTCCGTGCTTCTTCGTCGACGAGCTGCCGGCCTCTGGTCCAGGCGGGCTCTGGCTACAGGCGGACGGCTGCTGTAGTAGGGCATCCTGGGTCGCGGTTGAAGTCTCCGCCACGGGCAACATAGCTCTGGCCCGTGTTTGGCAGACGTGCGCCCGCGTGCGCGGCCTGGGCAGGCGGTGCACCCTCCATTTCAAGTATGACGGTGATGCGACCCTCTACATGAGTGTGTTCGGGGAAGATGGTCGCCGCGCCGGGTGCTGCCTCGAGACGAACGACGGCAAGGAGGTGCTCGGTCTCGGCGATGGCCGCGACGAGGGCGAGCCCGCTGGCCGCGCCTCGTCCAGCTACGGTGACTCTTCTCTTGGTGAAAGCTCCAGCAATGGTGGCTACAACCAGCCGTCGCGCTCGCTTCAAAGGTGGTAGCGGGTCGTCTCATCGCCGCGCCTCCGTGAAGCGCGAGGAGGGATCCGGCTAAGCTCGGGACATCGCTGTAGGCCTGCCACCATGGTTCGCTGCAACACCGCTTTTGTTTTGTTCCTCTTTTCTTTCCTACGTCAAAATGAAACCAGTATGGGCCCGGAGGGGCGTGTATCGAACTGTGATTCCTCAATCATTACACTATGCTTGTTATTTCCGTGTTGTGTCGTTATTTTGTGCCTGGCGCGTTCGGGGCAGCCTCTTCTTCACGAGGCACTTGTTTCCTCGTGCCCGTCTTGGCTTAGTAGTTTCTCAGGAACTGCAAAAAAAATCATTAGGAAGCTCGCTAGGAGGCTTATCATTCACCCGAGCCTTGACCCAGCGCTTCATATCACAGTACCCGAGGGGCACGGATTAGGAGAGATGTGCCGTCTTGTGGGCTCGAACGAGGGTGCCTCGCGAGAAAGCAGACCGAAGGCAGAGAGAAGGACCAACGCAGGAGGAAGAAACCCTCGCGAAGGTACCCGCCTAGCCCCTCGCGAGGTGTGCGAGAGAGAGAACATAAGCGAACTAGATTCGGAAAAGGCGACGGAACCAAATCAACATGGAACACCAGAAGCAAACTTCGATTAAGAGAAGGGAAGCCAACTACGGAAAGCAAATGAAAAGCCGTGTCCGGCACCTAGTCTAGTCTTCAAGTCTTCTCACCAGTGCGGAGCTAAGTGCTGCCACTATGCGTGGGAGGGAGCCCCCGAGGCCCGAGGGCGGCACTCCTGAGACTGCAAGGCGTGTACAACCCCACTCATTATTATGTGAGAGTGTCACGGGCGGCAATTCTTCATAGGCATCGAGCCTTCTTCACAGGCACTGGGCCTTGCTTCATGGGTAGAACTTCCAGAGGTGCTGGATGTTCCAGGCGTTGTGGATGGGCACCCCGTCCTGTGTCTCCAGGCGCACGGCGCCAGTCCTGGAGATATGGACGACCCTGAACGGGCCCTCCCACATGGGTGAGACCATGTGCAACCCTTCCCTGGAGAGGACCCACCTCAGGACGAGGTCGCCTACCTCGAGCGTCCTGGAGCGGATGTTGCGACAGTGGTATCGCCGTAGTGCCTGCTGGTACCTTGCTGCCCTCAGTGCAGCTTCGCGGCGACGTTCCTCCCCCAGTATGAGATCCATCCCCCGCATGGCGTCCTGCTGCGTTTCATCAAACACCAAGACCCATGTGGAGCGATGCTTGACCTCATGAGGGAGGATCGCTTCGGCTCCGTAGACAAGGAAGAACGGGGTTTCGCCCGTCGGCTTAGTGGCGGTGGTGCGGATGGACCACAACACAGACTGGAGCTCGTCGGGCCAGCCCCTGCCGCAGGCCTCGAGCTTCTTCTTGAAGGTCCTAGTCTTGAGGCCTCTCAGGACCTCCGGGTTGGCGCGTTCAGCCTGGCCATTCTTCCTGGGGTGCGCCACCGAAGCGTAGCAGATCTGCGTTCCAAGGTTAGCACAGTATGTTTTGAAGAGGTTACTAGTGAACTGCGAGCCGTTGTCGGTGATGATGCGGTTGGGGACCCCGAAACGGCTCACGAGGCTCTTGATGAACTTAATCGCGGAACCAGCTGGGATGGTGCGGACGGCTTCCACTTCCGCCCACTTGGTGAACTTGTCGATGGCGACGTAGAGGTAGCGGTAGCCCCCTGGTGCTCAAGGGAATGGGCCTAGGATATCCAGCCCCCGAACCGCGAACGTCCATGTGAGCGCTATAGTTTGGAGGCCTTGAGCTGGCTGATGGATCTGCTTGGCGTGGAACTGGCAAGCTTCGCAGGACTTCACCAGCTCAGCTGCGTCGTTGAGCGCCGTGGGCTAGTAGAATCCACTGCGCAACACCTTGTCAACGAGAGTCCGTGACGACGAGTGGTGTCCGCAGTCCCCGCTGTGTATGTCAATCAGCAACTCCTTCCCCTGGTCCCTGGAAATGCAATGCAGCGAAACATCATTTGGTCGCTTCCTGTACAACTCACCGTCCTGGAGTGCAGTATGTCGTGGCTTGCCGGGCCACGTGCTCTATGTCCTCTTCCTTCTCCGGTAGTGCCCCTTGCCTCAGATATTCCTTGAATTCCTTGGTCCAACATCCCTCTTGGGGCTCAAGTGCCAAGAGCAAGCGAGCTACTGAGGTCGGTCCACAAGCTGGGGCTCCCGTGGCAGGCGGTTGTGGGAGCTCCTCCCGAGGCCGTGCCGTGCTTGAAAGTGGTGGCGTCGCTGACAGCTTGAAGAGCCGCTCCTTGAAGACGCCAGGCTCTTGGGGTTGCCGCTTGGATGCCCTCTTGGCGATGTCATCGGCTTCCTTGTTGGTGCCACGTGGCACATGCTGCACCTCCAGGCCTAGGAACTGCTTTTCCATCTTACGTACTTTTGCGAGGTACGCCTCCATGTGCTCGTCCTTTGGCTCATATACTTTGTTGGAGAAGTTGACTAGGAGCTGTGAGTCGCCCCTAATGGTGAGGCGCTTTACCCCTAGAGCTGCCGCGGCCTTCAAGCCAGCTATGAGGCCTTCGTATTGATACGTCTCCAACGTATCTACTTTTCCAAACACTTTTGCCCTTGTTTTGGACTCTAACTTGCATAATTTGAATGGAACTAACCCGGACTGACGTTGTTTTCAGCAGAATTACCATGGTGTTATTTATGTGCAGGAGCAAATGTTCTCGGAATGACCTGCAACTTCACGGAGACACTTTTCAAAAAATGAGAAAAATACCTACCAAAGATGAGGGGGCCCACCGTCTTGCCACGAGGGTGGGGGGCGCGCTTGCCCCCCTAGGGCGCGCCCCCTACCTCGTGGGCCCCCTGTTGCCTCTCCGACTCCAACTTCACCTCCATATATTGAGTTTCGATGAGAAAAAAATCAGAGAGAAGAAATCATCGCGTTTTACGATACGGAGCCGCCGCCAAGCCCTAAAACCTCTCGGGAGGGCCGATATGGAGTCCGTCCGGGGCTCCGGAGAGGGGAATCCGTCGCCATCATCATCATCAACCATCCTACATCGCCAATTTCATGATGCTCACTGCCGTGGTGAGTAATTCCATCGTAGGCTTGCTGGACGGTGATGGGTTGGATGGGATCTATCATGCAATCGAGTTAGTTTTGTTAGGGTTTGATCCCTAGTGTCCACTATGTTCTGAGATTGATGTTGCTATGACTTTGCTATGCTTAATGCTTGTCACTAGGGCCCGAGTGCCATGATTTCAGATCTGAACCTATTATGTTTTCATCAATATATGAGTGTTCTTGATCCTATCTTGCAAGTCTATAGTCACCTATTATGTGTTATGATTCGTTAACCCCGAAGTGACAATAATCGGGATACTTACCGGTGATGACCGCAGTTTGAGGAGTTCATGTATTCACTATGTGTTAATGCTTTGTTCCGGTTCTCTATTAAAAGGAGGCCTTAATATCCCTTAGTTTCCCTAAGGACCCCGCTGCCACGGGAGGGTAGGACAAAAGATGCCATGCAAGTTCTTTTCCATAAGCACGTATGACTATGTTCGGAATACATGCCTACATTATATCAATGAATTAGAGCTAGTTCTGTGTCACCCTAGGTTATGACTGTTACATGATGAACCGCATCCGGCATAATTCTCCATCACCGATCCATTGCCTACGAGCTTTCCCTATATTGTTCTTCGCTTATTTACTTTTCTGTTGCTATTGCTATCATCACTACAAAATACCAAAAACATTACTTTTACTACTATTACCTTTTGCTACTGTTATCACCACTATCATATTACTTTGCTACTAAACACTTTGCTGCAGATATTAAGTTTCCAGGTGTGGTTGAATTGATAACTCAGCTGCTAATACTTGAGAATATTCTTTGGCTCCCCTTGTGTCGAATCAATAAATTTGGGTTGAATACTCTACCCTCGAAAACTGTTGTGACCCCCTATACTTGTGGGTTATCAAGACTATTTTCTGGCGCCGTTGCCAGGGAGCATAGCTCTATTCCTTGAGTCACTTGGGATATATACCTGCTTATCATTATGAAGAACTTGAGAGATCCAAAAACCAAGATCTATCCCTCAACTACGAGGGGAGGTAAGGAACTGCCATCTAGCTCTGCACTTGATTCACCTTCTGTTTTGAGTAAGCTTGCGACACCTACACCTGCTTCTGCTATTCGTTTTGATATGTCGCATGTTAATGATGATGCCACTTCTGCTATGCATGATGCTTATGATGAAACTACCTCTATGCCTGATACTACTATGCCACTTAGTGCTTTTCTCGATGAACAACATGCTAGGGCTAGAGAAATTGAAAATATTGAATCTGATGATACTGATGAAAGTGATGATGAAGAACCACTTGCCATTCCTAAGGGTTAAGTTTTTTATCAAGATGCTTCTTTAGCTATTTTAGCTTGCAGAAATAGAACTGAACTTAAAAAATTATTAGCTAAATGGAGTAAGCACTCCCTAAATGATAGAATGAAACCTGGCCCTGCTTTTGCTACTTCACCTATCTTTGTTACTGATAAGGATTATGAATTCTCTGTTGATCCTGATATAATTATTTTGGTTGAATCTGATCCTTTTCATGGTTATGAATCTGAAACTGCTGTGGCACATCTTACTAAATTGAATGATATAGGCACCCTGTTCACTAAAGATGAGAGAACTCGCTACTTTTATATCCTTAAAATATTTCCGTTCTCATTAAAGGGTGATGCTAAGATATGGTTTAATTCTCTTGATCCTGGTTGTGTGCGTAGTCCCCCGGATATGATTTATTACTTCTCTGCTAAATATTTCCCTGCTCATAAGAAACAAGTTACTTTAAGGGATATATATAATTTTGTGCAAATTGAAGAAGAGAGTCTCCCACAAGCTTGGGGGAGGCTTCTCCAATTACTTAATGCTTTGCCTGATCATCCTCTTAAGAAAAATGAAATACTTGATATCTTTATAATGGACTAACCGATGCCTCCAGAGATTACCTGGATAGTTGTGTTGGTTATGTTTTCAGGGAAAGAGCACCGGATGAAGCTGAAATTCTATTGAATAATATGTTAACAAATGAAAATAATTGGACACCTCCGGAGCCAATTCCTGAGCCTATTCCTAAACCAACTCCGAAGAAGAGGGGTATTCTATTTCTCAGTCCTGAAGATATGCAAGAGGCAAAGAAATCTATGAAAGAAAAGGGTATTAAAGCTGAAGATGTTAAGAATTTACCTCCTATTGAAGAAGTACATGGTCTTAATTTACCGCCTGTTGAAGAAACATATAATCTTAATCCTTTACCTATTGAAGAAACTCATGGTCTTGATAACCCGACACAGGTAGTAAAGGTAAATTCTCTCTATAGATATGATAAAGCTGTAATCCCATTTACTAAGTTTGCTAGCCCATGCTTAGATGAGTTTGATTAATTTATGGCTAAGCAAGAAGACTTCAATGCTTATTTTGGCAGACAATTAAAATACAATTCAAATATGCTTGGACACTTGGGTGATTATATGGCTAATGTCAAAGGTGAACTTAAACTTATTGGTAAACATGCTTCTATGGTTACCACTCAAGTAGAACAAGTACTTAAGGCTCAAAATGATTTTCTCAATGAATTGAATAATAAAAATAATGATAATGCTGTTAGAGTGGCTACTCGAACTGGTAGAATGACTCAGGAACCTTTGTATCCTGAAGGCCATCCTAAGAGAGTTGAGCAAGATGCTTAGAGAAATAATTTAGATGCACCTAGTTCTTCGAAAAAAATAAAAAGAAAAATGATAAGACTTTGCATGCTTCTAGTGATCCTATTGTTGAAACACCTAAGAATCCAAATGATATTTCTATTTCTGATGCTGAAACACAACCTGGTAATGAACCTGAAACTAGTGATAATGCTAATAATAATGTTCATGATGATGCTCAACCTAGTAATGATAATGATATAGAGATTGAACCAACTGTTGATCTTGATAACCCACAATCAAAGAATCAACGTTATGATAAGAAAGACTTCGTTGCTAGGAAACATGGTAAAGAAAGAGAGCCTTGGGTTCAGAAACCCATGCCTTTTCCTCCCAAACCATCCAAGAAAAAGGATGATGAGGATTTTGAGCGCTTTGCTGAAATGATTAGACATATCTTTTTGCGTATGCGATTAACTGATATGCTTAAAACCAATCCTTATGCTAAGTATATGAAAGATATTATTACAAATAAAAGAAAGATACCGGAAGCTGAAATTTCCACCATGCTTGCTAATTACACTTTTAAGTGTGGAATACCAAAGAAACTTGGAGATCCAGGAGTACCCACTATACCATGCTCTATTAAAGAAACTATGTTAAAACTGCTTTATGTGATCTTGGAGCCAGTGCTAGTGTTATGCCTCTCCCTTTATATCGTAGACTTGATTTGAATAAGTTAACACCTACTGAAATATCGTTGCAAATGGCTGATAAATCAACTGCTATACCTGTCGGTATTTGTGAGGATGTGCCTGTTGTAGTTGCAAATGTTACTATTTTAACAGACTTTGTTATTCTTGATATTCCCGAGGACGATAGTATGTCTATTATTCTTGGAAGACCCTTTTTGAATACTGCAGGGGCTGTTATTGATTGCACTAAAGGCAATGTCACTTTTCATGTTAATGGTAATGAGCATACGGTACACTTTCCGAAGAAACAACCTCAAGTTCATAGTATCAGCTCTATTGGAAAAATTCCATCGATTATATTTGGAGGTTTTGAATTTCCTCTTCCTATTGTCAAGAAGAAATATGATATTCTTATTATTGGGGATGTGCATATCCCCGTTGAGGTAACATAGTGTTATTCGAAATTTCTCCGGTTCCATGTTATTTGGAATGAGTTCGTTAACAAGACTTGATCAACCTTGTTAGTGGATTCCTTTTCATGATCATGAGATGGATGAAACTAGAAGGAACAACCTTCTATACCCCACTTTTACTTTCTGTTATTTATATTAAATAAAATAAAAATAAATATTTTTCTGTCTGTTATCTGATTATTCATGCAATATAAAAATACCTCAAAAATAAAAGTTCTCCAAATGCCCTGAAAATTAAATATGATTTTTTCTAGAATATTTGAGGATTTATGGAACAGAGAACACACCAGGGGGCCAACCACCTTGCCACGAGGGTGGAGGGCGCGCCCCCTGCCTCATGGGCCCACGGTGGCCCTCCTCCACTTATTCCTGCACCCACACACTTCATCTTCCTCCCCCAAACACGAATAACCAGCTCAAACCCGAGTCCAAGCTCGTTTTGCTGCCATTTTCGATCTCCTTGCTCAAAGCACCTCTCACAAAACTGCTTGGGGAGATTGTTTCTTGGTATGTGACTCCTTCGTTGGTCCAATTAGTTTTTGTTCTAGTGCTTTATTCATTGCAAATTTTTGCTACTTAGATGACCCTGTTCTTGAGCTTGCATGTCAAATTTATATGGCCAAAAGTAGTTTTGATGCATGATATAGGCCCTAGGCACTTGTAGGAGTAGTTACTATCAATATTATTGGGTTTGGTTTACTTTTATTTTGAAGTTACTGAAAATTTTAGAATTTTTCAGAAAATGATGAGGAGACTTTTGAGGGGCTCCTCGAGCCAAAGCTCGAACGAAAAGGCACCGAAATCTAAGTATAATCTGCCTCGCACCGCGGAGGTTCGGGCATGTGAATGGCCTTCTGAGGATTTCTTGAGAGCAACCGGGATTTATGAAGATTTTTATGAATTAGCTCAGACTGCAGGCCTTACCGCTTTCCTCCACGACCAATGCGATCAGTATCTCTTGCTCACAAATACCTTTGTGCAAAACTTTCATTTTCATTCTAGGAACTCACCACCTACGATGGAGTTTCATTTATATGATGAGCATAAGGAGATGTCACTTTATGATTTCTGTCGGATTTGTTTAGTCCCTTTTGAGGGCAATACAGAAGAACCACATCATGATGATGTGGAGGGATTTATTGACACTATCACTGTTGGGGAAACAAGGAAGGTTTTCGATGCACGAATCACTAGCATACATTTTCCTGTTTTACGCTACTTTGCATTATTTGCTAGTCGTTACTTAATTGGTCGTGGAAACTGTGGAAACCTGAGTATCCCTGATATTATTATTTTGCACCACGGTTTATACGGTGATAACTCTTTTAGTATGGGCAGCATTATTGCCAAACGGTTAAGTCTGAACTGTACCAAGGGCCCCATCTTTGGAGGCATCTATGCTACACGCCTAGCTGCACATTTTAACATACCTATTAGGCATTATGAGAAGGAAGAAAAGGTGCTGCCCCGTGTTTATTTAGATTATAAAAGTATGATGGCACATGATTTTATTGTTAAGAATAGGGAATGAGAGCTTAAATATCAATTGTTCTTTAATAAACATCATCCTGAGACTATCACCTTGCCTGCTCCTTCTTTGTTTGATTTGACTGTAGGCACGTACCTTGTTCCGTTGACAGCTATCCACGCCTACCGGAACCCTGCACCAGCCGAGGATCCAGAGCCGGAACCACAATTTGATCCTTCACGACAGTCTAACTACCAGTGGGATCCGAAGATGATTGTCAGCCAGTGGCAATCAGAGCCTTCCTCCTCTTCTTCACAGTACGACCCCAACTACTATTATGGATATCCGCCAGGCCAGCTGTGGCCATAGACCAACTTAGGACAAAAGCCTAAGCTTGGGGGAGTACGTATTTCTCACCGACATTACATTTATGCTCACACACTCATTGCTAGATGTCAGTGCTCATACTTTTTCATTGTATCATCCATGCTAGTTTATTTTCCTTTTTATGCTTTCTTCTTGTGTGTTTAATAAACCTTAAGAAAAACCCAAAAAATTAGTTGTAGCTCTTAATTAGTTTACTTTCCATGCTTGTAGTAGTAATTAAAAAGAAAACCCCAAAAGATTTCATGTTCTTCTTTTGCTTGTTGGGAGCTTTCCCATGTAAATAGTTTTATTTCTTTTCTTTTCTTTGGGGGTCGATAGGAGAAGACCATGATTAAATTGTTGAAGTGGCTCTTATATGCATTATTGTTGATCTGACAAAAGATCCCATATTGCCCCGTCTTCTCCTGTTTATTGAATGCTTGCAGATTCCAGCTTAGTCCAATGCACATGCACTATTATTATTATTCATACTATTCGGTCGTGCAAGTGAAAGGCAATTATGACAATATATGATGGATTGACTGAGATGAGAAAAGCTGGTATGAACTCGACCTCTTTTGTTTTTGTAAATATGATTAGTTCATCATTCCTGATTCAACCTATTATGAATAAACATGTTTGCAATGACAACTAGAGATCATAGTTTCTTATGCCATGCTTGATTAGCTATGAGTTATAATGGTTTACCTTGCGTGCCAACATGCTATTAAAATGGTTATGATGTGGTATGATAGGGTGGTATCCTCCTCTGAATGATTTAAGTGACTTGACTTGGCACATGTTCACGCATGTAGTTGAAACAAAATCAACATAGCCTTCACGATATTTATGTTCATGGTGGATTATATCCTACTCATGCTTGCATTCAGTGTTGATTAATTTTAATGCATGTTCATGACTGTTGTCGCTCTCTAGCTGGTCGCTTCCTAGTCTTCTGCTAGCCTTCACCTGTACTAAGCGGGAATACTGCTTGTGCATCCAAACTCATTAAACCCCAAGTTATTCCCCATGAGTCCACTATACCTACCTATATACGGTATCTACCTGCCGTTCCAAGTAAATTTGTATGTGCCAAACTCTAAACCTTTAAATAAATATCCTGTTTTGTATGCTCGAATAGCTCATGTATCAACTAGGGTTGTCCGTATCTTCCATGTTACGCGGGTTATTCTCAAGAGGAGTGGACTCCGCTCCTCACTCACGAGATAAATGGCTGGTCACCGGGATGCCCAGTCCCATGCTTTATGCAAACTAAATCAAAATAATTGCAAACAAAACTCCCCCTGGGACCCTTGTTAGTTGGAGGCACTCGTTGTTTCGAGCAAGCCATGGATTGATGCTTGTGGTGGAAGGGGGAGTATAAACTTTACCATTCTGTTTGGGAACCGCCTATAATGTGTGTAGCATGGAAGATATCGCCATCTCTTGGTTGTTATGTTGACAATGAAAGTATACCGCTCAAAATATTATTCACCTCTGTTTCAAAACCGAGCTCTGGCACCTCTACAAATCCCTGCTTCCCTCTGCGAAGGGCCTATCTATTTACTTTTATGCTGAGTCATCATCCTCTTATTAAAAAGCACCAGTTGGAGAGCACCACTATCATTTGCATTCATTACTGTTAGTTTACATTGAGTATGACTTGACTGGATCTCTTTTACCATGAATTACAATGTCTAGTCAGTCCTTGGTCTTTAAAGGTGCTCTGCATTTATGTTTTGCGGTCTCAGAAAGGGCTAGCGAGATACCATCCTGTTATATCATATTATGATTGTTTTGAGAAAGTGTTGTCATCCGAGTTTTATTATTATGGCTCGCTAGTTGATTATGCTATTGATATGAGTAAACTTGAGATCTATGCGTTATTGCAAAAGTGGTTAGTTATAATATTTGCTGAAAACTTGAATGTTGGCTTTACATATTTACAACAACAAGAGCAAACATATTTTGTAAAAGTTTTTCTTTATCACTTTCAGTTTATCAACTGAATTGCTTGAGGACAAGCAAAGGTTTAAGCTTGGGGGAGTTGATATGTCTCCAATGTATCTACTTTTCCAAACACTTTTGCCCTTGTTTTGGACTCTAACTTGCATGATTTGAATGGAACTAACCCGGACTGGCGCTGTTTTCAGCAGAATTACCATGGTGTCATTTATGTGCAGGAGAAAACGTTCTCGGAATGACCTGAAACTTCACGGAGACACTTTTCAGAAAATAAGAAAAATACCTGCCAAAGATGAAGGCCAGGGGGGCCACCGTCTTGCCATGAGGGTGGGGGCGTGCCCCCCTACCTCGTGGGCCCCCTATTGCCTCTCCGACTCCAACTCCACCTCCATATATTGAGTTTCGATGAGAAAAAAATCAGAGAGAAGAAATCATCACGTTTTACGATACGGAGCCGCCGCCAAGCCCTAAAACTTCTCGGGAGGGTTGATCTGGAGTCCGTTCGGGGCTCCGGAGAGGGGAATCCGTCGCCATCATCATCATCAACCATCCTCCATCACCAATTCCATGATGCTCACCGCCGTGCGTGAGTAATTCCATCATAGGCTTGCTGGACGGTGATGGGTTGGATGGGATCTATCATGTAATCGAGTTAGTTTTGTTAGGGTTTGATCCCTAGTGTCCACTATGTTCTTAGATTGATGTTGCTATGACTTTGATATGCTTAATGCTTGTCACTAGGGCCCGAGTGCCATGATTTCAGATCTGAACCTATTATGTTTTCATCAATATATGAGTGTTCTTGATCCTATCTTGCAAGTCTATAGTCACCTATTATGTGTTATGATCCGTTAACCCCGAAGTGACAATAATCGGGATACTTACCGGTGATGACCATAGTTTGAGGAGTTCATGTATTCACTATGTGTTAATGCTTTGTTCCGGTTCTCTATTAAAAGGAGGCCTTAATATCCCTTAGTTTCCGTAAGGACCCCGCTGCCACGGGAGGGTAGGACAAAAGATGGCATGCAAGTTCTTTTCCATAAGCACGTATGATTATGTTCGGAATACATGCCTACATTATATCAATGAACTAGAGCTAGTTCTGTGTCACCCTAGGTTATGACTGTTACATGATGAACCGCATCCAGCATAATTCTCCATCACCGATCCATTGCCTACGAGCTTTCCCTATATTGTTCTTCGCTTATTTACTTTTCCGTTGCTATTGCTATCATCACTACAAAATACCAAAAACATTACTTTTACTACTGTTACCTTTTGCTACTGTTATCACCACTATCATATTATTTTGCTACTAAACACTTTGATGCAGATATTAAGTTTCCAGGTGTGGTTGAATTGACAACTTAGCTGCTAATACTTAAGAATATTCTTTGGCTCCCCTTGTGTCGAATCAATAAATTTGGGTTGAATACTCTACCCTCGAAAACTGTTGTGATCCCCTATACTTGTGGGTTATCACGTATTCTACGATGTTGTTGGAGACCTTCTCGCCCTGCTGAAAATAGAGCTGCACAGCGTAGTAGAGCTTGTCCTGCATGGGCGAGATGAGTACTGCTCCAGCCCCCGCGCCCTGGTGCGCGAAGGCACCATCAAAATACATGACCCATCCATCGGGCGCCTCACTTCCTGGCGAGGTGGACCGGTCCCCGCCCACTTCAAGTGCCGGGGCATCCATCCATTCCGCCACAAAATCAGCGAGCGGGGCTCCCTTGATGCCCCTGGTAGTGCTGAACTCCAACTGGAACGCCTGCAGCTCAATGTTCCACTCAGCGACCCTTCCAGCGGAGTTGGGGCTCCTGAGCACCCTCTCCAATGGGTAGGACGAGACGACCTTAATAGGGTGGCCCTGGAAGTAGTGCCGCAACTTGCGCGAGGCCACCAGGAGCGTGAGCAGGAGCTTCTGAGGCATGGGATATCGTGCCCTCGCGTCCCTCAACACCGTGCTGACGAAATACACCGGGTGCTCGACGAGGATCGGCGTGTTGGTGAGGCCCGCGTCTTGTGAAAGCTGGGGTGCCTCCTAAGGTGGTGGGACCCCTAGCGCCTGATCGCTTGCGGGAATCTCTATGGCGTCGTCCTGCCGAGCTTGGTCTTCTGTTGCTGCCGCTATGGCTCTTGCTACGCCTTCCTGATCTTGCGTCATCTCGGCTGGCGGCGTAGCTTGGCACGGCGCGCTCTTGGCCTGGTGCTCCTCCCAAACCGCCACTAGCGCAGCGCTGGCGGAGTATGGGGTGGCGACAAGATAAAGTACTAGAGGCTCGAGAGGCCGTGGCACCACCATCACCGGAGGGCTGGTCAGGTATCTCTTGAGGTCTTGGAAGGCTCGGTCGGCCTCCGGAGTCCACTCAAACGGGCCCTTCTTCTTCATCAGCTTGAAGAAAGGTAAGGCGCGCTCCCCCAGCTTGGAGATGAAGCGTCCCAACGCAGTCACCCGACCAGCCAGCTTTTGCATTTCCTTGAGGGTCTGCAGTGGGCTCACGTCCTCAATGGCCTTGATGTTCTCCGGGTTCGCCTTGATCCCTCTATGTGACACGAGGAATCCCAGCAGCTTGCCGGAAGGGACACCGAACACACACTTTTCCGGGTTAAGCCGCAAGTTCACCTGGCGCAGGCTTTCGAAGGTCTCCTCCAGGTCTTGGATCAAGGTTCTCGCCTCCCGAGACTTCACCATAATGTCGTCGACGTAGGCCTCCGTGTTTCTCCTGAGCTGCCGCCCTAAAGCGATGTGCATCAGCCGCTGAAAGGTCGCACCCGCGTTGCACAGTCCGAAGGGCATACAGGTGTAGCAGTACACCCCACACGGGGTCAGGAAGACTGTCTTCTCTACATATTCCACCGCCATCTTGATTTGGTGATACCTGAGAACGCATCCATGAAGCACAGTAGGTCGCACTCGGCGGTGGAGTCGATGATCTGGTCGATGTGCGGGAGAGGGAGCAGATCTTGGGGCCACGCCTTGTTGAGGTTGGTGAAATCGATGCACATTCGCTCCTTCCCACCTTTATTTGGCACCACGACGGGGTTCGCCAGCCATTCGGGGTACCTAACCTCATGAATGGCACCTGCCACCTCCAACTTGCGGCTCTCTTGGACGATGAAGTCCTGCTTCTCCGTGGACTGCCACCTTGCTCGCTACTTCACAGCACGCACATTGGGGCATACCCTTAAGTGGTGCTGAATCACCTCTCTCGGGACCCCCACCAGCTGATTGGGGTCCCATGCGAATATATCCTTGTTCGCGTGCAAGAACTTCACCAATGCTTACTCTTGGCTGGGGTTGAGGCCGGCACCTATGGTGAAGGTGGCTCCTGAGGAGCCGTCCTTGTCGACCGGCACCTGCTTGGTTTCTGCCTTGTCTTGGGTGAACAACTGCTTCTTCTTGGTTGGCGTGGCCTCCTTGTCCTCGGGGGCACCGGCGCCGACGGGCTGCGCCGACGCAGCGGTCCTGAAGGCAAGTTTGAGCGCCGTCACGGCCTCCTTGGTGTCCCCCTTGACAGTGAGGACACCTTTGCTTCCAGGCATCTTCATGAGGTTGTAGGCTGGATGAGTCGCTGATACGTCTCCAACGTATCTATAATTTTTGATTGCTCCATGCTATATTATCTACTGTTTTGGACTATATTGGGCTTTATTTTCCACTTTTATATTATTTTTGGGACTAACCTCTTAACCGGAGGCCCGGCCCAGAATTGCTGTTTTTTGCCTATTTCAGTGTTTTGAAGAAACGGAATATCAAACGGAGTCCAAACGAAATAAAACCTTCGGGAACGTGATTTTCTCACCGAACGTGATCCAGGAGACTTGGACCCTACTCCAAGGAGTCAAAGAGGCGGTCACGAGGGTGGGGGCGCGCCCCCCTAGGGCGTGCCCCCTTGCCTTGTGGGCCCCTCGATGCTCCACCGACGTACTCCTTCCTCCTATATATACCTACGTACCCTCAAACGAACAGATACGGAGCCAAAAACCTAATTCCACCGCCGCAACTTTCTGTATCCACGAGATCCCATCTTGGGGCCTATTCCGGAGCTCCGTCGGAGAGGACCGTCATCACGGAGGGCTTCTACATCATCATAGCCTCTCCGATGAAGTGTGAGTAGTTTACCTCAGACATTCGGGTCCATAGTTAGTATCTAGATGGTTTCTTCTCTCTTTTTGGATCTCAATACAAAGTTCTCCCCCTCTCTTGTGGAGATCTATTCGATGTAATCTTATTTTTGCGGTGTGTTTGTTGAGACCGATGAATTGTGGGTTTATGATCAAGTCTATCTATGAATAATATTTGAATCTTCTCTGAATTCTTTTATGTATGATTGGTTATCTTTGCAAGTCTCTTCGAATTATCCGTTTGGTTTGGCCAACTAGATTGGAAGTTCTTGCCATGGGAGAAGTGCTTAGCTTTGGGTTCGATCTTGCGGTGTCCTTTCCCAGTGACAGAAGGGGCAGCAAGGCACGTATTGTATCGTTGCCATCGAGGATAACAAGATTGGGTTTATTTCATATTGCATGAATTTATCTCTCTACATCATGTCATCTTGCTTAAGGCGTTACTCTGTTTTTAACTTAATACTCTAGATGCATGCTGGATAGCGGTCGATGAGTGGAGTAATAGTAGTAGATGCAGAATCGTTTCGGTCTACTTGTCACGGACGTGATGCCTATATACATGATCATGCCTAGATATTCTCATAACTATGCTCAATTCTATCAATTGCTCAACAGTAATTTGTTCACCCACCGTAGAATACTTATGCTCTTGAGAGAAGCCACTAGTGAAACCTATGGCCCCCAGGTCTATTCTCATCATATTAATCTCCATCACTTTAATCTTGTTTTGCTTTTTACTTTGCCTTTACTTTTTTACTTTGCATCTTTATACCAAAAATACCAAAAATATTATATCTATCAGATCTCACTCTCGTAAGTGACCGTGAAGGGATTGACAACCCCTAATCGCGTTGGTTGCGAGTAGCTATCGTTTTGTGCAGGTACGAGGGACTTGAGCGTGGCCTCCTACTGGATTGATACCTTGGTTCTCAAAAACTGAGGGAAATACTTACGCTACTCTGCTGCATCATCCCTTCCTCTTCGGGGAAATCCAACGCAAGCTCAAGAGGTAGCAGTTGCCGCCATGAACTGGGCCAGAGCTGGGTACCCGAGGATGGGGTTGTACGGGAGGCCGATGTGGATGATGTCAAAGTCGACCAGCTCAGTGCGGTAGTTGTCGCGCGTGCCGAAGGTGACGGGAAGGCGGATCTGCCCCAGGGAGCGGGCAGCGCCGCCACCAACTCCTGAGAAAGGCTTGCTGAGGCTGAGCCGCTCGAGCGGCACGTGAAGAAGGCTGAAGGCTTCCGTGGAAAGCAAGTTGAGGCCAGCGCCGCCGTTGATGAGGGTCTTGGTAATGACCACGTTGCAGATGGTGGGCGTGCAGAGCATCGGAAGCATGCCCGAGCCGGTGGTGGTGACAGGGTGGTCTTCTGAGCTGAAGGTGAGGTCGGCCTCAGGCGTAGCCCAACCCGGCGGAGCCACCGAGCGCTTGGAAGCGGCACCAATCTGGCGGAGGAACGACTTGATGTGACAATCTGAAGGCGGCGCCAATGAGCCGCCTAGCAGGGCCGCGACTGCGTGGTGCGCCGATGCCGTGTAGCGCACAGTGAAGAGGTCGCGCGGCTCCTCCCAAGACGCCACCGTGGATCCGGGAAGGTTGAGCAGCCAGGCACGCAGCTCACCGGCGAGGGCCATGGGAAGCCAGTTGGCCATGACCTTGTCATCACCCCCGGCCTCGAGGACGTCCTCCTCGTATGCCAGCAGGAAAGCTGACGGGTCCGCTGCGCCGTCGTAGCGCGGCGGCATCTCTGGCTTGAACTTGGGTGGCCGCCGCACCCGCCGCAGGACGGGGGCCAGGGCTCGAAGCCCTCTGGCCCCGCCGTCGACGCTGGCCGTCGACGCACGGGCACCTGCCATGTGGGCGAAGCGCGGTGGCGACGGAGTGCAGATCGACGGAAGAGAAGCTACGGTGCACCCCCTACCTAGCGCGCCAAATGTCGGATCACGGGTTCCGGCAAAACCCGCGAGGTTCGAACACTGGGGTGCGTGCGAATGTTTTCTCCCTATCGATCCACGCCCTAACTCGCTAAGATATCGCGGATGAACTCCACAAACTTGCAACACAAAGACACAAGATTTATACTTGTTTGGGCCATCATCGTGGTGTAATACCCTACTCTAGTGTGGTGGTGGTGGATTGCCTCTTGGGCAGATGATGAACAGTACAAGGGGAAGAACAGCCTCCTGAGGTTAAGGTGTTCTTGTGCTTGGCAAACTTGTGTGGGTGGGATGCCTCTAAATGTGTTCTCCACCCGTCGTCCCATTACTGTGGTGGCTAGTTTTTACTTATATTAGCAAAAGAGCCCGTGCATTGCAACGGGAGAAAAAACACAACACACACTCTTAACCGAACAACAATCACTCAAGACCACAATAGGTCCATCTCCTTTATTTTAGCGACGCATCATATTTGTGTTGTCGCTTATCTTTCTTCTCACCCTCGCCGACGGTGGTCTTAGTGTTCACACAAACCAAAACGTGTTAGATTGTGGTTAATTCTAAGACGTCTCTCTCTCCCTCTCTCTCCTCTCTCTCGCTTTCTCTCACTCACGATGAGAAATCTATTGTTTTCCCCCGCGACGTATTCAGAGGTATGCATGTGTAGTTCTTGATGTTTTCTTTTCCCTGTATGATTATAGTGGGTGTTTATTTGCAATCCGGATCGCCGCCTGTATGAAAGAAAAATGTATCGTGCGCTATAGTTATAAGTTTGCTTCCAAAACAATATTTAAAAAATATTTAACAGGTAAAATTAACATCATATGCAGATTTCACACATTTTTCTAATCAAATTTCATATATAACATATTAAAATCGGAGTCACAATTTAAAAGATACGTATAATTTAGAAAACCATTTGTTTGAATTAAATATCTCCCAAAATAATATTTAGAAATACTTAACAGGTTAAAATAATCTTATATTCATATTCTTCATATTTTTCTAATCAAATTTCATATATAATATGTTTAAATTGGAGTTGCGGTTTAAAAGATATGGATGGTTTAGAAAAGCATTTGCTTGACTTAAATATGATATGCGGATGGAATACCTAAAATGTCAGGGGGGGGGGTTTGAAAAACTGTAAAATAACGGTTTAGTGTGACTTAAATGTGGACTGCGGGTTGATTTCATGAAAATGCAGGGTTTTTTTTGCAAATTGGCACGACGGACGGGCAGAAACCCCACGTGTTTCATTATATACTAGCAAAAGAGTCCATGCGTTGCAACGGGAGAGAAAACATAACACACGCTCTTAACTCAACAACCATCACTCAAGACCACAATAGGTTGGTCTCCTTTATTTTTGCGAGGTATCATATTTGTGTTGCCGCTTATCCTCCTTCTCACCCTCGCCGACGATGGCCTCGGTGTTCACACAAAACAACAAAAAACGTGTGTTGAATATGGTTAATCCTAAGGCGTCTCTCTCTCCCTCTCTCATCCCTCCCCCTCTCTCCCTCTCTCCCTCTCTCTCTCGCTCGCTTTCTCTCATTCTCGCGATGAGAAATAGATATGCATGTGTAGTTATCGATGTTTTCTTTTCCCTATATGGTTATAGTGGGGTGTTTATTTGTCATCTGGATCGTCACCGGTATGAAAAAAAACCGGATCTTGTGCTATAAATTATAAGTTTGCTTCCATAACAATATTTTAAAAATATTTAACAGATAAAATTAACATCATATTTAGATTCCACACATTTTTCTAATAAAATTTCATATATAATATGTTAAAATCGAAGTTACGGTTTAAAAGATACAGATAATTTAAAAAATCATTTGGTTTGACTCAAATATATTTCAAAATAATATTTAAAAATACTTAACGGGTAAAAATAATCTCATATTCATATTCTACATATTTTTCTAATCAAATTTCATATATAACATGTTCAAATCGGAGTTACGGTTTAAAAGATATGGATGATTTTAAAAAGCATTTGTTTGACTTAAATATAATCCATGGATGAATTACCTAAAACGTCAGGGTTTTTTTTGAAAAATGTAAAATAATGGTTCGGGTGTGACTTAAATCCGGACGGCGGGTTAATTTCAAGAAAAGACAGAGACTTTTATGTAAAATAGGAAAATAACGATTCGTTTCAACTTAAAACAGGATTGCAGGTTGAATTCTCTGAAATAGATGGGCTTTTTCGAAAAATGCCATGACGGATGAAAGAAATCCAATTTGCTTTATTATTAGGTAAAGATAGGTCTGATCCTCTCCCCAAATATTGAGCGGGAAGGGAGCCAATAACGGCCAATTTGAAAAGGGACAACTAGTACAGCTTATCCTGACAAAATTAGTCTTCGCCTGCAAAAGGCTCTGGTGATGACACCGCCTTGGACTCCATGGTGACCTCCGCCTTGTCGTCCTGCTGGTCTTGGTCTCGTTGCATCAATATGAAAACATTTGTTTGATGCCTCGGTACTCCGCGCCTGCGCTTGCCCATTGGCACCAAAGAGGAAGTAAGGACGCTGCATGCGCTGGCGCCCGCCTGGTCTCGATCGTCATGGCTCACGTCACGAGGACCTCGCGAGACTTGGCCCCTCATGAGTGTCTTGAATACCTCGTCGATGAACCTTTAGCAAGTACAGACCTGCTAGCTCAGTCACGCCGTGGGGCGTAGGCAGGCAAATCAAGGGACCTCTGTTCGCGGAACGCCGATAATGTCCACTTTCAAATTTTTTTCCCTTTTTGATGAACTGATGACGAATACACAAAATTATAGTTTTTTTTTAAAAAAATACAAAGATTCATATTGGAATTTCTAAATTTGAGGAAAGGAGTCGAGTTTCACGGCGTTGACTTCTGTTGCCTCTGGACTGCGCCCAAACGTCCGATTTATATCAGACGGTTCCTATGGGCGCGTGGCTCGGCAGGGGATTCGATCCATTCCCTTTGTGTCTTATCTCCGGCGCAGAGAAGCCTCCAGCTCCGGCCGCTGAGCCAACCAAAACGGAAGCCATGGCGACCACGTCGACCACCCCGTTCCACCGTCTCCTCGCCCCGGCCCGGTCGAACCCCGCCGCGCGCCTCTTCCTCTACACCCGCGGCCCTCCCACGCTCTCCTTCTCCCGCTCCATCTCCGTCCGCCGACGTCTCGCTGCCGCATCCAAGGACACCGCCAGCGACAAGGGGCAAGAACAAGAATCGTCCACGGTAGCGGGCGGAGCCGCGGAGCCCGCAGAGGAGGAAACACCTCCGGGTGAAAAGACCTCAGATGAAGTGGCGACGGAGCTTAAGGAGGTGATGCGTGCGCGTAAGGAGGCGGAGGTCGCCGCAGGCGGCGGTTGGTGGTGGGCCGGGGTGGCGCAGGAGATGACGGAGATCGAGTGGCCGGCGCCGGGGAAGGTTCTGGGCACCACGGGGGTCGTCCTCGGGATCATCGCGGGATCCACGGTCGCCCTGCTCTCCGTGAACGCGATCCTCGCCGAGCTCTCCGACCGTGTCTTCGCTGGCCGGGGCCTTCAGGATTTCTTTTAAGGGTGAAGTGGCATCAATTTGTCTCCGTTTATATTTCGAGAATTCAGATAGGCGTATTGCAAGGTTCATAGATTGAAAATGGCTGTGTTGCTGCAAGAGAAATATGATATGCTGTTCCGCAGACAATTGCATTGTGCTATCCTGTGCGTGCGATTCAGTCTTCGGGAAAGAGTTTTGGCTGGCATTTCTGTGCTAACTACTCTTACTCCGAGAAGAGAAACCTAGCTGAGTTTCTACTTATGTCAGTAGCACAAAGTAAAGCTGGTTAATTTACTTGATAAAACTGATAAACTTACTTGCACTTGGCAATATTTTCTATTTAGTGTAGTGATTTGCTAAAGCTACATTTCTCATCCACAAAACATTTAGCTTAAGTTGTAACCACGACAAGGGAACACCCTAATCTATCTTGTGAACCCAAGTGTATGGCCATTCTTATCTACAACCGGCAGATGATGCAATTCTTCATGACATACATGTATATTGGGTATTGATTTTCGGTGTTGGTTCCAGATCATTCGTATTCCTTGGGTTGTCAGAATATATGGTTTTGAAGATAGAATCGCCTCTCCCGACCATGGCTGATCTGTATGGCTTGGTATGGATTGGTCCTGCTCTTTTTCTATGATCTCTATGATCATGGGCGACTCGGTGGGCGACTCGGTGGGCGACCGGCGTGCGTCCCCGGCGCTGCCAATCCTGCCGGAACCTCCGCCGCCCCTCTTGACGGACGAGGGGGATGGATTGGGGGCCAACGAGAGGGGGTGTTCCCCACCGCCGCGCCGCACGGCAGACCTGCCTTGCGGGGAGGTGCTTCCGCCGCCGCCGCATCTGCGGTTGTCGCTGGATCCGCCACTTCGTGATGATCTACAGCCAGCGCTCGTGGTTGTTTCTGCAGCGGCGCCTATCTACTCCCTTCCCCGCCTTCCCCTCGAGATCCCTCAACGGCGGATCGGGATTAGAACTTTTTGCATCCTACGAAATGGCATGTGCGTTTTCAAGATGATAGGGAGGCGAGGCAATGGATCAATGGCCTGATCTACTCGCATCCGTCTCGTTGGATGACGATCACGGACGAAGATGGAGATATTTTGGCCGGACGACATCTCCATGTTGATGAAGAGCTTGCGATCGGTAAGCGTTTAATAATTGATTTTTTCCATATCGAGGTTCTTGAGTGTGTGCAAGCACCCATGGATTGCGACGAGCAACTTGATATAGTGGATCTCACGGAGGACGCCGACGAACCCAAGCCTACGCAACGGGTTGGAGGACGTTGCTGGATTCTTGCTGATGAAGATGAAGACGATGATGATCCACCGGAAACGACGGTCCGGCCACCAACTACGCTTGGCATGGCTACATCTACCTCGGTGCCTAAACCTTTGGTGAGTAGTAAGAAATTTGTTTTGTTCGGTACTCCGGTTCCTTCGCAGAAGTCGAAAGTGAAACCATGGAGTGGACCTTTGCCGAAGGAGGGTCCGCCGGCTATCACGTTATCTGATTTTTTTCGTCCCGAGTGCTGGACGAGAGTGACCCGGAGAAAGAAGAAAGGCGGTCGTATGGTGTCACAGCGATCGCCGGCGGTGGCCGCTGCGTGTGACATTCGGGCGGCCAGATCTGAGCGTTTGAATGCTCTTTTGGGCACAGGTGGGCCGCCTGAGAGTGCTCGTGATGCGGGCCTGGCTAGTACCGGGCTAGAGGCCCAGGGGGCTGGCCAGGTTTGCGTAGCGACGGGTGTGGGCGACGTGCATGAGGAGGCCTCGGACTGATCGCCACTGCATGCACGATCTACCTCCCCCTCTCTCTTCGTTGCAGCTAGGGTTCGCCGTCGCGGGAGGGTCGGCTTCCCTTCGGCTTCCTTGCGCCGTTTCTCTCCAGCATTCGCCGGCGTTGGACGTCACCCGTCACCTGGTTCCCGTCCGGCGGAGATGCCGCCAAAGCCACCTCCGCCGCGGGCTGCGCCGGTGGTGAGGAACCCGGCCGGGGCCGCGGGGGCTTCCGCTACTCCGGCTGTGACTGCTGCCGCGCCGGGCCCCGCTCGTGCGGCGCCTCCCCCACGGGTCGTTCCACCGCCGCCACGGGGAGCGCCTCCTCCGCCTTCGGCTAGGGTGGCCCAGCCGCCTAAGGCCGCGCCCCCTCCGCCTCCCCAGCCTAGGGCTGCGCCACCACCGCCGCCAAGGGCCGAGCCGCAGCCGACCCAACGGCCGTGGCCGAGGCAGATGGCGGGTGGACGCGGTGGCACTGCCCAGGGCACGAACGGCCGTGGGGCAGGGGCGTCTGCGGGGGATGATCGTAATCCTCCGCGACGACAGTGGGGCGATGTTGGATATGATGCTTATGGCTCTGGGCTGCATCGGGGCTCTTTGTCTACCGGCGGTGGCCGAGGGGATGACGGCAATACCACCGAGGGTTCCAAGGACCGCCCGGCAACTTCGTGGAGGGTGCGGTTGGCCCCAATAACCGCTCTTTCCGGGGTCGTTTCCGCGGAGGGCGGGGCGGGAACAGACGTTTCTATCAGCCAAGGCATCCGAAGACGACGGTTGAGACGGAGGTGGCTGACGGTGGATCGAATCTACCGCAGGTGGCGGTGGAGACGGTTCAATCTCTGGCCGAAGTTACGTTGCCGGAGCCCATGCAGACTGGTGATTCTGCGTCTGAGCATGGTACGGACAAATCTGAGGCTGACAAGTTGTCCAGGTGGGCGGCAAAGAAGAAGAAGCTCACTTGTTTTCGCTGTGGTGACACGGGACACTTTATGGCTGAGTGCACTTCGGAATTATGTGACCTGTGCCGGAAACCTAAGCATACCGCTGCCGAGTGTCCTCTTATGCTTGGGTCTAAGCCTTCTGTTCAGATTTACGGGGTCTACTGCTCGGAGTTGATGTTCTTCGAGTCTCCCACAGTGGCACCTTTGGCACCAGCGGTAGAGACTTCTTTCCCAGGGGTGGTGAAGGTAGTTCATGGACCGTTGACCGAGGCGCAAATTATTCAGCAGCTGCGGGAACTCGCTCCAGGTAATTTTTAGTGGTCGTTGCTCAAGCTAAATGACACGTCTTACAAAGTTGATTTTCCGTCTAAGGAGGATCAGGTGCGAATCCTCAAGTTCGGTATGAGTAGGGTTATAGGCACTAGTTTTGTGTTGCAGTTTGATGAGTGGAAAAAGAAGGAGCCGCAGGGCACGTCGTTGAGGCAGATTTGGGTTCTTTCTCCGGGGCACCATCTGATCCCTTGGATAGCTTCTTGGTGACGTGGAGTTTGGGGTCTTTGATCGGCAAGACTGAACAGGTGGATATGCCATTCACTAGGGCCAATGGGGTGGCGCGTTTACTTGTCAGTGTTGCTAATATTGAGTTCTTGCCGAACGTGGTGCCTTGGACGTACGATGGTGTTATGTATCAGTTGGACGTTTTGTATGAGGATCCTAATTTGTTCGATGAGTTTGAGGATGATAACCCTATGGACACGACTGAGGGAGGAGGTGCCCCAGGGAACCAGGATGATTCGATGGGTGATGATGACAGGGCCAAGGGTCCGGTAGGTCCGTCTGAGTCTACTGATATTGCTCCTGCTAGGTCTTCTGGGGTTGCTCTGACGTCCACTTTGCAGCTTGGGTCCTCGGGACCGTTCTCTGCTCCGCCTCGGCTGCGGGGTGTATTTCCGGGTTCCGTGGATCCCGTGGCTCCTCTTTGTGCGCCGACGGTTCTTGGGTTGGGAGATACTGAGGGGCAGGTGGCCCTTCCCACGTCTCCTACCTCGCTGATGACTACTGTGGATGGTGCTGCGCTTGCGGCTATGGCTAGAGGTGACGGGCAGGAGGCCCGGTCCCCCGTGATGCCGACACCGACGACGCCCATGGAGGACTCGGTGCTCTTCCCATCGTCGCCGCGCGTGGGAGGAGGGATGGCCGTGCAGGAGGCCGCCATCACTCTTTGCCCTGTTGCGGTGGGCGGGTCAGGTGACACGACCGTATCACCGGCTTCCTCTCCGGAGCACCGTGCGCGGGTCTCCCCGGCCCCTGCTGCCGGCGGGTCGCCCGTGGACAGGCCGCGGGAGTCGTCGTTGTGCTGCTCTCCTGCCCCGGTGGCTACGGCCTGGGGTGCCGCTATTGGGGGATGGGCAGGAGGCCTTTCCCCTAGCAGAGCTTCACGCGAGGAGGTCATCGCCTTTGGCGGTATCCCAGACCCGGTCTCCCAGGGGAGGCGGGTCAGCGGGAGGCTGCAGGAGCAGCCGGACGTTGATGATATGCAGCTGAGGTGCGCTTTGAGAGCTGCCAAGCTGCGCGACGTCGAGACCTCCACTGGTATATCGGTTAATAAGTCGAATTCCATTTTGCATTTTACTGATGTTGAAATTATTCATAATGCAAATCAAATAGGAGTATCACTTGGTAAAAATGATATTGAGGTTTCTAGGTCGGTTAATGACATTCTTGATTTGGAAGCTGGTCGTGCGGTAGATATGATCCATCACATAGCTGTTGTTAAACCTATGAACGACTCGGAGATAGATGCGCTTGGGGTTAGGGTTCTTGATGGCTTGTGTGCCGATCTTGACCCTGCACTACTTGAGACGGAGGAGGACACCATTCCTGAGGTGTCTCTTTATGTAGATGAGCCCGAGGCGATAGAAGCAGAGAATGACTGTGCTGATCAGGATGATGGTCACCTTAAGCCAAAGCGGACGTGGAAACGGAAGGTTTATCCCGTCTCGGCAGCACGTAGGAGTGCTAGGATCCGCACTGCAAAAAAATTCATGATGAATTATGAGAGGCATTTTCTGAAATAGCAGAGGTCTTAGAGACTTGGCTAAAAGAAGATTTCTAGCGGAGGCTTCTCTTGAACATCAGTTAGATTTTATTGCATTGTCTGAGACTGGAAGAAGCAACTTCACTTCTCAATTTCTTGCCACTTTGTCCGGGGGGGGGGGTAGATTCCGATTGGCATTGCCTCCCCCCTCGAGGAAGATCTGGTGGGGTTCTACTTAGGGTTAAGTGCGAAACATTGGAAGTTCGGAGTGTAGTTTTGGGGGATTTTGCCGTCAAGTTTCGAGTTTGAACTAAGGCAGATGGGTTTGATTGGGCTTTGGTGGCGGTGTACGGAGCTGTGCAACCAGAGCTCAAGCCAGACTTTTTGGCGGATCTGGTTCGTATTTGTGGTAACGAACAGCTCCCCCTCTTAGTGGGGGGTGATTTCAACATTATCCGTAGGAAGGAGGAGAAGAATAATGACAATTTTGACGGCCGATGGTCGTTTGTGTTCAACACTATTATCGAAAGTTTGGATCTCAGAGAGATAGAGCTTTCGGGTAGGAAATTCACTCGGGCTAATTCGTTACCAGTCCCGACGTTTGAGAAACTTGACCATGTCCTAGCAAGTGTCGAATGGGAACAGAAGTTTCCTCTGGTAACCGTGCAGGCATTGACAAGAGGTGTCTCTGATCATACACCGTTACTAGTTGATTCAGGAGTTCAAACTTTTGTGGGCAACAAGAACATTTTCTCGTTTGAACTTGCCTGGTTTGAAAGAGAAGGTTTCCTTGAGTTGTTAGCTCGGGAGTGGGCTAAAGACTCCGGAGGAAGGACGCCTATCGAGCGATGGCAATGCAAGATTCGTCATCTCCGAAGGTTCCTTCGAGGATGGACTAAGCACACACATGGTATTTATAAGGCGGAGAAGGAGAGACTTCTTCTACTTATTCAAAACCTTGAAGTTAAAACTGAAACTTCTATCTTGGATTCCAGTGAGTTGGAAACAAAGATAGAGGTGGAGATGCGACTTAAACAGCTTCTTCGCGAGGAGGAATTGAAGTGGGCGTTGCGAGCTAAGGTTCGCAAGATAGTACAAGGCGAGGACAATACTTAATTCTTTCATATGATTGCTAATGGGAAGCATCGTAAGAAGAGAATTTTCCAGCTAGAACAAGACGAAGGGACGATAGTTGGTCAAGACAATCTGAAAGTCTACATTACCAATTATTATAAGCAGTTGTTTGGTCCCCCGGAAGAGAATTTTGTGTCCTTAGATGAGTCTAGGGTTGAGGATGTTCCTCAACTTGAGAATGCCGAGAATGAGCTCCTGACTGCTCCTTTCTTTGAGAAAGAGGTGTTTGAAGCCATTGCACAAATGGAGAATAATAAGGCTCCAGGATCGGATGGGTTTCCGGCGGAGTTCTACAAAAAGTGCTGGCATTTTATTAAGGGTGATTTGATGCCCATGTTCCAGGAGTTTTTTGAGGGACAGCTTCAGTTGTTTAAGCTGAATTTTGGAACGATAACTCTTCTTTCTAAGAAGACAGACGCGGTTCGCATTGAGCAGTTCAGACCGATATGTCTGCTTAATGTGAGTTTCAAAATATTCACCAAGGTCGGGACGAACAGACTTACGCAGATTGCGCACTCTGTGGTTAATCCGTCCCAGACTGCTTTCATGCCTGATAGAAACATCCTTGAAGGGGTTGTTGTCTTGCATGAAACGCTCCATGAAATCCACTCAAAAAAACTTGATGGCGTAGTTTTTAAAGTGGATTTTGAAAAAGCATATGATAAAGTTAAATGGCCTTTCCTTCAACAAGCTTTGCGTATGAAAGGTTTTGATCCGGCCTGGAGAAACCAGATTGATTCCTTTACGCAAAAAGGGAGTGTAGGGATTAAAGTGAATGACGACATAGGTCACTATTTCCAAACACACAAGGGGCTAAGGCAAGGAGACCCGATGTCACCGATCCTATTTAACATAGTGGATGATATACTCACTATCTTGATAGGTCGGGCAAAGGATGCAGGGCAGGTAGGTGGCCTGGTCCCACATCTAGTTGACGGAGGGATTTCCATTCTTCAGTATGCTGATGATACTATCATCTTTATGGAGCACGACTTGGCGAAAGTAAGAAACATGAAGCTGTTGTTATGCTTATTTGAACAATTATCTGGCCTCAAAATTAACTTCCACAAGAGCGAATTGTTTTGCTTTGGATGAGCACAGGATGACTAGGACACGTATAAACAATTGTTCAGATGTGAATTGGGCTCTTTACCGTTTAGGTACTTAGGTATACCCATTCATCATCGTAAGCTGACTAACATTGAGTGGAAATGCATCGAGGATCGCTTTGAAAAGAAACTGAGCTGTTGGAAAGGGAAGCTCATGTCATACGGAGGACGATTGATTCTGATTAATTCAGTCCTTACCAGTATGCCTATGTTTCTCTTATCCTTTTTCCAGGTTCCGGTGGGAGTCAGGAAAAGGTTAGATTTCTACCGATCTCGATTCTTTTGGCAGAATGATGAGCTCAAATGAAAGTATAGGATTGCTAAGTGGGATATAATCTGTAGGCCGAAGGACCAAGGGGGTCTAGGTATTGAAAACTTGGAAGTCAAAAACATATGTCTCCTTAGCAAGTGGCTATTTAAACTGTCATCTGAGACGGAAACTATTTGGGCACAGATTTTGCGTAATAAGTATCTTTATGCTAAAACCTTGGCTCAGGTAAATGTGAGGCCTTCCGACTCACCTTTTTGGAAGGGTTTGATGAGAGTCAAACAACTCTTTTTCAACAAGTCAAAATTTATTATCGGGAATGGTGCCACTACGAGGTTTTGGGAGGATACGTGGCTTGGGGAGACTCCCCTTGCACTTCAATATCCTACTTTGTACAACATTGTGCGACGTAGAGAAGCCTACGTTGCAACTGTTCTACAATCCACTCCCCTCAATATTAGTTTTCGGAGGACGCTAGTTGGAAATCGTTGGGAGGCCTGGCTCCACCTTGTTAGACGTTTAATGGAGGTCCGGCTGACCCAGCAACCAGATCAGCTGTATTGGAAACTTACTAAGAACGGTGTGTTCTCGGTTAAGTCTATGTATCTGGATGTGATTAACTCTAGCGTTGTCCCTTCCTCGATTCACGTTTGGAGAGTAAAGGTTCCCTTACGTATCAAAGTGTTTATGTGGTTTGTGCATAAACAAGTCATTTTGACTAAGGATAGCCTGGCAAAACGCAACTGGATTGGCTCATCTAGGTGTAGCTTTTGCGATCATAACGAAAACATCAAACACCTCTTTCTCGATTGTCCGTTGGCTAAGATACTGTGGCGGTCGATTCATATTGCGTTTAATATTAATCACCCCACCTCTATCAACATGTTATTTGGAACATGGCTTGATGGGGTTGATTCCGATACTGCAAGACACATTTGTGTTGGCGTTTGTGCTTTACTTTGGGCAGTATGGAACTGCAGAAATGATTTAGTATTTAACAGATCAACAAACATTCACTTTTTGCAGGTTATCTTCAGGGCCACGGCATTCATCAGTATGTGGTCGCTACTCACTCCGACGGAGGCCAGGGAGCATTTGGTTACTGCGTCTATCCGATGGGAGATGGTAGCGCGGGATATTTTCAATCGATTTGGATGGCGGTCATGTAATAGGATAGGCATGTAGTGCTCCTATTGTGTTTGCCAGCCGGTTGTGGCTTTGGGTTTTTGCTCTTTCGAGCTTTTTGTTTATCTTCGCACCTTGATACTTGACGACTTTGTTACTGGACTTTATTTTTAATAATATGAGCCGTATGCATTTTTCTGATGCAGAGACTGGGGTAAACCCCTTTTTCGAAAGAAAAAAATGACATACATATATATTGGGTATTACATTTGGGTGTTATTCCTGTGTGTTTTGGTACGGTATAGGTTCAGCTATTAGTCGTGACATGGACAAATTATTTTTCATCGATATGCAAACATTTCATAGCAAGAATTGGGCTAACAAAGGTTTCACTTTCTGAAGTTCTCTGGAATGTCATGTCTGCAATGCAGCGTGCTTCAAGATTGCAACCAAACGCCACTGCAGAATGACGCATTGACGCTACTCCGAGCTTGGTTGAAAGTTGAAACGTACTACCTCTGTAAGCTGACAAGTATTTCCGGACCAGGGAATACTTTTAAACGTAGTGATCTAAACGTAGTGATCTAAAATACTTTTCCGGACTGAGGGAATACTTTTAAACAATATTAGTTTACATAGGGAGTAATTGCTATGGCTACACATACGATGCTTTTTTGTCCGGCCTGCTGCATTTTGCTTCTGGGTGTGAATGATTCGATCTTCAGTGCCGTACAAAAATCGTATGTGTAGTGTTGTACATGTGGCATCCTTCTGAAACTTGGGACTTGCAAACTTGGCAAGCAAAACAGTCCATGATCCGCGGGAACTTTTACCGTTTCCTGCAAGAAAATGACCATTTAAGAGCAACTCTAATGGAGCGATCCATTTTGTTCGTTCGCGTCCGTTTGGGTCGGCGCGGACAAAAATGGCGGTCCAACGCGCCGATCCAAACTCAAATCGTGTTCGTTCCGCGTCCGCGCCGACCCATTTCCGGCTCAAAATTGTGTCTGGAATGCGTCGGCGCGGACGCGCCGCGCGTCTCCTCGCCGTCCGCCGCGTCCCCATCTGGCGGCTGTCCAACTACGACGGTCAACATGATTTATGACGACCGCCACCTCATCAGCAACGGCGGTCGTCCTTTTTTAAGCCGGGCGTGCGGCGGGGCCGTTCTCATCCACTACCACTCGCCCCCCGTCCCCATCTGGCCACCCCTGCCCCTATGACGGCAACAACCCTAGCCACCGCCAGCATGGTTTTTTTTTCCGGCATCGGCAGCAGCCGCAAGGGCAAAGCCCCCGCCCATCATTCCCCCTCCCTCCCCGCCCTCCCCGCGTCGGCGCGCGCTCCCCGTCAGAGACAGCGCATCAACGTGCCGTTGCACCAGCCCGGGTGGCACTGGCACCACCGCGTGCCTCTGCCATACCCGGATGTGACGCTGCCGCATGACTGGCATTTGGATCCAGAGAGGATCCCAATGCCGGTGGCGCCGCGGACGGCGAGGGCCCATGCGGAGAAGGTGCGGCGCCAGCGGGCATTGCTGACGTCGGAGCAGCGCGCCGACCCACACTTCGCCGTCAACTCGCCCAACTGGCCTCGATGGTTCGCCTTTGAGCACGAGGAGGCGAGGCGACGCGGCGTCCGCGGCGTCGACCATAGCCTGCCGCCGCCCGCGCTCGTCGTCCGCGACGAGTACCAGGAGGCCGAGGCCACCTACCAGGCGGCCATGAAGGAGAGCGACGAGGAGGAGCGATGGAGGGAGCCAGACGAGGCGGCTTTCAAGGCTGCCATGGCGAAGGCCATGGCCCTCTTTGCGGCGGGCGACTGCGTCGTGCCGCTGGTGGCCCCGTCGTCCCCGCCCAAAGCCGAGTCGGAGGAGCCGGTCTACCTCAAGCGCTACTCCTGGATTGGAGTAGTGCGCGAGTGGGTCAGCGCTCCGCCGATCTGGCTCGGGACGACGGAGAAGCAGGAGGCGGCCTATCTCGACCACTGGCACCGCGTTCGGCTGGCCGAGGAGCGCCGGGAGGGCTAGCGCCTGCAGATGCTCGAGCGCGAGGCCGAAGAGGAGGCGCGCCAGGCCCAGGCAGCGGCGGCAAAGCCCGACACCACCGTCGTCTGGAACACGGCGTTACCCTAGGCCGGCCCTGCGCCGACGTTGATCGACCTCACCGGTCCCGACGTAGACGCCGCCGACGACGAGGACGTCTGGGGCAGCGCGTCATCTAGTTTTTAGTGTTTTAATTAATGTAATGTGGACTTTCGCCGGCTTTCGTGGCCAGCTTTTATGTTTAATTAAATGCATTTGTTTATTTTCAAAATGTTTGCAATATTTTTTTTGCGCGCCGACGAAATGGGTCGGGCCAGCGTTAGGTGCTCGCGTCGATCCAAACACAGCGCCGGACGTTTGTGTCCGCCGTGCCAACCCAAACGGACAAAAGCGCCGTCCGTTTGGATCGACCCGTTGGAGTTGCTCTAATTATTATTTTTTGACGAAATGCAGGCAGGTCGCTGTTTTCATTCATTAAGAACGGGAGTGCCTCAAGATAAGGCAAACAGTGCTAGTTACAGAGTTACTATGCAAGGTGAAAGAAAGGAAAAGAAAAAGGAAATTACATTGCCAGAAACAGAACTCTCTTAACCATGATCTCCCAGCCACTGTGCACCCTTGAGGCCGGCAGTCCACCAAGTGCGCAGCTCGAGTACAATTCGATCACAAATATTCAGAAAGGGGGAAATTTTATGATTGAAGATGCGATCATTTTGTTCCTTCCAAATGCCTCACCAAATAGCCATCACTAGCGAGGAGAAGGCCTGCTTCCTCTGGTTAGGGATTTTTTCCAGAGACAACAGCCACCAGTCAAGCAAGGAAGGAGCGCTGACATTCGGTCTGGCATCAAATGGAAACTGAAATTTTGTCAGGCAGAAACCCCAAACACCAGCTGTAAATGGGCAATCAGCAAAGAGGTGGTGAGCGGATTCGAGGCCAATTCTGCAGAGGGGGTAGACCGGGTCATGGGGCCATTTTCTCCTTGCAAGGTTGTCAGCCGTAAGACACTTTCCTTGCACAACCAGCCAAGCAAACATCTTTATTTTTGGGGGGATTTTGATCTGCCAAATGATGTTCAAGAAAGGAGAGCTGACTCTGCCATAAAACTGTAAGTGGTATGCAGATTGTGCGCAATAAGTTCCATTCGTAGTCCATTTCCAACAAATTTCATCTTCCAATTCAGAGATGTTGAAGCTTTGTAATCTGTGCCATAAGTCAACAAATTCTCTTAGAACAGCCTCATCAGGGTTGCGCTTGATGAGCTGAATCCAGAGATTATCCATGAGACCTTCAGAGACAGTGATCTGGCGCCTATTACAATGCTTGTAAAGTAACGGGAAGGAAACCGAGGGGATCTCACCATGCAGCCAATGGTCATGCCAAAAACTGAAGGATTTTCCATTCCCAATCTTGGTTGAAGTACTAGCCACAAAAATGGCCTTAACCTCCTTGTCCACTGGCAATGTTAACCCATGCCAAGATTTATCACCATCAGTGGCGTTCTGCCAGAGCCACCTAACTCTCAGTGCCCTTCCTTGACAAATCAGATCAGGTATACCTAGCCCACCAAGCTCAAGAGGAGAGCAAACTTGAGACCATTTGATCAAGCATTTTCCACCACTAACTGCATCTGACCCGGCCCAAAGAAAGGCCCTTCTCATCTTGTCGATTTGTTTAATAAACCATTTGGCTGCTCAATGGCAATAAGTTGAAAAATAGGCATTGCAGAGAGCACGAATCTGACCAGAATGTTGGAAATATGCCCTAGAGGCAATAATAAAATGGTTGTTATTATATTTATTTGTTCATGATAATTGTCTATCGTTCATGGTATAATTGTGTTATCCAGAAATCGTAATACATGTGTGAATACATAGACCACAACACGTCCCTAGTGAGCCTCTAGTTGACTAGCTCGTTGATCAAAAGATAGTCATGGTTTCCTGACTATGGACATTAGATGTCATTGATAACGGGATCACATCATTAGGAGAATGATGTGATGGACAAGACCCAATCCTAAGCATAGCTTAAAGATCGTGTAGTTCGTTTGCTAGAGCTTTTTCGAATGTCAAGTATCATTTCCTTAGACCATGAGATTGTGCAACTCCCGGATACCGTAGGAGTGCTTTGGGTGTGCCAAACGTCACAACGTAACTGGGTGATATAAAGGCACACTACAGGTATCTCCGAAAGTGTCTGTTGGATTGGCACGAATTGAGACTGGGATTTGTCACTCCGTATGACGGAGAGGTATCTCTGGGCCCACTCGGTAATGCATCATCATAATGAGCTCAATGTGACCAAGTGGTTGATCACGGGATCATGCATTACGGTACGAGTAAAGTGACTTGCCGGTAACGAGATTGAATGAGGTATTGGTATACCGACGATCGAGTCTCGGGTAAGTAACGTACCGATTGACAAAGGGAATTGTATACGGATTGATTGAATCCTCGACATCGTGGTTCATCCGATGAGATCATCGAGGAGCATGTGGGAGCCAACATGGGTATCCATATCCCGCTGTTGGTTATTGACCGGAGAGTCGTCTCGGTCATGTCTGTGTGTCTTCCGAACCTGTAGGGTCTACACACTTAAGGTTCGGTGACGCTAGGGTTGTTGAGATATTAGTATACGGTAACCCGAAAGTTGTTTGGAGTCCCGGATGAGATCCCGGACGTCACGAGGAGTTCCGGAATGGTCCGGAGGTGAAGATTTATATATAGGAAGTCAAGTTTCGGCCATCGGGAAAGTTTCGTGGGTAATCGGTATTGTACCGGGACCACCGGAAGGGTCCCGGGGGTCCACCGGGTGGGGCCACCTATCCCGGAGGGCCCCATGGGCTGAAGTGGGAGGGAAACCAGCCCCTAGTGCGCTGGTGCGCCCCCCTTGGGCCTCCCCTGCGCCTAGGGTTGGAAACCCTTGGGGTGGGGGCGCCCCACTTGGCTTGGGGGGCAAGCCACCCCCTTGGCCGCCGCCCCCCCTTGGAGATTGGATCTCCTAGGGCCGGCGCCCCCCCTAGGGACCCTATATATAGTGGGGGTAGGGAGGGCAGCCGCACCCTAGCCCCTGGCGCCTCCCTCTCCCTCCTGTGACACTCCTCCATCTCCCTGAGCTTGGCGAAGCCCTGCCGAGATCGCCGTTGCTTCCACCACCACGCCGTCGTGCTGCTGGATCTTCATCAACCTCTCCTTCCCCCTTGCTGGATCAAGTTGGAGGAGACGTCTTCCCAACCGTAAGTGTGTTGAACGCGGAGGTGCCATCCGTTCGGCGCTAGGTCATCGGTGATTTGAATCACGACGAGTACGACTCCATCAACCCCGTTCTCTTGAACGCTTCCGCGCGCGATCTACAAGGGTATGTAGATGCACTCCCCTCTCCCTCGTTGCTAGATGACTCCATAGATTGATCTTGGTGATGGGTAGAAAATTTTGAAATTCTGCTACGTTCCCCAACACGGAACAGTACGACCAGCCAAAGTAATCCATCGAGCGAGTTGCTCTAATATGATCTTTATAATTGTCGCAGATCAAATATTCTCTAAAACAAAGTCATAGTATGACTTTCGCGATGTTTCCACTCCATGGTCTTACTTCCACCTTGAAAAAGTGACACCTCTATCTTTTGCTGCTACACTGTTATGTGCCTCTTTCCTTTTTCATTGTTGTCTAAACAAACCTAATTATAGGAAAACCCCGTGAAACAATTGTAGACAATTCGGCAAAAAAATGATCATTTTGAACAGAAGCTGTAAAATAGTTCAAACGTTTTTATGTTAGGACGATCTAGAGGAGGTTGTATGAAAGATAGAAATACCGGAGCTTTTACTCTTTACTACAAATCTTTTCTGAAGAAGTTTCGTGTCGGAGAGGTGTTGATAAAACTCAATATATTTTTCACTGGAGTTTTTGTGTTCTGGGTACTTTTAGATGCAACCAACAGTTGCAATTTTTTAACTTTTGAAAAAGTCAATGAGAACCATGGGTTACTTCTGTGATTTTCATTTCAGAGTTAGTTGCCTAGGAGAAAAATCTCAAAAGTCAGCATATGTAAAATGTTTTAGTTTCAGTATGCAGTAGTTTTTACCAGAAAAGATTTTCACCCCGCTTTATATATAAAACAAATTGTCAGAGTCACAAAGTCCACACAAGACACAACATACAGGTCCACACACACGCGTGCAAAACACCAAGGCCTCCTTTGATTCATAGGATTGGAAAATCATAGGAATAGGAAGGTCATAGGAAATGAGATGACATGCATCTCAAATCCTATGCATAGGAATAGAAAAAGAGATGCCCTTTGATTCACACCATATGATTTTTTCCATTGAGTCTAGGCTAATGTTTGTTTTCCTATGAAATGTGGAGGATAGGAAGAATTCCTCCATAGTAATAGGATTTCATTCCTACAAACCAAAGAGCTCTGAAGGAATTTTTCCTATAGAAATCCTATCCTATGAAAATCCTACAAAATTCCTCCAAACCAAAGGAGGCCCAAGTGCACAGATAAGGGTTCAACTGAGGGCACGGCTCAACAAGCCCTAAAAAGACGACAAAAGGCGCCACAGCCGCAGAAGGGCCGCCAATGCTAATCCAGCTCTGAAGGTGGCAGAGGGAGCGATGGCGACAAGCGAAGAGCCATCGCACACTGATCTGCAATGATGGAGAAGATGGCCTCTCGGTCCGGGAGGCGGCTAAGCGGCCGCCAAAGTTACAAGTAACCACACATTTTAAAGATCGCGTCAGTGGCCCGTCGGAGAGGTACACACTGGATGACTAGATGGTTGCAAACGATCCAAAGGGTCCATGCGAGTACACCGATGCAAAAGCCACCTAATGTGGCGAGCCCGCGGGGGTGAAGCTTGAAGGTCGTCGAAGAGGTCGGGGAAGTTGGAGTTGCACCAACGACCTCCCGAAAGCAAATCCAAAGGAATTGTGCCGACACGCAGGAGAAGAAGATATGGTTCGAGTCTTCTATTGTCCCACATAGGGAGCACAAGCCGTCACCAGGACCATTTCGTTTAAGCACCTCCACGCCAGAGGGGGTGCGGCCCCGGATCCATTGCCATAGGAAAACCCGAATCTTCAAGGGGAGCCTAATGTCCCACGCCTGGGCCAAGGGGGTCGTGGTGGGCGTAGGTAGGATGGCCTGTTAGGGATCTAGGCAATTTTCCGATTAAATTAATCCATGAATAAAACATGAGCACAATGTGGACATACTGATATTTGAACATATAACTATGCAATACTAGGCAAATCGTAGAATCACCTACAGAAATCGCTAGTACTATGCACATGGAAGTAAGTAGGAGAGGGATAAGCATATAGTACCCTCCAGTAGGCCAGTTGGCCGAAGCAGCAGCAGCGGCGGCGGCGGCCGCCTCTGAAGCAGCAGCGGCGGCAGCCTCATCGGCCACCCTCTTGGCGGCAGCAGCTTGTTCAGCTTCAGTAGACATGATGATGACGAGGACGACGCGGAAGAAGAGGAAGCAGACGATCGAAGTTGAGCAGTCGCGTACAAGACGCTCCCCAAAAACCTAATCGCCCCTCTCCCGTACAGGATCTCGAGAGGGAGAGGTTTCGGAGGCCTGCTCTCCCGCACACCGTGTACGCGGTGGACGGAATGGGATCACCGGAGGCAGCAACAGTGAAGGAAACGACTAGGCAGGTGCGCAGGGATTGTGTACTGTGTTTCAGAGAGGAGCGACCCCTCCAATATATAGGCACGGACACACGGGCGGTTAGAAAAGAAACGTACATAATAAAGGCCATAAACGCCCGCAATGAAGGACTGGAAATGCCCGTACTTAAGACCACTTAATACAGGCATTTCAGCTCGTATTCATTCTCATTAACGGCCCGTAATTATCGTTTCATTCGCAACCAATTGTGTCTGTTTCTGCGCGACAAAAAGAAACTCGGCTCGGCGAGATTCCCGCAACCCGCGGCGCGGCGCGGCGCGGCGAGGCGAGGCGAGGCGGGCGTGCGTGCGTCGGAGGAGGAGGAGCGCGCGTGTGGAGCTTCTCTTCCTTCTCACACTTCCACGTACTAGTGGTGGAAGAGCTCACCTTATATATTGGTGCTCATCTCTTCCAACTAGCAATGTGGGACTAAACTCCCACCACTTCCCTTGCCAAGCATGAATGGGCCCTTAGGGATTTTCTGAAATTGTTAAGTGGGCCTAAAGCCCACCCTATATTTCAACAATCCCCCACCAGATCCCAAAGGCCCATAAAATTGTCCTCTGTTTCCAACATTGTTTTGATATACCGGTATTTTCAGTGGAGACCTGTTAGGGTTGAACATCCACCTAGAACAGATAGCTACACTCCTTTACAACGAACAATGGACTATGCCTTGAATTGTCAGTTTGGCGTAAAGTAGTTTCACCAAATGTTTTACCAGTACTAGGCTGCCGAAGATGACCCCTCGGGTGGAGCATATTAGTCACACTCCTGGCCTATTCATGAGCTTACTAGAGATCACCCTAATCTCATAGACTGTGACCAGCAGTCGGGCTCATATAGGTGTGTTCCTCCAAAGATCGCTCTGTAGGATAGCGTCTTGCTTATACAAGCTTTGGAACACATTAAGACAAAAGTCATCCTGCCATACAGTTTCTGAGAGTACTGCATCTCCAACGGAGTGGGTTAGTAAACTACTCTCCTCTGTTCACCACTAGCTTGTTTTCCCAGATCCTACTTCACGGGATCTCCGATCACGTAGGTTGGGTTACTACCATGGTAACTCATGTGGGTCTCATACCCATCTCCCTCGATGCATTTTCTATCACAACACGTGATAGCCCTTTGGTGAAGGGATCTGCCAGATTCTTAGCCGACTGGATATAATCCAATGCTATCACTCCGGAGTTTCTTAAATGTCTGACAGCTTTTAATCTCATTCTTATGAATTTGTTGGACTGCTTGTTGTTCTTTGAACTCTTTACCTTGACAATTACAGTTTGATTGTCACAGTTCATAAGAATAGCCGGTACTGGCTTTTCAACCACCGGCAAGTCCATCAAAAGATCTCGAAGCCATTCTGCTTCGACACTAGATGTGTCTAATGCTGTTAATTCTGCTTCCATTGTCGATCTTGTTAGGATCGTTTGCTTGCAAGACTTCCAGGAAACAGCACCACCTCCAAGGGTAAACACATAACCCGTTGTGTCTTTCATCTCATCAGCATCAGAGATCCAATTTGCATCACAATACCCTTCAAGTACAGATGGTTGTCCGGTATAGTGAAGTCCATAGTTCACAGTACCTTTCAAGTAGCGCATAATCCTCTCCACAGCACACCAATGCTCATCACCCGGATTAGAAACAAACCGGCTTAGTTTGCACACAGCAAACATGATGTCAGGTCTTGTGGCGCTAGCTAGATACATGAGTGAACCAATAATTTGAGAATATCTCAGCTGATCCTTAGCTGTGCCTTTATTCTTTCGAATCCGCACACTAGGATCATATGGGGTAGGAGAAATTTTGCAGTCTGAATATCCAAAACGACTCAGAATTTTCTCAACATAATGGGATTGCAGAAGCGTAATCCCATCCTCGTTATCTCTCAGTAGCCTGATATTCAAGATAACATCAGCCACACCAAGATCCTTCATCTCAAAATTCTGAGATAGAAATGACTTAATCTCCTCGATGACTTTGAGGTTAGTCCCAAGTATCAGTATGTCATCAACATACAAGCATAGTATTACTCCTTCGCCCCCACCATAGCGATAGTATACACATTTGTCAGCTTCGTTGACAACAAAGCCAGCAGATGTTAAAGTTGTATTGAACTTCTCATGCCACTGCTTAGGCGCCTGTTTCAGGCCATATAAAGATTTCAGTAACTTACACACCTTTCCTTCCTGACCATCTATCACAAAGCCATCGGGCTGTTGCATATAGATTTCCTCGTCTAGCTCTCCGTTTAGAAAAGCCGTCTTAACATCCATTTGATGGACAAGAAAACCATGCGAGGCCGCCAACGAGAGTAACACTCGAATGGTGGTCAGTCTGGCCACAGGCGAATAAGTATCAAAGAAATCTTCCTCTTCTTTCTGGGAATAGCCCTTGGCCACCAGTCTAGCCTTGTACTTTTCAACAGTACCATCAGGCCTAAGCTTCTTTTTAAACACCCACTTACATCCCAATGGTTTACAGCCATAGGGACGTTCAGTAATTTCCCATGTCCCGTTAGCCATGATGGAATCCATCTCGCTACGGACCGCTTCTTTCCAGTAGTCAGCATCTGAAGATGCATAGGCTTCTGAAATAGAAGTGGGAGTATCATCCACGAGGTACACGAGGAATTCACCACCAAAAGACTTTGCAGTCCTCTGTCTCTTACCCCTACCAAGGGTTTCCTCGTCATCCTCCTCAGAATTTTCATCAGGTGTTTGTTCATAATGTTCCATAGGAATGGCAGGCTCAGGAGTCTCCTCTGATTCCTGTCTAGAAGTGCTTGGCATATCTCTCATAGGAAAAATATCCTCAAAGAATGTAGCATCTTTAGACTCTATAATTGTACCGACCGTCACATCAGGTACCTCAGATTTCACTACTAGAAATCTATAGCCGACGCTATTCTTAGCGTAGCCCAGATTAACGCAATCCACCGTCTTTGGTCCAAGCTTACGCTTTTTGGGAATTGGCACATTGACTTTCGCCAAACAGCCCCATGTACGTAAGTATGAGAGTGTTGTTCTTCTCTTCTCCCACTGCTCGTAAGGAGTAATCTCATTGTCCTTTGTCGGAACTTTATTCAGGACATGACATGATGTCAATATAGCCTCCCCCCACCATGCCTTGGATAAACCCGCTGTATCTAACATGGCGTTAACCAAGTCTGTTAGAGTACGATTTTTCCGTTCGGCAACCCCATTTGACTGGGGAGAATAGGGAGGCGTCCTCTCATGAATAATACCATGTTCCACACAAAAGGAATCAAACTCATTAGAGAAGTACTCTCCACCACGATCAGACCGGATTCGTTTAATCTTCTTTTCAAGTTGGTTCTCAACTTCTGCTTTATAGATTTTAAAGTAGTGTAGAGCCTCACTTTTAGTATTTAACAGATATACATAGCAAAATCTAGTGGAATCATCTATCAGCGTCATGAAGTATCTTTTTCCACCTTTAGTCAACACACCATTCATCTCACACAGATCAGAATGTATGAGTTCTAATGGTGCCAAGTGTCTCTCCTCCGCAGCTTTATGGGGCTTGCGAGGTTGCTTTGCTTGCACACACGAATGGCACTTAGAACCTTTGGCTAAAGTGAAATTTGGGATTAAATTTAGTTTTGCTAACCGTGTCATAGAACTGAAACCAATGTGACAAAGACGTGAATGCCAAACTTCTGTTTCATTAACATTCGAATGAATATTGTTCACGACTTTATTACAGAAATCAGCAAGGGAAAAACGGAACAGACCTCCGCATTCATAACCTTTTCCAACAAACAGTCCATATTTCGTAACAACTACTTTATTAGACTCAAAGACCAACTTAAATCCTTCTCTGCAAAGAAGGGAGCCACTAACTAGGTTCTTCTTGATTGCAGGGACATGCTGCACATTCTTGAGCTGCACGATCATTCCCGAAGTAAACTTCAGATCGACCGTGCCAACACCATGAACATAAGCACTCGCGCCGTTTCCCATCAGTACGGAGCCTTTCCTTGTGGCCTGATAAGAAGAAAACAATGAGATGTCAGCACACACATGAATATTTGCACCCGTGTCAATCCACCAATCGGTAGATTGACTTACTGAAAATACTGTAAATAGATTACCGTACCCAGATGCCCCACTTTCATTGTTGCTCACAATCATGTTGGCAGTCTTGGAGTCCTGCCCTGGCTTCTTAAACTTGTTTGGGCACTTGTTAGCCCAATGTTCATCCGAACCACAAGTGAAACAGCCACTCTTCTTCTTATCCTTCTTGAAGGTCTTGTTGCCCTTCTTCTTGAAGTTGGTATTCTGTTGGACACCCATCTTCCCTTTGGACTTGTGGAAGTTGAAGTTCTTCTGTACCACATTGGCAACTGAAGTCCCTTCTCCTTTTCCATGCGAGTCCTTTGCTCTCGAATTCTGCTCAACACTCAGATGACCGATGACATCCTCCACTGAGAATTCACGCCTCTGATGTTTCAGAGTGGTGGCAAAGTTTCTCCAGGAATTTGGCAGCTTAGCGATTATGCATCCCGCGACAAATTTGCCCGGTAATTCACACTTCAGGAGCTCAAGCTCTTTGGCGATGCATTGTATTTCATGAGCCTGTTCCAAAACAGAACGGTTTTCAACCATTCTGTAATCGTGGAACTGCTCAATAATATACATCTCACTTCCAGCATCAGTTGCACCGAATTTAGATTCGAGTGCTTCCCACAAATCCTTGGCAACCCGCACATGTAAATATGCATCGACCAACTTATCTCCGATCACGCTCAGAACTGCTCCAACGAAGACGACAGTTGCCTCCCTGAACGCCTTCTCCTGATCAGGAGCAATCGTTCCAGTGGGAGTGACACTGGCGACCCAGAACACGTTCATCGCCGTGAGCCATAAGATGGTTTTGGTCTGCCAACGCTTAAAGTATGTCCCCGTAAACGGGGCAGGTTTCAGTGTAGCAGCAAAACCTTGAATAGAAAATTGCCTACACATATTAGGTTTTTGGATTGTTAGGGATCTAGGCAATTTTCCGATTAAATTAATCCATGAATAAAACATGAGCACAATGTGGACATACTGATATTTGAACATATAACTATGCAATACTAGGCAAATCGTAGAATCACCTACAGAAATCGCTAGTACTATGCACATGGAAGTAAGTAGGAGAGGGATAAGCATATAGTACCCTCCAGTAGGCCAGTTGGCCGAAGCAGCAGCAGCGGCGGCGGCGGCCGCCTCTGAAGCAGCAGCGGCGGCAGCCTCATCGGCCACCCTCTTGGCGGCAGCAGCTTGTTCAGCTTCAGTAGACATGATGATGACGAGGACGACGCGGAAGAAGAGGAAGCAGACGATCGAAGTTGAGCAGTCGCGTACAAGACGCTCCCCAAAAACCTAATCGCCCCTCTCCCGTACAGGATCTCGAGAGGGAGAGGTTTCGGAGGCCTGCTCTCCCGCACACCGTGTACGCGGTGGACGGAATGGGATCACCGGAGGCAGCAACAGTGAAGGAAACGACTAGGCAGGTGCGCAGGGATTGTGTACTGTGTTTCAGAGAGGAGCGACCCCTCCAATATATAGGCACGGACACACGGGCGGTTAGAAAAGAAACGTACATAATAAAGGCCATAAACGCCCGCAATGAAGGACTGGAAATGCCCGTACTTAAGACCACTTAATACAGGCATTTCAGCTCGTATTCATTCTCATTAACGGCCCGTAATTATCGTTTCATTCGCAACCAATTGTGTCTGTTTCTGCGCGACAAAAAGAAACTCGGCTCGGCGAGATTCCCGCAACCCGCGGCGCGGCGCGGCGCGGCGAGGCGAGGCGAGGCGGGCGTGCGTGCGTCGGAGGAGGAGGAGCGCGCGTGTGGAGCTTCTCTTCCTTCTCACACTTCCACGTACTAGTGGTGGAAGAGCTCACCTTATATATTGGTGCTCATCTCTTCCAACTAGCAATGTGGGACTAAACTCCCACCACTTCCCTTGCCAAGCATGAATGGGCCCTTAGGGATTTTCTGAAATTGTTAAGTGGGCCTAAAGCCCACCCTATATTTCAACATGGCCTGGTAGAGAGATTTAGTGGAGAACCTCCCAGACGGTTCCAGGCGCCATGAAATCTGGTCGGGTGGGCTATCCACCTCCGGAGTGTGTAGCGCAATGCAATCTAGGAGGTCACGCCATTCCGCCGACTCTGGTGGTCCAAATGGTCTACGAAACGCCAGACGCCCTAAGTCAATAAGGGCCACATGGACGGACACATTCAGAACCACCGCTATGGAGAACAGCCTAGGGAATCTAGCTGCAAAGGGGATATTCCCTGCCCACCGATTGAACCAGAACAGGGTCGATGTGCCCCACCCGATCGCAATAGAGGTCCCGATGCGGAGGACCGGAAGGAGCTAAATAACAGACTCCAGAATTGAGAGCCGCCAGATCGTTGGCAGAAGGCCAGTGGCCGACTGCGGAGGTACTTATTCCGGATAATGTCAAGCCAGAGCCCCCCTCCCCATTTGCGATCCGCCACAACCAACAGGTCAGGAGGGCGATGTTCATGCGTTTAGACGAGATGATCCCAAGCCCGCCCTATTTGCGGGGTTTGCAATTGTTGGGCCAACTCACCATATGATACTTCTGCTCATCACCTTCCCCTGCCCAGTAGAATTGGGCCTGGTACTTAGCGATCTCGTGATGGAGGGTCTCATGGAGGCTATAGAAGCTCAAGGTGAATAGGAGCAGGCTAAAAAGGGAGGAGTTGATGAGGATTGTCCGAGCAGCCTTAGAAAGCCATCGCCCCTGCCAGGGCTTGATGCGCCGAGGAAGTTTGTCCACCATGGGGCGGAGGTCCGCAATGGAGAGGCGCGAGTCACTAATGGGGATCCCCAGATAGGTTGTGGGGAAGGATTCAAATTGGAAGTTAAGGCGGTCGGCAATGGCCTTAGATACGGTCGGCGAGTATCCCATTATCATCGTTGCGCTCTTTGTCAAAGTTGATCTTGAGGCCCGACATCTCTTGGAAAGATAGCAGGAGGAATTTAAGGTTCGCGATGTCCTCTGGGCCGCCGGACACCATGATAATGGTGTCATTGGCGTACTGCAGCATAGAAACTTCCCCCGAGCTAACAAGATGGGGGACAACGCCGTGGATGTGTCCCGCGGCATTGGCTCTGTCGAGGATGACAACAAGGGCCCTTGATGAAAGTAGATTGATTCCTGTAGGTGATTTGGTCAGCTAGTAGGGTCACCCTATTGGCGTACCCCTTCGCCAGAATATGGAAGATCACATTGATCACCATAATAGGGCGGAACTGACGGATGTCTGAGGCCCTGGCTCCCTTAGGGATGAGGGTGATGATCTCATAGTTCAGCCGAGCCAAGTCAATCGCCCTAACGTAGAATTCCTGAAATATCGCTAACACCTCCGGTTTAATGACCAGCCAGAAGGTCTAGAAGAACTTAACCGGGAGACCGTCTGGGCCCAGGGCGGATGAGGGGTTCATACTGAAGGAGCCACTCGTCCGGGGAAAGGCTAGAAGTGTCAGCCCAGAGGTCAAGAGCCTGGACGAAGACCAGGATGGCCTTCTGATGATCGCGAACGGCACGGCCAAGATTCGCACCCCAGCCCTTCATAAACTGGCGAGCGCGTTTAGCACAAAAGTGGATGGTGTCAATCACCGAGAAGGGGCGTGAGGCGGCGGCACGGGCCTCAGCCCATCGGGTGCTGACGACCTCGACAAAACCGGGCTGGTTGAGCCAGAATTCCTCAAACCGGAAATGAGGTTGATGAGGACGGTCATTCTCAGAAGAGAGGAGCAAGGGCACATGGTCATAAACGATCCGGGTAATCATGCGAAGCGACGCCAGAGGGCATCGCAGCTCTCATTCCGGAAAGACCATGACGCGGTCCAGGACGGAGTGAGTCAGGTCCGCCTGACGGTTGGTCTAGGTAAATCTGGCACCAACCCTATCTAATTCACGGAGGCCTAAATCTTCACTGGTTTTTACGGTACATTCTCGAGATGTTCATGGAGGTGCTTTGTGTTAAAAGTGAAACACTATTGTCCATGCAAATAAGTGCCGAAAAGAGTGGCGCATTTGGATGGCAGAAAGGAAGAAAAAAGTGGCAAAAGAAGTGTCTCCATACAAACGGATATCTAGAAATCCGGTGCATTGAATCGGACCATTGAACTTTAAAAAATAACTGCCACGCACGTTCTATCCATGCCTAGTTGAGACTACTGATTTGGACCCTACTGGACCGTAGCCAATCCATTTCCTGTCATGGATTGGTGAACACAAAACACAGGCACATGGCTTCTTACCACTGAATCGGGAGGGAACGGACAGCTGATGTAAGCCAGAGTATCTATCAGGCCTAAACAAGGAGTCAAAATTGGGAGGCGAGCAATGAACAAAACTGACTTGATAACATTATGGAGCGAAGTCCAAAATTTATTAGCTTCACCACATTAAGCTGGGCACCATCGCATTACCCATGAATAGGAGGAAACGCTGTAACAGTAACGTAGAGCAAGTTCACCGCAGGAGCAAGAACAGCTTGAATCTTGGCTTATTGTCATCTCCTCTGCAGACTCTTCCCCAGGCGGCCAGGCTACTTCTTGCTGAGGACCGCCACGGTGCCGTCCTTCTTGGCGACGATCACCTTGGTGGCCATGCCGAGGAACATGCCGTGCTCGACGACGCCCGTGATGCGCAGCAGGCTGTCGCTGATGTCGCGCAGGTTGCCGTGTATGCCGTCCTCGAAGAACATCTCGACGATGTGGTTGCCGTTGTCGGTGAGAAAGAGCTCCTCCTGGCCGTCGCCGGCCTTGGACTTTACGGTCCTGAGCCTGGCATGGAAGCCCGGCATTTTGTCGAACACCTTGCGGATGAGGCCGAGCGTGTAGGCGCTGCCGAAGGGGACGACCTCAACGGGCACGGAGCCCGTGCAGCCGAGGCGGGGAACGAGCTTGGACTCGTCGACGATGACGACGAAGCGGGCGCCGGCGCCCTCGATCATCTTCTCGCGGAGGAGCGAGCCGCCGCGGCCCTTGACGAGGTTGAGGTCCGGGTCGACCTCGTCGGCGCCGTCGATGGAGAGGTGGATCTCGGCGGCGTCGGCGAGCGCGAGCATGGGGATCCCGACGCGCGCGGCGTGCGCCTCCGTCTTGAGGGAGGTGGGCACCCCGGCGACCGCGCGCAGCGCGCCGGTGCGGAGGAGGGCCCCGAGGCGGTCGAGCGCGTGCGCGGCCGTGGAGCCGGTGCCGAGCCCCAGCGTCATGCCGGACTCCACCATGTCGACGGCGCGGTGCGCGGAGACGCGCTTGAGGTCCTCCTGCGTCGCCGCGTCGAGGGCCCGCGGCGGCGAGGCGGCGCTGCCCATGGCGGCGAGGCGAGGGTTTCTTGGAGGGGATTGGGGTGGGAACGGGAGCAGAAACGGGAGGTGGGGGATTTGGGGAGGATTTTGCTACGAATCTTTGTGTAGATTTTTAGGAAAGGAGGCGGCGGGAAATGGGAAGTGGAGGTGGAGCCGAGCGTGTGGGGGGGGGAGATGGCACAGAATCGGCAGCATTTATGGGCATCGGAATGCGTGAAAGGTGCGGCGAATCAGGGCGTGTCTCTCTCTCTCTGACCTGACGCGGTCTTTATTCGGGGGTTCTGCACGCGTTGTAAAACGGAACGGAAATTCTACTGGGTGTCCTCTCTACGCTACGTACCGCACTTCTCTCCGTCCGTTGCTTGCACTGCAGTGCCATGATTCACGTTGCTGGGGCAAGAAAACGGAAGGAAACGGCGTGGTTCATGCTTGATTTATTAACAATTTCGGTTGCAGATAGGCCTATATTCAGAGGATGCAGCTCCGTACCATTCGCTTTTAACACCGCAAACTTTCTACCGCTGCCACGGCGAGACCGTGTCAGATATGAATAAGTTGTGGTTCAGTAACTCTTCTTTTTCTTTTTGACTTGGGTTCAGTAACAGTTCTTTTTATAACGTGTACTTCAGTAACTTTGAGGAACTCAAATTTCAGTTTTATAGTGCCATGTCCAACAGTTACATGCCAGATTCATTTAATCAGTTTAGTTAAGAAAAATCATGTACCCCTGCAAAAAAAAATAAGAAAAATCATGTAAAAGTACAATTCCATCCTTTCAAGAATAACTGACATGGTATTGTTTCAAGGTAGTACTTGTACACTTTCTGACTTCTCAAACCCAATGAAAGTCTACAAATAGTGAATTGACATCAGGGTTCAAGTACTAAACTTGACATTAATGCTTGTATTTATATGAATTTATTTTAGTTTTTTGGATGATTTCCTTCAGTGGAAGGTACGAGGCGGCTGTAATGACTTCATTAGTCTTAAGATGCTATATCAGCTTAGTCGCTCGAAGATGTTTATAGGAATAGAGTGCATTTATAGATATGTGTGTATGTGAGCATTCTTTCGAGCCAACCTTTTTCATGGTATGTCGTGCCCCTCCAAAAGCACTGCACAAAAGGAATAAAGATTATGTTTATTATGTTTCTATTTATAAAAGTAAGCATGAGTTCACATTCATGCTTGTGCCTCAACATATTTGCCAGAGAAAACCTAGTGGTTCGAATACAGTCTGTATCTATTACTCCCTCCGTTTCAAATTACTCGTCGCAGAAATGGATGTATCCAGAACTAAAATATATCTAGATACATCCATTTCTGCGACAAGTAATTCGGAACGGAGGGAGTATACAGTATCTATGTGGACGAACTGGAAATTTTAATTAAGAGAAACCGTTGCTTTTAGGTGAAGTGTACAACTTACTTAATGATTATGTTGGAAGTATGGATTCAATGGTGTGACGAACCCAGAAGGGGATCGGGGATCCAGAGAGGAGGGGCGAGGGAAGCAGGTGAGCTAGCTTGGAGAGGTAGAAGGAGGTGGGATTATAGATGAATGTTTGGGATACATGATTGATTCACACACGCATACTCCACATGGCCACAGGTGGCCCCTTTTAACACGCGCTCACGCACGCCAATTGTCACGCCAGCTGGCCAGTCCCGCCCGTCAGGTACTAAGTCACACTAAGTGGGTGATTAGGTGTGACATTCCTCCCCCCTTAAGGTGCTTCGTCTTCTTTCTCCGACCAGAGTGCGGCTGACGGGAATGCTGGCGGAGGACTGTGTAATTTTGCCAGGTTGCGGTTGTTGTAGCGCCAGTGCCCCATTGGATCTTGATCTGCACCACTGACGCGTCGTCGTGCTTCATCATGCGTCGATCGAGAATGCGGGTTGGTGTAGCGGTGTCGTCAGAGAGGTACGGCACCTTGGGCAGCTCCACGTACACCGGCGTGAAGTCCGGGGTGAACGGCCTCAACTGGAAGACGCGGAAGACGGGGTGGACCCGGCTCGCCGGCGGCAAGTCAAGCTTGTACGCAAGCGGTCCGATCTTCTTCGGAATCTTGTTTTTTTTTGTTTTTTTAGAAAAGGAGGATGACCCCCGGCCTCTGCATCTGGGAGATGTTGGGGAACGTAGTAATTTCAAAAAAAATTTCCTACGCACACGCAAGATCATGGTGATGCATAGCAACGAGGGGGAGAGTCTGATCTACGTACCCTTGTAGATCGCAACGGAAGCGTTGACACAACGTAGAGGAAGTAGTCGTACGTCTTCTTCCCGATCCGACCGATCCAAGCACCGTTACTCCGGCACCTCCGAGTTCTTAGCACACGTTCAGCTCGATGACGATCCCCGGGCTCCGATCCAGCAAAGCTTCGGGGAGGAGTTTCGTCAGCACGATGGCGTGGTGACGATCTTGATGTACTATCGACGTAGGGCTTCGCCTAAGCACTACAACGATATGATCGAGGTGGAATTTGGTGGCAGGGGGCACCGCACACGGCTAAGGAACGATCTCAATGATCAACTTGTGTGTCTAGAGGTGCCCCCTGCCCCCGCATATAAAGGATCCAAGGGGGAGGGGTGCGCCGGCCAGGGAGAGGGCGCGGGAGGAGTCCTACTCCTACCGGGAGTAGGACTCCCCCCCCCCCCTCAATCCTATTCCAACTAGGATTCCCAAGGGGGAAAAGAGAGAGAGGGGGGCCGGCCCCTTCTCCTAGTCCTAATAGGACTCAGGGAAGGGGGGGCGCGCGGCCAGCTATGGGATGCCCCTTTTCTCTTTTCCACTAAGGCCCATGAAGGCCCATATGGTTCCCGGGGGGTTCCGGTAACCTCCCGGTGATCCGGTAAAATCCCGATTTCATCCGGAACACTTCCGATGTCCAAACATAGGCTTCCAATATATCAATCTTTATGTCTCGACCATTTCGAGACTCCTCGTCATGTCTGTGATCACATCCAGGACTCCGAACAACCTTCGGTACATCAAAATGTATAAACTCATAATAACTGTCATCGTAACGTTAAGCGTGCGGACCCTACGGTTCGAGAACAATGTAGACATGACCGAGACACGTCTCCGGTCAATAACCAATAGCGGGACCTGGATGCCCATATTGGCTCCTACATATTCTACAAAGATCTTTATCGGTCAGACCGCATAACAACATACGTTGTTCCCTTTGTCATCGGTATGTTACTTGCCCGAGATTCGATCGTCGGTATCCAATACCTAGTTCAATCTCGTTACTGGCAAGTCTCTTTACTCGTTCCGTAATACATCATCTCACAACTAACATCTTAGTTATAATGCTTGCAAGGCTTATGTGATGTGTATTACCGAGAGGGCCCAGAGATACCTCTCCGACAATCGGAGTGACAAATCCTATTCTCGAAATACGCCAACCCAACATCTACCATTGGAAACACCTGTAGTACTCCTTTATAATCACCCAGTTACGTTGTGACGTTTGGTAGTATCCAAAGTGTTCCTCCGGCAAACGGGAGTTGCATAATCTCATAGTCATAGGAACATGTATAAGTCATGAAGAAAGCAATAGCAACATACTAAACGATCGGGTGTTAAGCTAATGGAATGGGTCATGTCAATCAGATCATTCAACTAATGATGTGACCTCGTTAATCAAATAACAACTCTTTGTTCATGGTTAGGAAACATAACCATCTTTGATTAACGAGCTAGTCAAGTAGAGGCATACTAGTGACACTCTGTTTGTCTATGTATTCACACATGTATTATGTTTCCGGTTAATACAATTCTAGCATGAATAATAAACATTTATCATGATGTAAGGAAATAAATAATAACTTTATTATTGCCTCTAGGGCATATTTCCTTCAGTCTCCCACTTGCACTAGAGTCAATAATCTAGATTACACAGTAATGATTCTAACACCCATGGAGCTTTGGTGCTGATCATGTTTTGCCCGTGGAAGAGGCTTAGTCAACGGGTCTGCAACATTCAGATCCGTATGTATCTTGCAAATCTCTATGTCTCCTACCTGGACTAGATTCCGGATGGAATTGAAGCGTCTCTTGATGTGTTTGGTCCTTTTGTGAAATCTAGATTCCTTTGCCAAAGCAATTGCACCAGTATTGTCACAAAAGATTTTCATTGGACCCGATGCACTAGGTATGACACCTAGATCGGATATGAACTCCTTCATCTAGACTCCTTCGTTCGCTGCTTCTGAAGCAGCTATGTACTCCGCTTCACATGTAGATCCCGCTACGACGCTTTGTTTAGAACTGCACCAACTGACAGCTCCACCGTTTAAAGTAAACACGTATCCGGTTTGCGATTTAGAATCGTTCGGATCAGTGTCAAAGCTTGCATCAACGTAACCTCTTACGGTGAGCTCTTTGTCACCTCCATATACGATAAACATATCCTTAGTCCTTTTCAGGCATTTCAGGATGTTCTTGACCGCTGTCCAGTGATCCACTCCTGGATTACTTTGGTACCTCCCTGCTAAACTTATAGCAAGGCACACATCAGGTCTGGTACACAGCATTGCATACATGATAGAGCCTATGGCTGAAGCATAGGGAACATCTTTCATTTTCTCTCTATCTTCTGCAGTGGTCGGGCATTGAGTCTGACTCAACTTCACTCCTTGTAACATAGGCAAGAACCCTTTCTTTGCTTGATCCATTTTGAACTTCTTCAAAATCTTGTCAAGGTATGTGCTTTGTGAAAGTCCAATTAAGCGTCTTGATCTATCTCTATAGATCTTTATGCCTAATATGTAAGCAGCTTCCCCGAGGTCTTTCATCGAAAAACTTTTATTCAAGTATCCCTTTATGCTATCCACAAATTCTATATCATTTCCAATCAGCAATATGTCATCCACATATAATATCAGAAATGCTACAGAGCTCCCATTCACTTTCTTGTAAATACAGGCTTCTCCAAATGTCTGTATAAAACCAAATGCTTTGATCACACTATCAAAGCGTTTATTCCAACTCCGAGAGGCTTGCACCAGTCCATAAATGGATCGCTGGAGCTTGCACACTTTGTTAGCTCCCTTTGGATCGACAAAACCTTCTGGTTGCATCATATACAACTCTTCTTCCAGAAATCCATTCAGGAATGCAGTTTTGACATCCATCTGCCAAATTTCATAATCATAAAATGCGGCAATTGCTAACATGATTCTGACAGACTTAAGCATCGCTACGGGTGAGAAGGTCTCATCGTAGTCAACCCCTTGAACTTGTCGAAAACCTTTTGCGACAACTCGAGCTTTATAGACAGTAATATTACCGTCAGCGTCAGTCTTTTTCTTGAAGATCCATTTATTCTCAATTGCTTGCCGATCATCGGGCGAGTCAACCAAAGTCCATACTTTGTTCTCATACATGGATCCCATCTCAGATTTCATGGCTTCAAGCCACTTTGTGGAATCTGGGCTCACCATCGCTTCTTCATAGTTCGTAGGTTCATCATGATCTAGTAGCATGACTTCCAGAATTGGATTACCATACCACTCTGGTGCGGATCTCACTCTGGTTGATCTACGTGGTTCGGTAGTATCTTGTCCTGAAGTTTTATGATCATCATCATTAGCTTCCTCACTAATTGGTATAGGTGTCGCAGAAACAGTTTTCTGTGATGTACTATTTTCCAATAAGGGGGCAGGTACAGTTACCTCGTCAAGTTCTACTTTCCTCCCACTCACTTCTTTCGAGAGAAACTCCTTCTCTAGAAATGATCCATTCTTAGCAACGAATGTCTTGCCTTCGGATCTGTGATAGAAGGTGTACCCAACAGTCTCCTTTGGGTATCCTATGAAGACACATTTCTCCGCTTTGGGTTCGAGCTTATCAGGTTGAAGCTTTTTCACATAAGCATCACAGCCCCAAACTTTAAGAAACGACAACTTTGGTTTCTTGCCAAACCATAGTTCATAAGGCGTCGTCTCAACGGATTTTGATGGTGCCCTATTTAACGTGAATGCGGCCGTCTCGAAAGCATAACCCCAAAATGATAGCGGTAAATCAGTAAGAGACATCATAGATCGCACCATATATAGTAAAGTACGATTACGATGTTCGGACACACCATTACGCTATGGTGTTCCGGGTGGCGTGAGTTGCGAAACTATTCCACAATTTTTCAAATGTACACCAAACTCGTAACTCAAATATTCTCCTCCATGATCAGATCGTAGAAACTTTATTTTCTTGTTACGATGATTTTCAACTTCACTCTGAAATTCTTTGAACTTTTCAAATGTTTCAGACTTGTGTTTCATTAAGTAGATATACCCGTATCTGCTTAAATCATCTGTGAAGGTGAGAAAATAATGATATCCGCCACGAGCCTCAATATTCATCGGACCACATACATCGGTATGTATGATTTCCAATAAATCTGTTGCTCTCTCCATAGTACCGGAGAACGGTGTTTTAGTCATCTTGCCTATGAGGCACGGTTCGCAAGTACCAAGTGATTCATAATCAAGTGGTTCCAAAAGCCCATCAGTATGGAGTTTCTTCATGCGCTTTACACCGATATGACCTAAATGGCAGTGCCACAAATAAGTTGCACTATCATTATCAACTCGGCATCTTTTAGTTTTAACATTATGAATATGTGTATCACTACTATCGAGATTCATCAAAAATAGACCACTCTTCAAAGGTGCATGGCCATAAAAGATATTACTCATATAAATAGAACAACCATTATTCTCTGATTTAAATGAATAACCGTCTCGCATTAAACAAGATCCAGATATAATGTTCATGCTCAACGCTGGCACCAAATAACAATTATTTAGGTCTAATATTAATCCCGAAGGTAGACGTAGAGGTAGCGTGCCGACCGCGATCACATCGACTTTGGAACCGTTTCCCACGCGCATCGTCACCTCGTCCTTTGCTAGTGTCCGCTTATTCCGTAGTCCCTGTTTCGAGTTGCAAATATTAGCAACAGAACCAGTATCAAATACCCAGGTGCTACTGCGAGCTCTAGTAAGGTACACATCAATAACATGTATATCACATATACCTTTGTTCACCTTGCCATCCTTCTTATCCGCCAAATACTTGGGGCAGTTCCGCTTCAAGTGACCAGTCTGCTTGCAGTAGAAGCACTCAGTTTCAGGCTTAGGTCCAGACTTGGGTTTCTTCTCCTGAGCAGCAACTTGCTTGCTGTTCTTCTTGAAGTTCTCCTTCTTCTTCCCTTTGCCCTTTTTCTTGAAACTAGTGGTCTTGTTGACCATCAACACTTGATGCTCCTTCTTGATTTCTATCTCCGCAGTTTTCAGCATTGCGAAGAGCTCGGGAATAGTCTTGTTCATCCCTTGCATATTATAGTTCATCACAAAGCTCTTGTAGCTTGGTGGCAGTGACTGGAGAATTCTGTCAATGATGCAATCATCCGGAAGATTAACTCCCAATTGAATCAAGTGATTATTATACCCAGACATCTTGAGTATATGCTCACTGACAGAACTGTTCTCCTCCATCTTGCAGCTATAGAACTTATTGGAGACTTCATATCTCTCAATCCGGGCATTTGCTTGAAATATTAACTTCAACTCCTGGAACATCTCATATGCTCCATGACGTTCAAAACGTCGTTGAAGTCCCGATTCTAAGCCGTAAAGCATGGCACACTGAACTATCGAGTAGTCATCAGCTTTGCTCTGCCAGACGTTCATAACATCTGGTGTTGCTCCAGCAGCAGGCTTGGCACCCAGCGGTGCTTCCAGGACGTAATTCTTCTGTGCAGCAATGAGGATAATCCTCAAGTTACGGACCCAGTCCGTGTAATTGCTACCATCATCTTTCAACTTTGCTTTCTCAAGGAACGCATTAAAATTCAACGGAACAACAGCACGAGCCATCTATCTACAATCAACATAAACAAGCAAGATACTATCAGGTACTAAGTTCATGATAAGTTTAAGTTCAGTTAATCAAATTACTTAAGAACTCCCACTTAGATAGACATCCCTCTAATCCTCTAAGTGATCACGTGATCCAAATCAACTAAACCATAACCGATCATCACGTGAGATGGAGTAGTTTTCAATGGTGAACATCGTTATGTTGATCATATCTACTATATGATTCACGCTCGACCTTTCGGTCTCTGTGTTCCGAGGCCATATCTGCATATGTTAGGCTCGTCAAGTTTAACCTGAGTATTCTGCGTGTGCAAAACTGGCTTGCACCCGTTGTAGATGGACGTAGAGCTTATCACACCCGATCATCACGTGGTGTCTGGGCACGATGAACTTTGGCAACGGTGCATACTCAGGGAGAACACTTCTTGATAATTTAGTGAGAGATCATCTTATAATGCTACCGTCAATCAAAGCAAGATAAGATGCATAAAAGGATAAACATCACATGCAATCAATATAAGTGATATGATATGGCCATCATCATCTTGTGCTTGTGATCTCCATCTCCGAAGCACCGTCATGATCACCATCGTCACCGGCACGACACCTTGATCTCCATCGTAGCATCGTTGTCGTCTCGCCAATCTTATGCTTCCAGGACTATCACTACCGCTTAGTAATAAAGTAAAGCATTACATCGCGATTGCATTGCATACAATAAAGCGACAACCATATGGCTCCTGCCAGTTGCCGATAACTTGGTTACAAAACATGATCATCTCATACAATAAAATTTAGCATCATGCCTTGACCATATCACATCACAACATGCCCAGCAAAAACAAGTTAGACGTCCTCTACTTTGTTGTTGCAAGTTTTACGTGGCTGCTACGGGCTTTAAGCAAGAACTCATCTCACCTACGCATCAAAACCACAATGATAGTTTGTCAAATAGACTCCGTTTTAACCTTCTCAAGGACCGGGCGTAGCCACACTTGGTTCAACTAAAGTTGGAGAGACAGTCGCCCGCAAGCCATCTATGTGCAAAGCACGTCGAGGGAACCGGTCTCGCGTAAGCGTACGCGTAAGGTTGGTCCGGGTCGTCTCGTCCAACAATACCGCTGAACCAAAGTATGACATGCTGGTAGGCAGTATGACTTGTATCGCCCACAACTCACTTGTGTTCTACTCGTGCAAATAACATCAAACCATAAAACCTAGGCTCGGATGCCACTGTTGGGGAACGTAGTAATTTCAAAAAAATTCCTACGCACACGCAAGATCATGGTGATGCATAGCAACGACGGGGAGAGTCTGATCTACGTACCCTTGTAGATCGCAACGGAAGCATTGACACAACATAGAGGAAGTAGTCGTATGTCTTCTTCCCGATCCGACCGATCCAAGCACCGTTACTACGGCACCTCCGAGTTCTTAGCACACGTTCAGCTCGATGACGATCCCCGGGCTCCGATCCAGCAAAGCTTCGGGGAGGAGTTCCGTCAGCACGACGGCGTGGTGACGATCTTGATGTACTACCGACGTAGGGCTTCGCCTAAGCACTACAACGATATGATCGAGGTGGAATTTGGTGGCAGGGGGCACCGCACACGGCTAAGGAACGATCTCAGTGATCAACTTGTGTGTCTAGAGGTGCCCCCTGCCCCCGTATATAAAGGATCCAAAGGGGAGGGGTGCGCCGGCCAGGGAGAGGGCGCGGGAGGAGTCCTACTCCTACCGGGAGTAGGACTCCCCCCCTCAATCCTATTCCAACTAGGATTCCCAAGGGGGAAAAGAGAGAGAGGGGGGTCGGCCCCTTCTCCTAGTCCTAATAGGACTCAGGGAAGGGGCGGCGCGCGGCCAGCTATGGGCTGCCCCTTTTCTCTTTTCCACTAAGGCCCATATGGTTCCCGGGGGGTTCCGGTAACCTCCCGGTGATCCGGTAAAATCCCGATTTCATCCGGAACACTTCCGATGTCCAAACATAGGCTTCCAATATATCAATCTTTATGTCTCGACCATTTCGAGACTCCTCGTCATGTCTGTGATCACATCCGGGACTCCGAACAACCTTCGGTACATCAAAATGTATAAACTCATAATAACTGTCATCGTAACGTTAAGCGTGCGGACCCTACGGTTCGAGAACAATGTAGACATGACCGAGACACGTCTCCGGTCAATAACCAATAGCGGGACCTGGATGCCCATATTGGCTCCTACATATTCTACAAAGATCTTTATCGGTCAGACCGCATAACAACATACGTTGTTCCCTTTGTCATCGGTATGTTACTTGCCAGAGATTCGATCGTCGGTATCCAATACCTAGTTCAATCTCGTTACTGGCAAAAGTCTCTTTACTCGTTCCGTAATACATCATCTCACAACTAACATCTTAGTTATAATGTTTGCAAGGCTTATGTGATGTGTATTACCGAGAGGGCCCAGAGATACCTCTCCGACAATCGGAGTGACAAATCCTATTCTCGAAATACGCCAACCCAACATCTACAATTGGAAACACATGTAGTACTCCTTTATAATCACCCAGTTACGTTGTGACTTTTGGTAGCACCCAAAGTGTTCCTCCGGTAAACGGGAGTTGCATAATCTCATAGTCATAGGAACATGTATAAGTCATGAAGAAAGCAATAGCAACATACTAAACGATCGGGTGCTAAGCTAATGGAATGGGTCATGTCAATCAGATCATTCAACTAATGATGTGACCTCGTTAATCAGATAACAACTCTTTGTTCATGGTTAGGAAACATAACCATCTTTGATTAACGAGCTAGTCAAGTAGAGGCATACTAGTGACACTCTGTTTGTCTATGTATTCACACATGTATTATGTTTTCGGTTAATACAATTCTAGCATGAATAATAAACATTTATCATGATGTAAGGAAATAAATAATAACTTTATTATTGCCTCTAGGGCATATTTCCTTCAGGAGATGCATGCGGCCATTTTATTGATTATTCTTGAGGACCTTACAAAGTAGTACAACAATATGTCTGAATCCGTCATCTTGGCAACCTATGCCGCTACTCCTATCCATATGATGAAGGGGTGCAAGCTGGGCCATATACCCAGTCCTCTCACCTAAGCCTAACATCTAAAGCTGGAAGCCCCGTCTGAGCCACATACCGGGTCTGGGGCACAATCCAGTCCGACGCACTCACATGTGCCATCGCCACCATCTTCCACTTGTCCATCTTCAGAGCAGATTGAGGTACCAACCTTGGCAGGTTCCTCCGCCATCGACGCCACCATGACGCCAAATGACGACCACCACCTATGCCAGTCCATCTCCAAGTCGAAGGAGCGCTACCACAAGATGAAGACCGGCGGTAGAATAGATGAAACGTTGCACACATTGCTGCCGCTAAACACCTCACACACACTGCAAAGCGCCCACCGTGCTTCCGGGAACCCGAGGCGACGCCTTCAAGAAGGAGCACGACGAGGGTACGACGCCGTCGCCCATAAGGGGAACTAGAGCTTTCGCCCAAAAGGAGAGCACAGTGAAAGATGGGAGAGGACCTCGACAAGGCCTCCAAGAAGGGAACCGACGCCCAGCAAAGGCGCCGCCATTGTCGTGGCCTCCGCCGACGGCCAAGGGTTTCCCCCGGTCCCGCCCCCATCCCATCCACTCGGCCAAAGACCTGGTCAGAGGAGCGCACGCAGCTGAAGAAGGCGTTCGACTTCATCGAAGCAGGCACGACGGGTGACGGGGCACCCCGACCCACTGTAGTAGACGTCCACCGAGACCTCGCCGCCCGCGCGGCCGAAGTCGCGGACCACCAGCACCCACGGCCGTCGCCCGCAGAGGCAACGCCATCCACACCACCCGAGGCCGCCGCCCCGACATCCACCCACCGCACACATCCCGTCAAACCATGGAGAAAGACCCATACCGCCACCACCAGGTAGCACCACACCGCAACCCAAGCCGGGCAGGACGAGGCAGGGCCACGCCGGCCAGATCCGGGCGGATCCGGCGAACCCCGGCTCACCAGCCGCTAGATCGGAGGAGCGCCCCGATCCAGGGCCGAGCCGGCCTGCTGATGGGCGGCGCCGAGGCCCCCGCACCGGATCGAGAGGGGGCGAGACGGTAGGAAGCGGGCGGCGGCGTCTTCTGATGCGGGGAGGGGGGTCTCCAGAGGCCGAGGCAGGCGTGCGGGGAAGCCCCACCGCCGCCTACCGCCGCGCGGGCAAGCCTGGCGACGGCTGCCGGCAGCGGCGGGGGAGGAGGAGGGGTGGCGGGGAACCGGCGGGCGAGTAGGGTTGCGCCCCCGAGTCGCCCTCGCATTTACGCATGGGCTTAAATATGAGGCGGAGTGCCGCCACGCGTCGGAGGAGGCTGAGTGCCCTGATCACTCGCCGGAGAAGGAGGCGGAGTGCCCTGACTCGCCGGGGGAGGAGGAGGCGGAGGCGTACGGGCGACTGACCTCCGATTGTTGAAAGTAGGTTTGAAACTTGAGGAGTACTTGTTCTCCCTCCTGGAAGTGACTCTTCGGAATCTTGTAAGGCCCGAAGTACTTGAACACGAGCTTGGCGCACGGGCGACTGACCTCCGATTGTTGAAAGTAGGTTTGAAACTTGAGGAGTATTTGTTCTCCCTTCTGGACGTGACGCTTGATGTGATTACGGTCGGCGTTCTTCTTGAACCTCTGTTCTGCGCGCTTCAGTAGAGCGTGGATGTGGGCGGTGTGCACGGTCCAATCCATCTCCTCGTTGTCTGGCGCCGTATTCACCCAAGGTCACCATGGCCCCGAGGTTGGCTTCCTTGCAATAGAGAGCTTTGAACGACGTGCAGTTCAGAAAGGAGTGAAAGGTAGAGTATTTTTTAAGGAAAAAAGAGATATAGATTTGTACTATCTTCGTTAGTCAATGAACAATGATTAGCAAGGCACATGAACGGATATCCAAGTTATATTCTCGCTAGTTTTAATTGAAAAGGGCCTCGTGGCAAAATGTCCTAGCTGCGATTGGCACAACCAGTCCGTGCTAGGGAATTCCAAGTATTGGCCGGTCCCCCTCGCAAAAAAGTACTGACCGTACCCTTTATCCAACTATGCATGCGGTTTTTTTTTTCTTGAGGGGTAACAATGCATGGATAAGAGCAAGTACAATAAGGTACGCGTCAACAGACTGTAAGAAGTAAAATAATACTCTTTCCGTCCAAAAATACTTATCGTGGAAATGGATACAAATGGATGTATCTAGAACTAAAATATATCTAGATACATTCATTTCCGAACAAATATTTCTGGACGGAGACGGGCGCCTCCTCCCCTTCTCGTTCCTATCCTCGCCGCCGTCGGAGACGGGCGCCGGGTCCCCCGCGCGGCCGCCGATGAGGGTGGCGGCGAGGCCCTCGGCCGCGACGCCGCTCGGGCTCGAGCCTAGGGTTTGAGATGGCGGCCTTTCCTGGTGCTACCAAGATTTAGATGATACCATGATACGGCCTCTCCTGGCACAACCAGTCCATACCAGGGAATTCCAAGTACTGGTCGGTCCCCCCAGAAAAAAATTTACTAGCCAAACCCTTTTATCCAACAATGCATGCGATTTTTTCTCATGAAGGGTAACAATGCATGGGTAAGAGCATCTCTAGCAGCAGATCCCGTAAAGCACTACAAGCCCTTCTAAAACAAATTTACGGTACCGCGAGGCATTGGATGAAACATATCACATAAACCTGTAGCATAAAATGTCTTTATTCTTCTCAGGCTTCTTCTTTTTCTAGACGGACGCATGCACGAACTTGAACTCTGGCCGGTGAGAACAGCGTCGCTCCGGCATGTGGCCTGATGTGGCCCGCTGCCTGCTCTGGCAATGCTCTGGCCCACCGCATGCTCCGATGATGCTCCGGACGGCCACCGGCGAGCTCCTTCGCCTGCCCGCTGCTCATGCGCGGCGTCGCGAGGCCCCTGCTCCGGCGCTGACCGACTTTATAGGAACCTCCAAAAAGGGTTGAAATCCTCCATATATGACGGATGGGAGTTCAAATGACAGCAGCCTTAAAAAAATACGGGATATGTTGTTTTACAGTATCTATTCGAGGTGTTCTTTTCGGCTTGTACTGTAAATACAAAGGTTTGACCGTTTTTACAGAATTTGCTAGAGATGCTCTATGACCGTCTTCTTCTCTCTTTTTCTTTTTTGCATACGTGTAAGACTGCGCCTACTAGCATGCATTTTCCAAACAGGCGCACACACCGTCTCCATGCTGGGCTGGCCCATCTACCTTTTTTTCTTCTGTTTTTCAAAAAATAAAAAAGCACGCTCATGATGAACTAACCAGAGGCCTCCTGCATCGAGCTACGCTTAAGTAACCACCCCGCTACCTAGCCCAATATGATAACTTACATCTTTTTTCATCTTTTCTTCTTGCTTCATTCCTTTTTTCTCCTGGTTCGACGAATTTTTCTCAAATTCGTGAACTTTTTCTTCAATTTTTGATTTTTTTTTCTAAAAATTTGTAAATTATTTTATTCAATCCTATCAACTTATTTCAAATCTTATTAACTTTTTTAGAATTTGTGGACATTGGTTCTGAAAATCCATGATTTCATTTTCAATGTCGATGAATTTTTTCAAATTTGACAAACATTTTTGTAAAATACACACAAAAAATCCATTGATTTTTTTTTCAAATCGATGTTTTTTAATTCATGAAGTTTTTGAAAATCCACTAAATTTTTTGAATTCACATATTTTTTATTTTTTGTCGTTTTTTTCTCAAATGCGATCGTGCGGACAGGAGGAAATAAAATGCGATCGAGCACTCGCATCTAGATGGACTGACCCAGAAGCGTTGGCGCATGGGCGCTGAAGCGCCGAATAGGAGCTCGGCCTGTTACGATGTATTATGCAACTCGGCGCACTTCTCCCAGCCGTCCTGAGCTTAGCCCATTTAACTTTTTTTCCTTCTTTCCAACCTTCTAATAATACTAATAAAACGCCCGTGCGTTGCCACGGGCCAACAAATGAATCTATCACGAGCCCCTCAACTCATCTCTTCAAACATTGTGTTATTACTTTCCTATGTTTGTCTAAAAAAAACTTTCCTATGTTGTCACCCTACTCCAAATCTGTGTTCACTCCAAATCTATCAAATTGTTGAGTCCCATCATCCCTAACTCCTGGCCAAACAGATGAATACGAGCAGCTTGCCTTCAGCTCTACATTAACTCAAAATCGCGTCTGTTTTCTCCAAGTTTGCCAAATTGCCATAGGCATTCCCACCATCCTACCTTTGAATGTCTTCCAACATTCTCCATCCACACCCACCTAAAAGTTCTGACAAAATAAATAATTTTTCCATACAATTTTGCAATGTTATACATTAAAAATTGCTAATTGATCTCATTTTTATTTTCTAAGCATAGCATGAGAGATGATAGTTCCACTTGTACGAACCCTCCTACCTCAGGATTAAAATCACCCTTGCAAAGAAAAATAGCTGGAACCGTATCACATGCTTCTTTCTTTGATACGCACCTAAAACAGATGAGATTCTTTGTATTTATGATAATGCGGTTAATCAAAATAGAAGAACTACAACACCTCATAGAAATAAGGAAAAGCCAACCTCGGCTTGCAGCCTGTGAATTGCAACGGAAGAAGAAAAATTTCAAGTCTTTGATATAGTTGAGTGGGTTAAACCCATGTATATCACACACTATGGTTACAAGATATGTATTTCATGAATAGAGCAAGTAGCGCTTTTGGGTTTCTATACATTTCTAGTGTACTTTGAGATACATATTTTTTTAATAGAGAAAACAGCAGGAGAGGCTGCTTCTTTTCCTTGCCTAAATATTTACATGGTGAAAGTAGACCTAGAACAAAAGAGAAACAGTAACAAAACACACATAAAGATAGTATGTACATCTAAAAAACAGAGAAGTCGGGGATAACCCTATGCATGAGAAACCTCAGATCATCTTTGAACATCCTGAGCCAGTCCTGAACAGAAGGCTGCATACCCTCAAAGTAGCATCTATTTCTTTGTTTCCAAATATTCCAGGCTGCCAATATGATGATTTCTGTGAACAGACGGTGTGGCCAGACTCTAGCAGCATCAAACACGATATCAGGAGAAGATATAATATAATTTCCCTTGTACCTTTGTTTCTCTCAATTGAAAAGAAATACCAAAATCAAGGGAAGACACAATATAACTTTTCACTATCACATATTCAACAACAGTGGTGCCAAAACAATAATATATAGCTCAAAGAAAGATTAATTAAATCATGAGACATCAACACAGTATAGCATGGAAACTAATAATAAAACTTAAAAGGTGCACGTGATATATCAGAATGTTCAATTAATAAGCACATATGTCATGAAATAGCAACATATTGCCCATGCATTTATACATTTCTTTAATACTCGCACCACGGTCCTAAAATATGTTGTCCTCCCTCTTCTTGCTCCCATGGATCTGTTCTACAAAAATAATAGCAATTAAAATAGACATGGCACAACTGGTACCGGTTTTCTATATTGGTAGTGAAACCACTGAATATTATCCAATATAACTAAAAATCATCAAAATTATGTTCTAAAATAATTACTTTGTTATTATACCTTTCTGTCATTGTGACTATCCTTGGCGAAGACGGCGACTCCGGCACTGGCTTCATCGCTATGGTGGAGATCAAGGATCCTCGCCTTTTGTGTGATAGTTTTAGTATATCCTTGCATGCGTCATGTTAAGTCCTGCGATTTTAATCAGATCATAAAGGAAGCGGTTTGCTGCATACACTGAAGGATGATTTTAGAATTCAGAATGGATTTTTTTTCTTCTTTTACATGTTTTAAGTGTTATTTTGAAGCAATTTTCCAGATTGTTATCATGCATAAACACTACTATATTTAGTATGCATCGGGGACTCAAAAAGCTTCGGCAAATCCTCTATTTACAGATCTTTTCCTGTAGGTCCAAAAAATGTGTTTCTGATAATAGAAATCAGAAGCTAGGTAAAAGAAACGGTCAAAAAACATCCTCGGCACTTTTGTTCTTCTCATTTAGACCAGAAAAGTTTCTACACATACTGTGTCAATGATAAATCACAACCACAATAATTTGGGGATATGACTTATGGCCTCACAGATGCAGAAACAACATTGGCGGTACCTGGTCAGCTACTGCGGGCAGTTTAAGGGACCGTCTCAAATAGTGGTAAGACACATATTGTTTAGTCCTGCTGATCTATCCTCCGTGCAAAACATAATGGAAATAAATTATATTAGCTAATGTAAAAAGAAAGTCGACACATTTGCACAACTACTGTATCCTGAAACCTTAATAAACTGAGTTACTGGACGAGCATACAAACTAAACAATCCTATTGGTATATATATAATCTATACATTCAATTCATCAACGGAGAGGGGCTACTCTGCACAATACCACATTCTCTGAAAAATAAACAACACAAAGATCAAGTTGAGAGGGGGGGGGGGGGGGGGGGGGGGGGATGACATGCTCACTAACCATTACCTTCTGGTATGATGAATGTACCAGCACACGAGGAGATCAGGGCGTACAAGGGGGAGCTGGCAGTAAGTAGGATGATTGTGACAGAGAATTGATCCTGGTAGAGGTGTGGGTGGAGGTTGTGCCCGCTGGGGTGCCGACCTTGAACTTCATGATGCGGGGTGGTGCAACGATGGGCTTCTTGAGGTCCGGCTGGTCCTCGTCCCTGACAAGCGCCTCGACACCCGGGCCATAGACCTCCTCGATAACATTTTGTTGTTGGTTGTTATTAACAATACTGGCAATGGCAATTCAATTTTCCTTGTAGTCACGTTCAGTTTTAACTTAACCATTCATATTTACTGAGAAATATTATTCTCTGGCTCTCACTATGTACATTGGTCATGAATTTAATTTAGATCATTCATGTCCTATACTTCTATCTGATCCTAAAGCATGGCAAGTTGGAAACTATCAATGCTGTTCTAAAATGCTATCTTCACAGAATTCACAAGTTGGATTATGCACCAATGTATGGACCATTTTTTTGTTAGCTTCATATTTTATATGAAATAAAGAACCATACATGTTCAAACAAGTTATGTTCAATGTAGAATATTTCATACGGAGGAAATTCTGTAACAACCAATGATGAACTGTGTACATAAGGATATAACATTTTGGCTGAAAGATTATTAAAAAACATTTTGGCTGAGAAGTTCCGTGGATGAACGAGAACTTACCAGTGGATTATGAATGTCAATTTTCTAAGGAGTACAGTTTAAATCACCATCATTGATTACTGCCTTTCCACTAAAGAATGATTATTGGCTTGAAACTTTGTGGTTTCTACAGAACTGAAGGTTAACATTAGTTTACTTTTTGTAAAGTACCTTTCAAAGATAATAATATGCAGATAAGAACTACTACAATATCCCTCATGTGCACTTACAACAATATATAATATGAACAAATCGAATCTGCAAAAAATGACTGGGGGATGTCAAATAGAAAATGAGGGGCATAAATCCAGCTAAGCAAACGCACTTGTACAATGTCGCTGAAACATGGACCCAATTGTTAACCCCGTAAACCTGAAGATCAAGTTAAAGAAAATAAAATAAAATTAGAAACTTCTCATCAAGTAAAACTTTGGGAAGTTGTTGAAACATAGATCACAATTATCAATCTGTAAACCTGAAGATTCTATGAAGAGCAATGAAAGAAAAGCAAAAGGATTAGCCATACCAGCCTACGTAAACCACGTCCAAAATTTTGGGACATAAGCACTCACCAAGTACGAGTTCTGAAACTCCAAAGTAATAACCCTGTCTTCTTGATGTGACGCCCGGATAATCAAGCTACAGTAAACCTCTGCTAATGGTGTCACGTCACCTTGGTTACTGTTGATAAGCTCGAGTTAGTTCGAAACCGATTCAAATTCAAAATTCAAATCAGGCAAACAATAAAAGTTTTCAAACATTAAAACTAAAATGTCTAAAATGTGTTGAATAAATCATGGATAATAATAGTGGAGAAACCACAATTTTATAATAGGTTTAAGTGCACAAAAATATTTAAAACACCAGCAAAACATTTAACTAACTACCCTTTTCAATTTGATAAAATATTAAACTATTTGTTTTATTGCCAAAAACTTATGGGGCAGTGGCATACTTATTAAAACTAAATTAGGAACCAGTGGTGTAGTTTATAAAACCAAATTCAAAAGGAAACTAAAATAAAAACAGTAAAACAGAAATATAAAATAAAACAAAGATAAAATAAAAGGGAAAAAAACCCCGCTTCCCCCCACTAGGCCTCGATCCAGCCGGCCCAGTCGGCCACCCCACCAGGCCGGCCCAACCTGGCAAGGGCCAACCGGCCAGCCCACCCCCGCTTCCTTATCCATCCACCTACCGAAACCCTAGCGCACACCCCCCACTCACCCCGCACGATCCCCCCCACTCTCTCCCACGTCTCTCTCCTCCCTCCCCCGATCCAGATCGGGATCGGGGTGCTCATGCCCGCCCCACCTTCATCGTCCGTGGCCCTCGCCGGACACCGCCGCCGCCTCGAGCCCCGTCATCGGCCGCCGTCCCAGACGTCGCGCTCCTCCGCCCTCCTCTGCCCGATTCCGCTGGATCGGGAGGGGGCCGCCCCAACGACGCCGCCCCGTGCTCGGCTTCCTCCTCGGGCCGCCGCACGCCGCCACTGACTCCGGCCACCACGAGCCTCCCTCGAGCCTGCTGCCATGCCCTACGGCTCCACTGTGAGCTCCGGCCTCCCTCCCTCTCTCCCCTTGTTCTCTGTCGCCGGCGCTGTCACTCACGCGCGCATGACCGTAGCCCCGCCCCGTCGCCCCTGCTCACCTAGCCTCGACCTGGCGCATACCCACGCACGCCCGACCTCCCGCTACTGCAACCGCCGCCCTCCCCCCGGCGCGCACACGCTCGCCTGCGCTGCACGCAGCTTCGCACGCGCGCCCCTGACGCGGCCCCGCTCCGCTGCTTTGCTCCTCTGCCGCCCGCACCATCGCCCCGCCTTGCCTCGCGCCGCAGCCGCGCGTCCACCCTTCCCCGCTCGGCGCCGCTCACCGGAGCTCCCCGCCTCTTGCCCCGCAGCCTTCTCCTCGCGCCCGCGTCGCCACCCGACGCCGCGGCCAACAGGCGCCGTGGCCGTCGTCCCCGCCACTGGCCTCCCGCTCCCGGTGCTGGCGCCCGCCACCGTTGGCCTGGAAAAGCGCCCAAGCGGGCTGGCGCCCGCGCGCCCGAGACCCGTTCCCATTTGCCCGCTATGGCCTTTGGCCCAATGACAAGGTGGCCCCGTGCCCAGAACGATTCAAAAAAAAGAGAAAATAAAAATAATATAAATAAATTTAATTAATTAATTAACTAATTAATTAACTTAAGTAATCCTGTATAATTAATATAATTAATTAACTAACCTAACTAACCTATTAATTAAACTAATTAAATTGGTTAATTAGTTAGCAGTGTATGACCAGTGGGACCCACCGTTAGATTGACCCAGTCAACACCTCTGTTGACTGCTGACGTCATGCTGATGTCAGCATGCACTGTTCTGAATAATGTTGCATTTAAATAATTAAATAAATCCTGAAAATGATCTAAATCTTTTAAAATTAATGGAAAATAAACCGTAGCTTAGATGGAAAAACTTTGTACATGAAAGTTGCTCAGAACGACGAGACGAACCCGGATACGCAGCCCGTTCGTCTGCCACACATCCCTAACCTATCAAACTCGCAACTTTTCCCCTCCGGCTCCTCTGCCCGAAAACGCGAAACACCGGGGATACTTTCCCGGATGTTATCCCCCTTCACCGGTATCACTTCATACCGCGTTAAGGCACCCCTAGCACCGATACTTGTCATGTCATGCATCGCTATGCGTCTGTTTGCTTAATATTTATTGTTTCTTCCCCCTCTTCTCTCGCTAGACACCGAGACCGACGCCGCTGCTACCCAGTACGACTACGGAGTTGACGACCCCTCTCTCTTGCCAGAGCAACCAGGCAAGCCCCCCCTTTGATCACCGGATATCGCCTACTCTTCTCTATACTGCCTGCATTAGAGTAGTGTAGCATGTTACTGCTTTCCGTTATTCCTATCCTGATGCATAGCCTCTTGCTACTACTGTTGTTACCATTACCTGCTATCCTACTGCTTAGTATAGGATGCTAGTGTTCCATCAGTGGCCCTACACTCTTGTCCGTCTGCCATGCTATACTACTGGGCCGTGATCACTTCGGGAGGTGATCACGGGCATATACTATATACTTTACACAGTTACATTACTTATGATACTGTTCGGAGATGGGGGCTGAAGGGGCAGGTGGCTCCATCCTGGTAGAGGTGGGCCTGGGTTCCCGACGGCCCCCGACTGTTACTTGTGGCGGAGCGACAGGGCAGGTTGAGACCACCTAGGAGAGAGGTGGGCCTGGCCCTGGTCGGCGTTCGCAGATACTTAACATGTTTAACGAGATCTTGGTATTTGATCCGAGTCTGGCTACTGGCCTATACGCACTAACCATCTACACGGGGACAGTTATGGGCACTCGACGTCGTGGTATCAGCCGAAGCCTTCGTGACGTCAGCGACTGAGCGACGCGCGCCGGATTGGACTGGAACGCCTGCTAGGCTAGGTCTGCTTCCGGCCGCCCTCGCAACGTGCAGGTGTGCAATGGGCGATGGGCCCAGACCCCTGCGCCATAGGATTTAGACCGGCATGCTGACCTCTCTATTGGGCCTAGGTAGGGCTGCGACGTGTTGATCTTCCGAGGCCGGGCATGACCCAGGAAAGTGTGTCCGGCCAAATGGGATCGAGCGTGTTGGGTTATGTGGTGCACCCCTGCAGGGAAGTTAAACTATTCGAATAGCCGTGATCTTCAGTAATAGGACGACTTGGAGTTGTACCATGACCTTATGACAACTAGAACCGGATACTTAATAAAACACACCCTTCCAAGTGCCAGATACAACTGGTGATCGCTCTCTCACAGGGCGACGAGGGAAGGATCATCGGTTAGGGTTATGTTATGCGATGCTACTTGGAGGACTTCAGTCTAATCTCTTCTACATGCTGCAAGACGGAGGCTGCCAAAAGCGTAGTCTTCGACAGAATTAGCTATCCGCCTCTTATTCTGGCATTCTGCAGTTCAGTCCACCGATATGACCTTTACACATATACCCATGCATATGTAGTGTAGCTCCTTGCTTGCGAGTACTTTGGATGAGTACTCACGGTTGCTTTCTCCTTCTTTTCCCCTATCCCTTCTACCTAGTTGTCGCAACCAGATGTTGGAGCCCAGGAGCCAGACGCCACCGTCGACGACGACTCCTACTACACCGGAGGTGCCTACTACTACGTGATGCCCGCTGGCGACGACCAGGAGTAGTTAGGAGGATCCCAGGCAGGAGGCCTGTGCCTCTTTCGATCTGTATCCCAGTTTGTGCTAGCCATCTTATGGCAACTTGTTTAACTTATGTCTGTACTCAGATATTGTTGCTTCCGCTGACTCGTCTATGATCGAGCTCTTGTATTCGAGCCCTCGAGGCCCCTGGCTTGTAATATGATGCTTGTATGACTTATTTTATTTGTAGAATTGTGTTGTGATACCTTCCCGTGAGTCCCTGATCTTGATCGTACACGTTTGCGTGTATAATTAGTGTACGATTGAATCGGGGGCGTCACACTTGAGGTCCTGATCATGTTCAGCTATGACAATTTCGTATTGACAGAGATTGGTTTAACCTACAAGAGTACAAATCAAAATCATTTTAGGTCCTGGTCATGTTCAATCAAGAGAACAAGTATGTTTGTCAAGCCTCGCGCTACTGCATGGCCAATAGCTATACCCTTACCCTGCTATCAAGTTCTTGAAATCGTTAACATCACCCTCCTGTAAACTGAAGGAAAACAGATTCATGACAATCCTATGGAACGGGCAAACATGAGATGAAGTCAACAATTAAAGTAAGATAAAATAATGTAACGAGAGTACAACCCGTAGCACATACCTTATTAGTGTACATGTTGATAGAATGATTCAGCTAAATCTAGTAGGCCGGTATGCTGAATCTAACTCTAGTAAATCCTCTCATCACGTGCACGCCCAGCACCAACTCCGATGTGCGCCACCGCACAGACCAACCACCAGCCTCAGCCACCGGAAAGCTATCCGGGCCGCCACCGCGCAGCGCCACCGCCACGAGTGCAGATCCAAGCGCTAGAGGCCAGATCCAACGAGGTCGCGGCACTCCCGTCGCTGAATCCGCCATTGCCCGCAGCCGAGCGTGAATGCTAAGATCATGCTTCCCCCGACCCGCACAAAGGCTTGTCGGCTACCTCATCCCGAGGCCGCCAGTGTATCAATAAGCAGCGTATCATGCATCCGACCGCACACGCCGTTCACGTGGCCGACCGCACAGTCAGTAGCCGTGACCGCGTCGTCATATTGCACGGCGCCGTCAAGGTATAATACTGTCAGACCATCTGTACATTTAATACATGTTGCGACGCGTTGCTGTCCCATTCGTCCACATATCGCGAGCAAGTCTCTCTCGTTTGTATCATCGTTGCTCTCCATCCTATTTCAGATTTTGGAGTACAGACAAAGAAGACTACGGTTGGTACTACTACTCCTAGCAGGACATACATTAGTACATGAAAAGAAGAATGGTTTAAGAACATAGCATAAAATTGTACCTTGTCACAGGGGAGATGGGAACGGACTCTGCAGCTCCCAACGAGAGAGACTCATAACAGGAGACCGCGGCGGCGCCGTGCACACAGGCCGTGCACGCAGGCAACCAGCACCTACAAGAAATTCGCTTGATCCCCTCCTCTGAGGCCATGTTGGCGATCCGGAGAGACGGCGGCGGCGGCGATCCGGAGAGACAGCGGCCGACGGCGATGTGGAGAGGGGATCGAGAGGCGTGCGTTCGGGTGGGGGCGGTGCCGCAATCCGGAGAGACGGCAGCGATCTGGAGAGGGGATCGAGAGACGTGCGTTGGGTGGGGTTTGGTGGGTGGGTGTGGGGGGTTGGCGGCGAAGGGATCTGGAGGCTCGAGGGCACTCTAGCTGGTGCGTGCGAGTCGGGGAATTTCTTTGGTAGGTTTTTTTCATAGGTTTTTTTAGGACGAAAATAAACCGGAAGAGGTAGGACAAAAAAACCTAAAAGCAAAATTATCAACTGCTTCATCATTAGAAGTAGAGACACGTTGTGGGAGATTCAAACTCCAGGCCTCCACCTTCGGTCCTCGCGTCAACAACCTTTGAGACAACATACTATATTGTGCCCACTTACTTCGTTTTCTCTTCTTGTGGCAAATATAACGTTAAAAAATATCGTGATCCCAATATGGTTTTTTGGCCTTTTTTCATTGATTCCGTTTTTTCTTTTGCTTTTTTTCCTTATTCCTGATTCACAAACTTTCTTCAAATTGGGAATTTTTTTCAAAAAAACTCATTTTTTTCAAATTCATGATCTTTTTTTGAAAAAATGTATTTTTTTAATTAGTGAACTTTTCAAATTCATGCGCTTTATTTTAAATTATGTGAACTTTTCCCCAATTTATTTACTTTTTTTGAAAGTTTGTGTAACTTTTCTCAAATTTGAGAACTTTGTTCAAACTTGTGACTTTTTTTCAAATTTCGTGATTTTCATTCCAATTCATGACCTTTTTTGAATTCACAATTTCCCATTCTCACGAAGTTTTTTCAAATTCAAGAACATTTCTCAAATAAGTAAACATTTTCAATTCATGATTTTTTTCAAAACCGTGACCTTTTTTGGAACACGCAATTTTTTCACAACTGAGTGAATTTTTTTATATTTCATGAATTTTCGAATTTGTAAACTTTACTTTTTTGCATATTCGTGATTTTTTTTAATCTGTAAACTTTTCAAGTTTTATTCACATTTTTAGGATAAAAATCATGTTTTCCAAAATCTTTTCAAATAATTCAAAGATCTAAGCAATTTTACTATGTAATAAATAGTGCAGCTAGAGTTTTTCTTAAACAATTCACGAGTTACCTTTCGCGGTGCTAAACACACAGAATAGAAGGTATCGATGCTCTCTGTTTTGAACTGTCGTTGAGTCACATTGGGAGATTGAGAGAGTGTATGGGATGGGCTGACCCGTTAAGCGTTTCAACGATCCCCGCTAGGAACATTCTAGGAGGTTCCCAACCATTTTTACTTTCTTTTTTGTTTTTAATTATTCTTCTTTTCTATTTCTTTTTTTCATTTCTCTCCTTTTTTCTATTTTGTTTAATTTTGTTTAATTTTTACTTTTTGTTTCTTTTTTCTTTTCTGTCATTTCTTATTTTCCCATTTCAAGTTTAATTTTATTTTTAAAAAAGTAATAAAAATGTTCACATTTTACCAAAAAAAACTCAATTTTTCAAAAATATTCATGTTTTCAAATTTTATTCGTAAATTCCAAAAAAGTTCATAGATTCAAAAGTAGTTTATAATTTCAAAATGGTTTACTTCTTTTAGAAAGATGTTCAAAAATTCAAAAGGTGTTTAGAATTTTATTATCTCAGTACTTCATAGGTAGTTGAGCGGTTGACTAAGGCAGACATACGATCTTTCTATTGTACCTGGTATGCCTCAGATTGGTGTTTTTGAAAGGATCAATAATTAATGCATCTCTTTTGTCTATGATGGACAACTCTTTGTTTCTTTGTTTATAACATAATTTTGACATTCTCTCTAAACCTTTGGCAATGGGAACTTAGGCTCCATAAAAATATCTCCTCTTTCTCGACCTCCATGGCAATGAAACTAAGGGGATAACATGTATCACCCCCTTGCTAGTTAATGTTTGCATGCTCGCACAAAGAACATGGATTCACTTTTGGGGTTCGGTTTTAGCGTAAGCTTTAGAGTTGGCAACAATGAGCTTTTGGTAGTCAACCTTCTTACTCGAGGAGGGACAAGGTTTAAGCGTGGGGAGGTTGACGGCTCTCTATATTTTGCACACTTTTAGAGATCATATATTTCATGATTGCACTTTATATACCATGCCCCATTGAAAGAAATATATGTCCACCACTAGCGGAGGCAGCGTGTAGGCATGGTAGGCCGTGGCCCACCCAGAATTTGGAGATTTTTTTAGTATGTACTAATTTAGCCCAAAGGACTGGCCAAGGCCTAGCCCCTAGCCATCTAGGTCTCTTCTCGCATGTGAATCGGGAGGTAGCTCCGTCTCCTCTCTGGCCACGCCGCCTCAGCCATCTCTTCTTCGGGTTGCGGCGACTGGTTCCACTTCTCTCGCTGCTACCCTCCTCTCCCCTCTCCCCTCCCATCGTAGCTCACCCCGCCCATAGTTGCCGTCGTCAGGCTAGGAGAGAGGAGACAGTTGCCATCTGACCATCTCCCCTGCGACTGGATCGATCCTGTCGTGCTCACGGCTGGCTGGACGCCTCTCCAACTGCGTCTCCCTCACCGCCGGATGATGTTTGCTTGAACTACGTCGGTATTTCCCCAAAGAGGAAGGGATGATGGAGCACAACAACGGTAGGTTTCCCTTAGTGGTGAGACCAAGGTTATCGAACCAGTAGGAGAACCACGCAACACTACGTGAACAGTACCTGCACACAAATGATAAATATACTTGCAACCCGGCGTATTAAAGGGGTTGTCGATCCCTTTCGGGCAACGGCACCAGAAAATGGCAAGTAGACGGGATAAAAATATGATAGATTGGACAAATAGATCTCGCAGGAACGCGAGATAAAATAAATAAGAATAAATTGCAGCAATGTATTTTTGTATTTTTTATTTAATAGATATGAAAATAAAGGCAAATAAAAATAGATCGCAAAGGCAAATATAATAAAGAAGAGACCCGGGGGCCGTAGATTTCACTAGTGGCTTCTCTCGAGAAAAATAGCAAACGGTGGTTAAACGAATTACTGTTGGGGAATTGATAAAACTTCAAATAATCATGACGATATCCAGGCAATGATCTTTATATAGGCATCATGTCCAAGATTAGTAGATCGACTCCTGCCTGCATCTACTACTATTACTCCACACATCGACCGTTATCCAGCATGCATCTAGTGTATTAAGTTCATGTAGAAACAGAGTAATGCAATAAGAACGATGACATGATGTAGACAAGATCTATTTATGTAGAAATAGACCCCATCTTGTTATCCTTAATAGCAATGATACATACGTGTCGGTTCCCCTTCTATCACTAGGATCAAGCACCGTAAGATCGAACCCATCATAAAGCACCTCTTCCCATTGCAAGATAAATAGGTCAAGCTAGCCAAACAAAACCCAAATATCGGAGAAGAAATACGAGGCTATAAACAATCATGCATACAAGAGATCAAAGAAGACTCAAATAACTTTCATGGATAAAAAGATAGATCTGGTCATAAACTTAAAGTTCATCGGATCCCAACAAACACACTGCAAAAAGAGTTACATCATATGGATCTCCAAGAGACCATTGTATTGAGAATCAAAAGAGAGAGATGAAGCCATCTAGCTACTAACTACGGACCCGTAGGTCTGCAATGAACTACTCACGCATCATCGGAGAGTCACCAATGGACATGAATCCCTCCATGATGGTGTCTAGATTGGATCTGGTGGTTCTGGAACTTGCGGCGGCTGGAATTGATTTTCGTCTACTCTCCTAGGGTTTCTGGAATATTTGGGTATTTATAGAGCAAAGAGGCAGTGCGGGAGGCCGCTGAGGTGGGCACAACCCACCAGGGCATGCTTGGGCCTTCAGGCGTGCCCTGGTGTCTTGTGCTCACCTTGGGCTCCCTCTTCGGTACCTCTTTGGCCCACTAGATGTCTTCTCGTCCAAAAAAATCCACAAAAAGTTTAGCTGCGTTTGGACTCCGTTTGGTATTGATTTCCTGCGATGTTAAAAACATGCAGAAAACAACAATTGGCACTAGGCACTATGTCAATAGGTTAGTACCAAAAAAGATATAAAATGATTGTAAAACATCCAAGAATGATAATATAACAAATGGAACAAACAAAAATTATAGATACATTGGAGACGTATCACCGGGCGACCTAAATGCATCGACCTCACCATAGTGTAGGCGACACCTTCCCCAACCTCCGGTTGAACAAAGGAGCAAGGTGAGATTCCAAGATTCCCGCCCCAAAATTGATGATTTCCTGCTTCCCAATAAATCAATGCCCAGTCCAATAAATATGAATTGCTAGCAGTTGATGTCTAGTGGTCCAGTGGCCCAATCCAGTGTATATTTTTACTGGTTTATAGGCAATGCTTAACAGTTGATGCTTATATTAGTTGTCCTTGTTTTTATTGTAATTGTAGATAGGACTAGAGAGAACTATTTGTGTAGAACTGATTCGGTATGCTGCTGCTGCCAATGATTTTTTATTTTAGATATAATTGTAGAGCAGAACATGAAGATATGAATGGTGTGTTGGGGAACGTAGCATGCAATTTCAAAAAAAAATCCTATGATCACGCAAGATCTATCTAGGAGATGCATAGCAACGAGATGGGGAGAGTGTGTCCATGTACCCTCGTAGACAGAAAGTGGAAGCATTATGTTAACGCAGTTGATGTAGTTGAACGTCTTCACGATCCAACCGATCCAAGTACCGAACGTACGGCACCTCTGTGTTCAGCACACATTCAGCTCGATGATGTCCCTCGAGCTCTTGATCTAGTAGAGGGTCGAGGGAGAGTTCCGACATCACGACGGCGTGGTGACAGTGATGGTGATGTGATCCGCGCAGGGCTTCGCCTAAGCACTACGACGATATGACCGGAGGAGTAAACTATGGAGGGGGGCACCGCACACGACTAAGAAACAATTATTGTGTCTTTGGGGTGCCCCCTGGCCATGTATATAAAGGAGGGGGGAGGAAGCCGGCAGCCTAGGAGGGGCATGCCAAGGGGGGAGTCCTACTTGGACTCCTAGTCCAAGTAGGATTCGCCCCCCCCCCCTTTTCCTTTCAACACCGGAGGGAATAGGAAGGATAGGGACAGGGAAAGGGAAAGGGGGGGCTCCCCTTGTCCAATTCAGAATGAGCAAGGGGGGCGTGCGCCAACTCCCGTGCGGCCCTCCTCTCTCTCCACTAAGGCCCATTATTCCCCCGAGGGGTTCCGGTAACCCCTCGGTACTTCGGTAAAATATCCGAATCACTTGGAACCATTCCGATGTCCGTATATAACCTTCCAATATATGAATCTTTACCTCTCGACCATTTTGAGACTCCTCGTCATGTCCGTGATCTAATCTGGGACTCCGAACAAACTTTGGTCACCAAAACACGTAACTCGTAATACAAATCATCATCGAACGTTAAGCGTGCAGACCTTACGGGTTCGAGAACCATGTAGACATGACCGAGACACATCTCTGATCAATAACCAATAGCGGAACCTGGATGCTCATATTGGTTCCTACATATTCTACGAAGATCTTTATTGGTCAAACCGCCTATAAACATACGTTATTCCCTTTGTGATCGGTACGTTACTTGCCCGAGATTCGATCGTCGGTAACATCATACCTAGTTCAATCTCGTTACCGGCAAGTCTCTTTGCTCGTTCCATAATGCATCATCCCATAACTAACTCATTAGTCACATTGTTTGCAAGGCTTATAGTGATGTGCATTACCGAGAGAGGGCCCAGAGATACCTCTCCGACATACGGAGTGACAAATCCTAATCTTGATCTATGCCAACTCAACAAACACCTTCGGAGACACCTGTAGAGCATCTCTATAATCACCAAGTTATGTTGTGACGTTTGATAGCACACAAAATGTTCCTCCGGTATTCGGGAGTTGCATAATCTCATAGTCAGAGGAATATGTACAAGTCATGAAGAAAGCAATAGCAATAAAACTAAACGATCATAATGCTAAGCTAACGGATGGGTCTTTTCCATCACATCATTCTCTAATGATGTAACCCCGTTCATCAAATGACAACACATGTCAATGGTCAGGAAACTTAACCATCTTTGATTAACGAGCTAGTCAAGTAGAGGCATACTAGGGACACTCTGTTTGTCTATGTATTCACACATGTACTAAGTTTCCGGTTGATACAATTCTAGCATGAACAATAAACATTTATCATGATATAAGGAAATACAAATAACAAATTTATTATTGCCTCTGGGGCATATTTCCTTCAGTATCCCACTTGCACTAGAATCAATAATCTAGATTACATAGTAATGATTTTAACACCCATGCAGTCGTGCGACTGATCATGTTTTGCTTGTGGAAGAGGCTTAGTCAACGGGTCCTCAACATTCAGATCTGTATGTATTTTGCAAATCTCTATGTCTCCCACCTTGACTTGATCGCGGATGGAATTGAAGCGTCTCTTGATGTGTTTGGTTCTCTTGTGAAATCTGGATTCCTCCGCCAAGGCAATTGCTCCAGTATTGTCACAAAAGATTTTCACTGGACCCGATGCACTAGGTATTTCACCTTGATCGGATATGAACTCCTTCATCCAGACTCCTTCATTTGCTGCTTTCGAAGCAGCTATGTACTCCGCTTCACACATAGATCCCGCCACGGCGCTCTGCTTGGAACTGCACCAATTGACAGCTCCACCATTCAATATAAATACGTATCCAGTTTGTGACTTAGAGTCACCCGGATCAGTGTCAAAGCTTGCATCGACGTAACCATTTACGACAAGCTCTTTGTCATCTCCATAAACGAGAAACTTATCCTTAGTCCTTTTCAAGTATTTCAAGATGTTCTTGACCGCTGTCCAGTGACCCACTCCTGGATTACTTTGGTACCTCCCTGCTAAACTTATAGCAAGGCACACATCAGGTCTAGTACACAACATTGCATACATGATAGAACCTATGGCTGAGGCATAGGGAATGACTTTCATTTTCTCTTTATCTTCTGCAGTGGTCGGGCATTGAGTCTGACTCAACTTCACACCTTGTAACACAGACAAGAACCCTTTCTTTGACTGAGCCATTTTGAACTTCTTCAAAACTTTATCAAGGTATGTGCTTTGTGAAAGTCCAATTAAGCGTCTTGATCTGTCTCTATAGATCTTGATGCCTAATATATAAGCAGCTTCACCGAGGTCTTTCATTGAAAAATTCTTATTCAAGTATCCTTTTATGCTATCCAGAAATTCTTTGTTATTTCCAATCAACAATATGTCATCCACATATAATATTAGAAATGCTACAGAGCTCCCACACACTTTCTTGTAAATACAGGCTTCTCCAAAAGTCTGTATAAAACCATATGCTTTGATCGCACTATCAAAGCGTATATTCCAACTCCTAGAGGCTTGCACCAGTCCATAAATGGATCGCTGGAGCTTGCACACTTTGTTAGCACCTTTAGGATCGACAAAACCTTCTGGTTGAATCATATACAACTCTTCTTCAAGATATCCATTAAGGAATGCGGTTTTGACATCCATTTGCCAAATTTCATAATCATAAAATGCAGCAATTGCTAACATAATTCGAACAGACTTAAGCATCGCTACAGGTGAGAAGGTATCATCATAGTCAACTCCTTGAACTTGTTGAAAACCTTTCGCAACAAGTCGAGCTTTGTAGACAGTAACATTACCGTCAGCGTCAGACTTCTTCTTGAAGATCCATCTATTCTCTGTGGCTTGCCGATCATCGGGCAAGTCAACCAAAGTCCACACTTTGTTCTCATACATGGATCCCATCTCAAATTTCATGGCCTCAAGCCATTTCGCAGAATTTGGGCTCATCATCGCTTCTTCATAGTTTGTAGGTTCATCATGGTCAAGTAACATGACCTCCAGAACAGGATTATCGTACCACTCTTGTGCGGACCGTACTCTGGTTGACCTACGAGGTTCGGTAGTAACTTGATCTGAAGTTTCATGATCATCATCATTAGTTTCCTCACTAATTGGTGTAGGAATCACTGAAACTGATTTCTGTGATGAACTACTTTCCAATTCGGGAGAAGGTACAATTACCTCATCAAGTTCTACTTTCCTCCCACTCACTTCTTTCGAGAGAAACTCCTTCTCTAGAAAGGATCCATTCTTAGCAACAAATATATTGCCTTCGGATCTGTGATAGAAGGTGTACCCAACAGTCTCCTTTGGGTACCCTATGAAGACACATTTCTCCGATTTGGGTTCGAGCTTATCAGGTTGAAGCTTTTTCACATAAGCATCACAACCCCAAACTTTAAGAAACGACAACTTAGGTTTCTTGCTGAACCATAGTTCATATGGTGTCGTCTCAATGGATTTAGATGGTGCCCTATTTAACGTGAATGCAGTCGTCTCTAAAGCATAACCCCAAAACGATAGCGGTAAATCGGTAAGAGACATCATAGATTGCACCATATCTAATAAAGTATGGTTACGACGTTCGGACACACCATTACGCTGTGGTGTTCCAGGTGGCATGAGTTGCGAAACTATTCCACATTGTTTCAAATGAAGACCAAGCTCATAACTCAAATATTCACCTCCACGATCAGATGGTAGAAACATTATTTTCTTGTTACGATAATTTTCCACTTCACTCTGAAATTCTTTGAACTTTTCAAATGCTTCAGACTTATGTTTCATTAACTAGATATACCCATATCTGCTCAAATCATCTATGAAGGTTAGAAAATAACGATACCTGCCACGAGCCTCAACACTCACCGGACCGCATATATCAGTATGTATTATTTCCAATAAGTCAGTTGCTCGCTCCATTGTTCCAGAGAACGAAGTCTTAGCCATCTTTCCCATGAGGCATGGTTCGCAAGCATCAAATGATTCATAATCAAGTGATTCCAAAAGCCCATCAACATGGAGTTTCTTCATGCGCTTTACACCAATATGACATAAACGGTAGTGCCACAAATAAGTTGCACTATCATTATTAACTTTGCATCCTTTGGCTTCAATATTATGAATATGTGTATCACTACAATTGAGATTCAACAAAAATAGACCAGCCATCAAGGGTTCATGACCATAAAAGATATTACTCATATAAATAGAACAACCATTATTCTCTTATTTAAATGAATAACTGTCTCGCATCAAACAAGATCCAGATATAATGTTCATGCTCAACATTGGCACCAAATAACAATTATTCAGGTCAAAAACTAATCCCGAAGGAAGATGTAGAGGTAGCGTGCCGACGTCGATCACATCGACCTTGGAACCATTTCCGACGCGCATCGTCACCTTGTCCTTAGCCAATCTTCGTTTAATCTTCTAGAAGTTCCCCTTCTTACCTTCGCCCTTTTTCTTGAAACTAGTGGTCTTGTTAACCATCAACACTTGACGCTCCTTCTTGATTTCTACCTCCGCAGCCTTAAGCATCGCGAAGAGCTCGGGAATTGTCTTTTCCATCCCTTGCATATTATAGTTCATCACGAAGCCTTTATAGCTTGGTGGAAGTGACTGAAGAACTCTGTCAATGACACTATCATTCGGAAGATTAACTCCCAACTAAGTCAAGTGGTTCTGGTACCCAGACATTCTGAGTATGTGTTCACTGACAGAACTGTTCTCCATCTTGCAGCTATAGAACTTGTTGGAGACTTCATATCTCTCAACTCGGGCATTTGCTTGAAATATTAACTTCAACTCCTGGAACATCTCATATGCTCCATGACGTTCAGAACATCTTTGAAGTCCTGATTCCAAGCCGTAAAGTATGGCACACTGAACTATCGAGTAGTCATCAGCTTTGCTCTGCCAGACATTAATAACGCCCGGAGTTGCTCCTGCAGCGGGTCTTGCACCTAGCGTTGCTTCCAGGATGTAATTCTTCTGTGCAGCAATGAGGATAATCCTGAAGTTACGGACCTAGTCCGTGTAGTTGCTACCATCATCTTTCAACTTAGCTTTCTCTAGGAACGCATTAAAATTCAAGGGAACGGTAGCACGGGCCATTGATCTACAACAACATAGATATGCAAAAACTATCAGGCACTAAGTTCATGATAAATTGAAGTTCAATTAATCATATTACTTAAGAACTCCCACTTAGATAGACATCCCTCTAGTCATCTAAATGATCACGTGATCCATATCAACTAAACCATGTCCAATCATCACATGAGATGGAGTAGTTTTCAATGGTGAACATCATTATGTTGATCATATCTACTATATGATTCACGTTCGACCTTTCGGTCTCAGTGTTCCGAGGCCATGTCTGCATATGCTGGCCTCGTCAAGTTTAACCTGAGTATTCTGCACGTGCAAAACTGGCTTGCACCCGTTGTATGTGAACGTAGAGCTTATCACACCCGATCATCACGTGGTGTCTCGGCACGATGAACTGTAGCAACGGTGCATACTCAGGGAGAACACTTATACCTTGAAATTTAGTGAGGGATCATCTTATAATGCTACCACTGTACTAAGCAAAATAAAATGCATAAAGGATGAACATCACATGCAATCAAAATATGTGACATGATATGGCCATCATCATCTTGTGCCTTTGATCTCCATCTCCAAAGCACCGTCATGATCTCCATCGTCACCGGCTTGACACCTTGATCTCTATCGTAGCATCGTTGTTGTCTCGCCAACTATTGCTTCTATGACTATCGCTACCGCTTAGTGATAAAGTAAAGCAATTACATGGTGATTGCTTTTCATACAATAAAGCGACAACCATAAGGCTCCTGCCAGTTGCCGATAACTTTTACAAAACATGATCATCTCATACAACAATTTATATCTCATCATGTCTTGACCACATCACATCACAACATGCCCTGCAAAAACAAGTTAGACGTCCTCTACTTTGTTGTTTGCAAGTTTTACATGGCTGCTACGGGCTTCTAGCAAGAACCGTTCTTACCTACGCATCAAAACCACAATGATTTTTTGTCAAGTGTGCTGTTTTAACCTTCAACAAGGACCGACCGTAGTCAAACTCGATTCAACTATAGTTGGAGAAACAGACACCCGCTAGCCACCTGTGTGCGAAGCACGTCGGTAGAACCAGTCTCATGAATGCGGTCATGTAATGTCGGTCCGGGCCGCTTCATCCAACAATACCGCCGAATCAAAGTAAGACGTTGGTGGTAAGCAGTATGACTATTATCGCCCACAACTTTTTGTGTTCTACTTGGGCATATCATCTACGCATAGACCTGGCTCTGATACCACTGTTGGAAATGTAGCATGCAATTTCAAAAAAATCCTATGATCATGCAAGATCTATCTAGGAGATGCATAGCAACGAGATGGGGAGAGTGTGTCCACGTACCCTCATAGACCGAAAGCGGAAGCGTTATGTTAACGCGGTTGATGTAGCCGAACATTTTCATGATTCAACCGATCCAAGTACCGAACGTACGGCACCTCCATGTTCAGCACATGTTCAGCTCGATGACGTACCTCGAGCTCTTGATCTAGTAGAGGATCGAGGGAGAGTTTCGACAACACGACAGCGTGGTGACAGTGATGGTGATGTGATCCACGCAGGGCTTCGCCTAAGCACTAAGACGATATGACCGGAGGAGTAAACTTTGGAGGGGGCACCACACACGGCTAAGAAACAACTATTGTGTCTTCAGGGTGCCCCCTGGCTGTGTATATAAAGGAGGGGGAGGAGGCCGGAGGCCTAGGAGAGGCGTGCCAAGGGGCGAGTCCTACTTGGACTCCTAGTCGAAGTAGGATTCAACCCCCCCTATTTTCCTTTCTCCACCGGAGGGAATAGGAAGGAGAGGAAGAGGGAAAGGGAAGGGGGGGCGCCCCCTCCCCTTGTCCAATTCGGATTGGGCAAGGGGGGGCGCACGCCACCTCCCATGCGGCCCTCCTCTCTCTCCACTAAGGCCCACTAAGGCCCATTATTCCCCCGGGGGGTTCCGGTAACCCCTCAGTACTCCGGTAAAATATCCGAATCACTTGGAACCATTCCGATGTCCGAATATAACCTACCAATATATGAATCTTTACCTCTCGACCATTTTGAGACTCCTCGCCATGTTCGTGATCTCATCGGGGACTCCGAACATACTTCGGTCACCAAAACACGTAACTCATAATACAAATCATCATCGAACGTTAAGCGTGCGGACCCTACGGGTTCGAGAACTATGTAGACAAGACCGAGACACATCTCCGGTCAATAACCAATAGCGGAACCTGGATGCTCATATTGGTTCCTACATATTCTACGAAGATCTTTATCGGTCAAATCGCATAACAACATACGTTATTCCCTTTGTCATCGGTTTGTTACTTGCCCGAGATTTGATCGTCGGTAACATCATACCTAGTTCAATCTCGTTACCGGCAAGTCTCTTTGCTTGTCCCGTAATGCATCATCCCGTAACTAACTCATTAGTCACATTGCTTGCAAGGCTTATAGTGATGTGCATTACCGAGAGGGCCCAGAGATACCTCTCCGACATACGGAGTGACAAATCCTAATCTTGATCTATGGCAACTCAACAAACACATTTGGAGACACCTGTAGAGCATCTTTATAATCACCAAGTTATGTTGTGACGTTTGATAGCTCACAAAATGTTCCTCTGATATTCGGGAGTTGCATAATCTCATAGTTAGAGGAATATTTGTAAGTCATGAAGAAAGCAATAGTAATAAAACTAAATGATCATAATGCTAAGCTAACATATGGGTCTTTTCCATCACATCCTTCTCTAATGATGTGATCCCGTTCATCAAATGAGAACACACGTCAATGGTGAGGAAACTGAACCATCTTTGATTGACGAGCTAGTCAAGTAGAGGCATACTAGGGACACTCTGTTTGTCTATGTATTCACACATGTGCTAAGTTTCCGGCTAATACAATTCTAGCATGAATAATAAACATTTATCATGATACAAGGAAATACAAATAACAACTTTATTATTGCCTCTAGGGCATATTTCCTTCATGGTGCCATTCTGGACCTTCTTCGAAAACATGAAGAGAAAGCGAGGAAGATTGCTCATCACACCGAAGATATTAGAAATGTGCGATGTCCTAATTCCGCACCTCTAATCCATTCCGATACGAACATGGATAGATACTGAGATCGATGTTGAAATTGAAGATGCAACACCAAGTCTTCCATCACCCCAACAGCCAAGTGAACATGTCTTTTTAGGTGATATAGGGAAAAAACTCCTATTTCAGAGTATGCTTTTAATGATCAAGATAGTGTTCGAAGAAGATATATTGCTAAAACTGCATGCCGGCCATATGCACATGCTTTTCAAGTCAGGAAAATCTATGGTAAAAATTAACACTTTGGTTTTGTTTGGTTTGAGAAGTACAGTTGGCTAGAATATAGTGTCTCAAAGGAAGCATCATATTGCTTTGTGTGGTATTTGTTCAAAGGGAAAACTAATGGGGGGGGGGGGCTACGGGTGATGCCTTTGTTAAAACTGGTTGGAGAAATTGGGACAAACCGGATGCACTGGACAAACATATGGGTGGTATTGGTAGCATTCACAACCAAGCTCAAGAGAAGTAAAATTTATTTGTGACACCTGAAACTTCAATTGTTAATATCATTGTGAGGGTTTCTAAAGAGGATCTATGTCTTTAAAAGGCTAGGCTAAGTTATTCACTAAGATGCTTCAGATTTCTTTTGAACCAAGGATTGGCATTTAGTGGACATGATGAGAGTGAAGAGTCTAGCAATAGGGGGAGATTTCTTGAACTTCTAAAATGGCTTTCATAAAATGATGAAAAAGTGATAAGATTGTTTTGCACAATGCTCCTGGAAACTGCATCTTGACTAGGCAGTCCAATGATACAAAACATATTATTGAATGTTGTGTTGTGCTAACTACTAAATAAATTATTGAAGATCTTGGTGATGAGCACTATGCAATCCTAGATGATGAGTCTAGTAATGCATCTCACAAAGAGCAATCCAAGGATACCCAAAAGAAACTGTTGGGTACACCTTCTATCACAGATCTGAAGGCAAGATATTCGTTGCTAAGGATGGATCCTTTCTAGAGAAGGAGTTTCTCTCAAAGAAGTGAGCGGGAGGAAAGTAGAACTTGATGAGGTAGTTGTACCTTCTCTCGAATTGGAAAATGGTTCATCAAAGAAATCAGTTCCAGTGATGCCTACACCAATTAGTGAGGAAGTTTATGATGATGATCATGAAACTTCAGATAAAGTTACTATCGAACCTCGTAGGTCAACCAGAGTGGTATAGTAATCTTGTTCTGGAAGTCATGTTACTAGACCATGACGAACCTACGGACTATGAGGAAGCGATGATGAGCCCAGATTTCGCGAAATGGCTTGAGGCCATGAAATCTGAGATGGGATCCATGTATAAGAACAAAGTGTGGACTTTGGTGGACTTGCCCGATGATCGGCGAGCCATAGAGAATAAATGGATCTTCAAGAGGAAGACGGACGCTGCATTTCATGAAATCTGGCAAATGGATGTCAAAACAACAATTCTTAATGGATTTATTAAAGAAGAGTTGTATATGATGCAACCAGAAGGTTTTGTCGATCCCAAAGGTGCTAACAAAGTGTGCAAGCTCCAGTGATCCATCTATGGACTGGTGCAAGCATCTCGGAGTTGGAATATACGCTTTGATGAGTTGATCAAAGCATATAGTTTTATACAGACTATTGGAGAAGCCTGTATTTACAAGAAAGTGAGTGGGAGCACTACAACCTTTCTGATAAGTATATGTGAATGACATATTGTTGATCAAAAATGATGTAGAATTTTCTGGAAAGCATAAAGGAGTGTTTGAAAGGAGTTTTTTCAAAGAAAGTCCTCGGTGAAGCTGCTTACATATTGAGCATCAAGATCTATAGAGATAGATCAAGACGCATGATAAGATTTTTCAATGAGTACATACCTTGACAAGATTTTGAAGTAGTTCAAAACGGAACCAGTCAAAGAAAGGAGTTCTTGCCTATATTGCAAGGTGTAAAGTTGAGTAAGATTCAAAACCCGACCACGGCCGAAAATAGAAAGAGAATGAAAGTCATTCCCTATGCCTCAGCCATAGGTTCTATAAAGTATGCTAAGATGTGTACCAGACCTATTGTGTACCTTGCCATGAGTTTGGCAAAGGGGTACAATAGTGATCTAGGAGTAGATCACTGGACAACGGTCAAAATTATCCTTAAAAGACTAAGGAGATATTTCTCAGTTATGGAGGTGATAATGAGTTTGTCGTAAAGAGTTACATCGATGCAAGCTTTGACACCGATCTGGATGACTCTGTGTCTCAATATGGATACATATTGAAAGTGGGAGAAATTAGCTAGAGTAGCTCTATGCAGAGCATTGTAGACATAGAAATTTGCAAAATACATACGGATCTGAATGTGGCAGACCCGTTGACTAAACTTCTCTCACCAGCAAAACATTATCACACCTTAGTACTCTTTGGGTGTTAATCACACAGTAATGTGAACTAGATTATTGACTCTAGTAAACCCTTTGGGTGTTGATCACATGGCGGTGTGAACTATGGGTGTTAATCACATAAAGATGTGAACTATTAATATTAAATCACATGGCGATGTGAACTAGATTATTGACTCTAGTGCAAGTGGGAGACTGAAGGAAATATGCCCTAGAGGCAATAATAAAGTTGTTATTTTATATTTCCTTATATCATGATAAATGTTTATTATACATGCTAGAATTGTATTAACCAGAAACTTGACACATGTGTGGATACATAGACAAAACACAGTGTCCCTAGTAAGCCTCTACTAGACTAGCTCGTTAATCAAAGATGGTTAAGTTTCCTAACCATGGACATGTGTTGTCATTTGATGAACGGGATCACATCATTAGATAATGATGTGATGGACAAGACCCATCTGCTAGCTTAGCATTATGATCGTTTAGTTTTATTGCTATTGCTTTCTTCATGACTTATACATATTCCTCTGACTATGAGATTATGCAACTCCCGAATACCGGAGGAACACCTTGTGTGCTACCAAACGTCACAACATATCTGGTGATTATAAAGATGCTCTACAGGTGTCTCCGAAGGTGTTTGTTGGGTTGGCATAGATCAAGATTAGGATTTGTCACTCCATGTATCGGAGAGGTATCTCTGGGCCCTCTCGGTAATGCACATCACTATAAGCCTTGCAAGCAATGTGACTAATGAGTTAGTTGCAGGATGATGCATTACGGAACGGGTAAAGAGACTTGCCGGCAATGAGATTGGACTAGGTATAATGTTACCGACGATCGAATCTCGGGCAAGTAACATACCGATGACAAAGGGATTGATGTATGTTGTTATGCGGTTTGACCGATAAAGATCTTCGTAGAATATGTAGGGACCAATATGAGCATCTAGGTTCCTCTATTGGTTATTGACCGGAGATGTGTCTCGGTCGTGTCTACATAGTTCTCGAACCCGTAGGGTCCGCACGCTTAACGTTTGATGACGATTTGTATTATGAGTTATGTGTTTTGGTGACCGAAGTTTGTTCGAGGTCCCGGATGAGATCATGGACATGACGAGGAGTATCAAAATGGCCGAGAGGTAAAGATTGATATATTGTAAGGTAGTATTCAGACACCGGAAGGGTTCCGGAGTGTATCGGGCACATACCGGAGTACCGGTGGGGTTACCAGAACCCCCAGGGAAAGATATGGGCCATATGGGCCATAGGAGGGAGGCTAACCATCCCACAAGGGGCTGGTGCGCCCCCCACAAGGGATGAGGCTGAATTGGACTAGGGAAGGGGGTGCCACCCCGCTTTCCTTCTCATACTCCCTCTCCTTTCCCCCTCCATGAGAAGGAAAAGAAGGGAAGGCTGGTCCTAGTAGGACTACCCCCTTATGGCGCACCCCCTAGGGCCGGCCTCCTCCCTCTCCCTCCTTTATATACGTGGGCAGGGCACCCCTTGGACACAACAACACTTGTTCCAAGTTGTGTGCAGCGTCTCTCTCCATAGTTTGCTCCTCCGGTCATAGCATCTAGTGCTTAGGCGAAGCCCTGCGCGGATCACATCACCATCACCGTCACCATGCCGTCGTGCTGACCAAACCCTCCCTCGACCCTCTGCTAGATCAAGAATTTGAGGGACGTCATCGAGTCGAACGTGTGCAGAACTCGGAGGTGCCGTACGTTCGGTACTTGATCGGTTGGATCGCGAAGTCGTTTGACTACATCAACCGCGTTAACCTAACGCTTCCGCTTTCGGTCTACGAGGGTATGTGGACAGACTCTCCTGTCTCGTTGCTATGCATCTCCTAGATAGATCTTGCGTGATCGTAGGAAAATTTCTGAATTACTACGTTCCCCAACAAAAATGGTCCTCAGTTTGAACTAAAAACTATTATTTTTCTTTTGGGCCATCTTTGTATTTTTCTTGTCAGGTTTCATGCTTCTTAACTAAACACATACAGTGCAGTTTGTAATGTCATTATAAATAGATGATGCATCAGGCTACTAGAGTATCTAGTTTCTATCAGAAATAGATAAGAAATAAGGGCACAATAAGGTGATACTAAATCTGGGTTATTGCAGAACATAGAATGTTTGGTTTCTATGTTTATATGTGTGCAGCGCAATCCCCATTATCATGCAAATAGTATCAAGTTCATAGACTTGATCATGGAAGCTAGCAGAAATGTGTGATTTAGTACGCAAGCTAAACTGAATGTTTGCTTGCATATTTGTTCAAATATGGTGAGTGGTACAATTGTCCGTCAGTGTGCAATTCCTAGTGGCTAAACTGAAGCTTGCTCTCTTTTAAAGATCAGTCACAAAAAACAAATACTTGACTATTATTTTTCTGGGAAGCATATTTAGTTCAGTCCACATTAGGATTACATCTGACTCCTTTTGTAGGTAAACATAGGTGTTGTAGCCTTTTGCTGATTGAGTAGCTTCAAATGCAATCTCTAAAATTATAGTATGGACCTTACTCCTGATGGCTTAGAACAACCTGATTACTCATCGACGAGTTCATACATTTTTATAATAAGCCATTTCTGATATGCTAGGTGCTATGCCGACTTTGGTTTATATTCTAATAAGGTTACCTTTTGTAACTCGAATCTTTGCTTTATAACTATAGCGTGCATGAACCGCAATGACATGCCTAATTTTTAAGGTCAGGCAATCAAGTATCAGTTTACTTTTCTTGTATGCAAGTTGGTGTGTTGTACATCTTCTATTTCTTAGACCTTTGGACTCAAAGGCAACTCATGAATTTTAATACATTGTATTGTTTCAAAGATTGCTGAAACATACGAGTTCTTTTGTAGGGACAAATGGTAGAAAGTAGCAAGTCCACTAGTTGATCGAAGATCTTCTCGTTATTGCTTTTCTTGAGAACACGGATGACACATTTTGTTCCTACGGAAGTTGATTTGGCTTGGCGATTGAAGATTTGGTCTTCTATAATATTTTGTAGCAGTAGCAGTCCAGGGAACAAGCACTTGGTCTCTTATGAACTTTGTTCATTATGTTTGTAACATGCCTCTCTTGTATATCTGACTTGTGTATTTCCATAATGATTGTAGCTAACTTGGGTGAAGAAAACTAATGAATCTTGTATATATATATATATATATATATATGTATATATATTGAACTAATGCATTGATCAATGATATCTTGTGATGAATGGAAGAGTGCATTTGCTTGTATCTGTTGCATATTGAACATGAATTCAATATTATGAATGTAATTTCAAAAACAGTATTGCTCATTTGAATTTCTGCTGAAATGTAGAACACTGACAGCAAATGTGTCGGTAGAAGCATTTCACGTCGCAAAAACTGTCGGCATAGCGCATTGATAGACAAACTGTCGGCGTATCAATGGGCGTTGCACAATCTATCGGCATAGCACTGTAACATCCCAAATTTTCAATTTGGAATGTTACACATAGATCATTCATGCATATCATATTTTATTGCATTTCATTTCGCGATCCTCGAAATCCTAAGCAACTCAAGGACCCTCAGAGAGAGTTGGGGATTTCATTGTTTTCATGTTTGAATTTTATCAAATATTGAAACGAGGATTATTGATTTTCATTATTTTTCTCTCCGAAAATATTTCATATTAAAATATATGAGAGGAGATAATATGACTTCTCCAAAATAATTGAAATATTGGAGGAAAATATTAAAATCAAATATTTGCTTTTATTCGGATTTTATTGCTAATTTTATTTGCATTAGAAAAATTGCACGTTTTTCAAAATTGCATTTTAGGGCCAAGAAAATGTCCATCTCGTTCTAAATATTTTATTTAGACGGTGAAAATTTGTTTTGGTATTTTTAGTTTTTATTTTATTTTCTAGGATTTATTTAAGTTCCGGCGAAATTATTTAAAAAAATAATCTCTCAGCGCTCGATTGGGCCGAAGCCCAGCCGAGCCGGCCCGCTAGCCCTGCGCCGCCGTCTCCCTCCACGAGACCGGGAGGCCGCCGCCGCCCCGACCCTGAGTCCGGCCGGGACTCCGCCTCCCGTGCCGCTTGCCCCCTCCCCGCAAGCAGTCCCCCTCCTTAAATACCACGCCATCGGACCCCCACCACCACCAACCCCGCCGCCTGCGCCGCCGCCGCCTTTGCCGCCGCTGCCGCCCATTGCCACGCCGCGTCGCCGCCTGTGCAGCGCCGCCGCCGCCACCCGTTGCCGTGCCGCCGCCGCCCGCGCACCCCGCCGCCGCAGCCTGCCTCGCCGGAGCCGCAGCCCCGCCTCGCCGGACCCCGCCGGAGGTATACGCCTCTCCGCCATTTGGTTTCTTTAAACCCGATCCGTTTTTTTAGAAACCCTAGTTCTTTTTTTAGATCGGTTCACCGGTTTTCTCGGTTTAGTTTATATAGCGGACGTTCGTCCGTACGTTCGTTTTAACGAACGGTTTTCGCTTGTTAGTGACAGACAACGAACGTTCGTTCATTAGTCTGTTCGTCAGTTTTCTTTTTCTCAGATTTTTCCAGGATTATTTTCAATCGTGATTTCTGATCCGATTTTCGTTTTAGTTTATCTTTTCGCTCGTTTATCGGAATCAGGCGATTCAAGCGCCTAGATCTTCGTCTCGAAACCCTCTTTCTGTTTAACCAACTTGAACATGATTTTGGTACTGTAAAATTTGACTTTAGTCCAGATTAGTAAACAGATCTTGTTTCTTTCGTAGTTTGAGTTTCGTTGCTCCGTTTGATTTGATTCTTTTCGCAAACCGGAGTTCTTAAGTTGAACTTTCTAGTTAGATCTTCTTATTTGAGATTTGCCCGTGTTTCTTTGCTTGATTGATTATGTATGCTATTGTCTGTTTTCGATAGAATTCCCGAAGTGCGAAGCATGCTACTACGAGTCCCTAGGTTTTGCGAATCGTTAACAAGGCAAGTAACACATTGATCATACTCCTTCCATACCCAGTTTTTATGCATTAGTTTCAATCCTCAAACACTGCATGATTAGGTTGTGATTAACTTGTGGGTTGGGAAGTAGTTGATGAGGTAGAACCTATTGCCCTGTTATATTCAAACCTTGGGAGTTACTTCTATGTATTGCTTATATTGCTATGCTATGCTTGTAGACGTGGATTGGGTTTGAGTGTATCCATGACAGATGCGAGATTGTTAATTAATGGTTCAACTTAAGGTGGCAACTTAAATACACATCTGGGTGGATTGCTTGTCGGGCACCTGGAGAATCCAGTGTTGTCCTAGGATATCCCGGAGTACCCATGTGATCATCCTAAGGTCCGCCACCCAGGCTCAAAGGGAACTGAGATATTTTCATGCTAGAAACTTCCGTGTGCAGCCACAAGCTATTATGGGCTCTAGCATAGTTGAGTAAGTTACATGAGCTTTTGAAGAGGTGGATCAGCAGGTAGAGGGATGTAGGTTTGGTATGGTCTGCCCGGAGTAAAGAGTTAATGTTTCTGAAAGACTGTGTCTCGGTCATCCGTTTCTCAAACACCATGTAGTGCGAGAAATCCAACGAAGGCGATCGAGTCTTGTGGGGAAAAGTGCGCAAACCTCTGCAGAGTGTACAATCTAATCATGGTTAGCTGTGTCCCCGGTTATGGACAATCACAATCTTGAGTATCTAGTACTTGGAGTATCCTAAGTATCTCATCACTCTAATTTAATATTGTTGGGGTGTTAATTACTTTAATTGGGATTGAGTTGGAGGAACCTTCTCAATGATGTTTCAACCATCATGATAGTTCAAATAAAATTTATTCCTTTGTTGTAGGGACAAATTGGCTTTTCGCAAAAACTATAACCATAGAGCTTTCCACCAGCCAAATATGCATGTAGTGATAGCATTATTCTGTTCTTGCTCTACTGTGTTATCTTGCCAGCATATTCCATGTGCTGACCCGTTTTCGGGCTGCAACGTATTATGTTGCAGACTTTTCAGACGAGAATTAAGGTTCGTTAGGTCGTTGCCGTGCAGCTCAGCTATGCCGTTGGAGTTGATGGACTCACTTTATCTTCCAAGCCTTCCGCTGTTATCATATTAGATGGCCTTAAGCCATATTTACTGTAATAAGTTCTCTTTTGAGACATTCGATGTAATAAGTGTGTGATTGCTACTCTGTTATAAATCCTTCGAGTACTCTGTGTGTCAGCATTACCGATTCAGGGATGACACTGAAGCACAGAGACTTGACCGTCTAAGGTCGGGTTGCTACAAGATGGTATCGGAGCACACGCTGAGTGTAGGACACGACCACTAAGATAAGCCATAGATCACTCTTTCTCTACTCATTTCTGACTCCTCTCCTATTTTCTACTCTTTAGGATGGCGGATACAAGGATCAAGTTCACGCAACCGGATGAAGACACATCCTTTGGACGCCACTTGAAGGAAGTCACTAGGTACTTAAATATTGGAATACCAAGCTTCACCGGGACGTACAACACCACCTTACTAGAAGAGGAGCGCTGGATGATTCAAGTTCAAGTTCCAGGAAGGACATTCACGCCAATCACTGAGCCCATAGAGTTTTCTTTTGATGCCCCAACCTGGAGTCTAGGCAAGAGCATGGCAGCCCACATTGCCATGGGACGCATTGGAGAAGTTTACAACAAGGATCTTAAGGATACTATCTATCAGATATGTGGGCGCCGAGATGAGCAATGGGATATAGTTAGCACCCGGAAGGACAGATCCATTGCAGCTTTTATCCAGGAGTTAAACCAGCACATTCGACGCCAGGAGAACCAGATGTGCTCAGGCATGTTAGAATTAAAGAAGGCGAAGACAAGGATCATCGATCTGGAACAAGAACTCAAGTCTACACACGATGGATATGAGGAGGAAATTGCAACACTATTGGAGAAGAATGACGACTTGATAAGGAAGATCGGAATATTCATGGGAGACCCCACGCCGGGAGGAGAGGACGATGATTCCACTTGCTTGGAGAACTACATCATCATCGACGACACCGACTCCGACCCTAGTGATGATGACTTTGAGGACGAAGCTGGAGCAGACATCATGGAGTCCTCTATCGATCAAAATTTCTAGATGACCACCAAATAATTAGTAGTATTTCCCCCATGTATATAGCAGTAGTTGAGCACTTTAATGATAGTTCTAGACCGCTTGTATGCCCTTGCTTGATTGATTGAGTGAAATGATTGTGTTTGTCTCATGTGCATATGGGTAGTGCTTTCTCATTAGACCCCCTTTCTATTCTAATATCTCCCCTCTAAACCCATCAGACGCCTCCGAGACGTGACACCGGATTTACCTTCCCGCCGGAGCTCACTCAGTTGATCCAGCAGCAGAATGCCTTGATGCAATTGTTAGTCCAGAACCAAGGCAACAACAACAACAACCCGCCTCCAGTTGACAACTTGGCTCACTTTCTGAGGTTGCAGCCGCCGCTGTTTTCCAATAGCACTGAGCCTATAGTTGCAGATGATTGGCTACGCCGTTTTGGAAGGGAGGTGACCACCGCAGGTTGCACAGATGCTGAGAAGGTGCGCTTTGCCGCACATCAATTGGATGGACCAGCAGCCTGATGGTGGGAGAATTATACGGCCACTTTCCCCATAGCCAACGTCACTTGGGATCAGTTTCAGCAAGCTTTCCGCACAACCCATGTCTCAACTGGAGCTATGAGCATGAAGAAGCGTGAGTTTCGCAACTTACGCCAGGGAAACTGTACTGTAGCTCAGTACGTGGATGATTTTAGTATGTTATCCCTCTATGCCCTGGATGATGTGGCCATGGATGCCGCGAAGCAGGAGAAGTTTATGGAAGGGCTGAATGATGAGTTGAGCATGAAGTTGATGGTGGCAACATCCAACAACTACCAGGAGTTGGTATATAAGGCTCTTATGATTGAAGGGAAGCAACAGCAAATTGAGAGCCGTAAGAGGAAGTATGGACAAGGGAGGTATAACTCAGGAGCTCAGCAGAAGCCTCGCCTAACCCCGAACTCGGGAGGACTTGTTCATAACCATGGAGGTCATAACCACATCGGAGGAAGTTCGCATAACCACAATGGTTCTAAGAATGGGACTGGGAACAGAACAAATAACAATCAGAACCGCCCCAATCCAGCCACACCCGCCAAGAGAGATCTAAGTCACATTACTTGCTTTAAGTGCGGGAAGACTGGACACTATGCCATGGAGTGCCCTGAAGCGAAGAATGGAAACGGCAGTGGGAGCGCTGGGAAGAAGCCCAATCCATTCAACAAAGGACAAGTGAACCACGTTAATGTGGAGGAGGTTGAAGAGCAACCAAATGCGGTTATAGGTAAGTTTTTGGTTAAGTCTTTTACCGCCCTTGTTCTTTTTGATACTCGTGCATCACATTCATACATATCAAGGGGATTCGTGGACAAGTTTAAACTACCAACCGAAACCCTTAGGACCCCTCTGTTAGTGAGTTCACCTGGAGCAGAGCATATGGCCAGTCGATGGTGTGACCAGATACCCTTAACCATTGGTAGCCATGTTTTTCCGTCCGACCTAATTATCTTGGAGTCACAAGGATTGGATGTGATATTAGGCATGGACTGGATGTCAAAGTATGGAGGAAGCATTGACTGTGCTAGTAAGTCGATTTTTCTCACCACCCCGAAGGGAAAAAGGATCAAGTATGTATCTAGGCATGCGCCTAGGAGGAGCCAAGTAAATACCCTCACGGGAGTTGTTCAGGAGGAAGTGCCCGTTGTGAAGGATTACCTAGATGTTTTTCGAGAGGAGTTACCAAGCATGCCACCGGATCGAGACATCGAGTTTTTGATAGAGCTATTGCCAGGTACAGGGCCAATATCAAAGAGACCATACCGGATGCCCGCAAATGATCTGGAGGAGATTAAGAAGCAGATCAAGGAGTTATTGGAGAAAGGTTACATTCGACGGAGTTCATCACCATGGGGAGCCCCAATGCTTTTGGTTGAGAAGAAGGATAAGTCTCTAAGAATGGTTGTTGATTATTGTGCGTTAAATGAAGTGACGATCAAGAACAAATACCCACTGCCGATGATCAATGATTTGTTTGACCAACTGCAAGGAGCTAAGGTGTTTTCAAAGATCGATTTGCGATCAGGATATCACCAGTTGAAGATTCGAGGGAAGGATATACCAATGACAGCATTCACCACACGGTACGGGTTGTATGAATATACGGTCATGTCATTTGGACTGACTAACGCCCCTGCCTACTTCATGAGCATGACGAACAAAGTGTTCATGGAATATTTGGATAAGTTTGTTGTGGTGTTCATTGATGATATAATGGTATACTCGAAGAATCAGGAGGAGCACAAAGAGCATTTGCGTTTAGTTCTCGAGAAATTCAGGGAACATCAGTTGTATGCCAAGTTCAGCAAATGCGAGTTTTGGTTGAAGGAAGTTGGATTCCTTAGACATGTTATATCAGGAGAAGGTATAGCAGTAGATCCCACCAAGGTACAGTCAGTCACTGAATGGTTGGCACCCACTTCAGTTAGCGAGATCCGCAGTTTTCTTGGACTCGCGGGATACTATCGGAGATTCATTGAGAATTTTTCCAAGATTGCGAAGCCAATGACGGAGTTATTGAAAAAGGATACCAAGTTTAAATGGACGAAAGAATGTGAGGCGAGTTTTCAGGAGTTAAAGAAACATTTGACTACAACCCTAGTGCTGATTCTGCCGGATATACGCAAGGATTTCCAAGTGTATTGCCCATGCTTCTCGCCTAGGACTTGGAAATGTGCTTATGCAGGACGAAAGAGTTGTTTCGTATGCCTCATGACAACTAAAACCGCATGAATTGAATTATGCCACGCATGATTTGGAGTTGGCAACCGTAGTGCATGCGTTGAAGACCTGGAGACATTACCTTATTGGAAATCGTTGTGATGTGTACACGGATCATACGAGTTTGAAGTACATTTTCACACAGAAGGAGCTGAACCTTAGGCAGAGGAGATGGTTGGAGCTTATAAAATATTATGACATGAAGCTTCACTATAAACCAGGCAAGGCCAATGTCGTAGCAGACGCTTTGAGTCAGAAGAGTTATGCTAACACCCTAGTAAGCACAGAATTGCCAAAGGAGTTAGCAGAGGATCTCTGATGAGGACACCACAACCATTGACAAGTCTCCAACAATTATAGGTCCAATCACACTAAGTCGCGCCAAACAAATAAGTGACCAGGTGAACGCTAACTTAAGTTTACCTTGTAACCTTGATGACACAACTATGCTCTCATCTCCATTGTTGTTGGATGAACTTAGGTATAACATGGAAGCAATCCAACAACCTATGAGCTCTTGAAGCAACCGCTTTGGAGGAACAAGTTTGGAGAAAACAAGTTGCAAGTGAAGCTGATGTTGTCAGTTTTTACCTCTGATGTTTTGTTGTGGCACACCCATGTGATGGAGAGACGGGGCCATAGGGGTACATCAACAGAAGCTACATCAAATTATCTTTACAATTCAAAAAACCTCACATCATTTGGAGTTGTGAGTCAAAAGTTCTAGTCATTCTCATGGAAGGCATCCAGGCTGTCAAGACTTCACGAATTTCCGAGGAGCTCTGCAACAACTCCCAAAGTTGACTGCTTATTCACCCAAGAAAGCCAGGCAAACCTGTTTACTTTTGAAACCATTCTCACACCTAACTAAGGGGGGTTGTCCCTGCTATAAAACCCCATCTCCCCCATCCTCTAGGGAACCTTTTGTCAAACCATTCAACTACAAGCTTATGCAGCAAGACTGCTAGAGAGATCCGAGAGATCTTGCTACCTTTGCTCTTGTGAGTTCATTCGGATTCGCGAGAAGGAGCCTCTGGTTCCCCCTAGTTCGCACTCTACGGTTCCGGCCGTTTTGTGTGGATTAGTCCCGGTTTGTGGTTCTGCGATTGTTCGGACAGCGGGTTGGAGTTCTTGTAGCTTCGGCCAGCCATCCCCAACGTACGGGTTGCATCCAACCTTAGCAGGTATAAAGCTAGTTATCCCGGCTGCTTGCAGCTAGTTATCCCTCCCGATTCGATCCTACGACGTGAATATCGGGCCACCCTCGGGCGTGAACTCGTTCATCGGGTTCCCACCTATCATCTGGTATCAGAGCTTTCATTGACATGGTAGGATCTGTTATCCAACTTTATCTTGCTATCATCCCTTTAGATCGAGTATTTTTCATGCTATATTTTCTGTCCTAGAAGTCCAAAGCCCCACCAAAAATAAATCCAAGCCTTGTTGGTGTTGAGATCTTGTTGTTGCATACCTTGCATGTTCTTCATCTTTTAGATCTGCACCAAGTTCATCTTCATAATTGCTTTCAGATTTGGTTGTTGTGCTTTGGAAAAGGAGAGAAAAAAAGAGTGGCAAAAAAATCAAAGAGAGAAAAAAAGAGTGGAAAAAAGTCAAGAGAGAAAAAGAAAGTCTTGTGTAAGATCCAAAAGTTTCAGCTTGATAGAAAAAATTTCAAAAGCTTGTGTGTTTGTGTTTTTCAATCTTGGTGCAAAGGTGCAGCAGATCCATCCACATATTTTTCTTGGTTTGCATCAACTCGATTTCAGCACAAGCCCCTTTTTGTTTACCCCACCAAGCTCCACCAAAAACCGAAGTTAGTTCTTTGATCTCTGTCTTTCAATCGCTTTAATACATCCGGGAGAAGCACAATCTGATGTGAACTCATAAGAACTTTGGTGAGTAAGATGTGAGGTTGTGTGATTCCACAAAATTATCATATTCCATTTTTGGCCTTACTAACATGGCAGGATCTAGATCGAGTGTTCATGGAGAAAACCATGGGGAAGAAGATGCCCCAGTCACACGTGCTGATTTTCAGGAATTACAGAACATGGTTCGAGTGTTGGGGAACGTAGTAATTTCAAAAAATTTCCTATGCACACGCAAGATCATGGTGATGCATAGCAACGAGGGGGAGAGTCTGATCTACGTACCCTTGTAGATCGCAACGGAAGTGTTGACACAATGTAGAGGAAGTAGTCGTACGTCTTCTTCCCGATCTGACCGATCCAAGCACCGTTACTCCGGCACCTCCGAGTTCTTAGCACACGTTCAGCTCGATGATGATCCCCGGGCACCAATCCAGCAAAGCTTCGGGGAGGAGTTCCGTCAGCACGACAGCGTGGTGATGATCTTGATGTACTACCGACGCAGGGCTTCGCCTAAGCACTCCAACGGTATGATCGAGGTGGAATTTGGTGGCAGGGGGCACCGCACACGGCTAAGGAACGATCTCAATGATCAACTTGTGTGTCTAGATGTAACACCCTCGATGCGACTATATCTCCCACGTGTCGAGGCACGACTTAGAGGCATAATCGCATTGAAGGCAATGTCACAAGTGAGGTAATCTTCACACAACCCATGTAATATAATAAGGGAAAAGTTACATAGTTGGCTTACAATCGCCACTTCACACAAATACATGAATAAAGCATTACATCAACCAAATACACTCATGGTCCGACTACGGAACCAAAATAAAAGAAGAACCCCAAATGCGACAAAGGTCCCCGATCGACCCCAACTGGGCTCCACTACTGATCTACTAGAACGAAACAACACAAAGAACAAGATCTTCATCGAGCTCCTCCTGAGCTTGGTTGCATCATCTGCACGGTCTCATCGGCACCTGCAAACTGGTTTTGGAAGTATCTGTGAGCCACGGGGACTCAGCAATCTCGCACCCTCGCGATCAAGACTATTTAAGCTTATGGGTAAGGTAAAGGTATGAGGTGGAGCTGCAGCAAGCGACTAGCATATATGGTGGCTAACATACGCAAATGAGAGCGAGAAGAGAAGGCAAAGCACGGTCGATAAGAGTATGATCAAGAAGTGATCCTGGACTACCTACGTCAAGCATAACTCCAACAACCGTGTTCACTTCCCGGACTCCGCCGGAAAGAGATCATCACGGTTACACACGCGGTTGATACATTTTAATTAAGGTCAACTTCAGGTTTTCTACAACCGGGCGTTAACAAATTCCCATCTGCCCATAACCGCGGGCACGACTTTCGAAAGATCAAATCCCTGCAGGGTGTCCCAACTTAGCCCATGACAAGCTCTCACGGTCAACGAAGGAATAGACCTCCACCCGAGACGTTCCGATCAGACTCGGTATCCCAGTACAACAAGACATTTCGACAGGGTAAAACTAAACCAGCAACACCGCCCGATGCGCCGACATCCTGATGGGAGCTGCACATATCTCGTTCTCAGGGCAACACCGGATTGTCTAAACTTCCGGTAGGCCAGCCCAGAGTTGCCCCTGGTAGCCACCGGCGGCTGACAGTTTGGACCAACACTTAGACAAGCACTGGCCCGGGGGGGTTAAAATAAAGATGACCCTCGGGATGCGCGACTCCCAAGGGAAAAAGGCTAGGTGGCGAATGGTAAAACCAATGTTGGGCATTGCTGGAAAAGCTTTACTTAAGGCGAACTATCAAGGGGTTCCCATTATAGCCCAACCGCGTAAGGGACGCAAAATCCGGGAACATAACACCGATATGACGGAAACTAGGGCGGCAAGAGTGGAACAAAACACCAGGCATAAGGCCGAGCCTTCCACCCTTTACCAAGTATATAGATGCATTAATTAAATAAGATATATTGTGATATCCCAACAAGTAAACATGTTCCAACAAGGAACAACATCTCCATGTTCCAACAAGGAACAAACTTCAATCTTCACCTGCAACTAACAATGCTATAAGAGGGGCTGAGCAAAGCGGTAACATAGCCAATCAACGGTTTGCTAGGACAAGGTGGGTTAGGGGCTGAACATGGCAATTTGGGAGGCTGACAAGCAAGTGGTAGGCATCGTAGCAATGGCATAGCAAAAGAGCGAGCAAACTAGCATAGCAAAGATAGAAGTGATTTCGAGGGTATGATCATCTTGCCTGAATTCCCGTAAGGAAGAAGAACGAGTCCATGAAGAAGACAAACGGACGAAGTTGAACGGGTCCTCACAACACGACGTTATTGGAACCAACCCGAGGAAGCAATCACCGGAAAAGAAGCACACAACATAGTAAACAACCAACACATCAACATGGCATGATGCACAATCGAGTATGATGCATGTCCGGTTTAAAGAGGGCATGGCATGGCATGGCAAAGTGCACAAACAACACTACAAGTTAAGTGGAGCTCAATATGCAACGAGGTGCATATTGACGAAACACCACGTCAATTATTTAGTTCTCTCCCGTTTATGTACTCAACAATATTAAATGTTGTTAAGCATGGCAAGAGGGTGAAGCAAATGAAAACTATCTAATCTAGGCAAGTTTAAATGAGGCCGAAAGCAACGAACAAAAATTCTGGAAAATCCTCATGTGCAAATATTAGGTTTGATCCTGATCTGTCCTAAACACAATTTTAGAGTTGTTTAACATGCAAAGTGATGCCACCATGATAAACTAGGCAAAATTCTACCCCATTTACATATAAAGTTTATTTAAATCGGAGCTACGGTTATTTAGTTATGAGTAAAATCATTTGAACATGGCATAGGGGCAAATTAATGCAAACAACATTTTAAACATTTCAAACATAGGTGAAAGTTGGATATTATTAAAGTAGACACAATTTTAAGCAAGTTTCATATTAAGTTTGCTTAGATCCGATGCACGGTTTAGAAGTTGTTAAATGCATGATGTATAGGGGGTTTTCTGCAATTCTGTAAATCTCTGGATAATTGGACAAATTCACAGATCTCAAAAAAACGTCAACGAGCTGAATCTGGTCGGCCCAACAGGAACAGGGGAGGCGCTGGGGGTCTCACCATGGGCCATGGCCCGGCTGGAGGGGAAGCAGGCCGAGGCGGGGCAGCGCGTTGGGCCGAAGGCAGGCGCGGCCCAGGAAGGAGGGAGAGGCAGGCCGAGGCGATGCTGGGTCTCGGATCTGGTTGGCGGCCCAGCAGAGAGGAGGGGCTGTCGCTGGGCCTTGACGCGGCGCTGGGCCGGGTGGAGCTGGGCCGGATCGGGCGAAGGGGAGGCGGCCCGCGCGAGAGGGATCTCGTCCCCGACCTCCCGCCGAGGCCGAGGCGAGCCATGGTGGCGGCGGCAGGGTCCGGTGGTGGCCTGAGGCGGCGGGGCGAGGCAGCACCGGCAAGAATGGACAGATCGGGAACTGGGGAAGCTGGATCCGGTGTCGAGGGTGGTCGACGGCGCTCGGGGATGCGGGATCCGGCAGGGTGGATCTGGAAGCAATGGTCTCACCTGCGAGAGAGAGAACGAGAGGTGAGCGCTGGGAGGAGAAGAAAGAGAGAAGAGAGAGGGACGGCGGAGCTCTGGCCTCAGGTGGAGGTCGCCGGCGGCAGCACTCCGGTGGCCGGAAGAAAGAGGCGGCGCGGGGCTCCAGCGGGAGGAGGCATACGAGCGGCTGCGGGCGAGCATGCTCGGGCGCACGGCGGCAGGGCGATTCGGGCCCGAGCGGCCCGGAGCGGGCCTCCCATGGGCTCTGAGGGCCGCGGCGAAGTGGGGCACAGGAGAGGACACGCAGCGATGCGGGAGTGGGTGCAGGGGCAGCGCGGCTGACGTGGCGGCGGCGGCGGGTGGCTTTGGCGGCGACAAGTGGCGGCGGGGTGCTGGTTGGGCACTGAAAGCGAGGAAGGAGGGGGGTTGGCTGCAGCAGGAGGTAGGGGAGGGGGCTAGGTTGCCCAAAATGGACTAGGGGTGTCCTTATATAGCAAATTTTGCTAGAGTTTGGGGGTTAGGAGGGGTTTTTCGAGCCGTACGATCGCGATCGGACGACCCGGAGCGGAGGGGGTTAGATAGGTGGGCTAGTGGGCTGTGAAGAGAGGTTGGGCTGAGAGGAGAGGAGTGCAGCCCGGCAACTGTATCCGGAGACCGAAAACGTCCGACGTTAGACCGGCTACTATTGCCGCTATATTTATCCGTTGGGGCATCAAACGAACTCCGATTGCGATGAAACTTGACAGGCGGTCTGTCTACACTATAATAAGACCGCACACCTAATTTCAACCCAATCCGAGAACATTTTCCGGCCACTTAAAAAAAATACTATTTCGGACATGCCGCGGGCGCGTGCAAGTGTGTCTGGGTTCAGAACGGACAACGGAGCAAACGAGGAGACCCGGACGAATGCAAGTTTTGAAAACATGATGATGCAATGCACATGATGACATGATGAAATGCAACACGCAAGCAAATGACACGGCAACGACAACAAATAACTCGAAGACACCTGGCACATCGGTCTCGGGGTGTTACAACACTCCACCACTACGAGAGGATCTTGTCCCGAGATCTAGAATGGCACCGGAGGGAAAACGGAAGAGAAAAGAGAAGAGGTAAAACAAATTGCTTCTTTGACAAACGAGTGAAACCAAAGAACCTTGAAAAGGTTGAACAAATTCGAGAAAAGAATACAACGAAGGTGAACAAGGTCGAAAACACTCCGTTAGAAAGGAGGGACAAGGAACATTGCGAAACCTTGAGGTTGAAGGGAAGATATATATAGAAAAACACTCCGGTTAAGGAAGAGGCTCAAGGAAAAACCAAAATTCGGGCAGCACTCCGGTTGAGAAGAAAAGGAATTGAATAATAACTTGATAAGATGAGAAGATACTTGATGAAATCACAACACACTGCCACCGGAACTATTGAATGAATGGAACAAGGGGTAAGAAAGATCTCAGACCGCACTCCAGTTGAGAAGGGAGTCAAAATTTGATAAGATGAGAGAGCTCAAATGAAAACACAACACTCCGGTTGAGAAAGGGATGCAAGACTTGATAAGGCGAAAAGAACTTGAACAAAGGGGCACAATACTCCGGTTAAGCAAGATAGGGAAGAAATAAGAGTGATATAATTTGGACAGCACTCTGTCTGTAAATGGAAGGAATTGAACTAGACAAGATGAGATTATACTTGAAAAGATGACACAACACTCAGAAAAAAAAGGATAGGCATGGAAAGATCATGATCTTTGACAAAAGGAGAAGATGGGTTGAAAAGATGAACATCACAATGCCTCCGGAACAAAAGTAAGAATGGAATGGAGTGAACGAAGGGAAAACAATATCTTGAGAAAGCACGGTTACAACAGAAGCTAGAACGGAGTTGTTGGAAAGCCCACAACGAAAATAATAAGCTTGATATGGTCTTATGGAATACCTCTCAAATTAAGAGATGAAAAACCTGCCACTCACGGGAAAAGAATTGGGTTAGAATGAACAAGGAGACAAGAACTTATATCACCGGGAGGATAAAAGAAGAACTTGGGTCATACATGAGCACCATTATAGCAACAATCCTTAGGGAAGGCTTTAGGTGAAATATAACCCAAGATAATTCCAACAAAGAGATTGATGGATTTAAAATACCTCATTTCTTAATAACATGTGAATCATGAACTCAAATTATCAAGAATGATGTAAAACCACCTCCAAAGATACGGAAGAAAGAATGAACTCCGGATTACAAGATGAAGAAAACTTGAGCTTCTCTGAAAAGAATCTCAATGAACACTTGGAGAAGGAATGGAATCCTTGAAGAACTATCATGTAGAGCCTCCATGAAGAACTTTGGTAATAAAAGAATGATCCAAAATAATTGAATGGTGAATAGAATAAGATTGAAGCCTCGCAATGATTTAGATAGAGATCTCCGTGATAATATAATTGAAAGAGGTTGGAACTCCGGGAAAGAAAGATGAGCACTTGAACCCAAGAATTTAATCATCGAGAACAAACTCCGGTAAACAAAAGGATGAACAAACGGAAGGAAAAAGAAGTTGAAAACACAAGGTGAATCCTTGCAATGATTAGATGGATCTCCGTGGCAATTAGAGCTTGGAACTCCGGGAAAGAAAGACGAGCATCTCGAACTGAGAATATGATATGATGAAGCACTCCAGAAAAAGGAATTAATCACTTGGATGGAACAAGAATAAGAATTATGTTATGCTTATCCTTCACCAATTAAATTGATGACAATCAACGGATTTGGCATATTACTTATCCTCGTATCAAGGATTAAGAGAGATATACATAAACTTGAGAACATCTTCAACGAAACACCGGTAGGGTAGAAACAACGAATAAATTGATAAGGAAGAGAAATCTTGAACGAACCACCGGAAGAATTGATTATGAACAAAGTAAAGATAAGGAAACACCGGGAAGAATTAGCAAATGGACGAAGATGCTTGAGAGAATTTAGATATAAGTGAATATAATACATCATGGACCTATTAGAGATCACTTGAACGAAGCACCGGTAAAATTGAAGAACGAGAGTTGAAAGCTGAGAATGAATAAATCTTAGATGATGGACTCCGGATAACAACTGAGAAGACTCTTGAATGCTCCGGATGGATAAAAAGAATTCTCACAATTGAACAATTATGAGAGGATGGCAACAAGCTAGAATCACGAAACTCAGGGAGAATAGATAGATATGGAGGAAAAGTCTTCTTCGGTCTTCAAATGATGAGAATGGCAACAAGAAGCACCACCAAGAATTATTTAGACACTCCGGAAGAATCAAAACGAAGAGGTTGAGCCAACGATGAAAATAATTGTGAAAGATCTAGGAGATGGCATTTCACTGATGATAACTCCTTCTTACGTCAAACTTCGAAATGAATTTTAAGGATATCCCCGGGAGAATTAGAAGAGTCAGGTAAGATCCTGGGGAAAAGACCTGTGGGTTAGGGCCCACTCAAAAGAGAACACCGTTGAAATGATATAGAGGAGAGGTTGCACCTGTTGAATTAAGTGACTTGAATGAGGGAACATCCTCGAAAGAACTTGAACGAAAATAGAGTGGAAACACGAAGATATCTTGAGCACTCCAGAACAAATGGATAGCGAGAAGTGAACTATTATGAAGTGTGCCGGCATGAGAATGGCATTGAAATGAGGAAAAGAATATGACCAAACACCGAAAGCTTGAATTGAATCCACCGGGGAAGAAAACGAGTGAAGAGTGACAAACTTGAAGTTCCGTTAGAATCTCCCTGATAATCACCGGATAAGAATATTGAAAGAAAAGAAAGAAGAGACTTCACATCAGTAAGATGGATACTTAATAAAGAAATCCGAGTCCTTGAGGAAAAAGGGGTGGGTGGGCAGGAAAACACTGTTGAGAATGAAACGAACACCGTTGAGAAGAAATGATAACTGATCTTGCGAATATTGAAGTGATCGGATTCACTTGAAGAGAAACACGCCGGTTAAAAGGATTGGCAAAACAATCTTGATGAACAAGAAGGATTAGTATTCACACCGGAGTATGAGAACACCATTTGGGGAAGGTATGGAGTCAACATTTGACATTGAAGCAACTCGAATACCACAACTCAAAACAAAATAAAGGATTGGCTTGTAGAATAAGCCGGAACAAACATATGATCGAAATTTCGTTCGAAGTTTTTGTGGTGGGACCTACACGGGCTCGATCGTACAGCACCATCATGTACAAGGCAGTGCACATGACATACGAAGCGTCCCCGAGTCAGCATAGCCAAGGACTCTTTAAGACACAACAAGACCATTGTAAAATCGACCGTGAATAGGCGAACCACTAGACGTCGAACCCCAATTTCATATCATACATCTGTCGGAAAGAAATCCTAAGAGCTACTTGAATTCCCACCTATGAAACTCCCGAAATTTTCCGGTTATGCAATCAGGTGTTGGGGATACAGGGGAAGCATAATATCTCACCCAAACTAGCAAATCCTACATCCAGTTGTATCCATCCTTCAACACATAACCAAGAAACCTTCGGAAATCATCTACCTCAACCTTCGAAAAGCATCCGTTATACAAGTTATGGCGATACTCCCGAACTCCCGCCCCAGTACTGGGTGGCGTCGAGGTTATCTCACCAATGAACTGCATACAAGAGATTTTCGATGTCGCGCACATATCTCAAGTATACCAGAATTGCAACGATAAAATTATGATGACAACACCTCAGAGCTCAACTCCCCGGGACACTTCCACTAAACCCCTGACAGGAGGCACCAAGACAGTATTCTCATCATAAGCCATCGGAACAAAACCAAGATACTTGCGTGATCCTAATTTTTTTTAGTGAAATTTGAGAAGAGAAGAGTCAAAACTCTACGTCAGGATGCCTTACCAGAGCGATGAGGAGACTGGGAAGTAAAAAGAATTCCTAAGCTCTCCGATATATAATTCCTAAAGGACTCAAAACATTTTTCTAGACACAACTCGGCCGCTAAAAACGATCAATCAGTGGGGGCTCCTAAGGTCGGGGAAGGCTCTGATTACCAACTTGTAACACCCTCGATGCGACTATATCTCCCACGTGTCGAGGCACGACTTAGAGGCATAATCGCATTGAAGGCAATGTCGCAAGTGAGGTAATCTTCACACAACCCATGTAATATAATAAGGGAAAAGTTACATAGTTGGCTTACAATCGCCACTTCACACAAATACATGAATAAAGCATTACATCAACCAAATACACTCATGGTCCGACTACGGAACCAAAATAAAAGAAGAACCCCAAATGCGACAAAGGTCCCCGATCGACCCCAACTGGGCTCCACTACTGATCTACTAGAACGAAACAACACAAAGAACAAGATCTTCATCGAGCTCCTCCTGAGCTTGGTTGCGTCATCTGCACGGTCTCATCGGCACCTGCAAACTGGTTTTGGAAGTATCTGTGAGCTACGGGGACTCAGCAATCTCGCACCCTCGCGATCAAGACTATTTAAGCTTATGGGTAAGGTAAAGGTATGAGGTGGAGCTGCAGCAAGCGACTAGCATATATGGTGGCTAACATACGCAAATGAGAGCGAGAAGAGAAGGCAAAGCACGGTCGATAAGAGTATGATCAAGAAGTGATCCTGGACTACCTACGTCAAGCATAACTCCAACAACCGTGTTCACTTCCCGGACTCCGCCGGAAAGAGATCATCACGGTTACACACGCGGTTGATACATTTTAATTAAGGTCAACTTCAGGTTTTCTACAACCGGACGTTAACAAATTCCCATCTGCCCATAACCGCGGGCACGACTTTCGAAAGATCAAATCCCTGCAGGGTGTCCCAACTTAGCCCATGACAAGCTCTCACGGTCAACGAAGGAATAGACCTCCACCCGAGACGTTCCGATCAGACTCGGTATCCCAGTACAACAAGACATTTCGACAGGGTAAAACTAAACCAGCAACACCGCCCGATGCGCCGACATCCTGATGGGAGCTGCACATATCTCGTTCTCAGGGCAACACCGGATTGTCTAAACTTCCGGTAGGCCAGCCCAGAGTTGCCCCTGGTAGCCACCGGCGGCTGACAGTTTGGACCAACACTTAGACAAGCACTGGCCCGGGGGGGTTAAAATAAAGATGACCCTCGGGATGCGCGACTCCCAAGGGAAAAAGGCTAGGTGGCGAATGGTAAAACCAATGTTGGGCATTGCTGGAAAAGCTTTACTTAAGGCGAACTGTCAAGGGGTTCCCATTATAGCCCAACCGCGTAAGGGACGCAAAATCCGGGAACATAACACCGATATGACGGAAACTAGGGCGGCAAGAGTGGAACAAAACACCAGGCATAAGGCCGAGCCTTCCACCCTTTACCAAGTATATAGATGCATTAATTAAATAAGATATATTGTGATATCCCAACAAGTAAACATGTTCCAACAAGGAACAACATCTCCATGTTCCAACAAGGAACAAACTTCAATCTTCACCTGCAACTAACAATGCTATAAGAGGGGCTGAGCAAAGCGGTAACATAGCCAATCAACGGTTTGCTAGGACAAGGTGGGTTAGGGGCTGAACATGGCAATTTGGGAGGCTGACAAGCAAGTGGTAGGCATCGTAGCAATGGCATAGCAAAAGAGCGAGCAAACTAGCATAGCAAAGATAGAAGTGATTTCGAGGGTATGATCATCTTGCCTGAATTCCCGTAAGGAAGAAGAACGAGTCCATGAAGAAGACAAACGGACGAAGTTGAACGGGTCCTCACAACACGACGTTATTGGAACCAACCCGAGGAAGCAATCACCGGAAAAGAAGCACACAACATAGTAAACAACCAACACATCAACATGGCATGATGCACAATCGAGTATGATGCATGTCCGGTTTAAAGAGGGCATGGCATGGCATGGCAAAGTGCACAAACAACACTACAAGTTAAGTGGAGCTCAATATGCAACGAGGTGCATATTGACGAAACACCACGTCAATTATTTAGTTCTCTCCCGTTTATGTACTCAACAATATTAAATGTTGTTAAGCATGGCAAGAGGGTGAAGCAAATGAAAACTATCTAATCTAGGCAAGTTTAAATGAGGCCGAAAGCAACGAACAAAAATTCTGGAAAATCCTCATGTGCAAATATTAGGTTTGATCCTGATCTGTCCTAAACACAATTTTAGAGTTGTTTAACATGCAAAGTGATGCCACCATGATAAACTAGGCAAAATTCTACCCCATTTACATATAAAGTTTATTTAAATCGGAGCTACGGTTATTTAGTTATGAGTAAAATCATTTGAACATGGCATAGGGGCAAATTAATGCAAACAACATTTTAAACATTTCAAACATAGGTGAAAGTTGGATATTATTAAACTAGACACAATTTTAAGCAAGTTTCATATTAAGTTTGCTTAGATCCGATGCACGGTTTAGAAGTTGTTAAGTGCATGATGTATAGGGGGTTTTCTGCAATTCTGTAAATCTCTGGATAATTGGACAAATTCACAGATCTCAAAAAAAATGTCAACGGGCTGAATCTGGCCGGCCCAACAGGAACAGGGGAGGCGCTGGGGGTCTCACCATGGGCCATGGCCTGGCTGGAGGGGAAGCAGGCCGAGGCGGGGCAGCGCGTTGGGCCGAAGGCGGGCGCGGCCCAGGAAGGAGGGAGAGGCAGGTCGAGGCGATGCTGGGTCTCGGATCTGGTTGGTGGCCCAGCAGAGAGGAGGGGCTGGCGCTGGGCCTTGACGCGGCGCTCGGCCGGGTGGAGCTGGGCCGGATCGGGCGAAGGGGAGGCGGCCCGCGCGAGAGGGATCTCGTCCCCGACCTCCCGCCGAGGCCGAGGCGAGCCATGGTGGCGGCGGCAGGGTCCGGTGGTGGCCTGAGGCGGCGGGGCGAGGCGGCACCGGCAGGAATGGACAGATCGGGAACTGGGGAAGCCAGATCTGGTGTCGAGGGTGGTCGACGGCGCTCGGGGATGTGGGATCCGGCAGGGTGGATCTGGAAGCAATGGCCTCACCTGCGAGAGAGAGAACGAGAGGTGAGCGCTGGGAGGAGAAGAAAGAGAGAAGAGAGAGGGACGACGGAGCTCTGGCCTCAGGTGGAGGTCGCCGGCGGCAGCACTCCGGTGGCCGGAGGAAAGAGGCGGCGCGGGGCTCCAGCAGGAGGAGGCATACGAGCGGCCGCGGGCGAGCGTGCTCGGGCGCACAGCGGCAGGGCGATTCGGGCCCGAGCGGCCCGGAGCGGGCCTCCCATGGGCTCTGAGGGCCGCGGCGAAGTGGGGCGTAGGGGAGGACACGCGGCGATGCGGGAGTGCGTGCAGGGGCAGCGCGGCTGACGTGGCGGCGGCGGCGGGTGGCTTTGGCGGCGACAAGTGGCGGCGGGGTGCTGGTTGGGCGCTGAAAGCGAGGAAGGAGGGGGGTTGGCTGCAGCAGGAGGTAGGGGAGGGGGCTAGGTTGCCCAAAATGGACTAGGGGTGTCCTTATATAGCAAATTTTGCTAGGGTTTGGGGGTTAGGAGGGGTTTTTCGAGCCGTACGATCGTGATCGGACGACCCGGAGCGGAGGGGGTTAGATAGGTGGGCTAGTGGGCTGTGAGGAGAGGTTGGGCTGAGAGGAGAGGAGTGCAGCCCAGCAACTGTATCCGGAGACCGAAAACGTCCGACGTTAGACCGGCTACTATTGCCGCTATATTTATCCGTTGGGGCATCAAACGAACTCCGATTGCGATGAAACATGACAGGCGGTCTGTCTACACTATAATAAGACCGCACACCAAATTTCAACCCAATCCGAGAATATTTTCCGGCCACTTAAAAAAAATACTATTTCGGACATGCCGCGGGCGCGTGCAAGTGTGTCTGGGTTCAGAACAGACAACGGAGCGAACGAGGAGACCCGGACAAATGCAAGTTTTGAAAACATGATGATGCAATGCACATGATGACATGATGAAATGCAACACGCAAGCAAATGACACGGCAACGACAATGAATAACTCGAAGACACCTGGCACATCGGTCTCGGGGCGTTACACTAGAGGTGCCCCCTGCACCCGTATATAAAGGATCCAAGGGGGAGGGGTGCGCCGGCCAGGGAGACGGCGCGGGAGGAGTCCTACTCCTACCGGGAGTAGGACTCCCCCCCTCAATCCTATTCCAACTAGGATTCCCAAGGGGGAAAAGAGAGAGAGGGGAGCCGACCCCTTCTCCTAGTCCTAATAGGACTCAGGGAAGGGGGGCGCGCGGCCAGCTATGGGCTGCCCCTTTTCTCTTTTCCACTAAGGCCCATGAAGGCCCATATGGTTCCCGGGGGGTTCCGGTAACCTCCCGGTGATCCGGTAAAATCCCGATTTCACCCGGAACACTTCCGATGTCCAAACATAGGATTCCAATATATCAATCTTTATGTCTCGACCATTTCGAGACTCCTCGTCATGTCCGTGATCACATCCGGGACTCCGAACAACCTTCGGTACATCAAAATGTATAAACTCATAATAACTGTCATCGTAACGTTAAGCGTGCGGACCCTACGGTTCGAGAACAATGTAGACATGACCGAGACACGTCTCCGGTCAATAACCAATAGCGGGACCTGGATGCCCATATTGGCTCCTACATATTCTACGAAGATCTTTATCGGTCAGACCGCATAACAACATACGTTGTTCCCTTTGTCATCGGTATGTTACTTGCCCGAGATTCGATCGTCGGTATCCAATACCTAGTTCAATGTCGTTACTGGCAAGTCTCTTTACTCGTTCCGTAATACATCATCTCACAACTAACATCTTAGTTATAATGCTTGCAAGGCTTATGTGATGTGTATTACCGAGAGGGCCCAGAGATACCTCTCGGACAATCGGAGTGACAAATCCTATTCTCGAAATACGCCAACCCAACATCTACCATTGGAAACACCTGTAGTACTCCTATATAATCACCCAGTTACGTTGTGACGTTTGGTAGCACCCAAAGTGTTCCTCCGGCAAACGGGAGTTGCATAATCTCATAGTCATAGGAACATGTATAAGTCATGAAGAAAGCAATAGCAACATACTAAACGATCGGGTGCTAAGCTAATGGAATGGGTCATGTCAATCAGATCATTCAACTAATGATGTGACCTCGTTAATCAAATAACAACTCTTTGTTCATGGTTAGGAAACATAACCATCTTTGATTAACGAGCTAGTCAAGTAGAGGCATACTAGTGACACTCTGTTTGTCTATGTATTCACACATGTATTATGTTTCCGGTTAATACAATTCTAGCATGAATAATAAACATTTATCATGATGTAAGGAAATAAATAATTACTTTATCATTGCCTCTAGGGCATATTTCCTTCAGTCTCCCACTTGCACTAGAGTCAATAATCTAGATTACACAGTAATGATTCTAACACCCATGGAGCTTTGGTGCTGATCATGTTTTGCCCGTGGAAGAGGCTTAGTCAACGGGTCTGCAACATTCAGATCCGTATGTATCTTGCAAATCTCCATGTCTCCCACCTGGACTAGATCCTGGATGGAATTGAAGCGTCTCTTGATGTGTTTGGTCCTTTTGTGAAATCTGGATTCCTTAGCCAAAGCAATTGCACCAGTATTGTCACAAAAGATTTTCATTGGACCGATGCACTAGGTATGACACCTAGATCGGATATGAACTCCTTCATCCAGACTCCTTCATTCGCTGCTTCCGAAGCAGCTATGTACTCTGCTTCACATGTAGATCCCGCTACGACGCTTTGTTTAGAACTGCACCAACTGACAGCTCCACCATTTAAAGTAAACACGTATCCGGTTTGCGATTTAGAATCGTCCGGATCAGTGTCAAAGCTTGCATCAACGTAACCTCTTACGCTGAGCTCTTTGTCACCTCCATATACGACAAACATATCCTTAGTCCTTTTCAGGTATTTCAGGATGTTCTTGACCGCTGTCCAGTGATCCACTCCTGGATTACTTTGGTACCTCCCTGCTAAACTTATAGCAAGGCACACATCAGGTCTGGTACACAGCATTGCATACATGATAGAGCCTATGGCTGAAGCATAGGGAACATCTTTCATTTTCTCTCTATCTTCTGTAGTGGTCGGGCATTGAGTCTGACTCAACTTCACTCCTTGTAACACAGGCAAGAACCCTTTCTTTGCTTGATCCATTTTGAACTTCTTCAAAATCTTGTCAAGGTATGTGCTTTGTGAAAGTCCAATTAAGCGTCTTGATCTATCTCTATAGATCTTTATGCCTAATATGTAAGCAGCTTCCCCGAGGTCTTTCATCGAAAAACTTTTATTCAAGTATCCTTTTATGCTATCCAAAAATTATATATCATTTCCAATCAGCAATATGTCATCCACATATAATATCAGAAATGCTACAGTGCTCCCACTCACTTTCTTGCAAATACAGGCTTCTCCAAACGTCTGCATAAAACCAAATGCTTTGATCACACTATCAAAGCGTTTATTCCAACTCCGAGAGGCTTGCACCAGTCCATAAATGGATCGCTGGAGCTTGCACACTTTGTTAGCTCCCTTTGGATCGACAAAACCTTCTGGTTGCATCATATACAACTCTTCTTCCAGAAATCCATTCAGGAATGCAGTTTTGACATCCATCTACCAAATTTCATAATCATAAAATGCGGCAATTGCTAACATGATTCTGACAGACTTAAGCATCGCTACGGGTGAGAAGGTCTCATCGTAGTCAACCCCTTGAACTTGTCGAAAACCTTTTGCGACAAGTCGAGCTTTATAGACAGTAATATTACCGTCAGCGTTAGTCTTTTTCTTGAAGATCCATTTATTCTCAATTGCTTGCCGATCATTGGGCAAGTCAACCAAAGTCCATACTTTGTTCTCATACATGGATCCCATCTCAGATTTCATGGCTTGAAGCCACTTTGCGGAATCTGGGCTCACCATCGCTTCTTCATAGTTCGTAGGTTCATCATGATCTAGTAGCAGGACTTCCAGAATTGGATTACCGTACCACTCTGGTGCGGATCTCACTCTGGTTGATCTACGTGGTTCGGTAGTATCTTGTCCTGAAGTTTCATGATCATCATCATTAGCTTCCTCACTAATTGGTATAGGTGTCGCAGAAACAGTTTTCTGTGATGTACTATTTTCCAATAAGGGAGCAGGTATAGTTACCTTGTCAAGTTCTACTTTCCTCCCACTCACTTCTTTCGAGAGAAACTCCTTCTCTAGAAATGATCCATTCTTAGCAACGAATGTCTTGCCTTCGGATCTGTGATAGAAGGTGTACCCAACAGTCTCCTTTGGGTATCCTATGAAGACACATTTCTCCGCTTTGGGTTCGAGCTTATCAGGTTGAAGCTTTTTCACATAAGCATCGCAGCCCCAAACTTTAAGAAACGACAACTTTGGTTTCTTGCCAAACCATAGTTCATAAGGCGTCGTCTCAACGGATTTTGATGGTGCCCTATTTAACGTGAATGCGGCCGTCTCTAAAGCATAACCCCAAAATGATAGCGGTAAATCAGTAAGAGACATCATAGATCGCACCATATCTAGTAAAGTACGATTACGACGTTCGGACACACCATTATGCTGTGGTGTTCCGGGTGGCGTGAGTTGCGAAACTATTCCACAATTTTTCAAATGTACACCAAACTCGTAACTCAAATATTCTCCTCCACGATCAGATCGTAGAAACTTTATTTTCTTGTTACGATGATTTTCAACTTCTCTCTGAAATTCTTTGAACTTTTCAAATGTTTCCGACTTGTGTTTCATTAAGTAGATATACCCGTATCTGCTTAAATCATCTGTGAAGGTGAGAAAATAACGATATCCGCCACGAGCCTCAATATTCATCGGACCACATACATCGGTATGTATGATTTCCAATAAATCTGTTGCTCTCTCCATAGTACCGGAGAACGGTGTTTTAGTCATCTTGCCTATGAGGCACGGTTCGCAAGTACCAAGTGATTCATAATCAAGTGGTTCCAAAAGCCCATCAGTATGGACTTTCTTCATGCGCTTTACACTGATATGACCTAAACGGCAGTGCCACAAATAAGTTGCACTATCATTATCAACTCTGCATCTTTTGGTTTCAACATTATGAATATGTGTATCACTACTATCGAGATTCATCAAAAATAGACCACTCTTCAAAGGTGCATGGCCATAAAAGATATTACTCATATAAATAGAACAACCATTATTCTCTGATTTAAATGAATAACCGTCTCGCATTAAACAAGATCCAGATATAATGTTCATGGTCAACGCTGGCACCAAATAACAATTATTTAGGTCTAATATTAATCCCGAAAGTAGATGTAGAGGTAGCGTGCCGACCGCGATCACATCGACTTTGGAACCGTTTCTCACGCGCATCGTCACCTCGTCCTTTGCTAGTGTCCGCTTATTCCATAGTCCCTGTTTCGAGTTGCAAATATTAGCAACAGAACCAGTATCAAATACCCAGGTGCTACTGCGAGCTCTAGTAAGGTACACATCAATAACATGTATATCACATATACCTTTGTTCACCTTGCCATCCTTCTTATCCGCCAAATACTTGGGGCAGTTCCGCTTCAAGTGACCAGTCTGCTTGCAGTAGAAGCACTCAGTTTCAGGCTTAGGTCCAGACTTGGGTTTCTTCTCCTGAGTAGCAACTTGCTTGCTATTCTTCTTGAAGTTCTCCTTCTTCTTCCCTTTGCCCTTTTTCTTGAAACTAGTGGTCTTGTTGACCATCAACACTTGATGCTCCTTCTTGATTTCTATCTCCGCAGTTTTCAGCATTGCGAAGAGCTCGGGAATAGTCTTGTTCATCCCTTGCATATTATAGTTCATCACAAAGCTCTTGTAGCTTGGTGGCAGTGATTGGAGAATTCTGTCAATGACGCAATCATCCGGAAGATTAACTCCCAATTGAATCAAGTGATTATTATACCCAGACATATTGAGTATATGCTCACTGACAGAACTGTTCTCCTCCATCTTGCAGCTATAGAACTTATTGGAGACTTCATATCTCTCAATCCGGGCATTTGCTTGAAATATTAACTTCAACTCCTGGAACATCTCATATGCTCCATGATGTTCAAAACATCGTTGAAGTCCCGATTCTAAGCCATAAAGCATGGCACACTGAACTATCGAGTAGTCATCAGCTTTGCTCTGCTAGACGTTCATAACATCTGGTGTTGCTCCAGCAGCAGGCTTGGCACCCAGCGGTGCTTCCAGGACGTAATTCTTCTGTGCAGCAATGAGGATAATCCTCAAGTTACGGACCCAGTCCGTGTAATTGCTACCATCATCTTTCAACTTTGCTTTCTCAAGGAACGCATTAAAATTCAACGGAACAACAGCACGAGCCATCTATCTACAATCAACATAAACAAGCAAGATACTATCAGGTACTAAGTTCATGATAAGTTTAAGTTCAGTTAATCAAATTACTTAAGAACTCCCACTTAGATAGACATCCCTCTAATCCTCTAAGTGATCACGTGATCCAAATCAACTAAACCATAACCGATCATCACGTGAGATGGAGTAGTTTTCAATGGTGAACATCATTATGTTGATCATATCTACTATATGATTCACGCTCGACCTTTCGGTCTCTGTGTTCCGAGGCCATATCTGCATATGCTAGGCTCGTCAAGTTTAACCTGAGTATTCTGCGTGTGCAAAACTGGATTGCACCCGTTGTAGATGGACGTAGAGCTTATCACACCCGATCATCACGTGGTGTCTGGGCACGACGAACTTTGGCAACGGTGCATACTCAGGGAGAACACTTCTTGATAATTTAGTGAGAGATCATCTTATAATGCTACCGTCAATCAAAGCAAGATAAGATGCATAAAAGGATAAACATCACATGCAATCAATATAAGTGATATGATATGGCCATCATCATCTTGTGCTTGTGATCTCCATCTCCGAAGCACCGTCATGATCACCATCGTCACCGGCACGACACCTTGATCTCCATCGTAGCATCGTTGTCGTCTGGCCAATCTTATGCTTCCACGACTATCACTACCGCTTAGTAATAAAGTAAAGCATTACATCGCGATTGCATTGCATACAATAAAGCGACAACCATATGGCTCCTGCCAGTTGCCGATAACTTGGTTACAAAACATGATCATCTCATACAATAAAATTTAGCATCATGCCTTAACCATATCACATCACAACATGCCCAGCAAAAACAAGTTAGACGTCCTCTACTTTGTTGTTGCAAGTTTTACGTGGCTGCTACGGGCTTTAAGCAAGAACTCATCTCACCTACGCATCAAAACCACAACGATAGTTTGTCAAATAGACTCCGTTTTAACCTTCTCAAGGACCGGGCGTAGCCACACTTGGTTCAACTAAAGTTGGAGATACAGTCGCCCGCAAGCCATCTATGTGCAAAGCACGTCGAGGGAACCGGTCTCGCGTAAGCGTATGCGTAAGGTTGGTCCGGGTCGTCTCGTCCAACAATACCGCTGAACCAAAGTATGACATGCTGGTAGGCAGTATGACTTGTATCGCCCACAACTCACTTGTGTTCTACTCGTGCAAATAACATCAAACCATAAAACCTAGGCTCGGATGCCACTATTGGGGAACGTAGTAATTTCAAAAAATTTCCTACGCGCACGCAAGATCATGGTGATGCATAGCAACGACGGGGAGAGTCTGATCTAAGTACCCTTGTAGATCGCAACGGAAGCGTTGACACAACATAGAGGAAGTAGTCGTATGTCTTCTTCCCGATCCGACCGATCCAAGCACCGTTACTACGGCACCTCCGAGTTCTTAGCACACATTCAGCTCGATGACGATCCCCGGGCTCCGATCCAGCAAAGCTTCGGGGAGGAGTTCCGTCAGCATGACGGCGTGGTGACGATCTTGATGTACTACCGACGTAGGGCTTCGCCTAAGCACTACAACGATATGATCGAGGTGGAATTTGGTGGCAGGGGGCACCGCACACGGCTAAGGAACGATCTCAGTGATCAACTTGTGTGTCTAGAGGTGCCCCCTGCCCCCGTATATAAAGGATCCAAAGGGGAGGGGTGCGCCGGCCAGGGAGAGGGCGTGGGAGGAGTCCTACTCCTACCGGGAGTAGGACTCCCCCCCTCAATCCTATTCCAACTAGGATTCCCAAGGGGGAAAAGAGAGAGAGGGGGGTCGGCCCCTTCTCCTAGTCCTAATAGGACTCAGGGAAGGGGGGCGCGCGGCCAGCTATGGGATGCCCCTTTTCTCTTTTCCACTAAGGCCCATGAAGGCCCATATGGTTCCCGGGGGGTTCCGGTAACCTCCCGGTGATCCGGTAAAATCCCGATTTCACCCGGAACACTTCCGATGTCCAAACATAGGCTTCCAATATATCAATCTTTATGTCTCGACCATTTCGAGACTCCTCGTCATGTCCGTGATCACATCCGGGACTCCGAACAACCTTCGGTACATCAAAATGTATAAACTCATAATAACTGTCATCGTAACGTTAAGCGTGCGGACCCTACGGTTCGAGAACAATGTAGACATGACCGAGACACGTCTTCGGTCAATAACCAATAGCGGGACCTGGATGCCCATATTGGCTCCTACATATTCTACGAAGATCTTTATCGGTCAGACCGCATAACAACATACGTTGTTCCCTTTGTCATCGGTATGTTACTTGCCCGAGATTCGATCGTCGGTATCCAATACCTAGTTCAATCTCGTTACTGGCAAGTCTCTTTACTCGTTCCGTAATACATCATCTCACAACTAACATCTTAGTTATAATGCTTGCAAGGCTTATGTGATGTGTATTACCGAGAGGGCCCAGAGATACCTCTCCGACAATCGGAGTGACAAATCCTATTCTCGAAATACGCCAACCCAACATCTACCATTGGAAACACATGTAGTACTCCTTTATAATCACCCAGTTACGGTGTGATGTTTGGTAGCACCCAAAGTGTTCCTCCGACAAATGGGAGTTGCATAATCTCATAGTCATAGGAACATGTATAAGTCATGAAGAAAGCAATAGCAACATACTAAACGATCGGGTGCTAAGCTAATGGAATGGGTCATGTCAATCAGATCATTCAACTAATGATGTGACCTCGTTAATCAAATAACAACTCTTTGTTCATGGTTAGGAAAGATAACCATCTTTGATTAACGAGCTAGTCAAGTAGAGGCATACTAGTGACACTCTGTTTGTCTATGTATTCACACATGTATTATGTTTCCGGTTAATACAATTCTAGCATGAATAATAAACATTTATCATGATGTAAGGAAATAAATAATAACTTTATTATTGCCTCTAGGGCATATTTCCTTCATCGAGACCTTGGAAGGATGTTTCACGAGCGACCTCCAGCAGGTGGCGATAGGGTTCGACACCGACAACACCCTATTGACCCACTTGAGGAAGTTGGGGATGAAAATTCCGTGCATGCTGCTATGGATGGTGACTTGGAGGATGATAACAACAGCCATGGTGGACATGTGGCTGCTGCTCGTGGGCGTGGTGTTGCTGCTCATGGAGGGCAGCGAGGAGGACAACTTCGAGGGCGAGAGCATGGTCCTCGTGGGCACTACTATGACCCTCATGAGCGTGTTGTTCGTGGTCATGGAGATGATTTTGATGATTATGATGGTGTCCCATACCGTCGTGCTGCTGAAGATGGGCGTCGTGCAGAACATCGTGATCGAGATGGTTGAGATGACATAGCCAGAATCAAGTTGCATATCCCCAAGTTCACAGGAAAGGAAGACCCCGATCATATTTTGATTGGGAAGAGCAGTGTGATCAGATTTTTCATATCCATAACCTTGCAGATCCGAAGAGAGTAAACCTTGCTTGTGTTGAGTTTTCTGGTTATGCACTCACTTGGTGGAATCAACTACAAGAAAATCAAGTGCTGCTAGGCCATGATCACATTGACACTTGGCAAGAGATGAAACAAGCCATGAGGCGAAGGTTTGTTCCTTCACAATATCAAAGAGATCTCCGAAACAGATTGCAGCGTCTCAGCCAAGGTACGCGCACGGTGGATGAGTACTATAAAGAGATGAAATTATTGTTGGTTCATGCTCATATTCATGAAGATGAGGAGTCAAAGATGGCAAGATTTTTGCATGGTCTCGACAATGAAATTTCTGATTTTGTGGAGATGTTTCCCTATAACACTCTACAAGATATTTTGGAGCAAGCAAAGCGCACGGAGAGGAAGGTGCAGCGGAGTGGTCATGGACGGATATCTCATAACCGCACCACCACACCATGGCAGCCAAGTGTCTCTCATGGTGGTTCTCAGTTTCAGCATACTTCACACCCTACTGCCACCCGGCGAACAGCGGCTTCATCGGCATCATCACCAGCCCCTAGGAATGTGGACAAGCGTGCTCCTTCTGCTGCTCGAAGTACCTCTAACCCCACAGATGTACCATCATCTCGAATTCAAGATATTGAGTGTTGGAAGTGCAAAGGGCATGGTCACATTTCTTCTGAATGTCGAAGCAAGAGAGTTCTCTTTGTGAAAGAACAAGGTGAATGGGAATCTAAGAGTGAGCATGAAGATAATGGAGCATCGGGTGATCATGAGGATGAAGAGGGCGAGAAGAGTGGTTGTGATATTCAGGCTGACATGGGAGATTGCTTTGTTTCTCGTCGTGTGCTTAGTGTTAATGCAGCTAGAGAAGAGAAAGGGCAGCAACATAATATTTTTCACACCCGTGGCACCATCAAGGACAAGATTTGCAGAATTATTGTTGACAATGGTAGTTGCAACAACATTGCAAGTTCAGATTTGGTAGAGAAGTTGGGACTAAAACAAAGAAGGCACCCAAGTCCATATAAGATGCAATGTCTCAATGATTGTGGTACACTTCGAGTAAGCAACATTGTCACCGTTCAGTTTTCCATTGGGAAGTATCGGGATCAAGTGGAATGTGACTAAAGGAAATATGCCCTAGAGACAATAATAAAGTTATTATTTATTTCCGTATATCATGATAAATGTTTATTATTCATGCTAGAATTGTATTAACCGGAAACATAATACTTGTGTGAATACATAGACAAACAAAGTGTCACTAGTATGCCTCTACTTGACTAGCTCGTTAATCAAAGATGGTTATGTTTCCTAACCATAGACATGAGTTGTCATTTGATTAATGGGATCACATCATTAGGAGAATGATGTGATTGACTTGACCCATTCCGTTAGCTTAGCACCTGATCGTTTAGTATGTTGCTATTGCTTTCTTCATGACCTATACATGTTCCTATGACTATGAGATTATGCAACTCCCGTTTACCGGAGGAACACTTTGTGTGCTACCAAACATCACAACGTAACTGGGTGATTATAAAGGAGCTCTACTGGTGTCTCCGAAGGTACTTGTTTGGTTGGCGTATTTCGAGATTAGGATTTGTCACTCCGATTGTCGGAGAGGTATCTCTGGGCCCTCTCGGTAATGCACATCACTTAAGCCTTGCAAGCATTGCAACTAATGAGTTAGTTACGAGATGATGTATTACGGAATGAGTAAAGAGACTTGCCAGTAACGAGATTGAACTAGGTATTGAGATACAGACGACCGAATCTCGGGCAAGTAACATACCGATGACAAAGGGAACAACGTATGTTGTTATGTAGTCTGACCGATAAAGATCTTCGTAGAATATGCGGGAGCCAATATGAGCATCCAGGTTCCGCTATTGGTCATTGACCGGAGACGTGTCTCGGTCATGTCTACATTGTTCTCGAACCCGTAGGGTCCGCACGTTTAACGTTACGATGACAGTTTCATTATGAGTTTATGTGATTTGATGTACCTAAGGTAGTTCGGAGTCCCGTATGAGATCGGGGACATGACGAGGAGTCTCGAAATGGTCGAGACGTAAAGATCGATATATTGGATGACTATATTCGGACATCGGAAAGGTTCCGAGTGGTTCGGTTATTTTTCGAAGTACCGGGGAGTTACAGGAATACGAGGGAAGAAGTATATGGGCCTTATTGGGCTTTAGGGGAGAGGGAGAGGCAGGCCGCGCGCCCCCCATTGGCTAGTCCAAATTGGAATAGGGGGAGGGGCGGCGCCCTCTCCTTCCTTCTCTTCCCTCTTCCCCTTCCTTGTCTCCTACTCCTACTACTTGGAAGGACTCCTAGTTGTACTAGGAAAGGGGGAATTCTACTCCCGGTGGGAGTAGGACTCCCCTACGGCGCGCCATAGAGAGGGCCGGCCCTCCCCTCCTCCACTCCTTTATATACGGGGGCAGGGGCACCCCAAAGACACACAAGTTGATCTTCGTGATCGTTCTCTTAGCCGTGTGCGGTGCCCCCTCCACCATAATCCTCGATAATATTGTAGCGGTGCTTAGGCGAAGCCCTGCGACGGTAGAACATCAAGATCGTCACCATGCCGTCGTGCTGACGGAACTCTTCCCCGACACTTTGCTGGATCGGAGTCCAGGGATCGTCATCGAGCTGAACGTGTGCAAGAACTCGGAGGTGCCGTAGTTTCGGTGCTTGATCGGTTGGGCCGTGAAGACGTATGACTACATCAACCGCGTTTTCACAACGCTTCCGCTTACGGTCTACGAGGGTACGTGGACAACACTCTCCCCTCTCGTTGCTATGCATCACCATGATCTTACGTGTGCGTAGGAAATTTTTGAGATTACTACGTTCCCAAACAGTGGCATCCAAGCCTAGGTTTTATGTGTTGATGTTATTTGCACGAGTAGAACACAAGTGAGTTGTGGGCGATATAAGTCATACTGCTTACCAGCATGTCATACTTTGGTTCGGTGGTATTGTTGGATGAAGCAGCCCAGACCGACATTACGCGTACGCTTACGCGAGACTGGTTCTACCGACGTGCTTTGCACACAGGTGGCTGGCGGGTGTTAGTTTCTCCAACTTTAGTTGAACCGAGTGTGGCTACGCCCGGTCCTTGCGAAGGTTAAAACAGCACCAACTTGACAAACTATCGTTGTGGTTTTGATGTGTAGGTAAGATCGGTTCTTGCTAAGCCCATAGCAGCCACGTAAAATTTGCAACAACAACAAAGTAGAGGACGTCTAACTTGTTTTTGCAGGGCATGTTGTGATGTGATATGGTCAAGACGTGATGAGATATAAGTTCTTGTATGAGATGATCATGTTTTGTTGAAGTTATCGGCAACTGGCAGAAGCCTTGTGGTTGTTTTTTTATTGCATAAGATGCAAGCGCCAAATAATTGCTTTACTTTATCGTTGTGCGATAGCAATAGTTGCAAGAGCAATAGTTGGCGAGACGACCATGTGACAACACATTGATATAGATCAAGATGATGGAGATCATGGTGTCATGCCGGTGACGATAGAGATCAGGACGGTAATTTGGAGATGGAGATCAAAGGCGCAAGATGATTATGGCCATATCATGTCACATATATTGATTGCATGTGATGTTTATCTTTTATGCATCTTATCTTGCTTTGATTGACGGTAGCTTTATAAGATGATCTCTCACTAAATCATCAAGGTATAAGTGTTCTCCCTAAGTATGCACCGTTGCGAAAGTTCTTCGTGCTGAGACACCACGTGATGATCGGGTGTGATAGGCTCTACATTCAAATACAATGGGTGCAAAACAGTTGCACACGCGGAATACTTAGGTTAAACTTGACGAGCCTAGCATATAACAGATATGGCCTCGGAACACGGAGACCGAAAGGTCGAGCGTGAATCATATAGTAGATATGATCAACATAGTGATGTTCACCATTGAAACTACTCCATCTCACGTGATGATCGGACGTGGTTTAGTTGATTTGGATCACGTGATCACTTAGAGGATTAGAGGGATGTCTATCTAAGTGGGAGTTCTTAAGTAATATGATTAATTGAACTTTAATTTATCATGAACTTAGTCCTGGTAGTATTAGCATATCTATGTTGTAGATCAATAGCTCGCGTTGTTGCTTTCGTATGTTTATTTTGATATGTTCCTAGAGAAAATTGTGTTGAAAGATGTTAGTAGCAATGATGCGGATTGGATCCGAGATTTGAGGTTTATCCTCATTGCTGCACATAAGAATTATGTCCTTGATGCACCGCTAGGTGACAGACCTATTTCAGGAGCACATGCAGACGTTATGAACGTTTGGCTAGCTCAATATGATGACTACTTGATAGTTTAGTGCACCATGCTTAACGGCTTAGAATCGGGACTTCAAAGACGTTTTGAATGTCATGGACCATATGAGATGTTCCAGGAGTTGAAGTTAATATTTCAAGCAAATACCCGAGTTGAGAGATATGAAGTCTTCAACAAGTTCTATAGCTAAAAGATGGAGGAGAGTCGCTCAACTAGGGAGCATGTGCTCAGATTGTCTGGGTACTACAATCGCTTGAATCAAGTGGGAGTTAATCTTCCAGATAAGATAGTGATTGACAGAATTCTCTAGTCACCATCACCAAGTTAGTAGAACTTCGTGATGAACTATAATATGCAAGGGATAACGGAAACAACTCCCAAGCTCTTCGTGATGCTGAAATCAATGAAGGTAGAAATCAAGAAAAACATCAAGTGTTGATGGTTGACAAGACCACTAGTTTCAAGAAATGGGCAAAGGGAAGAAGGGGAACTTCAAGAAGAACGGCAAGCAAGTTGCTGCTCAAGTGAAGAAGCCCAAGTCTGATCCTAAGCCTGAGACTAAGTGCTTCTACTACAAAGGGACTGGTCACTGGAAGTGGAACTGCCCCAAGTATTTGGCGGATAAGAAGGATGGGAAAGTAAACAAAGGTATATTGGATATACGTGTTATTGATGTGTACTTTACTAGTGTTTATAGCAACCCCTCGGCATTTTATACTGGTTCAGTCGCTAAGAGTAGTAACTCAAAACGGGAGTTGCAGAATAAACAGAAACTAGTAAAGGGTGAGGTGACGATGTGTGTTGGAAGTAGTTCCAAGATTGATATGATCATCATCGCACACTCCCTATACTTTCGGGATTAGTGTTGAAACTAAATAAGTGTTATTTGGTGTTTGCGTTGAGCATGAATATGATTTGATCATGTTTATTGCAATACGGTTATTCATTAAAGTCAGAGAATAATTGATGTTCTGTTTACATGAATAAAACCTTCGATGGTCATACACCCAATGAAAATAGTTCGTTGGATCTCGATCGTAGTGTTACACATATTCATAATATTGAAGCCAAAAGATGCAAAGTTAATAATGATAGTGCAACTTATTTGTGGCACTGCCGTTTAGGTCATATCGGTGTAAAGCGCATGAAGAAACTCCATACTGATGGACTTTTGGAACCACTTGATTATGAATCACTTGGTACTTGCGAGCCGTGCCTCATGGGCAAGATGACTAAAACGCCGTTCTCCGGTACTATGGAGAGAGCAACATATTTGTTGGAGATCATACATACAGATGTATGTGGTCCGATGAATGTTGAAGCTTGCGGCGGGTATCGTTAGTTTCTGACCTTCACAGATGATTTGAGCAGATATGGGTATATCTACTTGATGAAACATAAGTCTGAAACATTTGAAAAGTTCAAATAATTTTAGGGTGAAGTGGAAAATCATCGTGACAAGAAAATAAGGTTTCTATGATCATATCGCGGAGACAAATATTTGAGTTACGAGTTTGGTCTTCAATTAAAACAATGTGGAATAGTTTCACAAACTCATGCCACCTGGAACACCACAGCATAATGGTGTGTCCGATCGTCATAACCGTACTTTATTGGATATAGTGCAATCTATGATGCTTCTTACTGATCTACCACTATCGTTTTGGGGTTATGCATTAGAGACAGCTGCATTCACGTTAAAAAGGGCACCATCTAAATCCGTTGAGATGACGCAATCTGAACTATGGTTTGGCAAGAAACCAAAGTTGTCGTTTCTTAAAGTTTTGGGTTGTGATGCTTATGTGAAAAAGTTTCATCCTGATAAGCTCAAACCCAAATCGGAGAAATATGTCTTCATAGGATACCCAAAGGAGACTGTTGGGTACACCTTCTATCACAGATCCGAAGGCAAGACATTCGTTGCTAAGAATGGATCCTTTCTAGAGAAGGAGTTTCTCTCGAAAGAAGTGAGTGGGAGGAAAGTAGACCTTGATGAGGTAACTGTACCTACTCCCTTATTGGAAAGTAGTTCATCACAGAAATTTGTTCCTGTGACTACTACACCAATTAGTGAGGAAGCTAATGATGATGATCATGTAACTTCAGATCAAGTTACTACCGAACCTCGTAGGTAAACCAGAGCGAGATCTGCACCAGAGTGGTACAGTAATCCTGTTCTGGAGGTCATGTTACTTGACCATGACGAACCTACGAACTATGAGGAAGCGATGATGAGCCCAGATTCCGCGAAATGGTTTGAGGCCATGAAATCTGAGATGGGATCCATGTATGAGAACAAAGTGTGGACTTTGGTTGACTTGCCCGATGATCGGCAAGCAATTGAGAATAAATGGATCTTCAAGAGGAAGACAGACGCTGATAGTAGTGTTACTATCTACAAAGCTAGACTTGTTGAAAAAAGATTTTTGACAAAGTTCAAGGTGTTGACTACGATGAAATTTTCTCACTCAGCGATGCTTAAGTCTGTCCAAATCATGTTAGCAATTGCCGCATTTTTATGAAATCTGGCAAATGGATAAACAAAACTACATGCCTTAATGGATTTAAAGAAGAGTTGTATATGATGCAACCAGAAGGTTTTGTCAAACCTAAAGGTGCTAACAAAATATGCAAGCTCCAGCGATCCATCTATGGACTGGTGCAAGCATCTCGGAGTTGGAATATACGCTTTGATAAGTTGATCAAAGCATATAGTTTTATACAGACTTGCCGTGAAGCCTGTATTTACAAGAAAGTGAGTGGGAGCACTAAAACATTTCTGATAAATATATGTGAATGACATATTGCTGATCAGAAATAATGTAGAATTATTCTACAAAGCATAAAGGAGTGTTTGAAAGGAGTTTTTAAAAGAAAGACCTCGAAGAAGCTGCTTACATATTGAGCATCAAGATCATTAGAGATAGATCAAGACGCTTGATAAGTTTTTTTTCAATGAGTACATACCTTGACAAGATTTTGAAGTAGTTCAAAATGGAACAGTCAAAGAAAGAGTTCTTGACTGTGTTACAAGGTGTGAAATTGAGTAAGACTCAAAGCCCAACCACGGCAGAAGATAGAAAAAGAATGGAAGTCATTCCCTATGCCTCAGTCGTAGGTTCTATAAAGTATGCCATGCTATGTACCAGATCTATTGTATACCCTACACTGTTTTTGGCAAGGGACTACAATAGTGATCTAGGAGTAGATCACTGGACAGCGGTCAAAATTATCCTTAGTGGAATAAGGATATGTTTCTCGATTATGGAGGTGACAAAAAGGTTCATCGTAAAGGGTTATGTTGATGCAAGTTTTGACACTGATCCAGATGGCTCTAAGTCTCAATCTGGATACATATTGAAAGTGGGAGCAAATAGCTAGAGTAGCTTCGTGCAGAGCATTGTTGACATAAGAAATTCGCAAAATACTTACGGATCTGAATGTGACAGACCCGTTGACTAAAATTATCTCACAAGCAAAACATGATCACACCTTAGTACTCTTTGGGTGTTAATCACATAGCGATGTGAACTAGATTACTGACTCTAGTAAACCCTTTGGGTGTTGATCACATATCGATGTGAATTATGGGTGTTAATCACATGGTGATGTGAACTGTTGCTGTTAAATCACATGGCAATGTGAACTGGATTATTGACTCTAGTGCAAGTGGGAGACTGAAGGAAATATGCCCTAGAGGCAATAATAAAGTTATTATTTATTTCCTTATATCATGATAAATGTTTATTATTCATGCTAGAATTGTATTAACCGGAAACATAATACTTGTGTGAATACATAGACAAACAAAGTGTCACTAGTATGCCTCTACTTGACTAGCTCGTTAATCAAAGATGGTTATGTTTCCTAACCATAGACATGAGTTGTCATTTGATTAACGGGATCACATATTTAGGAGAATGATGTGATTGACTTGACCCATTCCGTTAGCTTAGCACCCGATTGTTTAGTATGTTGCTATTGCTTTCTTCATGACTTATACATGTTCCTATGACTATGAGATTATGCAACTCCCATTTACCGGAGGAACACTTTGTGTGCTACCAAACGTCACAATGTAACTGGGTGATTATAAAGGAGCTCTACAGGTGTCTCCGAAGGTACTTGTTGGGTTGGCGTATTTCAAGATTAGGATTTGTCACTCCGATTGTTAGAGAGGTATCTCTGGGCCCTCTCGGTAATGCACATTACTTAAGCCTTGCAAGCATTGCAACTAATGAGTTAGTTGTGAGATGATGTATTACGGAACAAGTAAAGAGACTTGCTGATAACGAGATTGAACTAGGTATTGAGATACCAACGATCGAATCTTGGGCAAGTAACATACCGATGACAAAGGGAATAACGTATGTTGTTATGCGGTCTGATCGATAAAGATCTTCGTAGAATATGTGGGAGCCAATATGAGCATCCAGGTTCCGCTATTGGTTATTGACCGGAGACGTGTCTCAGTCATGTCTACATTGTTCTCGAACCCGTAGGGTCCGCACGCTTAACGTTACAATGACAGTTTCATTATGAGTTTATGTGATTTGATGTACCGAAGATAGTTCGGAGTCCCGGATGAGATCGGCGACATGACAAGGAGTCTCGAAATAGTCAAGACGTAAAGATCGATATATTGGACGACTATATTCGGACATCGGAAAGGTTCCGAGTGGTTCGGGTATTTTTCGGAGTACCGAGGAGTTACGGGAATACGGGGGAAGAAGTATATGGGCCTTATTGGGCTTTAGGGGAGAGGGAGAGGCAGGGCGCGCCCCCCCATTGGCTAGTCTGAATTGGACTAGGGGGAGGGGCGGCGCCCCCTCCTTCCTTCTCTTCCCTCTTCCCCTTCCTTGTCTCCTACTCCTACTACTTGGAAGGACTCCTAGTTGTACTAGGAAAGGGGGAATCCTACTCCCGGTGGGAGTAGGACTCCCCTAGGGCGCGCCATAGAGAGGGTCGGCCCTCCCCTCCTCCACTCCTTTATATACGGGGGCAGGGGGCACCCCAAAGACACACAAGTTGATCTTCGTGATCGTTCTCTTAGCCGTGTGTGGTGCCCCCCTCCACCATAATCCTCGATAATGTTGTAGCGGTGCCTAGGCGAAGCCCTGCGACGGTAGAACATCAAGATCGTCACCACGCCGTCGTGCTGACGGAACTCTTCCCCGACACTTTGCTGGATCGGAGTCCGGGGATCGTCATCGAGCTGAACGTGTGCAAGAACTCGGAGGTGCCGTAGTTTCGGTGCTTGATCGGTTGGGACGTGAAGACGTACGACTACATCAATCGCGTTGTCACAATGCTTCCGCTTTCGGTCTACGAGGGTACGTGGACAACACTCTCCCCTCTTGTTGCTATGCATCACCATGATCTTATGTGTGCGTAGGAATTTTTTGAAATTACTACGTTCCCCAACAGTGACGTGGTGCCAATGCAAGCATGCCAATTGCTGTTGGGAAGACCTTGGTTGTATGATCATGATGTGCAAATCAGCGGCCGTACTAATCGTCTCTCATTCCAATACGAGGGAGAGTGCATATCGTTGCTTCCTTTGACACCCGAAGAAATATTGATGGATGATCTGAAAAAGAAAGAGAGAGTGAGCGAGAAACACTTGAGTGACATCCACCAACATAGTGAGCGAGAGAATCCAAAGCCAAATAAAACCCCACAGCTTAAATTGACCAAGACATGGGGAAAACAGGAATTAGTTATGATGGCTAGGAAAAGGGACATGAGTGAGTTGAGAGAACCCAATTCCGTGTTCTTTGTACTTTTGTACAGGGGCAATTTTCTTTTTACTAATGAATTAACCTCCACCACTCCTAGTGTTGTTTTCAAAATTTTGCAGGGGTATGAAGATGTGTTCCCCGAGGACATACCACCAGGGCTACCACCACAAAGAGGCATTGAACACCAAATTGATTTGGTTCCAGGAGCCCCATTGCCGAACCGACCACCATACCGTACAAATCCGAAGGAAACCAAGGAGATTCAGCGACAAGTTGAAGGCCTACTAAACAAAGGTTATGTAAGGGAAAGTCTCTCTCCTTGTGCTGTACCCATTATTTTAGTGCCAAAAAAGATGGATCTTCCCGAATGTGTTGTGATTGTAGGCCTATTAACAACATCACCGTGAGGTATAGGCACCCCATACCTAGGCTTGATGATATGCTTGATGAACTTAGTGGCGCCACCATCTTTCTAAAATTGACTTGCGAAGTGGCTACCATCAAATTAGAATGAGAGAGGGTGATGAGTGGAAAACTGCTTTCGAAACAAAATCTGGTTTGTATGAGTGGTTAGTTATGCCATTTGGATTGACAAATGAAGGAAATATGCCCTAGAGGCAATAATAAAGTTATTATTTATTTCCTTATATCATGATAAATGTTTATTATTCATGCTAGAATTGTATTAACCGGAAACATAATACATGTGTGAATACATAGACCAACAGAGTGTCACTAGTATGCCTCTACTTGACTAGCTCGTTAATCAAAGATGGTTATGTTTCCTAACCATGAACAAGGAGTTGTTATTTGATTAACGAGGTCACATCATTAGTAGAATGATCTGATTGACATGACCCATTCCATTAGCTTAGCACCCGATCGTTTAGTGTGTTGCTATTGCTTTCTTCATGACTTATACATGTTCCTATAACTATGAGATTATGCAACTCCCGTCTACCGGAGGAACACTTTGGGTACTACCAAACGTCACAATGTAACTGGGTGATTATAAAGGAGTATTACAGGTGTCTCCAATGGTAGATGTTGGGTTGGCGTATTTCGAGATTAGGGTTTGTCACTCCGATTGACGGAGAGGTATCTCTGGGCCCTCTCGATAATGCACATCACATAAGCCTTGCAAGCACTGCAACTAATAAGTTAGTTGTGAGATGATGTATTACGGAACGAGTAAAGAGACTTGTCGGTAACGAGATTGAACTAGGTATTGGATACCGACGATCGAATCTCGGGCAAGTAACATACCGATGACAAAGGGAACAACGTATGTTGTTATGCGGTCTGACCGATAAAGATCTTCGTAGAATATGTAGGAGCCAATATGGGCATCCAGGTCCCGCTATTGGTTATTGACCGGAGACGTGTCTCGGTCATGTCTACATTGTTCTCGAACCGTAGGGTCCGCACGCTTAACGTTACGATGACAGTTATTATGAGTTTATGCATTTTGATGTACCGAAGGTTGTTCGGAGTCCCGGATGAGATCACGGACATGACAAGGAGTCTCGAAATGGTCGAGACGTAAAGATTGATATATTGGAAGCCTATGTTTGGGCACCGGAAGTGTTCCGGGTAAAATCGGGATTTTACCGGATTACCGGGAGGGTTACCGGAACCCCCCGGGAGGTAAATGGGCCTATTGGGCCTTAGTGGAAAAGAGAGAAGAGGCAGCCCACACCTGGCCGGCGCCCCCCCACCTTTCCCAAGTCCTAATAGGACTAGGAGAGGTGGGCCGGCCCCCTCTTTCTCCTTCTTCCCCAAGAATCCTTGTTGGAATAGGATTGGGGGGAAGGAGTCCTACTCCCGGTGGGAGTAGGACTCCTCCCTGCGCCTCCCTTCTAGCCGGCCGAACCCCCTGCCCCTGGCCTTTATATACGGGGGCAGGGGGCACCACAACACACACAAGTTAATCGTTCCTTAGCTGTGTGCGGTGCCCCCTGCCACCAAATTCCACCTCGATCATACCGTTACAGTGCTTAGGCGAAGCCCTGCGTCGGTAGTACATCAAGATCGTCACCACGCCGTCGTGCTGACGGAACTCTTCCTCGACGCTTTGCTGGATCGGAGCCCGAGGAACGTCATCGAGCTGAACGTGTGCTAAGAACTCGGAGGTGCCGGAGTAACGGTGCTTGGATCGGTTGGATCGGGAAGAAGACGTACGACTACTTCCTCTACGTTGTGTGATCGCTTCCGCAGTCGGTCTGCGTTGGTACGTAGACATCACTCTCCTCTCTCGTTGCTGTGCATCACCATGATCTTGCGTGTGCGTAGGAATTTTTTTGAAATTACTGCGTTCCCCAACAGTGGCATCCGAGCCTAGGTTTTATGGTTTGATGTTATATGCACGAGTAGAACACAAGTGAGTTGTGGGCCATACAAGTCATACTGCCTACCAGCATGTCATACTTTGGTTCGGCGGTATTGTTGGTTGAGACGATCCGGACCAACCTTACGCGTACTCTTACGCGAGACCGGTTCCCTCGACGTGCTTTGCACATAGATGGCTTGCAGAAGACTGTCTCTCCAACTTTAGTTGAACCAAGTGTGACTACGCCCGGTCCTTGAGAAGGTTAAAACGGAGTCTATTTGACGAACTATCGTTGTGGTTTTGATGCGTAGGTGAGATGAGTTCTTACTTAAGCCCGTAGCAGCCACGTAAAACTTGCAACAACAAAGTAGAGGACGTCTAACTTGTTTTTGCAGGGTATGTTGTGATGTGATATGGTCAAGGCATGATACTGATTTTATTGTATGAGATGATCATGTTTTGTAACTAAGTTATCGGCAACTGGCAGGAGCCATATGGTTGTCGCTTTATTGTATGCAATGCAATCGCGATGTAATGCTTTACTAGATTACTAAACGGTAGTAATAGTCGTGGAAGCATAAGATTGGCAAGACGACAACGATGCTACGATGGAGATCAAGGTGTCGCGCCGGTGACGATGGTGATCATGACGGTGCTTCGGAGATGGAGATCACAAGCACAAGATGATGATGGCCATATCATATCACTTATATTGATTGCATGTGATGTTTATCCTTTTATGCATCTTATCTTGCTTTGATTGACGGTAGCATTATAAGATGATCTCTCACTAAATTATCAAGAAGTGTTCTCCCTGAGTATGCACCGTTGCCAAAGTTCGTCGTGCCCAGACACCACGTGATGATCGGGTGTGATAAGCTCTACGTCCATCTACAACGGGTGCAAGCCAGTTTTGCACACGCAGAATACTCAGGTTATACTTGACGAGCCTAGCATATGCAGATATGGCCTCGGAACACAGAGACCGAAAGGTCGAGCATGAATCATATAGTAGATATGATCAACATGACGATGTTCACCATTGAAAACTACTCCATCTCACGTGATGATCGGTTATGGTTTAGTTGATTTGGATCACGTGATCACTTAGAAGATTAGAGGGATGTCTATCTAAGTGGGAGTTCCTAAGTAATTTGATTAACTGAACTTAAACTTATCATGAACTTAGTACCTGATAGTATCTTGCTTGTTTATGTTGCTCGTTGATAGATGGCTCGTGCTATTGCTCCGTTGAATTTTAATGCGTTCCTTGAGAAAGCAAAGTTGAAAGATGATGGTAGCAATTACACGGACTGGGTCCGTAACCTGAGGATTATCCTCATTGCTGCACAGAAGAATTACGTCCTGGAAGCACCGCTGGGTGACAGGCCTGCTGCTGGAGCAACGCCAGATGTTATGAACGTCTGGCAGAGCAAAGCTGATGACTACTCGATAGTTCAGTGTGCCATGCTTTACGGCTTAGAATCGGGACTTCAACGACGTTTTGAACGTCATGGAGCATATGAGATGTTCCAGGAGTTGAAGTTAATATTTCAAGCAAATGCCCGAATTGAGAGATATGAAGTCTCCAATAAGTTCTATAGCTGTAAGATGGAGGAGAACAGTTCTGTCAGTGAGCATATACTCAAAATGTCTGGGTATAATAATCACTTGATTCAGATGGGAGTTAATCTTCCAGATGATTGCGTCATTGACAGAATTCTCCAATCACTACCACCAAGCTACAAGAGCTTCGTGATGAACTATAATATGCAAGGGATGAACAAGACTATTCCCGAGCTCTTCGCAATGCTGAAAGCTGCGGAGGTAGAAATCAAAAAGGAGCATCAAGTGTTGATGGTTAGCAAGACCACTAGTTTCAAGAAAAAGGGTAAAGGGAAGAAGAAGGGAAACTTCAAGAAGAACAGCAAGCAAGTTGCTGCTCAAGAGAAGAAACCCAAGTCTGGACCTAAGCCTGAAACTGAGTGCTTCTACTGCAAGCAGACTGGACACTGGAAGCGGAACTGCCCCAAGTATTTGGCGGATAAGTAGGATGGCAAAGTGAGCAAAGGTATATGTGATATACATGTTATTGATGTGTACCTTACTAGAGCTCGCAGTAGCACCTGGGTATTTGATACTGGTTCTGTTGCTAATATTTGCAACTCGAAACAGGGACTACGGAATAAGCGAACACTAGCAAAGGACGAGGTGACGATGCGCGTGGGAAACGGTTCCAAAGTCGATGTGATCGCGGTCGGCACGCTACCTCTACATCTACCTTCGGGATTAATATTAGACCTAAATAATTGTTATTTGGTGCCAGCGTTGAGCATGAACATTATATCTGGATCTTGTTTAATGCGAGACGGTTATTCATTTAAATCAGAGAATAATGGTTGTTCTATTTATATGAATAATATCTTTTATGGTCATGCACCTTTGAAGAGTGGTCTATTCTTGTTGAATCTCGAAGATAGTGATACACATATTCATAATGTAGAAGCCAAAAGATGCAAAGTTAATAATGATAGTGCAACTTATTTGTGGCACTGCCGTTTAGGTCATATCGGTGTAAAGCGCATGAAGAAACTCCATACTGATGGGCTTTTGGAATCACTTGATTATGAATCACTTGGTACTTGCGAACCGTGCCTCATAGGCAAGATGACTAAAACACCGTTCTCCGGTACTATGGAGAGAGCAACAGATTTGTTGGAAATCATACATACCGATGTATGTGGTCCGATGAATATTGAGGCTCGCGGCGGATATCGTTATTTTCTCACCTTCACAGATGATTTAAGCAGATATGGGTATATCTACTTAATGAAACACAAGTCTGAAACATTTGAAAAGTTCAAGGAATTTCAGAGTGAAGTTGAAAATCATCGTAACAAGAAAATAAAATTTCTACGATCTGATCGTGGAGGAGAATATTTGAGTTACGAGTTTGGTGTACATTTGAAAAATTGTGGAATAGTTTCGCAACTCACGCCACCCGGAACACCACAGCGTAATGGTGTGTCCGAACGTCGTAATCGTACTTTACTAGATATGGTGCGATCAATGATGTCTCTTACTGATTTACCGCTATCGTTTTGGGGTTATGCTTTAGAGACGGCCGCATTCACGTTAAATAGGGCACCATCAAAATCCGTTGAGACGACGCCTTATGAACTATGGTTTGGCAAGAAACCAAAGTTGTCGTTTCTCAAAGTTTGGGGCTGCGATGCTTATGTGAAAAAGCTTCAACCTGATAAGCTCGAACCCAAAGCGGAGAAATGTGTCTTCATAGGATACCCAAAGGAAACTGTTGGGTATACCTTCTACCACAGATCCGAAGGCAAGACATTCGTTGCTAAGAATGGATCATTTCTAGAGAAGGAGTTTCTCTCGAAAGAAGTGAGTGGGAGGAAAGTAGAACTTGACGAGGTAACTGTACCTGCTCCCTTATTGGAAAGTAGTACATCACAGAAAACTGTTTCTGCGACACCTATACCAATCAGTGAGGAAGCTAATGATGATGATCATGAAGCTTCAGAACAAGATACTACTGAACCACGTAGATCAACCAGAGTGAGATCCGCACCAGAGTGGTACGGTAATCCAGTTCTGGAAGTCATGATGCTAGATCATGATGAACCTACGAACTATGAAGAAGCGATGATGAGCCCAGATTCCGCAAAGTGGCTTGAGGCCATGAAATCTGAGATGGGATCCATGTATGAGAACAAAGTATGGACTTTGGTTGACTTGCCCGATGATCGGCAAGCAATTGAGAATAAATGGATCTTCAAGAAAAAGACTGACGCTGACGGTAATGTTACTGTCTATAAAGCTCGACTTGTCGCAAAAGGTTTTCGACAAGTTCAAGGGGTTGACTACGATGAGACCTTCTCACCCGTAGCGATGCTTAAGTCCGTCAGAATTATGTTAGCAATTGCCGCATTTTATGATTATGAAATATGGCAAATGGATGTCAAAACTGCATTCCTGAATGGATTTCTGGAAGAAGAGTTGTATATGGTACAACCAGAAGGTTTTGTCGATCCTAAAGGAGCTAACAAAGTATGCAAACTCCAGCGATCCATTTATGGACTGGTGCAAGCATCTCGGAGTTGGAATAAACGCTTTGATAGTGTGATCAAAGCATTTGGCTTTATACAGACTTTTGGAGAAGCCTGTATTTACAAGAAAGTGAGTGGGAGCTCTGTAGCATTTCTGATATTATATGTGGATGACATATTGCTAATCGGAAATGATATAGAATTTCTGGATAGCATAAAGGGATACTTGAATAGAAGTTTTTCGATGAAAGACCTCGGAGAAGCTACTTACATATTAGGCATAAAGATCTATAGAGATAGATCAAAACGCTTAATTGGACTTTCACAATGCACATACCTTGACAAAATTTTGAAGAAGTTCAAGATGGATCAAGCAAAGAAAGGGTTCTTGCGTGTGCTACAAGGTGTGAAATTGAGTAAGACTCAATGCCCGACCACTGCAGAAGATAGAGAGAAAATGAAAGATGTTCCCTATGCTTCAGCCATAGGCTCTATCATGTATGCAATGCTGTGTACCAGACCTGATGTGTGCCTTGCTATAAGTTTAGCAGGGAGGTACCAAAGTAATCCTGGAATGGATCACTGGACAGCGGTCAAGAACATCCTGAAATACCTGAAAAGGACTAAGGATATGTTTCTCGTATATGGAGGTGACAAAGAGCTCACCGTAAGAGGTTACGTTGATGCAAGCTTTGACACTGATCCGGACGATTCTAAATCGCAAACCGGATACGTGTTTACTTTAAACGGTGGAGCTGTCAGTTGGTGCAGTTCTAAACAAAGCGTCGTAGCGGGATCTACATGTGAAGCGGAGTACATAGCTGCTTCGGAAGCAGCGAACGAAGGAGTCTGGATGAAGGAGTTCATATCCGATCTAGGTGTCATACCTAGTGCATCGGGTCCAATGAAAATCTTCTGTGACAATACTGGTGCAATTGCCTTGGCAAAGGAATCCAGATTTCACAAGAGGACCAAACACATCAAGAGGCGCTTCAACTCCATCCGGGATTTAGTCCAGGTGGAAGACATAGAGATTTGCAAGATACATACGGATCTGAATGTTGCAGACCCGTTGACTAAGCCTCTTCCACGAGCAAAACATGATCAGCACCAAGGCTCCATGGGTGTTAGAATCATTACTGTGTAATCTAGATTATTGACTCTAGTGCAAGTGGGAGACTGAAGGAAATATGCCCTAGAGGCAATAATAAAGTTATTATTTATTTCCTTATATCATGATAAATGTTTATTATTCATGCTAGAATTGTATTAACCGGAAACATAATACATGTGTGAATACATAGACCAACAGAGTGTCACTAGTATGCCTCTACTTGACTAGCTCATTAATCAAAGATGGTTATGTTTCCTAACCATGAACAAGGAGTTGTTATTTGATTAACGAGGTCACATCATTAGTAGAATGATCTGATTGACATGACCCATTCCATTAGCTTAGCACCCGATCGTTTAGTGTGTTGCTATTGCTTTCTTCATGACTTATACATGTTCCTATAACTATGAGATTATGCAACTCCCGTCTACCGGAGGAACACTTTGGGTACTACCAAACGTCACAACGTAACTGGGTGATTATAAAGGAGTATTACAGGTGTCTCCAATGGTAGATGTTGGGTTGGCGTATTTCGAGATTAGGGTTTGTCACTCCGATTGACGGAGAGGTATCTCTGGGCCCTCTCGGTAATGCACATCACATAAGCCTTGCAAGCACTGCAACTAATAAGTTAGTTGTGAGATGATGTATTACGGAACGAGTAAAGAGACTTGCCGGTAACGAGATTGAACTAGGTATTGGATACCGACGATCGAATCTCGGGCAAGTAACATACCGATGACAAAGGGAACAACGTATGTTGTTATGCGGTCTGACCGATAAAGATCTTCGTAGAATATGTAGGAGCCAATATGGGCATCCAGGTCCCGCTATTGGTTATTGACCGGAGACGTGTCTCGGTCATGTCTACATTGTTCTCGAACCGTAGGGTCCGCACGCTTAACGTTACGATGACAGTTATTATGAGTTTATGCATTTTGATGTACCGAAGGTTGTTCGGAGTCCCGGATGAGATCACGGACATGACGAGGAGTCTCGAAATGGTCGAGACGTAAAGATTGATATATTGGAAGCCTATGTTTGGGCACCGGAAGTGTTCCGGGTAAAATCGGGATTTTACCGGATTACCGGGAGGGTTACCGGAACCCCCCGGGAGGTAAATGGGCCTATTGGGCCTTAGTGGAAAAGAGAGAAGAGGCAGCCCACACCTGGCCGGCGCCCCCCACCTTTCCCAAGTCCTAATAGGACTAGGAGAGGTGGGCCGGCCCCCTCTTTCTCCTTCTTCCCCAAGAATCCTAGTTGGAATAGGATTGGGGGGAAGGAGTCCTACTCCCGGTGGGAGTAGGACTCCTCCCTGCGCCTCCCTCCTAGCCGGCCGAACCCCCTGCCCCTGGCCTTTATATACGGGGGCAGGGGGCACCACAACACACACAAGTTAATCGTTCCTTAGCTGTGTGCGGTGCCCCCTGCCACCAAATTCCACCTCGATCATACCGTTACAGTGCTTAGGCGAAGCCCTGCGTCGGTAGTACATCATGATCGTCACCACGCCGTCGTGCTGACGGAACTCTTCCTCGACGCTTTGCTGGATCGGAGCCCGAGGAACGTCATCAAGCTGAACGTGTGCTAAGAACTCGGAGGTGCCGGAGTAACGGTGCTTGGATCGGTTGGATCGGGAAGAAGACGTACGACTACTTCCTCTACATTGTGTGATCGCTTCCGCAGTCGGTCTGCGTTGGTACGTAGACATCACTCTCCTCTCTCGTTGCTGTGCATCACCATGATCTTGCGTGTGCGTAGGAAATTTTTTGAAATTACTGCGTTCCCCAACAACAAATGCACCTAGTACTTTCTTGAGATTAATGAATCATGTGCTTAGAATGTTCATTGGCAAGTTTGTGGTTGTTTACTTTGATGACATCCTGATTTATAGCAAAACTTTGGATGAACATGTTGAACACATTCGGTGTGTGCTTGCTGTCCTAAGAGAGGAGAAATTATATGCTAACAAGGAAAAGTGCACATTTTGCATAGAAAAAGTCATGTCTCTTGGCTTTGTTGTTTTAGGTCAAGGTGTGGAGGTAGATGAGGAGAAGGTCAAGGCCATCCGTTAGTGGATGCCTCCACAAAATGTAAGCCAAGTACGAAGCTTTCTTGGCCTTGCTGGTTTCTACCGTCGGTTTGTGAAGGACTTCAGCACCATTGCTGCCCCAATGAATGAACTAACCAAGAAAGATGTTCCCTTCAAGTGGGCAAATGCACAAGAGAAGGCCTTCCAAGAGCTGAAAGAAAAATTGACATCTGCACCATTGCTCGCACTACCCAACTTTGGTAAGACTTTTGAAATTGAATGTGATGCAAGTGGTGTTGGTATTGGAGGCGTACTAATGCAAGAAGGCAGGCCTATTGCATATTTTAGTGAGAAGCTAAGTGGCCGAACTCTAAATTATTTAGTTTATGACAGAATTATATGCACTTGTGAGATCTTTGGAAACATGGCAACATTATTTGTGGCCTAAAGAATTTGTGATACATTCCGACCATGAATCTTTAAGGCACCTTAGGGGTCAACAAAAACTGAACCATAGATATGCAAAATGGAGTGAATTCGTAGAATCTTTTCCCTATATTGTCAAGTACAAGAAAGGAAAAGAGAATGTTGTTGCCGATGCTTTGTCTAGACGCCATATTTTACTCTCACAACTTGGTACTAAAATTCTTGGGCTACAAAGCATCAAAGAATTGTATGCCAATGACCCATATTTTGCTGAACCATACTCAAAGTGTAGTGAGGGGAAAGTTTGGGAAAGGTTTCACTTGCATGATGGACTCTTGTTTCGAGCTAACAAATTGTGCATCTGAAAGCACAAGTGCTCCCTAGGTGGTTTTGGTAATTAATGACAACATATCTCTTGTTGGACTAATGTTTCTATCTAGTATGTTTCAGATAAGTTCAACAATGGAGTGCCATGGAGTAAAGGTTGTGGGAAATTCTCCAAGATGCTAAGGACAAAAGTTTGGCTAAAGCTTAAATCTCAAGACTCTTCATTTTACATTTTAGTGATCCAAGATCACATTGAGTCCATAGGAAAAGCCAATACTATCAAGGAGGGATGAGGTGTTGCTTAATGGCTTGCTTGCTCAAAGTGCTTAGTGATATGCTCCAAAGCCCTCAACCACTTTCTCACTTCCACATATGACCTATACCAAAGATCCAACTCGGCCCCACCGACTTCTTCTATCCGGCGCCATCGAGTTCAGATGTCATAGCCACTGCCAAAACCCTAATCAATTCGGTCTCACCGATGGGATCTCGGTCTCACCGAGATGGGCTTGCAAACTCTCTGTTACCTATTGCAATACTTTCGGTCCCACCGAGATATGCAATCGGCCCCACCGAGTTTGCTGGGTCAACTCTCTGTTTCACTTATTACCCAAATCGGTCCCACCAAGTTTGAGTAATCGGTCAAACCGAGTTTTGGATTTACCCTAACCCTAGCACATCGGTCCCACCGAGTTGATCCAGTCGGTCCCATCGAAATCTCTAACGGTCACTAGGTTTACTATTTTGGTCTGACCGAGTTTGTTGATTCGGTCCCACCGAGATTGGTAAATTATGTGTAACGGTTAGATTTTGTGTGGAGGCTATATATACCCCTCCACCTCCTCTTCACTCGTGGAGAGAGCCATCAGAACACATCTACACTCCCAACTCATATGTTCTGAGAGAGAACCACCGACTCATGTGTTGAGACCAAGATATTCCATTCCTACCATATGAATCTTGATCTCTAGCCTTCCCCAAGTTTCTTTCCACCAAATCCAAATCCTGTGAGAGAGAGTTGAGTGTTGGAGAGACTATCATTTGAAGCACAAGAGCAAGGAGTTCATCATCAACACACCATTTGTTACTTCTTGGAGAGTGGTGTCTCCTAGATTGGCTAGGTGTCACTTGGGAGCCTCCGACAAGATTGTGGAGTTGAACCAAGGAGTTTGTAAGGGCAAGGAGATCGCCTACTTCGTGAAGATCTACCGCTAGTGAGGCAAGTCCTTCGTGGGCGATGGCCATGGTGGGATAGACAAGGTTGCTTCTTCGTGGACCCTTCATGGGTGGAGCTCTCCGTGGACTCGCGCAACCGTTACCCTTCGTGGGTTGAAGTCTCCATCAACATGGATGTAGGATAGCACCACCTATCCGAACCACGGGAAAAACATCCGTGTCTCCAATTGCGTTTGAATTCTCCAAACCCTTCCCTTTACATTCTTGCAAGTTGCATGCTTTACTTTCTGCTGCCTATATACTCTTTGCATGCTTGCTTGATATGTATTATGAATGTTGAAATTGTGCCTAAACTCCACTTAAACCGAAAAGGCTTAAAAACTGCAACTTTAGCACTAAGTGTCTAATCACCCCCCCCCCTCTAGACACATCTACTTCAAGGTCCTACAAGTGGTATCAGAGCTCTGGTCTCCATTGCCTTGGTTTAATCACCATTGGAGGAAGATGGATGTGTCTACTTTAGGGAGTCTTAGACATAGAGTGCCTATTCTTGATGGAGAGTATTTTCATGAGTGGAAGAATGAGATGCTTGTAATTTTCAATCAATATCATTTGAACAAGTATATTGCTAGCCCTTGTGCACCTCATATTGATCCGTTGCATCCTACCCTAGATGAAGATATTGACATAATTCGCAATCTTAGAACTGTTGAGCTCATCATTAGAGGATTGCCCAAAAATTTGATTGCTAGTTTGCCTACTCTTAATTGTGCCTATACTATATGGAAATTTCTTGAGGAACAATTTCCCGATTATTCCTTAAAAATTTGGATGAAATTCTCCATAAATCCATTGCCTTGAGTAAGATGAACTCTAGTGATCCTAGTTTTGGTGATTGTCTATTTGAGCTTACCAATCTCAAGCATGCTAGAGGAGATGTTGGAATCATTAGTGATATCATATCCGAAGCTATAAGAATTCATAAAGGTGACCACTTTGATGATCATTTATCTAATGAATTACCCTCTCTAGGAAATGATGAGTCACAAGATCATGGTGAACATGGATACTATGATGATGATGATGATGATGATAGTGACTTCGATCTTGATGATGCAATGAGACATTTTGGTCTTACGACAAATCTTCGGGGATATGTGTCAGGAGGAAAGGAATGGGTTCTTGATAGTGGATGTACTGATCATATGACCGGAGATAAAGAGATGTTCCGTGAGCTTGCTGAAAATGACGACCCTCGAAAATATGTCACCTTTGGTGATAACTCAAAGGGTAAAGTTGTTGGCCTTGGTAAGGTGGCCATCTCACATGATAGTTCCATTCAAAATGTCATGCTCGTTGAATCTCTCGGCTACAACTTACTTTCAGTATCTAGACTTGCTGATTTCGGTTTGAATGTCCTATTTACTGAGGTAGATTGCCAAGTGTTTCGTCGAGACAATCATAAAATGGTCTTTACCGGTATGCGTAGAGGTGATCTTTACATTGTCGATTTCTCTAAAAGGGCACAACCTAAAACTTTCTTTATTGCTAAATCCTCAAAAGGTTGGTTGTGGCATAGACGACTAGGTCACGTTGGCATGAGAAACCTTGACAAGCTTATTAAAGGAAATCATATCCTTGGAGTTAACAATGTCATATTTGATAAGGATAGATTTTGCAGTGCTTGTCAAGCAGGTAAACAGGTTGGAGGAAGGCATCCCGTGAAGAACACCATGACCACAAGGAGGCCACTCGAGCTACTTCATATGGATCTTTTTGGTCCCAACGCCTACAAGAGTCTCGGTGGAAATTCTTTTGGTCTAGTTATAGTTGATGATTTTTCAAGATTTACATGGGTGTTCTTTCTTGATGACAAGTCGCAGGTCCAGAAGATCTTCAAAAACTTTGCTAGGAAGGCCCAAAATCAGTTTGACGTGAGGATCAAGAAGGTTCGAAGTGACAACGGAACGGAGTTCAAGAACGCAAATGTGGACACCTTTCTTGACGAAGAAGGGATTTCACACGAGTTCTCGGCTACGTACACACCTCAACAAAATGGAGTTGTTGAGAGGAAGAACCGGACGCTCATCAAAATGGCAAGAATGATGCTTGATGAATACAAGACGCGGAAGCACTTTTGGGCAGAAGCGGTTGAGACAGCTTGTCATGCAACAAATCGCTTGTATCTTCACAAGCTACTCGGCAAGACGGCATACGAGCTCCTCACCGGTAACAAACCCCAAGTTGGATACTTTCGAGTAGTCGGCTCAAAGTGCTACATTCTTGACAAGCATCGTCATTCAAAGTTTTCTCCTAAATCTCATGAAGGTTTTCTACTTGGTTATGGCTCAAACTCTCACACTTACCGTGTCTACAACACTTTCACCCAAAAGGTTGAAGAGACGGTAGATGTGAAGTTTGATGAATCTAATGGCTCGCAAGTAGAGCAATTGCCAATCGATGTAGGAGACAAAGACCCTTCAGAAGCAATCCAAGACTTGTCTATTGGCAAAATTCGTCCAACGGAGGTGAAGGAGAGTACCTCGTCTGTCCAAGTGGAAGCTTCTACTTCACGACAAGGTGAACCAAGAATTGATACGGAAGCATCCACAAGTGGGACACACCAAGATGAAGAAGACAAGGAAATGCATCAAGACGAACATCAACAACCTCCTTCTCCACCATGACAAGAGAACGACAACGTCAACAATGAAGAAGGCCAAGAAGAAGAACAAGATGAAGAAGATGTTCAACGAAGACCCCAGCAAAAACTCTCACGAGTTCGAGCAAGAATTGCCAAAGATCATCCCGTCGAGCAAATATACAATGATATACAAACCGGGAGAATCACTCGCTCAAAAACTTGTTTAGATAACTTTTGTGAAAACTATTCATTCATCTCTAGCATTGAACCTATGAAGGTTGAAGAAGCATTGGAAGATCCGGATTGGATAAACGCTATGCATGAAGAGCTACACAACTTTGAGAGAAACCAAGTTTGGACATTGGTTGAGAAGCCCGACAACAACCACAACATCATTGGTACCAAATGGGTGTTTCGCAACAAGCAAGATGCAGATGGACAAGTGGTTCGCAACAAAGCATGTCTCGTCGCCCAAGGGTACACACAAGTCGAAGGTATGGACTATGGTGAGACATATGCTCCTGTTGCTAGACTTGAGTCCATTCGCATCTTACTTGCCTATGCTAATCACCATAATATCACCTTGTACCAAATGGACATTAAAAGTGCTTTTCTTAATGGTGAAATAGAGGAGGAAGTTTATGTCAAACAACCTCCCGGCTTTATCAATCCTAAGAAACCAAATCATGTTTACAAACTTCACAAAGCTCTTTATGGTCTTAAACAAGCTCCTAGAGCATGATATAAATGCTTGACCAAGTTCCTTATTGCAAGTGGTTTTGAAATTGGTAAAATTGATTCTACTCTTTTTACTAAAAGGGTTAATGGAGAACTATTTGTATGCCAAATTTATGTTGATGATATCATATTTCGTTCAACTAACCCTCTATTTAGTGAAAAGTTTGTAAAGCTAATGTCAGAGAAGTTTGAGATGTCTATGATGAGTGAACTCAAATTCTTTCTCGGTTTGCAAATCAAGCAAACTAAGGAAGGTACATTTGTCTCTCAAACAAAGTACACCAAGGACTTATTCAAGTAGTTCAATATGCAAGAATGCAAAGGTATGCCTACACCCATGCCTACTAGTGGACATCTTGATTTGACCAAAGATGGTGAACCGGTTGATCAAAAGGTTTATCGCTCTATGATTGGCTCTTTGTTATACCTATGTGCTTCACGTCCCGACATTATGCTAAGTGTGTGCATGTGTGGACGATATCAAGCCGCTCCTAAAGAATGTCATCTTAAGGCCGTGAAAAGGATAGTGAGATACTTAATTCATACACCAAACTTTGGCATTAGGTATCCTAAGAGGTCTTCTTTTGATCTTGTTGGCTATTCCGACTCGGATTATGCCGGATACAAGGTTGATAGAAAGTCCACTTCGGGTACTTGTCAATTTCTTGGTAGATCTCTTGTGTCTTGGTCTTCCAAGAAACAAAACTCGGTATCCTTATCCACCGCCGAAGCGGAATACATTGCCGCAGGTTCATGTTGTGCTCAATTACTTTGGATGACCCAAACTCTTAAAGATTATGGGATCTATGTGAAACATGTTCCACTGCTTTGTGATAATGAAAGTGCTATCAAAATCGGTCATAATCCCGTACAACATTCTCGAACTAAGCATATTGAAGTACGTCATCATTTCATTCGAGACCATGTTGCTAAGGGCGACATTGATCTTAAGCATGTTCGCACCGATAAGCAATTAGCGGATATATTTACTAAACCTCTTGATGAGAAAGTATTTTGCAAGTTGAGAGGTGAATTGAACATTATTGATGCTTCGAACTTGGAGTAGGAACTCCATTGGATACATGCAAGACATGAGCTTATGACGAATCCATGATATATCTCTTATGATGACTATCTTATGTCTTGGATATATTTGTACCTTGCATGTTGTCTAACCCATGTAGGTGCTTGGTTGAATCTAATTCCATGAGATTGCGACTCACTCACATCTTGAGCAATCTCTACATTACCAAGTCTCTACATAATGGTGGTTGAAGACAAGGAAGCACAAAACCATTCAAACATATCCTTTGACAAATTCTATGTTGAGCTTCATGATTGTCATTTTTGGATACACAACTGCTCTTCCTTGCAAGAACTAACCCATGTGAAAGGATCGATATGGTTGACTAGAGGGGGGGGGTGAATAGGCAACTACCAATTTCTAGCTTTTCTTTACCAAATTAATCTTTGCATCAAAGTAGGTTGTCTAGATGTGCAACTAGGTGAGCAACCTATATGATGCAACAACAACAAGCACACAAGCAAGCAAGGGAATAAACACTAAAGAGCTTGCACAAGTAAAGGTAAGAGATAACCAAGAGTGGATCCGGTGAAGACGAGGATGTGTTATCGAAGTTCCTTCCTTTTGAGGGGAAGTACGTCTCCGTTGGAGCGGTGTGGAGGCACAATGCTCCCCAAGAAGCCACTAGGGCCACCGTATTCTCCTCACGCCCTCACACGATGCGAGATGCCGTGATTCCACTATTGGTGCCCTTGAAGGCGGCGACCGAAACTTTACAAACAAGGTTGGGGCAAACTCCACAACTTAATCGGAGGCTCCCAACAAGACCACGAAGCTTCACCACAATGGAATATGGCTCCGAGGCGACCTCAACCGTCTAGGGTGCTCAAACACCCAAGAGTAACAAGATCCGCTAAGGATGAATGGGGGAATCAAAAATCCCTTGGTGGAAGTGTAGATCGGAGCCTTCTCAACCACTCCCGAGCAAATCAACGAGTTTGATTGGCTAGGGAGATAGATCGGGCAAAAGGAAGCTTGGGGTATTCAATGGAGCTTGAGCAATAAATGGTGCTTGGGGCAATAATGAAGGTTGGGAGAAGAGGTGAGGCAAAGAGGGAGGAGAAGGAGCCCTTTTATAGTGGGGGAAACAAGTCAACCGTTACCCCCCACTCAGCCCCGCAGAGGGCGGTACTGCCGCGGAGGCCGAGCGGTACTGCCGCCCTCGAGTGGTACTACCGCTCCCCCTCAGCGGTACTACCGCGCCAGAAGAGAAGGGCTGGGGCAGGGGCCCCGGGCGGTACTACCACGGAGGTAGAGCGGTACTACCGCTCTCAAGCAGTACTACCGCCACTACTGCCGCAGCTAGTACCGCAAAACCCGAGACGAGAAAATGCGCGCAAGAATCAAAGCGGAAGGAGCACCATGCCACCACGGTACTGCGGCTGAGCCCAGCAAGCGGTACTACCGCTCCGAGGAGCGGTACTACCGCTACAGATGCAGTGACAGGACGGTAGTAGCACGGAACCGCAGAGGTACTGCCGTTGAGGCCACCCAGCGGTACTACCGCTCGGGGAGCGGTACTACCGCTTAGAGAGTCTCAGCCGCACTACCGCTGTGGACCGCGGTACTACCGCTGGGTCCTGGACAAGCAGAGGAAGGAGGGAAAGAAAGGCCCCATAGGTGCGGAAAGAAACGGAGGGTGTGATGAGAACGTGTACGTGTTGATTCCACCCAAGCCATACCGAAGCGGACCCCCTCTTGATAGTACGGTGACTACTACGAAACTTAGTCCACCAACAAAGTCACGGAATAGACTACACCGTCTTGAGTAGAGCGCCGAGGGGAAATAATCGTTCCGTGTCGAAGGATGAATATCTGAAAGCACTCAAAGCACATGATTAGTCCGCAAATGCATTGTCATCAATCACCAAAACACCGTAGGGATAAATAAGCCCTTACAATCTCCCCCTTTTTGGTGGATTGATGACAATACGGGATTTGCACAAAAAGAGTAATGACAAAGAATGCAAGAGAGCTCACGCCTCTAAAATATAGATAGGCTCCCCCTGGATGTGTGCAAACTAGATGAGTACTAGGGACTGAAGGGCACACACACTAGGATCACAGCTCCCGCTATATTTTAGAGACCAAACAACCTAAGTAAGATACATGAGAACAACATATATGATAGGATAAGCAAGCTATAAGATACCGAGGTGCATAAACATAGATAAGATAGCTAAGGTAGCATATGTCTTACACCATATGACGGGAACTTAAGTCTCACAACAAACCAAACCAAGGGAAACGCACAAGACTAAAAGCAAAGCACGACACAAGAAGCGAAACGAGCAAATCAAATCCCTACACTCTCTCCCCCTTTGGCAGCGAGACACCAAAAATGTCGAGAGAGACACTACGACTCCAGGTGATCATCACATCTCTGCATCTGCATCGTGGGGAGAGAACTGCTCGGCATCGGAGTCGGTCCAGTGGCAGTTCTGATGTATCCATTCCTCCTCTTCAGTGATCTGTCCCTCGGATCCACTGACAACTGTGGCGCCCAGCTGGCGCATGAGCTCCTTGTGGCGCGACCTGGCATTCTTCTCCGCCACATGAGTCATATACTGACCATGGGACTCCAGACAGAAGAGCTTCTTCATCTTGCGCTTGAGTTTCTGGGCCCATGATGGTTCTGCACTGGAGTGGCCAAGGTCCTCATCATGGCCAGGAGGAGCATCCCCACCCTCAGTGTCCATGGCAGTTGCAGCGGCAGACGGGCCCCCGGTGGCAGCAGTAGAAGGACCCCCTGTGTGAGGTGCAGACCAGTTGTCCTTCTTCCTCAGACGCTTGACCTCACGGGAAACTAAATCTCCAGTCTCTAGCAGCACTCTGGGGTAGGTCTGTGCCCAGGCCCTCTCAATGAGCCTCATGATGAAGGGACCATAGATAGGACACTTGCGCTCAGACACGGCGGAGACAAGTTCAGACCACATGACATGAGAGATATCCAGGCTCTCTCCAGTGCTGGCTTCCTTCTCATGCTGACAGAAAAGGAGCATGTCCACGAGGTAGGAGTGAACCTGATCCAGATTCCCAATGCGAGGGAAGAGAGTCTCACAGAAAATGCAATGAAGAATGTCTAGATATGGACACAGCTCATAGGTCTTCTTCTCAGTGACAGGGTGGATCTTGACAGTGCAGTAGGGCCAAAGGGCTTGCTTATGGGTGGAGGTATCATTGCAGTGAGGACGGAAACCGACTGGAGTCTCAAGCCCGTTATCCACCACATCGAGCAACTCCATGAATGCCCGCCACTTGACAGAAAGCAGCTTGCCATTGGTCATCCAGGTCAGGGTCCGGTCACCATCTGTTGCAAGGTGAACGGTGGCAAAGAACTGAGCCAACAGATCCGCATCGAAATCCTTGTTGAACTGCATGATCCTGAGAATGTTCAGCTGAGTGCACATCTGAAGGGCTTCCCCAAAGTACTCTGGATCCTTCTCCATGGCATCAATGTCAATAGAGCGAACATCAACAAACAGATTCTTCTTGGCCTTGATCACATCAAAAAAGATGGCAAACTGAAAACAGTTCCAGAACGGGCGGTTGACCAAAGTGGGTTCTTGGTCCACCGTATAGGGGTTGCGACGACGCTTCTCCCAGAACTCCTTGTTGTTCATCTCAGTTACAGTCTTCCCTTTTGGCTTGTTGGCGGCTCGCTTCTGGTGCTGAGGAGGAGGAGGAACACTTGCTGAAGCATTCGCTGGAGGCGGCTGAGTGCTGGAAGAAACACCGGCAGGCTCTAAGGTCCGGTAACGCTTGGAGGTGGCACGTCCAGGGTTGATACGGCGACCATGCTGCTCAGAAGTGTCATCACCTGGAGCCAAACACACAAAAGACGCAAAACAAACAGAAGAGACGAGCATAAGCCAACAAACAAATCAAAGGCAATGTAGGAGAATGGTGGAAGTTGGCATGCAGCGGTAGTACCGTGCCCTACCCGCGGTAGTACCGCCCCAAGTGGTAGTACCGCCCCAGAGGGAGCGGTAGTACCGCGCGAGGTCAAGCGGTAGTACCGCTCCAGGGGGAGCGGTAGTAACGCTTGAGGCGGATGCACAGCAGTTTCAAAGCTTGGGGCGGTGAAACAGTGGCCTGCTACTACCGTGGACAGATCCGGTACTACCGGCCTACCAAATTCAAACATAATCCTACCAAACATCAATCTCGATGATCTAGTTGCCTACTCCAACTAACTCAAGCCTAGATTTAGCCAAAAATCTAGAGATGCAACCAACATTGCCCCTAAAGCACAAGATCTAAACACAAGACCAAAAGAGAGAAGGAACGGGGGCAATACCGGCATCCATGGCAAGAGCACGAGGTGGGGATCGACTCCACCGAAGGAAATGGAGAGGGATGCCCCGAAGGAGGAGATCCACCGGAGCCCTTCCGCGCCGGAACGGTGCTGGAGAGAGAGAGAGGCACGAGGGGGCGAGCGAATGGGTATGGGGAGGAAGAAACCTCCCCTGCCCCTATAAAAACCCCTCGCCCCCGCCCCACCGCGGTAGTACCGCGCTGGGAGCGGTAGTACCGCTCGCCAGCAGCGGCAGTACCGCCCCAGCACACGGCGACAACTAGATCACAAGGCCTAGCTCAAAAAAGAAACCGCAATGAAGAAAAAAAAGAAAGAAGCACACCAGCAAGAGGCCAAGAGAGGGCGGTGGCCGAAGCCACCTATGTTTGAGTCAAGAGGTATGGCGCCGCGAAGATTTTAACCTTGGGCCCATGACCAAAACTCATCTTTTAAGCACACGTGCCATCAACAATGGCAAAAAGTGAAAGACTTAATCAATTTATGCATAATGGGGGGAGGGAGAGTTCATTGAGAGAACAACACTCCCCCTATGTCCATGCCTACACCTAAACTAGACAACAAATTGAGTGAGGTAGGGTGTGCACGGGTTCAAGCAACATTGCTCGAATCAATGATATTTAGCTCATGCCTTAACTCGCGAAATCTTGCTTCATCCAAGGGCTTCGTGAAAATATCTGCAAGGTTGTCATGAGTGTTGACATAGTTGAGCTCGATCTCTCCTCGCCTGATGTGATCCCGGATGAAGTGATACCGAATCTCAATATGCTTCGTCTTGAAGTGTTGCACCGGGTTGAGAGAAATCTTGATGGCACTTTCGTTGTCACACCAAAGAGGCACTTTGTCACAAGTGACACCGTAATCCTTCAAAGTTTGCCTCATCCACAAGAGTTGTGCACAACAACTACCGGCCGCAACATACTCCGCTTCGGTGGACGAGAGAGACACACAACTTTGCTTTTTGGAAGACCAACTTACCAACGAGCAACCAAGGAATTGGCATCCTCCGGAAGTGGACTTCCTATCCACTTTGTCTCCCGCCCAATCGGAATCCGAGAACCCTACAAGCTTGAAGTTTGATCCTCTTGGGTACCATAGGCCAAAGTTTGGGGTATGAGCCAAATATCGAAAGATTCGTTTGACCGCCACATAGTGACTTTCCTTAGGTGCGGCTTGAAACCGTGCACAAATTCCCACACTCAACATGATGTCCGGTCTAGATGCACAAAGGTAAAGCAAGGAACCAATCATGGAACGATATACCTTTTGATCCACCACTTTACCATTTGGATCAAGGTCGAGTTGGCACTTGGTGGGCATTGGGGTGGAAGCCGGCTTGACGTCACTTAGCTTGAATCTCTTGAGCATGTCTTGAGTGTATTTGGATTGATTGATGAAGGTTCCTTCTCTTCTTTGCTTCACTTCGAACCCTAGAAAGAACTTCAACTCCCCCATGGAGGACATCTCGAACTTTGAGGTCATGAGAGCGGCAAATTCCTCATTGAAGGCTTTGTTAGGAGAACCAAAGATAATATCATCAACATATAGTTGGCACACAAACAACTCCCCTTTGACCTTCTTAGTAAAAAGAGTGGGGTCGATTACCCCAACTTCAAACCCACGGTCTTGTAACAACTCGGTAAGGTGATCATACCACGCACGTGGGGCTTGTTTAAGGCCATAGAGTGCCTTATCGAGTTGATACACATGATCGGGAAAGTAGGGATCCTCAAACCCGGGGGGTTGCTTGACGTACACCAATTCATTAATGGGACCATTAAGAAAAGCACTCTTCACATCCATTTGATGTAACTTAAAGTTATGATGAGAAGCATATGCAATCAACATGCGAATGGATTCAAGACGAGCAACGGGAGCAAAGGTTTCACCGTAGTCGATACCCTCGACTTGGGAGTAGCCTTGTGCTACCAAACGAGCCTTGTTGCAAACGATAATCCCATGGGCATCTTGCTTGTTCTTGAATATCCACTTGGTTCCAATAACATTGTGGGTCCCCGTTGGCCTTGGCACCAATCTCCACACTTTGTTGCGCTCGAAGTTGTTGAGTTCTTCATGCATGGCATTAAGCCAATCCGGATCTTATAGCGCCTCGTAAACCTTGTGGGGTTCCACACAAGAGACAAACGCATGATGCTCACAATAATTTGCTAATTGTCTACGAGTGCTTACCCCCTTTCTTAAGCTTCCAAGCACATTCGTCATGAGATGGTCTTTGGTGGAGAGCTTGGAAGCAACCTTGGCGGCCCGACGCTCTAATTCCTCCTCGGCAGTGAGTTGAGGAGCGGTTACTTGATTATCTTGAGTGTCGTCATGAGCTTGTTCTTGGTCTTGAACTTGCTCGAGGGAGAGTACTTGACCTTGGGCATCACTTGGTGTGTCAACACCGTCTTGAGCATGATGTTGCCCTTGGTCTTGTTCATGAGGTTGAGGGCCTTCACTTTGTTCTTCGGAAGCGTGTGGGCCTTGGGTTGGTGATGGCTCCACTTGAGTGGAGCATTGTCCTTCTCCTTCGGCCACAAGGGGTTCCTCAATGGGTAGGATGAAACCAACACCCATTCTTCTTATGGCTTGAGGAGGAATTTCATCACCTACATCACAAGTGCCACTTTGCTCCACTTGGGAGCCGTTATTTTCATCAAACTCCACGTTACATGTCTCCTCAATAAGTCCCGTGGATTTATTGAGGACACGGTAAGCATGAGAGTTTGTAGCATAACCAACAAATATGCCCTCATAAGCTGTAGCCTCAAATTTAGACAAACGAACACCCTTCTTGAGAATGAAGCACTTACATCCGAACACCCGGAAGTACTTGAGGTTGGGCTTGTTACCGGTGAGTATCTCATAAGGAGTCTTGTTCAAACCCTTGCGGAGGTAGAGCCGATTTGATGCATGACACGCAGTGTTGATGGCTTCGGCCCAAAAGTTGTACGGAGACTTGAACTCCGCCATCATGGTCCTTGCCGCATCCATCAACGTCCGGTTCTTCCTCTCCGCAACACCGTTTTGTTGAGGGGTGTATGGTGCGGAATATTGATGCTTGATTCCCTCATCACTAAGAAATTCATCCAAGGTGTAGTTCTTGAACTCGGTGCCGTTGTCACTTCTTATCGTCAAAATCTTTGCATTGTGTTGACGTTGTGCTTCATTTGCAAAGTCAATGACGGTTTGTTGGGTCTCACTCTTCCTCTTGAAGAAATACACCCACGTGTACCTTGAGTAGTCATCCACAATCACCAAGCAATACTTTCTACCTCCAAGACTATCGAAGGACGAAGGCCCAAAGAGATCCATGTGAAGGAGCTCCAAAGGCCTTTTTGAATAAATGATAGTCGTGGGAGGGTGAGCCTTCTCATGTAGCTTTCCTTCGATACAGGCACTGCAAGCACGATCTTTAGCAAAACTAACATTCGTTAGTCCACGGACATGGTCCCCCTTTAGGAGACTTTGCAAAGATCTCATATTGACATGGGCTAAACAGCGATGCCAAAGCCATCCCACATCAACTTTAGCCATTAGGCATGTCGCGGTCTTAGTGGGTCGCTCCGAAAAGTTAATCACATATAGACCGTTCTCGACATGCCCAACAAAGGCTACTTTAAGAGTCTTGCTCCACAAGAGGGCCACGGTATCGATATCAAAGAAAGTGGCAAAGCCCATGATTGCAAGTTGACGAACGGAAAGTAAATTGTATGCAAGGGACTCAACAAGCATGACCTTCTCGATCGTGAGATCATGAGAGATGACCACCTTGCCAAGTCCCAATACCTTAGAAGATGAGGCGTCACCCCATTCGACATTGGTGGGCATAGATGGAACCGTGCGCACGTCCACCACCAAGTCCTTGCTTCCGGTCATATGATTTGTAGCTCCGCTGTCGAGCAACCATGATCCACCACCGGAAGCAAACACCTACAAGAGATCAATGCTTGGTTTTAGGTACCCATTTTGTAATGGGTCCTTTGATGTTAGTAACAAGGGTCTTAGGAACCCAAATAGACCATTCAATGTACTCATGAAAAGAGCCAACAAATTTGGCATAAACATGCCCATCACTAGCACGGCACAACACATAAGAAGGATTAAAATCGCCGGCCTTGTTGGGTGAGGTGACATTGCCCTTCTTGACTTTGTTCTTCTTCTTCTCCACGGGAACACTCTCTCCCGCCCTCACAAAAGTTTGCATGAGGGGAGGAGGTCGTTTGGTCTTGTCATTCTTCTTCTTGTTCTTGGAGTTGGGGACGTACCCAACCCCTTCCTTCGCCACGCCTCCTTTTTGGTTGATCAAGAGATCATTGAGGTTCTTCTTGCCTTGTATGCACGTCACAAGGCCTCTCTCACGTTGCGCCTTCAACGATGCATTTTCCTCAACAAGATGCATATGCTCACAACACGGGTTAGTAGCATTTGCGTTATCAAGTAAAACCATATGAGGAAAAGTTGCTTTCTCCTTAGTTAGCTTCACTTGGAGTTGATCATGAGACTCCTTAAGACTCGCGTGAATACCCTTCAAGGCCTTGTGGGCCTTGTCAAGTATATCAAACTCCTCTTTGAGTCTAGCAAGATCAACCCCGAGTTTGGCCTTCTCGGAGTTTAGTACACGAGACACAACTAGGACATGATCATAGTCTTTCTCTAACTTAGCATGATCAACGTTGTGTGACTCCTCAAGAGCCAAACGAAGACCACGCTCTTCCTCAAGAGCATTGGAAAGATCCAAAATCTCATCGGCATAGTCACGACTATGCCCTTCCAACTTCGAGATGGTGTCTTCGTGAGCCTCGATCATGTCATTGGCCTCACCAAGTTGTTCCAAGAGAGCAACAAAGTGCTTCTTGGATTTTCCCTTGAGTTTACCCATAAAGGCCTCAAACTCGTTAGCCTCCACATTAGCTCCCTCAACTTCATTCATGCAATCCAATGGGGAAGGATGATTAATGATGGTAGTTTTGATGTTGGGGGTTACCTTGTTGGTGGCTTTAGCCATGAGGCACTTGGCGTTGGTGCTCTCATTGGGTGAGTCGAAGAGAGACACTTGTGACGTTGTTGCAATGGCAACGGAGGCCATGGCAACCGTCTCATCATCTTCATCATCGTCATCATCCTCATTGTATTCTTCTTGCACAACCAAGGCCTTGGGAGGAGTCTTCTTGGTGAAGTTGTTCTTGTTGGGGAACGACTTGGCCTTGTCCTTTCGGATGAGTTTGCCACCATTATCTTCCCTCTTCTCATACGGGCATTCCGCAACGAGATGACTCACATTGCCGCAATTGTAGCAAGTCCTCACACGTTGCTTGCCCCTTGTCCCACTTGAGTTGTTTTTGCTAAAGTTGGGCCTCGAGTTTTTCTTGCTCCAAAATTGCCTTGAAGCAAGAGCCATGTGTTCATGATATGCATACTTTGTATCTTCGGGGTTGCTCTCCTCTTCTTCCTCTTCTTCTTCTTCCACGGTGAGCTTGGCCTTCAAAGCAAGGTTGGGCTTCTTTGCCCGTTGAGACCGGAGCACCGCATTGTCGGCGGTCTTGTCCAAGATGTTCATGGCCACAAACTCATCCAACACCTCGCTTGAGGTCAAAGTGTGGAAGTCCGGTCTTTGGCAGATGACGGAGGACATGGCCTTGTGGTAGGGCATCATTGCCTTGAGGAATTTGCGCTTGATCCAATTTTCATCCGTGTCCTTGCTCCCGTGATCTCGTAGTGAGACCGCGAGTTTGGTGACTCTCCGAAAAAGCTCACGAGGCTCTTCATCTTCCTTCATTGCAAACTCATCGGCCTCATCTTGTACCACTTCATAGTTGGAGCGTTGAATGCTTGCGCTTCCCCGGTAGAGAGACACGACACAATGCCATGCATCTTTGGCCAAGGAGTAAGGGCGAAGATGAGGTAGGTCTTCGGGTGGAATTGCATCTTGAATGATGAAGAGAGCATTCTCATTGAATTGATTGTCCGCGGCTTCTCGAGGAGTGAGGTTGCTTGGATCATGTGGGTAAAAACCTTCTTCAATGATTCTCCAAAGGTTAGTGTTCACATGATTTAAATGACGTTTAAAGCGGTAAACCCAAGAATCAAAGTCCTCATTTTTCACAATCTTAGGAGGAGGACCGGCATGATTCAAATGAGTAGAAGGAACCGGTCGACCATAAACAAGTGGTGGTTCCACGTGGGCAAAAATTCCGGTGCCATTCTTGCCACTCAAAGAAGGAGCCTTTTCACTACTAGCTTCCCCCTTGTCGGGGGTAGCATCCGACACCTTGTTGGCGGGATCCCCCACTTTCAACGGTGCGGTGGATAGTTAAAGCCCCTCAAGGAATTTAGTAAACATGCTTTCAACTTCGGTCGTCATGGAGGTTTTCAATGTCTCCAAGGCTACATTGAACTCCTCACGAGAGACCGAAGTTCCCCCATCGCCCGTAGACGAGATAGGATTCACACCGGAGTGTTCCTCCGCACCGTCTATGGTATCAACCATACTCTTTGGATGGTAAAGTCCTTAATAAAGAGACGAGGCTCTGATACCAATTGAAAGGATCGATATGGTTGACTAGAGGGGGGGGGGTGAATAGGCAACTACCAATTTTTAGCTTTTCTTTACCAAATTAATCTTTGCATCAAAGTAGGTTGTCTAGATGTGCAACTAGGTGAGCAACCTATATGATGCAACAACAACAAGCACACAAGCAAGCAAGGGAATAAACACTAAAGAGCTTGCACAAGTAAAGGTAAGAGATAACCAAGAGTGGATCCGGTGAAGACGAGGATGTGTTACCGAAGTTCCTTCCTTTTGAGGGGAAGTACGTCTCCGTTGGAGCGGTGTGGAGGCACAATGCTCCCCAAGAAGCCACTAGGGCCACCGTATTCTCCTCACGCCCTCACACGATGCGAGATGCCGTGATTCCACTATTGGTGCCCTTGAAGGCGGTGACCGAACCTTTACAAACAAGGTTGGGGCAAACTCCACAACTTAATCGGAGGCTCCCAACAAGACCACGAAGCTTCACCACAATGGAATATGGCTCCGAGGCGACCTCAACCGTCTAGGGTGCTCAAACACCCAAGAGTAACAAGATCCGCTAAGGATGAATGGGGGAATCAAAAATCCCTTGGTGGAAGTGTAGATCGGAGCCTTCTCAACCACTCCCGAGCAAATCAACGAGTTTGATTGGCTAGGGAGATAGATCGGGCAAAAGGAAGCTTGGGGTATTCAATGGAGCTTGAGCAATAAATGGTGCTTGGGGCAATAATGAAGGTTGGGAGAAGAGGTGAGGCAAAGAGGGAGGAGAAGGAGCCCTTTTATAGTGGGGGAAACAAGTCAACCATTACCCCCCACTCAGCCCCGCAGAGGGCGGTACTGCCGCGGAGGCCGAGCGGTACTGCCGCCCTCGAGTGGTACTACCGCTCCCCCTCAGCGGTACTACCGCGCCAGAAGAGAAGGGCTGGGGCAGGGGCCCCGGGCGGTACTACCGCGGAGGTAGAGCGGTACTACCGCTCCCAAGCAGTACTACCGCCACTACTGCCGCAGCTAGTACCACAAAACCCGAGACGAGAAAATGCGCGCAAGAATCAAAGCGGAAGGAGCACCATGCCACCACGGTACTGCGGCTGAGCCCAGCAAGCGGTACTACCGCTCCGAGGAGCGGTACTACCGCTACAGATGCAGTGACAGGACGGTAGTAGCACGGAACCGCAGAGGTACTGCCGCTGAGGCCACCTAGCGGTACTACCGCTCGGGGAGCGGTACTACCGCTTAGAGAGTCTCAGCCGCACTACCGCTGTGGACCGCGGTACTACCGCTGGGTCCTGGACAAGCAGAGGAAGGAGGGAAAGAAAGGCCCCATAGGTGCGGAAAGAAACGGAGGGTGTGATGAGAACGTGTACGTGTTGATTCCACCCAAGCCATACCGAAGCGGACCCCCTCTTGATAGTACGGTGACTACTACGAAACTTAGTCCACCAACAAAGTCACGGAATAGACTACACCGTCTTGAGTAGAGCGCCGAGGGGAAATAATCGTTCCGTGCCGAAGGATGAATATCTGAAAGCACTCAAAGCACATGATTAGTCCGCAAATGCATTGTCATCAATCACCAAAACACCATAGGGATAAATAAGCCCTTACACCATGTAGGTAGATGAACTCAAACTCCAAGTGGTGCTCCCAACTCTTGATGAGCTACCCACACAAGTTCAACTACATGAGCAAGACCCACACCACCACCCAAGGTATGTTATTCCATCTTAGAGAAGCTTTACTCCAAGACATGAGTCAAAGCAACTCACCAAGATGTGAATACATCAAGATGCTTAAACGAAAAATGGTAACCCCATTTTGAGCTTAAACGATGAGTATGACCTATGATCAAGTGTTCTCACTTGACTCCTAAGTCAATATACTCTAACATAGGTGACTATGTCACCGCCCAACTCTAGATGAAGTTCTCTTGTGTTCTTCATCTAGATCTTTCGGTTTCTTCTCTTTCCTTTTGTTTTTGTATTTAATTCATTGCAAATCTTTGTGAGATCCTACATGTTTAGTGAGCTGAGGTGACAAGTGTTTTTCTCTGTGTTGAACTCGGTTTCACTGACTTGTAGTTTTCGGTCCAACTGAATCTTTTTGGTACCACCGAGACATGGCACTCGGTGCCACCGACTTCGCAACAGGAAAAACAGTTTGCCACTTGTTCTATATTTCTTCTGATCCAGCTCTACTCAATGAATCTTGTCCTCTACAAGCATCACAGTTTTATCCATTGCTTTGTGCTGAGTCTCAAGGACCAAACCTATACGACGGATTCCAGAAACCCCTTCTTGGAAATTGATGTCAAAGGGGGAGAGAGATCACATCAAAGCTTATCACCTACAAGGGAGAACGTATTAAGGGGGAGAAAGAGATTTCCAGGGGGAGAGAATACTCAAGGATCCCAGATGCTTGATGTTCAAGAGGAGAGATGTCACATGTCTTTTTGGGGGAAAGACATGTTCATATGTGCCTATTTGCATTAAGTTCTATCCATTTGTATCTTTCAGCTCTGATTTTCTGTTCCCTATCTTCTCCCAATATCCCATGTAAGATTCAGGGGGAGCAAGACACCTAAGGGAAAGAAATTAGTCAAATTCATTGCATATCTTTACTCTTGGGGACATGTTGAATCCATTGTGGTACCTTGTACTCACTCTCTACATGTCATCCCAGTCTTGGTACTCTTGTGGCTTCTTTGGTTTGCTCTGGCTAGTGGAGGTACCTGTGTTATCTAACCTTGTTTGTGCAGGTTCATTCCATCCTAAGCCAGCTAAGGACTACAAGGTAAGTGTATGCATCAAAATCATGAGTATGAGGAATTCTTGCTTATGTAGATACTGTTTGCAAGAAGGACTCGTGAGCATGAAGGTATTTTCCTTGATAATCTTTTGCTCTGATGCATATGGCCAAGATACATGTAACACATTGCCTACTCTGTCATGGTTATGCTCTCACATGCCTCTATATTTCACATTTACATGAGTGCATACATGTAGGGGGAGCCTATGCTTGTTACATGTCCTTCCAAAGCTTTACTTGCTGTTCCTTATATCTTTATCTAAAGCTTTGATGTATGTTGCCATCAATTACCAAAAAGGGGGAGATTGAAAGCACAAGTGCTCCCTAGGTGGTTTTGGTAATTAATGACAACATATTTCTTGTTGGACTAACGTTTCTATCTAGTATGTTTCAGATAAGTTCAACAATGGAGTGGCATGGACTAAAGGTTGTGGGAAATTCTCCAAGATGCTAAGGACAAAAGTTTGGCTAAAGCTTAAAGCTCAAGACTCTTCATTTTACATTTTAGTGATCCAAGATCACATTGAGTCCATAGGAAAAGCCAATACTATCAAGGAGGGATGAGGTGTTGCTTAATGGCTTGCTTGCTCAAAGTGCTTAGTGATATGCTCCAAAGCCCTCAACCACTTTTTCACTTCCACATATGACCTATACCAAAGATCCAACTCGGCCCCACCGACTTCTTCTATCCGGCGCCACCGAGTTCAGATGTCATAGCCACTGCCAAAACCCTAATCAATTCGGTCTCACCGATGGGATCTCGGTCTCACCGAGATGGGCTTGCAAACTCTCTGTTACCTATTGCAATACTTTCGGTCCCACCGAGATATGCAATCGGCCCCACCGAGTTTGCTGGGTCAACTCTCTGTTTCACTTATTGCCCAAATCGGTCCCACCGAGTTTGAGTAATCGGTCAAACCGAGTTTTGGGTTTACCCTAACCCTACCACATCGGTCCCACCGAGTTGATCCAGTCTGTCCCACCAAAATCTCTAACGGTCACTAGGTTTACTATTTCGGTCTGACCGAGTTTGTTGATTCGGTCCCACCGAGATTGGTAAATTATGTGTAACGGTTAGATTTTGTGTGGAGGCTATATATACCCCTCCACCTCCTCTTCACTCGTGGAGAGAGCCATCAGAACACATCTACACTCCCAACTCATATGTTCTGAGAGAGAACCACCTACTCATGTGTTCAGACCAAGATATTCCATTCCTACCATATGAATCTTGATCTCTAGCCTTCCCCAAGTTGCTTTCCACTCAAATCTTCTTTCCACCAAATCCAAATCCTGTGAGAGAGAGTAGAGTGTTGGGGAGACTATCATTTGAAGCACAAGAGCAAGAAGTTCATCATCAACACACCATTTGTTACTTCTTGGAGAGTGGTGTGTCCTAGATTGGCTAGGTGTCACTTGGGAGCCTCTGACAAGATTGTGGAGTTGAACCAAGGAGTTTGTAAGGGCAAGGAGATCGCCTACTTCGTGAAGATCTACCGCTAGTGAGGCAAGTCCTTCGTGGGCGATGGCCATGGTGGGATAGACAAGGTTGCTTCTTCGTGGACCCTTCGTGGGTGGAGCCCTCCATGGACTCGCGCAACCGTTACCCTTCGTGGGTTGAAGTCTCCATCAACGTGGATGTAGGATAGCACCACCTATCCGAACCACGGGAAAAACATCCGTGTCTCCAATTGCGTTTGAATTCTCCAAACCCTTCCCTTTACATTCTTGCAAGTTGCATGCTTTACTTTCCGCTGCCTATATACTCTTTGCATGCTTGCTTGATATGTATTATGAATGTTGAAATTGTGCCTAAACTCCACTTAAACCGAAAAGGCTTAAAAACTGCAACTTTACCACTAAGTGTCTAATCACCCCCCCCCCTCTAGACACATCTACTTCAAGGTCCTACAGCATCCCAGATTGCTCTGTTCGTTTGTTGCTTTTGTAGGAGGCTCATGCTGGTGGTCTCATGGGACATTTTGGAGCAAAGAAAATTGAGAGTGTGCTAATTGACCATTTCTTTTGGCAAAGGATGAGGCGTGATGTTGAGCGCTACATACTATGTTGTGAGATTTGCCGCAAAGATAAGTCACGTTTAAACCCTCATGGACTCTATACGCCCTTATCCATTCCTAGTACACCTTGGGAAGATATTTCTATGGATTTTGTTCTTGGATTACCACGCACTAAGAGGGGGAGTGATTCAGTTTTTGTGGTGGTTGATAGGTTTATCAAGATGGCTCATTTTATCCCGTGTCATAAGAGCGATGATGCTTCACACATTGCTGATTTGTTTTTCAAGGAAATCGTGCGGCTACATGGAGTACCACACACTATTGTTTCAGATCGTGACACCAAGTTTCTGAGCTATTTTTGGAAAACGTTGTGGGAAAAGCTAGGGAAAAAGCTTCTCTTTTCCACTACATGCCACCCACAAACGGATGGACAAACTGAAGTTGTCAACCGCACGCTATCCATGATGCTGAGAGCAGTTTTAAAGAAAATTTTGAAGATGTGGGAAGAATGTCTCCCCCACGTGGAGTTTGCATGCAACAGGGTAGTACATTCGACCACTAAATTTTGTCCTTTTGAAATTGTTTATGGTTTCAAACCTGCTGCTCCCATAGATCTTTTGCCTTTACCATTGCAGGAGCGAATCAATCTTGATGCAAGTAAGCGTGCTGACTTCGTGAAGAAAATTCATGAGAAGACCAAGGAAAATATTGAGAAGATGACTGAACAATATGCAAAACGAGCAAACAAGGGAAGAAAGAAGGTGTTGTTTGAAGAAGGTGATCTTGTGTGGGTACACCTATGGAAGAATCTTTTCCCAGATCAACACAAATGCAAGTTGCAGCCACGTGGACATGGTCCATTCAAAGTTCTTGCGAAGATCAATGGCAATGCCTACAAGATTGACCTTCCGATGGATTACGGTGTTAGTCCAACTTTCAATGTGTCCGACCTCTCTCCATACTTTGGACCATCAAAGTCGAGGACGACTCCTCTTCAAGAGGGGGAGGATGATGAGGACACCACAACCATCGACAAGTCTCCAACAATTATAGATCCAATCACACAAAGTCGCGCCAAACATAAGTGACCAGGTGAACACTAACTTAAGTTTACCTTGTAACCTTGATGACACAACTATGCTTTCATCTCCATTGTTGTTGGATGAACTTAGGTATAACATGGAAGCAATCCAACAACCTATGAACTCTTGAAGCAACCGCTTTGGAGGAACAAGTTTGGAGAAAACAAGTTGCAAGTGAAGCTGATGCTATCAGTTTTTACCTCTGATGTTTTGGTGTGTCACACCCATGTGATGGAGAGATGGGGCCATAGGGGTACATCAACAGAAGCTACATCAAATTATATTTCCAATTCAAAAAACCTCATATCATTTGGAGTTGTGAGTCAAAAGTTCTAGTCATCCTCGTGGAAGGTGTCCAGGCTGTCAAGACTTCACGAATTTCCGAGGAGCTCTGCAACAACACCCACAGTTGACTGCTTATTCACCCAAGAAAGCCAGGCAAACCTGTTTACTTTTGAACCATTTTCACACCTATCTAAGGGGGGTTGTCTCTGCTATAAAATCCCATCTCCCCCATCCTCTAGGGAACCTTTTGTCAAACCATTCAGCTACAAGCTTATGCAGCAAGACTGCTAGAGAGATCCGAGAGATCTTGCTACCTTTGCTCTTGTGAGTTCATTCGGATTCGCGAGAAGGAGCCTCTGGTTCCCCCTAGTTCGTGCTCTACGGTTCCAGCTGTTTTGTGTGGATTAGTCCCGGTTTGTGGGTCTGCGATTGTTCGGACAGCGGGTTGGAGTTCTTATAGCTTCGGTCAGCCATCCCCAACGTACGGGTTGCATCCAACCTTAGCATGTAGAAAGCTAGTTATCCTGGCTGCTTGCAGCTAGTTATCCCTCCTGATTCGATCCCACGACATGAAGATCGGGCCACCCTCGGGCGTGAACTCGTTCATCGGGTTCCCACCTATCAATCTCAGGGAACTCCGATTGGAGATTGTTCCTAGAGGTTTTGTTGCAACAATGGAGGTTCAGTCTACATTGTTAGGAAAGATTCGAGAAGCTCAGAAGGATGACAAAGAGATTGCCGAGATAAAAGAGAGAATGAGCAAAGCAAAGGCCAAAGGTTTTCGTGAGGATGAACACGACACCTTATGGTTTGAGGTCCGTGTTTATGTGCCCAATAACACAGAGATCAGGAAGTTAATACTTCAGGAGGCTCATGACTCACCATACTCGATACACCCCGAAAACACCAAGATGTATTTGGATTTGAAGGAACGTTTCTGGTGGACTGGTATGAAGAAGGGTATTGCCGAGTATGTAGCCGTATGTGATATGTGTCAAAGAGTGAAGACAGAGTATCAAAAGCCAGCAGGATTGTTACAGCCTATGCTGATACCCAAATGGAAGTGGGATAAACTTGGCATGGATTTCATCACCGGATTGCCCAGGACCAAATTAGGATATGATTCTATATGGGTAGTAGTTGATCGCTTGACCAAAGTAGCTCACTTTATCCCAGTGAAAACAACTTATACAAGTGCGAAGTTGGCCAAGATATATATGACTAGGATCGTATGTCTGCATGAAGTTCTGAGGACCATCGTATCAGATAGAGGAACACAGTTTACTTCCAAGTTTTGGCATCAGTTGCACCAAACTTTGGGAACAAGGCTGGAATTCAGTACAACTTTTCACCTGCAGACAGATGGACAGACAGAGAGAGTCAACCAGATTCTAGAGGATATGTTGAGGGCTTGTGCGCTAGATTATGGATCTAGTTGGGATGACAATTTACCTTACGCAGAGTTCTCATACAATAATAGCTACCAAGCCAGTTTAAAGATGGCATCGTTCGAAGCCTTGTATGGACAAAGGTGCAAAACATCGTTGTTGTGGGATGAAGTTGGAGACCAACAGTTGTTTGGACCAGACTTGATCAAGGAGTCTGAAGAGAAAGTTCAGCTGATCCGAGATAGACTTGAGGTAGCTCAGTCCAGGCATAAGAGTTATGCAGATTCGAAACGCAAGGAGGTAACCTATGAAATTGGAGACAGAGCATATCTGTGAGTATCACCCTTGCGAGGAGTGAAACGTTTTGGAGTCAAGGGAAAGTTAGCCCCGAGAATTGTAGGACCATATCGTGTTTTGGAACGTATGGGAGAAGTTGCCTACAAGTTGGAGTTAACTGAAGGACTGTCAGGAGTTCATGATGTATTTCATGTTTCACAGCTGAAGAAGTGTCATGCTGAGATGGCCGATATACCATTAAGAGATACAATACCTTTGGAGGCGATTCAGTTGGACAGTGATTTGACCTATGAGGAGAAGCCAGTCAGGATTCTTGAATTTGCCAGCCGAGTCACCCAGAGCAAGGTTATCAAGTTTTGCAAAGTTCAGTGGAGCCACCATACCAAGGATGAAGCCACCTGGGAACGAGAGGATGATATTCGCAAAGACCACCCACACCTATTTTCTAGTCAACCCGAATCTCGAGGGCGAGGTTCATCTTAAGGGGGTAGGTTTGTAACATCCCAAATTTTCAATTTGGAATGTTATACATAGATCATTCATGCATATCATATTTTATTGCATTTAGTTTCGCGATCCTCGAAATCCTAAGCAACTCAAGGACCCTCGGAGAGAGTTGGGGATTTCATTGTTTTCATATTTGAATTTTATCAAATATTGAAACGAGGATTATTGATTTTCATTTTTTTTTCTCCGAAAATATTTCATATTAAAATATATGAGAGGAGATAATATGACTTCTCCAAAATAATTGAAATATTGGAGGAAAATATTAAAATCAAATATTTGCTTTTATTCGGATTTTATCGCTAATTTTATTTGCATTAGAAAAATTGCATGTTCTTCAAAATTGCATTTTAGGGCCAAGAAAATGTTCATCTCGTTCTAAATATTTTATTTAGACCATGAAAATTTGTTTTGGTATTTTCAGATTTTTATTTTATTTTCTAGGATTTATTTAAGTTCCGGCGAAATTATTTAAAAAAATCTATCAGTGCCCGACTGGGCCGAAGGCCAGCCGACCCAGCCCGCTAGCCCCGCGCCGCCGTCTCCCTCCAGGAGACCGGGAGGCCGCCGCCGCCCCGACCCCGAGTCCGGCCGGGACTCCACCTCCCCGCGCCGCTTGCCCCCTCCCCCAAGCAGCCCCCTCCTTAAATACCCCGCCACCAGACCCCCACCACCACCAACCCCGCCGCCTGCCCCGCCCCGCCTGCAGCGTCGCCGCCCGTGCACCCCGCCGCCGCAGCCCGCCTCACCGGAGCCGCCGCCCCGCCTCACCGGAGCCGCCGCCCCGCCTTGCCAGACCTCGCCGGAGGTATACGCCTCGCTGCCGTTTGGTTTTTTTAAACCCGATCCGTTTTTTAGAAACCCTAATTCGTTTTTTTTTCAGATCGGTTCATCGGTTTTCTCGGTTTAGTTTATATAGCGGACGTTCATCCATACGTTCGTTTTAACGAACGGTTTTCACTCGTTAGTTACAGACAACAAACGTTCGTTCGTTAGCCTGTTCGTCAGTTTTCTTTTTCTCGGATTTTTCCGCGATTATTTTCGATCGCGATTTCTGATCCAATTTTCGTTTTAGTTTATCTTTTCGCTCGTTTATCGGAATCAGGCAATTCAAGCGCCTAGTTCTTCGTCTTGAAACCCTCTTTCTATTTAACCAACTTGAACATGATTTTGGTACTGTAAAATTTGACTTTAGTCCAGATTAGTAAACGGATCTTGTTTCTTTCGTAGTTTGAGTTTCGTTGCTCTGTTTGATTTGATTCTTTTTGCAAACCGGTGTTCTTAAGTTGAAATTTCTGGTTAGATCTTCTTATTTGAGATTTACCCGTGTTTCTTCGCTTGATTGATTATGTATGCTATTGTCTGTTTGCGATAGAATTCCTGGAGTGCGAAGCGTGCTACTACGAGTCCCTAGGTTTTGCGGATCGTCAACAAGGCAAGTAACACATTGATCATACTCCTTCCATACCCAGTTTTTATGCATTAGTTTCAATCCTCAAACACTGCATGATTAGGTTGTAATTAACTTGTGGGTTGGGAAGTAGTTGATGAGGTAGAACCTATTGCCCTGTTATATTCAAACCTTGGGAGTTACTTCTACGTATTGCTTATATTGCTATGCTATGCTTGTAGACGTGGATTGGGTTTGAGTGTATCCATGACAGATGTGAGATTTTTAATTAATGGTTCAACTTAAGGTGGCAACTTGAATACACATCTGGGTGGATTGCTTGTCGGGCACCTGGAGAATCTAGTGTTGTCCTAGGATATCCCGGAGTACCCGTGTGATCATCCTAAGGTCCGCCACCAGGGCTCAAAGGGAACTGAAATATTTTCATGCTAGAAACTTCCGTGTGCAGCCACAAGCTATTATGGGCTCTAGCATAGTTGAGTAAGTTACATGAGCTTTTGAAGAGGTGGATCAGCAGGTAGAGGGATGTAGGTTTGGTATGGTCTGCCCGGAGTAAAGAGTTAATGTTTCTGAAAGACTGTGTCTTGGTCATCCATTTCTCAAACACCATGTAGTGCGAGAAATCCAACGGAGGCGATCGAGTCTTGTGGGGAAAAGTGCGCAAACCTCTGCAGAGTGTACAATCTAATCATGGTTAGCCGTGTCCCCGGTTATGGACAATCTTGAGTATCTAGTACTTGGAGTATCCTAAGTATCTCATCACTCTAATTTAATATTGTTGGGTTGTTAATTACTTTAATTGGGATTGAGTTGGAGGAACCTTCCCAATGATGTTTCAACCACCATGATAGTTAAAATAAAATTTATTCCTTTGTTGTAGGAAAAAATTGGCTTTTCGCAAAAACTATAACCATAGAGCTTTCCACCAGCCAAATATGCATGTAGTGATAGCATTATTCTGTTCTTGCTCTACTGTGTTATCTTGCCAACATATTCCATGTGTTGACCCGTTTTCGGGCTGCAATGTATTATGTTGTAGAATTTTCAGACAAGGAGTAAGGTTCGTTAGGTCATTGCCGTATAGCTCAGCTATGCCGTTGGAGTTGATGGACTCACTTTATCTTCCAAGCCTTCCGCTGTTATCGTATTAGATGGCCTTAAGCCATATTTACTGTAATAAGTTCTCTTTTGAGACAGTCGATGTAATAAGTGTGTGATTGCTACTCTGTTATAAATCCTTCGAGTACTGTGTGTGTCAGCATTACTGATCCAGGGATGACACTAAAGCACAGAGACTTGACCGTGTGAGGTCGGGTCGCTACAAGCACACTAGCAGATGAACTGTCGGCACATAGTAGTTTGTCGGTGTAGAAATGTTTGTCGGTGTATGTCGTGGAATTGTCACGGTAGATGTCCTCATTGAAAGAACTTAGTCGTGAGGCCAACGCATCTATGTGGTAGCTTGAGAGGGGTTGAGTGGGACGAGAGACACGAGGTTTTACCCAGGTTCGGCCCCTCGCGGTGGAGGTAAAAGCCTACATCCTGCTTCATTGATATTGATGATGATGATCACGATTACACGGGTGCTCTAACTCGAGAGCTATAGACTTGTTTGTCTAAGCCTAATCTGTCTAACTTGTGGAACTTGTCCCTCTTGGGGTGCCCTGCCCCTCCTTATATATGTTGAAGGGGCGGGTTACATGACTAGTCCTAGTAGGATTAGGATTACTCTATTACAAGTGGAGTCCTAGTCTACCTTCTAATACAAACCGGATACAAGTCCGGGTCTTGACTCCTTGTAAGGGAAATATTCCTCATGCCTTTCCTATTAAACCGGCCCACCATTAACATAAACCGGCCTTCTGGGCCTTGGGCCTTGTCATCCCTCTGTCCCGCCCGCCGGGTTACCAGTGAGTCATAATGTTCAGGCGGGTTGCTTGTAAACCGTCTGGTCAGGGCGCAGTGAATCGCCAAGTGTCAACTGGGTTATATTTCTGGCCGGGTTACACCGCGGGGTATATCCCCGTCATTAGCCCCCAAGTTTAGCTTGGATTTATCCATGGTAAACTTATGCTGCAAAATAAACACAAGAACAAATTTGACAGGTTGTGCTCCGGGTTTAGAATTCTTGTAAACCGGCACCTGATCATCCTTAAGTCCTTGTCATTTCCTCCTTCTAGAAAATCTAGGTCAATAGACCAGCTTCATAATCAATTTGCTTATAGAATAAATATTGTAAATAAAGAATCCATTTGAGTCGGCCTTCAATGCTCTGACTTGACAAAAATATTGGTCTTCAAATATTCAAGTGATATTCAGCTGGCTTGAAAATGTAGAACTTGCCAAGCTATGATTTCCAAAATCGGTGGGTTATAAAAATTGATAATTTCAGGTCATGATTGTTGCCAACACCGGTTCATGATTATTGATGACGCCGGGTCATGATTATTGATGACGCTGAGTCAATCTGATTTATTCAAAACTGAGAATCTGAAGATGTTTCTCCCTTATATCCATATTATCTGTAGCCCCCAAGTCTTGAACAGAACAAAGTGATGGCTTAAGACTTGCTTCAATACAAATACTGCCTCTTAAGAAATCCATGTTGTTCATCCCAGTCACTTAGTAAAAACTGAATACTCCATATTATGTAGCCCCCAAGTGCCGGGTTGTCATTCTTGCAGCAACCTGGGACTTGTAATTGCCTGATGCTCAAAAAACTTCAACCAGTGTAGCCCCCAAGTGCCGGGTCATTATGCAATAATGAGCAGGGACTTTATAAATATAATCATGCTTCATTGAAAATAACATCATATGATGTAACTCCACCATAGGGCTTTGAACCCACGTCCACAAGGTTAAGAGCTTTGTGCTTTACCAACTGAGCAGTGGACCTTTCAATATAATGATTTTAAGACTTGTGTACCTTGAATTGTTGATAGGAGCAATTGGTAGCCCCCAAGGGCCGGCTCATTACAATGTGATGAGTCGGGTCTTCAATAAGGTGAGCAAAAAATGACTTTGCATTAGCCCCCCAAGTGTCATGGTGCATACTTGCAGCGACACGAGACTTGCTTATTTGATGTAATCTCAACTTGAATAATGTAGCCCCCAAGTGCCGGGTCGTAAGCTTGCAGCGACGCGGGACTATTCCTTCAATTGTAGAATAAATCATTTCCATTGATAATATAACAGCCATTGCGCTAAAGCGACTTTGAAAACCTTAATCATAATACTGGTTACTGATAACCATAATAAAATCCCAGCCATGTTGGCTATTTGAAGATTTGAATAATATAATCCAATGATTTATGAGCGCATGATTCCAATGGCGCAATCCAAATATATACTGGCGACTTATAATCCTAAGCCAGTCTGGGTTAATGAATACTGGATAATTTATCATCATACTGGAGACTTATAGTCGAAAACCAGGCCGGGTTAATAAACGCCGGTGATTTATAATCATGCTTTATTCAACCTGTTTCTGCATACAACAAGTTTAAAGTGTCCTGGCAGTTTACCGCCGGACGGGTCATAATGCCCAACATATAATCCGGGTTTATAACCAAGGCTGCACTTAAGAATAATCAAATATGAAATATATCATACCTGTGACATTGAATCACATCGTTGGTTTACCAACTTTCTATAGTAAGGGTGATAACCCAAATCTTGAGTACTCATAACTCCTCCCATGTCTTGCCGGTTTATAATAAAACCGTACCGGGTTGTAATAAACACCAAATTATCCATATATAATACTGGCGACTTATAGTCGAAACTAGACCGGGTTAATAAATGCTGGATTATAATTGATCATGTACTGACAACTTGTTGTTGAAAGCTGAGCCGGGTTAATGAACGCCGATTTATCAAAACCATTATAAATCTCATCAAAGGAGAAGAAACTTGGCAAATAAAAGCATATGAAAACTTGTAGTCGAGGCTTTTCACGGGCTGCCAGGCCCCAAATTCAAGGCTTTTCATGGGCTTCCAGGCTGCTGAGTTAAACCATTTTACAAAGCCTTTTAAGATGGACCTCAATCTTTAACCAATCGTCGTTTTAACTTTGAAAAGTTCAGGGTCTATGAGATTGACTTGTCAAAAGTTCGGCGGGTCATACTAGGTTTACCTGGATGGAGTGGCTTACTTAAAAAGGCAGGCTAACCCGGGGTTTTAGGTGTATACACCAGACTTCCAAGTTGTGTCTTGATAGCCTATTACAAGTGTAGATTCTTTGTTCATTGCGAAGCAAAGAATCCGCAAGCAATATTTTGAGCTGTGCTCAGCGGGTGCCTATGTTTGAGTTGTGCTTTTGCAACACTCTCTTTGGCCCCTAAGTAATTTCCCTGGCGGTCTTACGCGGATCAAGAGGTGTAGCTATGGTTCGATTACGACCAAGCCCCCAAGTGATTTCTCTGGTGGCCTTACGCCTATCAAGAGGTGTAGCTATGGTTCGAATACGATCAAGCCCCCAAGTGATTTTATATATGGCTTTATAAGCTGGATCAATGGGTAAACCGGACTCTATTTTATAAACGGAAGCCCCCATGTGATCAATAATATGATAAGCCAATAAGGCAGGATACCCATGTTTGAACCATGCATCATGGCAATAGGTCCCCTTCAGCAACTTTTAACTTTTTGCAAGAGATAAATTTTTCTTGAATCGGGATTTTGAACCGGATATTGAGAGCATCAGAGGTTTGCAAGAGATAGTTTCCTCTTTAAACCAGATTTGAACCAGATACTAAGGGCTTCAATGATGTGTGGGAGACAGGATTTCCCTTAAACCAGACTATAAACCGGAAGCATCATTGTGAGTCGGAATATTTCTGGCGGCCTTTAAATTTTCATCAATATAACAGTAGCCTCCGGGATCGGGTTATCTTTCCCTTCAACATCCTGGGGCACTTGAATTTGCTGAAACTGGCAAGACTTGCTGAGTCATATCATCGTAGCCCCCGAGTCTTAAGATGACTCAAAGAGTTGTCTTGAAATTCTCCGTACTTGACCATAGCAGAAGGTATATATCATTGGTTCGATAATGCGATGTAAATCCACAGAAGGTTGAGGTGACTGCGGCGGGTTATAAATGATCCCGTATGAGCCGTGTCAGCAACTCGGCCAATGGTTCCTTCCAACTGGCTGTTTGAAGTTAACCGAACTGTAGTGGCAGCGATCTGTGCGCCTGCCCATTGAGCCATCCAGTGCAGACGGCGGTTGATAGTATATGATAATTTGCCTCCATTTTGTTTGAAAGAAAACCGGGCTACCCAAGCTGTGACTTGCTCATACTCAATTAACCACTCATGCAGACAGGTGCGGTGCTGGTGTGTTGATGTAGACCAGGCCGCGGTAGACGGACTGTAAAGACGTCCATAGTATTAGAGGTGGCTCGGACAGATGAATCGGCTGCGGCGTTGTAAGCCGGTGCGGACGGGCGAGTCAATCATAGGCGCGGTAAACCGCGTGGACGGGCGAGTCAATCGCAGGCGCGGTAAGCCACACGGACAGATAAGTGTAGCCACGTCGTATTGATGTAGACAGGGCCGCAAAGGCCGTGGCTTGCATATATATATATATATATATATATATATATATATATATATATATATATATATATATATATATATATATATATATATATATATATATACCATGACATGACCATCGCTCTTGCAGTGAACAATTGTCCTGCATAAAAAAATATAGCAACCCAAAGTAATTGCTCTTTTTTAAAGAAAGTAATATATAATATAAAAATGTAATTGATGGATTTCACCTGATCCGTCAGGCCAGTAGTTATCCTCCTCGTTGTAAGCCGGAGGGGACGTGTGAACCGGCCGCGAGGGCGGATGGACGAGTCGTCTTTGGCGTTGTAAAGCGGTGCGGGCGGATGAGTCGGCCGGCGTGTTGATGTAAACTAGACCACGACACATATGTTCGTGAAGCGGCACAACCGAACATGCATACACGGTATAATGGCATAAACAATTATCCTGTGTAAAATGTTACAGGGCAAATAATTGTTTTTTGACAAAAAACAATAAGTGTTTAATAAAATAAATTTAAATGGATATCACCTGACTCGCCCGGACAACAGATAAGTCGGCCGCGGCGTCATAAGCCGGTGCGGACGGGCGAGTTAACCGCGGCATTGTAAGTTGGCGCGGACAAGAAAATCGACCGTAGCGTTGGAAATGTCACGGCCGCGGGCGAGTCGGCCGCGGGCGCGGACGATGAGTCGGTCGCATATGTTGATGTAGCAGGGGCGGCGACTTGCGCATGTATCCGTCCAGCAGCACGACACGAACGCGCTAGTGAAAAAATAATATTGGCGCACGCCTCTTTGCGACACTGTTGTAATGAATAATGATCATGTGAAAAAATACCCCAGACCAGAGTAATTGTTCTCATAGGAATGAAAATATATCAATAAAAATAGACCGGATAAATTTCACCTTATGCATTTGGACGATAGATGATCTGCGTAGGTTAGAATTTAATTGGGTCCAATAGCACTGTGCATGTGCTAGTATTTTAGTCTTGATGGGTCGTTACTACTAGTAGTAGTAGAAGTCTCTCACCGTATGAGCGGATGTACTGTAAGTACTAGTTTTTTTTTTTTGAATAAGGGGGTGGTGCCACTCGTACCTTTCATTGATCTCAAGCGCAAGTTACAACTGAGATTTTACAGTGTTCCAAATCAAGATTTCCTAGCTTATGAAGCATAGGACAGTGATCAGCTGCATGAGATCTGCTATTACAAACTAAAATGGAGTAACCATTGGAAGTTGAAGAGTATGCATTGGCTGCATTGACATGCGCTTTCCTGTTAAGCTCCCTGGGAAGTACTAGTTGATTTTGCCTCCGTCTTCTTGTGAGAAAGTGGAGATGGCAGTGCCTAACATCCCACGCAGGCTGCCACTGATTTCCCTTTTAGCGTCTGTCGAGTGACTCGACGGGTCAATGTAAACCATGGATGGTATTTTTTTCCCTTTATGCCTGTTCGGTGGCCCGTTTTACTGAACGAATACTGCCGTAAAATGATGCTTGCACGATCTCTCTCTCTTTCTCTTTTCTTTTTTTTAACTTCCACCACCGGGAGCTAGGCCTTATAATCTGTCTTCAGAAAACCCGGATGCAGTTTTGGCAATTCTGACGGAGCTTTGTCCTCCTCCAAAGATGGATTTTCTCAGTATTAACCAAAGGGCTGTCTTGCCTTGTATAGCAATATTAACAGACCCTTCCAGCCGTGCACCTGCCATAAACAACGACGGGACACGCTTGCAGGAGCGGTGCGCCGTGGTGCTAGAAGCTAGCAGGCGGCTCGAGGCCGTGCCATGGCGGAGGAGGTGAGGCTGGCCAGGTACGGTGCAACGGCGACTTGCTGGCGGCCACAGCGGCTCGGAGATGACGGCTCAAGGCTAGGTTGGCGACTCGGCAGCCCGGGACTGGTCACGGCAAAGGTGCAGCTTGATGACGAAGCGGCGAGGTGGCAGCGGCTCAGCCTGGCGCGACGAAGCACGAGGACCGACTCAAAGTGGGTTTAGGCGGCCATAACAGAAGCAGAAGCAAGGGCCCCGGGCGGCTCGAGCGGCGGGTCACCGGCCGGTGGCTCGCAGCGGCAGTTGAGGCTACTCACGGGCAGCATGAGGGCGGCTCGACGCTCGACCGTGGAGCCACGCGCTGGTGTTTTTGCTTTGGCAGAACCAGCAAAGAAGGCCAGGCGCCCTCGGGCAGGCGGCAGCTCGGATCAGAGATCGTATAGACGGCGGAGGCCGGTTTGAGGTCGAGTCCAGCCAGACGGGCCTGTTTGACTTCCTCTTCCGGCTCGTGGATAATCCGCCCATGCCTGTTTTTTTTCATAATTTTTTTTCAACCGCGACAAGGCGGGGCGACTCAGAGGTAGCTTGTTCAATCATGGCCCGTGGGAATCTTCCTGGCTTCCTCTGATGTCTTCACGTGGTGGTTGACGCTGATGCACGTAATACGTAGCAGAATTAATCCATGACTTTGATGTGTTGATAGTACTAGCAGTTTGTCTCGATCCTCACGTCGGCCGCAACAGAGATTTTGTTTCTCGGTGAAAACTTGCATTTGGACCGGCGTACAGCTCACCGCCCAAACAAAGAAAATCACTCAGCGACTTGCGGCGATGCAAAACCAAAAACCGACCCTCTATTGGATTCGGCGGATCACCAAAGACGGGTGCGGGGGACTGATCGCAAAACCCTAAATTTCTTCTTTGACTTCAATCTCATGGATTGTGAAACCTTCATCTGGAAAATTGCAAACTCCTCAAGCCCCGGGGAGATATCCCTCCAAGAACTCATCATCACCGTGCACAGGCCCCACGGTGAGCGCCAACTGTCGTGGAATTGTCACGGCAGATATCCTCATTGAAAGGACTTAGTCGTGAGGCCAACGCATCTATGTGGTAGCTTGAGAGGGGTTGAATGCGACGAGAGACGCGAGGTTTTACCTAGGTTCGACCCCTTGCGGTGGAGGTAAAAGCCTACATCCTGCTTCATTGATATTGATGATGATGATCACGATTACACGGGTGCTCTAACTCGAGAGCTATAGACTTGTTTTTCTAACCCTAATCTGTCTAACTTGTGGAACTTGTCCCTCTTGGGGTGCCCTGCCCCTCCTTATATATGTTGAAGGGCGGGTTACATGACTAGTCCTAGTAGGATTAGGATTACTCTATTACAAATGGAGTTCTAGTCTACCTTCTAATACATATCGGATACAAGTCCGGGTCTTGACTCCTTGTAAGGGAAATATTCCTCACGCCTTTCCTATTAAACCGGCCCACCATTAACATAAACCGGCCTTCTGGGCCTTGGGCCTTGTCATCCGTCTGTCCCGCCCGCCGGGTTACCAGTGAGTCATAATGTTCAGGCGGGTTACTTGTAAACCGTCTGGTCAGGGCGGGTCACCAGTGAATCACCAAGTGTCAACCGGGTTATATTTCTGGCTGGGTTACGCCGCGGGGTATATCCCCGACAGTGTAGATCTCACAAACGGTGTCATACTTTTTATCGGCATAGATTTATCTGTCGGAAAAGACCTTTCCTGGCAGGAATATAGGCGAGAACTCCTTTATGTCGGGAAAGGTCTTTGCCGACACAAAATGTGTCGCCTTAGGTGACCTATACCGACAGATTGTTTGACGTTGCTTTGAGTGTCATGGTGTAGTGTTTCTCAACAAAATTTTCACCCTCTGAATCATTGGGACGCCTTCTACCTAAAATTGACTCTTCTCAAGTCCCTTTTTCATCAATCTTAATTTTACTAAACAAGGAATCAATAGAATAAACACAAATCATTTTTAAGATCTTCATCCCTTTTGCGAAAGAAATCACTAGAAAATGTTTTTTCCAAAAATTCTCTTTTAGCTCTAAGAATAGCAGTTCTTTTCTTACTTTCATCCATAGAAACGTAAAGAGCGTTAATTGATTCATCTACTTTAGGGACAAAAAAATTTATGTTGAGATTTTCCACATCATGAGCAATTGTATCAACACTTCTAGACAAATCATCAATCTTACTCAACTTTTCTTCTATGGAAGTGTTGAAAACTTTTTGCGTATTGATAAATTCTTTAATATTGTTCTCAAGATCAGAGGTGTTCCTATTATTATTATTATTATTATTATTATTATTATTATTATTATTACTATTATAAAATTGATTTCCATAGGAATTACCATAATTATTAGAGGAATTACTAGGAAAAGGCCTAGGATTAAAATTACCTCTATAAGCATTGTTATTGAAATTATTTCGAGAGATAAAATTCACATATATGGCATCACTATTTTGCTCAATCAAAGTATATAAAGGCATATCATTAAAATCAATAGAAGCACTTCTACTAGCAACCAATTTCACAAGACAATCAACTTTTTCACTCAAAGAAGAAATTTCTTCAACCGAATTAACCTTTTTACTAGTAGTAGCTCTTTCGGTATGCCATTGTGAATAATTTGCCATGATATTATCAAGAAATTGGTGGATTCACCCAAAGTAATTTCCATAAAAGTCCCACCTGCAGCGGAATCTAAAATATTACATGAAACAAAATTCAACCCCTTTGTATGATCATCCAAAGATTTAACCCATGAGTTGGGCAATTCCTTAGCATCATTTTTCCCAAGATTGTGCAACATGCTCATGTTCAAGTTGCTTGAAATTCATGATCTGGGTTCTAAGGGAAATAATTTTTGCAGGCGGAAAATACTTGGTGATAACTGCATCTATGCACTTATTCCAAGAATCTATAATATTGCGAGGCAAAGAAGATAACCAATTTTTTTGCAGAATCACGCAAAGAAAACGGAAATAATTTCATCTTCACAACATCACTGTCCACATCTTTTTTCTTTTGCATATCGCATAATTCCACGAAGGTATTAAGATGGGACGCGACATCCTCATTAGGAGTACCGGAAAATTGATCTTTCATAACAAGATTCAACAAAGCAGTATTAATATCACAAGACTCCGCACTAGTGGCAGGAGAAGCAGTCGGAATGTCGATAAATTCATTGTTGTTGGCATTTGAGAAATCACATAACTTGGTGTTCTCTTGAGTCATGATGACTGTACAACAAGATTCACTAAAAAATAGATCCGGCAAGAAAATGGCGAACGAAAAAGAGGGGCGAATAAAACGACTTTTTTTGTGAAGTGGGGGAGAGGAAAACGAGAGGCAAATGGCAAATAAAGTAAATCGCGAGGAGATGAGATTTGTGATTAGGAACCTGGTATATGTTGAAGATCCTCCCAGGCAACGACGCTAGAAATTCCGTTTGATGTCGCTTGAAGCTACGTCGGTATTTCCCCAAAGAGGAATGGATGATGTAGCATAGCGGCGATAGGTATTACCCTCAGATGTGAAACCAAGGTTATCAAACCAGTAGGAGAACCAAGCAACACTACGTAAACAACACCTGCACACAAATAACAACTTCTCGCAACCCGACCTATTAAAGGGGTTGTCAATCCCTTCCGGGGTACGGCGCCTAAAGATAGGCAAACAGACGTGAGATAAATTTGTAGTAGATTGATAGATCGAACGCCAAATAAAATAAATAAGGATAAATTGCAGCAAGGTATTTTTGGATTTTTGGTTTAATAGATCTGAAAATAAATGCAAGGAAAAAGTAGATCACAAAGGCAAATATATGAGAAAGAGATCCGGGGGCCGTAGGTTTCACTAGTGGCGTCTCTCAAGAAAAATTGCAAATGGTGGGTGAACAAATTACTGTTGGGCAATTGATAAAACTTCAAATACTCATGACGATATCTAGGCAATGATCATTACATAGGCATCACGTCCAATATTAGTAGACCGACTCCTACCTGCATCTATTACTATTAGTCCACACATCGACCGCTATCCAGCATTCATATAGTGTATTAAGTTCATGGAAAAACGGAGTAATGCAATAAGAACGATGACATGATGTAGACAATATCTATCTATGTAGAGATAGACCCCATCGTTTTATCCTTAGTAGCAACGATACATACGTGTCGGTTCCCTTTCTGTCACTTGGATCAAGCACCGTAAGATCGAACCCACTACAAAGCACCTCCTTCCCATTGCAAGATAAATAGATCAAGTTGGCCAAACGAAACCCAAATATCGGAGAACAAATACGAGGCTATAAGCAATCATGCATAAAAGAGATCAAAGAAACTCAAATACTTCCATGGATATAAAAAGATAGATCTGATCATAAACTCAAAGTTCGTCGATCCCAACAAACACATCGCAAAAAGAGTTACATCGTATGGATCTCCAAGAGACCATTGTATTGAGAATCAATAGAGAGAGAGAGAGAGGAAGCCATCTAGCTACTAACTACAGACCTGAAGGTCTACAAAGAACTACTCACGCATCATCAGAGAGGCACCAATGGAGGTGGTGAACCCCATCCGAGATGGTGTCTAGATTGGATCTAGTGGTTTTGGACTCTGCGGTGGCTGGATGAATATTTCGTTGACTCCCCTAGGGTTTCTGGAATATTGGGGTATTTATAGAGAAAAGAGGCGGTCCGGGGGCACCCGAGATGGGCACAACCCACCAGGGCGCGCCTGTGCCTCCTGGCGCGCCCTGGTGGTTTGTCCTCACCTCGGAGCTGAAGGAAATATGCCCTAGAGGCAATAACAAAGTTGTTATTTACATTTCCTTATATGATGATAAATGTTTATTATTCATGCTAGAATTGTATTAACCAGAAACTTAGTACATGTGTGAATACATAGACAAACAAAGTGTCACTACTTGACTAGAATTGTATGCCTCTACTTGACTAGCTCGTTAATCAAAGATGGTTAAGTTTCCTAACCATAGACATGAGTTGTCGTTTGATTAACGGGATCACATCATTAGAGAATGATGTGATTGACTTGACCCATTCGTTAGCTTAGCACTATGATCGTTTAGTTTATTGCTATTACTTTATTCATGACTTGTACATGTTCCTATGACTATGAGATTATGCAACTCCCGAATACCGGAGGAACACTTAGTGTGCTGTCAAACTTCACAATGTAACTGGGTGACTATAAAGATGCTCTACAGGTGTCTCCAATGGTGTTTGTTGAGTTGGCATAGATCGAGATTAGGATTTGTCACTCTGTGTATCAGAGAGGTATCTCTGGGCCCTCTCGGTAATGCATATCACTATAAGCCTTGCAAGCAATGTGACTAATGAGTTAGTTGCGGGATGTTGCATTATGGAACGAGTAAAGAGACTTGCCAGTAACAAGATTGAACTAGGTGTTGAGATACCGACGATCGAATCTCGGGCAAGTAACATACCGATGACAAAGGGAACAACGTATGTTGTTATGCGGTTTGACCGATAAAGATCTTCGTAGAATATGTAGGAACCAATATGAGCATCCGGGTTCCGCTATTGATTATTGACCGGAGATGAGTCTCGGTCATGTCTACATAGTTCTCGAACCCGTAGGGTCCGCACGCTTAACGTTCGATGACGATCGGTATTATGAGTTTATGTGTTTTGATGTACTGAAGGTAGTTCAAAATCCCGGATGTGATCACGGACATGACGAGGAGTCTCGAAATGGTCGAGACATAAATATTGATATATTGGACGATGTTATTCGAGCATCAGACGAGTTCCGGAATCACCGGATAAATATCGGAGTGCTGGGGGTTATCGGAAGCCCCGGGGGAACTAATGGGCCAACATGTGCCTTGTGTGTGAGAGAGGAGAGGGCCCTAGGGCTGGCCGCGCACCCCCCTTGAGGAGTCCAAATTGGACTAGGAGGGGGAGGCACTCCCTCCCTTTCCTTATCCCTCTCTCCCTCTCCTTCCTTCCCCCTCTCTCCCCTTGTTGGAAACCTACTAGGAATAGGATTCCTATTCCTAGTAGGAATCCTACTTGGGGCGCGCCCCATGAGGGCCGGACGGCCTCCCCCCTTGCTCCTTTATATACGGGGGCAGGGGGCACCCTAGAACACACAAGTTGACAGTTGTCTTAGCCGTGTGCGGTGCCCCCCTCTACAGATTTCCACCTGGTCATATCGTTGTAGTGCTTAGGCGAAGCCCCGCGTTGGTAAATTCATCATCACCGTCATCATGCCGTCGTGCTGATGAAACTCTCCCTCAGCCTCAACTGGATCAAGAGTCTGAGGGACGTCACCGAGCTGAACGTGTGCAGATCACGAAGGTGCCGTGCGTTCGGTACTTGATCGGTTGGATCGCGAAGACGTTCGACTACATCAACCGCGTTTCTTAACACTTCCGCTTTCGGTCTACGAGGGTACATGGACACACTCTCCCCTCTTGTTGCTATGCATCTCCTAGATAGATCTTGCATGATCATAGGAATTTTTTTGAAATTCCGCGTTCCCCAACAATGGCATTCGAGCTAGGTCTATGCGTAGATATTATATGCACGAGTAGAACACAAAGGAGTTGTGGGCGTGGGTATATACATATTGCTTGTCGTCACTGGTTGATTCTTGATCCAGCGGTATTGTTGGATGAAGCGGCTCAGACCGACATTACGCATACGCTTACCCGAGACTGGTTGTACCGACGTGCTTGGCACACATGTGGCTAGTGGGTGTCTGTTTCTCCAACTTTAGTTGAATCGGTTTAAATGAACAGAGTTCTTTCTGAAGATCAAAAAGCAATCACTATACTGCATTGTGGTTTTGATGCGTAGGTAAGAATGGTTCTTGCTAGAAGCCCGTAACAGCCACATAAAACTTGCAACAACAAAGTAGAGGACGTCTAACTTGTTTTTGCAGGGCATGTTATGATGTGATATGGTCAAGACATGATTATATAAATTGTTGTATGAGATGATCATCTTTTGTAACACAGTTATCGGCAACTGGCAAGAGCCATATGGTTGTCGCTTTATTGTATGAAATGCAATCGCCATGTAATTGCTTTACTTTATCACTAAGCCGTAGTGATAGTCGTGGAAGCAATAGTTGGCGAGACGACAACGATGCTTCGATGGAGATCAAGGTGTCAAGCCGGTGACGATGGTGATCATTACGGTGCTTTGGAGATGGAGATCAAAAGGCACAAGATGATGATAGCCATATCATATCACTTATTTTGATTGCATGTGATGTTTATCCTTTATGCATCTTATTTTGCTTAGTACGGTGGTAGCATTATAAGATGATCTCTCACTAAATTTCAAGGTACAAGTGTTCTCCCTGAGTATGCATCGTTGCTATAGTTCGTCGTGCGGAGACACCACGTGATGATCGGGTGTGATAAGCTCTATGTTCACATACAATGGGTGCAAGCCAGTTTTGCACAAGCAGAATACTCGGGTTAAACTTGACGAGCCTAGCATATGCAGATATGGCCTCGGAACACTGAGACCGAAAGGTCGAGCATGAATCATATAGTAGATATGATCAACATAGTGATGTTCACCATTGAAAACTACTCCATCTCACGTGATGATCGGACATGGTTTAGTTGATATGGATCACGTGATCACTTAGATGATTAGAGAGATGTCTATCTAAGTGGGAGTTCGTAAGCAATATGATTAAATAGAAATTTAATTTATCATGAACTTAGTACCTGATAGTATTTTGCATGTCTATGTTGTGGTAGATAAATGGCCCGTGCTGTTGTTCTGTTGAATTTTAATGCGTTCCTAGAGAAAGCTAAGTTGAAAAATGATGGTAGCAACTACACAGATTGGGTCCGTAAATTGAGGATTATCCTCATTGCCGCACGGAAGAATTATGTCCTGGAAGCACCGCTAGGTGTACCACCCGCGCCAGCAACTGCAGAATTTGTGAATGCATGGTAGACGCGTGTTGATGACTACTCGATAGTTCAGTGTGCCATGCTTTTTGGCTTAGAACTGGGACTTCAACGACGTTTTGAACGTCATGGAGCATATGAGATGTTCCAGGAGTTGAAGTTAATATTTCAGAAAAATGCTTGGATTGAGAGATATGAAGTCTCCAATAAGTTCTACAGCTGCAAAATGGAGGAGAATAGTTCTGTCAGTGAACATATACTCAGAATGCCTGGGTACCACAACCACTTGACTCAACTGGGAGTTAATCTTCCTGATGATAGTGTCATTGGCAGAGTTCTTCAATCACTGCCACCAAGCTACAAGAGGTTCATGATGAACTATAATATGCAAGGGATGGATAAGATAATTCCCGAGCTCTTTGCAATTCTAAAGGCTGCGGCGGTGGAAATCAAGAAGGAGCATCAACTGTTGATGGTCAACAAGACCACCAGTTTCAAGAAGAAGGGCAAAGAGAAGAAGAGAACTTCAAGAAGAACAGTAAGCAAGTTGCTGCTCAAGTGAAGAAGCCCAAGTCTCGACCTAAGCCTGAGATTGAGTGCTTCTATTGCAAAGGGACTAGTCACTGGAAGCGGAACTGCCCCAAGTATTTGGCGGATAATAAGGATGGCAAAGTGAAAGGTATATTTGATATACATGTTATTGATGTATACCTTACTAATACTCGCAGTAGCACCTGGGTATTTGATACTGGTTCTGTTGCTAATATTTGTAACTCGAAACAAGGGCTACAGATTAATCCAAGATTGGCTAAGGACGAGGTGACGACGCGCGTGGGAAATGGTTCCAAAGTCGATGTGATCGCCGTCGGCACGCTACGTGTACATCTACCTTCGGGATTAGTTTTAGACCTAAATAATTGTTATTTGGTGCCAGCGTTAAGCATGAACATTATATCTGGATCTTGTTTGATGCGAGACGGTTATTCGTTTAAAACAGAGAATAATTGTTGTTCTATTTATATGAGTAATATCTTTTATGGTCATGCACCCTTGATGAATGGTCTATTTTTACTAAATCTTGATAGTAGTGATACACATATTCATAGTATTGAAGCCAAAAGATATAAGTTTAATAATGATAGTGCAACTTATTTGTGGCACTGCCGTTTAGGTCATATTGGTGTAAAGCGCATGAAGAACCTCCATGTTGATGTGCTTTTGGAATCACTAGATTATGAATCACTTGATGTTTGCGAACCATGCCTCATGGGCAAGATGACTAAGACTATGTTCTCCGGAACAATGGAACGAGCAACAAACTTATTGGAAATAATACATACTGATGTATGCAGTCCGATGAGTGTTGATGCTTGTGGCGGGTATCGTTATTTTCTGACCTTCACAGATGATTTGAGCAGACATGGGTATATTACTTGATGAAACATAAGTTTGAAACATTTGAAAAGTTCAAAGAATTTCAGAGTGAAGTGGAAAATCATCGTAACAAGAAAATAAAGTTTCTACAATCTGATCGTGGAGGAGAATATTTGAGTTACGAGTTTGGTCTTCATTTGAAAAAATGCGGAATAGTTTTGCAACTCACGCCACCTGGAAGACCACAACGTAATGGTGTGTCCGAACATCGTAACCGCACTTTATTAGATATGGTGCGATCTATGATGTCTCTTACTGATTTACCGCTGCATTCATGTTAAATAGGGCACCATCGAAATCCGTTGAGATGACACCTTATGAACTGTGGTTTGGCAAGAAACCCAAGTTGTCGGTTCTTAAAGTTTGGGGCTGTGATGCTTATGTGAAAAAGCTTCAACCTGATAAGCTCGAACCCAAATCGGAGAAATGTGTCTTCATAGGATACCCAAAAGAGACTGCTGGGTACACCTTCTATCACAGATCTGAAGGCAAGTTATCTGTTGCTAAGAATGGATCCTTTCTAGAGAAGGAGTTTCTCTCGAAAGAAGTGAGTGGGAGGAAGTAGAACTTGATGAGGTAAATGTACCTACTCCCTTATTAGAAAGTACTCAATCACAGCAAACAGTTCCTGTGATTCCTACACCAATTAGTGAGGAAGCTAATGATGATGATCATGAAACTTCTGATCAAGTTACTACCGAACCTCATAGGTCAACCAGAGTAAGATCTGCACCAGAGTGGTACAGTAATCCTGTTCCGGAAGTCATGTTACTTGACCATGACGAATGTACGAACTACGAGGAAGCGATGATGAGCCTAGATTCCGCAAAATGGCTTGAGGCCATGAAATCTGAGATGGGATCCATGTAACAAAGTGTGGACTTTGGTTGACTTGCCCGTTGATCGGCAAGCCATAGAGAATAAATGGATCTTCAAGAAGAAGACAGACGCTGACGGTAATGTTACTCTCTACAAAGCATGACTTGTTGCGAAAGGTTTTCGACAAGTTCAATGAGTTGACTACGATGAGACCTTCTCACCCGTAGCGATGCTTAAGTCCGTCTGAATCATGTTAGCAATTACCACTTTTTATGATTATGAAATTTGGCAAATGGATGTCAAAACTGCATTACTTAATGGATATCTTAAAGAAGAGTTGTATATGATGCAACCAGAAGGTTTTTTCGATCCAAAAGGTGCTAACAAAGTGTATAAGCTCCAGCGATCCATTTCTGGACTGGTGCAAGCATCTCGGAGTTGGGATATACGATTTGATAGTGTGATCAACGCATATGGTTTTATACAGACTTCTAGAGAAGCCTATATTTACAAGAAAGTGAGTGGGAGCTCTGTAGCATTTCTGATATTATATGTGGATGACATATTGTTGACCGAAAATGGTACTGAATTTCTGAATAGCATAAAAGGATACTTGAATAAGAATTTTTCAATGAAAGACCTCGGTGAAGCTTGCTACCTCTTGAGCACTGCGTTGGTTTTCCCTTGAAGAGGAAAGAGTGATGCAGTAAAGTAGCGTAAGTATTTCCCTTAGTTTTTGAGAACCAAGGTATCAATCCAGTAGGAGACTACACGCAAGTCACCTTGCACCTACACAAAAAATAAGAACCTTGCAACCAACGTGATAAAGGGGTTGTCAATCCCTTCACGACCACTTGCAAAAGTGAGATCTGATAGAGATAATAAGATAAATATTTTTGGTACTTTTATAATATAGATTGAAAGTAAAGATTGCAAAGTAAAATAGATCGGAAACTTATATGATGGAAAATAGACCCGGGGGCCATGTGTTTCACTAGTGGCTTCTCTCAGGATAGCATAAGTATTACGGTGGGTAAACAAATTATTGTCGAGCAATTGATAGAAAAGTGCATAATTATGAGAATATCTAGGCATGATCATGTATATAGGCATCATGTCCGCGACAAGTAGATCGAAACGATTCTGCATCTATTACTATTACTCCACACATCGATCGCTATCCAGCATGTATATAGAGCATTAAGTTCACAAGAATAGAGTAACACATTAGGCAAGATGACATGATGTAGAGGGATAAACTCAAGCAATATGATATAAACCCCATCTTTTTATCCTCGATGGCAACAATACAATACGTGCCTAGCTGCCCATGCTGTCACTGGGAAAGGACACCGCAAGATTGAACCCAAAGCTAAGCACTTCTCCCATTGCAAGAAAGATCAATCTAGTAGGCCAAACCAAACTGATAATTTGAAGAGACTTGCAAAGATAACCAATCATACATAAAAGATTTCAGAGAAGAATCAAATATTGTTCATATATAAACTTGATCATAAACCCACAATTCATCGGATCTCGACAAACACACTGCAAAAAGAGTTACATCGAATAGATCTCCAAGAAGATCGAGGAGAACTTTGTATTGAGATCCAAAGAGAGAGAATAAGCCATCTAGCTAATAACTATGGCCCCGAAGGTCTGTGGTAAACTACTCACACATCATCGGAGAGGCTATGGTGTTGATGTAGAAGCCCTCCGTGATCGATTCCCCCTCCGGTGGGGCGCCAGAAAAGGCTCCAGGATGGGATCTCACAGGTACAGAAGGTTGCGGCGGTGGAAATAGGGTTTCATGGTGCTCCTGCCTGTTTTCGGGGTATATGGGTATATATAGGAGGAAGAAGTACGTCGGTGGAGCTGCGAGGGGCCCACGAGGGTGGGGGCGCGCCCCCCTGCCTCGTGGCCTCCTCGCTTCTTTCTTGATGGCCACTCCAAGTCTCCTAGATCACGTTTGTTCGACAAACAACTCTCCCAAAGGTTTCATTCCGTTTGGATTCCGTTTGATATTCCTTTTCCGCGAAACACTGAAATATGCAAAAAAAAACAGCAATTTGCACTGGGCCTTTGGTTAGTAGGTTAGTCCCAAAAATAATATAAAAAGGTAAATTAAAGCCCATTAAACATCCAAAACAGATAATATAATAGCATGGAAGAATAAAAAATTATAGATACGTTGGAGACGTATCAAGCATCCCCAAGCTTAATTCCTGCTCGTCCTCGAGTAGGTAAATGATAAAAACAGAATTTTTGATGTGGAATGCTACCTAGCATAATTCTCAATGTAATTTTCTTTATTGTTGCATGAATGTTCATATCCGAAAGATTCAAGACAAAAGTTTAATATTGACATAAAAATTATAGTACTTCAAGCATACTAATAAAGCAATCATGTCTTCTTAAAATAACATGGCCAAAGAAAGTTATCCCTACAAAATCATATAGTCTGGCTATGCTCCATCTTCACCACACAAAATATTTAAATCATGCACAACCCCGATGACAAGCCAAGCAATTGTTTCATACTTTTGATGTTCTCAAACTTTTTCAGTCTTCACGTAATATATGAGCGTGAGCCATGGATATAGCACTATAGGTGGAATAGAATGGTGGTTGTGGGGAAGACAAAAGGAGAAGATAGTCTCACATCAACTAGGTGTATCAACAGGCTATGGAGATGCCCATCAATAGATATCAATGTGAGTGAGTAGGGATTGCCATGCAACGGATGCACTAGAGCTATAAGTGTATGAAAGCTCAAAAAGAAACTAAGTGGGTGTGCATCCAACTTGCTAGCTCACGAAGACCTAGGGCAATTTGAGGAAGCCCATCATTGGAATATACCAGCCAAGTTCTATAATGTGAAATTCCCGCTTAGTATATGAAAGTGACAACATAGGAGGCTCTCTATTATGAAGATCTTGGTGCTACTTTGAAGCACAAGTGTGGTAAAAGGATAGTAACATTGTCCCTTTTCTCTTTTTCTCTCATTTTTTTCTTCTTCTTTTTTACTTTTCGTCCGGAGTCTTATCCCGACTTGTGGGGGAATCATAGTCTCCATCATCCTTTCCTCACATGGGACAATGCTCTAATAATGATGATCACCACACTTTTATTTACTTACAACTCGAAAAATTGCAACTCAATACTTAGAACAAAATATGACTCTATGTGAATGCCTCCGGTGGTGTACCGGGATGTGCAATGACTCATGAGTGACATGCATGAAAGAATTATGAAGGTGGCTTTGCCACAAATACGATGTCAACTACATGATCATGTAAAGCAATATGACAATGATGAAGCGTGTCATAACAAACGAAACGGTGGTAAATTACATGGCAATATATCTCGGAATGGCTATGGGAATGCCATAATAGGTAGGTATGGTGGCTGTTTTGAGGAAGTATATGGTGGGTGTATGGTACCGACGAAAGTTGCGCGGTACTAGAGAGGCTAGCAATGGTGGAAGGGTGAGAGTGCGTATAATCCATGGACTCAACATTAGTCATAAGAACTCATATACTTATTGCAAAAATCTATTAGTTATCGAAACAAAGTACTACGTGCATGATCCTAGGGGGATAGATTGGTAGGAAAAGACCATCGCTCGTCTCCGACCACCACTCATAAGGAAGACAGTCAATAAATAAATCATGCTCCGACTTCATCACATAACGGTTCAACATACGTGCATGCTATGGGAATCACAAACTTTAACACAAGTATTTCTCAAATTCACAACTACTCAACTAGCATGACTCTGACATCACCATGTTCATATCTCAAAACAATCATCAAGTATCAAACTTCTCATAGTATTCAATGAAGTTTTTATGATAGTTTTTATTATACCCATCTTGGATGCCTATCATATTAGGACTAATTTTATAGCGAAAGCAAATTACCATGATGTTCTAGAGGACTCTCAAAATGATATAAGTGAAGCATGTGAGATCAATAATTTCTATAAAATAAAACCACCACCGTGCTCTAAAAAGATATAAGCGAAGCACTAGAGCAAAATTATCTAGCTCAAAAGATATAAGTGAAGCACACAGAGTATTCTAATAAATTCTGATTCATGTGTGTCTCTCCAAAAGGTGTGTATAGCAAGGATGATTGTGGTACACTAAAAAGCAAAGACTCAAATCATACAAGACACTCCAAGCAAAACACATATCATGTGGTGAATAAAAATATAGCATCAAGTAAAGTTACCGATGGACGAAGACGAAAGAGGGGATGCCTTCCGGGGCATCCCCAAGCTTAGGATTTTGGTTGTCCTTGAATTTTACCTTGGGGTGCCTTGGGAATCCCCAATATTAGGCTCTTGCCACTCCTAGTTCCATAATCCATCAAATCTTTACCCAAAACTTGAAAACTTCACAACACAAAACTCAACAGAAAATCTCGTGAGCTCCGTTAGTATAAGAAAACAAACCAGCACTTAAGGTACTATAATGAACTCATTATTTATTTATATTGGTGTTAAACCTACTGTATTCCAACTTCTCTATAGTTCATACCCCCGATACTAGCCATAGATTCATCAAAATAAGCAAACAACACACGAAAAACAGAATCTGTCAAAAACAGAACAGTCTGTAGTAATCTGTAGGTTTCGAATAATACTTCTGTAACCCCAAAAATTCAGAAACAAATTGGTGGACGTGAGGAATTTTTCTATTAATCATCTTCAAAAATAATCAACCTAATTTCACTCTCCAGTAAAAACTGACAGCAAATCTCGTGAGCGCTAAAGTTTCTGTTTTTTACCGCAAGATCGCAAAAACTTCCCCCAAGTCTTCCCAAAGGTTCTACTTGGCACAAACACTAATTCAAAGCATAAAAACACATCTACAAAGAATCTAGATGAATTATTTATTGCTAAACAGAACCAAAAAGCAAGAAACAAAAATAAAATTGGGTTGCCTCCTAACAAGCGCTATCGTTTAACGCCCCTAGCTAGGCATAAAAACAAGAATAGATCTAGGTATTATCATCTTTGGTATGCAATCCATAAGTGGCTCTCATAATAGATTCATAAGGTAATTTAATTTTCTTTCTAGGAAAGTGTTCCATGCCTTTCCTTAACGGAAATTGGAATCTAATATTCCCTTCTTTCATATCAATAATTGCACCAATCGTTCCAAGGAAAGGTCTACCAAGAATAATGGGACATGTAGGATTGCAATCAATGTCAAGAACAATGAAATCTACGGGCACATAATTCCTATATGAAACAATAAGAACATCATTAATCCTTCCCATAGGTTTCTTAATAGTGGAATCCGCGAGGTGCAAATTTAAAGAACACTCATCAAATTCACGAAAACCTAACACGTCACACAAAGTTTTTGGAATCGTGGAAACGCTAGCACCCAAATCACATAAAGCATAGCATTCATAATCTTTAATTTTAATTTTAATAGTAGGTTCCAACTCATCATGAAGTTTTCTAGGTATAGAAACTTCTAATTCAAGCTTTTCTTCATAAGATTGCATTAAAGCATCAACGATATGTTTGGTAAAAGCTTTATTTTGATCATAAGCATGAGGAGAATTTAACACGGATTGCAATAAGGAAATACGATCTATTAAAGAACAATTATCATAATTAAATTACTTAAAATCCAAAATAGTGGGTTCATTGCTATGTAAAGTTTTGACCTCTTCAATCCTACTTTTATTAATTTTTGCATGAAGATCTAAAAACTATGAACCATTGGGGAGCCTTTTAACTAAAGTTAACTCATCTCTAGTCCCATCATTGTCAAGATTCATATTGCAAAACAAAGATTTAATAGGAGACACATCAACCTTTTAGATCTTCATCCTTATTATCATCAAAACTAGAAGAACCCGCTTTTATAAAGCAATCTTTTTTAGCACGCATCCTAGCGGTTCTTTCTTTGCACTCATCAATGGAAATTCTCATGGCTTTGAGAGACTCATTGATGTCATGCTTAGGTGGAATAGATCTAAGTTTCAAAGAATCAACATCAAGAGAAATTCTATCCACGTTCCTAGCCAACTCATCAATCTTAGACAATTTTTCTTCAATCAAAGCATTGAAACTCTTTTGTGAACTAATAAATTCTTTAATACTAGATTCAAAATCAGAGGGAATCTTATTATAATTTCCATAAGAATTGTTGTAGGAATTACCATAATTATCAGAGGAATTACTAGGATACGGCCTAGGATTAAAGTTTCCTCTATACGCGTTGTTACCAAAATTATTCCTACCAACTAAATTCGCATCCATAGATTCATTATTATTCTCAATCAAAGTAGACAAAGGCATATCATTAGGATCAGAAGAAACACTCTTATTAGCAAACAATTTCATAAGTTCATCCATCTTTCCACTCAAAACATTAATTTCTTCTATAGCATGAACCTTTTTACTAGTAGATCTTTTGGTGTGCCATTGAGAATAATTAACCATAATATTATCTAGGAGTTTGGTAGCTTCTCCTAGAGTGATTTCCATAAAAGTGCCTCCCGTGGCTGAATCTAAAAGATTTCCAGAAGCAAAATTTTTTGTATGATCATCCACAAATTCAAACCATGTGTAGGGCAATTACGTATCATTAATTTCATCCTCTCCCAAGCTTGTGCAACATGCTCATGATCAAGTTTCTTAAAATTTGTAATATCATTTCTAAGGGAGATGATCTTAGCAGGAGGAAAATACTTAGAGATAAAAGCATCTTTGCACTTGTTCCAAGAATCAATACTATTTTTAGGCAAAGATGAAAACCAAGTCTTAACACGATCTCTAAGCGAAAACGAAAATAGCTTCAATTTAACAATATCATTATCCACATCTTTCTTCTTTTGCATATCCCACAAATCAACAAAGCTGTTTAGATGGGTAGCAGCATCTTCACTAGGAAGGCCAGAAAACGGATCCTTCATGACAAGATTCAGCAAAGTACTATTAATTTCAGAAGATTCAACATCGGTAAGAGGAGCAATCAGAGTGCTAATAAAATCATTATTGTTGGTATTGGAAAAATCACAAAATTTAGTATTATCTTGAGCCATCATGACAAACAATCCAACACACAAGTACACAAGGAGCGAGCGAAAAAGAGGCGAACGGAAAAAGAGGGCAAATAAAACAGCAAGGATGAAGTGTGCGAGAGGAAAACGAGAGGCAAATGGCAAATAATGTAATGCGAGGGATAAGAGTTTGTGATGGGTACTTGGTATGTCTTGACTTGTGCGTAGATCTCCCCGACAACGGCGCCAGAAATCCTTCTTGCTACCTCTTGAGCACTGCGCTGGTTTTTCCTTGAAGAGGAAAGGGTGATGTAGTAAAGTAGCGTAAGTATTTCCCTCATTTTTTTAGAACCAAGGTATCAATCGAGTAGGAGACTACACGTAGGTCACCCCGCACCTACACAAACAAATAAGAACCTTGCAACCAACGCGATAAAGGGGTTGTCAATCCCTTCACGGCCACTTGCCAAAGTGAGGTATGATAGAGATAATAAGATAAATATTTTTGGTATTTTTATGATATAGATTGAAAGTAAAGATTGCAAAGTAAAATAGATTGGAAACTTATATGATGGAAAATAGACCCGGTGGCCATAGGTTTCACTAGTGGCTTCTCTCAAGATAGCATAAGTATTGCAGTGGGTAAACAAATTACTGTTGAGCAATTGATAGAAAAGTGCATAATTATGAGAATATCTAGGCATGATCATGTATATAGGCATAACATCCGCGACAAGTAGACCGAAACGATTTTGCATCTACTACTATTACTCCACACCTCGACCGCTATCCAGCATGCATCTAGAGTATTAAGTTCATAAGAAAAGAGTAACGCATTAGGCAAGACGACATGATGTCGAGGGATAAACTCAAGCAATATGATATAAACCCCATCTTTTTATCCTCGATGGCAACAATACAATACGTGCCTTGCTGCCCCTACTGTCACTGGGAAAGGACACCGCAAGATTGAACCCAAAGCTAAGCACTTCTCCCATTGCAAGAAAGATGAATCTAGTAGGCTAAACTAAACTGATAATTCGAAGAGACTTGCAAAGATAACAAATCATACATAAAAGATTTCAGAGAAGAATCAAATATTGTTCATAGATAATCTTGATCATAAACCCACAATTCATCAGATCTCGACAAACACACCACAAAAAGAATTACATCGAATAGATCTCCAAGAAGATCGAGGAGAACTTTGTATTGAGATTCAAAGAGAGAGAAGAAGCCATCTAGCTAATAACTATGGACCCGAAGGTCTGTGGTAAACTACTCACACATCATCAGAGAGGCTATGGTGTTGATGTAGAAGCCCTCCGTGATCGATTCCCCCTCCGGTGGAGCGCCGGAAAAGGCCCCAAGATGGGATATCACGGGTACAGAAGGTTGCGGCGATGGAAATAGGGTTTCGTGGTGCTCCTAGCTATTTTCGGGGTATATGGGTATATATAGGAGGAAGAAGTACGTCGGTGGAGCTGCGAGGGGCCCACGAGGGTGAGGGCACGCCTGCCCCCTGGGCGCGCCCCTTGCCTCGTGGCCTCCTCGCTTCTTTCTTGACGGCCACTCCAAGTCTCCTGGACCATGTTTGTTCCAAAAATGACTCTCCCGAAAGTTTCATTCTGTTTGGATTCTGTTTGATACTCCTTTTCTGCGAAACACTGAAATAGGCGAAAAAACAACAATTTGCACTAGGCCTTTGGTTAGTAGGTTAGTCCCAAAATAATATAAAAAGATAAATTAAAGCCCATTAAACATCCAAAACAGATAATATAATAGCATGGAACAATAAAAAATTATAGATACATTGGAGATGTATCAAAGCTGCTTATATATTGGGCATCAAGATCTATAGAGATAGATCAAGATGCTTAATTGGACTTTTAGAAAGCACATACCTTGATAAAGTTTTGAAGAAGTTCAAAATGGATCAAGCAAAGAAAGGGTTATCGACTGTGTTACAAGGTGTGAAGTTGAGTCAGACTCAATGCCCGACCACTATAGAAGATAGAGAGAAAATGAAAGTCATTCCCTATGCTTCAGCCATAGGTTCTATCATATATGAAATGATGTGTACCAAACCTGATGTGTGCCTTGATATTAGTTTAGCAGGGAGGTACCAAAGTAATCCATGAGTGGATCACTGGACAGCGGTCAAGAACATCCTGAAATACCTGAAAAGGACTAAGGATATGTTTCTCAATTATGGAGGTGACAAAGAGCTTGTCGTAAATGGTTACGTCGATGCAAGCTTTGACACTGATCCGGATGACTCTAAGTCACAATCCGGATACGTATTTTTATTGAATGGTGGAGCTGTCTGTTGGTGCAGCTCTAAGCAAAGCATAGTGGCGGGATCTACGTGTGAAGAAGGAATACATAGCTGCTTCGGAAGCAGCAAATGAAGGAGTCTGGATGAAGGAGTTCATATCCGATCTAGGTGTCATACCTAGTGCATCGGGTCCAATGAAAATCTTTTGTGACAATACTGCTGCAATTGCCTTGGCAAAGGAATCCAGATTTCATAAGAGAACCAAGCACATCAAAAGAAGCGTCAATTCCATCCGCGATCAAGTCAAGGAGGGAGACATAGAGATTTTCAAGATACATACGGATCTGAATGTTGTAGACCCATTGACTAGCCTCTCTCACGAGCAAAACACGATCAGCACCAAGACTCCATGTGTGTTAGAATCATTTCTATGTAATCTAGATTATTGACTCTAGTGCAAGTGGGAGACTGATGAAAATATGCCCTAGAAGCAATAATAAAGTTGTTATTTATATTTCCTTATATCATGATAAATGTTTATTATTCATGCTAGAATTGTATTAACCGAAAACTTAGTACATGTGTGAAAACATAGACAAACAGAGTGTCACTACTATGCCTCTACTTGACTAGCTCGTTAATCAAAGATGGATAAGTTTTCTAACCATAGACATGAGTTTTCATTTGATGAACGGGATCACATCATTGGAGAATGATGTGATTGACTTGACCCATCCGTTAGCTTAGCACTATGATCATTTAGTTTATTGCTATTGCTTTCTTCATGACTTATACATGTTCCTATGAGTATGAGATTATCCAACTCCCGAATACCGGAGGAACACTTAGTGTGCTATCAAACGTCACAACATAACTGGGTGACTATAAAGATGCTCTATAGGTGTCTCCAATGGTGTTTGTTGAGTTGGAATAGATAGGGATTAGGATTTGTCACTTCGTGTATCGGAGAGGTATCTCTGGGCCCTCTCGGTAACGCACATCACTATAAGCCTTGCCACCAATGTGACAAATGAGTTAGTTGCGGGATGTTTCATTACAGAACGAGTAAAGAGACTTGCCGGTAATGATATTGAACTAGGTCTTGAGATACCGACGATCGAATCTCGGGCAAGTAACATACCGATGACAAAGGGAACAACGTATGTTGTTATGCGGTTTGACCGATAAAGATCTTCATAGAATATGTAGGAACCAATATGAGCATCCAGGTTCCGCTATTGGTTATTGACCGGAGATGAGTCTTCGTCATGTCTACATAGTTCTCGAACCCGTACGGTCCGCATGCTTAACGTTCGATGACGATCATTATTATCAGTTTATGTGTTTTGATGTACCGAAGGTAGTTCGGAGTCCCGGATGTGATCACGAACATGATGAGTCTCGAAATGGTCGCGACATAAACATTGATATATTGGACGATGTTATTGGGGCATCAGATGAGTTCCGGAATCACCGAATAAATATCGGAGTGCTGGGGGGTTATCAGAAACCCTGAGGAACTAATGGGCCAACATGGGCGTTGTGTGTGTGTGTGAGAGAGGAGAGGGCCCTGGGGCTGGCTGTCGTGGTTCTAACTCTGACAGTGATGTAGGGGGGTGTGTATGGAGAGGCTAGATCTCAGCTATTGGGAAGTTGTAAGCACACAAAGATGTACGAGTTCAGGCCCTTCACGGAGGAAGTAACAGCCCTACGTCTCAGTGCCCGGAGGCGGTCGATTGGATTATAGGCGTGTGAATAACAGGGGTGCGAACCCTTGATACCGAGGTGGGGGTGGCTTATATAGAGTTCGCCAAGACCCCGGCCAGCCCATGTTACCAGGGGTTCAATGTACATTAATGCGGGGTGTTACTGGTAACGCTGGTAATAAATGCTATAATGACCATAAAGACTACTTAATAGCCGACCGTTTGCCTGCGGAGTGACTTTAGGTCTCCTGGCCAGTCGAGTGGTTGGCTTCATGGTCTAGTGATAGCTTCTTGGTCGAGTGAGATACCTTCAAGTCGATTGAAAGATGACTTCTTTTAGGGATGTCCTTGGGTAGGGCTCTTTTGGACAGGTCCGTGCCCCTTCCCTAGGTACATAGCTTCATCATTAGCCCCCGAATGGATCGAGGTTAGAGTGGGGAAAGAGTTGGTGACCTTTTCGCCTGGTTCTTTGGGTTACCTGAGTGCCTCGTTTTGAGTCGACCGTCACGGATGACGTTATCAACCTCTTTCAGTCGCCTTGATCCATTCCAGGCCTTTCGTCGAGTGAATTTCTTTACCTGTGACATACCGAGTGTCGGCGCGAGCGGGGTCTTCTGTTTTGGCAAGTTGTTCTGCAGCCCGCGGATGTCGCGGGATTTGGATTTTGGGAAGCACGCGGGACGGGAGCGGCCGCAGTAATCGGAAGTGATAAAGCGGAAGCTCCTCGATTTCCGCGCCACCTTTTTCGCGACGTACCGTGCGCGCGTCTGCTGCGGGATTTGGCTGGATCGCCTGGGCCTACCAGTCAGCCACTCGGGAGCGACCTCTTATAAATCGCCGGCTCGGGGTTTCTAACCAGTGCGTTCTCTTCTTTCTCTCTGCCTTCGCAAGTTCCTCCGCCACCTCTGCTCTCACCCTAGCGCCACAGGCCCGTGCGAGACTTGCCGGCGACGATGGCGAAGGACAAGACCTCTGCTCTCGAGCGCGCGAAGAAGGCGGCGGCGCAGGGGAAAGGGAAGAGGTCTGCTCGGGGCGGATCCTCCTCAAGGTCTGCTCTGCCCCGGGGCTGGATCCAAGGGGATTGGATGCCGTCGGTGATCCGGCAAGAGGATCTCGATGACATGGTCGAGGGGGGGGGAGTCATTCCCCACGAAGCCGCAGCCCCGCGACGGTGAGTGCGTGCTTCTAGCCACCCATATCGACCGTGGGTTTTCTCTGCCGCCCCATCCTTTTTTCCGGAGCTTCTTGAACTTCTTTGGAGCGCAGCTCCACTACTTCACTCCAAACTCCATCGTATACCTTGCTGCTTTCACTTCCATGTGTGAGGGTTTCTTGGGTTGCCGCCCCCATTGGGGACTCTTCAAGCATATCTTTACCTGCCGCTCTCAGTCGGTTAAGAAGGCCAAGTCGAGTGACGAGAGGACGCAGGTGGTCCAGCTGTGTGGGGGCCTGGCGATCCAGACGAGGGGAAAGAGTTGTTTTCCTTCTGTCACTTTCCCGGATTCGGTCCATGGTTGGCAGTCGACCTGGTTTTACTGTCGAGACCAGGCGACCCCAGGACAGTCGACTGGTCTTCCCCCTTTCTCTCTTGACCGAGCTGAAAAACCCGCTTCTCTGAAAGTGACGCCAGAAGAAAAGGCCCAAGTCAAAGTGCTGGCCGGTCGAGTGGTTGAGCTCGTCCGCGAGGGCGTGACTGGTATGGACCTGCTGGAGGTCTTCCTCCGGAGGCGCATCCAACCGCTCCAGGCTCATGACCATCCGATGTGGCTGTACTCGGGTCTCGACGACACCACTCGGATCCACCCGGAGGAGGTCACTGATGAGATGCTGGAGGGGTGGCTGTCGAGCATCACGGGGAACAAAGACAACCCCCGAGGAGCCAGGAGGGTAATTCCACTCGACAACTCATACGACGTGGACCAGGTACGTTTTCATGCTTCCGACTGAGACTTTGTTTTCTTCATTGGTCTTCTTTGAGTTGGCCGATTGACTTTTGTCTTGTCTGTTGTTTTCCAGGCGACCACCGAGATGTACTCGATGCCCAACGGGGCACGGGAGCTAACTGAGGAAGGGGAGGCGAGCGGAGGCGAGAGTGGAGACGATCAAGGCAAGTGGGAGTCCGACGGTGAAGGAGAGGGAGGCGACGATGTTGACTCCAGCGAAGAGGAGGAGGAGGAGGCTGACCCCCCCCCCCCCCGCCCGGAGAGGCGAGCCAAACTCACGCACGATACAGCACGGGAACGTGGCAAGGCGACTGCTCCTGTTGGGCAGTCGTCGAAACGCCCTCGGACCTCTTCTCCGACGCCGACTGGGAAGGCTCCCGAGCACCCACGCGCGACGCCGTCCAAGCCGCCCAAGGCTCTGCCCAAGAAGAAGATGGCTGTCCCTACCATTTCCGGGTAATAACAAAACTTGCTTTCCTTTGTCGACCGTGGACAGATCCTTGGTCGATTCATTGAGCCGACTGACTGACTTTCGAGGTTTGCAGCGCTGCTACTTCTGAGGTCTCCGCCAAGGACGACAACCAAGAGATGGAGGATGCTGTCACCTCCAACCCCGGTACGATCACTGACGTTCCGTTTTGAGTCGACTGAACATTTATGGCAACTCTAGTCGATTGAATGTTTTCCTTGTAGCTCCTCCTCATGTTATCGACCTCCCGGATGACGACGACAACGAACCGCTGAGAGTGAGGAGGAATAGGAGGGCATCGGCTGACAAGGCCCCCCAATCTGCTCCGGCGTCTAGGGCCGTAGCTCGGGATGGTGGCGACACCACTCGGGCTTCTGTGACTTTCGCCGTTCCTCTGACGAGTGTGTGGCCCTTGACGTCGACTGCGGATCCGTCTTCGCTTTTTGCCGCGTACCCCGCCCCTGAGGACCAAGCGGCTGCTGCAAGAGAGGCTATATGCCAAGCAGGGATCATGATGGAGCAAGTGAAGGTGGCTCGGGAGGTCAGCCAAGCAGCTTATGACGCAAGCTCGGCTCTTCAGAGTAACGTCCAGGTCAGTCGACTCATCTCTTGGTCTGTTACGATGTGCTATTTGAAGAATCTTTTTCCGAAGATCTTTATATCTGTACACCCACTGGGTGTGTTTGCCAATTCTTGGACGAGTGGGGGCACGCTAAGTGCACCCACTGGGTGTAGTCCCCGAGACTACGGTGGACTGCTGGCAGTCGACTGTAGTCTTTATATTGTGTTGTTGTAGCTGTATTTCTTCACTCGGTCTGGTCAGGCCATGTCGAATGGAACTGTATCCGGTCGATTGCTGGCAGTCAACTTTTTCTCTTCTCTTTTTTTTATAGTGGGGGCATGCTGAGTGCACCCACTGGGTGTAGTCCCCGAGACTACTGTCGAATATTTTTGATTCGGCTGTAGTCTTAGAAACGCCATCATTGTCTCTTAGTTACTCGAAAGCAACTTATCTTGGACATCTGTTCATTGATTTTTCTTTTCGCAGAAATCCTGTGAACTTGTAGCTCGCTATACTGAGTTGGAGAACCAGCAGATCCAGCTCAACCTAAACTTGAAGCTTGCTCAAGAGAACTTGAAGAAGGCGCACGAAGAAGCAAAAGGTATGGCTGGTGGGGTTCTCTATTCTTGACGAGTGATTTTTCTTCCTTGTCCATTCCTGATGTTGATTTCACTCGACGCGCCGTAGATAAACTGGAGGAAGCTCTAAAGAAGAAGGACCAAGATCTTGCAGAAGCACAGAAGGAGGCCTTGAGCAGGACGAAGCTTGCTGAAGAGAAAATGACTTCGGTCGAAGCTCTTGAGCAGGAGAACTCCAGGCTAAAAACTGCTCTTGGGGTAGCCAATCAAGAGGTCACCCGACTGAAGAACGACAACGCGGCTCTGCGCGACAAGGCAGGCGATCTGGTGGGGAAGAAGAACGATCTAGAAGCTTATCTCGGTGAACTCGCCAAGAAGCTGTTCGTCATGCTCGAAGGTAATTACTCTGCCCTGACTGTCTTGCAGTTGCCAAGCCTGTGTAGAGCCACTGTCTGATTCTTGAATCGCGTTTGCAGAATTCTGCCAGAACTTTGAAGAGGAAACCAGTCGAGTGGAGCCGGGCTTGGACCCCGCCAATTCTCTCGTGAAGGATGAGGCTGCCATGAACGTGCTCCGACTGGAGTCTCGTGTTACCAGCGCTGTTGATTATCTTGCTCGACTGAAGGTCGCAATGTCGCGGATCGACACATCACTCTGGCCCGGGACGACGCTTCAGAACAACCTCGAGTCTTTGATGACTCGACTGAACGAAGTCCCAGGTCGAGTGGCGGAATGGAAGAAATCTGCTGCCAGATGTGGTGCTGATGTCGCTCTGTCTCTGGTCCGTGTCCATTGCAAGGAGGCGCGAGAAGAGAAGCTGGCTGCCATCCAAGTTGCCAACACCAGGAAGCACAATTTTCAAGACTTCATGGAGACTTTCATCGCTGCTGCCACCCGTATTGCAGACGGGATCGACTTGGACGAGTTTGTCGCCCCTTCCAGTCCTCCTCCCGAGGAATGAAAAACTTTCATGCTTCACTTTAAATTTTCCTCGGGATGCCGAGTGGATTTGTAACCGTTAAACTCTGCCGAGCCGAGGGCTCGAGTACTTTTGATCTGAGGTCTAGGACCTTTAGGTTTTATTCGAACTTGATTTCTTCGTTGGATATTTTCATGGTTTGATCTGTCGAGTGGAACTTGATCTTCACTCGGAATAATCTTGTATTTGTGTCCTGTACTTAGGTGAGCACTGGGCTGCAGCTAAGCCCCCCCCCCCCCCCCGAGTGGGAGTCTGGCTCTCCACCCGGTAGGATTTTTTAAATACTTAGGCGAGCACAGGGCTGCAACTAAGCCCCCGAGTGGGAGGCTGGCTCTCCACTCGGTAGGATTTTTTAAACACTTAGGCGAGCGCTAGGCTGCAGCTAAGCCCCCGAGTGGGAGGATTGCTCTCCACTCGGTAGGATTTTCTCAAACTTAGGCGAGTGCCTGACTGCAGCTAAGTCTCTAAGTGGGAGAACTCAGGCAAGTACTGGACTGCAGCTAAGCCCCCGAGTGGGAGGATTGCTCTCCACTCGGCAGGATTTTTTCAAACTTAGGCGAGTGCCTGACTGCAGCTAAGTCTCTAAGTGGGAGAACTTAGGCGAGTACTGGACTGTAGCTAAGCCCCCGAGTGGGAGGCTGTCTCTCCACACGGCAGGATTTCTAAACACTTAGGCGAGCACTGGGCTGCAGCTAAGCCCCCGAGTGGGAGGATTGCTCTCCACTCGGTAGGATTTTCTCAAACTTAGGCGAGTGCCTGACTGCAGCTAAGTCTCTAAGTGGGAGAACTTAGGCGAGTACTGGACTACAGCTAAGCCCCCGAGTGGGAGGATTGCTCTCCACTCGGTAGGATTTTCTTAAACTTAGGCGAGTGCCTGACTGCAGCTAAGTCTCTAAGTGGGAGAACTTAGGCGAGTACTGGACTGCAGCTAAGTCCCCGAGTGGGAGGATTGTTCTCCACTCGGTAGGATTTTTTCAAACTTAGGCGAGTGCCTGACTGCAACTAAGTCTCTAAGTGGGAGAACTTATGCGAGTACTGGACTGCAGCTAAGCCCCCGAGTGGGAGGATTGCTCTCACTCGGTAGGATTTTTGAACACTTAGGCAAGCACTGGGCTGCAGCTAAGCCCCCGAGTGGAAGTCTGGCTCTCCACTCGGTAGGATTTTTCAAACTTAGGCAAAATGGATTCGCGGCTAAGTCACCCACTTGGGGATTTCGTATGCAAACAAAAGTGACAGCAATTATTGGAACACTCTTGCCTTTGATAAAAATATTTCTTATTACATCTCGTCTAAGGGAGGACTCAAGTGTAAAAGGGGCGGAGTAGTTCCGCATTCCAAGCTCGCGGCTCGTCGATCTGGCGATCAACGTTGTAGAGGTGATATGCTCCATTGTGGAGGACTCTGGTGACGATGAAGGGGCCTTCCCAAGTAGGGGCAAGCTTGTGTGGTTTCTGCTGATCCACTCGGAGGACCAAATCTCCTTCTTGGAAGGCTCGACTCTTTACATTCCTGGCGTGGAATCGACGCAAGTCCTGCTGATAAATGGTCGATCTGATCATGGCCATCTCCCTCTCTTCTTCTAGGAGGTCGACTGCGTCTTGCCGGGCTTGTTCTGCTTCGTCTTCGGTATAAAGCTCGACTCGGGGTGCGTTCTGAAGAAGATCACTCGGCAGAACTGCCGCAGCTCCATAAACCAAAAAGAATGGAGTTCTTCCAATCGAGCGGTTTGGGGTGGTCCTCAATCCCCACAAAACTGACGGAAGCTCGTCGACCCAAGCACCTGCCGTGTGCTTGAGATCACGCATCAGTCGAGGCTTTAGTCCTTTGAGAATCAGACCATTTGCCCTCTCTGCCTGTCCATTCGACTGGGGATGTGCGACCGATGCATAGTCGACTCGTGTGCCTTGAGAGGCACAGAAAGCTCTGAACTTGTCTGAATCAAAGTTTGACCCATTGTCAGTGATGATGCTATGCGGGACTCCATATCTGAATGTTAGCCCTCTGACGAAACTGATAGCAGTGCAAGCATCAAGATTCTTGATGGGCTTAGCTTCGATCCACTTGGTAAACTTGTCGACTGCCACAAGCACATGAGTGAAACCACTCCTGCCTGTTCTCAGTGGACCGACCATGTCCAGTCCCCAGACAGCAAAGGGCCAGATGAGTGGAATGGTCTTCAGGGCTGATGCAGGCTTGTGTGACATGTTGGAATAGAACTGGCACCCTCCACACTTGTCGACTATCTCTTTTGCCATCTCATTTGCTCTTGGCCAGTAAAATCCCGCTCGGTATGCTTTGGCCACAATGGTCCGAGAGGACGCATGGTGACCACAGGTCCCCGAGTGGATGTCATCAAGGATTATCCGACCCTCTTCTGGTGTTATGCACTTCTGACCGATTCCAGTGGCGCTTTCTCTATACAACTGTCCCCTTATGACTGTGAAGGCTTTGGATCGGCGGACGATCTATCTAGCCTCTTCTTCGTCCTCTGGGAGTTCTTTCCTTAGGATATATGCGATGTACGGTATCGTCCAGTCGGGGGGTGATTGCTAGGATTTCCATGATTAGGTCGACCACAGCAGGGACTTCGACTTCAGTCGGATCTGTGGCACTTTTTGGTTGCGGGGCTTCTTCTGTAAAAGGATCCTCCTGAACTGACGGCGAGCGGATGTGCTCCAAAAACACATTGCTGGGAATGGCTTCCCTCTTGGAGCCTATCTTTGCCAGATCGTCAGCCGCTTGATTTTTCAGTCGGGGGATGTGATGAAGCTCTAACCCCTCGAATTTATTTTCTAGCTTTCTCACTGCATTGCAATAACTAGTCATTGCCGGACTTCTGACGTCCTACTCCTTCATCACCTGATTAACCACCAAATCCGAGTCGCCATAGACCATGAGGAGACGGACGCCGAGTGAAATGGCCATGCGCAACCCGTACAAAAGTGCTTCATATTCTGCTTCATTATTGGAGGAATCGAAGTGAATCTGGAGGACATATCTGAGCTTATCTCCTCGGGGGGAGACCAATACTACCCCAGCACCGGAACCATTCAGCATCTTAGATCCATCGAAGAACATGGTCCAGTGCTCCGAGTGAACTTGAGTCGGAAGCTGCTGTTCGATCCACTCGGCGACGAAATCTGCAATTGCTTGGGACTTGATAGCCTTCTTTGCTTCAAACTTGATATCTAGGGGAAGGAGTTCAATCGCCCACTTCGCCACTCGACCAGTTGCATCTCTGTTATGCAGAATCTCTGACAATGGGGTGTCGCTGACGACTGTAATGGAGTGGTCAGAGAAGTAATGTGCAACCTTCTTCGTGGTCATATAAATCCCGTATACCAGCTTCTGATAATGAGGATATCTTTGCTTTGAAGGTGTCAAGACTTCAGACACATAATATACTGGGTGCTGAACTCTGAAGGCCTTTCCTTCTTCTTCCCGCTCGACCGTGAGTACTGTACTGACAACTTGTCTTGTGGCTGCAATGTAAAGCAGCAAAGGCTCTTTGCTGATTGGGGCAGCAAGCACCGGCTGGGTGGAGAGCAGAGCTTTGAGGTCCGCAAACGCTGCATCAGCTTCTGGAGTCCACTCAAACTTGTCAGACTTTTTCATCAGTTGGTAAAGAGGCAACGCCTTTTCACCGAGACGAGAAATGAATCGACTTAGAGCGGCCAAGCAACCTGTAAGCTTCTGGACATCGTGCACATGCACAGGGCGCTTCATCCGGAGTATGGTGCCAATTTTCTCAGGATTGGCGTCGATTCCTCGTTCGGAAACGAGAAAACTGAGTAACTTTCCACCTGGAACTCCGAATGTGCATTTCGATGGATTAAGCTTGATATCATACCCCCTGAGGTTGGCAAAGGTTTCAGCAAGGTCAGTCAGCAGGTCGGAACCTTTCTGTGACTTGACCACAATATCATCCATGTAAGCTTCCACGTTCTGATTGATCTGAGTGAGCAAACACTTCTGAATCATCCTCATGAACGTGGCTCCAGCGTTCTTGAGGCCGAAGGGCATGGTGACATAACAGAAGCACCCGAACGGACTGATGAAAGCTGTTTTGATCTCATCGGGTCCATACAGACGGATCTGATGGTACCCGGAATAGGCGTCTAGAAAAGACAATCGCTCACACCCGCGGGCGAGTCGACTATTTGGTCGATGCGAGGGAGAGGAAAATGATCTTTTGGGCAGGCCCGATTGATATGTTTAAAGTCGATGCACATGCGAAGCGACTTGTCCTTCTTGGGGACCATGACAACATTGGCGAGCCACTCGAAGTGGTAAATCTCTCAGATGAACTCTGCTGCTAAGAGCCGAGCCACCTCCTCGCCAATGGCTTTCCTCTTCTGGACGGCAGACCGTCGAAGATGCTCTTTCACAGGCTTGAACTTTGGGTCGACTCGTAGACGGTGCTCAGCCAGCCCCCTGGGAATTCCAGGCATGTCAGAAGGCTTCCATGCGAAGATGTCCCAGTTCTCATGGAGGAACCGGATGAGCGCTTCTTCCTATTTGGAGTCGAGCGTCTTCGAGATGTGAGTCGGGGCAGCCTCAGGGTCGGTCGGGTGGATGTGAACTGCCTTTGTTTCACCGGTCGACTGAAAAGCTGACTCTGAAGCGGGCTTCTTAGCTCGTAGCAACTCACTCGGATCTGCAGTCTTCTGATACTCTTGTAGCTCAACTACTGCCATCTGAGCGTCAGCAATCTTTGAGCCTTTCTGAAAGCACTCTTCTGCTTTCTTCCGATTGCCTGTAACAGTGATCACACCTTTGGGACCAGGCATCTTCAATTTGAGATACACATAACATGGTCGGGCCATGAAGCGTGCATAAGCTGGCCTGCCCAAAATGGCATGATAAGCACTTTGGAAGTCCACAAACTCGAATGTCAACTTTTCCTTGTGGTAATTCTTTGAATCACCAAAAACCACATCAAGAGCAATCTGGCCGAGTGATTCGGCTTTCTTCCCGGGAATGACTCCGTGGAAGCTCAGGTTGCTGGTACTGAGCCTGGACATCGGAATGCCCATCCCTTTCAATGTCTCAGCATACAGTATGTTCAGGCCACTGCCTCCATCCATCAGGACTTTGGTCAGTCGAGTGCCTTCGACAACTGGGTCGACCACCAAAGCTTGCCTCCCAGGGGTGACAATGTGCGTGGGGTGATCAGACTGGTCGAATGTTATGGCAGTCTGAGACCATTTCAGATAGCTGGGTGTTGCCGAAGCAACCATGTTCACTTCACGATTAATGACTTTCAGTCGGCTTTTGCTTTCAACATCAGCAAAAATCATCAAGGTGGAATTGACTTGGGGGTATCCATCGTCACTATCATCCTTGTCCTCAACTCTGTCTGGCTCTTTTTCCTTATCTTTGGGCTGCTTGCCCTGAAACTGCTGGATCAGGAGCCGACACTGTCCAGTGGTATGCTTTGGGAAAATAAATTTACCCTCTTCATCCTTCTTGGTGTGGATGGGACACGGCAGATCCAAAACATCATTTCCATCTTGATCCTTGACTTTCTTGGGCTTCCAGGTGCCCTTGGCCTTTCCCTTGAAATTTCCCTGGGTTACGGCCAGGGCCTCCCCAGGGGCGGCTGGCTCGGCCTTCCGCTTCTGTTTCCGACTGGAGTTTCCTCCGGTTTCTTGGGCGACTGCCTTTTGCTTGCCACTCCGGAGGCGATCTTCATCCTCGCCATTGGCGTATTTGGTGGCAATCTCCATCATCCGATTCAGAGACATCTCTCCAGTTCGACCGAACTTCAGGTTCAATTCTCTGTACTTAACGCCTTCTTTGAAGGCGCAAACTGCTTGATGATATGGAACATTCTCAACCGTGTGATGCAATGTGATCCACCTCTGGATGTAATCCCTCAGCGTTTCATTCGGTTTCTGCACACAGGACCGCAACTCTGTAAGGCCTACAGGCCGCTTGCATGTTCCCTCAAAGGTTGTGACAAACACTCGGGAGAGGTCTTCCCAGGTGTAGATGCTACTGGGCGCTAACTGATTTAGCCATGCCCTGGCTGAGCCCTCTAACATGAGAGGCAAATGCTTCATGGCCACCTCATCATTGCCCCCACCAATCTGTATGGCCACTCGGTAATCTTCGAGCCAAGTGTCAGGCTTAGACTCACCGGTGAACTTTCCAACTCCAGTCACTAGCCTGAAGTTGGGAGGAATCACTGCGGCTCTGATGGCTCGACTGAAACACTCTGGCCCTGAAACACGCACTCTGCTGCTGGCAGGCGCATCTCTGTCATGGCCTTCTTGGTGAGCTCTGTTCCTGTCGACCAGACCCTGAACGAGGATGGATCTCGCATCAAAGCCCGGGTCCCTGGGGTCGACTGGAATCCTCTGCTCAACACTATGAGGGCGTCTATCATCTCGCTGTCGAGGCGCATATGGCCCACTCCTCGGGGGAGGGGTTGGCACTCGACGTCGATCTTCACGGTCGAATCGGTGATCACACTGCTCATTTCTTCTGTATTGATCGTGCCGGTCTCCACGTCCCTCACGCCTCGGGGGCGATCTCGGGCCGTGAGCCGACTGGACTGTATGCGTTGCAACGGATCGACTGTGGATCCTATTCCACGACTGGGAAACAGCGGAATTCTGGTTCCCCGCCGCCCGAAGCAGCGCTCTGATCCGCAACAAGCCTCTGCCAGCCTCTGACTGGGAGGGCTGGATTGACTCTGCTATACGGGCTGCGGCGGCCAAATTCTGAACTGGGGTTCGATATACCTGCGTCGGAGGGAAGAGCTGAGGTCGACTGGACTCAGGAGCTCGCTGACACGCTTGCTCGTCGAGTATTCGCTGGAGATTCTCCAGTCGAGTGCGCTCGGCCAAGTTAGCCAAGCGCGCGTCCTCCAAGGCCCGAGCCTCGGGGGTTTCTCCGATGATAGGAGTGTGGAGTGCGTCTATGTTCCGGCGGCGAAGCTCCTCTCGCTGCAATGCCGTGAGAGGTTCAGGGAGATACTCGTCGTGGGGATGCGACGGGTCGCCCCCACCCGCGCCTCCCTCAGCACGAGGGAAACCTGGAGGACTATGCGCTCCATCAACCGCCAGGACCTCAGCCGCTGGGTCACTGTTGTCACACTCGGATGCGGTCTCCGTGGAGCCAGTCGACAGGTCGGACAGGCCGCAGAGGGATTCGTCGGGCTCGATTGCCGCGACTTGTGGGGCGGCCGACTGGCGGGCCACGGCATGCCTCACCCACCTCTGAAGTCTCGACCTACCGGAGCGCTTGCGCCGGTGGGAGACAGAGCGGGGAGACGACACGGGGGTCGACCCATACTGGGTCGACGGCTGCCGCAGGAGGACGCCACGAACGCATGCGCGGAAATGCGTCGCGCCACGGACGGGGAGCGCGTCGATGTCGAGTGGAGCCTCCTGAAGCCAAGCGGAGTCGTCTGCGATGAATGTGAGCACGCCGAGACGGATCTCGCGGCCCTCCACCAAAACTCCGCACGAAACCATGATCAAAAGGATCGGAAGAATCGCAACTTCTCTAATTAAGCGCTAAGATTCCGGCCCCACGGTGGGCGCCAACTGTCGTGGTTCTAACTCTGACAGTGATGTAGGGGGGTGTGTATGGAGAGGCTAGATCTCAGCTATTGGGAAGTTGTAAGCACACAAAGATGTACGAGTTCAGGCCCTTTGCGGAGGAAGTAACAGCCCTACGTCTCGGTGCCCGGAGGCGGTCGATTGGATTATAGGCGTGTGAATAACAAGGGTGCGAACCCTTGATACCGAGGTGGGGGGTGGCTTATATAGAGTTCGCCAAGACCCCGGCCAGCCCATGTTACCAGGGGTTCAATGTACATTAATGCGGGGCGTTACTGGTAACGCTGGTAATAAATGCTATAATGACCATAAAGACTACTTAATAGCCGACCGTTTGCCTGCGGAGTGACTTTAGGTCTCCTGGCCAGTCGAGTGGTTGGCTTCATGGTCGAGTGATAGCTTCTTGGTCGAGTGAGATACCTTCAAGTCGATTGAAAGATGACTTCTTCTAGGGATGCCCTTGGGTAGGGCTCTTTTGGGCAGGTCCGTGCCCCTACCCTAGGTACATAGCTTCATCACTGGCCGCCCCCCTTGAGGAGTCCAAATTGGACTAGGAGGGGGCGGCACCCCCTCCCTTTCCTTCTCCCTCTCTCCCTCTCCTTCCTTCCCCCTCTCTCCCTCTCCTTCCTTCCCCCTTTCTTCCCTTTTTGGAAACCTATTAGGAATAGGATTCCTATTCCTAGTAGGAATCTTACTTGGAACGCGCCCCATGAGGGCCAGCCGGCCTCCTCCTTGCTCCTCTATATACGGGGGCAGGGGGCACCCTAGAACACACCAGTTGACAGTTGTCTTAGCCGTGTGCGGTGCCCCTTGTTGGGTAACATAGTAATTTCAAAATTTTCCTACGCATACGCAAGATCATGGAGATGCATAGCAACGAAAGGGGAGAGTGTTGTCTACGTACCCTCGTTGACTGACAACGGAAGTGTTGACACAACGTAGAGGAAGTAGTCGTACGTCTTCCCGATCCGACCGATCCAAGTACCGAACGTACGGCACCTTCGAGTTCTGCACACGTTCAACTCGGCGACATCCCTCGAGCACCGATCCAGCAAAACGTTGAGGGAGAGTTTCGTCAGCACGACGGCGTGATGACGGTGATGATGTTCTACTGACGCGGGGCTTCGCCTAAGCACCGCTACGATATGACCGAGGTGGAATATAGTGGAAGGGGGCACCGCACACGGCTAAGGAATGATCACGAAGATCAATTTGTGTGTCGTGGGGTGCCCCCTTGCCCCCGTATATAAAGGAGGGAGAGGGGGAGGTGTGGCCGGCCCTAGGGATGCGCCTAGAGGAGTCCTACTCCCACCGGTAATGGTTCTCCTAGCCCACCGGGAGTAGGACTCCCCCCTCTTGCCTTGTTGGAAAAGGAAGGGGGAAGGGACAGAGAGGAAAGGGGGGCGCCGCCCCCCTTCCTTGTCCTATTCGGACTAGGGGGGGAGGGGGCGCGTGGCCTGCCCTGGCCGGCCCTCCTCCTCTCCCTTATGGCCCATGTAGGCCCAATAACCCCCGGGGGGGTTCCGGTAACCCCCCGGCACTCCGGTAAAATCCCGATTTCACCCGGAACGTTTTCGATATCCAAATATAGGCTTCCAATATATCAATCTTTATGTCTCGACCATTTTGAGACACCTCGTCATGTCCGTGATCACATCCGGGACTCCGAACAACCTTCGGTACATCAAAATACAAAAACCCTAATTACGATCGTCACCGAACTTTAAGCGTGCGGACCCTACGGGTTCAAGAACTATGTAGACATGACTGAGACACGTCTCCGGTCAATAACCAATAGCGGAACCTGGATGCTCATATTGGCTCCTACATATTCTACGAAGATCTTTATCGGTCAGACCGCATAACAACATACGTTGTTCCCTTTGTCATCGGTATGTTACTTGCGCGAGATTCGATCGTCGGTATCTTAATACCTAGTTCAATCTCGTTACCGGCAAGTCTCTTTACTCGTTCCGTAATACATCATTCCGCAACTAACTTATTAGTTGCAATGCTTGCAAGGCTTGAGTGATGTGCATTACCGAGAGGGCCCAGAGATACCTCTTCGACAATCGGAGTGACAAATCCTAATCTCGAAATACGCCAACCCAACAAGTACCTTTGGAGACAGCTGTAGAGCGCCTTTATAATCACCCAGTTACATTGTGACGTTTGGTAGCACACAAAGTGTTCCTCCGGTAAACGGGAGTTGCATAATCTCATAGTCATAGGAACATGTATAAGTTATGAAGAAAGCAATAGCAACAAACTAAACGATCAAGTGCTAAGTTAATGGAATGGGTCAAGTCAATCACATCATTCTCCTAATGACGTGATCCCGTTAATCAAATGACAACTCATGTCTATGGCTAGGAAACATAACCATCTTCCATTAACGAGCTAATCAAGTAGAGGCATACTAGTGACACTCTGTTTGTCTATGTATTCACACATGTATTATGTTTCCGTTTAATACAATTCTAGCATGAATAATAAATATTTATCATGATATAAATAAATAAATAATAAATTTATTATTGCCTCTAGGGCATATTTCCTTCAGTCTCCCACTTGCACTAGAGTCAATAATCTAGTTCACATCGCCATCTAACATATAAAGCCTCCTAGAGTGGTAGTCACAACCGATGCCATCTAACATATAAAGCCTCCTAGGGTGGTAGTCACAACCGATGCCTCGAGAGCACGGCACCACGCGAGTCAAAAAAGACCACCGCACCGTGCCCGCGCGTGGGGTTGCAACGCACCACGCGAGCGAAAAAACCACCGCACCGTGCTCGACGTGCACACCCCGCACCTGTCCGCTTTCTCCTCCAGTGAATCGAGCAGGCAACGCTCCCCACGCGCACGAACCCTAGCCGCCGCTCTCCTCTCCCGCGACCCCCAACCACCACCGCTCCTCTCTCCTCTGCCTCGACCCCCAACCACCCAACCCAAACTCTGGCGGCCTCCTCTTCCTCCAGCGCCGCCGCTCCACCATCACCTTCCTTCCTCTCCAAAGGAAGGGAAGGGAAGGGAAGGGGAGGCCCCAGATCGAGCGGAGCGACGCCTAGATCCGCAGCGGCACCGGCACCAGCGCACCATCGTCCACCTGGCCTCTTCCTCTGGCGGATGCGCGGGGCATCGCCGGCCAGAGAGGACGGGGAGGAGATATGGCAGCAAGGGAGGCGGCTCGGCTTGGACCGGCCATGGCGCCGGCATTGCTAACTCCCACGGGTCTCTCATTTCCCATCTTTTCTGGTTGCACCTCCCTCCGTTCCTTCCTCTAATCCCTTTTTTCTCTAATTTAATTCTCGTTTTTAGTTTCTTGCTGTCTATGGCTACTGTAGATTTTGTTCCTCGCCACTTTTATATCCGCGTGGGGTTGCAGCGCACCACGCGAGCGAAAAAACCACCGCACCGCGCTCGACGTGCACGCCCCGCACCCGTCCGCTTTTTCCTCCAGTGAATCGAGCAGGCAACGCTCCCCACGCGCGCTCCTCTCTCCTCTGCCTCGACCCCCAACCACCCAACCCAAATTCCGGTGGCCTCCTCTCCCTCCAGCGCCCCCGCTCCACCATCACCTTCCTTCCTCTCCAAAGGAAGGGAAGGGAAGGGGAGGGGAGGCCCCAGATCGAGCGGAGCGACGCCTAGATCCGCAGCGGCACCGGCACCAGCGCACCGTCGTCCACCTGGCCTCTTCCTCTGGCAGATGCGCGTGGCATCGCCGGCCAGAGAGGACGGGGAGGAGATATGGCAGCGAGGGAGGCGGCTCGGCTTGGACCGGCCATGGCGCCGGCGTTGCTAACTCCCACGGGCCTCTCATTTCCCATCTTTTCTGGTTGGACCTCCCTCCGTTCCTTCCTCTAATCCCCTTTTTCTCTAATTTAATTCTCGTTTTTAGTTTCTTGCTGTCTATGGCTACTGTAGATTTTGTTCCTCCCCACTTCTATATCTTCATATAAAATCTTATGAAACAATGTTCTGTTTCTTTTTTGGAGTAGGAACTGATGAAACAAGCAAGGAGGAAGGGCGTAGTGTTGGATATTTGACCAGGTTAGGATTGTCTCCTGTTAAGTATATGGTCGTGTATTTTATTTTTACCTCGCTGTCACTAAGTTTGATTTGATTATCATCTCTGACGAGTCTACCGGTTGCGTTCTTATTTTGTTGCAGGTGACATATGGATGCCTCTATTCTGAATAGACAATGTTTACTTGAACCTATATGGTCTGAATAAAGTTTATGCCGTCAATATTTTTCTGTGACCTGCCAAAGTATGAACTAAAACATCAATATCAGTTGAACCTAATCATGCCAGGGTCTAAATTATTGCCTATTTGCCAATATAATAGCATGCTAGATGTTCTTAGATTCAATCCAAAAAAGCTTTGTTTGTGTTCCTGTCAATTTTAGACGTGCAAGTAGCTCATCAATTTGCTCTGATTAAATTAGCAAACCTGAAGCAGGTAAGGATTCACGTCAGTGAAAGTTCACTTTCTTTCAGGAGAAAAGAACTTTTAGATAATACCAGTCGAATTTGGTAAGGCCAATAATTATATCCTTTCATAATCATAAGGTTTGCTACACTTAGTCATAATAAAGTTTTCTATTTTTTCTTTTTCACAGTGGCATTGCAATGGATATTGTTCTTTTACTAGCAGTGTGCTGAGTGTGCACGCAAAGTACAGGTCATTTTGAGTGGCAAGGGTTGAGAATTACCATAATGTTAATATGTTCAAGAACCTTATAAAATATATAATTATATATTTGACACTTTTTATACTGATTCAAGTGAAAAGTATCATAATTCTAACAGACATTTGCATCTGCACCAAGTGCAGCATGCAGTCATCCTCATCCTGTCCTGGCCTGCTTAGTTTGTCTATGGTCTACCATTGTTTGTCTTCATATATTTGTTTGTGAGGAACAAAGATATTGCAAGAGGCTGCTCTGTGAGAAGCAAGTCTGTAAATTAGTGCATATTTGCTTACGTTCATTCTCTTTTATATGTGCTGTAGGTCTCGCTCTGTGCGTTTGGCTGCCCGGTCAACCAATCTCCTCGCTCGTGCTCGCCGAAGGATCTCCTGCAGTTCGGTTTACCTGAAACCTCGCATGCTGTCTCCTGTAATCTCCTCGCTTGTGTTTGGCGAAGGTTTGATTTCCTTCCTTGTTCTTTGTTTTCTTGCACTCCTTTAAGTTTCAGTCTTCTGCTTCGTACTAACTGTGTGTGTTGCATTTCTGCTTACGATTTTTATATTGCTTCGCATGCCCGGGATCCCAGGGATCCTACTGTAGTGCCTTTCGTTGTGCCGATTCTGGAGACTGTGGCGGCACATTATGAGCTTCCTCCTCCTGGTTATCTGTGTGAGGTTGATGGGGATGGCCATGTTTTAGTGTTGCCGCAGAGAAAGTTTTTTGGGAGCCCTGCATGTCTGGGTTCCGTGGATACGTACAAGCAGGCTGCCCTTCAGGCAATCAAATTTTTGCAGGGCTTGTATGGCTTTGTAGTTAGAGATTACAACTATGAGTGTGTTGTTGTCTATAGGAATTGTGGGAATGCTGTGGTTCTTGTTGCTGCATCCGTTGTTCGCTACAGCTTATTTGGAGAGAGCCCTCACTTGCACACGCTCATCCACTGCAGACCCGCCTATTAATAATTTCCGTGCGCAGCCAATGCCGCCCCCTAACCTAGTGTTCCTATACTCAATGCTTCTAGAATCTGTGTGTTCTCTTTAGTTGGCGCGGGGTATTGTTGTTGTTCCATTGTTCTATTTATAGTGATTTTCTACTGGGTGGTCCTGGGTCCAGTTCATAAGTTTGGTTTCTGCTGTCAGGTTTTATTGCCTTGCATGATGTACCTGCCTATGGTGTTGGCTTTTATGGTTTATGCACTGTGCTTCTCTTGTTTGGTTTCCATCAGCGCAGTTTCAAGGTTTTGTTAGTCTTTGTTTGCTAAGGATGAGCACCATGGCGGGCGTGCAGGTGCAGGCCATTGCCATCGCCATGCCCCCTAGATTGACAAGCGGACGACCGGATCCAAGACCAAGCACCCCTGTGGTCTTCCTGCTCGGGCTCCTCAACGCCACGACGGCTGCGGGATCCACGACCATGGCTGCGCGAGTGCCCAGATGCAGGGCGGTTCCGAATCCAAAGCGCAGTTTGCAGGTAGTACAGGGCAGTTAATAAATATACTTGCGCGCTTTTACTCTTAGGCAAATCACTAATCATTCAAAAGGCTTATTAGTGTTGATTTTGGAAAGTTATTGGGATACACAGGAACTAGCAATACCACATAAAAAGGAGTCTGGAATTGGACATTTTTAAATCTGGATAGTTGTTGTAGTGCCTGATTATGCCAACAAGAAGAAAAAAAATAGCAGAATAATTGTTTGCAGGGATACTTAGATCTTTCTGCTATCATGGTTATCAAGATAGGATTTTTTTAATGTACACTATATAGTACAAAAGGTTGTTTATCATATACTGCAAATCATTAGTTTTACGGCAGTCTATTACATCAGAGTCTTATCTTGATTGATAGGAATTCCACATATTGAACCTTCAAGATGGCTTGAGATGGACCTGGACAATGTGAATTGGGGCCAGTATCTAAACACTCTGTTTTGGAACCTCAACTATTGGGATTGAATCAATACGCTGGCTGGAGAGGTTGAGAATCCGAAGATAACTCCTTCCTACATGTTTTTGGTGACAGTTTGCTTGATACAATAGATGGATGTTATGTTTAGATATGTTGTGCTCGATGGATTGTCTTCTTGCTTTGTTTATTCATGCTTTTTAGGAGAATATTTAGCCATGTTGATATGTTTGTCCCCTGTATGTTTAGATATGTTGCCTCAATGGACCTGGTTATAATAATATAATTGATTTTCTATAATTGTTGTTGTTGGTTCGTCAATCATTAATTGGGTGGATGGGAGCAGCAGCGGTGGCGTTGCGTTCTCTTTCATGAAACTGACCCCGCTTTCTCGTTCTTATTACCTTGTGCGATTTGATTCCTCACTTTTCCTTTCTTCTGTTTCCTTTCCTCTTGCAGGATTGACGGGGCTGCTCTCATTTTCGGTTTGCTACTGCTCCTTGCATTCTACCGCTGCTCATTGTTGTCATAAGAAGGTGAGGTGTTCTTCAGTATGATGCTCCTGGCGTGTTTGATGAAATGTCTAAACTGATATGTTACTCATTCTCTCTTTCCTTCTTGGTTGGTTCTTGGGTCCTCCGTGCCGTTAGCCATCAAGGTTGGGTTCCTTAACGCTCCCTTGCTCAATTTTTGCCTACTGAAAGCGGTGTGTGTTGATGTGTTGGTTTTGACAACATCCCCATGTGATCTTTGTTGGCATATCAAACGAGGATATTTGTTGGCATACCCGCTGGATTCTAGCAGACTAGCGCGGTGCTCGGGTGCCTAGCTTACTTCAGTTCTGAGTCAGCGGCAACGAAGTAATCTGTTCCTGAATCTAGCGGGTATGCCTAGCTTAGTTCAGTTCTGAGTCAGCGGCAACGAAGTAATCTGTTCCTGAATCTTGCATATAACTTTGATTGCAGAGGCCCATTCCCCTGTCGTGCCTGGACTAGCTAGATCGATTTTGGAGCTTGTCTATTCTGCCTTTGGCATTCCCTGGATTTCTACTTGGATGTGTTGCTGCCGCCTACCTCCGCTCTTCCCATCTCGCCAGAGCCGCCGCACCCCGAGGCGACCGGCGTCGCTCCATCTCGAGCTGCCCGTTCCCTTCTCTCCCCCGACGACCGGGAAGATGCTGATGTGTGTGCATCTTTCTTTTGTTTGAAGAGGCGGCCTTTTGTGTGGTACTCAACTGCTATCCCAGGAAGGTAACTCTTTCCTGCTTGTTTTTTGATTTTTATGCTCAATCCACGCTTTAGTTTATGTTTCTTGGTGTGCAATGTGCTCAATCTACCTTTTTTTTTACCAATTTTGGTTGATGGTCGATCGAGAGGTGGTAGATACAGATGCAAGAAGAGAGGTGCATATTCTGGTTTACTACCGAAAATAACTCTATATGAAGATTAATTGTAAGGATGTGATGCTTCCAAGGAAATAATGTGCATAATTAGGTCTGCTGCTTTTAACTAGACATGTTGATATGGCTATTGCTTCCTTTCATGCTTCACCGGCGTCGATGCCACCAACCACAAGTTAGTCCATCTTGTGATAATGTTTTTGGATTACAGAGCTTGTAAAGGGCAATTGATCTTCTTCATTGGTCTCACTGGCGTTGTATGTTGCCGATATGAATTGACAATAACTCACATTCTCTATTTTCTATTTTCAGGGGACATTGCAAAGATATGAATTGACAGTAATGGTAGCAACAATTAAGTCCCTGGTACAATGGCGATGTGCAATGCTTGAATTCTACTTTCATAGTCCGAGATACAATGTCTACTGTAGGTGTTGCATGTTATTACCTCTTCCAAATTAAGAAGTCATTTGAATAAACTTGATGGACCTCGATTATTAGATGTTCTGTTTTGCAGGTTAATATAAGGTTTAGAAACTAAGACTGCTGTAAAAAGAAACATGTTTTGATTCGCTCACATACAAAACCTCTTAATTCCATCCCTCAAACCTCGTGTAACATATTTCTAACGCATATAGGTGCTTATTTTCTATGTTTTCTACATTTTTGGAGTTTCCATAAATTTAGTTTGTGCTACGGATAATACATAGTAGTATATTAAGTTTGAATTCATGATCATGTTCTCTCACCTGCTATATAGAATTTAGTTTGACCTGCATAAATCACTTGAAGAGAGGGATAAAAGGAGAGGGAGAGAGATGCATGTTCTGAAGGAGCAAGCCCATTCAATTCTAAATATGATCCATGTGCTGAGAAATTTCTGTTTAATTCAATTGTACGGTTAGTACGTTCATACTTGATATACAAGCAGTTTTGTACATGAAGAATGCATGTGAGGAGAGAGGTTTACTTAGGGCAGCTCAAATGCCATCTTGAGCTCTAATACCTCTGTTATTAATTTTGATTTGATTGTGTACGTTCACACGGCTGCAAGGTTAATTCACTGATCAGTACTTCAAACTTGATTGTTGAATTGTACTAAATTCCATACTCCGGTCTTCCGGTGGCCTCCCTGGTGTGTTTCTCCCCGCATCATATTCCTCCAGCTACTAACCCTGTTTCCAGCAAGCTCTGTTGTCGTCAGAATGAGTCAATGAGGTTTGTTAATTTGCAGGGATGTGACATCTAAATATGTATTCTTGTCATCACAGCAAAAATTTTGAGATATCTCATATATTGGCAAAGCTAATGCCTGAGAGGGAGCTACCCAAACAAGCATGCTTTATATTTGGGGCGTGTAGGCTGGAAGGATAATTGGTAATTGATCCTATCAAAGGTAATTATTCATTCCAGGAAAGTGAAAGCTTGGGTGTAGCTACCAGAGTCCCATTGAAGAAAATGATAATATACTTGCAATGTATTTCACTTGATTGAAACGGTTTACTTATTTGTTGCATGCTACACCAACATTTTATTCCTCTAGGTAAAAATAAGAAAATGAGTGCTGATGTGTGTCACTCCAGTTAGTTTTTCCCCAGATTTCTTTGATATACTGAAATGCTTATATTCATTACTTTGTGCAACTTTGAAGGAAGGTGCGATCTCCAGCCTGAAGGAATGGCTGATTGATTCAGCTATAGGAAGCAATCCTGTTCCGCGATTGATTGCTGGAATCATATTTATGCAAGAGCAAGACTACACACGAGGCTGTCAAGCACACACACACAACGGAGGAACTCTGGACATGTTAGTTTTCTTTTTCCGTATGCCTTTAGATGGTTCAACCTTTCATTAATGAATTGATTGTTGCAAATCCGTACTCAAGAGTGCCTTCTAAAGATGGTGTATATATTTCAGTTTTTTAGTGTCCCACCCAGTAGCTCCCTCCGACGTTGTCTTTACATTATTTATTCTCTGTGAAATACCCCTTTTAGCTTTCCTGGCACATCATGTTGCTCTGTAAAAAAATTGTATTGATAATTTCCATTGCCATTTAGTAGTTCTGAACTTGGAGAGACTAACTCTAATAATATTCGGTAGTAGATGTTTTTTGTTCCTTCCAATGAACATACCGGTTCAAAAATTTAAGATATGTTTTGCTTAGTATAGCTAAAGGTTGGGAATCATTAGAGAGAAGAAAAAGAAAAAGGATTTTGCGCAAGATGAATGGACTCTTAATTTCTCATGCCAACTGTATCTGGTATTGCCACTATAGGTTACACACTTCACCCAGTGCACCTATCTACATTCGTCTATTTTATTAAATGTAGAGGAGAAGAAACTTCGGTTGTGTCGTTCAATGTGTACCAGGATATCAGTATTCAGATCAGTGATTTTCAGTTCTTTGTGCTCTTGCTTCTATTTCAGTATTTATATTTTGGAACTTAGTTAAGTAGGATTAGTTTTGCCCATTGTTTTCTTTAAACACAAATGTCGTACGCATACTAGATTAACCACTTTGCCACACCGGAAGGAATTTTATAGGTCATGCAGGTCGATTTGGTAGTTAAAAATGCAATAATTTTACATATTATTCACGGCACTATGGGTTCAGATAATTTTATTTGTTAATGTTTAACTATTGCAATTCTTTATTAAGAAGATTATATGTATATACAGGCTGATTTGTTTTTATTTATCCATATACAACATCATGTCTCAGTTCATCATCTTCTGACACTGGAAGAGGATGCACTAAGTTATAAAGTAATTAAGTAAAACATGGATTTCACTTACTTGAGAGAAGATTTGGCCATGACATTGACACTGCTACGTACCAGACTAAAGTTCAACAAACGATCATTCATCATCTTCTGATCATGATCTTTGCCGTTTATGATGCCAATTTTGGAGATACCGTTTGTTCAACTACATACTAATGCATGCAAGTTTTCCCATTCTTTTTTTCTTTTCCATTTGGTTAAGGACTATATATATAGTGTTACCTTGGTGGCAAATTTGTACGGTTCATAATAATCAATTTGTAGCCTAGCTTCCAACACTTGCTTACAGTGTCTTTCTCTCTGTCACCAGTACGCCATGATGGAAAACGTTAAGATTCCAACAAAAGTGCTTCTGGATGCTATTATGCAATAGGTTGGCCTTCAAGCGCAGGTTACTCAACAGACAAGGCAAGCACCATTGGTCTTGAGCCAAGTGTTCAGTTCTATCCATCTGAGTACCGGTTGAATAATGGAAAGTGTTGATCATTACACTCGGAGCAAGCCTTGTTGCAGCGCTGCAAGTGTTGCCCCCCTCCTCCCCAAGGGCAAGGTGAAGGAAGGTGCCTGTGTGGTTCTTCTGCAGCTCGCAGCGAGGATTGCTATGTCCATCCTGCACAAGAATGCCAAGAAGTCCTTCTCGGAGACGTAAGCCACGACGCATGTTTCTGCCATGATTTCCTTCAGTTGGATTTCGTGGATTAAGGTGTTGAAAAATTATGGGCTGTGGATGCAGGATTAAGGACATGTACAAGCACTACAATGAGAGATTTGGGCTGCTTCTTTGTGGCTTCCAAACTTGAAATGTTTGTCTGGAAGTTAGTTTAGTTTTTTTTGTGGATTCACAGCTTCTCACATGTACAATCCTCTTAGACCTTTAGGTTTCCAAAGAAACTAAATGAAGATATGGTGGTATGGTCTCAATGATACAACTTAAAGCCTTCCATGTTTTATATTTTCTCTGAAATTTGCTCTTGAAGAATCATGTATCTATGTTAGATCAGGTGAGAAAAGGCGGCTTCCAAGCAGAGGATGCGGGAGTGTTGGCCATATTTGGTTTTCGACTTGGGTGTCTAAATATTCTCACAATACTTGGCTTCCTCTCGGCCTTTGCGCCATTGGCGCAACGGGTCATCTAGTGTGATTTAATATCAATAGTTCACATCATCATGTGATTAACACCCATAGTTCACATCATCATGTGACCAACACTCAAAGAATTTACTAAATTCTATAATCTAGTTCACATCGCTATGTGATTAACGCCCAAAGAGTAATAATATGTGATCATGTTTTGCTTGTGAGAGAAGTTTAGTCAACGGGTCTGCCACATTCAGATCCGTAAGTATTTTACAAATTTTTATGTCAACAAAGCTCTGCACTAAGCTACTTTAGCTAATTGCTCCCACTTTCAGTATGTATCCAGATTGAGATTTAGAGTCATCTGGATTAGTGTCAAAATTTGCATCGACATAACCCTTTACGACGAACCTTTTGTCACTTCCATAATCGAGAAACATATCCTTATTCCATTAAGGATAATTTTGACCAATGTCCAGTGATCTACTCCTAGATCACTATTGTACTCCTTTGCCAAACTCAGGGCAGTGTATACTTTTTTTTTTGAGGTTTGGCAGGGTATACAATAGGTCTGATACACAGCATGACATACTTTATAGAACCTATGGCTGAGGCACAGGGAATGACTTTTATTCTCTCTCCATCTTCTGCCGTGGCCGGGTTTTGAGTCTTACTCAACTTCACACCTTGTAACATAGGCAAGAACTCCTTCTTTGACTGTTCCATTTTAAACTACTTCAAAATCTTGTCAAGGTATGTACTCATTGAAAAACTTATCAAGCATCTTGATCTATCTCTATAGATCTTGATGCTCAATATGTAAGCAGCTTCACTGAGGTCTTTCTTAGAAAAAACTCCTTTCAAACATTCCTTTATGCTTTGTAGAATAATTCTTCATCATCTCCGATCAACAATGTGTCATACATATACTTATCAGAAATGCTGTAGTGCTCCCACTCACTTTCTTGTAAATACAGGCTTCATCGCAAGTCTGTATAAAACTATATGCTTTGATCAACTTATCAAAGCGTATATTCCAACTCCGAGATGCTTGCACCAGTCCATAGATGGATCGCTGGAGCTTGCATATTTTGTTAGTACCTTTAGGATCGACAAAACCTTCTGGTTGCATCATATACAACTCTTCTTTAATAAATCCTATTAAGGAATGTAGTTTTGTTTATCCATTTGCCAGATTTCATAAAATATGGCAATAGCTAACATGATTCGGACAGACTTAAGCATAGATACGAGTGAGAAATTCTCATCGTGGTCAACACCTTGCACTTGTCAAAAACCTTTTTGCGACAATTCTAGCTTTGTAGATAGTAACACTACTATCAGCGTCCGTCTTCCTCTTGAAGATCCATTTAATCTCAATGGCTCGCCGATCTTTGGGCAAGTCAATCAAAGTCCATACTTTGTTCTTATACATGGATCTCATCTCAGATTTCATGGCCTCAAGCCATTTCGCGGAATCTGGGCTCATCATCGCTTTCTCATAGTTCGTAGGTTCGTCATGGTCAAGTAATATGACCTTCAGAACAGGATTACCATACCACTCTGGTGCGGATCTCACTCTGGTTTACCTACGAGGTTCGATAGTAACTTGATCTGAAGTTACATGATCATCATCATTAGCTTCCTCACTAATTCGTGTAGTAGTCACATGAACAGATTTCTGTGATGAACTACTTTCCAATAAGAGAGCAAGTACAGTTACCTCATCAAGTTCTACTTTTCTCCCACTCACTTCTTTCGAGAGAAACTCCTTCTCTAGAAAGGATCCATTCTCAGCAATGAATATCTTGCCTTCGAATCTGTGATAGAAGGTGTACCCAACATTTTCTTTTGGGTATCCCATGAAGACACACTTCTCCGATTTGGGTTTGAGCTTATCAGGTTGAAACTTTTTCACATAAGCATTGCAACCTCAAACTTTAAGAAATGACAGCTTAGGTTGAAGGAAATATGCCCTAGAGGCAATAATAAAGTTATTATTTATTTCCTTATATCATGATAAATGTTTATTATTCATGCTAGAATTGTATTAACCGGAAACATAATACATGTGTGAATACATAGACAAACAGAGTGTCACTAGTATGCCTCTACTTGACTAGCTCGTTAATCAAAGATGGTTATGCTTCCTAACCATGAACAAAGAGTTGTTATTTGATTAACGGGATCACATCATTAGTTGAATGATCTGATTGACATGACCCATTCCATTAGCTTAGCACCCGATCGTTTAGTATGTTGCTATTGCTTTCTTCATGACTTATACATGTTCCTATAACTATGAGATTATGCAACTCCCGTTTGCCGGAGGAACACTTTGGGTGCTACCAAACGTCACAACGTAACTGGGTGATTATAAAGGAGTACTACAGGTGTCTCCAAAGGTAGATGTTGGGTTGGCGTATTTCGAGATTAGGATTTGTCACTCTGATTGTCGGAGAGGTATCTCTGGGCCCTCTCGGTAATGCACATCACATAAGACTTGCAAGCACTGCAACTAATATGTTAGTTGTGAGATGATGTATTACGGAACGAGTAAAGAGACTTGCCGGTAACGAGATTGAACTAGGTATTGGATACCGACGATCGAATCTCGGGCAAGTAACATACCGATGACAAAGGGAACAACGTATGTTGTTATGCGGTCTGACCGATAAAGATCTTCGTAGAATATGTAGGAGCCAATATGGGCATCCAGGTCCCGCTATTGGTTATTGGCCGGAGACGTGTCTCGGTCATGTCTACATTGTTCTCGAACCGTAGGTCCGCACGCTTAACGTTACGATGACAGTTATTATGAGTTTATGCATTTTGATGTACCGAAGGTTGTTCGGAGTCCCGGATGTGATCACGGACATGACGAGGAGTCTCGAAATGGTCAAGACATAAAGATTGATATATTGGAAGCCTATGTTTGGACACCGGAAGTGTTCCGGGTGAAATCGGGATTTTACCGGAATACCGGGAGGGTTACCGGAACCCCCCGGGAGCCAAATGGGCCTACATGGGCCTTAGTGGAAAGGTGAAAGGGGCTGCCATGGAGGGCTGCGCGCCTCCCCCCCTAGTCCTATTAGGACTAGGAGAGGTGGCCGGCCACCTCTCTCTCTCTTTCCCCCTTGGAGTCCTAGTTGGAATAGGATTGGAGGGGGGAGTCCTACTCCCGGTAGGAGTAGGACTCCTCCTGCGCCTCCCTCCTTGGCCGGCCAGCCCCTCCCCTTGGATCCTTTATATACGGGGGCAGGGGGCACCTCTAGACACACAAGTTGATCCTTGAGATCGTTCCTTAGCCGTGTGCGGTGCCCCCTGCCACCAAATTCCACCTCGATCATACCGTTGTAGTGCTTAGGCGAAGCCCTGCGTCGGTAGTACATCAAGATCGTCACCACGCCGTCGTGCTGACGGAACTCTTCCTCGACGCTTTGCTGGATCGGAGCCCGAGGATCGTCATCGAGCTGAACGTGTGCTAAGAACTCGGAGGTGCCGGAGTAACGGTGCTTGGATCGGTCGGATCGGGAAGACGTACGACTACTTCCTCTATGTTGTGTGATCGCTTCCGCAGTCGGTCTGCATTGGTACGTAGACAACACTCTCCCATCTCGTTGCTATGCATCACCATGATCTTGCGTGTGCGTAAGAATTTTTTTGAAATTACTACGTTCCCCAACAGTGGTATCAGAGCCAGGTTTTATGGTTTGATGTTATTTGCACGAGTAGAACACAAGTGAGTTGTGGGCGATACAAGTCATACTGCCTACCAGCATGTCATACTTTGGTTCGGCGGTATTGTTGGACGAGACGACCCGGACCAACCTTACGCGTACGCTTACGCGAGACCGGTTCCCTCGACGTGCTTTGCACATAGATGGCTTGCGGGCGACTGTCTCTCCAACTTTAGTTGAACCGAGTGTGGCTACGCCCGGTCCTTGAGAAGGTTAAAACGGAGTCTATTTGACAAACTATCGTTGTGGTTTTGATGCGTAGGTGAGATGAGTTCTAGCTTAAGCCCGTAGCAGCCACGTAAAACTTGCAACAACAAAGTAGAGGACGTCTAACTTGTTTTTGCAGGGCATGTTGTGATGTGATATGGTCAAGGCATGATGCTAAATTTTATTGTATGAGATGATCATGTTTTGTAACCAAGTTATCGGCAACTGGCAGGAGCCATATGGTTGTCGCTTCATTGTATGCAATGCAATCGCGATGTAATGCTTTACTTCATTACTAAGCGGTAGTGATAGTCGTGGAAGCATAAGATTGGCGAGACGACAACGATGCTACGATGGAGATCAAGGTGTCGTGCCGGTGACGATGGTGATCATGACGGTGCTTCGGAGATGGAGATCACAAGCACAAGATGATGATGGCCATATCATATCACTTATATTGATTGCATGTGATGTTTATCCTTTTATGCATCTTATCTTGCTTTGATTGACGGTAGCATTATAAGATGATCTCTCACTAAATTATCAAGAAGTGTTCTCCCTGAGTATGCACCGTTGCCAAAGTTCGTCGTGCCCAGACACCACGTGATGATCGGGTGTGATAAGCTCTACGTCCATCTACAACGGGTGCAAGCCAATTTTGCACACGCAGAATACTCAGGTTAAACTTGACGAGCCTAGCATATGCAGATATGGCCTCGGAACACAGAGACCGAAAGGTCGAGCGTGAATCATATAATAGATATGATCAACATAACGATGTTCACCATTGAAAACTACTCCATCTCACGTGATGATCGGTTATGGTTTAGTTGATTTGGATCACGTGATCACTTAGAGGATTAGAGGGATGTCTATCTAAGTGGGAGTTCTTAAGTAATATGATTAATTGAACTTTAATTTATCATGAACTTAGTCCCGGTAGTATTAGCATATCTATGTTGTAGATCAATAGCTCGCGTTGTTGCTTTCATATGTTTATTTTGATATGTTCCTAGAGAAAATTGTGTTGAAAGATGTTAGTAGCAATGATACGGATTGGATCCATGATCTGAGGTTTATCCTCATTGCTGCACAGAAAAATTATGTCCTTGATGCACCGCTAGGTGACAGACCTATTGCAGGAGCAGATGCAGACGTTATGAACGTTTGGCTAGCTCAATATGATGACTACTTGATAGTTTAGCACACCATGCTTAATGGCTTAGAATCGGGACTTCAAAGACGTTTTGAACATCACGGACCATATGAGATGTTCCAGGAGTTGAAGTTAATATTTCAAGCAAATACCCGAATTGAGAGATATGAAGTCTCCAACAAGTTCTATAGCTAAAACATGGAGGAGAATCGCTCAACTAGTGAGCATGTTCTCAGATTGTCTGGATACTACAATCGCTTGAATCAAGTGGGAGTTAATCTTCCAGATAAGATAGTGAGCACGTTTGGAGTCCTAGTTGGAATAGGATTGGAGGGCGGAGTCCTACTCCCGGTAGGAGTAGGACTCCTCCTGCGCCTCCCTCCTTGGCCGGCCAGCCCCTCCCCTTGGATCCTTTATATACGGGGGCAGGGGGCACCTCTAGACACACAAGTTGATCCTTGAGATCATTCCTTAGCCGTGTGCGGTGCCCCTGCCACCAAATTCCACCTCGATCATACCGTTGTAGTGCTTAGGCGAAGCCCTGCGTCGGTAGTACATCAAGATCGTCACCACGCCGTCATGCTGACGGAACTCTTCCTCGACGCTTTGCTGGATCGGAGCCCAAGGATCGTCATCGAGCTGAACATGTGCTAAGAACTCGGAGGTGCCGGAGTAACGGTGCTTGGATCGGTCGGATCGGGAAGACGTACGACTACTTCCTCTATGTTGTGTGATCGCTTCCGCAGTCGGTCTGCGTTGGTACGTAGACAACACTCTCCCCTCTCGTTGCTATGCATCACCATGATCTTGCGTGTGCGTAGGAATTTTTTGAAATTACTACGTTCCCTAATAGTGGTATCAGAGCCAGGTTTTATGGTTTGATGTTATTTGCACGAGTAGAACACAAGTGAGTTGTGGGCGATACAAGTCATACTGCCTACCAGCATGTCATACTTTGGTTCGGCGGTATTGTTGGACGAGACGACCCGGACCAACCTTACGCGTACGCTTACGCGAGACCGGTTCCCTCGACGTGCTTTGCACATAGATGGCTTGCGGGCGACTGTCTCTCCAACTTTAGTTGAACCGAGTGTGGCTATGCCCGGTCCTTGAGAAGGTTAAAATGGAGTCTATTTGACAAACTATCGTTGTGGTTTTGATGCGTAGGTGAGATGAGTTCTTGCTTAAGCCCGTAGCAGCCACGTAAAACTTGCAACAACAAAGTAGAGGACGTCTAACTTGTTTTTGCAGGGCATGTTGTGATGTGATATGGTCAAGGCATGATGCTAAATTTTATTGTATGAGATGATCATGTTTTGTAACCAAGTTATCGGCAACTGGCAGGAGCCATATGGTTGTCGCTTTATTGTATGCAATGCAATCGCGATGTAATGCTTTACTTTATTACTAAGCGGTAGTGATAGTCATGGAAGCATAAGATTGGCGAGACGACAACGATGCTACGATGGAGATCAAGGTGTCGTGCCGGTGACGATGGTGATCATGACGGTGCTTCGGAGATGGAGATCACAAGCACAAGATGATGATGGCCATATCATATCACTTATATTGATTGCATGTGATGTTTATCCTTTTATGCATCTTATCTTGCTTTGATTGACGGTAGCATTATAAGATGATCTCTCACTAAATTATCAAGAAGTGTTCTCCCTGAGTATGCACCGTTGCCAAAGTTCGTCGTGCCCAGACACCACGTGATGATCGGGTGTGATAAGCTCTACGTCCATCTACAACGGGTGCAAGCCAGTTTTGCACACGCAGAATACTCAGGTTAAACTTGACGAGCCTAGCATATGAAGATATGGCCTCGGAACACAGAGACCGAAAGGTCGAGCGTGAATCATATAGTAGATATGATCAACATAACGATGTTCACCATTGAAAACTACTCCATCTCACGTGATGATCGGTTATGGTTTAGTTGATTTGGATCACGTGATCACTTAGAGGATTAGAGGGATGTCTATCTAAGTGGGAGTTCTTAAGTAATATGATTAATTGAACTTTAATTTATCATGAACTTAGTCCTGGTAGTATTAGCATATCTATGTTGTAGATCAATAGCTCGCGTTGTTGCTTTCATATGTTTATTTTGATATGTTCCTAGAGAAAATTGTGTTGAAAGATGTTAGTAGCAATGATACGGATTGGATCCGTGATCTGAGGTTTATCCTCATTGCTGCACAGAAAAATTATGTCCTTGATGCACCGCTAGGTGACAGACCTATTGCAGGAGCAGATGCAGACGTTATGAACGTTTGGCTAGCTCAATATGATGTCTACTTGATAGTTTAGCACACCATGCTTAATGGCTTAGAATCGGGACTTCAAAGACGTTTTGAACATCACGGACCATATGAGATGTTCCAGGAGTTGAAGTTAATATTTCAAGCAAATACCCGAATTGAGAGATATGAAGTCTCCAACAAGTTCTATAGCTAAAAGATGGAGGAGAATCGCTCAACTAGTGAGCATGTTCTCAGATTGTCTGGATACTACAATCGCTTGAATCAAGTGGGAGTTAATCTTCCAGATAAGATAGTGAGCACGTTTGGAGTCCTAGTTGGAATAGGATTGGAGGGGGGAGTCCTACTCCCGGTAGGAGTAGGACTCCTCCTGCGCCTCCCTCCTTGGCCGGCCAGCCCCTCCCCTTGGATCCTTTATATACGGGGGCAGGGGGCACCTCTAGACACACAAGTTGATCCTTGAGATCGTTCCTTAGCCGTGTGCGGTGCCCCCTGCCACCAAATTCCACCTCGATCATACCGTTGTAGTGCTTAGGCGAAGCCCTGCGTCGGTAGTACATCAAGATCGTCACCACGTCGTCGTGCTGACGGAACTCTTCCTCGACGCTTTGCTGGATCGGAGCCCGAGGATCGTCATCGAGCTGAACGTGTGCTAAGAACTCGGAGGTGCCGGAGTAACGGTGCTTGGATCGGTCGGATCGGGAAGATGTACGACTACTTCCTCTACGTTGTGTGATCGCTTCCGCAGTCGGTCTGCGTTGGTACGTAGACAACACTCTCCCCTCTCGTTGCTATGCATCACCATGATCTTGCGTGTGTGTAGGAATTTTTTTGAAATTACTACGTTCCCCAACAGTGGTATCAGAGCCAGGTTTTATGGTTTGATGTTATTTGCACGAGTAGAACACAATTGAGTTGTGGGCGATACAAGTCATACTGCCTACCAGCATGTCATACTTTGTTTCGGCGGTATTGTTGGACGAGATGACCCGGACCAACCTTACGCGTACGCTTACGCGAGACCGGTTCCCTCGACGTGCTTTGCACATAGATGGCTTGCGGGCGACTGTCTCTCCAACTTTAGTTGAACTGAGTGTGGCTAAGCCCGGTCCTTGAGAAGGTTAAAACGGAGTCTATTTGACAAACTATCGTTGTGGTTTTGATGCGTAGGTGAGATGAGTTCTTGCTTAAGCCCGTAGCAGCCACGTAAAACTTGCAACAACAAAGTAGAGGACGTCTAACTTGTTTTTGCAGGGCATGTTGTGATGTGATATGGTCAAGGCATGATGCTAAATTTTATTGTATGAGATGATCATGTTTTGTAACCAAGTTATCGGCAACTGGCAGGAGCCATATGGTTGTCGCTTTATTGTATGCAATGCAATCGCGATGTAATGCTTTACTTTATTACTAAGCGGTAGTGATAGTCGTGGAAGCATAAGATTGGCGAGACGACAACGATGCTACGATGGTGATCATGACGGTGCTTCGGAGATGGAGATCACAAGCACAAGATGATGATGGCCATATCATATCACTTATATTGATTGCATGTGATGTTTATCCTTTTATGCATCTTATCTTGCTTTGATTGACGGTAGCATTATAAGATGATCTCTCACTAAATTATCAAGAAGTGTTCTCCCTGAGTATGCACCGTTGCCAAAGTTCGTCGTGCCCAGACACCACGTGATGATCGGGTGTGATAAGCTCTACGTCCATCTACAACGGGTGCAAGCCAGTTTTGCACACGCAGAATACTCAGGTTAAACTTGACGAGCCTAGCATATGCAGATATGGCCTCGGAACACAGAGACTGAAAGGTCGAGCGTGAATCATATAGTAGATATGATCAACATAACGATGTTCACCATTGAAAACTACTCCATCTCACGTGATGATCGGTTATGGTTTAGTTGATTTGGATCACATGATCACTTAGAGGATTAGAGGGATGTCTATCTAAGTGGGAGTTCTTAAGTAATATGATTAATTGAACTTTAATTTATCATGAACTTAGTCCTGGTAGTATTAGCATATCTATGTTGTAGATCAATAGCTCGCGTTGTTGCTTTCATATGTTTATTTTGATATGTTCCTAGAGAAAATTGTGTTGAAAGATGTTAGTAGCAATGATACGGATTGGATCCGTGATCTGAGGTTTATCCTCATTGCTGCACAGAAAAATTATGTCCTTGATGCACCGCTAGGTGACAGACCTATTGCAGGAGCAGATGCAGACGTTATGAACGTTTGGCTAGCTCAATATGATGACTACTTGATAGTTTAGCACACCATGCTTAATGGCTTAGAATCGGGACTTCAAAGACGTTTTGAACATCACGGACCATATGAGATGTTCCAGGAGTTGAAGTTAATATTTCAAGCAAATACCCGAATTGAGAGATATGAAGTCTCCAACAAGTTCTATAGCTAAAACATGGAGGAGAATCGCTCAACTAGTGAGCATGTTCTCAGATTGTCTGGATACTACAATCGCTTGAATCAAGTGGGAGTTAATCTTCCAGATAAGATAGTGAGCACGTTTGGAGTCCTAGTTGGAATAGGATTGGAGGGCGGAGTCCTACTCCCGGTAGGAGTAGGACTCCTCCTGCGCCTCCCTCCTTGGCCGGCCAGCCCCTCCCCTTGGATCCTTTATATACGGGGGCAGGGGGCACCTCTAGACACACAAGTTGATCCTTGAGATCGTTCCTTAGCCGTGTGCGGTGCCCCCTGCCACCAAATTCCACCTCGATCATACCGTTGTAGTGCTTAGGCGAAGCCCTGCGTCGGTAGTACATCAAGATCGTCACCACGCCGTCATGCTGACGGAACTCTTCCTCGACGCTTTGCTGGATCGGAGCCCAAGGATCGTCATCGAGCTGAACATGTGCTAAGAACTCGGAGGTGCCGGAGTAACGGTGCTTGGATCGGTCGGATCGGGAAGACGTACGACTACTTCCTCTATGTTGTGTGATCGCTTCCGCAGTCGGTCTGCGTTGGTACGTAGACAACACTCTCCCCTCTCGTTGCTATGCATCACCATGATCTTGCGTGTGCGTAGGAATTTTTTGAAATTACTACGTTCCCTAATAGTGGTATCAGAGCCAGGTTTTATGGTTTGATGTTATTTGCACGAGTAGAACACAAGTGAGTTGTGGGCGATACAAGTCATACTGCCTACCAGCATGTCATACTTTGGTTCGGCGGTATTGTTGGACGAGACGACCCGGACCAACCTTACGCGTACGCTTACGCGAGACCGGTTCCCTCGACGTGCTTTGCACATAGATGGCTTGCGGGCGACTGTCTCTCCAACTTTAGTTGAACCGAGTGTGGCTATGCCCGGTCCTTGAGAAGGTTAAAATGGAGTCTATTTGACAAACTATCGTTGTGGTTTTGATGCGTAGGTGAGATGAGTTCTTGCTTAAGCCCGTAGCAGCCACGTAAAACTTGCAACAACAAAGTAGAGGACGTCTAACTTGTTTTTGCAGGGCATGTTGTGATGTGATATGGTCAAGGCATGATGCTAAATTTTATTGTATGAGATGATCATGTTTTGTAACCAAGTTATCGGCAACTGGCAGGAGCCATATGGTTGTCGCTTTATTGTATGCAATGCAATCGCGATGTAATGCTTTACTTTATTACTAAGCGGTAGTGATAGTCGTGGAAGCATAAGATTGGCGAGACGACAACGATGCTACGATGGAGATCAAGGTGTCGTGCCGGTGACGATGGTGATCATGACGGTGCTTCGGAGATGGAGATCACAAGCACAAGATGATGATGGCCATATCATATCACTTATATTGATTGGATGTGATGTTTATCCTTTTATGCATCTTATCTTGCTTTGATTGACGGTAGCATTATAAGATGATCTCTCACTAAATTATCAAGAAGTGTTCTCCCTGAGTATGCACCGTTGCCAAAGTTCGTCGTGCCCAGACACCACGTGATGATCGGGTGTGATAAGCTCTACGTCCATCTACAACGGGTGCAAGCCAGTTTTGCACACGCAGAATACTCAGGTTAAACTTGACGAGCCTAGCATATGAAGATATGGCCTCGGAACACAGAGACCGAAAGGTCGAGCGTGAATCATATAGTAGATATGATCAACATAACGATGTTCACCATTGAAAACTACTCCATCTCACGTGATGATCGGTTATGGTTTAGTTGATTTGGATCACGTGATCACTTAGAGGATTAGAGGGATGTCTATCTAAGTGGGAGTTCTTAAGTAATATGATTAATTGAACTTTAATTTATCATGAACTTAGTCCTGGTAGTATTAGCATATCTATGTTGTAGATCAATAGCTCGCGTTGTTGCTTTCATATGTTTATTTTGATATGTTCCTAGAGAAAATTGTGTTGAAAGATGTTAGTAGCAATGATACGGATTGGATCCGTGATCTGAGGTTTATCCTCATTGCTGCACAGAAAAATTATGTCCTTGATGCACCGCTAGGTGACAGACCTATTGCAGGAGCAGATGCAGACGTTATGAACGTTTGGCTAGCTCAATATGATGTCTACTTGATAGTTTAGCACACCATGCTTAATGGCTTAGAATCGGGACTTCAAAGACGTTTTGAACATCACGGACCATATGAGATGTTCCAGGAGTTGAAGTTAATATTTCAAGCAAATACCCGAATTGAGAGATATGAAGTCTCCAACAAGTTCTATAGCTAAAAGATGGAGGAGAATCGCTCAACTAGTGAGCATGTTCTCAGATTGTCTGGATACTACAATCGCTTGAATCAAGTGGGAGTTAATCTTCCAGATAAGATAGTGAGCACGTTTGGAGTCCTAGTTGGAATAGGATTGGAGGGGGGAGTCCTACTCCCGGTAGGAGTAGGACTCCTCCTGCGCCTCCCTCCTTGGCCGGCCAGCCCCTCCCCTTGGATCCTTTATATACGGGGGCAGGGGGCACCTCTAGACACACAAGTTGATCCTTGAGATCGTTCCTTAGCCGTGTGCGGTGCCCCCTGCCACCAAATTCCACCTCGATCATACCGTTGTAGTGCTTAGGCGAAGCCCTGCGTCGGTAGTACATCAAGATCGTCACCACGTCGTCGTGCTGACGGAACTCTTCCTCGACGCTTTGCTGGATCGGAGCCCGAGGATCGTCATCGAGCTGAACGTGTGCTAAGAACTCGGAGGTGCCGGAGTAACGGTGCTTGGATCGGTCGGATCGGGAAGATGTACGACTACTTCCTCTATGTTGTGTGATCGCTTCCGCAGTCGGTCTGCGTTGGTACGTAGACAACACTCTCCCCTCTCGTTGCTATGCATCACCATGATCTTGCGTGTGTGTAGGAATTTTTTTGAAATTACTACGTTCCCCAACAGTGGTATCAGAGCCAGGTTTTATGGTTTGATGTTATTTGCACGAGTAGAACACAATTGAGTTGTGGGCGATACAAGTCATACTGCCTACCAGCATGTCATACTTTGTTTCGGCGGTATTGTTGGACGAGATGACCCGGACCAACCTTACGCGTACGCTTACGCGAGACCGGTTCCCTCGACGTGCTTTGCACATAGATGGCTTGCGGGCGACTGTCTCTCCAACTTTAGTTGAACTGAGTGTGGCTAAGCCCGGTCCTTGAGAAGGTTAAAACGGAGTCTATTTGACAAACTATCGTTGTGGTTTTGATGCGTAGGTGAGATGAGTTCTTGCTTAAGCCCGTAGCAGCCACGTAAAACTTGCAACAACAAAGTAGAGGACGTCTAACTTGTTTTTGCAGGGCATGTTGTGATGTGATATGGTCAAGGCATGATGCTAAATTTTATTGTATGAGATGATCATGTTTTGTAACCAAGTTATCGGCAACTGGCAGGAGCCATATGGTTGTCGCTTTATTGTATGCAATGCAATCGCGATGTAATGCTTTACTTTATTACTAAGCGGTAGTGATAGTCGTGGAAGCATAAGATTGGCGAGACGACAACGATGCTACGATGGTGATCATGACGGTGCTTCGGAGATGGAGATCACAAGCACAAGATGATGATGGCCATATCATATCACTTATATTGATTGCATGTGATGTTTATCCTTTTATGCATCTTATCTTGCTTTGATTGACGGTAGCATTATAAGATGATCTCTCACTAAATTATCAAGAAGTGTTCTCCCTGAGTATGCACCGTTGCCAAAGTTCGTCATGCCCAGACACCACGTGATGATCGGGTGTGATAAGCTCTACGTCCATCTACAACGGGTGCAAGCCAGTTTTGCACACGCAGAATACTCAGGTTAAACTTGACGAGCCTAGCATATGCAGATATGGCCTCGGAACACAGAGACTGAAAGGTCGAGCGTGAATCATATAGTAGATATGATCAACATAACGATGTTCACCATTGAAAACTACTCCATCTCACGTGATGATCGGTTATGGTTTAGTTGATTTGGATCACGTGATCACTTAGAGGATTAGAGGGATGTCTATCTAAGTGGGAGTTCTTAAGTAATATGATTAATTGAACTTTAATTTATCATGAACTTAGTCCTGGTAGTATTAGCATATCTATGTTGTAGATCAATAGCTCGCGTTGTTGCTTTCATATGTTTATTTTGATATGTTCCTAGAGAAAATTGTGTTGAAAGATGTTAGTAGCAATGATACGGATTGGATCCGTGATCTGAGGTTTATCCTCATTGCTGCACAGAAAAATTATGTCCTTGATGCACCGCTAGGTGACAGACCTATTGCAGGAGCAGATGCAGACGTTATGAACGTTTGGCTAGCTCAATATGATGACTACTTGATAGTTTAGCACACCATGCTTAATGGCTTAGAATCGGGACTTCAAAGACGTTTTGAACATCACGGACCATATGAGATGTTCCAGGAGTTGAAGTTAATATTTCAAGCAAATACCCGAATTGAGAGATATGAAGTCTCCAACAAGTTCTATAGCTAAAAGATGGAGGAGAATCGCTCAACTAGTGAGCATGTTCTCAGATTGTCTGGATACTACAATCGCTTGAATCAAGTGGGAGTTAATCTTCCAGATAAGATAGTGAGCACGTTTGGAGTCCTAGTTGGAATAGGATTGGAGGGGGGAGTCCTACTCCCGGTAGGAGTAGGACTCCTCCTGCGCCTCCCTCCTTGGCCGGCCAGCCCCTCCCCTTGGATCCTTTATATACGGGGGCAGGGGGCACCTCTAGACACACAAGTTGATCCTTGAGATCGTTCCTTAGCCGTGTGCGGTGCCCCCTGCCACCAAATTCCACCTCGATCATACCGTTGTAGTGCTTAGGCGAAGCCCTGCGTCGGTAGTACATCAAGATCGTCACCACGCCGTCGTGCTGACGGAACTCTTCCTCGACGCTTTGCTGGATCGGAGCCCGAGGATCGTCATCGAGCTGAACGTGTGCTAAGAACTCGGAGGTGCCGGAGTAACGGTGCTTGGATCGGTCGGATCGGGAAGATGTACGACTACTTCCTCTATGTTGTGTGATCGCTTCCGCAGTCGGTCTGCGTTGGTACGTAGACAACACTCTCCCCTCTCGTTGCTATGCATCACCATCATCTTGCGTGAGCGTAGGAATTTTTTTGAAATTACTACGTTCCCCAACAGTGGTATCAGAGCCAGGTTTTATGGTTTGATGTTATTTGCACGAGTAGAACACAAGTGAGTTGTGGGCGATACAAGTCATACTGCCTACCAGCATGTCATACTTTGTTTCAGCGGTATTGTTGGACGAGACGACCCGGACCAACCTTACGCGTACGCTTACGCGAGACCGGTTCCCTCGACGTGCTTTGCACATAGATGGCTTGCGGGCGACTGTCTCTCCAACTTTAGTTGAACCGAGTGTGGCTATGCCCGGTCCTTGAGAAGGTTAAAACGGAGTCTATTTGACAAACTATCGTTGTGGTTTTGATGCGTAGGTGAGATGAGTTCTTGCTTAAGCCCGTAGCAGCCACGTAAAACTTGCAACAACAAAGTAGAGGACGTCTAACTTGTTTTTGCAGGGCATGTTGTGATGTGATATGGTCAAGGCATGATGCTAAATTTTATTGTATGAGATGATCATGTTTTGTAACCAAGTTATCGGCAACTGGCAGGAGCCATATGGTTGTCGCTTTATTGTATGCAATGCAATCGCGATGTAATGCTTTACTTTATTACTAAGCGGTAGTGATAGTCGTGGAAGCATAAGATTGGCGAGACGACAACGATGCTACGATGGTGATCATGACGGTGCTTCGGAGATGGAGATCACAAGCACAAGATGATGATGGCCATATCATATCACTTATATTGATTGCATGTGATGTTTATCCTTTTATGCATCTTATCTTGCTTTTATTGACGGTAGCATTATAAGATGATCTCTCACTAAATTATCAAGAAGTGTTCTCCCTGAGTATGCACCGTTGCCAAAGTTCGTCGTGCCCAGACACCACGTGATGATCGGGTGTGATAAGCTCTACGTCCATCTACAACGAGTGCAAGCCAGTTTTGCACACGCAGAATACTCAGGTTAAACTTGACGAGCCTAGCATATGCAGATATGGCCTCGGAACACAGAGACCGAAAGGTCGAGCGTGAATCATATAGTAGATATGATCAACATAACGATGTTCACCATTGAAAACTACTCCATCTCACGTGATGATCGGTTATGGTTTAGTTGATTTGGATCACGTGATCACTTAGAGGATTAGAGGGATGTCTATCTAAGTGGGAGTTCTTAAGTAATATGATTAATTGAACTTTAATTTATCATGAACTTAGTCCTGGTAGTATTAGCATATCTATGTTGTAGATCAATAGCTCGCGTTGTTGCTTTCATATGTTTATTTTGATATGTTCCTAGAGAAAATTGTGTTGAAAGATGTTAGTAGCAATGATACGGATTGGATCCGTGATCTGAGGTTTATCCTCATTGCTGCACAGAAAAATTATGTCCTTGATGCACCGCTAGGTGACAGACCTATTGCAGGAGCAGATGCAGACGTTATGAACGTTTGGCTAGCTCAATATGATGACTACTTGATAGTTTAGCACACCATGCTTAATGGCTTAGAATCGGGACTTCAAAGACGTTTTGAACATCACGGACCATATGAGATGTTCCAGGAGTTGAAGTTAATATTTCAAGCAAATACCCGAATTGAGAGATATGAAGTCTCCAACAAGTTCTATAGCTAAAAGATGGAGGAGAATCGCTCAACTAGTGAGCATGTTCTCAGATTGTCTGGATACTACAATCGCTTGAATCAAGTGGGAGTTAATCTTCCAGATAAGATAGTGAGCACGTTTGGAGTCCTAGTTGGAATAGGATTGGAGGGGGGAGTCCTACTCCCGGTAGGAGTAGGACTCCTCCTGCGCCTCCCTCCTTGGCTGGCCAGCCCCTCCCCTTGGATCCTTTATATACGGGGGCAGGGGGCACCTCTAGACACACAAGTTGATCCTTGAGATCGTTCCTTAGCCGTGTGCGGTGCCCCCTGCCACCAAATTCCACCTCGATCATACCGTTGTAGTGCTTAGGCGAAGCCCTGCGTCGGTAGTACATCAAGATCGTCACCACGCCGTCGTGCTGACGGAACTCTTCCTCGACGCTTTGCTGGATCGGAGCCCGAGGATCGTCATCGAGCTGAACGTGTGCTAAGAACTCGGAGGTGCCGGAGTAACGGTGCTTGGATCGGTCGGATCGGGAAGATGTACGACTACTTCCTCTATGTTGTGTGATCGCTTCCGCAGTCGGTCTGCGTTGGTACGTAGACAACACTCTCCCCTCTCGTTGCTATGCATCACCATCATCTTGCGTGAGCGTAGGAATTTTTTTGAAATTACTACGTTCCCCAACAGTGGTATCAGAGCCAGGTTTTATGGTTTGATGTTATTTGCACGAGTAGAACACAAGTGAGTTGTGGGCGATACAAGTCATACTGCCTACCAGCATGTCATACTTTGTTTCAGCGGTATTGTTGGACGAGACGACCCGGACCAACCTTACGCGTACGCTTACGCGAGACCGGTTCCCTCGACGTGCTTTGCACATAGATGGCTTGCGGGCGACTGTCTCTCCAACTTTAGTTGAACCGAGTGTGGCTATGCCCGGTCCTTGAGAAGGTTAAAACGGAGTCTATTTGACAAACTATCGTTGTGGTTTTGATGCGTAGGTGAGATGAGTTCTTGCTTAAGCCCGTAGCAGCCACGTAAAACTTGCAACAACAAAGTAGAGGACGTCTAACTTGTTTTTGCAGGGCATGTTGTGATGTGATATGGTCAAGGCATGATGCTAAATTTTATTGTATGAGATGATCATGTTTTGTAACCAAGTTATCGGCAACTGGCAGGAGCCATATGGTTGTCGCTTTATTGTATGCAATGCAATCGCGATGTAATGCTTTACTTTATTACTAAGCGGTAGTGATAGTCGTGGAAGCATAAGATTGGCGAGACGACAACGATGCTACGATGGTGATCATGACGGTGCTTCGGAGATGGAGATCACAAGCACAAGATGATGATGGCCATATCATATCACTTATATTGATTGCATGTGATGTTTATCCTTTTATGCATCTTATCTTGCTTTTATTGACGGTAGCATTATAAGATGATCTCTCACTAAATTATCAAGAAGTGTTCTCCCTGAGTATGCACCGTTGCCAAAGTTCGTCGTGCCCAGACACCACGTGATGATCGGGTGTGATAAGCTCTACGTCCATCTACAACGAGTGCAAGCCAGTTTTGCACACGCAGAATACTCAGGTTAAACTTGACGAGCCTAGCATATGCAGATATGGCCTCGGAACACAGAGACCGAAAGGTCGAGCGTGAATCATATAGTAGATATGATCAACATAACGATGTTCACCATTGAAAACTACTCCATCTCACGTGATGATCGGTTATGGTTTAGTTGATTTGGATCACGTGATCACTTAGAGGATTAGAGGGATGTCTATCTAAGTGGGAGTTCTTAAGTAATATGATTAATTGAACTTTAATTTATCATGAACTTAGTCCTGGTAGTATTAGCATATCTATGTTGTAGATCAATAGCTCGCGTTGTTGCTTTCATATGTTTATTTTGATATGTTCCTAGAGAAAATTGTGTTGAAAGATGTTAGTAGCAATGATACGGATTGGATCCGTGATCTGAGGTTTATCCTCATTGCTGCACAGAAAAATTATGTCCTTGATGCACCGCTAGGTGACAGACCTATTGCAGGAGCAGATGCAGACGTTATGAACGTTTGGCTAGCTCAATATGATGACTACTTGATAGTTTAGCACACCATGCTTAATGGCTTAGAATCGGGACTTCAAAGACGTTTTGAACATCACGGACCATATGAGATGTTCCAGGAGTTGAAGTTAATATTTCAAGCAAATACCCGAATTGAGAGATATGAAGTCTCCAACAAGTTCTATAGCTAAAAGATGGAGGAGAATCGCTCAACTAGTGAGCATGTTCTCAGATTGTCTGGATACTACAATCGCTTGAATCAAGTGGGAGTTAATCTTCCAGATAAGATAGTGAGCACGTTTGGAGTCCTAGTTGGAATAGGATTGGAGGGGGGAGTCCTACTCCCGGTAGGAGTAGGACTCCTCCTGCGCCTCCCTCCTTGGCCGGCCAGCCCCTCCCCTTGGATCCTTTATATACGGGGGCAGGGGGCACCTCTAGACACACAAGTTGATCCTTGAGATCGTTCCTTAGCCGTGTGCGGTGCCCCCTGCCACCAAATTCCACCTCGATCATACCGTTGTAGTGCTTAGGCGAAGCCCTGCGTCGGTAGTACATCAAGATCGTCACCACGCCGTCGTGCTGACGGAACTCTTCCTCGACGCTTTGCTGGATCGGAGCCCGAGGATCGTCATCGAGCTGAACGTGTGCTAAGAACTCGGAGGTGCCGGAGTAACGGTGCTTGGATCGGTCGGATCGGGAAGACGTACGACTACTTCCTCTACGTTGTGTGATCGCTTCCGCAGTCGGTCTGCGTTGGTACGTAGACAACACTCTCCCCTCTCGTTGCTATGCATCACCATGATCTTGCGTGTGCGTAGGAATTTTTTTGAAATTACTACGTTCCCCAACATAGGTTTCTTGCCAAACCATAGTTCAGACGGTGTCGTCTCAACGGATTTAGATGGTGCCCTATTTAACGTGAATGTAGCTGTCTCTAATGCATAACCTCAAAACTATAGTGGTTAAACGGTAAGAAACATCATAGATTGCACTATATCCAATAATAGTACGGTTATGATGTTCGGACACACCATTATGCTGTGGTGTTCCAGGTGGCGTGAGTAGTGAAACTATTTCACATTGTTTTAACTGAAGACCAAACTCGTAACTCAAATATTTTACTTCTGCAATCATATCATATAAATTTTTATTTTTGTTATGATGATTCTCCACTTCACTCTGAAATTCTTTGAACTTTTCAAAAGTTTCAGACTTGTGTTTCATTAAGTAGATATACTCATATCTGCTCAAATCATATGTGAAGATCAGAAAATAACGATACTTGTCGTGAGCCTTAACACTCATCGGACCGCATACATCAGTATGTATTATTTCCAATAAGTCAGTTGCTCGCTCCATTGTTCCGGAGAACGGAGTCTTAGTCATCTTGCACATGAGGCATGGTTCGCAAGCATCAAGTGATTCATAATCAAGTGATTCCAAAAGTCCATCAGCATGGAGTTTCTTCATGCGCTTTACACCAATATGACCTAAACGGCAGTGCCACAAATAAGTTGCACTATCATTATTAACTTTGCATCTTTTGGTTTCAATATTATGAATATGTGTATCACTATGATCGAGATCCAACGAACCATTTTCATTGGGTGTGTAACCATATAATGTTTTATTCTTGTAAACAGAACAACAATTTATTCTCTTATTTAAATGAATAACCGTATTGCAATAAACATGATCAAATCATATTCATGATCAACGCAAACACCAAATAACACTTATTTAGGTTCAACACTAATCCCGAAAGTATAGGGAGTGTGCGATGATGATCATATCGATCTTGGAACCACTTCCAACACACATCGTCACTTCACCCTTAACTAGTCTCTGTTCATTCTGCAACTCCCGTTTCGAGTTACCACTCTTAGCAACTGAACCAGTATCAAATACCGAGGGGTTGCTACGAACACTAGTAAAATACACATCAATAATATGTATATCAAATACACCTTTGTTCACTTTGCCATCCTTCTTATCCGCCAAATACTTGGGGCAGTTCCGCTTCTAGTGACCAGTCCTTTTGCAGTAGAAGCACTCAGTCTCAGGCTTAGGTCCAGACTTGGGCTTCTTCACTTGAGCAGCAACTTGCTTGTCGTTCTTATTGAAGTTCCCTTTCTTCCCTTTGCCCCTTTTGAAACTAGTGGTCTTTGTCAACCATCAACACTTGATGCTTTTCTTGATTTCTACCTTCGTCGATTTCAGCATCACGAAGAGCTTGGGAATTACTTTTGTCATCCCTTGCATATTATAGTTCATCACTAAGTTCTAGTAACTCGGTGATAGTGGCTAGAGAACTTTGTCAATTACTCTCTTATCTGGAAGATTAACTCCCACTTGATTCAAGCAGTTGTAGTACTCACAAATCTGAGCACATGCTCACTGGTTGAGCTATTCTCCTCCATCTTATAGGCAAAGTACTGTCAGAGGTCTCATACCTCTCGATACGGGCATGAGTATGAAATACCAATTTCAACTCTTGGAACATCTTATATGCTCCATGGCGTTCAAAACGTCTTTGAAGCCCTGATTCTAAGCCGTTAAGCATGGTGCACTAAACTATCAAGTAGTCATCATATTGAGTTAGCCAAACGTTCATAACGTCTACATCTGCTCCTGCAATAGGTCTGTCACCTAGCGGTGCATTAAGGACATAATTCTTCTGTGCAGCAATGAGGATAAACCTCAGATCACGGATCCAATCCGCATCATTGCTACTAACATCTTTCAACTTAGTTTTCTCTAGGAACATATCAAAAATAAAAACAGGGGAGCAAAACGCGAGCTATTGATCTACAACATAGATATGCTAATACTACCAGGACTAAGTTCATGATAAATCTAAGTTCAATTAATCATATTACTTAAGAACTCCCACTTAGAAAGACATCCCTCTAATCTTCTAAGTGATCACGTGATCCAAATCAACTAAACCATAACCGATCATCACGTAAAATGGAGTAGCTTTCAATGGTGAACATCAATATGTTGATCATATCTACTATATGATTCACGCTCGACCTTTCGGTCTCAGTGTTCCGAGGCCATATCTGCATATGCTAGGCTCGTCAAGTTTAACCTGAGTATTCTGCGTGTGCAAAACTGGCTTGCACCCGTTGTAGATGGACGTAGAGCTTATCACACCTGATGATCACGTGGTGTCTGGGCACGACGAACTTTGGCAACGGTGCATACTCAGGGAGAACACTTTTATCTTGAAATTTAGTGAGAGATCATCTTATAATGCTACCGTCAATCAAAGCAACATAAGATGCATAAAAGATAAACATCACATGCAATCAATATAAGTGATATGATATGGCCATCATCATCTTGTGCTTGTGATCTCCATCTCTGAAGCACCGTCATGATCACCATCATCACCGGCGCGACACCTTGATCACCATCATAGCATCGTTGTCGTCTCGCCAATCTTATGCTTCCACGACTATCGCTACCGCTTAGTGATAAAGTAAAGCATTACAGCGCAATTGCATTGCATACAATAAAGCGACAACCATATGGCTCCTGCCAGTTGCCGATAACTCGGTTACAAAACATGATCATCTCATACAATAAAATTTAGCATCATGTCTTGACCATATCACATCACAACATGCCCTGCAAAAACAAGTTAGACGTCCTCTACTTTGTTGTTGCAAGTTTTACGTGGCTGCTACGGGCTTAGCAAGAACCATTCTTACCTACGCATCAAAACCACAACGATAGTTTGTCAAGTTGGTGCTGTTTTAACCTTCGCAAGGACCGGGTGTAGCCACACTTGGTTCAACTAAAGTTGGAGAAACTGACACCCGCCAACCACCTGTGTGCAAAGCACGTCGGTAGAACCAGTCTCGCGTAAGCGTACGCGTAATGTCGGTCCGGGCCGCTTCATCCAACAATACCGCCGAACCAAAGTATGACATGCTGGTAAGCAGTATGACTTATATCGCCCACAACTCACTTGTGTTCTACTCGTGCACAACATCAACGCATAAAACCTAGGCTCGGATGCCACTGTTGGGTAATGTAGTAATTTCAAAATTTTCCTACGCATACGCAAGATCATGGAGATGCATAGCAACAAGAGGGGAGAGTGTTGTCTACATACCCTCGTAGACTGACAACGGAAGTGTTGACACAACGTAGAGGAAGTAGTCGTACGTCTTCCCGATCTGACCGATCCAAATACCGAACGTACGGCACCTCTGAGTTCTGCACATGTTCAACTCGGCGACGTCCCTCAAGATCCGATCCAGCAAAATGTTGAGGGAGAGTTTCGTCAGTACGCCGGGGTGATGACGGTGATGATGTTCTACCGACGTAGGGCTTCGCCTAAGCACCGCTACGATATGACCGAGGTGGAATATGGTGGAAGGGGGCACCGCACACGGCTAAGGAATGATCACGAAGATCAACTTGTGTGTCATGGGGTGCCCCCTTGCCCCCGTATATAAAGGAGGGAGAGGGGGAGGTGCGGCCGGCCCTAGGGGTGCGCCTGGAGGAGTCCTACTCCCACCGAGAGTAGGACTCCCCCCTCTTGCCTTGTTGGAAAAGGAAGGGGGAAGGGAGAAAGAGGAAAGGGGGGGCGCCCCCCCTTCATTGTCCTATTCAGACTAGGGGGGAGGGGGGGCGCGGCCTGCCCTGGCCGGCTCTCCTCTTCTCCCTTATGGCCCATGTAGGCCCAATAACCCCCCCCCCCGGGGGGGGGGAGGGTTCCGGTAACCCCCCGGTACTCTGGTAAAATCCCGATTTCACCCGGAACGTTACCGATATCCAAATATAGGCTTCCAATATATCAATCTTTATGTCTCGACCATTTTGAGACTCCTCGTCATGTCCGTGATCACATCCGGGACTCCGAACAACCTTCGGTACATCAAAACACAAAAACCCTAATTACGATTGTCACCGAACTTTAAGCGTGCGGACCCTACGGGTTCGAGAACTATGTAGACATGATCGAGACACGTCTCCGGTCAATAACCAATAGCGGAACCTGGATGCTCATATTGGCTCCTACATATTCTACGAAGATCTTTATCGGTCAGACCGCATAACAACATACGTTGTTCCCTTTGTCATCGGTATGTTACTTGCCCGAGATTCAATCGTCGGTATCTTAATACCTAGTTCAATCTCGTTACTGGCAAGTCTCTTTACTCATTCCGTAATACATCATCCCGCAACTAACTTATTAGTTGCAATGCTTGCAAGGCTTGAGTGATGTGCATTACCGAGAGGGCCCAGAGATACCTCTCCGACAATCGGAGTGACAAATCCTAATCTCGAAATATGCCAACCCAACAAGTACCTTTGGAGACACCTGTAGAGCACCTTTATGATCACCCAGTTACGTTGTGACGTTTGGTAGCACACAAAGTGTTCCTTCGGTAAACGAGAGTTGCATAATCTCATAGTCATGGGAACATGTATAAGTTATGAAGAAAGCAATTGCAACAAACTAAACGATCAAGTGCTAAGCTAATGGAATAGGTCAAGTCAATCACATCATTCTCCTAATGATGTGATCCCGTTAATCAAATGACAACTCATGTATATGGCTAGGAAACATAACCATCTTCGATTAACGAGCTAGTCAAGTAGAGGCATACTAGTGACACTCTGTTTGTCTATGTATTCATACATGTATTATGTTTCCGGTTAATACAATTCTAGCATGAATAATAAACATTTATCATGATATAAGGAAATAAATAATAACTTTATTATTGCCTCTAGGGCATATTTCCTTCACCCCCTCCACAGATTTCCACCTCGGTCATATCGTTGTAGTGCTTAGGCGAATCCCTGCGTCGGTAACTTCATCATCACCGTCATCACACCGTCGTGCTGAGGAAACTCTCCCTCAGCCTCAACTAGATCAAGAGTACGAGGGACGTCACCGAGCTGAACATGTGCAGATCGCGGAGGTGCCGTGCGTTCGGTACTTGATCGGTTAGATCGCGAAGACGTTCGACTACATCAACCGTGTTTCTTAACGCTTCCGCTTTCGGTCTATGAGGGTACGTGGACACACTCTCCCCTCTCATTGCTATGCATCTCCTAGATAGATCTTCCGTGATCGTAGGAATTTTTTTGAAATACTGCGTTCCCCAACAGGAGCACCCCTAGGCGCAGCCAGGGCCCATTATGTTCCTTCTGGTCCATAAAAAATCTCCTTAAAGTTTTGTGGCATTTGGACTTCGTTTGATATTGATTTTCTGTGATGTAAAAAACATGGAAAAACAACAACTGGCACTTGGCATTATGTCAATAGGTTAGTACCAAAAAATGATATAAAATGATTATAAAACATCCAAGATTGATAATATAACAGCATGGAACAATAAAAAATTATAGATACATTGGAGACATATCAGGCCCCATTAAATATTTATGCATGATCAAATAGTTGACATTGGACAAGGAAGACAACGAGTTATTTTTGCTTATATTCACAAAGAAGTTATATTGTCATGGATCCTCTAACATGTGGTGCTTGCTTAGGACCTTTTGCTAGCCAGGAATTCGTACTAAGTAGAGATACTACTTGTGCATCCAAAACCCTTAAACCCAGTCTCTTGCCACCATGACAGTCCACCATATCTACCTATGGATTGAGTAAAATCCCTGAAGTAACTTGTCATCGGCGCATAAAGCAATAAAAATCGCTCCTAAATATGCATGGTCCTTTATTGGAAGAGAAAATAAGCTTTGTACGAACTTTTCATGGTGAAGAAATAAAAGCGGCAGACTGCATAACAAAGGTTGTTATCACAAGGGGCAATATAAAGTGACATTCCTTTCCATTAAGAGCTGAAGGAAATATGCCCTAGAGGCAATAATGAAGTTGTTATTTATATTTCCTTATATCATGATAAATGTTTATTATTCATGCTAGAATTGTATTAACCGGAAACTTAGTACATGTGTGAATACATAGACAAACAGAGTGTCACTAGTTTGCTTCTACTTGACTAGCTCGTTGAATCAATGATGGTTATGTTTCCTAACCATAGACATGAGTTGTCATTTGATTAACGGGATCACATCATTACAGAATGATGTGATTGACTTGACCCATCCGTTATCTTAGCACGTTGATCGTTTAGTTTGTTGCTATTGCTTTCTCCATAACTATACATGTTCCTTTGACTATGAGATCATGCAACTCCCGAATACCGGAGGAACACTTTGTGTGCTACCAAACCTCACAATGTAACTGGGTGATTATAAAGTGCTATACAGGTGTCTCCAATGGTGTTTGTTGAGTTGGCATGGATCAAGATTAGGATTTGTCACTCCGATTGTCGGAGAGGTATCTCTAGGCCCTCTCGGTAATGTACATCACAATAAGCCTTGCAAGCAATGTAGCTAATAAGTTAGCTACGGGGTGTAGCATTATGGAACGAGTAAAGAGACTTGCTGGTAACGATATTGAACTAGGTATTGAGATACCGACGATCGAATCTCGGGCAAGTAACATACTGATGACAAAGGGAACAACATATGTTGTTATCGGTTTGACCGATAAAGATCTTCGTAGAATATGTAGGAGCCAATATGAGCATCTAGGTTCCGCTATTGGTAATTGACTAGAGACGAGTCTCGGTCATGTCTACATAGTTCTCGAACCCGTAGGGTCCGCACGCTTAACGTTCGGTGACGATCGATAATATGAGTTTATGTGTTTTGATGTACCGAAGGTAGTTCGGAGTCCCGGATATGATCACGGACATGACGAGGAGTCTCGAAATGGTCGAGACATAAAGATTGATATATTGGATGACTATGTTTGAACTTCGGAAGGGTTCCGAGCAAGTTCGGACAAATACCGGAGTACCGGGGGGTTACCGGAACCCCCCGGGGAGTGTAATGGTCCTACTGGGCCTTAGTGGAGAAGAGGAGGGGCAGCCAGGGTAGGCCGCGCGGCCCCTCCCCCTCTAGTCCAAATTGGACAGGGGGGCGCCCCCTTTCCTTCCCCCTCTCTCCTCCTTCCCTCTCTCCTACTCCTACTCTTGGAAGGGTTGGAGTCCTACTCCCGGTGGGAGTAGGACTCCCCTTGGGGTGCGCCTAGGAGGGCTGGCCTCTCCCCCTCCTCCACTCCTTTATATACGGGGGAGGGGCACCCCATAGACACACAAGTTGATCGTTGATTTTTAGCCGTGTGCGGTGCCCCCCTCCACCATAATCCACCTCAGTTATATCGTAGTGGTGCTTAGGCGAAGCGCTGTTCTGGTAGCATCATCATCACCGTCATCACGCCGTCGTGCTGAGGAAACTCTCCCTCAAAGCTCTACTGGATCGTGAGTTTGCGGGACATCACCGAGCTGAACGTGTGCATATCGCGGAGGTGTCGTACCTTCCGTGCTAGATCGGTCGATCGTGAAGACGTACGACTACATCAACCGCATTGTCATAACGCTTCCGCTTACGGTTTACAAGGGTATGTAGAAGATACTCTCCCCTCTCATTGCTATGCATCACCATGATCTTGTGTGTGCGTAGGAATTTTTTGAAATTACTGCGTTCCCCAACAGTGGCATCCGAGCCAGGTTTATGCGTAGATGTCATATGCACGAGTAGAACACAAAGGAGTTGTGGGCGTGGGTATATACATATTGCTTGCCGTCACTAGTTGATTCTTGATTCGGCGGCATTGTTGGATGAAGCGGCCCAGACCGACATTACGCTTACGCTTACGCGAGACTGGTTCTACTGACGTGCTTCGCACACAGGTGGCTAGTGGGTGTCTGTTTCTCCAGCTTTAGTTGAATCGGATTCAATGAATAGGGTTCTTTCTGAAGATCAAAAAGCAATCACTATACCACGTTGTGGTTTTTTTATGCGTAGGTAAGAACGGTTCTTGCTCAGCCCGTAGCAGCCACGTAAAACTTGCAACAACAAAGTAGAGGACGTCTAACTTGTTTTTGCAGGGCATGTTGTGATGTGATATGGTCAAGACATGATGCTAAATTTTATTGTATGAGATGATCATGTTTTGTAACCGAGTTATCGGCAACTGGCAGGAGCCATATGGTTGTCGCTTTATTGTATGCAATGCAATTGCGCTGTAATGCTTTACTTTATCACTAAGCGGTAGCGATAGTCGTGGAAGCATAAGATTGGCGAGACGACAACGATGCTATGATGGTGATCAAGGTGTCGGGCCGGTGATGATGGTGATCATGACGGTGCTTCAGAGATGGAGATCACAAGCACAATATGATGATGGCCATATCATATCACTTATATTGATTGCATGTGATGTTTATCTTTTATGCATCTTATGTTGCTTTGATTGACGGTAGCATTATAAGATGATCTCTCACTAAATTTCAAGATAAAAGTGTTCTCCCTGAGTATGCACCGTTGCCAAAGTTCGTCGTGCCCAGACACCACGTGATGATCGGGTGTGATAAGCTCTATGTCCATCTACAACGGATGCAAGCCAGTTTTGCACACGCAGAATACTCAGGTTAAACTTGACGAGCCTAGCATATGCAGATATGGCCTCAGAACACTAGAGACCAAAAGGTCGAGCATGAATCATATAGTAGGTATGATCAACATAGTGATGTTCACCATTGAAACTACTCCATCTCACGTGATGATCGGACATGGTTTAGTTGATGTGGATCATGTGATCACTTAGATGATTAGAGGGATGTCTATCTAAGTGTGAGTTCTTAAGTAATTTGATTAATTGAACTTTAATTTATCATGAACTTAGTACCTGATAGTATTTTGCATGTCTATGTTGTTGTAGATAGATGGCCCGTGCTGTTGTTCCGTTGAATTTTAATGCGTTCCTAGAGAAAGCTAAGTTGAAAGATGATGGTAGAAACTACACGGACTGGGTCTGTAACTTGAGGATTATCCTCATTGCTGCATAGAAGAATTACGTCCTGGAAGCACCGCTAGGTGACAAACCCACTGCAGGAGCAACGCCAGATGTTATGAACACCTGGCAGAGCAAAGCTGATGACTACTCGATAGTTCAGTGTGCCATGCTTTACGGCTTAGAACCGGGACTTCAACGACATTTTGAACGTCATGGAGCATATGAGATGTTCCAGGAGTTGAAGTTAATATTTCAAGCAAATGCCCGGATTGAGAGATATGAAGCCTCCAATAAGTTCTACAGCTGCAAGATGGAGGAGAATAGTTCTGTCAGTGAACATATAGTAAGAATGTCTGGGTACCACAACCACTTGACTCAACTGGGAGTTAATCTTCCTGATGGTAGTGTCATTGACACAGTTCTTCAATCACTGCCACCAAGCTACAAGAGCTTCATGATGAACTATAATATGCAAGGGATGGATAATACGATTCCCGAGCTCTTCGCAATGCTAAAGGCTGCAGAGGTAGAAACCAAGAAGGAGCATCAAGTGTTGATGGTCAACAAGACCACCAGTTTCAAGAAAAAGGGTAAAGGGAAGAAGGGGAACTTCAAGAAGAACTGCAAGCCAGTTGTTGCTCAAGTGAAGAAACCCAAGTCTGGTCACTGGAAGCGGAACTGCCCCAAGTATTTGGCGGAGAAGAAGGATGGAAAAGTGAAAGGTATATTTAATATACATGTTATTGATGTGTACCTTACTAATGCTCGCAGTAGTGCCTGGGTATTTGATACTAGTTTTGTTGCTAACATTTGCAACTTGAAACAGGGGCTACGGATTAAGCAAAGATTGGCTAAGGACGAGGTGACGATGCGCATGGGAAATGGTTCCAAAGTCGATGTCATCACCGTCGGCACGCTACCTCTACATCTATCTTAGGGATTAGTATTGGACGTAAATAATTGTTATTTGGTGCCAGCGTTGAGCATGAGCATTATATCTGGATCTTGTTTGATGCAAGACGGTTATTCATTTAAATCAAAGAATAATGGTTGCTCTATTTATATGAGTAATATCTTTTATGGTGATGCACCCCTGATGAGTAGTCTATTTTTACTAAATCTTGATAGTAGTGATATACATGTTCATAGTATTGAATCCAAAAGATGCAGAGTTGATAATGATAGTGCAAGTTATTTGTGGCACTGCCGTTTAGGTCATCTTGGTGTAAAGCGCATGAAGAAACTCCATTCTGATGGACTTCTGGAATCACTCGATTATGAATCACTTGGTACTTGTGAACCATGCCTCACGGGCAAGATGACTAAAACTCCGTTCTCCGGAACAATGGAGTGAGTGATACGTCTCCAACGTATCTATAATTTTTGGTTGCTCCATGCTATATTATCTACTGTTTTGGACTATATTGGGCTTTATTTTCCACTTTTATATTATTTTTGGGACTAACCTATTAACCGGAGACCCAGCCCAGAATTGCTGTTTTTTTGCCTATTTCAATGTTTCGGATAAACGGAATATCAAACGGAGTCCAAACGGAATAAAATATTCGGGAATGTGATTTTCTCACCGAACGTGATCCATGAGACTTGGACCCTGCTCCAAGGAACAAAAGAGGCGGTCACGACGGTGGGGGCCCCCCCTAGGGCGCGCCCCCTGCCTCGTGGGCCCCTCGTTGCTCCTCCGGCGTACTTCTTCCTCCTATATATACACACGTACCCCCAAACGATCATACGAGGAGCCAAAAACCTAATTCCACCACTGCAACTTTCTGTATCACGAGATCCCATCTTGCGGCCTGTTTCGGAGCTCCACCGGAAGAGGGCCGTCATCACGGAGGGCTTTTACATCATCATAGCCTCTCCGATGAAGTGTGAGTAGTTTACCTCAGACCTTCGGGTCCATAGTTAGTAGGTAGATGGCTTCTTCTCTCTCTTTGAATCTCAATACAAAGTTCTCCCCCTCTCTTGTGGAGATCTAGTCGATGTAATCTTCTTTTTGTGGTGTATTTGTTGAGACCGATGAATTGTGGGTTTATGATCAAGTCTATCTATGAATAATTTTTGGATCTTCTCTGAATTCTTTTATGTATGATTGGTTATCTTTGCAAGTCTCTTCGAATTATCCGTTTGGTTTGGCCAACTAGATTGGTAGTTCTTGCCATGGGAGAAGTGCTTAGCTTTGGGTTCGATCTTGCGGTGTCCTTACCCAGTGACAGAAGGGGCAGCAAGGCACATATTGTATCGTTGCCATCAAGGATAACAAGATGGGGTTTATTTCATATTGCATGAATTTATATCTCTACATCATGTCATCTTGCTTAAGGCGTTACTCTGTTTTTAACTTAATACTCTAGATGCATGCTGGATAGCGGTCGATGAGTGGAGTAATAGTAGTAGATGCAGAATCGTTTTGATCTACTTGTCACGGACGTGATGCCTATATATATGATCATACCTAGATATTCTCATAACTATTCTCAATTATGTCAATTGCTCAACAGTAATTTGTTCACCCACGTAGAATACTTATGCTCTTGAGAGAAGCCACTAGTGAAACCTATGGCCCCCGGGTCTATTCTCATCATATCAATCTCCATTACTTTAATCTTGCTTTGCTTTTACTTTTTACTTTGCATCTTTATACCAAAAATATTATATCTATCAGATCTCACTCTCGTAAGTGACCGTGAAGGGCTTGGCAACCCCTAATCGCGTTGGTTGCGAGTAGCTATCGCTTTGTGCAGGTACGAGGGACTTGAGCATGGGCTCCTACTGGATTGATACCTTAGTTCTCAAAAATTGAGGGAAATACTTACGCTACTCTGCTGCATCATCCCTTCCTCTTCGGGGAAAACCAACGCAAGCTCAAGACGTAGCAAGAAGGATTTCTGGCGCCGTTGCCGGGGAGTCTACGCAAAAAGTCAACATACCAAGTACCCATCACAATCCCTATCTCTCGCATTACATTATTTGCCATTTGCCTCTCGTTTTCCTCTCCCCCCCAATTCACCCTTGCCGTTTTATTCGCCCTCTCTCTCCCTATCCTCCCTCTCTATTTGCCTCTTTTTGCCCGTTTGCTTTTTGTTTGCTCGTATGGTTGGAATAGTCATTTATTTATTACTAAACAAAGAACCTATGATTTATGGATCCTCATCCACTTGCTAATCTTTTTAAGAGATCCAGTTATGTTGAACCAATTGCTAGTGAGTTTTGTGCACTAGATTATCTTTATGAAGTTTTGCTTGAAATTCGTGAATCTGAAAATTGCAATGAAGTATGTTATGAAGTGATTCACGATAGATCTTTGAATAAAAAGCATGATTGCAATGATGTTATTTTAAATTCTATTAATGACAATTGTGCTAATAATATGCAAAACCCTAAGCTTGGGGATGCTAGTTTTGTTATGTCCTCTACTTGTTGCAATGATCATGATTGGGGTGATTCTTCTTTTATATCTTGAAAATTTATTTAAACCCCATGATGAATATAAGATTGATTATAATGTTTGCAATAATATTGAAAGTGGGTTTGGAAGAATGTCAACTTTAGATCCCACATATTTAGAGAATGTTCAATCTTATGAAGTTTTTGATAAAAGTGCGTTTGGGAAGGTCATTAGTTTAGTTAATGTTAATCCCACTATTTCGGAAAAGTGCCAACTTTCCATGCATGTGGATCATGTTGAGAATATTTTATGTGATAGCTATATTGTTGAATTTGCTTATGATCCTACATGTAATTAGTATGAGAGAGGAAAATATGGTTGTAGAAATTTTCATGTTACTAAATTACCTCTTGTTATGTTGAGATTGCTATTGTTTCTTTCTTCTTCCTCGCATATGCTAGTTTTTGCTTGCCTCTATAATTTGTTTGCCTATAAGATGCCTATGCATAGGAAGTATGTTAGACTTAGATGTGTTTGTCACATGCTTTATGATGCTCCTTTTGTGCTTCAATTCTTGTCTTTCATGTGAGCATCATTAAAATTATCAATCCCAAGCTATAAGGCTTTAAAGAAAAGCGCTTGCTGGGAGACAACCCAATATTTTTCCTTTCTGTTATTCAATAAATAAATTATTTAGACTCTGTTTTGGTTGTGTTTTTTTGTGTTTAATTAGTGTTTGTGCCAAGTAGAACCGTTGGGAAGACTTGGGGAAAGTCTTGTTGAACTTGCTGTAAAAAATAGAAACTTTAGTGATCACGAGAACTGCTGTCATTTTTATTTGAAGAGTTATATTTAGTTAATTCTTTTGCAGATGATTAATAGATAAATTCCTCACATCCAAAATTTTATTTTAGAATTTTTGGGGATCCAAATCTTGCGCTAGCTACATATTACTACAGACTGTTCTGTTTTTGACAGATTCTGTTTTTCATGTGTTGTTTGCTTATTTTGATGAATCTATGGCTAGTAAAATAGTTTATAATCCATAGAGAAGTTGGAATACAGTAGGTTTAACACCAATATAAATAAAGAATGAGTTCATTACAGTACCTTGAAGTGGTCTTTTGTTTTCTTTCGCTAACGGAGCTCACGAGTTTTCTATTTTGAGTTTTGTGTTGTGAAGTTTTCAAGTTTTGGGTGAATTCTTTTGATGGATCATGGAACAAGGAGTGGCAAGAGCCTAAGCTTGGGGATGCCCATGGCACCCCCAAGATAATCCAAGGACACCAAGAAGTCAAAGATTGGGGATGCCCCGGAAGGCATCCCCTCTTTCGTCCACTTCCATCGGTAATTTACTTGGAACTATATTTTTATTCACCAACATGATATGCGTTTTGCTTGGAGCGTCTTGTATTATTTGTGTATTTGTGTCTTAGTATGCCACAATCATCCTTGCTGTACACACCTTTTGAGAGAGCGATACATGAAATTAAATTTGATAGAATACTCTATGTGCTTCACTTATATCTTTTGAGCTAAGTAGTTTTGCTCTATGTGCTTCACTTATATCTTTTGAGCGTTATAATTTTGATCTATGTGCTTCACTTAGATCTTTTAGAGCACGGTGGTGGATTTGTTTTAAAGGAACTATTGATCTCTCATGCTTCACTTAAATTATTTTGAGAGTCTCTTAATAGCATGGTAATTCACTTAATAATAATATGCTTGGTATTCAAGATTTGTGAAACTTTCTTCTGAGTGTGTTGAATACTAAGAAAAGATTGAAGCATGATAATTGTTTTGAGATATGGAGGTGATAATATTAAAGTCATGCTAGTTGAGTAGTTGTGAATTTAAAGAATACCTGTGTTAAGGTTTGTGATTCCCGTAGCATGCACGTATGGTGAACCGTTATGTGATGAAGTCGGAGCATGATTTATTTATTGATTATCTTCCTTATGAGTGGCGGTCGGGGACGAGCGATGGCCTTTTCCGACCAATCTATCCCCCTAGGAGCATGCGCGTAATACTTTGCTTTGATAACTTCTAGATTTTTGCAATAAGTATATGAGTTCTTTATGACTAATGTTGAGTCCATGGATTATACGCACTCTCACCCTTCCACCTTTGCTAGCCTGTCTAATACCGCACACCTTTCGCCGGTATCATACACCTACCATATACCTTCCTCAAAACAGCCACCATACCTACCTATTATGGCATTTCCATAGCCATTCCGAGATATATTTCCATGCAACTTTCCACTGTTCCATTCATGACACACTCCATCATTGTCATATTGCATATCCCGGTACACCGCCGGATGCATTCACATAGAGTCATATTTTGTTCCAAGAATCGAGTTGTAATTGTTGAGTTATAAGGAAAATAAAAGTGTGATGATCATCATTATTAGAGCATTGTCCCAGTGAGGAAAGAATGATGGAGACTATGATTCCCCCATAAGTCGGGATGAGACTTCGGACAAAAAAAAAAGAGGCCAAAGAAGCCCAAATAAAAAGAGGCCAAAAAAAGAGAGAAAAGGCCCAAACAAAAAAAATATAAAAAAATGATGAGAGAAAAAGAGAGAAGGGACAATGTTACTATCCTTTTACCGCACTTGTGCTTCAAAGTAGCACCATGATCTTCATAGTAGAGAGTCTCTCATGTTATCACTTTCATATACTAGTGGGAATTTTTCATTATAGAACTTGGCTTGTATATTACAATGATGGGCTTCCTCAAAAATTGCCCTAGGTCTTTATGAGCAAGCAAGTTGGATGCACACCCACTTAGTTTATTTTTGAGCTTTCATATACTTATAGCTCTAGTGCATCCGTTGCATGGCAATCCCTACTCACTCACATTGATATCTATTGATGGGCATCTCCATAGCCCGTTGATACGCCTAGTTGATGTGAGACCATCTTCTCCTTTTTGTCTTCTCCACAACCACCATTCTATTCCACCTATAGTGCTATATCCATGGCTCACGCTCATGTATTGCGTGAAGATTGAAAAAGTTTTGAAAAAGTTAGAGTATGAAACAATTGCTTGGCTTGTCATCAGGGTTGTGCATGATTTAAATACTTTGTGTGGTGAAGATGAAGCACAACCAGACTATATGATTTTGTAGGGATAACTTTCTTTGGCCATGTTATTTTGAGAAGACATAATTGCTTTATTAGTATGCTTGAAGTACTATTATTTTTATGTTAATATAAACTTTTGTCTTGAATCTTTCTAATCTGAATATTCATACCACAATTAAGAAGACTTGCATTGAAATTATGACAAGTAGCACTCCGCATTAAAAATTCTTTTTTTATCATTTACCTACTCGAGGACGAGCAGGAATTAAGCTTGGGGATGCCTGATACGTCTCCAACGTATCTATAATTTTTGATTGCTCCATGCTATATTATCTACTGTTTTGGACTATATTGGGCTTTATTTTCTACTTTTATATTATTTTTGGGACTAACTTATTAACCAGAGGCCCAGCCCAGAATTGATGTTTTTTTTGCCTATTTCAATGTTTCGGATAAACGGAATATCAAACGGAGTCCAAATGGAATAAAATCTTCGGGAACGTGATTTTCTCACCGAACATGATCCAGGAGACTTGGACCCTACTCCAAGGAACAAAAGAGGCGGTCACGAGGGTGGGGGGCGCGCCCCCCTGCCTCGTGGACCCCTCGTTGCTCCTCCGGCGTACTTCTTCCTCCTATATATACACACGTACCCCCAAACGATCATACGAGGAGCCAAAAACCTAATTCCACCGCCGCAACTTTCTGTATCCATGAGATCCCATCTTAGGGCCTGTTCCGGAGCTCCGCCGGAAGAGGGCCGTCATCACGGAGGGCTTCTACATCATCGTAGCCTCTCCGATGAAGTGTGAGTAGTTTACCTCAGACCTTCGGGTCCATAGTTAGTAGCTAGATGGCTTCTTCTCTCTCTTTGAATCTCAATACAAAGTTCTCCCCCTCTCTTGTGGAGGTCTATTCGATGTAATCTTCTTTTTGTGGTGTATTTGTTGAGACCGATGAATTGTGGGTTTATGATCAAGTCCATCTATGAATAATATTTTAATCTTCTCTGAATTCTTTTATGTATGATTGGTTATCTTTGCAAGTCTCTTCGAGTTATCCATTTGGTTTGGCCAACTAGATTGGTAGTTCTTGCCATGGGAGAAGTGCTTAGCTTTGGGTTCGATCTTGCGGTGTCCTTACCCAGTGACAGAAGGGGCAGCAAGGCACATATTGTATCGTTGCCATCAAGGATAACAAGATGGGGTTTATTTCATATTGCATGAATTTATATCTCTACATCATGTCATCTTGCTTAAGGCGTTACTCTGTTTTTAACTTAATACTCTAGATGCATGCTGGATAGCGGTCGATGAGTGGAGTAATAGTAGTAGATGCAGAATCGTTTTGATCTACTTGTCACGGACGTGATGCCTATATATATGATCATACCTAGATATTCTCATAACTATTCTCAATTATGTCAATTGCTCAACAGTAATTTGTTCACCCACGTAGAATACTTATGCTCTTGAGAGAAGCCACTAGTGAAACCTATGGCCCCCGGGTCTATTCTCATCATATCAATCTCCATTACTTTAATCTTGCTTTGCTTTTACTTTTTACTTTGCATCTTTATACCAAAAATACCAAAAAATATTATATCTATCAGATCTCACTCTCGTAAGTGACCGTGAAGGGCTTGGCAACCCCTAATCGCGTTGGTTGCGAGTAGCTATCGCTTTGTGCAGGTACGAGGGACTTGAGCGTGGGCTCCTACTGGATTGATACCTTGGTTCTCAAAAACTGAGGGAAATACTTACGCTACTCTGCTGCATCATCCCTTCCTCTTCGGGGAAAACCAACGCAAGCTCAAGACGTAGCAGTGAGCAACAGACTTATTGGAAATCACACATACTGATGTATGTGGCCCAATGAACATTGAAGCTCGTGGCAGATATCGTTATTTTCTCACATTCACAGATGATTTGAGCATATATGGGTATATCTACTTAATGAAACATAAGTCTGAAACATTTGAAAAGTTCAAAGAATTTCAGAGTGAAGTGGAAAATCATCGTAACAAAAAAATCAAGTTTCTACAATCTGATCGTGGAGGCGAATATTTGAGTTATGAGTTTGGACTTCATTTTAAACAATGTGGAATAATTTCGCAACTGACGCCATCTGGAACACCATAGCGTAATGGTGTGTGAGTGTGTCCGAACATCGTAATCGTACTTTACTAGATATGGTGCGATCTATGATGTCTCTCACTGATTTACTGCTATCATTTTGGGGTTACGCTTTAGAGACAGCTGCATTCACATTAAATAGGGCACCATCTAAATCCGTTGAGACGACACCTTATGAACCATGGTTTGGAAGAAACCCAAGTTGTCGTTTCTTAAAGTTTGGGGCTGCGATGCTTATGTGAAAAATCATCAACCTAATAAGCTCGAACCCAAATCGGAGAAATGTGTCTTCATAGGATACCCAAAGGAGACTGTTGGGTACACCTTCTATCACAGATCCGAAGGCAACATATTCGTTGCTAAGAATAGATCCTTTCTAGAGAAGGAGTTTCTCTCGAAAGAAGTGAGTGGGAGGAAAGTAGAACTTGACGAGGTAATTGTACCTTCTCCCTTATTGGAAAGTAGTTCATCACTAAAATCAGTTCCAGTGATTCCTACACCAGTAAGTGAGGAAGCTAATGATGATGACCATGAAACTTCTGACCAAGTTACTAGCGAACCTCGTAGGTTGATGTCTACTACACAACCTTCTTCTTGTAGACGTTGTTGGGCCTCCAAGTGCAGAGGTTTGTACGACAGTAGCAAATTTCCCTCAAGTGGATGACCTAAGGTTTATCAATCTGTGGGAGGCGTAGGATGAAGATGGTCTCTCTCAAACAACCCTGCAACCAAATAACAAAGAGTCTCTTGTGTCCCCAACACACCCAATACAATGGTAAATTGTATAGGTGCACTAGTTCGGCGAAGAGATGGTGATACAAGTGCAATATGGATGGTAGATAACGGTTTTTGTAATCTGAAAATATAAAACAGCAAGGTAACTAATGATAAAAGTGAGCACAAACGGTATTGCAATGCATTGAAACAAGGCCTAGGTTTCATACTTTCACTAGTGCAAGTTCTCTCAACAATAATAACATAATTGGATCATATAACTATCCCTCAACATGCAACAAAGAGTCACTCCAAAGTCACTAATAGCGGAGAACAAACGAAGAGATTATTGTAGGGTACGAAACCACCTCAAAGTTATTCTTTCTGATCGATCTATTCAAGAGTCCGTATTAAAATAACATGAAGCTATTCTTTCCGTTCAATCTATCATAGAGTTCGTACTAGAATAACACCTTAAGACACAAATCAACCAAAACCCTAGTGTCACCTAGATACTCCAATGTCACCTCAAGTATCCATGGGTATGATTATACGATATTCGTCACACAATCTCAGATTCATCTATTCAAACCAACACAAAATACTTCAAAGAGTGCCCCAAAGTTTCTACCGGAGAGTCAAGACGAAAACGTGTGCCAACCCCTATGCATAAGTTCACGAGGTCATGGAACTCGCAAGTTGATCACCAAAACATACATCAAGTGGATCACGTGATATCCCATTGTCACCACAGATAAGCACATGCAAGACATACATCAAGTGTTCTCAAATCCTTAAATACTCAATCCGATAAGATAACTTCAAAGGGAAAACTCAATTCATCACAAGAGAGTAGAGGGGGAGAAACATCATAAGATCCAAATATAATAGCAAAGCTCGCGATACATCAAGATCGTGCCGACTCAAGAACACGAGAGAGAGAGAGAGATCAAACACATAGCTACCGATACATACCCTCAACCCTGAGGGAGAACTACTCCCTCCTCGTCATGGAGAGCACCGGGATGATGAAGATGGCCACCGGAGAGGGATTCCCCCCTCTGGCAGGGTGCCGGAACGGGTCTACATTGGTTTTCGGTGGCTACGGAGGCTTCTGGCGGCGGTACTCCCGATCTATTCTGCCCCTCGATGTTTTTAGGGTATATGGATATATATAGGCGAAAGAAGTCGGTCAGGGGAGCCACGAGGTGCCCATGAGGGTGGGGGCGCTCCTAGGGGGGCAAGCGTGCCTCCTTGCCTCGTGGCCACCTCGAAGCTTCCTTGACTTCAACTCCAAGTCTCCTGGATCATGTTCGTTCCAAAAATCACGCTACCGAAGGTTTCATTCCGTTTGGACTCCGTTTGATATTCCTTTTCTGCGAAACACTGAAACAAGGGAAAAAACAGAAACTGGCACTGGGCTCTGGGTTAATAGGTTAGTCCCAAAAATAATATGAAAGTGTTTAATAAAGCACATAAACATCCAAAACAGATAATATAATAGCATGGAACAATCGAAAATTATAGATACGTTGGAGACGTATCAAGCATCCCCAAGCTTAATTCCTGCTCGTCCTCGAGTAGGTAAATGATAAAAACAGAATTTTTGATGTGGAATGCTACCTAACATATTTATCATGTAATTCTCTCTATTGTGGCATGAATATTCAGATCCGAAAGACTCAAGATAAAAGTTTAATATTGACATAAAAATAATAATACTTCAAGCATACTAACTAAGCAATCATGTCTTCTCAAAATAACATGGCCAAAAAAGCTATCCCTACAAAATCATATAGTCTCGCTATGCTCTATCTTCACCACACAAAATATTTAAATCATGCACAACCCCGATGACAAGCCAAGCAATTGTTTCATACTTTTGATGTTCTCAAACTTTTTCAATCTTCACGCAATACATGAGCGTGAGCCATGGACATAGCACTATAGGTGGAATAGAATGGTGGTTGTGGAGAAGACAAAAGGAGAAGATAGTCTCACATCAACTAGGCGTATCAACGGGCTATGGAGATGCCATCAATAGATATCAATGTGAGTGAGTAGGGATTGCCATGCAACGAATGCTCTAGAGCTATAAGTGTATGAAAGCTCAACAAAAGAAACTAAGTGGGTGTGCATCCAACTCACTTGCTCACGAAGACCTAGGGCATTTTGAGGAAGCCCATCATTGGAATATACAAGCCAAGTTCTATAATGAAAGATTCCCACTAGTATATGAAAGTGACAACATAGGAGACTCTCTATCATGAAGATCATGGTGCTACTTTGAAGCACAAGTGTGGAAAAAGGATAGTAGCATTGTCCCTTCTCTCTTTTTCTCTCATTTTTTTCTTTTTTTGGGACTTCTCCCTTTTTTATGACCTTTCTTTTTTTTCGTCCAGAGTCTCATCCCGACTTGTGGGGGAATCATAGTCTCCATCATCCTTTCCTCACATGGGACAATGCTCTAATAATGATGATCATCACACCTTTATTTACTTACAACTCAAGAGTTACAACTCGATACTTAGAACAAAATATGACTCTATATGAATGCCTCCGGCGGTGTACCGATGAAAGATCGTGGATATCGCCTAGAGGGGGGGGTGAATAGGCGCTTTAAAATAATTACGGTTTAGGCTTGAACAAATGCGGAATAAACCTAGCGGTTAATTTGCCAAGCATAAAACCTAAAACAACTAGGCTCACCTATCTGCACCAACAACTTATGCTAAGCAAGATAAGCAACTATGTGATAGCAAGATATATGACAAAGAACAATATGGCTATCACAAAGTAAAGTGCATAAGTAAAGGGCTCGGGTAAGAGATAACCGAGGCACGCGGAGACGACGATGTATCCCGAAGTTCACACCCTTGCGGATGCTAATCTTCGTCTGGAGCGGTGTGGAGGCACAATGCTCCCCAAGAAGCCACTAGGGCCACCGTAATCTCCTCACGCCCTCGCACAATGCAAGATGCCGTGATTCCACTAAGGGACCCTTGAGGGCGGTCACCGAACCCGTACAAATGGCAACCCTTGGGGGCGGTCACCGAACCCGTACACTTTGGCAACCCTTGGGGGCGGTCACCGGTACCCGTCAAATTGTTCGGGGCGATCTCCACAACCTAATTGGAGACCCCGACGCTTGCCCGGAGCTTTGCACCACAATGATTGAGCTCCAAACACCAACAACCGTCTAGGGCGCCCAAGCACCCAAGAGGAACAAGCTCAAGGGTACCAAGCACCCAAGAGTAATAAGCTTCTCAACTTGTAACTTCCACGTATCACGTGGAGAACTCAAACCGATGCACAAATGCAATGGCAAGGGCACACGGAGTGCCCAAGTCCTTCTCTCCCAAATCCCACCAAAGCAACTAATGCTAGGGAGGAAAATGGGAGGAAGAACAAGAAGGAGAACACCAAGAACTCCAAGATCTAGATCCAAGGGGTTCCCCTCACATAGAGGAGAAAGTGATTGGTGGAATTGTGGATCTAGATCTCCTCTCTCTTTTCCCTCAAAAACTAGCAAGAATCCATGGAGGGATTGAGAGTTAGCAAGCTCGAAGAAGGTCAACAATGGGGGAAGAACACGAGCTCAAAAGATAAGGTTCAATGGGGAAGAAGACCCTTTATAGGAGGGGGGAAATCCAACCGTTATGCTCATAGCCCGCACAGAGCGGTACTACCGCTCCAAGGAGCGGTACTACCGCTAGGGCGGAAGTACCCCTTTGAAAAACAACAGCGAGGAGGCAAAAGGCCAGAAGAACCACCGGAGCGGTACTACCGCTCGTCCTCATGGTACTACCGCTCGACCTCACGGTACTACCACAAATGGTAGCGGTACTACTGCTTGCGAGCGGTACTAAAAAATACATCCGGGCCTACCACCGCAAAACTTGGGACGAGTTTTTGGTCCGGAGCGGTACTACCGCTGTAGGAGCCGCGGTAGTACTGCTCTGGAGCGGTAGTAAAAAATTACATCCGCTCCAATTCGCGGTAGTACCGCTGCAGCCTTTTCAGAACACCAAAACTACCACAACTTTTGCAAACGGACTCCGAATTCGATGAAACCAAGTTTCTTGGAAAGCTAGCGACAAGGGATAACACAATCTTGAAATAAATAACAATAAGAAGCAAATTAGAAAAGGCCCATAAGAAAATGGTGAGGACCCTTCCTCGGATAAGACCGGTAAAACCTACAACACCGAAAACATCATAGAAGACGCATGTGAACTCCATTTTCGATGAACTCAAGCTTGTCATCAAGATGACCATAAGCTCTAAGACTCACAAAGAGAACCAAACAAGAACCAAGAAACATGATGCAAGGATGCAATGGTTTGAGCTCTCGACGAATGATACGATCAAGCTACTCACTTGAGAGCCCCCCTTGATAGTATGGCTATCGATCCTATAACCCGGTCTCCCAACTACCACCATGAGACCGGTAAAATAGAAAACCTATCAAGGGCAAACCATTGCCTTGCACATGATCCACTTGAGTTAGATGATGACGATCTTGTCCTCCTCAAGATGGACCACCTTTCTTGATTGCGTTGGGTCGATGAAGACTAGATGATTGCTCCCCCATACTCCACTATGGGTGAGCCACTCTTCGTCACATCTTCACAAGTTCATTGACACCACAATGGATGGCAAGCTTCAAGCACTTGATCTCTTTGTGATTATCCACTTGAAATTGCACACGACAATCTTGATGACGATCACCACTTGATGTCATCCTTCCCATGGGTTGTATGATATCATCCTCTTGACGCAAGCCCATGGACACGTACCTAACCCCACATAGACTCTCACATAGACCATGGGTTAGTACACAAAGTGCAATGGACAATGCTTACCATACCATGGGATCACTTGATCCCTCTCGGTACATCTTCTACTCTTTGTGAGTTGATCAACTTGATTCACTCTTGACCTAGTCTTGATCAACCTTGAATCTTTCCAACTCTCTTTGTTTGGATGATGTCTTGAAGGTAAACATGAATGATCACACAATCTTCTTCTTCAAGACATGCTTGCAATAAGCTCAACTCTCAAATGACCAATCTTTGGATAATTCCTTGAATAGCACCTTGGTTGACACAAACTCTCCTTGAAACCAACACATGTACTCCAAGAAAAGCCTATGGACAAAACCTTCAAATATAACTCAAGGAAAGCATTAGTCCATAGAGATTGTCATCAATTACCAAAACCAAACATGGGGGCACCGCATGTTCTTTCAATCTCCCCCATTTTGGTAATTGATGATTATCACTTTCATGAGAGTTTATACAAGGAATTATGCATCACCAAGCAATGCAACAACCAATAATGCATGTGTATGAGATGCAAAAGCTTAGGAAAAAAACCAAAGCAAGGAGAAAACTATAAAGACTTCTCCACAAAACTCTCTGAAACTTCTCCCCCATTGGCATCGATTGCCAAAATGGGCGAAAAGCTTAGAAGGCCAATATAGATTGAGTTCCTCCATAAGTTGTGTATTTCTCAACAGGAGAGAGGAATGCAATACACATATCCAACGGTAAATACTTGGAGGAAGACAAACTATATTGAGGCCCAAAGATTGCTAAAGGAATGATATGCCACAAGGACATAACAAAGAGAGACACAAGCAATCAAGCAATCAAAAGATACCGATTGAAGCAAGCAATCAACGGATATCAATTGAACCAACTAGACTATATATCCTAAGAGTCACAAGAATAAAAGATATTATGATATGAGCATAGGAGTGATCTTCTAGAGAAAGTTGAGAAGCTCCCCATGATTTGTGCACACATAAGAATGTTTGTATTTGGATACAAAGTGCACAAAATAGGATCATAGCTCCCCCAAAATAAATAGAAACTAACAACAAGTGCAAGAGAGCAAAAGGAAACTAAGCCTAGCACTTGCAACAAACACATGGTTGAGCAACAAGTAAAACAGGCAACTTAAGAATGGGCTCAACCAAAAAGATGTGTGTGAGTCAAGGCAATGCACTTGAGAAGACTAATGTACGGATGAGCATTAAACATCAATAAAGTCTTGAAAGAATGAGGCAACACGGTGCAAGGCCTATCATTCCCACACACAACAAGTAAAATGGGTTCACAAGCTTACTAATAAGCATATAGAGAACCTATGCTTGTGACAACCCGCGGTGAAGATAGAAGATGAAAGCCTCATCAAGACGAGGGATACCAATTAAGATGGCAAAAGCCTCGTAAAGATAAGCATGACGAAAATAATCTTCACCACCCAAGAGTGCATCAAGATGCAACGAGATAAGACACGCACTCAAGGCAAAAGCTTTCATGGTGCCACCAAAGAAATGACATACGAAAGACAAGGTGGTCGTGAAAGAAAGGATATCAACTAGATATGCAACTTTTCTCAAGTGTATAAGATTCTAGGTAGACGAAATCATGATGATATATATCTACAAAGAAGGATGTACACCCGAAATAGTTGCAACACGAGGAACAGGATATCCACAAGGAAATCATAAATATACCAATAAGATATTTGCTTGAAAGCATAGCACATGGCTAGATATAGTCTTATTGTATACAAATGAATTCCTACTACACAACTATCAAAGACATCACAACTAGCAACATGAGATCATCATTGAGATGCTTTGAGAAAGGAAACAAGTATCACAAGATGGAATGAAAATCATGCTAAGATGCAACCTACACAAGGTTGATGCAAGAAATGTGTGCATGAAGTATATGAAGATACTTGTTACCGAGATAACATTGGAAGGATGTACTAGATACCAATTGAAGGTACAAAGTAGTTCATTGATCATCCTAGCTTGACTCCAATAAGCACATGGTGACAACACCTTCCTTGTGAGTGAGCCGAGCATCCAATGCATCCCCACTTGTTCCTAGAACAACAACACAAACAAAATGGTACCCAGACTCATTGGGACCAAAGAGTTAGAGAACCAACAATACATAGGACAAACTCCACATAAATATGTGCACATAGATACGAGAATGAATTTCATGCACATCTCATCCAATTTGAGACTTGGTGGAGTTTCCCCTATATATTGGGTCAAAGAAAGAAAGCTCGCGAAAGATACTACACGAAGTTAATATGCATGCTCAAGACTTTCAAGAACCGATACTGAAAGACAAAGAAATACCAAGGAAAGAAAAGATACCAAATGAATAAATCATCACTTGGAGGGTATCCATAATGGATACAACAAGGAATGAGATATCCATTGATATACACAAAGAAGAGATATCAAACTCCCAAAAGAGAGGATGGTTCCAAACAAACCAAGCTCTCTACAAAGTTTCATAATGGCACAAAGCACCAAAAAGAAACGGCTTGCCTTCCACAAACACACACTTGATAAGGATCACAAGATGAGTGTTTTATAGAGAATAGGATAGCTCCCCCAAGACTAGTGCATTATAGAGAATTTGCATTTGAATACAAAATGCACGAGGTGGGATCACCACTTTCACTATATCTAGAAAACACTAGACAAGGTCAAGAAATTAACAAGATCCACAAGTGGTATGGAATACAATGGGAGTTGACACAATCCTAGGCAAGAGATAAAGCAAATAAAAGCAAAGGCCAATGTAAAGATGATCAATAATTTCTATCACACATAAGTGAGTACCAATTGTCAAAAGACAAGAAGTATTTGGGAATAATTCCCGGTGGTAGATAACAAGGATATCCGACATCATCTTCACACCAAACAAAAAGCAAATTGCAACTTGTAGAGCTAACATGCCACCTAGGAACAAGATAATTTACAATATCAACTCTAGATGACAATATCTCAAATGTACACATTTTCTAGGCTAGTAATATACATGTAGCATATTACTCCCCCATAATGTGATACCAATTAAAGATAGACAAGAGGCAATTAAATGATCCAACAAGAGATAATTAATGGACTATTTAGAATTTGAATTTCTCATGAGAAGACATACCACATAGCGACTAGATAATCTTGAAATATCAATACTAAATGGTATTACTCATGTACACACATATATAGGATTGTGAGGTGCACAAAGCACATCACTCCCCCATAATGGGATATTCCATTAATCTCTCACAAGAGCCAACTAAGATATGACCAAGATGCACAAAGGCTCAACTAACGACACACATGTACATGATGTGCAAACCAACACACACCTACTTGATTGCTCAAGATAATCAAGTTGGAAGCACAACATATACAAACACATGCAAGGAACAAAGCCAAACATGCAAAGGGGCAAGTAACTTTCAATGTAAACAATTTAAGCACGAGTTACCACAAGGAGGAACATTGGATATAAGATAGAAACTTGATAATCCGAATGACTTGGCTTGAGACAATAAGAATGATGAAGTCCCCTTAATTCTTCATAATGTAGCCAAGTCTCCAATGACCTCCAACAACACCTATTGATCAAGTATGAGATAGTTGGTCCCCAACCAAGTTGGGTCCTAAGAGGTTAGTCACAATAGGCTTGGCTACCCAAATGGTTCTTTTCTTGACACCACTTTGAGCACCACCAAATTTGGCGAACACATTGCCAACCTTATCCTTCCCAAGAGAATAGACATCATCAATAATAATTGGGTTGGATAAGTTACCACTAGTGAATGAAGAAGCGAGGTGACCTTTCGCACGACATAGGTAGCAATGTCTACTCTTCACTTTCTTCTCACTTGATTTCTCAACTTGAGAAGCATTAGCTTGAGTCTTCTTGGGAAGAGGCCTTTCTTCAACTTGAGGTTGAGAATGAGAGTGAACTTGTGGCCGCTTCCCTTGTTGCTTGTCACTAATGGGCTTCTTCTTCAATGGGCAAGATCTAACATGATGCCCTTCTACTTTGCACTTGAAGCAAATAATCTTGGCCGAATTCTTGACTTGTTCTTGGCCCTTCTTCTTGATCATCTTGGACTTCTTCTTCTTATTGGAGTTGAATCCAAGTCCACCTTTGTCATTGGGGGATTTTTTGCACACTCAAGATATTGTTGAGTGTGGATTTGCCTTCATGACTCTTTTCCAAGTATTTCTTCAAAGAAGTGACTTGGGCCTTGAGCTCTTTGATTTCCTCTACATGGTTAGTCTCAACACAAGTACTAGAGGAAGTATAAGCTTCATTGTTAGAGCAACAAGGCAAGAAAAGCAATTCATCACAAGATGTACCAACATTGTGAGTAGATGAATTACAAGGACTAGCACATGGCAATATAGCATTTTGACTAGAAGTAGTGCTAGTATCCACATGAGGCTCACTAGATGTTACCTTAGCAAGCATGGCCTCATGAGCTAATTTTAGCACATTATGGGATACTAGAAGATCATCATGAGAGCTTGTGAGCTTTACATGATTTTCTTCCAACATTCCATAATTGCTAGATAGCAACTCAAGTTGAGCCCTTAGCTCAACATTCTCCTTCAATATGGATGCTTCACAAGAGATAGAGTTAGTAGCACAAGCATCATCATTAGCAACAAGAGGAGAAGACAACTTGGCAAGCTCTTTAGAATATGAAGCTTTAAGTTGAGCATGAGACTCGGTGAGTTTGATGAGCTCACTCTTAATGACCCTTGAGCCATTTTTGAGGTGCTCAAAGTCCTCAAGGGGTTTAGCATGTGCAACTTCAAGCTCCTCATTTTTAGTTTCAAAATCATTGGCCACCTCAAGAGCTCTATCACGAGATTCCCTCACTCTAGATAAATCTAGAGCAGAAGTCTCCTCAAGAGATTCCTTGGTGGTTTGTTCAAGTTCAAGAGCTTGAGAGAGGTCCGCAATTTCATTTGTGTAATCATGCTCATAACCTTCCATTTTATCAATGGTGACCTCATGCTCCTCAAGACGAGATTCCAACTCATCAATATACTTCTTGCCCTCAATGGCAATGGACATGATTTCCATGAAGTTGAAACGAGCAATTTTATTTTTATGAAGAGCTTTAAAAACTATTTTCCCCTTAATTTTTAAGGAGGCAACATTATCATTCTCTTCATCATAATCAACATCATCATCACTCTTGCCATCATCACAAGATATATTGGGATTCAAAGTGGGAGATACCTTTGAAGCCTTGGCCATAAGGCAAAATGCAATAGATGATGATGAAGGATCCGTTGAAGCACCATTCAAGACCACATCTTGTTCCATGGGGTGTTGGGTTTCCGCTACATTGTTAGCACAATAATTCAAGGACATATATGCATTTTTATCATGGCAACAAGACATAGTAAACATATCATCATGGGATTTAGTCAAGCAATTTCTACATGATATGCAAAGACTATCAACACAAGCATGTGAAACATTTGGAGTGCTCGAAGTGTTAAAGCCCAAAGAAGGAGCATTGCAATAAGATAGTGATGAAGGATCATCCACAATAAACATACTATCAACATTGCAATGACCAACACTACTCACCATATCATTACCTTGTGGCAAGCCACATGTAGGTGAAGTAGAAGAAGTTGAGAAGACTATACGGCCGGATGTGGAGGGGGAACAATCATCCCCACAAAACTTGGACATGCCATATTTATCTTGAAGCTTTGTCCACAACTCATGAGCATCCCGGAACGGCATGAGTTGAAATATAACTACATTGCTCAAAGCATCGAAAAGCACATTAGAAGCTTGAGCATTGAGATAAGAGTTTTTCTCATCCTCTAAAGATAATATTTGGGGATCCTTCGGAGGAGAAAAACCCATATCTACAATTCGCTCTAAATTTGGGTCCATGACCCTAAAGAGATTAAGCATGCGAATTACCCAAACATCAAAATTTGTGCCATCAAAACTAAGAGTGTCAGAGAATCCTAATCCCCTAGTCGACATCCTTACTCTCTAGGCGGTTAAGCCTAACAAAGAGAGACGAGGCTCTGATACCAATTGAAAGATCGTGGATATCGCCTAGAGGGGGGGGTGAATAGGCGCTTTAAAATAATTACGGTTTAGGCTTGAACAAATGCGGAATAAACCTAGCGGTTAATTTGCCAAGGATAAAACATAAAACAACTAGGCTCGCCTATCTGCACCAACAACTTATGCTAAGCAAGATAAGCAACTATGTGATAGCAAGATATATGACAAAGAACAATATGGCTATCACAAAGTAAAGTGCATAAGTAAAGGGCTCGGGTAAGAGATAACCGAGGTACGCGGAGACGACGATGTATCCCAAAGTTCACACCCTTGCGGATGCTAATCTCCATTTGGAGCAGTGTGGAGGCACAATGCTCCCCAAGAAGCCACTAGGGCCACCGTAATCTCCTCACGCCCTCGCACAATGCAAGATGTCGTGATTCCACTAAGGGACCCTTGAGGCGGTCACCGAACCCGTACAAATGGCAACCCTTGGGGGCGGTCACCGAACCCGTACACTTTGGCAACCCTTGGGAGCGGTCACCGGTACCCGTCAAATAGCTCGGGGCGATCTCCACAACCTAATTGGAGACCCCGACGCTTGCCCGGAGCTTTGCACCACAATGATTGAGCTCCGAACACCAACAACCGTCTAGGGCGCCCAAGCACCCAAGAGGAACAAGCTCAAGGGTACCAAGCATCCAAGAGTAATAAGCTTCTCAACTTGTAACTTCCACATATCACGTGGAGAACTCAAACCGATGCACAAATGCAATGGCAAGGGCACACGGAGTGCCCAAGTCCTTCTCTCCCAAATCCCACCAAAGCAACTAATGCTAGGGAGGAAAATGAGAGGAAGAACAAGAAGGAGAACACCAAGAACTCCAAGATCTAGATCCAAGGTGAAAGTGCGTTATATCGACTAGAGGGGGGTGAATAGGCAATTTTTATGAAAGTCTTCAAAACGTGGAAGTTATGAAGACAAACAGAATAGACAAGCCTATCACTATGCAGCGGAAGTTAGATTACACAAGGCAAGCCATGGTCAAGTATACAATATAGTGAAAGCACAGTGACAAACAGCTTCAGTGTAATAAGGATCAGGTAGGAAGAAGTTATGAAGCCAAACAAATCATACAGTCAAGTTGTGAAGACAGAAGATAAAGCAAGCATGCAATGGCTTCACAATGTGTAACTGTAAGTAAAAGAAGGTGAAGATGAAACCAGTGACACATTGAAGACAATGATTTATTGGACCAGTTCCAGTTGCTGTGACAACTGTACGTCTGGTTGGAGCGGCTAGGTATTTAAACCAAAGGACACACAGTCCCGGACACCCAGTCCTGAACACGCAGCTCAGGACACCCAGTCCTCACCGTTTTCTCCTTGAGCTAAGGTCACACAGACCTCGCCCAATCACTCTGGTAAGTCTTCAAGGTAGACTCCCAAACCTTCACAGACTTCGTTCACCGGCAATCCACAATTTCTCTTGGATGCTCAGAACGCGACGCCTAACCGGCTGGAGGATGCACAGTCCTCAAGTGTAATAAGTCTTCAGATCACTTAGACAAGAAGACTTAAGTGATGCCCAATTTACTCTGGCTCTGGGTGGTTAGGGCTTTTCTCCTCGCTAGGGATTTTCTCTCAAAGGCTTCGAGGTAGGTTGCTCTCAAACGACAAAAGCCGTGCACTGAAATCTGAGCAGCCAACCGTTTATGGTTGTAGGGGTGGACTATTTATAGCCACTTGGCAACCCGACCTGATTTGTCCGAAATGACCCTGGGTCACTAAGAAACGGACACGTGTACCAACGGTCAGATTTCAAACTCACACGGCAACTTTACTTGGGCTACAAGTAAAGCTGACTTGTCCGACTCTGGACAAGATTTTCTCTCATAGTCTTCGCTCGAAGACATAGGATTTGAATTAGGCATCACTTCAGTCATTCTGACTGGTTCTCTTGGACCCCACTTAACAGTCAGTGGTTCCTATGACACAACATGAATGAAGTAAAACTACGAAGGATCTAAGTCTTCGGGTTCCATAAGCTTCATAGGGAGTCTTCACATGTCATTGTCTTCAATATGAATATCTTCATAAACCACCATTGTCTTCAATGTCTTCGTACATTTTTAGGGGTCATCTCTGGTAGCTAAACCAAATCAATGAGGGACTTCTACCTGTGTTATCCTGCAATTCTCACAAACACATTAGTCCCTCAACTAGGTTTGTCGTCAATACTCCAAAACCAACTAGGGGTGGCACTAGATGCACTTACAATCTCCCCCTTTTTGGTGATTGATGACAAACTAGTTGAAGTTTTCAACAGGGAATATAATTTGTGAAATTGTAAAGGAATTGTCTTCATAAGCTGCAAGGGCTCCCCCTGAAGATGTGCATATAAGTAATTTGCTTCTGGAACGCAAATGCACATGGCAGGTTGTACTTGTGGGAATCCACTTCAACTTATGATGACAATCCATCATGCATGTAAAGGTATATGAAGAGAATGACATGCATAATGAAAAATGGACGTCTGCGAAATGATATAAGTGCGGAAATTATCGTCGTACATGCGGAATTTATCTTCGCAAAAACATAGTGGCAAACAAGTAGCAGACGACCATCAAGTTTAAGTGTTACAACTCAAAGAACCAAATGTAGCAAAACGAGAGTTGTAAGCACGAAGCAAAATGTAGCAAAATATAAAGCACCCGCCCATATTATTGACCCGCTTGAAGACTATAACATCATATGCTTCTCCCCCTTTTGTCAGTGATGACCAAAAAGGTTTGAAGACATAGAGTTTTCTACGCGTTCCCAGGCGCAGCAGGGTCGGTGGAGGCGTTTGGTGGTGCTGAAGAGCTTGGTGCAGGGTCGACGCGCGTTGAAGAAGGTGGTGGTGATGTAGCGTCGTCTTCTTCCTCAATGATTCTTCCAGTCACGGTGGCAACAGAGGAAGAGAACTCAGAATCTTCAAGAGATGGAGTTCCGCGCAGCACAGCCCTTCTGGGGGGTGTGGAGTCAAACTTGAATCTCTCTCTAAAGCCATCCTCTTGAAGTTCAGCTTCAGTGCACATCAGGCCTTTCCAAGTGCGGCGACAGGTTTCATGTGCGACGAATGCATTCTTGGTGGCCAGATTTCTGATGTGATTGACTTCTTGCATGATACTTCTCATCTGCCTCTTGAGCCAGTCGTGATGCCTATCTTGCTTTTTATGTAGAGCCACAAGAAGTTCTCGGTCATTTAGTGTACGAGCGCGTTTCTTGGGTCTCAGTGCAGCAATGCTGTCAGTGGCTTCAGTTGATGCAGGGGCACGTGTGGTGCCAGCCATTGGATAGACTCTTGAGATGGCTTCAACACCTTCATCATTCTGAGTGAAGCTCTGGTGTTCTGCATTCTGAAGACTTAATGGTTTCTTGGCAGGCTCAGGATATATTGCTTCAGCAGAGGTGTCCACATCGGGTAAGAAGATCCTATGGTTGCGGGCTGAGGGCTGATAGGAGATAGCAGAGTGAAGCTTGATCAGCCTCATAACCCAAGGAGCATAAAACTTCAAACCAAAGAGATCTGAGCCAGACGCTGCAAGTTGGCGTATAAAGAGATCCTGTGCGTTGAAGCATTTGCCATGCAGGATACAGAAGATGAGAGTCTTCATGACACCTTCAACCTTGGCATATGGAGAGTGCCCCTTAATGGGCCATAGAGTCCGCCTGACGATGTGATATATAGTTCTGGGCAGGTACTCTAAGTCTTCAACGAAGAACTCAGTTGGATAAGGTGCATCATGAGGCAAGGGCTTCATCATTAAGAGCATCTGACTCATATTTGGCTCAGGTCGCTGGAATATGCTCTCAATTGCTTCAGCATGGAGTTGGCAGCCTTCTTCGAAGAGTTCACCAGGAGTGGGTAGGCCGGTAAGCTCAATTATATCGAATGCATTGGCTTCATGATGGACATTGCCGGTCATCCACTCCAGGACCCAAGTCTTCGGATCTCTGTTATAGCCTTTGATATGCAGGGTGGCATAGAACTGGAGCAGAAGCTCTTCATTCTAGTGCTCTTCATCGGTGATAAACGGCAGCAGACCCACTTACTTGAAGCAATCTAGTGCTTCTTCCAGACCAGGCAGACCAGCAATAGCTTCAACCTCAAGGTGCTGGTGAGGAAAGATGCGGCCTTGGTTGTATAGGATGCAAGAATAATAGCTGCGTTGTGGGTAGCTCCAGAACCTATCTGATACAATCCGTTCCCTTGAATAAGGGTTCTTGGAGCTGTTGAAGAACGTGTTATCTGCCCTGAAGCTGTTGATGTTGAAGGAGCCAGGAGTTGATGCAGGACCTGGGAACCTTGGCGGTCGTGGGATTGGCTTCTGGACCTGGGGCCTGTGCGCAACATGGTAGTTGAATTGTGGACCGGTAGCAGACTCAGGCACAGAAGGTTTAGATGCAGTAGCTTCAGTGTCTCTTGAAGCTGTTGGTGCGAAGGGCTCCACAATTGCTTCAGCGTTGGTTGTGGCAGCCTCAATGTTTTCACCCTCAACACGTGTAGTGAGAGGAACGAATTCAGGCACGTTCTCCTGGAACACTTCTTCTTGTTGGTGCGGGGGAGATGGAGCTTGAGGTTCTTCTTCATGGTCTTCAGCTGATGCAGCCAGAATGTCGTCAGCAGCCTGAGCCCTTAGCCCTTTGCGAAGCCTACGGAATGTAGGCGACGCCGGTGGAGTTGCAGTGGGCTGGGGCTCATTATCTTCCTCGTGTGGGCGATCTGCCCACGATGCATCTTGTGTGATTGGTGTCAGTGGACGACCAATGCTGATCATTTCGCTTGTCTCAAGCTGAGGAAGGGCTGCATCACCTTGTACATTGTCTTGGAGACCAATGTCTTCAGCAGCGTTGAGGTCGGCTGCTGGAATGTCTTCAGCGTGCGGAGCCTCTGTGAAAGCAGGCTCATGCACTGTCAACTAACGATCTTCGTCAGGATAGCGGACGGAGAGGGGTTCGACTATCATGGGCTCTGTGGGAGCAGCCCAAGATTTCTTGGTCTTGCGCTTCTTGATGGTGGGGTCAGAAGGAGAGGCTTCAGGGTGTTTCCTCTTCCTTGCTTCAGCTTCGGCTGTCCGTGTCTTCTTGAGCTCAGAAGCGGTTGACCGGTGCTTTGGCTTCGAGCCAGTCTTAGCAGTGGGGAAGACAATCGGAACAGCTTCTTGCCTTGGTGCCTCTTGTTCAGCCATAGCAGGCTTCTTCTTTTTCTTCACGGCCATCCTGGGGTCGATGCCGGGACGCCCAAGTGCCTTGCGCTTCTCGGCCTCATTGTAGGCCTGCACACAACGATCAGCCAGAGTCTTCGTGCGCTCCCGCGAACCCTGAGCTTCTGCACGTTTCTTCAGAAAGTTTTCCTTCAACTCGTGCAACATGATCTTGAAGTCCTTGACTTCTTGGACGCTGAGCTTGGCCATATTCTGCTTGAACTGAGCCTTTTCAAAGTCAATTTTCTGCTTCAGTTCAACAATGCGCTGGGCAATTGCAAGTTCTGAAGCAATAGCGCCTTGGAAGGCGACGCTGAGGCCAATGGGCAGCTGCAGATCATCGAAGCTGATATTGGGTGTATCAAACCACTCATCGATGAAGTTGTGGATGATTGGTGCATCAAACAGAGGCAGATTGTTGAAGATTTCAGCCTCCTCCTTGCTCTTGATGAGCTGCTCAAGAGCGTCATCGCCAAGATCTTCGTCGCTGGACAGATCAATGGTTTCGCTGCGCAGAATGGCAGCAGCTGTGAGCTCTTTGCCTATGTGTGGCTGAGGCTTCTTGGCTTCTTGGGGCTTGGAGACTCGTGATAAGTCTTCAGACTGCACACTGGCTTCAGGAGGTGCAGTTGCCAATGGCTTCGCTCTGGAGATCTTGGGAGAAGCGGCTGGCTTTGAGGCTTTTGGCTTCTTCGTCTGCTCCGGCTTCGGTGCAGCAGGAGCGTCATCAGACTCAGTGTCTGTTGGAGGGTCGTTCACGGTAGTCCCTTGGACTAGAATGCGAGTGATGAGGCCTGCGAGATTGGCATACGGCCCGATGATATTGGGATTGGCGTCGCGTGTGCCATTCGCCCTTGGTTTAGAGGGACCAGGGTTGAAGTCCAACCCCAACTCCTTCTTGTTTTGCTTCGCAGAATTCTGAGCAAATTGGAAGTTGCGCTTGAACAGATTGTCGTCGCGACACCAGAGAAGTGATGACGGATGAGCATCAGCAGGCTGTGGTCCTCTGACCATGCATGGATAGAAGCCTTGAGCAATGGCTTCGTCTCTGGACCGGGGTACGAGATTTTTGTACAATGCGTCTCCCCACGGTCTCTTGATGCCGCACTTTTCTGCATATTCCTTGGTGACGAAGCGGTATTGGAACCACTGCTCTGCCCAATATCTTCGAATCCATTGGATCCGTGTCTTGCGCTGACCATAGCTCTCTTCAGGATCGGTTTTGTACATTTCTACCAAGTCATCAGGCAGATCTTTAGACGTTTCACCACGTCTCTGTCTGCCTCCCTTCCTTGCTGGTTTTTCTGCTGCCATGAAGCTTAACTTGGAAGGCTTCAAAGGTTTTCTTTTGCTGGACCAACAGGAACTGGCTTCAGGAGAATTGATGTGACGCTGTAAGAACTCTGCAAATGAATGCAGACTATGAGAACCAAAAGATTCTCCCATGGACATGTACCTGTGACAACATTAAGGTGCGAGGGAAGGGGAAGAGGTCATATGCATTCTCAGAAGATTTTGAAGATAAATCAGTTTAGAAGATATTGACCTCATCATGCGAAGACATTCACTTATAGAAAAGAAGTTGGTTCCAGATTTGTACGAACCCATAGATCAGTACAAGTGAGGAATCTAACTACTTCATGATGCACAAGTGAATATTCTAGGCAGGTTATGAGATGCAGATTGAGAGAGATGTAACTTGTGAGAGCAGAAACTTCTTAAGGCAGAAAGTGACCGAACTATGGGATCAAAAGAGGCTGTAAAAAGAGGTTTTATTTACCACACTTAGAACTGCTAGACGGAGTGGGAGATGAGGCTGAGCAGTTCGATCCTCCGTGCCCTAACTTGGCGACGGAAGACACCTACAGCAACGGCGGAGAGACCGATGTCCGCAGTCGGCGTGAAAACGGCGTCGGAGAGGTTGCGGCAGTGAAGCACTTCGTCGCCGGCGTGTTGAGAGCTAGCGGTGGCGCTAGGGTTCGTGCGAGGGTGGAAGAAGAGATAATGACTGTAGTGAATCGTGTATTTATAGGGATAGGGGCGGCACTGCGCTATTACTCAGGTGCCCCTGGCGATTCGCATCTGATCAGCACGTGGCCATCATGCGGTATTGTGGGGGCAGTTCCACATCCCACGCATGCCTTGTTTGTCGGGTGTCGTTCCTACTTCTCCGGATTTCTTTTTGATGAAAAAGTATTTGAAAACGGTTTCAAAGTTTGTCTCCGTGTCTTCAGCTGACAAGGATGCAGTGAAGACATTCGACAGTTTCAATAGAATGCATACGACTTGGAGAGATAGAGTTTGAGGTAGGAAGCATGGAGAGGTTAGGGTCCGATCACATTCACTTAGTTCAAAAGATTCAAACAAGAAGACATAGCTATAAGTGAATGATGTAGAGGATAGAACACCAGTACATATATATAATCAACATAGTGAAGATAATCATGAAGACATGTTGAGATTGAAGCCAAACCAAATGTGAAGACATAGCAAATGTAACGCCATGAGTGAAACACTTCAAACAAAAAATTTGGTGGTGGCGTTACCCACCGTATAGGAAGTATTAGACCCAGACACGGCGCACAATTATCGTGGCGCTCTGAAGTCAAATTCCATGTTAATGTATTCACACTCAGAATGTATGTCTTCATTGATTGAAGATATACGTTACTTCGTGTGTTGCACATCTAAGTCATCAATATGCATAAGTGTTAGGATGTGTGCCTGGTCACAGGACATTTGAGGATTCCAAGATATTTAGCTCACACCGTAACTTGCAAAATCTCTTCTCATCCAAGGGCTTGGTGAAGATATCTGCCAATTGCTCTTCAGTGTTGACGTGTATGATATCAATATCTTCCTTTGCAACATGATCTCTGAGAAAATGATGACGAATTTCAATGTGCTTTGTCTTTGAGTGTTGAACTGGGTTGTTGGCGATCTTGATGGCGCTTTCGTTGTCGCAGTAAAGTGGCACTTGCTTCAGATGAATACCATAATCCTTGAGGGTTTGCTTCATCCATAGAAGCTGAGCGCAGCAGGATCCAGCAGCAATGTATTCAAATTCAGCAGTGGAGAGAGATACACAGTTCTGCTTCTTTGAAGACCAGCATACAAGTGATCGGCCCAGAAAGTGACATGTGCCTGACGTGGACTTCCGATCAACCTTGTCACCAGCGTAATCAGCATCCGAGAATCCAACTAGATCAAACTCTGAGCCCTTTGGATACCATAACCCTAGAGTTGGGGTGTGAGCCAAATATCGAAGAATTCACTTCACAGCTAAGTGATGCGACTCCTTTGGTGCCGCTTGGAATCGAGCACGCATGCAAACACTAAGCATAATATATGGCCTAGATGCACATAAATAAAGCAAAGAACCAATCATGGAGCGATATACCTTTTGATCGAACTCTTTACCGTTGTCGTCAGGACCCAGATGATGTTTGGCTGGCATTGGTGTTGTGAAACCTTTGCAGTCTTGCATACCGAACTTCTTCAGGCAATCTTTGAGATACTTCTCTTGAGATATGAAGATGCCATTGCGTTGTTGCCGTATCTGAAGAACGAGGAAGAATTTCAGCTCCCCCATCATAGACATCTGATATTGCTCTTGCATCATATATCCGAACTCCTCACTGTACTTCTGATTAGTGCAGCCGAAGATAATGCCATCCACATATATTTGGCACACAAACAGTTCACCATCATATGTCTTCGTGAAGAGAGTGGGATCTAGGGAGCCAGGTATGAAGCCTTTGCTCTTCAGGAAGTATTTGAGTGTATCATACCAGGCCCGAGGGGCTTGTTTGAGGCCATATAGTGCCTTATTGAGCTTGTAAACCATGTCAGGATGTTTTGGATCTTCAAACCCAGGTGGTTGTGCAACATACACTTCTTCTTCAATCTTGCCATTGAGAAAGGCACTCTTCACATCCATTTGATACAGAATTATGTTGTGATGATTTGCATAGGCCAGCAGTATACGGATGGCTTCAAGTCTGGCCACAGGAGCAAATGTTTCATCGAAGTCAATGCCTTCCACTTGAGTGTATCCTTGAGCAACGAGACGAGCTTTGTTTCTGACAACTTGACCATGCTCATCTTGCTTGTTGCGGTATATCCATTTGGTGCCTATTATGTTATGCTTCCGTGGATCAGGACGCTTAACCAATTCCCATACATTGTTCAGCTCAAACTGTTGAAGCTCTTCTTGCATAGCTTGAATCCACTCAGGTTCCATAAAAGCTTCTTCAACTTTCTTGGGTTCTGTGATTGAAACGAATGCGAAGTGTCCGCAGAAGTTTGCCAGTTGAGTTGCCCTTGAACGAGTCAGTGGACCAGGTGCATTGATGCTGTCAATTATTTTGTCAATCTGCACTTCATTGGCAACACGAGGATGTATGGGTCGAAGACTTTGCTCTTGCTGATCTATGCTATCGTGGGGAGGAATGTCTTCAGGCTGAGCATTGTCTTCATGTGGATCAGGTGCTGAGATGATAAGTTCTTCTTCAGGATGAGCTTCCGAAGGTATAATTTCTCCAGTTCCCATTAGCTTGATTGATTCACTGGCTGGAACTTCATCTAGCACATCTGGCAGTTGCTCTCTTTATGACCCATTGGTCTCATCGAACCGCACATCCACTGTTTCAACCACTTTGTAGTGAAAGAGGTTGAAGACTCTGTAGGAGTGCGAATCCTTTCCATATCCAAGCATAAAGCCCTCATGTGCTTTTGGTGCAAATTTTGAGGTGTGGTGAGGGTCCTTGATCCAGCATCTTGAGCCAAATACTCTGAAGTAACTAACATTTGGCTTCTTGCCAGTTAGAAATTCATAAGATGTCTTGTTCAGAAGCTTGTGAAGATAAACACGGTTGATTGTATGGCATGCAGTGTCAATAGCTTCAGTCCAGAATTTTCTTGGAGTCTTGTACTCATCTAGCATTGTTCTGGCCATCTCAATGAGTGTTCTGTTCTTGCGTTCGACGACGCCATTCTGTTGTGGCGTGTAAGGAGCTGAGAATTCATGAGTGATGCCCAATGTATCAAGATATGTGTCAAGGCCAGTGTTCTTGAATTCAGTGCCATTGTCACTTCTGATGTGCTTTATCTTGGCGCCATAATTGTTCATAGCCCGATTTGCGAAGCGTCTGAAGACATCCTGCACTTCAGTCTTGTAAAGGATTATGTGCACCCAAGTATATCTAGAGTAATCATCAACAATGACAAAGCCATAGAGGTAAGCAGTAGTGGAAAAAGTTGAGTAGTGAGTGGGACCAAAGAGATCCATGTGAAGCAGTTCGAAAGGTCGAGTAGTGGTCATGATTGTCTTCGAAGGATGTTTTGCCCTTGTCATCTTCCCTGCTTCACAGGCACCGCATAAGTGATCTTTCTTGAACTTGACGCCCTCGATGCCTATGACATGCTTCTTCTTCGCAAGGGTGTGGAGATTCCTCATGCCGGCATGCCCAAGCCTCCGATGCCAAAGCCAGCATTCTGAAGCCTTTGCCAGAAGACATACTGCAAGTTGTGGCCCTGCTGAGAAATCTACCACATACAAATCATCTTTCTGATACCCTTCAAACACTAGAGACTTGTCAGATTCCATTAGTACCAGACAACGATATTTTCCGAAAATTACAATCATGTTCAAATCGCAAAGCATTGAGACAGACATTAAGTTGAAGCCAAGGGATTCAACAAACATGACTTTATCCATGTGTTGATCCTTTGAGATTGCAACTCTGCCTAGACCCAATACCTTACTTTTACCAGTGTCAGCAAATGTGATGTGGCTCTTATCGGATGGACGTAAGGTTGAGTCCATGAAAAGACTTCTTTTGCCAGTCATGTGATTTGTACACCCATTGTCAATAATCCATTCTGAAGACTCTGAAGTCGCTGGTGTCGTACCCTACAGTGCAGTTAGGGGGATAGGCTTCACGAAGAGTATTGTGAAGCAAAAACATTTGACGAACCAGTGGGTTATGAAAACTTAGATCCAGGTTAGGACTAATAGGGAGAGTTGCATGCGATTTAGGTACGAAATACATAGTGATGCCATTCGGGCATTTGATCTTGCGCCCCACAAGATTTTTAAGGTCCCCAGCAATAGCGTAGAAGATTTTGGTTTTCTGCTGGAGACCTTTCCCTGCAAAAGAGAGTTAAGCTTTCTTAACCACCCACATCTTCAAGGGTGGCTTAGAAGCAATAAGTCTAAGTGCAGCATCTGAGAATTTTGGCTTTGGAGCCCTAGCAAACAGTCTAACAGGCGGGCAATAGTACTCATAAGAATAGGCAGAATAGTTCTTGGTCATATGAGCATGACGGTTTGAAGAACCGTTCTCATATGCCTGAGCATGGTTTCCCTGCAAAACATTTGCGTTAGTGCAACCCAGGCGAGTCCTCTGCATGTATGAAGCCTTTGGACCATATGAAGCCTTTGGTCTGAGGTTTGTCTTCTTCATGTGAGGTGTCATGAGGACATTCATAGGAAGATTCTCCAGACACGTTTTTGGAACCCAGATCTTCTTCATAGGCGGTCCATTCCTGCAGTTAGTACCAATGTACCTGGTAAATACTTCACCATTCTGATTTTTAAACAGTTTATAGTTTGCATCAAAGGATTCATCAATGATAATAGGATCAGCACAAGTGAAGCCAGATAGATTGGATGGATCTGCTGAGGATTCCTTTGCAGCAACCCATGTGGTTTTGGGGTACTGCTCAGGTTTCCAGTAAGAGCCATCTGCATTAATTTTCCTTACGAACCCAACACCCTCTTTCCTAGGGTTTCGGTTCAGAATCTGCTTCTTGAGGACATCACATAATGTCCGATGTCCTTTGAGACTTTTGTACATCCCTCTTTCAAGCAATGTCTTCAACCTAGCATTCTCATCAGCAATAGCAGTGGTATCCTCAGCAGAGGGGTTAGTTACCACTTCAACAGTTGAAGATATTGCAACAGCAGTAGTAGTGGAACATTCAGCAACAGAAGTAGCATTATCACGCTCAATGCATTTAAGGCATGGTGGTTCAAATCCTTCCTGAGTGGAACTGATCTGTTCGGCTCGAAGTGACTCGTTTTCCTTTTGAAGATCTTCATGATCCGCTCTCAACTTCTCAAGATCTTGCTTCTTTTGAAGATAATCATAGGAAAGCTTTTCATGAGTAGTTGAGAGAGTCTCAAGGCGATCTTCAAGTTCCTGATACTTAACATGAAGATTTTTTATGTCTTCAATTAAGGATTCGGATTGAGTCATTTCAGCACCCAACAGATCATCGCTTCTGTCTAACAGTTTTTGAATATGTTCCATAGCCTTTTGTTGTTCAGTTGCAATTTTAGCAAGTGTTTTGTAGCTGGGTTTTGAATCACAATCAGAGTCATCGTCACTGGTTGTTTGATAGTGAGTAGTGCGTGTGTTTACCTTGGCACCGCGTGCCATGAAGCAGTAGGTAGGAGTAGAGTCGTTCTTGTCATTTGCATTGGCGTTGGTGATGAAGTCATTGTCTTCAGTGTTGAAGATGGACTTGGTGATGTAGGCTGTAGCCAGACTCGCAATGCCAGAATCAGACTCCTCCTCAGACTCCACCTCTGCCTCCTCAGAAGCGGACTCCTCCTCTGAATCCATTTCCTTGCCAACGAACGCACGAGCCTTGCCATTTGAGCTCTTCTTGTGTGATGAAGACTTTGAGGAAGACTTGGAAGAAGACTTTGAGTATTTCTTCTTCTTGTCGTCGGAGTCATATTCCTTGCTCTTCTTCTTCTTCTTTCTGCTCTCATTGTCCCACTGTGGACACTCAAAGATGAAGTGTCCAGTTTTCTTGCACTTGTGGCATGTTTTCTTCTTGTAGTCATGAGCAGAAGCTTCATCATTCCTTGAGCTTGATCGTGAAGACCTTCTGAAGCCTTTCTTCTTGGTGAATTTCTGGAACTTCTTCACTAGCATTGCAAGTTCCCGTCCAATGTCTTCAGGATCATCAGAACTGCTGTCAGATTCTTCTTCAGATGAGGACACAACTTTTGCCTTCAAGGCACGAGTTCGCCCATAGTTTAGACCGTAGATATCTCTTTTCTCAGAAAGCTGGAACTCATGTGTGTTGAGCCTCTCAAGTATGTCAGACAGATCGAGTGTCTTGAAATCTGGACGTTCTTGAATCATCAGGGCTAGGATGTCAAACGAACTGTCAAGTGATCTCAGCAGCATCTTGACGATTTCATGTTTGGTGATCTCAGTGGCGCCGAGGGCTTGAAGCTCATTTGTGATGTCAGTGAGCCGGTCAAATGTGTGCTGGACATTCTCATTGTCATTTCGCTTGAAGCGGTTGAAGAGGTTGCGAAGAACACTGATTCTCTGATCTCTCTGGGTTGAGATGCCTTCATTGACTTTGGAGAGCCAGTCCCAGACCAGCTTGGATGTTTTCAAGGCACTCACACGGCCGTACTGTCCCTTGGTCAGATGACCACAGATGATATTCTTGGCAGTAGAGTCCAATTGAGTGAACTTCTTGACATCAGCAGCAGTGACACCTTCTCCAGCCTTGGGAATGCCGTTTTCGACGACATACCATAGGTCGATGTCAATGGCTTCAAGATGCATGCGCATCTTATTCTTCCAGTAGGGATATTCAGTTCCATCGAAGACGGGGCACGCGGCGGAGACTTTAATTATCCCTGCAGTCAACATAGCTAAAACTCCAGGTGGTTAAACCGAATCACACAGAACAAGGGAGCACCTTGCTCTGATACCAATTGAAAGTGCGTTATATCGACTAGAGGGGGGGTGAATAGGCGATTTCTACGAAAGTCTTCAAAACATGGAAGTTATGAAGACAAACAGAATAGACAAGCCTATCACTATGCAGCGGAAGTTAGATTACACAAGGCAAGCCATGGTCAAGTATACAATATAGTGAAAGCACAGTGACAAACAGCTTCAGTGTAATAATGATTAGGTAGGAAGAAGTTATGAAGCCAAAAAAATCATACAGTCAAGTTGTGAAGACAGAAGATAAAGCAAGCATGCAATGGCTTCACAATGTGTAACTGTAAGTAAAAGGAGGTGAAGATGAAACCAGTGACACGTTGAAGACAATGATTTGTTGGACCAGTTCCAGTTGCTATGAAAACTATACGTCTGGTTGGAGCGGCTAGGTATTTAAACCAAAGGACACACAGTCCCGGACACCCAGTCCTGAACACGCAGCTCAGGACACCCAGTCCTCACCATTTTCTCCTTGAGCTAAGGTCACACAGACCTCGCCCAATCACTCTGGTAAGTCTTCAAGGTAGACTCCCAAACCTTCACAGACTTCGTTCACCGGCAATCCACAATTTCTCTTGGATGCTCAGAACGCGACGCCTAACCGGCTGGAGGATGCACAGTCCTCAAGTGTAATAAGTCTTCAGATCACTTAGACAAGAAGACTTAAGTGATGCCCAATTTACTCTGGCTCTGGGTGGTTAGGGCTTTTCTCCTCGCTAGGGATTTTCTCTCAAAGGATTCGAGGTGGGTTGCTCTCAAACGACAAAAGCCGTGCACTGAAATCTGAGCAGCCAACCGTTTATGGTTGTAGGGGTGGACTATTTATAGCCACTTGGCAACCCGACCTGATTTGTCCGAAATGACCCTGGGTCACTAAGGAACTGACACGTGTACCAACGGTCAGATTTCAAACTCACACGGCAACTTTACTTGGGCTACAAGTAAAGCTGACTTGTCCGACTCTGGACAAGATTTTCTCTCATAGTCTTCGCTCGAAGACATAGGATTTGAATTAGGCATCACTTCAGTCATTCTGACTGGTTCTCTTGGACCCCACTTAACAGTACGGTGGTTCCTATGACACAACATGAATGAAGTAAAACTACGAAGGATCTAAGTCTTCGGGTTCCATAAGCTTCATAGGGAGTCTTCACATGTCATTGTCTTCAATATGAATATCTTCATAAACCACCATTGTCTTCAATGTCTTCGTACATTTTTAGGGGTCATCTCTGGTAGCTAAACCGAATCAATGAGGGACTTCTACCTGTGTTAACCTGCAATTCTCACAAACACATTAGTCCCTCAACTAGGTTTGTCATCAATACTCCAAAACCAACTAGGCATGGCACTAGATGCACTTACACAAGGGGTTCCCCTCACATGGAAGAAGACCCCCTTTTATAGGAGGGGGGAAATCCAACCGTTATGCTCATAGCCCGCACAGAGCGGTACTACCGCTCGAAGGAGCGGTACTACTGCTAGGGCGGAAGTACCCCTTTGAAAAACAACAGCGAGCAGGCAAAAGGCCAGAAGAACCGCCGGAGCGGTACTACCGCTCGTCCTCGCGGTACTACCGCTCGACCTCACGGTACTACCGCAAATGGTAGCGGTACTACTGCTTGCGAGCGGTACTAAAAAAATACATCCGGGCCTACCACCGCAAGACTTGGGACGAGTTTTTGGTCCGGAGCGGTACTACCGCTGTAGGAGCCGCGGTAGTACTACTCTGGAGCGGTAGTAAAAAAATTACATCTGCTCCAATTCGCGGTAGTACCGCTGCAGCCTTTTGAGAACACCAAAACTACCACAACTTTTGCAAACGGACTCCGAATTCGATGAAACCAAGTTTCTTGGAAAGCTAGCGACAAGGGCTAACACAATCTTGAAATAAATAACAATAAGAAGCAAATTAGAAACTCCCATAAGAAAATGGTGAGGACCCTTCCTCGGATAAGACCGGTAAAACCTACAACACCGAAAACATCATAGAAGACGCATGCGAACTCCGTTTTCGATGAACTCAAGCTTGTCATCAAGATGACCATAAGCTCTAAGACTCATAAAGAGAACCAAAAAAGAACCAAGAAACATGATGCAAGGATGCAATGGTTTGAGCTCTCGACGAACGATACGATCAAGCTACTCACTTGAGAGCCCCCCTTGATAGTACGGCTATCGATCCTATAACCCGGTCTCCCAACTACCACCATGAGACCGGTAAAATAGAAAACCTATCAAGGGCAAACCTTTGCCTTGCACATGATACACTTGAGTTAGATGATGACGATCTTGTCCTCCTCAAGATGGACCACCTTTCTTGATTGCGTTGGGTCGATGAGGACTAGATGATTGCTCCCCCATACTCCACTATGGGTGAGCCACTCTTCGGCACATCTTCACAAGTCCATTGACACCACAATGGATGGCAAGCTTCAAGCACTTGATCTCTTTGTGATTCTCCACTTGAAATTGCACACGGCAATCTTGATGACGATCACCACTTGATGTCATCCTTCCCATGGGTTGTATGATATCATCCTCTTGACGCAAGCCCATGGACACATACCTAACCCCACATAGACTCTCACATAGACCATGGGTTAGTACACAAAGTGCAATGGACAATGCTTACCATACCATGGGATCACTTGATCCCTCTCAGTACATCTTCTACTCTTTGTGAGTTGATCAACTTGATTCACTCTTGACTTAGTCTTGATCAACCTTGAATCTTTCCAACTCTCTTCGTTTGGATGATGTCTTGAAGGTAAACATGAATGATCACACAATCTTCTTCTTCAAGACATGCTTGCAATAAGCTCAACTCTCAAATGACCAATCTTTGGATAATTCCTTGAATAGCACCTTGGTCGACACAAACTCTCCTTGAAACCAACACATGTACTCCAAGAAAAGCCTATGGAGAAAACCTTCAAATATAACTCAAGGAAAGCATTAGTCCATAGAGATTGTCATCAATTACCAAAACCAAACATGGGGGCACCGCATGTTCTTTCAACCGGGATGTGCAATAAATCATGAGTGACATGTATGAAAGAATTATGAACGGTGGCTTTGCCACAAATACGATGCCAACTACATGATCATGCAAAGCAATATGACAATGATGAAGCGTGTCATAATAACGGAACGGTGGAAAGTTGCATGGCAATATATCTCGGAATGGCTATGGAAATTCCATAATAGGTAGGTATGGTGGCTGTTTTGAGGAAGGTATATGGTGGCTTTATGGTACCGGCGAAAGTTGCATGGTACTAGAGAGGCTAGCAATGGTGGAAGGGTGAGAGTGCGTATAATCCATGGACTCAACATTAGTCATAAAAAACTCACATACTTATTGCAAAAATCTATTAGTTATCGAAACATAGTATTACGCGCATGCTCCTAGGGGGGTAGATTGGTAGGAAAAGACCATCGCTCGTCCCCGACCGCCACTCATAAGGAAGGCAATCAATAAATAAATCATGCTCCGGCTTCATCACATAATGGTTCACCATACGTGCATGCTATGGGAATCACAAACTTCAACAAAAGTATTTCTCAAATTCACAACTACTCAACTAGCATGACTCTAATATCACCATCTTCATATCTCAAAACAATTATCAAGTATCAAACTTCTCATAGTATTCAACGCACTTTATATGAAAGTTTTTATTATATCCCTCTAGGATGCCCATCATATTAGGACTGAATTCATAACCAAAGCAAATTACCATGCTGTTTAGGACTCTCAAAATAATATAAGTGACGCATGAGAGTTCATCTATTTCTATAAAATAAAACCACCATCGTGCTCTAAAAAGATATAAGTGAAGCACTAGAGCAACAACAAACTACTCCGAAAGATATAAGTGAAGATCAATGAGTAGTCGAATAATTATGCAACTATATGAAGACTGTCTAACATTTAAGAATTTAAGATCTTGATATTTTATTCAAACAGCAAGAAAAACAAAATAAAATAAAATGACGCTCCAAGCAAAACACATATGTGGTGAATAAAAATATAGCTCCAAGTAAAGTTACCGATGAACGAAGACGAAAGAGGGAATGCCCTCCGGGGCATCCCCAAGCTTAGGCTATTTGGTGTCCTTGGATTTTACCTTGCGGTGCCTTGGGCATGCCCAAGATTAGGCTCTTGCCACTCCTTATTCCTTAGTCCATCGAATCTTCACCCAAAACTTGAAAACTTCACAACACAAAACTTAACTGAAAACTCGTAAGCTCCATTAGTATAAGAAAATAAATCACCACTTAAGTACTGTTGTGAACTCATTATAAATTCATATTGGTGTAATATCTACTGTATTCCAACTTCTCTATGGTTCATACCCTCCGATACTACTCATAGATTCATCAAAATAAGCAAACAACACATAGAGAACAGAATGTGTCAAAAACAGAACAGTCTGTAGTAATATGTAGGTTTAGAATACTTCCGTAACTCCAAAAATCCTGATAAATTAGGAAGTCCTAGGAAATTTGTTTATTAATCTACTTCAAGTGGAATTGGTATTTTATCTCTCTCTGGTAAAAAATGAAAATTATTCTCGTGAGCGCATACTTTCTGTTTTTTACAGCAAGATCAAATAACAATCATCCAAGAAGATCCTAATGGCTTTACTTGGCACAAACACTAATTAAAACATAAAAAACACAATCATAATAGAGGATAGATGATTAATTTATTACTAAACAGGAAAAAAAAGCAAGGAGCAAAATAAAATCGGGTTGCCTCCCAACAAGCGCTATCGTTTAACGGCCCTAGCTAGGCATGATAATTTCAGTGATGCTCACATAAAAGATAAGAATTGAAATATAAAGGGAGCATAATAAAGAATATGACTGGCACATTTAAGTCTAACCCACTTCCTATGCATAGGTTTTTGTGAGCAAACAATTTGTGGGAACAAGAATCAACTTGCATAGGAAGGTAAAACAAGCAAATCTTCAAGATTTTCAACACATAGAGAGGAAACTTGATATTATTGCAATTCCTACAAGCATATGTTCCTCCCTCATAATAATTTTCAGTAGCATCATGAATGAATTCAACAATATAACCATCACATAAAGCATTCTTTTCATGATCTACAAGCATAGAAAATTTACTACACTCCACATAAGCAAAATTCTTCTCATTCGGAATAGTAGTGGGAGCAAACTCAACAAAATAACTATCATGTGAGGCATAATCCAATTGAAAAATAAAATCAAGATGACAAGTTTCATGGTTATCACTGTTCTTTATAGCATACATGTCATCACAGTAATCATCATAGATCGCAACTTTGTTCTCATAATCAATTGCAACCTCTTCCAAAATAGTGGATTCATCACTAAATAAAGTCATGACATCTCCAAATCCACTTTCATCAATATAATCATCATAAGTAGGAGGCATGCTTTCATCATAATAGATTTTCTCATCTAAACTTGGGGGAGAAAAAATATCATCTTCATCAAACATAGCTTCCCCAACCTTGTGGCTTTGCATATCATTAGCATCATGGATATTCAAGGAATTCGTACTAACAACATTGCAATCATGCTCATCATTCAAAGATTTGGTGCCAAACATTTTAATGCATTCTTCTTCTAGCATTTTGGCACAATTATCGGAATCCTTATTTTCATGAAAGATATTAAAAATATGAAGCATATGAGGTACCCTCAATTCCATTTTTTTGTAATTTTATTTTATAGATTAAACAAGTGATAAAACAAGAAACTAAAAGATTCGATTGCAAGATCTAAAGATATACCTTCAAGCGCTAACCTCCCCGGCAACAGCGCCATAAAAGAGCTTGATGTCTACTACGCAACCTTCTTCTTGTAGACGTTGTTGGGCCTCCAAGTGCAGAGGTTTGTAGGACAGTAGCAAATTTCCCTCAAGTGGATGACCTAAGGTTTATCAATCCGTGGGAGGCGTAGGATGAAGATGGTCTCTCTCAAACAACCCTGCAACCAAATAACAAAGAGTCTCTTGTGTCCCCAACACACCCAATACAATGGTAAATTGTATATGTGCACTAGTTCGGCGAAGAGATGGTGATACAAGTGCAATATGGATGGTAGATAATGGTTTTTGTAATCTGAAAATATAAAAACAGCAAGGTAACTAATGATAAAAGTGAGCACAAATGGTATTGCAATGCGTTGAAAAAAGGCCCAGGGTTCATACTTTTACTAGTGCAAGTTCTCTCAACAATAGTAACATAATTGGATCATATAACTATCCCTCAACATGCAACAAAGAGTCACTCCAAAGTCACTAATAGCGGAGAACAAATGAAGAGATTATTGTAGGGTACGAAACCACCTCAAAGTTATTCTTTCTGATCGATCTATTCAAGAGTCCGTAGTAAAATAACATGAAGCTATTCTTTCCGTTCAATCTATCATAGAGTTCGTACTAGAATAACACCTTAAGATACAAATCAACCAAAACCCTAATGTCACCTAGATACTCCAATGTCACCTCAAGTATCTATGGGTATGATTATACGATATGCATCACACAATCTCAGATTCATCTGTTCAAACCAACACAAAGTACTTCAAAGAGTGCCCCAAAGTTTCTACCGGAGAGTCAAGACGAAAACGTGTGCCAACCCCTATGCATAAGTTCATGAGGTCACGGAACTCGCAAGTTGATCACCAAAACATACATCAAGTGGATCACGTGATATCCCATTGTCACCACAGATAAGCACATGCAAGACATACATCAAGTGTTCTCAAATCCTTAAAGACTCAATCCGATAAGATAACTTCAAAGGGAAAACTCAATTCATCACAAGAGAGTAGAGGGGGAGAAACATCATAAGATCCATGTGACGCCCTCAATTTGATCGTACACTAATCATACACGCAAATGTGTACGATCAAGATCAAGGACTCACGGGAAGATATCACAACACAACTCTAGACACAAATTAAAATAATACAAGCTTTATATTACAAGCCAGGGCCTCGAGGGCTCGAATACATAAGCTAGAAAACAAAAGAGTCAGCGAAAGCAATACTATTAGAGTACAGACATAAGTTAGACAAGTTGCCATATATAAAATGGCTAGCACAAACTGGGGTACAAATCGAAAGAGGCGTAGGCCTCCTGCCTGGGACCTCCTAACTACTCCTCGAAGCCGAACTCCCTGTAGAATCATCCTCGGGATACTCTGACTCCTGGACTCCATCATATGATCGCAATAACCGGGAAAAGGGGAAAAAGAAGTAGCAAAGCAACCGTGAGTACTCATCCAAAGTACTCGCAAGCAAGGATCTACACTACGTATGCATTGGTATCAATGAAATGGGTTGTATCTGTGGACCGGACTGCAGAATGCCACAATAAGAGGGGGGTAGCTAGTCCTATCGAAGACTACGCTTCTGGCAGCCTCCATCTTGAAGTAGTAGAAGAGAGTAGATGGTAAGTTAACCAAGTATCTGTAACGCCCCGAGACCGATGTGCCAGGTGTCTTCCAGTTCTTCGCTGTTGTTGCCTTGTCATTTGCTTGCGTGTTGCATCTTGTCATGTTATCATGTGCATTGCATCATCATGTTTTAAAACTTGCATCCACCCCGGTCTCCTCGTTCTCTCCGTTGTCTGTTCTGAGCCCAGACACACTTGCACGCGCCCACGGCATGTCTGAAATAGTATTCTATAAGTGGCCGGAAAATGTTCTCGGAATGGTTTGAAAGTTGGCATGTGGTGTTGTTATGTTGTAGGTAGGCCGCCTGCCAAGTTTCATTGCATTCGGAGTTCGTTTGATAGCCCAACGGATAACTATAGCGACATTATAGTCGGTCTAACGTCGGATGTTTCGGTCTTTGGAAACAGATGCCGGGCCCTCTCTCTCTCTTGTCCCGCTCGCAGTCTCGCCACAGCCCACCTAGTCCATCCTCCTTCCCCTCTTCGCTTCCGAAGTTGTCCGAGGCGACCGCACGGTCCGAAACCCTCTCTGCATAGTGCATCGAACCCCTCACGTGCGCGTCCGAAATTGTCTCGAACCCGACCCGGACTGTCGCCACCGTCGTGTCCGGATCATCCCCTAACATCTACAAAACGTCATCGTTTTCTTATTTGGGCTCCCTAACTATTTTATCCGCGATCGTCCGATTGCGATCGTAGGGACGAGGTAGCCCCTAACCTAGTCTGTGAGGTATATATACTCCAGTCCTAGCCTATTTTGGACAAACCCTAAATTCTAGGCTGTTTGTCCCCCCTAGCCGCCGCCACCTACAGCCTTCCCCCTCCTCGGATCAGCCGCATCCACCCACTCGCCTCGCACCTTGGGATCCTCCCAAATCCATCCCGGGCCAACCATCATCTCCCCTCGATCCATCCACCCAACCACACCACAGCCAGCCGCCTTGCGGCGCCCTCTCCCTCGAGATCCAACGGAACCGCGCCACCAGGACCCCGCGGGCTCAAGCCCCTGCGTCGTGCTCCTCCCCTGCTGCGAGCCTCTGCCTCGCCCAGTGCCTGAACTCCTTCCCGAGCCGGAGCTCCTGCCTCGACCTCACCTCCACCTTGTCGTGCCGGCGACTCGTCACGCCAGACTCCTCCATGCAGCAGCACCGCCCCAAGGCTGGCACCGTAGCCTCCTTCTCCTCGTGCCCGTGCCCGAGCTCCTCCCGATCTAGAAGAGCGTCGCCCCCTTCTTCTCCTTCCTGTGCTCCTCCCGTTTCTCCCTCTCTCATCTCTCTGTTCTCCTTTCTCTGTCAACAGGAGTACCCGGCGCCATGGCGTCGCCGAGCTTTGCTCGCACCAGCGCCTCAAGCCTCCACCGCTGCGGATCCGCCTCCCCAGCCATCCCGCGCACTGGCCCTCACCGGAGACGCGCTAGGCCGCCGTCGTCGTCCTGCTGCAAGGCGAAGCGCGGCCCGCTCGATCCTCTGCTTCGTCGACCCGCTTCGTCCCCTTCCTCTGTGATTCAGGCGAGCGTGAACCAGGCCGCTGCCGCACATGCCCGCATGGGCCACAAGCATGCCGCGAGGCTCCGCTGAGCACCCCCTGTCGGCCTCCCTTCTACCACCGAACCGGGCCGAGCCCATGGTGAGCTACCTCCCGGCGTCTACCACTGTCGGGCCAGCCTACCAGATTCGGCCCGTCCATGTTTTTTTTCCAGATCTATGATTTTCCTATTTATCCAGTGACGTCAGATTTATAGAAAACCCCCTAACTTCATGCATTTAATAACTTCACAACCGTGCATCGGATCTTAATAAACTATATATGAAAAATGCTTAGAATCTTGTCTAGTTTAATAATATCCAACTTTTGATCATGTTTGACATGTTTAAAATGATGTTTGTTTAAATTTGCTATATGGACATGCTAAAATGCTTTAATTCATAACTAATTAACCGCGGCTCCATTTTGAATAATCTTTATATGTAAATGGGGTAGAAAAATGCCTAGTTTAACATGGTGGCATCACTTTGCATGTTTAACAACTCTAAAATTGTGTTTAGAGCAGAACAGTACCAAACCTAATATATGCATATGGGGATTTACCGGAATTATTGTTCGTTGCTTCCGGCCTCATTTAAACTTGCCTAGATAGATAGTTTCATTATGCTTCACCTCTTGCCATGCTATCAACATTTAATATTGTTGGGTACATAAACGAGATCGAACTAAATACTTGAATGTGGTATTTCATCAATATGCAACGGAGTTGCATAATGAGCTCCATTTAACTTGTACTTTTTTTGTGCACTTTGCCATGCCATGCTTCATTAAATCGGGCATGCATCATACTTGTTGTGCATCATGCCATGATTATGTGATGGTTGTTTACTATGTTGTTTGCTCCTTTCCGGTGTTGCTTCTTCGGGTTGGTTCCGATAACGTCGTGTTTGTGAGGATCCGTTCGACTACGTCCGTTTGTCTTCTTCATGGACTCGTTCTTCTTCCTTGCGGGATTTCAGGCAAGATGACCATACCCTCGAAATCACTTCTATCTTTGCTTTGCTAGTTGCTCGCTCTTTTGCTATGCCTATGCTGCGATACCTACCACTTGCTTATCATGCCTCCCATATTGTTGAACCAAGCCTCCAACCCACCTTGTCCTAGCAAACCGTTGTTTGGCTATGTTACCGCTTTGCTCAGCCCCTCTTATAGCGTTGTTAGTTGCAGGTGAAGATTGAAGTTTGTTCCTTGTTGGAACATGGAGATGTTGTTCCTTGTTGGAACATGTTTACTTGTTGGGATATCACAATATCTCTTATTTAATTAATGCATCTATATACTCAGTAAAGGGTGGAAGGCTCGGCCTTATGCCTGGTGTTTTGTTCCACTCTTGCCGCCCTAGTTTCTGTCATATCGGTGTTATGTTCCCGGATTTTGCGTTCCTTACGCGGTTGGGTAATAATGGGAACCCCTTGACAGTTCGCCTTGAATAAAACTCTTCCAGCAATGCCCAACCTTGGTTTTACCATTTTCCTCCTAGCCTTTTCTTTCCCTTGGGTTCTGAAGACTCAAGGGTCATCATTATTTTAAGCCCCCCGGGCCAGTGCTCCTCTGAGTGTTGGTCCAAACTGTCAGCCGCCGGTGGCCACCAGGGGCAACTCTGGGCTGGCCTACCGGAAGTTTGGACAATCTGAGTGTGCCCTGAGAACGAGATATGTGCAGCTCCTATCGGGATTTGTTGGCACATTCGGGCAGTGTTGCTGGATCTGTTTTACCCTGTCGAAATGTCTTGTAACCGGGATTCCAAGTCTGATCGGGTCTTCCCGCTAGAAGGTATATCCTTCGTTGACCGTGAGAGCTTGTCATGGGCTAAGTTGGGACTCCCCTGCAGGGATTTGAACTTTCGAAAGCCGTGCCCGCGGTTATGGGCAGATGGGAATTTGTTAACGTCCGGTTGTAGAAAACCTGAAGTTGACCTTAATTAAAATACATCAACCGCGTGTGTAACCGTGATGGTCTCTTTCCGGTGGAGTCCGGGAAGTGAACACGGTTGTTGGAGTTATGCTTGCCGTAGGTTGTTCTAGGATCACTTCTTGATCATACTTTTATCGACCGTGTTTTGCCTTCTCTTCTCGCTCTCTTTTGCGTATGTTAGCCACCATATATGCTAGTCGCTTGCTGCAGCTCCACAGCTTACCTTTTACCTTACCCATAAGCTTAAATAGTCTTGATCGCGAGGGTGCGAGATTGCTGAGTCCCCGTGGCTCACAGATACTTCCAAAACCAGCTTGCAGGTGCCGATGAGACCGTGCAGATGACGCAACCAAGCTCAGGAGGCGCTCGATGAAGATCTTGTCCTTTGTGTTGTTTCTTTCTAGATGATCAGTAGTGGAGCCCAGTTGGGGTCGATCGGGGACCGTGTCGCATTTGGGGTTCTTCTTTTATTTTGGTTCCATAGTCGGACCTTGATTGTATTTGGATGTTATAATGCTTTATTCATGTAATTGTGTGAAGTGGTGATTGTAAGCCAACTATGTAACTCTTTCCCTTATGTATTACATTGGTTGTGTGAAGATTACCTCACTTGCGACATTGCTTTCAATGCGGTTATGCCTCTAAGTCGTGCTTCGACACGTGGGAGATATAGCCGCATCGAGGGCGTTACAAGTTGGTAATCAGAGCCTTCCCCGACCTTAGGAGCCCCCACTGCTTGATCGTTTTTAGCAGCCATTGTTGAGTCTAGAAAAATGTTTTGAGTCATTTAGGAATTATATATCGGAGAGTTTAGGAATTCTTTTTACTCCCCAGTCCCTTCATCGCTCTGGTGAGGCATCCTGACGTAGAGTTTTGACTCTTCTCTTCTCAAATTTCACAAAAAAAAAATTAGGATCACGCGGGTATCTTGGAATCGTTCCGATGGTTTTGTGACGAGAACATTGTTCTTGGTGCCTCCTGTCTTTAGGGGTTGTGGCAGTGTCCCGGGGAGTTGAGCTCCGAGGTGTTGTCGTCATAATTTTATCTTTGCAGTTCTGGAATACCTGAGTTTAGTTTCGCCGACATCGAAAATCTCTTTTATGCAGTTGTTGGTGAGATAACCTCGGCGCCACCCAGTACTGGGGCGGGAGTTCGGGAGTATTGCCATAACTCGTATAATGGATGCTTTTTGAAGGTTGAGGTAGACGATTTCTGAAGGTTTCTTGGTTATGTGTTGAAGGATGGATACAGCTGGATGTAGGATTTGCTAGTTTTGGGTGAGATATTATGCTTCCCCTGTATCCCCAACACCTGATTGCATCACTGGGAAAATTTCGGGAGTTTATAAGTGGGAATTCAAGTAGCTCTTAGGATATCTTTCCGACAGATGTATGATATGAAATTGGGGTTCGATGTCTAGTGGTCCGCCTATTCAAGATTGGTTTTACAGTGGTCTCATTGTGTCTTAAAGAGTCCTTGGCTATGCCAACTCGGGGACGCTTCATATGTCATGTGCACTGCCTTGTACATGATGGTGCTGTACGATCGAGCCCGTGTAGGCCCCACCACGAAAACTTCGGACGAAATCTTTATCATATGTTTGTTCTGGCTTATTCCGCAAGCCAATCCTTTGTTTTGTTTTCAGTTGTGGTATTCGAGTTGCTTCGAAGTCAAATGTTGATTCCATACTTTTCCTAAATGGTGTTCTCATACTCCGATGTGAATACCAATCCTTCTTGATCATCAAGATTGTCATGTCAATCCTTTTCAACCGGTGTGTTTTCTCTTCAAGTGGTTCCGATCATTTCAACATCAGCTAGATCAATTATTAGTTCTTCTCAATGGTGTTTGTTTCATCCGTCTCCAAGTTGCCTTTGTTTTTCCTGCCCACCCACCCTTTTTTCCTCAAGGACTCGGATTTCTTAATCAAGTATCCTTTTATTCATGAGAAGTCTCTCCATTCCTTTCCGTCAATGTTCTACCCGGTGGTTCACATGAAGATGCTCTTCTAGTTCGTCATTCCTCACTCATTTTTCATCTCCGGTGGTTTCAAGTCAAGCTTTGTTGATCATATCCTTTCCTCGTTTCAATGTTTTCTCATGCCGGTGCAATTCTTAATCGTTCACCTCTCGCTATCCTATTGTTCCGGAGTGCTCTAGATATCTCGAAGATTCGTTTCCATTCTCAATCCTTTCAAGCTTTTTCGGGGTTATTATCTCATTCAAGCCTTTTAATTCAACCGGTGCATTCTCTCTTTTAAATCGTTCTACGGAGTTTCTTTTGAGTGGGCCCTAACCCACAGGTCTTTTCCCAGGATCTTACCTGACTCTTCTAATTTTTCTGGAGCTATCCAAAATTCTTTTCGAAGTTTGACGTAAGAATGATTTATCATCAGTCAATTGCCTTTCTCCAAGATCTTTCAAATTCTTTTCATCGTTGGTTCAACCTTTCCAATTTTAATTTTGGAGTACCTCAATAATTATTGGTGGTTTTTCTCGTCGTCATTCTCAGATTTTGAAGACCGAAGAAGAGTTTTACCTCCATATTTTATCAGTTCTCTCAGAGATTCATCATTCTAGCTTGTTGCCATCCTCTCATAATTATTTTCGATTGTGGGAATTCTTTTCACCCATCCGGAGCAGTTCAGGAGTCTTTTCAGTTTGATCATCCGGAGCCCATCATCTCAGATTTATTCATTCCAGCTTTCATCTCTTGCTCTCTAAATCTTACCGGTGCATCATGTTGGGGAACGTAGTAATTTCAAAAAAATTCCTACGCACATGCAAGATCATGGTGATGCATAGCAATGAGGGGGAGAGTCTGATCTACGTACCCTTGTAGATCACAACGGAAGCGTTGACACAACATAGAGGAAGTAGTCGTACGTCTTCTTCCCGATCCAAGCACCGTTACTCCGGCACCTCCGAGTTCTTAGCACACGTTCAGCTCGATGACGATCCTCGGGCTCCGATCCAGCAAAGTGTCGAGGAAGAGTTCCGTCAGCACGACGGCGTGGTGACGATCTTGATGTTCTACCGACGCAGGGCTTCGCCTAAGCACTACAACGGTATGATCGAGGTGGAATTTGGTGGCAGGGGGCACCGCACACGGCTAAGGAACGATCTCAAAGATCAACTTGTGTGTCTATGGGGTGCCCCCTGCCCCTGTATATAAAGGATGGAGGAGGAGGAGGCCGGCCAAGGCAAAGGTGCGGCCAGGATAGGGAGTCCTACTAGGACTCCAAGTCCTAGTAGGAGTCCACCAAGAGGGGAGGAAGGGAGAAGGAATAGGAGGAGTAGGAAAGGTGGCCGGCCCCCTTTTCCCTAGTCCAATTCGGACCAAAGGGGAGGGGGGCGCAACAGCCTTTTCCTCTTCCCACTAAAGCACATCAAGGCCCATTACTTCTCCCGTAACTACCCGGTACTCCGAAAAATACCCGAATCACTCGGAACCTTTCCGATGTCGGAATATAGTCGTCCAATATATCGATCTTTACGTCTCGACCATTTCGAGACTCCTCGTCATGTCCCCGATCTCATCCGGGACTCCGAACTCCTTCGGTACATCAAAACTCATAAACTCATAATATAACTGTCATCGAAACCTTAAGCGTGCGGACCCTACGGTTCGAGAACAATGTAGACATGACCGAGACACATCTCCGGTCAATAACCAATAGCGGGACCTGGATGCCCATATTGGCTCCTACATATTCTACGAAGATCTTTATCGGTGAGACCGCATAACAACATACGTTGTTCCCTTTGTCATCGGTATGTTACTTGCCCGAGATTCGATCGTCTGTATCCAATACCTAGTTCAATCTCGTTACCGGCAAGTCTCTTTACTCGTTCTGTAATACATCATCCCGCAACTAACTCATTAGTTGCAATGCTTGCAAGGCTTAAGTGATGTGCATTACCGAGAGGGCCCAGAGATACCTCTCCGACAATCGGAGTGACAAATCCTAATCTCGAAATACGCCAACCCAACATGTACCTTTGGAGACACCTGTAATGCTCCTTTATAATCACCCAGTTACGTTGTGACGTTTGGTAGCACCCAAAGTGTTCCTCCGGCAAACGGGAGTTGCATAATCTCATAGTCATAGGAACATGTATAAGTCATGAAGAAAGCAATAGCAACATACTAAACGATCGGGTGCTAAGCTAATGGAATGGGTCATGTCAATCAGATCATTCATCTAATGATGTGATCCCGTTAATCAAATAACAACTCTTTGTCCATGGTTAGGAAACATAACCATCTTTGATTAACGAGCTAGTCAAGTAGAGGCATACTAGTGACACTCTGTTTGTCTATGTATTCACACATGTATTATGTTTCCGGTTAATACAATTCTAGCATGAATAATAAACATTTATCATGATATAAGGAAATAAATAATAACTTTATTATTGCCTCTAGGGCATATTTCCTTCACATCAATCATATATCCTCTAATTAGTTCTTGATCTCTTCGTTCTCATGTACCTAAATTCTCTCAAGCATCTTCATTCATTTGCTAATTCTTCCCGGTGTTTCTTTATCTTTCTTCAATCGTTTTCAATTCTTTACGGTGGTTCTTCCAAGATTCTTCTTCCTTCGTTTATCATATCTATGTATTCGTTGCTTCCAAAATTCTACAGGTGGATCGTTGAAGACTTTCTCAAGCTTGCGCTATATCTTTCTTAATCTTTCTACGAGGATAAGTAGTATGTCAAATCCATTGCTTGTGAGCAATTAAATTGCTGAAGGATACGCATAACATAATTCTTATTCTTGTTTCATCCAAGTGATTAATTACTTATTCCGGAGGCTCATCAAATTCTTGTTTCCATTTGTTCATCTTTCTTTTCCGGAGTTCCAAGTTTTCTCTTTATCTCGTCACAAAGCTTCATCAAATCATTGCAAGGCTTCAACCTTACTCTTCTCATCTTTCTTTTCGTTTGATCATTCTTTTGTTTACCGGAGTTCTTCATGAAGTTCTGCATGTTGGTCCATAAAGGACTTAATCCGTTCTCGAAACATTCATCAAGATTATTTTCAGAGGAGTTCAAGCATTCTTCTTCTTGTAATCCGGAGTGCAATTCTTTCTACCGTGTCATTGGAGGTGGTATTATGCCATTCTTGATAATTTGAGTTCTTGTTTCATGATTCACATGTTATTAAGAATGAGGTATTTTAAATCCATCAATCTCGTCATTGGAGTTACCTTGGGTTATATTTCACCTAAAGCTCTTCCCTAAGGATCGTGCTATTTATGGTGCTCATAAAGGATCCAAGTTCTTATTTATCCTTCCGGTGATTAGTTTCTCGTCTCCTTGTTCATTCCAATCTAATTCTTTCCCGTGAGTGGCAGGTTATCACCTCATAATTTGAGTTGTATTCCATAAGACCATATCAAGCTTATTCTTTTCGTTGTTGGTTTTCCAACAACTCCGTTCTAGCATTTCTTGTTAGCGTGCTCCCTCGAGATATTGTTTCCCTTCGTTCCGGAGGCATTGTGATGTTGCTATCTTCAACCTTTCTTTTTGTTCTTGTCAGGACCTTGTTCCTTTCTTGCTTATCCATCTAACCGGAGCGTGGTGTCATCTCTTCTAGTTCTTTTTGCCTTATCAAGCCTTGCATATCTTCTCAACCGGAGTGCCGTCTGAGATCTTTCTTACCCCTTGTCCCATGCATTCAATAATTCCGGAGGATGTATGTTGTGATTTCATCAAGTATCCTCTCATCTTATCAAATTCTTATTCAATTCCTGTTATTTGCAACCGGAGTGCTGCTCGAAGTTGTTCTTCCTTGTTCTTTTTCCCTAACGGAGTGTTTTTCAACTTCGTTCATCTCCGTTGCTTTCTTTCTGTCTTTTGTTCAAACTCTCAAGGTTCTTTGGTTTCACTCGTTTGTCAAAGAAGCAACTTAGTTTTACTTCTTCTCTTTCTTTTCCGTTTTCCCTCCGGTGCCATTCTAGATCTCGGGACGAGATCCTCTCGTAGTGGTGGAGTGTTGTAACGCCCCGAGACCGATGTGCCAGGTGTCTTCCAGTTCTTCGCTATTGTTGCCTTGTCATTTGCTTGCGTGTCGCATCTTGTCATGTCATCATGTGCATTGCATCATCATGTTTTAAAACTTGCATCTGCCTCGGTCTCCTCGTTCTCTCCGTTGTCCGTTCTAAGCCCAGACACACTTGCATGCGCCCACGGCATGTCCGAAATAGTATTTTATAAGTGGCCGGAAAATGTTCTCGGAATGGGTTGAAAGTTGGCATGTGGTGTTGTTATGTTGTAGGTAGGCCGCCTGCCAAGTTTCATCGCATTCGGAGTTCGTTTGATAGCCCAACGGATAACTATAGCGACATTATAGTCGGTCTAACGTCGGATGTTTTCGGTCTGCGGAAACAGATGCCGGGCCCTCTCACTCTCTTCTCCCCCTCGTAGTCTCGCCATAGCCCACCTAGTCCATCCTCCTTCCCCTCTTCGCTTTCGGAGTTGTTCGAGGCGACCGCACGGTCCGAAACCCTCTCTGCACAATGCATCGAACCCCTCACGTGCGCGTCCGAAATTGTCCCGAACCCGACCCGGACTGTCGCCACCGTCGTGTCCGGATCACCCCCTAACATCTACAAAACGTCATCGTTTTCTTATTTGGGCTCCCTAACTATTTTATCCGCGATCGTCCGATTGCGATCGTAGGGACGAGGTAGCCCCTAACCTAGTCTGTGAGGTATATATACTCCAGTCCTAGCCTATTTTGGACAAACCCTAAATTCTAGGCTGTTTGTCCCCCCTAGCCGCCGCCACCTACAGCCTTCCCCCTCCTCGGATCAGCCGCATCCACCCACTCGCCTCGCACCTTGGGATCCTCCCAAATCCATCCCGGGCCAACCATCATCTCCCCTCGATCCATCCACCCAACCACACCACAGCCAGCCGCCTTGCGGCGCCCTCTCCCTCGAGCTCCAACGGAACCGCGCCACCAGGACCCCGCGGGCTCAAGCCCCTGCGCCGTGCTCCTCCCCTGCTGCGAGCATCTGCCTCGCCCAGTGCCTGAACTCCTTCCCGAGCCGGAGCTCCTGCCTCGACCTCACCTCCACCTCGTCGCGCCGGCGACTCATCACGCCAGACTCCTCCATGCAGCAGCACCGCCCCAAGGCTGGCACCGTAGCCTCCTTCTCCTCGTGCCCGTGCCCGAGCTCCTCCCGATCCAGAAGAGCGTCGCCCCCTTCTTCTCCTTCCTGTGCTCCTCCCGTTTCTCCCTCTCTCATCTCTCTGTTCTCCTTTCTCTGTCGACAGGAGTACCCCGCGCCATGGCGTCGCCGAGCTTTGCCCGCACCAGCGCCTCAAGCCTCCACCGCTGCGGATCCGCCTCCCCAGCCATCCTGCGCACTGGCCCTCGCCGGAGACGCGCTAGGCCGCCGTCGTCGTCCTGATGCAAGGCGAAGCGCGGCCCGCTCGATCTTCTGCTTCGTCGACCTGCTTTGTCCCCTTCCTCTATGATTCAGGCGAGCGTGAACCAGGCCGCTGCCGCACATGCCCGCGTGGGCCACAAGCATGCCGCGAGGCCCAGCTGAGCACCCCGTGTCGGCCTCCCTTCTACCACTGAACCGGGCCGAGCCCATGGTGAGCTGCCTCCCAGCGCCTACCATTGTCAGGCCAGCCTACCAGATTCGGCCCGTCCATGTTTTTTTTTCAGATCTACGATTTTCCTATTTATCCAGTGACGGCACATTTACAGAAAACCCCCCTAACTTCATGCATTTAATAACTTCACAACCGTGCATCCGATCTTAATAAATTATATATGAAAAATGCTTAGAATCTTGTCTAGTTTAATAATATCCAACTTTCGATCATGTTTGACATGTTTAAAATGATGTTTGTTTAAATTTGCTATATGGACATGCTAAAATGCTTTAATTCATAACTAATTAACCTTAGCTCCATTTTGAATAATCTTTATATGTAAATGGGGTAGAAAAATGCCTAGTTTAACATGGTGGCATCACTTTGCATGTTTAACAACTCTAAAGTTGTGTTTAGAGCAGAACAGTACCAAACCTAATATATGCATATGGGGATTTACCGGAATTGTTGTTCGTTGCTTCCGGCCTCATTTAAACTTGCCTAGATAGATAGTTTCATTATGCTTCACCTCTTGCCATGCTACCAACATTTAATATTGTTGGGTACATAAACGAAATTGAACTAAATACTTGAATGTGGTGTTTCATCAATATGCAACGGAGTTGCATAATGAGCTCCATTTAACTTGTAGTTTTATTTGTGCACTTTGCCATGCCATGCTTCATTAATTGGACATGCATCATACTTGTTGTGCATCATGCCATGATTATGTGATGGTTGTTTACTATGTTGTTTGCTCCTTTCCGGTGTTGCTTCTTCGGGTTGATTCCGATAACGTCATGTTTGTGAGGATCCGTTCGACTACGTCCGTTTGTCTTCTTCATGGACTCGTTCTTCTTCCTTGCGGGATTTCAGGCAAGATGACCATACCCTCGAAATCACTTCTATCTTTGCTTTGCTAGTTGCTCGCTCTTTTGCTATGCCTATGTTGCGATACCTACCACTTGCTTATCATGCCTCCCATATTGTTGAACCAAGCCTCTAACCCACCTTGTCCTAGCAAACCGTTGTTTGGCTATGTTACCGCTTTGCTCAGCCCCTCTTATAGCGTTGTTAGTTGGAGGTGAAGATTGAAGTTTGTTCCTTGTTGGAACATGGAGATGTTGTTCCTTGTTGGAACATGTTTACTTGTTGGGATATCACAATATCTCTTATTTAATTAATGCATCTATATACTCGGTAAAGGGTGGAAGGCTCGGCCTTATGCCTGGTGTTTTGTTCCACTCTTGCCGCCCTAGTTTCCGTCATATCGGTGTTATGTTCCCGGATTTTGCGTTCCTTACGTGGTTGGGTAATAATGGGAACCCCTTGACAATTCGCCTTGAATAAAACTCTTCCAGCAATGCCCAACCTTGGTTTTACCATTTGCCTCCTAGCCTTTTCTTTCCCTTGGGTTCTGAAGACTCAAGGGTCATCATTATTTTAACCCCCCCGGGGCCAGTGCTCCTCTGAGTGTTGGTCCAAACTGTCAGCCGCCGGTGGCCACCAGGGGCAACTCTGGGCTGGCCTACCGGAAGTTTGGACAATCTGAGTGTGCCCTGAGAACGAGATATGTGCAGCTCCTATTGGGATTTGTCGGCACATTTGGGCGGTGTTGCTAGATCTGTTTTACCCTGTCGAAATGTCTTGTAACCGGGATTCCGAGTCTGACCGGGTCTTCCCGCTAGAAGGTATATCCTTCATTGACCGTGAGAGCTTGTCATGGGCTAAGTTGGGACTCCAATGCAGGGATTTGAACTTTCAAAAGCCGTGCCCGCGGTTATGGGCAGATGGGAATTTGTTAACGTTTGGTTGTAGAAAACCTGAAGTTGACCTTAATTAAAATACATCAACTGAGTGTGTAACCGTGATGGTCTCTTTCCGGTGGAGTCCGGGAAGTGAACACGGTTGTTGGAGTTATGCTTGACGTAGGTTGTTCTAGGATCACTTCTTGATCATACTTTTATTGACCGTGCTTTGCCTTCTCTTCTCTTCTCGTTCTCTTTTGCGTATGTTAGCCACCATATATGCTAGTCGCTTGCTACAGCTCCAATCTTACCTTTTACCTTACCCATAAGCTTAAATAGTCTTGATCGCGAGGGTGCGAGATTGCTGAGTCCCCGTGGCTCACAGATACTTCCAAAACCAGCTTGCAGGTGCCGATGAGACCGTGCAGATGACGCAACCAAGCTCAGGAGGAGCTCGATGAAGATCTTGTCCTTTGTGTTGTTTCTTTCTAGATGATCAGTAGTGGAGCCCAGTTGGGGTCGATCGGGGACCGTGTCGCATTTGGGGTTCTTCTTTTATTTTGGTTCCGTAGTCGGACCTTGTTTGTATTTGGATGTTGTAATGCTTTATTCATGTAATTGTGTGAAGTGGCGATTGTAAGCCAACTATGTAACTCTTTCCCTTACGTATTACATGGGTTGTGTGAAGATTACCTCACTTGCAACATTGCTTTCAATGCGGTTATGCCTCTAAGTCGTGCTTCGACATATGGGAGATATAGCCGCATCGAGGACGTTACAGTATCATCGCATAGCATAATCCTACCCGGCGATCCCCCTCCTTGTCGCCCTGTGAGAGAGCGATCACCGGTTGTATCTGGCACTTGGAAGGGTGTGTTTTATTAAGTATCCGGTTCTAGTTGTCATAAGGTCAAGGTACGACTCTGGGTCGTCCTTTTACTGAGGGACACGGCTATTCGAATAGATCAACTTCCCTGCAGGGGTGCACCACATTTCCCAACACGCTCGATCCCCTTTGTCCGGACACACTTTCCTGGGTCATGCCCGGCCTCAGAAGATCAACACGTCGCAGCCCCACCTAGGCACAATAAAGATGTCAGCATGCCGGTCTAAATCCTAAGCGCGCAGGGGTCTGGGCCCATTGCACACCTGCATGTTACATACGCGGACGGTGAGTAGACCTAGCAACCTCCATTACAAAGGAAGTTGCGTTACACGGTCCAACCCGGCGCGCGCCTCTCAGTCGCTAATGTCACGAAGGCTTCGGTTGATACCACGACTTCGAGGGCCCATAACTGTTCCCGCGTAGTTGGTTAGTGCGTATAGGCCAGTGGCCAGACTCAGATCAAATACCAAGATCTCGTTAAGCGTGTTATTTTGAAGTAACCACGAACGCCGACCAGGGCCAGGCCCACCTCTCTCCTAGGTGGTCTCAACCTGCCCTATCGCTCCGCCATAAAGTAATAGTTGGGAGCCGTCAGGAACTCAGGCCCACCACTACCTGGATGGAGCCACCTGTCCTTTCAGCCCCCTACATCGGAATCACTTGCGGGTACTCTACGAGCCAACACGACTTTAGTCACCACATGTATCATGTGTAATATGTCTAGTATATACCCGTGATCACCTCCCAAGTGATCACGACCCGATAGTATACCATGGCAGACGGACAAGAATGTAGGGCCACTGATGGAATACTAGCATCCTATACTAAGCATTTAGGATTGCAGGTAAAGGTAACAACAGTAGTAGCAAGGACAGGCTATGCATCAGAATATGATTAACAGAAAGCAGTAACATCCTACACTACTCTAATGCAAGCAGTAGAGAGAAGAATAGGCGATATCGGGTTGATCAAGGGGGGGGGTTGCCTGGTTGCTTTGGGAAGAAGGGTTCGTCGGGGATGTAGTCGTACTCAGTGGCATCAGCGCCGGTCTCGGGGTCTACCGAAGAAGAAGAGGGGGAAGAAACAGTAAATACGGAGCAAACAAAGCATCTCAAAACATAACGAGGCAATACACGGTGCTAGATATGCCCTAACGCGGTGCTAGGCGATGCCGGCGAAGGGGAGAAACATCCGGGAAAGTATTCCTGGTGTTTGACGTTTTCAGACAAATGAACCGGAGGGAAAAAGTTGCGTGTTCTCTATGCTAGGTATGTGTGGCGGACGAACGAGCTACGTATCCGGGTTCGTCTCGTCGTCCTGAGCAACTTTCCTATATAAAACTTTTTCATCCGAGTTACGGATTATTTTCTATGATTTTTCAAAGATTTAACAATATCCGGAAAAAATCCCTAAAATTTTGCTAAGTCTGAGAATTTGTAGATCTTAAACATCTTTTAGCTATTTTCAAAAGGCTACACCTATGGATCTGTACCTCCTATGATTTTGTGCCCTATATCAATTTTGAGCATTTTTCTGTGATCTACATGTTAGCATCACTTTCATCCATATTAGAGTTCATTTGCTTTTCCATCAACGGCTCTAAAGTAGCTATACAAATAAAGCTATTTTTCAGTTTTCCAGTTAACAGAACACACCACTTTGCGATTTTCATAGGATTTAATCCATACATCGAAATGGTTTGGTCCAATGGGATAAAATGGATTTTGTCACGTATACTTTCTAATCATATTTTTGTTAGCCTTGTTAACAGTTGTTTAACTGCAGTTTAAGGGCTGCCCAGGTGTTTACTCAATGTAAAAACTAGAAAGCTAGCTAGTGGCTAAAGTAGCTACAACAAGTAGTATCACACCAAAGCAGCAGCGGCACTAGCAGCAGGCAGCACAAGCGGGAACGGCGACGGGTGCAGATGGCTGCAGGAGGACGCGCGCGAGCACGCGACGCACGCACAAGGCGAGGCCACGGCCGGACGGCGACGGCGAGCGCAGGGCGGAGGGGCTGCGCGAGCGGCAGCGGGAGTTGGGCGCGGCCCGACGCGCGTGGGTGGCGCATCACTCACAGGCAGGCGCGGGTCGGCGACAGGCAAGCCGGGCACGGCGGCTATGGTGAGCAGAGGCGGGGTGCGGCAGCCGCGCAGCGCCGGCAGGCAGCAGGGGGAGGGGACGCATGCGTGTGCACTGAGCGCGGCCGGCGCGTTCGAGCGAAGGCAGGCGCGGACGGCTGGGTGAGCGCGAGCTCGTGTGGGATCGGACCGCGGCGGCTACAGCGATGGAATCGAACGGGGGTAAGGGGGAATCGAAGGCGCATCTCACTATGGTTCTTTAGGCGAGATCGAGCTGGTCGGGGATGAACCGGAGAGGCGCGAATCGATGACGGGGTCGACGACCGTGGCGGAGAAGATGACGGCGGTGACGAGCGTACGAGGCCACCCTTCTCGATTCGACGTACGTAGGCGAAGCAAAAGACTACGGTGAAGCTCCTGATCATCACCGGGAAGCTTGGAGAGGCTCCGGCGCACGAGGTTGACGACGACGCGGCCATGGTTTCGCTCGGGCAATCTCGGGATTGTGTGTGAGATGTGAGGGAGGGGAAAACTGAGGGACTAGGGTTTCGGCGAGAGAGAGAGCGTCGAGGGCTTGCTCTTATCCAACCCCTCGACCGCAGGATGGCCGACAACAACGGCTTCGGCGACCATGGCGGGTGGATGCGTGCCACACACAGCCTCTGCCTTCTCCTCTGTACCGAGATTGAAGGAGGCATGTGGTGGGCTGGCCCTAATACTGTAGCAATAGGCCTTTAGTGCATAGTAGACCTTTAGCGTATTCCCTTTTCTGTTTTATACTAGCAAAAATACCCGTGCGTTGCAACGGGAGAAAATAACTTTCATAACATAAAATAATAATATTATTATTATTTAATTTTTGATCGACGTGAATTATTCCCAACATAAAAAAGATTTGTGTTTTCAACCATATTGTGTTTGCAAAAAACAATTAATGCGTTCATGGATTTCCTAGTTCTAGAAGGAAAGGGGTTGAAGGAGTACGTAGTGGAGTAATGTCAACTATTGATGTTCTGTTCATGGTGTGAGAGAGCTTTGAAACTGCAATAACTTGAGGCTCACTGATCTAAACTCTTACGAACCAGTCTAACAAAGTGACACGAAATGTTACATAGGAGCGACAGTTCAATGACTATGTCGAGGTGATGATAGAATTTGCAACCTCTAGCTCATATCCGTGGATGGCATGGATCGCGGTGCACGGGAATAAGAATAATGGTTGGACTTGGGACATAGTCTAGGAGGTTGATGACATCTGGATGAGTATATTGGTGTGAGTAATTAAAAATTCATAAATTGAATGCGACGTAGGCTTGAGACTATTGACATAGAATGAAAGGCAAAACTAATCATTCACGAAGCGCGAGTGAAGCTCTTATTTATCTGAATGGATTTTTATTGTTGTTGTGGTCGTATGTGTTCGGCTAAAAGAGGTCTAATTGTCGAAGGCGTGAGAAAAGCACGGCCGAATATTGGGTATGTGCGCACACGTCTATCATCGTGCATGTGTATATACTTGCAGCCCAAAGGTCCATCCTTCCTTTTAGTTCGCCTCATCCTTTTCCGTTTTAATAGGAATTAGACATCCCACAATTCCGTTCCAGAAATTTATTCTTCCTTTTTAGTTCGTCCAATCCTTCATTATAGCCCAAAGACAGCCACAATTCCGTTTGACCATGGATCCTTCCTTCCTTCCTTTATACCCCCTCATCACAAGGGAGCCCATAATCTTCACTTTTAATAGCCTCATCCTTCCTTTTTTTTAATACCCCAAAGACAGCCCGCAATTTTGTTAAATATGGAGATACATTTTTCCTTCATACCGACAATTCACACTGTTATCTATAAGTCTTCTTGTTGATATTAAGTGAAGCATGCATCTCCTATATAAACTGGTATAAGTATATCTAAATGGGCGAGGTGGTATTATTGAACATCAAATAACGATAGCTCAGTTGGTCGTAGTCGCTGCCTATTTGATAGGGCTTGAAGTCACAGGTTCAATCTCCAACTTTAACATTTTTTTCCAGCGTGGCTCACGGTCCAAAATAAAAGGCCCATCCCATGGCCCATAAGAGAGGCCAATGTGGAGAGATCTGAGGGCCCAGCAGACTGTTTGATCGACACGGATGTAAATTTTGATCGAGACTGACTTCACGTATATAAACTGGTATAACGGTTTTTTAGTACCACCTCACATATATGTTTTAAATTCAAACCGAAAGCGTAAATTCACGAGAAGAAGCGTATTGTGACGGTGAACCCACGGAGTCAATCCGTGCTTTATTATTAGGGAGAGATTCTCTCCGCTTTGTACTCTATATTAATACTAGAAAGAGTTTTGATAAATATGAGACTTGTCTCATAAATACTCTGCAATATTATGGGATGTCCACAAAGTTTGGGGTCAACTGGAAAATGTCTAGCCTTTTGTTAATTTTGAAAAGGCCGTATTTAGTGTTGTTAACCTTGTTTTAAATAGGTTAGGAGCATCTAATTACTTCTAAAGATTTTTCTTCTTATGTGAAAATTACTTAGTGATTAATTGTAATACAATGAACATTTTTAATTCACCGTTTTATGAAATTATAATTTGACTTGTTTTTTTTTGAATTTGAATTTGATCTCAATTTAAAACAAGTGAGGTTTAGAAAAAGTTTAATTATGATGACATGGAATGATTAGCAAGGGTTTACTGTAGCTTAACTATCGGGGTGTCACAATCCAAATATAATAGCAAAGCTCGCGATACATCAAGATCGTGCCGACTCAAGAAGACGGGAGAGAGAGAGATCAAACACATAGCTACTGGTACATACCCTCAGCCCCGAGGGAGAACTACTCCCTCCTCATCATGGAGAGCATCGGGATGATGAAGATGGCCACCGAAGACGGATTCCCCCCTCCGGCAGGGTGCCAGAACGGGTCTAGATTGGTGTTCGGTGGCTACGGAGGCTTCTGGGCGCAACTCCCGATCTATTCTACCCCTCGATGTTTTTAGGGTATATGGATATATATAGGCAAAAGAAGTCGGTCAGGGGAGCCACGAGGGGGCCACGAGGGTGGGGGCGCGCCCAGGGGGGCTGGCGCGCCTCCATGCCTCGTGGCCATCTAGAGGCTTCCTTGACTTCAACTCCAAGTCCCGTGGATCACGTTCGTTCCAAAAATCACGCTCCTCAAGGTTTCATTCCGTTTGGACTCCATTTGATATTCCTTTTCTGCGAAGCACTGAAACAAGGGAAAAAACAGAAACTGGCACTGGCCTCTGGGTTAATAGGTTAGTCCCAAAAATAATATAAAAGTGTTTAGTAAAGCCCATAAACATCCAAAAGAGATAATATAATAGCATGGAACAATCAAAAATTATATATAAGTTGGAGACGTATCATAGGTCAACCAGAGTAAGATCCGCGCCAGAGTGGTGCGGTAATCCTGTTCTGGAAGTCATGTTACTTGACCATGATGAACCTACGAACTATGAGGAAGCGATGATGAGCCCAGATTCCGCAAAATGGCTTGAAGCCATGAAATCTGAGATGGGATCCATGTATGAGAACAAAGTATGGACTTTGGTTGACTTGCCCGATGATCGGTAGTCCATAGAGAATAAATGGATCTTCAATAAGAAGACTGACACTGGCGGTAATGTTATTGTCTACAAAGCTCAACTTGTTACGAAAGGTTTTTGACAAGTTCAAGGAGTTGACTATAATGAGACCTTCTCACCCGTAGCGATGCTTAAAACCGTCGAATCATGTTAGAAATTGCCGATTTTTATGATTTTGAAATTTGACAAACGGATGTCAAAACTGCATTCCTTAATGGATATCTTAAAGAAGAGTTGTATATGATGCAACCAGAGGTTTTGTCGATCCAAAAGGTGCTAACAAAGTGTGCAAACTCCAGCGATCCATTTATGGACTGGTGCAAGCCTCTCGGAGTTGGAATATACGCTTTGATAGTGTGATCAAAGCATATGATTTTATACAGACTTTTGGAGAAGCCTGTATTTACAAGAAAGTGAGTGGGAGTTTCGTAGCATTTCTGATATTATATGTAGATGACATATTATTAATCGGAAATGATGCTGAATTTCTGAATATCATAAAACGATACTTAAATAAGAATTTTTCAGTGAAAAACTCGGTGAAGCTGCTTATATATTGGGCATCAAGATCTATAGAGATAGATCAAGACGCTTAATTGGACTTTCACAAAGCACATGCCTTGATAAAGTTTTGAAGAAGTTCAAAATGGATCAGGCAAAGAAAAGGTTTTTGCCTATATTACAAGGTGTGAAGTTGTGTTGCCCCAAGACCGACGCTCTAGAAGCCTTCCATATTTTCCGTTGTTCGTCATGTGATTTGTTTTGCTTGTTGCATTCATCATTGCATATTTTGCATGGCATCATGTCATCATGCCATCTTTTTTTTAAAGCTAACTAAAACTCAACTAAATAAATTGCATGGATCTTTGATCCATTTAAATCGAGGGAATTCACATGGTGAAATTCTCTTTAAAACATATCAAAGTCTCCTACTATTATTAGGGAGCTATAATATAATATTCCATCATTTTGGAATTAACCATAACAAACTTGCATCTTAATCCCCTCTTGTTTTTTTAACCTTTTAGAACCTTCTTATCCAATTACTCACCCTCTAGTTGTGGAGCTTCGATATATCAAGGTAGCCACATGCCAAATGTTAGTTCAATTCCTATTTATTTGGCTCTTCCAAATAAATATTTTGCTTCTCTGTTTTTTCTATACTTAGGAGAAGAGACCTTTTTTTCTCTTAACCGGGGCTGGCCCATATCTACTTTTGTTTTTTCCTTTTCTAGGCGTTTTAGCCCACAACCAGGCCGGCCCATAAGCCCAACCGGCGCCCCACCTGCTCTAACCCTAGGCCCAGCCGAACCCCCTCCTAACCCTAACCCTCTCCCTTGCCCGATCCCCATCTCCCCGTTCTTTCCCCTCCCACAGAGCCGCACACACGCACACATCCGGCGCCAGGAGAGCGCCCGCGCTCGATCCCATGGCCGCGCCCCCCTGTCGCCGTTGCTGCTCCATGCTCTGCCTCCAGCCGCCTCCGTCGTGCTGCCGCCTCGCCATGGACCGGCGCCCGCCGACCGCCTCGCTCTCGCATCCGTGCGCCTCCAGTGCCAGACCCCCGCGCTCCGCCCTTGCCGGAGAAGCGACCAGGCCGGAGCCCCGTCGACATCGTCTTCGTCGTCCCGTTCCTTCCATCAGCAGCAGCATAGCCCCGTTGCCTCCCGTCGTTCCAGCCCCGCCGCAAGCCCCCTACAAACCATCGCCGACCGCTGCCGTGCCCGTTCGGCGCCACCACCTCGTCCCCGCGTCGTAGGGCGTCACCTCCGGCCGGATCCAGCCACCCTCGGCCTCTCCTCGAGCACCCGAGGCCCTGGGAGCCTCCCGCTCGCCCGCATCTGCCTCTGCCCGGGCCGCCGCCAGTTTCCTCCATCGGGCGCCTTGCTCCGCCTCTTGCACATCCGCTGCCGTCGGCAGCGTGTGCACTTCCACCTCCCTGCCTGAGCTACAAGCTCCATCCATGGTGCCTCCGCTCCGTTCGCTGTTGCCATTGCTCCATTGGATTCCCGGTGACCCCCGTGTCCCGCTGGACCAGTGCTTGCCCCGCTGCTGCTTTGACCTCCCCTGGTTCAGCTCATTTCCAACGAACAGCAGCCCAATGGCTTCTCTGTTCCAAGTGTCTTCTGCACGCCAAGGCCCGATGCACCCCTCGTTTCGCCAAGTACCACGACACACACGTTCGCCTACAGAATGCGTACCACTACGCCGAAGACCTTGGATGCACCAAGTTTCACTACAAGATGTACCATTACCGTCGTACAAATCAAGAACGGCAAGTCCGAAGACTCCAAGTACCACGATTACCCTCGAGGACATTGGTTTCATCAAGTTCGACTACGAAACGTGTACCACTACTTCCGCTACCGTCACGAGAACGACTACTTCCACTATGACCCGTGAACGACTACTTTCCTCGACATTTTGAACCGCCTCGAAACGCACGCTTCAAAGGTATACCGCTGAGACGACCGCCCGTGAACAAATGCATGTTATATGAGATGCTCGTGTTTGCACCGTGTTTGAATTTTCACTCGTTTCTGTCACACCCTGATTTTCATGCCACAACACTTAAGCTAATAAATCATGATAAAATGTGGTTTGACAAAAACTTTTGAGTGTTTTGGACCTTGCCTTGATTGGATTTTGTGTGTTGTTTGCAAGTGCTCTAAAAATCAAATAAATCCTCCAACTCCTATACTTCATCTCCTTGCTCCAAACTCTTGAACCAATGATCATGCCATGTGTATAGGACATAAAAATAATTTCTTACAAAAATAATTTGGCCAAATAGTATTTTCAAAAATTAGTTTTCCAAAAACCCCTGAATTGAGGTTTGCACTGCAAGTACTTAATTAAGGGCAGTAAAACTCTTTCCAAAAATATATTTGACTCCTATTAGATATAGGATACCCCGAAACCACAAAAATATAGTTTTAAAAGTTATTTACCTATTTTATTTAAAGGCTTTTTCTTTAGGCCAGAAATGGTCTTTAATAGGTTAAAATTATTTTTATGCTTTAAAAATATTTGGTAAAACCTAGGGAAACTCAATGGACATATATTGTCCATATATAAGAGTTTCAACACATGGTCATGATCAAAATATTGGTTAAATGTCTCAAAAACCCTTTCTGGATATTTCAAGCTTTTGAAATATTTACAAAGGAAATATTCTCCAACAATTCCAGGAAAATTCTAGAATGTCACAAATGACATTTTTAATGATCTTGCCAAGTCTCATGTCATGGAGAACAGTATAACCCCATGAAACCCTCTCAAAACCACTTCTGTCCTTTTTCAAGTTTGAACAACTTTGCACTGTCAAACATGTCCAAATGCTCTCAAACTTGGTTCACATGCTCAAATGGTGTAATAATGCATCTAGACCAAATGGCACACGTTGGAGAGAATGTTATCTTGATCAAAGTGCCCCAAAACCCTCTTTGTCCAGAACCAAATTTGAACAAGTTTACATTGGCAACTTTATCCTTTTGATCTCAACTTTTGTGGACATGTTCAGAATCTCAAATGATGACACTACACTAATGGTGCATCAAGGAGAATAAATTTGTATGACTAAATCTTGAAAAGTCCATTTCTGCTAATATCTAGGGTTTACAAAAGTTGCATTGGCAACTTTGCCCAAGTGAGCTCAAAATTGGTGGAATGTCCTAATTATATGTGACATTTCACCCTGTGGAGTCTCATGGCAAATGGAAATCATCTGCTTGCCCAAACCACCATCAAACACCTTCTGGCAGAAATTTAAAATGCATGTTTTGGCCATTTCCACTAATCTCCATGAGCTAAGCTTTCTCCCACAGCAGCATCCGGTCCTCCTCTAACCCCTGCATCTTTCCATGCTCGAGGAGCCATGATTAAGGGGGGGGGGGTAGAACCCCATTTTTCTTCTCTGGACATCCACTTTTCCCTCCCTTTCTCATCTCTCTCCCACTCCTGGCAAGTTCCAGAGCATCCAATGCCACTTTCCCATTGTTTACTCTCCCCTGCAGCTTCCAGACACAAGTGGACGCGCGAGTGCGCGCGGAAAAGCCACGGATGCCGGCCAAAGACGCGCTCTGGAGTGCGAGGCAAAGCAGGCGACCGTTGACGCCGCGTCCCTCGACCACCTCGAGCCTCCCCCTTGCGCCAGTCGAGGTGCCTCGACGTCCGCAACACGCCACCGTGCAGGCCCCCTCGTCTCTCCCTCTCTCTCACCTCCTGCGGCGCGTGCCCAGAGCCGCCCGGCTCGGCCAATGCATGGTCTCGCACGAGCGAGCACCAGAGCCTTGCCCCGCTCCTCCTCTCTCTTCCTGACGCCCCACTCAACTCCCACAGACGCCGTAGACAGCCCCTCGCCCTCTCTCCTGGCCTCCCGAGCCGTTGCCGCGGCCACCCGTGCGCCGTGTCCACGATGAGCCACGGGTCGGCTACTTAAGACCGCCCCGAGCCCCCTCTCTACTCCTTTGGCCCTCTCTCCCTCCCGTGCATCCCCTGGACCAATCCGCACCTCCTTCCATACCCTCAAACCCCGTCCATGGCCGGAGCCGAGCCGCAGAACACCGCCTAAATTCTCGTCGTCCGGGCCCCTTCCTCCCCACCTATGGGTTACCTTGCATCTCTACTGCCCTGCGGAGCTCCCCCGCACTCCGGTTACTCCTCCCGACGGCCAGAGCGCCGTGCCCGCCATCGCCGTCGGCCACATCCGCCACAGACGGCGCTCTCCTTGGCCAGGTCCTCCCCGGCATGCGTGTGACCAGTGGTTGGAAGCGCCTCTCTGCGCTGGTCACGCCGGTGGGCAGAACATCACCGGGGGTGCTCTGTAGCCCCGGCAATCACCGGCGGGAGCCGCTCCTCCTCGTGTCCAGAGCGCGCGCAGAAAGTGGAAGATGACTTGCCGCTGGGGCCCGCACGACAGCGACCCAGCAGGCGGGCCCGTCCGTTTAAGTGGATACGACTCCAGCGGATCTGCTTCCCCTGCGCGGAAGCGTACTCCGTGAGGGCGCCTTCGGCGTCGCCCTGTCGTCCGCGTGGCCGAGCCGCTGGGCCGGCCCAGTGCGCTGCGACGCTATGCTGCGCTCGGTGCGCAGTATAGGTATAACCCCCCCCCCCCCACTTCCTTTGTCTTTTCCTTTTCCAGAAATTTGTAAAATCTCCCAAATATTCATATTAACTCCAAATTAAATGATTCAAATTTCTGGTGACTCCATAAATCATGATCTACCTGTTGGTGCAGCATGCACATTTTTCTAGAACAATTTTTCCTCACACAAATTAAATAAAATCCCATTTTCCATTTCTGTGATAAACTTTAGAAAATCACAGAGGGCTCAAATTTGATCCAAATGCCATGATTAAAATTTCTAGATGCTCCTGAGTTTATAACTTAGGTCATGAACATTTTTATTAATACTTTCTGTACCACACAATATAATGAGCCATTTCTTCATATTTGTCAACTTTGCAAATTCATAGGAAATTCATTTGAACTCCAAATCCAGTGAAACCAACTCCTAGATGCTTCTAAAATCATGACTTGTTAAATGGGTGCCTTTGCTCATTTTTCAAAAATATATTTCTGTACACTTCTTGCAAATCCATAAACCCCTTGATTCCATCATGTTGAAATGTTCAGAAATATTCACTAATCCAATTCCAATGAAACCACCCTGGTTATTTTTTCATATGACCAGGGAAGTCCTAGAAAAGTCAAATCCATATTTTTTAGAGCACTTTTATTTTCTGCCTTGTTGTGTTGCTTATTATGATTGTTTCGACGTTAGTAGACGAAGTAGATGGAGTACTTGGAGAAGGACCAGAAGATCTCAAGACTCTGATGAACCAGGCAAGCAGCCCTTCGACCATGTCTGTGAAACCCTTTTTATGCATGTCATATAGCACTTTATTAGTGTTGCATCGGAATCATGATGAGATGGTAACCACTTTGATGGGTTGCCTCTATTACTTCCTCGTTGATACTTGCATTGTGCATGACCCTACCCCCTTATGAGGGTTATGCCGGTGGGAGTAGATAGGATGCTAAAGTAGTGCTATGCAAAAAAGGGACGGGAATATGCATGGTGATGGAGACATAGTATTTTCAAAAGACTTTTCGGAAACCCCATCGGGTGACACTTATGCCCGAGGGAGATGATGAGTTGGGTAACCACTTGATGACGAAGTGGTGTACCGAGGCAAGTGTGTGTGTTGTTTTTCAAAATGGATTGGTTTAAGTTGCGACCATTATTCCAACCTTACATGCGCAATCACTCTACCCTTGTATGGAAAAGGGCATTATTGATTACCTAGGCCGATACTAGCTTGGAGCCCGCATTACTAGTGACGGGAGAGTTGTTGGTGCGCTCTGTCGGGACGGGGTCGTGCCAGGTAGGGCGGCCATGACTGTTTTCACAGGGCACCGGATACACCGTTGTGTCCCCTCTCGGATGTTACGATCTCGAGTGAGTCTCGTATGATGTACATCGTGAGGATATGGAACAACGAGTGGACTCCTTGTTAGTGTCGTCTAGGGAAAGATAGTGATCGGGTGCTTACCCCGGGTACTTGAGGTACCGCGGGTCGTGGATGACACGAAAGTTCCCCGGATCTTGTGGGTAAAGTGTGCAACCTCTGCAGAGTGTAAAACTACTCGAATAGCCATGTCCACGGTCAAGGACAGTTGGGTAACCGCTCTTGGGCTACGTCCACTTGTTTACAAACCAATGTGTGTGGGAAGAACTACTTGGGTCAAGTCAAAGGACTTGACATGGATGAGTTGGGTTGGAGCCCACTCCCTTTATGTTGATATCTGTAACCTGTCCTCTTGGTTACTTGAATTCTCCTGATGCATGTCTTACAAGTTGTTGAACATGTCATTGCACTCAAAACTAGCTTTCCGCAAAAATTTACCTATATTATGCATTGTTGCATCTTGAACCAAAACATGGGTTGCTTGCGAGTACATTCAAAGTACTCATTGGCTTGCCACTGGTTATTTTATTGGCCAGGCAGGAAAAACAGAATATGATGAAGAATACTTCGGTGACGAACATGCGAGCTAGGACGCTTCCCAGTCAGAATGCCTGTAGGGTTAAGGCAGATGGCATGGGTCCAAGTTATCAATGAAGATTTCCACTGCGAAGTTATACTCGAGGCTCGACCATAACGGTCATAATTTATGTAAGACAGTATGTATGGATGTAAGACTCTTGTTATTCAGCTTCTGTGTGTTCAGTGAGCATTGATCTCTGGGACCACTATACATGTGCATTCCATGATCATGACTTATGAGTCGGGGTCCCCACAGAGCTGGTATCGGAGCCATCCTGACTGTAGGAAGCCTTAGTTAGCATGGTCGTTAGTTAGGGTAAAACTATTTCCAAAACTATTACAAGTTTTCAAAACTATCTATACTTCTCTTCCCTTCTCAGTTTTTCGAAAACTAAGGCATACTTTCCTTATTGATCTCTTCCCCTTCGAAACGTTTGGTCGCTAGAACCCTTATGCCCCTGACCACTGGATTCCTTGTAATCCTCGTGGATAATCTAGAAGGAAGATGCCTTCCCAGACATTCACCCACATCTCCTGAACACAAGATTGGTGACATCACAACAAGACGATACCAGCAAAAGATACATCCTCGAGGAATGAGGACATGAAGACCCATAAGATGGTGACACCCTTGACATTGCCCCAGGATGATGCAACCTTGGCCTACGATGATCAGGGCATAGGATATGCAAGATCATGATATACATCGCTAATAGAGCAACCCTGTCCTTACCGTTGTTGTATCGGCAACCATCGGTGGATGAGAACCTCGCCATTTGGTCCGCCTCACTGTAGTGAGCAGGAAAACGGTTCTCTTCATCCCCCGCTCTTGGTGTTGATGTTGTCATCAACGTAACCGACATGTTGGACCTCTACCATGCCTTGCCAATATCATTGCATAAAGGATTACCCGCCTGGTACCGTCAACGCCTTAGAAGGCAAAAGGGATCGTCATGATTAAGAAGACAAGAGAAGACCAAGTCAATGCCAGCTACGAAGAGCCACCTTCACCCCATCACTTCAACAGGCGAGAAGTTGTTGAAGACTCTTCAGGCTCAACCCAGATCGTTTCATCGAACAACTACAAGAGACGTAGCAACACCTGAGGAAAACTCAGAAGACTGCACGAGGCACAAGGCACGACTACTGAGTCCGAGAACCCCTAGGGTAGGATGAGTCGTATACCCCCTATGCGCAGTCGAGTCCGTATGATGGTTCAAATAGAACCATGATTGTGTGCTGCTTGTTTTTATTTGTTTGTGTTATAAGATAGGTCACAACTTTTACCCTAGGCAACAAGTACACGACTATATCACCTGCCTTATTTTGTTGTTGGTGTTTGGCCCTTTTTGGCACTTGTTTGTTTGCACCTGCACTATAGAACCCCCTTAGGCATCCCCATCTATGCCACTTTTCTCTCTCATCTCTCTCATCAACTGAAGATCGGCAAGACAAGATACATCAATGATTCTACTTCGGCAACCAATTAGCACTGAAGACTTTTGCTACGGCCTCCTCGACCAAGTGCAACCCCGTAGAGTTATGTTTACCCCTCAAGACTGGAAAACCATCCCTAGACCCTTCGAGACTTCACGAGATACCCCGGCTCAAGTCCTTAACCATGTGCTCAACCCACAGAAATTGCAAGCGGACCAGTTAAGCCTCTATAAACTTGCACATCACTGGGTTCATTATGGAACTAGTGGACATAGTGAACGAGCACATTGTCATCCTAAGATAGCATCAAAACTGACGATGCCACAGGAGGAACCAAATTGAGGATATAGGAATAGAGGACAAATGACTTGATGAGTTTATATCAGTGACCTTGAGGAATTATCTGAGACTCTTTGGTGGATTATAAGGCTTTCATGTTGATAGATGAACTTGGTGGGATCATGTCAATAGAGAAGCATAGCTTCATTACCCCTGAGTAAATTGGATTTATAGGACGATTATGATCGCAAGCTGAAACTCCTGGAAGTATAAGGTTTTGACTTAGCCAAGGGGACATTCATAGAAGCTAGTTGGCATTACGGTATTGACTTGGGGAGACATATAGAAATTCTCGTTGGACATGAGATTTGGATTTAAGTAGGTGATCCTAGTTGAGTATAGGTATTGAGTAAGCCTACATGGTTCGGAGTAAATTGGATTTAGACTGAAGATCTCGATCATGATCCCATGTTTCTCGGTGGACGATAAACTAGGAGATTGGATTAATTGTCGGGGTTTATTTAGGGATCTATATGAGCTTGACCTTGGAGTTCACTTGACCATGACAATGGAAATTGGTGAACTGACTATAGTAAAGATAACCCTTTTCAAGTATTTGAGGATTATAGGACATTAGAAGATCATGTGGAACACCATAAACATTGGATTCGTAGAATTAAATGGATTATGTAGTGATTGATGGAAGCTAATGGGCTGTTGGAGTTGATTCATAGGAAGGAAACAAGATCTTGGAGTGGCTTACAACGTGTTTCCTTAGGATAAGAGGTGCTTTATCTTAGACCTTGGAAGAATAGGATGAGCACTTGGATTGTCCTATTTTATTCCAGCTTGGAAGCTTGTATGCTCTACCCATGGATTTTTAGGGGTAGCCACAGATATGAGTTTGGGGATCATAGACATATATGATTTTGTTAGACCTCCTCTTGGGAGTCATGAGGATATGAATAGCATGAGTGATGATTGGAGTTGACCTATACGAAATGATGCTTTGAGCAGTATAAGGTGATCTGTTTGGAGGACTAGATAGAACAATTGGCATCTTAGGAATTGTGCTCAAGGATAAACGTTCACTCGCACCCTAGAATCCTTGAAACCCTTAAGCCCTACCAAGCTACAACATGGTCGGACCATGACCGTGGGTCTTGACTCTAGATCGAGAACACCTTGGACCATACTCAACCGTTACCACCACCAACGCCCCAGCCTACTTTATGTACCTCATGAACAATGTCTTCATGGAGTACTTGAACAAGTTGGTTGTCATCTTTATTTTGGTAACATACTTGTCTACCTGAAGACGGAAGAAGAATCACTGAGCTGGTCAAGGAACATCTGAAGATTGCCATGTCCAGGAGGAAGAACTACACCAACCACCATCGTCAAGAAGTAAACCTCCGCATCGAAGACCAGGCACATCTGCAAACCACTTCTCTCAAAGGAACCAAGCATTTCCATGTCAAAGGGAAGCTCGCACCAAGATTCATCGGCCCTCTCCAAGATCACTGCAAGACGAAGAATAGACGGCTACCAGCTAGAGTTATCACCTTAGTCCCCCACCGTGCACAATGTTTTTCCACACGACACCACCCCGGAAACGTTTCCAACTTCCTAACTAGCCCGGTCTCTCCAAGGACATCGACCACAAGCTATCGACCTCCAGCCCAATATGACCTACGCGAGAGACCCCAATTGCAACCTGGATCAAGCAGGACGTCGCACACGAAGCCATGTCATAAATTATTTCAAGGACCAATGAAGCACCACATGGATGCAGAAACAATACGAGGACATGAGGACTACCGCAGATTTAAGTCTCGTATTCCTTTCCGTGCCTAGTCTGGGAATCTCGGGGACGAGATTCTTGTAAGGGGGGTAGGTCTGTCACACCCTGATTTTCATGCCACAACACTTAAGCTAATAAATCATGATAAAATGTGGTTTGACAAAAACTTTTGAGTGTTTTGGACCTTGCCTTGATTGGATTTTGTGTGTTGTTTGCAAGTGCTCTAAAAATCAAATAAATCCTCCAACTCCTATACTTCATCTCCTTGCTCCAAACTCTTGAACCAATGATCATGCCATGTGTATAGGACATAAAAATAATTTCTTACAAAAATAATTTGGCCAAATAGTATTTTCAAAAATTAGTTTTCCAAAACCCCCTGAATTGAGGTTTGCACTGCAAGTACTTAATTAAGGGCAGTAAAAATCTTTCCAAAAATATATTTGACTCCTATTAGATATAGGATACCCCGAAACCACAAAAATATAATTTTAAAAGTTATTTACCTATTTTATTTAAAGGCTTTTTCTTTAGGCCAGAAATGGTCTTTAATAGGTTAAAATTATTTTTATGCTTTAAAAATATTTGGTAAAACCTAGGGAAACTCAATGGACATATATTGTCCATATATAAGAGTTTCAACACATGTTCATGATCAAAATATTGGTTAACACCTCAAAAACCCTTTCTGGATATTTCAAGATTTTGAAATATTTACAAAAGAAATATTCTCCAACAATTCCAGGAAAATTTTAGAATGTCACATATGACATTTTTAATGATATTGCCAAGTCTCATGTCATGGAGAACAGTATAACCCCATGAAACCCTCTCAAAACCACTTCTGTCCTTTTTCAAGTTTGAACAACTTTGCACTGTCAAACATGTCCAAATGCTCTCAAACTTGGTTCACATGCTCAAATGGTGTAATAATGCATCTAGACCAAATGGCACAAGTTGGAGAGAATGTAATCTTGATCAAAGTGCCCCCAAACCCTCTTTGTCCAGAACCAAATTTGAACAAGTTTACATTGGCAACTTTCTCCTTTTGATCTCAACTTTTGTGGACATGTTCAGAATCTCAAATGATGACACTACACTAAGTGGTGCATCAATGAGAATAGATTTGCATGACTAAATCTTGAAAAGTCCATTTCTGCTAATTTCTAGGGTTTACAAAAGTTGCATTGGCAACTTTGCCCAAGTGAGCTCAAAATTGGTGTAAGGTCCTAATTATATGTGACATTTCACCTTGTGGAGTCTCATGGCAAATGGAAATCATCTGCTTGCCCAAACCACCATCAAACACCTTCTGGCAGAAATTTAAAATGCATGTTTTGGCCATTTCTACTAATCTCCATGGGCTAACTTTCTCCCACAGCAGCATCTGGTCCTCCTCTAACCCCTGCATCTTTCCATGCCCGAGGAGCCATGATTAAGGGGGGGTAGAACCCCATTTTTCTTCTCTGGACAGCCACTTTTCCCTCCCTTTCTCATCTCTCTCCCACTCCTGGCAAGTTCCAGAGCATACAATGCCACTTTCCCATTGTTTACTCTCCCCTGCAGCTTCCATACACAAGTGGACGCGCGAGTGCACGCGGAAAAGCCGCGGATGCCGGCCAAAGACGCGCTCTGGAGCGTGAGGCAGAGCAGGCGACCATTGACGCCGCGTCCCCCGACCACCTCGAGCCTCCCCCTTGCGCCAGTCGAGGTGCCTCGACGTCCGCAACACGCCACCGTGCAGGCCCCTCGTCTCTCCCTCTCTCTCACCTCCTGCGGCGCGTGCCCAGAGCCGCCCGGCTCGGCCAATGCATGGCCTCGTACGCGTGAGCACCAGAGGCTTGCCCCGCTCCTCCTCTCTCTTCCTGGCGCCCCACTCAACTCCCACAGACGCCGTCGACAGCCCCTCGCCCTCTCTCCTGGCCTCCCGAGCCGTTGCCACGGCCACCCGTGCGCCGCGTCCACGGTGAGCCACGGGTCGGCTACATAAGGCCGCCCCCGAGCCCCCTCTCTACTCCTTTGGCGCTCTCTCCCTCCCATGCATCCCCTGGACCAATCCGCACCTCCTCCCGTGCCCTCCAACCTCGTCCATGGCCGGAGCCGAGCCGCCGAACACCGCCTAAATTCTCGTCGTCCGGGCCCCTTCCTCCCCACCTATGGGTTACCTTGCATCTCTACTGCCCCGCGGAGCTCCGCCGCACTCCGGTTACTCCTCCCGACGACCGGAGCGCCGTGCCCACCATCGCCGTCGGCCACGTCCGCCACAGACGGCGCTCTCCTTGGCCAGGTCCTCCCCGGCATGCGTGTAACTAGTGGCTGGAAGCGCCTCTCTGCACTGGTCACGCCGGTGGGCAGAACATCACCGGGGGCGCTCTTTAGCCCCGGCAATCACCGGCGGGAGCCGCTCCTCCTCGCGTCCAGAGCGCGCGCGAAAGGTGGAAGACGACCTGTCGCTAGGGCCCGCACGACAGCGACCCAGCAGGCGGGCCCTTCCGTTTAAGTGGATACGGCTCCAGCGGATCTGCTTCCCCCGCGCGGAAGCGTACTCCGTGAGGGCGCCTTCGGCGTCGCCCTGTCGTCCGCGTGGCCGAGCCGCTGGGCCGGCCCAGTGCGCTGCGACGCTATGCTGCGCTCGGTGCGCGGTATAGGTATAACCCCCCCCCCCCCACTTCCTTTATCTTTTCCTTTTCCAGAAATTTGTAAAATCTCCCAAATATTCATATTAACTCCGAATTGAATGATTCAAATTTCTGGTGACTCCATAAATCATGATCTACCTGTTGGTGCAGCATGCACATTTTTCTAGAACAATTTTTCCTCACACAAATTAAATAAAATCCCATTTTCCATTTTTGTGATAAACTTTAGAAAATCACAGAGGGCTCAAATTTGATCCAAATGCCATGATTAAAATTTCTAGATGCTCCTGAGTTTATAACTTAGGTCATGAACATTTTAATTAATACTTTCTGTGCCACACAATATAATGAGCCATTTCTTCATATTTGTCAAATTTGCAAATTCATAGGAAATTCATTTGAACTCCAAATCCAGTGAAACCAACTCCTAGATGCTTCTAAAATCATGATTTGTTAAATGGGTGCCTTTGCTCATTTTTCACAAAATATATTTCTGTACACTTCTTGCAAATCCATAAACCCCTTGATTCCATCATGTTGAAATGTTCAGAAATATTCACTAATCCAATTCCAATGGAACCACCCTGGTTATTTTTTCATATGACCAGGGAAGTCCTAGAAAAGTCAAATCCATATTTTTAGAGCACTTTTATTTTCTGCCTTGTTGTGTTGCTTATTATGATTGTTTCGACGTTAGTTGACAAAGTAGACGGAGTACTTGGAGAAGGACCAGAAGATCTCAAGACTCTGATGAACCAGGCAAGCAGCCCTTTGACCATGTCTATGAAACCCTTTTTATGCATGTCATATAGCACTTTATTAGTGTTGCATCGGAATCATGATGAGATGGTAACCACTTTGATGGGTTGCCTCTATTACTTCCTCGTTGGTACTTGCATTGTGCATGACCCTACCCCCTTATGAGGGTTATGCCGGTGGGAGTAGATAGGATGCTAAAGTAGTGCTACGCAAAAAAGGGACGGGAATATGCATGGTGATGGAGACATAGTATTTTCAAAAGACTTTTCGGAAACCCCATCGGGTGACACTTATGCCCGAGGGAGATGATGAGTTGGGTAACCACTTGATGATGAAGTGGTGTACCGAGGCAAGTGTGTGTGTTGTTTTTCAAAACGGATTGGTTTAAGTTGCGACCGTTATTCCAACCTTACATGCGCAACCACTCTACCCTTGTATGGGAAAGGGCATTATTGATTACCTAGGCCGATACTAGCTTGGAGCCCGCATTACTAGTGACGGGAGAGTTGTTGGTGCGCTCTGTCGGGATGGGGTCGTGCCAGGTAGGGTGGCCATGACTGTTTTCACAAGGCACCGGATACACCATTGTGTCCCCTCTCGGATGTTACGATCTCGAGTGAGTGTCGTATGATGTACATCGTGAGGATACGGAACAACGAGTGGACTCCTTGTTAGTGTCGTCTAGGGAAAGATAGTGATCGGGTGCTTACCCCGGGTACTTGAGGTACCGCGGGTCGTGGATGACATGAAAGTTCCCCGGATCTTGTGGGTAAAGTGTGCAACCTCTGCAGAGTGTAAAACTATTCGAATAGCCGTGTCCACGGTCAAGGACAGTTGGGTAACCGCTCTTGGGCTACGTCCACTTGTTTACAAACCAGTGTGTGTGGGAAGAACTACTTGGGTCAAGTTAAAGGACTTGACATGGATGAGTTGGGTTGGAGCGCACTCCCTTTATGTTGATATCTGTAACCTGTCCTCTTGGTTACTTGAATTCTCCTGATGCATGTCTTACAAGTTGTTGAACATGTCATTGCACTCAAAACTAGCTTTTCGCCAAAATTTACCTATATCATGCATTGTTTTATCTTGAACCAAAACATGGGTTGCTTGCGAGTACATTCAAAGTACTCATTGGCTTGCCACTAGTTATTTTATTGGCCAGGCAGGAAAAACAGGATATGATGAAGAATACTTCGGTGACGAACATGCGAGCTAGGACGCTTCCCAGTCAGAATGCCTGTAGGGTTAAGGCAGATGGCATGGGTACAAGTTATCGATGAAGATTTCCGCTGTGAAGTTATACTCGAGGCTCGACCATAACGGTCATAATTTATGTAAGATGGTATGTACGGATGTAAGACTCTTGTTATTCAGCTTCTGTGTGTTCAGTGAGCATTGATCTCTGGGACCACTATACACGTGCATTCGGTGATCACGACTTATGAGTCGGGGTCCCCACAGTTTCCATGCCACTAACTCATGGGAACCCGGTAGTCGGGAGCACCCCACCATATCTTTCATGTTCCGCACACTTGTTCTTTTCCACCGGCATCTCAATCGAGTTACCGGAACCGGAACGTTGTCGTGGCACCTGATACGTCTCCGTCATATCTATAATTTTTTATTGTTCCATGCCAATATATTCAACTTTCATATACTTTTTGGCAACTTTTTATATTATTTTTCGGACTAACATATTGATCCAGTGCCCAGTGCCAGTTCCTGTTTGTTGCATGTTTTATGTTTCGCAGAATATCCATACCAAACGGAATCCAAACGGGATAAAAACGGACGGAGCTTATTTTTGGAATATTTGGAAAATTCCGGAAGAAAAATCCATGTGAGATGGTGCCCGAGGTGGTCACGAGGTAGGGGGGTGCGCCTGACCCCCTGGGCGCGCCCCTACCCTTGTGAGCCACCCGTAAGACGGTTGACGCTCTTCTTTTGCCGCAAGAAAGCTAATTTTCAGAAGAAAAAAATCACGGCGAAGGTTTCAGGCCGATCGGAGTTATGGATCTCCATATATACACGAAACGGTGAAACAGAGCCAGAACAGAATGCAGAAACAGAGAGAGACAGAGAGATAGATCCAATCTCGGAGGGGCTCTTGCCCCTCCCACGCCATGGAGGCCATGGACCAGAGGGGAAACCCTTCTCCCATCTAGGGAGGAGGTAAAGGAAGAAGAAGAAGAAGAAGAAGAAGGAGGGGGGGGGGTCTCTCCCCCTCGCTTCCGGTGGCATCGGAGTGCCACCGGGGGCCATCATCATCACCGCGATCTTCACCAACAACTTCACCGCCATCATCACCAACTCTTCCCCCCTCTATACATCGGTGTAACCTCTCTCTTACCCGCTGTAATCTCTACTTCAACATGGTGCTCAACGCTATATATTATTTCCCAATGATGTATGGCTATCCTATGATGTTTGAGTAGATCTGTTTTGACCTAATGGCTATTTGATGATCGTGATTAGTTTGAGTTGTATGTTTTACTATTGGTGCTGTCCTATGGTGCTCTCCGTGTCGCGCAAGCGTGAGGGATTCCCGCTGTAGGGTTTGCAATATGCTTATGATTTGCTTATGGTGGGTGGCGTGAGTGACAGAAGCACAGACCCGAGTAAGTAGGTTGTTTGCGTATGGGATAAAGGGGTCTTGATGCTTTAATGCTATGGTTGGGTTTTACCTTAATCAATCTTTAGTAGTTGCGGATGCTTGCTAGAGTTCCAATCATAAGTGCATATGATCCAAGTAGAGAAAGTATGTTAGCTTATGCCTCTCCCTCAAATAAAATTGCAATAATGATTACCGGTCTAGTTATCGATTGTCTAGGGACAAATAACCTTCTTGTTGACAAAATCTCTTTACTAAAACTAATTTAGTTGTGTCTTCATCTAAACAGCCCCTACTTTATATTTACTTGCCCTTTATTATCTTGCATACCTATCCAACAACACCTACAAAGTACTTCTAGTTTCATACTTGTTTCCGGTAAAGCGAGCGTCAAGTGTGCGTAGAGTTGTATCGGTGGTCGATAGAACTTGAGGGAATATTTGTTCTACCTTTAGCTCCTCGTTGGGTTCGACACCCTTACTTATCGAAAGAGGCTACAATTGATCCCCTATACTTGTGGGTTATCAAGACCTTTTTCTGGCGCCGTTGCCGGGGAGCAATAGCGTGGGGTGAATATTCTCGTGTGTGCTTGTTTGCTTTATCACTAAGTAATTTTTATTTGCTGTTCTTAGTTGTTTTCTATCTTTAGTTATGGGTAGGAAACACAAAATACCAAAAAAATTAGTTGTACTTACTGAACCAATGGTTGAAGAACCAATCAAAATCTATCACACTGTTGAAGCTTATTACTTGGATGATGTTCGATCCCTATGTGCTCGTGCTGAAACCCCAACTAGCTTAGTTGAGGGCAAATTCTTAGATGAGCATGCTTGTTATGTGCGACACCGTATATCTGAGAAAGGGAAACTATTATGGAGTCAAATTCAACGTTTGCAATGCTATGCTTGGAATTTATGTGAAATATATGATTTTACTTGTTGTTCTGAAAACCCTAAGAAACACCTTCCCTATCAATGTGAGTTTAGTAATAATGGAATCGTATCTTCGTATGCTAAGGGTGTTTATAATTACTATGATGTTCAACAAATTGAAGAATTTGTTGGTTTTAAGGGTGCTTCTGAAATTGCTTCTTTGATTGAAAAGTATGATGATACTCTTCACAAATCTGAAAATTTTGCCATACTTGAATATTGTTATAAGAATTATGCTTCTAATGCTTATGTTAAACTATATATTGAGGACTACTCCGCTGTCCAAGAAGAGACTAATATTTTGCAGGAGTCTATGGAAGAAGAAATTGATGAAACTGTGAGCTCATTGGATGAAAAAGATGAGGAGGAGAGCGAAGAACAAAAGGAGGAAGAGTGGACTGATCACCCGTGCCCACCTTCTAATGAGAGTAACTCTTCAACTCATACATTGTTTAATTCCCCTTCATGCTTACCGAAGGATGATTGCTATGATGACTATTATGATCCCATTGATTATCTTGAAATATCCCTTTTTGATGATGCTTGCTATGCTTGTGGCCAAGATGCCAATATGAATTATGCTTATGGTGATGAACTTGCTATAGTTCCTTATGTTAAACATGAAATTGTTGCTATTGCACCCACGCATGATAGTCCTATTATCTTTTTGAATTCTCCCGACTACACTATATCGGAGAAGTTTGCACTTATTAAGGATTATATTGATGGGTTGCCTTTTACTGTTGCACATGATGATTTTGATGAATATAATATGCATGTGCTTGCTGCTCCTACTTGCAATTATTATGAGAGAGGAACTATATCTCCACCTCTCTATGTTTCCAATACGATAAAATTGCAAGAAACTATTTATACTATGCATTGGCCTTTACTTTGTGTGCATGAATTGTTCTTTTATGACATGTCGATGCATAGGAAGAGAGTTAGACTTCGTTGTTGCATAATATATGTTGCTTTGTGCTCACTACTAAATTACAAATCATTGTTAATTAAAATTGGCTTTGATATACCTTGGGATCCGGGTGGATCCATTACTTGAGCACTATATGCCTAGCTTAATGGCTTTAGAGAAAGCGCTGCCAGGGAGACAACCCGGAAGTTTTAGAGAGTCATTTATTTCTGTTGAGTGCTTGCATATAGTTTAAAAACAACAAAAATAAAGAGGGGAACCCAAAACTTTTTCAAAAAGGAAAGTGAAAGTGATAGAGACGAGCATTGTGAAAATGGGGGACGTCCTTGAACTTTGTTCATGCCCATGGGAACTTTGTGAATCTTAATTACAGAAACTTTTCAACAAAAATAATTATCCCCTTGTACAATTCCATTGTATTATAAAAATAATGTGCCAAGGTTTGCCTTTAGGATGTTTACATTTGCTTGATGGTTTGTACGGTGCATGACAGAAACTTTGGCTGTAGTGCGCGATTTTAAATTTTTAGCTGGAACATCAAATTGTTCTGATTCTTTTTTCACTGTCTTACTATACAAATTGTTTATTTTTCCTAATTTTGGTAGAATTTTTCAAGTATCAAAAGTATTGTGAATGTTCAGATTGCTACAGACTGTTCTGTTTTAGACAGATTCTGTTTTTGATGCATAGTTTGCTTGTTTTGATGAACCTATCAATTTATATCAGTGGATTAAGCCATGAAAAAGTTATATTACAGTAGACACAATGCAAAAACAAAATATTAATTGGTTTGCAACAGTACTTAGAGTAGTGATTTGCTTTATTATACTAACGGATCTTACCGAGTTTTCTGTTGAAGTTTTGTGTGGATGAAGTGTTCGATGATTGAGAAGGTTTCGATGTGAGAAGAAGGAAGAGAGGCAAGAGCTCAAGCTTGGGGATGCCCGAGGCACCCCAAGTAAATATTCAAGGAGACTCAGGCGTCTATGCTTGGGGATGCTGGGGAGTCATCCCCTCTTTCTTCAACAAATATAGGTATGTTTTCGGATTCGTTTTGTTCATGTGATATGTGCAATCTTGGAGCGTCTTTTGCATTTAGGTTTTTATTTTTCTTTGTATGCACCATGCTGGTATGAGATAGTACTTGGTTGATTTATAGAATGCTCATTGCACTTCACTTATATCTTTTGAGTATGGCTTTATAGAATGCTTCATGTGCTTCACTTATATCATTTGAAGTTTGGATTGCCTGTTTTTCTTCACTTAGACAACCGCCATTTGTAGAATGCTCTTTTGCTTCACTTATATTTATTAGGGCACGGGCATATCTTTTGTAGAAAGAATTAAACTCTCGGGCTTCACTTATATCTATTTAGAGAGATGACAGGAACTGGTTATTCACATGGTTAGTCATAAAATCCTACATAAACTTGTAGATCACTGAATATGATATGTTTGATTCCTTGCAATAGTTTTGCGATATAAAGATGGTGATATTAGAGTTATGCTAGTCGAGTAATTGTGAAATTGAGAAATACTTGTGTTGAGGTTTGCAAGTCCCGTAGCATGCACGTATGGTGAACCGTTATGTAACGAAGTCGGAGCATGAGGTGTTTATTGATTGTCTTCCTTATGAGTGGCGGTCGGGGACGAGCGATGGTCTTTTCCTACCAATATATCCCCTAGGAGCATGCGCATAGTACTTTGTTTCGATGACTAATAGGTTTTTGCAATAAGTATGTGAGTTCTTTATGACTAATGTTGAGTCGATGGATTATACGCACTCTCACTCTTCCACCATTGCTAGCCTCTCTAGTATCGCGCAACTTTCGCCGGTACCATAAACCCACCATATACCTTCCTCAAAACAGCCATCATACCTACCTATTATGGCATTTCCATAGCCATTCCGAGATATATTGCCATGCAACTTCCATCATCATCATATACATGACTTGAGCATCATTGTCATATTGCTTTGCATGATCGTAAGATAGCTAGCATGATGTTTTCATGGCTTGTCCGTTTTTTGATGTCATTGCTATGCTAGATCATTGCACATCCCGGTACACTGCCGGAGGCATTCATATAGAGTCATATCTTTGTTCTAGTATCGAGTTGTAATATTGATTTGTAAGTAAATAAAAGTGTGATGATCATCATTAATAGAGCATTGTCCCCCCCAAAAAAAGAAAGGCCAAAAAAAAGAAAGGCCAAATAAAAAAAAAGCTACTATCCCTTTTCCACACTTGTGCTTCAAAGTAGCACCATGTTCTTCATATAGAGAGCCTCTTGAGTTATCACTTTCATATACTAGTGGGAATTTTCATTATAGAACTTGACTTGTATATTTCAACGATGGGCTTCCTCAAATGCCCTAGGTCTTCATGAGCAAGCAAGTTGGATGCACACCCACTTAGTTTCAGTTTGAGCTTTCATATACTTATAGCTCTAATGCATCTGTTGCATGGCAATCCCTACTCACTCACATTGATATCTATTGATGGGCATCTCCATAGCCCGTTGATACGCCTAGTTGATGTGAGACTATCTTCTCCTTTTTGTCTTCTCCACCATCATAATCTATTCCACCTATAGTGCTATGCCCATGGCTCATGCTCACGTATTGCGTGAAAGTTGAAAAGGTTTGAGAACGTCAAAAGTATGAAACAATTGCTTGGCTTGTCATCAGGGTTGTGCATGATGTGAATATTTTGTGTGGTGAAGATGGAGCATAGCCAGACTATATGAATTTGTAGGGATGAGCTTTCTTTGACTTTGTTATTTCAATAAGACATAATTGCTTGGTTGGTATGCTTGAAGTATTATTATTTTTATGTCAAAGGATAGACTATTGCTTTGAATCACTCGTGTCTTAATATTCATGCCATGATTAGACATATGATCAAGATTATGCTAGGTAGCATTCCACATCAAAAATTATCTTTTTTATCATTTACCTACTCGAGGACGAGCAGGAATTAAGCTTGGGGATGCTGATACGTCTTTGTCGTATATATAATTTTTTATTGTTCCATGCCAATATTATTCAACTTTCATACACTTTTTGGCAACTTTTTATATTATTTTTGGCAGAATATCCAGTGCCCAGTGCCAGTTCCTGTTTGTTGCATGTTTTATGTTTGGCAGAATATCCATACCAAACGGAATCCAAATGGGATAAAAACGGACGGAGCTTATTTTTGTAATATTTGGAAAATTCCGGAAGAAAAATCCACGCGAGACGGTGCCCGAGGTGGTCATGAGGTAGGGGGCGCGCCTGACCCCCCTAGGCGCGCCCCCTACCCTCATGAGCCACCCGTAAGGCTGTTGACGCTCTTCTTTTGCCGCAAGAAAGCTACTTTCGGGAAAAAATCATGGCGAAGGTTTCAGGACAATCGGAGTTACGGATCTCCATATATACACGAAACGGTGAAACAGAGCCAGAACAGAACGCAGAAACAGAGAGAGACAGAGAGATAGATCCAATATCAAAGGGGCTCTCGCCCCTCCCACGCCATGGAGGTCATGGACCAGAGGGGAAACCCTTCTCCCATCTAGGGAGGAGGTCAAGGAAGAAGAAGAAGGAGGGGGGCTCTCTCCCCCTCGCTTCCGGTGGCACCGGAGTGCCATCGGGGGCCATCATCATCACCGTGATCTTCACCAACAACTTCACCGCCATCATCACCAACTCTTCCCCCCTCTATGCAGCGGTGTAACCTCTCTCTTACCCGCTGTAATCTCTACTTCAACATGGTGCTCAACGCTATATATTATTTCCCAATGATGTATGGCTATCCTATGATGTTTGAGTAGATCTGTTTTGTCCTAATGGCTATTTGATGATCGTGATTAGTTTGAGTTGTATGTTTTACTATTGGTGCTGTCCTATGGTGCTCTCCGTGTCGCGCAAGCGTGAGGGATTCCCGCTGTAGGGTTTGCAATATGCTTATGATTTGCTTATGGTGGGTGGCGTGAGTGACAGAAGCACAGACCCGAGTAAGTAGGTTGTTTGCGTATGGGATAAAGGGGTCTTGATGCTTTAATGCTATGGTTGGGTTTTACCTTAATCAATCTTTAGTAGTTGCGGATGCTTGCTAGAGTTCCAATCATAAGTGCATATGATCCAAGTAGAGAAAGTATGTTAGCTTATGCCTCTCCCTCAAATAAAATTGCAATAATGATTACCGGTCTAGTTATCGATTGCCTAGGGACAAATAACCTTCTTGTTGACAAAATCTCTTCACTAAAACTAATTTAGTTGTGTCTTCATCTAAACAGCCCCTACTTTATATTTACTTGCCCTTTATTATCTTGCATACCTATCCAACAACACCTACAAAGTACTTCTAGCTTCATACTTGTTTCCGATAAAGCGAACGTCAAGTGTGCGTAGAGTTGTATCGGTGGTCGATAGAACTTGAGGGAATATTTGTTCTACCTTTAGCTCCTCGCTGGGTTCGACGCTCTTACTTATCGAAAGAGGCTACAATTGATCCCCTATACTTGTGGGTTATCAGCACCGTTTTCGTTATTGTCGCCGTGGCACCCTTTCTTTCCACCACGATGACAAATGCTTCATAATATGCTCAAGTCAACTTTTAACAACAATTGCATAAAACTTGCACATGTCATCTATATCATGATAATAACATTTAAAATGTTGAAAATAGTTGTTGCATTAGATTGCTAATGCACATGAGGATTTACCGGAATTGTTGTTTGATGTTTCCAGCCCTATTTAAAATACCTAACTGTGTATTTTACTCAGGTTTCACCTCTTGCCATGTTTAAAAACATTTAATATTGTTGGGTACATAACCGTGAGAGAACTAAATAAATGAATGTGGTGTTTCGTCGATATGCAACTCGTTGCATATTGAGCTCCACTTAATTTGTAGTATTGCTTGTTGCATTTTGCCATGCCATGCATATTTGAACCGGACATGCATCATACTTGGTTGTGCATCATGCCTTGTTTATGTGATGGTTGTTTACCATGTTGTTTGCTTCTTTCCGGTGTTGCTTCTTCTTGTTAGTTCCGGTAACGTCACGTTTGTGAGGATCCGTTCGACTACGTTGGGTCGGCTACTTCTTGGACTCATTCTTCTTCCTTGCGGCATCTCAGGCAAGATGACCATACCCTCGAAATCACTTCTATCTTTGCTTGCTAGTTGTTTGCTCTATCGCTATGTCGCGCTACCTACCACTTGTTATATCATGCCTCCCATATTGCCATGTTAAGCCTCTAACCCACCTTCCTAGCAAACCGTTGTTTGTCTAAGTTACCTCTTTTGCTCAGCCCCTCTTCTAGCATTGTTATTTGCAGGTGAAGCTGAAGTTTGTTCCATGTTGGAACATGGATATGTTGGGATATCACAATATCTCTTATTTAATTAATGCATCTATATACTTGGTAAAGGGCGGAAGGCTCGGCCTTATGCCTGGTGTTTTGTTCCACTCTTGCCGCCTTAGTTTCCATCATACTGGTGTTATGTTCCTTGATTTTGCGTTCCTCACGCGGTTGGGTGTTATGGGAACCCCTTGACAGCTCGCTTTTAATAAAACTCCTCCAGCAAGGCCCAACCTTGGTTTTACATTTGCCTAACAACCTATACCTTTCCCTTGGGAGTAATTAACCCGAGGGTCATCTTTACTTTAACCCCTCGCGGGCCAGTGCTTCTCTAAGTGTTGGTCCGAACCGAGCCGCCTGCGGAGCTACCTCGGGGAAACTCGAGGGCTAGTTTTACTCATAGCCTATCTCATCCGGTGTTGCCCTAAGAACAAGATACGTGCGACTCCTATCGGGATTGTCGGCACATCGGGTGGCTTTGCTAGTCTTGTTTTACCATTGTCGAAATGTCTTGTAACCGGGACTCCGAGACTGATCGGGTCTTCCCGGGAGAAGGAATATCCTTCATTGACCGTGAGAGCATGTGATGGGCTAAGTTAGGACACCCTTGCAGGGTTTAAACTTTTGAAAGTCGTGGCTGCGGTTATGTGGCAGATGGGAATTTGTTAATGTCCGGTTGTAGAGAACTTGACACTTGACTTAATTAAAATGCATCAACCGCGTGTGTAGCCGTGATGGTCTCTTTTCGGAGGAGTCCGGGAAGTGAACATGGTCTTGTGTTATGCTTGAACGTAAGTAGCTTCAGGACCACTTCTTGATCACTTCTAGCTTCTCGACCGTTGTGTTGCTTCTCTTCTCACTCTTATTTGCGTATGTTAGCCACCATATATGCTTAGTGCTTGTTGCAGCTTCACCTCACTACCTTCTCCTACCCATAAGCTTAAATAGTCTTGATCTCGCGGGTGTGAGATTGTTGAGTCCTCGTGACTCACGGATACTTCCAAACAGTTGTAGGTGCCGAGGATACCAGTGCAGGTGACGCAACCGAGCTCAAGTGGGAGCTCGCTGAAGATCTTGATCGTTGTTATGTGTCTTTTCTGGTTGATCAGTAGTGGAGCCCAATTGGGACTATCGGGGATCTAGCATTTGGGGTTGTCTTCGTTTATTTTGGTTCCGTAGTCGGACCTTTGATTGTACTCTGGATGATGTATGTTTAACTTGTTATTTGTGTGAAGTGGCGATTGTAAGCCAACTCTTTATCCCTTTCTTATTCAGTACATGGGATTGTGTGAAGATTACCCCACTTGCGACTAAACCACCATGCGGTTATGCCTCTAAGTCATGCCTCGACACGTGGGAGATATAGTCGCATCGTGGGTGTTACAAGTTGGTAATCAGAGCCATCCCCGACTTAGGAGCCCCCTGCTCGATCGAATCGCTGACGTTGTTGAGTCTAGAATAAAAATGTTTTGAGTCTTAGGATTATATATATCAGAGAGTAGGATTCTTTTTTCTTCTCAGTCCCTTCGTCGCTCTGGTGAGGCCTCCTGACGTAGAAGTTTTGACTTCCCTCTCCTCAAATTTCATGAATTTTTTAGGATCACGTGGGTATCTTGGAATAGTTCCGATAGTCTTGTGACGAGAACATTCTTCTTGGTGCCTCCTGACATTTAGGGGTTGTGGTAGTGTCCCGGGGAGTTGAGCTCCGAGGTGTTGTTGTTACAATTTTATCGTTGCAGTTCTGTAATACCTGAGTTCGCCGACATCGAAAATCTCTTTTATGCAGTTGTTGGTGAGATAACCTCGACGCCACCCAGCACTGGGGCGGGAGTTCGGGAGTATTGCCATAACTCGTATAACGGATGCTTTTCGAAGCTTGAGGTACATGATTTCCGAAGGTTTCTTGGTTATGTGGTGAAGGATGGATACAGCTGGATGTAGGGATTGTTAGTTTGGGTGAGATATTATTCTTCCCCTCTATCCCCAACACCTGATTGCATAACCAGAAAGTTTCGGGAGTTTGTAAGTGGGAATTCAAGTAGCTCCTAGAATATCTTTCCAACAGACACATGATATGATATGGGGTCTATCATATGTTTGTTCCGGCTTATTCTACAAGCCAAATCCTTTGTTTTGTTTTGAGTGATGGTATTCGAGTTGCTTCAATGTAAAGTGTGATTCCATACCTTTTCTAAGCGGTGTTCTCATATTTGTATGGGAATACTAATCCTTCTTGATCATTGAGTTTGTCATCTCAATTTCTTCTCAACCCGTGTGCTCCTCTTCAAGTGGATCCAATCATTTTCAACATCCGCAAGATCAACTCTAAGTATTCTCAATGGTGTTTGTTTCATTCGTCCCAAGTTGTCTTTGTTTTTCCCGCCCTCCCACCCTTTTCTTCAAGGACTCAAGTTTCTTAATCAAGTATCCATCTTATGGATGTGGAGTTTCTTCATTCTTTTCCTTCAAAGTTCTTACCTGGTGATTCTCATGAACATGCTAAGGAAGCTTCAAGTCTATTATTCTTCGTTCTTTTTCTTCTCCGGTGGATCCAATTCAAGCTTTGTCGATCATATCCTTTCCTCGTTCCAAACGTTTTCTCATGCTAGTGCACCTCTTAATCATCCACTTCTCGCCATTCATTTGTTCTGGAGTGCTGAAGATATATCAGAAGATTCGAGTTTCCATTCTCAATTCGCTCAAGTTCTTTTGAGGATGTTATCTCATTCAAGCCATTTAATTCAACGGGTGCAATCTCTCTTCAAAATCATTCCAACGGTGTTTCTCGTGAGTGGGCCCTAACCTACAGGTCTTTTCCCCTAGGATCTTACCTGACTCTTCTAATTTTTTCGGAGTTATTCTCAAATTCATTTCAAAGTTTGACATAAGAATGAATCATCATCAGTCAAACGCCTTTCTCCAAGATCTTGCAAAATTCTATCATCGTTGGTTCAACCTTTCTAATTTTCATCACAGAGTATCTCAACAATTCATAGTGGTGTTTCTCGTCATCGTTCTCGGATTTTGAAGACCGAAGAGGAGTTCCTCTTAAATCCTCACCCGCTCTTCCAAAGATGTGAAGTTCTAGCTTGATGCATTCCTCTCATAATTGTTTTCGATTGTGAGAATTCTTTTCACCCCTTCGGAGCAATTTGGGGGTCTTTTCAGTTTGATTCTCCGAAGGCCATCATTTCGGATTTATTCATTCTCAGCTTTCAGCTCTCATTCTCTAAATCTTACTGGTGCATCGCTCAAGTATTCTCTAATTAGCTCGTGATCCATTTGTTCTCATGTATATAAATTCCTTCAAGTATCTTCATTCATTTTCCAATTCTTCCAGGTGAATTGTGCCTTTGCTACGTTCATTTTCAATTCTTACGGTGGTTTGTTCAAGATTTCTCTTCCTTTGTTTTCATATCAATTTATTCATTGTTTCAATCCTACCGGTGGTTCGTCGAAGACATTCTCAAGTTTGCGCTATATCTTTCCTCAATCCTTTCCAATGAGAATGAGTAGTATGCCAAATCCACTGCGTGTCATCAATTTAATTGATGAAGGATAAGCGTAATGTAATTTTTATTCTTGTTTCCTCGATTATATTCAACTCCTTATTCCAGAGGTTCATCAAAATTCTCGGTTTCAATTGTTCATCTTTCTTTTCCGGAGTTCCAAGTTTTCTCGGTTATATCATCACGAAGCTCCATCTAATCATTGCAAGGCTTCAACCTTGTTCACTTCAAACCTTCAATTCGTTAATGTTATCATTTCCTTACCGGAGTTCTTCATGGAGGCTCTACATGGTAGTTCGTCAAGGATTCCTTTCATTCTTCAATTGTTCTTCAAGATTTCTCTCGAAGCTGAGATCCGCCAAGCTTTACTCAAAATTAAACATGGTGCTCAACACATGCTTTGATTTGAGGAGTTCAAGTATTCTTCATCTTGCATTCCAAAGTGCAATTCGTTGACCTTATCTTCTGAGATGGTGTTATGTCATTCTTGACAGTTTCCTTTCGTGTTTCATGATTCGCAAGTTGTTAAGAATGAGATATTTTAAACCCATCTTTTTCTCTTTGTTCAGGAGATCCTTTGCAACCCATCAATCTCTTCATTGGAGTTATCTTGGGTTATATTTCACTTGAAGCCTTCCCTAAGGAATGTTGCTATTGTGGTGCTTGGCAATGATCCAAGTTATCTCTCTATCATCTTGGTGGAAGAAGTTTCCTATCTTTTCTAGCTATCAATCAAATCTTTTTCCCATGAGTGGCAGGTTGTTACCTCATAATTTTTAGAAGTTCCCCATAAGCCCACTACAAGATTATTCATTTCGTTGTTGGTTTTCCAACAATTACGTTATAACCTTCTCGAAAGGGTGCTTCCCAAGCTCATTTGTGGCAGAAGTTGGCATTTTCTTCTCCATTCTTTTATTTCAATGATCTATCTTCTATTCTTTTTTCCGGAGTCATTGTGATGTTGCTCTCTTCACTATCATCTCGAATTGTGAGGATCGTGTCCTTTTCATGCTTATCCATTTAACCAGAGTGTTGTGTCATCTCTTCAAGTTATTTTCAACTTATCAAGTCTTGCATCTTTTTTCAATCGGAGTGCTGTCCGAATTTGTTGTTCCTTGTTCCTCTTCTCTAACAGAGTGTTTTCAACTTTGTTCATCTTCGTTGTATTCTTTCTTTAAATTGTTTAACCTCTCAAAATTCTTTGGTTTCACTCGTTAGTACAAGAAGCAACTTACTTTACCTCTTCTCTTCCTTTTCTGCTTCTCTCGGGTGCCATCCTAGATCTCGGGACGAGATCCTCTCGTAGTGGTGGAGTGTTGTGACGCCCCAAGACCGACGCTCCAGAAGCCTTCCATGTTTTCTGTTGTTCGTCATGTGATTTCTTTTGCTTGTTGCATTCATCATTGCATATTTTGCATGGCATCATGTCATCATGCCATCTTTTTCTTAAAGCTAACTAAAACTCAACTAAATAAACTGCATGGATCTTCGATCCATTTAAATCGAGGGAATTCACATGGTGAAATTCTCTTTAAAACATACCAAAGTCTCCTACTACTATTAGGGAGCTATAATATAATATTCCATCATTTTGGAATTAACCATAACAAACTTGCATCTTAATCCCCTCTTGTTTTTTTAAAATCTTTTAAAACCTTCTTCTTCTCCAATTACTCATCCTCTAGTTGTGGACCTTTGATATATCAAAGTAGCCACATGCCAAATGTTAGTTCAATTCCTATTTATTTGGCTCTTCCAAATAAATATTTTGCTTTTCTGTTTTTTCTATATTTAGGAGAAGAGACCTTTTTTCTCTTAACCGGGGCTGGCCCATCTCTCCTTTTGTTTTTTCCTTTTCTAGGCATTTTATCCCACAACCAGGCCGGCCCATAAGCCCAACCGGCGCCCCCACCTGCTCTAACCCTAGGCCTAGCCGAACCCCCTCCTAACCCTAACCCTCTCCCTTGCTCGATCCCCATCTCCCATTCTTCCCCCTCCCGCAGCGCCGCACGCACGGACACATCCAGCGCCAGGAGAGCGCCCGTGCTCGATCCCACGGCCGTGCCTCCCTTTCGCTGTTGCTGCTCCATGCTCCGCCTCCAGCCGCCTCCGTCGTGCTGCTGCCTCGCCATGGACCGGTGCCTGCCGACCCCCTCGCTCTCGCATCCGCGCGCCTCCAGTGCCAGACCCCCTCGCTCCGCCCTCGCCGGAGAAGCGACCAGGCCGGAGCCCCGTCAGCCTCGTCGTCGTCCCGTTCCTTCCATCAGCAGCAGCACAACCCTATCGCCTCCCGTCGTTCCAGCCCCGCCGCAAGCCCCCTGCAAACCGTCGCCGACCGCTGCCGTGCCTGTTTGGCGCCACCACCTCGTCCCCGCGCCGTAGGGCGTCGCCTCCGGCCGTATCCAGCCGCCCTCGGCCTCTCCTCGAGCACCCGAGGCCCTGCGAGCCTCCCGCTCGCCCGCATATGCCTCTGCCCGTGCCGCCGCCAGTTTCCTCCATCGGGCGCCTTGCTCCGCCTCTTGCACATCCGCTGCCATCGGCAGCGTCTGCACTTCCACCTCCCTGCCTGAGATGCAAGCTCCATCCATGGTGCCTCCGCTCCGTTTGCTGTTGCCGTTGCTCCACTGGGTTCCCAGCGACCCCCGCGTCCAGCTGGACCAGTGCTTGTCCTGCTGCTGCTTTGACCTCCCTTGGTTCAGCTCGTTTCCAACGAACAGCAGCCCGATGGCTTCTCTGTTCCAAGTGTCTTCTGCACGCCAAGGTACGGTGTACCCCTTGTTTCGCCAAGTACCACGACACCCATGTTCGCCTACAGAATGTGTACCACTACGCCGAAGACTTTGGATGCACCAAGTTCCACTACAAGATTTACCAGTACCGTCGCACAAATCGAGAACGGCAAGTCCGAAGACCGCAAGTACCACAACTACCCTCAAGGACATTGATTCCATCAAGTTCGACTACGAAACGTGTACCACTACTTCCGCTACCGTCGCGAGAACGACTACCTCCACTATGACCCATGAACGACTACTTCCCTCGACATTTTGAACCGACTCGAAACGCACGCTTCGAAGGTATACTGCTGAGATGACCACCCGTGAACGAATGCATGTTGTATGACATGCTCGTGTTTGCACCTTGTCTGAATTGTCACTCGTTTCCATGCCACTAACTCATGGGAACCCGGTAGTCGGGAGCACCCCACCATCTCTTGCATGTTCCGCACACTTGTTTTTTTCCACCGGCATCTCAATCGAGTTATCGGAACCGGAACGTTGCTGTGGCACCGTTTTCGTTATCGTCACCGTGGCACCCTTTTTTTCCATCACGGTGATAAATGTTTCATAATATGCTCATGTCAACTTTTAACAAAAAATGCATAAAACTTGCACATGTCATCCGTATCATGATAATAACATTTAAATTTTTTAAAATTGTTGTTGCATTAAATTGCTAATGCACATGAGGATTTACCGGAATTGTTGTTTGATGTTTCCGGCCTCATTTAAAATGCCTAATTGTGTATTTTACTCATGTTTCACCTTTTGCCATGTTTAACAACATTTAATATTGTTGGGTACATAAACGGGAGAGAACTAAATAAATGAATGTGGTGTTTCGTCGATATGCAACTCGTTGCATATTGAGCTCCACTTAATTTGTAGTATTACTTTGTTGCATTTTGCCATGCCATGCATATTTAAACTGGATATGCATCATACTTGGTTGTGCATCATGCCTTGTTTATGTGATGGTTGTTTACCATGTTGTTTGCTTCTTTCTGGTGTTGCTTCTTCTTGTTAGTTCCCGTAACGTCGCGTTTGTGAGGATCCGTTCGAGTACGTTGGGTGGTATACTTCTTGGACTCGTTCTTCTTCCTTGCAGAACCTCAGGCAAGATGACCATACCCTCGAAATCACTTCTATCTTTGCTTGCTAGTTGTTCGCTCTATCACTATGTCGCACTACCTACCACTTGTTATATCATGCCTTCCATATTGCCATGTCAAGCCTCTAACCCACCTTCCTAGCAAACCATTGTCTGGCTATGTTACCGCTTTTGCTCAGCCCCTTTTCTAGCGTTGTTAGTTGCAGGTGAAGCTGAAATTTGTTCCATGTTGGAACATGAATATGTTGGGATATCACAATATCTCTTATTTAATTAATGCATCTATATACTTGGTAAAGGGTGGAAGGCTCGGCCTTATGCCTGGTGTTTTGTTCCACTCTTGCCGCCTTAGTTTCCATCATATCGGTATTATGTTTCTTGATTTTGCGTTCCTTACGCGGTTGGGTGTTATGGGAATCCCTTGACCGTTCGCTTTGAATAAAACTAAAACTCCTCCAGCAAGGCCCAACCATGGTTTTACATGTGTCTAACAACCTATACCTTTCCCTTGGGAGTAATTAACCCAAGGGTCATCTTTATTTTAACCCCCCGAGCCAGTGCTTCTCTAAGTGTTGGTCCGAACCGAGCGGCCTGTGGGGCCACCTCGGGGAAACTCGAGGGCTAGTTTTACTCGTAGCCCGTCTCATCCGGTGTTGCCCTAAGAACGAGATACGTGCGACTCCTATCGGGATTGTCGGCACATCGGGTGGCTTTGCTGGTCTTGTTTTACCATTGTCGAAATGTCTTGTAACCGGGATTCTGAGACTGACCGGGTCTTCCCGGGAGAAGAAATATCCTTCGTTGACTGGGAGAATTTGTGATGGGCTAAGTTGGGACACCCCTGCAGGGTTTAAACTTTTGAAAGCCGTGCCCGTGGTTATGTGGCAGATGGGAATTTGTTAATGTTCGGTTGTAGAGAACTTGACACTTTACTTAATTAAAATGCATCAACCGCGTGTGTAGCCATGATGGTCTCTTTTCGGCGGAGTCCGGAAAGTGAACACGGTCTTGTGTTATGCTTGAACGTAAGTAGCTTCAGGATCACTTCTTGATCACTTCTAGCTTCTCGATCGTTGTGTTGCTTCTCTTCTCACTCTTATTTGCGTATGTTAGCCACCATATATGCTTAGTGCTTGCTGCAGCTCCACCTCACTACCTTCTCCTACCCATAAGCTTAAATAGTCTTGATCTCGCGGGTGTGAGATTGCTGAGTCCTCGTGACTCACAGATACTTCCAAACAGTTGCAGGTGCCGAGGATACCAGTGCAGGTGACGCAACCAAGCTCAAGTGGGAGCTCACTGAAGATCTTGATCATTGTTATGTGTCTTTTCCGGTTGATCAGTAGTGGAGCCCAGTTGAGGCGATCGAGGATCTAGCATTTGGGGTTGTCTTCCTTTATTTTGGTTCCGTTGTCGAACCTTTGTTTGTACTCTGGATGATGTATGTTTAACTTGTTATTTGTGTGAAGTGGCGATTATAAGCCAACTATTTATCCATTTCTTATTCAGTACATGGGATTGTGTGAATATTATCCCACTTGCGACTAAACCACCATGCGGTTATGCCTCTAAGTTGTGCCTTGACACGTGAGAGATATAGCCGCATCGTGGGTGTTACAAAAGTTGAGTCAGACTCAATGCCCGACCACTGCAGAAGATAGAGAGAAAATGAAAGGTGTTCCCTATGCTTCAGCCATAGGCTCTATCATGTATGCAATGCTGTGTACCAGACTGATATGTGCCTTGCTATAAGTTTAGCGGGGAGGTACCAAAGTAATCCAGGAGTGGATCACTGGACATCGGTCAACAACATCCTGAAATACCTGAAAAGGACTAAGGATATGTTTCTCGTATATGGAGGTAACAAAGAGCTCGTCCTAAACGGTTATGTTGATGCAAGCTTTGACACTGATCCTGATGACTCTAAGTCACAGACCAGATACATGTTTTTATTAAATGGAGGAGCTGTCAGTTGGTGCAGATCCAAGTAGAGCGTCGTGGCGGGATCTACATGTGAAGCAGAATACATAGCTGTTTCGGAATCAGCAAAGGAAGGAGTCTGGATGAAGGAGTTCATATCCGATCTAGGTGTCATACCTAGTGCATCGGGTCCAACGAAAATCTTTTGTTACAATACTGGAGCAATTGCCTTGGCAAAGGAATCCAGATTTCACAAGAGAACCAAGCACATCAAGAGATGCTTCAATTCCATCCACGATCAAGTCAAGGAGGGAGGCATAGAGATTTGCAAGATACATACGGATCTGAATGTTGCAGACCCGTTGACTAAGCCTCTCTCACGAGCAAAACATGATCAGCACCAAAACTCCATGGGTGTTAGAATCATTACTGTGTAATCTAGATTATTGACTCTAGTGCAAGTGGGAGACTAAAGGAAATATGCCCTAGAGGCAATAATAAAGTTGTTATTTATATTTCCTTATATCATGATAAATGTTTATTTATTTTTTTGGAAATGGAAGGTAGATCATATTCTACCTTATATATTCCAAAAGGCTAAAAGGCAAAGCCTAGAAGCCTTGGTCAAAGGTCACATACAAGATGCTCATATTATGCACCATGGTGCAAGGCCATGAGCAGCCCTGTTAGAGGCCGGGAGATATGGAGGAAGAGGCAAAAACATAACAAAGTAAAACCTAAGCTAAGCTAAGCTATGCCAACAGTGTGTATGACCAGCATACAAGAGCATTTTTGTCTTCTGGGCTTCGTGCACGGTGACTTCAAAGAGATAAGAGCTTAGCTGCATACATCCTGGTGTAAGGCAGAGACCAGTGCTTACGACTGAAGATTCGGTCATTTCTAGCATGCCAAAGAGTGACCAGAGCAGCAACAATCAGAACATGAAGCTTACGTGAAGCTGGCAAGTGCAAGTGAGCATGCTGTAAGAAAGCCAATAAATCCACAGAGCTAAGAGCAACTTCAAGAAGGTCAAATCTCTCCCACAAGGCAGAGGCAGAAGCACATCTCAAAGCTATATGGCTAAAAGACTCGATAGCTGGGCAGGTGTCGCAGGAAGCATGCGAGGCGATAGAGGTCCACTGTTTTTTAGCCATATTGTCCCGAGTATTCAGCCGATCCTAGTAGGCCAGCCAGAGGAAGATTCTGTGCTTCAAAGGGATAATTGGATCCCACATCCATCGTTGAAAACTACTGGTGGCACATGTGAAAGTTAGCAGGTGATAGAAGAAAGCAGTAGACATTTGCTTGGCATAAATAGACGAGACCCGTTGATCCTGGTCCGAGGAGGAGGGCTGGATACTGAGCAAGATACCACGAAGATCATTTAACTCCCGAGCAGCCATTTGGGAAAGATTGGGGTGTAACTGGTGTAACACCCATGATGCGGCTATATCTCCCATGTGTCGGAGCACGACTTAGAGGCATAACCGCATTGTAGGCATGTCGCAAGAGGGGAATCTTTACACATCCTATGTACTGAATAAGAAAGAGGTACAGAGTTGGCTTACAATCGCCACTTCACACAATACATAAATATAGCATTACATCATCCAGATACAATCAAGGTCCGACTACGGAACCAGAATAAAGACAACCCCAAATGCATAAGATCCCCGATCGCCCCAACCGGGCTCCACTACTGATCATCTGGAAAGGAAACGTAGTAACGTCCCGAGTCCTCGTCGAACTCCCACTTGAGTTCGGTCGCATCCCTTGGAATGGCATCATCGGCACCTGCATCTGGTTTTGGAAGTAATCTGTGAGTCACGGGGACTCAGCAATCTCACACCCTCGTGATCAAGACTATTTAAGCTTATGGGTCAGAAAAGGTAGTGAGGTGGAGCTGCAGCAAGCACTAGCATATATGGTGGCTAACTTACGCAAATGAGAGCGAGAAGAGAAGGCAAGGCACGGTCGAGAAGCTATAAGATCAAGAAGTGATCCTACAACTACTTACGTTCAAGCATAACACGAGACCGTGTTCTCTTCCCGGACTCCGCCGAAAAGAGACCATCACGGCTACACACACTGTTGATTCATTTTAGTTAACTTAAGTGTCAGGTTCTCTACAACCGCATATTAACAAATTCCCATCTGCCCATAACCGCGGGCACAGCTTTCGAAAGTTCAAAACCCTGCAGGGGTATCCCAACTTAGCCCATCACAAGCTCTCACGGTCAACGAAGGATATTCCTTCTCCCAGGACGACCCGATCAAACTCGGAATCCCGGTTACAAGACATCTCGACAATGGTAAAACAAGACCAGCAAAGCCGCCCGAATGTGCCGACAAATCCCAATAGGAGCTGTACATATCTCGTTCTCAGGGCACACCGGATTGTCCAAGATTCCGGTAGGCCAACCCAGAGTTGCCCCTGGTGGCCACCGGCTGCTGACAGGTTGGACCAACACTCATAGGAGCACTGGCCCGGGGGTTTAAAATAAAGATGACCCTTGAGTCCGCGGAACCCAAGGGAAAAAGGCTTAGGTGGCAAATGGTAAAACTAAGGTTGGGCCTTGCTGGAGGAGTTTTATTCAAGGCAAACTGTCAAGGGGTTCCCATTATAACCCAACCGCGTAAGGAACGCAAAATCAAGGAACATAACACCGGTATGACGGAAACTGAGGCGGCAAGAGTGGAACAAAACACCAGGCATAAGGCCGAGACTTCCACCCTTTACCAAGTATATAGACGCATTAAAGTAAACAAGATATAATAATGATATCCCAACAATAACCATGTTCCAACAAGGAACAGACTCCAATCTTCACCTGCAACTAGCAACGCTATAAGAGGGGCTGAACAAAGCGGTAACATAGCCAAACAACGGTTTGCTAGGACAAGGTGGGTTAGAGGTTTGACATGGCAATATGGGAGGCATGATATAGCAGGTGGTAGGTATCGCGGCATAGGCATAGCAATAGAGCAAGCAACTAGCAAGCAAAGATAGAAGTGATTTCGAGGGTATGGTCATCTTGCCTGCAAAGTTCTCCGAGTTGACGTAAGCTTGATCCTTATAAGTGTACTCAACGGGTTCCTCGATCACGTACTCGTCTCCCGGCTCTACCCAAGGCAAGAACACAAGCAAGCGAAACACAATCAACCACGGTGCAATGCGCAAGCAACATGATACAAAACATGGCATGATATGCGGGATGTAATATGCAATGCATATGCGTGCTTCGGAATGGAAAGATTGACCCAGGCCTCAACTTGGCAAACCAAGAGTGCCGCTCGAAAGATGAGTTGATTTCGGTCGAAATCGATATAAAGATCACCGGAATCGGATGCACGGTTTGCAAATGGCAAGCAAAATAATAATGGCACAAATCTACGATTAACAGCACGGTGCTATCTAAAATGCAACAAGAAACTAAGCTACTGCACTCTAACATAGCAACAAAGCACATGGCTGGGATCTACTCAAGATGCTTGACAAAAGATGAACACTGAGCTACGGCTAAATCACACAAGAACATGTTCAAACAAGCATGGCAAAAGTGCAATAGATAACAGCATCACAGACTTAATGAAAATACTAACATGTCAGGAATTAACATCAGGAAGCAATGTTTGGAGCAAGATATCAACATGCTACCGGATCAGGACATAGCAAAGCAAGGCATGGCATGAATCTACTCAAAGCATATAACAAAAGTCCCTCACTGACCATAAGCTAAAAAGGACACAGAAAACATGATGGCGCCCATGTAAACATAGCAAGTTTCGTTAACAGATTCAGACTTAGTAGAAAACTGGGCATGGCAAAAACAGAGTTACGTAGGCATGTTTGCGAGCTCGATGCACTCACCACAAGGCATTGCATGACAAACTAAGCATACAATCAGCAATAAGAAATGTTTGAGAAGCTAACCATGGCAAGAACCATCTCATAGCATGCATGGATCAACTACAACACCCTTGGCAAAATTGATCAACACGTAAACAATCTGCCAGGAACATTTTATAGCAAAAGTAGAGCAAGATTGAGTCATGCTAGGGTACTCCATCATTGCAAACAAAGACATGGATCGATAGAACATAACAATATCCCAAAATCATCCTTACTGAACATGCTCAAAAGAGGCATGGATCACTCTGTAGCAACATGAATACATGGCATAAAAATAACATCAGGGAAATGACTTAGAAGAATTCTAAGTCCCTGAAATCAGCAACATCACGAGAGCTACTTTGCATGCTTGTGCTAGTCACCACATTGATCACAAAAATACATGGCATACACACCTGTAAAGATGGCATGGCATAGCCCAAAACACATGTAGGGCTCAAGTTCATAGGAGGCACACAATAATTATGGCAAAAATGACAAATGCTCATAATCTGATAAGAACCAGGAACTAACATTATGAAGCACTCTTCCAACAACATTTTAGGCATCAAGATGGACTCAAACAAGCATCGTGCAATGGAACAAAATGAAGAGCACATCCTAACGAACATTTTGATATGCCACACACACGAAACGGATTTGGCGGCGGGCGGCGCGGAGCGAGCGGCGGCGTGCTCGGCAGCGGGTGGTGCGGTGGTTGGCGGCGACGGGCGGCGGAGGGCGCGGGCGGCGCGCGGAGGAGCAGGCGGCGGCGGCTGGCGGGCGCGGGCGGCGCGGAGGAGCGGGCCCGCGGGGGCCGGCGTCGGGCCTGGCGGGCCGCGGCGCGCGCGATGGATGGTGGGAAACATGGCGGCTCACGACTGGCTGGGGCGTGGCGGCGATTTTCGTTCGGTGCGGACCGGACGTGTCCGGCAGCGGCGGGGATGGATCTAGGGTTTTTGTACCGCGAATTGGACGGGGAGAGCACATATTTATAGGTAGAGGGAGATAGGAGAGTCCAAATGAGGTGTTGTTTTCGGCCACGCAATCGTGATCGAACGACCAAGAGGATGGAGGGGGTTTGGATGGGTTTTGGGCCACTTTGGAGGGGTGTTGGGCTGCAACACACACGAGGCCTTTACGGTTCCTCGGTTAACCATTGGAATATCAAACGGACTCCAAATGGTACGAAACTTGACAGACGGTCTACCGGTGGTATACCAAGGCCGCTTGGCAAATCTCGGTCCAATCCGAGAATGTTTAACACTCGCACACGAAAAGAGGCAAAAGGGGACGCCGGAGGACATAGGAGTGCTGGAATGCAAAACGGACAACGGGGAAAATGCTCGGATGCAAGAGATGAACACGTATGCAAATGCGATGCACATGATGACATGATATGAGATGCATGACATGGACAAAATGCAAAATGAAGACAAAACCCAACCACGAGGGAATATCATAACTTAGAGCCGAAAATGGCAAGAGTCGGAGTACAAATATGGCAAATTACATACAGGGCATTACAACTGGATATCCCAACCGTTGTCTGAGAACTGGGAAGCAACACTGCACCATGCATGCTTGGCAAAGGAAAACAGAACCGGGAACTCATGGCATAGACGTCCCACAGGTAGCCATTTGTCCTTCCAGAAGGAGATGAGATGCCCAGCCCCCAAAGCGCAATGGGAGGAAGCAGTTATTAAAGGGATGAACTGCTTAAGGTTCTTCCAGAGCGGCGTGTCCCTGTGATGGCCAGCAGAGAACAACTGCTGCTTGCAATATTGCACTGCAAACCATTGAAAGCAAGGGATATGAGATTGTTGCAGGATCTTGGCCACAAACTTGCATAACATGGCACTGTTATGAGCAGAGAGATCTCTCACACCGAGCCCCCTAGACTCCTTTGGCAAAGTGACATAATCCCATGCAACTACGCATTGTCCACCCCTAATAATAAATGTTTATTACTCATGCTAGACTTGTATTAACCGGAAACTTAGTACATGTGTGAATACATAGACAAACAGAGTGTCACTAGTTTGCCTCTACTTGACTAGCTCGTTGAATCAATGATGGTTATGTTTCCTAAACTTAGACATGAGTTGTCATTTCATTAACGGGATCACATCATTAGAGAATGATGTGATTGACTTGACCCATCCATTAGCTTAACACGTTGATCGTTTAGTTTGTTGCTATTGCTTTCTCCATAACTATACATGTTCCTATGACTATGAGATCATGCAACTCCCGAATACCGTAGGAACACTTTGTGTGCTACCAAACGTCACAACATAACTGGGTGATTATAAAGGTGCTCTACATGTGTCTCCGATGGTGTTTGTTGAGTTGGCATGGATCAAGATTAGTATTTGTCACTCTGATTGTCGGAGAGGTATCTCTGGGCCCTCTCGGTAATGTACATCACAATAAGCCTTGCAAGCAATGTAGCTAATGAGTTAGTTATGGGATGTTGCATTTCGAAACGAGTAAATAGACGTGCCGCTAACGAGATTGAACTAGGTATTGAGATACCGATGATCAAATCTCGGGCAAGTAACATACCGATGACAAAGGGAACAACGTATGTTGTTGTGCGGTTTGACCGATAATGATCTTCATAGAATATGTAGGAGCCAATATGAGCATCTAGGTTCCGCTGTTGGTTATTGACCAGAGACGAGTCTCGTTCATGTCTACATAGTTCTCGAACCCGTAGGGTCCGCACGCTTAACGTTCGGTGACGATCGGTAATATGAGTTAATGTGTTTTGATGTACCGAATGTAGTTCGGAGTCCCGGATATGATCACGAACATGACGAGCAGTCTTGAAATGGTCGAGACATAAAGATCGATATATTGGATGACTATGTTTGAACTTCGGAAGGGTTCCGGGCAAGCTCGGACAAATACCGGAGTACCGGGCGGTTACCGGAACCCCCCGGGGAGTGTAATGGGCCTATTGGGCCTTAGTGGAGAAGAGGAGGGGCGGCCAAGGCAGGCCGCGCGCCCCCTCCCCCTCTAGTCCAAATTGGACAAGGAGGGGGACGGCGCCCCCTTTCCTTCCCCCTCTCTCCTCCTTCCCTCTCTCCTACTCCTACTCTTGGAAGGGTTGGAGTCCTACTCCCGGTGAGAGTAGGACTCCTCTTGGGGCGTGTCGGATTTCAGGTTCCGGCAAAACCCTTAAGGTTCGAACACTGGGGTGCGCGCGAAGATCTCTCCCCCACCGATCATGCCCTCACACACTTCGCGATTTCTAAGGCAAGCTCGATGAACTCACAACACAAGGGACACGAGATTTATACTGGTTCGGGCCACCATTGTGGTGTAATACACTACTCCAATGTGGTGGTGGTGGATTGCCTCTTGGGCTGATGATGAATAGTACAAGGGGAAGAACAGCCTCCTGAGGAGTGATACGTCTCCAACGTATCTATAATTTTTGATTGCTCAATGCTATATTATCTACTGTTGTGGGCAATATTGGGCTTTATTATTCACTTTTATATTATTTTTGGGACTAACCTATTAACCGGAGGCCCAACCCAGATTTGCTGTTTTATGCCTATTTCAGTGTTTCGAAGAAAAGGACTGTCAGACGGAGTCGAAACGGAACGAAATCAACTGGAGAAGTTATTTTTGGAAGAAACACACCTGATGGACTTGGACCCCACGTCAGGGGAGACACGAGGTGCTCACGAGGGTGGGGGGCGCCCCCCTAGGGCGCGCCCCACTGCCTCGTGGGACCACCGTGGCTCCTCCTACGTCCTCCCTGCACCCATATATACCCACGTGACCTAAAACTTCCAGAACGCAACATAGATCGGGAGTTCCGCCGCGAGAAGCCTCCGTAGCCACCGAAAACCAATCTAGACCCGTTCCGGCACCCTGCTGGAGGGGGCAATCCTTCTCCGGTGGCCATCTTCATCATCCCGGTGCTCTCCATGACGAGGAGGGAGTAGTTCTCCCGCGGGGCTGAGGGTATGTACCAGTAGCTATGTGTTTGATCTCTCTCTCTCTCTCGTGTTCTTGATTTGGCACGATCTTGATGTATCGCGAGCTTTGCTATTATAGTTGGATCTTATGTTTTGCCTCCCCCTCTTCTCTCTTGTAATGAATTGAGTTTCCCCTTTGAAGTAATCTTATCGGATTGAGTCTTTAAAGACTTGAGAACACTTGATGTATGTCTTGCTGTGGATATCTGTGGTGACAATGGGATACCACGTGCCACTTGATGTATGTTAAGGTGATCAACTTGCGGGTTTCGTGACATTGGGAACCTATGCATAGGGGTTGGCACACGTTTTCGTCGTGATTCTCCGGTAGAACTTTGGGGCACTCTTTGAGGTCCTTTGTGTTGGTTGAATAGATGAATCTAAGATTGTGTGATGCATATCGTATAATCATACCCACGGATACTTGAGGTGACATTGGAGTATCTAGGTGACATTAGGGTTTTGGTTGATTTGTATCTTAAGGTGTTATTCTAGTATGAACTCTAGGGCTGTTTGTGACACTTATAGGAATAGCCCAATGGATTGATTGAAAAGAATAACTTTGAGGTGGTTTCATACCCTACCATAATCTCTTCGTTTGTTCTCCGCTATTAGTGACTTTGGAGTGACTCTTTGTTGCATGTTGAGGGATAGTTATGTGATCCAATTATGTTAGTATTGTTGAGGGAACTTACACTAGAGAAAGTATGAACCCTTGGCCTTATTTCCACGCATTGCAATACTGTTTACGCTCACTTTTATCACTTGTTACCTTGCTGTTTTTATAATTTCAGATTACAAATACCTTTATCTACTATCCATATACCACTTGTATCACCATCTCTTCGCCGAACTAGTGCACCTATACAATTTATCATTGTATTGGGTGTGTTGGGGACACAAGAGACTATTTATTATTTGGTTGCAGGGTTGGTTGAGAGAGACCATCTTCATCCTACGCCTCCTACAGATTGATAAACCTTAGGTCATCCACTTGAGGGAAATTTGCTACTGTCCTACAAACCTCTGCACTTGGAGGCCCAACAACGTCTACAAGAAGAAGGTTGTGTAGTAGACATCAAGCTCTTTTCTTGCGCCGTTGCCGGGGAGGTGAGTGCTTGAAGGTATATCTTTAGATCTTGCAATCGAGTCTTTTAGTTTCTTGTTTTATCACTAGTTTGGTTTATAAAAGAAAATTACAAAAAATGGAATTAAGTTTGTCTCATACGCTTCACCTTTTTAATATCTTTCATGAGTATGATGGAAAGGATAATTGTGCTCAAGTGCTAGAAGAAGAAATCTATAAAATGTTTGGCACTAAATATTTGAATGATTAGCATGATTGCAATGTTGTTAGTATGAATTCCCTGAATATCTATGATGCTAATGATATGCAAAGCCACAAACTTGGGGAAGCCATGTTTGATGAAGATGATATTTTTTGTCCCCCAAGTTTTGATGAGAAAATCTATTATGATGAAAGCATGCCTCCTATCTATGATGATTATTGTGATGACACGTATGCTTTAAAGAATAATGATAACTATGAAACTTGTCATCTTGATTTCAATTTTCAATCCCATGATAGTTACTTTGTTGAGTTTGCTCCCACTATTATTCATGAGAAGAATTTTGCTTATGTGGAGAGTAGTAATTTTGCATGCTTATAGATCATGAAAAGAATGCTTTAGGTGCTGGTTATATTGTTGAATTCATTCATGATGCTACTGAAAATTATTATGAGGGAGGAACATATGCTTGTAGGAGTTGCAATAATATCAAGTTTCCTCTCTATGTTCTTAAAGTTTTGAAGTTATGCTTGTTTTACCTTCCTATGCTAGTTGATTATTGTTCTCATAAGTTGTTTGCTCACAAAATCCATATGCATAGGAAGTATGTTAGACTTAAGTGTGCTAGTCATATTCTTCATGATTCTCTCTTTATGTTACAATTCTTATCCCTTATGTGGGCATCATTGAAATCATCATGCCTAGCTAGGGGCATTAAACGATAGCGCTTGTTGGGAGGCAACCCAATTTTATTTTAGTTCCTTGCTTTTTTTCCTGTTCAGTAATAAATAATTCAAATAACCTCTGTTTAGATGTGGTTTTATGTGTTTAATTAGTGTTTGTGCCAAGTAGAACCTTTGGGAAGACTTTGGGAAAAGTCTTGTTGATCCTGCTGTCAAAAACAGAAACTTTAGCGCTCACGAGAATTGCTTCCATTTTTATTTGGAGAGTGCTATTTATTTAATTATTTTTTCAGATGATTAATAGATAAATTCCTCAGGTCCAGCAATTTATTTGAGAATTTTATGAGTTCCAGAAGTATACGTTTGATCCAGATTACTACAGACTGTTCTGTTTTTGACAGATTCTGTTTTTTCATGTGTTGTTTACTTATTTTGATGAATCTATGGCTAGTAAAATAGTTTATAAACCATAGAGAAGTTGGAATACATTAGGTTTAACACCAATATAAATAAATAATGAGTTAATTATAGTACCTTGAAGTGGTGATTTATTTTCTTATACTAACGGAGCTTACGAGTTTTCTGTTAAGTTTTGTGTTGTGAAGTTTTCAAGTTTTGGGTAAGGATTCGATGGACTATGGAATAAGGAGTGGCAAGAGCCTAAGATTGGGGATTCCCAAGGCACCCCAAGGTAATATTCAAGGATAGCCAAGAGCCTAAGCTTGGGGATGCCCCAGAAGGCATCCCCTCTTTCATCTTCGTTCATCGGTAACTTTACTTGGAGCTATATTTTTATTCGCCACATGATTTGTGTTTTGCTTGGAGCGTCAATTTATTTTGTTAGGATTTGCTTGCTGTTATTTAGAACATTGTTTTGCATCTTTTATTTCATGTTGATAGCCTGTACTATGCCTATGTTACAAGTATACATGTTGCTGTTTGAAAATAGAAAGTTTACCGCTATTGCAATAATTCCCTAGAAAAGTCAGAATGTGATTAAATGTTGAAACCTTTTTCATATTAAGCTCTGATAAATTTACTATAGTGGGAATTTTATTTCATAATTTTTGGAGCTAGGGATGTAAGTGCATCTAGTGCCCCTTAGTGATTTTGGTGTATTGAAGACTTATAGGTTAAGGGACTAATGTGTGTGTGAGTGTACACATGTCTATAAGTCTATGAGGAGTTTGATATTTACAGGAAAAGTCGACCCCTAAAAATGAATATCTTTGAGTGAAGATTTTGGTATTTCTGAAGACTTTGAAAGTGAAGAAATTGGTGTGACCGTGAAGACTTGGTATTCATTCGAGGAACATGAAGCGTGAAGACTTTTGTTTTCGTAGTTTCATTTTCTCTTTCTTGAGTCATAGGAAACACCGTACTGTTAAAGGGGGTCGAGGAAATACTAAGGAAAAATTTCCATGTGATGCTCAACTCAAAATCCTACACCTATCAATCCTTTCGAGTGAAGCCATTGGAAATCTCATACAGTTCAGTCAATTTCTTCAGTGACAGAGACGAAGTTCTTCTGGTCTCTGAGGAATTTGTCCTGACTGAGGAGTTAGGAATTCGCCAGTGCAGATTGCCTACACAGTGAGGAACATGATAGCCCTAAGGATTTTGCTACTCAAAATTCCGACCGTTGTTGTGCTATGCGCCAGCTGTCCCAAAAATATCTATCCACCTAACGGTCATATCATTGAAGGGCATTTATGTCTTATCATGTCGGGCTGCTCCCTAGGCTATAAATAGCCGCCCCCTACAACCACTAGCTGGTTGGCTACTCCGAGAGAAACTGACACTTGTCATTTGAGAGCAACCCATCCTCCGAGGACTTTGAGCGAAAATCATCAAGTGAGGAAAAACCAAAAATCCAAAACCCAAACACCTACAAACCCCAAGTGATTGAGCATCACTGAAGAGATTGATCCTGAGTGGATCCGATGCTTGTTACCTTTCAAGACTGTGCTTCTTCCAAATGGTTAGGCGTCATGTTCTAGAGCATCCAAGAGGAATTGTGGATCGCCGAGTGACCAAGTTTGTGAAGGTTTGGAAGTCGCCTGAAGACTTACCACGAGTGATTGGACGAGGTCTGTGTGACCTTAGTTCAAGGAGAATACGGTGAGGACTGGGTGTCTTGGACTAAGTGTCCTTCACTGGGTGTCCGGGACTGTGTGTCCTTGAGTTTAAATACTCAGCCGCTCCAACCAGACGTACAACTGAGACAGCAGTTGGAACTGCTCTACCAAATCATTGTCTTCACCAAGCTTACTGGTTCTATTCCCTCAACTCTTTCATTTCCTCATAACTGTGTTGTATGTTTGTTCATATCTGTGTTTGAAGACTTTGACTGAAGATTTTCTCAATTTCCTTAGTTCAATTTCTTCAATCTGTTTGTCTTCATCCTGTGTTATCCTGTGATTACGCTTCCTGTACTCTGTGCCTGTCTTCATTTCATCATGATGACTATGCTTGTATTCTCTTGTGTTTACTTTTGTGTACTTATTCCGCTGCTAGTTGTTCTTCACTAAGGAATTTCCTCACCAGCAAATTCCTCAGTGAAGAATTTCATAAAAATCGCCTATTCACCCCCCCTCTAGTCAATATGACGCACTTTCAATTGGTATCAGAGAAAGGTACTCCCTTGTTCTGTGTGATTTTGGTTTAACCGCCTGGAGTTTTAGTTATGTCGACCGCAGGTATGACAAAGGTGACATGACCCATCTTTGACGGTCACGAGTATCCCAAGTGGAAGGACATGATGAAGAAACGCCTCATGGCGATGAATAGCGAGTTGTGGACCGTCACTGAGATTGGCCTGACTGATCTGTGCAAGATGGCGGATGTTGATGACATTCGCAAGTATACTCTTCTCAACCTCACGGCGAAGGATGTCATCTGCTCCAGCCTGTCACAAAATTAGTTCAGGAATATCATGCATCTCGATCATGCGAAGCTCATCTGGGACCATCTCTCTGAGGTCTATGAAGGTCATCGAACTTGTCATGATCCTCGGTTTGAGGACTTCAAGGAATCTCTCAAAACGATGACATTCGAACCAGAATCATCATCTTCTTCATCATGCCTTATGGCAAAAGATGCTGAGGTAACTGAATGCTACCTATCCGAGTCCAGTGATGATGAATCTGGTGATGAATTTGGACCCAGCTATGTCAAACTTGCTTCCCGTGCTACTAAACTACAAAGAGCTTTGGAAAAAGCTTACTATATGCTAAACAAAAGCGATGATATGTTGGGTGAGGAAATGGATCAGTCAAAAGCTTTAGAAGGAGCGCGATTCTTTACTTGCTCAACAAATCAGCGCATCTCAGGAAGAATTTGTTCCTCCATGCTTGAAGTGCATTGAACGTGAATCTGCTAATTCTTCACCTGAATGTTCAAATGCTGCTAATGTTTCAAATTCTTCACATGGCTCTGCTATCACTAATTCCTCATCTGAGGACATTGCTAGTATCACTGACGATGCAGGGCTAAAGGAATTGTACACGACAGGCATGTACAAAAGCCTCAAAGGGCATCAGGCTCTTTGTGATGTGCTTAAAAAGCAGATCGTCAACACGAACCCTAGGAAAGAGGGTATCGCCTTTGAGAGGAAACTCAATGCTGATGGTACATATTGGAAGCCTGAGCAGTACCCCAAAATTACATGGGTTGCTGCAAAGGGACCTCCAGTTGATCCATCTAACTTATCTGGATTTGCATGTGAATCTCCTCATTCTGATGATGAGTCAATTGACTCCAACTATAAGCTATTCAAAAATCAGAATGGTGAAGTATTTGCTAGATATGTTGGCACTAACTGCAGGAACGGCTCCCCTATGCAGAAAATCCGGGTTCCCAAAATATGTCTTGAAAATCTTCAGGTGAATGTAATCATGACACCACCTGTGAAGAATAGGAACCCCAGATCAAATTCTTCATATGGATTCAAGTCCTCATACGGACCAAATTCCTCATATGGATCAAAGTCCTCATATGAACATCATCGTGCTAACCCGTCCGTTTCACAGGGAAGATCTAAGGATTATGGATATGTGCATTATTCTTCAAATCATTATGTCCATAATTCCTCGAAGAATTTCTCTGCATACTCTTATGCTTACTCTAACCCCTCTTATGTGAAATGAAATGGACTGGCTTCTATGCCATCCTTCTCGTATGGGCTCGCAGAATGATGAACTCTTTGCCACCCCTTCAGATGTGGGTGGTGAAGAAAAAGAACTAATCTCTTCTGCAGGGTCAGGTCTCCAGACGCACATAATCGTCTAAAGAATTTGCTGGAGACCTGAGCATGCCTGAAAGGACGCAGGCTAACCATGAAGAAATGAACTTTCATTTCTCACGTCCTCATATTGCTTTATCAGTTCTCTTACTTGATGAAATTGATCTGATGAATTGATGTCATATTCTTCACTGATGAAGTATATGAGTTTGTAAGCTGCACTAATTCATCTGCAGGATGATCAACCCAAAGCCACTGAGTGGGTCCTCGATAGTGGATGTACAAACCACATGACTGGTGACAAGAATCTATCGATGAATGCTCCATTATCTCCGTCGCATCTGAAGCATATCATCTTTGCTGACAAAGGAAAAAGTCAGGTATTGGGTCTAGGTAAGGTTGCGATTACAAAGGATCGACACATGGACAAAGTCATGCTTGTTGAGTCCTTAGGATACAACCTTATGTCTGCCTCAATGCTTTGTGATCTTGATATGGTTGTTGTCTTTGGCAAGTACCGTTGTGTTGTGGTTATGGAAGCTGACAATTCCAAAGTCTTTGAAGGCTTTAGGAGAGGAGACCTGTATATTGTTGATTTCTCTACAGGACCACAACCAGCCGTGTGCTTACTTGCAAAATCTTTAGAAGGCTGGCTCTGGCATCGACGACTTGGTCATGCAGGCATGAGGAATTTGCACACGCTTGCAAAGAAGAAGCATGTCATTGGCATCGAGAATGTCAAATTCCTCAAGGATCACCTATGCGGAGCCTATGAAGCTGGGAAGATGACCAAGGCCAAGCATCCAGCAAAGACTATCATGACCACCACTCGCCCATTTGAATTGCTTCACATGGATCTCTTTGGTACTAATCATTATTCTGCTATCTCGAATAAAGCATCTCAATATGGCTTCATTATTGTTGATGATTATTCTCGTTACACATGGGTACACCTTGTTACTTACAAACATGAAGTGCAGGAAGTCTTCAAATGATTTTCCTCGAGGGCTTCAACCAACTTTGGTGTGAAGATCAAGCACATCAGAAGTGACAATGGCACCGAGTTCAAGAATTCTGGTCTCGATGACTATCTTGATGAACTTGGTATCACTCATGAGTTATCTGGTCCTTACACTTCTCAGCAGAACGGCGTCGTGGAGCGCAAGAACATGACTCTTGCTGAGATGGCTCGCACTATGCTTGATGAATACAAAATGCCTCGTCGTTTTTGGACTGAGGCAATTGATACACGTGCCACATCATCAACAGAGTATATCTTCACAAATTCTTCAAAAAGACTACCTATGAACTCCTCACTGATAAGAAACCCAATGTAAGTTATTTCAAAGTCTTTGGTGCTAAATGTTGGATTAGAGATCCTCATCACAACTCAAAATTTGCACCGAAAGCACATGAAGGTTTTATGCTTGGTTACGGAAAGGACTCGCACACCTACAGAGTCTTCAACAACGTTCTTCACAAAGTTGTTGAAACTGTAGATGTGCGGTTCGATGAAACTAATGGCTCGCAAAGAGAGCACCTACCTACTGTGATAGATGAACCAGCACCTGAGGAAACTATCAAGTTCAAGGCTACTGAGGATGTCATTCCTACTGAAGAATCTGCTGAAGAATTCATTCCAGAACATGAAGAACGTCGAGCTAATGCACCTGAAGAAAATGCTGAAGAAAATGGTGCCGAAGAAAACGATGATCAAATTCTTCAACGACAACCAGCTCATCCTCGCATTGCAAAAGAAGTGCAAGTTGAAAAGATCATCAATGACATCAAAGCGCTAGGTCCTCTCACACGCTCAAAAGCTTCACATTTGTCTAACTTTTGTGGGCAGTATGCTTTTGTCTCTATTACAGAGCCCACTAAGGTAGATGAAGCATTTCAGGAGCCTGAGTGGATTCAGGCCATGCAAGAAGAATTACATCAGTTCGAGCTCAACAATGTCTGGGAACTGGTCAAACATCCAGACCCTCGCAAGCACAATATCATCGGCACAAAGTGGATCTACGGCAACAAGCAAGATGAAAATGGCCTTGTGGTGAGGAATAAGGCACGGCTTGTAGCTCAAGGCTACACACAGGTTGAAGGAATTGATTTCGATGAAACTTTTGCACCTGTTGCTAGACTTGAGACTATTCACATAATACTTGCTTATGCTAACCATCATGATATCACTCTATATCAAATGGATGTGAAAAGTGCATTCCTCAATGGTAAGCTTGAGGAAGAAGTATATGTTGCTCAACCCCCAGGTTTTGAAGATCCAAAGAATCCTGACAAAGTCTTCAGACTCAACAAGGCGCTCTATGGCCTCAAGCAGGTCCCACGGGCTTGGTATGATACTTTGAAGGAACTCTTCATGAAGAAAGGCTTCAAACCCGGTTCCCTCGACCCTACTCTTTTCACTAAATCTTATGATGGTGAATTGTTTGTGTGCCAAGTATATGTTGATGATATTATCTTTGGCTATACTGACCAATGTTATAGTGATGAATTTGCCTATATGATGAGTGAAGAATATCAAATTTCTAGGATGGGAGAGTTGAAATTCTTCTTAGGTCTTCAAATTCGTAAACAACACAATGGCATATTCATATCTCAGGAGAAATACCTCAAGGATGTAGTGAGGAAATTCGGCAGGCAAGATTGCAAAGGCGTCAAAATTCCTATGCCCACAAATGGCCATCTGTGCATTGATGAAAATGGTATTGACTTTGATCATAAGGTATACCGCTCCATGATAGGTTCCTTATTATACTTATGTGCATCTAGGCCAGATATAATGCTTAGTGTTTGCATGTGTGCCCGATTTCAAGCTGCACCGAAGGAATCACACCATAAGGCTGTGAAGCATATTCTTCGATATCTAGCTCACACACCAACACTTGGATTATGGTACCCCAAGGGCTCGGCTTTTGATCTTATTGGATATTCTGACTCTGACTATGCTGGTGATCGTGTGGATCGCAAGTCAACATCTGGTACATGTCATTTCCTCGAACGATCTTTGGTCTGTTTGTCCTCGAAGAAACAGAACTGCGTATCACTATCTACTGCTGAAGCTGAGTACATTGCCGCTGGTTCTTGCTGTGCCCAATTGCTATGGATGAAGCAAACTCTCAAGGACTACGACGTCAACATGAAGAATGTGCCTCTCTTCTGTGACAATGAGAGTGCCATCAAGATTGCTCACAACCCAGTTCAACACTCGAAGACAAAGCACATTCAGATTCGTCATTATTTTCTTCGTGATCATGTGTTGAAGGGCGACATTTCTATTGAGCATGTGAGGACTGAAGAACAGCTAGCCGATATCTTCACAAAGCCCTTGGATGAGAAGAGATTTATTAAGTTGCGGTGTGAGCTAAATATCCTAGAATCTTCGAATGTTCTGTGAAAAGGACACTCATCCTAACACTTATGCAAAATTGATGACTTAGATGTGCAACACATGAAGAAACGTTTTACTTCAATCAATGAAGAATAACACTCTTAGTGTGAAGAAATTAACGAAGAATTTGATTCTCAGAACCCTACGATAATTGTATGTGGTGTCTCAAATCATCATTCTTATACGGTGGGTCACGCCACCACCAAAAGTTGAAATTCCTCAAATTATTCATATTCTTCAACTTTGCATAGTCTTCACTGGTTCCGTCATTTTTCTTCATTGGCTATATATATATATATATATATATATATATATATATATATATATATATGAGTTTATGTCCTCTACAACATTCACTTATTGCTATTTCTTCAAGTTGGTTTTCTGCTAAGTGAATGTGATTGGACCCTTCCCCTCTATGCTATACTCAACCCAATCTGTTCACAAATTCTTCTTGTGCGTTCTATTTGAAACTCGTTCAAAATCTTCATTGTGTCCTTGTCAGCTAAAGAAATTGCGAACGGAACTTTAAAACCTATCTTATCGAAATTTTCGGTCTTGCCGCTCAAACCGTTCCGCATCCCTCGATACACTTATCCACTCACCCATGATCTAACACGATCTCCACCTCTCACTATGTGGGTGACACATGTCATGCGAATGAGAAGGGTCAGGGGCACGTTCGTCCAATTTCTTTGGGCAAGCAGTTTTTCACCGTGGCTATAAATACCCCTCCTTCTCTTCCTCACTTCTTTTACTCCGCTCGACCTCTCTCTCTAGCTTCTCAAACCCTAGCGCCGCCGCTACTTTATCGCCGCCGGTGAGGAAGAGCTTCACTGCCTCGACCTCGTCGCCGACGTACTCGCGTCGACCGCGGACATCTTCACTCCACCTCCGCCGTAGCCGTCTTCCTCCGCCAAGTTAGGGCGTGGAAGATCTGCACAGACGAACTTCACATCTCCTCACTCCATTTCGTCGCGTTCTTCGTCCAGGGTAAATAAAAGTTACTTTTACTGCCCTCGTTGATTCGAATGATTATCTACAAAATCTTCAAAAGTGTTTTTCTTCATATCTTCACACACTGAACACCTCACGAAGTCATCTGTTCTTGATTCGTTTCTCTAAGCATCATTTTTCTTCAAGATTCCTCAATTGTGTGGATCTTCGATCTATACAACTCTGGAACCTAAGACAAAGAACGCTTAGTGAAAATCTTCAAGACTCATCTGGTCAAATTCCTCAAACTTGTTAATTTTGAAAAACCTTCTGAGAACGCATATGACCTCTCCAAATTCCTCGCAACTATACTCTGTTCACAGGTACACATGTCAGCTGCTGAATCACTAGGTTCTAATCAACTTAACTCATTTGCAGCGTTCCTCGAAGAAAAGTTGCATACTTCTTCAGAGAATTCAATTGTTCAAATTCCTCAACTGAAGAAAATGGTTAATGGTAAAAGGCCACAGAAGGGAGGAAAGAGGCCTGAGGTAAATACAGCATTTGAAATCCCTGATGACATATATCCTGGGTACTGCACACCTACCGAGGAAACCAAGAATGAGCGCAAAGTACGCATTCAGAAGATAGAGAGGAGATGGGCAAGAGAATGGAGGGAGTACAGATATGTCACTCCTAAGTATATGAAGAAATTCGCACTCAAGCCTCCATGCCCAAGAGCACCACTGGCATCTGGCCAAATTGCTGATCCCACCAGCCTCAAGCGCGGTGAGGACTATCCTGATGAATGGGCCAAGCGCCAAGGCAAGTTGGCTAAGCAAGACAAAGAAGCAGTGAGGAAATTCAATGAAGACTCTGCTGCTGCTGCTGCTGCCTCTGCTGAGGTCCTTGCTGTCAAGCCAAAGAAGGCTATGTCAAAGAAGCTTGCGCGCAAGCCAAGTGCTTCCTTAGCAATGCCCTCACGGCCAGAATCATCAAAGCCCTCACGGCCAATTCCTCATGCTGCTCCTATTCCTCCAAAGTCCTCAGCTCCTCTGCCAAAGCCTTCAGCTGTTCCGACCAAATCCTCAGCACCTGTGCATCTCGCTTCGTGCCAAAGGACTGCCGGCATCTCCATTGCCTCAGGTGTCTCAGTTAGTTCCTCAGCTGCACCAAGTTCCTTAGCTGGCCCTCACTGCTCAAGACAAAGGCCATTGCTGGACGAGGTCCACGCCCAAGTCCTCAAAAGAAGCAAGTCGCTTTCCAAGTGCCGTCTGATGAAGACGAAGCTGATGATGATGAACTTGCAGAAATCATTAGAGACAGGCAAGTCAGGGCCGCTAGAGCCAAAGGATCAGAGGTGCCACTGCTTTTGGATCCCAAGCTGATCCTCGACTACATTGATGATTGGCACAAGGACCCCAACACTCCCTTGCCTGACTTCAAGCTGACTCCTGGCCAGAATCACATGCTGACCCACTTCATTCAATAAGAAAAGTGGAAATTTGAGAAGGCCAGGCAAATCAAGAAAGCGCAGTACAAGAAAGAGTGCTATCTAAAGAAAAACGTTGTCTCTATGACAACTGAAGAACTTGTCACTACTCAGACTGAGATTAAAAAACTCAGTGATGAATTTGAAGCATATCGCGCCGATTGGCTTGGAGCCAAGGTTCATTTTGTGAAACTTGCGGATAACTTCACTTCCAATGTTGCAGCCCCAACGCAATAGGAAATTCCTCAGGCTGAAGTATCTGCTCAGCCTACTGAAGAAAATGCCAGCACCACTGATGACAATCAGGCTGCTGAAGATTATGTGAGTTCCAGGGCTGATACCTGCATTCCAGCCGCTGAAGAAATTGCCAGGGCACCCAGTGGTGTGCCTGAAGAAACTGAAGAACTCAGGGCAACTGCATCAGTTGTGCCTGAAGAAAATCAACCAGATTCCTCAGCTGCTCCTGCACTAACTTCAACTCCAATCCTTCCATCTGCATCAGATGTGAAGAAGACCAAGGCTGCAGAGCGTGCTGTAGTGAATAAAAGGAAAGCATCAGCTGCTTCAGATTCTTCAGCTCCAAAGAAAATGAAGCCTATGACAAGCTCATTTGCACATCCGATTGATGTTGTTCCCATCTCAACCAAGCCATCAAAGGACCTCGTTCCCTTTGATGAAGAATATGTGATCCCCAGCGGATCTGATGACGAAACTCCTTCTGCTGCTTCGTCTGAACCAATCGATGAAGAAATTGAAGTGGATGATATCCCTTCAACACCTATCATCTCCTCGCCTATGCCTCAGTTCACAGCTGAAGAGGCTGGTGTTGAAGAAATGGAAGATGAAGATGTGGACATTGGCTGCCCCACACCTGTAATCAGTAATGAATTCTGGGAAAGTCAGCATCCAAACTCTCCAATGTTCACCCCTCTACAGCAAATTCCTCAGTCCCCCACACAAACTATTCACATGGGCTCTGAAGAAACTCATCCCACTACATCTGTCCATGAGGAAATTCCAGCCACTAGCGCTGAAGAAACTGCTGTTGCTGAAGAACCAATGACGTAGACTGCCACTGAGGAGGAACCAGAAATTCCTCAGCCTGAAGAACCTGTGATTGAGATTCCTGAGGTCGTGATGCAACTCACCGACACTCCTCTGCCGAAGCCAAAGGACCCATTCTCACGCAAGCAAAAGTTCAAGGCTGATGATTTCTTCGGTGAGCACGTATTCTTCGAAGATTACAACCCATATGACTCTGCTTGCATTAGGAAGATGCATTTCTGGACTGCTAATCAAGCCAATTTCTATTCCTCAGTGCTGTTCAACAAGGAGAAGATTTTCTATCATGAGCATATTCCTCACGTGGATATGGAATCTCTGCCGTGCTTTGCACCAGTCCTCAGTGTTCTTCACGACGCTGGGCTGCTCAACTTTTTCTCTGACATCTACGATTGGAATGAAGAATTGATTCTTCAATTCTATGCAATGCTGCACATCACCGGAGATGCTGAAGATGTGAATTCATGGGTGCTGGACTGGATGTATGAAAACACTCACTACACTGCACCAGCCTCTGAATTGCTTCGTGCTCTACCACTTAGTCCTCCCCTTGAAGAAGCTCGCTGCATCTACAGTGAACTTGAGCTCACACATCATTACATGCATGTGCTGATGAAACCTTTGAAGCCAGGTCAAGCACCAAGAACCAAATTCCTCGTGAAGGAATTGTTGTACGTGCCCAGAACTGTCTATCGTATTCTTACAAGGACAATCAGTCCTATCAAAGGCCACGACTCATCTGATGAGGAAATTGTTGGCATCATGAAGAATCTGGTATTCAACATCGTTCATGGCATTCCTGTCAATTATCACGATTTCTTCATGAGGACTATGGCCAATGTTGCACTGTCTCCGTTTGAGCTGAAGCCTTATGCACCTTGGATCATGAGATTCCTCAGGACAAGGTCTTCACTCAACTACAAAGCTGATTTCCAGAATCATCTCAGCTACTTGCCCCCAATTGAAGTCCTCAAGCAGACATATTCCTTAGTTGATGGAAAGGGCAAGGCACCAGCTGTAATTGATGAAGGCATTCGTCCATTGGATGGTCAGTTTCGCAAAGCTGCATCTTATTCCACCAATGATGACTCTGCCACACATGACTCTGCCAATGCACCCAAGTCCACTCCTCAAGCCACTACTCCGCGCGTGATGACTGACCGTGAACTTCTGCTTAGTCTTCACCAGAAGGTGGATCGAAATCACAAATGGGTTAAGCGTCAGTTTGGTTCACTTCTTCACAACATGACTGCCACATACAATGCAGTGAAGAAAAACCACTACTACCTCCATCAAGTCTTCGGTCGCACCTGGGCAATCCTGTCACATTTGTATGGTGAAGAAGATCTGAAGAACATGGGTCTCAAAGAAGATTTTGATTGGTCTGCACCTCCACCGAAGAAATTCAAGAAGGTCCAAGTTCCTTCTCTGGTGGCCAGCTCATTTTCTTCATCACGCGACACTGATGAACATGAAGATTTGGACGACACCGCGGCAGGCCCTACATCAACCAACAAACCCAACAACGCTGGCGCTCCTTCATCAACATGATTATCTTCAGGGGCGTTAGACCTCATTTTCGATCCTTTTGGTCATTCGATGGCAAAGGGGGAGAAATATGAGTTAGTCTTCAAGCGGGTCTACTATATGGGTGTTTTTTGCTAAGTTACAACTCTCGTTCTTCTGAAACTTTATTGGATCGAGTTGTAATCTTAAACCTGATGGTGCTCTGATACTCTTGATGCACTATTCTGCATGCTTATTCCTCGTTAATATTATTGCACGCATGCTGAATTTCATCAGGCACCATATTTCATCATGCATTTCAAATTCTTCATATTATATGTTAAATGAGTGTATGAATTACAAGATATAGGGGGGATCTCCATGATTCAACTCTTCAAGTGTGTATTGCTTCAAAAGCAAATTCCTCACTATGCACATCTTCAGGGGGAGTTCTTCTATATCTTGCAATCAAATTCCTCAATATTAGTATTTACACTTCATATGTTTATCCCCGTTGAAAACTTAACCTATATTGTCATCAATCACCAAAAAGGGGGAGATTGTAAGTGCATCTAGTGCCCCTTAGTGATTTTGGTGTATTGAAGACTTATAGGTTAAGCGACTAATGCGTGTGTGAGTGTACATAGGTCTATAAGTCTATGAGGAGTTTGATATTTACAAGAAAAGTCGACCCCTAAAAATGAATATCTTTGACTGAAGATTTTGGTATTTCTGAAGACATTCATGAAGACTTTGAAAGTGAAGAAATTGGTGTGACCATGAAGACTTGGTGTTCATTCGAGGAACATGAAGCGTGAAGACTTTTGTTTTCGTAGTTTCATTTTCTCTTTCTTGAGTCATAGGAAACACCGTACTGTTAAAGGGGGTCGAGGAAATACTAAAAATTTCCATGTGATGCTCAACTCAAAATCCTACACCTACCAATCCCTTCGAGTGAAGCCATTGGAAATCTCATACAGTTCAGTCAATTTCTTCAGTGACAAAGACGAAGTTCTTCTGGTCTCTGAGGAATTTGTCCTGACTGAGGAGTTAGGAATTCGCCAGTGCGGATTGCCTACATAGTGAGGAACATGATAGCCCTGAGGATTTTGCTACTCAAAATTCCGACCATTGCTGTGCTATGCGCCAGCTGTCCCAAAAATATCTATCCACCTAACGGTCATATCATTGAAGGGCATTTATGTCTTATCATGTCGGGCTGCTCCCTAGGCTATAAATAGCCGCCCCTACAACCACTAGCTGGTTGGCTGCTCCGAGAGAAACTGACACTTGTCATTTGAGAGCAACCCATCCTTCGAGGACTTTGAGCGAAAATCATAAAGTGAGGAAAAACCAAAAATCCAAAACCCAAACACCTACAAACCCCAAGTGATTGAGCATCACTGAAGAGATTGATTCTGAGTGGATCCGACGCTTGTTACCTTTGAAGACTGTGCTTCTTCCAGACGGTTAGGCGTCATGGTCTAGAGCATCCAATAGGAATTGTGGATTGCCGAGTGACCAAGTTTGTGAAGGTTTGGAAGTCGCCTGAAGACTTACCACGAGTGATTGGACGAGGTCTGTGTGACCTTAGTTCAAGGAGAATGCGGTGAGGACTGGGTGTCTTGGACTAAGTGTCCTTGACTGGGTGTCCGGGACTATGTGTCCTCGAGTTTAAATACTCAGCCGCTCCAACCAGACGTACAACTGAGACAGCAGTTGGAACTGGTCTACCAAATCATTGTCTTCACCAAGCTTACTGGTTCTATTCCCTCAACTCTTTCATTTCCTCATAACTATGTTGTATGTTTGTTCATATCTGTGTTTGAAGACTTTGAATGAAGACTTTCTCAATTTCCTCAGTTCAATTTCTTAAGTCTGTTTGTCTCCATCCTGTGTTATCCTGTGATTACGCTTCCTGTACTCTGTGCGTGTCTTCATTTCATCATGATGACTATGCTTGTATTCTGTTGTGTTTACTTTTGAGTGCTTATTCCACTGCTAGTAGTTCTTCACTAAGGAATTTCCTCACCAGCAAATTCCTCAGTGAAGAATTTCATAAAAATCGCCTATTCACCCCCCCTCTAGTCGATAAAACGCACTTTCAAGGGAAGTATGGATGTTGCAGCATTCTTTACAGACTATCCTGTTTAGACAGATTGCTGTTATGTTTTCATTGTTTGCATATGTTTGCTTCTTTAATGATTCTATTTGAGGATAGGGCTATTAAATATGCAGAGGCATTTAGTATGCAATGTTGAATAATAATTTTAGTGATTTGCTACAGTAGAGTATGATAAGGTTTTTGCAATGGTTTATACTAACTTATTTCACGAGTCCTTGTTGAGTTTTGTGTGGATGAAGCTTTTGAGATTTAGGGAGACCATGATATGAGATGAATCAAGGAGATACAAAACCTCAAGCTTGGGGATGACCAAGGCACCCCAAGATAATATTTCAAGAATTCTCAAGCATCTAAGCTTGGGGATGCCCCTGTTGGCATCCCACCTTTCTTCTTCAACAACTATCGGTTAGTTTCGGTTGATCCTAAGTTTTTGCTTCTTCACATGATGTTTTCTATTCTTAGATGTCATTTTATTTTGCTTTGATTGCTATTTGAATAGAATACCAAGATCTGAATTATTAAATGTTAGAGAGTCTTCACATAGTTGCATAATTATTCGACTACTCATTGATCTTCACTTATATCTTTCGGAGTAGTTTGTCATTTTCTCTAGTGCTTCACTTATATCTTTTAGAGCATGGTGGTAGTTTTATTTTGAAGAAATAGATGAACTCTCATGCTTCACTTAGATTATTTGCTTAAAATCCTAATATGCTAGGTATTCAAGAATAATAAAATTCTCTAATGAGTGTGTTGAATACTAAGAGAAGTTTGATACTTGATGATTGTTTTGAGATATGAGGATGGTGATATTAGAGTCATGCTAGTTGAGTAGTTGTGAATTTGAGAGATACTTGTGTTGAAGTTTGTGATTCCCGTAGCATGCACGTATGGTGAACCGTTATGTAATGAAGTCGAAGCATGATTTATTTATTGATTGTCTTCCTTATGAGTGGTGGTCGGGGACGAGCGATGGTCTTTTCCTACCAATCTATCCCCCTAGGAGCATGCGCGTGATACTTTGCTTTGATAACTTGTAGATTTTTGCAATAAGTATGTGAGTTCTTTATGACTAATGTTGAGTCCATGGATTATACGCACTCTCACCCTTCCACCATTGCTAGCCTCTCTAGTACCGCGCAACTTTCGCCGGTACCATAAACCCACCATATACCTTCCTCAAAACAGCCACAATACCTACCTATTATGGCATTTCCATAGCCATTCTGAGATATATTGCCATGAAATTTTCCACCATCTAGTTCATCATGACACATTCATCATTGTCATATTGCTTAGCGTGATCATGTAGTTGACATAGTATTTGTGGCAAAGCCACCGTTCATAATTCTTTCATACTTGTCACTCTTGATTCATTGCATATCCCGGTACACCGCCGGAGGCATTCATATAGAGTCATCTTTGTTCTAGTATCAAGTTGTATCATCGAGTTGTAAATAAATAGAAGTGTGATGATCATCATTCAATAGAGCATTGTCCCAAAAAAAGAAAGGCCAAATAAAAAGAAAAAAAGAAAATAGAAAGGCCAAAGAAAAAAAAGAAGGCCCAAAAAAATAATTAAATAAAAAGGGGCAATGCTACTATCCTTTTACCACACTTGTGCTTCAAAGTAGCACCATGATATAGCGAGTCTCATATATTGTGCTTCAAAGTAGGACCATGATATAGCGAGTCTCATATATTGTGCTTCAAAGTAGCACCATGTTCTTCATATAGAGAGTCTCATATGTTGTCACTTTCAAATACTAGTGGGAATCTTTCATTATAGAACTTGGCTTGTATATTACAATGATGGGCTTCCTCAAAATGCCCTGGGTCTTCGTGAGCAAGCAAGTTGGATGCACACCCACTAGTTTCTTTTGTTGAGCTTTCATACATTTATAGCTCTAGTGCATCCGTTGCATGGCAATCCCTACTCGCCCACATTGATATCTATTGATGGGCATCTCCATAGCCCATTGATACGCCTAGTTGATGTGAGACTATCTTCTCCCTTTTTTGTCTTCTTGACAAACCACCACTCTATTCCACCTATAGTGCTATATCCATGGCTCACGCTCATGTATTGCGTGAAGATTGAAAAAGTTTGAGAACATCAAAAGTATGAAACAATTGCTTGGCTTGTCATCGGGGTTGTGCATGATTTAAATATTTTGTGTGGTGAAGATGGAGTATAGCCAGACTATATGATTTTGTAGGGATAGCTTTCTTTGGCCATGTTATTTTGAGAAAACATAATTGCTTAGTTGGTATGCTTGAAGTATTATTATTTTCTATGTCAATATGAACTTTTGTTTTGAATCTTATGGATCTGAATATTCATGCCACAATTAAGAAGAATTACATTGAAATTATGCCAACTAGCATTCCACATCAAAAATTATCTTTTTATCATTTACCTACTCGAGGACGAGCAGGAATTAAGCTTGGGGATGCTTGATACATCTCCAACGTATCTATAATTTTTGATTGCTCCATGTTATATTATCTACTGTTTTGGGCAATATTGGGCTTTATTATTCACTTTTATATTATTTTTGGGACTAACCTATTAACCGGAGGCCCAGCCTAGATTTGTTGTTTTATGCCTTTTTCAGTGTTTCAAAGAAAAGCAATATCAGACGGAGTCGAAACAGAACGAAATCAACTGGAGAAGTTATTTTTGGAAGGAAACACACCTGATGGACTTGGACCCCACGTCAGGGGAGAAACGAGGTGCTCACGAGGGTGGGGGGCGCGCCCCCCTAGGGCGCGCCCCCTGTCTCGTGGGACCCTCGTGGCTCCTCCGACATCCTCCCTGCACCCATATATACCCACGTGACCTAAAACTTCCAGAACGCAACATAGATCAGGAGTTCCGCCGCCAGAAGCCTCCGTAGCCACCGAAAACCAATCTAGACCCATTCTGGCACCCTGCCGGAGGGGGCAATCCTTCTCCGGTGGCCATCTTCATCAACCCGGTGCTCTCCATGACGAGGAGGGAGTAGTTCTCCCTCGGGGACGAGGGTATGTACCAGTAGCTATGTGTTTGATCTCTCTCTCTCTCTCCTGTTTTGTATTTGGCACGATCTTGATGTATCGCGAGCTTTGCTATTATAGTTGGATCTTATGTTACTCCTCCCCCTCTTCTCTCTTGTAATGAATTGAGTTTCCCCCTTTGGAGTAATCTTATCGGATTGAGTCTTTAAAGACTTGAGAACACTTGATGTATGTCTTGCCGTGGATATCTGTGGTGACAATGGGATACCACGTGCCACTTGATGTATGTTAAGGTGATCAACTTGCGGGTTTCGTGACATTGGGAACCTATGCATAGGGGTTGGCACACATTTTCGTCGTGATTCTCCGGTAGAACTTTGGGGCACTCTTTGAGGTCCTTTGTGTTGGTTGAATAGATGAATCTGAGATTGTGTGATGCATATCATATAATCATACCCACGGATACTTGAGGTGACATTGGAGTATCTAGGTGACATTAGGGTTTTGGTTGATTTGTATCTTAAGGTGTTATTCTAGTACGAACTCTAGGGCTGTTTGTGACACTTATAGGAATAGCCCAATGGATTGATTGGAAAGAATAACTTTGAGGTGGTTTCGTACCCTACCATAATCTCTTCGTTTGTTCTCTGCTATTAGTGACTTTGGAGTGACTCTTTGTTGCATGTTGAGGGATAGTTATGTGATCCAATTATGTTAGTATTGTTGAGGGAACTTACACTAGAGAAAGTATGAACCCTAGGCCTTATTTCCACGCATTGCAATACCGTTTATGCTCACTTTTATCACTTGTTACCTTGCTGTTTTTATAATTTCAGATTACAAATACCTTTATCTACTATCCATATACCACTTGTATCACCATCTCTTCGCCGAACTAGTGCACCTATACAATTTATCATTGTATTGGGTGTGTTGGGGACACAAGAGACTCTTTGTTATTTGGTTGTAGGGTTGCTTGAGAGAGACCATCTTCATCCTACGCCTCCTACGGATTGACAAACCTTAAGTCATCCACTTGAGGGAAATTTGCTACTGTCCTACAAACCTCTGCACTTGGAGGCCCAACAACGTCTACAAGAAGAAGGTTGTGTAGAAGACATCAAGGAGAGGTGTTGTTGTGCTTGGTGAACTTGTGGTTGGTCGGATCGATCTCCCTCTCTCTCTCTGGTGGCTAGTCCTATTTATAGAGGCCCTAGTCCTCTCCCCAAATATTGAGCGGGAAGGGAGCCAACAACGGCCAATTTTGAAAGGGGATAGCTAGTACAAGTTATCCTGACAAAATATGGTCTTCGCCTGCCAAAGGCTCTGGTGGTGACACCGTCTTGGGCTCCACGGTGACCTTCGTCCTGCCGTCCTGCTGGTCTTGGTCTCGTTGCACCGATATGGAAACCTTTGCCTGATGCCTCGGAACTCCTCGCCTGCGCTTGCTTCCTTAGCACCAAAGAGGAAACAAGGATATTGTGCGTGCTGGCGCCCACCTGGCTCCCGCTTGGCCTTGGTCGTCATGGCTCACGTCATTGGAACCTGCGAGGTTTGTTTCGCCTTGATCTCTCCACTCCTCGCGAGCTAGCCTGGTGAGGCCGCTCCTGAGGAGGTCTTGTGTCATCCGCCTCGCGAGGCTTGTACCCTCGCGAGGGTCTTGAATGCTTGTTGGTGAAGATGGGCCGTACGGGCCCGCTTGTAGAGCCACGCCGTGGGCTGCAGGCAGGCAAGTCTAGGGACCCCCGTTCCCAGAACGCCGATAGTAGCCCTGGGCCCAAGGCGCGCTCGAGCTTGGCTTCGAGGCGAAGCCGAAGGGCAAGTGTGGAGCGCCGCGGACCCCATTAGCCTGCGGCCTTGGTCGATGCGTGGCGATTGATTGGACGTGGACGTCTCTGCTTCCCCATGTCGCCTCGGCAACTGCCCGATTTGACGAGTCCCTGCTGCATGCAAGGAAAAACCATCATTACCTATGATCGTGGGGGCATTGGTTGGCCTTCTTCTGCTATAAATGGGGAGGGGGCAGAGCCTCCGTCGCCCATCTCTTCCCATTCCGCTCGCTTCTCCCCCTTTGCTCCATCGCCAGTTGAGACACCAATGGCGTCGCCAAAGAGGTTCTCCGCGCGGAGAAGGGGGAGGCCCCTCGCGAGGGGCCCGGCTCTCCGGTGCCCAAGCGTGGACGCGGCCGTCCCCGCAAACACACCACGACCCCCACCGCAGCCCCGCACAGCCGTGGCGGTGCCGCTTCGCATGGCAGGGGTCGCTCTGGTCGTGGCGGTCCTATTGATGAGGGGAGACGTGCCGTGGTCGCGCGGCCTCCCCGGTCGCACTTCCACTCGGCGGAGGTGCTGCCGGAGTTCGTCATCTGGTTGGAGATCCCGGCCGGCAACTGGCTTCAGCTCCCGCGCTTCTTCGCTGACAAGTTGCCGGCCTCAGGTCCAGGCGGGCTTTGACTATAGGCGGACGGCTGCAGCAGGGCTTCCTGGGTCGCGGTTGAGGTCTCCGTCACGAGCAACATAGCCCTGGCCCATGGCTGGCAGACGTTTGCCCACGTGCGCGGCCTGGGCACGCGGTGCACCCTCCATTTCAAGTATGACGGTGACACGACCCTCTACGTGAGGGTGTTTGGGGAAGATGGTCGCCGCGCCAGGTGCTGCCCTGAGGTCAACGCCGGCGAGGAGGTGCTTGGCCTTGGCGATGGTAGTGATGAGGATGAGGGCGAACCCGCCCTTGGGGCCGACCACGTCTCGTCCAGCTACGGCGGCTCTCCCTCCAGCGACAGCTCCAGCAGCGGTAGTTACAACCAGCCGCCGCGCCCGCTTCGAAGGCGGCAGTGGGTCGTCTCGTCGCCGCGCCTCCATGAAGTCCGAGGAGGGGTCTGGCTGAGCTCGGGACGGCACCAAGAGCCCGCCATCGCGGATCGCTGTAGGGGCACGCACCGCTTTTGTTTTGTTCTTCCTTTCCTTCCTGTTTTAAGAAAGAAACCAGTATGGGCCCCGAGGGGCGTGCAATGAACTATGATTTCTCAAGTATTATGCTATGTTTACCATTCCTGTGATGTGTCGCAACATCATCGTTTTATGTAGGGATAACTTAGCTCGACTTGCTTGGAGTAGCCTCCTCCTCACGAAGTGCTTGCTTCCTGGTGCCTGCGGAGGCCTCCTTGGCCTCGTAGGCACTTAGGAACTGCAAAAAATCGTTAAGAGGTTTATCGTTCACCCGAGGCTTGGTCACAGGCGCCGCTGGCCTTGACCCAGCGCTTCGTATCGCGGTACCCGACGGGCACGGATTAGGAGAGGTGCGCCAGCTTGTGGGCTCGAACGAGGGTGCCTCGCGAAAAGCAGACAAAAGGCAAAAAAGGAAAAATGCTCACGAGGGCAAGGAAAAACGCTCACGAGGGCACCCGTCCAGCCCCCTCGCAAGGAATGCGAGAGAGAGCACATGCTAGACTGAAGACGGAAACAGAGGCAGAAGGCGACGGAACCAAATCAGCGAAGAACACCAGAAGCAAACTTCAATTAAAAGAGGGGCGAGCCAACTTCGGAAAGCAAATGAAAAGCCGCGTCCGGCACCTAGTCTAGTCTTCATGTCTTCTCACCAGCGCGGAGCTAAGTGCTGCCACTAAGACATGGGAGGGAGCCCCCGAGGCCCAAGGGCGACACTCCTAAGACTCCGGGGCATGTACAACCCCACTCATTATTATGTGAGAGTGTCATGAGCGGCGACCTTCACAGGCACGGGGCCTTGCTTCACAGGCGCTAGGCCTTTCTTCACAGGCGCTGGGCCTTTCTTCAGGGGTAGAACTTCCGGAGATGCTGGATGTTCTAGGCGTTCTAGATGGGTACCCCGTCATGTGTCTCCAGGCGCGCGGCGCCAGGCCTGGAGACATGGACGACCTTGAACGGGCCCTCCCACATGGGTGAGAGCTTATGCAACCCTTCCCCGGAGAGCACCCGCCTCAGGACGAGGTCACCCACCTCGAGCGTCTTGGAGCGGGCGCTGCGACAGTGGTACCACCGCAACGCCTGCTAGTATCTTGTCGCCTGTAGTGCAGCTTTGCGGCGACGTTCCTCCCCCAGCACAAGGTCCATCCCGCGCCTGGCGTCTACTGCATTTCATCGAATGCCAGGACCCGTGCGGAGCGATGTCTGACCTTGTGAGGGAGGACCGCTTCTGCTCCGTAAACGAGGAAGAATGGGGTCTCGCCCGTCGGCTTGGTGGCGGTGGTGCGGATGGACCACAACACGGACTGGAGCTCATTGTGCTAGCCCCTGCTGCAGGCCTCGAGCTTCTTCTTGAAGGTCCTGGTCTTGAGGCCTCTCAGGACCTCCGCGTTGGCACGTTCGGCCTGGCCATTGCTCTTGGGGTGCGCTACCAAAGTGTAGCAGATCTGCATTCCAAGATTCTCACAATATGACTTGAAGAGTGAACTGCGAGCCATTATCGGTGATGATGCGGTTGGGAACCCCAAAACGGCTCATGAGGCCCTTGATGAACTTGACGGCAGAGCCAGCTGGGATAGTGTGGATGGCTTCAACCTCCGCCCACTTAGGGAACGGGCCCAGGATATCCAATCCCCAGACTGCGAACGGCCACGAGAGTGGAATGGTCTGGAGGCCCTGAGCTGGCTGATGGATCTGCTTGGTGTGGAATTGGCAGGCCTCGCAGGACTTCACCAGCTCAGCTGCATCATTGAGCATCGTAGGCCAGTAGAATCCGCTATGGAATGCCTTGCCGACGAGGGTTTGTGACGACGAATGGTGCCCACAGCCCCCGCCGTGTATGTCGGCTAGCAGCTCCTTCCCCTGTTCCCTGGAGATGCAACGTAGTGAAACGTCATTTGGCCGCTTCCTATATAACTCACCGTCCTGGATGAAGTATGACATGGCTTGCCGGGCCACACGCTCCGCGTCCTCCCCCTTCTCTGGCAGCGTCCCTTGCATCAGGTATTCCTTGAATTCCTTGGTCCAGCATCCCTCCTGGGGCTTGAGCGCCAAGAGTAGACGTGCTCCGAAGTCAGGCCACAAGCTGGGGCTCCCGCGACAGGTGGCTGCAGGAGCTCCTCCCGAGACTGCACTGTCCTTGAAAGCGGTGGTATCGCCGATGGCTTGAAGAGCCGCTCCTCGAAGACGCCGGGCTCTTGGGGCTGTCGCTTGGATGCCCTTCTGGCGATGTCGTCCGCTTCCTTATTGGTTCCCCGGGGCACGTGTTGCAACTCTAGGCCCAGGAACTGCTTCTCCATCTTGCGTACTTCCGCGAGGTATGCCTCCATGTGTTCATCCTTCGGCTCGTATACCTTGTTGGAGAAGTTGACAAGGAGCTGCGAGTCGCCCCTGATAGTGAGACGCTTCACCCCCAGTGCCGCCGCACCCTTCAGGCCGGCTATGAGGCCTTCGTACTCTGCAATGTTGTTGGAGACCTTCTCGCCCTGCTGGAAGCAGAGCTACACGGCATTGTAGAGCTTGTCCTGAGTGGACGAGATGAGTACTGCTCCAGCCCCCGCGCCTTGGCGCGCGAAGGCACCATCGAAATACATGACCCAGCCGTCGGGCGCCTTACTTCCCCGCGAGAGGGACCGATCCTCGCCTATCTCAAGCGTTGGGGCATCCGTCCATTCTGCCATGAAATTGGTGAGCGCGGCTCCCTTGATGACCCTGGTGGTGCCGAACTCCAACTGGAATTCCTGTAGCTCGATGTTCCACTCGGCGACCCTCCCGGCAAGTTGGGGCTCCTGAGCACCCTCTCTAGTGGATTGGCTGAGATGACTTTGATAGGGTAGCCTTGAAAGTAGTGCCGCAGCTTTCGTGAGGCCACTAGGAGCGCGAGTAGGAGCTTCTGAGGCATGGGGTACCGTGCTCTTGCATCCCGCAACACCATGTTGATGAAGTATACCGGGTGCTCGACGAGGGTAGGCGCTCTGATGAGGCTTGCGCCTTTCGGGAGTTGGGGTGCCTCCTGAGGCGGTGGAGCCCCCAACGCTTGATCGCTTGTCGGGGCCTTCGCGGGTTCGGGTGCGTCGTCTTGCTGAGCTTGATCCTCCGTGGCCCTTGTGGCGCCCTCCTGGTCTTGCGTCGTCTCTGCTGGGGGCGTAGCACGGTGCGATGCGCCCTTGGCTTGGTGTTCTTCCCGAACCGCCACTGGAGTCGCGCTGGCGGAGTAGGAAGTTGCGGCAAGATAAAGCACTAGGGGCTCAAGAGGTCGCGGCGCCACCATCACTGGAGGGCTGGTCAGGTATCTCTTGAGGTCTTGAAATGCTCGGTCGGCCTCCGGGATCCACTCGAATGTGCCCTTCTTCTTCATCAGCTTGAAGAAGGGTAGGGCACGCTCTCCCAGCTTGGAAATAAAGCGTCCCAACGCAGTCACCCATCCAACAAGCTTTTGGATTTCCTTGAGGGTTTGCGGTGGGCTCATGTCTTCAATGGCCTTGACCTTCTGTGGGTTGGCCTCGATCCCCCTATGGGACACAAGGAAGCCTAGCGGCTTGTCGGAAGGGTCGCCAAACACGCACTTCTCCGGGTTGAGCCGCAAGTCCACCTAGCGGAGGCTTTCAAAGGTCGCCTCCAGGTCTTGGATCAAGGCCCTCGCCTCCCGAGACTTCACCACGATGTCGTCGACATAGGCTTCGGTGTTTCTCCCGAGCTGCCGCCCCAAGGCGATGTGCATGAGCCGCTGGAAGGTTGCGCCCGCATTGCGCAGCCCGAACGGCATGCGAGTGTAGCAGTACACCCCACACGGGGTCAGGAAGGCCGTCTTCTCCACATCTTCTACCACCATCTTGATCTGGTGATATCCTAAGAATGCATCCAGGAAGCATAGCAAGTCGCACTCGGTAGTGGAGTCAATGGTCTGGTTGATGCGTGGAAGCGGGAACGGATCTTGGGGGCAGGTCTTGTTTAGGTTGGTGAAGTCGATGCACATCCGCTCCTTCCCTCCTTTCTTGGGGATGACGACGGGGTTTGCCAGCCACTCGGGGTACCGAACCTCGCGAATGACACCCGCAGCCTCCAACTTGCGGGTTTCTTGGACAATGAAACCTTGCTTCTCCATGGACTGCCGCCTCGCCTTCTGCTTCGCGGGGCATACATTGGGGCACACCTTCAGGTGGTGCTCTATCACCCCTCTTGGGACCCCTACCAGCCGATCGGGCTCCCAAGCGAACACTTCCTTGTTTGCGCACAAGAACTTCACTAGCGCCTCCTCCTGACCAGGCTCAAGGTTGGCGCCTATGGTAAAGGTTGCCCCCGAGAACCTGTCCTCCTCGACTGGCACTTGCTTGGTTTCTGCCTTGTCTTGAGTGAAGAACTGCTTCTTCTTAGTTGGTGCGGCTCCCTTGGCCTTGGAGGTATCCGCGTTGGCGGGTTGTGCTGTTGAGGCAAGCTTGAGGGCGAGCTTGAGCGTCATCAAGGCTTCCTTGGTGTCCCTAACTACCATGAGGACACTCTTGCTCCCGGGCATCTTCATGAGGCTGTAGGCCGGATGGGTCGCCGCCATGAACTGAGCCAGGGCCAGGTACCCGAGGATGGCGTTGTACGGGAGGCCAATGTGGGCGATGTCGAAGTCGATGAGCTCAGTGCGGTAGTTGTCGCACGTGCTGAAGGTCACGGGGAGATGGATCTGCCCCAGGGAGCGGGCGGAGCCTCCACCAACCTGTGAGAAAGGCTTGCTAGGGTGGAGCCGCTCGAGCGGTACGTGAAGAAGGCTGAAGGCCTCGACGGAGAGCACGTTGAGGCTAGCGCCGCCGTCGACGAGCGTCTTGGTGATGGATACGTGGCAGATGGTGGGCGTGCAAAGCATTGGGAGCGCACCCGAGCCGACGGTGGAGGCGGGATGATCCCCTGAGTCGAAGGTGAGGTCGGCCTCGTGCGCGGCCCAGCCCGGCGGAGCCCCGGGCGCTTGGAAGTGGCGCCGATCTGGCGAAAGAACGGCTTGACATGACGATCCGAGGGCGGTGCTTGTGAGCTGCCGAGGAGGGCCGCAACCGCGTGGTGCGCCAGCGCCGCGTGGTGCGTCGGCGCCGCGTAGCGCGCGGCGAAGAGGTCGCGCAACTCCTCCCAAGATGCCACCATGGATCCAGGGAGGTTGAGCAGCCAGGCGCGCGGTGCACCAGTGAGGGCCATGGGAATCCAGTTGGCCATGACCTTGTCGTCGCCCCCGACCTTAAGGACGGCCTCCTCATACGCCAACAGGAAAGCCGACGGGTCCACCGCGCCGTTGTAGCGCGGCAGCATCTCCGGCTTGAACTTGGGTGGCCACCACACCTGCCACAAGGCGGGAGCAAGGGCTCGGAGCCCCTTAGCGCCACTGTGGGCACCCATAGATCCAGCCGGAAGTGCGGTGCCAGCCATGGAGAATCGACGCGAAGATGGTGGAGCGCGAACCGACGGAAGGAAAACTCCGGCGCACCCCAACCTGGCATGCCAAATGTCATATTTCGGGTTCCGGCAAAACCCTTAAGGTTTGAACATTTGAGTGCGCGCGAATATCTCTCCCTCACGGATCACACCCTCACACACTTCGCGATTTCTAAGGCTAGCTCGACAAACTCACAACACAAGGGACACAAGATTTATACTGGTTCGGGCCACCGTTGCGATGTAATACCCTACTCCAGTGTGGTTGTGGCGGATTGCCTCTTGGGCTGATGATGAATAGTACAAGGGGAAGAACAGCCTCCTGAGGAGAGGTGTTCTTGTGCTTGGTGAACTTGTGGTTGTTCGGATCGATCTTCCTCTCTCTCACTCTCTCTCTCTCTCTCTCTCTCTGGTGGCTAGTCCTATTTATAGAGGCCCTGGTCCTCTCCCCAAATATTGAGCGGGAAGGGAGCCAACAACGTCCAATTTTGAAAGGGGATAGCTAGTACAAGTTATCCTGACAAAAGGTGGTCTTCGCCTGCCAAAGGCTCTGGTGGTGACGCCGTCTTGGGCTCCACGGTGACCTCCGTCCTGCCGTCCTACTGGTCTTGGTCTCGTTGCACCGATATGGAAAACTTTGCCTGATGCCTCGGAACTCCTCGCCTGTGCTTGCCTCCTTGGCACCAAAGAGGAAACAAAGACACTGTGCATGTTGGCGCCCGCCTGGCCTTGGTCGTCATGGCTCACGTCATTGGAACCTCGCGAGGTTTGTTTCGCCTTGATCTCTCTGCCCCTCACGAGCCAGCCTGGTGAGGCCGCTCCTGAGGAGGTCTTGTGTCGTTCGCCTCCCGAGGCTTGGCCCCTCGCGAGGGTCTTGAATACTTGTTGGTGAAGATGGGTCATACGTGCCCACTTGTAGGGCCGCAGGTAGGCAAGTCTAGGGACCACCGTTCCCAGAACGCTGACAGGGCGTGCCTAGGAGGGCCGGCCTCTCCCCCTCCTCCACTCTTTATATACGGGGAAGGGGGGCACCCCATAGACACACAAGTTGATCATTGATTTTTTAGCCATGTGCGGTGGCCCCCTCCACCATAATCCACCTCGGTTATATCATAGCGGTGCTTAGATGAAGCCCTGTTCCGGTAGCATCATCATCACAGTCATCACACCGTCGTGCTGAGGAAACTCTCCCTTGAAGCTCTACTAGACCGTGAGTTCGCGGGACGTCACCGAGCTGAACGAGTGCAGATCACGGAGGTGCCGTACCTTCGGTGCTAGATCGGTCGATCGTGAAGACGCATGACTACATCAATCGCGTTGTCATAACGCTTCCGCTTATGGTCTACAAGGGTATGTAGACGATACTCTCCCCTCTTGTTGCTATGCATCACCATGATCTTGCGTGTGCGTAGGATTTTTTTTCCAAATTACTATGTTCCCCAACAAGAGCTTGCACATTCGAAAATAAAAAGCGCACGATAGCCTCTGCTTCCCTTTGCGAAGGGTCTATCTTTACTTCTTTGTATTTACTTTTATGCAAGAGTCAATAATGTGCATCCCTATTTCGCTCTATTTATTATCTAGTTGGAAAGCATCATATGGTGGGGAAAGTTCCAGGCATATATATCCAGTTGGATGTAGGTGATCAGAGTTATTGTTGTTGACATTATCCTCAAGATAAATAAGTTGGGCGGTGAAAACTATAAACCCCCATCTTCCTATGTGTTTGACTAAAACTTTTCCTCTATACATATGTCGTGGGTGTCAGCAATCATAGAAGACTATATGATAGTTGAGTATGTGAACTTGCTAAACAAAGCTCTTACATAGACTCTTTCTGAAAATATGATGGATTGTAATAGTTACAATGACTAAGATCATAGTTTGATAGTTTCCAATGAAGTTTATGGTTCATACTTTAGCATGTGGATGAATTGTTACTTTATGATGAGAAAATTTACGATAATATATTGCTGTTATGATAATGATCATGATGCTTTCATGTTTGCATTTTGTTTTTATCGACACCTCACTCTCTAAATATCTGGTCATGATTATCGAGTTCGGCTTTCAATTGAGGACAAGCGAGGTCTAAGCTTGGGGGAGTTGATACGCCCATTTTGCATCATGTTTTCCTACTGTTATTTATTATGTTTCGGATTGATATTTCACTTTATGATGCAATTCTAATGCCTTTTTTCTCTTATTTTGCAAGTTTCACATGAAGAGGGAGATTGCCAGCAACTGGAATTCTGGACCTGAAAAGGCTACAACAGAGAAAACTATTCTGCACAACTCCAAATGACTTGAAAATTTACGGAGAGTTATTTTGAAATATAAAAAAAATACTGGAAGAAGAATTACCAGAAGGGGGTCCAACAGGGAGCAACGAGGTCAAGGGGCGCGCCCTATAAGCTTGTGGTTCCCCTGGGTCGCCTCCGATACCCATCTTCTCCTATATGAATCCATTTTCCCTAAAAAAATCAGGAGAGGACTTTCGGGATGAAGCGCCGCTGTCTCGAGGTGGAACCTGGGCAGGAGCACTTTTGCTCTCCGACGGAGTGATTCCGCCGGTGAAACTTCCCTCCGAGAGGGGGAAATCAAAGCCATCAACACCACCAATGATCCTCTCATCGTGGGAGGACCATTCTTCATAAACACCTTCAACAACACCATCTCATCTCAAATCCTAGTTCATCTCTTCTATTCAATCTTTGTCCCAAAACCTCAGATTGGTACCCATGGGTTCCTAGTAGTGTTGATTACATCATGTAGTGTTGGGAATGGAGTATTTCAAAAGTTTTCCTACGATCATGGAAGATCTATCTAGGAGATGCATAGCAACGAGAGGGGAGAGTGTGTCTACGTACCCTCATAGACCGAAAGCGGAAGTGTTGAGTAACGCGATTGATGTAGTCGAACGTCTTCACGATCCAACATATCAAGTACCGAACGCATGGCACCTCCGCGATCTGCACACGTTCATCTCAGTGATGTCCCTCGAACTCTAGATCCAGCTGAGGCCGAGGGAGAGTTTCATTAGCACGACGGCGTGTTGACGGTGATGATGAAGTTACCGACGCAGGGCTTCTTCTAAGCACTACGACAATATGACCGAGGTGGAAATCTGTGGAGGGGGGCACCGCACACGGCTAGGAAATCAACTTGTGTGTATATGGGATGCCCCCTCCCCCGTATATAAAGGAGTGGAGGAGGGGGCCGTCCGGCCTCATAGGGCGCACCCCAAGGGAGGATCCTACTCCAACTAGGAGTAAGTTCCCCCCTTTCCTAGTCCAACTAGGAGGGGAAGGAAAGGGAAGAGGGGAAGAAGGAAAGGGGGGCCGGCCCCCCTCCCCAATTCGGATTGGGCTTGGGGGTGCGCCCCTCCTCTTGGCCTCCTCCTCCTCTCTACCACTAATGCCCATGAAGGCCCATTAACCCCCCGTACTCCGGAAAATGCCCGAACCTATCCGAAACCTTTCCGGTGTCCAAACATAACCTTCCAATATATCAATCTTCATGTCTCGACCATTTTGAGACTCCTCGTCATGTCCGTGATCACATCCGGGACTCCGAACAACCTTCGGTACATCAAATCACATAACTCATAATACATATCATCATCGAATGTTAAGCGTGTGGACCCTACGGGTTCGAGAACTATGTAGACATGACCGAGACTCATCTCCGGTCAATAACCAATAGAGGAACCTGGATGCTCATATTGGTTCCTACATATTCTACGAAGATCTTTATCGGTCAAACCGCATAACAACATACGTTGTTCCCTTTGTCATCGGTGTGTTACTTGCCCAAGATTCGATCATTGGTATCATCATACCTAGTTCAATCTCGTCATCGACAAGTTTCTTTACTTGTTTCGTAATGCATCATCCCGTAACTAACTCATTAATTACATTGCTTGCAAGGCTCATAGTGATGTGCATTACCGAGAGGGTCCAGAGATACCTCTCTGACAATCGGAGTGATAAATCCTAATCTCGATCTATGCCAACTCAACAAACACCATCGGACACACCTGTAGAGCATCTTTATAATCACCCAGTTATGTTGTGATGTTTGATAGCACACTAAGTGTTCCTCCGGTATTCGGGAGTTGCATAATCTCATAGTCATAGGAACATGTATAAGTTATGGAGAAAGCAATAGCAAGAAACTAAACAATCATAGTGCTAAGCTAACAGATTGGTCTTGTCCATCACATCGTTCTCTAATGATGTGATCCCGTTCATCAAATGACAACACATGTCTATGGCCAGGAAACTTAACCATCTTTGATTAACGAGCTAGTCTAGTAGAGGCATACTAGGGACACTCTGTTTGTCTATGTATTCACATATGTACTAAGTTTCTACTTAATATAATTATAGCATGAATAATAAACATTTATCATGATATAAGGAAATATAAATAACAACTTTATTATTGCCTCTAGGGCATATTTCCTTTAGTCTCCCACTTGCACTAGAGTCAATAATCTAGATTACACAGTAATGATTCTAACACCCATGGATCTTGGTGCTGATCATGTTTTGCTCGTGAGAGAGGCTTAGTCAACGGGTCTACAAAATTCAGATCCATATGTATCTTGCAAATCTCTATGTCTCCTTCCTTGAATTGATCGCAGATGGAATTGAAGTGTCTCTTGATGTGCTTGGTTCTCTTGTGAAATCTGGATTCCTTTGTCTAGGCAATTGCACCAGTATTGTCACAAAATATTTTCATTGGACCCGATGCATTAGGTATGACACCTAGATCAGATATGAACTCCTTCATTTGCTGCTTCCGAAGCAGCTATGTATTCCGCTTCACACGTAGATCCTGCCATGACGCTCTGCTTAGGACAACACCAACTGATAGCTCCACCATTCAATAAAAATACGTATCCGGTTTGTGACTTAGAGTCATCCAGATCAGTGTCAAAGCTTGCATCGACGTAACCATTTACGACGAGCTCTTTGTCACCTCCATACATGAGAAACATATCCTTAGTCCTTTCCAGGTATTTCAGGAAGTTCTTGACCGCTGTCCAATGATCCACTCCTGGATTACTTTGGTACCTCCCTGCTAAACTAATAGCAAGGCACACATCAGGTCTGGTACACAACATTGCATACATGACAGAACCTATGGCTGAGGCATAGGGAATGACTTTCATTTTCTCTCTATCTTCTGCGGTGGTCGGGCATTGAGTCTGACTCAACTTCACACCTTGTAACACAGGCAAGAACCCTTTCTTTGCTTGATCCATTTTGAACTTCTTCAAAACTTTATCAAAGGTATGTGCTTTGTGAAAGTCCAATTAAGCATCTTGATCTATCTCTATAGATCTTGATGCCCAATATATAAGAAGCTTCTCCGAGGTCTTTCATTGAAAAATTCTTATTCAAGTATCCTTTTATGCTATTAGAAATTCAGTATCATTTCCAATCAACAATATGTCATCCACATATAATATCAGAAATGCTATAGAGCTCCCACTCACTTTCTTGTAAATACAGGCTTCTCCAAGAGTCTGTATAAAACCATATGCTTTGTTCACACTATCAAAGCGTATATTCCAACAACGAGATGCTTGCACGAGTCCATAAATGGATCGCTGGAGCTTACACACTTTGTTAGCACCTTTCGGATCGACAAAACCTTCTGGTTGCATCATATACAACTCTTCTTTAAGATATCCATTAAGGAATGCAGTTTTGACATCCATTTGCCAAATTTCATAATCATAAAATGCGGCAATTGCTAACATGATTTGGAAAGACTTGAGCATCCCTACGGGTGAGAAGGTCTCATCATAGTAAACTCCTTGAACTTGTCGAAAACCTTTTGCAACAGGTCGAGCTTTGTAGATAGTAATATTACCGTTAGCGTCAGTCTTCTTCTTAAAAATCCATTTATTCTCTATGGCTTGCCGATCATCGGGCAAGTCAACCAAAGTCCATACTTTATTCTCATACATGGATCCCATCTCATATTTCATGGCCTCAAGCCATTTCGCGGAATCTGGGCTCATCATCGCTTCCTCATAGTTCGTAGGTTCGTCATGATCAAGTAACATGACTTCCAGAACAAGATTACCGTACGACTATGGTTGACCTACGAGGTTTGGTAGTAACTTGATCAAAAGTTTCATGATCATCATCATTAGCTTCATCACTAATTGGTGTAGGAATCACTGGAACTGATTTCTGTGATGAACTACTTTCCAATAAGGGAGCAGGTACAATTACCTCATCAAGTTCTACTTTTCTCGCACTCACTTCTTTCGAGAGAAATTCCTTCTCTAAAAAGGATCCATTCTTAGCAACGAATATCTTGCCTTTGGATCTGTGATAGAAGGTGTACCCAACAGTGTCCTTTGGGTATCCTATGAAGACACATTTCTACGATTTGGGTTCGAGCTTACCAGGTTGGACCTTTTTCACATAAGCATCATAGCCCCAAACTTCAAGAAACGACAACTTGTGTTTCTTGCCAAACCATAGTTCATATTGTGTCATCTCAATGGATTTCGATGGTGCCCTATTTAACGTGAGTGCAACCATCTCTAAAGCATAACCCCAATACGATAGCAGTAAATCAGTAAGAGACATCATAGATTGCACCATATCTAATAAAGTGCGGTTACGACGTTCGGGCAGCCCATTACACTATGGTGTTCCAGGTGGCGCGAGTTGCGAAACTATTCCGCATTGTTTCAAATGAAGACCAAACTCGTAACTCAAATATTCACCTCCATGATCAGATCGTAGAAACTTAATTTTGTTGTTACGATGATTTTCCGCTTCACTCTGAAATTCTTTGAACTTTTCAAATGTTTCAGACTTATGTTTCATCAAGTAGACATGCCTATATCTGCTCAAATCATCTCTGAAGGTCAGAAAATAACGATACCCGCCACGAGCATCAACACTCATCGGACCGCATACATCAGTATGTATTATTTCCAATAAGTTTGTTGCTCATTCCATTTTTCTGGAGAATGGAGTCTTAGTCATCTTGCCCATGAGGCATGGTTCGCAAGCATCAAGTGATTCCAAAAGCGCATCAACATGGAGTTTCTTCATGCGCTTTACACCAATATGACCTAAACGGCAGTGCCATGAATAAGTTTCACTATCATTATTAAACTTATATCTTTTGGCTTCAATACTATGAATATGTGTATCACTATTATCAAGATTTAGTAAAAATAGACCACTCATCAAGGGTGCATGACCATAAAAGATATTACTCATATAAATAGAACAACCATTATTCTCTGATTTAAATGAATAATCGTCTCGCATTAAACAAGATCCAGATATAATGTTCATGCTTAACGCTGGCACCAAATAACAATTATTCAGGTCTAAAACTAATACCGAAGGTAGATGTGGAGGTAGCGTGCCGACGGCGATCACATCGACTTTGGAAACATTTCCCACGCGCATCGTCACCTCGTCCTTAGCCAATCTTCGCTTAATCCATAGCCCCTATTTCGAGTTGCAAATATTAGTAACATAACCAGTATCAAATACCCAGACGCTACTATGAGCTTTAGTAAGGTACACATCAATAACATGTATATCAAATATACCTTTCACTTTGCCATCCTTATTATCCGCCAAATACTTGGGGCAGTTCCGCTTCCAGTGACCGGTCCCTTTGCAGTAGAAGCACTCAGTCTCAGGCTTAGGTCCAGACTTGGGCTTCTTCACTTGAGCAGCAACTTGCTTGCCGTTCTTCTTGAAGTTCCCTTTCTTCCCTCTACGCTTCTTCTTGAAACTGGTGGTCTTGTTGACCATCAACACTTGATGCTCCTTCTTGATTTCTACCTCCGCAGCCTTTAGCATTGCGAAGAGCTTGGGAATTGTCTTATCCATCCCTTGTATATTATAGTTCATCACGAAGCTTTTGTAGCTTGGTGGCAGTGATTGAAGAACTCTATCAATGACACTATCAACCGAAAGATTAAGTCCTAGCTGAGTCAAGTGATTGTGGTACCCAGACATTCTGTGTATGTGTTCACTGACAGAACTATTCTCCTCCATTTTGCAGCTGTAGAACTAATTGGAGACTTCATATCTCTTAATCCGGGCATTTGCTTGAAATATAAACTTCAACTCCTGGAACATCTCATATGCTCCATGACATTCAAAACACCGTTGAAGTCCCGGTTCTAAGCCGTAAAGCATGGCACACTGAACTATCGAGTAGTCATCAGCTTTGCTCTGCCAGGTGTTCATAACATCTTGAGTTGCTCCTGCAGCGGGTTTGGCACCTAGCGGTGCGTCCAGGACGTAATTCTTCTGTGCAGCAATGACGATAATCCTCAAGTTACGGACCCAGTCAGTGTAGTTGCTACCATCATCTTTCAACTTAGCTTTCTCTAGGAACGCATTAAAATTCAACGGAACAACAGCACATGCCATTTATCTACAACAACATAGACATGCAAAATACTATCAGGTACTAAGTTCATGATAAATTAAAGTTCAATTAATCATATTACTTAAGAACTCCCACTTAGATAGACATCCCTCTAATCATCTAAGTGATCACGTGATCCATATCAACTAAACCATGTCCGATCATCTCGTGAGATGGAGTAGTTTTCAATGGTGAACATCACTATGTTGATCATATCTACTATATGATTCACACTCAACCTTTTGGTCTTAGTGTTCCAAGGCCATATCTGCATATGCTAGGCTCGTTATTCTGCTTGTGCAAAACTGCCTTACACCCATTGTATGTGAACGTAGAGCTTATCACACACGATCATCACGTGGTGTCTCGGCACGACGAACTGTAGCAACGGTGCATACTCAGGGAGAACACTTGTACCTTGAAATTTAGTGAGAGATAATCTTATAATTCTACCGTCGTACTAAGAAAAATAAGATGCATAAAGGATAAACATCACATGCAATCAATATAAGTGATATGATATGGCCATCATCATCTTGTGCCTTTGATCTCCATCTCCAAAGCACCGTCATGATCCCAATCGTCACCGGCTTGACACCTCGATCTCCATCGTAGCATCGTTGTCGTCTCGCCAACTATTGCTTCCACGACTATCGCTACCGCTTAGTGATAAAGTAAAGCAATTACATGGCGATTGCATTTCATACAATAAAGTGCAACCATATGGCTCCTGCCAGTTGCCGATAACTGTGTTACAAAACATGATCATCTCATACAACAATTTATATACTCATGCCTTGACCATATCACATCACAACAGGCCCTGCAAAAACAAGGTATACGTCCTCTACTTTGTTGTTGCAAGTTTTACGTGGCTGCTACGGGCTTAGCAAGAACCGTTCTTACCTACGCATCAAAAAACCACAACATGGTATAGTGATTGCTTTTTGATCTTCAGAAAGAACCCTGTTCATTGAATCCGATTCAACTAATGTTGGAGAAACTGACACCCGCCAGCCACCTGTGCGCAAAGCACGTCGGTAGAACCAGTCTCATGAACACGGTCATGTAATGTCGATTCGGGCCGCTTCATCCAACAATACCGTTGAATCAAGAAACAACTAGTGACGGCAAGCAATATGTATATACCCACACCCACAACTCCTTTGTGTTCTACTCGTGCATATAACATCTATGCATAGACCTGGCTCGGATGCCACTGTTGGGAGCGCAGTATTTCAAAAAATTTCCTACGATCACGCAAGAACTATCTAGGAGATGCATAGCAACGAGAGGGGAGAGTGTGTCTACGTACCCTCGTAGACCAAAAGCGGAAGCATTGAGTAACGCGGTTGATGTAGTCGAACGTCTTTGCGATCCAACCAATCAAGTACCAAACACACGGCACCTCCGCAATCTACACACGTTCAGCTTGGTGACGTCCCTCGAACTCTAGATCCAGCTGAGGCCGAGGGAGAGTTTCGTCAGCATGACGGCATGTTGACGGTGATGATGAAGTTACCGGCGCAGGGCTTCTCCTAAGCACTACGACAATATGACCGAGGTGAAATCTGTGGAAGGGGGCACCGCACACGGCTAAGAAATCAACTTGTGTGTCTATGGGGTGCCCCTCCCCCGTATATAAAGGAGTGGAGGAGGGGGCCGGCCGGCCTCATAGGGCGCGCCCCAGGGGGGGAATCCTACTCCTACTAGGGGGAATCCTACTCCTACTAGGAGGAGGTTCCCCCTTTCCTAGTCCAACTAGGAGGGCAAGGAAAGAGAAGAGGGGAAGAAGGAAAAGGGGGGCCAGCCCCCCAATTCAGATTGGGCTTGGGGGTGCGCCCCTCCTCTTGGCCGCCTACTCCTCTCTTCCACTAAAGCCCATGAAGGCCCATTAACCCACGGGGGGTTCCGGTAACCCCCCGGTACTCCGAAAAATGCCCGAACCTATCTGAAACCTTTCCGGTGTCCAAACATAACCTTCCAATATATCAATCTTCATGTCACGACCATTTCGAGACTCCTCGTCATGTCCGTGATCACTTACGAGACTCCGAACAACCTTCGCTACATCAAATCACATAACTCACAATACATATCATCATTGAACATTAAGCGTGCGGACCCTACGGGTTCGAGAACTATGTAGACATGGCCGAGACTCATCTCCGGTCAATAACCAACAGCGGAACCTGGATGCTCATATTGGTTCCTACATATTCTACGAAGATCTTTATCGGTTAAACTGCATAACAACATACTGTAACGCCCTCGATGCGGCTATAGCTCCTACGTGTCAAAGCACTACTTATAGGCATAACCGCATTGAAAGCAATGTCGCAAGTGAGGTAATCTTCGCAAACAACCCATGTACATAAATAAAGGGAAAAGGTACATAGTTGGCTTACACTCGCCACGTCACACAAATACATAAATAAGTCATTAAATTCATCCAATACACTCAAGGTCCGACTACGGAACCAAAATAAAGATCAACCCCCAAATGCGACAAAGTCCCCGATCGCCCCAACTGGGCGCCACTACTGATCATCTGGGAAAGACACGTAGTAACGACGAGAGTCTTCATCGAACTCCCACTTGAGCTCGGTCATATCATCTGGGGCGGTATCATCGGTCCCTGCATCTGGTTTTGGAAGTAATCTGTGAGTCACGGGGGACTCAGCAATCTCAAACCCTCGCGATCAAGACTATTTAAGCTTATAGGTAAGGTAAAGGTATGATGTGGAGTTGCAGCAAGAGACTAGCATATATGGTGGCTAACATACGCAAAAGAGAGCGAGAAGAGAAGGCAAAAGCATGGTCGAACAACTATGATCAAGAAGTGATCCTAGAACAACCTACGTCAAGCATTACTCCAACACCGTGTTCGCTTCCCGGACTCCGCCGAGAAGAGACCATCACGGTTACACACGCGGTTGGTGCATTTTAATTAAGTAAAGTTTCAGGTTATCTACAACCGGACATTAACAAATTCCCATCTATACATAACCACGGGCATGGCTTTCGAAAGATCAAATCCCTGCGGGGGAGTCCCAACTTAGCCCATCACAAGCTCTCACGGTTAACAAAGGATATTCCTTCTCCCAAGACAATCCGATCAGACTCGGCATCCCGGTTACAAGACATCCTCGACAATGGTAAAACAAGTCCAGCAAAACCACCCGAATGCGCCGACAAATCCCGATAGGAGCTGCACATATCTCGTTCTCAGGGCACACCGGATAAGCAATCCGTACAACTAAAACCAGCCCTCAAGTTTCCCCGAGGTGGCGCTGCAAGGGGCTCTAGTTTGGACCAACACTCAGAGGAGCACTAGCCCGGGGGGTTTAATAAAGATGACCCTTGGGCTACGGAAACCCAAGGGAAAAAGAGGCTAGGTGGCAAATGGTAAAACCAAGGTTGGGCATTGCTAGAGAAGTTTTATTCAAGGCGATCTGTCAAGGGGTTCCCATTATAACCCAACCGTGTAAGGAACGCAAAATCCGGGAACATAACACCGATATGACGGAAACTAGGGCGGCAAGAGTGGAACAAAACACCAGGCATAAGGCCGAGCCTTCCACCCTTTACCAAGTATATAGGTGCATTAAGATAAACAAGATAATATGGTGATATCCCAACAATAGACATGTTCCAACAATCAATGATCTCCAATCTTCACCTGCAACTAGCAACGCTATAAGAGGGGCTGAGCAAAGCGGTAACATAGCCAAACAACGGTTTGCTAGGACATGGTGGGTTAGAGGCTTGACATGGCAATATGGGAGGCATTATATGCACGTGGTAGGTATCGTAGCATAGTAATAGCAAAAGAGCGAGCATCTAGCAAGCAAAGATAGAAGTGATTTGGAGGGTATGGTCATCTTGCCTGCAAAGTTCTCAGAGTTGTCTTGATCCTCGTAAGCGAACTCAACGGGCTCCTCATTCACGTACTCGTCTCCCGGCTCTACCCAAGCAAGAACAACAAACAAAAAGGAACACAATCAACCACGTGCAATGCTCAAGCAACATGATGCAAACATGGTATGATATGCGGGATGCGGTATGCGATGCATATGCATGATTTGGAAAGGAATGATTGAACCTGGCCTCAACTTGGAAATCCAATAGTGCCAATGGAAAGAGGAGTTGATTTCGGTTGAAATCGATATAAAGATCACCGGAATCGGATGCACGGTTTGGAAATGGCAAGCAAAACAAATATGGCACCGATCTGCGATAATCAGCAAGTAGCCTCCTAAATGCATCAAGATAAATAAGCTATTGCACTCAACCATGGCAACAAAATACATGGCAGGGATCCACTCATCATGCTTGACAAAAGATGAACACTGAGCTACGGCTAAATCACTCAATAGCAGGTTCAAACAAGCATGGCAAAAGTGCAAAAGATAACAGGTTTCAGACTTAGTGAAATTAACAGCATGTCAGGAATTTATTATCAGGAAGCAAAGTTTAGAGCATGATAACTACATGCTACAGGAACATATCATGGCAAAGCAAGGCATGGTATGAAGCTACTCTAAGCATATAACAAAAGTCCCTTAGTTACCATGGGCCAAAAGGGATCAGAAAATACAATTGCAAGCATGTGAACATAGCAAAAAACATAAACAGATTCAGACTTGGTGAAAAACTGGAGCATGGCAAAACAGTTAACGAGTAGGCATGTTTGCGAGCTCGATGCACTCACTACAAGGCATTGCATGACAAACTAAGCATACACCCAGCAAATAGACATGGCATAGAAGCTAGACATGGCCAGAACAACAACATAGCATGCACGGATCAACAAAAACAAGCTCGGCAAAATTGCTAAACATGTTAATCTGCTAGAAACATTTTATAGCAAAAGTAGAGCTCGATAGACTCAAGCTAGGGTGCTCCATAATTGCAAACAAAGACATGGATGGATAGAGCACAATATTATCTACAAAACATCCTTACTGATCATGCTCAAAAGAGGCACAGATCACTAGGAGACAACATGAACATATGGCAATAAAATTACAGCAGGACAAGGACTTAGTGAAATTCTAAGTCCCTGAAATCAGCATCATTGAGTAACCTACTTTGCATGCTTGTGCTAGTCACCACATAGATCACAAAAATACATGGCATACACCCCTGTAAAGATGGCATGGCATACATCAAAACACATGTAGAGCTCAGGATCATAGCATGCACACATTAATCATGGCAAAAATGACAAGGCGATTTGTTGAAACAGATCTGACATAATCATCACATATCCCTCTTCCAACAGCATTTCGGGCATCAAGATGAGCCCAAATGAAAATGACGCAATGATATGAAATGATGTAGTCGTCGAGACGAACATTTTGATATGCTACACGCACGAATCGGAGCTACGATGAGGAAGTTATGGCATGTCCAAGATAGCAAAAATATTAGGGTTACGGGAGGAAAAAGTCAACCGAGGCAAAACGGATCTGGATCTGGAGTTCCTCGCGGGCACTATAGCAGTTGCGAAGCCCGAGGATGGCCGGGGTTGAAGTCGCCCGAGATGGAGGCACCAGCCGGAGTTGCTCGTCGCGGAGGAGGAGCTCGCCAGGAAGTCGCCGGACTTGGGCGGCGCGGCTGGGGGCGCCGACGTTGAGGTCGCGGCTGCCGGAGCGGGGCGGCCCGGCGATGGCGCGCGGCGGCGGAGGCGACGAGGCGGTTCGGGCGGCCGGACGCGAGGAGGACGGCGGCGGCTCGCGGGCGAACGAGGCGGGCGGCGGCGCTCGCGGGATGGGCCGCGGGGGCCGGCGATGGGCTTCCCGGGCCCTTGTGGCGCGTGGGGAGGGAGGGGTCTAGGGTTTGCCCGAAAATTTCGGGGAGTGGCCTTGTATAGAGGTAGAGGGAGCTAGGAAGCTCCAAATGAGGTGCAGTTTGCGGCCACGCGATCGCGATCGAATGCTCTAGATGATGGTGGAGGTTTAGGTGGGTTTTGAGCCACTTTGAAGGGGTGTTGGGATGCAACACACACGAGGCCTTTTCGGTCCCTCGGTTAACCGTTGGAGTATCAAACGAAGTCCAAATGGCACGAAACTTGACAGGCGGTCTACCGGTAGTAAACCAAGGCCGCTTGGCAAGTATCGGTCCAATCCGAAAACGTTTAGCACCCACACACGAAAAGAGGTAGAAAGGGCCACCGGAGGACATAGGAGCACCGGAATGCAAAACGGAGAACGGGGAAAAAGCTCGAATGCATGTGACGAACACGTATGCAAATGCAATGCACATGATGACATGATATGACATGCATGACAAAGACAAAACACACGGAGACAAAAACCCGACAATGATGAAATAGAATAACTTAGTGCCGGAAACGGTAAGAGTTGGAGTACAAATAAGGTAAATTACATCCGGGGTGTTACAACACTCCACCACTACGAAAGGATCTCCTCCCGAGATCTAGGACTGGAAAAACTCTGGGTACTCAAAATGGAGGTGATCCTCGCGTTCCCAGGTGGCTTCACGGTCGGAATGATGTGACCACTTGACTTTGAGGAATTTGATTGACTTGTTGCGAGTCTTGCGCTCAGTTTCTTCAAGAATAGCAACTTGGTGCTCACGATAAGACATGTCTTCTTGGAGATCGATGTCTTCGAAGTTGACGGTGCGGTCAGGGGTCTTGAAGCACTTGCGGAGCTGAGAGACATGAAACATGTCGTGCGTGTTTGCAAAGTTGTAGGGAAGCTCAAGTTGATAGGCGAGATCGCCTCTCTTGCTGACGATCCTGAAAGGACCCACATATCTAGGGGCAAGCTTCCCTTTGATACCGAAGCGACGAGTACCTTTCATTGGAGAGACGCGGAGGTAAACATGGTCTCCAATCTCGAAAGCCAAGTCACGATGTTTGCTATCATAGTAGCTCTTCTAGCGCGATTGCGCGGCTTTGAGATTATCACGAATGACTTTGCACATCTCTTCTGCCTCTGTGATCAAGTCATTGCCAAGAAGTTGACGTTCACCAGTCTCTGACCAGTTAAGAGGGGTATGACACTTCCTGTCATAGAGAATTTCGAACGGGGCCTTGCCCGAACTCGCTTGAAAGCTGTTGTTGTAGGAAAACTCGGCATATGGAAGACAATCTTCCCACTTCATACCGAAAGAGATGACGCAAGCCCTGAGCATATCTTCAAGAATCTGATTAACTCGCTCGACTTGGCCACTAGTTTGAGGATGAAAAGTTGTGCTGAAACGGATGTTGGTGCCCATGGCCTTCTGAAAAGAATCCCAAAACTTGGAGGTGAAGATGCTGCCACGATCTGAAGAAATCAATTGCGGAATGCCGTGCAGAGAGACAATCCGGGAGGTATATAGCTCTGCCAATTGAGCTGCCGTGATAGATTCTTTGATAGGAAGGAAATGAGCCACTTTAGTGAGCTTGTCGATGACAACGAAGATAGCATCATTGCCACGCTTAGACTTTGGAAATCTAGTCTCGAAGTCCATCTCAATGTGGTCAAACTTCCATTCTGGAATGGCAAGAGGTTGGAGGAGACCAGCTGGTTGTTGGTGTTCTGCTTTCACTCTTCTATAGACATCACATTCATTCACGAACTGAGCAATCTCGCGCTTCATTCGAGTCCACCAATACGACTGCTTGAGGTCCTGGTACATCTTTGTACTTCCAGGGTGGATAGAGAGGAGTGAATTGTGAGCCTCATTCATAATGACTTTATGAAGGTCACCTTTAGGCACAACAATACGATCCTCGAAGAATAGAGTATCCTTGTCATCAAGGCGATAGCACTTGTACTTGAGTTGACTCTTGGTAATCCCAATCTTCACCTTCTTCACCATAGCATTAAGAAGTTGAGCCTCACGAATCTGATCTTCCAAAGTAGCAGAGACTTGGAGGTTGGCCAGAAATCCTTGAGGAACAACTTGCAGATTGAGTTTGCGGAAAGCTTCACAAAGCTCGGGTTGGTAAGGCTTGAGAATCAAACTGTTGCAGTAAGCCTTCCTGCTCAATGCGTCAGCAATTACATTAGCCTTGCCTGGAGTATACTCGATACTCGGATTATACTCTTGAATCATTTCGACCCAACGAGTCTGCCTAAGGTTGAGATTAGGCTGAGTGAAGATGTACTTGAGACTCTTGTGGTCAGTGAAGATGTCCACTTTTCTTCCCAATAAGAGATGTCTCCAAGTTAAAAGAGCATGCACAACTACCGCCAACTCGAGGTCATGAGTGGGGTAGTTCTTTTCGTTGGGCTTCAACTGGCGAGAGGTATAAGCCACAACTTTCTTCTCTTGCATCAACACTGCACCAAGACCTTGAAGAGAGGCATCACAGAAGACCTCGAACGGTTTGGATTCATCAGGAGGAGTCAGAACTGGAGCAGTGACCAACTTCTCTTTCAGGGTGTTGAACGCGATGTCACATTCAGGAGACCAGACGTACTTCACATGCTTCTGGAGAAGGTTGGAAAGAGGCTTCGCGATCTTAGAGAAGTTCTCAACGAACCTTCGACAATAGCTTGCGAGCCCAAGGAAGCTGCGGAGTTGCTTCACGTTCTGAGGTGGTTCCCAATTCACAATTGCAGACACCTTCTCAGGATTAACCGCTATGCCCTTGGCAGAGGTGATATGTCCAAGGTAGAGAACCTCATCGAGCCAAAACTCGCACTTTGAAAACTTGGCATAGAACTGATGTTCTCTGAGCTTATCCGGCACCAAACGCAAGTGCTTGGCATGATCCTCCTTGTTCTTGGAAAAGACCAAAATGTCATCGAGGTAGACCAAGACGAAATCATTTGTGTAGGTGTTGAAGATGAAATTCATCATGCGAGAGAATGTCGGAGGAGCGTTGACGAGGCCGAAAGACATGATAGTGTATTCATATGAACCATAGCTTGTTCTGAATGTTGTCTTAGGGATATCTTCTTCACGAATGCGAATCTGATGATAGCCCATACGGAGATCAAGCTTAGATAATACTTGAGCACCATTGAGTTGTTCAAACAGCTCGTTGATGTTGGGAAGTGGGTACTTGTTCTTTATGGTCTTCTTGTTCAATGGACGGTAGTCGACACAAAGTCGGTCTGTTCCATCCTTCTTCTTCACAAAAAGAACACCACAACCCCATGGAGAAGAACTTGGTCAGATGAGACCCATTCTCTCTTGAATATAGAGTTGCTTCTTCAGCTCCTTCAACTCTTCAGGTCCAAGCTTGTAAGGACGTTTGCAAACAGGTTTCGTGCCAGGCTCAAGATCGATGACGAATTCAACTGGCCGGTGCGGAGGCATTACTGGAAGCTCTTCTGGAAAGACATCTTGATATTTGCAAACGACTGGAATTTGAGAGATGGCATCCAGGTCACCCTTCTCATTGAGAGAAAACAGTCGAATGGTATCATCCCTTGTGGCAAAGACAATTACATCCTCAGACGAATGAGTCAATTGAATCTTCCTGGCAGCACAATTAAGCTGAGCCTTGTGCTTAGAAAGCTAGTCCATTCCAAGAATAAGGTCAATATTCGAGTCACCAAGGACATTAGGAGAAGACAGGAACTTATAGTCACCCAATGTGATTGAAACATCCGAAACGAATACTCGAGAAGTCATTTGACGGGCCAGAGAAATAATAGCCAAAGGTTTCGGCAACACTTGAGTAACCAATTCATGCTTAGATGCAAAAGGTCTCAAGATGAAACAATGCGATGCACCAGTGTCAAAAAGAACTTTTGCAGGAATATCGTTAATAGGAAGGTTACCCATGATGACATCTAACGAGTCCTCTGCCTGAGCTGCATTCATCAAGTTGACCTTGGTGTGCTTGGGGTTATGCTTGACCACTGCATTGCTAGTAGATCTCACAGGAGGAGGAGGAGGAAGACGCCTCTGATTGAAGCATTTGTTGGCATAGTGACCCTTCTATTGGCACTTGTTGCACGTGACCTCTGAAAGAGGATGGTGATACAGAGCACTTGATCTTGGAGCTTGAGACGAAGTCTTGTTCTGAAAGCCAGGGTTGGGTGGGTGGGCAGGTCCATTGCCACCTTTGCTCTTCTGCTGATAAGGCTGATGGAACGGAGGAGGAGGTAGCCAATACTTTTGCTGCTTAGCCACTTGAGTAGAGGAAGAAGGAGTAGCATCTCTGACTCGCTTCTTGCAAGCATCGCACTTGAGTTGAGTAGTCTCTTGCTTCATTGCCATATTGTAGAACTCATCGTACTTCTTCGGCTCAAAAAGGACAAGAGCTAGTTGGAGATCTTCTCTGAGGCCACCCCTGAACTAATAAATCATGCTCTTCTCGTTAGGGACGTCCTGCTTGGCGAAACGAGCGAGCCTCTGGAACAGAATGTTATACTGGTAAACAGACAAGCTGCCTTGCTTCAGGTTGCGGAATTCCTCACGCTTGCTTTCAACAACACTCTGAGGAATGTGATGAGCTTTGAAGTCTTGACGGAATTCATCCCAGGTAATCACACGGCCTCCTCTGGAATCTTTGTATTGCTGAAACCATTCTGTAGCTTGGTCTTTGAGTTGGAACGAGGCAAACTTGCCAAAGTCCTCAGGCCTGACGTTACTGCACTTGAAATGCTTGCATATATCCACGAGCCAATCATCGGCGTCTGAGGCCTCGACACAGTTGCTGAAGGTCTTAGGTTGATTAGCGAGAAACTGGTTGAGTGTAGCAAACTAATTCTGATTGTTGCCATGGCCTTGGTTGCGCTCTTGCAGAATTTGCATGATCAGCTGCGTGTTTGCATTGGTAGCGGCCATTACAGCTTGCCATGCCTCCAGAGGTGGAGGTGGTGGTGGCGGATCCTGATTCTGATTCTAACCCTTAGCAGGAGCCATCCTGAAGAGGGTGACATCCGTTAGCATCTTGACAGACAAATATTTAAGCTGAATCAAATGGATGGAAATTGCAACTTATAGTCTTCACATCCGAACAAAATGAACGAATGCATTCCAATTGAAATGGTCACATTTCCATAAATTGAGAAGCCACTTAGATAGAGGTAGAAGAATAAAACAACAAGTTACGGACAAGAACAAATACTTGGTGAGGATTACCCAATCCCAAACCAAATATCCGCGGAAGAAGAACTAGAGGTACAAGAATTCCCACATATGAAACTCCTGAACCTTTTCGGTTATGCAATCAGGTGTTGGGGATACAGGGGAAGCATAATATCTCACCCAAATCTAGCAAATCCTACATCCAGTTGTATCCATCCTTCAACACATAACCAAGAAAACTTCGGAAATCATTTACCTCAACCTTCGAAAAGCATCCGTTATACAAGTTATGGCAATACTCCCGAACTCCCGCCCTAGTACTGGGTGGCGTCGAGGTTATCTCACCAACAACTGCATAAAAGAGATTTTCGATGTCGGTGAAACTCAGGTATTCCAGAATCTCAACGATAAAATTGTGACGACAACACCTCGGAGCTCAACTCCCCGGGACACTGCTATAACCCCTAAATGTCAGGAGGCACCAAGAACAATGTTCTCGTCACAAAACCATCGGAACGATTCCAAGATACCCGCGTGATCCTAAATTTTTTTTAGTGAAATTTGAGAAGAGAAGAGTCAAAACTCAATGTCAGGATGCCTCACCAGAGCGACGAAGGGACTGAGGAGTAAAAAGAATTCCTAACTCTCCGATATATATAATCCTAAATGACTCAAAACATTTTTCTGGACTCAACAACACCAGCAATTCGATCAAGCAAGGGGCTCCTAAGGTCGGGGAAGGCTCTGATTACCAACTTGTAACGCCCTCGATGCGGCTATATCTCCTACGTGTCGAAGCACTACTTAGAGGCATAACCGCATTGAAAGCAATGTCGCAAGTGAGGTAATCTTCGCAAACAACTCATGTACATAAATAAAGGGAAAAGGTACATAGTTGGCTTACACTCGCCACATCACACAAATACATAAATAAGTCATTACATTCATCCAATACACTCAAGGTCCGACTACGGAACCAAAATAAAGATCAACCCCCAAATGCGACAAAGTCCCCGATCGCCCCAACTGGGCACCACTACTGATCCTCTGGGAAAGACACGTAGTAACGACGAGAGTCTTCATCGAACTCCCACTTGAGCTCGGTCATATCATCTGGAGCGGTATCATCGGTCCCTGCATCTGGTTTTGGAAGTAATCTGTGAGTCATGGGGGACTCAGCAATCTCAAACCCTCGCGATCAAGACTATTTAAGCTTATAGGTAAGGTAAAGGTATGATGTGGAGCTGCAGCAGGTGACTAGCATATATGGTGGCTAACATACACAAAAGAGAGCGAGAAGAGAAGGCAAAAGCATGGTCGAAGAACTATGATCAAGAAGTGATCCTAGAACAACCTACATCAAGCATTACTCCAACACCGTGTTCGCTTCCCGGACTCAGCCGAGAAGAGACCATCATGGTTACACACGCGGTTGGTGCATTTTAATTAAGTAAAGTTTCAGGTTATCTACAACCGGACATTAACAAATTCCCATCTGCACATAACTGCGGGCACAGCTTTCGAAAGATCAAATCCCTGCAGGGGAGTCCCAACTTAGCCCATCACAAGCTCTCACGGTCAGCGAAGGATATTCCTTCTCCCAAGACAATCCGATCAGACTCGGCATCCCGGTTACAAGACATCCTCGACAATGGTAAAACAAGTCCAGCAACACCACCCGAATGCGCCGACAAATCCCGATAGGAGCTGCACATATCTCGTTCTCAGGGAACACCGGATAAGCAATCCGTACAACTTAAACCAGCCCTCGAGTTTCCCCGAGGTGGCGCCGCAAGGGGCTCTAGTTTGGACCAACACTCAAAGGAGCACTGGCCCGGGGGGTTTAATAAAGATGACCCTTGGGCTCCGGAAACCCAAGGGAAAAAGAGGCTAGGTGGCAAATGGTAAAACCAAGGTTGGGCATTGCTGGAGGAGTTTTATTCAAGGCGAACTGTCAAGGGGTTCCCATTATAACCCAACCGTGTAAGGAACGCAAAATCCGGGAACATAACACCGATATGACGGAAACTAGGGCGGCAAGAGTGGAACAAAACACCAGGCATAAGGCCGAGCGTTGCACCCTTTACCAAGTATACAGGTGCATTAAGATAAACAAGATAATATGGTGATATCCCAATAATAAACTGTTGGGGAACGTAGCAGAATTTTAAAATTTTCTACACATCACCAAGATCAATCTATGGAGTCATCTAGCAACGAGGGAGAGGGGAGTGCATCTACATACCCTTGTAGATCGCGAGCGGAAGCGTTCAAGAGAACGGGGTTGATGGAGTCGTACTCGTCGTGATCCAAATCACCGATGACCTAGCGCCGAACGGACGGCACCTCCGCGTTCAACACACGTACGGTTGGGAAGACGTCTGCTCCAACTTGATCCAGCAAGGGGGAAGGAGAGGTTTATGGAGATCCCGCGGCACGACGGCGTGGTGGTGGAAGCAACGGCGATCTCGGCAGGGCTTCGCCAAGCTTAGCAAGAGGGAGAGGTGTCACGGGAGGGAGAGGGAGGCGCCAGGGGCTAGGGTGCGGCTGCCCTCCCTCCCCCCCACTATATATAGGAGCCCTAGGGGGCTCCGGCCCTAGGAGATGGGATCTCCAAGGGGGGCGGCGGCCAAGGGGGTGGCTTGCCCCCCAAGCCAAGTGGGGTGCCCCCCATCCCTAGGGTTTCCAACCCTAGGCGCAGGGGGAGGCCCATGGGGGGCGCACCAGCCCACCAGGGGCTGGTTCCCCTCCCACTTCAGCCCATGGGGCCCTCCGGGATAGGTGGCCCCACTCGGTGGACCCCCGGGACCCTTCCGGTGGTCCCGGTACAATACCGATTACCCCCGAAACTTTCCCGATGGCCGAAACTTGACTTCCTATATATAAATCTTCACCTCCGGACCATTCCAGAACTCCTCGTGATGTCCAGGATCTCATCCAGGACTCCGAACAACTTTCAGGTTACCGTATACTAATATCTCAACAACCCTAGCGTCACCGAACCTTAAGTGTGTAGACCCTACGGGTTCGGGAGACACGCAGACATGACCGAGACTACTCTCCGGTCAATAACCAACAGCGGGATCTGGATATCCATGTTGGCTCCCACATGCTCCTCGATGATCTCATCAGATGAACCACGATGTTGAGGATTCAATCAATCCCGTATACAATTCCTTTTGTCAATCGGTATGTTACTTGCCCGAGACTCGATCGTCGGTATCCCAATACCTTGTTTAATCTCGTTGCCGGCAAGTCACTTTACTCGTACCGGAATGCATGATCCCGTGACCAACCACTTGGTCACATTGAGCTCATTATGATGATGCATTACCGAGTGGGCCTAGAGATACCTCTCTGTCATACGGAGTGACAAATCCCAGTCTCGATTCGTGCCAACCCAACAGACACTTTCGGAGATACCCGTAGTGCACCTTTATAGTCACCCAGTTACGTTGTGACGTTTGGCACACCCAAAGCACTCCTACGGTATTCGGGAGTTGCACAATCTCATGGTCTAAGGAAATGATACTTAACATTCGGAAAAGCTCTAGCAAACGAACTACACGATATTTGAGCTATGCTTAGGATTGGGTCTTGTCCATCACATCATTCTCCTAATGATGTGATCCCGTTATCAATGACATCTAATGTCCATAGTCAGGAAACCATGACTATCTTTTGATCAACGAGCTAGTCAACTAGAGGCTCACTAGGGACGTGTTGTGGTCTATGTATTCACACATGTATTACGATTTCCGGATAACACAATTATAGCATGAACAGTAGACAATTATCATGAAAAAGGAAATATAACAATAACCATTTTATTATTGCCTCTAGGGCATATTTCCAACAGTCTCCCACTTGCACTAGAGTCAATAATCTAGTTACATTGTGATGAATCGAACACCCATAGAGTTCTGGTGTTGATCATGTTTTGCTCTAGGGAGAGGTTTAGTCAACGGATCTGCCACATTCAGGTGTGTATGTACTTTACAAATATCTATGTCTCCATTTTGAACACTTTCATGAATGGAGTTGAAGCGACGCTTGATATGCCTGGTCTTACTGTGAAACCTGGGCTCCTTGGCAAGGGCAATAGCTCCAGTGTTTTCACAAAAGAGAATCATCGGGCCCGACGCATTGGGAATGACTCCTAGGTCGGTAATGAACTCCTTCACCTAGATTGCTTCTTGTGCTGCCTCCAAGGCTGCCATGTACTCCGCTTCACATGTAGATCCCGCCACAACGCTTTGCTTGCAACTACACCAGCTTACTGCCCCACCATTCAAAATATACACGTATCCGGTTTGTGACTTAGAGTCATCCAGATATGTGTCGAAGCTAGCATCGACATAACCCTTTACGATGAGCTCTTCGTCACCTCCATAAACGAGAAACATATCCTTAGTCCTCTTCAGGTACTTCAGGATATTCTTGACCGCTGTCTAGTGTTCCATGATGGGATTACTTTGGTACCTTCCTATAAAAACTTACGGCAAGGTTTACATTAGGTCTGGTACACATCATAGCATACATGATAGACCCTATGGCCGAGGCATAGGGGACGACACTCATCTTTTCTCTATCTTCTGCCGTGGTCGGGCATTGAGCCGTGCTCAATCTCGTACCTTGCAATATAGGCAAGAACCCCTTCTTTCACTGATCCATATTAAACTTCTTCAATATCTTGTCAAGGTACGTACTCTGTGAAAGACCAATGAGGCGTCTCGATCTATCTCTATAAATCTTGATGCCTAATATGTAAGCAGCTTCACCAAGATCCTTCATTGAAAAACACTTGTTCAAGTAGGCCTTTATGCTTTCCAAGAATTCTATATCATTTCCCATCAACAGTATGTCATCCACATACAATATGAGAAATGCTACAGAGCTCCCACTCACTTTCTTATAAATGCAGGCTTCTCCATAAGTCTGCATAAACCCAAACGCTTTGATCATCTCATCAAAATGAATGTTCCAACTCCGAGATGCTTGCACCAGCCCATAGATCGAGCGTTGGAGCTTGCACACCTTGTCAGCATTCTTAGGATCGACAAAACCTTTCGGCTGCATCATATACAATTCTTCCTTAAGGAAACCATTACGGAATGCCGTTTTGACGTCCATTTGCCATATCTCATAATCATAGAATGCGGCAATTGCTAACATGATTTGGACGGACTTAAGCTTTGCTACGGGTGAGAAAGTCTCATCGTAGTCAACCCCTTGAACTTGTCGATAACCCTTAGCGACAAGCCGAGCTTTATAGATGGTTACATTACCATCCGCGTTTGTCTTCTTCTTAAAGATCCATTTATTTTCTATGGCTCGTCGATCATCGGGCAAGTCAGTCAAAGTCCATACTTCATTTTCATACATGTATCCTATCTCGGATTGCATGGCTTCCAGCCATTTGTCGGAATCTGGGCCCGCCATCGGCTCTTCATAGTTCGAAGGTTCACCGTTGTCTAACAACATGATTTCCAAGACAGGGTTGCCGTACCACTCTGGTGCGGAACGTGTCCTTGTGGACCTACGAAGTTTAGTAGCAACTTGATCTGAAGTTTCATGATCATCATCATTAACTTCCTCTCTAGTCGGTGCAGGCACCTCAGGAACAATTTCCTGAGCTGCGCCACTCTCCGGTTCAAGAGGCAATACTTCATCAAGTTCTACTTTCCTCCCACTTACTTCTTTCGAGAGAAACTCTTTCTCTAGAAAGGATCCATTCTTGGCAACAAAGATCTTGCCTTCGGATCTGAGGTAGAAGGTATACCCAATAGTTTCTTTAGGGTATCCTATGAAGACGCATTTTTCCGATTTGGGTTTGAGCTTTTCAGGTTGAAGTTTCTTGACATAAGCATCGCATCCCCAAACTTTTAGAAACAACTGCTTAGGTTTCTTCCCAAACCATAATTCATACGATGTCGTCTCAACGGATTTTGACGGAGCCCTATTTAAAGTGAATGCGGCAGTCTCTAAAGCATAGCCCCAAAATGACAGCGGTAGATTGGTAAGAGACATCATAGATCGCACCATATCCAATAGAGTGCGATTACGGCGTTCGGACACACCATTACAATGAGGTGTTCCAGGCGGCGTGAGTTGTGAAACTATTCCACATTTCCTAAAGTGCGTGTCAAATTCGTGACTCAAGTATTCTCCCCCACGATCTGATCGCAAGAACTTGATTTTCCTGTCACGTTGATTCTCAACCTCACTCTGAAATTCCTTGAACTTTTCAAAGGTCTCAGACTTATGTTTCATTAAGTAGACATACCCATATCTACTCAAGTCATCAGTGAGGGTGAGAACATAACGATAGCCACCGCGAGCCTCAACACTCATTGGACCGCACACATCAGTATGTATGATTTCCAATAAGTTGGTTGCTCGCTCCATTGTTCCTGAGAACGGAGTCTTGGTCATTTTACCCATGAGGCATGGTTCGCATGTGTCAAATGATTCGTAATCAAGAGACTCCAAAAGTCCATCTGCATGGAGCTTCTTCATGCGTTTGACACCTATGTGACCAAGGCGGCAGTGCCACAAGTATGTGGGACTATCATTATCAACCTTACATCTTTTGGTATTCACACTATGAATATGTGTAACATTACGCTCGAGATTCATTAAGAATAAACCATTCACTAGCGGGGCATGACCATAAAACATATCTCTCATATAAATAGAACAACCATTATTCTCGAATTTAAATGAGTAGCCATCTCAAATTAAACGAGATCCTGATACAATGTTCATGCTCAAAGCTGGCACTAAATAACAATTATTGAGGTTTAAAACTAATCTCGTAGGTAAATGTAGAGGCAGCGTGCCGACAGCGATCACATCGACCTTGGAACCATTCCCTACGCGCATCGTCACCTCGTCCTTCGCCAGTCTTCGCTTATTCCGCAGCTCCTGCTTTGAGTTACAAATGTGAGCAACCGCACCGGTATCAAATACCCAGGAGCTACTACGGGTACTGGTAAGGTACACATCAATTACATGTATATCACATATACCTTTAGTGTTGCCGGCCTTCTTGTCCGCTAAGTATTTGGGGCAGTTCCGCTTCCAGTGACCACTTCCCTTGCAATAAAAACACTCAGTCTCAGTCTTGGGTCCATTCTTTGACTTCTTCCCGGTAGCTTGCTTACCGGACGCGGCAACTCCCTTGCCGTCCTTCTTGAAGTTCTTTTTACCCTTGCCTTTCTTGAACTTAGTGGTTTTATTCACCATCAACACTTGATGTTCCTTTTTGATTTCCACCTCCGCTGATTCCAGCATTGAATATACCTCAAGAATGGTCTTTTCCATCCCCTGCATATTGAAGTTCATCACAAAGCTCTTGTAGCTCGGTGGAAGCGACTGAAGGATTCTGTCAATGACCGCGTCATCCGAGAGATTAACTCCCAGCTGAGTCAAGCAGTTATGCAACCCAGACATTTTGAGTATGTGCTCACTGACATAACTATTTTCCTCCATCTTACAACTGAAGAACTTGTCGGAGACTTCATATGTCTCGACCCGGGCATGAGCTTGGAAAACCATTTTCAGCTCTTTGAACATCTCATATGCTCCGTGTTGCTCAAAACGCTTTTGGAGCCCCGGTTCTAGGCTGTAAAGCATGCCGCACTGAACGAGGGAGTAATCATCAGCACGTGACTGCCAATCGTTCATAACGTCTTGGTTCTCTGGGATGGGTGCATCACCTAGTGGTGCTTCTAGGACATAATCTTTCTTGGCAGCTATGAGGATGATCCTTAGGTTCCGGACCCAGTCCGTATAGTTGCTGCCATCATCTTTCAGCTTGGTTTTCTCTAGGAACGCGTTGAAGTTGAGGACAACATGGGCCATTTGATCTACAAGACATATTGTAAAGATTTTAGACTAAGTTCATGATAACTAAGTTCATCTAATCAAATTATTCAATGAACTCCCACTCAGATAGACATCCCTCTAGTCATCTAAGTGAAACATGATCCGAGTCAACTAGGCCGTGTCCGATCATCACGTGAGACGGACTAGTCAACATCGGTGAACATCTTCATGTTGATCATATCTTCTATACGACTCATGCTCGACCTTTCGGTCTTCCGTGTTCCGAGGCCATGTATGTACATGCTAGGCTCGTCAAGTCAACCTAAGTGTATTGCGTGTGTAAATCTGGCTTACACCCGTCGTATTCTAACATTAGAATCTATCACACCCGATCATCACGTGGTGCTTTGAAACAATGAACCTTCGCAACATTGCACAGTTAGGGGGAACACTTTCTTGAAATTATTACGAGGGATCATCTTATTTAAGCTACTGTCGTTCTAAGCAAATAAGATGTAAAACATGATAAACATCACATGCAATCAAATAGTGACATGATATGGCCAATATCATTGGCTCCTTTTGATCTCCATCTTCGGGGCTCCATGATCATCGTTATCACCGGCATGACACCATGATCTCCATCATCATGATCTCCATCATCGTGTCTTCTTGAAGTTCTCTCATCATCTAGTACTTCTACTACTATGGCTAACGCTTTAGCAATAAAGTAAAGTAATTACATGACATTTATGTTGACACGCAGGTCATAAATAAATTAAGACAACTCCTATGGCTCCTGCCGGTTGTCATACTCATTGACATGCAAGTCGTGATTCCTATTACAAGAACATGATCAATCTCATACATCACATATATCATTCATCACATCCTTTTGGCCATATCACATCACACGGCACATGCTGCAAAAACAAGTTAGGCGTCCTCTAATTATTGTTGCAAGTTTTTACGTGGTTGCTATAGGTTTCTAGCAAGAACGTTTCTTACCTACGCCAAAACCACAACGTGATATGCCAATTTCTATTTACCCTTCATAAGGACCCTTTTCATCGAATCCGATCCGACTAAAGTGGGAGAGACAGACACCCGCTAGCCACCTTATGCAACTAGTGCATGTCAGTCGGTGGAACCAGTCTCACGTAACCGTACATGTAAGGTCGGTCCGGGCCGCTTCATCCCACGATGCCGCCGAATCAAGATAAGACTAGTAACGGCAAGTAAATTGACAATATCGACGCCCACAACTGCTTTGTGTTCTACTCGTGCATAGAAACTACGCATAGACCTAGCTCTGATGCCACTGTTGGGGAACGTAGCAGAATTTTAAAATTTTCTACACATCACCAAGATCAATCTATGGAGTCATCTAGCAACGAGGGAGAGGGGAGTGCATCTACATACCCTTGTAGATCATGAGCGGAAGCGTTCAAGAGAACGGGGTTGATGGAGTCGTACTTGTCGTGATCCAAATCACCGATGACCTAGCGCCGAACGGACGGCACCTCCGTGTTCAACACACGTACGGTTGGGAAGACGTCTGCTCCAACTTGATCCAGCAAGGGGGAAGGAGAGGTTTATGGAGATCCAGCAGCATGACGGCGTGGTGGTGAAAGCAACGGCGATCTCGGCAGGGCTTCGCCAAGCTTAGCGAGAGGGAGAGGTGTCACGGGAGGGAGAGGGAGGCGCCAGGGGCTAGGGTGCGGCTGCCCTCCCTCCCCCCACTATATATAGGTGAAGGGGAACGTAGTAATTTCAAAAAAATTCCTACGCACACGCAAGATCATGGTGATGCATAGCAACGAGAGGGGAGAGTGTTGTCTACGTACCAACGCAGACCGACTGCGGAAGCGATCACACAACATAGAGGAAGTAGTCGTACGTCTTCCCGATCCGACCGATCCAAGCACCGTTACTCCGGCACCTCCGAGTTCTTAGCACACGTTTAGCTCGATGATGATCCTCGGGCTCCGATCCAGCAAAGCGTCGAGGAAGAGTTCCGTCAGCACGACAGCGTGGTGACGATCTTGATGTACTACCTACGCAGGGCTTCGCCTAAGCACTGCAACAATATGATCGAGGTGGAATTTGGTGGCAGGGGGCACCGCACACGGCTAAGGAACGATCACCAAGGATCAACTTGTGTGTCATGGGGTGCCCCCCTGCCTCCGTATATAAAGGAGCAAGGGGGAGGGGCCGGCCGGCCTAGGAGGAGGCGCGCCAAGGGGAGTCCTACTCCCACCGGGAGTAGGACTCCTTCTTTCCTTGTTGGAGTAGGAGAAGGGGAAAGAGGGGGAGAGGAATAAGGAAAAGGGGGCTGCGCCCCTTGTCCAATTCGGACCAGAGGGGGGGCGCAGGCCTCCTTCCTTTTGGCCTCTCTCCTCTATTCCCGTATGGCCCAATAAGGCCCATATACTCCCCGGCGAATTCCCGTAACTCTCTGGTACTCCGAAAAATACCCGAATCACTCGGAACCTTTCCGAAGTCCGAATATAGTCGTCCAATATATCGATCTTTACGTCTCGACCATTTCGAGACTCCTCGTCATGTCCCCGATCTCATCCGGGACTCCGAACTCCTTCGGTACATCAAAACTCATAAACTCATAATATAACTGTCATCGAAACCTTAAGCGTGCAGACCCTACGGTTCGAGAACAATGTAGACATGACCGAGACACGTCTTCAGTCAATAACCAATAGCGGGACCTGGATGCCCATATTGGCTCCTACATATTCTACGAAGATCTTTATCGGTCAGACCGCATAACAACATACGTTGTTCCCTTTGTCATCGGTATGTTACTTGCCCGAGATTCGATCGTCGGTATCCAATACCTAGTTCAATCTCGTTACCGGCAAGTCTCTTTACTCGTTCCGTAATACATCATCTCACAACTAACACATTAGTTTTAATGCTTGCAAGGCTTATGTGATGTGCATTACCGAGAGGGCCCAGAGATACCTCTCCGACAATCGGAGTGACAAATCCTATTCTCGAAATACGCCAACCCAACATCTACCATTGGAAACACCTGTAGTACTCCTTTATAATCACCCAGTTACGTTGTGACGTTTGGTAGCACCCAAAGTGTTCCTCTGGCAAACGGGAGTTGCATAATCTCATAGTCATAGGAACATGTATAAGTCATGAAGAAAGCAATAGCAACATACTAAACAATCGAGTGCTAAGCTAATGGAATGGGTCATGTCAATCAGATCATTCAACTAATGATGTGACCTCGTTAATCAAATAACAACTCTTTGTTCATGGTTAGGAAACATAACCATCTTTGATTAACGAGCTAGTCAAGTAGAGGCATACTAGTGACACTCTATTTGTCTATGTATTCACACATGTATTATGTTTCCGGTTAATACAATTCTAGCATGAATAATAAACATTTATCATGATATAAGGAAATAAATAATAACTTTATTATTGCCTCTAGGGCATATTTCCTTCAATAGGACCCCTAGGGGGGCGTCGGCCCTAGGAGATGGGATCTCCAAGGGGGGCGGCGGCCAAGGGGGTGGCTTGCCCCCCAAGCCAAGTGGGGCGCCCCCACCCCTAGGGTTTCCAACCCTAGGCACAGGGGGAGGCCCATGGGAGGCGCACCAGCCCACCAGGGGCTGGTTCCCCTCCCACTTCAGCCCATGGGGCCCTCCGGGATAGGTGGCCCCACCCGGTGGACCCCCGGGACCCTTCCGATGGTCCCGGTACAATACCGATTACCCCCGAAACTTTCCCGATGGCCGAAACTTGACTTCCTATATATAAATCTTCACCTCTGGACCATTCTGGAACTCCTCGTAACGTCCAGGATCTCATCCGGGACTCCGAACAACTTTCGGGTTACCGTATACTAATATCTCAACAACCCTAGCGTCACCGAACCTTAAGTGTGTAGACCCTACGGGTTCGGGAGACACGCAGACATGATCGAGACTACTCTCCGGTCAATAACCAACAGCGGGATCTGGATACCCATGTTGGCTCCCACATGCTCCTCGATGATCTCATCGGATGAACCATGATGTCGAGGATTCAATAAATCCCGTATACAATTCATTTTGTCAATCGGTACGTTACTTGCCCGAGACTCGACCGTCGGTATCCCAATACCCTGTTTAATCTCGTTGCCGGCAAGTCACTTTACTCATACCGTAATGCATGATCCCGTGACCAACCACTTGGTCACATTAAGCTCATTATGATGATGCATTACCGAGTGGGCCCAGAGATACCTCTCTGTCATACAGGGTGACAAATCCCAGTCTCGATTCGTGCCAACCCAACAGACACTTTCGGAGATACCCGTAGTGCACCTTTATAGTCACCCAGTTATGTTGTGACGTTTGGCACACCCAAAGCACTCCTACGGTATCCGGGAGTTGCACAATCTCATGGTCTAAGGAAATTATACTTGACATTCGGAGAAGCTCTAGCAAACGAACTACACGATCTTTGAGCTATGCTTAGGATTGGGTCTTGTCCATCACATCATTCTCCTAATGATGTGATCCCGTTATCAATGACATCTAATGTCCATAGTCAGGAAACCATGACTATCTTTTGATCAACGAGCTAGTCAACTAGAGGCTCACTAGGGACGTGTTGTGATCTATGTATTCACACATGTATTACGATTTCCGGATAACACAATTATAGCATGAACAATAGAAAATTATCATGAACAAGGAAATATAATAATAACCATTTTATTATTGCCTCTAGGGAATATTTCCAACATAAACATGTTCCAACAAGCAACGATCTCCAATCTTCACCTGCAACTAGCAACGCTATAAGAGGGGCTGAGCAAAGCGGTAACATAGCCAAACAACGGTTTGCTAGGACATGGTGGGTTAGAGGCTTGACATGGCAATATGGGAGGCATGATAAGCAAGTGGTAGGTATCGTAGCATAGGAATAGCAAAAGAGCGAGCATCTAGCAAGCAAAGATAGAAGTAATTTTGAGGGTATGGTCATCTTGCCTGCAAAGTTCTCAGAGTTGCCTTGATCCTCGTAAGCGAACTCAACGGGCTCCTCGTTCACGTACTCATCTCCCGGCTCTACCCAAGCAAGAACAACAAACAAAAAGGAACACAATCAACCACGTGCAATGCTCAAGCAACATGATGCAAACATGGTATGATATGCGGGATGCGGTATGTGATGCATATGCATGATTTGGAAAGGAATGATTGAACCTGGCTGTAACGCCCCAAGACCCGGAGCTTCAGATGCCTTCCAGGGTTTCTAAGTTTTTCGTCATGTGAGTTGGTTTGGTCCGTTGCATTTAATCATTGCATCATGTGCATTGCATCATGTCATCATGCCATCATGTCTTTTCTTTTCTTACTCAACTAAATAAATCGTCTGGATCTTCGGTCCATTTAAATTGAGGGAATTCACATGGTGAGTTCTCTTTATAATATATCCTCCCGATATTATTGGAGCTATTATAAAATAATCCATTCTTTGGAATCACCATAACACACTTGCAAAATCTCAATGCCTTTTATTATTTCAATTCTTGGCCTCTAACTTTGCCATATATCCTTTCTTCATTTCCCGGAGCCCCACCTAAATTCTCAACATTTTTGGAAACTCCTAGAACCTAGTCCTAGTTCAAACACATTTGAATTAAATTCAAATGAGTTTGAATTTACATCTTCCAATCTTGGCTTTTTCTATTTTCTCGGAACAAGCGTATTTTTGTGAGTTCGGGAAAATTATCCCCTTGTCCAAATTCTTTTCCTAAACCTCTCCTTCTTTTCCTCTTTTTTTGGTCTTTTCTGCTAAAGTAATATGAGAGAGGGAGTGGAGAGCCCAGCAGCCTCCCTCTCCTTTGGGCCGGCCTCCCAAGGCCCATCCGCACCCACCTAAGCCTAGCCTCGACCGAACCCTAGCCCAATCCCCTCGCAGACTCCCTCTCCCCTCGAACCGCCAGAACGACCCCATCTCCCGATCCCCATCTCTCTCGCTTTCACCCTCTCCCGATCCCCATCTCTCCTCCTCCCCGTTCGTCTTTCTCGCCGGGAGCTCGAGCTCCGCCTGGAGACGACCTGCCCGCGCCCCTGCCGGCCCTCCTCCGACCTCATCCCCATGAGCACGGCCGCCGCTCCACGCCACTTCGCCGGTCCCCGTCACTCCGCCTCTCTAGGGAACAGCAGGCGTGCCGCTCCATGCCAAGAGCCGCGCCTCGCATCGCCGCCTCCTCGCCATGGCACCCTGCCGGCCGGCGAGCCCAAGCCTGCCGTCGCGCCGACCGAGTCTCCTTCCGCTGCTCCTCTGCCTCAACTCCGGCCAGACCGAATCGGTTCCCCGCCGCCTCGCCCAGTCCACGGTGTCGCCTCCTTGCTTCGTCGCCCGCGACCTCCTCCTCCCGGCTCTGCTCGGGTCTGCCTAGGCCCATCGCCTCCCGATCCGGCGACCTGCGCCCAGGTCGGCCGCCCGCTCGCCCGTCGTTCTGCTTCGTTGGAGCAGAGAACCAGCGCCGCCCTTCATGCCCATCGTGCTGTGCTTGTTGCTTGCCAAGTCAGCCCCGTGGATTTTGTCAAGAGTTCCACTTCGACCCGTGCACGCCTTGTGGATTCGCCGAGTACATCTACCGCCTTCTTCGGAATCACCAAGAACGCCAAGTACCCCTACGAACCGTGTACGACTACCGGCGCCGAAGTCTGCGAGTACCCCTACGGTTGCGATGTACATCTACACCAAGACTGGACCGACAAGTACCGCGAGAACATTTGTACCTCTACCGTCGCCGTGGATCCGACAAGTACCCCTACAACAAGTGTACCTCTACCTCGTCTTCGGAATCACTAAGAACGTCAAGTACCCCTTCGAGATGACGAGATCGGCAAGTTCGAATGACCCCAAGTACCTCTTCGAAACGACCGAGTACCGTTACCATCGGACGCTTGAACGACTACTTCCTCTACTTCCCACGACGACCCGTGAACAACTACTTCCCCTTCGACAAGTGTACCCCTACCACCGAACTCGATCCACTCCGATAACGCACGCTTCGAAGGTATAACCCCGAGACGACCGCTCGTCAATGAATGCATGTGTGATGTATGAGATGCTCGTGCTTGCACCGTGCTCGATTTGTCGGTGCACGTTGCCCTCTTTTACCTTGTCACCATCATGTGGGAACCCGATTACCGGGAGCACCCCACCTTCTTTTGCATGTCACGCTCCCGTCGCACTTTCTTTGCACCGGGATCTCAATCGAGTTACCGGAACCGGAACGTTGCCGTGGCACCGTTTCGTTATCGTTGTCGTGGCTCCCCTTTTCATTTCCGCCACGTTGACAAATGCTTCTTAATATGCCCTTGTCAACATTTTCATAAAATTGCTTAAAACTTGCATATGTCATTCGCATCATAATAACAACATTTAAAATGATTATATTTATTGTTTCCATCAATTTGCTAAATGCATATGGGGATTTACCGGAATTGTTGTTCGTTGTTTCCGGCCTCATTTAACCTTGACTAGATAGGTAGTTTACATTTGCTTCACCCTCTTGTCATGTTTAACAACATTTAATATTGTTGGGTACATAAACGAGATCGAACTAAAAACTTGTCGTGGTGTTTCTTCAATATGCCACTTCGTTGCATATTGAGCTCCACTTAATTTGTAGGATTGTTTGTGCACTTTGTCATGCCATGCTTCATTAAACCGGACATGCATCATACTCGATTGTGCATCATGTCATGATTATGTGATGGTTGTTTATTATGTTGCGTGTTTCTTTTCCGGTGATTGCTTCTTCGGGTTGGTTCCGATAACGTCGAGTTTGTGAGGACCCGTTCATCTACGTCCGTTTGTCTTCTTCATGGACTAATTCTTCTTCCTTGCGGGATTTCAGGCAAGATGATCATACCCTCGAAATCACTACTATCTTTGCTATGCTAGTTTGCTCGCTCTTTTGCTATGCCATTGCTACGATGCCTACCACTTGCTTGTCAGCCTCCCAAATTGCCATGTTCAGCCCCTAACCCACCATTGTCCTAGCAAACCGTTGTTTGGCTATGTTACCGCTTTGCTCAGTCCCTCTTATAGCGTTGTTAGTTGCAGGTGAAGATTGAAGTTTGTTCCTTGTTGGAACATGGAGATGTTGTTCCTTGTTGGAACATGTTTACTTGTTGGGATATCACAATATATCTTATTTACTTAATGCATCTATATACTTGGTAAAGGGTGGAAGGCTCGGCCTTATGCCTGGTGTTTCGTTCCACTCTTGCCGCCCTAGTTTCCATCATATCGGTGTTATGTTCCCGGATTTTGCGTCCCTTACGCGGTTGGGCTATTATGGGAACCCCTTGACAGTTCGCCTTAAGTAAAGCTTCTCCAGCAATGCCCAACATTGGTTTTACTATTTTCCACCTAGCCTTTTCTTTCCCTTGGGTTCTGCAGACTCAAGGGTCATCTTTATTTTAACCCCCCCCCCCCCTGGGCCAGTGCTCCTCTGAGTGTTGGTCCGAACTGAGCTGCCTGCGGGGCCACCTCGGGGAAACTTGAGGGTTGGTTTTACTCGTAGCTAGTCTCATCTGAGTGTGCCCTGAGAAAGAGATATGTGCAGCTCCTATCGGGATTTGTCGGCACATTCGGGCGGTGTTGCTGGTTTAGTTTTACCCTGTCGAAATGTCTTGTTGTACTGGGATACCGAGTCTGATCGGAATGTCTCGGGTGGAGGTCTATTCCTTCGTTGACCGTGAGAGCTTGTTATGGGCTAAGTTGGGACACCCCTGCAGGGATTTGAACTTTGGAAAGCCGTGCCCGCGGTTATGGGCAGATGGGAATTTGTTAACGTCCGGTTGTAGAAAACCTGAAGTTGAACTTAATTAAAATGAATCAACTGCGTGTGTAACCGTGATGGTCTCTTTCCGGCGGAGTCCGGGAAGTGAACACGGTTGTTGGAGTTATGCTTGAGGTAGGTAGTCTAGGATCACTTCTTGATAATATTTTATCGACCGTGTTTTGCCTTCTCTTCTCACTCTCATTTGCGTATGTTAGCCACCATATATGCTAGCCGCATGCTGCAGCTCCACCTCATACCTTTTACCTTACCCATGAGCTTAAATAGTCTTGATCGCGAGGGTGCGAGATTGCTGAGTCCCCGTGGCTCACAGATACTTCCAAAACCAGCTTGCAGGTGCCGATGAGCCCGTGCAGATGACGCAACCAAGCTCAGGAGGAGCTCGATGAAGATCTTGTCCTTTGTGTTGTTTCGTTCTAGTTGATCAGTAGTGGAGCCCAGTTGGGGTCGATCGGGGACCTTTGTCGCATTTGGGGTTCTTCTTTTATTTTGGTTCCGTAGTCGGACCATGAGTGTATTTGGTTGATGTAATGCTTTATTCATGTAATTGTGTGAAGTGGCGATTGTAAGCCAACTATGTAACTTTTTCCCCTATTGTATTACATGGGTTGTGTGAAGATTACCTCACTTGCGACATTGCCTTCAATGCGATTATGCCTCTAAGTCGTGCCTCGACACGTGGGAGATATAGTCGCATCGAGGGTGTTACAAGTTGTAATCAGAGCCTTCCCCGACCTTAGGAGCCCCCACTGATTGATCGTTTTTAGCGGCCGAGTTGTGTCTAGAAAAAATGTTTTGAGTCATTTAGGAATTATATATCGGAGAGTTTAGGAATTCTTTTTACTTCCCAGTCTCCTCATCGCTCTGGTAAGGCATCCTGACATAGAGTTTTGACTCTTCTCTTCTCAAATTTCACTAAAAAAATTTTTAGGATCACGCGGGTATCTTGGAATCGTTCCGATGGTTTTATGATGAGAACATTGTCTTGGTGCCTCCTGTCAGGGGTTTAGTGGAAGTGTCCCGGGGAGTTGAGCTCTGAGGTGTTGTCGTCATAATTTTATCGTTGCAGTTCTGGAATACCTGAGTTTAGTACGCCGACATCAAAAATCTCTTTTATGCAGTTCGTTGGTGAGATAACCTCAACGCCACCTAGTACTGGGGCGGGAGTTCGGGAGTATCGCCATAACTTGTATAACGGATGCTTTTCGAAGGTTGAGGTAGACGATTTCCGAAGGTTTCTTGGTTATGTGTTGAAGGATGGATATAGCTGGATGTAGGATTTGCTAGTTTTGGGTGAGATATTATGCGTCCCCTGTATCCCCAACACCTGATTGCATAACCGGAAAATTTCGGGAGTTTCATAGGTGGGAATTCAAGTAGCTCTTAGGATATCTTTCCGACAGATGTATGATATGAAATTGGGGTTCGACGTCTAGTGGTCCGCCTATTCATGGTCGGTTTTACAGTGGTCTCGTTGTGTCTTAAAGAGTCCTTGGCTATGCCGACTCGGGGACGCTTCATATGTCATGTGCACTGCCTTGTACATGATGGTGCTGTATGATCGAGCCCGTGTAGGCCCCACCACGAAAACTTCAGACGAAATCTCTATCATATGTTTGTTCTGGCTTATTTTACAAGCCAATCCTTGTTTTCTTTTGAGATGTGGTATTCGAGTTGCTTCGAAGTCAAATGTTGATTCCATACCTTCCCCGAATGGTGTTCTCATAGTCCTATGAGAATACTAATCCTTCTTGATCATCAAGATTGTCTTGTCAATCCTTTTAACCGGTGTGCTTCTCTTCAAGTGGATCCGATCATTTCAACATCCGCAAGATCAATTCTAAGTTCCTCAATGGTGTTCGTTTCTTCCATTCCAAATTGTCTTTGTTTTTCCTACCCTCCCTCCCTTTGTTTTTCTTCAAGGAATCTGACGTCTTATTCAAGTATCTTTTTATTCATGTGAAGGCTCTCCATTCTTTTCCTTCATGTTCTTACCCGGTGATTCTCATGAAGATTCTAACAGAGCTTCAAATTCGTCACTCATTCTCTTCTCCGGTGGAACCAAGTCAAGCTTTGTGGATCATATACTTTTTCCTCGTTTCAAATACCTTCTCATGTCGGTGCAATCCTTAATCATTCACCTCTCGCTGTTCAATTGTTCGGGAGTGTTCAAGATATCTCGAGGCTGTTATCTCATTCAAGCCATCTAAATCTTACCCGTGCATTATCTCTTCCTAAGTAATCGTTCAACGGTGTTTCTTTTGAGTGGGCCCTAACCCACAGGTCTTTTCCCAGGATCTTACCTGACTTTTCTAATTTTCCCGGAGATATTATCAAATTCTTTTCGAAGTTTGACGTAAGAATGATTTATCATCAGTCATATGTCTTTCTCTAAGATCTCTCAAATTTTTTTCATCGTTGGTTCAACTTTTCCATTCTTCATTCCGGTGTGCCTCAATAATTCATGGTGGTGTTTCTCGTCGTCATTCTCAGATTGGAAGACCGAAGAAGATTTTTCTCTCAATCTTGCTCCATTATCTTCAAGATTCGTGATTCTAGCTTGTTGCCATCCTCTCATAATTATTTGCGATTGTGAGATATTCCTTTCACCCATCCGGAGCAATTCAAGAGTCTTCTCAGTTTGTTATCCGGAGTCCGTCAATTCAGGTTTATTCATTCTCAGTTGTCAGTTATCAGTCTCCTATTTTACCGGTGCTTCGTTCAAGTGATCTTTTTATCGGCTCGTGATCTCTTCGTTCTCATGTATCTAAATTCTATCAAGCATCTTCGTTCATTTGCTAATCCTTCCCGGTGATTCATCCCTTTACATCGTTCATTTCCAATTCTTACGGTGGTTCGTTCAATAATTCTCGTCATTCGTTATCATATCAATTTATTCGTTGTTTCTATCCTACCAATGGTTCGTTGAAGATTTTCTCGAGTTTATGCGATATCTCTCTTAATCCTTTCTATGAGAATGAGTAGTGTGCCAAAACCATTGATTGTCATCAATTTAAATTGGTGATGGATAAGCATAATGTAATTCTTATTCTTGTTTCATCCAAATGATTAATTCTTATTCCGGAGGCTCGTCAAATTCTCGGTTTCAATTGTTGTCATCTTCTCTTTTCCCCGGAGTTCCAACCTCTTTCAATTATATTATCACGGAGATCTCTATCTAAATCATTGCGAGGCTTCAATCTTATTCTTTTCATCATTCAATTATTTTGGATCATTCTTTTATTACCGGAGTTCTTCATGAAGGTTCTACATGATGGTTCATTAAGAATTTAATTCCTTCTAGAAGTTTCCATTGAGATTCTTTTCATGGGAGATCAAGCATTCTTCATCTTGCAATCCGGAGTGCAATTCTTTCACGCATATCTTTTGAGGTGGTGTTATGTCAGTCTTGACAATGTGAGTTCGTGTTTCATGATTCGCTAGTTGTCAGGAATGAGATATTTTAAATCCACCAATCTCGTCATTGGGGTTACCTTGGGTTATATTTCACCTAAAGCCTTCCCTAAGGATTGTCGCTATCTATGGTGCTTATAAAGGACCCAAGTTCTTCTTAATCCTTCCGGTGACATAAGTTTCTCGTCTCCTTGTTCATATCTATCCAATTCTTTTCCCGTGAGTGGCAGGTTGTCACCTCATAATTTGAGATGTTCTCCATAAGCCCACTACAACCTTGTTCTTTTCGTTGTTGGTTTTCCAACAACTCCGCTCGACCCGTTTCCTAAGGATGCCTTCTCAAGCTCTTTTGGCAGAAGTTGGCATTTTCTTCTCATTTTCTCTTTTTTTCAATTACCTATCTTCTATTCTTTTGTTCCGGAGGCATTGTGTCGTTGTTCTCCTCAACCCATCTTTTTGTTTTGTCAAGATCATGTTAAATCCCTTCCATTTCCAACCGGAGTATTGTGTTCCTTTTCTCAAGTTCTTTCATTTAATCAAGTTTTTCATCTCTTTTCAACCGGAGTGCTATCCGAGATATTTCTTACCCCTTGTTCCATTTATTCAACAGCTACGGAGACAGTGTTTTGTGTTTTCATCAAGTTTCTTCTCATCTTATCAAGTTCTTATTCAATTCCTTTTCTTTTCAACCGGAGTGCTGCTCGAATTTTGGTTTTTCCTTGATCCCCTTCCTTAACCGGAGTGTTTTTCTATATATATCTTCCCTCCAACCTCAAGGTTTCGCAATGCTCTTTGTCCCTCATTTCTAACGGAGTGTTTTCAACCTAGTTCACCTTCGTGGTATTCTTTTCTCGAATTTGTTCAACCTCGCAAGGTTCTTTGGTTTCACTCGTTTGTCAAAGGAGCAACTTAGTTTTACCTTCTCTCTTTCTTTTCCGTTGTCCCTCCGGTGCCATTCTAGATCTCGGGACGAGATCCTCTCGTAGTGGTGGAGTGTTGTAACGCCCCAAGACCCGGAGCTTTAGATGCCTTCCAGGGTTTCCGGGTTTTTCGTCATGTGAGTTGGTTTGGTCCGTTGCATTTAATCATTGCATCATGTGCATTGCATCATGTCATCATGCCATCATGTCTTTTATTTTCTTACTCAACTAAATAAATCGTATGGATCTTCGGTCCATTTAAATTGAGGGAATTCACATGGTGAGTTCTCTTTATAATATATCCTCCCGATATTAGTGGAGCTGTTATAAAATAATCCATTCTTCGGAATCACCATAACACACTTGCAAAATCCCAATGCCTTTTATTATTTCAATTCTTGACCTCTAACTTTGCCATATATCCTTTCTTCATTTTCCGGAGCCCCACCTAAATTCTCAACATTTTTGGAAACTCCTAGAACCTAGTCCTAGTTCAAACACATTTGAATTAAATTCAAATGAGTTTGAATTTACATCTTCCAATCTTGGCTTTTTCTATTTTCTCGGAACAAGCGTATTTTTGTGAGTTCGGGAAAATTATCCCCTTGTCCAAATTCTTTTCCTAAACCTCTCCTTCTTTTCCTCTTTTTTTGGTCTTTTCTGCTAAAGTAATATGAGAGAGGGAGTGGAGAGCCCAGCAGCCTCCCTCTCCTTTGGGCCGGCCTCCCAAGGCCCATCCGCACCCACCTAAGCCTAGCCTCGACCGAACCCTAGCCCGATCCCCTCGCAGACTCCCTCTCCCCTCGCGCCGCCAGAACGACCCCATCTCCCGATCCCCATCTCTCTCGCTTTCACCCTCTCCCGATCCCCATCTCTCCTCCTCCCCATCCGTCTTTCTTGCCGGGAGCTCAAGCTCCGCCTGGAGACGAACTACCCGCGCCCCTGCCGGCCCTCCTCTGACCTCATCCCCACGAGCACGGCCGCCGCTCCACGCCACTTCGCCGGTCCCCGTCGCTCCGCCTCTCCAGGGAACAGCAGGCGCGCCGCTCCACGCCAAGAGCCGCGCCTCGCATCGCCGCCTCCTCGCCATGGCGCCCTGCCGGCCGGCGAGCCCAAGCCTGCCGCCGCGCCGACCGAGTCTCCTTCCGCTGCTCCTCTGCCTCAACTCCGGCCAGACCGAATCGGTTCCCCGCCGCCTCGCCCAGTCCACGACATCGCCTCCTTACTTCGTCGCCCGCGACCTCCTCCTCCCGGCTCTGCTCGGGTCTGCCTAGGCCCATCGCCTCCCGATCCGGCGACCTGCGCCCAGGTCGGCCGCCCGCTCGCCCGTCGTTCTACTTCGTTGGAGCAGAGAACCAGCGCTGCCCTTCATGCCCATCGTGTCGTGCTTGTTGCTTGCCAAGTCAGCCCCGTGGATTTTGTCAAGAGTTCCACTTCGACCTGTGCACGCCTTGTGGATTCGCCAAGTACATCTACCGCCTTCTTCGGAATCACCAAGAACGCCAAGTACCCCTACGAACCGTGTACGACTACCGGCGCCGAAGTCCGCGAGTACCCCTACGGTTGCGATGTACATCTACACCAAGACTGGACCGACAAGTACCGCGAGAACATTTGTACCTCTACCGTCGCCGTGGATCCGACAAGTACCCCTACAACAAGTGTACCTCTACCTCGTCTCCGGAATCGCTAAGAACGTCAAGTACCCCTTCGAGATGACGAGATCGGCAAGTTCGAATGACCCCAAGTACCTCTTCGAAACGACCGAGTACCGTTACCATCGGACGCTTGAACGACTACTTCCTCTACTTCCCATGATGACCCGTGAACAACTACTTCCCCTTCGACAAGTGTACCCCTACCACCGAACTCGATCCACTCCGATAATGCACGCTTCGAAGGTATAACCCCGAGACGACCGCTCGTCAACGAATGCATGTGTGATGTATGAGATGCTCGTGCTTGCACCGTGCTCGATTTGTCGGTGCACGTTGCCCTCTTTTACCTTGTCACCGTCATGTGGGAACCCAGTTACCGGGAGCACCCCACCTTCTTTTGCATGTCACGCTCCCGTCGCACTTTCTTTGCACCGGGATCTCAATCGAGTTACCGGAACCGGAACGTTGCCGTGGCACCGTTTCGTTATCGTTGTCGTGGCTCCCCTTTTCATTTCCGCCACGTTGACAAATGCTTCTTAATATGCCCTTGTCAACATTTTCATAAAATTGCTTAAAACTTGCATATGTCATTCGCATCATAATAACAACATTTAAAATGATTATATTTGTTGTTTCCATCAATTTGCTAAATGCATATGGGGATTTACCGGAATTGTTGTTCGTTGTTTCCGGCCTCATTTAACCTTGACTAGATAGGTAGTTTACATTTGCTTCACCCTCTTGCCATGTTTAACAACATTTAATATTGTTGGGGTACATAAACGAGATCGAACTAAAAACTTGTCGTGGTGTTTCTTCAATATGCAACTTCGTTGCATATTGAGCTCCACTTAATTTGTAGGATTGTTTGTGCACTTTGTCATGCCATGCTTCATTAAACCGGACATGCATCGTACTCGATTGTGCATCATGTCATGATTATGTGATGGTTGTTTATTATGTTGCGTGTTTCTTTTCCGGTGATTGCTTCTTCGGGTTGGTTCCGATAACGTCAAGTTTGTGAGGACCCGTTCGTCTACGTCCGTTTGTCTTCTTCATGGACTCGTTCTTCTTCCTTGCGGGATTTCAGGCAAGATGATCATACCCTCAAAATCACTACTATCTTTGCTATGCTAACTTGCTCGCTCTTTTGCTATGCCATTGCTACGATGCCTAGCACTTGCTTGTCAGCCTCCCAAATTGCCATGTTCAGCCCCTAACCCACCATTGTCCTAGCAAACCGTTGTTTGGCTATGTTACCGCTTTGCTCAGCCCCTCTTATAGCGTTGTTAGTTGCAGGTGAAGATTGAAGTTTGTTCCTTGTTGGAACATGGAGATGTTGTTCCTTGTTGGAACATGTTTACTTGTTGGGATATCACAATATATCTTATTTACTTAATGCATCTATATACTTGGTAAAGGGTGGAAGGCTCGGCCTTATGCCTGGTGTTTCGTTCCACTCTTGCCGCCCTAGTTTCCGTCATATCGGTGTTATGTTCCCGGATTTTGCGTCCCTTACGCGGTTGGGCTATTATGGGAACCCCTTGACAGTTCGCCTTAAGTAAAGCTTCTCCAGCAATGCCCAACATTGGTTTTACCATTTGCCACCTAGCCTTTTCTTTCCCTTGGGTTCTACAGACTCAAGGGTCATCTTTATTTTAACCCCCCCCCCCCCCCCCCCGGGGCCAGTGCTCCTCTGAGTGTTGGTCTGAACTGAGCTACCTGCGGGGCCACCTCGGGAAAACTTGAGGGTTGGTTTTACTCGTAGCTAGTCTCATCTGAGTGTGTCCTGAGAAAGAGATATGTGCAGCTCCTATCGGGATTTGTCGGCATATTCGGGCGGTGTTGCTGGTTTAGTTTTACCCTGTCGAAATGTCTTGTTGTACTGGGATACCGAGTCTGATCGGAATGTCTCGGGTGGAGGTCTATTCCTTCGTTGACCGTGAGAGCTTGTTATGGGCTAAGTTGGGACACCCCTACAGGGATTTGAACTTTCGAAAGCCGTGCCCGCGGTTATGGGCAGATGGGAATTTGTTAACGTCCGGTTGTAGAAAACCTGAAGTTGACCTTAATTAAAATGAATCAACTGCGTGTGTAACCGTGATGGTCTCTTTCCGGCGGAGTCCGGGAAGTGAACACGGTTGTTGGAGTTATGCTTGACGTAGGTAGTCTAGGATCACTTCTTGATCATATTTTATCGACCGTGCTTTGCCTTCTCTTCTCGCTCTCATTTGCGTATGTTAGCCACCATATATGCTAGCCGCATGCTGCAGCTCCACCTCATACCTTTTACCTTACCCATGAGCTTAGATAGTCTTGATCGCGAGGGTGCGAGATTGCTGAGTCCCCGTGGCTCACAGATACTTCCAAAACCAGCTTGCAAGTGCCGATGAGCCCGTGCAGATGATGCAACCAAGCTCAGGAGGAGCTCGATGAAGATCTTGTCCTTTGTGTTGTTTCGTTCTAGTTGATCAGTAGTGGAGCCCAGTTGGGGTCGATCGGGGACCTTTGTCGCATTTGGGGTTCTTCTTTTATTTTGATTCCGTAGTCGGACCACGAGTGTATTTGGTTGATGTAATGCTTTATTCATGTAATTGTGTGAAGTGGCGATTGTAAGCCAACTATGTAACCTTTTCCCCTATTGTATTACATGGGTTGTGTGAAGATTACCTCACTTGCGACATTGCCTTCAATGCGATTATGCCTCTAAGTCGTGCCTCGACACGTGGGAGATATAGTCGCATCGAGGGTGTTACACTGGCCTCAACATGGAAATCCAAGAGTGCCAATGGAAAGAGGAGTTTATTTCAGTTGAAATCGATATAAAGATCACCGGAATGGGATGCACGGTTTGGAAATGGCAAGCAAAACAAATATGGCACCGGTCTGCGATAATTAGCAAGTAGCCTCCTAAATGCATCAAGGTAAATAAGCTACTGCACTCAAACATGGCAACAAAATACATGGCAGGGATCCACTCATGATGCTTGACAAAAAAATGAACACTGAGCTACGGCTAAATCACTCAATAGTAGGTTCAAACAAGCATGGCAAAAGTGCAAATGATAACAGGTTTTAGACTTGGTGAAATTAACAGCATGTCGGGAATTTATCATCAGGAAGCAAAGTTTAGAGCACGATAATTACATACTACAGGAACATATCATGGCAAAGCAAGGCATGGTATGAAGATACTATAAGCATATAACAAAAGTCCCTTAGTGACCATGAGCCAAAAGGGATCAGAAAATACAATTGCAAGCATGTGAACATAGCAAAAAACATAAACAGATTCAGACTTAGTGAAAAACTGGAGCATGGCAAAACAGTTAACGAGTAGGCATGTTTATGAGCTCGATGCACTCACTACGAGGCATTGCATGACAAACTAAGCATACACCAAGCAAATAGACATGGCATAGAAGCTAGACATGGCCAGAACAACAACATAGCATGCACGGATCAACAAAAACAAGCTCGAGAAAATTGCTAAACATGTTAACAATCTGCTAGAAACATTTTATAGCAAAAGTAGAGCTCGATAGACTCAAGATAGGGTGCTCCACAATTGCAAACAAAGACATGGATGGATAGAGCACAACATTATCTACAAAACATCCTTACTGATCATGCTCAAAAGAGGCATGGATCACTAGGAAACAACATGAACATATGGCATAAAAATTACAGCAGGACAAGGACTTAGTGAAATTCTAAGTCCCTGAAATCAACATCATTGAGTAAGCTACTTTGCATGCTTGCACTAGTCATCACATAGATCACAAAAATACATGGCATACACCCCTGTAAAGATGGCATGGCATACATCAAAACACATGTAGAGCTCAGGATCATAGCATGCACACATTAATCATGGCAAAAATGACAAAAGGCCATTTGCTGAAACAGATCTGACATAATCATGACATAGCCCTCTTCCAACAGCATTTGGGGTATCAAGATGAGCTCAAATGAAAATTATGCAATGAGATGAAATGATGTACCCGTCGATACGAACATTTTGATATGCTACATGTACGAATCGGAGCTACGATGAGGAAGTTATGACATGTCCAAGATAGCAAAAATATTAGGGTTACGGGAGGAAAAAGTCAACCGAGGCAAAACGGATCTGGAGTTCCTCGCGGGCACTGTAGCAGTTGCGAAGCCCGAGGATGGCCGGGGTTGAAGTCACCGGAGATGGAGGCACCGGCCGGAGTTGCTCGTCATGGAGGAGGAGCTCGCAGGGAAGTCGCCGGACTTGGGCGGCGCGGCGAGGAGACGAGGCGCGGCCGGGCGGCGCCGGCGTTGAGGTCGCGGCTGCCAGAGCGGGGCGGCCCAGCGATGGCGCGCGGCGGCAGAGGCGACGAGGCGGTTCGGGCGGCTGGACGCGAGGAGGACGGCCGCGGCTCGTGGGCGAACGAGGCGGGCGGCGGCGCTCGCGGGATGGGCCGCGGGGGCCGGCGATGGGCTTCCCGGGCCCTAGCGGCGCGGCGATCTGGGGACCGGGCAGCGGCGAATAGGGCGGTGACACATGGCGGCGGCGGTGGATTCGGACGTGTCCGGCCGGACGAGAATTTGTCCGGCGGCGCGTGGAGAGGGAGGGGTCTAGGGTTTGCCCGAAAATTTCGGGGAGTGGCCTTATATAGAGGTAGAGGGAGCTAGGAAGCTCCAAATGGGGTGCGGTTTGAGGCCACGCGATCGTGATCGAACGCTCTAGATGATGGAGGAGGTTTAGGTGGGTTTTGGGCCAATTTGAAGGGGTGTTGGGCTGCAACACACATGAGGCCTTTTCGGTCCCTCGGTTAACCGTTGGAGTATCAAACGAAGTCCAAATGGCACGAAACTTGACAGGCGGTCTACCGGTAGTAAACCAAGGCCGCTTAGCAAGTATCGGTCCAATCCGAAAACATTTAACACCCACACACGAAAAGAGGTAGAAAGGGCCACCAGAGGACATAGGAGCGCCGGAATGCAAAACGGACAACGGGGAAAAAGCTCGAATGCATGAGACGAACACGTATGCAAATGCAATGCACATGATGACATGATATGAGATGCATGACAAAGACAAAACACACGGAGACAAAAACCCGACAACGATGAAATAGAATAACTTAGTGCCAGAAACGACAAGAGTTGGAGTACAAATAAGGTAAATTACATCCGGGGTGTTACACATACGTTGTTTCCTTTGTCATCGGTATGTTACTTGCCCGAGATTCGATCATCGGTATCATCATACCTAGTTCAATCTCATCACCAGCAAGTCTCTTTACTCATTCCGTAATGCATCATCCCGTAACAAACTCATTAGTCACATTGCTTGTAAGGCTCATAGTGATGTGCATTACCGAGAGGGCCCAGAGATACCTCTCCAACAATCGGAGTGACAAATCCTAATCTCAATCTATGCCAACTCAACAAACACCATCGGAGACACCTGTAGAGCATCTTTATAATCACTTAGTTACGTTGTGACGTTTGATAGCACACTAAGTGTTCCTCCGGTATTCGGGAGTTGCATAATCTCATAGTCATAGGAACATGTATAAGTTATGGAGAAAGCAATAGTAATAAACTAAATGATCATAGTGCTAAGCTAACGGATGGGTCTTGTCCATCACATCATTCGCTAATGATTTGATCAGTTCATCAAATGACAACACATGTGTATGGCTAGGAAACTTAACCATCTTTGATTAACGAGCTAGTCTAGTAGAGGCATACTAGGGACACTCTGTTTGTCTATGTATTCACACATATATTAAGTTTCCGGTTAATACAATTCTAGCATGAATAATAAACATTTATCATGATATAAGGAAATATAAATAACAACTTTATTATTGCCTCTAGGGTATATTTCCTTCATGTAGTTGATGCTAGTTGGTTTGGTTGGTGGAAGATTAATTATTTAGATCCTAAAGCATATTCAATACACCTTTAATCTTGAACATTAATATGATTGTGAGTAGTTACTTTTGTTCTTGAGGACACGGGAGAAGTCTTGTTATAAGTAATCATGTGAAGTTGGTATTCGTTCAATATTTTAATGAAATGTATGTTGTTCTTCCTTTAGTGGTGTCATGTGAACGTCGACTACATGACACTTCACCTTACTTGGGCCTAAGGGAAGACATTGGGGAGTAATGAGTAGATGATGGGTTACTAGAGTGACAGAAGCTTAAACCCTAGTTTATGCGTTATTCCGTAAGGGGCTGATTTGGATCCATATGTTTCATACTATGGTTAGGTTTATCTTAATTCTTCATTCGTAGTTGCGGATGCTTGCGAGAGGGGGTAATCATAAGTGGGTTATTTGTTCAAGTAAGAACAACACCCAAGCACCAGTCCACCCACATATGAAATTATCAAAGTAACGGACGCGAATGAACTAAACATGATGAACGCGACTAGAGGACAATTGTCATGTGTCCTCGAGAATGCTTTGCTTTATATAAGAGAACTCTCCGGCTTGTCCTTTGCTATAAAAAGGATTGGGTCACCTTGTTGCATCTTTGTTAGTATTGCTACTTGTTACAAATTACCTTGCTACAAAACTATCTGTTACCGCTTCTTTCAGTACTTGCAGAGAATACCTTGTTTAAAACCGCTTATCATTTTCTATCCTCGTTGGGTTCGACACTCTTACTTATTGAAAGGACTACGATTGATCCCCTATACTTGTGGGTCATCACCACCATGACTTCTCCCTTCACCGGCTCGATGCCGGCTTGTGACTTGACTCTTTCTTTTGGGTCTTCCATTTACATGTTTGAGTAGTTGTACTAGTTCTCGGTGATATGGATGAACTTTATATATTTACCTGATGCGATCAATTATCTTCTTGTTCATGTTTGAGTTATAGCCGTCACGAATGCTGAGAGGAGAGCTCGCTCGCATTATCGCCGTGATTGGCCATGAAGCATATTATTATCATTGCAGGAGTTCAGATGTCGAGGTAATTAGAGGTGACAATAAAAGCCTCAATTCTGCGCCTTTGCAATTGTAGGGGAGTAATAGGGAAACCATGGGGAAACACTTAATTAACCATATGTGATAACCAGTGTAGAAAAACTACGGTTGATGGCGTATGTGATATGAAGTCTACTTAGAGTAGAACATATTCTGTACAGAAGACCGCCCGCTTATGCGCATGAAGAGTGGATTGGAGTTAAGTTCATATTAGTAGTGATGATCTCAGAACCCTCAATAACGCTTTACTGCTCAAGCACCATCTCGACTAACTTAGTGTCTTTTATTTCCTATTTTTACCTTATCGTTTATAGTTTAGTAAACCCCCTTTTATTCCGTTTCCCCGGTAACTTATAACATAGACTATTTCCAAACTCCGGTTTGGGTGTGTATGGAACTGCGTAAGTGACAACTTAGTTGCGGGATTTGTGGTGCCTTCCTATTCACTCCATGTGGGATCGACAAACCTTACTTACAGCAAAATTGCTATAATATGTTGAATCTGTTGTGAAGACTTTCCTCTCTCTACGTTCTCTGTCTGTGTTGTGAAGACTATCACAGTGATCCTTTTTATTCCGCTGCATGTGACATGTCTTAGTTTATCTTCACTATTATTACAATGTGTGTAGTTTGCTCTATGTTAGACTGTGCTTAGATAGTTTTTCTTCGCTACTGATACTCTTTTTATCCTCCCTGATTTTCTTCTGATAGTTTAGTTGACTAGAAGTTTTAAAATCTCTCATTCACCCTCCTCTAGTCGATATTTTCTCTTATAGAAGGTCAATGTCTTAGCCTCCTTAATCGAGGTGATGATGTGGTGGTGCCCTTCTACCAATTCCCTCTATGGATCTTTCTGGAGGTGAGTTTTTCTATTTCTGGTTCATGGTTTTGGCTCAGCATGGGAATGGACCGACCCGAACCTAGCCAATTCGAGAGGCCACGGGTCGTCCCATATAAAGAGTAGTCAGTGGACTCGTAGTTCCGATGGGTATTTTGGGTTGACCCAAATTCTTGTTTTACATTGCCTTGTGGACAAACAAGATGTGTAAATTAGGCACAGTTTAATTCACTCCGGCTAGTGTAAGAATTACAATTTTTGTAAACACAAAGAATTAAGATTTCTAATACATGGTTAATAAAAAAAATCATGTCGTCTATTTGTAATTTTGTACGTGCACATCTTGCTGAAACATATCAAGATAATTTTATAATTCATATATGGAGCATTCATATGACAGTCTGCGTAGTAAAGTTGGGTCCTACGACAAAACCGGTGCGGCGGAGATTTGCAGTTGCTGCGAGTTATAAGACTATAAGGTGGGCTGATCCCGCTGGACCCAGCGGGTCACCCAATGCCGGTTCTGTTGACCCAAATCTCGTTTGAGACCAACCCACATGACCCATTGTCCTCGAGTTTTTGGGTTAGATCAGCAACCCGGCGGGCCGACTCAGCTCATTTCCTTCATGAGTTTTGGCCTTTTTGTTCCTTCTTTGCGAGATCCAATCACACGAGTGTAAAACAGTTGACCAGATGGTAGCGGCGCCGTATGGTACAAGCATCGCTACGAGTGGGGGATGCTCATACCACACGCCTTCTTCTTCTCTGGAAGTTCCTACACAACTGGTTTTTTCCCCACATGATCTTCTCTTCATGGTAGATTATTATGATGTTAATTAGCATGATTTTCATCCAGAAAGTATTCAATGCTCAAAATCTCCTACTTCTTTAAAAACCTGGCCTGTGCCAACACCTATTTTATTTTAAGTTCTTACAAGTATCATGAAAAATAATGGAAATTCAATTTGGCTCCACGGAGCACATGCTCCCGAACCCAATTTTTTTCAAATGTCAAAAAAATCAAGCTAAATTCTTTATGTGATCTTAGTCACACACAAATGCTACTTGCAAATTTTAAGGCAAAAAGGTTAAGCATTTTGGCCTGTGAAAAAAAAACAAATTGAAGACCACATGTCACCCAATTTTTTTTACACCGACGAAACACTGTTGTTCCATTTCACATGAAATTTGTCAAGCATGCTTGCGACACTAATATAAACATCTACAGTTTTTTTTTAATTTTTTTGAATTTACTGTTCATCCAGGAGTATATGCTCCGAGGGGCCAAAACGCCCTCCTTTGATAAATAAAGGATACAAAGTGATGCAAGAATTCTGAAATTCCTACTACTACTACGAGATAAGGGGGCATTTAGTAGTTCTCGGATAGTACTAGAGGTGATAATCGGCAAAAGATCTGCAAGTGTTAGAAGACAGCTATCTCATTCAGTTTTCTTTTTCATAAAACAGTGCACCCGTTTTGTCTCTCTTCTCCTAATCACGCTGAGCGGACGGTCCACAAGAGAGGACAGGGATCAGGTAACATACATCTTTGCATGTCATGGTGTGACTTGCGGCCTAAATTCATATTTAAACATTGTAAAAAAATTTGAAAAAAATCATGCATGTTCATAGCACATATTAAGATAATCCTTAAAAAATTTCGATCGAAATTCGAAACATACATCAAGAAGCAAAAAAGAGAAACTCATATGTGAATAATATACAGAGAACCATTCACAATTATTCATAACAGATTTCTCTTTTTTGCTCTTGTTAAATCTCTACTGCTAAAAAAGAAGATCTCGAATGAAGGCGCAATTTTGTAACGCGCGTCGTCCCATCGTATTTGTACCCGATTGTTCCTAGTTATCCACAGCAGCCGGCCACACTGATCTCGCCCGTCGCCGTCCCACACTCGCTCGTCCGCCCGGGAACAACCTCGCGACAGCGAAGCTCAGGCGGACCTCCCCGGCAGCCCGTCATCCACTGGATTCCCTCGCGCGCTCCCGTGGCCGCACACCCGCCCCGAAAAATCTCCCCGTCGCCGTCGCCATCGCCGTCAACACCACCCCCACCCCTGGGCAAAACGCGTCCGCACGATGCCTCGCTCGCTGGCGACGACGCCTCCCCGTGTCGCACCGGCCGGGGTCCGTACGTGCCTCCATCGCTGGCCACAAAACGGGGGCGCCAGGGCGAGGCGACGCCCGTGAGTCGACCACGGGCAGGATTGCATTATCCTCTCCCTTGCGCCACGCCCGCCATTCTTTTCCGCTGCCGCTCTGCTTTCCACTTCCAGGCGCAGCAGCAGCACCTGATTCCGCACGGACTAGATAGGTCCAGCTGCTCCGCTCTGCTCTGCCATTGGGAGGTGCCGCACCTGACACCTGATTCCTCAAGGTTGGTCTGGTTGATCCTCCTCTGCCTTTTGCTCTTTTTGGTTGGGCCGTGCACTTGTGTCCTTTGATGCTTGGTCCGTCGTCTTGCCGCTTTCCTTTTACGTATGTTCTTGCCGTCTCTGTACACCGGTATTCCGTGCTGGAGCTGGAGCTGGACGTAGCCCAGCTGCCAACGGGGCGTTCAGTATTTCATTGGTCTGCTTTGGATAATGGAACAGTGAGGGTAGGTTCCACTCTACTGTACTATATCTATCAGGTTACGTATATGTACCCTATTTTAGAAGTAGTTCTTGGCTTATCTCCACTCACAAGTCGGTTGTGTTTTTCTTTAAAATATTTGTATCCAACTCCCCTGTTCGATTTGTTTGGAGCGCTTGATTGGTCACTGCACTACAGTAGAAAAGTGGTTGCTCAAATTTTCACCTGTTGGTGTTAACAGCCTCAAATGTACGTGCGATTTGACTGGATTTCTCTTCATTCTCCCCAAATCACGGACACGGTGTGCTGAGTGAATTTTACGACAAGATCATAGCAACACTGCCTGCGAGATACGTACCTGAATTTTGCGTTTCTTCTTTTCAGCGCAGAAACTCAGCAGATGGTTGTTCCACCATAGCTGCTGCACCGCTGATCAAATCAGTCTCGTCAGCGGCGTAGCACGTGACGTAATCCATGGCGGGCGCGGGCAGCTCCAAAGATGTAGCCGACTCGGTGGAGAAGTGGATGGCGTTCCCGTCCGGGTCCGGGTCCGGCGAGGAGACCAGCTTCACCCTCCCGACGCCGCCGTCGCTGTCCAGCGGGAAGGAGATCGTCGAGGAGCCGGGCGGTTCAGGCAGCGGCAGCAAGCAGCAGGGGTGGTGGCCCAAGCCGGAGCAGCGGCGCCGCAGCAGCAGCGGCACCGGCATGGGCAGCGCCAAGCCGTCCATGGAGGGGCGCGGGTCGTCCGACGCGCTTCCGCGGGTGTCGCAGGAGCTCAAGGACGCGCTGTCCAACCTGCAGCAGACGTTCGTCGTCTCCGACGCCACCCGCCCCGACATCCCCATCATCTACGCCAGCGCCGGCTTCTACACCATGACCGGGTACTCCGCCAAGGAGATCATCGGACGCAACTGGTACGTGCGCCATCGTCGCCGGTTTCTTGGTCGACCGATCAGTGCGATGCATGTTTGAGCTCTGCTTTTTGTGCAGCCGGTTTCTTCAGGGCCCGGAGACGGACCAGAACGAGGTGTCCAAGATCAGGGACGCCGTGAAGGCTGGCAAGAGCTTCTGCGGCCGGCTGCTCAACTACCGCAAGGACGGCACGCCGTTCTGGAATCTCCTCACCGTCACCCCCATCCGCGACGACAACGGCAAGGTCATCAAGTTCATCGGGTACGCGCTCACCTTATACTTGTCCAATGCCATTACATGTTGTTGCTCGAGCTGCGCTCTTATTTGTGATGATGGACGCGCAGGATGCAGGTGGAGGTGAGCAAGTACACGGAAGGGCTGAGCGACAAGCGCATGCGGCCGAACGAGCTGCCGGTGTCGCTCATCCGCTACGACGGTGAGCCACGCGCAACAACTCTGCCTTGGCCGTCGTCGGGTCACTCTCGACTCGATCGGCGCTGAAACTGACAATTTTCTCTGCACTCCGTGGGAACGCAGACCGGCAGAAGGAGAAGGCCATGTCGTCGATGACGGAGGTCGTGCAGACAGTGAAGCACCGGCGCGCGGACTCGCCGGAGCGGGAGCCACCCAAGGCCAGCGACGCGGACAAGATCAGCTCTCCGCTCGTGGCTCCTGCCACCCCGTCCGGCGGCGGCTACAAGTCGCCCTACTGGGACCTGAAGAAGGAGGAGTCACGGATGAGCAAGATGATGAGCGGGCGCAAGTCCGGCCGCTCCTCCCTCATGGGGTCAGTCACCTGATCGCCGCACAGGTACTGTACACTGAATGAATTGGAACCTCGTCCTCACAATTGCAGAGGCTGTATGTGCAGATTCAAGGTGGGGAAGAGGAGCTCCGTGGGGAGCAGGGAGCCGGCGGTGGTGGAGGCGCCGGAGTTGAAGATGACGGTGGAGCGCACCAACAGCTGGGAGCGCGCGGAGAGGGAGAAGGACATCAGGCAGGGGCTGGACCTCGCCACCACGCTCGAGCGTATCGAGAAGAACTTCGTCATCACGGACCCCAGGCTCCCAGACAACCCAATTGTATGTAGCCGTAGCTGAAATCAGTTTTTACTTGTGCATGATGAAGACTAGTACAGTACTGATGGAATGGTCTTTTCTTGGGCAGATTTTCGCGTCTGATAGCTTCCTGGAGCTGACGGAGTACACGCGCGAAGAGATCCTAGGGAGGAACTGCAGGTGAGAAAAACAAAACTACAAATCCTGAAATACTTCCGTTTTGTGAATAAGCCTCGCCTTCTCAACTCACTAGATCATGAGTAGAAGTAACCAAACATATTGGTGCAATGGTAGTTTCCTAGTCAAAAAGCAAAGAAAAAAATGCATTCTTGAACAGATTTAAAACCTCCAATAATTCGCTCGGTATCCGGGCTCATTTACACCTAGTGAACAGTAAAAAGTAGCATAAAAATTCGAAAATTCCTATTTCTCGTGTGGCGCTAGATGCTCAAATGTGACGTTTGTGCAAAATTTGAAGGTGTTTGAACATTTGAAGAGTTCGTGGCAAAAAAAAGACAAAATCGAACGTGAACAGTATTGTTTCCAAAAGTTTCTCCGGCACCCGAAAATCTTATTTTTTTGCTACAAACTCCTCGAATATTCAAACTTCATCAAATTTTGCATGGGCATCACGCACATGAGCACCTTGCACCATAAAATAATTCATATTTTTTTACCATTTAAAATGATTTTACTGTTCACACCCACTCATATAAGCCCGGGTGCAGAATAGCCGCGTCCTAAAACCTTTCCCTTCAAGGGTGTTTCGAGGACAACTCCGCTCCATAGCTTCACTAGTTGAGGAGATATGTTTGTCCTAAAAAAAAATCTCAACTTGCTATTGTAGGTAGAGTGAAATTACAATGACCACTAGTTGATTTGACTAGAGATGCTTCGCGTGCCCAGAGCTTGGAGTTATATGAAAACGCCCATCAATGACACCGAGTGACTCCACTAGCCCACCCACTGCCTGTTTTCTCTTTAACTACCCTATGTCCTCAAATCTTTTTCATGGCACAGTATGACAACACCTAGGGTTAGGGTTTGTCTTCACAGGCTTCCTAGTGATCCTCATCTTCTCAAAAGCTTCACTCGCTTGTCCTCTCTTATCAAATTTCAGAACGAAAATCCGCATCCGATTTTGACGGCCTACGGCCTGTTTGCAAAATTTTAGAATTCTCAAATTCCAAAAGGAAAAAAAGTTATGCTCAAATTTCAGTTTTTTTAAATTTTTCCTTAAATCTGGTCAAACTATGGTCAAACTACGAAGTATTAGTGTTACTAAATAATTATTCAAGAATATTAGTGTTACTAAATAATTATTTCAGTTTTTTTGAATTTTGGTCAAATCTGGTCAAACTGTGGTCAAACAATGGTTAAATTACTTATTCAAGAAATATTAGTGTTACTAAATAATTATTGTTTTTTAGAACAATAGTTTCAAACTCAAACAGTGAAATGTGTGACTTCATGCTCAAGCTAAATTCCTGAGGGTTAATAAGATTGACATCTTAGTATTGTCAGGAAAACAACAAGTGCAGACTTGGAAACGAGGGAGAATAGAACCCGGGAGCTAAGCGTGCTCAGGCTGGGGAAGTGGGAGGATGGGTGATCGTTCGGAAAGTTAGATAATTTGGAATGATAAGGGGTGATTAGAGATTAAATTGAGCAGTGATGATGGGTAATTAGAGATTAGAGGTTAAAATAATTCAGAAATTGGAAATCGGGAAAAATTCAAAAAAAATTCTTTAAAGGTGGACCTCCAGGCAGCAGCCACGTGGAGGGACTATAAGAACCGGGACTAAAGGGGGGACCTTTAGTAATGACCCTTTAGTCCCGGTTCCAGAACCGGAACTAAAGACCCTCTAAAACTGGGACAAAAAGCCATTTTTCTAATAATGGATGAAGGAAGGATCGACTTTGTCCCCTGCTAGAGCACTCCACCGACCAAAGACTTTCTGCCGACGAACTTCACCATCACCTTCTTGATCACACTCCGGACAAACACATGATGCTTAGCAAGGAAAGTGATACACAAGCATATTGATTAAAAAACAAGAAAATAGGTAGTTAGTTTAGACATTTCACAACAACCTCTCCCTAATATGAAATTTGGAGCTAGTTTGATAGCCAGCACACATTTCACACCTTTATAATCTAGGGGTGGAGTGGAATTTAGAGATAGAGTGGGAGATGAGGTGGAGATTTCTCAAACTTACTTCTTAGCTAATCGTGGGCTTTTCTCGTCTAGGGTGGAGTTTTTTGTCAAGATAAATGACCCTACAAAAGGATATATTAGAATCAAGACAATATATCTCAAAATTCTTATCAAAACCAAAGGCGAACTTGTCATCGTTATGCTACCATAGCTCTTGTAGACGATTGACAACATCAATAAATTTAACCAGTAAATCACCCACAAAAGCGTATGGATGACCAAACCTTGTTGAATTGCCACAATTGTAGACCACCTTGTAGAAACGAAGATTGACAATAGCGCCAACATATTAGGTGAACTACCCCAATATAGGTAAACAATGGTGGTTGTACCACTAGGTCAGGCTGATGACCTTTCTCGCGAAGGTTCGAAAAAGAAGAGCGCATTGAAGAAGAATAAGGATGGCAGTGCAGTGGGTTTGGCCACGTATAGCTCCTCTAGATCACCCATATCAAGCTACTCATTCTTGTTTCTAGCCACGTTGATATCCATGTGGCACAAATTCCTATGCATGCACACAACTTCCAGATACCCAGCTATTCATGGATATTCATGGAGCAAATGTAAAAAGCATTAGCAACAATGGCAAAATTGTTATGGCGCGGCTAGAAGGAGGGCGTGAGAGGGCCGGCCGGGGGCCTTTTGCCCACGGCCGGGCAAGATGGAAGGGATTTCCTTCTTAATTCTTGCTTCATTAGATTGATACATCTCCTCTTTTTATATAGAGAGGTTTACTTGACTCCCAAACAAGGCTTACTTGACCCCTAAGCAAGCGACCCTTATCTCTAATTAACCCTAAAACTAACGGGCTATACCGCCAGCCCAGGCCATTAGGCCTATTACGTACTCTAACACTACACCCCATCTGGACATGCAGCTTGTCCTCGAGCTGCAGCCTAACCAACTTATAACCATGACTCGACGCAACACAAGTCTAACACCTAAAAACAAGCCTTTTATATCTCGGCTTGTTTTATTACTCTCAACCTGAAATGGACTGGGACGATTTATTTTGGACCACTTAACAAAAAGTGGACACCATCCGCACGTCGGACGTGCACGTGTACAGTCACCTGGATCCCATGGACACCATCTGGACAAAAGGAGTGCATGTGTATGGCCACCTGGAATTGGTCGCAAGAGCGACCAGCTGAGGCGCCCTCGCGGCGGCCGGCGGAATGCAGTGGTGCTATGCGGTGCGCTTCTGTCGGTGACACCCTGCCTTCTCCCCGCCGGACGGCTGTTGGTCTGCACCGCACAGAGAAGAGTGGAGGGCTTGTGATGGAGAATGACGAGGCCTGCGCCCCCCCCCCAACCGCCGATGTCGCAGACTTTGAGGTCGCTGCCCGCGGGGAAAATAGCATGCCCAAGATCCCCGACGCATCGGATGAGATCGAGGTCCTTTGCGCAGCGAAGCGCAACTGGGAGGAGCGGCAACTGCAGACCACGCAACTCCTGCACACGCCGACGCGCTAGGAGGCCGCGTGCAGCAGCCTGCAGTCTCACCGTCGCCGACACGTGGCGGGTAGTGATCCAAGCTGGAAGCGATGACGGCGACGGCGGAAGCTTGATCTGCTGGATGGGGACGCCCTAGGGAAGCGGTGATGGCGACGGCGGGAACTTGATCTGGTGGATCGGGACTCCCGTCGGCGCGGTCGATGTGGGGCCGGAGCTGACCGGTGATGGCTGCTGCAGTTGCAGCGGCTGCTGCGGCGGAGCGCCGGGCGCGGCGGAGGTCGCCAGGAGCGGTGGCTGCCACTGCAGCCAGGGCGGGGCGGTGGATGGCAGCTGCCGCAGCGGCCCGATGAGCGCGGCGGAGGCCACCTGGTGCGGCGGCTGCCACGGCAGCCATGACGGGGCGGTGGTGGCGGTGGATGGCAGTTGCAGCGGCTGCTGCAGCAGCCCGACGAGCGCGACGGAGGCTGCCTGGTGCGGCGGCTGCCACGACAGCCACGGCGGCGCGGTGGCGGTGATGGACGGCGCAGCCGGGTGCGGCCCATAGGACCCGGCCAAGAACAGGTGGATCTCCTAGACCGCCTGTGTTAGGTCCCGCAGCGCCCCGGACACCTCCGGGGTGAGGACGACGGGGGCGGGCGCGAGGAGGATCCCGGCGCGGGCAGGAGCGGGGCGACGGTCGTGACCAGCAGCGGAAGAGACGGGTTGGGCGGCGGTGAAGACATGATCGAACCGAAGCTAGCTGATACCAAATTGTTATGGCGTTGTTAGAAGGAGGGCGCGAGAGGGCCGACCGGGGGCCTTTTGCCCACGGCCGGGCAAGATGGAAGGGATTTCCTTCTTAATTCTTGCTTCATTAGATTGATACATCTCCTCTCTTTATATAGAGAGGTTTACTTGACTCCCAAGCAAGGCTTACTTGACCCCTAAGCAAGCGACCCTTATCTCTAATTAACCTTAAGATTAACGGGCTATACCGCTAGCCCAAGCCATTAGGCCTATTACGTACTCTAATACAAATAAAAGCCCCAAACACAATAAAAGTTACATATTACCAATATAATACAAATATTTAGTCATGGATATATGCCATTGGATTTCTAGACCATCTATAAGGCTTAGGGTCACTATCATGTGGAATCTACCTGTTAGATAAGTATCTACAACAAAATCAACACCATGGCCAATCCTTGAGCTCGTGGATACCCATCATGAAGAATAGTGGGCATAAACTGCCCTCCAAACCACACCTTACATGCACGGTGTCCATGGGTATTGGGATTCATAATAATATTGCCCCTACCTTTTTTTATTATGATTTCGTCGAAAATACACATGGAGCCATGCCGCCGACAAACACGGAGTATCATCATGTCATCTATGAAGAATGATGAGAACAATAAGGCCTACAAGTTTCTCCAGGACACCGCACATATCATCGACGAAACGTTGGAGACGAAAGATTCTTATTCGAGACTACGTCACCATCACATGGCAGCGATATCGCCACAACACCAATAGCTAAGGGCAACTCTAATCGATCCCCAAAACTTAACTCCAATGGGTAAGAACAACTCTAATCGGTCCCCAAAATTTTACTCCCAAACCCGTTTTCAAAACTTAATCCCAAAAATTCAGTGTATTGGAAGGGTGTTTCTAACCGATGCCAAAATTAATCCTCAAAAGACACAATTCCAAACCAGACCATTCCAGCGTTTGTGCACCCACATGATTTGCTTCTAGTTTCTAACATACTTAACATAAACTACCGATCATTTTAACATCCAATTGCTATACATGGAAGCTCCCAGTTTCTATTAAATTGAGCTGCTCATTAAACCACATATTTGAATCAAAAGCTTTCGTGCTAATTTGTGCAACTAGCTCAAACGAAATATAATCTAAACTGAACTAAAATTAGAAGTTACTCCCTTCATCTCCCAAAAGGTCTACAAATTTTGTCTGAAGTCAAACGGTGTAAAGTTTAACTAAGTTTATAGAAAAAAATATCAATAACTAAAATACAAAATTAGTATAACTAAATACATAATAAATTTATTTTTGTACGATATTATTTTGTATCTTAGTTGTTGATATCTTGTTCTAAACCTCGTCAAACTTTGCACAATTTGACTTGAAAAAACTTATAAGAGTGGACTAACGGGAGAACTTTATGTTTTTAGGGACATATACAAACACCTTATCTTTTCCTCCTCATATGCACATGCATGCATACACTAGAGGACAAAAGCTAATGTCATACTGATTCTTCTCATTTCAAAAATTTAAAATGTTTTGTAACTCAAATCGGTGGTCGACTTCAAGCCAGATTCCATGTTGGTATGTTCGGTGATTTTTATTCAGGTCCAAAGTTACCACATCTAGATTATGTAAGTTATCATGTTTGTGTACATAAGTTATCATAGCAAAAGAGCATGTGCATTGCAATGAGAGAGAGAGAGAGAGAATACCACACGCCCCTAACCCAATAACCATGATTCAAGACCCCAATAGGCTCACGTGCTTTATTTCAACACATGTCATTCCATTTGTGTTTCTGCTTATCCTTCTTCCCACCGTCGTCGACGGTGGCCTTAGTGCTCACACAATTTTAGCGCGGTTGAATGTGGTCAATCATAAGGTATCTCTCTCGCGCGGCATAAGATGAGAAATCTGTTTTTACTGTGAGGTTTTGATCAGGCATGCATGCGTGATCAAAGATGATTTCTTTCATCTCCACTCTGATTTTGGTGAGGTGTTCATTTTCAATTTGGATTGACACTAGTACGGAAGAAAGACGGACCATGCGTTGCTGATTAAGGTTGCACCCTAAATATCATTTCAAAATTTGCAAACACGTAAAATAACATATTCAGATTGTACACATTTTTCTAATTAAATTCCACATATAAAAAGTTAAATTTGGAGTTAGGGTTTAAAAGATATGAATATTTTTAAAAAGCATTTAATATGAACTGTGGGTTGATTAACCTAAATATGAGGCGATTTGCTGCAAAAGTGAAAATCTGACTTAAAACTTGACTTAGGGTTGATTAACAAAAATGTTAGGGTTTTTTTTGCAAAAGGGAAAATCTAACTTAAATCTAGACTGCAAATTGATTCTCAAAAAAGTCAAGGCTTTTCTGCAAAACACATGACGAACAGACAGAAACAATCCTCCCCTTATTAGTAGGTCTAGATGTTATTTACACTGAAATTATCGGGGCATAAAATAGGTTTCCCAACCTTCTTCCACATGCAATAGAGGACAAAAAACGGATGCTATCCTAGATTCTCCTCATTTCAATAATTAAAATGTTTTGTAGCTCAAACGGCCCGTCTGATTTAAAATCTATTTTTATATTGAACCCGCCGCGATAAAATCTTCAAAACTAGATCCCTTGATGATATGTTTCATGGGTTTTTTCGGATCCAAAGTTAGTGGGTACCTAAGTTGTCCCTTGATATGTATGTTGCCACACTTTTTACACAGAACTTAATGGTGTTTGTTTTAAACAACTTTTTTTTCATGAGTCAATGTTATCGTTGTGTTGTACTTAAGTTATCAGGTCCGCGGTGCGTAAATTATTATACTTCACATAGAAGTATGAGTCAATGTTGCTATTGTGTTATACATTGTATGTAAGTTATTAGGTCTGCGTTGCTTAAATTAACATGCTATTCAGACAAAAGTTATTGTGGTATGTATTAATAACTTCTTTTTTTTCATTATTAAGTCCGTTGCGATGAGATATTCAAAAACCGGATCTTATGTTTCTGTCGAGGGTCTTTCGATTGGCTGGTCTGATTAGTAATAAGGTTCTCTTGTATACAAAGAAGATCATAGTTTAGAGTTGTACCAAAATATTGTCCTAGTTGGCTAGAGATGCAATCTCTCAACTCCCAGGCCAGAGTTCAATTCTTAGTTTTATCGTGTTTCTTTTCCTATTAAAACTGCAGTGCGCTACATCCACCACATTCGTGTAAAAAGGAAACAAATCTTGATCAATACAAAGTACCAACTAATCAACTATCCCTGTAAAATCAAATCTCGTTAAGGCCTTGTTGGGTTTTATAGGATTTCAAGGGGTTTGAAAGGGATTGAAAGGAATTAAATCCCGAGCAAGTCAAAATCCACCTCAAATTCCTTCATTCCTCTCCAATCCCCTTGCGGTGAGGATTAACTGAACGTGCCCTAAAGCGCCAACAAATCGCAGTGACTCATTACAGCCGCATGATCACGATCGGACGGATCCAAAGCCGTTCGGATCTATCTCAAACAGGCGACTGTTCGCCATTTAACCATGAACAGAGAAGCTTAGCTTCGCGAGGAGATTGATGTCCATCGTCAGCGTCGCGGGGGACTCCTCCCCTCCCTCTGCCCCGCGGCGCCGGAGCTGTGGCCGGAGAGTATGGGAGAGGAGTTTGATCTGGATATGGCGGCTAGGGCTTTGGAACGTGAGCACGGTGCGGCCGGAGTTTAATTGTGCCCCGGCCTTGCATGAGAGGCTGAATCCTGACTGATATCAAGTCCCGCCATCAGCCACAAACCGTCAGACCTTCGTGCAAGAGCTGCCCCACCGCCCCATGGCGGAGGTCGCCGCATTTCTAGCCATCACATTTTTGCAATGCTTGTTTCCCCCCTTCGATTTTCCCATGTCTCTTCTGCTTTAGTTTCCCATGTGTTCTTGCCAGTCTCTCAGGTGATGTAATGTGATGCGATTTTGCTGGTGCTTGCAGATTTCTTCAGGGATCGGAGACCGACCAGACCACCGTTGACAAGATCAGGGAGGCCATCAGGGAGCAGAAGGAGGTCACCGTCCAGCTAATTAACTACACCAAAAGCGGTAATAATTTTTGCATCATCTAGTGACAGATTCCTGGACTTACATTTTAGTTCTGCTCCCTCCCCTCTAGGCAATCCAGTTTCTAGGATGTAGTGGGACATTTGCTTACCATATCTGCTTTTGCTTGTGATGGATCAGGGAAGAAGTTCTGGAACTTGTTTCACCTGCAGCCTATGTGGGATCAGAAGGTAGCGAAATGTTATCCAAATGCTGAATTTGTTCTAGAGCTTGCAGTTACAGTTACATAGATGGAGCCAGCATGGTGCTGTAACGATTGTGCATTTGTATGCTACTATGGATACAGGGGGAGCTTCAGTACTTTATCGGCGTGCAACTTGATGGAAGTGATCATGTTGAACCCCTCAGGAACCGACTCTCGGAGAACACTGAGATACAAAGTGCCAAACTGGTAGGTCAGCTCAGCTTGAGTAATTTCCCTTTCGAGGATGTGAAAGTACTTTGGTTCAGAAAAAAATATGTTGGGAAACGAAGATAAAATTAATCTAGAGACCTATAATTAGTCAGCTGGATATCATTTGGGTGCTTAAGCTCCATGGCCTTTTTTACTGTAGATGATTTCTTTTGTAAATTAAATGCAACGTTCCAAAAACAAACAACAGATTGTGTATTTTCAAGCAGCGTGGGTTGTAGTAATGTTTCTGCAGTCAACAGCCTCTGTAAGAAATTCTAAAATAGGCTGGAAGGTTCCAAAATCATTGCAATATGGGACTACTTAAAAACCTAGACACGTAATGTTCCTGTAATAGTAACACTTGAGTTTTGCTAACTATTTGTAGAATGAGATCTAACCAGGTCAAAGCTACAGCAGGGAATGTGGATGAAGCAGTCAGGGAGCTTCCTGATGCCAACTTGGTAAGGTACATCTACTTTTTGTTGATTTAATGTTCCTAAAGTAATCTGAACTCAACATTGCTTTGGCATGTTTTGTTCTTGATTGGTATATGAAAGAATGGATAGATGATTGTCGAAGTCAATTTAAAGACCGAATAAAGTCTTAGTTATTCCTATGCAAATAATACAAAAACCAGAATATGCAACATAAGGTATAACATCGTAAATTTATATGAACACATGCTGGCATGCACATTGGACTGATCAGATAGGTTGCTACTTGGTCCTTGCAGTACATAACAGATTTTTTTTCCTGGATATTGTTACTTGATATGAATATATTGGAAAAATTATTTGTTTAGCCAGTTCTTTGTGATTGGTGGACGTCATGCTATCTGTTACTTTCCCAGAGACCAGAGGACCTGTGGGCAATGCACTCACTATCTGTTTCTCCAAAACCTCACAAACAGAATAACTCTTCTTGGAAAGCTATAGAAAAGGTATATTCTATCTGTTGTTTGACAAGATAGTTCTGTATTCTTGCAGTAGCAATAGCAGAGTCAAATTGTCTCAACCTACATGATACTTGAATATATTAGTATAATAGTTGATGAATTAGAAATAAGAGAGGGGTTTATCTGGACCTACGAGCACCAGCTCTAATGTCCTCCTAGACCCCCATGATGTCATCATGATTTGGGTCATATTAACCATTGAAAGCGCATTCGCAAAATAAAAAAACCATCGAAAATGCAGATGCTTTTTGATTATGATGTGTGCAACATGGTATTAAAAAATGATAGAGATACATTGTGTTCAACATGGCCAAAAGTTAGCTTCTGAAAGAAATTCTTCATTTTCTTAGTTCCTAAAACAATCTTAGTTAATTAGATTTTCTTAGCTATAAGGGTGCATGCATCTCGAGACGAGGAGTTATGAATTGACAGCTTGGAGCTGCAGCCCCTAGGTTCAGCCAATCATTGCCCTTAGAAACAATAGAACCCCTACCTTAGTATCCACTAATTTAACTTGGGACTTCGTTTAGTGCTTCAAGGCACATCATTTAGTGCGCGACCAATAGGGTCTTATCTCTTATGTTATCTTTTTTGACATGCCTGCCCGGCAAGCGTGCTTTTAAGTTGCTAGAAAGAAGGCAAGGAACAAAAGGGGGAGATTGTTAATTACCCACATACTTTTAATGTTTTTTTTGGCATTGCAGATTATAGAAACTAGGGAGAAGATTGGCTTGAAACACTTCAAGCCAGTTAAACCTCTGGGGTGTGGGGACACTGGCAGGTACAACTCCTCAACGGTGTCTAAACTTTTTAGCTAATCTCCATTTCTACTATTATGAGAGCATGGGGCTGCAAGAACAGTGTGTAGTTCAAAATAGTACCTATGTCTACGTAGACAGGTCTGGTTAATTCAGTAAGCTTGGCTGTGTCATGTCTAACTTATTTATGTGCTAGCCATCTTGTGTGATTTTCCTGCAGTAAATTCCGTGTTTTAGGCAATCCTGTTCAAATTTATCCCTATTTATGTAGGCAGGTCTGGTTAATTCAGTAAGCTTGGCTGTGTCATGTCTAACTTATTTATGTGTGGTAGCCATCTTGTATGATTTTCCTGAAGTAAACTTCGTGTTTTAGGCAATTCTGTTCAAATTTAGCCCTATTTCTGCTATCAAATTATTCTTTTTTGTCTTCAGTGTACACTTGGTTGAGTTGCAAGGTAGTGGTGAATTATTTGCGATGAAGGCAATGGACAAATCAGTGATGTTGAACCGCAACAAGGTATTTTTTTATAAATAAATATTGACATGCTATTATAGATTATCTTTCTGTACAATCTTTTGCATTGAATATCTTAATGAAGTTCTGTAATGCGCAGGTGCACCGAGCTATTATTGAAAGAGAAATATACTCTCTGTTGGATCATCCTTTTCTTCCAACATTGTATACTTCATTTCAGGTTTGTTTCATGACCTTATGCCTTACCTGAGTTATTTTACATTTCTAGTAAACAAAATATGGAAGGTAATATGAAGATTTAAGCCCCATTAGTTGCTTCCTGTTAATCTCCACAATGGCCAATACTATATTTCAAGATAACTTTATTGGAACGTTTATGCTAATTCTTATTGTCTATTTTCAGACGCCAACACATGTTTGTCTTATAACAGACTTTTGTCCCGGAGGAGAATTGTTTGCGGCACTGGATAAGCAACCCTTGAAAATTTTCAGAGAAGATTCTGCAAGGTAGCTGCTCAAATCGTAACATCTGGGCTAGTCGTTACATGCACAGTATTTTCTAGAAATTGTAATTTGCTTCCAAAGTTGCCCTTTAATTCACTCTTTACTTATGGGCTTTGTGCTTCCAAATTTAGCTTCTTCTAAGGAAAATACTAACTAATCCTACACTTAATCCCATGATCCTGCAACTGCTGTTCCCTATTTTCCACGTGGAGATTATATTTGTCGATATGTAATCAAAAGTGCTTTCGTTGTTATATTCATACTATTAAAATGACGGTCAAAATTTCATCATGTAGACTCTGGACACTGAGAGCTGGAAAACCAAAAATCATTTATTTGTAATGGAGGGACATCTTTTCCTTCGGGCATTTCCAGTGGTTCAAATTTTGTATGTGCTGATTCCCTGAAAAGGGAACGTGAGGTCTTTCCAAAAGGTTGGAAAACTTAAGTTTTAGCCGTGGGAAATAAGAGGAATAGCTCTAGCAGCCAGTCATGATTCTTTTCTTGCCCAGGCTGTTGTGGCCAAATGGTAGAAATGGGAACAATTGACCGCACAACCTTTTGCAAGTTCCCTTATAACTGAACCAACCCATATGGTAAGATTTCTGGTCTGACAGTATAGGGCAGGGATAACAAAGACAGCAGAGATCACGGGAGCGAAGGACACTTTGGGATTCTCTCTTTTTACTCTCCCATCCAAACCTGTATTACAACTCCTTTATATGATAAGCAAACTGGCAATCTAGATGGAAACTAGCTTAATGTCTTTCTGTAAAAAAATAGTAACAAAGTCAAATGATTTATGGTCAGCCTATTCCTTCCTGAACTCAAATAGTAATTATTTCAACTGGCTCTAGAAAATTACTGAGTAAAACATGTGGTATTTTTTTGATAATACCTTGTATTTACAGGTATTGCAATATCTGAATATTTTACCTGATATAAGCTTTTTTACTCACTATGGCACTAAGACGATATATCTAGGCATCTTTTGCTAATACAGTCGCTCTGATACACTTTTTCATACTGCTTTCTTTTCTGAGAAAACATAAGAGCTTTGTGTATCCATGGATTGATAGAAAGAAATAGTTTTGGACAAGCCTACAGGTAGGCCGGTTAGAACCAGAGCCCAGCTACACCCCTGAGCGCTAAGCTTGGTAGTGATGTTATGAGGCTAGCTGCCCCTGCAGTAGCCTGTGAGCAGCGCTATACTCTTTCTTACTATTCCACTGAATGAAACTGCTTCTAGCAAATATTGTCATCAAATTCTTGTAGTTTGGAGTACATAACTTGCTTGTGTGAAGGAAAAATCTAGCTGCTCAAAACCACAGGACTGTTCACTATTTTTGCTCTTCTGTTTCCCATTATAGAAATAAGCAATTGTTTAGATTCTGCAGTGATAAGATCATGTCTTAACAATATGCGTCTACTATATTCAACTTACACATTTTCTTTTTCTGTAACATTCTTTTGATCTATGTTTTCTGTAGGTTTTATGCTGCGGAGGTTGTAATTGGTCTCGAGTATCTTCATTGTCTTGGTATAGCCGTGACTTCCTAACTTAATATTTTATTATTGACAAAGTTTCTTAGAAGACCGTGCATTAGTGTTTCACTGTTAACAATGTGGTGCTGTACTTGTATATGTTCTTTAAAGAGACCGACTTGGTATTTCTGTTATGATGCATGAGGTTGATAATTTGCATGCACTATTTCTGATGCAGGTATTATATACCGTGATTTGAAACCAGAAAACATTTTGCTCCAAGCCGATGGGCACATTGTGCTGACTGATTTTGACCTCTCATTTTTGACTTCTTCGAAACCCCATGTAAGTTGAGGAAACACATTTTAAGTGCTGTTAAAACTTTTCTAGAATACTTAACTGATTCCTTATCAGCTGGTGAGTTGTTTCACACAGATAGAATTTGAAACATTTTGAAGATTAAATCAAAAGCATTCCTCATACTCAAGTAACCATCTTTGACTTTTTCACATCCATCGTATTCAAAGTGAAGATAACAGATTGCCTAATTGCCAAGAACATTTTATGTAGACTAGTAGTACTTTTTTGACCTATATTAAAAACCTGGACTGGACCGCCTGTTCGACCAAAAAAGAACACAACCAGCAACCTTCTCAGCTTAGAGATCATCCATGCAGATGTGAAAAATGGGCAGGAGGCTGGCTTTTTACCTGAACCGCTGACCTGATCTGTCTGATAGTGAATTATTTGGATGAAGGCCGCAGTCGCTTACCGCGTGTTTCTTGTCAAACTCTTACATGGTGCCTTCTTCCCTTGCTGAGGTGCAGGCGTGCAGTGGTGCACGGTGCACCGCCAGCCGTGCAAGGTCTGCACAATTGCCTTGGCCCATCTGAAGTAGTCTACTAACAGATATGGAGCCCACAGCCCAAGGGCACACACCAGCCAGCCAGTGCTTGTATTGCATGGCATCTTGCTTGACATTTCCGTGCCCGAGCTTGAACTCCATAGTTAGCAAATTTGTCTCACTTAGAAAAATGGAAGTTAGCAAATCTATCACTTTTCTCAACCAACTCTCTGTATTTTCCGTGCCCGAGACTCTTGCATGGCTACGCATACCGGCGCCAACCCCCAACCAGGAAGCTTCTCTCATGGATTGGTGGCAGCACGCCAGGGACGACACTCCGCACGCCCAACGCAAGGCCCTGCAATCTGCGGCGCTACTCGTACCTTGGTTGGTATGGAAGCATAGGAATAGCTGTGTATTCGACAACGCGACGCCCTCCCTAGGCACTCTGGTAGATTGGATTAAGGAGGAGGCCGGCTCCTGGGCCAAAGCAGGAGCTACAGGTCTTAGAGTAGTCCTGCCCCCCTCATGGGATGTGCACTGAGCATTGTATTCACCTGCTGTTTAACCGTCCTAGGACGACTGTAACAATCCCCACCTTTTCAATGAAAAGAAACGCAAAGGTCTTTTGCGTTTTCTCGAGAAAAAAACTCTCTGTATTTTCTGAACTAACTAATGCTATATGAGTATAATATAAAAAATTTAAAAACTGGTGACTGAATTATTTAACCAATACTAGCTTAATGTCCGTGCGTTGCCACGGGATAACATGAATGTCCCTCTAATTGTATCTGTTCTAATTCATCCTTTCCTTCATTGGTCCTATTTACTCAGAATCAAATCTTACATTTTATACCCTATCAACAAGACAACATTGTTCTACCTTCTCTCCCGTCTATCTCAGTCCACTCATTTCTTTACCTTACTCTGCTTCTCATTTGCATATTTATGAACCGGTAACACATACTCATGGGTACTTGTGAAGAATAAACTTAGTGCATATTGGATGCTAGATTTTTTTAATAGAGTGAAGTTTTCTGACTTTAACCAATAGGTGCTTCCTTTAATTTTTAAATTCCTTCACAAACTCCTATATCTTTCAAGTGGTAACTACAACGAACTTAGATATAGAGATATTGATCAAAATATCATTGTAATTGACAACATGTACGCCGCATGTGGCCTATGACTGTGTTCTGATACAATTTTAAAAAGAATATAACTTACTGACCCAACAGTAAAAATTAAAATAACTCATTTGTGTGAAAAAATTATCTACAACTAATTACAACTGATGGACAATAAAAATTTGCAACTGCACAGTAGGAACGAAATTATTTCTACAACTAATTATTCACTCCAAGATTCAACCGGTATACACCACCCTGTCCATGCCACTGGTGTGGAAGGCGGCGAGGACCCGCCTGGCCCCTCGGCCACGAGGCCATGGAGCGATAAGGCGGGGTCCCTTGCTGTTGCCCGGGGCCTGGCTGCGTCGTTGATGCCCACCTCACCTTCGCTATGATGCCCTTTCTTCCTTACAATGTTCTTGCTCACGGACCGTCAAGGAGTCCCCTGCCAACCCCTCCCCTCCTGTTTGTGTCGATCCGCGGTCGCCATCTAGGGGGACGAAGCGCCGCCCATGACACCGTCGTGCCAGGCTAACAGCAAGGGACAAGGGCGGTAGTACCTCCTGGTTTTATACTGGACCCACCTTTCATCCCACGCTCTACCACGACAGCACTACGCACATGCATTGCCATGGAGAAATGAAAGACTTAAAAGGCAGTGAGGGATATTAATCAACACATTCTTCTCTAATAGAGTAAGGAACATAATTCATAAACTTTGTGCTAAATTAGCTTTCTCAGGCTAGGATTTTAAGCTAATGAATATCACAATGCCAGCACCCATTGCATCCATTACTGTGTGAAGGGTTTGCATGTCAAGCAATGACTTACCAGCACTCTTTGGAGGCCAATCCCATGCTTGCCTGAATGTTGTGCACGCTGTCGCCGAAAAATAATCTGCGGTAAGTAAGCGACTTTTCGTTAGTTGACGGTCAGACACAAAACTGAAATGCTGGAAAGCAAGTATACGAATGTTGCAACTTCTGGTAACTGAAACCGTCAAGACTTACCACCTTGTAAGGGTTGACGTTGGCGATCCTGAGGGCCACCTCCATGGCGGCGACGTTGGCCTTGCATAGGAAGCGGAACCTGGGCAGGTCGTTGGCGCTGCCTGACCCAGCGTAGTGACCGGCAATGTCGAAGATCTTGGGCGCCTGCATATGATTATAAAATAATCTTCCCATGTCAATACATTAGAAATATTATCAAAATTTTGAATGTAGAAAATTTTGTATTTTGAAAGAAGGAAAATTCCTTATTCTGTGAACTGGGTATCTTGGGCCATCACCTAATCACATTGATATCGAGTTAGCCAACTCACCTAGAAGTACTTGTGTGGAGCAGCCCCCTCTGTACGATTAAACAAAGGAAATATAGTAACTCAATCTCATGTTCAACTACCAGGTAATGGTACACAAAATGAATACTACGGCAAAACATCCCTGATCAGCCCATTCATGCTGTTGGGCAGTAATACCTTGGGACATTCAGATTCAGAGAGGTACATCAATTGCTCCCATGATAAAAGAACGCAACAGTGCAACCTAAAAACACTGCGCCTCTCGCTCTTGCATTTTCTTCTCATTCTTGGAACCTGTAGAGACATTGTAAAGAATTAGATGCAAATGCACAACACAACCTCATCAAATCTTTCTCGTCAATCTCTTGACTCGTCCTCTAAAAATGCACAACCTCATCAGAGCCCCAGCTAGCAGGGTTAATAGGTATTAGATGCAATTGAAGGAAAATAGAAGTCATCTCTGCATTCCCACTACCAACACGAACTGGTGGACGCTTTCGATGAACTCGCCGCAGGCCTCATATGCATGCGGAGGGACGTAGTGCAGCCACGACGACAACAACCACAATGTCCTCCACGGGGTTGACGGAGGCCCGGGGCCCGTCGCAGCACGGGGTGGAGGACGGCCGCCGGCGGGAGCGTTGGGAGGATGGCGCTGGTACATGTGCAGAGAGGCCAACGGCGGGCACGGCGACGTGCATCCTCCTCTCCCCCATGTCACGTGGATCCGTGGGATCCATGGCACCGGCGGCGTGTGGGGGTCCGTGGCGACGGCGGCGGCGTCTTGGGGATCCACGTCGTGTGTTCAGCCTGGGTCTGGGTCTGGGATAGAGAAGTATCAAAAGAGATCGAGGGGATCGCGTCCAGGTTGTGTGAACGTAGTCGTTAATGGGCATATTAGGAAACAAATCATGTCCCTCTCATCAAAAGAAAAAGGAAACAAATCATGACAATTAAGGCGGGGTGTTTCCTTCCATGTCATATAGGAGTATCGTATAAAGAATTATCAAACCGGGGGAGCGGCATTGTGTGGAGCCAATCGTTTCGGTTTTTGAAGCGTAATTAAGGCGATTCTTTATTTTTGATAGCCAAAATCAAGACCATGATTTCTTTTATTTGGCAGCCAAATCAACGCGCCACTTTTTCAAAATTTACTCGACGCAGCCTACGGTTTTTAGTGGGGTTTGGTTTTTTAATATGAGGGAAAAAATTGAGTGGGAGGGGGTGGTGGGAGGTGAGGCGAGATTGATTCTTTCCCCATAAAACATGTGCCCGCATGGAAAGACCCGTATGAAAAAAAAGGTGGGTTTTAGTTCGGAAATAAATCTATGGGAACGTGCAAAGGAAAAAAAACAGCATGGAGAGTAGCAGTAGGATGTGGAGGTGAAAATAAACCAGTAGAAGAGGTGGTGGGAGGTGAGGAGAAAATAAACCGTGACGCGACACTACCAACTCAGACATTAGAAGTAGAGATAAACCGTGACCGAGTCCATGAACATCTGTACGTGGCGGTCCGACGACCCGCCTTCCTCCACCGCCGTCCTCGTCGCCGTGATCCATGTCCTGGCATTCTCGAGTATCGCACTCGTGTCAGCCTGGCCACGGCATCTTCCATGGTGTCGCGCATGGCGTCCCTACGCAGGGGCGTTGATGCGTACGCCTATAAGAAAAAATATACTCCCTCCGTTTCTTTTTAGTCCGCATATAAGGTTTGGTCAAAGTCAAGCTTTGTAGAGTTTGACTAACTTTATATGAAAAAATATAAACATTCACAATATGAAATCAATATTATCAGATGTACCATGAAATGTATGTTCATACTATATAGTTTTAGTATTGTAGATGTTCATATTTTTTATATAAATTTGGTCAAACTTTGTGCAGTTTGACTTTGACCAAATCTTATATGCGGTGTAAAAAAAACGGGGGGAGTATTATTTTTGTTCTATTGGTAAACTTGTGATTGATTGTCAATTAATAGTAGAGATAATGATAATAATAAATGGCATAGAGCGTGATTAGCGATTTTTTATGGAGAAATAGCTTATCTTTTAGGAAGGTGATCTCACATATAAGGGGTGTTTTCTGCGTAATTAATTACTTGTTATTAATGTGATTGAATTGAATATGCACCTGCCAAAACATGCACGAAAAAGACCCCTTAATGGAATTTGGTTTTTTAATGGGAGAGAGAAAAACCAGTAGTACGGAGTGGTGGGAGGTGGGACGAAATAAAACCAGACGAAAATAAAACCGGAGTACCAGGCTACCAACTCGTCCATTAGGAGTAGAGATCCTGACTGTTCATTTGCCTGTCCGGTTTTAAAGTTGCTTTTTGTTTACTACAATTATACATCTTTATATTTTCTTGTAAGGAATCGCTTCAAACAAAATATTTATAAAATTCATGATGGGCATCTCTCCTGCAGGTTATAAAGCATTCAACATCGCTAAAACGAAGGAGATCTCAAGAATTTACGCCGCCTTCATTTGTCTCGGATCCTTCCACTCCATCGAATTCGTTTGTTGGAACTGAAGAATACATTGCACCAGTACGATACCTTGCTCTCAGTCATAGCATGTCAACTTGTTGGTTTACATATAATTTTTTGTTGGAACTCAATAATTTTCATTGTTGGAGTAATTGTTTACAATATAATCTTTAACGTAACCTGCATCATCATAACATCCTAATGTACTACGGCCTCCATCACAAAACAGATCACTTTTGGCCTAAACTTCCCATCTCCATATATACGTTTGGCCTGTTTCAGATTTTGAAGGTATACAAAAGATAGATTATACTCACTTTTGGCCTAAACTTAGTTACAGTAGATAGATTAATCCACTCAGATTCAAACTTAGTTACAAAAGATAAATTATAATCTATCATAACTGTTTCAGGTTTTGACATTCCATTTTCACTTTTAGCCTGTCTCAGGTTTTGGCCTAAACTTAGTTACGAAAGATAGATTCAACTTACCTTTCGCCTGTTTCAGAAGATGGAATGTCAAAATCTGAAACTTGCGATGATAACCCATTCTCTCTTTCATGTATATTCTATTGTCTCTAATAGTTCTATAAAATTTAATGTTCCCAACATTGTCTCACTGATATTCATGACCACAATAAATAGCATGGTCATCTTTTGAGAAAATATGAATCTTACATCGCCAAAACACTATTTTATAACATGAACTTTATGCTAAAACATCATCTATTTCAAAGTGAAGGGAGTTTTATAACAGAGTAAGTTGTTTTTTGATCTTCCACGTAGTCTGAAATGTACTATTCTAAACTACCTGATGTTATTGTAGCTATTTCCTAATAATAAACACAATTGCCTTGCCTTTTTTTGTGTGTTATTTTAGGAGGTCATCACAGGTGCAGGACATACAAGTGCCATTGATTGGTGGGCTCTTGGTAAAGCTATAATACTAATAAATATATTTTATTATATATAAATTATCTGATGTACCAGTGTAGTAAACCACGAGTAAAAAACGGTTAATTTTTTTCTCCTCTCTTCTTAGTAGGAGTAGCAATCACCTGAAAAGGTGTAGATAGCTGAAATTTCTGAGGGTCAGCTACATCTCATGATTATTGCCACAACAATCCACACAGAGAGCCATATATATTGTCAGTTTGACTATAAAAAGTCTCTGTACACTAATATAAGACGTTTTTGCAGTTCAATTTGAACCGCAAAAACATCTTACATTAGTTTACAGAGGGAGTAGTGGTTAAGTTGATTGTTTCTCGAACACATTTAAGCCGAGTGTTTAGTTTCACAGTATTGTTTATATCTCATGTAGTCACGTGGAAACATTTCAGCAAACTGGGTTTGCAGTGATAAATCAGGGATAAATCCTTAAGGTTTACATACCTGTTCTTTTCATGTTGTTTCCTGCTTTTTTCTGTATAAGAACTCTTAAGGTTCACATAATTAAATCAGGGATAAATCCCTTCTATCAAAAAATATTATATGCATACTAAATTCTTTGGTTCCAACTTGAAGCGGATAAACCATGTGCTGTTTGTATGATGTAGAGTGGTGCATATGATCCTATATCTGCAATATCTAGATAATTATGAAATGTGTTAGAAACGAGATGTATTCTTAAGTATCTCCAACCATTCTAATTGTAAGGTGACGTTAATAGGTAATACTACTGTGAAGTCAGCTAACATCCTTTCCATGCTATAGGAATTCTATTGTATGAGATGCTGTATGGGCGTACACCTTTTCGAGGAAAGAACAGGAAGAAGACATTTTATAACATCCTGCACAAAGATCTTACCTTTCCTAGTAGCATCCCGGTAAGATTTTTTTCTTCCCTATCTATAAAACAAAGAGCTGAGTATTTTGTGATGTAGGCCAATTATTCTTGCTCAATATATTCAGTTCTAAATGGTAAAACTTGAATGTAAGTACAATCTCTTGAGCAAATTTCGGTTGTTACACAGCTGTATTTTACAGCGTGGAATGAATAACGACATGTCATGTCTGTCTAAAACTGCTTCAGTATATAGTACATTTTGTTTGTTTGTGTCAATTTGTTAACTGAAGTACGTTCTTCAGGTTAGCCTGGAGGCGAAGCAACTAATCCATGGACTGCTTCAGAGAGATCCCTCTTCTCGCATAGGTTCAAATACTGGTGCAAATGATATCAAGGAACATCCATTTTTTGAAGACATCTATTGGCCACTTATACGTTGCATGGTGATCTAAAAGTTTTTGGTTGCAGAAAGCTTCCAGAGTATGATAGCTTAGTTTGTTATTAATGTTTAAATAAGTTTGGATTTGCAGAGTCCCCCGGAGCTTGATGTTCCGTTGAAGCTGATTGGCAAGGAATCTCAACCAAAAGTGAAGCCCGAGGAAGGTGTTATCGATACATTTTAAGGTGGAAATGACGCAAGGTAATTTCACAACATGTTCTCCGTGTCAAGTAATGTTTGTCATTGTCAATGTTTTGTTACGAACTTGCAAGACGATGAATAATTGACATTTATAATGATTAAAATATAGTCAAACTCTAATTAGATAATGAGAAAACAGGGGCGAGTATGAACAAGCGGATGAGTATGCGTGGACATATCATACGCGAAGGCTTGGTCTGTGCCTAGTAAAAGCAGGTCTTGTGTAATCAAAGCAGGCTGTCGTACTGAAATAAGTACTACATTACTTACAGTGTAATTTTTTTCTTGATTTATGTTTTTTCTTGTTTGTAAACTGATATTATTGATTTTTGCAGGACTGTTTGCACGACGTCCATGTGGTAGGAATGGTTGTTCTTAACCAAATAAGAGGCTTGCAAGTCCTGTGAAGTGATAGAAGGAAGCGTGGCCTTCAGTGTTTTCACTTTGAGATGCCTCGAGATCCTGTACATGAGCTATTCTTTTGGTTAGATTAGGAGCTTAATGTATCCAGTAAATAGGATATTATTCCTGTAAAGTTTCACTCTTCCTGGAGATGGTATGGTAAGATGTACGCGGCACGGATAATGTACTTTGAAAAGATCTGAAAATTTGCTTCTTTACAATAAAGCTTGTATTTACAAACCATTAGGATTACTGTAATACCTGTTTTAAGGATTTTCGGCTCATTGGATCCTCCTTCGCTAGCTAAAAAGGAAATAATTTTCTACACGACAAAATACAGAAATCCGTTGCCGCATCTCGGTCTCGAATCTATTTTGTTCTACATAGAAACTATTTCTCTGTCAAACATTTCAAGCCAGTACCTTAGCAGGTCCATAAAACTCATGGTAATTTCAAGTAAACTATTCTAGCTATCTATATACTCCTATATACCAAAACTAAATTCTGCACAAGGTGTTATTGCAGGAGCCTCTCGGCCATACGACTGAAAAGAAAAAAAACGGCAGTCCGAGGATTGGAGTACATCAGACATCCGACTATTGTTTGTACAACCTGCTCCTCTGTTCTGTTCAGTCCGTTCAGAACGACGCACGCCGCCCCGCTTCGTTCGCTCGCTCGGACTGCCCCTCCGCCCGCCGCCGGAGCTCCACCCTCCCGCCCCGCCCGCCGGTCCTCCTCCCGCCCCCGCGGGTCCTCCACCGCGCGATCCCGTCCCGCCCCGCCCTGCCTTCCGCTCGACCCCAGCTCGCTCCCGTCCGCGAATCGAGGGAGGGAGGTTCCTCTCAGGTGAGCTTCCCTCTCCCAATTCTGATGCCCCATGTATCTGGTTAGTTCCCCAATTTGGGTGATTTCAGGGTTTCATGCGTGCCGCGATTTTGTTTGGTACGTATCAACTCTAGCACTAGCACGGGGAATTCACAGCACATAGTCGAGCATAATTGACAAAACTATTTTCGCAACAAAATTAGTACTCCCTACGTTCACAAATATTAAGATGTTTTGGATATTTCAGTATGGACTACATGCGGACTGAAATGAGTGAACAAACATACTAAAACGTGTCTACATACATCTGATTCACAAAAAAGTTAGGACGTTTTATACTATTTGTGAACGGAGGGAGGAATAATTATGACAAATTGCCATCTAAATCTTGAAGGCCGACTTGTTAACGTTTTAGTCTCTCAGTAATGAGGGACATCTTGTGGATTAGATGCAATGAATTGGATGAAAGAGCATGTGCAAGTGTTGTACGAATTGACACACATAAAAGTGTGCTGTCGGGTCGTTCAAGATGTGAAGAAATGGAAGGCAAAGGTGGAACATAACCATTGGATGAGATATAAACTGGAATAAACATTTTTGCTTGGTTAAGTATTTTTTACATTCCTATAGATAAATAGTCTTCTTTTGCTTGGAAACTCAGTGCCTTAACCCATGTACAAGCATAAGTCAGCTCCCACCGGTGTAATATGTAAATTTTTTTGGACATTGACACTTTGACATAGTCTTCAAGATTATTATTTTTTGATCATCAGTTTATGTGCAAACATGTTCTCACACATAAAAATGATTATACATTATTGCAAGTATATGTATTGATAAATCTAACAATATTAAGTTTTTTTTATGGATTCTTGCAATTCTTTGTTTATACATGTTTAAACTTAGAAACATTTTACTAGCATTAAATTTTAAAGAACTTACGTTTTGAATCAGAGGTAGTATCCTGTATCCGTTTCCTTTAGTTTCCCTTTTAAATGTTAACAAGTGATATTGAGTCGCCGATTAGTTGGCGGCTTGGTGCTTAATTGCTGCGACTACGCACTTGCCGGTGTAGCGGTTGTGGCTTGCTTCTATGATTCGAGCCACACATATGGAAGGCGACTTGCTCCTACTAGTCGGTGACTATGAACGCGGAGCCATGCGTGTCTCGATTCGGTGAGACCCAGTGGCAGGAATCTATTTTGAAGATAGTTGTTCCGTGCTATTGGATCAAGTGGGATCTGAAAATAAGAATGTTATAAAAGGACACACCTTTTTTTGGATCACGACTATAGTCTATAGTCGTGACTCTGACTGTATTTGACAACAAAAAAACCTTGATACTAACTTGTTTTTCTACAGAGCTTACTCTTCAGAAGGAATGGGAGATAGAGAAAGGCGAGTGGTGTTTGTCACAGTAGGGACGACATGTTTCGATGCTCTTGTCAAAGTGGTAGATTCTGAGGAACTCAAACAAGCACTACTGCAGAAAGGTTACACAGACCTTCTGATTCAAATGGGCCGAGGAACATACAAGCCATCCAAGGTAACATCTGTCTCCATCTTGCAGTCAATTTTCTTTGTGTGGTTTTGCTTAGTGACTGGCCGACTGCACCTTTTAGTCAATGCAGTATTTTCTTATCAAAATCGCAATCTACAGCATACTTAATAGGTAAGAAGGGAAAGTCCGATAATGTTTTGCAATCTCATCAGGTTCTACTACTGCAAGGAGTAATTGATTTGTAATGTTGCTTATTAATCCTTAAATGGACATAGTATCTGACCAACTGAGATCTGTAACTGCTGATCTGACATCTAGGTGTAAATTGCGCATTGCTTGTGGAAAGAAATTGCATGAAGATATTTGTAACTAATTGTGGCATCCTTATAGATGCTGACACTTTTAATGCTACAATCATTTACATCTTTTGATGCATCACATGAACAAAATTCCAGACTTGCAAAATTTATGATAAAGCTAGACAGGAAAGGTGGCAAAAAAAAAGGGAACATATGCAACATTAGGATAACACATTGGCAGAGATAAGTTTGATTGTCCACACTTCAGGCAAGTTCACAATGTTTTACTTTTTTGTGTGCTAACTACTCCCTCCGATCCATACTGGTCTTAGATTTGTCTAGATACGGATGTATCTAGACACGTTTTAGTGTTAGATACATCCGTATCTAGACAAATCTAAGACAAGTAATATGGATCAGAGGTAGTATGATAATTTGAAGTCTCATAATGGAAAAGATCAAATTATGGTCTAGTGAACTGGTGCCTTTTATATATAGTATTATAGACTGGAATACCAGAATCTGGTTACAAGAGCATTAGGCTATTGTGCAATAGAAGGTGGAAATAAACTGGGACAATGAAGGATCTGATGGGAAAATAGGAAAGTAACTCGCTTATATGTTAGGGCATCTCCAACGCCGACCCTCAAACCGCCCGCAACCGTCCGGACCGCATGGTCCGGACGTGTTTTGCCATCCAACGCGGGCCTGTATCAGTCTGCCGACCGTTCCCGACGTGCTTTTTCCCGCAAACCGGAAACAAAACTGGGGGAAGGGGGGCTTTGCGGGCGTCTGGACCACTGCCACGCCCACATCTGATTGTCGTGGCCGACCCAAAAAAACCTCCTGTCTCTCCCGCGCTTTCCATCCAACGCCCGCGCCGCATTCATGCCGGTCCAGAGCACGCAGCGGCCGGTATTGATGCCGAGCAATGTGACCGGACGGGAGGGCAACGCTGACGGACACGACATCTCGGGCGTTGCCGCTTCAATGCGGACGACGCGTCCCGAGAAACCAACTCCGGTTGCTGCGCCGCATTGAAGCGGGTTGACCGGCCCTTCGCATGGCCTGGCCATGGCTATTTAAGTCGTACCTCGGCGATGCACATATCCAAGCCCCTCCTTCCCGAGCATTTCCAACTCCAGCGATGTCGAAGTCATGGTTCTCCGCGCTGGCGGGCGGAGACGGCAGCAGTTCTTCGTCAGGCGGCTCATGGCGCCGCCGCCCTCATTCTCGGAGTCCCTCGGGATCCACAGTGGTCGACTCCTCTGGCAAGGACGAGATCATCATCTCCTTCGGCGACAAGGAGGACCAGGCGCCGCCGCAGGAGCAGCAGCCGTAGAGCAGCTACGCCTCCTCGCGGAGGCAACTATGACGGACTAGGAATTCGTCCGTCAGATGGAGCTCATGACGAAGCATCGCTCGGTCAGATGGGCTCGGTGCTACCCTCGCAGCCGCGTGCGGTCAAGGACGAACCGCCATCCCTACCTCGCTACCGCATGAAGAGGGAGCCGGTGTCCCCTCTCCGGCGAGTGAAGGAGGAGACCGCACCCCCCACCCGCGCGCAACCGAGGTTGCGTCCAGATCGGACGCTGCATTAAGGAGGAGCCGCCACGCAACCGCAGCGTCCATGTCAGGCACCGCGTGAAGGAGGAGCCAGTGTTGCCGCCAGCACACAACCGCTAGGCCCGCCCATATTGACGGGTCTGTGTCGCCGCCCCACGAAAACCGCCACGGACAGTTTGTCAAGGACGAGCTGCCGCCCATGATCACCAAGGCATGAGGGCTGTCGGGTCCGAGGAGGAGCGGGCGGCGAGGCAACAGGCACGCTGCGAGCAGCGCAACGCCGCCTGACGCTCCGCATTCGCTAAGTTGGACGCAGCGCCGGAATGGGTCCGCAACGACCCAGACCTCCCTGCCGCCTGGGCCCTCGACCGCTCCATCACCACCGCGGAGACTGCAGCCAAGCGCCGCCTTGACGGCGAGCTTGCCAAGATCGGTGAGGACTGGTTGCTTAGCGATTCCTTCGCCAACGCCGGCAGGGGCAAGGCCGCCGCCTGTGCTCCGCAGGTGCCGTCGGCATTGTCTGCGGCGGCCCTCCGACCGCGCAGGAGGAAGTGGAGCGGCTCCTCCGCAAGCGCAAGCTACGGCCGGACAAGGCTGTCGCGGCCCACCGGCGCCCTACCACAGCTGGAGGGATGACGGTGACGGCACGAACAGCGACGACATTGCGGTCGGGCAGGGCGGCCACGTGTACGAGGTGGTCGTCCAGTACAAGCAGTTTTTTTAGTTTTCAGTAAAAACGGCCGAAATATAGGCCGTTTATGTAAATTATGCCAGAACTTGAATGAATTTCGTCGTGTTTGATTAAATTTTGCCCGGTTTGTTAAATAAACTTCGAAATGTTTTTGCATGGCCGGCTCCCGCATCCTTGTCCGCGGATCCCCCCCCCCCCCTCCCCCCGGCTGTCCGCGGACGGATGTGGTGTCCGGTTTGCGGGTTAGCGTTGGAGATTCCCTTACTCGTGTCGTGGTGTCGAACTAAAACCATGACACTTATTATGATCAAAGGGAGTAATTGATTTCTTGTGGGTATAAACTTCATTTCGATACGTCACCGCTTTGTTAAGTCCCGGAGATAATTTGATTTTTGAATAATAACTGCAACTGTATACTTTAATAATTGGCAGGATCCTCAAAAAAAAGTTGGCAAGGCAGAAGGCCTACGTAGGTTCTAGTTCTTACATAGTACTATCTAATATCTTTTTTTTAGGATAGTACTATCTAATATCTTCTGCTGCACTGTACCGTAATCATTGGTTGTAGTTTGTATCTAACGGTTATAAGTGTGTGAATGTACCATGAATTTAGTTTTTTCTTCTTGAATATAGGCCTCGGGAAATTCAAGTCTTCAAGTTGAGCATTTCACTTTTTCACCAAGCATAGCTGACAACATACGGGAAGCATCCTTAGTCATCAGTCATGCAGGTGATGATCAAATCTGAATAATAGATTTATTTTCTTGAGAAACTATAATGGAACGATACTTGAAGCAGATTATTTGATGGTGAATCCTTTGGCCTATGTATATTGGTTGTTGTAATGATATAGCCCTAAGCAATCTCTTTCACACTGATATTGTCACAACTCTTAAACCTGTAGAAATCTATGTTAAGGATTTTGATTCTTCTGTCATTATTTATGGATTTGGAGTTTCAACTTCAAATAGGAGTAACTTTTTTGGTGAGAAGGAAATAAATACTACAGACTAGCATTTCGACACATGTCCATTACTGGGTGGTCACTATCGTGCACTATCCTGTGAATTTTGTAGAAGGCGGACAAAGGTGCCTGCTGAATTGGCATTAGTCACTAGTGATCATGGAATCAGGACTTGTAGTTGCATCTGTATGTAGTCTTTTGGACTTTTGTTGTTGGAAAACTTGCTATATTTTAGAGCGAGAGGGTTATGGAAATATAATATGCTGCCCGTGTTGCATTTTAGCGACATGAATGGTTGGAAAAAGCATTCCAATCCATCGTTTGTTTAACTTGTTATTGCTGACAGGTTCTGGCAGCATATTTGAGACGCTGCGACTGGGCAAACCTCTTATCGTGGTTGTGAATGAAGACCTGATGGACAATCACCAAAGCGAGCTAGCAGAGGAACTGGCCGAGAGGAATCACCTTTTCTGTGCCCATCCACACACGTTGCGGGAGACCATCGAGGCGATGGATCTGAACACGCTCCAGCCTTACGTGCCAGGAGAGGCCAAGCCAGTTGTGGCACTGATAAACAGATTTCTTGGTTTCCCTGTTGATTGATAGTGCGTATTTTCTCTTCATGGAACAATCATTTATTCAGCTTTGAAGGGCCTGTAAGACGTGGAGCAAAGATTTCAAGAATGTACAGATTTACACCGTTTTATGGCGAGATGATTTTCTGGGTTTGACCCCATTTGTAAGATGCAATTTAAGAACACCTGAATGAAGTTATTACGGATCCAAAGTGCATACTCCCTTCATTTACTTAAGACCCTTCCTAGTGCCCCATGGTGGACAGGTGCTAAGCATGGCACATAAATGAAAAAATGGCATGGCATAATATTTAAGGAGGAGAAAGAGCACTTTGGTGACCCGGGAAGAACCAATGCTAAATGCGTGAACCTAGGCAAACCATTTAAATGAAATAACTTGACCAATGAATGAAAAGCTTTAAGTGTTAACTTATTAAATAAAGTGTGCTTAGCAACAACAAGTTAAGCATTGACCAATGAATGAAAGGCTTTAAGTGTTAACTTATTAAATAAAGTGTGCTTAGCAACAACAAGTTAAGCACCTATGCACTGGGGAGTTGAGTTGCTGAGGTATTTAATGCACTTATCACCTTATCTAAGCACCTTTGCATTGGAGGAGGTCTAAGTATACAAGACCACATACTCCCCCCGTTTCAGTTTACAAGTCCTGCGCGTATACCTAGGGTGCCAATTTTATCACTCTAATATAAACTATATAACACAAAAATTATACCGTTTGAAAATAGAACATCTGAAGTTTATATTGGTATATCTTTTGTAATATATGACTTGTATTAGGTTGGTCAAATTGATGACTTAGGGGTACGTGCACACCCTGTAAACTGAGAGAGAGGAAATACTTGAATTACAGGTACCAAGATAAAAATTAATATCTACTTTGTAAGTCAACTTGTCTTCTGTTTACTAGGTTAATTAATAGGGCACATGCAAATTAGAGAAAATTGAATGAAACAAAGGGAGAAAGTAGTTGAGACTATTATTGTCATTCACTGCATGCATGCGAGTAGTTAAACCATCAGTTGCTAATATGAGGCAAGGTCATCAATTTTTGCATCGGTTACTCTTGGTAGCCTTGTATAGCTACAAAACGTATTTTCACAGTGGTCTTGTTGTATACAAAAACTGAAGTAGTAGTTTAAATACTTTGAAGGGTGGTTATGTACTCCCTCTGTGCAAAACAGAAATGAAGCAAGACCACGACACTTATTTTGGGAGGAAAATGAATAACAACCATAATACTTATTTTGGGACCGAGGAAGTTTATCAAAACCATCGGATGAATATACTGCGTTTTCATCGATACAATGGAACTGGAAATTATTTTGTTGGTTGTCACTAGGTGAGTAAATTACAAAATAAAAAACGCATTTGTGGTTAAGGCATCTCCAATAGGTCCCTATTTTAGGGCACTAATAAACTGTACTTGCAGCAAAATTTGCAACATCTCAAAGTAATTTCCAGGGTACCAAAAAACGTGCATCTCCAATAAATGCCCTAAAATAGGGCACTAGTGCTCAAACAGTTGCCCTAAAATAGGGCATTCGCACCATAAATGCATACATATTGCAATCAAACAAATATCAAACTTATGTCAAATCAATCCAAAACAAACATAACAATAATTCGACCCACAACATCAAATGCAACACAATACAACAAAGTTTAGCACACAATGCAATAAAGTTCATCAACAATACAACAAACACACGGATGAAAGGAACTAGGGGCATTGTTGCCCATGCCATGCCACCCTCCTCCATGATATCTTTTTGAAGAACATTATGAGTATCGGACTCTGATGTCATGGTACACCTTAACAAAAGCGTTGGATTTGATCTTGCCTTCTAGTTGGCCGCATCGGTTTTCTGTGAGGTGATAGAAGGTGTAATCTAAATTTTGTCCACACTCGTTCTCAATGACAATGTTGTTCAAGATCATGCAAGTTACAATGGTGTACCAAAGGTTCTCTTGATCCCAAAATCTAGCCGGTCCTTGCACAATAGCAAATTGGATGGTTATCCCTATTCTATAGCCAGTCCTTCTTAGTGCAACCCAGGCACCTAGGTGGGTGCCCCATATAATTTACCTATATATAGAAAGTCTATTCATCACCCAGTGTGCAGAATAAATTATTCTTCACTCGAGGTAATCTTAAGATCATTTCACAAATAAATTACATTTTAAATACGAATAGTTACATTCATATTGATTCACCGTGTAAAATTTGGCATAAGAAAAAAGGTGATAAGACCAGAAAAATTACATTTTATGTACATTTTACATTATGTTTTTACATTTGTAATTTTACATAACATACAATATTTTTTATGAAGATTTTTTTACGTTCTCTTTTTACGTCTGAAATAAGATAAAATTTATGATTTTACAGTGCATTGATATTAAAATAGAGGGGGGGGGGGGGTGAAGAATAACTATTCCTCACTCAGGGTGACGAATTGTCAATGATCTAGTCTAGTAGAGGCTTACTAGGGACACGGTGGTACAAGTGTAGTATGGATAGTAGATATAGGTTTTCGTAATATGAAAATATAAAAATAGCAAGGTAGAAGTGATAAAACGGAGCACAAACGATATTGCAATGCTTGAAAACGAGGCCTAAGGTTCATATCTTCACTAGTTACAATCTCCCAAGAGTGCTAATATAATTGAATCATATAACAATCCCTCAACGTGCGACGAAGAATCACTCCAAAGTTCTTATCTAGCGGAGAACATAAGGCGAAATTGTTTTGTATCCTTTCCGGTCAATCTATTAAGCTATTCCTATAAGTGTCACAAACAGCCCTAGAGTTCGTACTAAAATAACACCATATGATACACATCAACCAATTCTAATTCACCTAGATGCTCCAATGTCACCACAAGTATCTGTGAGTTGATTATTCGATATGCATCAAATAACTTCAAATTCATAATATTTAATCCAACATAAAGAACTTCAAAGAGTGCCCCAAGATTTCTATAGGAGAAAGTAGGACGAACACATGTATCAACCCCCATGCATAGATTACCCGGATGTCACCACGGGAATCCGCAAGCTGAGTACCAAAACATACATCAAATGAATCAATAGAACACCCCATTGTCACCACGGGTATCCACATGCAAGACATATGTGACGCCCCCGATTTAATCGTGCACTAATCATGCACGCAAACGTGTACGATCAAGATCAGGGACTCACGGGAAGATATCACAACACAACTCTAAAAACATAAATAAGTCATACAAGCATCGTAATACAAGCCAGGGGCCTCGAGGACTCGAATACAAGTGCTCGATCATAGACGAGTCAACGGAAGCAACAATATCTGAGTACAGACATAAGTTAAACAAGTTTGCCTTAAGAAGGCTAGCACAAAAGTAGCAACGATCGAAAAGGCGAGGCCTCCTGCCTGGGACCTCCTAACTACTCCTCGAAGCCGAACTCCACGTAGATCCTCGGGATCCTCTGGCTCCTGGACTCCATCATATGATCGCAATAACCGGGAAAGGGGGGAAAAGAAATAGCAAAGCAACCGTGAGTACTCATCCAAAGTACTCGCAAGCAAGGATCTACACTACATATGCATTGGTATCAATGAAATGGGTAGTATCTATGGACTGAACTGCAGAATGCCAGAATAAGAGGGGGATAGCTAGTCCTACCGAAGACTACGCTTCTGGCAGCCTCCATCTTGAAGCAGTAATGAGAGTAGAGGTAAGTTAACCAAGTATCAATGTATAGCATAAACCTACCCGACGATCCTCTCCTCGTCGCCTTGTGAGAGAGAGGTCACCGGGTTGTATCTGGCACTTGAAAGGGTGTGTTTTGTTAAGTATCCGGTTCTAGTTGTCATAAGGTCAAGGTACAACTCCGGGTTGTCCTTTTACCGAGGGACACGACTATTCGAATAGATAAACTTCCCTGTAGGGGTGCACCACATTTCCCAACACGCTCGATCCCTCTGGCCGGACATGAAGGAAATATGCCCTAGAGGCAATAATAAAGTTATTATTTATTTCCTTATATCATGATAAATGTTTATTATTCATGCTAGAATTATATTAACCAGGAACATAATACATGTGTGAATACATAGACAAACAGAGTGTCACTAGTATGCCTCTACTTGACTAGCTCACTGACCAAAGATGGTTATGTTTCCTAACCATAGACATGAGTTTTCATTTGATTAACGGGATCACATCATTAGGAGAATGATGTGATTGACTTGACCCATTCCGTTAGCATAACACTTGATCGTTTAGTTTGTTGCTATTGCTTTCTTCATGACTTATACATGTTCCTATGACTATGAGATTATGCAACTCCCGTTTACCGGAGGAACACTTTGTGTGCCACCAAACGTCACAATGTAACTGGGTTATTATAAAGGTGCTCTACAGGTGTCTCCAAAGGTACTTGTTGGGTTGGCGTATTTCAAGATTAGGATTTCTCACTCCGATTGTCGGAGAGGTATCTCTGGGCCCACTCGGTAATGCACATCACTATAAGCCTTGCAAGCATTGCAACTAATGAGTTAGTTGCGGGATGATGTATTAAGGAATGAGTAAAGAGACTTGCCGGTAACGAGATTGAACTAGGTATTGAGATACCGATGATCGAATCTCGGGCAAGTAACATACCGATGACAAAGGGAACAACGTATGTTGTTATGTGGTCTGACCGATAAAGATCTTCGTAGAATATGTAGGAGCCAATATGGGCATCCAGGTCCCGCTATTGGTTATTGACAAGAGAGGTGTCTCGGTCATGTCTACATAGTTCTCGAACCCGTAGGGTTCGCACGCTTAACGATTGTTGACGATATAGTACTATGAGTTATGTATATTGGTGACCGAATGTTGTTCGGAGTTTTGGATGAGATCACAGATATGACGAGGAACTCCGAAATGGTCCGTAAGTAAAGATTGATATGTGGATAGTAGTGTTTGATCTCCGGAAGGGTTCCGGAATTCACCGGAAGGGGTTCCGGATGTTTCCCGAAATGTTTGGGCACGAGAACACTTTATCTGGGCCAAAGGGGAAAGCCCACGAGGCTTTTGGAAAGTGCAAAAGGAAGTTTTGCGGAGACCAGAGGCTAGATGCCAGGAACCCTGGCGTCTAGGGGGTAGACGCCGGGAACCCTGGCGTCTAGCCCTGGAGTCCGAGAAGGACTCTTGCCTTTCGGGTGAAACCGACTTTGAGGAGGCTTTTACTCCAAGTTTCGACCCCAGGGCTCAACATATAAATAGAGGGGTAGGGCTAGCACCAAAGACATATCAAGAAACACCAAGCCGTGTGCCGGCTACCCCGTCTCCTCTAGTTTATCCTCCATCATAGTTTTCGTAGTGCTTAGGTGAAGCCCCGCGGAGATTGTTCTTCACCAACACCGTCACCACGCCGTCGTGCTGCCGGAACTCATCTACTACTTCGACCCTCTTGCTGGATCGAGAAGGCGAGGATGTCACCGAGCCGAACGTGTGCAGAACTCGGAGGTGCCGTGCTTTCGGTACTTGGATCGGTCGGATCGTGAAGACGTACGACTACATCAACCGCGTTGATATAACGCTTTCGCGAACGGTCTACGAGGGTACGTAGACAACACTCTCCCCTCTTGTGCTATGCATCACCATGATCTTGCGTGTGCGTAGGAAATTTTTGAAATTACTACGTTCCCTAACAGTGGCATCCGAGCCTAGGTTTTATGCGTTGATGTTATGCACGAGTAGAGCACAAGTGAGTTGTGGGCGATATAAGTCATACTGCTTACCAGCATGTCATACTTTGGTTCGGCGGTATTGTTGGATGAAGCGGCCCGGACCGAGATTACGCGTACGCTTACGCGAGACTGGTTCTACCGACGTGCTTTGCACATAGGTGGCTGGCGGGTGTCAGTTTCTCCAACTTTAGTTGAACCAAGTGTGGTTACGCCCGGTCCTTGCGAAGGTTAAAACAGCACCAACTTGACAAACTATCGTTGTGGTTTTGATGTGTAGGTAAGAACGGTTCTTGCTAAAGCCCGTAGCAGCCACGTAAAACTTGCAACAACAAAGTAGAGGACGTCTAACTTGTTTTTGCAGGGCATGTTGTGATGTGATATGGTCAAGACATGATGCTAAATTTTATTGTATAAGATGATCATGTTTTGTAACCGAGTTATCGGCAACTAGCAGGAGCCATATGGTTGTCGCTTTATTGTATGCAATGCAATTGCGCTGTAATGCTTTACTTTATCACTAAGCGGTAGCGATAGTCGTGGAAGCATAAGATTGGCGAGACAACAACGATGCTACAATGGAGATCAATGTGTCGCGCCGGTGACGATGGTGATCATGATGGTGCTTCGGAGATGGAGATCACAAGCACAAGATGATGATGGCCATATCATATCACTTATATTGATTGCATGTGATGTTTATCTTTTATGCATCTTATCTTTCTTTGATTGACGGTAGCATTATAAGATGATCTCTCACTAAATTTCAAGATAAAAGTGTTCTCCCTGAGTATGCACCGTTGCCAAAGTTTGTCGTGCCCAAACACCACGTGATGATCGGGTGTGATAAGCTCTATGTCCATCTACAATGGGTGCACGCCAGTTTTTGCACACGCAGAATACTCAGGTTAAACTTGATGAGCCTAGCATATGCAGATATGGCCTCGGAACACTAAGACCGAAAGGTCGAGCGTGAATCATATAGTAGATATGATCAACATATTGATGTTCACCATTGAAAGCTACTCCATTTCACGTGATGATCGGTTATGGTTTAGTTGATTTGGATCACGTGATCACTTAGAAGATTAGAGGGATGTCTTTCTAAGTGAGAGTTCTTAAGTAATATGATTAATTGAACTTAAATTTATCATGAACTTAGTCCTGGTAGTATTAGCATATCTATGTTGTAGATCAATAGCTTGCGTTTTAGCTCCCCTGTTTTATTTTTTGATATGTTCCTAGAGAAAACCAAGTTGAAAGATGTTAGTAGCAATGATGCGGATTAGATCCGTGATATGAGGTCTATCCTCATTGCTGCACAGAAGAATTATGTCCTTGATGCAGCGCTAGGTGATAGGCCTATTGCGGGAGCAGATGCAGACGTTATGAACGTTTGGCTAGCTCAATATGATGACTACTTGATAGTTTAGTGCACCATTCTTAATGGCTTAGAATCGGGACTTCAAAGACGTTTTGAACGTCATGGACCATATGAGATGTTCCAGGAGTTGAAGTTAATATTTCAAGCAAATACCCGAGTTGAGAGATATGAAGTCTCCAACACGTTCTATGGCTAAAAGATGGAGGAGAATAGCTCAAGCAGTGAGCATGTGCTCAGATTGTCTGGGTACTACAATCGCTTGAATCAAGTGGGAGTTAATCTTCCAGATAAAATAGTGATTGACAGAATTCTCTAGTCACCATCACCAAGTTAGTAGAACTTCGTGATGAACTATAATATGCAAGGGATAACGAAAACGATTCCCAAACTCTTCGTGATGTTGAAATCGACGGAGGTAGAAATCAAGAAAGAGCATCAAGTGTTGATGGTTAACAAGATCACTAGTTTCAAGAAAAAGGGCAAAGGGAAGAAGGGGAACTTCAAGAAGAACGACAAGCAAGTTGTTGCTCAAGTGAAGAAGCCCAAGTCTAGACCTAAGCCTGAGACTAAGTGCATCTACTACAAAGGGACTGGTCACTGGAAGCGAAACTACCCCAAGAATTTGGCAGATAAGAAAGGATGGCAAAGTGAACAAACGTATATTTGATATACATGTTATTGATGTGTACTTTACTAGTGTTTATAGCAACCCCTCAGTATTTGATACTGGTTTAGTTGCTAAGATTAGTAACTCAAAACGGGAGTTGCAGAATAAACAGAGACTAGTTAAGGGTGAAGTGACGATGTGTGTTGGAGTAGTTCCAAGATTGATATGATCATCATCGCACACTCCCTATACTTTCGGGATTAATGTTGAACCTAAATAAGTGTTATTTGGTGTTTGCGTTGAGCATGAATATGATTTGATCATGTTTATTGCAATACGGTTATTCATTTAAATTAGAGAATAATTGTTGTTCTGTTTACATGAATAAAACCTTCTATGGTCATACACACCAACGAAAATGGTTTGTTGGATCTCGATCGTAGTGATACACATATTCATAATATTGAAGCCAAGAGATGCAAAGTTAATAATGATAGTGCAACTTATTTGTGGCACTGCCGTTTAGGTCATATTGGTGTAAAGCGCATGAAGAAACTCCATGATGATGGGATTTTGGAATCACTTGATGCTTGCGAACCATGCCTTATGGGCAAGATGACTAAAAACTCCGTTCTCCGAAACAATGGAGCGAGCAACTGATTTATTGGAAATAATACATACTGATGTATGTGATCTGATGAGTGTTGAAGCTCGCGGCGGGTATCGTTATTTCCTGACCTTCACAGATGATTTGAGCAGATATGAGTATATTTACTTGATGAAACATAAGTCTGAAACATTTGAAAAGTTCAAAGAATTTCAGAGTGAAATGGAAAATCATCGTGACAAGAAAATAAGGTTTCTACAATCTGATCGCGGAGACAAATATTTGAGTTACGAGTTTGGTCTTCAATTAAAACAATGTGGAATAGTTTCACAAATTCTTGCCACATGGAACACCATAGCATAATGGTGTGTCCGAATGTCATAACCGCACTTTATTGGATATAGTACAATCTATGATGTTTTTTACCGATTTACCATTATTGTTTTGGGGTCATGCATTAGAGACAGTTGCATTCACATTAAAAAGGGGCACCATCTAAGTCCGTTGAGACGACACAATATGAACTATGGTTTGGCAAGAAAGCAAAGTTGTCGTTTCTTAAAGTTTGGGGTTGCGATGCTTATAATAAAAAGTTTCATCATGATAAGCTCAAACCCAAATCGGAGAAATGTGTCTTCATAGGATACCCAAAGGAGACAGTTGGGTACACCTTCTATCACAGATCCGAAGGCAATATATTCGTTGCTTTGAATGGATCCTTTCTATAAAAGGAGTTTTTCTTGAAAGAAGTGAGTGGGAGGAAAGTAGAACTTGATGAGGTAACTGTACCTGCTCCCTTATTGGAAAGTAGTTCATCGCAGAAATCTATTCCTGTGACTACTACACCAATTAGTGAGGAAGCTAATGATGATGATCATGTAACTTCAGATCAAGTTACTACCGAATCTCGTAGGTAAACCAGAGTGAGATCCACACCAGAGTGGTACGGTAATCCTTTTCTGGAAGTCATGTTACTAGACCATGACGAACTTGCGAACTATGAGGAAGCGATAATGAGCCCAGATTCCGCGAAATGGTTTGAGGCCATAAAATCTGAGATGAGATCCATGTATGAGAACAAAGTATGGACTTTGATTGACTTTCCCAATGATCGGCGAGCCATTGAGATTAAATGGATCTTCAAGAGGAAGACGGACGCTGATAGTAGTGTTACTATCTAGAAAGCTAGAATTGTCGCAAGAGGTTTTCGACAAGTTCAAGTTGTTGACTACGATGAGAGTTTCTCACTCGTATCTATGCTTAAGTCTATCTGAATCATGTTAGCAATTGCCGCATTTTATGAAATCTGGCAAATGGATAAACAAAACTGCATTCCTTAATGGAGTTATTAAAGAAGAGTTGTATATGATGCAACCAGAAGGTTTTGTCGATCCTAAAGGTGTTAACAAAATGTGCAAGCTCCAGCGATCCATCTATGGACTGGTGCAAGCATCTCGGAGTTGGAATATATGCTTTGATGAGTTGATCAAAGCATATAGTTTTATACAGACTTGCGGTGAAGCCTATATTTACAAGAAAGTGAATGGGAGCACTACAACATTTCTGATAAGTATATGTGAATGACATATTGTTGATCGGAAATGTTGTAGAATTATTCTGCAAAGCATAAAGGAGTGTTTGAAAGGAGTATTTCAAAGAAATACCTCGGTGAAGCTGCTTACATATTGAGCATCAAGATCTATAGAGATAGATCAAGACGCTTGATAAGTTTTTCAATGAGTACATACCTTGACAAGATTTTGAAGTAGTTCAAAATGGAACAGTCAAAGAAAGAGTTCTTGCCTGTGTTACAAGGTGTGAAACCGAGTAAGACTCAAAGCCCGACCACGGCAGAAGATAGAAAGAGAATGAAAGTCATTCCCTATGCCTTGGCCATAGGTTCTATAAAATATGCCATGCTATGTACCAGATCTATTGTATACCCTACACTATTTTTGTCAAGGGAGTACAATAGTGATCTAGGAGTAGATCACTAGACAACGGTCAAAATTATCCTTAGTGGAATAAGGATATGTTTCTTGATTATGGAGGTGACAAAAAGGTTCATCGTAAAGGGTTATGTCGATGCAAATTTTGACACTGATCCAGATAACTCTAAATCTCAATCTGGATACATATTGAAAGTGGGAGCAATTAGCTAGAGTAGCTCCGTGCAGAGCATTGTTGACATAGAAATTTGCAAAATACTTACGGATCTGAATATGGCAGACCCGTTGACTGAACTTCTCTCACAAGCAAAACATGATCACACCTTAGTACTCTTTGGGTGTTAATCACATAGCGATGTGAACTAGATTATTGACTCTAGTAAACCCTTTGGGTGTTGGTCACATGTCAATGTGAACTATGGGTGTTAATCACATGGTGATGTGAACTATTGGTATTAAATCACATGGCGATGTGAACTAGATTATTGACTCTAGTGCAAGTGGGAGACTGAAGGAAATATGCCCTAGAGGCAATAATAAAGTTATTATTTATTTCCTTATATCATGATAAATGTTTATTATTCATGCTAGAATTGTATTAACCAGAAACATAATACATGTGTGAATACATAGACAAACATAGTGTCACTAGTATGCCTCTACTTGACTAGCTCGTTGATCAAAGATGGTTATGTTTCCTAACCATAGACATGAGTTGTCATTTGATTAACGGATCACATCATTAGGAGAATGATGTGATTGACTTGACCCATTCCGTTAGCATGGCACTTGATCGTTTAGTTTGTTGCTATTGCTTTCTTCATGACTTATACATGTTTCTATGACTATGAGATTATGCAACTCTTGTTTACCGGAGGAACACTTTGTGTGCCACCAAACGTCACAACGTAACTGGATTATTATAAAGGTGCTCTACACGTGTCTCCAAAGATACTTGTTGGGTTGGTGTATTTCGAGATTAGGATTTGTCACTCCGATTGTCGGAGAGGTATCTCTGGGCCCACTCGGTAATGCACATCACTATAAGCCTTGCAAGCATTGCAACTAATGAGTTAGTTGCGGGATGATGTATTAAGGAATGAGTAAAGAGACTTGCCGGTAACGAGATTGAACTAGGTATTGAGATACCGATGATCGAATCTCGGGCAAGTAACATACCGATGACAAAGGGAACAACGTATGTTGTTATGTGGTCTGACCAATAAAGATCTTCGTAGAATATGTAGGAGCCAATATGGGCATCCAGGTCCCGCTATTGGTTATTGACAAGAGAGGTGTCTCGGTCATGTCTACATAGTTCTCGAACCCGTAGGGTCCGCACGCTTAACGATTGTTGACGATATAGTACTATGAGTTATGTATGTTGGTGACCGAATGTTGTTCGGAGTTTTGGATGAGATCACAGATATGACGAGGAACTCCGGAATGGTACGGAAGTAAAGATTGATATGTGGATAGTAGTGTTTGATCTCCGGAAGGGTTCCGGAATTCACCGGAAGGGGTTCCAGATGTTTCCCGAAATGTTTGGGCATGAGAACACTTTATCTGGGCCAAAGGGGAAAGCCCACGAGGCTTTTGGAAAGTGCAAAAGGAAGTTTTGTGGAGACCAGAGGCTAGACGCTAGGAACCCTGGCGTCTAGGGGGTAGACACCGGGAACCCTAGCGTCTAGCCCTGGAGTCCGAGAAGGACTCTTGCCTTTCGGGTGAAACCGACTTTGAGGAGGCTTTTACTCCAAGTTTCGACCCCAGGGCTCAACATATAAATAGAGGGGTAGGGTTAGCACCAAAGACAGATCAAGAAACACCAAGCCGTGTGCCGGCTACCCCGTCTCCTCTAGTTTATCCTCCGTCATAGTTTTCATAGTGCTTAGGTGAAGCCCTGCGGAGATTGTTCTTCACCAACACCGTCACCATGTCGTCGTGCTGCTGGAACTCATCTACTACTTCGCCCCTCTTGCTGGATCGAGAAGGCGAGGACGTCACCGAGCCGAACGTGCGCAGAACTCGGAGGTGCCGTGCTTTCGGTACTTGGATCGGTCGGATCGTGAAGACGTACGACTACATCAACCGCGTTGATATAACACTTCCGCGAACGGTCTACGAGGGTACGTAGACAACACTCTCCCCTCTCGTTGCTATGCATCACCATGATCTTGCATGTGCGTAGGAAATTTTTGAAATTACTACGTTCCCCAACAGGACACACTTTCCTGGGTCATGCCTGGCCTCAGAAGATCAACACGTCGCAGCCCTATCTAGGCACAATAGAGAGGTCAGCACGCCGATCTAAATCCTATGGCGCAGGGGTCTGGGCCCATCGCCCATTGCACACCTGCACATTGCGAGGGAAGCCGGTGAGCAGACCTAGCAACCTCCATTTCAAAGGAAGTTGCGTTACGTGGTCCAACCCGGCGCGCGCCGCTCAGTCGCTGGCGTCACAAATGCTTCGGCTGATACCACGACGTCGAGTGCCCATAACTGTTCCCGCTTAGTTGGTTAGTGTGTATAGGCCAGTGGCCAGACTCAGATCAAATACCAAGATCTCGTTAAGCGTGTTAATTGAAGTATCCACGGACGCCGACCAGGGCCATGCCCACCTCTCTCCTAGGTGGTCTCAACCTACCCTGTCGCTCTGCCACAAAGTAACAGTCGGGGGCCGTCGGAAACTCAGGCCCACCACTACCTGGATGGATCCACCTGTCCTTTCAACCCCATATCGGAATCACTTGCGGGTACTCTACGAGCCGACCCGACTTTAGTCACCACCTGTATAGTATGTATGTATGTATGTATGTATGTATGTATGTATGTATGTATCCGTGATCACCTCCCGAGTGATCACGGCCCAATAGTATAGCATGGCAGGCGGACAAGAATGTAGGGCCACTGATGAAGTACTAGCAACCTATACTAAGCATGTAGGATTGCAGGTAAAGGTATCAACAATTGTAGCAACAACGACAGGCTATGCAGCAGAATAGGATTAATCGAAAGCAGTAACATGCTACACTACTCTAATGCAAGCAGTAGAGAGAGGGAATAGGCGATATCGGGTTGATCAAGGGGGGGGGCTTGCCTGGAAGCTCAGTCGAGAGGGGGGGGGGTCGTCAACCCCGTAGTCGTACTGGGTAGCAGCGGCGTCGGTCTCGGTGTCTAACGAGAGAAGAGGGGGAAGAAACAATAAATATAATGCAAACATAAGCATGATGATGCATGACATGACAATGAGCGGTGCTAGGTGTGCCCTAACGCGGTAGGAGGTGATACCGACGAAGGGGAAAACATCTGGGAAAGTATCCCCGATGTTTCGCGTTTTCAGACAGATGAACCGAAGGGGGAAAGTTGCGTGTTCGCTATGCTAGGGATGTGTGGTGGACGAACGGGCTACGTATTCGGATTCGTCTCATCGTTCTGAGCAACTTTCATGTATAAAGTTTTCTCATCCGAGTTACAGATTATTTTATATTAATTTTCAAAGTTCTAATCAATTTCTAGAGTTATTATTAATTCAAAAATTAACTAGCTAAATGCTATGGGTACACTGATGTGTACCCAGCATTGTGTGCATGCGCATGACATGTGGGGCTAGAGGGCCCAGTTGACCCAGTCAAACTAACACGTGGGCCCCGTTTGTCATTGATTGAGACTAACTAATCAGGATTAACTAGATTAGTGAAATGATTAGGTTAATTAATCAAAATTAATTAAGTTAATTAACTTAATTAATGAATGAAATTATTATTATTATTTTAGATTCCTTTTTTTATTAAAACGTTTCTCTACGCGGGGCCCATACGTCATAGGCCCTTGGAGGGCCTTTAGCGGGCAACGGCCTTAGCGGGCAGCGGGCGTGAGGTGCGGTTCGGGCACTGTGGCCTGGCGCCGGTGGCCATGGGCGCAGCCGGAGCAGGGCGGCGCGGCGAGCGGGGCAGCAGGCAGCGGACAGGGGGCGCGAGGCGATGACGGGCAACAAGCGCTGGCCGATGCAAAGCTGCACCAGCGGTGGCTGCAGTGGCGCTGACAACAGCAGCATCACGGGGCGGGGAGCAGCGCAACACGGGGCGGCGAGCACGGGCGGCCGCGGGGAGGAGCAACAGCGCCGGGGGAAGCGGGGCACGAGCGAGTGGAGGTGGCCGCCAGCGGTAGCAGCACAACTTGAGGGGGGTGGCGCAGCGTGCTGGCCTTGGCATAGGTAGGCGGATGCGACGGTGGGGAGGTGTGCGCGTGTAGCGACCCGACCTCAAACGGTCAAGTCTCTGTGTATCCGTGCCATCCCTGGATCGGTATGCTGGCACACACAGTACATCAATGTATATATCAAAGTGCAATCACATGTATAAATAACGTAAAACTGATATATACCTCATAAGTCTCAGCGGAAACAACATAAGGGTGTAGAGTCCATCAACGCCAACGGCAAGTTGAGTGTAGACCGTAACCCTACAACGTAACTTTTACTCGTCGTAGAAAAAATCCCTGCAACATAAGACGTTGCAGCCCTGTAGGTCAGTACATTGAATGTACTGGCAAGTTGTCACATCCCTAGTTTGGTATGGTCCTTGGCTTGCTTTGTGCATCATGTTTATTGTTCAAATGAAATTGAAACGGGGAAGTTGCAAACCCTAGTACCAAAGCAATTCAAATAGGTTCAAATTAAAAGTGGAATTTCAATGAACCCAAAATGCTTTTCAAAAATGTTCATGGTCTTTGGAAAATGTTGGGAACAACAACCAGAGGTGATGCACATTTTTCCTTCTCATTTTGGATTTTTGAATCAATGCTTAAATATTTGAATTGGAGCTGTTTAAATTATATAAATATTTTTAATAGCTCCAAAAATGTTGGGAATTGGTGAGGGCCTCTAGAATATTATATCTAGATGCCACAATTATTTTCAACATTTATGGAAATGTTTTAACATTTCTTTTAAATACAAAACAAATGTCAGAAATAGAAAAAGAAAACAGGAACAGGAAAACACTTACCTGTCCTTACCTGGCGGCCCAGCTGGCCAGCCCACCAGGGGCAGGGAGGTCTTCCTCCTCCTGCCAGGAGGACGCCGGGCGCGTGGCCGACGCACGCCGGCGCACGTCAGGCCACCTCCTGCTTCCCGCCGCTGCCACGACGCCCTGGACCTCCCCTCGCGTCGCCACGCATCTCCCCGACCCCTCTCTCACTCCCCTCAGCTCTTACCTCTCCTCTTCCTCACTTTCTCGCTCATGCCCGAGCGCTGGCGTCGCCACCGCACGCTGTAGCCGTAGCCACCGTGCTCCCCTCGCCTCGTTGTTGTGTCCAGAAGCTCCGCCTCCTCCCTCTGAAGCTCTCCGCCGAGCCACAAGACGCCGGACGCCCTGTGGAACCGCCGTTGCCATCATCCTCCTCCTCGGGCGCCGCCGATCGCCGACTTCGATTCGCCATCTTCAGCGCCTCCCCGAGCCCACTGGCCTGCTCAGCAACTCCGCCGTGAGCTCCCCTTCCTCCTCCCCCTAGCCCCGTAGCTCGAGCGCCCCCCTAGCCCTGCCGGCCACCTTGGCCGAGAACTCGGCTCCGCCGTTCATGGCGCCACCGTGGCCAGGGGCCGAGCCAGCCGCAACCGAGCACGTCGTCGTGTTCCTGGTGACGCCAGGAACCCGTAGGGCCTCTCCGCTCGCCTCCCCGTGCCTTGTAGCGTCGAACCCGAGCTCGCCTGAGCTCCGGCCGCCGCCTCGAGCCTGATTCCGTGTGACGTCCCCGATTTAATCGTACACTAATCATACACGCAAACGTGTACGATCAAGATCAGGGACTCACGGGAAGATATCACAACACAACTCTACAAATAAAATAAGTCATACAAGCATCATATTACAAGCCAGGGGCCTCGAGGGCTCGAATACAAGAGCTCGATCATAGACAAGTCAGCGGAAGCAACAATATCTGAGTACATACATAAGTTAAACAAGTTTGCCTTAAGAAGGCTAGCACAAACTGGGATACAGATCGAAAGAGGCGCAGGCCTCCTGCCTGGGATCCTCCTAAACTACTCCTAGTCGTCGTCAGCGGGCAGCACGTAGTAGTAGGCACCTCCGGTGTAGTAGGAGTCGTCGTCAAAGGTGGCATCTGACTCCTGGGCTCCAACATCTGGTTGCGACAACCAGGTAGAAGGGATAGAGGGAAAAGAAGGAGAAAGCAACCGTGAGTACTCATCCAAAGTACTCGCAAGCAAGGAGCTACACTACATATGTATGCAATGGTATCAACTGGGATAAGGCTATTATAAGTGGACTGAACTGCAGAAAGCCAGAATAAGAGGGGGATAACTAATCCTGTCGAAGACTACGCTTCTGGCAGCCTCCGTCTTGCAGCATGTAGAAGAGGGTAGACTGAAGCCCTCCAAGTAGCATCGTATAGCATAATCCTAACCGATGATCCTCCCCTCGTCGCCCTGTGAGAGAGCGATCACCGGTTGTATCTGGCACTTGGAAGGGTGTGTTTTATTAAGTATCCGGTTCTAGTTGTCATAAGGTCAAAGTACAACTCCGGGTCGTCCTTTTACCGAGGGACACGGCTATTCGAATAGATAAACTTCCCTGCAGGGGTGCACCACATACCCCAACACGCTCGATCCCATTTGGCCGGACACACTTTCCTGGGTCATGCCCGGCCTCGGAAGATCAACACGTCGCAGCCCTACCTAGGCACAACAGAGAGGTCAGCACGCCGGTCTAAATCCTATGGCGCAGGGGTCTGGGCCCATCGCCCTTTGCACACCTGCACGTTGCGTACGCGGCCGGAAGCAGACCTAGCCTAGTGGCTTTCTAGTCCAATCCGGCGCGCGCCACTCAGTCGCTGACGTCACGAAGGCTTCGGCTGATACCACGACGCCGGGATACCCATAACTACTCCCGCGTAGATGGTTAGTGCGTATAGACCAAATGGCCAGACTCAGATCAAATACCCAGATCTCGTTAAGCGTGTTAAGTATCTGCGAACACCGACCAGGGCCAGGCCCACCTCTCTCCTAGGTGGTCGGAACCTGCCCTGTCGCTCCGCCTCAAAGATCCACTCGCGGGTGCTCTTACGAGCCTGCCCGTCTTTAGTCACCACATGTATCATGTATAAAGTAAATAGTATATACCCGTGATCACCTCCTGAGTGATCACGGCCCGATAGTATAGCATGGCAGACGGACAAGAATGTGGGGCCACTGATGATAAGCTAGCACCCTATACTAAGCATTAGGTTTGCAGGTAAAGGTAACAACAATAGTAGCAAGGACAGGCTATGCATCAGTACAGGATTAACGGGAAGCAGTAACATGCTACACTACTCTAATGCAAGCAGTATAGAGAAGAGTAGGCGGTATCTGGTGATCAAAGGGGGGGGGGCTTGCCTGGTTGATCTGGCAAGAGAGAGGGGTCGTCAACTCCGTAGTCGTACTGGGTAGCAGCGGCGTCGGTCTCGGTGTCTATCGAGAGAAGAGGGGGGAGAAACAATAAATATTTAAGCAAGCATATGCATAGTGATGCATGACATGACAAGTAACGGCGTTAGAGGTGCCCTAACGCGGTAATAGGTGATACCGGGGAAGGGGGATGACATCCGGGAAAGTATCCCCGGTGTTTTGCATTTTCGGGCAGAGGACCGGAGGGGGAAAGTTGCGAGTTCGATAGGTTAGGGAGGTGTGGTGGATGAACGGGTTGCGTATCCGGAATCGTCTCGTCGTTCTGAGCAACTTTCATGTACAAAGTTTTTTCATCCGAGCTACGGTTTATTTTATATTAATTTTAAAAGATTTAAATCATTGTTAGGATTTATTTAATTAATTTTAATTAAACATTATCCAGAATAGTGCCTGCTGACGTCAGCATGACGTCAGCGTGATGTCAGCAGTCAACGTTGACCGTTGACCTAGTCAACCTGGCGTGTGGGTCCAGTGGGACCGACCTGTCATTCTTTGCTTAGCCTAATTAGGGTTTAGGTTAATTAACTAGGATTAATTAGGTTAATTAGTCATAATTAGTTAATCTAATCAGAATTAATTAAGTTAATTAATTAATTAATTAATTAATTATTTTAATTATTATTTATTTCTTTACTTCTTTTAAATTCTTCTTTTTTTATTTCGTCCTGGGGCATGGGCCCCGTTGTCCAGTGGCTCATGGCCTTAGCGGGTGCGGGCGCCAGCAGAGCCGGGCGACGGGCGCTAGCGGTTACGGGCGTAACGCGGTTGGCCCCGGGCGCCGGCCAGGGTGGCCAGGGGGCACCGGGCACGGCCACGGGGAGCAGGGGCTGGGCAGCGCACCGGCATGGAGCTCCGGTGGGCTGAGTCCGGGCGAAGCAGGGGGGCCGCGGCGAGTAGAGGTAGCGGGGCATGGTCGGGCAAGCGATGCGGCGACGGGGGCGCGCGGCCGGTGAGGCCATAGCAGCGGAGCAGGGCGAGGGCCGGTGCGAGGCGCGTAGGCGTGTGCGGCAGTGATGCGCGAGGCTGGCGGCTGGGCGGGGGCGCACCCGCTCGCGTGCGCGAGGGCCCGTGCTGGGGCGCGCGGGCGGACGATGTGGCGGCGCGGTGCGAGTGCGCGCACAGGAGCAGAGCTCCGGTGTGGCCACGAGAGGATGCGGGGCGAGGGAGAGAGGAGGCCGGGGCCTCACCGTTCAGTGCAGGGACAAGGCAGTGGTGCGCGGGGAGGAGATAGAGACGACAGCGGCGTGGTGACGAGTTGCAGGCCGGCGAGCAGGAGGAGGCAGGCCGGCGAGGTCGTCCTCCAGGGGGTGGCGATGCGGGCTCGAGGAGGCGGAAGGGCGCCGGTGGTGCGGTTGGAGCGGTGGCACGCGATGACGTCAGGGGCGGTGAAGCGACGGCGTGGTGGTGGCGATGGGCGTCGGGGGCGACGGGGTCACCGGGATCGGGGAAGGCGAGCGCCCCGATCCAGATCGGGCCCTCGGGTGGGGGGGGGGGGGAAGAGAGCGAGGGGAGAGTGGGGAGGCGATGGGGTCGTGCGCCCTCTCCTGTGACGGCGCTGGAGGGAGAGGGTGGGATCGTGGGGGAAAGTGGGGTGGGGCTCTAGGGTTTGGAGTAGTGGGGGGTGTTAGTAGTGGTTAGGTGGACCGGGGTGGGCCGGCCTGTTGGGTCGGTTGGCCCATGGGGGGGGGTTTGCTTTATTTATTTATTTATTTATTTATTTTTGTTCTGTTTGTTTTTTTGTTTTTGTATTTTCTTTTCTTTTTATTTATTCTTTTAGTTCTTTTCTGTTTTAGTTAGTTTAGCTCATTTAGGTATTCTGTATAATTGTGTTTGCTGCACCATAATTACCCTTGTACTATTCGGCACCCACCAAACATTTTTGTTTCAACTTTTGAAAACTTTTATTGTTGCCATTAATTTGGGTTTGGAACTTGACTCGGTTTGACTCTGTTTCGAACTAACGGTAGACTAGCAACAGTAATCGTGGTGACATGGCATCATTACCAGAGGGTTACTGTAGCTTGATTAACCGGGCATCATAATTCTCCTCCACTACAAGAAATCTCGTCCCGAGATTTAAGAGGGGGGCAAGGGGGGAAAGACTAGGTTTCAAAATTCTAACGATTCTTCTTGGTCATAGTTGCTCTTCTCGAAGAGGTCGATCCATTACATTGATGTCTTCATTTCTTTGCTTCAGGTCATCATGATGAAGTTGTCGTCCTTTCTTCGGGAACTCCATCGTACTTACGAGTAGGTAAGGGGCAGCTTTACAACAATTAATGTTATAAGGGAAATTCATTTAGGGGGTATCCCAAGAATGATCACAAGAGTATCTCTCGAGTTGAAGAATTAAAACACATCGAGAGCAAAGTAAGAAGGTACCATAAGAAGTTTGAAACGGATAGACAATCTTCGTTGCCTGAAACAAGGCAACGGTATAGGTATTGTGTTTAATACCAGAATCGATGATTTCTCGGAAGGTGGCTCGTGAATCACAAACGAGGCCAAGTGCGAGGAATTAAATTTGGAAACCGGGGTTGTAAAGGAGGGTCAGGTTTCGATCCTGTGTAACTGTGGGTTATGGGCCCACCATGTGGTTAAAAGTAGGTAAAGCGTTGATATCTTGCACGGTCGTGATAGCAAGACATGTCAGAGGGTAGCCTATCATTTATGTTGGCAACAATGTCGGTACCAAGGGCGAGGGACGAAGAGAACCATTTTCCTGCTCGTTGAACGAGGCGAGCCATTAGGCAAAGTTCTCGTCCATCGGTGGCTACCAGAATGTCATCAACAATAGTAACAGGGTCTTACTGACAGAGTCGTACGCTGAGGTGCTTATAAAAGCAGTGACGTATTACTGCTTAGACCATATAAACCTCAAGAAGGTTAAACAGAACAATGGAAAGGAAAATATGATTATCGGTTTTAACGGAAGAATGGAAAGGAAAATGTGTTTAAACACATATTTCAGGGGTATATCCTTCCCAAGAACAAGCAGAGTATGATATCCAAGACCGGATAGAAGGTAGAAAACTCTTTTAGGTAGGAGAGACAAATTTCATGACATTACCCATACAGCGTTGTTTGGATAATTTCAACAAGGAACATTTAGCATGGTGCTTCAAATGTTCTTATTGAAAATCGGAGTACCATAGACATGCTTCGAGATAGCGCTGACATGGTCAACAGGTGAAAATCAGACTTTGGAAACAAAAAGGATCCATTAGGAATAACTTGTAGAATAAGTCTTACAATTTCCTCATGGAAGAATGGCTAAACTTGCTAAAAAGGATACTACAACAATAGGTCCTCCGGCCAGGTGGGCTAGGCCTGACATAACCTTACCGGGTCATATATAAAGACCAACATTATAACTCTTGGAAATAAGTTCCAACCATCATATCTGACCGAGATTCAGATCTGATTGATGTCACGATACCTCAGACTTAGGATGCCTGAGAAGAAAAGGTGCGGCACAATTTGATGAGATGACATTGTAAGATTCTCGGGAAATGAACTATGGAAGCGAGTTCCGAAATAGGAGCTCATCTTTAAACCAATGAAGGGATAAGGTGGTAGCTGATGAACTCAGCGACAATTCATCGAGGTTTCCAAAAAGATGTATTTCCACAAGTATGTGTACAAGGATATAACATTTGTTGGATCAAATGCCATAATGATGTATGCTCGAGGGAAACATACACTACTGAACAATGATAGAAGGGTGCAACCAGGAATCTGGACTAGGTAGCACGATCAATGTTTGAATGATGATTCAATAATCAATATACTTAGAATGAAACTGTAGACCAATAACTTCAAGCAATAGGGTTGCTAGAAGTTTAGAATTTGCACAACACAGACCATTAGTCGGTATTCCGGTTAGAAACAATACGGAGACCAAGAGATGGACGCAAAAGGCGAGAGATATTACTATATCAAGAATCCTCAAGAGGTGGTAAAATTACCACGACATTCTTGACATAAAAGGTGGTAACATTCCAAGGTAAAGAAGAACAAATGCTCTATAGCAAGGATCTCAAGGTATAACTCAAAACACAAATAAGTTTGTGTTGGAGGGAAGGCAATAAAGTGGCCGATGATAATACAATTCATCGGGGGCAAGGATGGTATTTCTCATCATGAATTCAATCGATATCCAGGAAGACCTCATAAGGTTGATGATCTTCACGGCACATTGGTCGAGAGATTTCAAGATGTAATCAATCAGTGACAACATCAAACCAAAGGAATGATGAAGCGGAAGGTTATTGGAACCATGGGTAGGGCACAAACTTGAAATCAAGCTTGTTGTTCAAGGTGAATTGATATGACGAGGAAGATCGACGTAAGCTTAGCTCATCATCGAAAGTTGTGCTCCGGGATTAAGGACCAGGTAGCACAGTTAAAATTTAGCACGATAATGATATAGCCGATCAGGCTAGGAATGACATGATCGAGTACAAACTCGGACTTAAAGAAGATTATCAAGAGTTGCTGAACCGTAGGGCAGACTCGGTTCAGTTATCGGTGTCTTTGAGTGTTTAATAACTCAGAGCCCATGAAAACTGTAATCAGTGAGAATGTAGTACTTGATGAAGAACTCATAAGAAGTTATGCAATTTCAAGATAATCTCGAGATACCAGGGGGGTAATACTCGAAGACGGATCAAGGTAGAGGTTGGACCGAGGTATTGATCCACATGAGACAAGTGCTTACACTTGCATCAAAAATGGTATTTAAAAGAGAACATGATCGGAACCACGATTGTAAAAGGCCGGATCCCAGATATAAGATGAACTTATACCAAGGGAACTAATATCATTTACAAGAAGCTTCGATGATAAGTTTCACATCGGGTCCATGGGCATGAAGGCTCAAGGTCGACTCCCAATTCTTCCATGCATAACCTTTCATTTTACTTCTCGCTTTTGATGAAGCTGTAGTATAGAAATTTTATCTAGCAACATACCAGAAGAGTATGACTCGTGAAAACTTTCGAGTTCACACAGTTTAGAGAAGGCATATGTTCAACCCATCAGGGCATCTTAGGAGTATATACCACAAATTTCAAGAATAAATAACACCAGCTCGATAGTAGAGCATGTTTGAGAAAGCAGAGGATACAATTTACCAAAGGTATTATGTATCCGAGGAAAGGCTCACAGACTTATTGAATATGAAGGACGTTGTCGGATAAAATCCCGCAAATGATCTGGTGGTCCTCAAGGAATCTGGTGCGAGCATCGGTACTCAACCAGAGGGAGAAACAACGCAAGGAGATCAGACTTTAGAAACAACTGACTAATTCAAGGCTCAAATGCAAAGGAATTATCAATTCCAAGACAAGGGATCAGAAGCAATGCTCTGATCAGGGATGGATAAGTTGAATAGCCTTAAGGGTACAATCGACAGCAATTTGATTGGTCGAGATCCAGCTCATGTTTTAAAATAACGTCTGAGCCGGAAAGATAATTTAAAAGGATCAATTGATGATTGCGTGCATTCGCACTCAAGTTGAATTAATAGGATCAAAAGACGATGCCTAAGGATACTAACGAATATCGCTAGACATATGGAAAGCATCCATAATGCAAGCAGGCAAGTATTGCAGAGCAATAAGCTACTAAGGATTTTTGGAGGATCGAATAGTATTTCGAAGACCAATGTGAAACACATGAACAATTGGGGATGAGTGGATACTCGTCAAGTGCGAGGATCTAATTGAAGGGGTATTCATGTGGCAAGGAACTGCTAGGCAGTAGGCACAAAGTATTCTCGGAACAATAGAGAAGACTTCGGGGTATCTTGTAATAACAAGATCAATGGGGGGTGATCGTATGAATGGCAAGTGTAAGTAGTTATCCATAAGGATTTATCGGTGGTCGGGAATAGCAAAAGTGATGGGCACAAAGTCTCGAGAGGAATAGCAAAGAGTATCTTCGGAATCTTCCGGTGAAGCAGGCCATCATCTGGAATGAAGGGGCTCTCCGGGAGAAAGTATTTACGAGATCCTAGAGTCAGAGTTAGCAAAACCATTTAACCCGAATAGAAGAGAGATCAGAGCCCTAGAGTAATGATCGAGGAGTGAAAGATCCTAATACCACCCAAATGGCGACGTGTGCCCGTAAGACACACAGCCGTGTTAGTAAAAGTTTTAGTAATGTCTAGACTCAACTTCGGCCAAGGAGTGTGGAAGGGGGATTCCTACAGGCAGTCGGCTCTGATACCAACTTGTGACGTCCCCGATTTAATCGTACACTAATCATACACGCAAACGTGTACGATCAAGATCAGGGACTCACGGGAAGATATCACAACACAACTCTACAAATAAAATAAGTCATACAAGCATCATATTACAAGCCAGGGGCCTCGAGGGCTCGAATACAAGAGCTCGATCATAGACAAGTCAGCGGAAGCAACAATATCTGAGTACAGACATAAGTTAAACAAGTTGCCTTAAGAAGGCTAGCACAAACTGGGATACAGATCGAAAGAGGCGCAGGCCTCTTGCCTGGGATCCTCCTAAACTACTCCTAGTCGTCGTCAGCGGGCAGCACGTAGTAGTAGGCACCTCCGGTGTAGTAGGAGTCGTCGTCAAAGGTGGCGTCTGACTCCTGGGCTCCAACATCTGGTTGCGACAACCAGGTAGAAGGGATAGAGGGAAAAGAAGGAGAAAGCAACCGTGAGTACTCATCCAAAGTACTCGCAAGCAAGGAGCTACACTACATATGTATGCAATGGTATCAACTGGGATAAGGCTATTATAAGTGGACTGAACTGCAGAAAGCCAGAATAAGAGGGGGATAACTAATCCTGTCGAAGACTACGCTTCTGGCAGCCTCCGTCTTGCAGCATGTAGAAGAGGGTAGACTGAAGCCCTCCAAGTAGCATCGTATAGCATAATCCTAACCGATGATCCTCCCCTCGTCTCCCTGTGAGAGAGCGATCACCGGTTGTATCTGGCACTTGGAAGGGTGTGTTTTATTAAGTATCCGGTTCTAGTTGTCATAAGGTCAAAGTACAACTCCGGGTCGTCCTTTTACCGAGGGACACGGCTATTCGAATAGATAAACTTCCCTGCAGGGGTGCACCACATACCCCAACACGCTCGATCCCATTTGGCCGGACACACTTTCCTGGGTCATGCCCGGCCTCGGAAGATCAACACGTCGCAGCCCTACCTAGGCACAACAGAGAGGTCAGCACGCCGGTCTAAATCCTATGGCGCAGGGGTCTGGGCCCATCGCCCTTTGCACACCTGCATGTTGCGTACGCGGCCGGAAGCTGACCTAGCCTAGTGGCTTTCCAGTCCAATCCGGCGCGCGCCACTCAGTCGCTGACGTCACGAAGGCTTCGGCTGATACCACGACGCCGGGATACCCATAACTACTCCCGCGTAGATGGTTAGTGCGTATAGACCAAATGGCCAGACTCAGATCAAATACCCAGATCTCATTAAGCGTGTTAAGTATCCGCGAACACCGACCAGGGCCAGGCCCACCTCTCTTCTAGGTGGTCGGAACCTGCCCTGTCGCTCCGCCTCAAAGATCCACTCGCGGGTGCTCTTACGAGCCTGCCCGTCTTTAGTCACCACATGTATCATGTATAAAGTAAATAGTATATACCCGTGACCACCTCCCGAGTGATCACGGCCCGATAGTATAGCATGGCAGACGGACAAGAATGTGGGGCCACTGATGATAAGCTAGCACCCTATACTAAGCATTAGGTTTGCAGGTAAAGGTAACAACAGTAGTAGCAAGGACAGGCTATGCATCAGTATAGGATTAACGGGAAGCAGTAACATGCTACAGTACTCTAATGCAAGCAGTATAGAGAAGAGTAGGCGGTATCTGGTGATCAAAGGGGGGGGGGCTTGCCTGGTTGATCTGGCAAGAGAGAGGGGTCGTCAACTCCGTAGTCGTACTGGGTAGCAGCGGCGTCGGTCTCGGTGTCTATCGAGAGAAGAGGGGGGGAGAAACAATAAATATTTAAGCAAGCATATGCATAGTGATGCATGACATGACAAGTAACGGCGTTAGAGGTGCCCTAACGCGGTAATAGGTGATACCGGGGAAGGGGGATGACATCCGGGAAAGTATCCCCGGTGTTTTGCGTTTTCGGGCAGAGGACCGGAGGGGGAAAGTTGCGAGTTCGATAGGTTAGGGAGGTGTGGTGGACGAACGGGTTGCGTATCCGGAATCGTCTCGTCGTTCTGAGCAACTTTCATGTACAAAGTTTTTTCATCCGAGCTACGGTTTATTTTATATTAATTTTAAAAGATTTAAATCATTTTTAGGATTTATTTAATTAATTTTAATTAAACATTATCCAGAATAGTGCCTGCTGACGTCAGCATGACGTCAGCATGATGTCAGCAGTCAACGTTGACCATTGACCTGGTCAACCTGGCGTGTGGGTCCAGTGGGACCGACCTGTCATTCTTTGCTTAGCCTAATTAGGGTTTAGGTTAATTAACTAGGATTAATTAGGTTAATTAGTCATAATTAGTTAATCTAATCAGAATTAATTAAGTTAATTATTTAGTTAATTAATTAATTAATTATTTTAATTATTATTTATTTCTTTACTTCTTTTAAATTCTTCTTTTTTTTATTTCGTCCTGGGGCATGGGCCCCGTTGTCCAGTGGCTCATGGCCTTAGCGGGCGTGGGCGCCAGCAGAGCCGGGCGACGGGCGCTAGCGGTTACGGGCGTAACGCGGTTGGCCCCGGGCGCCGGCCAGGGTGGCCAGGGGGCACCGGGCGCGGCCACGGGGAGCAGGGGCTGGGCAGCGCACCGGCATGGAGCTCCGGTGGGCTGAGTCCGGGCGAAGCAGGGGGGTCGTGGCGAGTAGAGGTAGCGGGGCATGGTCGGGCAAGGGGTGCGGCGACGGGGGCGCGCGGCCGGTGAGGCCATAGCAGCGGAGCAGGGCGAGGGCTGGTGCGAGGCGCGTAGGCGTGTGCAGCAGTGATGCGCGAGGCTGGCGGCTGGGCGGAGGCGCACCCGCTCGCGTGCGCGAGGGCCCGTGCTGGGGCGCGCGGGCGGACGATGTGGCGGCGCGGTGCGAGTGCGCGCACAGGAGCAGAGCTCCGGTGTGGCCACGAGAGGATGCGGGGCGAGGGAGAGAGGAGGTCGGGGCCTCACCGTTCAGTGCAGGGACAAGGCAGCGGTGCGCGGGGAGGAGATAGAGACGACAGCGGCGTGGTGACGAGTTGCAGGCCGGCGAGCAGGAGGAGGCAGGCCGGCGAGGTCGTCCTCCAGGGGGTGGCGATGCGGGCTCGAGGAGGCGGAAGGGCGCCGGTGGTGCGGTTGGAGCGGTGGCACGCGATGACGTCGGGGGCGGTGAAGCGACGGCGTGGTGGTGGCGATGGGCATCAGGGGCGACGGGGTCACCGGGATCGGGGAAGGCGAGCGCCCCGATCCAGATCGGGCCCTCGGGTGGGGGGGGGGGGGGGAAGAGAGCGAGGGGAGAGTGGGGAGGCGATGGGGTCGTGCGCCCTCTCCTGTGATGGCGCTGGAGGGAGAGGGTGGGATCGTGGGGGAAAGTGGGGTGGGGCTCTAGGGTTTGGAGTAGTGGGGGGTGTTAGTAGTGGTTAGGTGGACCGGGGTGGGCCGGCCTGTTGGGTCGGTTGGCCCATGGGGGGGGGTTTGCTTTTTTTATTTATTTATTTTTGTTCTGTTTGTTTTTTTTGTTTTTGTATTTTCTTTTCTTTTTATTTATTCTTTTAGTTCTTTTCTGTTTTAGTTAGTTTAGCTCATTTAGGTATTTTGTATAATTGTGTTTGCTGCACCATAATTACCCTTGTACTATTCGGCACCCACCAAACATTTTTGTTTTAACTTTTGAAAACTTTTATTGTTGCCATTAATTTGGGTTTGGAACTTGACTCGGTTTGACTCTGTTTCGAACTAACGGTAGACTAGCAACAGTAATCGTGGTGACATGGCATCATTACCAGAGGGTTACTGTAGCTTGATTAACCGGGCGTCACATTCTGGTGAGCTCCGGCCGTCCCTGCCTCGTCCACTTGCCCCAGAAGACGCGGACGAGCTCTGGCTCCTCGCTCGTGGTCTCCGCCGCCCGAATGGTCGCCGGAGGGCGAATCCCGCGCCCTTCGCCGCGTCTGCGGCCGCCGGCGGCTAAACGCCGGCACGCTAGCCCCAGTTGACCAGGGGGTTTGACTTCCCCTGGCTCAATGACAGGTGGGCCCGGCTCGGCTAATTTTAGTTTAGGATTAGTTTAAAATTTAATTAACCTCTGTTAGTTAACCGTGACACTGACGGGTGGGCCCCGCATGTCAGGTTTGACCTGGTCAGCCTGCTGACGCCTCTATGACGTCATGCTGATGCAGTATTTGTTTTTCTGGATTTTAAATAATTCAGAGAATTCCAGAAAATAGTTAAAACTTCAAAAAATCATAGTAATTCAACCGTAACTCCAAATCAAATAAATTATATATGAAAAATTATCAGAAAAATGCAAGGAATCCATTTATGCCAGTTTCATGCATGAAAAACCAACTTATACCTGCTGTATAAGTGAAAACGTAATAATGGCATGTTATATACTTAAATTAGGGTTTGCATGTGAACCCTTGGTTCATATGGACTTCAACCAAATTGATGCTAGATGCATTAGGGCAAATCATAGCATTTTTGAATGTTACCTTCATGCATCATATTGTTGCATATGGTTGTTTATTGATTGCCGGCACCGTTCCCTCTCGATAGGTTCTACTCCGGAAGGTGTCCCGAGTACCTGTCTGAGGAGCAGTGCTTCTTCGTGGATCTATCAGGCAAGCAAACCCCCTTGAGCATCTCGATAAAGTCCCACTCTCTCGCTCCTGCTCCTTTTTACTGCATTAGGACAACAACGATTCAAACTGCTACTTTCTGCTGCGGTAGCTGAACCCATTCCTCTGCATGACCTGTCATTGCCACAGTAAATAGTTGAAACCCACTAGCATGAGTAGGAGTTGCTTGAGCCCTGATGTGCCTGCTCATCCATGCTTGTTTTCTTTATGCCAGCTATGCTTAGAGTTGTGTCAGGTCTGATTCATCGGGGTGGTGAACATGTCCTACCGGTAAAGGCTAAGTGTGTGAACACGTTTTTGGTAAAGGTAGCGATGAGAGGCCATGTAGGAGTACATGGTGGGTTGTCTCATTGGAACCGTCCTTAAGCACTGAGTTCTGTGTATGTTATCCAAGTCCAGTTACTACCACACATTGGGTTCCGGTTATCCGGGCCCTCTCGGCTTATTAACCCACTTGATCTCTGTCCAGGAGTTGCAACTAGTTTCTGGCGTTTGTAGGTAGTGCTACTTGTCTACCAGGTGGTGTCCGACGGGACGGGCTTGGGACAGACTAGGCACGGTGGCACGGTGTACCAAGTGGCACCCGGATGGTGGGCTTGGGAACCCTGCACACATCGTTTGGGGCCGTGAGCGACACCCCGGCCGGATCTCCTTGCGGATGGAACCCGAATAGGCGATAAACCTGGACGAGAGACTTGTGTGGTTAGTCAGGTCGTGGCCGACACCCCCGCCCGGCTTCCGCTTGAAGGTTGCCGAGGTACATGACGTGTACAGGGCTATAAGTGGCGAGAGCGTGTGTGAAGAAGTACACCCCTGCAGGGTCAATATTATCTATTCGAATAGCCGTTTTCCTCAGATATGGAAACTTGGAGGACTTATATAGTACATAGACAACTTGAAGTGGATACTTTAAAATACGCAACATAAGCGTGAGTGCTATGGATGGCCTTCTCGTAGGGAGACGGGAACGGATCCATAGTGGAGTATTGATATGGTGAATTTGTGGACTCGTGTGCGCCTTCTCACCTCAAAGAAGTTTCTGATACTCGTAGTATAGATTAGCCATTGAGTCAAAGCTGGCTTGCTGCTGTTAAACTCCACCCCCCTTTGTTGATAATGATGCATATGTAGATAGTTCTGAAGTAAGACTTGCTGAGTACCTTTGTACTCACGTTTGCTTATTTATGTTTTGCAATTGGTTACACTAGTGGCTTCGACAAGTAGCTTGTATCCCAGCTACGATCTTGTACCCTTGGGAGGGTCGTGTTAGTCAGGCTTCTTAGTCTTTTTCTTTTGTAGTTGTCTGTACTCAGACATGTAATGCTTCCACTTGTTGCTTGTATGCTCTGAATGATGGGTCATGTGACCCCTGTTTGTATTTATGCTATGTGGCTCTTCTGGGCCCTTATCTATATGGGTTTGAGTTATGTTGTGATGCCATGATGTACCGCACATACATGCATGTTATGCGTACGTGTAACGTGTATTGCTATGTGTGGGATCCGACAATCTAGTTGTTTATCCTTCGCAGCCTTTCTTATGGGGAAATGTAGTCTAGTGTTCCTCGAGCCATAGTAGTCCGCTACAGCCCGGTTCACCGGAGTCCTGCTAGCCCAGTACTACTGTTCAGGACACTTGACTGGCCGGCATGTGTTTCACTTCGTCCCTATGTCTGTCCCTTCGGGGAAATGTCACATGGTGATCTCCGGAGTCCTGCCTAGCCTGCTACAGCCCGGGATCCCCGGAGTCCTGTTAGCCCAGTGCTACAACCCGAAATCACTCGTTGATGACCGACATGTTCGATGCGATTCATGTATGCCTGTCTCCATAGGTCCGTGCCGCTTTGGGTTCACGACTAGCCATGTCGGCCCGGGTTCTCTGTCATATGGATGCTAGCGACACTGTCATATACGTGAGCCAAAATGCGCAAACGGTCCCGGGCCAGGTAAGGTGGCACCCGTGGGAATACCGTGCGTGAGGCCGCAAAGTGATATGACGTGTTACATGCTAGATCGGTGTGACTTGGGATCGGGGTCCCGACAGACTTGGTATCAGAGCCTGACTGCCTGTAGGATTACCAAACCAAACTGGTCGAAGTTGAGTCTAGAAATGCTTTAGTTACATAAGGGAATTGATTGTGGAAGGGAACGTAAGGCTCTTTTTACTCCTTTACCTCATGTCATTCTTTCTGAGTCAGCCTCTTCTTTTCTATGAGGGTTAAGGCCTAGGCTTCTCCTCTATCTCTCAGGATGACGTGTTACTAAACCGTAAAGTCTTAGGATTGTTGGGTTGTGTCTCAATACAGTTCTACTACTTCTGTGTGTCCTCAGTTTGACCCAGAACCTTGATATTATGATGCTGATGGATTATGCTATTCCTTTGATGAATGTCTCAAAAATCCTTTTGAGCATTTACAGCCGTTATGTTGCCGAAATTTTCCCAGGATTTCAAGACTTTCCAATGCTTTTGCATTACTTCCCGCATCCCTATGTCGATGCTAATTCCATCCTTGTTTCCTTGGTTTCTGTGTCAGGATGTCGTCTGCTAACCGAGCTTCAGTTGCTCATAGCAAGAACCATGGAGATGGTGGGGACAAGGATCCTCCTGACCAGCCTTTGGTGGCAGAGTTCTTGTTAGCATCCGAGAGGAACAAGCGTGAGACTAACCGCTTGCTGGCACAGATCGAGTAGAACACCGCACATCAGCGTAAGAAGTTGGTTTCCATCACCGACTTCATTGGTCTGAAACCACCCACCTTCCATCATTCCATTGAGCCACTCGATGCGGATGACTGGCTCCGAAGCATCACTCACAAGTTGCATTCTGCGAACGTCGTTGAAAGTGACAAGGTCACCTATGCTACCTATCACTTGGAAGGACCTGCTAGTATTTTGGCTTCCAGCTGGTCAGATTCCTACCTGGAGAGATTTCACCGAGGCTTTTCGTGAGCACCACATTCCTCAGGCTCTCTTTGACCACAAGAGGGAAGAGTTCTGTAAATTTACCCAGGGTAAGCTGCCTGTTGATGCTTACAGTAGGGAGTTTGGAAACCTCGCCCGCTATGCTACAGAAGAAGTGTCCACGGACGCTAAGAAGCAGGCTAGGTTCCGGAAGGGTCTCCACCCTAAGTTGCGTCGTGATCTCCACCTGCATCATTGTGATACTTTCCAGGCTCTTGTGAACAAGGCCATTAATGCAGAGACAGCTCAACTCACTTACGAGGAGTCTCGTAAGCACAACCGTGATCTAGGTTCTTCCTCCCGCTTTGGCTCTCAGAAGCGACGGATTTGGATTCCGAACTCGGCTCTTCCACCTCGATATGCACCGAGGCCATCCTATGTGGCGCCTCACCCAACTCAGCAACATGCTCCACTCAGGCCTATTAGTGGACCACTTGCCAACGTAGGTCCACGTCCTACCTCAGGAACTTGCTTTACCTGCGGAGAACCAGGACACTATGCACGTGACTGCCCTCAGTCCAGTTATGCTCCACCCCAGTCTGAGAGGTCTGTTGGCCGTGAAAAGCCATCAGTCAAGATGATCAGTACCAAGCCAGCCTCCATTGAACGAGCATGTGTGCACCATGTCTCAGCTTCAGAAGTTCAAGATGATCCCGATGTCGTACTGGGTACACTTCTTGTCAATTGTCACCCAGCTTCAGTTCTGTTTGATACTGGAGCATCCCACTCCTTCATATCTGAAGGTTACGCTCGGATGCACGACCTGTCATTTTGTGATATGCCAACTCCATTAATAATCCAGACTCCTGGTTCCAAATGGCAAACCTCCAAGGTAAGCCATGGTAATGAAATCCTTGTTGATAGACTGGTTTTCCTTGCTTCTTTGATATATCTCAAGTCCTCAGATATTAACATCATCTTGGGTATGGACTGGATGACAGCTCATCATGCCAAGATCGATTGTTACACCAGATCTGTTCAACTTACACATCCATCTGGCAAAATAGTCACTGTCTCCACTAGAGTTGCAAGGCGTCAACTCTATTCTCTTAATGCCAGCCCTCTTCCAGACCTTGAAGATATTCCGGTAGTCCGTGACTTCCCGGATGTCTTTCCAGAAGAACTGCCAGGTGTCCCACCTGACAGAGATGTAGAGTTTGTCATAGAACTTATCCCAGGAACTGTTCCAATTTCTAGGAGACCTTACAAGATGGCACCCTTAGAGCTAGCCGAGCTTAAGAAACAACTCGATGAATCCTTGCAAAAGGGTTTCATCCGTCCTAGTTCTTCTCCCTGGGCTTGCCCCGTTCTCTTCATCAAGAAGAAGGATGGTACGGACCGGATGGTTGTAGATTATCGTCCCATTAATTTGGTCACGATAAAGAACAAGTATCCGCTCCCCAGGATCAACGACCTGTATGATCAGCTCGCTGGATCCTCAGTCTTTTCCAAGATGGATTTGAGGTTAGGCTACCACCAAATCAAGATCAGAAACGGGGACATCCCCAAAACGGCCTTTGTCACTCGTTATGGTCAATACGAGTACACCGTGATGTCTTTCGGCCTAACCAATGCTCCAACTACTTTCTCCCGCTTGATGAACTCGATCTTTATGGAGTACTTAGATAAGTTCATCGTGGTTTATCTCGATGATATTCTTATTTACTCGAAGAACGAGGAAGAGCATGCCGAACATCTTAGGCTTGTGTTAGAAAAACTCAGAGAGCATCGTCTTTATGCCAAGTTCTCCAAGTGTGAATTCTGGTTGCCAGAAGTAACCTATTTAGGCCACGTGATCTCCGGTAAGGGCATTGCTGTAAATCCCGAGAGAGTCAAAGTCGTTCTCGATTGGACTCCACCCAAAACAGTCAAACAAGTTAGGAGTTTCCTCGGTCTAGCCAGTTATTGTCGCCGCTTCGTTGAAAACTTCTCCAAAGTGGCCAAACCCCTCACGGAGCTTCTCAAGAAAGATAAAAGGTTTGAGTGGACCCCACAGTGTGAGCACAGTTTTCAGGAACTGAAAAGATGCCTGACTTCTGCGCCCATACTCGTGCCACCGGATTTCACTAAAGACTTTGTTATCTATTGCGATGCTTCGCGTCAAGGACTAGGTTGCATTCTTATGCAGGATCATCATGTGATTGCCTATGCATCTCGACAGTTGCATCCACATGAGGAAAATTATCCTACACATGATCTGGAGCTTGCAGCCATAGTCTATGCACTTAAGACCTGGCGACATTACCTTCTTGGTAACCGTTGCGAAATCTACACCGACCATCAAAGTCTCAAGTATATCTTCACCCAACCAGATCTGAATCTCAGACAGAGACGTTGGTTGGAGTTGATCTCGGATTACGACTTAGGAATCACCTACACCCCAGGCAAAGCCAATGTCATGGCTGATGCTTTAAGTCGTAAATCCTATTGCAACAACCTCATGTTGCAACTTTGTCAACCACCCCTCCATGAGGAATTTTGTAAGCTTAACCTTCACATAGCTCCTCATGGTTTCCTTTCTACCTTGGTGGCGAAACCTACCCTTACGGATCAGATCGTAGAGGCTCAGAAGCATGATACGGGAATCTCCCGGATCAAGAAGAATATTTCCAAGGGAGTTGCTGGTTGTTTCTCTATGGATGAACGAGGTGTTGTTTACTTTGGTAACCGTTTGGTGGTTCCCAAATGTCAACAGATGCAGCAACTGATCCTTAAGGAGGCCCATGAATCCCCTCTCACGATTCATCCCGGTAGTACAAAGATGTATCAGGACCTACGCCAGAGGTTCTGGTGGACTAGGATGAAGAGAGAAATTGCTCAGTATATTGCCAACTGTGACGTTTGTCGTCGCGTTAAGGCAGAGCATCAAAGACCTGCTGGCACCCTTCAACCTTTAGCTATTCCCGAGTGGAAATGGGACAAAGTTGGTATGGACTTCATCACCGGCTTTCCCAGGACCAAGAAAGGAAATAATGCTATCTTCGTAGTCATTGATCGTCTTTCCAAAGTGGCTCACTTCCTACCTGTTCGAGAGAGTATCACTGCTAGTCAGCTCGCTGACTTATATATCTCCCGAATAGTGTCACTCCATGGTGTTCCACTAGAGATCAATTCAGACCGTGGCAGTCTTTTCACCTCTCATTTCTGGGAAAGTTTCCAAACTGCCATGGGCACCCATCTTTCTTTCAGTACCGCTTTCCACCCTCAATCAAGTGGTCAGGTGGAAAGGGTCAACCGAATTCTCGAAGACATGCTTAGAGCTTGCGTTATCTCATTTGGTATGGATTGGGAGAAATGTCTTCCCTTTGCCGAGTTTGCTTATAACAATAGCTACCAATCTAGTCTTAAGAAAGCACCCTTCGAGATCCTGTATGGACGAAGATGTCGAACACCTTTGAACTGGTCAGAAACCGGCGAAAGACAATTCTTTGGACCGGATATGATCTAGGAGGCAGAAGAGCAAGTTCGCATCATTCGTGAGAATTTGAAAACAGCCCAATCTCGTCAAAAGAGCCAGTATGACCGTCGTCATAAGGAAGTGGCTTATGAAGTTGGCGACAAGGCTTACCTTCGGGTTACCCCTTTGAAGGGTACCCCTCGTTTCGGTATCAAGGGCAAGTTGGCTCCTCGTTACATCGGTCCTTTTCGCATTCTCGCTAAACGAGGAGAGGTTGCCTACCAGTTGGAACTACCCCCACATCTTTCTCGAGTTCATGATGTTTTCCACGTCTCTCAACTCAGGCGTTGCTTCTCGGATCCCATCCGTGGAGTGGACCACGAAACGCTCGATCTCCAAGATAACCTCACTTATTGAGAGTACCCCATTCACATTCTGGATCAAGCAGAGCGTGTCACTCGACGTCATAACATCAAGTTTCTCAAGGTTCAATGGTCTCATCATACCGAGAGAGAAGCTACTTGGGAGTGAGAAGATCGTCTTCGACTTGAGTACCCCGCTTTCTTTCCGCCAACTCCTGAATCTCAGGACGAGATTTCTTCGAGTGGGGGCGAGTTGTCACATCCCTAGTTTGGTATGGTCCTTGGCTTGCTTTGTGCATCATGTTTATTGTTCAAATGAAATTGAAATGGGGAAGTTGCAAACCCTAGCACCAAAGCAATTCAAATAGGTTCAAATTAAAAGTGGAATTTCAATGAACCCAAAATGCTTTTCAAAAATGTTCATGGTCTTTGGAAAATGTTGGGAACAACAACCAGAGGTGATGCACATTTTTCCTTCTCATTTTGGATTTTTGAATCAATGCTTAAATATTTGAATTGGAGCTGTTTAAATTATATAAATATTTTTAATAGCTCCAAAAATGTTGGGAATTGGTGAGGGCCTCTAGAATATTATATCTAGATGCCACAATTATTTTCAACATTTATGGAAATGTTTTAACATTTCTTTTAAATACAAAACAAATGTCAGAAAAAGAAAAAGAAAACAGGAACAGGAAAACACTTACCTGTCCTTACCTGGCGGCCCAGCTGGCCAGCCCACCTGGCGGCCCAGCCCACCAGGGGCAGGGAGGTCTTCCTCCTCCCGCCAGGAGGATGCCGGGCGCGTGGCCGACGCACGCCGGCGCACGCCAGGCCACCTCCTGCTTCCCGCCGCTGCCACGACGCCCTGGACCTCCCCTCGCGTCGCCACGCATCTCCCCGACCCCTCTCTCACTCCCCTCAGCTCTTCCCTCTCCTCTTCCTCACTTTCTCGCTCATGCCCGAGTGCTGCCGTCGCCACCGCACGCTGTAGCCGTAGCCACCGTGCTCCCCTCGCCTCATTGTTGTGTCCAGAAGCTCCGCCTCCTCCCTCTGAAGCTCTCCGCCGAGCCACAAGACGCCGGACGCCCTGTGGAACCGCCGTTGCCATCATCCTCCTCCTCGGGCGCCGCCGATCGCCGACTTCGGTTCGCCATCTTCAGCGCCTCCCCGAGCCCACTGGCCTGCTCAGCAACTCCGCCGTGAGCTCCCCTTCCTCCTCCCCCTAGCCCCGTAGCTTGAGCGCCCCCTAGCCCTGCCGGCCACCTTGGCCGAGAACTCGGCTCCGCCGTTCATGGCGCCACCGTGGCCAGGGGCCGAGCCAGCCGCAACCGAGCACGTCGTTGTGTTCCTGGTGACGCCAGGAACCCGTAGGGCCTCTCCGCTCGCCTCCCCGTGCCTTGTAGCCTCAAACCCGAGCTCGCCCGAGCTCCGGCCGCCGCCTCGAGCCTGATTCCGGTGAGCTCCGGCCGTCCCTGCCTCGTCCACTTGCCCCAGAAGATGCGGACGAGCTCTGGCTCCTCGCTCGTGGTCTCCGCCGCCCGAATGGTCGCCGGAGGGCGAATCCCATGCCCTCCGCCGCGTCTGCTGCCGCCGGCGGCTAAACGCCGGCGCGCTAGCCCCAGTTGACCAGGGGGTTTGACCTCCCCTGGCTCAATGACAGGTGGGCCCGACTCGGCTAATTTTAGTTTAGGATTAGTTTAAAATTTAATTAACCTCTGTTAGTTAACCGTGACACTGACGGGTGGGCCCCGCGTGTCAGGTTTGACCTGGTCAGCCTGCTGACGCCTCTGTGACGTCATGCTGATGCAGTATTTGTTTTTCTGGATTTTAAATAATTCAGAGAATTCCAGAAAATAGTTAAAACTTCAAAAAATCATAGTAATTCAATCGTAACTCCAAATCAAATAAATTATATATGAAAAATTATCAGAAAAATGCAAGGAATCCATTTATGCCAGTTTCATGCATGAAAAACCAACTTATACCTGCTGTATAAGTGAAAACGTAATAATGGCATGTTATATACTTAAATTAGGGTTTGCATGTGAACCCTTGGTTCATATGGACTTCAACCAAATTGATGCTAGATGCATTAGGGCAAATCATAGCATTTTTGAATGTTACCTTCATGCATCATATTGTTGCATATGGTTGTTTATTGATTGCCGGCACCGTTCCCTCTCGATAGGTTCTACTCCGGAAGGTGTCCCGAGTACCTGTCTGAGGAGCAGTGCTTCTTCGTGGATCTATCAGGCAAGCAAACCCCCTTGAGCATCTCGATAAAGTCCCACTCTCTCGCTCCTGCTCCTTTTTACTGCATTAGGACAACAACGATTCAAACTGCTACTTTCTGCTGCGGTAGCTGAACCCATTCCTCTGCATGACCTGTCATTGCCACAGTAAATAGTTGAAACCCACTAGCATGAGTAGGAGTTGCTTGAGCCCTGATGTGCCTGCTCATCCATGCTTGTTTTCTTTATGCCAGCTATGCTTAGAGTCGTGTCAGGTCTGATTCATCGGGGTGGTGAACATGTCCTACCGGTAAAGGCTAAGTGTGTGAACACGTTTTTGGTAAAGGTAGCGATGAGAGGCCATGTAGGAGTACATGGTGGGTTGTCTCATTGGAACCGTCCTTAAGCACTGAGTTCTGTGTATGTTATCCAAGTCCAGTTACTACCACACATTGGGTTCCGGTTATCCGGGCCCTCTCGGCTTATTAACCCACTTGATCTCTGTCCAGGAGTTGCAACTAGTTTCTGGCGTTTGTAGGTAGTGCTACTTGTCTACCAGGTGGTGTCCGACGGGACGGGCTTGGGACAGACTAGGCACGGTGGCACGGTGTACCAAGTGGCACCCGGATGGTGGGCTTGGGAACCCTGCACACATCGTTTGGGGCCGTGAGCGACACCCCGGCCGGATCTCCTTGCGGATGGAACCCGAATAGGCGATAAACCTGGACGAGAGACTTGTGTGGTTAGTCAGGTCGTGGCCGACACCCCCGCCCGGCTTCCGCTTGAAGGTTGCCGAGGTACATGACGTGTACAGGGCTATAAGTGGCGAGAGCGTGTGTGAAGAAGTACACCCCTGCAGGGTCAATATTATCTATTCGAATAGCCGTTTTCCTCGGATATGGAAACTTGGAGGACTTATATAGTACATAGACAACTTGAAGTGGATACTTTAAAATACGCAAGATAAGCGTGAGTGCTATGGATGGCCTTCTCGTAGGGAGACGGGAACGGATCCATAGTGGAGTATTGATATGGTGAATTTGTGGACTCGTGTGCGTCTTCTCACCTTAAAGAAGTTTCTGATACTCGTAGTATAGATTAGCCATTGAGTCAAAGCTGGCTTGCTGCTGTTAAACTCCACCCCCCCTTTGTTGATAATGATGCATATGTAGATAGTTCTGAAGTAAGACTTGCTGAGTACCTTTGTACTCACGTTTGCTTATTTATGTTTTGCAATTGGTTACACTAGTGGCTTCGATGAGTAGCTTGTATCCCAGCTACAATCTTGTACCCTTGGGAGGGTCGTGTTAGTCAGGCTTCTTAGTCTTTTTCTTTTGTAGTTGTCTGTACTCAGACATGTAATGCTTCCACTTGTTGCTTGTATGCTCTGAATGATGGGTCATGTGACCCCTGTTTGTATTTATGCTATGTGGCTCTTCTGGGCCCTTATCTATATGGGTTTGAGTTATGTTGTGATGCCATGATGTACCGCACATACATGCATGTTATGCGTACGTGTAACGTGTATTGCTATGTGTGGGATCCGACAATCTAGTTGTTTATCCTTTGCAACCTTTCTTATGGGGAAATGTAGTCTAGTGTTCCTCGAGCCATAGTAGTCCGCTACAGCCCGGTTCACCGGAGTCCTGCTAGCCCAGTACTACTGTTCAGGACACTTGACAGGTCGGCATGTGTTTCACTTCGTCCCTATGTCTGTCCCTTCGGGGAAATGTCACATGGTGATCTCCGGAGTCCTGCCTAGCCTGCTACAGCCCGGGACCCCCGGAGTCCTGTTAGCCCAGTGCTACAGCCCGGAATCACTCGTTGATGACCGACATGTTCGATGCGATTCATGTATGCCTGTCTCCATAGGTCCGTGCCGCTTTGGGTTCACGACTAGCCATGTCGGCCCGGGTTCTCTGTCATATCAATGCTAGCAACACTGTCATATACGTGAGCCAAAATGCGCAAACGGTCCCGGGCCAGGTAAGGTGGCACCCATGGGAATACCGTGCGTGAGGCCGCAAAGTGATATGACGTGTTACATGCTAGATCGGTGTGACTTGGGATCGGGGTCCCGACAGACTTGGTATCAGAGCCTGACTGCCTGTAGGATTACCAAGCCAAATTGGTCGAAGTTGAGTCTAGAAATGCTTTAGTTACATAAGGGAATTGATTGTGGAAGGGAACGTAAGGCTCTTTTTACTCCTTTACCTCATGTCATTCTTTCTGAGTTAGCCTCTTCTTTTCTACGAGGGTTAAGGCCTAGGCTTCTCCTCTATCTCTCAGGATGACGTGTTACTAAACCGTAAAGTCTTAGGATTGTTGGGTTGTGTCTCAATACAGTTCTACTACTTCTGTGTGTCCTCAGTTTGACCCAGAACCTTGATATTATGATGCTGATGGATTATGCTATTCCTTTGATGAATGTCTCAAAAATCCTTTTGAGCATTTACAGCCGTTATGCTGCCGAAATTGTCCCAGGATTTCAAGACTTTCCAATGCTTTTGCATTACTTCCTGCATCCCTATGGTCTTTCTAAATTGTTCCCCCTTAACCCACGGATAGGCCGATACACCTACATCATTCTACATCTGCTAGCCCATCCCGGAAGGGGTCACACTAACTACTCAACTAAGCCAGAGCCCATATTGGCTTGTGGCCGCACACGTAAGCTTCTAGACATGAGAATGCGATTGATCTATTTGTGCCTGGGCGGATGGACCACTAGTGGTGCACCACCATGGATTTCCCATGCATGCTCCCACTGTACTTTGCCACCATTCAAACCAAACCTCCGCCCAGGTAGTTCATTAAGTTATCTTGGTCCTGATTACTACTTTGTCACTCATATCTCACCATGTTCGCTTCCCAAACCACGTCTACATTTGGCGAGGCAAAAAAAAATAAACTTACACGTTGGTGACAAGGGTGTATAGATCAGACCTACCTCAAATGAACTACTAGGTAATGGCATAGCCATCTGGCAACAATAAATCCTACCACAAAAGGACTAAGTGCATAATAAAAACATTGGTAATTGAAGGAATGGTCAAATGTGAACTTGCTTGGTAATAGTTGATGAAGATTATATCACTCTCAGAAATTTACTTAATAGAACTATCCGTCACTCTCCGATGAAAACCTATAAAGTTAAACATTGCATTCACATAAGTAATCATTTCAGAGAACCAAATAACATGCAACATGAAAAGACTCAGAAAATCCAAATGAACACACAACACACTTAACTATCAGAAGTAAATACTAAGTGCAAAACAACATAGGGCATGGGTGTCAAGAATTGTGACGTGGACCAGAGTGCATACTAGGCATACGAGTAAAACTACTATGGACAGATCATAATGTGTGAAAAATATCGTGAGATAGGTCCAAGTGATAGGGTTTGGCAACGGTGACACGGTGCAAAAAGAATCACATCAATCGAAGCTACGGTTTAGGAGATATGGCCAGTTGAAGTTTGAATTCAAACCTGAATAAATTCAAATTTGAAATTGTCCAAAAGTTTTAAAAGCTGGTTCTCTGGATAGAGCTATTCGATACGAACATTTTGCCGCTGGTTTCATAGAATTTGGACTTACGGTTAAAAAGTTGTGGCTATTCTAAGTTTAGGGGCTAAACTGCTAATTCCAGGGACCTAACCGTGAAAGAAATAACTACGAACATGCCCTGGCCACGTGGCGGCTTGCGGGTGGCTGAGCAGCGTTCGCTGTGGAAGCCTATACGGCGAACATTCGCTATATAAGTAAAACAGTGGCGGCAGCTAATTAGAACAAAACCGATCGGTTTTTTAATAAAACCCGCGGTTTAAGGAAACCTCGGTTAACCGATCTAATACTAAACCAATAGCAAAAGAATAAAAGAAAACTAAACGAACCGGGGGGTTTCACCTTACAGAAGCGACGACGACGAGCAGGAGACGGCGGCGCTGGCTTCAGGTGGCGGACGGCGGACAGGGAGGCGGCTCCGGCGGTCCTCAGCAGCGGCGAAGGGGTCGGGAAGGTCGGGAGCGGCATGGGCGGCGTGCTGGTGGGGTCGGTGGGCGGCGGGGTGGCCGGCGACGAGCGAAGGGAGGCGGCGGCGTTCGGCGCTCCGGTGAGGACGCGGCACGTCGGAACGTCGTCTCCGGTGGTTCCTAAGAGCAAAGAAAATGTCAAACGGATGCTCATCGACCCGGGCAATATTTTGGTGAAGAAGAACATGGTCGGGGCGGTTTACTAGCGGCGTTTTACTCCGGCAAGGAAGCTCCGGCTCCGGCGAGATCCAACACGGCAGTGCGGTGGTTGCGAGGAGCTAGGGACGACATGGAGTGGCAGAATGGAGAGAGGGGGTCGAGGGCTCTTTATAGGCGAGGTTAGGGCGTCGAGGAGTACAGGGATAAGCTCTACCCCGAGAGCTTCGGCTGGCGGGTTCAGGAGTGCGTGTGTGCGTGCTCATCCAGCGGGAGGAGCGGGAGGTTGGGGTGACTCGGGTGGGGCCCTCCTGCAGCGGGCGCTGCGTGTGAGCAAGAGGGAGAGGCGGGGAGCGAAGGTGCTCGGGCACTGGCCCTGGGCCGAATTGGCCAGCGGCTAGTGGCTGGCTGGACCGCGGGGTGCTCCTGGGCCGAGCTGGCCACCGTCCAGGTGGTGTGTGTGTTTTTTTCTTAACACAAAGGAAACTGTAGCAGAATAAAATAAAAATAAAAAATTAACATAGGCATATTATATATCAAAATGCTCAGAAAAATACCAAGAATAAGATGAACTATTTTCCAAGTTCAAACAAATTCCAAAGAAAATCATAAAAGTCAAATAGTGCTAGTTTTGCATTTAAAATCAATAAAAATCATTTTTAAACTAGCAAAATGATTTCAAATTTATTTTCTCCTAATTTTCCATTGAAGGGAATCATTTTACCCTTATTTCCATTTATTTATTTTAAGGAGAAAATATTTTGAAAAGAAACTCAAATAACTCCCAATTGGATTTGAATTTGGGAATTTCAAACAACTTCGAATGGAAAAAAATGAGTTTCAAATAACTTCAAAGTGACTTCCAATTTATTTCTTTGAAACTTCCAACTCTCTTTCCTCAAATATGAAGAAGTCATTTTATCTTCCCTCATGAACTCATTGAGTTGCTTAAAGTTTCTAAATTTGAAATATTTCAAATGGAATTCAAATCATTTTCAAACCCCTTTTTATTTCTTTAAATGGAAGAGGTCATATTCTCTTCACTCTAGGGTTTTGTAATGAAATGAATTTGAACTCAGGGAGATGAAAATGCAAGATGAAAGTTTTGGGAAAGTCCTTTTATTCCCTCTCATTCAACTTTCAAAAAGTTTCAATTTCCACTTAGTTTCACACAATCAATCACACAAAAATCAAACAAACAATCACAATTATTTATTTAATATAACATTCCAAAATTTAGAATTTTGGGATGTTACAAACTACCACCCTTAAAATGAATCTCGTCCTCGAGATTCGGAGAGGCTAGAAAGAAGGTAGGTTTGGGGGGTCTCCTTGAAAATCCATTCATCAACACATGGTATGGGGTGCTACCACCCTTAGAAGCATGGTTACGGTTCCAACAAAACTCTGGTACTCCATCCTTTGCGTTGACGGTGCCGGTCTTCTCATATTCTCCGAGATAACTCCTTCACTTTTGCTCTTCTGGTAAGGGCATGACCTTTTCCTCAAAATCAGGAGTCCTTGCATCCAAATAGGATCCTTCTGAGGCTTGACAGGTCTGGCGCCAATGCTAAACAACAATCGAAAACCTCATGGTGGTTGATTTTTTTGGTTTCTCCTACAGGAAATGGGTCTGGGTTGAACCTCACTGCATAACCTACGATTGGCAATAGGTGCCTGTACAGGGTTTCCATCATCCTGCCATTCTAAGGCTTTTGGCTTGTCGTGTCGACACTCTTCTAGGGTTTTAAGGTTCTCTGATTTTCCATCAACATATGATAGCTCATGATAGAAGTCTCCGGTATGGGGGCCAATCCATCCCATACTTGAATCATTACCACATACGCAGATAGTGAATCACGTATTCTAACACTTGGGCATCCTCACAAGCATCGCAGAACTTCTCTTCTCCACGAACTGGGTCCGGATAAATCTATTGGTTCTGCAAGCCTAACAAAACCTCTATCGTTTCTTCACAACTCTCGGGTTTATGTAACCTCCTATGGAACGTCTGCTGATGAACTCACAACTTCTTCCAGAATTCTTTTCTTCAACAAGATTGTGCTTGTTTCCTTATCAAATCCTGGGTCCTGTGGGTTATGGCCCACTTCAACACTTGTATATCTTTAACTCATCCTTGGAGCTACTATTGTTCCATATTCCAACATTACATCTCCTTCAAATCCAATATCACTTCATTCCTGCCTACTCTTGGGGTAACCATCATAACTAAAACCAAACTCCAACTCATTTGTCCAAACTTCACTCTATGGAATACATTTTCTTTTCCATTGGCCAAGTGTTCACACAAACAAGTATCGCCAAAAAATGCACTGGTTCATCCATAATTCATATTCTCTTCATATCAAATCCTTAATTACACCTTAACCACTACTCAAAACTCAAATTTCACAAGTACTCTATTACAGAAGCTGCCATCCACAAGTTTGGTATGGTCAAGCATTACTTCCATCTTTATTCATTTTCCCTTCTTGAAGATACTTCAGTCCCACTAGAATTGTGCGATGTGATCCTTCAAATCATTGATGTTTTGCTTCATCGTGGTGGCCGTGAGCTTCATCTCCATAATCTGTGCATGCACCTCTCTCAGGTATTCCTGAGTGTGATGGATTCTTGCTTCAAGTATTTCTCCAATCTGATATATGGCTTCCATAGCAGCTTCACGAACAGAGTCGAAGAACGTTGCTCATGGTACTCGAGAAATGAAAAAGTATTGCCCCATAGTCTTTGGGAAAACCCCCTTCACACGGTGGAGGTGTACCTCCACGTACCAAAGTTCAACTCCATTCTCCATGAAAGGATAACCCTTGTAGACTGCATCTCCTTCAAGATCAATATGCTTCATCATGTCCTTCAGGATTTTTGGGTAATCCTGATCACTAGTCAGGGTCATGATCATTTCCGGGCCCTTGAGAAAGGAGTCATAAAGGGTTGTCATCTGCAGGCATAAGATAGAAGGGGTACTCAGTATAATGTATGTATTTCCTCGGGTGAAATGTGGTTGTTTTTCTGGGAAAAGCTTGGGGTCAGCTTGTCCATGGGTTCAAGGTTTAAGTCTGGGTGACACAGTGAGAGAGGCACTCACAATCAACAAACAACTCATAACATTTCATATGAGATTCCAAACACCTCAATTTTTATTGCTTCATGAGCTATTACAATTTCCATTTCACAACTCAACTCAACATCCCCAACGAAAATAAAAGTGTTTTCCAACTTTATTACATGCTTTATTCCAATATCAAGATCTCAACTACTCTGCTCAAGCTCTCCTCGGGTCTGAACATTCTCTGGCAAAATGTCCTACTCCTTTGCAGCATAAACAAATGACTTCAGACAAATCCAGGGGCTTCCTAGTGGTTATCTTGGCTCCCTGGGTTCTTGGCTTCCTTGCCGGGCATTTGCTAGCGTAATGACCTAAATCCTTGCACCTGTAACAAGTGATTTGACTCAGGTCCTTTTCTACAGAAATTGGGTTGTTCTGGGGATACATGCTCTTTCTCTTCCTCGACTTCTTCGTTCCGATCAACTCCTCTATCTCTTGTCGATCAAACTCCACTTCTTCCATCGGTAAGTTTCCCAGATACCCTTGGCTTTCCTTCGTGCAATACTGTGAAAAATGTCCTTCTTCTCCAAATGAATAGCAAGCATTGGAGTAAAATCGGTTTAGGCTTTCTCCATCAGGGTCGTCAACATCTTCTTTCATCACTGGTTTTCTTAAACTTTCCCCGAGGGCTTCTTTCACTGCTTCCTTCTGCTGCTTGGTAATTTCTTGTACCTTGGGATAAATATGACACTGGGCAGGGTAGTGCATAGTTCCTTAACACAAGAAACAAGTAACCTTCATGTTTGGACATTCTTCAGCTTGGTGATTTCCTTCACAATGAGGGCATCCATCCTTGTGTTCTGCATGGGTATGTCCTATTTCACCACAAATCTTGCATGCACAAGGTTTCTTCATTTTATTGCCATAGGGCTTCTGAATAGGACGAGACCTCAGTAGAGTCATCTTGAATTCCTCCCAAGTTTTTGCTCCGTTACATCCTTGTATGGCCTGATGCATTCTACTACTATTACTCCACTCATCGACCACTATCCAACATGCATCTAGAGTATTAAGTTAAAAACAGAGTAACGCCTTAAGCAAGATGACATGATGTAGAGAGATAAATTCATGCAATATGAAATAAACCCCATCTTGTTATCCTCGATGGCAACGATACAATACGTGCCTTGCTACCCCTTCTATCACTAGGCAAGGACACTGCAAGATCGAACCGAAAGCTAAGCACTTCTCCCATGGCAAGAACTACCAATCTAGTTGGCCAAACCAAACGGATAATTCGAAGAGACTTGCAAAGATAAACAATCATACATAAAAGAATTCAAAGACGATTCAAATATTATTCATAGATAGACTTGATCATAAACCCACAATTCATCGGTCTCAACAAACACACCGCAAAAAGAAGATTACATCGAATAGATCTCCACAAGAGAGGGGGAGAACTTTGTATTGAGATTCAAAAAGAGATAAGAAGCCATCTAGCTACTAACTATGGACCCGAAGGTCTAAGGTAAACTACTCACACTTCATCGGAGGGGCTAGGATGATGTAGAAGCCCTCCATGATGACGGCCCTCTTCCGACGGAGCTCTGGAACATGCCCCAAGATGGGATCTCATGGATACAGAAAGTTGCAGCGGTGGAATTAGGTTTTTGGCTCCTATTCTGATTGTTTGGGGGTACGTGTGTATATATAGGAGGAAGAAGTACGCCGGAGGAGCAACAAGGGGCCCACGAGGCAGGGAGGCACGCCCCGGGGGGGCCCACCCTCGTGACCGCCTCTTTTGTTCCTTGGAGCAGGGTCCAAGTCTCCTGGATCACGTTCGGTGAGAAAATCACATTCCCGAAGATTTTATTCCGTTTGGACTCCGTTTGATATTCCGTTTCTTCGAAACACTGAAATAGGCAAAAAACAGCAATTCTGGGCTGGGCCTCCGGTTAATAGGTTAGTCCCAAAAATAATATGAAAGTGGAAAATAAAGCCCAATATAGTCCAAAACAGTAGATAATATAGCATGGAGCAATCAAAAATTATAGATACGTTGGAGACGTATCAGGCATCCCCAAGCTTAATTCCTGCTCGTCCTCGAGTAGGTAAATGATAAAAAGAGAATTTTTGATGGGGAGTGCTACTTGGCATAATTTCAATGCAAATCTTCTTAATTGTGGTATGAATATTCAGATTAGAAAGATTGAAGACAAAAGTTTATACTGACATACAAAAAATAATACTTCAAGCATACTAATAAAGCAATTATGTCTTCTCAAAATAACATGGCCAAAGAGAGTTATCCCTACAAAATCATATAGTCTGGCTATGCTCCATCTTCACCACACAAAGTATTTAAATCATGCACAACCCCGATGACAAGCCAAGCAATTGTTTCATACTCTAACTTTTTCAAAACTTTTTCAATCTTCACGAAATACATGAGTGTGAGCCATGGATATAGCACTATAGGTGGAATAGAATGGTGGTTGTGGAGAAGACAAAAAGGAGAAGATGGTATCACATCAACTAGGCGTATCAACGGGCTATGGAGATGCCCATCAATAGATATCAATGTGAGTGAGTAGGGATTGCCATGCAACGGATGCACTAGAGCTATAAGTATATGAAAGCTGAAAAAGAAACTAAGTGGGTGTGCATCCAACTTGCTTGCTCATGAAGACCTAGGGCAATTTTTTTATGAAGCCCATCATTGCAATATACAAGCCAAGTTCTATAATGTAAAATTCCCACTAGTATATGAAAGTGATAACATGAGAGACTCTCTACTATGAAGATCATGGTGCTACTTTGAAGCACAAGTGTGGTAAAAGGATAGTAACATTGTGCCTTCTCTCTTTTTCTCTTATTTTTTTATTTGGGCCTTTTTTATGGCCTCTTTTTATTTGGGCTTCTTTGGCCTCTTTTTTTTCGTCCGGAGTCTCATCCCGACTTATGGGGGAATCATAGTCTCCATCATTCTTTCCTCACTGGGACAATGCTCTAATAATGATGATCATCACACTTTCATTTTTCTTATAACTCAACAATTACAACTCGATACTTAGAACAAAATATGACTCTATGTGAATGCATCCGGTGTACCGGGATATGCAATATGACAATGTTGGAGTGTGTCATGATGAACTAGATGGTGGAAAGTTGCATGGCAATATATCTCGGAATGGCTATGGAAATGCCATAATAGGTAGGTATGGTGGCTGTTTTGAGGACGGTATATGGTAGGTGTATGATACCGGTGAAAGGTGTGCGGTATTAGAGAGGCTGGCAAAGGTGGAAGGGTGAGAGTGCGTATAATCCATGGACTCAACATTAGTCATAAAGAACTCATATACTTATTGCATAAATCTAGAAGTTATCAAAGCAAAGTAATACGCGCATGCTCCTAGGGGGATAGATTGGTAGGAAAAGACCATTGCTCGTCCCCGACCGCCACTCATAAGGAAGACAATCAATAAACAAATCATGCTCCGACTTCATCACATAACGGTTCACCATACGTGGATGCTACGGGAATCACAAACCTTAACACAAGTATTCTTTAAATTCACAACTACTCACCTAGCATGACTTTAATATTATTACCTCCATATCTCAAAAGAATTATCATGCTTCAATCTTTTCTTAGTATTCAACACACTCGAAAGAAAGTTTCACAAATCTTGAATACCAAGCATATTATTATTAAGCAAATTACCATGCTATTAATAGACTTTCAAAATAATTTAAGTGAAGCATGAGAGATCAATAGTTTATTTAAAACAAATCCACCACCATGCTCTAAAAGATCTAAGTGAAGCACATAGAGCAAAATTATAACGTTCAAAAGATATAAGTGAAGCACATAGAGCAAAATTATCTTAGCTCAAAAGATATAAGTGAAGCACATAGAGTATTCTATCAAATTTTAATTCATGTATGGCTCTCTCAAAAGGTGTGTACAGCAAGGATGATTGTGGAATACTAAGACACAAAGACACAAATAATACAAGACGCTCCAAGCGAAACACATATCATGTTGGTGAATAAAAATATAGCTCCAAGTAAATTACCGATGGAAGTGGACGAAAGAGGGGATGCCTTCCGGGGCATCCCCAAGCTTTGACTTCTTGGTGTCCTTAGATTATCTTGGGGGTGCCATGGGCATCCCCAATCTTAGGCTCTTGCCACTCCTTGTTCCATGATCCATCAAAAGAATTCACCCAAAAGTTGAAAACTTCACAACACAAAACTCAAAATAGAAAACTCGTGAGCTCCGTTAGCGAAAGAAAACAAAAGACCACTTCAAGGTACTGTAATAAACTTATTATTTATTTATATTGGTTTTAAACCTACTGTATTCCAACTTCTCTATGGATTATAAACTATTTTACTAGCCATAGATTCATCAAAATAAGCAAACAACACACGAAAAACAGAATCTGTCAAAAACAGAACAGTCTGTAGTAATCTGTAGCTAGCGCAAGATCTGGAACCCCAAAAATTCTAAAATAAATTTCTGGACGTGAGGAATTTATCTATTAATCATCTTCAAAAAGAATTAACTAAATAGCACTCTTTAAATAAAAATGACAGCAGTTCTTGTGATCGCTAAAGTTTCTGTTTTTTACAGCAAGTTCAACAAGACTTTCCCCAAGTCTTCCCAGCGGTTCTACTTGGCACAAACACTAATTGAACACAAAACACAACCAAAACAGAGGCTAAATAATTTATTTATTACTAAACAGGAGAAAAAGTCAAGGAATAAAAATAAAATTGGGTTGCCTCCCAACAAGCGCCATCGTTTAACGCCCCTAGCTAGGCATAAAAAGCGAGGATAGATCTAGGTATTGCCATCTTTGGTAGGCAATTCTTCAATTAGGCATCTACCATCTTTAGGAATTTATTTATTTTATTAATTATAAAACTTTTAGGCACAAGATCGAAAAATTCATTTGTAATAAATGGTTCCTTAATGATAGCAAAAAGATTGGGATGAACACTTATAGATTTAAGATCCGCAGTTTCCTTACTAGATGATTCAACCTTATTTTTAGGAACATACATAAGCTTGGCAATTTTAGTAGGAGGACATGTAGTATTATTTACAGAAGAAAAAGCGGTTCCCAAGTTTGTAATGATACCCTCAAGTTTATCAATTCTAGTAGAATCTAAGTTCATTCTCTCATTAACTATGGGTTCTTTTTCCTTAATATTTTTCAAAGTCATTCCTACCTTAGATCCATATTGAGTAATTTGATTGTGGATCTTTTTATCTACATTTTCAATTGATTCAACAGTAGCAACTTTATTTTCGATAACTTCAAGTATTTGCATAACATGCTCCAAAGTTAACGTGGTTCCATTAACCAAAAGAGGTGGTGAGCCAAATAAATTTAGCATAGCATTATAAGAATCAAAAGTATGGCTACCCAAGAAGTTCCCTCCGGTAATGGTATCGAGGATATATCTATACCAAGGATTAATACCTACATAAAAATTGCGGAGAAGAACTAAGGTAGATTGCTTTCTAGTAGATCTATTTTGAGCATTGCAAATTCTATACCAAGCATCTTTTAGATTTTCTCCCTCCCTTTGTTTAAAATTTAGAACTTCACTCTCGGGGGACAACGGAGAAGATATGAGACTAGTCATGATGACAAGCAAACAAACGAGCACACGAGCAAACAAGAGGCAAGCCGAAAAGAGATGGAGGATAGGGAGAGAGAGGGAGAATAAAACGGCAAGGGTGAATTGGGGGGGAGAGGAAAATGAGAGGTAAGTGGAAAATAATGTAATGCGAGAGATAGGGATTGTGATGGGTACTTGGTATGTTGACTTTTTGCGTAGACTCCCCGGCAACGGCGCCAGAAATCCTTCTTGCTACGTCTTGAGCTTGCGTTGGTTTTCCCCGAAGAGGAAGGGATGATGCAGCAGAGTAGCGTAAGTATTTCCCTCAGTTTTTGAGAACCAAGGTATCAATCTAGTAGGAGCTCACGCTCAAGTCCCTCGTACCTGCACAAAGCGATAGCTACTCACAACCAACGCGATTAGGGGTTGTCAAGCCCTTCACGGTCACTTACGAGAGTGAGATTTGATAGATATAATATTTTTGGTATTTTTGGTATAAAGATGCAAAGTAAAAACTAAAAGCAAAGTAAAAAAGCAAAGCAAGATTAAAGTAATTGAGATTGATATGATGAGAATAGACCCGGGGGCCATATGTTTCACTAGTGGCTTCTCTCAAGAGCATAAGTATTCTACGGTGGGTGAACAAATTACTATTGAGCAATTGACAGAATTGAGCATAGTTATGAGAATATCTAGGCATGATCATGTATATAGGCATCACGTCCATGACAAGTAGATCGAAATGATTCTGCATCTACTACTATTACTCCACTCATCGACCGCTATCCAGCATGCATCTAGAGTATTAAGTTAAAAACAGAGTAACGCCTTAAGCAAGATGACATGATGTAGAAAGATAAATTCATGCAATATGAAATAAACCCCATCTTGTTATCCTCGATGGCAATGATACAATACGTGCTTTGCTGCCCCTTCTGTCACTGGGTAAGGACACCGCAAGATCGAACCCAAAGCTAAGCACTTCTCCCATGGCAAGAACTACCAATCTAGTTGGCCAAACCAACCGGATAATTCGAAGAGACTTGCAAAGATAAACAATCATACATAAAAGAATTCAGAGAAGATTCAAATATTATTCATAGATAGACTTGATCATAAACCCACAATTCATCGATCTCAACAAACACACCGCAAAAAGAAGATTACATCGTATAGATCTCCACAAGAGAGGGGGAGAACTTTGTATTGAGATTCAAAGAGAGAGAAGAAGCCATCTAGCTACTAACTATGGACCCGAAGGTCTGAGGTAAACTACTCACACTTCATCGGAGGGGCTAGGATGATGTAGAAGCCCTCCGTGATGACGGCCCTCTTCCGACGGAGCTCCAGAACAGGCCCCAAGATGGGATCTCATGGATACAGAAAGTTGCGGCGGTGGAATTAGGTTTTTGGCTCATGTTCTGATTGTTTGGGGGTACGTGTGTATATATAGGAGGAAGAAGTACGCGGGAGGAGCAACAAGGGGCCCACGAGGCAGGGGGCGCGCCCCAGGGGGGCCCACCCTCGTGACCGCCTCTTTTGTTCCTTGGAGCAGGGTCCAAGTCTCTTGGATCACGTTCGGTGAGAAAATCACGTTCCCAAAGATTTTATTCCGTTTGGACTCCGTTTGATATTCCGTTTCTTCGAAACACTGAAATAGGCAAAAAACAGCAATTCTGGGCTGGGCCTCCGGTTAATAGGTTAGTCCCAAAAATAATATAAAAGTGGAAAATAAAGCCCAATATAGTCCAAAACAGTAGATAATATAGCATGGAGCAATCAAAAATTATAGATACATTGGAGACGTATCGGCTCCCACTGTACTTTGCCACCATTCAAACCAAACCTCCGTCCAGGTTCATTAAGTTATCTTGGTCCTGATTACTACTTTGCCACTCATATCTCACCATGTTCGCTTCCCAAACCACGTCTACATTTGGCGAGGCAAAAAAAACTTACACGTTGGTGACAAGGATGTATAGGTCAGACCTACCTCAAATGAACTACTAGGTAACGCCATAGCCATCTGGAAACAATAAATCCTACCATGCAATCCTACCACAAAAGGACTAAGTGCATAATAAAAACATAGGTAATTGAAGGAATGGTCAAATGTGAACTTGCCTGGTAATAGTTGATGAAGATTATATCACTCTCAGAAATTTACTTAATAGAACTATTCATCACTCTCCAATGAAAATCTATAAAGTCAAACATTGCATTCACATAAGCAATCATTTCAGAGAACCAAATAACATGCAACATGAAAAGACTCAGAAAATCCAAATGAACACACAACACACTTAACTATCAGAAGTAAATACTAAGTGCAAAACAACATAGGGCATGGGTGCCAAAAATTGTGACGTGGACCACAATGCATACTAGGCATACGAGTAAAACTACTATGGACAGATCATAATGTGTGAAAAATATCGTGAGATAGGTCCAAGTGATAGGGTTTGGCAACGGTGACACTGTGCAAAAAGAATCACATCAATCGAAGCTACGGTTTAGGAGATATGGCCAGTTGAAGTTTGAATTCAAAACTGAATAAATTCAAATTTGAAATTGTCCAAAAGTTTTAAAAGTTGGTTCTCTGGATAGAGCTATTCGATACAAACATTTTGCCGTTGGTTTCATCGAATTTGGATTTACGGTTAAAAAGTTGTGTCTATTCTAAGTTTAGGGGCTAAACTCCTAATTCGAGGGACCTAACCGTGAAAGAAATAACTACGAACAGGCCCTGGCCACGTGGCGGCTTGCGGGTGGCTGAGCAGCGTTCGCTGTGGAAGCCTATACGGGGAACACTCGCTATATAAGTAAAATAGCGGCGGCGGCTAATTAGAACAAAAACCGATCGGTTTTTTTAATAAAACCCACGGTTTAAGGAAACCTCGGTTAACCGATCTAATACTAAACCAATAACAAAAGAATAAAAGAAATCTAAACGAACCGGGGGGTTTCGCCTTACAGAAGTGACGACGACGAGCAGGAGACGGCGGCGCTGGCTTCAGGCGGCGGACGGCGGACAGGGCGGCGGCTCCAGCGGTCCTCAGCGGCGGCGAAGGGGTCGGGGAGGTCCGACGCGGTGTGGGCGGCGTGCTAGTGGGGTCAGCAGGCGGCGGGGTGGCCGGCGACGAGCGGAGGGAGGCGGCGGCGTTCGACGCTCCGGTGAGGACGTGGCACGTCTGGACGTCGTCTCCGGTGGTTCCTAAGAGCAAAGAAAATGTCAAACGAATGCTCATCGACCCGGTTAATGTTTTGGTGAAGAAGAACAGGGACGGGGCGGTTTACTAGCGGCGTTTTACTCCGGCAAGGAAGCTCCGGCTCCGGCGAGATCCAACACAGCAGTGCGGTGGTTGCGAGGAGCTAGGGACGACGTGGAGTGGCAGAATGGAGAGAGGGGGTCGAGGGCTCTTTATAGGCGAGGTTAGGGCGTCGGGGAGTACAGGGATAAGCTCTACCCCGAGAGCTTCGGCCGACGGGTTCGGGAGTGCGTGTGTGCGTGCTCATCCAGCGGGAGGAGCGGGAGGTTGGGGGTGACTCGGGTGGGGTCCTCCTGCAGCGGGTGCTGCGTGTGAGCGAGAGGGAGAGGCGGGGAGCGAAGGTGCTCGGGCGCTGGCCTTGGGCCGAATTGGCCAGCGGCTCGCTGGGCCGCGGGGTGCTCCTGGGCCGAGCTGGCCACGGTCCAGGTGATGTGTGTGTGTTTTTTTCTTAACACAAAGGAAACTATAGCAGCATAAAAAAATTTAACATAGGCATATTATATATCAAAATGCTCAGAAAAATACCAAGAATAAGATGAACTATTTTCCAAGTTCAAACAAATTCCAAAGAAAATCATAAAAGTCAAATAGTGCTAGTTTTGCATTTAAAATCAATAAAAATCATTTTTAAAATAGCAAAATGATTTCAAATTTATTTTCTCCTAATTTTCCATTGAGGGGAATCATTTTACCCTTATTTCCATTTATTTATTTTTAGGAGAAAATGTTTTGAAAAGAAACTCAAATAACTCCCAATTGGATTTGAATTTGGGAATTTCAAACAACTTTGAATGGAAAAAATGAGTTTCAAATAACTTCAAAGTGACTTCCAATTTATTTCTTTGAAACTTCCAACTCTCTTTCCTCAAATATGAAGAAGTCATTTTATCTTCCCTCATGAACTCATTGAGTTGCTTAAAGTTTCTAAATTTGAAATATTTCAAATGGAATTCAAATCATTTTCAAACCCCTTTTTATTTCTTTAAATGGAAGAGGTCATATTCTCTTCACTCTAGGGTTTTGTAATGAAATGAATTTGAACTCAGGGAGATCAAAATGCAAGATGAAAGTTTTGGGAAAGTCCTTTTATTCCCTCTCATTCAACTTTCAAAAAGTTTCAATTTTCACTCAGTGTCACACAATCAATCACACAAAAATCAAACAAACAATCACAATTATTTATTTAATATAACATTCCAAAATTTAGAATTTTGGGATGTTACAACGCGTGGTCAGGCGGCGAGCGCGAGCGTGGCGGGGGTGCAGGGCAGGTGCGGCAGCAGTAGGAGATGCAGCGCGCAGGGGGAGTGAGCGCCCGGAGCGGACGGGCTAGGCATCGGGCGCACGGGCGAGGGGCGACGATGTGTGAGTTGTAGTAGCAGCGAGCGGGGCTTGGCCCGTGCAACGGCGCGGTAGGGCGCGTCGGACAGCGTCCGACAGGGGGAGAGGGGAGAGGCCGGGGCCTCACAGCGGGAGCGTAGGGGTTCGGGCAGTGGGGGTAGAGGAGGAGGACGGGGACGACGACGACGTAGGGGAGGCAGTCCAGCGAGGTGGCCGAGGCGGAGGCGCTCCGGGCGGCGGTGGTCGACGAAGGGCGACGACGCCGTTGCACCTAATTTAGTAAACTTAATTATGCCACATTTCAAACATTTTTTTGATATTTGAAAACTTTTATTGTTTCTCAAAAATTTAAATTTGATTTTGAAATGTTCATACTTACAAAAGAATAGGAGGGAAAACTACAAGGACAGATGTTGGGGACCGTAGTAATTTCAAAAAAATTCCTACGCACACGCAGGATCATGGTGATGCATAGCAACAAGAGGGGAGAGTGTTGTCCACGTACCCTCGTAGACCGAAAGCGGAAGCGTTAGCACAACGCGGTTGATGTAGTCGCACGTCTTCATGATCCGACCGATCCAAGTAAAGAACGTACGGCACCTTCGAGTTCAGCACACGTTCAGCTCGGTGACGTCCCACGAACTCCGATCCAGCAGAGGTTCACAGGAGAGTTCCATCAGCATGACGGCGTGATGACGGTGATGATGTTGCTACCGACGTAGGGCTTCGCCTAAGCACCGTTACGATATGACCGAGGTGAAATATGATGGAGGGGGCACCACACACGGTTGGGAGAGATCAATAGATCAACTTATGTGTCTAGAGGTGCCCCCTGCCCCCGTATATAAAGGATGGAGGAGGGGAGGCCGGCCAGCCCTTAGGGCGCGCCAGAACTGTGGAGTCCTACTAGGACTCCCTAGTCCTAGTAGGATTCCTCCTCCCACATGGAATAGGAAAAAAGGGAAGGGAAAAGGAGAAGGAAGGAAGGGGGCGCCCCCCTTCCCTAGTCGAATTCGGACCAGACCATGGGGAGGGGTGTGGCCACCTTTTGAGGCCTTTCTCTCTTTTCCCGTATGGCCCATTAAGGCCCAATATGAATTCCCATAACTCTCCGGTACTTCGAAAAATACCCGAATCACTCAGAACCTTTCCGATATCCGAATATAGTCGTCCAATATATCGATCTTCACATCTCGACCATTTCGAGACTCCTCGTCATGTCCCCGATCTCATCCGGGACTCCGAACTACCTTCGGTACATCAAATCACATAACTCATAATAAAAATCCTCACCGAGCGTTAAGCGTGCGGACCCTACGGGTTCGAGAACTATGTAGACATGACCGAGACACATCTCCGGTCAATAACCAATAGCGGAACCTGGATGCTCATATTGGCTCCTACATATTCTACGAATATCTTTATCGGTCAAACCACATAACAACATGCATTGTTCCCTTTGTTATCAGTATGTTACTTGCCCGAGATTCGATCGTCGGTATCTCAATACCTAGTTCAATCTCATTACTGGCAAGTCTCTTTACCCGTTCCGTAATACATCATCCTGCAACTAACTCATTTTTACAATGCTTGCAAGGCTTATAGTGATGTGCATTACCGAGTGGGCCCAGAGATACCTCTCCGACAATCGGAGTGACAAATTCTAATCTTGAAATACATCAACTCAACAAGTACCTTCGGAGACACCTGTAGAGCACCTTTATAATTACCCAGTTACGTTGTGACATTTGCTAGCACACAAAGTGTTCCTCTGGTAAATGGGAGTTGCATAATCTCATAGTCATAGGAACATGTATAAGTCATGAAGAAAGCAATAGCAACAAACTCAACGATCATCGTGCTAAGCTAACGGATGGGTCAAGTCAATCACATCATTCTCTAATGATGTGATCCCGTTAATCAAATGACAACTCATGTCTATGGTTAGGAAACTTAACCATCTTTGATTCACGAGCTGGTCAAGTAGAGGCATACTAGTGACACTATGTTGTCTATGTATTCACATATGTATTATGTTTCCGGTTAATACAATTCTAGCATGAATAATAAAAATTTATCATGAAATAAGGAAATAAATAATAACTTTATTATTGCCTCTAGGGCATATTTCCTTCAGTCTCCCACTTGCACTAGAGTCAATAATCTTGTTCACATCGCCATGTGATTTAACACCAATAGTTCACATCACCATGTGATTAACACCCATAGTTCACATCGTCATGTGACCAACACCCAAAGGGTTTACTAGAGTCAACAATCTAGTTCACATCGCTATGTGATTAACACCCAAAGAGTACTATGGTGTGATCATGTTTTGCTTGTGAGAGAAGTTTAGTCTATGGGTCTGCCACATTCAGATCCGTATGTATTTTGCAAATTTCTATGTCAACAATACTCTTCATGGAGCTAATCTAGCTAATTGCTCCCACTTTCAAAATGTATCCAGATTGAGACTTAGAGTCATCTGGATCAGTGTCAAAATTTGCATCGATGTAACCCTTTACGCCGAACCTTTTGTCACCTCCATAATCGAGAAACATATCCTTCCACTAAGGATAATTTTGACCGCTGTCCAGTGATCTACTCCTAGATCACTAATGTACTCCCTTGCTAAACTCATTGTAGGGTATACAATAGATCCGGTACACATCATGGCATACTTTATAGAAACTATGGCTAAGGCATAGGGAATGACTTTCATTCTCTTTCTATCTTCTTCCGTGGTCGGGCTTTGAGTCTTACTCAATTTCACACCTTGTAACACATGTAAGAACTCTTTCTTTGACTGTTCCATTTTGAACTACTTCAAAATCTTGTCAAGGTATGTACTTATTGGAAATACTTATCAAGTGTCGTGGTCTATCTCTATAGATCTTGATGCTCAATATGTAAGTAGCTTCACCGAGGTCTTTATTTGAAAAACTCCTTTATGCTTTCCAGAAAATTCTACATTATTTCCGATCAACAATATGTCATTCACATATATTTATCAAAAATGTTGTAGTGCTCCCACTCACTTTCTTGTAAATACAGGCTCCACCACAAGTCTGTATAAAACTATATGCTTTGATCAACTCATCAAAGCGTATATTCCAACTCTAAGATGCTTGCACCAATCCATAGATGGATCGCTGGAGCTTGCACATTTTGTTAGCACCTTTAGGATCGACAAAACCTTCTGGTTACATCATATACAACTCTTCTTTAAGAAATCCATTAAGGAATGTAGTTTTGGCATCCATTTGCCAGATTTCATAAAATGTGGCAATTTGCTAACATGATTCGGACAGACTTAAGCATCGCTACGAGTGAGTAAATCTCATCGTAGTCAACACCTTGAACTTTGTCAAAACCTTTTTCGACAAGTCTAGCTTTGTAGATAGTAACACTACTATCAGCGTCCGTCTTCCTCTTGAAGATCCATTTATTTTCTATGGCTTGCCGATCATCGGGCAAGTCAACCAAAGTCCACGCTTTGTTCTCATACATGGATCCCATCTTAGATTTCATGGCCTTAAGCCATTTCACAGAATCTGGGCTCATCATCGCTTCCTCATAGTTCGCAGGTTCGTCATGGTCAATTAACATGACCTCTAGAACAGGATTACCATACCACTCTAGTGTGGATCTCACTCCGGTTGACCTACAAGGTTTGGTAGTAACTTGATCTACAGTTACATGATCATGATCATTAGCTTCCTCACTAATTGGTGTAGGAGTCACAGAAACGGATTTCTGTGATGAACTACTTTCCAATAAGGAGAAGGTACAGTTACTGTAGCGACCAGACCTCAAACAGTCCGATCTCTGTGCATCAGTGTCATCCCTAGATCGGTAATGCTGACACGCACATTACTTGAGCATTTATAACAGAGTAGCAATCACACACTTATTACATCGAATGTATCAAAAGAGAACTTATTACAATAAATATGGCTTAAGGCCATCTAATATGATAAGAGCGGAAGGCTTGGAAGATAAGTGAGTCCATCAACTCCAACGGCATCACTGAGTGAAAGAGAATGACCTATGGCTCCTTACTCGTCATCTGAAAAGTCTGCAACATGAACGTTGCAGCCCGAAACAGGTCAGCACATGGAATATGCTGGCAAGGTAACACAAGAGTAATGAACAGAATAAATGCTATCACTACATGCATATATGGCTGGTGGAGGCTGTATGGTTAATATGTTTTTGCGAAAAGCCAATTTTTCCCTACAACAAAGGAATATATTTTATTTAACTATCATGGTAGTCGTTAAATATTGAGAAGGTTCCTCCAACTCAATCCCAATTAGACATCATCATTAAACCCAATCAAATTATATTAAGAGTGATGAGATCAATCATGATAATCCAAGAACCAGATACTCAAGATGTCCATAACCGGGGACACGGCTAACCATGATTAGTTTATACACTCTGCAGAGGTTTGCACACTTTTCCCCACAAGACTCGATCTCCTCCGTTGGATTTCTCGCACTACATGATGTTTGAGAAACGGATGATCGAGACACAGTCTTTCTGAAGCATTAACTCTCTACTCTGGATAGACCGTACCACCTACAACCCACTACATCTGCTAGTCTACCTCTTCGAGAGCTTCACGCAACTTACTCAACTATGCTAGAGCCCATAATGGCTTGTGGTTGCACACGGAAGTTTCTAGCATGAATAATCTTATGATCCCTTTGAGCCTGGGTGGCGGGCCGTAGGATGATCACACGGGTCCTCCGAGATATCCTAGGACAACACTGGATTCTTCAGGTGCCCACAAGCAATCCACCCAGATGTGTATTTAAGTTGCCACCTTAAGTTGAACCATTAATTAATAACTCACATCTGTCATGAATACTCTCAAACGCAAACCACGTCTACGAGCATAGCATAGCAATATAAGCAACGTAGAAGTAACTCCCAAGGGTTTGATAATAAAACATGTAATAGGTACTACCTCATCTACTTCCCAAAACCCACAATTTAATCAGATCCTAACCATGCAATTGTGTGAGGATTGATCTAATGCAATAAAACTGGGTAGTAAAGAGGTATGATCAAAGTGTTACTTGCCTTGCTGATGATCCATGAAACCTAGAGACTCGTAGTAGCACGCTTCGCACTCCGGGTACTCTATCGCAAGCAAACAAGCATACAATAAACACTCACTAGAAGCACATGTAAAACTCAAATAAGAGATCTAACCAGAAAGTTCAACTTAAGAACTCCGGTTGGCAAAAAGAATCAAACCAAACTAAGCAACGAAACTCAAACTATGAAAAAACAAGATCCGTGTACTAATCTGCACTTAAGTCAAATTTTACAGTTGAAAAATCTCGTTCAAGTTGGTTAAACAGAAAGAGGGCTTCGAAACGAAGATCTAGGCGCTTGAATCGCCTGATTTTGATAAACGAGCGAAAAGTTATACTCGAACGAAGATTAGGGCAGGAATCGCGATCGAAAATAATCGCGGAAAATCTTGGAAAAAGAAAACTGACGAACAGGCTAAAAAACGATCGTTCGTTGTCTGCGGCTAAAGGGTGAAAACCGTTCATTAAAACAAACGTACGAACGGGCATTTGCTAAATAAATAAACCTGGAAAAAAATAAAGCCGATCTAAATCCAGGGTTTCGGAAAAAACCCCGAAAGAAAACCGGCGGCGCCGACGGCGAACTACCTCGGCGAGGTCCGGCAAGGGGATCCGGCGGCGGCGGGGCGCGGAACGGAGCGGCGGCGGTAGCGCGGTGCGGTTCCGGCGGCGACGGCGGGGCGACTTGGGCGGCGCTAGGGTTTCGGTGGCTCGGCGATGCGGCTCGGGCCTTCGCGGCTTTAAAGGGTTGGTCGAGCTAGTGTCCAGGTCGGACACGGCCCAATTAGGTTGGTTGACTTTTTTTAAATAATTCTGCTCAGAAAAACAAAGAAATACTAAACAGACTTCACAAATCCTGAAATAAATTTTCCCCGTCCTCTAAAAATGTAACGGACAAGGTGAACATTTATTTGGGCCTCTAATGCAAGTTTGAAAAACACATATTTTTCCTAATTCAAATAAAATAGTGATAAAACTCCGAATAAAATCTTATTTGATTTTAATATTAAATCTCTAATATTTCTTTATTTTGGGGAAGTCACTTTATCCCCTCTCTTTTTATTTTCATAAAAGAAATATTCAAAGAGAAAATAATTAAAATCAAACGATCCTCTTTTCAAAATTTGAGAAAACTCAAATTTGAAAATAACGAAATCCCCAACTCTCTCCGTGGGTCCTTGAGTTGTGTAGAATTTCTAGGATCAAGCCAAAATGCAATAAAATATGATATGCAATGATGATCTAATACATAACATTCCAAATTGGAAAATTGGGATGTTACAAACCTACCCCCTTAAGATGAATCTCGCCCCCGAGATTCGGGTTGGCTAGAAAATAGGTGAGGGTGATCCTTCTGTAGGTCTTCCTCTCATTCCCAGGTGGCTTCATCCTCAGTATGGTGGCTCCACAGAACTTTACAAAACTTGATAACCTTACTGCGTGTGACTCGGCTGGCAAAATCGAGAATCTTGACTGGTTTCTCCTCGTAGGTCAAATCATTATCCAACTGAATTGCTTGGGCAATTCCAACTTCTTCAACTGAGAAATGTGGAACACATCGTGAATTCCTGACAATCCTTCGGGCAATTCCAACTTGTAAGCAACTTCTCCCATACCTTCGAAAACTTTGTATGGTCCCACAAAACATGGTGCTAACTTTCCCTTAACTCCAAAACGCTTCACTCCTCGAAGTGGTGACACACAAAGGAACACTCTGTCTCCGACTTCGTAAACTATCTCCTTGCGTTTGGAATCCGCATAACTCTTCTACCTGGACTGGGCTACCTTGAGTCTATCACGTATCAACTTAACCTTCTCTTATTCTTTAACCAAATCTGGTCTAAACAACTGACGGTCTCCAACTTCATCCCACAACAATGGTGTCCTGCACCTCCTTCCGTACAATGCTTTGAAAGGGGCCATCTTCAAACTGGCTTGATAGCTGTTGTTGTAAAAGAATTCTACATAAGGCAAATTGTCGTCCCAACTAGATCCATAGTCTAGCGCACAAGCTCTCAACATGTCTTCCAAAATCTGATTGACTCTCTCAGTCTGTCCATCCGTGTAACATCCCAAATTTTCAATTTGGAATGTTATACATTAGATCATCAATGCATATCATATTTTATTTTGCATTTTGGTTGATCCTAGAAATTCCTACGCAACTCAAGGACCCACGTAGAGAGTTGGGGAATTCATTATTTTCATATTTGAGTTTTCTCAAATTATGAGAATAGGATCATTTGATTTTTATTATTTTATCGTCAACTATTTCTATTACAAAAATATGAGAGAGGAAATAAAATGACTTTCCCAAAATAAAGAAATATTGAGGATTTAATAATAAAATCAAATAAGATTTTATTTCGGAGTTTTTCGTTATTTTATTTGAATTTAGGAAAAATGTGCATTTTTCAAAATTGCATTTAGGCCCCAAATAAATGTTCACCTTGTACGGCTTGATTTTACAAGCCCGGGAAAATTTATTTCGGGATTTTTGGAGTCCCTTTAGTATTTCCTTTTATTTTTCTTCTGCGCGTAATTATTTAAAAAAACGAACCGACCTACCGGCCATGTCCGACCGGGACTCCGGCCCGCTAGGCTTTATAAGCCGGGGGGGAGCCAGGCGAGGCCCAGCCGCCGCGCCCCCGAACCCTAGCCGCCCCGAGCACCGCGCCGCGCCGCCGCCCCGCCGCCTCGCCGCGCCGCCGCCACCGCCCCACCACCGCCCCGCCGCCTCACCGAACGCCGCTGCCGCCGACTCGCCGCCCGAGGTCGCCTCGAAGTCCGCGCCGGTTTTTTTTATTTTTTTCGAAAAACCATCGGTTTTTCTTGGTTTTTTAGGTTTGGTTTTTTTAAATAGATCGGTTTTTCCGATTTATTTAATAAGCGATCGTTCGTCTGTTCATTCGTTCTAGCGAACGTTCGTCGTTTTTCTTTTTCTCTTATTAAATCTGCGATTTTTCTGATCGCGATTTCTGATCCGATTTTCTTTTTAGTATAACTTTTCGCTCGTTTATCGGAATCAGGTGATTCAAGCGCCTGGAGTTTCGTCTCGAAACCCTCTATCCATTTAACCAACTTAAACAAGTTTTTGCTATTGTAAAAATTGCCTTAGATCCAGATTAGTAGAACGAAGTTGATTTCTTTCACCATTTGACTTTCGTTGCTTCATTCGATTTGATTCTTTTTGCCAACCGGAGTTCTTAAGTTGAATTTTCTGGTTAGATCTCTTATTCAAGTTTTACCTGTGCATTAGATGAGTACTTATTGTATGCTTGTTTGTTTGTCTGCGATAGAATACCTGGAGTGCGCCGCCTGTTACTTCGAATCGCTAGGTTTCGCGGATCATCAGCAAGGCAAGTAACACTTTGATCATACCTTTTCTACTACCCAGTTTTATTGCATTAGATCAACCCTCAAACATTGCATGATTAGGATCTAATTAAATTGTGGGATGGGAAGTAGTTGAGGTAGTACCTATTACCTGTTTATTATCAAACCTTTGGGAGTTACTTCTACGTTTGCTTATTGTGCCATGCTATGCTAGTAGACGTGGATTGGGTGAGTGATATCCATGACAGATGTGAGATTGTTAATTAATGGTTTATCTAAGTTGGCAACTTAAACACACATCTGGGTGGATTGAGGCACCTGGGTAATCCAGGATTTGCCTATTGTCTTTTGGACCGCCACCCAGGCTCAAAGGGATCATGAGATTTTTCATGCTAGAAACTTCCATGTGCAGCCACAAGCTATTATGGGCTCTAGCAAAGTTGACTAAGTCGTGCGGACTCTTACAGTGGTAGACTAGCAGATGTAGGGGATGTAGGTGGTACGGTCTACCCGATCGTAAGGTGCGAGCGCTTCTGAAAGACCATGTCTCGGTCATCCGTCTTCTCAAACACCCTGTAGTGTGAGAAACCAAATGGAGGCGATCGAGTCTTGTGGGGAAAAGTGCGCAAACCTCTACAGAGTGTATTAAACTAATCATGATTAGCCGTGTCCCCGGTTATGGACATCTTGAGTATCTAGTACCTGGATTATCATGTGAATCTCAACATGTTACTCTAAATTAATTTTGTTGGGTTTTGTTTAATGATGATGCTTAATTGTGATTGAGAATGCTGTCAACCATCCTCAATGTTTAATAACTACCATGATAGTTAAATAAATTATTCCTTTGCAGTAGGGAAAATTGGCTTTATGCAAAACTGTAACCATAGAGCTTTCCACCAGCCAAATATGCATATAGTATAGCTATTTCATTCCATTACTCTCTATGTGTTACATTGCTAGCATATTCCATGTGCTGACCCGTTTCGGCCTGCAACGTTAATGTTGCAGACTTTTCAGACAACGATTAAGGAGTTTTAGGTCGTGGTTCTATACTCAGTGATGCCGTTGGAGTTGATGGACTCACTTATCTTCCAAGCCTTCCGCTGTTATCGTTATTAGATGGCCTTAAGCCATATTTATTGTAATAAGTTTCTCTATGGAGACACTTGATGTAATAAGTGTGTGATTGCTACTCTGTTATAAGTCCTCCGAGTACTGTGTGGTGTCAGCATTACTGATCCAGGGATGACACCGGAGCACAGAGATCAGACTGTTTAAGGTCTGGTCGCTACAGAGATGGTATCAGAGCACACGCTGATTGTAGGACACGACCACTAAGCTAAAAGACCTAGATCACTATTCACTCTCTTCTCTTCTGACTCCTCATATTTTCTACTCTTTTAGGATGGCGGATGCAAGGAACAAGTTCACACAACCGGATGAAGATACACCTTTTGGACGTCACTTGAAGGAAGTCACTAGATACCTGAACATAGGAGTACCAAGCTTCACCGGAACCTACAACGCCACTTTACCTGAAGAAAGCGCTGGATGATTCAAGTTCAAGTACCAGGAAGGATGTTCATGCCAGTCACTGAGCCCATAGAATTTTCTTTTGATGCACCAACTTGGAGTCTAGGAAAGAGCATGGCAGCTCACATCTCCATGGGACGCATTGGAGAAGTCTACCGCAGTGATCTCAAGGATACTATCTACCAGATTTGTGGACGCCGAGATGAGAAGTGGGAGATGATCAGCACCAGAAAGGATAGATCCATTGCAGCTTTTATCCAGGAATTAAACCAGCACATTCGACGACAGGAGAACCAGATGTGCGCCGACATGATAGACCTGAAGAAGGCAAAGACAAGAATCAAGGAACTGGAGGAAGAACTCAAGGCTACACGTGAAGACTATGAAGAATAAATTGAAGTATTAGTGGATAAGAATGACGATCTGATCAAGAAGATCGGGATATTTATGGGAGGCCCTACACCAGTAGATGAAAACGAAGAACCGAAGGAGATTAGCCCGGAAGACTACATCATCATCGACGACACCGACTCAGATCCAGATGATAGCGATGATGATTATGTTGATGAAGCCGGAGCAGATATCATGGAGTCTGCAACCGAAGAATATTTCTAGTAGACCACCTCATCAGTAGTAGTAGTCCACCATGTAAATATAGCAGTTCGAGCACTTTTGCAATAGTTAGATCAATTGTATGCCCTTGTTTGATTGAATGAAGTGAATTGTTTGCTTTTGCCTCATATGCATATGGGTAGTGTTTTCTCTTTAGACCCCCTCTATTCTTACATCTCATCTTTTCTAAACCCTCAGATGCCTCCGAGACGTGACCCTGGATTTACCTTTCCACCGGAGCTCACCCAGTTGATCCAGCAGCAGAACACATTGATGCAGTTGCTAGTCCAGAATCAGAATCAGGGGAACAACAACAACAACAACCCACCACCACCACCTGTTGATCACTTAGCCCGTTTTCTTAGGCTGAATCCGCTGGTGTTTTCTAGTAGCACCGAGCCGATAGTAGCAGATGATTGGCTCCGCAAGACAGCTAGAGAGTTGACCACAACAGGATGCACGGATGCGGTGAAGGTGAAGTTTGCCACCCATCAGCTTGAAGGACTCGCAGCATCATGGTGGGAGAATTTCATAGCCACTTTCCCTATCGACACTGTCACATGGGACCAGTTTCAGTAGGCTTTTCGTACTGCCCATGTTTCAGCAAGAGCTATGGCCATGAAGAAGCGTGAGTTTCGCAACTTGCGCCAGGGAGGAAGGACAGTTGGCCAGTATGTGGAAGACTTTAGTAAGTTAGCACGTTATGCCCCAGATGACGTTGCTACGGATGCAACTAAGCAGGAGAAGTTTCTGGAAGGACTGAATGATGAGTTGAGCATGCAGTTGATGGTAGCAACCTTCAACAACTACCAGGAGTTGGTAGATCGTGCTCTTATGATTGAAGGGAAGCAACAGCAAATTGAGAACTGCAAGAGGAAGTATGGACAAGGAAAGTACAATTCAGGAGCTCAGCAGAAGCCATGTTTTACCCCTAGACCGGGAGGACATTTTCAGCATACCCATGGAGGAGGTAGCTCGCACAATCACAATGGCACCAAGAATGGTAATGGCAATGGAGGAAGCAATGGCCAGAATCGCACCAACCCATCAACCCCAGCCAAGAAGGACCTGAGCCAAGTCACTTGCTTTAAGTGTTCGAAGACCGGACATTATGCCAATGAATGTCCTGAATTACAAAATGGAAATATCAATGGAAGCTCTGGGAAGAAGCCGAACCCTTTCAACAGGGGACAGGTGAACCACGTTAGCATGGAGGAGGTTGAAGCTCAATCGTATGCCGTAATCGGTAAGTTTTTGGTTAAGTCATTTACCGCACTCGTTCTTTTTGATACTGGTGCATCGCATTCATACATCTCAAGGGGATTTGTGGATAAGTATAACCAGTCAACCCAAGCCCTTAGGTCACCCATGTTAGTAACCTTGCCTGGAGCAGAGTATATGGCCAGTCGATTGTGTGATCGGTTACCATTAAGGATTGGTAACTATGTTTTTCCCTCAGACCTAATAGTATTGGAATCCCAAGGATTGGATGTGATATTAGGCATGGATTGGTTATCGAAGTATGAAGGGAATATTGAATGTGCTAGTAAGTCAATTTTGCTTACCACCCCAGAAGGGAGAAGGAACAAGTATGTATCCCGACATGTGCCAAAGAGGACTCAAGTAAATTGCTTAACATGAGTTGTGCAGGAGGAAGTACCAGCGGTAAGGGATTTCCCTGATGTATTTCCAGAAGAGTTGCCAGGCATGCCACCGGATAGAGATATTGAGTTTTTGATTGAGCTATTGCCAGGCACAGGGCCAATATCGAAGAGACCATACATGATGCCTGCAAAGGATTTGGTGGAAATTAAGAAGCAGATTAAGGAGTTATTGGATAAAGGATATATTTGCCCAAGTTCTTCGCCTTGGGGATCACCAGTACTTCTAGTGGAGAAGAAGGATGGATCGTTAAGGATGGTTGTTGATTATCAAGGATTGAATGAAGTAACGATCAAGAACAAGTACCCACTACCAATGATCAATGATCTGTTTGATCAATTGCAAGGAGCTAAGGTATTTTCCAAGATTGATCTGCGATCAGGATACCACCAGTTGAAGATTCGAGAACAGGATATTCCTAAGACAGCTTTTACCACCAGGTATGGGTTGTACGAGTATACTGTTATGTCATTTGGTCTGACTAACGCACCTGCATATTTTATGAACATGATGAACAAAGTGTTTATGGAGTTCTTGGATAAGTTCGTCGTGGTGTTCATTGATGATATCCTGGTTTACTCAAAGAATGAAGAGGAACATAAGGAACATTTGCGTTTGGTTCTTGGAAAGCTCAGAGAACATCAATTATATGCCAAGTTTAGCAAATGTGAATTTTGGTTGAAGGAAGTAGGATTCCTTGGACACGTTATATCTGGAGAAGTTATAGCAGTAGATCCTACCAAGGTTGACACTGTGACAAATTGGGAAGCACCAACAACAGTTGGAGAGATCCGGAGTTTTCTTGGACTCGCAGGATACTACCGGAGATTTATTGAGAATTTCTCAAAGATTGCGAAGCCTATGACGGAGTTGTTGAAGAAAGATACCAAGTTCATATGGGCGGAAGAATGTGAGGCTAGTTTCCAAGAGTTGAAGAAATGTTTGGTTACTTCACCAATGTTGATTTTGCTAGACCAGACCAAGGATTATGAGGTGTATTGCGACGCTTCACGTCGAGGACTTGGAGCAGTGCTTATGCAGGAAGGGAGAGTTGTTTCATATGCCTCACGACAGCTTAAGCCTCATGAGTTGAATTATGCTACGCACGACTTGGAGTTAGCAGCCGTAGTGCATGCATTGAAGACTTGGAGACATTTTCTGATTGGAAACCATTGCGAGGTGTATACGGATCATAAGAGTTTGAAGTATATTTTCACACAGAAGGAGTTGAACCTCAGACAAAGGAGATGGTTGGAGCTCATCAAGGATTATGATATGAGATTGCATTACCATCCCGGAAAGGCTAATGTAGTAGCTGACGCATTAAGCCGTTAGAGCCATGTCAATACATTAATGACGGGAGAAATACTAAGGGAGTTAGCCGAAAATCTTCGAGAGTTATGCTTAGAAATAGTACCGAGAGGCTATGTAGCAGCATTGGAGATTCAGTCTACATTGATGGATAAAATCAGAGAAGCCCAAAAGGACTGACAAGGAGATTGCTTCTATTAAGGAGAAACTTAGCAAAGGAAAGGCTAAGGGATTTCATGAGGATGAGCACGATACCCTATGGTTTGAAGACTGTGTTTATGTGCCCAATGACTCGGAGATCAGGAAGTCGATTCTGCAAGAGGCACATGATTCACCATATTCGATTCACCCAGGAAATACCAAGATGTATTTGGATTTGAAGGATATTTTCTGGTGGACCGGAATGAAGAAGGATATTGCGGAATATGTAGCAGTTTGTGATGTATGTCAGAGAGTAAAGGCAGAGCATCAGAAACCAGTAGGATTGTTACAACCATTGCCGATACCCGAATGGAAGTGGGATAAGTTAGGCATGGATTTTATCACAGGATTACCCAGGACTCGTTCAGGCTATGACTCGATTTGGGTTGTAGTCGATCGATTGACAAATGTAGCTCAGTTCATCCCGGTAAAGACCACTTACACCAGTGCTAAGTTGGCAAAGATATACATGACCAGGATCGTATGTCTGCATGGAGTTCCGAGGAGTATCGTATCAGATAGAGGAACCAAGTTTACCTCAAAGTTCTGGAAGCAGTTGCATGAATTTTGGGTACTAGGCTAGAATTCAGTACAACTTTTCATCCACAGACAGATGGACAGACCGAGAGAGTCAATCAGATTTTGGAGGACATGCTGAGAGCTTGTGCACTAGATTACGGATCTAGTTGGGACGACAATTTGCCATATGCAGAGTTCTCTTACAACAACAGCTATCAATCTAGTTTGAAGATGGCCCCTTTCAAAGCTTTGTACGGAAGGAGGTGTAGGACACCGTTGTCGTGGGACGAAGTTGGAGACCGCCAATTGTTTGGACCTGATTTGATTGAAGAGTCTGAACAGAAGGTGAAATTGATTCGCGATAGGCTCAAGATAGCCCAATCCAGACAGAAGAGTTATGCAGATTCTAAACGCAAGGAGACTGTTTATGAAGTTGGAGATAGAGCTTATCTTCGAGTATCCCCACTTCGGGGAACAAAGTGTTTTGGAGTTAAGGGAAAGTTAGCACCATGATTTGTAGGACCATATTGAGTTTTGGAGCGTATGGGAGAAGTGGCCTACAAGTTGAAATTACCCGAAGGATTGTCAGGAGTTCATGATGTGTTCCACGTTTCTCAGTTGAAGAAGTGTCACGCGGAGATGGCTGACATACCCTTGAGAGACACAGTGCCATTAGAAACAATTCAGTTGGATAACGATTTGACCTATGAGGAGAAACCAGTTAAGATTCTCGAGTTTGCCAGTCGAGTCACTCGCAACAAGGTTATCAAGTTTTGCAAAGCTCAGTGGAGCCACCACACGGAGGACGAAGCCACCTGGGAACGAGAGGAAGATTTACTCAAGGACCACCCTCACCTATTTTCTAGCCAACCCGAATCTCGAGGGCGAGATTCATCTTAAGGGGGGTAGTTTTGTAACATCCCAAATTTTCAATTTGGAATGTTATACATTAGATCATCAATGCATATCATATTTTATTTTGCATTTTGGTTGATCCTAGAAATTTCTACGCAACTCAAGGACCCACGGAGAGAGTTGGGGAATTCATTATTTTCATATTTGAGTTTTCTCAAATTATGAGAATAGGATCATTTGATTTTTATTATTTTATCGTCAACTATTTCTATTACAAAAATATGAGAGAGGGAATAAAATGACTTTCCAAAAATAAAGAAATATTGACGATTTAATAATAAAATCAAATAAGATTTTATTTCGAAGTTTTTCATTATTTTATTTGAATTTAGGAAAAATGTGTGTTTTTTAAAATTGCATTTAGGCCCCAAATAAATGTTCACCTTGTGCGGCTTGATTTTAGAAGCCCGTGAAAATTTATTTCGGGATTTTTGGAGTCCGTTTAGTATTTCTTTTTATTTTTCTTCTGCGCGTAATTATTTTAAAAAAAACGAACTGACCTACGGGCCCTATCCGACCGGGACTCCGGGCCGCTAGGCTTTATAAGCCGGGGGGGGGGAGCCAGCCGAGGCCCAGCCGCCGCGCCCCCGAACCCTAGCCGCCCCGAGCGCGGCGCCCCCCCGCCGCGCCGCCTCGCCGCGCCTCGCCGCGCCGCCTCGCCCCCCGCCGCCGCCGCCGACTCGCCGCCCGAGGTCGCCTCAAAGTCCATGCCGGGTTTTTTTCTTCGAAAAACCGTCGGATTTTCGTCGGTTTTTCTAGGTTCGTTTTTTAAATAGATCGGGTTTTCCGATTTATTTAATTAGCGAGCGTTCGTCCGTTCATTCGTTCTAGCGAACGTTCGTCGTTTTTCTTTTTCTCAGATTAAATCCGTGATTTTTCTGATCGCGATTTCTGATCCGATTTTTCTTTTTAGTATAACTTTTCGCTTGTTTATCGAAATCAGGTGTTTCAAGCGCCTGGAGTTTCGTCTTGAAACCCTCTATCCATTTAACCAACTTAAACAAGTTTTTGCTACTGTAAAAATTGCCTTAGATCCAGATTAGTAGAACGAAGTTGATTTCTTTCGCTGTTTGACTTTCGTTGCTTCGTTTGATTTGATTCTTTTTGCCAACCGGAGTTCTTAAGTTGAATTTTCTGGTTAGATATCTTATTCGAATTTTACCTGTGCATTAGATGAGTACTTATTGTATGCTTGTTTGTTTGTCTGCGATAGAATACGCGGAGTGCACCGCCTGTTACTTCGAATCGCTAGGTTTCGTGGATCATCAGCAAGGCAAGTAACACTTTGATCATACCTTTTCTACTACCCAGTTTTATTGCATTAGATCAACCCTCAAACATTCCATGATTAGGATCTAATTAAATTGTGGGATGGGAAGTAGTTGAGGTAGTACCTATTACCTGTTTATTATCAAACCTGTGGGAGTTACTTCTACGTTTGCTTATTGTGCCATGCTATGCTAGTAGACGTGGATTGGGTGAGTGATATCCATTACAGATGTGAGATTGCTAATTAATGGTTTATCTAAGGTGGCAACTTAAACACACATCTGGGTGGATTGAGGCACCTGTGTAATCCAGGATTTGCCTATTTTCTTTTGGACCGCCACCCAGGCTCAAAGGGATCGTGAGATTTTTCATGCTAGAAACTTCCGTGTGCAGCCACAAGCTATTGTGGGCTCTAGCATAGTTGACTAACTCGTGCGGACTCTTACAGTGGTAGACTAGCAGATGTAGGGGATGTAGGTGGTACGGTCTACCCGATCGTAAGGTGCGAGCGCTTCTGAAAGACTATGTCTCGGTCATCCGTCTTCTCAAACACCCTGTAGTGCGAGAAACCAAACGGAGGCGATCGAGTCTTGTGGGGAAAAGTGTGCAAACCTCTGTAGAGTGTATTAAACTAATCATGATTAGCTGTGTCCCCGGTTATGGACATCTTGAGTATCTAGTACCTGGATTATCATGTGAATCTCAACATGTTACTCTAAATTAATTTTGTTGGGTTTTGTTTAATGATGATGCTTAATTGGGATTGAGAATGCTGTCAACCATTCTCAATGTTTAATAACTACCATGATAGTTAAATAAATTATTCCTTTGCAGTAGGGAAAAATTGGCTTTACGCAAAACTGTAACCATAGAGCTTTCCACCAGCCAAATATGCATATAGTATAGCTGTTTCATTCCATTACTCTCTATGTGTTACATTGCCAGCATATTCCATGTGCTGACCGTTTCGGGCTGCAACGTTAATGTTGCAGACTTTTCAGATGACGATTAAGGAGTTTTAGGTCGTGGTTCTATACTCAGTGATGCCGTTGGAGTTGATGGACTCACTTATCTTCCAAGCCTTGCGCTGTTATCGTTATTAGATGGCCTTAAGCCATATTTATCGTGATAAGTTTCTCTATGGAGACACTCGATGTAATAAGTGTGTGATTGCTACTCTATTATAAATCCTCCAAGTACTGTGTGGTGTCAGCATTTCTGATCCAGGGATGACATCGGAGTACAGAGATCAGACTGTTTGAGGTCTGGTCGCTACAATCGGTCTGTGGGTGAAAGGCTGTAATGAACTCTAGCCTGGTTCCCAAAGTCTCATGCAGCTGATTCCAAAATTTTGAGGTAAACTGGGTTCATGTATCCGATACAATGGTCCTCGGAACTCCATGTAGACATACAATCCTATTCATGTATATCTTTGCCAACTTAGCACTGGTGTAGGTGGTCTTCACTGGGATGAAATGAGCTACCTTCGTCAAACGATCGACTACAACCCATATCGAGTCATAGCCTGAACGAGTCCTGGGTAATCCCGTGATAAAGTCCATGCCTAGTTTATCCCACTTCCATTCGGGTATTGGCAATGGCTGTAATAATCCCGCTAGCTTCTGATGTTCTACCTTCACTCTCTGACATACATCACAAACTGCTACATACTCTGCAATGTCATTCTTCATTCCGGTCCACCCGAAACTATTTTTTAAATCCAGATACATCTTGGTATTTCCTGGGTGAATTGAATATGGTGAATCATGGGCCTCTTGCAGAATCAACTTCCTGATCTCCGGATCATTTGGCACATATACGCAGTCTTCAAACCATAGGGTATCGTGCTCATCCTCACGAAATCCCTTAGCTTTTCCTTTTCTCATCCTCTCTTTTATCTTAGCAATCTCCTTGTCCGTCTTCTGAGCTTCCCTGATCTTATCCATCAAAGTTGACTGAATCTCCAATGCTGCTACATAACCCTTCGAAACTATTTCCAAACATAGCTCACGAAGATCCTCTGCTAACTCCTTGGGTAACTCTCCGGTCATGCGTGTATTGACATGACTCTTGTGGCTCAACGCATCGGCTACTACATTAGCCTTTCCGGGATGATAATGCAACTTCATATCATAATCCTTGATGAGCTCCAACCATCTCCTGTGCCTGAGGTTCAACTCCTTATGCGTGAAGATATACTTCAAACTCTTGTGATCCGTGTACACCTCACAATGGTTTCCAATGAGAAAATGTCTCCATGTCTTCAACGCATGCACTACGGCTGCTAACTCAAAATCATGGTTGGCATAATTCAACTCATGGGGTTTAAGCTGTTGCGAGGCATAAGAAACAACTCTTCCTTCCTTCATAAGCACTGCTCCAAGTCCTCGACGAGAAGCATCGCAATACACCTGGTAATCCTTGCGTTGATCTGGGAGAATCAACACTGGAGCTATAACCAAGCGTTTCTTCTACTCCGGAAAACTGGCCTCACATTCCTTAGTCCATTTGAACTTGGTGTCCTTCTTCAACAACTCTATCATGGGTTTTGCAATCTTTGAGAAATTCTCAATGAACCTCCGGCAGTATCCTGCGAGTCCAAGAAAACTCTGGATCTCTCCAACTGATGTGGGGGCTTCCCAATTTGTCACTGTGATTGTTGGGGAACGTTGCAGAAAACAAAATTTTTTCCTACGGTTTCACCAAGATCCATCTATGAGTTCATCTAGCAATGAGTGATCGGATGCATCTACATACCTTTGTAGATCGCGAGCGAAAGCGTGCAAAGAACGAGGATGAGGTAGTCGTACACGACGTGATCCAAATCACCGGAGATCCTAGTGTCGAACGGACGGCACCTCCGCATTCAACACACGTACAGTCAGCATAACGTCTCCTCCTTCTTGATCCAGCAAGGGGAGAGGAGAGGTTGAGGAAGATGGCTCCAGCAGTAGCACGACGGCGTGGTGGTGATGGAGCTGCAGTACTCCGGCACGGCTTCGCTAAGCTCTATGGAGGAGGAGGAGGTGTTGGAGAGGGAGAGGGGGGCACCAAAGGCGTGGTCTAAGAGGCCCTCCTTCCCTCACTATATATAGGGAGCCAAGGGGGGGGGGGCGCCGGCCCTAGGAGATCCAATCTCCTAGAGGGGGCGGCGGCCAAGGGAGGAGTCCATCCCCCCAAGGCACCTAGGGGGTGCCTTCCCCCTTTGGGACTCTTCCCTTCTTGAACCCTAGGCGCATGGGCCTCTTGGGGCTGGTGCCCTTGGCCCATGTAGGCCAAGGCGCACCCCCTAAGCCCATGTGGCCCGCCGGGGCAGGTGGCCCCACCCGGTGGACCCCCGGGACCCTTCTGGTGGTCCCGGTACAATACCGGTGACCCCGAAACTTGTCCTGATGGCCGAAATAGCACTTCCTATATATAATTCTTTACCTACGGACCATTCCGGAACTCCTCGTGACGTCCGGGATCTCATCCGGGACTCCGAACAACATTTGGGTCACTGCATATACATATCCCTACAACCCTAGCGTCACCGAACCTTAAGTGTGTAGACCCTACGGGTTCGGGAGACATGTAGACATGACCGAGACGACTCTTCGGTCAATAACCAACAGCGGGATCTGGATACCCATGTTGGCTCCCACATGCTCCTCAATGATCTCATCGGATGAACCACGATGTCGAGGATTCAAGCAACCCCGTATACAATTCCCTTTGTCAATCGATATGTTACTTGCCCGAGATTCGATCGTCGGTATCCCAATACCTTGTTCAATCTCATTACCGGCAAGTCACTTTACTCGTACCGTAATGCATGATCCCATGACTAGACACTTGGTCACTTTGAGCTCATAATGATGATGCATTACCGAGTGGGCCCAGTGATACCTCTCCGTCATACGGAGTGACAAATCCCAGTCTTGATCCGTGTCAACCCAACAGACACTTTCGGAGATACCCGTAGTATACCTTTATGGTCACCCAGTTATGTTGTGACGTTTGGTACACCCAAAACACTCCTACAGTATCCGGGAGTTACACGATCTCATGGTCTAAGGAAAAGATACTTGACATTGGAAAACTCTAGCAAACGAACTATACGATCTTGTGCTATGTTTAGGATTGGGTCTTGTCCATCACATCATTCTCCTAATGATGTGATCTCGTTATCAATGACATCCAATGTCCATAGTCAGGAAACCATGACTATCTGTTGATCAACAAGCTAGTCAACTAGAGGCTTACTAGGGACATGTTGGTGTCTGTTATTCACACATGTATTACGATTTCTGGATAACACAATTATAGCATGAATAAAGACAATTATCATGAACAAGGAAATATAATAATAATTCTTTTATTATTGCCTCTAGGGCATATTTCCAACAGTCTCCCACTTGCACTAGAGTCAATAATCTAGTTACATTGTGATGAATCGAACACCCATGGAATTCTGGTGTTGATCATGTTTTGCTCTAGGGAGAGGTTTAGTCAACGGATCTGCTACATTCAGGTCCGTATGTACTTTACAAATATCTATGTCTCCATCTTGAACATTTTCACGAATGGAGTTGAAGCGACGCTTGATGTGCCGGGTCTTCTTGTGAAACCTGGGCTCCTTGGCAAGTGCAATAGCTCCAGTGTTGTCACAGAAGAGTTTGATTGGCCCCGACGCATTGGGTATGACTCCTAGGTCGGTGATGAACTCCTTCACCCAAATTGCTTCATGCGCTGCCTCCGAGGCTGCCATGTACTCCGCTTCACATGTAGATCCTACCACGACGCTCTGCTTGCAACTGCACCAGCTTACTGCCCCACCATTCAAAATATACACGTATCCGGTTTGTGACTTAGAGTCATCCAGATCTGTGTCGAAGCTAGCGTCGATGTAACCCTTTACGACGAGCTCTTCGTCACCTCCATAAACGAGAAACATTTCCTTAGTCCTTTTCAGGTATTTCAGGATATTCTTGACCGCTGTCCAGTGTTCCTTGCCGGGATTACTTTGGTACCTTCCTACCAAACTTACGGCAAGGTTTACATCAGGTCTGGTACACAGCATGGCATACATAATAGAACCTTTGGCTGAGGCATAGGGGATGACACTCATCTCTTCTATTTCTTCTGCCGTGGTCGGACATTGAGCTGAGCTCAATTTCACACCTTGTAACATAGGTAAGAACCCCTTCTTAGACTGATCCATATTGAACTTCTTCAATATCTTATCAAGGTATGTGCTCTGTGAAAGACCTATGAGGCGTCTCGATCTATCCCTATAGATCTTGATGCCTAATATATAAGCAGCTTCTCCAAGGTCCTTCATTGAAAAACTCTTATTCAAGTAGGCCTTAATGCTGTCCAAGAGTTGTATATCATTTCCCATCAAAAGTATGTCATCTACATATAATATGAGAAATGCTACAGAGCTCCCACTCACTTTCTTGTAAACGCAGGCTTCTCCATAAGTCTGTGTAAACCCAAACGCTTTGATCATCTCATCAAAGCGAATGTTCCAACTTCGAGATGCTTGCACCAGCCCATAAATCGAGCGTTGGAGCTTGCACACCTTGTTAGCATTCTTAGGATCGACAAAACCTTCCGGCTGCATCATATACAATTCTTCCTTAAGGAAACCATTAAGGAATGCTGTTTTGACGTCCATTTGCCATATCTCATAATCATAGTATGCGGCAATTGCTAACATGATTCGTACGTACTTCAGCTTCGCTATCGGTGAGAATGTCTCATCGTAGTCAACCCCTTGAACTTGTCGATAACCCTTAGTGACAAGCCAAGCTTTATAGATGGTCACATTACCATCCGCGCCCCTCTTCTTCTTAAAGATCCATTTATTTTCTATGGCTCGCCGATCATCAGGCAAGTCAGTCAAAGTCCATACTTTGTTTTCATACATGGATCCTATCTCGGATTTCATGGCTTCTAGCCATTTGTCGGAATCCAGGCCCGCCATCGCTTCTTCATAGTTCGAAGGTTCACCGTTGTCTAACAACATGATTTCCAGGATAGGGTTGCCGTACCACTCTGGTGCGGAACGTGTCCTTGTGGACCTACGAGGTTCAGTAGCAACTTGATCTGAAGTTTCATGATCATCATCATTAACTTCCTCTCTAGTCGGTGCAGGCACCTCAGGAACATTTTCTTGAGTTGCGCCATTTTCCGGTTCAAGAGGTAACATTTCATCAAGTTCTACTTTCCTCCCACTTACTTCTTTCGAGAGAAACTCCTTCTCTAGAAAGGATCCATTCTTGGCAACAAAGATCTTGCCTTCGGATCTGAGGTAGAAGGTATACCCAATAGTTTCTTTAGGGTATCCTATGAAGACGCATTTTTCCGACTTGGTTCGAGCTTCTCAGGTTGAAGTTTCTTGACATAAGCATCGCATCCCCAAACTTTTAGAAACGACAGCTTAGGTTTCTTCCCAAACCATAATTCATACGGTGTCGTCTCAACGGATTTCGACGGAGCCCTATTTAAAGTGAATGCGGCAGTCTCTAAAGCATAGCCCCAAAAAGATAGCGGTGAATCGGTAAGAGACATCATAGACCGCACCATATCTAATAGAGTGCGATTACGATGTTCGGACACACCATTACGCTGAGGTGTTCCAGGCGGCGTGAGTTGTGAAACTATTCCACATTTTCTTAAGTGTGTGCCAAATTCGTGACTCAAGTATTCTCCTCCACGATCTGATCGCAAAAACTTGATTTTTCTGTCACGTTGTTTTTCAACCTCACTCTGAAATTCCTTGAACTTTTGAAAGGTCTCAGACTTGTGTTTCATTAAGTAGATATACCCATATCTACTCAAGTCATCAGTGAGGGTGAGAACATAACGATAGCCACCGCGAGCCTCAACACTCATCGGACCGCACACATCAGTATGTATGATTTCCAACAAGTTGGTTGCTCGCTCCATTGTTCCTGAGAACGGAGTCTTGGTCATTTTACCCATGAGGCATGGTTCGCACGTGTCAAATGATTCATAATCAAGAGACTCTAAAAGTCCATCTGCATGGAGCTTCTTCATGCGTTTGACACCTATGTGACCAAGGCGGCAGTGCCACAAGTATGTGGGACTATCATTATCAACCTTACATCTTTTGGTATTCACACTATGAACATGTGTAGCATTACGCTCGAGATTCATTAAGAATAAACCATTCACCATCGGAGCATGACCATAAAACATATCTCTCATATAAATAGAACAACCATTATTCTTGGATTTAAATGAGTAGCCATCTCGAATTAAACGAGATCCTGATACAATGTTCATGCTCAAAGCTGGCACTAAATAACAATTATTGAGGTTTAAAACTAATCCCGTAGGTAAATGTAGAGGTAGCGTGCCGGCGGCGATCACATTGATCTTGGAACCATTCCCGATGCGCATCGTCACCTCGTCCTTTGCGAGTCTCCGCTTATTCCGCAGCTCCTGCTTTGAGTTACAAATGTGAGCAACTACACCGTTATCAAATACCCAGGAGCTACTACGAGTACTGGTAAGGTACACATCAATTACATGTATATCACGTATACCTTTTGTTTTGCCGGCCTTCTTGTCCGCTAAGTATTTGGGGCAGTTCCGCTTCCAGTGACCATTTCCCTTGCAATAAAAGCACTCAGTTTCGGGCTTGGGTCCATTCTTTAGCTTCTTCCCGGCAGCTTGCTTGCCAGGCGCGGCAACTTCCTTGCCGTCCTTCTTGAAGTTCTTTTTACCCTTGCCCTTCTTGAACTTAGTGGTTTTATTCACCATCAACACTTGATGTTCCTTCTTGACTTCTACCTCCGCTGATTCCAGCATTGAATATACCTCAGGAATGGTCTTTTCCATCCCCTGCATATTGAAGTTCATCACAAAGCTCTTGTAGCTTGGTGGAAGCGACTGGAGGATTCTGTCAATGACCGCATCATCCGGGAGATTAACTCCCAGCTGAGTCAAGCGGTTATGCAACCCAGACATAGTGAGTATGTGCTCACTAACAGAACTATTTTCCTCCATATTACAGCTGAAGAACTTGTCGGAGACCTCATATCTCTCGACCCGGGCATGAGCTTGGAAAACCATTTTCAGCTCTTCGAACATCTCATATGCTCCATGTCTCTCAAAACGCTTTTGGAGCCCCGGCTCTAAGCTGTAAAGCATGTCGCACTGAATGAGGGAGTAGTCATCAGCACGTGTCTGCCAAGCGTTCATAACGTCTTGGTTCTGTGGGACGGGTGGGTCACCTAGCGGTGCTAGTAGGACATAATCTTTCTTGGCAGCTATGAGGATGATCCTCAGGTTCCGGACCCAGTCCATATAGTTGCTGCCATCGTCTTTCAGCTTGGTTTTCTCTAGGAATGCGTTGAAGTTGAGGACAACGCTGGCCATTTGATCTACAAGACATATTGTAAAGATTTTAGACTAAGTTCATGATAATTAAGTTCATCTAATCAAATTATTCAATGAACTCCCACTTAGATAGACATCCCTCTTCTAGTCATCCAAGTATAACATGATCCGAGTTAATTAGGCCGTGTTCGATCGTCATGTGAGACGGACTAATCAACGTCGGTGAACATCTTCATGTATCTTCTATATGACTCATGCTCGACCTTTCGGTCTTCTGTGTTCCGAGGCCATGTCTGTACATGCTAGGCTCGTCAAGTCAACCTAAGTGTTTGCATGTGTAAATCTGTCTTACACCCGTTGTATGTGAATGTTTGGAATCTAACACCCGATCATCACGTGGTGCTTCGAAACAACAAACTGTCGCAACGGTGCACAGTTAGGGGGAACACTTTCTTGAAATTATTATGAGGGATCATCTTATTTACTACCGTTGTTCTAAGTAAACAAGATGTACAAAACATGACAAACATCACATGCAATCAAATAATAATAGTGACATGATATGGCCAATATCACATAGCTCCTTTGATCTCCATCTTGGGGCTCCATGATCATCTTGTCACCGGCTTGACACCATGATCTCCATCATCATGATCTCCATCATCGTGTCTCCATGAAGTTTCTCGCCAACTATTACTTCTACTACTATGGCTAACGCGTTTAGCAATAAAGTAAAGTAATTTACATGGCGTTTCTCAATGACACGCAGGTCATACAAAAATAAAGACAACTCCTATGGCTCCTGCCGGTTGTCATACTCATCGACATGCAAGTCGTGATTCCTATTACAATAGCATGAACATCTCATACATCACATATATATCATTCATCATTCATCACAACTTTGGCCATATCATATCACAAAGCACTTGCTGCAAAAACAAGTTAGACGTCCTCTAATTGTTGTTGCAAGTTTTACGTGGCTGAAATAGGGTTCTAGCAAGAACGTTTTCTTACCTACGTGAAAGCCACAACGTGATTTGTCAACTTCTATTTACCCTTCATAAGGACCCTTTTCATCGAATCCGCTCCAACTAAAGTGGGAGAGACAGACACCCGCCAGCCACCTTATGCAACTAGTGCATGTCAGTCGGTGGAACCGGTCTCACGTAAGCGTACGTGCAAGGTTGGTCCGGGCCGCTTCATCCCACAATACCGCTGAAGCAAGATAAGACTAGTAGCGGCAAGAAAGTTGACAACATCAACGCCCACAACAAATTGTGTTCTACTCGCGCAAGAAGAACTACGCATAGACCTAGCTCATGATGCCACTATTGGGGAACGTTGCAGAAAACAAAAAAATTTCCTACGGTTTCACCAAGATCCATCTATGAGTTCATCTAGCAACGAGTGATCGGATGCATCTACATACCTTTGTAGATCGCGAGCGGAAGCGTTCAAAGAACGGGGATGAGGTAGTCGTACACGACGTGATCCAAATCACCGGAGATCCTAGCGCCGAACGGACGGCACCTCCGCGTTCAACACACGTACGGTCAGCGTAACGTCTCCTCCTTATTGATCCAGCAAGGGGAGAGGAGAGGTTGAGGAAGATGGCTCCAGGAGCAGCACGACGGCGTGGTGGTGATGGAGCTGCAGTACTCCGGCAGGGCTTCACTAAGCTCTATGTAGGAGGAGGAGGTGTTGGAGAGGGAGAGGGAGGCACCAAAGGCGTGGTCTGAGAGGCCCTCCTTCCCTCACTATATATAGGGAGCCAAGGGGGGGGGCGCCGGCCCTAGGAGATCCAATCTCCTAGGGGGGCGGCGGCCAAGGGAGGAGTCCCTTCCCCCCAAGGCACCTAGGGGGTGCCTTCCCCCTTTGGGACTCTTCCCTTCTTGAACCCTAGGTGCATGGGCCTCTTGGGGCTGGTTCCCTTGGCCCATGTAGGCTAAGGCGCACCCCCTACAGTCCATGTGGCCCGCCGGGGCAGGTGGCCCCACCCGGTGGACCCCCAGGACCCTTCCGGTGGTCCCGGTACAATACCGGTGACCCCGAAACTTGTCCCGATGGCCGAAATAGCACTTCCTATATATAATTCTTTACCTCCGGACCATTCCAGAACTCCTCGTGACATCCGGGATCTCATTCGGGACTCCGATCAACATTCGGGTTACTGCACATACATATCCCTACAACCCTAGCGTCACCGAACCTTAAGTGTGTAGACCCTACGGGTTCGGGAGACATGTAGACATGACCGAGACGACTCTCCGGTCAATAACCAACAGCGGGATCTGGATACCCATGTTGGCTCCCACATGCTCCTCGATGATCTCATCGGATGAACCACGATGTCGAGGATTCAAGCAACCCCGTATACAATTCCCTTTGTCAATCGATATGTTACTTGCCCGAGATTCGATCGTCGGTATCCCAATACCTTGTTCAATCTCGTTAGCGGCAAGTCACTTTACTCGTACCGTAGTGCATGATCCCGTGACCAGACACTTGGTCACTTTGAGCTCATAATGATGATGCATTACCGAGTGGGCCCAGTGATACCTCTCCGTCATACGGAGTGACAAATCCCAGTCTTGATCCGTGTCAACCCAACAGACACTTTCAGAGATACCCGTAGTATACCTTTATGGTCACCCAGTTACGTTGTGACGTTTGGTACACCCAAAGAACTCCTACAGTATCCGGGAGTTACACGATCTCATGGTCTAAGGAAAAGATACTTGACATTGGAAAACTCTATTAAACGAACTATACGATCTTGTGCTATGTTTAGGATTGGGTCTTGTCCATCACATCATTCTCCTAATGATGTGATCTCGTTATCAATGACATCCAATGTCCATAGTCAGGAAACCATGACTATCTGTTGATCAATGAGCTAGTCAACTAGTGGCTTACTAGGGACATGTTGGTGTCTGTTATTCACACATGTATTACGATTTCCGGATAACACAATTATAGCATGAATAAAGACAATTATCATGAACAAGGAAATATAATAATAATGCTTTTATTATTGCCTCTAGGGCATATTTCCAACAGTGATGACCTTGGTAGGGTCTATGGCTATTCCTTCTCCGGATATAAGATGTCCGAGGAATCCAACTTCTTTCAACCAAAACCCACACTGGATGAACTTGGCATATAGCTGATGTTCTCTGAGTTTCCCAAGTACCAGTCGCAAATGCTCCTTATGCTCCTCTTCATTCTTCGAGTAGACCAAAATATCATCAATGAACACTATGATGAACTTATCCAAAAACTCCATAAACACCTTGTTCATTATCTTCATAAAATAGGTAGGTGCATTAGTCAAACCAAATGACATAACGGTATACTCATATAGCTCGTACCTTGTGGTAAAAGTTGTCTTAGGTATATCTTGCTCTCGAATCTTCAGCTGGTGGTACCCTGATCGCAGATCGATCTTGGAAAATACCTTAGCTCCTTGCAGCTGGTCAAACAAATCATTGATCATCGGCAGTGGGTACTTGTTCTTGATTGTCACCTCATTCAATCCTCGATAATCAACAACCATCCTCAACGATCCATCCTTATTCTCCACTAGAAGTACCGGTGATCCCCAAGGTGACAAGCTTGGGCGAATATATCCTTTATCCAGTAACTCCTTAATCTGCTTCTTAATTTCCTCTAAATCCTTAGGGGGCATCCTATACGGTCTCTTAGATATTGGCCCTGTGCCTGGCAAAAGCTCGATCAAAAAGTCAATGTCTCTATCCGGTGGCATGCCTGGCAACTCTTCTGGAAATACATCTGGGAAATTCTTTACCACTGGTACTTCCTCCTGTACAACTCCTGATAAGGAATTCACTTGAGTCTTATTCGGCACATGCTGAGATACATACTTGATCCTTCTTCCTTCTAGGGCGGTAAGCAAAATCAACTTATTGACGCAGTCAATGTTCCCTCCATACTTCGATAACCAATCCATGCCTAATATCACATCCAGTCCTTGTGACTCCAATACTATTAGGTCTGAGGGGAACACGTAGCTACCAATCCTTAATGGTAACCGATCACACCATAGGCTAGCTGTATACTCCGCTCCTGGCGAGGTTACTAACATGGGTGTCCTAAGGGCTTGGGTTGGCAGTTTAAACTTTTCCACAAATCCCCTTGATATGTATGAATGCGATGCACCAGTATCAAAAAGAATGATTGCAGTAAATGACTTAATCATAAACTTACCTATTACTGCATCCGGTTGCGCTTCAACCTCCTCCACGTTCACGTGGTTTACTTGTCCCCTGTTGTTAGGCTTCTTCCCAGAGCTTCCACTGCCATTCCCATTCTTTGCTTCAGAACATTCCGTGGCATAATGTCCATTCTTCCCGCACTTGAAGCAAGTAATATGACTTAGATCCTTCTTGGCGGGTGTTGCCGGGTTGGAACGGTTCTGTCCGTTGCTTCCTCCATTCCCATTCCCATTCTTGGGGCCACTATGGTTGTGCGGAATCCCTCCATTGTGGTTGTGACCTCCATGGTTATGTTGAAGGGGTCGTCCCGAGTTCGGGGTAAGACGGGGTCTCTGCTGAGCTCCAGAATAGTATTTCCCTTGCCCATACTTCCTCTTGCGGTTGTCAATCTCCTGCTGCTTCCCTTCAATCATGAGAGCTATATCTACCAACTCCTGGTAGTTAGTGAAAGTTGCTACCATCAACTACATGCTCACCTCATCATTCAGTCCTTCCAGAAACTTCTCCTGCTTCACGGCATCCGTGGCAATGTCATCCGGGGCATAACGTGCCAGCTTACTAAAGTCGTCCACATACTGGCCAACGGTGCGTCCTCCTAGGCGTAAGTTGCGAAACTCGCGCTTCTTCATGGCCATAGCTTCTACTGATACATGAGCGGTACGGAATGCTTGCTGAAACTGCTCCCAAGTGACATTGGCTATAGGAAAAGTGGCTGTGTAATTCTCCCACCATGAGGCTGCTGGTCCATCCAATTGGTGTGCGGCAAAACACACCTTCTCAGCATCTGTACATCCTGCAGTGGTCAACCCCCTTCCAATCCCGCGGAGCCAATCATCTGCAACTATCGGCTCGGTGCTACTGGAAAACACCGGTGGCTGCAACCTCAGAAAACGGGCTAAGTTGTCAACTGGAGGTGGTGGTGGTGGTGGGTTGTTGTTGTTGCCTTGGTTCTGAACTAACAACTGCATCAAGGCATTCTGCTGCTGGATCAACTGAGTGAGCTCCGGTGGGAAAGTAAATCCGGGGTCACGTCTCGGAGGCATCTGAGGGTTTAGAGGGAAGAGAATAGAATAGAATGAGGTCTAGTGAGAAAACACTACCCATATGCACATGAGACAAACACAATCATATCACTTCAATCAATTCAAACAAGGGCATACAATCGGTCTAACTATCGTTACAAAAGTGCTCGGACTATACTATATACATGGGGGAATACTACTACTGATATGGTGGTTGACTAGAAAAATTGATCGGTGGAAGAGTCCATAATATCAGCTCCAGCTTCATCAACAAAGTCATCATCGCTATCGCCGGGGTCCAAGTCAGTGTCGTCAATGATGATGTAGTTCTCTAGGCAAGTGGAATTGTCGTCTTCTCCTCCTGGCGCGGGGTCTCCCATGAATACTCCTAACTGCCTTGTCAGATTGTCATTCATCTCCATTAGTATCGTCATTTCCTCCTCGTATCCATCGCATGTAGACTTGAGTTCTTCCTCTAGCTCGATGATCCTGGTCATTTCCCTCTTCAGATCTATCATGCCTGCGCACATCTGGTTCTCCTGGCGACGGATGTGCTGGTTTAACTCCTGGATGAAAGCAGCAATAGACCAATCCTTCCTGGTGCTGATCATCTCCCATTGCTCATCTCGGCACCAACAAATCTGGTAGATAGTATCCTTGAGATCCTCGTGATAAACTTCTCCAATGCGTCCCATGGTGATGTGGGCTGCCATGCTCTTGCCTAGACTCCAGGTTGGTGCATCAAAGGAAAACTATATGGGCTCAGTGACTGGCGCAAACGTCCTTCCTGGAACTTGAACTCGAATCATCCAGTGCTCCTCTTCTGATAAAGTGGCGTTGTAGGTCCCGGTGAAGCTTGGTATTCCGATGTTCAGGTATCTAGTAACTTCCTTCAAGTGTCATCCAAAAGGCGTATCTTCATCCGGTTGAGTGAACTTGTTCCTTGCATCCGCCATCCTAAAGAGTAGAAAAGGGAGAGGAGTCAGAAATGAGAAGAGAGTAGTGATCTAGGGTTTTAGCTTACTGATCGTGTCCTATAGTCAGTGTGTGCTCTGATACCATCTTGTAGCGACCAGACCTCAAACAGTCTGATCTCTGTGCATCGGTGTCATCCCTGGATCGGTAATGCTGACACACACAGTACTTGAGCATTTATAACAAAGTAGCAATCACACACTTATTACATCAAATTTCTCAAAAGAGAACTTATTACAATAAATATGGCTTAAGTCCATCTAATATGATAACATCGGAAGGCTTGGAAGATAAAGTGTGTCCATCAACTCCAACGACATCACTGAGTGAAAGGACAATGACCTATGGCTCCTTACTCATCGTCTGAAAAGTCTGCAACATGAACGTTGCAGCCCAAAACAGGCCAGCACATGGAATATGCTAGCAAGGTTACACAAGAGTAATGAACAAAATAAATGCTATCACTACATGCATATATGGCTGGTGGAGGCTGTATGGTTAATATGTTTTTGCGAAAAGCTAATATTTCCCTAGAACAAATGAATAAATTTTATTTAACTATCATGGTTGTTGTTAAACATTGAGAAGGTTCCTCCAACTCAATCCCAATTAGACATCATCATTAAACCCAATCAAACTATATTAAGAGTGATAAGATCAATCATGATAATCCAAGAACCAGATACTCAAGATGTCCATAAATGGGGACACGGTTAACCATGATTAGTTTATACACTCTGCAGAGGTTTGCGCACTTTTCCCCACAAGACTCGATCTCCCCCGTTGGATTTCTCGCAGTACATGATGTTTGAGAAACGGATGACCGAGACACAGTCTTTCTGAAGCATTAACTCTCTACTCTGGATAGACCGTACCACCTACAACCCACTACATCTGCTAGTCTACCTCTTCGAGAGCTTCACGCAACTTACTCAACTCTGCCAGAGCCCATAATGGCTTGTGGCTGCACACGGAAGTTTCTAGCATGAATAATCTTATGATCCCTTTGAGCCTGGGTGGCGGGCCGCAGGATGATCACACGGGTCCTCCTGGATATCCTAGGACAACATTGGATTCTCCAGGTGCCCACAAGCAATCCACCCATATGTGTATTTAAGCTGCCACCTTAAGTTGAACCGTTAATTAATAACTCACATCTTTCATGAATACTCTCAAACCCAAACCACGTCTACGAGCAAAGAATAGCAATATAAGCAACATAGAAGTAACTCCCAGGGGTTTGATAATAAAACAGGTAATAGGTACTACCTCATCTACTTCCCAAAACCCACAATTTAATCAAATCCTAACCATGCTATTGTGTGAGGATTTATCTAATGCAATAAAACTAGGTAGTAAAGAGATATGATCAAAGTGTTACTTGCCTTGCTGATGATCCGTGAAACCTAGAGACTCGTAGTAGCACGCTTCGCACTCCGGGTACTCTATCGCAAGCAAACAAGCATACAATAAGCACTCACTAGAAGCACATGTAAAACCTAAATAAGAGATCTAACCAGAAAGTTCAACTTAAGGACTCCGGTTGGCAAAAAGAATCAAACCAAACAAAGCAACGAAACTCAAACTGTGAAAAAAAGATCCGTGTACTAATCTGCACTGAAGTCAAATTTTACAGTAGCAAAATCTTGTTCAAGTTGGTTAAACATAAAGAGGGCTTCAAAACGAAGATCTAGGCGCTTGAATCGCCTGATTTTGATAAACGAGCGAAAAGTTATACTCGAACGAAGATTAGGGCAGGAATCGCGATCGAAAATAATCGCGGAAAATCCTGGAAAAAGTAAACTAACGAACAGGCTAACGAACGAACATTCGTTGTCTGCGGCTAAAGGGTGAAAACCGTTCGTTAAAACAAACGTACGAACGGGCGTTCGCTAAATAAATAAACTGGGAAAAAATAAAGTCGATCTAAATCTAGGGTTTCTGAGAAAAAAACGAAAAGAGAACCGATCGGTTTTCCGAAGAAAACCGGTGGCGGCGGCGGCGAACTACCTCGGCGAGGGCCGGCGAGGGGATCCGGCGGCGGCGGGGCGTAGAACGGGGCGGCGGCAGCGGCGCGATGTGGTTTCGGCGGCGTCTGCGGGGCGACTCGGGCGGCTCTAGGGTTTCGGTGGCTCGGGCGCTGCGGCTCGGGCCTCCGCGGCTTTAAAGGGCCAGCCTGGCTAGTGTCCAGGTCGGACACGGCCCGGTTAGGTCAGTTGACTTTTTTTAAAAATAGTTCCACTCAGAAAAACAAAGAAAAGAAATATTAAACAGACTCCAAAAATCCTGAAATAAATTTTCCCCGTCCTCTAAAAACCTAACGGACAAGGTGAACATTTATTTGAGCCTCTAATGCAATTTTGAAAAACACATATTTTTCCTAATTCAAATAAAATAGCGATAAAACTCCGAATAAAATCTTATTTGATTTTAATATTAAATCTATAATATTGCTTTATTTTGGGGAAGTCATTTGATCCCCTCTCTTTTTATTTTCATAAACGAAATATTCGAAGAGAAAATAATTAAAATCAAACGATCCCGTTTTCAAAATTTGAGAAAACTCAAATAACGAAATCCCCAACTCTCTCCGTGGGTCCTTGAGTTGCGTAGAATTTCTAGGATCAAGCCAAATTGCAATAAAATATGATATGTAATGATGATCTAGTGCATAACATTCCAAATTGGAAATTTGGGATGTTACAGTTACCTCATCAAGTTCTACTTTTCTCCCACTCACTTCTTTCGAGAGAAACTCCTTCTCTAGAAAGGATCCATTCTCAGAAACAAATATCTTGCCTTCGGATCTGTGATAGAAGGTGTACCAAACTGTTACTTTTGGGTATCCTATAAAGACACACTTCTCCGACTTGGGTTTGAGCTTATCAAGATGAAACCTTTTCACATAAGCATCGCAACCCCAAACTTTAAGAAACGATAGCTTAGGTTTCTTGCTAAACCATAGTTCATACGGTGTCGTCTCAACGGATTTAGATGTTGCCCTTTTTAATGTGAATGCAGCTGTCTCTAATGCATAACCCCAAAATGATAGTGGTAAATCGGTAAGAGACATCATAGATTGCACTATATCAAATAAAGTACGGTTATGACGTTCGGACACACCATTACGCTGTGGCGTTCCAGGTGGCATGAGTTTGTGAAACTATTCCACATTGTTTTAATTGAAGACCAAACTCGTAACTCAAATATTCGCCTCTGCGATCTGATCGTAGAAACTTTATTTTCTTGTTACGATGATTCTCCACTTCACTCTGAAATTCTTTGAACTTTTCAAATGTTTCAGACTTATGTTTCTTCAAGTAGATATACCCATATCTTCTCAAATCATCTGTGAAGGTCAGAAAATAATGATACCCGCCGCGAGCCTCAACACTCATCGGACCTCATACATCAGTATGTATTATATCCAATAAGTTAGTTGCTCACTTCATTGTTCTGGAGAACGGAGTCTTAGTCATCTTTGCCCTTGAGGAATGGTTCGCAAGCATCAACTGATTCATAATCAAGTGATTCCAAAAGCCCATCAGCATGGATTTTCTTCACAGATATGGGCTTTTTCACTTGAGCAGCAACTTTCTTGTCGTTCTTCTTGAAGTCCCCCTTCTTCCCTTTGCCCTTTTCTTGAAACTAGTGGTCTTGTTAACCATCAACACTTGATGCTTTTCTTGATTTCTACCTTCGTCGATTTCAGCATCACGAAGAGCTTGGGAATCGTTTCCGTTATCCCTTGCATATTATAGTTCATCATGAAGTTCTAGCAACTTGGTGATAGTGACTAGAGAACTCTGTCAATCACTATCTTATCTGGAAGATTAACTCCCACTTGATTCAAGTGATTGTAGTACTCAGACATTCTGAGCACATGCTCACTTAGCTGAGCTATTCTCCTCCATCTTGTAGGCAAAGTACTGTCAGAGGTCTCATACCTCTTGATACGGGCATGAATATGAAATACCAATTTCAACTCTTAGAACATCTTATATGTTCCGTGGCGTTCAAAACATTTTTGAAGTCTCGGTTCTAAGCCGTAAAGCATGGTGCACTAAACTATTAAGTAGTCATCACACCGAGCTTTGTCAAACGTTCATAACGTGTGCATCTGCTCCTGCAATAGGTCTGTCACCTAGCGGTGCATCAAGGACATAATTATTCCGTGCAGCAGTGAGGATAGTCCTCAGATCATGGATCCAATCCGCATCAGTGCTACTAACATCTTTCAACTTTATTTTCTCTAGGAACATATCAAAAAATAAATGGGGAGCAACAACGCAAGCTATTTATCTACAACATAGATATGAAAATACTACCAGGACTAAGTTCATGATAAATTTAAAGTTCAATTAATCATATTACTTAAGAACTCCCACTTAGATAGACATCCCTCTAATCATCTAAGTGATCACGTGATCCAAATCTACTAAACCATGTCCGATCATCACGTGAGATGGAGTAGTTTTTAATGGTGAACATCACTATGTTGATCATATCTACTATATGATTCATGCTCGACCTTTCGGTCTCCAGTGTTCCGAGGGCATATCTGCATATGCTAGGCTCGTCAAGTTTAACCCGAGTATTCTGCGTGTGCAAAACTGGCTTGCAACCGTTGTAGACGAACGTAGAGCTTATCACACCCGATCATCACGTGGTGTATCGGCACGACGAACTTTGGCAATGGTGCATACTCAGGGGGAACACTTTTATCTTGAAATTTAGTGAGAGATCATCTTATAATGCTACCGTCAAACAAAGCAAAATAAGATGCATAAAGGATAAACATCACATGCAATCAATATAAGTGATATGATATGGCCATCATCATCTTGTGCTTGTTATCTCCATCTCCGAAGCACTGTCATGATTACCATCGTTATGGCACGACACCTTGATCTCCATCGTAGCATCGTTGTCGTCTCGCCAACTATTTCTTCTACGACTATCGCTACCGCTTAGAGATAAAGTAAAGCAATTACAGGGCGATTGCATTGCATACAATAAAGCGACAACCATATGGCTCCTGCCAGTTGCCGATAACTCCATTACAAAACATGATCATCTCCTACAATAAATATAGCATCATGTCTTGACCATATCACATCACAACATGCCCTGCAAAAACAAGTTAGACGTCCTCTACTTTGTTGTTGCAAGTTTTACGTGGCTGCTACGGGCTGAGCAAGAACCGTTCTTACCAATGCATCAAAACCACAACGATAGTTCGTCAAGTTAGTGCTGTTTTAACCTTCTCAAGGACCGGGCGTAGCCACACTCAGTTCAACTAAAGTTGGAGAAACTGACACCCGCCAGCCACCTATGTGCAAAGCACGTCGGTAGAACCAGTCTCGCGTAAGCGTACGTGTAATGTCGGTCCGGACCACTTCATCCAACAATACCGCCGAACCAAAGTATGACACGCTGGTAAGCAGTATGACTTGTATCGCCCACAACTCACTTGTGTTCTACTCGTGCATATAACAGCTACGCAATAACCTGGCTCGGATGCCATTGTTGGGGAACGTAGTAATTTCAAAAAAATTCCTACGCACACGCAGGATCATGGTGATGCATAGCAATGAGAGGGGAGAGTGTTGTCCACGTACCCTCATAGACCGAAAGCAGAAGCGTTAGCACAACGCGGTTGATGTAGTCGTACGTCTTCACGATCCGACCGATCCAAGTACCGAATGTACGGCACCTCCGAGTTCAGCACACATTCAGCTCGATGACGTCCCGCAAACTCCGATCCAGCAGAGTTTCACGGGAGAGTTCCGCCAGCATGACGGCGTGATGACGGTGATGATGTTGCTACCGACGCAGGGCTTCGCCTAAGCACCGCTACAATATGACCGAGGTGGAATATGGTGGAGGGGGGCACCACACACGGTTGGGAGAGATCAACAGACCAACTTGTGTGTCTAGAGGTGCCCCCTACCCCCGTATATAAAGGATGGAGGAGGGGAGGCCGGCCGGCCCCTAGGGTGCGCCAGAAGTGTGGAGTCCTACTAGGACTCCCTGGTCCTAGTAGGATTCCACCTCCCAATGGAATAGCAAAAAAAGGGAAGGGAAAAGGAGAAGGAAGGAAGGGGGCGCCCCCCTTCCTTAGTCCAATTCGGACCAGACCATGGGGAGGGGTGCGACCACCTTTTGAGGCCTTTCTCTCCTTTTCCGTATGGCCCATTAAGACCCAATACGAATTCCCGAACTCTCCCGTACTCCGAAAAATACCCGAATCACTCGGAACCTTTCCGATGTCCGAATATAGTCGTCCAATATATCGATCTTTACGTCTCGACCATTCCGAGACTCCTCGTCATGTCCCCGATCTCATCTGGGACTCCGAACTACCTTCAGTACATTAAATCACATAACTCATAATACAAATTGTCACCGAACATTAAGCGTGCGGACCCTATGGGTTCGAGAACTATGTAGACATGACCGAGATACATCACCGGTCAATAACCAATAGCGGAACCTAGATGCTCATATTGGCTCCTACATATTCTACGAAGATCTTTATCGGTCAAACCACATAACTACATACGTTGTTCCCTTTGTCATTTGTATGTTACTTGCCTGAGATTCGATCGTCAGTATCTCAATACCTAGTTCAATCTCGTTACTGGCAAGTCTCTTTACTCGTTCCGTAATACATCATCCTGCAACTAACTCATTAGTTACAATGCTTGCAAGGCTTATAGTGATGTGCATTACCGAGTGGGCCCAGAGATACCTCTCCGACAATCGGAGTGACAAATTCTAATCTCGAAATATGCCAACTCAACAAGTACCTTCGGAGACACCTGTAGAGCACCTTTATAATCACCCAGTTACGTTGTGACATTTGGTAGCACACAAAGTGTTCCTCTGGTAAATAGGAGTTGCATAATCTCATAGTCATAGGAACATGTATAAGTCATGAAGAAAGCAATAGCAACAAACTAAATGATCATCGTGCTAAGCTAACGGTTGGGTTAAGTCAATCACATCATTCTCTAATGATGTGATCCCGTTAATCAAATGACAACTCATGTCTATGGTTAGGAAACTTAACCATCTTTGATTCATGAGCTAGTCAAGTAGAGGCATACTAGTGACACTATGTTTGTCTATGTATTCACATATGTATTATGTTTCCGGTTAATACATTCTAGCATGAATAATAAAAAATTTATCATGAAATAAGGAAATAAATAATAACTTTATTAATGCCTCTAGGGCATATTTCCTTCAACAGAGGCCTGCAAGGACTGATATTCAGTAATTAGCTCAGGGATTTTGGCCCAAGGTATCTCTTGAGTTGAAACTTAGGAGAACACTGAGAGCAAAATAATAAGGTACAATAAGGAGTTTCAAGCGGACAGGCAATCGTTCGATGTCTGTTACAGGGCGTGAAAGGGGTTCAAAGCAACGGAAATAAGTATTGTGTCTGATACCAGAATTCATGATCTCTCGGAAGGTGGCTCAAGAATTACAAACAAGGCCACACGCGAGGAACAACCTTGGGAACAGGGGTGTGTACAGGAGAGTCAAGTTTCGATCCTGTGGAATTGTGGGTTATGGGCCCACTATGTGGGTTGAAAGTAGAAAGGGCGCTGACATCTTGCACGGACATGACAACAAGGCATGCCAGAGGATAACCTGTCGTTATGTCGGCAACAACATCGGTACCAAGGGTGAGGGACGAAGAGAACCATTCTCCTGCTCGTTGAACGAGACGAACCAATAGGCAAAGTGTAACATCCAAAATTTTCAATTTGGAATGTTATACATAGATCATTCATACATATCATATTTTATTGCATTTCTTTTTGCGATCCTCGAAATCCTAAGCAACTCAAGGACCCTCGGAGAGAGTTGGGGATTTCCCAGTTTTCATATTTGAGTTTTATCAAATATTGAAACGAGGATTTTGGTTTTAATTATTTTTCTCCAAAAATATTTCATATTAAAATACATGAGAGGAGATAATATGACTTCTCCAAAATAAATGAAATATTGGAAGAAAAAGATTAAGATCAAATATTTGATTTTATCCGGAGTTTATTGCTATTTTATTTGAATTAGAAAAACTGAACATTTTTCAAAGTTGCATTTTAGGGCCAAGAAAATGTTCATCTTGTTCTAAATATTTTATTTAGACGGTGAAAATTTGTTTTGGCATTTTTAGAATTTTATTTTATTTTCTAGGATTTTTTTAGTTTCGGAGGAATTGTTTTTAAAAAAGGTGCGCAGTGGCTAACTGGGCCGAAGCCGAGCCGCCGGCCAGCTTCCCCCGCGACGCCGTCTCCCTCCAGGAGACCGACGCCACCACCGCCGCCTCGGACCGGGAGTCCGGCCGGGACTCCTCCCCGCCGCCCTTGCCCCTCTTCCAAGCCGCCACCCCCTCTCCTCAAATACCCTAACCCCGCCGCCACCACCACCCAACCCCGCCGCTGCAGCCCGCCCACCGCAGCGCCGCCGCCGCACTTGCCGCGCCTCGCCGCCACCGCCACCCGCCGCCGCGCCGCGCCGCCGCCTCCCCGCCGCCACAGCCCCGGCCGGCTGGAGCCTCGCCGGAGGTAACGCGCCGTTGCCGCCGCTGTTTTTTTAAAACCGATCCGGTTTTTTTAGAAAACCTAGTTCGTTTTTTAGATCGGTTCACCAGTTTTTCTCGGTTTAGTTACTTTGCGGACGTTCGTCCATACGTTCTCTTTAACGAATGGAGTTCACTCGTTAGTAACAGAGAACGAACGCTCGTTCGTTAGCCTGTTCATCGGTTTTCTTTTTCTCGGATTTTCCGTGATTATTTTCAATCGCGATTTCTGATCCTTTTTTTGTTTTAGTTTATCTTTTCGCTCATTTGTCGGAATCAGGCGATTCAAGCGCGTAGATCTTCGTCGCGAAACCCTCTTTCCATTTAGCCAACTTGAACAAGCTTTTGCTACTGTAAAATTTGACCTTAGTCCAGATTAGTAAACGGATATTGTTTCTTTCGCCGCTTGAGTTTCGTTGCTCCATTTGATTTGATTCTTTTCGCAAACCGGAGTTATTAAGTTGAATTTTCTGGTTAGATCTTCTTGTTTGAGATTTACCTGTGTTTCTTTGCTTGATTTCTTATGTATGCTTTTGTTTGTTTGCGATAGAACACCCGGAGTGCGAAGCGTGCTACTACGAATCCCTAGGTTTTGCGGATCATCAGCAAGGCAAGTAACACTTTGATCATACCCCTTTATCACCCAGTTTTTATGCATTAGTTCCAATCCTCAAACATTGCATGGTTAGGATGTGATTAATATGTGGGTTGGGAAGTAGTTGATGAGGTAGAGCCTATTTCCCTGTTATATTCAAATCCTTGGGAGTTACTTCTACGTATTGCTTATATTGCTATGCTATGCCCATAGACATGGTTTGGGTGAGTGAAATCCATGAAAGATGTGAGATTGTTAATTTAATGGTTCAACTTAAGGTGGCAACTTGAATACACATCTGGGTGGATTGTTTGTTGGGCACCTGGAGAATCCAGTGTTGTCCTAGGATATCCCGGAGTACCCGTGTGATAATCCTATAGTCCGCCACCCAGGCTCAAAGGGAACTGTGATATTTTCATGCTAGAAACTTCCGTGTGCAACCACATGCTATTATGGGCTCTAGCATAGTTGCATAAGTTGCGTGAAGCTTCCGAAGAGGTGGATCAGTAGGTAGTGGGATGTAGGTTTGGTTGGTCTGCCCGGAGTAAGGCGTTAATGCTTCTAAAAGACCGTGTCTCGGTCATCCGTTTCTCAGACACCCTATAGTGCGAGAAATCCAACGGAGGAGATCGGGTCTTGTGGGGAAAAGTGCGCAAACCTCTGCAGAGTGTATAAACTAATCATGGTTAGCCGTGTCCCCAGTTATGGACATCTTGAGTATCTAGTACTTGGAGTATCCTAAGTATCTCATCACTCTAAACTAATATTGTTGGGTTGTTAATTACTTTAATTGGGATTGAGTTGGAGGAACCTTCTCAATGATGTTTCGACTACCATGATAGTTAAATAAAATCTATTCCTTTGTTGTAGGAAAAAAATGGCTTTTCGCAAAAACTATAACCATAGAGCTTTCCACCAGCCAAATATGCATGTAGTGATAGCATTATCCTGTTCTTGCTTTACTGTGTTATCTTGCTAGCATATTCCATGTGCTGACCCGTTTTTGGGCTGCAACGTATTATGTTGCAGACTTTTCAGACGAGGAGTAAGGTTCGTTAGGTCGTTGCCGTGCAGCTCAGCTATGTCGTTGGAGTTGATGGACTCACTTTATCTTCCAAAGCCTTTCGCTGTTATCGTATTAGATGGCCTTAAGCCATATTTATTATAATAATTTCTTTTTTGAGACATTCAATGTAATAAGTGTGTGACTGATACTCTGTTATAAATCCTCGAGTACTGTGTGTGTCAGCATTACCGATCCAGGGATGACACTGAAGCACAGAGACTTGACTGTTTGAGGTCGGGTCGCTACAAGATGGTATCAGAGCACACGCTGAGTGTAGGACACGACCACTGAGCTAAAACCATAGGTCAGTCTTCTCTTCTCATTTCTGACTCCTCTCCATTTTCTACTCCTTAGGATGGTGGACGCAAGGAACAAGTTTGCACAACCGTATGAAGAAGCACCTTTTGGACGGCACTTGAAGGAAGTCACTAGGTACTTGAACATTGGAATACCAAGCTTCACCGGGACGTACAACGCCACTTTACCAGAAGAGGAGCGCTGGATGATTCAAGTTCAAGTTCCAGGTAGGACATTCACGCCAGTCACTAAGCCCATAGAGTTTTCCTTCGATGCACCAACCTGGAGTCTAGGAAAGAGTATGGCAGGTCACATCACCATGGGACGCATTGGAGAAGTTTATCATAAGGAGCTTAAGGATACTATCTATCAGATTTGTGGGTGCTGAGATGAGCAATGGGAGATGATCAGCACCAGGAAGGATAGATCAATTGCAGCTTTCATCCAGGAGTTAAACCAACACATTCGTCGCCAGGAGAACCAGATGTGCGCATGCATGATAGATCTAAAGAAGGCGATGCCAAGGATCGTGGAACTGGAGGAAGAACTTAAGGCTACTCATGAAGATTATGAGGAGGAAATCGTCGTACTAGTGGAGAAGAATGACGATCTAGAAATGAAGCTAGGAGTATTCCTGGGAGACCCCGCACCAGGAGGAGAAGACGAAGAACCTAAGGAGATTCGCCCGGAGGACTACATTATCATCGACGACACTGACTCGGACCCCGACAATAGCGATGATGAATATGAAGATGAAGCTGGAGCAGACATCATGGAGTCTTCAACCGAAGAATATTTTTAGTAGACCACCACAACAGTAGTAGAATTCCACCATGTAAATAGTATAGTCCGAGCACTTTTGTAACGATAGTTAGATCGATTGTATGCCCTTGCTTGATTGATTGAGTGAAATGATTGTGTTTGTCTCATGTGCATATGGGTAGTGTTTTTCTCATTAGACCTCATTATTTTCTAATCTCTCCCCTCTAAAAACCCATTAGATGCCTTCGAGACGTGACCCCAGATTTACTTTCCCACCGGAGCTCACTCAATTGATCCAGTAGCAGAATACCCTGATGCAGTTGTTAGTTCAGAACCAAGGCAACAACAATAACAACAACAACAACAACAACAACAACAACAACCCACCGCCACCAGTTGATAACTTAGCCTGCTTTCTAAGGTTGCAACCGCCGGTGTTTTCCAGTAGCACCGAGCCCATAGTAGCAGATGATTGGCTCCACAGAACTGGAAGGGAGTTAGTCACTGCAGGATGTACCGATATTGAGAAGGTGTGTTTTGCCGCACATTAGTTGGATGGACCAGCAGCCTCATGGAGGGAGAATTACACTGTCACCTACCCTATAGCCACTGTTACATGGGACCAGTTTCAGCAAGCCTTCCATACAGCCCATGTCTCAACTGGAGCTATGAGTATGAAGAAGCGTGAGTTTCGCAACTTATGCCAGGGGAACCGTACTGTGGCTCAGTACGCGGATGAGTTTAGCAAGTTATCTCGCTATGCCCCTGATGATGTGACCACAGATGCCGCAAAGCAGGAGAAGTTTATGGAAGGGCTGAATGATGAGATGAGCATGCAGTTGATGGTGGCAACATTCAACAACTATCAGGAGTTGGTAGATAAGGCTCTTATGATTGAAGGGAAGCAGCAACAGATTGAGAGCCGTAAGAGGAAGTATGGATAAGGAAGGTACAATTCAGGAGCTCAGCAGAAGCCTCGCCTAACCCTGAACTCAGGAGGACTCGTTCATAATCATGGAGGCCACACCCACAATGGAGGAAGTAACCATAATCATACATGCCCAAGGAATGGGAATGGGAATGGAGCAAGCAACAATCAGAACCGTTCCAATCCAGCCACACCCGCCAAGAGAGACCTAAGCCACGTTACTTGTTTCAAGTGCGGGAAGACTGGACACTATGCCACGGAGTGCCAGGAAGCGAAGAATGGAAACGACAATGGGAGCGCTGGAAAGAAGCCCAATCCATTCAACAAAGGACAAGTGAACCACGTCAATGTGGAGGAGGTTGAAGAGCAGCCAGACGCGGTTATTGGTAAGTTTTTGGTTAAGTCTTTTACCACCCTTGTTCTTTTTGATACTGGTGCATCGCATTCATAGGTATCAAGGGGATTCGTGGATAAGTTTAAACTACCGACCCAAACCCTTAGGACCCATTTGTTAGTAAGTTCACCTGGAGCAGAGTATATGGCTAGTCGATGGTGCGACCAGATACCCCTAACCATTGGTAGCCATGTTTTTCCGTCCGACCTAATAATCTTGGAGTCACAAGGACTGGATGTGATATTAGGCATGGACTGGATGTCAAAGTATGGAGGAAGCATTGACTGTGTTAGTAAGTCAATTTGCCTCACCACCCCTGAGGGAAAAAGGATCAAGTATGTATCTAGGCATGCGCCAAGAAGTAGCCAAGTAAATACCCTCACGGGAGTTGTTCAGGAGGAAGTGCATGTAGTGAAGGATTACCCGGATGTTTTTCCAGAAGAGTTACCAGGCATGCCACCGGATCGAGACATTGAGTTTTTGATAGAGCTATTGCCAGGCACCGGGCCTATATCGAAGAGACCATACCGAATGGCCGCAAATGATCTGGAGGAGATTAAGAAACAGATCAAGGAGTTATTGGAGAAAGGATACATTCGACGGAGCTCATCACCATGGGGAGCCCCAGTGCTTTTGGTCGAGAAGAAGGATAAGTCTCTAAGAATGGTTGTTGATTATCGTGCGTTAAATGAGGTGACAATCAAGAACAAATACCCATTGTCGATGATCAATGATTTGTTTGACCAGCTACAAGGAGCTAAGGTGTTTTCAAAGATCGACCTGCGATCTGGATATCACCAGCTGAAGATACGAGAGAAGGACATACCAAAGACAACATTCACCACATGGTACGAGTTTCATGAATATACGGTCATGTCATTTGGACTAACTAATGCCCCTGCCTACTTCATGAGCATGATGAACAAAGTATTCATGGAATATTTGGATAAGTTTGTTGTGGTGTTCATTGATGATATAATGGTATACTCGAAGAATGAAGAGGAGCATGAAGAGCATTTGCGCTTAGTTCTCGAGAAACTCAGGGAACATTAGCTGTATGCCAAGTTCAGCAAATGCGAGTTTTGGCTGAAGGAAGTTGGATTCCTTGGACATGTTATATCAGGAGAAGGTGTAGCAGTAGATCCTACCAAGGTTCAGTCAGTCACTGAATGGTTGGCACCCACTTCCGTTAGCGAGATCCGCAGTTTTCTTGGACTCACAGGATACTATCGGAGATTCATTGAGAATTTTCCCAAAATTGCAAAGCCAATGACAGAGTTATTGAAGAAAGATACCAAATTTAAATGGACGGAAGAATGTGAAGCAAGTTTTTAGGAGTTAAAGAAACGTTTTGACTACTGCCCCAGTGTTGATTCTGCCGGATATACATAAGGAGTTCCAAGTGTATTGCGATGCCTCTCGCCTAGGACTTGGAAGTGTGCTTATGCAGGATGGAAGAGTTGTTTCGTATGCCTCGCGACAACTGAAACCACACGAGTTGAATTATGCCACGCATGATTTGGAGTTGGCTACCGTAGTGCACGCGTTGAAGACCTGGAGGCATTACCTTATTGGAAATCGTTGTTATGTGTACACGGATCATAAGAGTTTGAAGTACATTTTCACACAGAAGGAGCTGAATCTTAGGCAGAGGAGATGGTTGGAGCTTATAAAGGATTATGACATGAATCTTCACTACCATCCATGCAAGGCCAATGTCGTAGCCGACGCTTGAGCCGGAAGAGTTATGCTAATACCCTAGTGAGCACGGGATTGCTGAAGGAGTTAGCAGAGGTTCTCAGGGAACTTCGATTGGAGATTGTTCCTAGAGGTTTTGTTGCAACAATGGAAGTTCAGTCGACATTGTTAGGAAAGATTCGAGAAGCTCAAAAGGAGGACAAAGAGATTGCTGAGATAAAGGGGAGAATGAAAGAAGGAAAGGCCAAAGGTTTTCGTGAGGATGAGCACGACACCTTATGGTTTGAGGACCGTGTTTATGTGCCCAATAACACAGAGATTAAGAAGTTAATACTTCAGGAGGCTCATGACTCACCATACTCGATACACCCCGGAAATACCAAGATGTATTTGGATTTGAAGAAATGTTTCTGGTGGACTGGTATGAAGAAGGATATCGCCGAGTATGTAGCCGTATGTGATGTATGTCAAAGAGTGAAGGCTGAGCATCAAAAGCCAGCAGGATTGTTACAGCCTATGCCGATACCCGAATGGAAGTGGGATAAACTTGGCATGGATTTTATCACCGGATTACCCAGGACCAAATCAGGATACGACTCTATATGGGTAGTAGTTGATCGCTTGACCAAAGTAGCTCACTTTATCCCAGTAAAAACCACCTATACCAGTGCGAAGTTGGCCAAGATATACATGACCAGGGTCGTATGTCTGCATGGAGTTCCGAGGACAATTGTATCAGATAGAGGAACATAGTTTACTTCATAGTTTTGGCATCAGCTGCACCAGACTTTGGGAATGAGATTGGAGTTCAGTACGACATTCCACCCGCAGACAGATGGACAGACCGAGAGAGTCAACTAGATTCTGGAGGATATGTTGAGAGCCTATGCGCTAGATTATGGATCTAGTTGGGATGACAATTTACCCTACGCGGAGTTCTCATACAACAATAGCTACCAAGCCAGTTTGAAGATGGCACCGTTCGAAGCCATGTACGGATGAAGATGGAGAACACCGTTAATGTGGGATGAAGTTGGAGACCGATAGTTGTTTGGACCAGATTTGATCAAGGAGTCTGAAGAAAAGGTTAAATTGATCCGATATAGATTAAAGGTAGCTCAGTCTAGACAGAAGAGTTATGCAGATTCGAAACGCAAGGAAATAACCTATGAAATTGGAGACAAAGCATATCTGCGAGTATCACCCTTGCGAGGAGTGAAACTTTTTGGAGTTAAGGGAAAGTTAGCCCTGATATTTGTAGGACCGTATCGAATTTTGGAACGTATGGGAGAAGTTGCCTACAAGTTGGAGTTACCTGAAGGACTGTCAGGAGTTCATGATTTATTTCATGTTTCACAGCTAAAGAAGTGTCATGCTAAGATGGCCGATATACCGCTAAGAGATACAGTACCCTTGGATGCGATTCAGTTGGACAGTGATTTTACCTATGAGGAGAAGCCAGTCAGGATTCTCGAATTTGCCAGCCGAGTCACCCGCAACAAGGTTATCAAGTTTTGCAAAGTTCAGTGGAGCGACCATACCGAGGATGAAGCCACCTGGGAACGAGAGGATGATCTTCGCCAAGACCACCCACACCTATTTTCTAGCCAACCCGAATCTCGAGGGCGAGATTCATTTTAAGGGGGGTAGGTTTGTAACATCCCAAATTTTCAAATTGGAATGTTATACATAGATCATTCATGCATATCATATTTTATTGCATTTTGTTTTGCGATCCTCGAAATCCTAAGCAACTCAAGGACCCTCGGAGAGAGTTGGGGATTTCCCAGTTTTCATATTTGAGTTTTATCAAATATTGAAACAAGGATTTTGGTTTTAATTATTTTCCCCGAAAATATTTCATATTAAAATACAGGAGAGGAGATAAAATGACTTCTCCAAAATAAATGAAATATTGGAAGAAAAAGATTAAGATCAAATATTTCATTTTACCCGGAGTTTATTGCTATTTTATTTGAATTAGAAAAATTGCGCGTTTTTCAAAGTTGCATTTTAGGGCCAAGAAAATGTTCATCTTGTTCTAAATATTTTATTTAGACGGTGAAATTTTGTTTTGGCATTTTTAGAATTTTATTTTATGTTCTACGATTTTTTAGTTTCGGCGGAATTATTTAAAAAAGGGTGCACAGTGGCTAACTGGGCCGAAGCCCAGCCGCCGGCCCGCTTCCCCCGCGACGCCGTCTCCCTCCAGGAGACCAACGCCGTCGCCGCCCCGGACCGGGAGTCCGGCCAGGACTCCTCCCCGCCGCCCTTGCCCCTCCTCCAAGCCGCCAACCCCCTCTCCTTAAATACCCCAACCCCGCCGCCACCACCACCCAACCCCGCCGCCCAGCCCGCCCACCGCAGCGCCGCCGCCGCACTTGCCGCGCCTCGCCACCGCAGCTGCAGCGCCGTCGCCACCTGTCGCCACAGCCCCGCCCCGCCGGAGCCTTGCCGGAGGTAACGGTCGTTGCCGCCGCCGATTTTTTTTAAAAAACCGATCCGATTTTTTTAGAAACCCTAGTTCATTTTTAGATCGGTTCGCCGGTTTTTATCAGTTTAGTTACTTTGCGGACGTTCGTCCGTACGTTCGTTTTAACGAATGGAGTTCACTCGTTAGTAACAGACAATGAACGCTCGTTCATTAGTTTTCTTTTTCTCAGATTTTTCCGCGAATATTTTCAATTGTGATTTCTGATCCATTTTTTGTTTTAGTTTATCTTTTTGCTTGTTTGTCAGAATCAGGCGATTCTAGCGCCTACATCTTCGTCTCGGAACCCTCTTTCCGTTTAACCAACTTGAACAAGCTTTTGCTACTGTAAAATTTGACCTTAGTCCAGATTAGTAAATGGATCTTGTTTCTTTCGTCATTTGAGTTTCGTTGCTCCGTTTGATTTGATTCTTTTCGCAAACCGGAGTTCTTAAGTTGAACTTTCTGGTTAGATCTTCTTATTTGAGATTTACCCATGCTTCTTTGCTTGATTGCTTATGTATGCTTTTGTTTGTTTGCGATAGAACACCCGGAGTGCGAAGCGTGCTACTATGAATCCCTAGGTTTTGCGGATCATCAGCAAGGCAAGTAACACTTTGATCATACCCCTTTATCACCCAGTTTTTATGCATTAGTTCCAATCCTCAAACATTGCATGGTTAGGATGTGATTAATATGTGGGTTGGGAAGTAGTTGATGAGGTACAACCTATTGCCCTGTTATATTCAAACCCTTGGGAGTTACTTCTACGTATTGCTTATATTGCTATGCTATGCTCGGAGACGTGGTTTGGGTGAGTGAAATCCATGATAGATGTGAGATTGTTAATTTAATGGTTCAACTTAAGGTGGCAACTTGAATACACATCTGGGTGGATTGTTTGTTGGGCACTTGGAGAATCCAGTGTTATCCTAGGATATCCTGGAGTACCCGTGTGATAATCCTATGGTCCGCCACCCAGGCTCAAAGGGAACTGTGATATTTTCATGCTAGAAACTTCCATGTGCAGCCACAAGCTATTATGGGCTCTAGCATAGTTGAGTAAGTTGCGTGAAGCTTCCGAAGAGGTGGATCAGCAGGTAGTGGGATGTAGGTTTGGTATGGTCTGCCTGGAGTAAGGAGTTAATGCTTCTGAAAGACTGTGTCTCGGTCATCTGTTTCTCAAACACCCTGTAGTGCGAGAAATCCAACGGAGGAGATCGGGTCTTGTGGGGAAAAGTGTGCAAACCTCTGCAGAGTGTATAAACTAATCATGGTTAGTCGTGTCCCCGGTTATGGACATCTTGAGTATCTAGTACTTGGAGTATCCTAAGTATCTCATCACTCTAAACTAATATTGTTGGGTTGTTAATTACTTTAATTGGGATTGAGTTGGAGGAACCTTCTCAATGATGTTTCAACTACCATGATAGTTAAATAAAATCTATTCCTTTGTTGTAGGAAAAAATGGCTTTTCACAAAAACTATAAACATAGAGCTTTCCACCAGCCAAATATGCATGTAGTGATAGCATTATCCTGTTCTTGCTTTACTGTGTTATCTTGCTAGCATATTCCATGTGCTGACCCGTTTTTGGGCTGCAACGTATTATGTTGCAGACTTTTCAGACGAGGAGTAAGGTTCGTTAGGTCGTTGCCGTGCAACTCAGCTATGTCATTGGAGTTGATGGACTCGCTTTATCTTCCAAAGCCTTTCGTTGTTATCGTATTAGATGGCCTTAAGCCATATTTATTGTAATAAGTTCTCTTTTGAGACATTCGATGTAATAAGTGTGTGATTGCTACTATGTTATAAATTCTCGAGTACTGTGTGTGTCAGCATTACCGATCCAGGGATGACACTGAAGCACAGAGACTTGACCGTTTGAGGTCGGGTCGCTACACAAAGTTCTCGTCCATCAGTGGTTACCGGAATGTCATCAACAATAGTAACAGGGTCTTACTTATAGAGTGGTACAAAGAGGTGCTCATCTAAGCAGGGAATTATCACTACTTAGTTAAGTTAGATTACAAGAAAGCTTAAACAAAACAATGGAAAGAAAAATGTGTTTAAACACATATTTCAGGGGTATATCCTTCCCAAGGACAATCAAAGCATGATAATCATGATAGGATATTAAGTAGAAAACCCATTAGGTGAGAGGAGAGAAATTTCATGAATTTACCCATACAATGGTGTTAGGATAAATGATAAAGAAAACTTGGCATTGTGCTTCAAATGTTCTTATTTGAAAATCGGAGTACCACCGACATGCTTCGAGATAGCATTGACATGGTCATTGGGTAAAGATCAGACTTTGGATTCACAAAGGATTCATCAGGAACAACTTGTAGCATAAGTCTTATAATTTCCTCATGGAAGAATGGCTATCCTTGCTAAAAAGGAAACTATAACATTAGTTCCTCCGACCAGGTGTGTTAGGATGTCATCACCTTATCGGGTTAAAGACCAATGTTATGACTCTTGGAAAATGTTCCAACCATCATATCTAACCGAGTTTCAGATCTGATTGGTGTCAGGATACCTCAGACTCGGGATGCCTAAGAAGAAAAGGTGCGACAATTTGATGAGAAGACATTATAAGATTCTCGGGAAATGAATGGAAGCAAGTTCTGAAACAATAGCTCATCATTAAACTAAGGATAGGATGAGGGGTGGCTAATGGACTCAACGATAATTCCTCGAGAATTCCAAAAAGATAGATTTCCACAATTATGCGAACAAGGAGATATCATTTGTCGGACCAAATTATATAATGATGTATGCTCGAGGAATACATACACAATTGAAACATTGGTTGAAAAGTGCACCCGAAATATGGGCTTAGGTAGCATGATCAGTGTTGGAATGGTGATTTGATAAACAATAGTCTAAGAATGAATAGTCAACCGATAACTTCAAAGCAATAGGGTTGCTAGAAGGGCAGAATCCAAGCTGCACCATTTTCTTGTTGGTATCTCGGTTAGAATCAACACAGGGACCAATAAAGAATCATGATTGTGAGAAGTATCACTATACCAAATATTATTAAGAGGTGGAGTAATCCTCGCAATATCCTTAACATAAAAGATGGTAATACTTCAAGGTAGAACATAATACAAACTATATAGCAAGTTGCATCCATAACAAGAACAAGTTTGTGATGAACGGAAGGCGATAAGGTGGTCGATGATAACACAAATCATTGTGGGAAAGGATGGTATTTCTCATCACGAATTCAATTGATATCCTGGAAGAGCTCAGAATGCTCATGATGATCACGACACATTTGTCGAGAGATTTCATGAAGATGTACTCCATCGGCGATGACATTGATACGTCTCCAACGTATCTATAATTTTTGATTGCTCCATGCTATATTTTCTACTGTTTTGGACATTATTGGGCTTTATTATCCACTTTTATATTATTTTTGGGACTAACCTATTAACCGGAGGCCCAACCCAGAATTGCTGTTTTTTTGCCTATTTTAGGGTTTCGAAGAAAAGGAATATCAAACGGAGTCCAAACGGAATGAAACCTTCGGGGATGTGATTTTCTCAACGAACAAGACCCGGGAGACTTGGACCCTACGTCAAGAAAGAAAAAAGGAGGCCACGAGGTAGGCGGCGCGCCTACCCCCCAGGCGCGCCCTCCACCCTCGTGGGCCCCCTGTTGCTCCACCGACATACTCCTTCCTCCTATATATACCTACGTACCCCCAAACGGTCAGATACGGAGCCAAAACCCTAATTCCACTGCCGTAACTTTCTGTATCCACGAGATCCCATCTTGGGGCCTGTTCCGGAGCTCCACCAGAGGGGGCATCCATCACGGAGGGCTTCTACATCAACACCATAGCCCCTTCGATGAAGTGTGAGTAGTTTACCTCAGACCTACGGGTCCATTGTTAGTAGCTAGATGGCTTATTCTCTCTTTTTGGATCTTAATACAATGTTCTCCCCCTCTCTTGTGGAGAACTATTCGATGTAATCCTCTTTTTGCGGTGTGTTTGTTGAGACCGATGAATTGTGGGTTTATGATCAAGTCTATCTATGAATGATATTTGAATCCTCTCTGAATTCTTTTATGTATGATTGGTTATGTTTGCAAGTATCTTCGAATTATCAGTTTGGTTTGGCCTACTTGATTGTCTTTCTTGCAATGGGAGAAGTGCTTAGCTTTGGGTTCAATCTTGCGGTGTCCTTTGCCAGTGACAGTAGGGGCAGCAAGGCATGTATTGTATTGTTGCCATCAAGGGTAACAAGATGGGGTTTTCTTCATATTGCATGAGTCTATCCCTCTACATCATGTCATCTTGCTTAAGGCGTTACTCTGTTTTTAACTTAATACTCTAGATGCATGCTGGATAGCGGTCGATGAGTGGAGTAATAGTAGTAGATGCAGGCAGGAGTCGGTCTACTTGTCTCAGACGTGATGCCTATATACATGATCATACCTAGATATTCTCATAACTATGCTCAATTCTATCAATTGCTCAACAGTAATTTGTTCACCCACCGTAGAATACTTATGCTCTCGAGAGAAGCCACTAGTGAAACCTATGGCCCCCGGGTCTATCTTTATCATATTAATCTCCTACTACTTAGTTATTTCCTTTGCTATTTACTTTGCCTTTATTTTACTTTGCATCTTTATCATAAAAATACCAAAAATATTATCTTATCATATCTATCAGATCTCACTCTAGTAAGTGGCCTTATAGGGATTGAAAACCCATATTTGCGTTGGTTGCGAGGATTTATTTGTCTTGTGTAGGTACGAGGGACTCGCACGTAGCCTCCTACTGGATTGATACCTTGGTTCTCAAAAACTAAGGGAAATACTTACGCTACTTTGCTGCATCATCCCTTCCTCTTCGGGGAAAATCAACACATAGTGCTCAAGAGGTAGCAAGAAGGGTTTCTGGCGCCGTTGCCGGGGAGGTCTACGCAAAAGTCAACATACCAAGTACCCATCACATACCCTTATCTCCCGCATTACATTATTTGCCATTTGCCTCTCATTTTCCTCTCCCCCACTTCACCCTTGCCATTTTATTCGCCCTCTCTCTCTATCCTCCCTCTCTTTCTCTATTTGCCTCTTTTTGCCCGCTTGCTTTTTGTTTGCTTGTGTGTTAGTTTGTTTGCTTGTCACGATGGCTCAAGATAATACTAAATCGTGTGACTTCACCAATACCAACAACAATGATTTTATTAGCACTCCGATTGCTCCTCTTACCGATGCTGAATCTTGTGAAATTAATACTGCTTTGCTAAATCTTGTCATGATAGATCCGTTTTCTGGCCTTCCTAGTGAAGATGCCGCTACCCATCTAAATAGCGTCGTTGATTTGTGTGACATGCAAAAGAAGAAAGATGTGGATAATTATATTGTTAAATTGAAGCTATTTCCTTTTTTGCTTAGAGATCGTGCTAAAGCTTGGTTTTCGTCTTTGCCTAAAAATAGTATTGATTCATGGAACAAGTGCAAAGATGCTTTTATCTTTGAGTATTTTCCTCCCGCTAAGATCATCTCTCTTAGAAACAATATTATGAATCTTAAGAAACTTGATCATGAACAAGTTGCACAAGCTTGGGAGAGAATGAAATTAATGATACGTAATTGCCCTACTCATGGTTTAAATTTGTGGATACAAATTTTTTATGCCGGATTGAATTTTGCTTCTAGAAATCTTTTAGATTCGGCCGCAGGAGGCACTTTTATGGAAATCACCTTAGGAGAAGCTACTAAACTCCTAGATAATATTATGGTTAATTATTCTCAATGGCATACTGAAAGATCTACTAATAAAAAGGTGCATGCGATAGAAGAAATTAATGTTTTGAGTGGAAAGATGGATGAACTTATGAAATTATTTGCTAATAAGAGTGTTTCTTATGATCCTAATGATATGCCCTTGTCTACTTTGATTGAGAATAATAATGAATCTATGGATGTGAATTTTGTTGGTAGGAACAATTTTGGTAACAACGCGTATAGAGGAAATTTCAACCCTAGGCCTTATCCTAGTAATTCCTCTAATAATTATGGTAATTCCTACAACAATTCTTATGGAAATTATAATAAGATGCCCTATGATTTTGAATCTAATATTAAATAATTTATTACTTCGCAAAAGAATTTAATGCTATGATTGAAGAAAATTTGCTTAAGATTGATGATTTGGCTAGGAACGTTGATAGAATTTATCTTGATGTTGATTCTTTGAAACTTAGATCTATTCCACCTAAGCGTGATATCAATGAGTCTCTCAAAGCCATGAGAATTTCCATTGATGAGTGCAAAGAAAGAACCGCTAGGATGCATGCTAAGAAAGATGCCTTTATAAGAGCGTGTTCTTCTAGTTCCTATGAAAATAAAGATGAAGATATAAAAGTTATTGATGTTTCCCCTATTAAATCTTTGTTTTCCAATATGAATCTCGATAATGATGGGACTGAATATGATCCACCTTTACCTAGAAGGTGTTCCAAGAATTCGGAATTTGTTGATCTTGATGCTAAATTTGATAAAAGTGGGATTGAAGAAATGAAAACCCTAGATGTTGCTAAACCCACTATTATGGATTTCAAGGAATTTAACTATGAAAATTGCTCTCTGATTGATTGTATTTCCTTGTTGCAATCCGTGCTAAATTCTCCTCATGCTTATAGTCAAAATAAAGCGTTTACTAAACATATCGTTGATGCCTTGATGCAATCTTATGAAGAAAAACTTGAATTGGAAGTTTCTATCCCTAGAAAACTTTATGATGAATGGGAATCAACTATTAAAATTAAAGATCATGAATGCTATGCTTTATGTGATTTGGGTGCTAGTGTTTCCACGATTCCAAAGACTTTGTGTGATTTGTTAGGTTTCCGTGATTTTGATGATTGCTCTCTAAACTTGCACCTTGTGGATTCCACTATTAAGAAACCTATGGGAAGAATTAATGATGTTATTATTGTTGCAAATAGGAAGTATGTGCCCATAGATTTTATTGTTCTTGACATAGATAGCAATCCTTCATGTCCTATTATTCTTGGTAGACCTTTCCTTGGAACGATTGGTGCAATTATTGATATGAAGGAAGGAAATATTAGATTCCAATTTCCATTAAGGAAAGGCATGGAACAATTTCCTAGAAAGAAAATTAAATTACCTTATGAATCTATTATGAGAGCCACTTATGGATTGCCTACCAAAGATGGCAATACCTAGATCTATTCTTGCTTGTTATGCCTAGCTAGGGGCGTTAAATGATAGCGCTTGTTGGGAGGCAACCCAATTTTATTTTTATTCCTTGCTTTTTGCTCCTGTTTAGTAATAAATAATTTATCTAGCCTATGTTTTGGTTGTGTTTTTTGTGTTTAATTAGTGTTTGTGCCAAGCAGAACCGTTGGGAAGACTTGGGGAAAGTCTTGTTGAACTTGCTGTAAAAAACAGAAACTTTAGCACTCACGAGAACTGCTGTCATTTTTATTTGGGAAGTTATATTTAGTTAATTCTTTTTGAAGATGATTAATAGATAAATTCCTCACGTCCAGAAATTTATTTTAGAATTTTTGGGGTTCCAGATCTTGCGCTAGCTACAGATTACTACAGACTGTTCTTTTTTGACAGATTCTGTTTTTCGTGTGTTGTTTGCTTATTTTGATGAATCTATGGCTAGTAAAATAGTTTATAAACCATAGAGAAGTTGGAATACAGTAGGTAGAACACCAATATAAATAAAGAATGAGTTCTTTACAGTACCTTGAAGTGGTCTTTTATTTTCTTTCGCTAACGGAGCTCACGAGATTTTCTACTTTAAGTTTTGTGTTGTGAAGTTTTCAAGTTTTGGGTAAAGATTTGATGGATTATGGAACAAAGAGTAGCAAGAGCCTAAGCTTGGGTATTCCCATGGCACCCCCAAGATAATCTAAGGACACCTAAAAGCCAAAGCTTGGGGATGCCTCGGAAGGCATCCCCTCTTTCGTCTACTTCTATCGGTAACTTTACTTGGAGCTATATTTTTATTCGCTACATGATATGTGTTTTGCTTGGAGCGTCTTGTATTATTTGAGTCTTTGCTTTTTAGTTTACCACAATCATCCTTTCTGTACACACCTTTTGTGATAGCCATACATGATTTGGATTTTGATAGAATACTCTATGTGCTTCGCTTATATCCTTTGAGTTATATAGTTTTGCTCTAGTACTTCACTTATATCTTTTAGAGCACGGTGGTGGATTTGTTTTATAGAAACTATTGATCTCTCATGCTTCACTTAGATTATTTTGTGAGTCTTAATAGCATGGTAATTTGCTTAAAATCCTAATATGCTAGGTATTCAAAGTTAGTAAAATTTTCTTAAGAGTGTTTTGAATACTAAGAGAAGTTTGATGCTTGATGATTGTTTTGAGATATGGAGGTAATAATATCAAAGTCGTGCTAGTTGAGTAGTTGTGAAATTGAGAAATACTTGTGTTGAAGTTTGCAAGTCCTGTAGCATGCACGTATGGTAAATGTTATGCAACAAATTTGAAACATGAGCTGTTATTTGATTGTCTTCCTTATGAGTGGCGGTCGGGGATGAGCGATGGTCTTTTCCCACCAATCTATCCCCCTAGGAGCATGCGCATAGTGCTGAGGTTTTTGATGACTTGTAGATTTTTGCAATAAGTATGTGAGTTCTTTATGAGTAATGTTGAGTCCATGGATTATACACACTCTCACCCTTCCATCCTTGCTAGCCTCTTCGGTACCGTGCATTGCCCTTTCTCACATTGAGGGTTGGCGCAAACTTCGCTGGTGCATCCAAACCCCGTGATATGATATGCTCTTTCACACATAAACCTCCTTATATATTCCTCAAAACAGCCACCATACCTACCTGTTATGGCATTTCCATAGCCATTCCGAGATATATTGCCATGCAACTTTCCATCATTCTGTCCATCATGACACATTCACTATTGTCATATTGCTTAGCATGATCATGTAGTTGACATAGTATTTGTGGCAAAGCCACCATTCATAATTCTTTCATACATGTCACTCTTGATCCATTGCATATCCCGGTACACTGCCAGAGGCATTCATATAGAGTCATCTTTTGTTCTAGTATTTAGTTGTAATCATTGAGTTGTAAATAAATAGAAGTGTGATGATCATCATTTTCTAGAGCATTGTCCCAAGTGAGGAATATAAAAAAGGGAGAAAGGCCAAAAAAAGAGAAAGGCCATAAAAAGAGAAAGGCCATAAAAAAGAGAAAGGCCATAAAAAGAGAAGGCCCAAAAAATGAGAGAAAAAGAGAGAAGGGACAATGTTACTATCCTTTGCCACACTTGTGCTTCAAAGTAGCACCTTAATCTTCATGTTAGAGAGTGAAAGAGTCTCTTGTTTTGTCACTTTCATATACTGGTGGGAATTTTCATTATAGAACTTGGCTTGTATATTCCAACAATGGGCCTCCTCAAGTGCCCTAGGTCTTCGTGAGCAAGCAAGTTGGATGCACATCCACTAGTTTCTTTTGTTGAGCTTTCATACATTTATAGCTCTAGTGCATCCGTTGCATGGAAATCCCTACTCCTTGCATTAACATCCATCGGTGGGCATCTCCATAGCCCATTGATTAGCCTCGTTGATGTGAGACTTTCTCTTTTTTTCTCCACATAACCCCCCTCATTATATTCTATTCCACCCATAGTGCTATGTCCATGGCTCGCGCTCATATATTGCATGAAAGTTTATAGGTTTGAGATTACTAAAGTATGAAAAAATTGCTTGGCTTGTCATCGGGGTTGTGCATGATGAGAGCATTCTTGTGTGACGAAAAGGAAACATGACTAAACTACATGATTTTGTAGGGATGAACTTTCTTTGGCCATGTTATTTTGAGAAGACATAATTGCTTAGTTAGTATGCTTGAAGTATTATTATTTTTATGTCAATATGAACTTTTGTCTTGAATCTTTCGGATCTGAATATTCATACCACAATTAAGAAGAATTACATTAAAATTATGCCAAGTAGAACTCCACATCGAAAATTCTGTTTTTATCATTTACCTACTCGAGGACGAGCAGGAATTAAGCTTGGGGATGCTTGATACGTCTCCAACGTATCTATAATTTTTGATTGCTCCATGCTATATTATCTACTGTTTTGGACATTATTGGGCTATATTATCCACTTTTATATTATTTTTGGGACTAACCTATTAACCGGAGGCCCAGCCCAGAATTGCTGTTTTTTGGCCTATTTTAGGGTTTCGAAGAAAAGGAATATCAAACGGAGTCCAAACGGAATGAAACCTTCGGGAACATGATTTTCTCAACGAACAAGACCCGGGAGACTTGGACCCTACATCAAGAAAGAAAAGAGGAGGCCACAAGGTAGGGGGGTGCGCCTATCCCCCCTAGGCGCGCCCTCCACCCTCGTGGGCCCCCTGTTGCTCCACCGACGTACTCCTTCCTCCTATATATACCTATGTACCCCCAAACGATTAGATACGGAGCCAAAACCCTAATTCCACCACCGTAACTTTCTGTATGCACGAGATCCCATCTTGGGGCCTGTTCCGGAGCTCCACCGAAGGGGGCATCGATCATGGAGGGCTCCTACATCAACACCACAGCCCCTTCGATGAAGTGTGAGTAGTTTACCTCAGACCTACGGGTCCATAGTTAGTAGCTAGATGGCTTCTTCTCTCTTTTTGGATCTCAATACAATGTTCTCCCCCTCTCTTGTGGAGAACTATTCGATGTAATCTTGTTTGTGTGGTGTGTTTGTTGAGATCGATGAATTGTGGGTTTATGATCAAGTCTATCTATGAATAATATTTGAATCTTCTCTGAATTCTTTTATGTATGATTGCTATCTTTGCAAGTCTCTTCGAATTATCAGTTTGGTTTGGCCTACTAGATTGATCTTTCTTGCAATGGGAGAAGTGCTTAGCTCTGGGTTCAATCGTGCGGTGTCCTTTCCTAGTGACAGTAGGGGCAGCAAGGCACATATTATATTGTTGCCATCGAGGATAACAAGATGGGGTTTTCTTCATATTGCATGAGCCTATCCCTCTACATCATGTCATCTTGCTTAAGGCGTTACTCTATTTTTAACTTAATACTCTAGATGCATGCTGGATAGCGGTCGATGAGTGGAGTAATAGTAGTAGATGCAGGCAGGAGTCGGTCTACTTGTCTCGAACGTGATGCCTATATACATGATCATACCTAGATATTCTCATAACTATGCTCAATTCTGTCAATTGCTCAACAGTAATTTGTTCACCCACCGTAGAATACTTATGCTCTCGAGAGAAGCCACTAGTGAAACCTGTGGCCCTCAGGTCTATCTTTATCATATTAATCTCCTACTACTTAGTTATTTACTTTGCCTTTATTTTACTTTGCATCTTTATCATAAAAATACCAAAATATTATCTTATCATATCTATCAGATCTCACTCTCGTAAGTGGCCTTATAGGGATTGACAACCCCTATTTGCGTTGGTTGCGAGGATTTATTTGTGTACGAGGGACTCGCGCGTAGCCTCCTACTGGATTGATACCTTGGTTCTCAAAAACTGAGGGAAATACTTACGCTACTTTGCTGCATCATCCCTTGCTCTTCGGGGAAAACCAACGTAGTGCTCAAGAGGTAGCAGACATCAAGTCAAACTAATTATGAAGTGAAAGGTTATTGGAACCACGGGTAGGACACAAACTCAGAATCAAGTTTGTTGTTCAAGGAGAAATGATATGACAAGGAAGATCGACGTAAGATTAGCTCACCGTCGAAAGTTGTGCTTCGGGATTAAGGACCAGGTAGTACAGTTAAAATCGGCACGATAATGACATAGCCGAGCAGGCTAGGAATGACATGATCGAGTTCAAACTCGTAAATAATGAAGGTTACCAAGAGTTGTTTAATCGCGGTGCGGACTCGATTCAGTTATCAATGTCTTTGAGTGTTTAATAACTCAGAGCTTGTGAAAAAAATTTGGAAACAGTGAGAATGCAGTACTTGATGAATAACTCATAAGAAGTTATGTAGTTCTGTGATAATCTCGAGACACCAAGGGGGTAATACTCGACCACAGATCAAAGTAGAGGTTGGACTGGGGTATTGATCCACATAAGACAAGTGCTTAAACTTGCCCGAGAAATGGGATCAGAGAAGAACATATGGTCGGAAACACGATTGCAAAGGATCAATTCATCGATACCAAAGGACATTATTTCAAGGAAATAGTTATTATTATAAGAAGCTTCCATGGTCGGATCTACATCGTGTCCATGGGCATGAACACAAAGGTTCAAGGTCGAGTCCCACTTCTTCAATGCATAACCTTCCATTCACCTCTCGTATTTTGAAAATGACATTAGTTGTTGAAAGTTTTACCCGGTGCAATACCAGATAAGTATGACCCGTGGAATCTTTTGGGTTCACACGGATTAGGGAAGGCGTAGGTTCAACCCATCAGGGCATGTTAGGAACATATACCACAAACTTCGGAGTAAATAATACAAGCTCAAAAGTAGATCATGGTTAACAAAACAGAGGATACAATTTACCAAAGGCATTATATACCCATGGAAAGGCTCACAAGGTTATTGAATATGAAGGACACCGTCAGATAATAATCCAACAAGGGGTCTTATGGTCTACAACGGGGCCGATGCGAGTATCAGTACTCTATCAGAGAAAGAAGGAATGAAAGGGCATCGGATTATAGAAACAACTAACTAATTCAAAGCACAAATGCAAAGGAATTATCATTTCCAAATCAAGGGACCAGGAGCCAATGCTCTCATTAAGAATGGATAAGTTGAATAGACTTAGGGGTACAATCGATGGTAATTTGATTGGTCAATAACTAGCTCAAGTTTAAAATGACGTCTGAGGTGGAGGGATGAATTCTAGGATCTGATTGAGGATTGCGAGCATTCAGAACATTTTGAATCAACGGACTCAAAATGATAATGACAAGGGATGCCAATAAGATTACGAGACTTATGGGATTAACCATAATGCAAGCAAGCAAGAATTTCAAGAGCAATAGGCTGCTCAGGATTTTCGGAAGTTCAAATAGTATTTTAAAGACTTTTGTGAAATACAAGAATCAACTGGGGATGAGCGAATACCCAATGAGTGCAAGAAATTATCCGTAGAGGAATTCATGTGGCAAAGAACTGCAAGGTAGTAGGCACAAAGTATTCTCAAAACAATAGATATAATTTCGGGTTATTTTGTAATATCAAGATCAACTGGGAATAAAAGTAAGAATAACAGGTGTGTATTTATCCATAGGCATACTATGGTGGTAGGGAATTTAAAAAGCAACGGACACAAAGTCTAAAGAGAACATCGGAGGGTATATGCGTAATCGTTCGGTGCTCCAAGCAATCATCTGGAGTGAGGGTCTCTCCGGAAGGAAGTAGTACGAGAACCTAGAGTCAGAGTTAGTAAAATCATTCCACCCGAATAGAAGAGAGGTCAGAGTCTGAGAGTATAAGTCAAGGAATAAAAGATCCTAATACCACCCAATGGCGACGTGGGCCCGTAAGACACACATCCATGTTAGTAAAAGTTTTGTAGTGACTAGAATCGACTTCGGCCAATGAGTGTGTTAGGGGGATTCCTATAGGCAGTCGGCCCTGATACCAACTTGTGACGCCCCCGATTTAATCATACACTAATCATGCATGCAAACGTGTATGATCAAGATCAGGGACTCACGGGAAGATATCACAACACAACTCTAAAAACATAAATAAGTCATACAAGCATCATAATACAATCCAGGGGCCTCGAGGGATGGAATACAAGTGCTCGATCATAGACGAGTCAGCGGAAGCAACAATATCTGAGTACAGACATAAGTTAAACAAGTTTGCCTTAAGAAGGCTAGCACAAAAGTAGCAACGATCGAAAAGGCGAGGCCTCCTGCCTGGGACCTCCTTACTACTCCTCGAAGCCAAACTCCATGTAGAATAATCTTGGGGAACCTTTGGTTCATGGACTCCGTCATATGATCGCAATAACCGGGAAAGGGGGGAAAAGAAATAGCAAAGCAACCGTGAGTACTTGATGTCTACTACACAACCTTCTTCTTGTAGACGATGTTGGGCCTCCAAGTGCAGAGGTTTGTAGGACAGTAGCAAATTTCCCGCAAGTGGATGACCTAAGGTTTATCAATCCGTAGGAGGCGTAGGATGAAGATGGTCTCTCTCAAGCAACCCTGCAACCAAATAACAAAGAGTCTCTCGTGTCCCCAACACACCCAATACAATGGTAAATTGTATAGGTGCACTAGTTCGGCGAAGAGATGGTGATACAAGTGGTATATGGATGGTAGATAAAAGTTTTTGTAATCTGAAAATATAAAAACAGCAAGGTAACAAATAATAAAAGTGAGCGTAAACGGTATTGCAATGCGTTGAAACAAGGCCTAGGGTTCATACTTTCACTAGTGCAAGTCCTCTCAACAATAATAACATAATTGGATCACATAACTATCCCTCAACATGCAACAAAGAGTCACTCCAAAGTCACTAATAGCGGAGTACAAACGAAGAGATTATGGTAGGGTATGAAACCACCTCAAAGTTATTCTTTCCAATCGATCCGTTGGGCTATTCCTATAAGTGTCACAAACAGCCCTAGAGTTTGTACTAGAATAACACCTTAAGACACAAATCAACCAAAACCCTAATGTCACCTAGATACTCCAATGTCACCTCAAGTATCCGTGGGTAAGATTATACGATATGCATCACACAATCTCATATTCATCTATTCAGCCAACACAAAGGACCTCAAAGAGTGCCCCAAAGTTCTACCGGAGAATCACGACAAAAACGTGTGCCAACCCCTATGCATAGGTTCATGGGTGGAACCCGCAAGTTGATCACCAAAACATACATCAAGTGAATCACGTAGTATCCCATTGTCACCACAAATATGCACGACAAGACATACATCAAGTGTTCTCAAATCTTTAAAGACTCAATCCGATAAGATTACTTCAAGGGGAAAACTCAATCCATTACAAGAGAGTAGAGGGGGAGAAACATCATAAGATCCAACTATAATAGCAAAGCTAGCGATACATCAAGATCGTATCACCTCAAGAACACGAGAGAGAGAGAGAGAGAGATCAAACACATAGCTACTGGTACATACCCTCAGCCTCGAGGGAGAACTACTCCCTCCTCGTAATGGAGAGCACCGGGATGATGAAGATGGCCGCCGGAGAAGGATTCCCCCCTCTGGCAGGGTGCCGGAACGGGTCTAGATTGGCTTTCGGTGGCTACGGAGGCTTCTGGTGGCGGAACTCCCGATCTATTGTGTTCCTTGATAGTTTTAGGGTACGTGGGTATATATGGGTGAACGAGATACGTCAGGGGAGCCACGAGGGGCCCACGAGGGTGGAGGGCGCGCCCTAGGGGGTGGGCGCGCCCCCTGCCTCATGGCTCCCTCGTTCCTTTCCTGTTGTGCACTCCAACTTTTTCGGGTAGCTTTCCTTCCAAAAATAACTTCTCTAGTTGGTTTCATTCCGTTTCGACTCCATTTGATATTCCTTTTCTTCGAAACACTGAAATAGGCAAAAAACAGCAATTCTGGGCTGGGCCTCTGGTTAATAGGTTAGTCCCAAAAATAATATAAAAGTGGATAATAAAGCCCAATGTTGTCCAAAATAGTAGATAATATAGCATGGAGCAATCAAAATTTATAGATACGTTGGAGACATATCAGTACTCATCCAAAGTACTCGCAAGCAAGGATCTACACTACATATGCATTGGTATCAATGAAATGGGTAGTATCTATGGACTGAACTGCAAAATGCCAGAATAAGAGGGGGATAGCTAGTCCTATCGAAGACTACACTTCTGGCAGCCTCCATCTTGAAGTAGTGGATGAGAGTATAGGTAAGTTAACCAAGTATCAGTGTATAGCATAAACCTACCCGGCGATCCTCTCCTTGTCGCCCCGTGAGAGAGCGGTCACCGGGTTGTATCTGGCACTTGAAAGGGTGTGTTTTATTAAGTATCTGGTTCTAGTTGTCATAAGGTCAAGGTACAACTTTGGGTCGTCCTTTTACCAACATGCTCAATCCCTCTAGCCGGACACACTTTCCTGGGTCATGCCTGATGACCCACAAGTATAGGGGATCTATCGTAGTCCTTTCAATAAGTAAGAATGACGAATCCAACGAGGAGCAGAAGGAAATGATAAGCAGTTTTCAGTAAGGTATTCTCTGCAAGCACTGAAATTATCGGTAACAGATAGTTTTGTGGTAAGGTAATTTATAATGGGTAACAAGTAATAAAAGTAAATAAGGTGTAGCAAGATGGCCCAATCCTTTTTGTAGCAAAGGACAAGCCTGGACAAACTCTTATATAAAGGAAAGTGCTCCCGAGGACACATGGGAATTATCGTCAAGCTAGTTTTCATCACGTTCATATGATTCGCGTTCGGTACTTTGATAATTTGATATGTGGGTGGACCGGTGCTTGGGTACTGCCCTTCCTTGGACAAGCATCCCACTTATGATTAACCCCTCTTGCAAGCATCCGCAACTACAAAAGAAGTATGAAGGTAAACCTAACCATAGCATGAAACATATGGATCCAAATCAGCCCCTTACGAAGCAACTCATAAACTAGGGTTTAAGCTTCTGTCACTCTAGCAACCCATCATGTACTTATTACTTCCCAATGCCTTCCCTAGGCCCAAACAATGGTGAAGTGTCATGTAGTCGATGTTCACATGACACCACCAGAGGAGAGACAACATACATATCATCAAAATATCGAACAAATACCAAATTCACATGAGTACTTATAGCAAGACTTCTCCCATGTCCTCAGGAACAAACGGAACTACTCATAAATCACATTCATGTTCATAATCATAGGAGTATTAATATGCATAAAGGATCTGAACATATGATCTTCCACCAAGTAAACCAACTAGCATCAACTACAAGGAGTAATCAACACTACTAGCAACCCACAGGTACCAATCTGAGGTTTTGGGACAAAGATTGGATACAAGAGATGAACTAGGGTTTTAGATGAGATGGTGTTGGTGAAGATGTTGATGGAGATTGACCCCCTAACAATGAGAGGATCGATGGTGATGATTTCCCCCTCCCGGAGGGATGTTTCCCCGGTAGAACAGCTCCGCCGAAGCCCTAGATTGGTTCCGCCAAGGTTCCGCCTCGTGGCGGCGGAGTTTCGTCCTATGAGCTTGCTTATGATTTTTTCTCGGACGAAAGAGTTCATATAGCAGAAGATGGGCACCGGAGGCCTACCAGGGGGCACGCCCAGGGGGTAGGGCGCGCCCCCCACCCTCGTGGCCAGGATGTGTGCCCCCTCTGGTTAATTCTTTCGCCAGTATTTTATATATATATATATATATATATATATATATATTCCAAAACATGCTCCCATGAAGTTTCAGGACTTTTGGAGTTGTGCAGAATAGGTCTCTAATATTTGCTCCTTTTCCAGCCCAGAATTCCAGCTGCCGGCATTCTCCCTCTTCATGTAAACCTTGTAAAATGAGAGAGAATAGGCATAAGTATTGTGACATTATGTGTAATAACATCCCATAATGTAATAAATATTGATATAAAAGCATGATGCAAAATGGACGTATCAACTCGCCCAAGCTTAGACCTCGCTTGTCCTCAAGCGGAAGCCGATAACGGAAAATATGTCCACATGTTTAGAGATAGAGGTGTCGATAAAATAGAATACGGACATGAGGGCATCACGATCATTTTTATAACAACAACATACATATATATTGTCATATGATTTCTTATGCTAAAATAACAATTCATTCACAATTTCAAGTATGAATCAGAAACTTCATTGAAAATTAACAAACTATAATCTCAGTCATTGAAGCAATTGCAATTTATCATAACATCAGAAAGAGTCAATATAAGATCTTTTCAGCAAGTCCACATACTCAACTATCATTTAGTCTTTCACAATTGCTAACACTCATGCTATACTTATGGGTATGAAGTTTCAATCGAACACAGAGAAAGATAGGGGCTTATAGTTTTGCCTCCCAACCTTTTACCTCAAGGGTAATGTCAACAATAATAGTTTACGAAAACCCACATCCAATTAGCTATATATATCAGGATCTTTCCAACACACAGTGCTTGCCAAAGGATAGAATGTAAAAAGGAAGGTGAAGATCACCAAGACTCTTGTATAAGGCATCAAACAAAAGTAAAAGATAGGCCCTTCGCAGAGGGAAGTAGAGGTTGTCATGTGCTTTTATGGTTGGATGCACGAAATCTTAATGCAAAAGAACGTCACTTTATATTGCCACTTGTGATATGGACCTTTATTATGAAGTCCGTCGCTTTTGTTTCTTCCACATCACAAGATCGTATAAAAGCTTATTTTCTCCACACTAATAAATCATACATATTTAGAGAGCAATTTTTATTGCTTGCAACAATGACAACTTACTTGAAGGATCTTACTTAGTCCATAGGTAGATATGGTGGACTCACATGGCAAGACTGGGTTTAAGGATATTTGGAAGCACAAGTAGTATCTCTACTTGGTGCAAAGAATTTGTCTAGCATGAGAGGGAAAAGCAAGCTCAACATGTTGGATCATCCATGCCAATATAATTTATTTCGGATGTAAGAAAACATAACCCATTACGTCGTCTTCCTTGTCCAACATCAACCTTTTAGCATGTCATATTTTAATGAGTGCTCACAATCATAAAGGATGTCCAAGATAGTATATTTATATGTGAAAACCTCACTTTCTTTATTACTTCCTATTAATTGCAACAATGACCAAAACTATGTTTGTCAACTCTCAACAACTTTTATTCATCATACTCTTTATATGTGAAGTCATTACTCTCCATAAGATCCATATGATCTCTTTATTTCTTTTTATTCGTTCTCTTCTTTTTATTTTTATTCCCTCCAGATCATGGCAAGATAATCAGGCCCTTGACTCCTAACTAATCTTTATTATATATAACTGTAACGCCCTCGATGCGGCTATATCTCCCATGTGTCAAAGCACGACTTAGAGGCATAACCGCATTGAAAGCAATGTCGCAAGAGAGGTAATCTTCACACAACCCATGTAATACATAAGGGAAAGAGATACATAGTTGGCTTACAATCGCCACTTCACACAAATACATGAATAAAGCATTACATCATCCAAATACAATCAAGGTCCGACTACGGAACCAAAATAAAAGAAGAACCCCAAATGCAACAAAGGTCCCCGATCGACCCCAACTGGGCTCCACTACTGATCAACTAGAACGGAACAACACAAAGGACAAGATCTTCATCGAGCTCCTCCTGAGCTTGGTTGCGTCATCTGCATGGACTCATCGACACCTGCAAGCTAGTTTTGGAAGTATCTGTGAGTCACGGGGACTCAGCAATCTCGCACCCTCGCGATCAAGACTATTTAAGCTTATGGGTAAGGTAAAAGGTATGAGGTGGAGCTACAGCAAGCGACTAGCATATATGGTGGCTAACATACGTAAATGAGAGCGAGAAGAGAAAGGCAAAGCACGGTCGATAAAAGTATGATCAAGAAGTGATCCTGGACTACCTACGTCAAGCATAACTCCAACAACCGTGTTCACTTCCCGGACTCCGCTGGAAAGAGACCATCATGGTTACACACGCGATTGATTCATTTTAATTAAGGTCAACTTCAGGTTTTCTACAACCGGACGTTAACAAATTCCCATCTGCCCATAACCGCGGGCACGGCTTTTGAAAGTTCAAATCCCTGCAGGGGTGTCCCAACTTAGCCCATGACAAGCTCTCACGGTCAACGAAGGAATAGACCTCCTCCCGAGACATTCCGATCAGACTCGGTATCCCGGTACAACAAGACATTTCGACAGGGTAAAACTAAACCAGCAACACCGCCCGAATGTGCCGACAAATCCCGATAGGAGCTGCACATATCTCTTTCTCATGGCACACTCAGATTGTCTTAGGTACGGGTAGGTCAGCCCAGAGTTGCCCCCGGTGGCCACCGGCAGCTGACAGGTGGACCAACACTCAGAGGAGCACTGGCCCGGGGGGGGGGGGGGGGTGGTAAAATAATGATGACCCTTGGGCGCGCGACCCCCAAGGGAAAAGAAAAGGCTAGGCGGCGAATGGTAAAACCAATGTTGGGCATTGCTGGAGGAGCTTTACTTAAGGCGAACTGTCAAGGGGTTCCCATTATAGCCCAACCGCGTAAGGAACGCAAAATCCGGGAACATAACACCGATATGACGGAAACTAGGGCGGCAAGAGTGGAACAAAACACAGGCATAAGGCCGAGCCTTCCACCCTTTACCAAGTATATAGATGCATTAATTAAATAAGATATATAGTGATATCCCAACAAGTAAACATGTTCCAACAAGGAACAACATCTCCATGTTCCAACAAGGAACAAACTTCAATCTTCACCTGCAACTAACAACGCTATAAGAGGGGCTGAGCAAAGCGGTAACATAGCCAAACAACGGTTTGCTAGGACAAGGTGGGTTAGAGGCTTGGTTCACAATATGGGAGGCATGATAAGCAAGTGGTAGGTATCACAGCATAGGCATAGCAAAAGAGCAAGCAACTAAGCAAGCAAAGATAGAAGTGATTTCGAGGGTATGGTCATCTTGCCTGACATCCCGCAAGGAAGAAGAACGAGTCCATGAAGAAGACAAACGGACATAGTCGAACGGATCCTCACAAACGCGACGTTATCGGAACCAACCCGAAGAAGCAAACACTGGAAAAGAAGCACATAACATAGTAAACAACAATCACATAACATGGCATGATGTGCAAACAAGTATGATGCATGACCGGTTAAAATATGCATGGCATGGCAAAGAGCACAAACAATACTACAAATTAAGTGGAGCTGAATATGCAATGAGTTGCGTATTGACGGAAACCACAATAATTATTTAGTTCTATCTCGTTTAGGTACCCAACAATATCAAATGTTTGTTAACCTGGCAAAAGGTGAAGCATATGAAAAACTACCTATCTAGGCAAGTTTAAATGAGGCCGGAACAACAAACTACAATTCCGATAAATTCTCATATGCATTAGTATTTTATTGCAACAACAATTTAAACATTTTAATTGTTGTTATCATGATGCGGATGACATGAAAAAGTTTATGCAATTTTTATTAAAAGTTGACAACAGCATTATGAAGCATTTGTCACCGTGGTGGAAATAAAAAGGGGTGCCACGGCAACAAATCCGAAAATGATGCCACGGCAACATATCGGTTCCGGTAACTCGATTGAGATCCCGGTGCAAAAGAAAATGCGACGGGAGCATGACATGTGATAGAAGGTGGGGTGCTCCCGGTTACCGGGTTCCCACATGACGTGTGACAAGGTAAAAGAGGGCAACATGCACCGACAAATCGAGCACGGTGCAAGCACGAGCATCTCATACATAGCAAGCATTCGTTCAAGGACATCGTCTCGGGGTTATACCTTCGAAGCATGCAAACGAGACGGTTCGGGTTCGATGGGACATAGTGGAAGTAGGCGTTCTCGCGACGGTAGAGGAAGTAGTGGTACACGTCTCGGATAAGGACTTGACGCATTCGATGTTTCCGAGGGGACGGTAGGGGAACTTGGCGGTCTTCGAACTTGTCGGTCTCGTCCTTTTGACGGTAGTCGAACTTGAAGTTTTAGGTTCATAGGTCTTCGGCGACGGTAGTTGTTCACTGCGCTTGTGACCCGCGGTTCTATGGCAACGATAGTCGTACACGTCCGTAGATGTTCGGGATCGTCACTGTTCGTAGTCAAAGTAGTTGAACTTGACGGTCATCGACGTCGTGGTACTTGGCGAATCCGCATGGTCGTACATGTTCCAACATCAAACTTGGAGGGGCTCCGACGGCGTTGTACTTGGCGAATCCTTGACGGTCCTGGCGGTCTCCAGCGAAGGTGTTGCGTTTGTTTGACAGAGTGAAACAGCGACAGCAACAGGCATGGGGCTCGTCTGGTTCCCGGCCACATCTGGGCCGATGGAACTCCATGGGGCGGCACAAAGGAAGAGCTAGGCGTTGGGGAGGTTTCGTAGCGACGGCAGCGGCCTCCCAAGGGGCGGCGACGTCCATGGACTCTGATGCATGTGGTTCAGTTGCCGGCGGCGAGGTCGCTGGGGCGGCAGGGTTGTGAGGAGGCGATACAGAGGACGTGGAGGCCAGAGGTGGTCCTCGTCAATGATGGAGGGACGCAGGCGCGAGCGGGAGGTTGGGCGTGCGGCGCATGGTGGTGGAGCGCTCCGGCGAGAATGATGCAGGGGAGGCCCAGCAGGCTGTGGTGCCCGGCATCCCCGGCGACGCGGTAGGGCGGCGAGCTCGCGGCAGAGCTTGGCGGAGGGGCCGGCGCCAGGAGACGGGGCGACGTCGGGCGACAGGAGCGGCGGATCGGGCGACGAGGTCCGGCGACCCGGTGACCGGGCGCACTGGCGAGGAAAGGAGCAGGCAGAGGGGGTCGAGCGCTCTCCCTGGCATCGATGTGTGGCGGCGGCACGGGAACGATGGGGGAGAGATGGGGATCGGGAGGAGGTAAGGGATCGGACACGGGGCTCTCATGGTGAGGAGTGAGGGAGAGGGCGAGGCTGCGAGGGAGAGAAGGGGATCGAGCACGGCCTCCTGGCTCGATGCGTGAGGCGTGCGTGTGGCGGCGGCGTGGGAGGACGAGAGGGATCGAGAGAACGAGGGGAGTGGGTTCGGTCGACGTTAGGGTAGCGAGGAGATGGACCGGGCTGACCTTCGGCGTAGATGGGCCTTAGAGGCCGGCCTAGGGAGAGGGAGGCTGTGCCTAGGGAGGTTTGGGCCTGCTGGGCTCTCTCTCTCTCTCTCTCTCTCTCTCTCTCTCTCTCTCTCTCTCTCTCTTTTCAGCAAAAGAGATAGGCCAAAAAATAATTAACAGAAGAGGCCATGGAGAATAACAAAATTATGGAACATTTTGTATGGCTTTATGAAATATTTCCACCTCAACAAAAATAGTCCCGACAAGTTAGGAGAATTCAAATTCAAACTTATTTGCCTGAGCCAAAAGAGTTTGAATGGAGGCTAGGCTAAAGGGGAGTACAAAAATGTTGAGGGTTTTTGGAGGACCCTCGATAAATGGAGAAAGAACTACTGAAAAGGTTTGGAGGTGAAACTTGAAGCAAAAGAACCCAAGGGATTTATCTGCACGTGTGTTATGGGTGATTCCAAATTATTGGAATATAATTTATATAGCTCCCTAAAGTATTGGGAGAATAAGTTTTAAAGAGTAATCACCATAGTGAATATCCCTCGATTTAAATGGACCGAAGATCCATGCAATTTATTTAGTTGAGTTAAGAAAAAAATGACATGATGGCATGATGACATGATGCAATGCACATGATGCAAAGATGAAAGCGATGAACCAAACAAATCACACGATGAAACCCGAAAACCCTGGAAGGCAACTGAAGCTCCGGTCTTGTGGCGTTACAACACTCCACCACTACGAGAGGATCTCGTCCCGAGATCTAGAATGGCACCGGAGGGAAAACGGAAGAGAAAGAGAAGAGGTAAAACTAAGTTGCTTCCTTGCCAAACGAGTGAAACCACGAACCTTGAATAAGGTTAAGCCATCTCGAGAAAAGAATACAACGGAGAAGAATGAAGTTGAAAACACTCCGTTAGAAAAAGGAAAAGAAGGAACCGATTCGGGTAGCACTCCGGTTGAGAAGGGATGCAAGACTTGATAAAATGAGAGAACTTGAGAAAAAGGGACACAACACTCTGGTTAAATGGATAAGCCAAGAAAAGAACATGATCCTGACAAAACAAGAAGATGGGTTTGAAGAGAGCAGCAACTCAATGCCTCCGGAACAAAAGTAAGAATGGAATGAACGAAGGGAAAAATGAGAGCATGCTTACAACACATGCTAGAACGGAATTGTTGGAAAACCAACAACGAAAAGAATAATCTTGATATGGTCTTATGGAATACATCTCAAATTATGAGGTGACAACCTACCACTCACGGGAAAAAGAATTGGATTGATAAGAACGAGGAGACGAGAAAACTTATCACCGGAAGGATATATGAAGAACTTGGATCATATATGAGCACAATAAATAGCAACAAACTTTAGAGAAGGCTTTAGGTGAAATATAACCCAAGATAATAGCAATGGAGAGATTGATGGATTTAAAATATCTCGTTCATGACAACATGTGAATCATGAAACATGAATTCAAATTATCAAGAATGACATAATACCACCTCCAATGATACGGAAGAAAGAATTGCACTCCGGATTACAAGAAGAAGAAAGCTTGAACTCCACTGAAAAGAATGTTGATGAACGCTTTGAGAAGGAAATAAAACCTCGATGAACCATCATGTAGGACATCCATGAGGAACTCCGGTAAACAAAATGACGATAAAAACAAAAGAAGTTGAAAACACAAGGTGAAACCTCATAATGATTTAGAAGGATCTCCGTGGTGATATAATTGAAAATAGCTTGGAGCTCCGAAAAAAAAGATTAAACAAGAATAAGAATTACATTATGCTTATCCTTCATCAATTAAATTGACGACAATCAACGGAATTGACATATTACTTATTCTCATAGAAAAGATTAAGAGAGATATAACATAAGCTTGAGAAGGTCTTCGACGAACCACCGGTAGAATTTGAAAAGCACGAATGCATAGATATGATATATGAAGGAATAAAAACTCTTGAGCGAACCACCATCAGCATTAAAATGAACGAAGAAAAAATAAAGAAACACCGAGAAGAATTAGCAAATGAATGAAGATGCTTGAGAGAATTTAGAGGCAAGAGAACAAAGGGATCACGAACTGATTAGAGATTACTTGAATGAAGCACCGGTAAAATTTGAGAATGATAGCTGAAAGCTGACAATGAATAAACTCTGAGATGATGGGCTTCGGAGAAGCAAACTGAGTAGACCTCTTGAATTTGCTTCGGATAGGTGAAAAGAATACTCACAATCAAAACAATTATGAGAGGATGGCAACAAGCTAGAATCATGAATCTTGAAGAGACAAGAACAAGATTGAGAGAAAAATCTTCTTCGGACTTCAAATGATGGGAATGACAATGAGAAACACCACCAAGAATTATTGCGGCACACCGGAATGAAAGATGGAAAAGTTGAGCCAACGATGAAAAGAATTTGAAAAAATCTTGAAGAAAGACATTTGACTGATGATAAATTATACTTACGTGAAACTTTAGAAAAGCATTTGAGAAGCTCCGGAAAAATAAGAAGGGTCAGGTAAGATCCTGGGAAAAGACCTGTGGGTTAGGGCCCACTCAAAAGAAACACCGTAGAACGATAACTTGAAAAGGAGATAGCATCGGTTGAATTTAAATGGATTGAATGAGACAACATCCTCGAAAAGAGAATGAACGAAAGCAGAGTGGAGACACGAATCTTCGAGATATCTTGAGCACTCTGGAACAATTGAATAGCAAGCGGGGAAGATTAAGAGGTGCACCGGCATAAGAAGGTATTTGAAACGAGGAAAAAGGATATTATCAACACCGAAAGCTTGAATTGGTTCCACCGGAGAAGAAAAAGAATGAATAATGATGAACTTGAGGCTCCGTTAGTATCTTCATGAGCATCACCGGATAAGAAAATTGACGGAAAAGGAATGGAGAGGCTTCCATCAATAAAATGGATAGTTGATTAAGAAATCTGAGTCCTTAAAGAAAAAGGGTGGGAGGGTGGGAAAACACCATTGAGAAGAAATGATAATTGATCTTGCTGATGTAGAAATGATCAGATCCACTTGAAGAGAAACACGCCGGTGAAAAGGATTGATAAGACAATCTTGATGATTAAGAAGGATTGGTATCCACATCGGAGTATGAGAACACCATTTGGGGAAGGTATGGAATCAACACTTGACATCGAAGCAACTCGAATACCACAACTCGAAAACAAAAACAAAGGATTGGCTCGCAGAATAAGCCGGAACAAACATATGATAGAGATTTCATCCGAAGTTTTCGTAGTGGGGCCTACACGGGCTCGATCGTACAGCACCATCATGTACAAGGCAGTGCACATGACATACGAAGCGTCCCCGAGTCGGCATAGCCAAGGACTCTTTAAGACACAACGAGACCACTGTAAAACCGACCGTGAATAGGCGGACCACTAGACGTCGAACCCCAATTTCATATCATACATCTGTTGGAAAGATATCCTAAGAGCTACTTGAATTCCCACCTATGAAACTCCCGAAACTTTCCCAGTTATGCAATCAGCTGTTGGGGATACAGGGGAAGCATAATATCTCACCCAAAACTAGCAAATCCTACATCCAGCTGTATCCATCCTTCAACACATAACCAAGAAACCTTCGGAAATCGTCTACCTCAACCTTCGAAAAGCATCCGTTATACAAGTTATGGCAATACTCCCGAACATCCGCCCCTGTACTGGGTGGCGTAGAGGTTATCTCACCAACGAACTTCATAAAAGAGATTTTCGATGTCGGCGTACTAAACTCAGGTATTCCAGATCTACAACGATAAAATTATGACGACAACACCTCAGAGCTCAACTCCCCGGGACACTTCCACTAAACCCCTGACAGGAGGCACCAAGACAATGTTCTCATCATAAAACCATCGGAACGATTCCAAGATACCCGCGTGATCCTAAAATTTTTAGTGAAATTTGAGAAGAGAAGAGTCAAAACTCTATGTCAGGATGCCTTACCATAGCGATGAAGGGACTGGGGAGTAAAAAGAATTCCTAAACTCTCCGATATATAATTCCTAAATGACTCAAAACATTTTTCTAGACACAACTCGGCCGCTAAAAATGATCAAACAGTGGGGGCTCCTAAGGTCGGGGAAGGCTCTCATTACCAACTTGTAACGCCCTCGATGCGGCTATATCTCCCACGTGTCAAAGCACGACTTAGAGGCATAACCGCATTGAAAGCAATGCTGCAAGAGAGGTAATCTTCACACAACCCATGTAATACATAAGGGAAAGAGATACATAGTTGGCTTACAATCGCCACTTCACACAAATACATGAATAAAGCATTACATCATCCAAATACAATCAAGGTCCGACTACGGAACCAAAATAAAAGAAGAACCCCAAATGCGACAAAGGTCCCCGATCGACCCCAACTGGGCTCCACTACTGATCAACTACAACGGAACAACACAAAGGACAAGATCTTCATCGAGCTCCTCCTGAGCTTGGTTGCGTCATCTGCATGGACTCATCAGCACCTGCAAGCTAGTTTTGGAAGTATCTGTGAGTCACAGGGACTCAGCAATCTCGCACCCTCGCGATCAAGACTATTTAAGCTTATGGGTAAGGTAAAAGGTATGAGGTGGAGCTGCAGCAAGCGACTAGCATATATGGTGGCAAACATACGCAAATAAGAGCGAGAAGAGAAAGGCAAAGCACGGTTGATAAAAGTATGATCAAGAAGTGATCCTGGACTACCTACGTCAAGCATAACTCCAACAACCGTGTTCACTTCCCGGACTCCGCCGGAAAGAGACCATCACGGTTACACACGCGATTGATTCATTTTAATTAAGGTCAACTTCAGGTTTTCTACAACCGGACGTTAACAAATTCCCATCTGCCCATAACCGCGGGCACGGCTTTTGAAAGTTCAAATCCCTGCAGGGGTTTCCCAACTTAGCCCATGACAAGCTCTCACGGTCAACGAAGGAATAGACCTCCTCCCGAGACATTCCGATCAGACTCGGTATCCCGGTACAACAAGACATTTCGACAGGGTAAAACTAAACCAGCAACATCGCCCGAATGTGCCGACAAATCCCGATAGGAGCTGCACATATCTCTTTCTCATGGCACACTCAGATTGTCTTAGGTACGGGTAGGCCAGCCCAGCGTTACCCCTGGTGGCCACCGGCAGCTGACAGGTGGACCAACACTCAGAGGAGCACTGGCCCGGGGGGCGGGGGGTAAAATAATGATGACCCTTGGGCGCGCGACCCCCAAGGGAAAAGAAAAGGCTAGGCGACGAATGGTAAAACCAATGTTGGGCATTGCTGGAGGAGCTTTACTTAAGGCGAACTGTCAAGGGGTTCCCATTATAGCCCAACCGCGTAAGGAACGCAAAATCCGGGAACATAACACCGATATGACGGAAACTAGGGCGGCAAGAGTGGAACAAAACACAGGCATAAGGCTGAGCCTTCCACCCTTTACCAAGTATATAGATGCATTAATTAAATAAGATATATAGTGATATCCCAACAAGTAAACATGTTCCAACAAGGAACAACATCTCCATGTTCCAACAAGGAACAAACTTCAATCTTCACCTGCAACTAACAACGCCATAAGAGGGGCTGAGCAAAGCGGTAACATAGCCAAACAACGGTTTGCTAGGACAAGGTGGGTTAGAGGCTTGGTTCACAATATGGGAGGCATGATAAGCAAGTGGTAGGTATCGCAGCATAGGCATAGCAAAAGAGCGAGCAACTAAGCAAGCAAAGATAGAAGTGATTTCGAGGGTATGGTCATCTTGCCTGAAATCCCGCAAGGAAGAAGAACGAGTCCATGAAGAGGACAAACGGACGTAGTCGAACGGATCCTCCCAAACGCGGCGTTATCGGAACCAACCCGAAGAAGCAAACACCGGAAAAGAAGCACACAACATAGTAAACAACCATCACATAACATGGCATGATGCGCAAACAAGTATGACGCATGACCGGTTAAAATATGCATGGCATGGCAAAGTGCACAAACAATACTACAAATTAGGTGGAGCTGAATATGCAACGAGTTGCATATTGACGGACACCACAATAATTATTTAGTTCTCTCTCGTTTAGGTACCCAACAATATTGAATGTTTGTTAACATGGCAAAAGGTGAAGCATATGAAAAACTACCTATCTAGGCAAGTTTAAATGAGGCCGGAACAACAAACTACAATTCCGATAAATCCTCATATGCATTAGTATTTTATTGCAACAACAATTTAAACATTTTAATTGTTGTTATCATGATGCGGATGACATGAACAAGTTTATGAAATTTTTATTAAAAGTTGACAACAGCATTATGAAGCATTTGTCACCGTGGTGGAAAGAAAAAGGGGTGCCATGGCAACGAATCCGAAAATGATGCCACGGCAACATATCGGTTCCGGTAACTCGATTGAGATCCCGGTGCAAAAGAAAATGCGACGGGAACGTGACATGCGATAGAAGGTGGGGTGCTCCCGGTTACCGGGTTCCCACATGACGTGTGACAAGGTAAAAGAGGGCAACATGCACCGACAAATCGAGCACGGTGCAAGCACGAGCATCTCATACATAGCAAGCATTCGTTCAAGGACATCGTCTCGGGGTTATACCTTCGAAGCGTGCAAACGAGACGGTTCGGGTTCGATGGGACGTAGTGGAAGTAGGCGTTCTCGCGACGGTAGAGGAAGTAGTGGTACACGTCTCGGAGAAGGACTTGACGCATTCGATGTTTCCGAGGGGACGGTAGGGGAACTTGGCGGTCTTTGAACTTGTCGGTCTCGTCCTTTTGACGGTAGTCGAACTTGAAGTTTTAGGTTCATAGGTCTTCGGCGAGGGTAGTTGTTCACTGCGCTTGTGACCCGCGGTTCTACGGCAACGATAGTCGTACACGTCCGTAGATGTTCGGGATCGTTACCGTTCGTAGTCAAAGTAGTTGAACTTGACGGTCGTCGACGTCGTGGTACTTGGCGAATCCGCATGGTCGTACACGTTCCAACATCAAACTTGGAGGGGCTCCGACGGTGTTGTACTTGGCGAATGCTTGATGGTCCTGGCGGTCTCCGGTGAAGGTGTTGCGTTCGTTTGACAGAGTGAAACAGCGACAGCAACAGGCACGGGGCTCGTCTGGTTCCCGGCCAGATCTGGGCTGATGGAACTCCATGGGGCGGCAGCAAGGAAGAGCTAGGCGTTGGGGAGGTTCCGTAGCGACGGCAGCGGCCTCCCAAGGGGCGGTGACGTCCATGGCCTCTGATGCATGTGGTTCAGTCGCCGGTGGCGAGGTCGCTGGGGCGGCAGGGTTGTGAGGAGGCGATACAGAGGACGTGGAGGCCAGAGGTGGTCCTCGTCGATGATGGAGGGACGCAGGCGCGAGCGGGAGGTTGGGCGTGCGGCGCATGGTGGTGGATCGCTCCGGCGAGAATGATGCAGGGGAGGCCCAGCAGGCTGTGGTGCCCGGCATCCCCGGCGACACGGCAGGGCGGCGAGCTCGCGGCAGGAGGCGCTCGGGCACGGGGCAGAGCTTGGCGGCGGGGCCGGCGCCAGGAGATGGGGCGACGTCGGGCGACAGGAGCGGTGGATCGGGTGACGAGGTCCGGCGACCCGGTGACCGGGCGCGCTGGCGAGGAAAGGAGCAGGCAGAGGGGGTCGGGCGCTCTCCCTGGCATCGATGTGTGGCGGCGGCACGGGAACGAGGGGGGAGAGATGGGGATCGGGAGGAGGTAAGGGATCGGACACGGGGCTCTCATGGCGAGGAGTGAGGGAGAGGGCGAGGCTGCGAGGGAGAGAAGGGGATCGAGCATGGCCTCCTGGCTCGATGCATGAGGCGTGCGTGTGGCAGCGGCGTGGGAGGACGAGAGGGATCAAGAGAACGAGGGGAGTGGGTTCGGTCGACGTTAGGGTAGCGAGGAGATGGACCGAGCTCTCTCTCTCTCTCTCTCTCTCTCTCTTTTCAGCAAAAGAGATAGGCCAAAAAATAATTAATAGAAGAGGCCATGGGAATAACAAAATTATGGAACATTTTGTATGGCTTTATGAAATATTTCCACCTCAACAAAAATAGTCCCGACAAGTTAGGAGAATTCAAATTCAAACTTATTTGCCTTGAGCGAAATGAGTTTGAATGGAGGCTAGGCTAAAGGGGTGTACAAAAATGTTGAGGGTTTTTGGAGGACCCTCGATAAATGGAGAAAGAACTACTGCCAAGGTTTGGAGGTGAAACTTGAAGCAAAAGAACCCAAGGGATTTATCTGCACGTGTGTTATGGGTGATTCCAAATTGTTGGAATATAATTTATATAGCTCCCTAAAGTATTGGGAGAATAAGTTTTAAAGAGTAATCACCATAGTGAATATCCCTCGATTTAAATGGACCGAAGATCCATGCAATTTATTTAGTTGAGTTAAGAAAAAAAATGACATGATGGCATGATGACATGATGCAATGCACATGATGCAAAGATGGAAGCGATGAACCAAACAAATCACACGATGAAACCCGAAAACCCTGGAAGGCAACTGAAGCTCCGGTCTTGGGGCGTTACAATAGCTCACGGACTTGATTACATAGAAGGATCATAAAGCAAAACTCAAAACTAGATCATACTAAAACTTTATTCTACTAGATCAAGATATTACCAAAAGGATCGAACTAAGAAAAACGGTAAAGATAAAAGTGTGATGGTGATACGATACCGGGGCACTCCCCCAAGCTTGGCAGTTGCCAAAGGGAGTGCCCATACCCATGTGTTTATGTCTCTTTCTTCAGGGGTGGTGATGTGATATTCTTGGCGATGGTGCCCCTCAGGATACGATTCTCTTCCTCGAGCTTATTGACTTGCTGCTTGAGGTCCATTATTTCCTTACGAAGGTTCCCGCGTGACAGCTAAATCTCCTTTCACCCAAGGATGTTGCATATCTGCGGGAGAACAAGTAACACTCTTTTTCATATTTTCATAAGAAAGAAATCTAACATTGTGGAATAGCTGAGCTCTATAGTTCCTCCATCGTGAATCTGGCTCGGAAACGCGAAGTAACTTCTTGATCCTCCTCCATGGCATCTATCCTTTTCAAGTCGGCCTCCATCTCTTCCTAAGTTGATGGCCCAAAGTGGTCAGCATCGCTGTTTGCTCTTGGCCCCGGTATCAGATGAGACACCTGACTCCCCCCGACTGACTCTTGAGAAGACATCTTGCTCTAGATCTGCTGCAGAAATAGCTCGAAACAAAAACAGAGGATATTTGTGTGGTATGGTGGTCAAAACCTTCAGGAGATTATATAAAGAATTTTTACCGACCAAAAGAAGTATCGCACAAGAAAACGGAGTCCGGAGAGCACATGAGGTGCCCATGAGGCAGGGGGCGCGCCCAAGGGGGTAGGGTGCACCCTCCACCCTCGTGGAAGCCTCATGTCCTTCCCGGACTGCTTCTTATTTTCCTATTTTCTTAAATATTTCAAAACGGAGAAAAATTGCTATTAGAACTGTTTTGGAGTCGGTTTACTTACCGTACCACATACCTCTTCCTTTTCGGAGTCTGAAACGTTCTGGAAAGTGTCCCTTGTATATTCCTCTGGGGTTACGGTTTCAATAACATTAGTTTCAACATTTATTGGATTACCTGAGATATAATGTTTGATTCTTTGACCATTCACCACCTTCAGATATGTGCCTTCGAAGTTGTTGATTTTTATGGCACCGGAATGATAGACCTCCTCTATGACGTAAGGACCTTCCCATTTAGAGAGGAGTTTTCCTGCAAAAAATCTTAAGCAAGAGTTGTATAGCAAAACATAATCACCTACATTAAACTCACGCTTTTGTATCCTTTTGTCATGCCATCTTTTAACCTTTTCTTTAAACAGTTTGACATTCTCATAGGCATGGGTTCTCCATTCATCAAGTGAGCTAATGTCAAAAGGCCTCTTCTCACCGGCAAGTTTGAAGTCATAGTTGAGCTCTTTAATGGCCCAATATGCCTTATGTTGTAGTTCGAGAGGTAAGTGACAAGATTTTCCATAAACCATTTTATATGGAGACATACCCATAGGATTTTTATATGCAGTTCTTGTGGGAGAACGCAGTAATTTCAAAAAAAATCCTACACACACGCAAGGTCATGGTGATGCATAGCAACGAGAGGGGAGAATGTCATCCACGTACCCTCGTAGACCATAAGCGGAAGCGTTATGACAACGCGGTTGATGTGTTCGTATGTCTTCACGATCGACTGATCCTAGTACCGAACATAGGGCACCTACGCGATCTGCACACGTTCAGCTTGGTGACGTCCCACAAACTCACGATCCAGTAGAGCTTCGAGGGAGAGTTCCGTCAACACGACAGCGTGATGACGGTGTTGATGAGCTACCGACGCAGGGCTTCGCCTAAGCACCGCTACGATATGACCGAGGTGGATTATGGTGGAGGGGGGCACCGCACAGGGCTAAAAAATTAATGATCAATTTGTGTCTATGGGGTGCCCCCTCCCCCGTATATAAAGGAGTGGAGGAGGGGGAGAGGCCGGCCCTCCTAGGCGCGCCCCAAGGGAAGTCCGGTGGGAGTAGGACTCCAACCTTCCAAGAGTAGGAGTACGAGAGAGGGAAGGAGAAGAGAGGGGGAAGGGAAGGGGGGCGCTGCCCCCTCCTTGTCCAATTCGGACTAGAGGGGGAGGGGGCGCGCGTCCTGCCCTGGCCGCCCCTCCTCTTCTCCACTAAGGCCCAATAGGCCCATTACACTCCCCGGGGGGTTCCGATAACCCCCCGGTACTCCGGTATTTGTCCGAACTTTGCCCGGAACCTTTCCGAAGTTCACACATAGTCATCCAATATATCAATCTTTATGTCTCGACCATTTCGAGACTCCACGTCATGTCCGTGATCATATCCGGGACTCCGAACTACCTTCGGTACATCAAAACACATAAACTCATATTACCGATCATCACCGAACGTTAAGCGTGCATACCCTACGGGTTCGAGAACTATGTAGACATGACCGAGACTCGTCTCCGGTCAATAACCAATAGCGAAACCTGGATGCTCATATTGGCTCCTACATATTCTACAAAGATCTTTATCGGTCAAACCGCATAACGGTATGCGTTGTTTCCTTTGTCATCGGTATGTTACTTGCCCGAGATTCGATCGTCGGTATCTCAATACCTAGTTCAATCTCGTTACCGGCAAGTCTCTTTACTCGTTCTGTAATGCATCATTCCACAACTAACTCATTAGTTACATTGCTTGCAAGGCTTATTGTGATGTACATTACCGAGAGGGCCCAGAGATAGCTCTCCGACAATCGGAGTGACAAATCCTAATATTGATCCATGCCAACTCAACAAACACCATCGGAGACACCTATAGAGCACCTTTATAATCACCCAGTTACGTTGTGATGTTTGGTAGCACACAAAGTGTTCCTCTGGTATTCGGGAGTTGCATGATCTCATAGTCATAGGAACATGTATAGTTATGGAGAAAGCAATATCAACAAACTAAACGATCATCGTGCTAAGCTAACGGATGGGTCAAGTCAATCACATCATTCTCTAATGATGTGATCCCGTTAATCAAATGACAACTCATGTCTATGGTTAGGAAACATAACCATCATTTATTCAACGAGCTAGTCAAGTAGAGGCAAACTAGTGACACTCTGTTTGTCTATGTATTCACACATGTACTAAGTTTCTGGTTAATACAATTCTAGCATGAATAATAAACATTTATCATGATATAAGGAAATATAAATAACAATTTTATTATTGCCTCTAGGGCATATTTCCTTCAGTCTCCCACTTGCACTAGAGTCAATAATCTAGATTACATTGTAATGATTCTAACACCCATGGAGTCTTGGTGCTGATCATGGTTTTCTCGTGAGAGAGGCTTAGTCAACGGGTCTACAAGATTCAGATCCGTATGTATCTTGCAAATCTCTATGTCTCCCTCCTTGACTTGATCGCGGATGGAATGCTTGGTTCTTTTGTGAAATATGGATTCCTTTGCCAAGGCAATTGCACCAGTATTGTCACAAAAGATTTTCATTGGACCCGATGCACTAGGTATGACACCTAGATCGGAGATGAACTCCTTCATCCAGACTCCTTCATTTGCTGCTTCCGAAGCAGCTATGTACTCCGCTTCACACATAGATCCCGCCACGACAGTTTGCTTAGAACTGCACCAACTGACAGCGCCACCGTCCAATAAAAACACGTATCTGGTTTGTGACTTAGAGTCATCCGGATCAGTGTCAAAGCTTGCATCAACGTAACCATTTACGACGAGCTCTTTGTCACCTCCATAAATGAGAAACATATCCTTAGTCCTTTTCAGGTATTTCAGGACGTTCTTGACCGATGTCCAGTGATCCACTCCTGGATTACTTTGGTACCTCCCTGCTAAACTAATAGCAAGGCACACATCAGGTCTGGTACACAGCATTGCATACATGATAGAGCCTATGGCTGAAGCATAGGGAACACCTTTCATTTTCTCTCTATCTTCTGCAGTGGTCAGGCATTGAGTCTGACTCAATTTCACACCTTGTAACACAGGAAAGAACCCTTTCTTTGCTTGATCCATTTTGAACTTCTTCAAAACTTTATCAAGGTATGTGCTTTGTGAAAGTCCAATTAAGCGTCTTGATCTATCTCTATAGATCTTGATGCCCAATATATAAGCAGCTTCACCGAGGTCTTTCATTGAAAAACTCTTATTCAACTATCCTTTTATGTTATCCAGAAATTCTATATCATTTCCAATCAACAATATGTCATCCACATATAATATTAGAAATGCTACAGTGGTCCCACTCATTTTCTTGTAAATACAGGCTTCTCCAAAAGTCTGTATGAAACCATATGCTTTGATCACACTATCAAAAGTTTATTCCAACTCCGAGATGCTTGCACCAGTACATAGATGGATCGTTGGAGCTTGCACACTTTGTTAGCACCCTTTGGATCGATAAAACCTTCAGGTTGCATCATATAAAACCTACATGATTTGCGGCTGGCCATCATAAGGGGTTGGACTAGAGTCTTGCATGCCTTCTGCATCCAGGAGAGCACAATAGGGTCATTCCGCTTCACCTTGTTCAACAACCGGAATGTCTGTCGCCTCTTTCTTTACCATCTGTAATACTATAAGTATAGAACCCTGGTTCATCATTCTTTATTTGGTGATTATGTAATTCTTGAACATATGTACCTGTGAATCGAATAACTCATTGGTTGTTTGAACCTGATGGATATGAATAAAGATAAAGCCTACTTTCAAGTTTAAATTAGGTATAATTTTAGATAGCAGCAATTAAATTAGGGCGAAATTAGGGTGTGCAGGTCATTACGGCGCACATGGTTAATAAAGCATAGAGTGTGCGATATACATCATAATCCAACACGGTTCACGAAGAGGAAACGTGTGTAACAATGCATACAGTTGTCGTTTGCAAAGCGTGTGTGATGTTAGACACTATCGCATACGGTGCGGGAAAACTAAATGCGTGTGCTTATCTACCTATCATACACGGTTTATAATCATGAACTGTTTGTGATGTGCTAGGCATCGTAAAACCCCCATGCCTGGAATCTTCCTGGAAAACTCATGTGCCTGGAATCTACCTGGATTTAGGTAAAACCACAAAACTCCGATTGCGATGGCAATGCAAGCACAAATGAGTAGCAAGGATGAAGCGTTTGGGATATTCGAGATATCGGAAATGGTTATATAGGGACAACCGTATGCATCAAGGCTCCCTATCCCCGACGTTTTTTGGTTCATGTGGGAAGGACCCCTCCTATCGCCGTCACTCACTAGGCGACGGTTCCAAATTTTGTCGCGGAAAGGGGTTAAAAACCATTTGTATAGCACTGACGTGTACTAGTGTAAGTCTCTTTTATCATATCTTTTATCCTTAGGTTGTGGGTTATCAAGGTCAACAGCAGGTTCTATCACCACATCATTATCATTACTAGGTTGAGCATCAACATGAACATCATCATTATCATTCTTACTTGGTTCATGTTCATTACCTGATTGTGTTTCAGCATCAGAAATAGTAATATCATTTGGAATCTCGGGTGTGTATACAATAGGTTCACTAGAAGCATGCAAAGTCCTATCATCTTTCTTTTCTTTTTAGACGAACTAGGTGTATCAATATTAATTCTTTGAGAGTATTGTTTAATTCTGTTAGGATGGCCTTCAGGATACAAATGTTCCTAACTAATCTTACCACCTCTAGTCATAACTCTAACAGCATGATCATTTGTCTTATTGTTCATCTCATTAAGCAAATCATTTTGTGCTTTCAGAACTTGTTCTACTTTAGTTTTTATCATAGAAGCATGTTTACTAACACTTTTGAGATCATTAATAGTTCTAAACATATAATCACTCAAGTGTTCAATCATATAAGCATTTTGTTTCAATTGTCTACTAACATATTGTTGGTGCAACAATAGGCCCCTTGTGTTTTGGAGTTTGTTAACATAAACAGTATGGGACTTATGTGTTTGCTAGTGCACACAGAGTAACAGGTCCTTGAGATCATGAGGAGTTTTATGCAAACGACGAAGATAATATCCATGCGCTGCAGTGAAGCTTATCACCGAAGATTGTGATAACAAGAATGACCCCTCAAAAAATGTTGAAGTGAAGCAACTGGTTCAGTGTCTGGCCGAGGAAAATGACCATGTCCAAGGAGATTGAAGACGAAGTGAAGACGTAGCATTTATTTTGTTGTTCTTCTTCTCTTTATTGAGTCATAGGACCACTGTACTATTAAGAGGGGTGTAGCGTTTGAAACTTTGATTCTCTGATGCTAAACCCAAATCCTATGTAAGTTGTGAGAGAAATCTCTTTGTGTTCCGAGAAAATACTTGCCAGCAAGAGACGGTGATCTTATTCATTGTGAGACTTGTCTCGGACCGAGGAGATAGCATTACTTGTTCCTCAAGTAATTTTACCGTTGCTCCAAAATCCGACCGTTGTGAACGTGTCGGTTGGCCATTGGCTGGACCGCATGTCCAAAATGGTCATTTGCCATCAGAGAAGGATGCGGCATAAATAGCCACCCGCATCGGCTTTGTCCAGTGGATGCTCCGTTTGATTTTTGAGAAGATTGTTGAGAAACCCCCTATTTGAGCGATTTGAGTTTAAAATCCACTGAGAGAATAACCCCTAGAGCTGAAGAATTAGATAGTGGTTCAGCATCACTCGAATCTAAGTCTAGTACGCTCCGCCTATTACTCTTGAGAGCTGCAAACTCTCTAGACGGTTAGGTGTCAATTTCTTCAGATACCAAGAGTGATTATGGTTCTCGAAGAAGAAGTCTGTAAAGGTTCAGAGATCGCCTCAAGTATCTATCACGTGTGATCAACATCGGTTGACGAACTGACTATCGAGGAGAATAGGGTGAAGAGAGTTTATCTTCCGTGTTAAGTCGCAGCCCCTCCAACCAGACGTAGTCCTTGTGCAGAAAGACGAACTGGTCGAACAAATACCCTGTCGCCATCGAGCACCACTGATTATCTCTAATATGTGAGTCATGTTGATGAGTAATTATGCTTTAGTAAGAATATTGATGTTAAGGTTTGTGATTAGCTATGCAAGCACGAAAGTCAATAGTTATGCAATGAAATTACATCCTACTTGTGGTGCATTATTCGATGTTAGTTGTGCTTAATGCTCGCTTATGAGATTTTTCATTTCTTGGTTGGATGCTTCTCAATCTTTTGGTAGCCTTCACTTGTACTAAGTGGGATTACTACTTGTGCATCAAAAATCCTTAAACCTAGTTTTTGAAGGAAATATGCCCTAGAGGCAATAATAATGTTGTTATTTTATATTTCCTTATATCATGATAAATGTTTATTACTCATGCTAGAATTGTTTTAACTGGAAACTTGATACATGTGTGGATACATAGACAAAACACCATGTCCCTAGTAAGCCTCTACTAGACTAGCTCATTAATCAAAGATGGTTAAGTTTCCTAACCATAGACATGTGTTGTCATTTGATGAACGAGATCACACCATTAGGAGAATGATGTGATGGACAGGACCCATCTGTTAGCTTAGCATGTTGATCGTTCAGCTTTATTGCTATTGCTTTCTTCATGTCAAATACATATTCCTTCGACTATGAGATTATGCAACTCTCGGATACCGGAGGAATACCTTGTGTGCTATCAAACATCACAACGTAACTGGGTGATTATAAAGATGCTCTACATGTATCTCCAAAGGTGTTTGTTGGGTTGGCCTAGATCAAGATTAGGATTTGACACTCTGAGTGTCGGAGAGGTATCTCTGGGCCCTTGTGGCGACCCGACCCGAATGGATCAAGTCTCTGTGCTCCGGTGTCATCCCTGGATCAGTAATGTTGACACCACACAGTACTTCGAAGGATTTATAGCAGAGTAGCAATCACACACTTATTACATCGATGTCTCAAGGAGAACTTATTACAATAAATATGGCTTAAGGCCATCTAATATCGATAACAGCGGAAGACTTGGAAGATAAATGGGTCCATCAACTCCAATGGCATCACTGAGTATAGAACCACGACCTAAAAGCACATTACTCATCGTCTGAAATGTCTACAACATGAAAGTTGCAGCCCGAAAATAGGCCAGCACATGGAATATGCTGGCAAGGTAACACATAGAGAGTAATGAACAGTAATGAGCTATACTATATGCATGTATGGCTGGTGGAAAGCTCTATGGTTACAGTTCTGCGTAAAGCCAGTTTTTCCCTACTACAAAGGAATGAATTTATTTAACTATCATGGTAGTTGAACATCGAGAATGGTTGACAGCATTCCGATCCCAATTAAGTGAACAATTAAAACCCAACAATATTAATTAGAAGTAACATGATGAGATTCACATGATATTCAAGTACTAGATACTCAAGATGTCCATAACCGGGGACACGGCTAATCATGATTAGTTTATTACACTCTACAGAGGTTTGCGCACTTTTCCCCACAAGACTCGATCACCTCCGTTGGGTTTCTCGCACTACACGGTGTTTGAGAAACGGATGACCGAGACACAGTCTTTCAGAAGCGCTAGCACCTTACGATGGATAGACCGGTACACCTACTTTCCCCTACATCTGCTAGTCCACCCTGTAAGAGTTCGCACGACTTAGTCAACTATGCCAGAGCCCATAATGGCTTGTGGCTACACACGGAAGTTTCTATCATGAAAGATCTTATGATCCCTTTGAGCCTGGGTGGCGGCCCAAAAGAAAACAGGCAAGTCCTGATAGACATCAGGTGCCTCAATCCACCCAGATGTGTGTTTAAGTTGCCACCTTAGATAAACCCTTAAAATTATCAAACTCACATCTGTCATGGATATCACTCACCCAATCCCCGTCTACTAGCATAGCATGGCATAATTAGCAAACGTAGAAGTAACTCCCAAAGGTTTCATAATAAACAGGTAATAGGTACTCCCTCATCTACTTCCCATCCCACAATTTAATTAGATCCTAATCATGCAATGTGTGAGGATTGATCTAATGCAATAAAACTGGGTCATAGAAAAGGTATGATCAAAGTGTTACTTGCCTTGCTGATGATCCGCGAGACCTAGAGATTCGAAGTAACAGGCGGCGCAATCCGGGTAATCTATCGCAGACAAACAACAAGCATACAATAAGTACTCATCTAATGCACAGGTAAAACTCGAACAAGAGATCGAACCAGAAAGTTCTACTTAAGAACTCCGGTTGCAAAGAAAGAACGAACCGAACAAAGCAACGGAAAACAAACGGCGGAAGAAAAAAACTCAGTTCTAGCAAGTTGGAACTAGGTCAAATTTTACAGTAGCAAAACTTATTTACGTTGATTAGTCAGAACGGCGGTTTCGAAACGAAACTCCAGGCGCTTGAATCACCTGATTCCGATAAACGGGCGAGAAGATAGACTAGAACGAAGATCGGATCTGAAATCGCGATCGCGGAATAAATCTGACGAAAAGAAAAAGAAGAACGGTTAAACGAACGGACGTTCGTCAACCGAGAATAACCGGTGGTCACGTTCGTTAGGACGAACGGTCCGGCGAACGGTCGCTAAACAACTAAACCGACAACAACACGAAAACCGATCTAGGGTTTCGAAAAAAACCGAAACAAAGAATGAAAGAAAACCGGAACGGTTTTTTTTAAAAAACCGAACCGAGGGGAGGGGTGGCGCGCCGCGGGTACCTCAGCGAGGGCTCCGGCGGGCAGTGGCGGCGTAAGGCGGCGGCGGCGGCGTAGGCAGCGGCGGCGTAGGCGGCGGCGGCGGCTGCGCGGGCTGCTGCTGCTGCGGCGCGGGGTGGGGAGGCGGGGTGGTGTGGGAAGAGGGGGGGTAGCTACGTATTTAAAGGGGGGAGGGGGGAGAAAACTTGGGGGAGGGGGCAAGAAAAGGCGGCGGAGGAGCTAGAGTCCGAATCGGACTCGGCTTCGGGCGGCGGTGCGGCTATGCGCGGGCGCGCGCGCGTGGGGAGGAGGCCGGCCTGGCCTGGCCTGGCCGGCTGGGCCTTGGCCCAGGCAGGGCACTGCGTGGTTTTTTTTAAAAGGTTTTGCGCACAGAAAAACAAAGAAAAGAAAATCTAACGAACTCCAAAATTCCCAAAGTAAATTTTCCCCGACTCCTAAAAATGAGTCGAACAAAGTGAACTTTTCTCGGGGCCTAGGTGCAAATTTTGAAAACACGCATTTTTCCCTAATCCAAATAAAATGCAAATAAACACCGGAAAACAAAATTTGATTTATTTATTAAATCTTCGTTTTTCCTAAATTTAGGAAAGTCATATTATTCCCTCTCTCATATTTTGATGTTGGAAAAATAATTGAAGATGAAATAAATAAAATCAAATGATCCTCTTTTCAAAGTTTGAGAAAACTCAAAATTGAAAATGACGAAATCTCCAACTCTCTCCGAGGGTCCTTGAGTTGAGTGAAATTTCTAGGATCGACCAAAATGCAAGAAAATATGATATGCATGGGAGGTTACAAACCTACCCCCCTTAAGATGAATCGCCCTCGAGATTCGGGTTGGCTAGAAAATAGGTGAGGGTGGTCCTTGAGCAAATCTTCTTCTCTCTCCCAGGTGGCTTCATCCTCGGAGTGGTGGTTCCACTGAACTTTACAAAACTTGATAACTTTGCATACAAAACAACTCTACCTTCCTGCATAAGCACTGCTCCAAGTCCTCGACGTGAAGCGTCGCAATACACCTCATAATCCTTGGTCTGATCTGGCAAAATCAACACTGGTGAGGTAACCAATCGTTTCTTCAACTCCTGGAAACTAGCCTCACACTCCTCAGTCCAAATGAACTTGGTATCCTTCTTCAACAACTCCGTCATAGGCTTCGCAATCTTTGAAAAGTTCTCAATGAATCTCTGGTAGTATCCTGTGAGTCCAAGAAAACTCCGGATCTCTCCAACTGTCGTTGGTGCTTCCCATTTGGTCACGGTCTCAACCTCTGTGGGGTCAACTGCTATCCCTTCTCCGGATATAACGTGTCCGAGGAATCCTACTTCCTTCAACCAAAACTCACATTTGCTAATTTTGGCATATAACTGATGTTCCCTTAGTTTCTCCAAAACCAAACGCAAATGTTCCTTATGCTCTTCTTCATTCTTTGAATAAACCAGGATATCATCAATGAACACTACGACGAACTTATCCAAAAACTCCATAAACACTTTGTTCATCAGGTTCATAAAATAGGCAGGCGCGTTAGTCAATCCAAATGACATAATGGTATACTCATACAGTCCATATCTTGTGGTGAATGCTGTCTTAGGTATGTCCTGCTCTCGAATCTTCAACTGGTGGTACCCTGATCGCAAATCGATGTTGGAAAACACTTTAGCTCCTTGCAAACAATCAAACAGATCATTAATCATTGGCAGTGGGTACTTGTTCTTGATGGTTACTTCGTTTAATCCACGATAATCAACAACCATCCGTAATGATCCATCCTTCTTCTCCACTAGAAGTACGGGTGATCCCCAAGGCGAAGAACATGGGCGTATGTAACCTTTTTCCAGTAACTCCTTAATCTGATTCTTAATTTCTACCAAATCCTTTGCTGGCATCCGGTATGGCCGCTTCGATATTGGGCCTGTACCTGGCAATAACTCAATCAAAAACTCAATGTCTCTATCCGGTGGCATGCCTAGCAACTCTTCAGGAAATACATCAGGAAAATCCTTTACCACTGGTACTTCCTCCTGCACAACTCCTGTTAGGCAATTTACTTGTGTCCTATTTGGCACATGCCGGGATACATACTTGATCCTTCTTCCTTCTGGCGTTGTAAGCAAAATTGACTTACTAGCACAATCGATGTTTCCTCCATACATCGACAGCCAATCCATACCGAGAATTACATCCAGACCTTGGGATTCCAGAATAATTAAATCTGTTGGGAAAACATGCCTTCCTATGCTTAATGGCACTTGAAAGCATCCTTGTCTGGCCATGTACTCTGCTCCTGGCGAGCTTACTAGCATAGGTGTTTTAAGAATCCTAGTGGGCAGGCTATATTTTTCCACAATTCCCCTTGATATGTATGAATGTGATGCACCAGTATCGAAAAGAACGAGTGCGGTAAATGACTTAACCAAAAACTTACCGATTACTGCATCAGGCTGATCTTCAACCTCCTCCACGTTAACATGGTTCACCTGTCCCCTATTGAAAGGGTTCGGCTTCTTCCCTAAGCTCCCATTGCCATTTCCATTCTGGCCTTCAGGACATTCATTGGCATAATGTCCGGTCTTGGAACACTTGAAACAGGTGACTTGACTCAGATCTCTCTTGGCTGGGGTTGATGGGGTGGTATGGTTCTGGCCGTTGCTTCCTCCATTCCCATTACCATTCTTGTGGCTGTTATGGTTGTGCGAACTACCTCCTCCATGGGTATGCTGAAACTGAAATCCTGATTTAGGGGTAAAACGGGGCTTCTGCTGGGCTCCAGAGTTATACTTCCCCTGTCCATACTTCCTCTTGCGGTTCTCAATCTGCTGTTGCTTCCCTTCAATCATGATGGCATGATCTACCAACTCCTGGTAGTTGTTGAAACTTGCTACCATCAACTGCATACTCAACTCATTGTTCAGTCCTTCCAGGAACTTCTCCTGCTTGGTTGCATCCGTAGCAACGTCATCTGGGGCATAACGTGCTAACTTGCTGAAGTCGTCAACATACTGGCCAACTGTCCTTCCTCCTTGGCGTAAGTTGCGAAACTCACGCTTCTTCATGGCCATAGCTCCTGCTGAAACATGGGCAGTGCGGAAAGCTTGCTGAAACTGATCCCATGTGACAGTGTCAACGGGGTAAGTGGCTATGAAATTCTCCCACCATGCTGCCGCGGGTCCGTCAAGCTGATGTGCAGCAAACTTCACTTTCTCACCATCCGTGCATCCTGTAGTGGTCAACTCCCTTCCTATCTTGCGGAGCCAATCGTCTGCTACTATTGGTTCGGTGCTACTAGAAAACACCGGCGGATTTAGCCTAAGGAAACGGGCTAAGTGGTCAACAGGTGGCGGTGGTGGTGGTGGGTTGTTGTTGTTGTTGTTCTGCTGATTCTGAACTAACATCTGCATCAATTGATTCTGCTGCTGGATCAACTGAGTGAGCTCCGGTGGAAATCCATTGTCACGTCTCAGAGGCATCTGAGGGTTTAGAAAAGACGAGATTTAAGAATAGACTGAGGTCTAAAGAGAAAAACACTACCCCAATGCACATGAGCAAAAGCACACAAAATCACTTCATTCAATTCAAACAAGGGCTTACAAACGGTCTAGATTTATCGCAAAAGTGCTCGAACTATAGTGTATACATGGGGAAAATACTACTAATATTTGGTGGTCATCTAGAAATTTGAATCGGTGGAAGACTCCATGATGTCCGCTCCAGCTTCGTCTTCAAAGTCAGGTTCACTTGGATCCGAATCGGTGTCATCGATGATGATGTAGTTGTCCGGACATGAGACGTACATGTCTTCCTTCCTGGATGCTAACTCCCTGTTGAGTTCTTCAATCTCTTGCTTAAGATCGCCGTTGTGTCTTGCTAGAGCTACGATCTCGTCTACGTAGTCCTTGCGGGTAGCCTTTAGTTCTCCTTCTAGCTCGATGATCCTTGCCTTCGCATTCTTCAACTCTATCATATCATTGCACATCTGGTTCTCGTGGCGTCGAATGTGCTGATTTAACTCCTGGATGAAAGCTGCAATGGATCTATCCTTCTTGGTGCTGACTAATTCCCATTGTTCATCTCGGCGTCCGCAAATCTGGTAGATAGTGCCCTTGAGGTCTTCTTGATAAACTTCTCCAATGCGTCCTATGGTGATATGGGCTGCCATGCTCTTTCCCAGACTCCAGGTTGGTGCATTGAAAACACTATCTATGGGCTTCGTGATTGGCGCAAATGTCCTTCCCGGAACGTGAGCTTGAATCTTCCAGCGCTCCTCTTCAGGTAGAGTGGCGTTGAAGGTTCCCGTGAAACTTGGTAATCCAATGTTTAGGTACTTGGTGACTTCCTTCAAGTGAAATCCAAAAGGTGTGCCTTCATCCGGTTGAGCGTACTTGATCTTCGCGTCCTTCATCCTAAAGAGTAGAAAAGATGACGAGTTAGAAAATGAGGAGAGAATAGTGATCTATGGCTTTAACTTAGTGGTCGTGTCCTACAGTCAGCGTGTGCTCTGATACCATCTCTGTGGCGACCCGACCCGAATGGATCAAGTCTCTGTGCTTCGGTGTCATCCCTGGATCAGTAATGCTGACACCACACAGTACTTCGAAGGATTTATAGCAGAGTAGCAATCACACACTTATTACATCGATGTCTCAAGGAGAACTTATTACAATAAATATGGCTTAAGGCCATCTAATATCGATAACAGCGGAAGACTTGGAAGATAAATGGGTCCATCAACTCCAACGGCATCACTGAGTATAGAACCACGACCTAAAAGCACCTTACTCATCGTCTGAAATGTCTGCAACATGAAAGTTGCAGCCCGAAAACGGGTCAGCACATGGAATATGCTGGCAAGGTAACACATAGAGAGTAATGAACAGTAATGAGCTATACTATATGCATGTATGGCTGGTGGAAAGCTCTATGGTTACAGTTTTGCGTAAAGCCAGTTTTTCCCTACTACAAAGGAATGAATTTATTTAACTATCATGGTAGTTGAACATCGAGAATGGTTGACAGCATTCCGATCCCAATTAAGTGAACAATTAAAACCCAACAATATTAATTAGAAGTAACATGATGAGATTCACATGATATTCAAGTACTAGATACTCAAGATGTCCATTACCGGGGACACGGCTAATCATGATTAGTTTATTACACTCTGCAGAGGTTTGCGCACTTTTCCCCACAAGACTCGATCGCCTCCGTTGGGTTTCTCGCACTACACGGTGTTTGAGAAACGGATGACCGAGGCACAGTCTTTCAGAAGCGCTAGCACCTTACGATGGGTAGACCGGTACACCTACTTTCCCCTACATCTGCTAGTCTACCCTGTAAGAGTTCGCACGACTTAGTCAATTATGCCAGAGCCCATAATGGCTTGTGGCTGCACGCGGAAGTTTCTAGCATGAAAGATCTTATGATCCCTTTGAGCCTGGGTGGCGGTCCAAAAGAAAACAGGCAAGTCCTGATAGACATCAGGTGCCTCAATCCACCCAGATGTGTGTTTAAGTTGCCACCTTAGATAAACCCTTAAAATTATCAAACTCACATCTGTCATGGATATCACTCACCCAATCCACGTCTACTAGCATAGCATGGCATAATAAGCAAATGTAGAAGTAACTCCCAAAGGTTTCATAATAAACAGGTAATAGGTACTCCCTCATCTACTTCCCATCCCACAATTTAATTAGATCCTAATCATGCAATGTGTGAGGATTGATCTGATGCAATAAAACTGGGTCATAGAAAAGGTATGATCAAAGTGTTACTTGCCTTGCTGATGATCCGCGAGACCTAGAGATTCGAAGTAACAGGCGGCACAATCCGGTAATCTATCGCAGACAAACAACAAGCATACAATATGTACTCATCTAATGCACAGGTAAAACTCGAACAAGAGATCGAACCAGAAAGTTCAACTTAAGAACTCCGGTTGCAAAGAAAGAACGAACCGAACAAAGCAACGGAAAACAAACGGCGCAAGAAAACAACTCGGTTCTAGCAAGTTGGAACTAGGTCAAATTTTACAGTAGCAAAACTTATTTAAGTTGATTAGTCGGAACGGCGGTTTCGAAACGAAACTCCAGGCGCTTGAATCACCTGATTCCGATAAACGGGCGAGAAGATAGACTAGAACGAAGATCGGATCTGAAATCGCGATCGCGGAATAAATCCGACGAAAAGAAAAAGAAGAACGGTTAAACGAATGGACGTTCGTCAGCCGAGAATAACCGGTGGTCACGTTCGTTAGGACGAACGGTCGCTAAACAACTAAACCGACAACAACACGAAAACCGATCTAGGGTTTCGAAAAAACCGAAACAAAGAACGAAAGAAAACCGGAACGGTTTTTTTTTAAAAAACCGAACCGAGGGGAGGGGTGGCGCGGCGCGGGTACCTCGGCGAGGGCTCCGGCGAGGGGCTCCGGCGGGCGGTGGCGTTGGGCGGCGGCGGCGACGTAGGCGGCGGCTACATGGGCTGCTGCTGCTGTAGCGCGGGGTGGGGAGGCGGGGTGGTGTGGGAAGAGGGGGGTAGCTAGGTATTTAAAGGGGGGAGGGGGGAGAAAACTTGGGGGAGGGCGCAAGAAAAGGCGGCGGCGGAGCTAGAGTCCGAATCGGACTCGGCTTCGGGCAGCGGTGCGGCTACGCACGGGCGCGCGCGCGTGGGGAGGAGGCCGGCCTGGCCTGGCCGGCTGGGCCTTGGCCCAGGCGGGGCACTGCGCGGTTTTTTTTAAAGGTTTCGCGTGCAGAAAAACAAAGAAAAGAAAATCTAACGAACTCCAAAATTCCCAAAGTAAATTTTCCCCGACTCCTAAAAATGAGTCGAACAAAATGAACTTTTCTCGGGGCCTAGGTGCAAATTTTGAAAACACGCATTTTTCCCTAATCCAAATAAACACCGGAAAACAAAATTTGATTTATTTATTAAATCTTCATTTTTCCTAAATTTGGGAAAGTCATATTATTCCCTCTCTCATATTTTGATGTTGGAAAAATAATTGAAGATGAAATAAATAAAATCAAATGATCCTCTTTTCAAAGTTTGAGAATACTCAAAATTGAAAATGACGAAATCTCCAACTCTCTCCGAGGGTCCTTGAGTTGAGTGAAATTTCTAGGATCGACCAAAATGCAAGAAAATATGATATGCATGATGATCTAATGTATAACATTCCAAATTGAAAGTTTGGGATGTTACAGCCCTCTCGGTAATGCACATCATAATAAGCCTTGCAAGCAATGTGACAAATGATTTAGTTACGGGATGATGTATTACGGAACGAGTAAAGAGACTTTCCAATAACGAGATTGAACTAGGTATGAAGATACCGACGATCGAATCTCGAGCAAGTAACATACAGATGACAAAGGGAATAACGTATGTTGTCATTACAGTGCGACCGATAAAGATCTTCGTAGAATATGTGCGAACCAACATGAGAATCCAGGTTCCGCTGTTGGTTATTGACCGGAGAGTTGTCTCGGTCATGTCTACATAGTTCTCGAACCCGTAGGGTCCGCACGCTTAACGTTCAACGACGATTTTGTATTATATGAGTTATGTGATTTGGTGACCGAATGTTGTTCGGAGTCCCAGATGAGATCACGGACATGACGAGGAGTCTTGAAATGGTCGAGAGGTAAAGATTCATATATGGGACGATGATATTCGGACACTAGAAGTGTTCCGGGGGTACCGGGTACATATCGGGTCACCGGAAGGGGTTCCGGGCACCCCTCGGGTAACTATCTGGGCCTAATGGGCCAAGAGGTGGACAGACCAGCTCCTGAGGGCCTGGTGCGCCCCCATATAGGCCGAACCTGGAGGGGAAGGAAAGAGGGGAAGAGAGAAGGAAGGCGAGGGATTCGGCCTCCCCCTTCCTTCCCTCCTCCCTCCTCCTTCCTTCCCCCTCAGGAAGTTATGGTAAGGGGGGGCGAATTGCACTAGGTCGCCAAGTAGGATTCCTCCTACTTGGGCACCCACTTGGCTGCTCCCTCTACCTCCCACCTATATATAAGAGGGAGGAGGCGCCTAGAATACACAATAGCATCTGTTAGCCGTGTGTGGCGCCTCCCTCCATAGTTTACGCCTCTGGTCATATTCACGTAGTGCTTAGGCAAAGCCCTGCGCGGATCATTTCACCATCACCGTCACCATGCCATCGTGCTAATGGAACTCTCCCTCGACACTTTTCTAGATCAATAGTTCGAGGGACGTCATCGAGTTGAACGTGTGCATAACTCGGAGGTGTTGTACGTTCGGTGCTTGATCGGTTAGTGTCGGTGTCAAAACCGGCGGATCTCGGGTAGGGGGTCCTGAACTGTGCGTCTAGGCCGGATGGTAACAAGAGACAAGGGACATGAAGTTTTACCCAGGTTTGGGCCCTCTCGATGGAGGTAAAACCCTACGTCCTGCTTGATTAATATTGATGATATGGGTAGTACAAGAGTACATCTACCACGAGATCGAGGAGGCTAAACCCTAGAAGCTAGCCTATGGTATGATTGTTGATGTGTATGTTGTTCTACGGACTAAAACCCTCCGGTTTATATAGACATCGGGTAGGGTTAGGGTTACATAGAGTCGGTTACAATGGTAGGAGATCTGCACATCCGTATCGCCAAGCTTGCCTTCCACGCCAACGAAAGTCCCTCCCGGACACGGGACGAAGTCTTCAATCTTGTATCTTCATAGTCCAGGAGTCCGGCTGAAGGTATAGTCCGGCTATCCGAACACCCCCTAATCCAGGACTCCCTTAGTAGCCCCTGAACCAGGCTTTAATGACGATGAGTCCGGCGCGCATATTGTCTTCGGCATTGCAAGGCGGGTTCCTCCTCCAAGTACTTCATAGAAGATTTTGAACACAAACATAGTGTCTGGCTCTGAAAAATAAGTTTCCACATATTGCCATAGAGAGAATAATATTTACACAAATCTAATCTGCTGACGTATTCCGTAGTGTGACATCACACCACGGCCAAGCTTTTATTTGAACTGTTTTACTGTCCCATCTCAGCGCGTTATGCGAAGCGGTTTCCTTGGCACGTCTTGTTAAAGCAGAGATCGTGTCCCCTTATTCCGGGATTCTCATCAATACGGGAGTGGGTAACCCAACCGCTTCTAGGACTCCTAGATTATAGGCAAGTCCAAGCAGACACGGAGAGGACGCTTGATATTCACCCTCTTTTAAAGGGGACAAGGCTTTTATTTTTCCCTCGGGTGCTCAATCGAATCCTTCCCTTACCTCAAGCTCAAACGCCCGAAGTTCAGGTCAGGTGCTCCAATCCTCCAGTCATGTCCGGGTCTAGCCTTCAAGGCCGATGGATGCCTTCCTCCGTCACGGAAGAAGACATCAAGAAGTTGAAGGAGGCCAGATATCTGACCGCCGAGATTTTGCATCGGCTGCCTCCCCGAGGGCAGGCCGTGCCCACCCCCGAACCCAACGAGAGCGTCGTGTTTGTCTCCCACTTCCTCCGAGGCCTAGGCCTTGCCCTGGATCCTTTCGTCAGGGGTTTGATGTTTTACCATGGGCTAGATTTTCATGATCTAGCTCCGGACTCCTTTCTTCATATCACGACATTTATTATCGTGTGCGAGGCCTTCCTCCGGGTTACCCCTCACTTTGGCCTATGGCTCAAGACCTTTGAAGTGAAGCCGAAGTTGGTCGAGGGGGAGCATGCAGCGTGTGGAGGTGCCTCAATACACAAGATGACGGGAGCTCCGTGGCCCAAAGGTTCCATCCCAGAGGTGTCTGAATTGTGGCAAGAGGAGTGATTCTACATCACGGCTCCTGGAAGTGCCAAGTGGGCGCCCCCTGTTTTCCGCTCAGGCCCCCCACCACGACTGATGTCATGGATCAGCAGAGGTCTGAGCTGGGGGCCAGCCAAGGACGTGCCTATACTACAAGGCTGCATTCGAGATCTCTTCAATGGAGATTTCAGTTTGGTTGCGGTGATACAGGTTATGCTGGTTCGTCAAGTCCAGCCTTGCAAACGCCAGCCTCTTCGTCTGTGGGAGTTCAATCCCAAGGGACCGCGTGCCATTCAAAATTTTCTTGGCCTGACGCACGAGGAGATGTACAAATCATTCTTCAGACCTCACACGGAGTGTCTGGAAATCACCGAGGACGTGGGCCTGAGTAGCAACCACACCACCGAACAGGTAAGGCATCTTCCGGCCGAACATACTTTCTCTACTTCATTACGAAGTTATCTCTGAGAGTTCGCTTTTTGACCAGGACTGGCTAACAAAGGCGAAGTTGATTCGGTGCTCGGCCCCCCTCCCAGAGGGTTTGGAAAATCCGGTATTGGAAAAGATGCTCCAGACCGCACCTTGCCCGGAGCCCTTGAAGGAAGATACTGTGGGGGATAATGCGGGAGGACGCGGGCCCCCAACGCTGCCCATTCTAGCCGAGGGAACGAGCGTCTCTATGAGGGAAGGTGACCAGAAGAGGAAAAGGACTGCGCCCGGGGATTCGGAAGCCGAAGCTTCACCAAACGGGAGAAGAAGTCTCCCACAGAGGGTCCCACCTTGGGGGGCGTTGTTGCCGCACAAAGTCCGCGGGGGGGATCAATCGTCCCATGAGTCGTAAGTGACCCGAAATACCTTTGATAGTACAGATATGCCATCTTTTTCTTCTGAGAAGTTAACCACCGCATATATTTTTGCAGTTCGGGCCTTAGCCCCTCTCAAATGAGCGCATCTTCGGGGGATCTTCTTCCAGAGATGATGGAGAGCGAAACGCCTCCTCTGGACTCCTCCGCTCCGGAAGCGGGCGACCCTGAAGTGTCGTCGTGGAGGGCCTCTCCAAGTCCGGTGAGGCCAGAAGATAATCCCGTTGATCCCCGAAGCTCCCAATGTCTGGCTCCCGAAGAGAGCAGACAAAAGAGTCCGGCACCATCTAGTGTGCGATCGGATGTTCTGAGGGAGTTGGTGGGGCAAGCGGCCATCTCCGATGAACACTGTGTGCTGATGAATACGGTGATGGAGAGAATATCGCCCGCCGAAAGCGGATTGCATGAAGCTTTTATGAGTCTACTGACAAGCTTTGAGGTACGTAAAAGAATGTATGATAGTCCTGCACATGCTAGGTGTGTCCTGTGTAGATAGTAGCCCCTAAGACTCTGGTTGTCGTCGGAAACAACGACGAACATAGGATCATATTCCCAGGTAATAACCATACTGCCTCTATGTGCAGGTGATGGAAGCTCCGGTGGCTAGCCGGACTAGCGAGTTTGCCCATTTAGAACGGTAGTTGGATGCGGCAGACGCCGACATCGAGCTTGTTAACAAAAGGCTTGACGAGGCACATGGTAAGTGTCAATATCTGGTAAACGCCACATAGGAAGAGCAGCATGATGCCAGTATCTTAAATATGTTGTGACTGCAGATGGAGCTGCCACTATTGAAGCCTTGCGGGCGGAACTTGCCCGAGCCAAGGAACAAGCGAGGTTAGGTGATGCGGCTGCTGTGAAGGTGGCCGAAGAGTTGCAAGCCGAGAAGGCCGCGCACGGCGAGACCCGAGACAAGATGGCCAAGATGGCTATGGAATTAAAAGCCGTCGCCAACCGTTGTCGGGTCCTCGAAAAGGAAAACCAAGCGAAGGCATCGGACCTTGAGAAGGCTGCTGTGACGAAAAAGGATCTCCGCTCTACTATGAGGGCAAAGGAGGAGCTGCGGGAAGCTGGGATATTGTAGCTGGGAAATCCTTTATGTTGCGGAGGAAATTCAGAGATCCACGGTATGCCCCTCTGGATCGGCCGTGGAGTTCGGAGGATGTGTATATGGATTTGGCTGCGAGCGCTGCCGATGCGGCCAAGTACTTCTAGGGTCAGACATACCATGGAGTAGACCAGCTATTTTGGAGACAATTCCATTCTCCCGAGCGTCCACTTTCATTGACTGACCAATTAGCTAAATGGGCCGAACTAAACAGGTTGTCCGGACTCTCTATGAGATCTGTTGTGGATCAGTTGTGGCCAGGAAGGTCAAAACCGAACAGCTATTTCAGCTTGGTGCAGTAGTTCCTTGATGTCGTGCCGCGCATTATTGCGATGAAGAGGTCAGCGTGCATAGAGGGCGCACGGATGGCCTTTGCCCGTGTTAAGGCATACTGAGCGGAGATGGATGCTACCAATGTTGCAGCGCGGGGTTCGGCTATAGGTCGAAAGGCTGCTGAGCACTATTTTGAAGAAGTTCTTGAGGGTGCCCATTTGATAGAGACCCAGTGCTCAAAAAATATTATGTTTGAGTGATATGTAATCTCATTGTAAGCGAAATGCTTTTATAAATTTTTATAAGGCTATTTTTATACTTTTGCCTGAAAGTAATATGATGCCTCCTGGGCGGCCGTTTATGTATACATGTGTATAACCTGAAAGATTGCAGTCGTTGGCTTCAGCCCCCACACATATAATGCGGAGGTGCTCGCAAAAACACGCGTTCACACTTAACCCAACGTCTTGGTCCTATGAAGGAGGTGATAGCGGAGCGAGCGAGGCAACCGGACTATAATGCTTTAGCACTTTCACTTAGCCATAGGAGTTTGACAGTGGGGCTACTAGATAGCCCCTGGTGGCTCCGCACTCTCCCGGTTCCGGGGTGCGTACATGCCTGGCTGGAAAATGGCCCTTCGTTAAGGCGGAGGAATTCTAACATTCCCATAGGTCATCGAGTGGTTGACCAGTCTCACGCTATATCATGATAGTCAGTTTTCGGCTTTCTCTACTGAGGTGCTCGTCCGGATGAACCAGGGCACAATCGCAGTAGTTCTCCTGGTGCTACCTTAGCGGTAAAGCGGAACGTAAGGCACCAAAACACAGGAGCCGGGCAAACCCAACATTTGACCAAAGACAATGATTCGGAGCTGATGCATATAGGGCCAAACTCGCGACGCCGAACACTCCCTAAGGTATTTGGTCTTTGTGGTATAATCCGGGCCTAAATAATGGCCTTTGTAAGAAGCCCCTTGTGTCCAGGTACGTGCATTGTTCTGGCGTGGCCACATGCCAAGACGTCAGCATCCTTCTCAACGGTGGATATGTATCAACAAGAGACAGTAAAAAAGGTTTACGCAGGGTCTTAATCTAAAAAGAATCCTTAGAACGGGTCCGTGCTGCACGTATGCGCCTGTGTCTCCGTTGTGCCGTATCCTGGACGGGTGTAGCACGATGATCGTCTGTAAAAGAGAGGAAGTTAAGTGAAAAAGTTGTCGTACAAAAAGATAGTTTTTTAAGAAACCATGTGTAATTCAAGATGATAAGAAATTGCCACTTGTCGGCGCGCGTTGAGCCCCTTGTATTCACAAATAGGGGTGTGACCACTTATTTTTGTATAAATAGTGGCGCCGGACTTGATTAGTTGTATCTCAGGTCTTGACGACCTATTGGATGCTTTCGTTGTTCCAGGCGCCTTTAGTGTGCGGCGGCTAAGGCAGCCTCACTCTCTTCGGCGCGCAGAGATCGCTTGATATTTCCATGCACTGTAATGATGCCACATGGACCAGGCATCTTGAGTGTGAGGGAGGCATAGTGCGGTATTGCATTAAAGCGAGCGAAAGCTTCGCGTCCGAGCAGTGCTTGATAGCCACTTTGAAACGGAGCGATGTGGAAAGTTAAATGCTCGCGACGGAAGTTATCGGGGGAGCCGAATATAACTTGTAGTAAGAGGGAGCCCGTGCAACGAGCCCCTGGGCCTGGCGTTACTCCTTTAAAGGTAGTATTGCTATGGCGAATTTGTGTTGGATCTAACCCCATCCTGTGGATTGTATCCTGATATATTAGGTTTAGGCTACTGTCGCCGTCCATCAGGACCCTTGTGAAGTGATATCCGCCGATTACTGGGTCTAATACTAGGGCAGCCCATCCCGCGTGTCGGATACTTGCTGAGTAATCGCGATGGTCGAAAGTGATCGGTTGAGATGACCAGTGGCAGGACTTCGAAGTGATAGGCAGTTGGGTATACTTTCCTGGGAGTGTCGTATTGTTTTTTCCCTTGATTATGTGTAACACGTTTACTATTTTGACTTCTGGTGGAAATTTCTTTTGTTCCACCGTGTCTTGCTTGGGAGGCTCGTCCTCATCTTCACTTGCTGTATCCTCCCCCTTATGTATGACGTTGAGCTTGCCGGACTGCTTGAAGACCCAACATTCTCTATGGGTATGATTAGCAGGTTTACCAGGGGTACTATGGATCTGACATACTTGGTCCAGAATTTTGTTGAGGCTGGACAGTTCATCCTTGGTGCCTTTAGGCGGCTTTTGACCTGGCCGAGAGCTTTTGAATCCGGCATTTACTACCGTGCCCTTCGTGCTGTCTTCTTTATTCCGGCGTTTGTTATTGCTATTGCGCCGTGATTTTCCGTTTCCATCTCTAACTTCAGATGTACTGGGGTCGCTGGTGCTGCATCTGGCTAGCCAGCTGTCCTCCCCCGCGCAAAAGCGGGTCATGAGGTTTGTTAATGCGGCCATCGTTCTCGGCTTATTTTGGCTGAGGTGATGGCGTGGAGATCATCTCCTCGAGCCATATGGATATGAAGGATGTAGTCCTCAATCCAGACCCCAGGGTCTGTTGTTCCGTCGTATCCTCTATGTTTACGGGCTTGAATCCTTCTGGAAATTCATGGTCCAGCACCTCATCGGTGAAACATAGGGGGTGTGCGGCACCCCTGTAGCTGGGTGTATTGCGTTGTTCGGATGTTTGTTGTATTGCATTGTATGTTGGGGCGCGCTTGCGTGGTCCATAGATGGATCTTGTTAGATCGTCCTTTGGGTGCGAGCCCTCGCATTGGTTGCGTGTTGTATGGTGAGCGGCGTTGTATGCCGCTCTATTGTAACGCCCCATATGTAACCTTCCCGAATTGTACTCCAACTCTTGCCGTTTCCGGCATTAAGTTATATTTAATTCTCGGGTTCAGGTCTTTGTCTCTATGTGTTGTTTTCGTTTTCGTGCATCTCATATCATGTCATCACGTGCATCGCATTTGCATACATGTTCATCTCGTGCATTCGAGCATTTTCCCCGTTGTTCGTTTTGCATTCCGGCGCTTCGTTCTCCTCCGGTGGCCATTTCTAGCTTTCTTTCGTGTGTGGGGATTAAACATTTCCAGATTGGGCCGAGACTTGCCATGCGGCCTTGGTTTACTACCGGTAGACCGCCTGTCAAGTTTCGGGTCATTTGGACTTCGTTTGATACTCCAACGCTTAACCGAGGGACCGAAAAGGCCTCGTGTGTGTGCAGCACAACACCCCTCCATTTTGGCCCAAAACCCACCAAACTCAGCTCCATCGTCTCGGTCGTTCGATCACGATCGTGTGGGCGAAAACCGCACCTCATTTGGACTCTCCTAGCTCCCTCTAGGTCTATAAATAGACCCCCTCCTCCAAATCCCGGATCCCCTCTCCAAACCCTAAAAAAACATCTCTCTCCTCCGCCGCCGACGGACGTGTCCGGCCCGCGCCGGACAGCGTTCGCTCCGCCCCGCCGCCTCTCACGTCGTGCCACGTGGCACCCGGCCGCCGTCCCCGCCGCCGGCCCGGGAAGCCCATCCGGGGCCCCTGCGGCCCAGATCCGGGCGCCGCCCCGCGCCTCCGTCCTCCCCGCGTCCGGTGGCCGCGCCGCCGCACCGCGGCCGTGACGCCTCGCCGCCCCGCCGCGGATCCTCAACGCCGGCGACCTCGGCCGCCTCGCCTCCTCGTTGCCCGAGCCCCGCCGCGCCTCGCCGGAGCCCGGCCGCCCGCGCCTCGGCGTCCGTGCCCCCGCTCGCCGCCCTCCGGTCTTCTCCACGCCGGCCGGCCTCCTCGTCTTCGGCCCCGGCGCCGGCGAACTTCAAAAACCGCGCCGGTGAACAATGCAGCTACAGTAGCTCCAGATCGGATCTGGGTTGACTTCTCCCCCCTCTAACCCTAATTCCGTAATTTTTTTATGCGATTTTTGACCTGCCATATCTTTGCATCTGTAGCTCCGATTTGGGCATATGATATGTCAAAATCTTCGTCTCAACGAGTACATCATTTCATTCCATTGCATCATTTGCATTTGAGGTCATCTTGGTGCCCAAAATGCTGTTGGAAGGAGGCATCATGAGTTAAATTGCAGATCCGTTAGTTCAACATGCACTTTTGTCATTTTTGCCATGTTTAATCCGTGCATGATATGCCTGTGCCCCTTTGGGATGAATTGTTAAGCATGTTGTCTTCTATCCAGAGGTGCATTCCATGCATTTTTAGGATGTGTGTGTTGTCTTGTGCAAGCTTGCGAAGAGGGCTACCTGAGTTTACCGATTTCAGGGACTTAATGAAAATCACTAAGTCTGGGATGTTTTAGTTCACGATGCTATATGTCCGGCTTGTTTCCTAGTGATCCGTGCCTCTTTTGAGGATGATCGGTAAGAATGATTTGTTATGCTTGTTGTGCTTAATCCATCCATGTCTTTACTTGTTATGTTGGAGCACCCTAGTTTGACTCAATCGAGCTCAACTTTTGCATAGTTGTTGTTTTGGGCAGATCGTGAACTCTTTTGCGATTTTGCCGGAGTTATTGCTAGTGATCCATGCATGCTATGCCTTTGTTCTTGCCATGTCTAGCTAGAATTTTGTGCCTTATTAATGGATATATGCTTGCCTTGCCATGACTTGCACCGTAGTGAGTGCATCGAGCTCGTTTACATGCCTCCGTGAGTTATTATTTCAGCATGTCCCAGTTTTCACTAAGTCTGGAAACTGATTGTGTTTCATCGATGTTCGTGTGCTCGGTAGAGTATTTTGTGAACCCTTTTGGCCCCAGGTCATTTTGGGTGTTTTGTTAAGCTTGTTGAGTAGCTCCATGCCATGCTCTTACTTGCCATGTTCAGGTTTTGCATCATGTTGTTTTGCTGCTCCGAAGAGAGCATCGTGGTCTGAAATTCCAGACTAGCGTTAATTTCGCTAAGTCTGAAATCTGTTTTGCTTATTCAGTTTTGCCATGCTTGTTTGAAGCCCTTAATGGATGAATTTGCCTATGCCTAAGTCATGGTGATTTGTTAAGCTCCTTGAGTACATCACTGCCATGCAATTTGTTTTCATGTTTGGTGGCTGTAGCATGTTCATTTTGTTGCATTTAGGAGCCTACTTGCTGTAAATCGCAGATCGGTTCGTTTAGTAAAACGGTTGCCATTTCTAAACCGTAGCTCCGATTGCCATGATCTTTATATCGTTTTCAGGGGATTTCTTCCCCTCTATCCAGTGGCACACTTGGTTTTCCAAGTTGAGGCCAGGTTCATGCATTTCCTGTCACATCTTGCATTTTGCATCCCGCATCACATCCCGCATAGCATATCATCTTTGCATCTTATTGGTTACCCTTGCACGTGGTTGATTGTATCCTTGTTGCTTGTTTGTGTTGTTGGGTAGAGCCGGGAGGTGAGTTCGCTAACGAGGAGCCCGTTGAGTTTGCTTTTGAGGATCCAGTCAATTCTGACAACTGTGCAGGCAAGATGATCACACCCTTGAAATCACTACTATCTTTGCTATGCTAGTTTGCCCGCTCTTTTGCTTTGCCAATGCTACGATGCCTACCACTTGCTTGTCAGCCTCCCAATTGCCATGATTGAGCCTCTAACCCACCTTTGTCCCAGCAAACCATTGATTGGCTATGTTACCGCTTTGCTCAAGCCCCTTCTTATAGCGTTGCTAGTTGCAGGTGAAGATTGGAGTCGTTCCTTGTTGGAACATTTATTTACTTGTTGGGATATCATTATATTTCTATGTCATCTTTACTCATCTATATACTTGGTAAAGGGTAGAAGGCTCGGCCTCTCGCCTAGTGTTTTGTTCCACTCTTGCCGCCCTAGTTTACGTCATATCGGTGTTATGTTCCCGGATTGTTGCGTCCCTTACGCGGTTGGGCTATAATGGGAACCCCTTGATAGTTCGCCTTGATTAAAGCTTTTCCAGCAATGCCCAACATTGGTTTTACCATTTTCCACCTACCCCTTTTCTTTCCCTTGGGTTTCCGGAGCCCGAGGGTCATCTTTATTTTAGCCCCCATGGGCCAGTGCTCCTCTGAGTGTTGGTCCCACCGAGCGATGTCCGGGGCTACCAGGGGCAACCCTGGGCTGGCCTACCCGACATCTGGCTCATCTGAGTGTGCCCTGAGAACGAGATATGTGCAGCTCCTATCGGGATTTGTCGGTGCATTCGGGCGGTGTTGCTGGACTAGTTTTGACCTGTCGAATCATCTTGTTGTACCGGGATACCGAGTCTGATCGGTGGGTCCTGGGTGGAGGTCTATTCCTTCGTTGACCGTGAGAGCTTGTTATGGGATAAGTTGGGACCCCCCTGCAGGGATTGATCTTTCGAAAGCCGTGCCCGCGGTTATGGGCAGATGGGAATTTGTTAATGTCCGGTTGTAGAAAACTTGAACTTAAATAATTAAAATGAATCAACCGAGTGTGTTGCCGTGATGGCCTCTTCTCGGCGGAGTCCGGGAAGTGGACACGGCGTTGGAGTTATGCTTGCGTAGGCTGTTCTATATAGTTTTCCGCTCGTGCTTTGCCTCCTCTTCTCGCTCTCTTTTGCGAATAAGGTAGCCACCATATATGCTAGTCGCTTGCTGCAGCTCCACTTACATTACCCCTTTCCTACCTATTAAGCTTAAATAGTCTTGATCGCGAGGGTGCGAGATTGCTGAGTCCTTTGTGGCTCACAGATTACTATTACACCAGATGCAGGGACCGATGACACTTCTCCGGATGGCGCGCTCGAGCTGAAGTGGGAGTACGACGAGGACTCCCAGCGTTACTATGTGTCTTTTCCTGATGATCAGTAGGGATGCCTATTCGGGGTTCGATTCAGGGCCTAGTCGCTTGTTGGGGGTCTTTTCTATTTTGGCGCCGTAGTCGGGCCATGAGTGATTGTATGATGGATGTTATTTATGTACTTTGATGTGACGTGGCGAGTGTAAGCCAACTATATATTTTTTCCCCTTGATATTATATATGTACATGGGTTGTGTAATGATTCCCGACTTGCGACATTGCTTTCCATGCGCCTATGTCTCTAAGTCGTGCCTCGACACGTGGGAGACATAGCCGCATCGAGGGCGTGACAAGTTGGTAATCAGAGCCTTCCCCGACCTTAGGAGGCCCATTGCTTGATTGTTTTTAGCAGCCGAGTTGTGTCTAGAAAAATGTTTTGAGTCCTTTGGAATTATATATCGGAGAGCTTAGGAATTCTTTTTACTTCCCAGTCTCCTCATCGCTCTGGTAAGGCATCCTGACGTAGAGTTTTGACTCTTCTCTTCTCAAATTTCTCTAAAAAAATTTTTTTAGGATCACGCGAGTATCTTAGTTTGTTCTGATGGCTTATGATGAGAATACTGTCTTGGTGCCTCCTGTCAGGGGTTTAGTGGAAGTGTCCCGGGGAGTTGAGCTCTGAGGTGTTGTCATCATAATTCTATCGTTGCAATTCTGGCATACTTGAGATATGTGCGCGACATCGAAAATCTCCTTTATGCAGTTCGTTGGTGAGATAACCTCGACGCCACCCAGTACTGGGGCGGGAGTTCGGGAGTATCGCCATAACTTGTATAACGGATGCTTTTCGAAGGTTGAGATAGATGGTTTCCGAAGGTTTCTTGGTTATGTGTTGAAGGATGGATGCAGCTGGATGTAGGATTTGCTAGCTTGGGTGAGATATTATGCTTCCCCTCTATCCCCAACACCTGATTGCATAACCGGAAAGTTTCGGGAATTTCATAGGTGGGAATTCAGGTAGCCTTAGGATATCTTTCCAACGGATGTGTGATATGAAATTGGGGTTCGACGTCTAGTGGTTCGCCTATTCACGGTCGATTTTACAGTGGCCTCGTTGTGTCTTAAAGAGTCCTTGGCTATGCTGACTCGGGGACGCTTCGTATGTCATGTGCACTGCCTTGTACATGATGGTGATGTACGGTCGAGCCCGTGTAGGTCCTACCACGAACACTTCGGACGAAATTTCTATCATGTGTTTGTTCCGGCTTATTCCGCAAGCTAACCCTTGGTTTTATTTCGAGTTGTGGTATTCGTTCTGCATCGACGTCATATGTTGATTCCATCCCTCGTTGATGTACCTCTTCTACCTGATTCTTCGTGGCTTCGCAATTTAGGAATATGTGACCACTTCAAGAGAAGTGCATTCGTTCATTTTGTTCGGATGTGAAGACTTTATGTTGCAATTTTCATTCCGTTGGATTCACCTTCAATATTTCTCTATTTGTGTGCTAATGGTGGTCAACCTCTTCAGGATGGCTCCCGCTAGGAGCACCAGTCAGAACCAGAATCAAGATCCTCCGCCACCTCCGCCTCCTCCGGAAGCATGGCAAGCTGTGATGGCTGCTACTAATGCAAATACTCAGCTGATCATGCAAATCATCCAAGAGCGGAATCAAAGCAGTCAAGGAAATCAAGGCAACAACCAGAACCAATTTGCAACTCTGAATCAGTTCCTCGCAAATGGTCCAAAGATGTTCAGCAACTGCGTTGAGGCTACCGATGCTGATGATTGGTTAGTCAATCTGGGCAAGCATTTTGAATGTAGCAACGTCAGACCTGAAGATTTCGTCAAGTTCACGTCTTTCCAGCTCAAGGATCAGGCCGCAGAGTGGTTTCAGCAGTACCGGGATTCCAGAGGTGGACGTTTGATCACTTGGGATGATTTCCGTCGTGATTTTCGCGCTCATCACATTCCTCAAAGTGTGACTGAAAGCAAACGTGAAGAATTCCGCAATCTGAAGCAAGGCTCTTTGTCTGTCTATGACTACAACAAGTTGTTCCAGAAGCTCGCCCGTTTTGCCAAGCAGGATGTTCCTGATGAGAAGAGCATTATCTATCAGTTCAGGGGTGGTCTCCGTGAAGAAATTCAGCTCGCTCTTGTCCTCTTCGAGCCACTGAGATACGATGAGTTCTACAACATGGCACTGAAGCAAGAGGCTGCTCAGCTAAGGTGTGATGCTTCCAGGAAGCGAGTCAGAGACACTACGTCTTCTTCCTCTACTCAAGTGGCCAAGTAGCAGAAGTATTGGCTTCCTCCTCCTCCGTTCCGTCAGCCGTATCAGCAGAAGAGCAAAGGTGGCAGTGGTTCATCCCACCCACCCAACCCAGGCTTCCAGAACAAGACTTCGTCTCAAGCTCCAAGATCGAGTGCTCCATACCACCGTCCGCTCTCAGAGGTCACGTGCAACAAGTGCCAACAGAAGGGTCACTATGCCAACAAGTGTTTCAACCAGAGGCGTCTTCCTCCTCCTCCTCCTGTCAGGTCGGCAAGTACAGCTGTGGTCAAGCATAACCCCAAGTCCGCCAAGGTCAACTTGATGAACGCAGCTCAGGCAGAGGATTCGTCAGATGTGATCATGGGTAACCTTCCTGTTAATGATATTCCTGCAAGAGTTCTTTTTGACACGGGTGCTTCGCATTGTTTCATCTCGAGGCCATTTGTTTCTAAGCATGAGTTGCCCTTGCAAGATTTGCCTAGGCAGTTGTCTGTTGTTTCTCCGGGAAAATTCATGAGTGCAAGCGCTATTGTTCCGGATATTTCTATCACGTTGGGCGATCACAAGTTTCTCTCTTCTCCGGTGGTTCTTGGTAATTCTGATATCGACCTCATTCTTGGGATGGACTGGCTCTCTAAACACAAGGCTCACCTCGATTGTGCAACCAAGCAGATTCAACTGACTCATTCCTCTGAAGATGTCATTGTCTTTGCTGCTCGAGATAATACCATCCAGTTGTTCTCTCTCAATGAAAAGGGTGAATTGGATGCTATTTCGCAGATTCCGGTTGTTTGTGAGTATCAAGATGTCTTCCCTGAAGAACTCCCAGGCATGCCTCCAAACCAGCCGGTTGAATTTGTTATTGAACTTGAGCCCGGTACGGAACCTGTGTGCAAACGTCCCTACAAGCTCGGCCCCGAAGAGTTGAAGGAGTTGAAGAAACAACTCGATGTTCAAGAAAGAATGGGTCTCATTCGGCCTAGTACTTCTCCGTGGGGTTGTGGTGTTCTTTTTGTGAAGAAGAAGGATGGAACGGACCGACTTTGTGTTGATTATCGTCCATTGAACAAGAAGACCATCAAGAACAAATATCCACTTCCCAACATTAATGAGCTGTTCGAACAACTCAAGGGTGCCCAAGTATTCTCCAAGCTTGATCTCCGTATGGGTTATCATCAAATTCGCATTTGTGAACAAGATATTCCAAAGACGGCGTTCAGGACAAGCTATGGGTCATATGAATACACTGTTATGTCTTTTGGCCTCGCCAATGCTCCTCTGACGTTCTCTCGCATGATGAACTTCATCTTCAACCCCTACACCAACGACTTTGTTTTGGTCTATCTCGACGATATCCTGGTTTTCTCGAAGAACAAGGAAGATCATGCCAAACACTTGCGTTTGGTTCTTGACAAGCTAAGGGAACATCAATTCTACGCCAAGTTCTCCAAGTGTGAGTTTTGGCTCGATGAGGTTCTTTATCTTGGTCATATTATCTCTGCCAAGGGCATTTCCGTGGATCCTGAGAAGGTGTCTGCAATCGTTAATTGGGAACCTCCTCAGAATGTGAAGCAACTCCGTAGCTTCCTCGGTCTTGCAAGTTATTGCCGAAGATTCGTTGAAAACTTCTCCAAGATCGCGAAGCCTCTCTCAAATCTTCTTCAGAAGCATGTCAAGTACGTTTGGTCTCCGGAGTGTGATATCACTTTCAACGCTTTGAAAGAGAAATTGATCACTGCTCCAGTTCTGACTCCGCCTGATGAAACCAAGCCGTACGAGGTCTTTTGTGATGCCTCTCTCCAAGGTCTAGGTGCAGTACTGATGCAAGAGAAGAAATTTGTTGCTTATACCTCTCGCCAGTTGAAGCCTAATGAGAAGAACTACCCCACTCATGATCTCGAGTTGGCGGCAGTTGTGCACGCATTGTTGACTTGGAGGCATCTTCTCTTGGGAAGGAAAGTGGACATTTTCACTGATCACAAGAGTCTCAAGTACATCTTCACTCAGCCTAATCTCAACCTCAGGCAGACTCGATGGGTCGAAATGATTCAAGAGTACAATCCGAGTATCGAGTATACTCCAGGCAAGGCTAATGTGATTGCTGACGCTTTGAGCAGAAAAACATATTGCAACAGTCTGATTCTCAAGCCTTATCAACCCGAGCTTTGTGAAGCTTTCCGCAAACTTAATCTGCAAGTTGTTCCTCAAGGTTTCCTCGCCAACCTTCAAGTTTCTCCTACCTTGGAAGACCAGATTCGCCAAGCCCAACTTCTTGATGCTATGGTGAAAAAGGTGAAGATTGGTATTGCAAAGAGTCAGTCCAAGTACAAGTGCTACCGACTTGATGACAAGGACACTCTCTTATTCGAGGATCGAATTGTTGTGCCCAAAGGTGAACTTCGTAAAGTGATCATGAATGAGGCTCACAACTCTCTCCTCTCCATCCACCCTGGGAGCACGAAGATGTATCAAGATCTGAAGCAAACTTATTGGTGGACTCGAATGAAGCGCGAGATCGCTCAATTCGTGAATGAATGTGATGTCTGCAGAAGAGTGAAGGCAGAACACCAAAGGCCAGCAGGTCTCCTCCAACCTCTCGCCATTCCAGAATGGAAGTTTGACCACATTGAAATGGACTTCGTGACTGGGTTTCCTAAGTCCAAGCGTGGCAATGATGCTATATTTGTTGCCATCGACAAGCTCACCAAAGTGGCTCATTTCCTGCCTATCAAAGAGTCAATCACTGCAGCTCAATTGGCGGAACTCTACACCTCTCGAATTGTCTCTCTGCACGGTATTCCTCAAGTGATATCTTCAGACCGTGGCAGCACCTTTACCTCCAAGTTTTGGGATTCTTTTCAGAAGGCCATGGGCACCAGCATTCGCTTCAGCACTGCTTTCCATCCTCAAACAAGCGGTCAAGTCGAGCGTGTCAACCAGATTCTTGAAGATATGCTCAGGGCTTGTGTTATCTCCTTCGGCATGAAGTGGGAGGATTGTCTTCCTTATGCTGAATTCTCGTACAACAACAGCTTTCAAGCAAGTTCCGGCAAGGCCCCGTTTGAAATTCTGTATGGTAGGAAGTGCCGTACACCTCTCAACTGGTCCGAAACCGGTGAACGTCAGCTGCTGGGTAATGACCTGATCACAGAGGCGGAAGAAATGTGCAAGGTCATTCGTGATAACCTCAAAGCAGCCCAATCTCGTCAGAAGAGCTACTATGACAGCAAGCACCGTAATTTGGCCTTCGAGATCGGAGATCATGTCTACCTCCGCGTCTCTCCTATGAAAGGGACTCGTCGCTTCGGTATCAAAGGGAAGCTTGCCCCCGGATACGTCGGGCCTTTCAAGATCGTCAGCAAGAGAGGCGACCTCGCCTATCAACTCGAGCTTCCTGCAACCTTTGCCAATGTTCATGATGTGTTCCATGTCTCGCAACTCCGAAAGTGCTTCAAGACGCCTGAGCGCACCGTTAACTTCGAGGACATTGAGCTCCAAGAAGATCTCTCCTACCGTGAGCACCCAGTTGCAATCCTTGAAGAGACTGAACGCAAAACTCGCAACAAGTCAATCAAGTTTCTCAAAGTCAAGTGGTCACACCATTCCGTCCGTGAAGCTACCTGGGAACGCGAGGATCACCTCCGTTCTGAGTACCCGGAGTTCTTTCAGTCCTAGATCTCGGGACGAGATCTTTTCGTAGTGGTGGAGTGTTGTAACGCCCCATATGTAACCTTCCCGAATTGTACTCCAACTCTTGCCGTTTCCGGCATTAAGTTATATTTAATTCTTGGGTTCAGGTCTTTGTCTCCATGTGTTGTTTTCGTTTTCGTGCATCTCATATCATGTCATCACATGCATCGCATTTGCATACATGTTCATCTCGTGCATTCGAGCATTTTCCCCGTTGTCCGTTTTGCATTCCGGCGCTTCGTTCTCCTTCGGTGGACATTTCTAGCTTTCTTTCGTGTGTGGGGATTAAACATTTCCGGATTGGGCCGAGACTTGCCATGCGGCCTTGGTTTACTACCGGTAGACCGCCTGTCAAGTTTCGGGTCATTTGGACTTCGTTTGATACTCCAAGGGTTAACCGAGGGACCGAAAAGGCCTCGTGTGTGTGCAGCCCAACACCCCTCCATTTTGGCCCAAAACCTACCAAACTCAGCTCCATCGTCTTGGTCGTTCGATCACAATCGTGTGGGCGAAAACCGCACCTCATTTGGACTCTCCTAGCTCCCTCTAGGTCTATAAATAGACCCCCTCCTCCAAATCCCGGATCCCCTCTCCAAACCCTAAAAAAAACATCTCTCTCCTCCGCCGCTGACGGACGTGTCCGGCCCGCGCCGGACAGCGTCCGCTCCGCCCCGCTGCCTCTAATGTCGTGCCACGTGGCACCCGGCCGCCGTCCCCGCCGCCGGTCCGGGAAGCCCATCCGGGGCCCCCGCGGCCCAGATCCGGGCGCCGCCCCGCGCCTTCGTCCTCCCCGCGTCCGGTGGCCGCGGCGCCGCACCGCGGCCGTGATGCCTCGCCGCCCCGCCGCGGATTCTCAACGCCGGCGACCTTGGCCGCCTCGCCTCCTCGTTGCCCGAGCCCCGCCGCGCCTCGCCGGAGCCCGGCCGCCCGCGCCTCGGCGTCCGTGCCCCCGCTCGCCGCCCTCCGGTCTTCTCCACGCTGGCCGGCCTCCTCCTCTCCGGCCCCGGCGCCGGCGAACTTCAAAAACCGCGCCGGTGAACAGTGCAGCTACAGTAGCTCCAGATCGGATCTGGGTTGACTTCTCCCCCCTCTAACCCTAATTCCGTAATTTTTTTATGCGATGTTTGACCTGCCATATTGTTGCATCCGTAGCTCCGATTTGGGCATATGATATGTCAAAATCTTTGTCTCGACGAGTACATCATTTCATTCCATTGCATCATTTGCATTTGAGGTCATCTTGGTGCCCAAAATGTTGTTGGAAGGAGGCATCATGAGTTAAATTGCAGATCTGTTAGTTCAACATGCACTTTTGTCATTTTTGCCATGTTTAATCCGTGCATGATATGCCTATGCCCCTTTGGGATGAATTGTTAAGCATGTTGTCTTCTATCCAGAGGTGCCTTCCATGGATTTTTAGGATGTGTGTGTTGTCTTGTGCAAGCTTGCGAAGAGGGCTACCTGAGTTTACCGATTTCAGGGACTTTGTGAAAATCACTGTCTGGGATGTTTTAGTTCACGATGCTATATGTCCGGCTTGTTTCCTAGTGATCCCTGCCTCTTTTGAGGATGATCGGTAAGAGTGATTTGTTATGCTTGTTGTGCTTAATCCATCCATGTCTTTACTTGTTATGTTGGAGCAACCTAGGTTGACTCAATCGAGCTCAACTTTTGCATAGTTGCTGTTTTGGGCAGATCGTGAACTCTTTTGCGATTTTGCCGGAGTTATTGCTAGTGATCCATGCATGCTATGCCTTTGTTCTTGCCATGTATAGCTAGCATTTTGTGCCTTCTTAATGGATATATGCTTGCCTTGCCATGACTTGCACCGTAGTGAGTGCATCGAGCTCGTTTACATGCCTCCATGAGTTATTATTTCAGCATGTCCCAGTTTTCACTAAGTCTGGAAACTGATTGTGTTTCATCGATGTTCGTGTGGTCGGTAGAGTATTTTGTGAACCCTTTTGGCCCCAGGTCATTTTGGGTGTTTTGTTAAGCTTGTTGAGTAGCTCCATTACATGCTCTTACTTGCCATGTTCAGGTTTTGCATCATGTTGTTTTGCTGCTCCGAAGAGAGCATCGTGGTCTGAAATTCCAGACTAGCGTTAATTTCGCTGTCTGAAATCTGTTTTGCTTATTCAGTTTTGCCATGCTTGTTTGAAGCCCTTAATGGATGAATTTGCCTATGCCTCAGTCATGGTGATTTGTTAAGCTCCTTGAGTACATCACTGCCATGCAATTTGTTTTCATATTTGGTGGCTGTAGCATGTTCATTTTGTTGCATTTAGGAGCCTACTTGCTGTAAATCGCAGATCGGTTCGTTTAGTAAAACGGTTGCCATTTCTAAACCGTAGCTCCGATTGCCATGATCTTTATATCGTTTTCAGGGGATTTCTTCCCCTCTATCCAGTGGCACACTTGGTTTTCCAAGTTGAGGCCAGGTTCATGCATTTCCTGTCACATCTTGCATTTTGCATCCCGCATCGCATCCCGCATAGCATATCATCTTTGCATCTTATTGGTTACCCTTGCACGTGGTTGATTGTATCCTTGTTGCTTGTTTGTGTTGTTGGGTAGAGCCGGGAGGCGAGTTCGCTAACGAGGAGCCCGTTGAGTTTGCTTTTGAGGATCCAGTCAATTCTGACAACTGTGCAGGCAAGATGATCACACCCTTGAAATCACTACTATCTTTGCTATGCTAGTTTGCCTGCTCTTTTGCTTTGCCAATGCTACGATGCCTACCACTTGCTTGTCAGCCTCCCAATTTCCATGATTGAGCCTCTAACCCACCTTTGTCCCAGCAAACCATTGATTGGCTATGTTACCGCTTTGCTCAAGCCCCTTCTTATAGCGTTGCTAGTTGCAGGTGAAGATTGGAGCCGTTCCTTGTTGGAACATTTATTTACTTGTTGGGATATCATTATATTTCTATGTCATCTTTACTCATCTATATACTTGGTAAAGGGTAGAAGGCTCGGCCTCTCGCCTAGTGTTTTGTTCCACTCTTGCCGCCCTAGTTTCCGTCATATCGGTGTTATGTTCCCGGATTGTTGCGTCCCTTACGCGGTTGGGCTATAATGGGAACCCCTTGATAGTTTGCCTTGATTAAAGCTTTTCCAGCAATGCCCAACATTGGTTTTACCATTTTTCACCTACCCCTTTTCTTTCCCTTGGGTTTCCGGAGCCCGAGGGTCATCTTTATTTTAGCCCCCATGGGCCAGTGCTCCTCTGAGTGTTGGTCCCACCGAGCGATGTCCGGGGCTACCAGGGGCAACCCTGGGCTGGCCTACCCGACGTCTGGCTCATCTGAGTGTGCCCTGAGAACGAGATATGTGCAGCTCCTATCGGGATTTGTCGGCGCATTCGGGCGGTGTTGCTGGACTAGTTTTGACCTGTCGAATCATCTTGTTGTACCGGGATACCGAGTCTGATCGGTGGGTCCTGGGTGGAGGTCTATTCCTTCGTTGACCGTGAGAGCTTGTTATGGGCTAAGTTGGGACACCCTGCAGGGATTGATCTTTCGAAAGCCGTGCCCGCGGTTATGGGCAGATGGGAATTTGTTAATGTCCGGTTGTAGAAAACTTGAAGTTAAATAATTAAAATGAATCAACCGAGTGTGTTGCCGTGATGGCCTCTTCTCGGCGGAGTCCGGGAAGTGGACACGGCGTTGGAGTTATGCTTGCGTAGGCTGTTCTATATAGTTTTCCGCTCGTGCTTTGCCTCCTCTTCTCGCTCTCTTTTGCGAATAAGGTAGCCACCATATATGCTAGTCGCTTGCTGCAGCTCCACTTACATTACCCCTTTCCTACCTATTAAGCTTAAATAGTCTTGATCGCGAGGGTGCGAGATTGCTGAGTCCTTTGTGGCTCACAGATTACTATTACACCAGATGCAGGGACCGATGACACTTCTCCGGATGGCGCGCTCGAGCTGAAGTGGGAGTACGACGAGGACTCCCAGCGTTACTATGTGTCTTTTCCTGATGATCAGTAGGGATGCCTATTCGGGGTTCGATTCAGGGCCTAGTCGCTTGTTGGGGGTCTTTTCTATTTTGGCGCCGTAGTCGGGCCATGAGTGATTGTATGATGGATGTTATTTATGTACTTTGATGTGACGTGGCGAGTGTAAGCCAACTATATATTTTTTTCCCCTTGATATTATATATGTACATGGGTTGTGTAATGATTCCCGACTTGCGACATTGCTTTCCATGCGCCTATGTCTCTAAGTCGTGCCTCGACAGGTGGGAGACATGGCCGCATCGAGGGCGTGACATCTGTGTTGGTAGAGGGGTCATCTATCCGACCAGGTGGCTGCTTCGATATTTGGTTGTGGGGGTTCTGAGGCCTCCTCCTCGAATTCGGGTAGCAGCTTCCGCTTCGGGTAGCTCTTGAAGGGGCGATTGTCGCCGCACCTTGCTGCAGTGCTGAGTATTTTACTCCATCTGAATTGGAGTATGTCTTGCGCTGCCTTGAGCCTTTGCTTCTGCCTTTTCAGGCTCCTCGCGGTGGCAACAAGCCTTTTACGGGCAGTCTGTTGCTCCGGGTGTCTGTCCGGCGTTATGTCGTCCGGACCATTATCCTTGATAGGATTTGTTTGTTCGGTTTGATTATCCGGATTGCAGTTGTCTGGCAGCGGTTCGCCCTGCTCCAGCGCTGGGTCTGTGTGATCGCTATTTCTGTCAAGGCGGGATTTGGGGCGGCACTTGCGTCGCCGCTTTGACTGCTTTTTGAGGGAACAAGCCTTCGGTGTGTCCTTCCGCTCTTCGTCGTCATCTTTTGGTGCGTCCACCATGTATACGTCATATGACGAGGTGGCGTTCCAGGGCCCAATAGGCGCTGGTTCTTCATCGTCTCCTCCATCGGCGTCCATACCATCGATGTCTCCGGAGTCAAAGTCGAGCATGTTGGTTAAATCGTTGACAGTGGCTACAAGGTGGGTGGTGGGCGGGCTTTGAATTTCCTCATCGTCCGCATCCCAATCTTGCTGACCATAGTCCGACCAGGGCTCTCCTGATAAAGAGAGAGACTTCACTGACTTCGGGATATCGCCCAAAGGCGAGTGCTGAAAGATGTCCGCGGCAGTGAACTCCATAATCGGCGCCCAATCAGATTCGATTGGTAGGGGCGTGGAGGGTTCGGAGTCCGAAGAGGAGTCCGGCTCCTTGGAGTCACGAGTCTCGCAGAGTACGGGGCTGGTGTTCTGCTCAATTGCCGTTGGGGTCGCAGCCCCCGAGGTGGCATCCAACCGCCCATCCTCAATCAGCGCAGTTGGCTCCGAATTAAGGGTCGCAGCCGATGCGGGTGCGGCCTCCAGGGCACTGTTCGGCGGCAGAGCTAGATCATGCTCGTCATGACAGTGCGGTGCGCTCGGCGGTGGCTCGAATCCGTCGAAGATCAAGTCCCCGCGGACGTCAGCCGTGTAGTTTAAATTTCCAAATCTGACCTGACGGCCAGGGGCGTAGCTTTCGATCTGCTTCAGACGGCCAAGCGAATTGGCCCGCAGTGCGAAGCCGCCGAAGACGAAGATCTGTCCGGGAAGGAAGGTCTCACCCTGGACTGCATCGCTATCGATGATCATAGGAGCCATCGAGCCTGACGGCGATGACACAGAGGAACTCTCAATGAAAGCACCAATGTCGGTGTCAAAACCGGCGGATCTCGGGTAGGGGGTCCCGAACTATGCGTCTAGGCCAGATGGTAACAGGAGACAAGGGACACGAAGTTTTACCCAGGTTTGGGCCCTCCCGATGGAGGTAAAACCCTACGTCCTGCTTGATTAATATTGATGATATGGGTAGTACAAGAGGAGATCTACCACGAGATCGAGGAGGCTAAACCCTAGAAGCTAGCCTATGGTATGATTGTTGATGTGTATGTTGTTCTACGGACTAAAACCCTCCGGTTTATATAGACACCGGGTAGGGTTAGGGTTACATACAATCGGTTACAATGGTAGGAGATCTGCATATCCGTATCGCCAAGCTTGCCTTCCACGCCAAGGAAAGTCCCTCCCGGACACGGGACGATGTCTTCAATCTTGTATCTTCATAGTCCAGGAGTCCGGCTGAAGGTATAGTCCGGCTATCCGAACACCCCCTAATCCAGGACTCCCTCAGTTAGCACGAGAAGAAGTTCGACTACATCAATCGCGTTGTCAAACGCTTCCTCTTTCGGTCTACAAGGGTACGTGGACACACTGTCCCCCTCTCGTTTCTATGCATCTCCTAGATAGATCTTGCATGAGCGTAGGAATTTTTTTGAAATTGCATGCTACGTTCCCCAACAGTTTTGCCATATGAGTCCACTATACCTACCTATATGCGGTATTTCCATGCCGTTCTAATAAAATTTGTATATGCCATCTCTAATCTTAAAAATAAATCTCCTTTTTCTGTGCTCGTACCGCTCATGAAACGGTAGGGGTGGCTGATATTTTTCCATGCTAGATGTGTTATTCTCAAGATGAGTGTTTATTCACTGTAATTGCACGAGAGTACGACAAAGGTATTAGGGATGCCCAGTCCTGAAATGAAAAATGAATTTACTTTATGTTTTCAAATAATAAATTCCTTGGGAAGTGTTGGTATGGACGGTACCCGTGGATTCGGTTAGCCGTGGAATGTGAAAGTATGGTGGAAAAAGGAATAAACTTTATTTTTTTTGTTTGGGAACCCCTATGATATATCTAGCATGGAAAGTATTGGGAACTACTCGATCGTTCTCGTTGACAGGAAAGGCATCCACCCAAAGTGTTTTATCTCTATCTTTTTTTGCTTTGAGCTCTGGCACCTCTACAAATCCCTACCTCCCTCTGCGAAGGGCCTTTCTATTTACTTTATGCAATTTTTATTTCTATTTGAGTCTCCATCTTCTCTTATAAAGCACCAACTAAGGGGCACTATGATCGTACTTGAGCATTGGGTCTAGCTAATATGCGAGTGTGTTTCATGAATGGATCAATGATCGAGCATAATGGGCTAGGGATAACTTGCTTTAGTGTTGATATTTTGAAAGACATGGTTGCTTGTTGATATGCTTGAGCATTGAAATCTTCATATCAAAACTAGACTATTGCTTTGAATCATATAAAAGTCCAAATGTCCAGGATACAAAAGAAAAGAATATGTTATGACCATGTTAGGCGGCATTCCACATCAAAAATTCTGTTTTTATCATTTACCTACTTGAGGACGAGCAGGAATTAAGCTTGGGGATGCTGATACGTCTCCAACGTATCTATAATTTTTTATTGTTCCATGTGTTATATTATCATTATTGGATGTTCTACAATCATTTTATAGCAACTTTATATCATTTTTTTGGGACTAGCCTATTGACATAGTGCCCAGTGCCAGTTGTTGTTTTTTGCTTGTTTTTTACTTTGAAGAAAATCAATATCGAACGGAGTCCAAACGCAGGGAAACTTTTTGAAGAATGTTTTTGGACCAAAAGACACATGATGGGCCAAGGAAGTACCAGAGGGGGACTATGAGGGGAGCACAACGCACCTGGGGGCCCAGGCGCACCCTGGTGGGTTGTGCCCACCTCGTCCGCCTCCTGCATCACCTCTTTGCTCTACAAATACCCCGAAAATCCAAAAACCCTAGGGGAGTCGACGAAACACAATTCCAGCCACCGCAAGTTCCAGAAACCACAGATCCAATCTAGACACCATCACGGAGGGGTTCATCATCATCATCGGTGCCTCTCCGATGATGCATGAGTAGTTCATTGTAGATCTACGGGTCTATAGGCAGTATCTAGATGGCTTCCTCTCTCTCTCTCTCTCTCTCTCTCTCTCTCTTTTGATTCTCAATACAATGGTCTCTTGGAGATCTATTTGATGTAACTCTTTTTGTGGTGTGTTCGTTGGGATCTGATGAACTTTTAGTTTATGATCAGAGCTATTTTATCCATGAAAGTTATTTGAGTCTTCTTTTCATCTCTTATATGCATGATTTCTTATAGCCTCATATTTCTTCTTCAAATCTTTGGTTTAGTTAGGCTGACTAGATCGATTTTTCTTGCCATGTGAAGAGGTGCTTTGTGATGGCTTCGATCTTAAGGTGCTCAATCCCAGTGACAGAAGGGGACATGACACATATGTATCGTTGCTATTAAGGATAACAAGATGGGGTATATTCCTACATGAATAGATCTTGTCTACACCATGTCATCATTCTTATTGCATTACTCCGTTTCTCCATGAACTTAATACACTAGATGCATGCTGGATAGCGGTCGATGTGTGGAGTAATAGTAGTAGATGCAGGCAGGAGTCGGTCTACTAATCTTGGATGTGATGCCTATATAATGATCATTTCCTGGATATCGCCATAATTATTTGAAGTTCTATCAATTGCCCAACAGTAATTTGTTTACCCGCTGTATGCTAACTTTCTTGAGAGAAGCCACTAGTGAAATCTACGACCCCCGGGTCTCTCCTTTATCATATTTGCCTTTGAGATCTATTTTTATTTGCTTTTATTTTCAGATCTATTAATCCAAAAACCCAAAAATACTGTGCTGCAATTTTTTTATTTCTCGTTTCCGCGAGATCTATTTATCCACCCTACTACAAATTTATCTATCTTTTTACCCAGGAGGGATTGACAACCCCTCTTTACACGTTGGGTTGCAAGTATTTGTTCTTTGTGTGCAGGTACCGTTTACATAGTGTTGTGTGGTGCTCCTACTGGTTCGATAACCTTGGTCTCATCACTGAGGGAAATACCTACCATAGTTGTGCTACATCATCCCTTCCTCTTTGGGGAAATACCTATGTAGTTCAAGCCGCATCAATTGACAGGAAATCTACTTCGGGGACATGCCATTTCCTCGGTAGATCATTGGCATGTTGGTCATCAAGGAAGCAGAATTGTGTATCACTTTCTACGGCCGAGGCCGAATATATTGCTGCTGGCACTTGTTGCACTCAGTTATTGTGGATGAAGCAGACTCTGAATGATTATGGCATCAAGTTCAAGAAGATTCCTTTATATTGTGACAATGAGAGTGCCATCAAAATTACACATAATCCAGTCCAGCATTCTTGCACGAAGCATATTGCCATCGGACACCATTTCATTCGCGATCATGTTGCTCGAGAGGATATTGTCATCAATCACGTCAAGAGCGAAGACAATCTCGCTGATATTTTCACCAAGCCTCTCGATGAGAAATGATTCTGTGTGTTACGGTGTGAGCTAAACATCCTGGACTTCGCAAATGTGTAGTAAGCTAGACTCGGCACCCGTGCTAACACTTCCATGTCATAGAAGGAATGGGTGAATAACACTCGAAGAGTTTGAAAATTTTGATAACGTGAAATTTTCTTTCTGAGAGCGAATACATTAACGAAACTAGACTAACCGGGTGCCACGATAATTGTGCGACGCTCGGGGTCATGCGGTTCTTATATAGTGAGTCATGCCACCACAATTTTCTCTCATTGAGTTTCTTTTCGATCGAAAGATTTTGTGTTTGTCCGAATGCATTTCTCTCATAGCTATTCGCTCGAGCGTTTGTGTTTTGTTGTCTGAGTGAAATACCTATGACCCTGTTTTCCCTCTGTTCTATCTCGTCCAATCTATGTTGATCCGTTACAAATTCTCAATTTCACCTGGAACGAAACTTTATCTGGTGTCCTTGACCATGATTAAGATTCAGTCCAAACTTTAATCTATTTTGGTGAAAGCTGTCCAAAATTTGGGGTTTCCTGCCCAAGTCAAGACCCCTCTTTACACGTTGGATTGCCACGTGCAATCCATCAACTGCCAACCCATCTTGTCCGTTGAATCGCAATGGTCTCCAGATTGTGGCAGTTCGATCGGATTCACCGCGTGCAGTTATTTTCATTCGCATATAAAAACTGCACCGCCCCCTCTTCCTTGTTCACTTCGCTTCCTCCTCCAAAACCCTCGCCACAACGCTCCACCTTGAGCTCGACGCTGATGATCCCTTTGCCACTTCACCGCCGAAAAGCGGTCACCAGAGTCCTTCCTTGCCGCCGCGGGACATCTTCTTCCCCGCACCGTCATAGCTGCTGCACATCACCAAGCTAGGGTATGTGGGGTGTTAACTCGTTCTTCCATTCATCTCGTTCGAGTTCGCCCGCAGTTATTATCTTCTGATTTTACCGTATATCTTAGATCTTTACTGCTTAGGTAACTTGTGCGGATGCAGTTTGTAGTTGTTCCTCCATCCAAAAAAATCAGATCAAGGGTTTGTGTTATGTATCGCACGAATGGAATGCTTTTTAGCACGCTTACTAGTATATTCTTCGGACCTACTAGCTCGTCCTATACATTTCTTTCATTTGAAACATTTCTCAAAGTCTGCATCTTATTCTTCTTCAAAATGTTTTCTTTTGGAAAAATATTCGCTGTGAGCATTTGTAACCCTGTCCCCATTTTCCCTCATATCTATTCTCATTCAGAGGTGTATGCAATCAGTTGAGGATTCTGCTCGACCTATGAGCATGGCTGATGAAGAATAAGTAATCATGGGTACGACAGATGAGTCCAAAGCTCCAAACACAAAGGGCCCAACGGTAGGCCAATCAACCAGCGAAAGAAAGAGATCCGAGCATAATGCAGATGAGCAAGAAGAAGATGCTCCGAAGAAAAAGAAAGGTGGTAGGCAACCATTCACAAATTTTGCACACTATATCTCTCATGATAACTACAACACTGTTCTGGGAGAATCAACACAAGACAAGAGAAGGCATCTGCAAAGGATTCGACGTCACTGGGTACGCAAGTAGTTCAACTATGAAATGGTTCATCCTCGGTTCAGGAAAAACTTTTCTTTTCATCCCCCATGGGGTGACTGGCGTGAAATTGGCCTCATTCGAGCAAGTGATCCCCAAGAGAGACCACCGCCTCCACCAACTGCTCATGAGTCAGCTCTTAAGATGTTAGACTCCTATATATCCTGATGAAAAGGCTGAAAAGAATGCTGAAAAGAGAGCTAAGAAGGCTGAAAAGGAAAGAGCTCATGAAGAAGAAAATCGTCGCCTACTCAAAGATGAAGTTGGGAAGAAAAAGGTCAAAGGAAAATTAGTAGGACGTTCTAAGCGAAACATGATCCCAGCTCTACTGTATTTAAGAAAAAGAGCGCACCGAAGAAGAAGCTGGTTGAACCAATGAATAGAAATGATGAAAGCAATTCCTTCGATCAAGATGATCCTCCACTCACAAGGGAAGAAGTTCAAGCTTCTCTCTCTGAGCAAGTGAACATCACAACTTCTATGACACTGCCACATCTTCGAGCTCGTGCCATCGCAATAGCACCTCCGAAGAAGATCGTTATGAAGAGAAAAACTCCACCTACCATTGTCACTATGGTAGATCACGTGGATATGACCCCTCATCCTGAGGCAATCAACATGAAGGATTTGGTAATTGATGCTCATGTTAGCACAACTAAACCAGGTGAACAAATTCCAAAGCCAAAGGTGAAGCAAATCAAAATTCCTTCTGCCGAGCCAAGTGCTCCTCAAACTGATGTTCTGAAAGAAAAGGCTGCCAAATTTGGTCCCACTTTGACACAACCACTGGCTTCTATGCCTCCAACCGAGCAAGATCTCATGCAAACTGTTCTTGTTGCACAAACCGTCCCATTCTGATGCTCCACACTATTTCCAATCATGTTTTCATCATGGAGCAGCTTGACAAGTTTGTGGAAAACCCATTCGATGGTGAAGTGGCATCTTTGCCAATCCCTCCTGAAGTCGTGTCACAGGCTTCTGATGGTGTTCGAGATATGAAAGAAGATTCTGTTGAAATAAACAACCTCACTACCGAACTAAATGATCTTGACAGTCGAATGAAAGCTACATCTTCCAAGTTTGTCATCAAGCAACTTGAAGAATCATACATGGATGTCAATCGGGCTTTGACTATCCTTTGCAACAAAAGACTGGGTTTTCACTCAGATTTGGATAATATTGTTTGAAAGATCTTCCTTGATCATCAAGCACAAGCCACTAGCTATAATGATATTGTCAAGGGACATATTGATCAAGTTGCTCAGTAGACACAGAAGAAGCAAAAGAAAACCATGAAGAGAAATGCTCCTCTTCCTTCATCTGAAAGTCTCCTGAAGATTTTGAAGCTCAACCCGTGAAAGAGAACTACCCTGAACCGGAAATTCCTTTGCAACCCACGGTTCAAGTAACAAATGCTCCTCATTCACCAAGGCCAACTGAACTAGTGCATGTGGCCTCCCCCGTTCATGCTGATATTCCTTCTCAGACACATGTCTCAGAAGAAGGTGAAATCCCTCAGTCCGAGCGTCAAGCTTCTCCGGCTCGTGATGAACCGTATGTGTCAGTGCCTCCCTCTGCACAACAATAGATTCCCAAAGGACAATTCCAACAGTCTCTAGTGCCTGATTCAACCCCAGTGCCACCTATCAAAGAATCTGCTCCCTCTCAACTGCGGATTTCCATCAACACAGCAACAAGAATATCAAATGATGGACCGTTCGGTCACAAATCCGTTTTTGCTCGTCATACCGACTCCATGATATATGGAGATGAAGTGATTTCAGTCGAGGATGAACTCAAATATCCATTCCCTCATGAAGAATTGCATATGTTTTCAGCGGGTATTGGTGCCAAAGGGTCGCTGTTCAATCGGAACACACATCCAAAATTCTTTCAAGAAAGTCCTTACAATGGGCCACACACATCTGAATCACCTCGGTTTGGACTCAGGAACAAGCCATCTTTTATTTTCAGATTCTCTATGATAGCAAGAAAAATTTTCCTCATGAATTTCCAGACATCTCAGCTATGAAGAGTATTGGTTGTTTTGATCAGTTGCCGCAAAATGTGGAAGATTTTTGCCTCACCAATGTGTTTACATTCCAACATCCTTGGAACCGAGAGATTACTCTACAATTCTATGCAACCTTATACATCACTGCTGATGAATCTGTAGTTCCAAATGGATCATGGAATGGATGAAAGAAGGCCAACGCATCAAGCATGTACCTCTATGGATTTTTTCTCGCACTTTCATTCCCCTCATTTTGAGCATGGCAAAACTGAAATCCGAGTGCACAACATCGACACCGTTTCAGATGATATGTTTCGGTGCACCATGGGCAAAGAAAAGATTCATGAACATAATGGTCCTCCCAAGCCAGAACACTTATCCTTCGAGAATCAAACTCTCTATCATATGCTCACTTATACTATCTAGCCTGTGGCTGGGATGAATACTGATGGTACAATTTCTAATGTTCTTCAGAATACAATCTTTGCCATCTCTGAGGGATATATCTTTGATGTTGAAGATATGTTTCTACGCATCTCGAAAGATTCTACTGAGTATACAAAAACCCTCAAGGTATATGCACCATGGATTCAAAAGGTGGTTGATTATTCGATGAAAACCAAATATTTGGCAAAGGTGAGCCATAGAAGTTTTATTCCTCCAGTTCAGGACACCCTACAAGTCATGCAAGATATTTCTTCGAGTAAAGCACTTGAGTCAATCCCGCAAGATTATCCCAAAGGATTCGATGGGCCATGTCTGCCTAAGAGCGGCCGAATGATTACTCATCAACCTCCATCTCAACTTGAAGTTAGCTTGCGCATGCAAGAACTGTTGCTCAAGCATATTGTTGAAGACCAACAAGAGAAAGAGCACCTTGCTGCTAAGCTAAATGCCATCAACAACTGAACAAGAATCACACATCTGATTGCTGATGAGAATAAGAAAAGGCTCTGGAAATTACTTTGGAAGTTCTTTTCCAAGAAACAACTCCTAGATGTTGATCTCAAAGAGCTCTGTGACTACATTGACAAAGGCTTCTCAGTTGAAGATTATCAAACTCGCAGTACTCCTCCACTACCTGCTCGAGAGCCAACTACTAATCTGCTAAATATTAACCTTCACAAGCTACTTGAAGAATCTGAAGCTACCTCACCGACAGAGAAAACCAGCTGAAGGAAATGTGCTCTCACGTGTGACTCCAGTGGCCGATCCCAATGTGTCTTCATCATCTCAGCCTCAAGCTGTCATTCCTGAAGGAACATCTACTACTGCTGACGATGAAGATCTTCCAGTTACTTCCGAATCAGAAACCTCTTCGGACAGTTCTTCTGGTGATGCCACTGAGTGAATCAAGTTCACCGCTTCTGCACTCATGTTATTCATCACCTTTTTGACACTAGTTGACAAAAGGGGGAGAATTACATCGAGTTTTGATAGTTTTGCTTTTGCATTCCATTTGGTTTGGTTTCATGTGAGATTTGAAACTTATGCTCCAAAGACTATCTGTGCTATAATGTTAAACTTTTGTGTTGTAATGTTAATAACCCCACCTGCCGCACTATTTCTCTCGAAGAATTTTTTTTGCAGGTGGAACTATTATCGGAAGTTCTGAATGATTGCACTACAATCTCGATGGATTATATGTCATCGGTATGAATCATCATATCGATTGATTGAAATCTCCTCTTTATACACTACTGCAGGATGCTGCTAACGCGACACTACAATCACAGACCCTTCGAGAAACTGTGTGCGATGCAATGATCGCAAATGGTGGTGTAGGAAAACTGTCAGAAATGTATAAAACATTTGCGATGATGGATGCATCAAACACGGTTCAAGTTTTAGTTGCGTGTGCGATGAAGGGCATATGGTCTAGTTCAATTAACTGTTTGCGATGAGGAGGAACAAAAGAAACGGGCAGCCAGATGAACGTGTGTGCGATGTATAGCATACGGTTCACTCGGATGAATTGTTTGTGATTACGCAACACAAAAGAAACAGACAGCCCGATCAAGGTGTGTGCGATGTACAACATGCGGTTCACTCAGATGAACTGTTTGTGATGCGGCAAGAGAACAGAAACGGTTCAATATAACAAGATGTGTGTGATACGCGGCAAACAGGTCTGTAATCAGAAACGTGTGCGAAGACCGATAATAACGCATACGATTGCTTCTGATAAGACGTATGTGATATGCTTTGTCTACACAACATCTATTAGCCATTGTGGGACGGGTGGTCATCCGGATACGCCATAAGGATGCGAAGAGGCATTCCTATCAGCAAGGACTAGCTGTTCCACCAGTAGCTCATGTAAGAAAACTATCAAGTTAAGTGTGCTCAGGCTGGACAAGCCATCGGATGGGTGACTGGATGGGAAGTTGTGTTGATGTTAAATTCCCTCAGCTAATTTAACCTCGAGGTCCTTGTTTTTTATTTGTTAACACATGTTAAATAAGGTCTACCGCATTACTTTTTGACAATGTGCGATACGTGGCATACAGTTGATCCATCCGACCTATTTGTGATGGAATAGGTCGTGTGTGTTGTGGGCAAACGCTTGCTAGTATTCAACCGTTTGGGATTGATGAATTCATCACCAACGGGATCCCTAGTGTGGTCCATGTTCATCTGATCATCATCTACTTCTTGTGTTGGCTCGATGCTAAGTTTCCATTAATTGATGGCGTTTTATGAACACGCCACCGTTTCCCGCCATTTCCTCACCTGTTTCCCGCCACCCTGCTGTATTGCGCATAGGGGGCGCGCGACGCACTAAAGCGACAAGCGTAGCCTGTAGCACATCCACCTTTTCCAAGCATGCCAACCCACCAAAGCGCTGCCTCTGCCATCAACCTCGTCGGCAAGGAAAATGAGCAGGCGCCACTATCGGCGTTCTGGGAACGGGGGTCCCCAGACTTGCCTGCCTGCAGACTGCGGTGTGGCTCGAGTGGGGGCCCAGTGCGGCCCAGCTTCATCAGCTCAAGCTCAAGACCCTTGCTAGGGGCCAAGCCTTGTGGGGCGGACGACAGGAGGCTTCCTCAGCAGCAGCCTCATCAGGCAGGCTCGCAAGGAGGCGGAGAGATCAAGGCAGGGTTGCCTCGCGAGGAGCCCGTGACGCAAGCCATGACGATCGAGATTAGGCGGGCGCCAGCCTGTGCAGTGTCCTTGTTTCCCCTTCGGTGCAAAGGGAGCAAGCACAGGCCAAGGCATCGGCCAAAGGTTACCATTCCGGTGCAACGAGACCAAGACCAGCAGAGCGGCAGGACGGAGGTCACCGTGGAGCCCAACACGGCGTCATCACCAGTGCTTTTGGCAGCCGAAGACCACCTTTGGTCAGGATAACTTGTACTAGATGTTCCCCTTCAAAATGGCCAATTGTTGGCGCCCTTCCTGCTCACATTTTGGGAAGAGGACCAGGGCCTCTATAAGTAGGACTAGCCACGATAAGAGGGAGGGAGAATTCAGACCGGGTAGAACACACCACACCAGCTCAAGAACACCTCTCGCGAGGCCGTTCTTCCCCCTGTATTGTTCATCATCAGCCCCTGAGGCAATCCACCACACCACACACTGGAGTAGGGTATTACACCACATCGGTGGCCCGAACCAGTATAAACCTCGTGTCCTTTGTGTGTTCTTCTTTCCAGCCTAGATTTCTTGCGAGCATAGAAGCGCGAGTCGGTAGGGGAAAGATCTCCGTGCGCACCCCAGAGTTCGAACCTTAAGGGTCAGCCGGAACCCAAAATCCGACATTTGGCGCGCCAGGTAGGGGTGCGCCAGAATCCTTCTTCCTCCGCGTCACGTTCTGTCGCCTCGTCATTCAGATGTCGAGCGACCCGGCTGCCAACGCCGACCACTGGGCGGCGTGGCCTGCCCACACCATGTCGCCGGCTCAGGGCAACCTCAACCTTGCACCTCAGGCAGCCCGCGCTCCGCAGGGCGCTGCGGGGCGCGGGCGACGCGGCCAGACGCTGCCTGCCCTCACACCACGGTAGGTGCAGGCCACAGCAAGGGCCTCAAACCACGCCGCGGCCACAGCGCCGCACACCCGACGGGAACAGTCAAACTCCAGGGTCGCGCTCACGGTGGCCCGAGAGCTGCTACGGTGCCGGCTGCTGGAGGGCGGCCGCGATGTGTTGTTGGAGCGAGTAGCCGAGCTCCTGGACGCCGGCGCCTCAGGAGCACCTCCTTTCTGCGTCCAGCTGCCGCCCCAGATCCAGGGCGGGCCGTATGGCGACATTATACGTGCTCACGCAACTTCAAGCAGACTCCAGGGCCCGTTCAGTGCCAACGCCTCGGTCGGCACCGGGCGGCAAGTCGCGCCGGCCCCATCTCCGGCCAGCGAAGGGGTGCACGCCGCGGCCTTCGGCTTCGGCGGACCGCTGCGCCATCACCCCCAAGACGACGCTCCAAGACAGACTACGTGGCATGCGGGGCGCTACGGTGAGGCCCATGAGGCGGTGGCCCCAGAAGCTTATGTGCCCCGCATGGTGGATCAGGGGTGCGCACTGGAAGAAGATCATGGCTCATTCCTCGGGCCAGGCTGGGGCGAGGAGGCGCCAGAAGCTGAGCTCTTTCAGGAACCCCAAGAGAGCCTCGACAACCACACCGGCGGCGGCAACTATCGGGTACCACTCATTCCTCAGGAGCAAGCCTATGCTAACCATGGGTCGCAGGAGATACAGGTTGCCGCAGCAGATGGCTGCCCCAATGCTGCATCCTCCTATCCCTCAGGAGGAGGGTGCAGGGGGCTACAAGAGAGGGGCCGAGATCCGGGTTCGCCCCCGCGGCGGTCGGAGCAAGGCGCTCTCAGGAGGTAGGCCCTCTGCCGGGGAGGTGCCCCAGGGCCTGCCCCCGGCAGAGGACCCGTGGTCGTCGGGGGAACCGCTGGCGACCGCTCTACCCCATTGGCATCGTCCTTGGCCTCCGGCCACCGTCAGTGGCGGTAGAGTGAGTCGCAAGGCGGGGCCCTCGTCAGGCGATATGAAGCAAGGCTGGTACCTGTGAAGAAGGCCTAGTGCCTATGAAGCTCGCCACCCGTGACACTCTCACGTAATAATGAGTGGGGCTATACACGCCCCGGAGTCTCCGGAGAGCCGCCCTCGGGCCTCGGGGGCTCCCGCCCACGCCCAGTGGCAGCACTTAGCTCCGCTCTGGTGAGAAGACGTCGAAGATTAGACTAGGTGCCAGGTGCGGCCTTTTGCTTTTCGCTTCTTCCTTGTTGGCAAGTTTCTTCGGTTTGGATTTAAGTTGGATTTGAGCTCGAGACTTGTGTGTGTTTGGGGAAGGGGTGTTTAGTCTCGTTCGAGCATTCTCTCGTGTTCTGATTTCGGCTTTGCGTCCAAAGTTAGCGTCGGTTGCCCCCCTCACGAGCCCCTCGCGAGCCGGGCCAGGCCAGGCATGACTACAGACGGGACCGCTATCACCGCACCCTCTCCGGAGGTTCTCACGCAGGATCAACAGGATAATTAGAAGACACCCGAGGCGCGGCGGCCCCCGCAGGCCCGCTCGGAACTCGTCGGAGTCGAAAGGTAAACAAGTCGGTTGACCCATCACCGGGCTAGCAGCTAAGCTCACACGCAACATTATGTTTACCAGGATACTGATCACAAACCTTTACATGAGGGGCCTCCCCTTCCAAAATGCTCTTACATTCTTCAGGGCCGAGCCCGAACCTTCTTCGTGCAGGGTAAACAGCAGCGACATACGGTCAGTCGGACATATCACTCACCGCGTCTTCTGGGGCACCCCCGGAGGCATCACTGGCGCTGCTGACATCGTCGCCGCCACCGCCAACACCTCCGACAGCGTCAGGCTCGTCCATAACGCTGCCTTCATCGGCGGCCACGATCACGCCGTCATCGTCAGACGCAAAGGCCCTGACGAGGGCGTCCATGTTGTCCTCCACCCATTGCGCCAGGTCGCCCCGGACGGCTATGAGAACGGGTGCGATGGCAGCGTCGAAGTCGAAGTGGGGTCATGCCCTGCAGATAGCTGAAGACACGGGAGAAGGCACGCTCGAGCAAGGCTCGGCTCCTCTCTTCGACAAGCCAACGGGACCTCTCGGAGCGGTTCTCCAGAAGCGTTACCATGTAGGTGAAAAACTGGAGGTTGCCGGCGTAGCTGGCCTCATGCGGCTCCTTAGCGGCAGCCTCGCAAATGTTGCCCAAAGTTGTGTTAGCCCTCTCCCTGAGCGTTCGAAGCATGGGGGCATGCACGTGTTCCAAAACCCCCCGCTGGCGGATCTCGTCCTCATTCCGCTGTGTGATGGCCTCGGCGTCATCAACCCTCTATTGGAGAAGAAGCAGCTTGGCCCGGGAAGAGGCCAGGTCCGCCTGCGCTATGCCAAGGGCGGCTGTGGATGAGTCCGCACGCCGTGTCACTTCAGCCAGTTTGGCCCTGAGGGCCGCAGTCCTACCCTCAGCCTCGGCCCTGATCAGCTCCAACCTCGCTTCGTATTCGTGCTCGAAGGCCGAGCGAGCTTCCGCCACGCGGCGGTCGACCTCTTCCTGGACCCGGACTTCGCGCGCAGCAACGTCATCCTCCGCCTGAGCCACCAGGTGCTCCCTCGTCTCCAACTGCTCAAGGTCAAGGTTGCGCTCGGCGGCCTCCAGCGTCAGTGCCTCCTTGCACTTCAGTAGCTCCGCCTGGTCGACGGAGGCCCCCTTCAGCGACTCAAGGGCCGCTTGGAGCAGTTCCACTTGCCGCTTCAGGGAGTTGCTCCAGGCTTGGAGCTCCCATGCGCGCTCCTCCGCATCTCTGCATCGACGGTCTGCTTCTCAAGCCTCCTCGACGGCCTAGGAGCAGGCCTCCCGCGAAGCCACCAGCGACGCTTCAGCCTTCGCGTTGTCAAGATCACATTGGTGACGCGCGAGGGCGACGGCTACCTTCAGTTTGCGCCTCTCCTCAACAAGGCACAAACCTTCGGCCTTGAGGCGCGCATCCTCGGCAGCAAGCTCTGCCTCGATCCGGCTCACCGCATCCGCCGTCCCCTGGAGGAACTCTTGGCGAAGGGCACGACGCTCCCGAGCGCGCCTGAGCACGTCTTTCGCATCACCCTCTTCCACCGAAGTATGTGGAGGGCCCCGAGGCGGCATGCCCCCTCCCGGCGCGGGGATGGGGGCTGGAGCCCTAGCCGTCGCCGAATGGACCCCTCTGGGCATCCAGCCTGGCATCGGTCCACCCAAGGATGAGGAGCTGAAGGCAGACTTCAACCATTCACCCTCTATGATCAGAGGAGGAACACGGGGCAAGCCGGATCTGCCCCAGGAGGACTCGTGAAGAAAGGACAGCGGGCACGTAGGCTCAAGGTGCCCGGTGGAGCGGACCGCCCCACCGACCGATCGAGCGGCGGGGGTGCCGCTCGAGCTCGGCGCGCCCAGAGCCAGCGGGGAAGGCGAAGCTTTGGGGGCTGGCTCCCGGGCCGACTCGGCGAATTTGGAAGGACGGGGCCTAAAAGGCCACAATCAGCCGCAGGGATAGTAAAGTAAATGAGCAGAGAAAGAACAGGACTTACTCGTCCATGGCGAAGTACTTCTTGTGCTTCAACAAGCGGCAAGGGCGATCGTCGCCACCCAAGGCCTCCTTCCTCTTGTGGAGGGCCTCGAAATCTACACGGAACCGACCTAAGCGCCCGACGCAGGGGTCGGCCTGGGGCGCTGAAGAAGCGTCAAGAAGATCAGCGCCGAAGGAGCCGGCCTAGGGGACGCCATCAGGCATCGCCTCACGAGGAACGGCCGGGGCCTCGGGAGCCCCGGCCTCAAGCTGAGGGCCGCAACTCCGCGCCAGCCGCCGCTCCAGGGTGGGCCTCTGGAGGCGCCGCCTTCAGGGCTTCTCGCGGCATCGGCACCTCGACATCAGTCGCCTCAGCTCCCGCCGGTTCTCGTCTCCCCGCTCCATCGCCTGAGGAAGGACCACTGTGGACGACAGGGGGAGCAACCACGGCGGCTGGGTTCTCGCGGGGCCTCGTGAAGCCAGCGGGGCGCAGCCCCCACTCGTCGAAGTTGGGCATTTGCCTCACAACATCGGCCATGCCAGAGCAAAGATACAAAAGGGCACCATCACGCTGAAGGCTGCTTGGGGAAGGATCACCAGTCAAGACCCTGAGCACCGTCCGCAGCACTTCAGGCGCCAAGTCCTCCTCCTGAAGTCGCATGCGGTCTCTGTGCCCCGCAAAGTCCCACATCCGGCGAGAATGGCGCTGGATAGGAGCAATGCGGCATTGGAGGAACTCCTTCACCACCTTGGGTGCAGTCACATTGAGCACCCTCAAACTCTGGAAGCGGTGCCAGACGAAGGCTAGCCGGGGGCTCGCGAGCATCTCATGGTCCCAGCCCGAGTGGGGAACAGCAGGCGAGGTCGGGTGCGAGAGCAGAGGGTTGGGCACTCTGACGTCCACATACAGCCACCGCTCTCCGAACCTGGCCTCAGAAGGAGGAAGGCCGAAGTCGATCCCCGAAGCGGCCGTATCTAGCATGACGAAGAAGCCCACGCACCCTGAGCACTAAGTGGGGTCGCTCAAGCGCAAGGAAAAGAAGTGGCGCAGCAGAGCAACGGAAGGAGGAATGCCTACCATTGCCTCGCAAACAAAAGCAAAGACAGCCAGAAGGGTAATGGACTCAGGCCCGAGGTGCATCATGCGGATCTGATAATGGGAGAGCACCGCATTGAAGAAAGCGGAAAAGGAGGGAACCAAACCCGCCCACAGGGCATCGACGAAGAATCGGACCTCCGTGACGATCCTATCAAGGGAAGCATGGGATGTTGTGGTTCTATGTCTGACAGTGAAGTAGGGGGGTGTGTATGGAGAGGCTAGACCTTTAGCTATTGGGAAGTTGTAAGCACGCAAGGTTTACGAGTTCAGGCCCTTCTCGAAGGAAGTAACAGCCCTACGTCTTGATGCCCGGAGGCGGTCGACTGGATTATGCGTGTGTAAAAGGACAAGGGTGCGAACCCCTGATACTGAGGAGGGGGGTGGCTTATATAGAGTTCGCCAGCCCTCTCCTGCCCTCAGTAATGCAGGGTTTAAGGTACATTTAAGGTGGGCGTTACTGATAACGTCCCTAATAAAGTGTCATAATAATCATAAAGACTACTTAATAGCCGACCGTTTGCCTGCGGAGTGACTTGAGGTCTTCTGGCAGTCGAGTGGTTGGCTTCTTGGTCGAGTGACGGCTTCTTGGTCGAGTGTCTTCAACCCGTCGAGTGGGATATCTTCAAGTTGTTTGAAAGGTGACTTCCTCTAAGGATGTCCTATGGTAGGGCTCTTTAGGACGGGTCCGTGTCCCTACCGTAGGTACATGACTTCATCATTAGCCCCCGAACGGATTGAGGCTAGAGTGAGAAAAGGGGTTAGGGACCTTTCCGACCGATCCTTCGGGTTATTATGGGTGCTTCGTTCTGGGTCGACTGTCACGGATGACGTCATTAACCTCTTTCAGTCGCCTTGATCCGTTCTAGGTCTTTCGTCGAATGGATTTCTTTACCTATGAGACATCGAGCGCCAGTGCGCGCGGGATTTCCGTTTCGTCAAGTTGTTCTGCAGCCAGCGGAGATCGCGGGATTCAGATTTTTTGGGAAGCGCGTGGAACGGGGGCAGCCGCAGTAATCGGGAGCGACAGTGCGAAGGCTCCTCGATCTCTGTGCCGCCTTTTACGCCACGTACAGCGCGCGCGCCTGCCACGGGATTTGACTGGATAGCTCGGGCCTACCTGCCAGCCACTCGGGAGCGGCCCCTTATAAGTAGTTGGCCCGGAGCCCTTCATCAGTACGCGTGCTCATCTCTTCCTCTTCCTTCTCTGTTTCTCCGTTGCCTCCCCCGCTCCCTTCGCTCTCGCCCCGCCACCACAAACCAGCTCGAGACCTCGCCAGCGACGATGGGGAAGGGCAAGACGACTGCTTTGGAGCGCGCGAAGAAGGCGGCGGCAGCGGGGAAGGGAAAGAAGTCTGCGCGCGGCGGATCTTCCTCTCGGACGGCCCTGCCCAAAGGGTGGATCCAGGGAGACTGGATGCCCTCGGTGCTCCATCAGGAGGACCTCGACGACCTGGTCGAGGGAGGAGCCATCCCCCACAAGGCTGCGCGTCTTCCAGGGGGAGAAATCGAGCCCCAACCATGCGACGGTGAGTGCGTCCTCCTGGCGACTCATATTGACCGAGGGTTCTCTCTGCCGCCCCACTCTTTCTTCCGCAACTTCCTGAACTTCTTCGGAGCGCAGCTCCATCACTTTACTCCGAACTCCATAGTCTATCTTGCCGCCTTTATTTCTATGTGTGAGGCGTTCCTGGGGTGCCGCCCACACTGGGGACTTTTCAAGCACATCTTCACTTGTCGCTCTCAGTCGGTTAAGAAGGCCAAGTCGAGTGACGAGAGGACACAGGTGATCCAGCTGTGTGGGGGTTTGGCGATCCAGACGAGGGGGAAAAGTTGTTTTCCCTCCATTACCTTCCCGGAGTCAGTTCGAGGATGGCAGGCGACTTGGTTCTACTGCCAGGATCAGGTGACTCCAGGGCAGTCGACTGGACTTCCACCCTTCACCCTCGACCGAGCCGAAAAGCCGGCTTCTCTGAAGGTGACGCCCGAAGAAAAGGCCCAGGTCAAGATACTGGCGGGTCGAGTGGTTGAACTTGTCCGTGAGGGCGTGACGGGGATGGATCTGCTGGAAGTCTTCCTCAAGAGGCGAATCCAACCACTCCAGGCTCGGGACCACCCGATGTGGCTGTACTCTGGCCTCGAGGACACCACTCGGATCCACCCGGAGGAGGTCACCGACGAGATGTTGGAGGGGTGGCTGTCAAGCATTACGGGGAACAAGGACAACCCCCGAGGAGCTAGGAGGGTCATTCCACTCGACAGCTCGTATGAGGTCGACCAGGTGCGTCTTTATGTTTCCGACTGAAATCTTCGTTTTCTGCATTGGTCTTCTTTTGAGCGGGTCGACTGACTTTCCGTTTTGTCTGCTGTCTTTCAGGCGACCACTGAGATGTATTCGACGCCCAACGGGGCGCAGGGGTCGACTGAGGAAGGAGAAGGGAGCGGAGGTGAGAGCGGGGACGACCAGGGCAAGTGGGAGTCAGACGGCGAAGGAGAGGGAGGCGATGACGTCTTCTCCAGCGAGGAGGAGGAGGAGGCCGAACCTCCCCGCCCGGAAAGGCGATCCAAGCTCGCACACAACCCGGCGCAGGGACGTGGCCAGGCGACTACCTCCGTCGGGCCATCGTCGAAACGCCCTCGGACTTCTTCTCCAACACCGACTGGGAAGGTCCCCAAGAAACCACGCACGACGCTATCCAAGCCGCCCAAGACTCTGCCCAAGATGAAGATAACTGTCCCTGTTATTTCCGGGTAACAAGTCTTGTCTTCTTTCGTCGATTGGAGGACGGATCCTCGGTCGACTCGTTATGCTTAACTGGCTGATTCTTCGAAATTTGCAGTGCCGCTACCTCCGAGGTCTCTGCCAAAGAGGACGACCAAGAGATGGGGGACGCTGCTACCTCCAACCCTGGTACGATTATTGACGTTCTGTTTTTGAGTTGGCTTGGTCGTTTCTTGCAATTCTGGTCGATTGAAAGTTCTTCCTGCAGCCCCTCCTCATGTTATCGACCTCCCGGATGACGACGACAACGAGCCGCTGAGGATAGGGAGGACCAAGAGGCCGTCGACTGACAGGGCTCCCCAGCCTGCTCCGGCGCCTGAGGCCATGGCTCGGGATGGCGGCGATGCCCCCCGGGCTTCTGTGTCCTTTGCCAATCCCCTGTCGAGTGCGCAGCCCTCGGTGTCGACTGCCAATCCGACTTCGCTCTTTGTCGCGTACTCCGTCCCTGAAGACGAAGTGGCCGCTGCGAAGGAGGCCATACACCAGGCAGGGGTCATGATGGAATAGGTGAAGAAGGCTCGAGAGGCCAGCCAGGCAGCTTACGACGCAAGTTCGGCGCTTCAGAGCAACGTCCAGGTCAGTCGACTTGATACTTGTTTGTTTGAAGAGTCTTTCTCCCTCTTTCTTTTTCTTTTTGAAGATCTTTGTATCTGTATCTGTACACCCACTGGGTGTGTTTTCTCTTTCTTGGACTAGTGGGGGCACGCTGAGTGCACCCACTGGGTGTAGTCCCCGAGACTACGGTGGACTGCTGGCAGTCGACTGTAGTCTGTATATTGCGTTTGTGAATCTGTACTTCTTCACTCGGTTTGGTCTGGCCAGGTCGAGTGGGACCGTGTCCTGTCGACTGCGGGCAGTCGATTTTTTTTTGGTCGAACCAGTGGGGGCACGCTGAGTGCACCCACTGGGTGTAGTCCCCGAGACTACTGTCGAATGTTTTTGATTCGGCTGTGGTCTTAGAGACGTCACCATTGTTCCTTAGTTACTCAGAAGCAACTTATCTCGAACGTCTGTCGACTGGTTTTTCTTTTTGCAGAGATCCTGCGAACTTGCCGCTCGCTATGCTGAATTGGAGAAACAGAAGATTCAACTGGACCTTGATCTAGAGCTGGCCAGGACGGAGTTGCAGAAGGTCAGGGAGGGCGCCGCAGGTAAAGCTACTTTGTCGACTGATTTTGTTTTCAGGCTTGAGCATTCCTCTGCTGTTTCCGATTCGATCGCCATTTCTTTGTAGGAGAATTGGAAAAAGCTTTGGCGAGGAAGGACCAGGACCTGGCTGCTGCCCGTAAGGAGGCTGACGACAATACGGCTCTGGCCGAACAGAAGCTGGCTTCGGTCGACCAGTTGGAAAAAGAGAACACCAGGTTGCAGACCGCTCTGACTGATGCCAACAGGCTGACTGCCAATTGGAAGAAGAAGAACCTCCTCTTGGGCGAGGAGATGGAAGGCATCGCTCGTAGGAGGGACGACCTGGAGAGCTACCTGAGGAGCCTCGCCAAGAGGCTGTACATCAAACTTGAAGGTGCACATCTAATTTTGACTGTTTTGTAATTTTGTGTCGACTCAATCTTGCGATCGTTGGCTTATCTTTAGGTCTTGTGTGCAGAATTCTGTCCGAACTTCGAAGAGGAGACCGGGCGGATCGAAATGGGTCTGGACCCAATCAATTCTCCGGTGAAAGATGATACTGCTATGAACCTGCTCCGACTGGAATCTCGAATCGACGGCGCTGTGGATTACTTGGCTCGACTGAAGGTCGCCATGTCGCGGATCGACTCGACGCTTTGGCCAGAGTCCACGCTCCAGAACGATCTCGAGTCTCTTATGGCTCGACTTGACAAAATCCCCGATCGAGTGCAGGAGTGGAAGAAGTCTTCTGCCCGGTGCGGCGCTGATGTGGCTCTATCTTTAGTCCGCGTACACTGCAAGGAGGCGCGAGAAGAAAAGCTGGCCGCCATCCAAGTCGCCAATACCAAGAGGCACAGCTTCCAAGACTTCATGGAGACCTTCACTGCTGCTGCCACTCGTATTGCGGACGGAATTGACCTGGATGAGTTCGTCGCTCCTGCCAGTCCTCCTCTTGAGGAGTGAGAAAACTTTTATGCCTTCCCTTAAATTAGCCTCGGAATGCCGAGTGGACTTGTAATCGTTTAAACTCTGCCGAGTTGAGAGCTCGAGTACTTTGATTCGGGGCCCAGGGCCTTTTAAGCTTTATCCGAACTTAATTTTTTGCTGAATGTCTTCGTGGTCTTGAACTGTCGTGTGGGGCTTGATGGCTGACCCACACCCTGTTGTTGTACATTGTATTTGTGGCAGAGCTCTCAGGAAAAGGTGGCAGTCGACCCACGCCTTGTTAATGTAGAGTGGGACAAAGCTTACATTGTATTTGTGGCGGAGCTCTTCAGGAGAAGGTGGGTTTCAAACTTAGGCGAGTATCTGACTGCAGCTAAGTCTCTTCGTGGAGAGCTTAGGCGAGTGCTGAACTGCAGCTAAGCCTCCGAGTGGGAGGTTTGCTCTCCACTCGGTAGGATTTTCCAAACTTAGGCGAGTGTCTGACCGCAGCTAAGTCTCTTCGTGGAGAACTTAGGCGAGTGCCGAACTGCAGCTAAGCCCCCGAGTGGGAGGTTTGCTCTCCACTCGGTAGGATTTTTCAAACTTAGGCTAGTGTCTGACTGCAGCTAAGTCTCTTCGAGGAGAGCTTAGGCAAGTGCTGAACTGCAACTAAGCCTCCGAGTGGGAGGTTTGCTCTCCACTCGGTAGGATTTTTCAAACTTAGGCGAGTGTCTGACTGCAGCTAAGTCTCTTCGTGGAGAACTTAGGCGAGTGCTGAACTGCAGCTAAGCCTCCGAGTGGGAGGTTTGCTCTCCACTCGGTAGGATTTTTCAAACTTAGGCGAGTGTCTGACTGCAGCTAAGTCTCTTCGTGGAGAACTTAGGCGAGTGCTGAACTGCAGCTAAGCCCCCGAGTGGGAGGTTTGCTCTCCACTCGGTAGGATTTTTCAAACTTAGGCTAGTGTCTGACTGCAGCTAAGTCTCTTCGTGGAGAACTTAGGCGAGTGCTGAACTGCAGCTAAGCCCCCGAGTGGGAGGTTTGCTCTCCACTCGGTAGGATTTTTCAAACTTAGGCTAGTGTCTGACTGCAGCTAAGTCTCTTCGTGGAGAACTTAGGCGAGTGCTGAACTGCAGCTAAGCCCCCGAGTGGGAGGTTTGCTCTCCACTCGGTAGGATTTTCAAACTTAGGCGAATTGGATTCGCAGCTAAGTCACCCACTGGGGGATTTCGGATACATACAATAGTGACAGCAATTATTGGAACACTCTTATTTCTGATAAAAATGAACTTCAGGAGTTTTTCTTATTACATCTGGTTTGAGAGCGGACTCAAGTGTAAAAGGGGCGGAGAAGCTCCGCGTTCCAAGCTCGAGGTTCGTTGATTTGTCGATCAACATTGTAAAGGTGATATGCTCCGTTGTGGAGGACTCTGGTGACGATGAAGGGGCCTTCCCAAGTGGGAGCGAGCTTGTGAGGTTTCTGTTGATCCACTCGGAGGACCAGATCTCCTTCTTGAAAGGCTCGACTCTTCACATTTCGGGCGTGGAATCGACGTAAGTCCTGCTGGTAAATGGTCGATCTGATCATTGCCATCTCCCTCTCTTCCTCCAAGAGGTCGACTGCGTCTTGCCGAGCCTGCTCCGCTTCATCTTCGGTGTAAAGTTCGACTCGGGGCGCATTATGAAGAAGATCGCTTGGCAGGACAGCTTCGGCTCCATAAACCAGAAAGAATGGGGTCCTTCCAGTCGACCGGTTAGGGGTGGTCCTTAATCCCCATAGAACTGACGGAAGCTCGTCGACCCAAGCGCCTGCCGCGTGCTTGAGATCGCGCATCAGCCGAGGTTTTAGCCCTTTGAGAATCAGACCATTTGCTCTCTCAGCCTGTCCATTCGACTGGGGATGAGCGACTAAGGCGTAGTCGACTCGTGTGCCTTGAGAAGCGCAAAATGCTCTGAACTCGTCCGAATCAAAGTTTGACCCGTTATCAGTGATGATGCTGTGCGGGACTCCATATCTGAATGTCAATCCTCTGATGAAACTGATAGCGGTGCCAGCGTCGAGGCTCTTTATGGGCTTAGCTTCGATCCATTTGGTAAACTTGTTGACTGCCACAAGCACATGAGTGAATCCACTCCTGCCCGTTCTTAGGGGGCCAACCATGTCCAATCCCCAGACGGCAAAGGGCCAGATGAGCGGAATGGTTTTCGGGGCTGACGCGGGCTTGTGTGACATGTTGGAGTAGAACTGGCAGCCCTCGCACCTGTCGACTATCTCTTTCGCCATCTCATTCGCCCTTGGCCAGTAAAATCCAGCTCGGTATGCTTTAGCCACAATAGTCCGAGAGGACGCATGGTGACCGCAGGTTCCCGAGTGGATATCGTTGAGGATTATTTGACCCTCTTCTGGCGTTATGCATTTCTGGCCGACTCCGGTCGCACTTTCTCTGTACAGCTCTCCCCTTATGACCGTGAAGGCCTTAGATCGGCGGACGATCTGTCGAGCCTCCTCCTCGTCCTCCGGGAGTTCTTTCCTTAGGATATATGCAATGTACGGTATTGTCCAGTCAGGAGTGACTGCCAAGACTTCCATGATTAGGTCGACTACTGCCGGCACTTCAACTTCAGTCGGATCCGTGGCACTTTTCGGCTGCGGGGCTTCTTCTGTGAAAGGATCTTCTTGGACTGACGGCGAGTGAATGTGTTCCAAGAACACGTTGCTTGGAATGGCTTCTCTCTTGGAGCCTATCTTTGCCAAGTCGTCAGCTGCCTAGTTTTTCAGTCGGGGGATGTGGTGGAGTTCCAACCCCTCGAACTTCTTCTCTAGCTTCCGCACTGCATTGCAGTATCCAGTCATTGCCGGACTCCTGACATCCCACTCCTTCATCACTTGATTAACCACCAGATCTGAGTCGCCATAGACCATGAGGCGACGGACGCCGAGCGAAATGGCCATGCGCAACCCATACAAAAGTGCTTCATACTCTGCTTCGTTATTGGAGGAATCGAAGTGAATCTGGAGAACGTATCTGAGCTTATCTCCTCGGGGGGAGACCAAAACTACCCCCGCGCCCGAACAATTCAGCGTCTTGGATCCATCGAAGAACATAGTCCAGTGTTCCGAGTGAACTTGAGTCGGAAGTTGCTGTTCAATCCACTCGGCGATGAAATCCGCGATTGCTTGGGACTTGATGGCTTTCTTTGCTTCAAACTTGATATCTAAAGGAAGGAGTTCAATCGCCCACTTGGCCACTCGACCAGTTGCATCTCTGTTATGCAGGATTTCCGATAATGGGGCATCGCTGACGACTGTAATGGAGTGGTCAGAGAAATAATGTGCAACTTTCTTCGTGGTCATGTAAATCCCATATACAAGCTTCTGGTAGTGGGGGTATCTTTGTTTTGAAGGGGTCAAAACTTCAGACACATAATATACCGGGCGTTGAACTTTGAAGGCCTTCCCTTCCGTTTCCCGCTCGACCGTAAGTACTGTACTGACAACTTGTCCCGTGGCTGCAATGTAAAGCAGCAGAGGCTCTTTGCTGATTGTGGCAGCTAGCACCGGCTGGGTGGAGAGCAGAGCTTTGAGCTCTGCAAATGCTGCATCAGCTTCTGGAGTCCACTCGAACTTGTCAGACTTTTTCATCAGTCGGTAAAGAGGCAATGCTTTTTCACTGAGTCGAGAAATGAATCGACTTAAGGCGGCCAAGCAGCCTGTAAGTTTTTGGACATCATGCACACGTACAGGACGCTTCATCCGGAGTATGGTGCCAATTTTTTCAGGATTGGCGTCGATTCCCCATTCGGAAACGAGAAAACCGAGTAGCTTGCCACCTGGAACTCCGAAAGTGCACTTTAACGGATTGAGCTTGATATCATACCTCCTGAGGTTGGCGAAGGTTTAAGCAAGGTCAGCCCGCAGGTCGGAACCTTTCCGGGACTTGACTACGATATCGTCCATGTACGCCTCCACATTCCGACTGATTTGAGTGAGTAAACACTTCTGGATCATTCTCATGAATGTGGCTCCGGCGTTCTTGAGGCCGAATGGCATGGTGACGTAACAGAAGCATCCGAATGGAGTGATGAAAGCTGTTTTGATTTCGTCGGGCCCATACAGACGGATCTGATGGTACCCGAAGTAGGCATCGAGGAAAGACAATCTCTCGCATCCCGCAGTTGAGTCGACAATCTGGTCGATGCGAGGGAGAGGAAAATGATCTTTCGGGCAGGCCCGATTGATATGCCTAAAATCAATGCACATACGGAGTGACTTGTCCTTCTTGGGGACCATGACGACATTGGCGAGCCACTCGGAGTGGTAGATCTCTCGGATGAACTCAGCTGCTAAGAGCTGAGCCACTTCCTCGCCAATGGCTTGTTTTTTCTGGACGGCGGACCATCGAAGATGTTCCTTCACGGGCTTGAACTTTGAGTCGACTCGCAGGTGGTGCTCAGCCAGCCCCCTGGGAACTCCAGGCATGTCAGAGGGTTTCCATGCGAAGATGTCCCAGTTCTCATGGAGGAGCTGGATGAGCGCTTCTTCCTATTCGGAGTCGAGCGTCGTCGAGATGTGAGTCGGAGCAGCGTCGGGATCAGTCGGGTGAATGTGGCCTGTCTTCGTTTCGCCAGCCGACTGAAAAGCTGACTCAGAGGCAGGCTTCTTAGCCCGCAGCAATTCACTCGGGTCGGCAGTCTTTTGGTACTCTTTCAGCTCGACTACTGCCATCTGAGCGTCGGCGATCTTTGATCCCTTCTGGAAACATTCTTCTGCTTTCTTCCGGTTGCCCGTAACAGTGATCACACCTTTGGGGCCAGGCATCTTTAATTTAAGATACACGTAGCACGGTCGATCCATGAAGCGTGCATAAGCTGGCCTGCCCAAGATGGCGTGATAAGCACTTTGGAAGTCCACAACTTCAAACGTTAACTTTTCCTTGCGGTAATTCTTTGAATCACCGAAAACCACATCAAGAGCAATCTGGCCGAGTGACTCGGCTTTCTTCCTAGGAATGACTCCGTGGAAGCTCATGTTACTGGTGCTGAGTATGGACATCGGAATGCCCATTCCTTTCAAGGTTTCAGCGTACAGAATGTTCAGGCCACTGCCGCCGTCCATCAGAACTTTGGTCAGTCGAGTGCCTTTGACAACTGGGTCGACCACCAAAGCTTGCCTCCCAGGGGTGGCAATGTGCGTCGGGTGATCGGACTGGTCGAATGTGATGGCAGTCTGAGACCACTTCAGGTAACTGGGAGTCGCCGGGGCAACCATGTTGACCTCACGGTTAATGATTTTTAGTCGACTTTTGCTTTCGACATCAGCAAAAATCATCAAGGTGGAATTGACTTGGGGGTATCCATCGTCACTATCCTCCTTGTCTTCAACTCTGTCTGGCTCTTTTTCCTTATCCTTGGGCTGCTTGCCCTGGAACTGCTGAATCAGAAGCCGACACTGTCGAGTGGTATGCTTCGGGAAAATAAAATTTCCTTCTTCATCTTTCTTGGTATGGATGTGACATGGCAGGTCCAGAACATCATTCCCATCCTGATCTTTAACCTTCTTGGGCTTCCATGTGCCCTTGGGCTTTCCCTTGAAATTTCCCTGGGCCACAGCCAGGGCCTCCCCAGGGGCGGCTGGCTCGGCCTTCCGCTTCTGCTTCCGACTGGAGTTTCCTCCGGTTTCTTGGGCGACTGACTTGAGTTTGCCACTTCGGAGTCGGTCCTCGTCTTCTCCATTAGCGTACTTGGTGGCAATCTCCATCATCCGATTAAGGGACATCTCTCCGGTCCGGCCAAACTTCAGATTCAACTCCCTGTACTTGACGCCTTCCTTGAAAAAGCAAACTGCTTGATGGTCTGGCACGTTCTCGACCGAGTGGTGCAGTGTGATCCACCTCTGGATGTATTCTCTCAGAGTTTCATTTGGCGTCTGCATGCAAGACCGCAGCTCCGTAAGGCCTGCAGGGCGCTTGCATGTCCCTTCGAAGGTTGTGATAAACACTCGGGAGAGATCCTCCCAAGTGTAAATGCTGCTGGGCGCCAACTGATTCAACCACGCCCTAGCTGAGCCTTCCAACATGAGGGGTAAATGCTTCATGGCCACCTCATCATTGCCGCCGCCAATCTGCACCGCCACTCGGTAATCCTCGAGCCACGTGTCAGGCTTGGACTCACCGGTGAACTTGCTGATTCCAGTCGCCAGCCGGAAGTTGGGAGGGATCACCGCAGTTCTGATGGCTCGACTGAAACATTCAGGCCCCGAGGCGTGTGTCCTGCTGCCGGTGGGCGTATCTCTGTTGTGGCCCTCTCGATGAGCCATGTTCCTGTCCACCAGACCTTGAACGAGGATGGATCTCGCGTCAAAGCCTGGGTCTCTGGGGTCGACTGGGATCCTCTGCCCAATGTTATGGGGGCGCCTGTCGTCTCGATGTCGAGGTGCATATGATCCACTCCTCGGGGGAGGGGACGGCACCCGACGTCCATCATCACGGTCGGGTCGGTGATCATATTGTTCATTTCTCCTATACTGATCGTGCCGGTCTCCATGCCCCTCACGCCTCGGGGGCGATCTCGGGCTGTGAGCCGACTGGACGGTTTCCGTTGCAACGGATCGACTGTGGATCCTGTCCCGCAACTGAGAGACGGCGGAATTCTGATTTCCCGCCGCTCGGAGCAATGCTCTGATCTGCAGCAATCCTCTGCCGGCCTCCGACTGGGAGGGCTGGATTGACTCCGCTATGCGGGCCGCAGCAGCCAGGTTCTGAACCGGAGTTCGGTACACCTGCGGTGGTGGGAAGAGCTGACATCGACTGGGTTCGGGAGCTTGCTGGCGTCGACTGGACTCGGGAGCCTGCTGGCGTCAACTGGACTCGGGAGCCCGCTGACGCGCTCGCTCGTCGAGAGCTCGCTGTAGATTCTCCAGTCGAGTGCGCTCGGCTAGATTAGCCAAGCGCGCGTCCTCCAAGGCTCGGGCCTCGGGGGTTTCTCCAACAATAGGGGTGTAGAGCGCGTCCATGTTCCGGCGACGAAGCTCCTCCCGCTGCAATGACGTAAGAGGCTCGGGGAGGTATTCGTCGTGAGGGTGCGACGGATCGCCCCTATCGGCACCATCATCAGCGCGATGGAATCCAGGGGGACTGCGTGTCCCCTCGACCGCCAGAACCTCCGCCAAAGGGTCGCTGCTGTCACACTCGGAAGCGGTCTCCGTGGAGCCAGTCGACAGATCGAACAGGCCGCAGAGGGATTCGTCAGGCTCGATTGCCGTGACTTGCGGGGTCGCCGACTGGCGGGCCACGGCGTGCTTCATCCACCGCTGGAGCCTCGACCGACCCGAGCGCTTGCGCTGGCGGGAGACAGGACGGGGAGATGACACAGGAGTCGACCGATATGGGGTCGACGGCTGCCTCAGGAGGACGCCACGGACGCACGTGCGGAAGTGCGTCGCACCGCGGACGGGGAGCGCGTTGACGTCAAGCGGCGCCTCCTGGAGCCAGGCGGAGTCGTCGGCGATGAAAGTGAGTCCGCCGAGACGGATCTCGCGGCCCTCCGCCAAAGCTCCGCAGGAAAACATGATCAAGTGGATCGGAAAAATCGCAACTTCTCCAATTAGGCGCTAAGACTAATGCCCCACGGTGGGCGCCAACTGTCGTGGTTCTAAGTCTGACAGTGAGGTAGGGGTGTGTATGGAGAGGCTAGACCTTTAGCTATTGGGAAGTTGTAAGCACGCAAGGTTTACGAGTTCAGGCCCTTCTCGGAGGAAGTAACAGCCCTACGTCTCGATGCCCGAAGGCGGTCGACTGGATTATGCGTGTGTAAAAGGACAAGGGTGCGAACCCCTGATACTGAGGAGGGGGGTGGCTTATATAGAGTTCGCCAGCCCTCTCCTACCCTCAGTAATGCAGGGTTTAAGGTACATTTAAGGTGGGCGTTACTGATAACGTCCCTAATAAAGTGTCATAATAATCATAAAGACTACTTAATAGCCGACCGTTTGCCTGCGGAGTGACTTGAGGTCTTCTGGCAGTCGAGTGGTTGGCTTCTTGGTCGAGTGACGGCTTCTTGGTCGAGTGTCTTCAACCCGTCGAGTGGGATATCTTCAAGTTGTTTGAAAGGTGACTTCCTCTAAGGATGTCCTATGGTAGGGCTCTTTAGGACGGGTCCGTGTCCCTACCGTAGGTACATGACTTCATCATGGGACGCAGGCCAGACTGTGGTCCTGCCGCACTCATTGAAGGTAGTGGCAAGGGCAGAGCGGACCTTGTTCAAGGCTTCTGGATTGAGTATGATCGACCGATCAACACGGGGGCCGCCACCGGAGGTGTGTGGGGTGAAGGCGCGGGCTTCTTCCCCTTTCCTTTCTTTGTTGGCCCATGGCGATGGAAAAAAGGGAAGAGCTCGAGCCGTATTGGCGGCGGAGGTTGGAGCTCGAAGAAGAAGGAAAGGTAGGAGGCAAGCGAGCAGCAGAAAGGGGAACAACTGTGTGCAACTACGGGTCCGCTTAGCCGGGCGTGTGACAAGGCGTCGTGGGGAAGCACAGACGCCCGCGTCCAACCAATCGCCACGCGGCGCCCGAGGCCGCAGGCTATTGGGGCACGTGGCACTTCGCGCTTGCCCCTTAGCTTCTCTGCTAAGCTAAGCCCGGGCGCGCCTTGGGCCCGGGGGCTACTATCGGTGTTCTGGGAACGGGGGTCCCCAGACTTGCCTACCTGCGGCCTGCGGCGTGGCTCGAGTGGGGGCCCAGTGCGGCCCAGCTTCATCAGCTCAAGCTCAAGACCCTCGCAAGGGGCCAAGCCTTGCGGGGCGGACGACAGGAGGCTTCCTCAGGAGCAGCCTCATCAGGCAGGCTCGCGAGGAGGCGGAGAGATCAAGGTAGGGATGCCTCGCGAGGAGCCCATGACGCAAGCCATGACAATAGAGATTTGGCCGGCGCCAGGCGGGCGCCGGCCTGCGCAGTGTCCTTGTTTCCCCTTTGGTGCAAAGGGAGCAAGCATAGGCCAAGGCATCGGGCAAAGGTTACCATTCCGGTGCAACAAGACCAAGACCAGCAGAGCGGCAGGATGGAGGTCACCGTGGAGCCCAAGACGACATCATCACCAGTGCTTTTGGCAGCCGAAGACCACCTTTGGTCAGGATAACTTGTACTAGATGTTCCCCTTCAAAATGGCCAATTGTTGGCGCCCTTCCCGCTCACATTTTGGGAAGAGGACCAGGGCCTCTATAAGTAGGACTAGCCACCATAAGAGGGAGGGAGAATTCAGACCGAGTAGAACACACCGCACCAGCTCAAGAACACCTCTCACGAGGCCGTTCTTCCCCCTGTATTGTTCATCATCAGCCCCGGAGGCAATCCACCACACCACACACTAGAGTAGGGTATTACACCACATCGGTGGCCTGAACCAGTATAAACCTCATGTCCTTTGTGTGTTCTTCTTTCCAGCCTAGATTTCTTGCAAGCATAGAAGCGCGAGTCGGTAGGGGAAAGATCTCTGTGCGCACCCAGAATTCGAACCTTAAGGGTCTGCGGGAACCCGAAATCTGACAGCCATGGCCCGTCGAGGTCGAGGCGCTGCCCGGCAACACGATGGACGACACTGTGATGCGCGTCATCGCCAGGGTTGAGCAGACCTTTTGTGCATGGCGCTCGAGCTCCGCGGATCAAGATAGGCATGTCAGCACCGACAGGCTGCAGCTCGCCGCACAACATGATCGATGGCGCGCCGCAGAGCAAGCTAGACGCGTCACGCCGATAGGCTGTGGCTCGCTGCATGGCGAGACCGTTGGGGCGCCACACAGCGAGAGGCGCGGCGCGCCGCACAGCAAGAGCGGATCCATCGACGCTTGCCTGCTGTCGACACGGCATCACAGCTGGTACGTGTCCCGTCAGTACCCCCATTCCTCACCAGGAGTGGGTAGAGGCCCTCAGCGTTGTACTTGCACCAGATGCCGGCCACGCCGTACTTGCACTGGATGCCTGCCGCGCTGTTCGCATGGGTGTCGCCGTTCGCCTTGTCCACGGCCCGCTGGATGCCAACGCGCTGGCCCATAGGCTCGACCACCTCCTTGGCCTAGGTATCCACCTGGGCGCAGTAGAGGAACATGGCCGTCGCACACTCGAGCTGGTGACCTCCGATGAAATAGCCAACCTGGAGCTCGAGATCGCGCTCCAGATGTACCGTAAGCGTGTCGACCACTTGGACGAACGCCTGCACTAGTTCAGGCAGAGCCAAGAGCTACCCTAGGCAAGGGCTGCTGGTCATGGTCTCATGGACGTGTTTTATTTTGAGAAGTTGTTTCGACATGGATAGCTTTGTATTCACAGCAATCATAGTATTGCTCTGTTTATTGCTCGGTTTCAATGTGTGTACTCTGTTTTCCATTCTTATATGTTCTGTTTCAATGTGTGTGTGTGTATACGCTTTCCATTCTATATATATGGATGATAACAACTAGATTCAAATTAGTATACAAAAACAGATAAAAATGGAATTCATAATATATATATATATATATATATCATCACATATACGTGATGATACTTAACTACTAGGTACAATGCATAAAATTGAAAACAAACAATACTAAAACTAATAATCCCTCTTAGGGCCAGTATTCCGGCAGCCCCTCGCCAGCAGCTCCCTGGTGTGGGGCGTCTTTCCAGTGCGGAGGCAGTACTCCAACTCCTCCGCCTCACAGCGCTTGACGTACCGATCTGCCTCTTGCTGGCGGACGCGCGCGACCGATCTTGCCATTTCTTTGGGCGCCCACCGGAGCTCCTCGTCGGTGGCACGCTGGAGCTTATCGACCTACCTCCACGCGGTGATGAGGCGCCCAGCGCCTATGACCTTTCTCGCGAAGTACCCGTCTTCGTACACCTCCTCAGCACGACGACGCGCCCGCCCCCAATGCTTCGCCACCTCCTTTTTCCAGGCGGCATCATGGGCTTCACAGGCCGCCTGGTACCTGGCTTCCTCCTCCACCATCTCCTTCTTGAATGCCACTTGCCTGGCTTTCTTAGCCGCCGGCAGCGACTTACACAGACAAAGATTGTACTGGCCCCAAAACCAATCCAAAGTTGGGGGGTCCGGCGCAACCTCGTTAGGCGGCGCGTAGGGGTCCTCGTCGTTGTTAATCGAGTGAGCGTCCTTGGGGGATGGGGACTCCTCGTCGGCATGTGGGAAGACCGGCGGCGCCATGGCAGAGATTTGAGAGAGAGAGAGAGAGAGAGAGGGAGAGCGAGGGGAGGATGTAGATGAGAATGCAGGCGGGACGACGTGAGCAAGGTAGTATTTATTGGCGGTCGGAATCTAGATCGATGGGGATAGTACATGATACGTCTCCAACGTATCTATAATTTTTGAATGCTCCATGCTATATTATCTACTGTTTTGGACATTATTGGGCTTTATTATCCACTTTTATATTATTTTTGGGACTAACCTATTAACCGGAGACCCAGCCCAGAATCGTTGTTTTTTGCCTGTTTTAGGGTTTCAAAGAAAAGGAATATCAAACGGAGTCCAAACGGAATGAAACCTTCAGGAACGTGATTTCCTCATCGAATACAACTCAGGAGACTTGGACCCTACGTCAAGACATGTAACAGGAGGCCACGAGGTAGGGGGCGTGCCTACCCCCCAGGCGTGCCCTCCACCCTCGTGGGCCCCCTGTTGCTCCACCGACGTACTTCTTCCTCCTATATATACCCACGTACCCCCAAACGATCAGATACGGAGCCAAAACCCTAATTCCACCGCCGTAACTTTCTGTATCCACGAGATCCCATCTTGGGGCCTGTTCCGGAGCTCCGCCGGAGGGGGCATCGATCACGGAGGGCTTCTACATCAACACCATAGTCCTTCCGATGAAGTGTGAGTAGTTTACTTCAGACCTACGGGTCCATAGTTAGTAGCTAGATGGCTTCCTCTCTCTTTTTGGATCTCAATACAATGTTCTCCCCCTCCCTTGTGGAGATCTATTCGATGTAATCTTCTTTTTGCGGTGTGTTTGTTGAGACCGATGAATTGTGGGTTTATGATCAAGTCTATCTATGAATAATATTTGAATCTTCTCTGAATTCTTTTATGTATGATTGGTTATCTTTGCAAGTCTCTTCGAATTATCAGTTTGGTTTGGCCTATTAGATTGATCTTTCTTGCAATGGGAGAAGTGCTTAGCTTTGGGTTCAATCTTGCGGTGTCCTTTCTCGGTGACAATAAGGGCGGCAAGGCACGTATTGTATTGTTGCCATCGAGGGTAACAAGATGGGGTTTTCTTCATATTGCATGAGTCTATCCCTCTACATCATGTCATCTCATTTAAGGTGTTACTCTGTTTTTAACTTAATACTCTAGATGCATGCTGGATAGCGGTCGATGAGTGGAGTAATAGTAGTAGATGTAGGCAGGAGTCGGTCTACTTGTCTCAGACGTGATGCCTATATACATGATCATACCTAGATATTCTCATAACTATACTCAATTCAGTCATTTGCTCAACAGTAATTTGTTCACCCATTATAGAATACTTATGCTCTCGAGAGAAGCCACTAGTGAAACCTATGGCCGGCGGGTCTATCTTTATCATATCAGTGTCCTACTACTTAGTTATTTACTTTGCTATTTACTTTGCCTTTATTTTACTTTGCATCTTTATCATAAAAATACCAAAAATATTATCTTATTATATCTATCAGATCTCACTCTCGTAAGTGGCCCTATAGGGATTGACAACCCCTATTTGTGTTGGTTGCGAGGATTTATTTGTTTTGTGCAAGTGCGAGGGACTCGCGCGTAGCCTCCTACTGGATTGATACCTTGGTTCTCAAAAACTGAGGGAAATACTTACGCTACTTTGCTGCATCATCCCTTCCTCTTCGGGGAAAACCAACACAGTGCTAAAAGAGGTAGCAGTACACACGCCGGTCGCCGGAATTTACGAGTACTGTAGTTTGAATTACACACAATTCCCACCATAAATCCATGTGTGAACATAATAGCCAAAATCCGTGTGTGAACATAATAGCTGACGGTTTCCAATGCAGAACCGTGTTTGATTAATGATCCCCGCCATTCACCTACCAAACTTCGAGTCGCGAGATAGACTACCAATCCTATGGGGGTCGGTTATCTTGCCAGATCTTTACATTTTCTCTTTTGAACCCCAGATATTTACATCATCTGATGATTTTTTAACTCGCACACAAGTACACAAAAATATGATTTTTCAAACCGTTTGGATTACGGTCATTAAATGGTTAGAAAATCACTTAAATCTCTTTAAAAGGTCAAATGACCCCTGAAATTTACCAAATTTTCACATGTCAGTTGTATTAGTGCACGTTAAACGTAGGAAAAAATTTGAAAGCGGTAAGAGGAAGCTATATTCCGTTCGTCATCAAACATGCATTGTTCCCTCTTGGAACCACGAACCTTCTAGCGAGTTGCTCCGGTTTGTGAGGGGCATGTGTCCAAACATTCGTCAAACATGCCAAGTTCTTTACCACATCATCTTGGTGGCATGACATTACATCAACCAAGGTTTCATGTGTTTCTGATCATTTTTCTATTTTTTGAATAAAAATACCATGTCACTCCATGCATACGTATCAATGTGTCCATGTCGTGAGACCAATATGTTTGAAAATTCCTTCTAATTTATTGCACATGGAATTAACTCGCACACAAGTACACAGATATGATTTTTCAAACTGTTTTGGTTAGGTGTTGCATGTAGATGTAGTTCAAATTTGAATTACGGTCATTAAATGGTTAGAAAATAACTTAAATGTCTTTGAAAGGTCAAATGACCCTTAGAATTTTCCAAAATTTCACATTACAGTTGTAGTAGTGCACGTTAGACGTTGAAAAAATTTCAAGGCCGTAAGAGGAATCTATCTCCTGTTCGTCATCAAACATGCATTGTTCCATTTCAGAACCATGAACCTTCTAGCGAGTTGCTCTGGTTTGTGAGGGGTGTGTGTCCAAACTTTCGTCAAACATGCTAATTTCTTTGCAAAATTATCTTGATGGCATCACATTAAATCAAGCAAGGTTTCATGTTTTTCTGATCATTTTTTAATTTTTTTTTTGGAATTAAAATGCCATGGCATGCACTCCATGCATGTGCCCATGCCTTGCACCAATATGTTTGAAAATTCCTTTGAATTTACTGCACATGGAATTAACTCGCACACAAGTACACAAAAATATGATTTTTCAAACATTATGGTTCGGTGTTGCATGTAGATGTAGTTCAAATTTGAATTTCGGTCATTAAATGGTTAGAACATCACTTAAATGTATTTAAAAGGTCAAATGACCCCTGAAATTTACCAAATTTTCACATCACAGTTGTATTAGTGCACGTTAAACGTAGGAAAAAAAATTGAAGGCCGTAACAGGAAACTATCTCTCGTTCGTCATCAAACATGCATTGTTCCCTCTCGGAACCACAAACCTTCTAGCGAGTTGCTCCGGTTTGTGAGGGGTGCGTGTCCAAACGTTCGTCAAACATGCCAATTTCTTTACCACATCATCTTGGTGTCATGACATTATATCAATCAAGGTTTCATGTGTTTCTCATCATTTTTTTTTATTTTTTAAATTAAAATGCCATGTCACTCCATGCATACGTATGCATGTGTCCATGTCGTGAGACCAATATAAATGAAAATTCCTTCTAATTTACTACACATGGAATTAACTCGCACACAAGTACACATATATCATTTTTCAAAATATTTTGGTTAGGCGTTGCATGTAGATGTAGTTCAAATTTGAATTACAGTCATTAAATGGTTAGAAAATCACTTAAATGTATTTAAAGGTCAAATGACCCCTTGAATTTTCCAAAATTTCACATTACAGTTGTAGTAGTGCATGTTAGACGTAGAAAAATTTGAAGGACGTAAGAGGAAGCTATCTCCCGTTTGTCATCAAACATGCATTGTTCCCTCTCGGAACCACGAACCTTCTAGCGAGTTGCTCCGGTTTGTGAGGGGTGTGTGTCCAAACTTTCGTCAAACATGCCAATTTCTTTACCACATCATCTTGGTGGCATGACATTACATCAACCAAGATTTCATGTGTTTCTAATTGTTTTTGGAATTAAAATGCCATGCCACTCCATGCATACGTATTCATGCATATGTTTCTATGTCGTGATACAAATATATTTGAAAAATCCTTCTAGTTTATTGCACATGGAATTAACTCGCACACAAGTACACAAATATGATTTTTCAAACCGTTTCGGTTACGTGTTGCATGTAGATGTAGTTCAAATTTGAATTACGGTCATTAAATGGCTAGAAAATCACTTTGTATTTAAAAGGTCAAATGACCCCTAGAATTTTCAAAAAATTCACATTACAATTGTAGTAGTGCACGTTAGACGTAGAAAAATTTGAAGGCTGTAAGAGGAAGCTATCTCCCAATAGTCATCAAACATCCATTGTTCCCTCTCGGAACCACGAGCCTTCTAGCGAGTTGCTCCGGTTTGTGAGGGGTGTGTGTCCAAACTTTGGTCAAACATGCCAATTTTTTTACCACATCATCTTGGTGGCATGACATTACATCAACCAAGGTTTCATGTGTTTCTGATTTTTTTAATTTTTTGGAATTAAAATGACATGTCATTCCATGCTTAATTGTGTCATAGATGTTAGACCAATATGTTTGAAAATTCCTTCCAATTTACTGCACATGGAATTAAATCACACACAAGTACACAAAATATGAGTTTTCAAACCGTTATGGTTAGCTATTGCATGTACATGTAGTTCAAATTTCAATTACGGTCATTAAATGGCTAGCAAATCACTTAAATGTCTTAGAAGGTCAAATGAGCCTTAAAATTTTCCAAAATTTGACATGACAGTTGTATTAGTACTACAAAATTTCTCGTTCATTTAAAACACCATCCGTTGGCACTTTATTTCAAATTCGTCTTTCACAGCTAATAAAAAATATCTACAACATCACACACAGTTGTTTTCTAGGAACCGTTTACGATGCAATTATCTAGGTCTATTTAAGTCTCCTTCCTTAAGCTTCGCTGGCTCGTCTGCTCTAGTGCCGGCAACCCCCGAATCCATGAATCCCGATCCCCATTCCGCACCCCCCATCTTGCAAAGATGACGCCATGGAAACGCTTTGTAAAGGCCCGTACGATGGCCGCCCCCCCCCCCCCCCCCCCCCGAGCGCCGCCGCCCGAGAGTGCCGCCGCATCCACATTGAGCGCGGCCGCTTCCACCGAGAGGGCGTCTGCGGCAGCCGACAGGGCAGCTGCAGTAGCCGAGACGGCTGCTGCTGCTACAACGACGGCTGCAAACACCGAGAGTGCTCGAGCTGCCGTTCGTGCCGCTGATGTCGCCCTAGCCCGGGTCGAGGCCATCCACGCCAAGATCGAGGATGCACACGCCAAAACATTTCAGGCCACCTCGGACTCTAGCATGCAACCCAAATCTGAAAAGGCGACGGTGGCCATGGAGCACCTGCTTCCACATGAGGTCGCCGAGCGGGAGCTGGAGATGCAGGAGGCGACGGAGATCGAGGAGCGCCGGGAGGAGGAGTTGCGTGTGGCCGAGGTCGGGGTAGAGAAGAGTCTGTCCTTCAAGGAATCGGCGGTGGAGTACCAACGCGAGCTCTAGCGCAGCCACTACTACGAGTACTACAACCTTGAGGGCAGCGCCGAGGACAAGGACGAGGACGAGGATGCGGTCGACTTCAGCAAGGGGACGCGGAGTCCACCAACGGCGGCATGTCACCATGACAAGTCATCGACGTCTCATCTCACACCGGTGATGCATAGGTCGGCGCGGCGGAAAATTTGTAATTATGCATACTTAGGCTTTATTTTAATGCTGGTCTTTTATTAAAGCAATGTTTAGGTCAACTGGCTATGTGTAATTACTGAAATTGCTCAATTCAGTAAGTGTGGTATGTCCGCTGTACGCTCTTCCGTTGTTACAAATCATTTGTTAGATGTGATTTAGACACTGTCACGGTCTCAACCCATTCATACCACACCTTCAACCAAATGCATCCTAAGACAGTGTCACAGTTTGTACCTAGTATCTTAAATTGTTGCCATCTCATCAGCGGTGCCGTTAGAAAATTATTTGGCACCGCTTCAGCACTTTGTGTAGCCAACTTTGGTCCACACATCCGAGCAGCCAGCAGTAAAATACTAAATCTTTATGGCACAAAGAAACTGGGCATCGGAGCAACTACGTGCTCCGGAGTCCGGGTCCCTGATTTTTTTTCCGCTGCATCGGCTCGCCAGTTCAGGGCATCGGTGCGAGATTTAGCAACAGTTGTCTTTACACCAATTTGGGCATACAAAGTGGACGGCCTTAGTGCTATTAGTTATATGTAACTAAATTTGTGCATGTACACTATTGGATTTCGGGTTCCGGCAAAACCCTTGAGGTTCGAACACTGGGGTGCACACAAAGATCTCTCCCCCTCTCTAGCTCGCACGGTCTATGATCTCACGGCCTAGCTCAATGAACCCAAAGAACATGAGACACAAGATTTATCCTGGTTCAAGCCACCGTTGTGGTGTAATACCCTACTCTAGTATGATGTGGTGGATTGCCTCTTGGGCTGAGGATGAACAATTACAAGGAAAGAACAGCCTCGCGAGGAGAGGTGTTCTTGTGCTTGGTGAACTTGAGTGGTTGGGGTGCTATGTATTCGATCTAGCCCCGAATCAGCTTTTCTTCTATGGTAGTGGCTAGTCCTATTTATACAGGCCCTGGTCCTCTTCCCAAATATTGAGCGGGAAGGGTTCCCACGATGGCCAAATTCGAAGGGAGACAACTAGTACAAGCTATCCTCACAAAAGTAGTCTTCGCCTGCCAAAGGCTCTGGTGGTGACGTCGTCTTGGGCTCCACGGTGACCTCCATCCTGCCGTCCTGCTGGTCTTGGTCTTATTGCGCCGATATGAAAATCTTTGCCTGATGCCTTGGGACTCCTCGTCTGCGCTGGCCCCTTTAGCACCAAAGAGGAAACGAGGACACTGCGCGCTGGCGCCCGCCTGGCTCTAGCCGTCATGGCTTGCGTCACAGAAACCTCGTGAGGTGCCCCTCGCCTTGATCTCTTCGTGTAACACCCACAATGCGGCTATATCTCCCACGTGTCGAGGCACGACTTAGAAGCATAGCCGCATGGTAGGTCTGTCGCAAGAGGGGTAATCTTTAAGCATCCCATGTACTGAAATAGAAAGGGATAAAGAGTCGGCTTACAATCGCCACTTCACATAATACATAAATAATCCATACATCATCCAAAGTACAATCAAAGGTCCGACTACGGAACCAAAATAAAGAAAGACAACCCTAAATGCTAGATCCCTGATCGTCCCAACTAGGCTCCACTACTGATCATCAGGAAAGGAAACATAATAGCGACCCAAGTCTTCGACGAACTCCCACTTGAGTTCGGTAGCGTCCCCTGCACTGACATCATCAGCACCTACATATGTTTGGAAGTATCCGTGAGTCAGAAGGACTCAGCAATCTCACACCCGCGAGATCAAGACTATTTAAACTTAAGGGTAGTGTCGGGGATATACCCCGCGGTGTAACCCGCCGGATGTATGACCCGGCTGGAGTATGGCGACTCACTGGTGACCCGCCCGGAGCTTGGCGACTCAAGAGTGACCCGCCCGATCTTGGTGATTCATTAGTAACCCGACAGGCGGGTCAGACGGACGACAAGGCCCAAGGCCCAGAAGGCCGGTTCACGTTTATGGTGGGTCAGCTTAAGAGGAAAGCGTAAGGAATATTCCCTTACAAAGGAAGCAAGACTAGGACTCCACTTGTAATAGAGTAATCCTAATCCTACTAGGACTAGTCATGTAACCCGCCCCTTCAACATATATAAGGAGGGGCAGGGCACCCCAAGGGGGACAGAAAACAATATCTAGGGCTAGACACAAAGGGGGAGCCGGCTTATGCGGTGACTCTCTCATGAGCATAATGAGATCTAGCCACAAACAGCATGTAGGGCTATTACCGGATGATGTTTCCCGGTGCCCGAAGCTGTCTAAATCCTTATCTTGTGTTGTGTTTCTCGATTCTGCTCAGCCCATCTCAAGCTACTATAAAGATGCGTTGGCCTCGCGACTAAGTCCTCACACTAGGACATCTGCCGTGACAATTCCACGACAGTTGGCGTCCACCATGGGGCTTGCGCACGGTGGTGTTGAGTTTTTGGAGGGCTTTTTCTTAGAGTTTCGAGAAGTTTTTCTGGTGAAGAAAGATTCATCATGGAAGGATTTACGTCAACTGATATTTCATCAATCAAGATCAAAGAAGTTTTTCAACGGCGGCATATACAAAATTGAGATTCGGGAAGGTTTAGGGTTGCAGTTTTAGTGAGCCGCCGTTTTGCGGTTGGCTTGATTGCTTTCAAATCGCCAAGACCGACAGCGATTGTTTCTTGAGTCGCCGACGGACAGACTTCTGAAGTAGATGCATCAATATGAGTCGACGCTTTGGTTCTTGTCCGGTTTACTGCGACCTAGAGGTGGAAGCAGCATTGACTCGGCCTGGCCGGACTGCTTCTGTTGACCGGCAACGCCTCTGAGCTGCTGCGGCCAGAGTTCGATCCACGTAGCCAAATTGCTATGCCACACCTGAGAGTTGTTCGGCGGCCCGGCTGTCTCATGTCCCAAGGCGACCTGCTAAAAACTCGATGTGAAGACCGACAAGTACTCCAATTAGTATTATCTCAACTAGTACTCCACACGTACAAAAGACTAAACCAAAACAAGACATTTTGGAGAAACACTACGTCCGTATTCGTTACGCTATCAAATCATAACAGCAGATCAAGACAAGAGAAAGAAGATGAGAACGGGCTCGAACTCCGTTTTGGATTCAGCCTCCGCTTCGAAAGCACTCGCCGCCCGTGAGCTGTTACCGCCAGCTTCAGCCGTCACTCGTGCCCAGAGCTGCCTTGCACCGTGAGCTGCCCGGCCCCGCAGCCGCCTCTAAAATTCGCCAGCTACGGAACCAAAATCAATGGTCTCCAAGCCGCCTTGCTATGCTTCCGTTCTAAAAGTCGCCGCCGTACTTGTGTATATATGAACGTGGTCAAACCAACGATTGGAAAAAGGACTTGGGCTGTGGCATGAAATTGATCTACGTTGCTGAAAACATTGCCGCTGGAGCCTGTTTCCGTCCATGAGCCGTTTCTATCATGCCGTCACTGCAAACGCGAGTGGCTGGACCCGCCAGAGCCGTACCGCACCTCGCCGACCTTGCTTACGCCGTGAGCTGCCGCCGCTGCAGTGTTTACCTCGACCACGCTGCTGGTAAGTCGCCTCCGAGTGCTGCCCCGTGCCTCAACGAGCCGGCCTCTGAGCCACCCGGCCGTGTCTGCCCTTGCTGCTGACCCATCTCTGCTTCCATCTGCCTCAATCACAGCGGGAGAGTCGCCGCTGCCTTCTTACTTGGTCTGCTAAGACGCCTGTGTCAAGCATCTCGCTGAGCTGCCACCCCAGCCTCCGGTTCAAGCGCTTATGCGCCCCGTCGACCGTGACTTCGGCGTCTATACTGCTGCGAGCCGCCGTCTCCACGGCCATGCTGTCGGCCGCTGTTGTTGCCTCTGCCACGATCTAGCCCCCGCTGAGCCGACCGGTTTCATCAAGTCGGTCAGTTTCATCAAATCGCCGCCGTTTTCCACTCCGGCAACTGCTGCAAGCCGCCTGGTTCCACTTTAAGCTGCCGATCCGGGTCACCTTCCATGGCCCTGCCGTCACGGACACGCGTCAAGCTTGGTTGACCCAGCCTCATTATGCTGCTGACCTACGCCATGCTGCCTCAACCTCGTCGGCTTCATCAGCCGCTGGGACGCCTCCGCTTCAGGGTTGCCTCTGCTTGCTCTGACCCACCCCCGCGCTCGGCCTCCCGCGCCCTGAGCCGCCCGGTCCTGAGTCGCCTCCGCCTCGCTGCTGCGCCCTACCGGGTCTCCTGCGCCTTGAGTTGCCTCCGCCTCTGGATTTACCTTCTGCTTGCTCCACGCCGCTTGCTGCAAAGGTCGCGACGCCTCTCTGCGAGACGGTCCCGCAGTCACCTCTTACTCAAGCTCGCCGCGCCGGGTCTCGCCAGCCATTCATCCCGGTGCTGAGCCGTCTCTCCTGTTCCGTCGTGGTTTCGCAGTGGCCGTCCGAGCCTCCCTGGTGCGAGACGCCCTTGAGACTTCGCCCTCGCCCGGCTTCTGTACGAGCTGCGGTGAGCCGCCGTTGGTTTCAGCCCGCCGTGGTCATGACCCTCGCCTCCATTGACCGAGTACCCCGGACTTCTGCTCCAAGCCACCGCCCATCGAGCGCCGCTTCACCGCGCCTCGCTCCATGCTGAGCTGCCATGCTGCACTAAGCCGCCTGCTTTGAGCCGCCCCATGGTTGGCTGGCCTCGTCTCTACTCCTGCATGCTCGCTGGTTGGTTGATGGAAAAGATAAGAGGAGAATGGTTGAAAAGAATAAAAAAATTCAATGGTCAAACATGACCCGGAGGACCCCTTCTGAGCCGAACGGTGCCGCACTTAAAGCTGCCACCTCTGTCATCATTGCTGGAATCCTACATCTGATAATTCTTGATACGACATATCAGGTGAAATCCATCCTGTCAAGTTTCTATTGGTATATTTTTATTCGAGAATAAATTACTCTCGTTTGTGCAAATTTTTATGCAGAATTCATAATTACAAAGGAGACCATCAAACTATGGCCCTTGCCTACATCGAATGGGTCAATGGACAGGGTCAATTATAACCTACCGAGATTCAACATATTCCAGCAATCCACTGGTTATATCATGGTCAAGCATGGAGAGTCTGACGCCAACTCCTCGAGTAGCCTTAAGACTCGGGGGCTACAATGACATGACTCAGCAAATCTTGCCAGTTTCAGCAAGTTCAAAAACCCCAGGACGATGGAGGGAAATATAACCCGGTCCCGAAGGCTACTGCTATATTGATGAAAATTTAAAAGGCCGTCAGAAATATTCCGGCTCACAATGATGCTTCCGGTTTACAATCCGGTTCAAGGAAAATTTATCTACCACAAAGCTTTGAAGCTCTCAAATCCGGTTCAAAATCTGGCTCAAGGTAAATTTGTCTCTTGCAAAGCTTTAAAGCTCTCAATATCCGGTTCAAAAAGAACTAATCCCTCGCAAGTTCGAGTTCTCAGAAAAATTAAAGGGACCAAAGAGAGTCTGTTGCAAAGCACAACTCAAACATAGGTACTTTGCTTCAACGACCATTGGGGGCAGATCGTATTCGAATCTAGCTTAAACCCTTTTGGGTTCGACTATGATCGTATTCAAATCAGAGTCGTTAAAAAAACTCTCAAGGTCATTTGGGGGCTTCCTGTTCAAACATAGGTCGTATTCGAACCAAAGAGAACATAGCTGTCGGTACCCTCTTGATCAGCGCAATGCCAAACCCACCAGGGGGCTTCTTGATCGTATTTGAATCATAGCTTAACCCCTTTTGGGTCCGACTTTGATCGTATTTGAATCAGAGTCGTTAAAACACTCTCAAGGTCATTTGGGGGCTTCCTGTTCAAACATAGGTCATATTCGAACCAAAGAGAACATAGCTGTCGGTACCCTCTTGATCGGCGCAATGCCAAACCCACTAGGGGCCTTCTTGATCGTATTCGAATCATAGCTTAACCCCTTTTGGGTCCGACTTTGATCGTATTCGAATCAGAGTCGTTAAAAAACTCTCAAGGTCATTTGGGGGCTTCCTGTTCAAACATAGGTCGTATTGAACCAAAGAGAACATAGCTGTCGGTGCCCTCTTGATCGGCGCAATGCCAAAACCACTAGGGGGCTTCATGATCGTATTCGAATCCTAGATTAATCCCTTTTGATCCGTTTTACTGATCGTATTCAAATCAGAAACCTCATTTTTTTCTCTGTTTGGCTTAAGTTTTTTGAAAACAATCTTTGTTTTTGGCTTGAGACCTTTTATCTGAACCATATGTGTGGTTTCGATTAACCCGGCTTGACTTTGGATGATAAGTCACCATCATATGACAATCATAAACATTTGGAAGAATGGGTTATCACCCTTACTGCACAGCCGATATTATGATGGAGGTATTCAAAGTCGCTTCAGCGCAATGGTTATTATTTTATTAATGGACATGATTTATTCTTACAATGGAGGCATATTAAATCGCCATCGGTCAAGAGCCGCTGGGTATTTAAACTTCGGATTTACTTGTCAATAGATAAGGTATTCAAAGTCGCTTTGGCGCAATGGCTATTATTTTATCAATGGATATGGTTTATTCTACAATGGAAGGAATAGTCCCGTGTCGCTGCAGGCTTACGACCCAGCACTTGGGGGCTACATTATTCAAGTTGAGATTACATCAAATATGCAAGTCCCATGTCACTGCCAGCATGCACCATGGCACTTGGGGGCTAATGCAAAGTCATTTTTACTGGCCTTATTGAAGACCCGACTCATCACATTGTAATGACCCGGCCCTTGGGGGCTACCAATTGCTCCTGTCAACAATTCAAGGTACACGAGTCTTAAATCCATTATATTGAAAGGTCCACTACACAATTCAAAGAGTACAAAGCTCTTAACCTTATGGACGTGGGTTCGAGCCCCATGGAGAGGATTACAGCATATGATATTCTTTTCAAGGAAATATATATAAAGTCCCAGCTCAATATTATCTTACTGAGCCGGCCCTTGGGGGCTACATGTTACTGCTCAAGTCTACATCTACAAAGTCCCTGCTCATTATTGCATAATGACCCGGCCCTTGGGGGCTACACCGGTTGAAGTTTTTGTGAGCATAAGACGATTACAAGTCCCAAGTTGATGCAAGCATGACAAACCCGGCACTTGGGGGCTACAGGTAACATGGATACAAGGAGAAATACTTTCAAATTCTCAGTTTTGAGCACATCAGATTGACCCGGCATCACCAATCATTATGACCCGGTGTCTGCAACAATCATAGCCTGGCATCTTCAAATTATGACCCGGTGTCAACAACAATTATGATCCGGCATCGTCTGTTTTATAACCCGGCTATTTTGGTAATGATAAACCAGCAAGTTTTACATCTTCAAGACGGTTGAAAGTCAGATGAGTATTTCAAGACCAATATTTTTTAAGCCGACGCTATTGGAAGCCGATTCAAGTGGATTATTTCTTACAATATTTCTCTACAAGAGACCAATATCAGCAAAATTGACTCAGAAGCTGGCCTATTGACCTGGATGTCCCAAAAGAAGTATCTAGATTTTTTGCATTCACAAAGTTTGAATGTATCTACTAAAGGAGATTTGCTATGAGTTCATGGGCATGTATCAAGAAGGAAATGACAAGGACTTAAAGATGATTAGGTGCCGACTTACAAGAATATTTAACCCGGAGCACAACCTATCAAATTTTCTCTTCTGTTTATGTTGCAGATCAGTTTAACATGGATAAATCCAAATTAAAATGGGGGCTAGTGTCAGGGATATACCCCGCGGTGTAACCCGCCGGATGTATGACCCGGCTGGAGTATGGCGACTCACTGGTGACCCGCCCGATCTTGGAAACTCATTAGTAACCCGGCAGGCGGGTCAGACGGACGACAAGGCCCAAGGCCCAGAAGGCCGGTTCACATTTATGGTGGGCCGGCTTAAGAGGAAAGCGTATGGAATATTCCCTTACAAAGGAAGCAAGACTAGGACTCCACTTGTAATAGAGTAATCCTAATCCTACTAGGACTAGTCATGTAACCCACCCCTTCAACATATATAAGGAGGGGCAGGGCACCCCAAGGGGGACAGAAAACAAGATCTAGGGCTAGACACAAAGGGGGAGCCGGCTTATGCGGCGACTCTCTCATGAACATAATGAGATCTAGCCACAAACAGCATGTAGGGCTATTACCGGATGATGTTTCCCGGGGCCCGAAGCTGTCTAAATCCTTGTCTTGTGTTGCGTTTCTCGATTCCGCTCAACCCATCTCAAGCTACTACAAAGATGCGTTGGCCTCATGACTAAGTCCTCACACTAGGACATCTGCCATGACAATTCCACGACAGGTAGGAAAGGGTAGTAGCTTGAGATGGGTTGAGCAAAAGTGGTAACATAGCCAAACAACGGTTTGCTAGGAAAGGTGGGTTAGAGGCTTGACATGGAAATATGGGAGGAATGATATAGCAAGTGGTAGGTAGCATGGCATAGCAATTGAGCGAACAAGTAGCAAGCAAAGATAGAAGTGATTTCGAGGGTATGGTCATCTTGCCTGCAAAGTTCTTAGAGTTGTCGAAAGCTTGATCCTTGTTAGCGTACTCAACAGGTTCCTCGGTCACGTACTCGTCTCCCGGCTCTACCTAAAGCAAGAACACAAGCAAAGGACCAACAATCAAATCATGGTGCAATGCACAAGCAACATGATGCAATACATGGCATGATATGTAAGACATGATATGCAATGCATATGGGTGCTCCGGAAGGGAAAGAATGATCAAGGCATCAACTTGGCCAACCAAGCGTGCCACTGGAAAGATGAGATTATTTCGGTTGAAATCGATATAAAGATCACCGGAAACGAACACACGGTTTGCAAATGGCAAGCAAAACAAGGATGGTGCAAAACTGTAATTAACAGCACGATGCTACTTAGCATGCAACAAGAAACTAAGCTACTGCACTCCATCAGAACAACAAAGCATATGGCAGTGATGTACACAAGATGGTTGACAAAACATGAACACTGAGATATGGCTAAAACACCCTAGAACAGGTTCAAACAAGCATGGAAAAAGTGCAAAAGATATCAGCATCACAGACTTAGTGAAAATACTAACATGTCAAAAACAACATCGGGAAACACTATTTAGAGCAAGCAAAACAGCATGCTACAGGAACATATCATAGCTAACAAAAGAATGAAATGAATCTACTAAATGCATAGAACAAAAGTCCCTTAATGAACATGAGCCAAAAAGGCACAGAAGATATGATGTCACCCATGTAAACAGAGCAAGTTTTATTAACAGTTCCAGACTTTGCAGAAAAACAGAGCATGGCATAAACAGAATTATGAAGGCAACTTTGCGAGCTCAAACCACTCACCGCAAAGCATTGCATGACAATATAAGTATATCCACAACAAGATGACATGTTCATGAAGCTAACCATGGCAAGATCAAGCTCATAGGATGCTTGGATCACCAACAAAAACCATGGCAAAATTGATTAACATGTTAACATTCTGCCAGGAACATTTTGCAGCAAAAGTAGAGAAAGAACAAGACATGCTAGGGCACTCCATAATTGCAAGCAGGGGCATTTATGGATAGAGCATAACCATATGTTCAAAACCTCCTTATTGAAGTATCTCAAAACAAGCATGGATATCACTATAGCATCAAGTTTACATGGCATCAAAATAACAGCAGGCAAAAGACTTAGCAAAATCCTAAGTCCCTGAAAACAGCAACATTGCGGAAGCTACTTTGCATGCTTGTGCTAGTCACCACATTGATCAAAAAAATGCAAGACAAGAACCACTATAAGTATGGCATGTTGTAGTTCATAACACATGTAGAGCTCATGCTCATATGAAGCACACATCAAATGTGACAAAAATGACAAATCACCATGGTATGATAAGTAACGGCAGTTAACATTTTATAACACTCTTGCATCAATGATTAGGGCATCAAGATGAACTCAAACAAGCATGCCACAATGGAATGAAATGAAGAGCATCTCACAATGAACATTTCGGTATATCATATGCATGAAACGGAGCTACACTCATGGAGATATGAGGCAACGAACAAGGCATGAAATTATCATAGAAAAAGTCTTGGACGAAAACGAGGGGGGGTTTCGACCTCCAGATCTAGGGTTCAGGCGCGTCTCTCGAGGTTCACCAGACTTGCACCGGAGGAGAGGGAGATAGTGGCCGGAGCTTCACCGGAGGAGGGGTCCGGCCGGCGAGGGTCGAGGACGAGGCGGCGGATCCTGGCGAGGGGACAACGTGTCGGAGCGGGTCCCGAGGTGGGCGGCCGGCGACGCGGAGATCGGCGACAGCGGCGGGGGCCGGCGAGGGCGCGGGAGGCGGCGGCCAGCGACCGAGGCAGCGGGGCACGGTCGCTGGCGGCGCGGAGGAGGCCGGGCGGCGGGGCATGGCGATGGGCTTGGGGAGCCCCGCGTGGGCCGAGCAGGCCGGCGGCGCGCGCCGGTGGAGCTGCCCACGTGGCAGTCTCTGGTTGGCCGCGGCCGGCTGCGGGTTTCATCCGACTCGGGCCGGACGTGTCCGGCGGCTGGGGAAGGCTAGGTTAGGGTTTTATCTGTGCGAGAATTTTGGAGGGGAGCACCTATTTATAGGTAGGAGGAGGTAGGGGTGTCCAAATGAGATGTAGTTTTTGCCCACACGATCGTGATCTGACGACGGAGGGCATGGAAGTGGTTTGGATGGGTTATTGGGCTATTTGGAGGGGTGTTGGGCTGCAACACAAAAGAGGCTACCGCGGTTACCCAGTTAACTGTTGGAGCATCAAACGGACTCCAAATGGAACGAAATTTGACAGGCGGTCTACCGGTGGTGTACCAAGGCCACTTGGCAAATCTCGGTCCATTCCGAGAATGTTTAACACCCGCTCATGAAAAGAGACAAGAGGGGTGCGCCGGTGCATGTGGGAGTGTCGGATTGCAAGACGGACATCGGGGAAAATGCTCGGATGCATGAGACGAACATGTATGCAAATGTGATGCACATGATGACATGAACAAAATGCAAAACGAAGACAAAAACCCAACCATGAGGGGAATCTCATAACTTAAAGCCAAAAATGGCAAGAGTCGGAGTTACAAATATGGTAAGTTACATCCGGGGTGTTACAACACTCCACCACTACGAGAGGATCTCGTCCCGAGATCTAGGACTGAAAGAACTCCGGATATTCGGAACGGAGGTGATCCTCGCGTTCCCAGGTGGCTTCTCGGTCGGAATGGTGTGACCACTTCACTTTCAGGAATTTGATAGACTTGTTGCGAGTCTTGCGCTCAGTTTCTTCAAGAATAGCAACGGGATGCTCATGATAAGACAAATATTCTTGAAGATCAATCTCTTCGAATTTGATGGTGCGCTCAGGAGTCTTGAAGCACTTGTGAAGCTGTGCCACATGAAACACATCGTGCACATTTGTGAAATTGGACAGAAGCTCAAGTTGATAGGCGAGATCGCCTCTTTTACCAATGATCTTGAAAGGACCCACGTATCTAGGGGCGAGCTTCCCTTTGATACCGAAGCGACAAGTGCCTTTCATTGGAAAGACGCGGAGGTAGACATGGTCTCCGATCTCGAAAGCCAAATCACGGTGCTTGCTATCATAGTAACTCTTCTGGCGCGATTGTGCGGCTTTGAGATTTTCACGGATGACTTTGCACATTTCGTCAGCCTCTGCAATTAAGTCATCACCAAGAAGTTAGCGTTCACCAGTTGTTGGGGATATGGCTACCAGATATGACCCGCCCAGGAGGGGCCGGGTCAACCACAATGGCGGGTTACTTTAGTGAAGCTCGAAGAGTATACAAGGTGACGGTTTACAATAAGGCTTATAATAGGCCCAAGCCCAGAGACGGCTTAAGGCCAGTAAGTATAAACCGCCATGTATGAATAAGACTTGTAAAGTAAGGCAGGTAGAGATGTCACCGAGCTGGACACGTTATATGAGCTGGCCGGGACTCTGTAGGCCGCAGGGCGTCAACCCGTGTATATAAGGGCATGACCCGACGGCGGCTTAGGGCACGAAACAACAGATCGAGAGCCAAGCTAGCGTATTCGCTCCTTGGTCATCGAAACCTAGCAATACCACATCAACTGGACTAGGCTTTACCTTCACCGCAAGGGGCCGAACCAGTATAAACCTCTCGTGTCCTTTGTCCCGATTAACCCCTTTAAGCTTCCTAGTTGTGATGGCTCCACGATTAAGTCCTTTCACTAGGACATCTGCCGTGACAATTCCACGATAGTTGGCGCCCACTGTGGGGCCAGCGCACGATGGATTTGAGTTCTTTAAGGGCAGCTTCGAAGGGCTCAAGGGATACGCTGTGGGCCGGATGACCAAGAGTCGTCACGGCAAGCTCTACATCGACGACGCAGGCTGGGGCCCCGACGCCGGCTCAATTGAGTACAGGTATCGGGTCCCCTTCGACAGGATCCACGTCTTCATCGGCCGGATCGGCGAGCCGGGTCCTGAGCCGGACATCTGCACCGACATCATCAAGACGGCTCAGTGCGCGAGACCCGCCCGGGCTCAGTCGGCTATGAAGCGTGCCTTCGTGGGATGCATCCATGGAGGGGAATTTTCTGAAGGATCTATGTCTAGTGGCGAGACGACCGTCCAGTCTGATGGCGAGTCATCCACGGGTGAGACAGATTCGTTGTATCAACTGCAAGATGGTGGGCTTGGGGGCTGTTCCGATGGCAGCAGTATTCCGGACCCCTTCGAGCCACCGAGCAGAGCAAGGGTCTTCATGACCGGCACGCAGGCCGCTCAAAACTCTACGGTTGCGGCAGCAATAACCACCGGGTCAGTAGCGGCCAGGTCAGGAGGCCCCGCGCGCCCACCGGCTCAGGTGCTGATGGAGCTCATGGATAGGATGACGACCCTGTTGACTGTCGTGGTTGAACCGGTGGATCAGGCTCAGCATGATGCAGAGGTGGCACGATTACGTGAGGAGGTAGCGCAAGCCAAGGAAAACCTGGCGGTGGAGGACGTCAGGATGGCTGTAGAGCGGGCGGCTTTGGATGCTCGGGCTCAACAGCTTCAATAAGAGGCTTTTCGGCTCACAATGGATCTGAACGCATCAAACGAGGTCATGAGGAGAAGGCACCAGAAGACTCAATCACGTCTGCCTCTGACTTACGATCCTAGGAACCTCTTCCACACACCCGGTGCCAGTCCCAGTAACCCGTCGGAGGCGAACCGGATTACAACACCCGGGGCTGGGGCACCGGTTCAACCATAGACTATGGAACCCGCTCGTGTGAATACTGCTCCGCCTCATTATGCACCGACACCACCGGGTCCTTTTTCTAACCCTTTGGAGAATCTGATCGCTGCATCGGCATGTTTGGCGGCTCTCCCGATGGAAGGCGACTCTCCGACGGTGATCGAAACGCGAAGGGCCAGAGAACTTCTTCAGACGGCTCTGGCACGGTAGGAGGCATACTCTTATAGTCGAGACAGGATTCATTCGACCCCTCGCCCAAGCCGGAGCCCGAGCTATAGCAGGCATATGGATTCAGCAGTCGTGTCACGCAACGCCCAGCGCCATAACCAGCCATGCAGGCATGACCCGGCGCGTGATGGAGCTCTTAACTTTGTTGACCAGGATAGGATCCGCCAAGAGGGTTAGCGGGCGGTTCAACAGGAAGCTGAGCAGGCGGCTCACTGATGTCTACTACACAACCTTCTTCTTGTAGACGTTGTTGGGCCTCCAAGTGCAGAGGTTTGTAGAACAGTAGAAAATTTCCCTCAAGTGGATAACCTAAGGTTTATCAATCTGTAGGAGGCGTAGGATGAAGATGGTCTCTCTCAAGCAACCCTGCAACCAAATAACAAAGAGTCTCTTGTGTCCCCAACACACCCAATACAATGGTAAATTGTATAGGTGCACTAGTTCGGCGAAGAGATGGTGATACAAGTGGTATATGGATAGTAGATAAAGGTATTTGTAATCTGAAAATATAAAAACATCAAGGTAGCAAGTGATAAAAGTGAGCGTAAACGGTATTGCAATGCTAGGAAACAAGGCCTAGGGTTCATACTTTTACTAGTGCAAGTCCTCTCAACAATACTAACATAATTGGATCATAAAACTATCCCTCAACATGCAACAAAGAGTCACTCCAAAGTCACTAATAGCGGAGAACGAACGAAGAGATTATGGTAGGGTACGAAACCACCTCAAAGTTATTCTTTCCAATCAATCTGTTGGGCTATTCCTATAAGTGTCACAAACATCCCTAGAGTTCGTACTAGAATAACACCTTAAGACACAAATCAACCAAAACCCTAATGTCACCTAGATACTCCAATGTCACCTCAAGTATTCGTGGGTATGATTATACGATAAGCGTCACACAATCTCAGATTCATCTATTCAACCAACACAAAGGACCTCAAAGAGTGCCCCAAAGTTCCTACTGGAGAATCACGACGAAAACGTGTGCTAACCCCTATGCATAGGTTCATGGGCGGAACCCGCAAGTTGATAACCAAAACATACATCAAGTGAATCACGTGATATCCCATTGTCACCACAGATATCCACGGCAAGACATACATGAAGTGTTCTCAAATCTTTAAAGACTCAATCTGATAAGATAACTCCAAAGGTGAAACTCAATTCATTACAAGAGAGTAGAGGGGGAGGAGAAACATAAGATCCAACTATAATAGCAAAGCTCGCGATACATCAAGATTGTGCCAAATCAAGAACACGAGAGAGAGAGAGAGATCAAACACATAGCTATTGGTACATACCCTCAGCCCCGAGGGAGAACTACTCCCTCCTCGTCATGGAGAGCACCGGGATGATGAAGATGGCCACCGGAGAAGGATTGCCCCCTCCGGCAGGGTGCCGGAACGGGTCTAGATTGGTGTTCGGTGGCTACGGAGGCTTCTGGCGGAACTCCCAATCTATTGTGCGTTTTGGATGTTTTAGGGTATGACGATATATATGGGTGCAGGAAGTACGTCGGAGGAGCCACGGGGACCCCACGAGGCAGGGGGAGCGCCTTAGGGGGGTGGGCGCGCCACCCACCCTCGTGGGCAGCCCGTGTCTCCCCTGACGTGCACTCCAAGTTCCCTGGGTTGCTTTCCTTCCGAAAATAACTTCTCTAGTTGATTTCGTTCCGTTTCGACTCCGTTTGATATTCCTTTTTCTCGAAACACTGAAATAGGCATAAAACAGCAAATCTGGGTTGGGCCTCCGGTTAATAGGTTAGTCCCAAAATAATATAAAAGTGGAAAATAAAGTCCAATATTGCCTAAAACAGTAGATAATATAGCATGGAGCAATAAAAAATTATAGATACGTTGGAGACGTATCAAGCATCCCCAAGCTTAATTCCTGCTCGTCCTCGAATAGGTAAATGATAAAAAGATAATTTTTGATGTGGAATGCTAGTTGGCATAATTTCAATGTAATTCTTCTTACTTGTGATATGAATATTCAGATCCGAAAGATTCAAGAAAAAAGTTTAATATTGACATAAAAACAATAATACTTCAAGCATACTGACTAACAATCATGTCTTCTCAAAATAACATGGCCAAAGAGAGCTATCCCTACAAAATTATATAGTCTGGCTATGCTCCATCTTCACCACACAAAATATTTAAATCATGCACAACCCCGATGACAAGCCAAGCAATTGTTTCATACTTTTAATGTTCTCAAACCTTTTCAATCTTCCCGCAATACATGAGCGTGAGCCATGGACATAGCACTATAGGTGGAATAGAATGGTGGTTCTGGAGAAGACAAAAAGGGAGAAGATTGTCTCACATCAACTAGGCGTATCAATGGGCTATGGAGATGCCCCTTAATAGATATCAATGTGAGTGAGTAGGGATCGCCATGCAACGGATGCACTAGAGCTATAAATGTATGAAAGCTCAACAAAAGAAACTAGTGGGTGTGCATCCAACTCGCTTGCTCATGAAGACCTAGGGCATTTTGAGGAAGCCCATCATTGGAATATACAAGCCAAGTTCTATAATGAAATATTCCCACTAGTATATGAAAGTGACAATATAGGAGACTCTCTATCATGAAGATCATGGTGCTACTTTGATGGTAAAAGGATAGTAGCATTGTCCCTTCTCTCTTTTTCTCTCATTTTTTTATTTTTCTATTTGGGCCTTTCTCTTTTTTATGGCCTCTTTTCTTTTTTTATTTGGGCTTCTTTGGCTTCTTTTCTTCCTTTTTTCATTTGGGCTTCTTTGGCCTCTTTTATTTATTTTTCGTCCGGAGTCTCATCCCGACTTGTGGGGGAATCATAGTCTCCATCATCCTTTCCTCACTGGGACAATGCTCTAATAATGATGATCATCACACTTTTATTTACTTACAACTCAAGAATTACAACTCGATACTTAGAACAAGATATGACTCTATATGAATGCCTCCGGCGGTGTACCGGATGTGCAATGATGCATGAGTGACATGTATGAAAGAACTATGAACGGTGGCTTTGCCACAAATACGATGTCAACTACATGATCATGCAAAGCAATATGACAATGATGAAGCATGTCATAAACGAAACGGTGGAAAGTTGCATGGAATATATCTCGGAATGGCTATGGAAATGCCATAATAGGTAGGTATGGTGGCTGTTTTGAGGAAGGTATATGGTGGGTGTATGGTACCGGCGAAAGTTGCGCGGTACTAGAGAGGCTAGCAAAGGTGGAAGGGTGAGAGTGTGTATAATCCATGGACTCAACATTAGTCATAAAGAACTCACATACTTATTGCAAAAATCTATTAGTCATCGAAACAAAGTACTACGTGCATGCTCCTAGGGGGATAGATTGGTAGGAAAAGACCATCGCTCGTCCCCGGCCGCCACTCATAATGAAGACAATCAGTAAATAAATCATGCTCCGACTTCATCACATAACGGTTCACCATACGTGCATGCTACGGCAATCACAAACTTCAACACAAGTATTTCTCAAATTCATAACCACTCAACTAGCATGACTCTAATATTACCATCCTCATATCTCAAACAATTATCAAGTATCAAACTTCTCATAGTATTCAACACACTCATAAGAGAATTTTATTATTCTTGAATACCTAGCATATTAGGATTTTAAGCAAATTACCATGCTATTTAAGACTCTCAAAATAATCTAAGTGAAGCATGAGAGTTCATCTATTTCTATAAAATAAAACCACCACCGTGCTCTAAAAGGATATAAGTGAAGCACTAGAGCAAATGACAAACTACTCCGAAAGATATAAGTGAAGATCAATGAGTAGTTTAATAATTATGCAACTATGTGAAGACTCTCTAACATTTAATAATTTCAGATCTTGGTATTTTATTCAAACAGCAAGCAAATCAAAAGAAAATGACATCTAAGAATAGCAAACATCATGTAAAGAAGCAAAAACTTAGGATCAACCGATACTAACCGATAGTTGTTGAAGAAGAAAGGTGGGATGCCAACCGGGGCATCCCCAAGATTAGATGCTTGAGACTTCTTGAGATATTATCTTGGGATGCCTTGGGCATCCCCAAGCTTGAGCTTTTGTGTCTCCTTAATTCCTCTCATATCACGGTCTCCCTAAATCTCAAAAGCTTCATCCACACAAAACTCAGCAAGGACTCATGAGATAAGTTAGTATAAACCATTGCAAAAACCTTATCATACTCTACTGTATCAAATCACTAAAATTATTATTCAACATTGCATACTAAATTCCTCTGCATATTTAATAGTCCTATCCTCAAATAGAATCATTAAAGAAGCAAACATAACAGCAATCTGCCTAAACAGGATAGTCTGTAAGGAATGCTGCAACATACATACTTCCCTAACTCCAAGAATTATGAAAGAAAATTCCCACTTTAGTAAATTTATCAGAGCTTAATATGCAAAAGGTTTCAACATTTTATCACATTCTGACTTTCCTAGGGAATTATTGCAACAGCGGTAAACTTTCTGTTTTCAAACAGCAACATGTATACTTGTAACATAGGCATAGTAAAGGGTATCAATGCCACTTTTATTGAAATTAAATATGCAAAATATTGTTCTAAATAACAGCAAGCAAATCCTAACAAAATAAATTGACGCTCCAAGCAAAACACATATCATGTGGTAAATAAAAATATAGCTCCAAGTAAAGTTACCGATGAACGAAGACGAAAGAGGGGATGCCTTCCGGGGCATCCCCAAGCTTAGGCTCTTGGCTATCCTTGAATGTTACCTTGGGGTGACTTGGGCATCCCCACGCTTAGGCTCTTGCCACTCCTTGTTCCATAGTCCATCGAATCCTTACCCAAAACTTGAAAACTTCACGACACAAAACTTAACAGAAAACTCGTGAGCTCCGTTAGTATAAGAAAGTAAATCACCACTTCAAGGTACTGTAATGAGCTCATTCTTAATTTATATTGGTGTTAAACCTACTGTATTCCAACTTATCTATGGTTCATACTCTCCGATACTACTCATAGATTCATCAAAATGAGCAAACAACACACGAAAAACAGAATATGTCAAAAACAGAACAGTCTGTAGTAATCTGGATCAAACATATACTTATGGAACTCATAAAATTCTCAAATAAATTGCTGGACCTGAGGAATTTATCTATTAATCAAATGAAAAAATAATTAACTAAATATCACTCTCCAAATAAACATGGCAGCAGTTCTCGTGAGCGCTAAAGTTTCTGTTTTTTACAACATGATCAACAAGACTTTCCCCAAGTCTTCCCAAAGGTTCTACTTGGCACAAACACTAATTAAACACATAAAACCACATCTAAACAGAGTCTAGATGAATTATTTATTACTAAAAAGGAACAAAAAGTAAGGAACAAAAATAAAATTGGGTTGCCTCCCAACAAGCGCTATCGTTTAAAGCCCCTAGCTAGGCATGATGATTTCAATGATGCTCACATAAAAGATAAGAATTGAAACATAAAGAGAGCATCATGAAGAATATGAATAGCACATTTAAGTCTAATGCACTTCCTATGCATAGGGATTTTGTGAGCAAACAACTTGTGGGAACAAGAATCGACTTGCATAGGAAGGTAAAACAAGCATAACTTTAAACTTTTAAGCACACAGAGAGGAAACTTGATATTATTGCAATTCCTACAAGCATATGTTCCTCCCTCATAATAATTTTCAGTAGCATCATGAATGAATTCAACAATATAACCAGCACCTAAAGCATTATTTTCATGATGCATAAGCATAGAATTTTTATTACTCTCCACACATGCAAAATTCTTCTCATGAATAATAGTGGGAGAAAACTCAACAAAATAATTATCATGTGAGGCATAATCCAATTGAAAACTAAAATCATGATGACAAGTTTCATGGTTATCATTATTCTTTATAGCATACAAGTCATCACAACAATCATCATAGATAGGAGGCATGCTTTCATCATAATAAATTTGCTCATCAAAACTTGGGGGACAAAAATATCATCTTCATCAAACATAGCTTCCCCAAGCTTGTGGCTTTGCATATCATTAGCATCATGGATATTCAAGGAATTCATACTAATAACATTGCAATCATGCTCATCATTAGTGCCAAACATTTTAATGCGTTCTTCTTCTAGCACATGAGCACAATTATCGGAATCCTAATTTTCATGATAGATATTAAAAAGATGAAGCATATGAGCTATCCTTAATTCCATTTTTTTTGTAATTTTCTTTTGTAAACTAAACTAGTGATAAAACAAGAAACTAAAAGACTCGACTGCAAGATCTAACGATATACCTTCAAGCACTCACCTCCCCGGCAACGGCCCAGAAATGAGCTTGATGTCTACTACACAACCTTCTTCTTGTAGACATTGTTGGGCCTCCAAGTGCAGAGGTTTGTAGGACAGTAGCAAATTTCCCTCAAGTGGATGACCTAAGGTTTATCAATCCGTGGGAGGCGTAGGATGAAGATGGTCTCTCTCAAGCAACTCTACAACCAAATAACAAAGAGTCTCTTGTGTCCCCAACACACCCAATACAATGGTAAATTGTATAGGTGCACTAGTTCGGCGAAGAGATGGTGATACAAGTGGTATATGGATAGTAGATAAAGGTATTTGTAATCTGAAAATATAAAAACAGCAAGGTAGCAAGTGATAAAAGTGAGCGTAAACGGTATTGCAATGCTAGGAAACAAGGCCTAGGGTTCATACTTTCACTAGTGCAAGTCCTCTCAACAATACTAACATAATTGGATCATAAAACTATCCCTCAACATGCAACAAAGAGTACTCCAAAGTCACCAATAGCGGAGAACGAACAAAGAGATTATGGTAGGGTACGAAACCACCTCAAAGTTATTCTTTCCAATCATTCCGTTGGGCTATTCCTATAAGTGTCACAAACAGCCCTAGAGTTCGTACTAGAATAACACCTTAAGACACAAATCAACAAAAACCCTAATGTCACCTAGATACTCCAATGTCACCTCAAGAATCCATGGGTATGATTATACGATAAGCGTCACACAATCTCAGATTCATCTATTCAACCAACACAAAGGACCTCAAAGAGTGCCCCAAAGTTCCTACCGGAGAATCACGATGAAAACATGTGCCAACCCCTATGCATAGGTTCATGGGCGGAACCCGCAAGTTGACACCAAAACATACATCAAGTGAATCACGTGATATCCCATTGTCACCACAGATATCCACGGCAAGACATACATGAAGTGTTCTCAAATCTTTAAAGACTCAATCCGATAAGATAACTCCAAAGGGGAAACTCAATTCATTACAAGAGAGTAGAGGGGGAGGAGAAACATAAGATCCAACTATAATAGCAAAGCTCGCGATACTTCAAGATCGTGCCAAATCAAGAACACGAGAGAGAGAGAGAGAGAGAGAGAGAGATCAAGCACATAGCTACTGGTACATACCCTTAGCCCCGAGGGAGAACTAGTCCCTCCTCGTCATGGAGAGCACCGGGATGATGAAGATGGCCACCGGAGAAGGATTGCCCCTTCGGCAGGGTGCTGGAACGGGTCTAGATTGGTTTTCGGTGGCTACTGAGGCTTTTGGCGGCGGAACTCCCGATCTATTGTGCGTTCTAGAAGTTTTAGGGTACAACGATATATATGGGTGCAGGAAGTACGTTGGAGGAGCCACGGGGACCCCACGAGGTAGGGGGGCGCGCCCTAGGGGGGTGGGCGCGCCCCCCACCCTTGTGGGCTGCCCGTGTCTCCCCTGACGTGCACTCCAAGTTCCCTGGGTTGTTTTCCTTCCAAAAATAACTTCTCTAGTTGATTTCGTTCCGTTTCGACTCTGTTTGATATTCCTTTTTCTCGAAACACTGAAATAGGCATAAAACAACAAATCTGGGCTGGGCCTCCGGTTAATAGGTTAGTCCGAAAAATAATATAAAAGTGGAAAATAAAGCCCAATATTGCCTAAAACAGTAGATAATATAGCATGGAGCAATCAAAAATTATAGATACGTTGGAGACGTATCACTCACCAATCTTTTCCGGTTTATCCGACGGCCTCTGTTGAAGCAGGTGTGGCCACAAGGACAGGAGGTGTCCCTTGCTTGGTGATGGCTCTGCGTAATGAGAGCTTGCCAAAGGATTTCAAGGGGCCTTGGAAGGTGCCTAATTACACAACTGACTTATAGCCCGGGGCATGGATTGAAAGTTATGAGATGGCCATGGAATTGCTGGAGGTCAGTGACGCAGCAATGGCTAAGTACTTCACTATGATGCTGGATGGAATGGCCCGCACTTGGTTAAAGGGACTGCCCCCTAATTCCATTGGTTCCTGGGCCGAGTTAAAGGCCCGGTTTATTCAGAACTTCAAAGATACATGCAAGCAGCCCATGTCGATTGTGGACTTGACTAATTGCAAGCAAGAGGAAGGTGAGTCCATGACCCATTGGGAGCGCCAGGTGAAGGAAATAATACATTTGTCTGATAAAATGGATGTCGGCTCCGCGGTCTTAATGTTGGAGAAAAAATTGCCGTTTTGAACCTCTGAAACAGAAGCTAGGGCGGCTCAAGCACGATTGTAATGACATGGGCCAGTTGATGGCGGCTCTAGTCAAATATGCCGATTCAGATAGTACCAAGGACCCTGCGTCTGATGAAGATAAGACAGGGAAGGGAAAGAAGAACGACAACTCTAAGGGTCTTCAGCATAACCCGGCAAGTCAAGGAGGTAATAACAAACATAAGGCTGACGGCAGCTCGGAGTTTGTGGCGAATGCGCAAGGCAACAATCAACAACGTAAGGGGAGGCCACCTCCTCGGTCAGGAGGGTCAGGTCCCACCCTCGAGCAGTTGCTAAATGAACCCTGTCCAAGACACGGCACCCGGGAGAAGCCGGCCACCCATCTATGCAAAGACTGTACGACCATGAAGGCTTTCAAGAATTCTAACATGTTCGACGGTAATCATGGACCTGGTGATGACTCAGGCGGTGGCGGTTTTCATGGCCCGGGTGGCAATTCAGGCGGTGGCAGGTTTCATGGCCAGGGCCCTCAAGGTAATCAAGGTGGTTATAATCAGCAATCTGGCCAAGGAGGTCAGCAGCAGCAGCAATCCGGATTTCAGAGTAACCCAAAGCAGCTAAGTAGTGGGCAGTATCTTGTGTTCACCACCAGTTTATGCAAAAGAGACCAAAAGCTTCATAAGAGAGCGGTCAACGCTGTTGAGCCGGCGGTTCCTCGTTATTTGAGATGGTCTGAGCAGCCTATTCTGTGGAGTAGGGAGGATCACCCTCCCCAGGTTGACAATCCGGGTCATCTGGCTTTGGTGGTGGTGCCTCAGGTTGGTGGATATAAATTCACTAAAGTACTCATGGACGGAGGCAGTAGCATTAACATCCTCTATTATGAGACCTTCCGTCGCATGAGGTTGACTGACAAAAGTCTTAAGACGTCCAACACTATTTTTCATGGAGTGGTGCCTGGTAAGTCGGCATACCCAGTAGGTAAGATTGAGCTGGAGGTAGCTTTTGGAGATGAGCATGATTCCAGGGCTGAGAAATTAACCTTTGAGGTGGTCAAAATCAAGAGCCCGTATCACGCCCTAGTTGGACGATCGTATTATGCAAAATTCATGGCACGGCCGTGTTATGTTTATCTGTAGCTCAAGATGCCGGGTTATAAAGGTACTAGCACAGTACATGGAAGTCGGAAGATATCCTTAGAGTCTGAGGAAGGCGATGATGCTTACGCGGAATCTGTTTGCGCAAAGGAGGAGTTAAAGTTCTACAAAGACAACGTTGACCCGGTAGACATGACATCTTTGAAGAAGCCAACTATGGAGCATGAGCCGGCGCTGAAGTTTAAGTCAGCTGACGATACCAAGATGATTGATTTTGTGCCTGGAAAATCATCTAAACAATTTATTATCAGTGCTAATTTGGATCCCAAATAGGAAGGCACGCTCATCGAGTTCATTTGTGGGAACCGGGACATCTTTGCATGGAAGCCGTCTGACATGCCGGGTGTATCGAGAGAACTCGCTGAGCACAGTCTCAATATTGATCCAAAGTTTAAGCCGGTCAGGCAGTTTCTTCGGCAGTTCAACAAGGAAAGGCGCAAGGCTATTGGAGAAGAGGTGGCCTGGCTTTTGGCAGCCGAGTTCATTATTGAAGTCTTTCATCCAGAGTGGTTGGCTAACCCGGTGCTTGTACTCAAAAAGAACGGCACCTTGCGCATGTGTGTGGATTATACAGACTTAAATAAAGCTTGTCCGGCTGATCCTTTCGCTCTCCCTCATATTGATCAAATCATTGATGCTACGGCGGGTTGTGAGCGTTTGAGCTTTTTGGATGCTTATTTTGGTTACCATCAGATCAAGATGGCGGTTAAGGACCAGGAGAAGACAGCTTTCATTACTCCATTTAGAGCCTTTTGCTATGCGTCCATGCCCTTTGGGCTTAAGAGTGCCCAGGCGACTTATCAGCGGTGTGTGCAGAACTGTCTTCATAATCAGATTGGGTGTAATGTTCATGCTTATGTGGACGATATAGTGGTGAAATCCAGAGAGAAGGAAACCTTGGTAGATGATCTGAAGGAAACCTTTGATAACCTCCGGGTCTACAAGATGATGCTTAACCCAGCCAAGTGCATTTTTGGAGTACCGGCGGGCAAGCTCTTGGGTTTTTTGGTGTCTAACAGAGGCATTGAGGCTAACCCGGAGAAAATCAAGGAGATTACGTCTTTGGCTAAGCCAGCGTGCATCAATGGCGTTCAGCGGCTGGCGGGTCGTGTCGCAGCTCTAAGCCGGTAAGGTGAGAAGGCTATGTCGTTATATCAAATGATGAAGAAGACGGATGATTTTGTCTGGAGTGATGTTGCTAACTCTGCCTTTGAAGATCTGAAAAGACAGCTTGCTGAGCCACCGGTTCTTGCTGCTCTCGTTGATAAGGAGCCACTGTTGTTATCTGTGGCTGCTAACACACGTGTTGAGGCATATCTCTCTCGATGTGGTTTTGGTGATTGATGACAACATGTTTGCGGACTAATCGTGTGCTTTGAGCGTTTCAGAATTCATCCTTGGCACGAGACGATTTCTTCCCCTCGGAGTTTCATTCAAGACGGTGTAGTTCTTTGGTTTCTCTTTCGGTGGTCTAGTTGCGTAGAGGGCACCGTACTATCAAGAGGGGGTCCGCTGTGGTATTGCTTCGGTGGAATCAACACGTACACTTCCGCTTCTCACCCTCAGAGCTCTTCCGCTTCAATGGAGAGATCTTTTCTCTACTTGTGTGTCTTGTCTGGGTCCCAGCGGTAGTACCGTGCTACCCAGCGGTAGTACCGCTAAGGGGTCACAAGCGGTAGTAACGCTCCGCAGCGGTAGTACCGCCGGTGACTCCGCAGCTGTACTACCGCTGGCTTGCCAGGTTCCTACCGCCTCGACTCAAGGGCTCTTTTTCTCGTGTCGGGTTTTGCGGCACTAGTTGCGGCAGTAGAAGCGGCAGTACCGCTTCTCAGTGGTAGTACCGCCCCTACCACCACGGTAGTACCGCTCTGGGTCCAGGTCCCTGCTTCTCTCCTTTGCGCGGCAGTACCGCTAGTGGGAACGGCAGTACCGCTGGCTCAGCGGTAGTACCGCCCACCCAAGCGGTACTACCACCCTCTGCGGGGCTGTTTAGTGGGGCAACGGTTGGATTGTTTCCCCCACTATAAAAGGGGCTCCCCTTCTTCCCCGTTGACCTACCTCTTCCCTCTCAAGCTCCATTAATGCTCCAAGCTCCATTTTCGCCCGATCTATCTCTCTAGCCAATCAAACTTGTTGATTTTCTCGGGAGTGGTTGAGAAGGCCCCGATCTACACTTCCACCAAGAGATTTTTGATTCCCCCACCTATCCCTAGCGGATCTTGTTACTCTTGGGTGTTTGAGCACCCTAGACGGATGAGGTCACCACTGAGCCATAGTCCATTGTGGTGAAGCTTCGTGGTATTGTTGGGAGCCTCCGATTAAGTTGTGGAGATTGCCCCAACCTTGTTTGTAAAGGTCCGGTCGCCGCCTTCAAGGGCACCAATAGTGGAATCACGGCATCTCGCATTGTGTGAGAGCATGAGGAGAATACGGTGGCCCTAGTGGCTTCTTGGGGAGCATTGTGCCTCCACACCGCTCTAACGGAGACGTACTTCCCCTCAAAAGGAAGGAACTTCGGTAACACATCCTCGTCTTCACTGGATCCACTCTTGGTTATTTCTTACCTTTACTTGTGCAAGCTCTTTAGTGTTACTTCTCTTGCTTGCTTGTTTGTTTGTTGTTGTTGCATCATATAGGTTGCTCACCTAGTTGCACATCTAGACAACCTACTTTGATGCAAAGTTTAATTTTGTAAAGAAAAGTTAAAAATTGTTAGTTGCCTATTCACCCCCCCCTCTAGTCAACCATATCGATCCTTTGAATTGGTATTAGAGCCTCGTCTCTTTATTAAGGACTTTACCATCCGAAGAGTATGGATGATACCGTAGATGGTGTGGAGGAACACTCCGGTGTGAATCCGATCTCGTCTACAGGCGATGGGGGAACCTCGGTCTCTCGTGAGGAGTTCAATGTGGCCTTGGAGACATTGAAAACCTCCATGACGACCGAGGTTGAAAGCATGTTTACTAAATTCCTTGAAGGGCTTAAACTATCCACCGCACCGTTGAAGGTGGGTAATCCCACCGACAAGGTGACGGATGCTACCTCCGATAAGGGGGAAGCTAGTAGTGAAAAGGCTCCTTCTTCTAGTGGTAAGAATGGCACCGGCATCTTTGCCCATGTGGAACCACCACTTGTTTATGGTGGACCGGTTCCTTCCACTCATTTGAATCATGCCGGTCCTCCCCCTAAGATTGTGAAAAATGAGGACTTTGATTCTTGGGTTTACCGCTTTAGACGTCATTTAAATCATGTGAACACTAATCTTTGGAGAATCATTGAAGAAGGTTGCTATCCGCATGATCCAAGCAACTTCACTCCTCGAGAAGCCGCGGATAATCAATTCAATGAGAATGCTCTCTTCATCATTCAAGATGCAATTCCACCTGAAGATCTACCTCGTCTTCGGCCCTTCACCTTGGCCAAAGACGCATGGCTTTGTGTTGTCTCACTCTACCAGGGAAGTGCAAGCATTCAACACTCCAACTATGAAGTGGTGCAAGATGAGGCCGATGAGTTTGCAATGAAAGAAGATGAAGAACCTCGTGAGCTTTATTGGAGAGTAACCAAACTCGCAGTCTCACTCCGAGATCACGGGAGCAAGGACACAGATGACAATTGGATCAAGCGCAAATTCCTCAAGGCAATGATGCCCTACCATAAGGCCATGTCCTCCGTCATTCGTCAAAGGCCGGACTTCCACACTTTGACCTCAAGCGAAGTGTTGGATGAGTTTGTGGCCATGAACATTTTGGACAAGAACGCCGACAATGTGGTGCTTCGTTCTCAAAGGGAAAAGAAGCCCAACCTTGCATTGAATGCCAAGCTCTGCGTTGAAGAAGAAGAGGAAGAAGAGGAGAGCAACCCCGAAGATACAAAGTATGCATATCATGAACACATGGCACTTGCTTCAAGGCAATTTTGGAGCAAGAAAAACTCAAGGCCAAACTTTAACAAAAACAACTCAAGTGGCACAAAGATCAAGCAACGTGTAAGGACTTGCTACAATTGTGGCAATGTGAGTCATTTTGTTGCGGAGTGCCCGTATGAGAAGAGGGAAGACAATGGTGGCAAGCTCATCCGAAAGGACAAGGCCAAGTCGTTCCCCAACAAGAGCAACTTCACCAAGAAGACTCCTCCCAAGGCATTGGTGGTACAAGAAGAGTACAATGAGGATGATGACGATGATGAAGATGGTGAGTCAGTTGCCATGGCCTCAGTTGCCATTGCGACAACTACACGGGTGTCTCTCTTCGACTCACCCAATGAGAGCATCACCGCCAAGTGCCTCATGGCTAAAGCCACCAACAAGGTAACCTCCAACATCAAAACTACCATCATTAATCATCCTTCTTCGACGGATAGCATTGATGAACATGAGGGAGCTAATGTGGAGGTGAATGAGTTTGATGCCTTTATGGGCAAACTTAAGGGTAAGTCCAAGAAGCACTTTGTTGCTCTCTTGGAACAACTTGGTGAAGCCAATGACATGATCGAGGCTCACGAAGATACCATCTCTAAGATGGAAGGGCATAGTCGTGACTATGTCGATGAGATCTCGGATCTTTCCAATGCTCTTGAGGAAGAGCATGGTCTTCGTTTGGCTATTGAGGAGTCACACAACGTTGATCATGCTAAGTTAAAGAAAGATTTTGATCATGTTCTCATTGTTTCTCGTGTGCTAAACTCCGAGAAGGCCGAACTTGAGGTTGATCTTGCTAGACTCAAAGAGGAGTTTGATCTACTTGACAAGGCTCACAAGGTCTTGAAGGGTGCTCATGCTAGCCTCAAAGAGTCTCATGATCAACTTCAAGTAAAGCTAACCAAGGAAAAAGCCACTTTTCCTTGTATTACGTTAATTGATAATGCAAATGCTACTAACCCGTGTTGTGAGCATGTGCATCTTGTTGAGGAGAACGCTAAGCTAAAGGTGCAACTTGAGAAAGGTCTTGCAACTTGCATACAAGGCAAGAAGAACCTCAACGACCTCTTGACCAACCAAAAGGGAGTTGTGGCCAAGGAAGGGGTTGGGTACGTGCCCGAGTCCAAGTACAAGAAGAAGAATGACAAGACCAAACGAACTCCTCCTCTCATGCAAACCTTTGTGAAGGAGGGAGAGAGTGCTTCCAAGGAGAAGAAGAACAATGCGAAGGATGGCGGTGTCAAAAAGGGCAATGCCACCCTTCCATCAAAGCCGACTACTTTAATCCTTCTTATGTGTTATGTCGTGCTAGTGATGGGCATGTCTATGCCAAATTTGTTGGTTCTCCTCATGAGTACATTGAATGGTCTATTTGGGTTCCAAAGACCCTTGTTACTAACATCAAAGGACCCATTACAAAATGGGTACCTAAAATCAAGCATTGGTCTCTTGTAGGTGTTTGCTTCCGGTGGGGGATCACGGTTGCTCGATAGCGGAGCTACAAATCATATGACCGGAAGCAAGGACTTGGTGGTGGACGTGCACAAGATTCCATCTATGCCCACCAATGTCGAGTGGGGTGATGCCTCATATTCTAAGGTATTGGGACTTGGCAAGGTAGTCATCTCTCATGATCTCATGATCGAGAAGGTCATGCTTGTTGAGTCCCTTGCATACAATTTACTTTCATCCGTCAACTTGTAATCATGCGCTTTGCCACTTTCTCTGATATTGATACCATGGCCCTCTTGTGGAGCAAGACTCTTAAAGTAGCCTTTGTTGGGCATGTCGAGAACGGTCTATATGTGATTAACTTTTCGGAGCGACCCACTAAGACCGCGACATGCCTAATGGCTAAAGTTGATGTGGGATGGCTTTGGCATCACCGTCTAGCCCATGTCAATATGAGATCTTTGCAAAGTCTTCTCAAGGGGGACCATGTCCATGGACTAATGAATGTTAGTTTTGCTAAAGATCGTGCTTGCAGTGCTTGTATCAAGGGAAAGCTACATGAGAAGGCTCACCCTCCCACGACTATCATTTACTCAAAGAGGCCTTTGGAGCTCCTTCACTTGGATCTCTTTGGGCCTCCATCCTTCGATAGTCTTGGGGGTAGGAAGTATTTCTTGGTGATTGTGGATGACTACTCAAGATACACTTGGGTGTATTTCTTCAAGAGGAAGAGCGAGACCCAACAAACCGTCATTGACTTTGCAAATGAAGCACAACGTCAACACAATGCAAAGATCTTGACAATAAGAAGTGACAACGGCACCGAGTTCAAGAACTACACCTTGGATGAGTTTCTTAGTGATGAGGGGATCAAGCATCAATATTCCGCACCTTACACCCCTCAACAAAACGGTGTTCCGGAGAGGAAGAACCGGACGTTGATGGATGCGGCAAGGACCATGATGGCAGAGTTCAAGTCTCCATACAACTTTTGGGCCGAAGCCATCAACACCGCGTGTCATGCATCCAATCGGCTCTACCTCCGCAAGGGCTTGAACAAGAATCCATATGAGATACTCACCGGTAACAAGCCCAACCTCAAGTACTTTTGGGTGTTCGGGTGTAAGTGTTTCATTCTCAAGAAAGGTGTTCGGTTGTCTAAATTTGAGGCTAGAGCTTATGAGGGCATATTTGTTGGTTATGCTACAAACTCTCATGCTTACCGTGTCCTTAATAAATCCATGGGACTTATTGAGGAGACATGTAACGTGGAGTTTGATGAGAATAACGGCTCCCAAGTGGAGCAAAGTGGCACTTGTGATGTAGGTGATGAAATTCCTCCTCAAGCCATAAGAAGAATGGGTGTTGGTTTTATCCTACCCATTGAGGAACCTCTTGTGGCCGAAGGAGAAGGACAATGCTCCACTCAAGTGGAGCCATCACCAACCCAAGGCCCACACGCTTCCGAAGAACAACGTGAAGGCCCTCATCCTCAAGAACAAGACCAAGGGCAAGATCATGCTCAAGACGGTGTTGACACACCAAGTGATGCCCAAGGTCAAGTTCTCTCCTCCGAGCAAGTTCAAGAACAAGAACAAGCTCAAGACGACGCTCAAGATGATCAAGTGACCACTCCTCGTCTCACCCCCGAGGAGGAATTGGAGCATCGTGCCACCAAGGTTGCTTCCAAGCTCTCCAACAAGGATCATCTCATGACGAATGTGCTTGGAAGCTTAAGAAAGGGGGTAAGCACTCGTAGACAATTAGCAAACTATTGTGAACATCACGTGTTTGTCTCTTGTGTCGAACCCCACAAGGTCTATGAGGCGCTCGAAGATCCGGATTGGCTCAATGCCATGCATGAAGAACTCAACAACTTCGAGCGCAACAAAGTGTGGAGATTGGTACCAAGACCGACGGGGAACCACAATGTCATTGGAACCAAGTGGATATTTAAGAACAAGCAAGATGCCCATGGGATTATCATTCGCAACAAGGCTTGTTTGGTAGCACAAGGCTACTCCCAAGTCGAGGGTATCGACTACGGTGAAACCTTTGCTCCCATTGCTCGTCTTGAATCCATTCGCATGTTGATTGCATATGCTTCTCATCATAACTGTAAGTTACAACCAATGGATGTGAAGAGTGCTTTTCTTAATGGTCCTATTAATGAATTGGTTTATGTCAAGCAACCCCCCGGGTTCGAGGATCCCTACTTTCCCGATCATGTGTATCAACTCGATAAGGCACTCTATGGCCTTAAACAAGCCCCACGTGCATGGTATGACCACCTTACCGAGTTGTTACAAGACCGTGGTTTTTAAGTTGGGCTAATCGACCCCACTCTTTTTACTAAGAAGGTCAAAGGGGAGTTTTTTGTGTGCCAATTATATGTTGATGATATTATCTTTGGTTCCCCTAACAAAGCTTTCAATGAGGAATTTTCCGCTCTCATGACCTCAAAGTTTGAGATGTCTTCCATGGGAGAGTTGAAGTTCTTTCTAGGGTTCGAAGTGAAGCAAAGAAGAGAAGGAACCTTCATCAACCAAGCCAAATACACTCAAGACATGCTCAAGAGATTCAAGCTAAGTGATGTCAAGCCGGCTTCCACTCCAATGCCCACCAAGTGCCAACTTGACATAGATCCCAATGGTAAAGCGGTGGATCAAAAGGTATATCGCTCCATGATTGGATCCTTGCTTTACCTTTGTGCATCTAGACCGGATATCATGTTGAGTGTGGGAATTTGTGCACGGTTTCAAGCCGCACCTAAGGAAAGTCACTATGTGGCGGTCAAACGAATCTTTCGATATTTGGCTCATACCCCAAACTTTGGCTTATGGTACCCAAGAGGAGCAAACTTCAATCTTGTAGGGTATTCGGATTCTGATTGGGCGGGAGACAAAGTGGATAGGAAGTCCACTTCCGGAGGGTGCCAATTCCTTGGTTGCTCTTTGGTAAGTTGGTCTTCCAAAAAGCAAAGTTGTGTGTCTCTCTCGTCCACCGAAGTGGAGTATGTAGCGGCCGGTAGTTGTTGTGCACAACTCTTATGGATGAGGCAAACTTTAAAGGATTACAGTGTCATTTGTGACAAAGTGCCTCTTTGATGTGACAATGAAAGTGCCATCAAGATCTCTCTCAACCCGGTGCAATACTTCAAGACGAAGCATATTGAGATTTGGTATCACTTCATCCGGGATCACATTAGGCGAGGAGAGATCGAGCTCAACTATCTCAACACTCATGATAACCTTGCAGATATTTTCACGAAGCCCTTAGATGAAGCAAGATTTCGCGAATTAAGGCATGAGCTAAATATCATTGATTCGAGCAATGTGACTTGAACCCTTGCACACCCCACCACACTCAATTTGTTGTCTAGTTTAGATGTAGGCATGGACATAGGGGGAGTGTTGTTCTCTCAATGAACTCTCCCTCCCCCCTTTATGCATAAATTGATCAAGTCTTTCACAATTAGCCATTGTTGATGGTACTTGTGCTTCAAAGACGAGTTTTGGTCATGGGCCCAAGGTTAAAATCTTCACGGCGCCATACCTCTTGACTCAAACATAGGTGGCCTCAGCCACCGCCCTCTCTTGAAGAGGTGTGTCTTGGCCTCTTGCTGGTGTGTTCTCTCTTCTTCTTGCCTTTTGTTCTTTTTTTCTTTCTTTTTCTCGAGCTAAGCCATGTTGTTTAGTTGCCGTGGTGTGCTGGGCGGTACTACCGCTGGTGGTGTGCGGTACTACCGCTTATAAGTGGTACTACCGCCCCCAGCACGGTACTACCGCTGCGGGATGGGACCAGGGGGTTATATCGAGCAGGGGGAGGTTTATTCTCCCCCATACCCATTCGCTTCGCCCCCTCGTTCCTCTTCCTCTCTCCAACCACGCATCACCGCGGGAGGGGTCCGACGGATCTTCGTCTCCGGGGCGTCCCTCTCCATTTAATTCGATGGAGTCGATCCCCACCTCGTTCTCTTGCCATGGATGTGGGTATTGCCCCCGTTCCTTCTCTCCTTTTGTCTTATTTCTAGATCTTGCGTCTTAGGGGCAATGGTGGTTGCATCTCTAGATTTTTGGCTAAATCTAGGCTTGAGTAGGTTGGAGAAGGCAACTAGACTATCTAGATTAGAGTTTGGTAGGAATATTTTTGAATTTGGCAGGCCGGTAGTGCCGGATCTGACCACGGTAGTAGGGAACTGTTGTTTCCCCGCCTCGAGCAGTACTACCACTCTCTGTGGAGCGGTACTACCGCTTGGGCGGTATTGCCGCATGCATGTCGCGGTACTACCGCTGCCTGCCAAGTTCCATCATGTTCCTGCCATACCTTGATCCTTTTGTTGTGTTTGTTGGCTTAGGCTCGTTCTTTCTGGTTGTTTTGCATGTTCTTGTGTTTGGTTCCAGGTGATGATCATCCTGAGCAGCAGGTCCGCTGTGTCAACCCCGGGCGTGCAACGTCAAAGCGCTACCGCACCTCTGAGCCAGCAGGTGGTTCCTCTAGCACTCAACCGCCACAAGCAGGCGCATCCGCAAGTGCTCCACCACCACCTAAGCAGTCGAAGAGATCCGCCAAATAGCCAAAGGGAAAGACTATGACTGAGATGACTGCCAAGGAGTTTTGGGAAAAGCGTCGCCGCAACCCCTATGAGGCGGACCAAGATCCCACTTTGGTCAACCGCCTGTTTTGGAACCGCTTTCAGTTTGCCATCTATTTTGATGTGATCAAGGCCAAGAAGAATCTCTATGTTGATGTTTGCTCCATCGACACTGATGCCATGGAGAAGGAGCCTGAGTACTTTGGCGAAGCCCTTTAGATGTGTACTCAGCTGAACATTCTCAGGATCATGCAGTTCAACAAGGATTTTGATGCAGATTTGGTGGCTCAATTCTTTGCTACCGTTCATCTTGGAACTGATGCCGACAGGACTCTGACTTGGATGACCAATGGCAAGTTGCTTCCTGTCAAGTGGAAGGCCTTCATGGAGTTACTTGATGTGGAAGATCAAGGGCTTGACACTCCAGTAGGATTCCGCCCTCACCGCAATGCTACATCCACTCACAAGCAAGCCCTTTGGCCCTACTGCACTGTGAAGGTTCACCCAGTGACTAAGAAGGAAACCTATGAGCTCTCTATGTTTCTGGACATTCTTCATCGTGTCTTCCGTGAGACTCTCTTCCCTCGCATCGGGAATCTGGATCAGGTCCACTCCTATCTCGTGGACATGCTTCTTTTCTGCCAGCATGAGACGGAAGCAAACACTGGAGAGAGCCTGGATATTTCTCATGTTATGTGGTCTGAACTTCTCTTTGCCGTTTCTGAGCGCAAGTGCCCGGTATATGGTCCATTCATCATGAGGCTCATTGAGAAGGCCTGGGCTCGTGTCTATCCCAGAGTGTTGCTGGAAACTAGAGACTTTGTTTCTCATGAGATCAAGCGTTTGAGGAAGAAGGACAATTGGGGCACCCCAACGCCTAAACTCGGGGGTCCATCTACTGTTGCTGCTGCTGCCATGGAGGCTGAGGGTGAGGCTGCAACTGATGATCACGAGGAGGACTTTGGGCCCGCTAGTGCAGAACCTTCTTGGGCAAAGAAGCTTAAACGCAAGATGAAGAAGCTTTTCCGCATGGAGTCTCACGGTCAGTACATGACTCATGTGGCTGAGAAGCAGGCCAGGGTGCGCCACAAGGAGCTCATGCGTCACCTAGGTGCGACCGTTGTCAACAGTTCTAAGGGATAGATCACTGAAGAGGAGGAATGGATTCACCAGCATTTCCCTTGGACTGATTTAGTCGCCGAGCAGTTTCCGACCAACGACGGAGATGCAGATGATCACGCTGAGATGTGATGTTCGAGATCCTCAGCTTGCCATCACCTGGAGCCATAGCAACACTCTTTGCCCTTTTGGTGTCCCGATGCCAAAGGGGGAGAGAGTTTAGGGATTTGGGTTATTGCTGTGTTGCGAGTGTGTCTTTGTGTCTTGTGTTTTCTAGTTGTCTTTGCTTGGTTTGGTTTGGTGCCAGTGAGACCTAAGTTCTAGTCATACGGTGTGAGACATATGCTCCCTATCGCTACCTTATTACTTATGTCTATTCAGTACTGTAGTATCTTATGAGTTGCATGCTTATCCTGTGTTATACCCTTCTCTCTTATATCTTGTGCTTAGAATTATTGGACTATAAAATATAGGGGGAGTGTTGATCCGAATGTGTGTGTCTTGCATTCCAAAGGCTCCACTAACTAGGTGCACACATTCAGGGGGAGCCCATCTATATTTTGTAGTTCTAAGTATCCGTACTTCTATATCTTTTCTTTGTGCAAATCCCCAGTTGTCATCAATCCACCAAAAAGGGGGAGACTGTTGAGGCATATCTCTCTCGATGTGGTTTTGGTGATTGATGACAACTTGTTTGCGGACTAATCGTATGCTTTGAGCATTTCAGAGATTCATCCTTGGCACGAGACAATTTCTTCCCCTCGGAGTGTCATTCAAGACGGTGTAGCTCTTTCGTTTCTCTTTCGATGGTCTAGTTGCGTAGAGGGCACCGTACTATCAAGAGGGGGTCCGCTGTGGTATTGCTTGGGTGGAATCAACATGTACACTTCCGATTCTCACCCTCAGAGCTCTTCCGCTTCAATGGAGAGATCTTTTCTCTACTTGTGTGTCTTGTCTGGGTCCCAGCGGTAGTACCGCTGAGGGGTCACAAGCGGCAGTACCGCTCTGCAGCGGTAGTACCGCCGGTGACTCCGCAGTTGTACTACCGCTGGCTTGCCGGGTTCCTACTGCCTCGACTCGAGGGCTCTTTTTCTCGTGTCGGGTTTTGCGGCACTAGTTGTGGTAGTAGAGGCGGCAGTACCGCTTCTCAGTGGTAGTACCGCCCCTACCACTGCGGTAGTACCGCTCTGGGTCCAGGTCCCTGCTTCTCTCATTTGCGCGGCAGTACCGCTAGTTGGAACGGCAGTACCGCTGGCTCAGCGGTAGTACCGCCCACCCAAGCGATACTACCGCCCTCTGCGGGGCTGTTTAGTGGGACAACGGTTGGATTGTTGCCCCCACTATAAAAGGGGGTCCCCTTCTTCCCCGTTGACCTACCTCTTCCCTCTCAAGCTCCATTAATGCTCCAAGCTCCATTTTCGCCCGATCTATCTCTCTAGCCAATCAAACTTGTTGATTTGCTCGGGAGTGGTTGAGAAGGCCCCGGTCTACACTTCCACCAAGAGATTTTCGATTCCCCCACCTATCCCTAGTGGATCTTGTTACTCTTGGTTGTTTGAGCACCCTAGACGGTTGAGGTCACCACAGAGCCATAGTCCATTGTGGTGAAGCTTCGTGGTATTGTTGGGAGCCTCCGATTAAGTTGTGGAGATTGCCCCAACCTTGTTTGTAAAGGTCCAGTCGCCGCCTTCAAGGGCACCAATTGTGGAATCACGGCATCTCGCATTGTGTGAGGGTGTGAGGAGAATATGGTGGCCCTAGTGGCTTCTTGGGGAGCATTGTGCCTCCACACCGCTCTAACGGAGACGTACTTCCCCTCAAAAGGAAGGAACTTCAGTAACACATCCTCGTCTTCACCGGATCCACTCTTGGTTATTTCTTACCTTTACTTGTGCAAGCTCTTTAGTGTTAGTTCTCTTGCTTGCTTGTTTGTTTTATTGCATCATATAGGTTGCTCACCTAGTTGCACATCTAGACAACCTACTTTGATGCAAAGTTTAATTTGGTAAGGAAAAGTTAAAAATTGTTAGTTGCCTATTCACCCCCCTCTAGTCAACCATATTGATCCTTTCAACACGTGCTGTCAGTGTGGCCATTATTGTAGAATGCAAAGAGGCTGGCAACGAATATCCGGTTCAACGACCGGTTTACTACGTTAGTGAGGTGCTCATTGAGTCCAAACAAAGATATCCACATTGGCAGAAACTTGTTTATTGGGTGTTCATGGCGAGCCAGAAGCTTAAGCATTACTTTCAGGGTCATCCTATCACTGTGGTTAGTTCTGCTCCTTTAGGAGATATTATTCAAAATAGAGAAGCCACGGGACGAGTCACCAAGTGGGCCATTGAACTTGGTTCTCATGGTTTAAAGTATGTGCCACATACTGCCATCAAATCTCAAGCGCTGGTGGACTTGATTAACGATTGGACGGAGTTGCAGGTACCTAAAGAGAAGCGAGACAACACATATTGGACGATTCATTTTGATGGGTCCACGCAATTGGAAGGCTCGGGGGCTGGAGTTATTTTAACTTCCCCTCGAGGTGAAATTTTTTGTTATGTGTTGCGGTTGATGTTTCCTTGTACTAACAACGCAACTGAGTATGCCTTACTCTGTGGTCTTCGAATGGCTAAAGAAATGAGTTTAAGCCAGGTAAGGTGCCTTGGCGACTCAGATTTGGTGGCTCAGCAAGTATCAGGCAAGTGGGACTCCAAGGATCCTCTCATGGCGGCTTATCACCGTGAGGTTGACGCTGTTGCTAGACACTTCAAGGGTTATCAAGTGGAGCACATTGACCGCAGAAAGAACGAATTAGCTGATGCTTTAAGCCGGTTGGGATCTCAACGTAAGCCGGTGCCGCCTAACACTTTTTTAGATGTTCTGCATAACCCTTCTGTCAAGTTTCCTACAAAGGAAGACTTGGTTGTTCTAGACCCGGAAGCACAATTGGTGGCGGCTCTTCATGTCATTCCAGATTGGACGGTGCCGTATTTGGCTTATATGACCCAGGGCGAGTTGCCGGAGGATGAGACCTTGGCTAGACAGATAACCCGGCGGTCTAAGTCAATGACAATTTCCGATGGTGAGTTGTATCATCGTAGTGTCACCGAAGTGTTTCAACGTTGTGTCTCTCCTGAAGAAGGTCAAGAAATTCTCCGTGAGATCTATGAAGGAGATCGTGGCCATCATGCCGGTTCAAAGTCTCTTGTGGCCAAAGCTTTCCGTCATGGTTTCTACTGGCTAACGGCTCACGCCAATGTTGAGGATCTAGTCAGTAGGTGCGATGGGTGTCAAAAATTCGCACGACGGGCTCATGTGCCGGCTCATGAATTATGGATGATTCCAATTACTTGGCCATTTGCAGTCTGGGGGCTTGATATGGTTGGACCTTTCAAAAGATCCAAAGATAAAAAGACACACTTTTTGGTGGCAGTGGACAAATTCACAAAGTGGGTTGAGGCAAAGCCAGTTAGTAAGTGTGAAGTGGCCACGGAGGTTCAATTCATGAAGAAAGTGATCTTTCGTTTTGTCTTTCCACACAACATCATCACCGACAATGGTACTAACTTGTCCCAAGGAGCTATGGAAGAATTCTGTCAACGGGAACATATCCGGCTTGATGTTTCACCAGTAGCTCACCCCCAATCCAATGGTCAAGCTGAAAGAGCCAATCAGGAAATCTTGAAAGGTCTAAAACCCCATCTTATGGTCCCTTTACAACAGACGCCGGGTTGTTGGGTAGAAGGGTTACCCTCTGTGATATGGAGCATCAATACTACCCCTAACAGGCCTACGGTTTATACACCTTTCTTCATGGTTTATGGAGCAGAGGCAGTCCTGCCCAGTGACATCCATCATGACTCACCCCAAGTGGCGGCTTACGTTGAAGCTGATAACGAACAAGCCAGTCAGGATGCGCTTGACTTATTGGATGAAGAGCGTGACTTAGCGGCAACCCGCTCAGCAATTTACCAACATGACCTGCGTCGTTACCACAGTCACCGGGTTAAGTCAAGAACCTTTCAAGAAGGTGACCTAGTGCTCCGGCTCATCCAGGATCAGACTGATACGCACAAGTTATCCCCGCCTTGGGAAGGACCCTTTGTGGTCAGCAAAAACTTGAATAACCGGTCATACTACCTTATCGATGTTCGAGAGCACAAAGACTCACGTAAGTCGGAGGAGGAGACCCGCCAGCCGTGGAATATTGCTCATCTTCGGCCTTACTACACTTGAGCCACCGGCTCTCATAATGTACATACTTTGACGTTGTATATATTATGATAAGCAATAAAGCAGGACCTTTGTCCTTTTCATCCTTAATGATCATGTGTCTTTGTTATATTAAGTATAAAACGACCAATTGGGGGCTGATCGTATTCGAATCTAGCTTAACCCTCTTGGTCCAGCTCATGATCATATTCGAATCTAGCCATTAAACCTCATGATCACTAGGGGGCTTCTTGTTCAAACATAGGTCATATTCGAACCAAAGAGAACATAGCTGTCGTTACCCTCTTGATCGGCGCAAAGCCAAACTCACTACGGGGCTTCTTGATCGTATCCGAATCATAGTGTAACCCCTTTTGGGTCCGACTTGGATCATATTCGAATCAGGGTCGTTAAAAACCCCTCAAGGTCATTTGGGGGCTTCCTGTTCAAACATAGATCGTATTCGAACCAAAGAGAACATAACTGTCGGTACCCTCTTGATCGGCGCAACGCCACAACCACTAGGGGCTACATGATCGTATTTGAATCCTAGCTTAACCCCTTTGGTCTGGTTTACTGATCGTATTCGAATCAGAAGCGTCCAAATTTTTCTTGATATTTAACTTACATTGTTTGAAAGACAATCTTTTGGTTTTCGGTTTTTTGTTGTCTAAATCGAACTGTAAGTATGGTTTCAATTTTAACCGGCTTGGTTTTTGAAAATGAATTGCCAAGTGTATAATAGTCATCATACATACGGAAGTATTGGCTTTTAAATACTGGGTTATCACCCTTACTGTTCGGGTTACATAAGCCGGCAGTCCAGATTCAAGATCACACGTATGATATTGTCGTTAAAATTCATAACAGACTTATCTGTGTTTTCTTCAATCAAAGACTTTCCAGCCTTATTTATCCTTACATCTAGCCTTGATTAGACATTTATGTTAATTTCCATATGTATGTACTGGGAGTTTTGACCCATCCAGCGACAAACCGCCAGGACAGTTTTTCATCTTTTACATACATGAACGGATTCAAACGCTATAGATATGATAAAGGATGTAAAGCATATATTGACACGGCGGATAAAAGTGTCATACACAGTATGATATGCATGATGTCATAGGCAGATCATGAAGTTTTAAGCTAGCCTATTACAAGGTGTTTGGAGCCCAAAAGGATAATGTTGTTTTTCTCCTGAACAAATGCTAAACTAAAACCGGCTCATTAATCTTGGTCGGGTTATTTGGATGGTTACGACTCCTCCCTCGCCAGTTCATCTTCCTCCGCCGTTTGGAAACTGGTTTGGACCAATCAAAGCCAGGAAGAGCAACGAACTCAGCTTCCTCATCAATTAGACCAGACGGGTCAATTTCTGGGGCAAAGGTGTGCTGGCGAACCGGCGGGAGTAGATCTGTCACTTTATATAAAGGAGTCGCCATAGTTTTATTCTCAGCATCAAAACCCAGCTGATACTTATCAACATTGGTCTCATCGCCAAGGATGGTAGCATGAGGTCGAATTCCCTTCATGCAAGCAGCAAAATCTTCCTGATCAAACGGAGTCCCGTCTTCCTTAAAGCAGGGATACCCTTGGCTACTTCCGTCGGGTCTAGCTCCGGTACCCAGGCTTTGGAGCAGCTTAGAGCAGTTAGGGCTCCAGCTCTTGCACAGGACCGCTTAACTTCTTGGAATCTGGCGGGTAAGATAGACAACTTCTTCAAGACATCACTCAAGAGGTTTGGTCCTTGGTTGGCTGGGGAAATAATGGCAAGCGCCCGTTGAGCTCTAGTGTACAGTTGCTCCACCAGGGTGTAAACCGCCTTGAGTTTATCAAGCTGTTTTGGCTCAGATTGCTGCTCTGTGGACCTATGAGTATTTTAAAAAAGTTTAAGCAGGCGGCTTATATTTATGGCAAAAATATAGTTTAAGTAAATAATACAATGACTCACCGAAGATTGCAGAGACCATTTGAGACACACGGTTCTTTAAACCGGTGAGTTCCATGGTAACCTCCTTGAGAGCCGCCTCGGCTATCTCAGCACGCTGTATCAGCAAGGTTTTTCATCGGCCCAGGATCTTTTCTCTACATCAAAACTGGTCTTCAGTTTCTCTGCTTCAGCTAGGCTCAACTGGAGTTTGGAGTCAGCATTCTTTATCTCAATCTCTTGAGCCGCCAACCGGGTTTTCGCATCAGTCAGTTGAGAATCCAAGTCAGTTATGGCGGTCTACAGACTTGCACAGGTGTGTCAAAATTTATTCCAATAAAGGTCATAATGATTAAAGTCCTAAGTGCTTTGCAACACAACACCACTCGGCACTTGGGGGCTAATGTCTGCCAAAGCAATTTTTAAATGCAAAAATGACTCTTCTATGATTAAAGTCCCAAGTGTTTTACAAGTAACAACGCTTGGCACTTGGGGGCTAATGCATGATATTCAGTAAGTTTTTCCTCTTGAGCCGGATAACAATATTAGTTTGGACTGATTCAAGACAGCTATGAAGTTAAGTACCAGCTCATTCATGATAAATTAAGCCGGCCCTTGGGGACTACAGGTGAAATTATGCTAACCAAATAAATCCGGTTAAACATTTTAAACCGGACTTGGAAAAATCGAGGTCAGTACGTCAACATATATCACAAGTCTACAGATCATTCACGTTTATCATAATCAGGAGACTTGGGGGGCTGGCAGAGCATATAAGTTAATGAAAGCTGGAGATCATACCTCATATTTTAATTGCAGCTGTTTGACCATCTCAATTTCAGAGTCACGGCTAGAATGCACGTGACTAAGGTAGCCAGATAGCACATCACTAATGCTCAGGTGAGCATAGTGAGAGATGTCAAAACGAACTTTCTGTTTTTCCAAAGCCTCTTGCTTGGCGTAGTGTCTGGCCAGTATCGTTGGATTGCCTGGCTCAACGAATCTACTACCAGTGATCAGAACATCATCGTCATAAGTCGCCAGCGGGTTAGTTGAGCTTGACGATTCAACAGTAGAGGGATTGAGAATGGTCTTGTCAACAGACGTCTTAGGAAGATCTATTTGAACATTCACGGTAGGGTCTTCTGGTACTTCAGATTGTCCTGGGGCAGGAATCAGTGATGCCGGTTCAGCGACTTTTGGATCTTTAGTCGGCTTAATCACCCTTGCCTTCTTGGGTTTTGCTTGACCACTAAGAGGAACTTGATGAATCAGTATAATGATACGGACATAAAGATGCAGAAGAAGGATAATTATCTTTACCCAGGGGCAGTCTTGAAAGCCGGAAGTTGAGTTTGTGAAGAATCACCAGAAGAACGAGAGACCTCCTGCAAAAGTGAAATCACAATTAAAAAGAGCAAGGAAATAGATTCATTGATAAAGGCAAAAGTCAAAGGTGAAGGAAACCTCATTCTGGCATTTCCGAGGAGCTTTCGGTAAGCCGGAGGGCAGTTCATTGTCGTCACTGGTTCGGGTCTGACGGCGGCTTTCATGTTGCTGCTTTTTCAAAAGAAAATGAGGATCCAAATAAGCCAAAGGGTGTGAAAACCTTACTTTCTGGGTTATCAGTCGAGGTTTCTGTCTTGGCAAAGGTTCTGAGTCGGAGGAAATAATTACCTCTTCTTCTACTGCCTGGCTAGCCCCCATGTCATCCTGGTAATAGTCAGTGTCAATAAGATTGTTAAAAAGCAGGACAAGAGAGTCAAGGGCTACCTCCGACTCAGAAACATCATCCAGCTTGAGCATATTAGAAGCAGTTGTTTTCTTCTTAGATTTCCGGGTCGTCTTCTTGGCGGCTACGGCGGCGGCTCTAGCTTTTTTGGCAGCTTCATGATCATATTTGGCCTTCCAAAAGTCAGATTTGGCCTGTAGGAAAATAACAGGTTAAAAATCATGCAAGTACTTAACTATTGAAAAAAGGGGAGTCAAAGGGATTTACCTCTGGTGCCGGGTTAAGTTTGCAGAAAGGATTCAATCCTACTTTGCTGCAGTCTTCATATTTACTATTGACAAGAGTGGTTGACATTTCAACAATGGCCTCTTCAGTCAGTTGTAGAGAACTATGACGCAGAGGGTCATCTGGGCCTCCAGCATAGTTATACATCAAGTCTGATCGGCGGCTCAGAGGGACGACCCGCCATGCGATCCAACAGCGGATCAAGTCAACTCTAGTTAAGCTGTTTCCCAACAAGGCTTGAACCCTTTTGATGGTTGGGATGAGCTTCTTACATTCAGCAGCAAAAAGCTTGTCAAGGAGTGAAAACTTAGCGTCAAGACGCTCTGTGCGATAACCCGGCTTTGGTTTCTCATCAGCTGGCGACGTGTCTTTGCAATAAAACCAAGTTTGGTTCCAATCCTTGGGATGGCTTGGTAAGACTACTAAGGGAAAGACAACATCCCGTCTGCGCTGAATCGAAATTCCACCAAGTTCCAAGCTGGGGTCGTTGGTGTATTCATTCTGGCGGTTCAAATAGAAATACTCTCTGAAGAGTTCAACATTAGGTTCTTCTTGAAGATAAACCTCGTAGAGAACTTCAAAATTGCAGATGTTTGATATGGAGTTGGGCCCAAGATCTTGTGGATGAAGCTTGAAAAAATGCAGAACATCTCTGAAGAATTTTGAGCCGGGTGGTGAAAACCCCGGTTCATATGATCAGTAAAGATGATGACTTCACCATCCTTGGGCTGAGGTTTTTCTTCGGCCGGGTCAGGGGCACGATAGGACATAATGCTCTTCTTCGGTAAATACCCAATGGTAACAAAATCCTTCAGAGTGGCGTCAGTGACTGTGGAAGGGACCCAGTTGCAAACTGTCGTCGTCTTTGGCGGCATGGTGAGAGGACAAGCTAAAAAGGAAGTAATTTGCCGGTTTAAGTTAAATGGTGGAATCACAGACTAATGTCTGCAATACAGATGGTGTGATGGTGGCTTAAGTAAGGGCTAATGATATATGAAGGAAAAATGAGCTGGCATGATAAGTCGCCATGACTAAAGGTATTCAAAGGTTGCCAGCGACAAAAAATTGGCTGAGTACTGAGATAAACAAGTTTCACAAGCTGTTGCTACTATTTTGGATCAAGATTGTTCAAAATAGGAAAATAAATCTCGACCTAAAAAACCAGTACAGAGGAGGTCATCAGTTCTAAGGAGGCCTTTGTACAAGAAAAGGGGATCTACTAGCATCTGAAATGGATGCGAAACAGCTACCGCATGCGTTCCATACTTCTTTTAGATCAAAAGGGGATGCGGTAGAGAAACTACGAAGAATCCACGATGAACAGTGAAGAACATAGAAGAACTTGCCAACCCTAAATGTGGATCTGAAGTGCGGAAAAGGGAAAACTTACGGACGCAGATCTACTACGGAGGGTCGCCGCCGTTCTCTGGACAAAGTCAGGTTGATGCAGCAGCCAAGGTTGAGGACGACGGTGAGCGCTGTGGCGGCGGCGGAGCTCGAGTGGCGGAGGGGTTGCAAGAGTAGGAGGAAGAGGAATGAGGAAGACCAGCCATGCCTATTTAGAGATAGGCGAACAGGCAGGTGCGAAAAATGAGGAAGGCCAAAATGATGATTATCCAGCTAATTAGACGCCTCGATTTTCGGAAGGCATTTAAGATAAGGATCCGCTAAGATGACGTCGTGGCGGGTTTCCAAATTTTCTGAAGATGACGTCATGGCGGGTTACAAGGCTTTTACAAGTGGTGGAAGATGGATTTCTTCTAAGTGTTGAAGATTGACATGAACAAAGTTCAAATCAACCTGGGGCCTAATGTTGGGGATATGGCTACCAGATATGACCCTCCTAAGAGGGGCCGGGTCAACCACAATGGTGGGTTACTTAAGTGAAGCCCGAAGAGTATACAAGGTGACGGTTTACAATAAGCCTTATAATAGGCCCAAGCCTAGAGGCGGCTTAAGGCCCGTAAGTATAAACCGCCATGTATGAATAAGACTTGTAAAGTAAGGCATGTAGAGATGTCACCGAGCCGGACATGTTGTATGAGCCGGCCGGGACTCTGTAGGCCGTAGGGCGTCAACTCGTGTATATAAGGGGACAACCCGACAGCGGCTTAGGGCAAGAAACAACAGACCGAGAGCCAAGCTAGCGTATTCGCTCCTTGGTCATCAAAACCTAGCAATACCACATCAACCGGACTAGGCTTTACCTTCACCGCAAGGGGCCGAACCAGTATAAACCTCTCGTGTCCTTTGTCCAGATTAACCCCTTTAAGCCTCCTAGTTGTGATGGCTCCACGATTAAGTCCTTTCACTAGGACGTCTACCATGAAAATTCCATGACACCAGTCTCTGACCAATTGAGAGGAGCATGTCACTTTCTGCAATAGAGAATTTCGAATGGGGCCTTGCCCGAACTCACTTGGAAGATGTTGTTGTAGGAGAACTCGGCATATGGAAGACAATCTTCCCACTTCATACCGAAGGAAATGACACAAGCCCTGAGCATATCTTCAAGGATTTGATTGACTCGCTCGACTTGGCCACTAGTTTGAGGATGGAAAGTTGTGCTGAAGCAAATGTTGGTGCCCATGGCCTTCTGGAAGGAGTCCCAGAACTTAGAAGTGAAGATGCTTCCACAATCTGAAGATATCAATTGTGGAATGCCGTGCAAGGAGACAATCCTGGAGGTGTATAGCTTTGCCAGCTGAGCTGCTGTGATAGATTGTTTGATTGGAAGAAAATGAGCCATTTTTGTAAGTTTGTCGATGACAACGAAGATAGCATCATTCCCATGCTTGGACTTGGGAAATCCAGTCATGAAGTCCATCTCAATATGGTCAAACTTCCATTCTGGAATAGCAAGAGGTTGGAGGAGACCAGCTGGCCGTTGGTGTTCTGCTTTCACTCTTCTGCAGACATCACATTCGTTCACGAATTGAGCGATTTCTCGCTTCATTCGAGTCCACCAATACGACTACTTGAGGTCATGGTACATCTTTGTACTTCCAGGATAAATGGATAGGAGGGAATTGTGTGCCTTGTTCATAATGACTTTCCTTAGATCACCTTTAGGAACCATAATTCGATCCTCGAAGAATAGAGTGTCTTTGCCATCAATGCGATAGCACTTGTATTTGGGTTGGCTCTTGGCAATCCCATGTTTCACCTTCTTAACCATGGAATCAAGAAGTTGTGCCTCACGAATTTGATCTTCCAAAGTAGGAGAAACTTGGAGATTGGCAAGAAAGCCTTGAGGAATAACTTGGAGGTTCAGTTTGCGGAAAGCTTCACAAAGGCCCGGTTGGAAGGGCTTGAGAATTAAGTTGTTGCAGTAAGCCTTTCTGCTCAAACCATCCACAATGACATTGGCCTTGCCTGGAGTATATTCAATACTCGGATTGTATTCTTGAATCATTTCGACTGAACGAGTCTGCCTAAGATTGAGGTTGGGTTGAGTGAAGATGTACTTGAGGCTCTTATTATCTGTGAAGATGTCCACTTTCCTTCCCAACAAGACATGTCTCCACGTTAATAATGCATGGACAACTGCCGCCAACTCAAGGTCGTGAGTGGGGTAGTTCCTTTCATTGGGCTTCAACTGGCGAGAGGTATAAGACACAACTTTCTTCTCTTGCATTAACATAGCACCAAGACCTTGCAGGGAGGCATCACAGAAAACTTCAAATGACTTGGATTCATCAGGAGGAGTCAAGACAGGAGCTGTGACTAACTTCTCTTTCAGGATGTTGAAAGAAACATCACACTCAGGCGTCCAGACATACTTGACATGATTTTGGAGGAGGTTGGAAATAGGCTTTGCAATCTTAGACAAATTCTCAACGAATCTTCGACAATAGCTTGCAAGCCCGAGAAAACTGCGGAGCTGCTTGACATTCTGAGGCGGTTCCCAATTCACAATTGCAGACACCTTCTCAGGATTAACAGCGATGCCTTTGGCGGAGATGATATGACCAAGGTAAAGAACCTCATCAAGCCAAAACTCACACTTTGAAAACTTCGCATAGAATTTATGCTCTCTGAGTTTGTCAAGCACCAATCTCAAATGCTTGGCATGTTCCTCTTATTCTTGGAAAAGACCAAGATATCATCGAGATACACCAGGACGAAATCATTTGTGTATGGGTTGAAGATGAAGTTCATCATGCGAGAGAATGTTGGGAGGAGCATTGCCAAGGCCGAAAGACATCATAGTATATTCATAAGAACCATAGCTTGTTCTGAATGTTGTCTTGGGGATATCTTGTTCACGAATGCAAATCTGATGATAACCCATACGGAGGTCAAGCATGGAGAATACTTTGGCAGCCTTAAGTTGCTCAAATAGCTCATTGATGTTGGAAGTGGATACTTGTTCTTTATTGTCTTCTTGTTCAATGGACGGTAGTCGACGCAGAGTCATTCCGATCCATCCTTCTTCTTGACTAAAAGAACACCACAACCCCATGGAGATGAACTCGGTCTGATCAGACCCATACGCTGTTGTTCATCGAGTTGTTTCTTCAACTCCTTCATCTCCTCTGGTCCAAGCTTGTAAGGATGTTTGCAAACAGGTTTCGTGCCAGGCTCAAGATCGATAACAAATTCAACTGGCCGGTGAGGAGGCATTCCTAGAAGCTCTTTCGGAAAGACGTCTTGATATTCACAAACGACTAGAATCTGAGAGATGGCATTCAACTCGCCCTTCTCATTGAGAGAAACAGTTGAATGGTTTCGTCACGAGCGGCATAGATGGTCACATCCTCAGAAGAGTGTGTCAATTGAATCTGCCTGGCAGCACAATCAAGCCGAGCCTTGTGCTTAGAAAGCCAGTCCATGCCGAGAATTAGATTAATATCCGAGTCACCAAGAACAATTGGAGAAGACAGAAACTTATAGTCGCCCATCTCGATAGACACATCTGGTACGCAATTATTAGATGTCATTTGCTTACCCCGGGACACAATCTTCAATGGGAAAGGAATCTTTTCGGTCACAAACTCATGCTTGGCAACAAAAGGTCTTGAAATGAAAGAAAGCAATGCACCAGTATCAAACAATACTTTTGCAGGAAAGGAGTTAACTGGAATGTTACCCATGATCACTTCTAAAGAATCATCTGCCTGATCTACGTTCATCATGTTCACCTTAGCATGCTTGGGATTATGCTTGACCACTGCATTACTGAAAGATCTCACAGGAGGAGGAGGTGGAAGGTGCCTTTGGTTGAAGCATTTGTTTGCATAGTGCCCTTCCTGCTGACACTTGTTGCAAGTAACCTCTGAGAGCGGTCGATGATAAGGACCACTTGACCTTGGAGCTTGAGACTGAGCTTTGTTCTGATAGCCTGGGCTGGGTGGGTGGGAAGATCCATTGCCACCTTTGCTCTTTGCTAGTAAGGCTGACGAAATGGAGGAGGAGGAGGCAACCAGAACTTTTGTTGCTTAGCTTCCACTTGTGATGAAGAAGAAGATTGAACTGCATCCCTGACTCTCTTCTTAGATGCCTCACACTTGAGCTGAGCAGCTTCTTGCTTTAGTGCCATGTTGTAGAATTCATCAAACTTAGTCGGCTCAAGAAGCACGAGAGCTAATTGCAGATCTTCTCTGAGGCCACCTCTGAATTGATAAATCATACTCTTTTCATCAGGGACGTCTTGTTTAGCGAAGCGAGCAAGTTTTGAAACTGGATATTGTATTGATACACGGACATGCTGCCTTGCTTGAGACTGCGGAACTCCTCACGCTTGCTCTCAGCAACACTTTGTGGAATGTGATGAGCTTTGAAGTCTCGGCGGAAATCATTCCAGGTAATCACACAACCTCCTCTGGAATCTCTCTATTGTTGATACCACTCAGCAGCTTGATCCTTTAGTTGAAACGAAGCAAACTTGACAAAGTCCTCAGGCCTGACATTCCTACATTCGAAATGTTTGCAAATGTCCACGAGCCAATCATCGGTGTCTGTGGCTTCGATGAAGTTGCTGAAGGACTTCGGCTGGTTTGCGAGGAACTGGTTGAGGGTACCAAACTAAGGCTGATTGTTGCCTTGACCTTGATTTCCTTGGTTGCCTTGCCCTTGGTTGCGCTCTTGCAAAAGTTGCAATAGCATATGAGTATTGGCGTTGGTGGCTGCCATGACTGCTTGCCATGCCTCCAGAGGTGGAGGTGGTGGCGGAGGGTTCGACTGATCCCCATCATTGTGGTCCGGATTCTGACACGTTGGAGGAGCCATCCTGAAGAGGGTTGACATCCGTTAGTATCTTGAAAAACAGATATTCAAGCTGAATCAATGGATCGAAATTGCAACATATAGCCTTAACATTTGAACAAGAATGAACGAATGTATTCCAAAGTAAATCATCACACTTCCATTAAGTTGAGAAGCCACTTAGATAAAGGTAGATGAATAAAGCAACAAGGTACTGATATGAACAAATAAGTGGTAAGGATTACCCAATCACAAACCAAATATCTGCGGGAAGAAATACTAGAGCTACTTGAATTCCCACCTATAAAACTCCTGAACTTTCTGGTTATGCAATCAGGTGTTGGGGATACAGGGGAAGCATAATATCTCACCCAAACTAGCAAATCCCACATCCACATGTATCCATCCTTCAACACATAACCAAGAAACCTTCGGAAATCATTTACCTCAACCTTTGAAAAGCATCTGTTATACGAGTTATGGCAATACTCCCAAACTCCCGCCCCACTACTGGGTGGCGTCGAGGTTATCTCACCAACAACTGCATAAAAGAGATTTTTGATGTCGGCGAACTCAGGTATTCCAAAATTGCAACGATAAAATTGTAACGACAACACCTCGGAGCTCAACTCCCTGGGACACTGCCACAACCCCTAAATGTTAGGAGGCACCAAGAACATGAGCCAAAAAGGCACAAAAGATATGATGTCACCCATGTAAACATAGCAAGTTTTATTAACAGCAAACTTAGCAGAAAAACAAAGCATGGCATAAATAGAATTATGAACGCAACTTTGCGAGCTCAAACCACTCACCACAAAGCATTGCATGACAGTATAAGTATATCCACAGCAAGATGACATGTTCATGAAGCTAACCATGGCAAGATCAAGCTCATAGGATGCTTGGATCACCAACAACAACTATGGCAAAATTGACTAACATGTTAACATTCTGCCAGGAACATTTTATAGCAAAAGTAGAGCAAGAACAAGACATGCTAGGGCACTCCATAATTGCAAGTAGGGGCATTTATGGATATAGAATAACCATATGTTCAAAACCTCCTTACTGAAGTATCTGAAAACTAGCATGGATATCACTGTAGCATCAAGTTTACATGGCATCAAAATAACAGCAGGCAAAAGACTTAGCAAAATCCTAAGTCCCTGAAAACAGCAACATTGCGGAGGCTACTTTGCATGCTTGTGCTAGTAACCACATTGATAAAAAAATGCAAGACAAGCACCACTTTAAGTATGGCATGTTGTAGTTCAAAACACATGTAGAGCTCATGCTCATATGAAGCACACATAAAATGTGACAAAAATGACAAATCACCATGATATGATAAGTAACAGCAGTTAACATTTTATAGCACTCTTGCATCAATGATTAGGGCATCAAGATGAACTCAAACAAGCATGCCACAATGAAATGAAATGAAGAGCATCTCACAATGAACATTTTGATATATCATATGTATGAAACGAAGCTACGGTCATGGAGATATGAGGCAAAGAACAGGGCATGAAATTATCATAGAAAAAGACTTGGACGAAAACGAGGGGGGTTTTGACCTCCAGATCTAGGGTTCGGGCGCGTCTCTTGAGGTTCATCGGACTTGTGCCGGAGGAGAGGGAGATAGTGGCCGGAGCTTCACCGGAGAAGGGGTCCGGCCGGCGAGGGTCGAGGACGAGGCAGCAGATCCCGGCGAGGGGACGACGCGGCAGAGTGGCTCCTGAGGCGGGCGGCGGGCGACGCGAAGATCGGCGACGGCGGCTGGGACCGGCGAGGGCGTGGGAGGCGGCAGCCGGCGACCGAGGTGGCGGGGCGCGGCCGCTGGCGCCGTGGAGGAGGCTGGCGGCGGGGCGGGGCGATGGGCTCGGGGAGCCCCGCGCGGGCCAAGCGGACCGGCGGCGCACGCCGGTAGAGCTGCCCACGTGGCAGTCTGATACGTCTCCAACGTATCTATAATTTTTGATTGCTCCATGCTATATTATCTACTATTTTGGACTATATTGGGCTTTATTTTCCACTTTTATATTATTTTTGGGACTAACCTATTAACCGGAGGCCCAACCCAGAACTGTTGTTTTTTTTGCCTATTTCAGTGTTTCGGATAAACAGAGTATCAAACGGAGCCAAACGGAATAAAATCTTCGGGAACGTGATTTTCTCACCGCACGTGATCCAGGAGACTTGGACCCTACTGCAAGGGATCAAAGAGGAGGTCACGAGGCTGGGGGCGCCCCCCCCCCCTAGGGCGCGCCCCCTGCCTCGTGGGCCCCTCGGTGCTCCACCGACGTACTCCTTCCTCCTATATATACACACGTACCCCCAAACGATCAGAACAGGAGCCAAAAACCTAATTCCACCGCCGCAACTTTCTGTATCCATGAGATCCCATCTCGGGGCCTGTTCCGGAGCTCCGCCAAAAGAGGGCCGTCATCACGGAGGGCTTCTACATCATCATAGCCCCTCTGATGAAGTGTGAGTAGTTTACCTCAGACCTTCGGGTCCATAGTTAGTAGCTAGATGGCTTCTTCTCTCTCTTTGAATTTCAATACAAAGTTCTCGCCCTCTCTTGTGGAGATGTATTCGATGTAATCTTCTTTTTGCAGTGTGTTTGTTGAGACTAATGAATTGTGGGTTTATGATCAAGTCTATCTATGAATAATATTTGAATCTTCTATGAATTATTTTATGTATGATTGGTTATCTTTGCAAGTCTCTTCGAATTATCCGTTTGGTTTGGCCAACTAGATTGGTAGTTCTTGCCATGGGAGAAGTGCTTAGCTTTGGATTCCATCTTGCGGTGTCCTTACCCAGTGACAGAAGGGGTAGCAAGGCATGTATTGTATCGTTGCCATCGAGGATAAGATGGGGTTTATTTCATATTGCATGAATTTATCTCTCTACATCATGTCATCTTGCTTAAGGCGTTACTCTGTTTTTAACTTAATACTCTAGATGCATGCTGGATAGCGGTCGATGAGTGGAGTAATAGTAGTAGATGCAGAATCGTTTCGATCTACTTGTCACGGACGTGATGCCTATATACATGATCATGCCTAGATATTCTCATAACTATGCTCAATTCTTTCAATTGCTCAACAGTAATTTGTTCACCCACTGTAGAATACTTATGCTCTTGGGAGAAGCCACTAGTGAAACCTATGCCCCCCGGGTCTATTCTCATCATATCAATCTCCATCACTTTAATATTGCTTTGCTTTTTTACTTTGCCTTTACTTTTTACTTTGCATCTTTATACCAAAAATACCAAAAATATTATATTTATCAGATCTCACTCTCGTAAGTGACCATGAAGGGCTTGACAACCCCTAATCGCGTTGGTTGCGAGTAGCTATCACTTTGTGCAGGTACGAGGGACTTGAGCGTGGGCTCCTACTGGATTGATACCTTGGTTCTCAAAAACTTAGGGAAATACTTACGCTACTCTGCTGCATCATCCCTTCCTCTTCGGGGAAAACCAACACAAGCTCAAGACGTAGCAAGAAGGATTTCTGGCGCCGTTGCCGGGGAGTCTACGCAAAAAGTCAATATACCAAGTACCCATCACAATCCCTATCTCTCGCATTACATTATTTGCCATTTGCCTCTCGTTTTCCTCTCCCCCCAATTCACCCTTGCCGTTTTATTCGCCCTCTCTCTCTCTCTATCCTCCCTCTCTATTTGCCTCTTTTTGCCCGCTTGCCTTTTGTTTGCTCGTGTGTTAAATTACTTGTTTGTCGCGATGGCTCAAGATACTACTAAATTGTGTGACTTCACCAATACCAATAATAATGATTTCCTTAGCACTCTGATTGCTCCTCTTACCGATGTTGAATCCTGTGAAATTAATACTGCTTTGTTGAATCTTGTTATGAAAGATCAATTCGCTGGCCTTCCTAGCGAAGATGCCGCTACTCATCTGAATAGCTTCATTGATTTATGTGATATGCAAAATAAAAAAGATGTCAATAATGATGTCGTTAAATTGAAGCTATTTCCTTTTTCTCTTAGAGATCGTGCTAAAGCTTGGTTTTCGTCTTTGCCTAAGAATAGTATTGATTCATGGAACAAGTGCAAAGATGCTTTTATCTCTAAGTATTTTCCTCCCGCTAAGATCATCTCTCTTAGAAACGGTATAATGAACTTTAAACAACTTGATCATGAACATGTTGCACAAGCTTGGGAGAGAATGAAATTAATGATACATAATTTCCCTACTCATGGTTTGAATTTGTGGATGATTATACAAATTTTTTATGCCGGATTGAATTTTGCTTCTAGAAATCTTTTAGATTCGGCCGCGGGAGGCACTTTTATGGAAATCACTTTAGGAGATGCTACTAGACTCCTAGATAATATTATGGTTAATTATTCTCAATGGCATACTGAAAGAACTTCTAATAAAAAAGTGGATGCGATAGAAGAAATTAATGTGTTGAGTGGAAAGATGGATGAACTTATGAAATTATTTGCTACTAAGAGTGTTTCTTCTGATCCTAATAATATGCCTTTGTCTACTTTGATTGAGAATAACAATGAATCTATGGATGTGAATTTTGTTGGTAGGAATAATTTTGGTAACAACGCTTATAGAGGGAATTTTAATCCTAGGCCATATCCTAGTAATCCTTCTAATAATTATGGGAATTCCTACAACAACTCTTATGGAAATTATAATAAGATACCCTCTGATTTTGAATCTAATATTAAAGAATTTATTTCTTCACAAAAGAATTTTAATGCTATGATTGAAGAAAAATTGCTTAAGATTGATGATTTGGCTAGGAACGTTGATAGAATTGCTCTTGATGTTGATGCTTTGAAACTTAGATCTATTCCACCTAAGCATGATATCAATGAGTCTCTAAAAGCCATGAGAATTTCAATTGATGAGTGTAAGGAAAGAACCGCTAAGATGCGTGCTTCCAAAAATGCCTTTATTAAAGCGTGTTCTTCCAATTCCTATGAAATCAAGATGAAGATCTAAAAGTTATTGATGTGTCTCCAATTAAATCTTTATTTTGCAATATGAGTCTTGATGAAACTGAATATGATCTTCCTTTACCTAGAAGGCTTTCTAAAAATTCGGAGTATTTAGATCTTAATGATGAAATTGATGAAAGTGGGATTGAAAGAAATAAAAATCTAGATGTTGCTAAACCCACTATATTGGATTTTAAGGAATTTAATTATGAAAGTTGCTCTTTGATTGATTGTATTTCCTTATTGCAATCCGTGCTAAATTCTCCACATGCTTATAGTCAAAATAAAGCCTTCACTAAACATATTGTTGATGCCTTGATGCAATCTTATGAAGAAAAACTTGAGTTGAAAGTTTCTATCCCTAGAAAACTCTATGATGAGTGGGAACCAACTATTAAAATTAAAATTACAGATCATGAGTTTTATGCTTTGTGTGATTTGGGTGCTAGTGTCTCTACTATTCCCAAGACTTTGTGTGATTTACTAAATTTTCGTAATTTTGATGATTGCTCTCTAAACTTGCATCTTGCGGATTCCACTATTAAGAAACCTATGGGAAGAATTAATGATGTTCTTATTGTTGCAAATAGGAATTATGTGCCCGTATATTTCATTGTTCTTGATATAGATTGCAACCTTCTTGCCCTATTATTCTTGGTAGACCTTTCCTTAGAACGGTTGGTGCGATTATTGATATGAAGGAAAGGAATATTAGATTTCAATTTCCATTAAAAAAGGGCATGAAACACTTTCCAAGAAAGAAAATACAATTACCATATGAAACTATCATGAGAGCCACTTATGGATTGCCTACCAAAGATGGCAATACCTAGATCTATCCTCGCTTTTATGCCTAGCTAGGGGCGTTAAACGATAACGCTTGTTGGGAGGCAACCCAATTTTATTTTTATTCCTTGCTTTTTGCCCCTGCTTAGTAATAAATAAATTATTTAGCCTCTGTTTTGGTTGTGTTTTTTGTGTTCAATTAGTGTTTGTGCCAAGTAGAACCGTTGGGAAGACTTGGGGAAAGTCTTGTTGAACTTGCTGTAAAAAACAGAAACTTTAGCGCTCACGAGAACTGCTGTAATTTTTATTTGAAGAGTGATATTTAGTTAATTATTTTTGCAGATGATTAATAGATAAATTCCTCACGTCCAGCAATTTATTTTAGAATTTTTGGGGTTCCAGATCTTGTGCTAGCTACAGATTACTACAGACTGTTCTGTTTTTGACAGATTCTGTTTTTCGTGTGTTGTTTGCTTATTTTGATGAATCGATGGCTAGTAAAATAGTTTATAATCCATAGAGAAGTTGGAATACAGTAGGTTTAACACCAATATAAATAAAGAATGAGTTCATTACAGTACCTTGAAGTGGTCTTTTGTTTTCTTTCGCTAACATAGCTCAGGAGTTTTCTATTTTGAGTTTTGTGTTGTGAAGTTTTCAAGTTTTGGGTGAATTCTTTTGATGGATCATGGAAAAAGGAGTGGAAAGAGCCTAAGCTTGGGGATGCCCATGGCACACCCAAGATAATCCAAGGACACCAAAAAGTCAAAGCTTGGGGATGCCCCGGAAGGCATCCCCTCTTTTCGTCCACTTCCATCGGTAATTTACTTGGAGCTATATTTTTATTCACCAACATGATATGTGTTTTGCTTGGAGCGTCTTGTATTATTTGTGTATTTGTTTGTTAGTAATCATCCTTGCTGTACACACCTTTTGAGAGAGCCATACATGAATTAAAATTTGATAGAATACTCTATGTGCTTCACTTATATCTTTTGAGCGTAGTAGTTTTGCTCTATGTGCTTCACTTATATCTTTTGAGCGTTATAATTTTGCTCTATGTGCTTCACTTATATCCTTTGAGCTAGATAATTTTGCTCTATGTGCTTCACATAGATCTTTTAGAGCACGGTGGTGGATTCGTTTTAAAGAAACTATTGATCTCTCATGCTTCACTTAAATTAATTTGAGAGTCTCTTAATAGCATGGTAATTTGCTTAATAATAATATGCTTGGTATTCAAGATTTGTGAAACTTTCTTTTGAGTGCGTTGAATACTAAGAAAAGATTGAAGCATGATAATTGTTTTGAGATATGGAGGTGATAATATTAAAGTCATGCTAGTTGAGTAGTTGTGAATTTAAAGAATACTTGTGTTGAAGTTTGTGATTCCCGTAGCATGCACGTATGGTGAACCGTTATGTGATGAAGTTGGAGCATGATTTATTTATTGATTGTATTCCTTATGAGTGGCGGTCGGGGACGAGCGATGGTCTTTTCCTACCAATCTATCCCCCTAGGAGCATGCGCGTAATACTTTGCTTTGATAACTTCTAGATTTTTGCAATAAGTATATGAGTTATTTATGACTAATGTTGAGTCCATGGATCATACGCACTCCCACCCTTCCACCCTTGCTAGCCTCTCTAATACCGCGCAAATTTCGCCGGTATCATACACCTACCATATACCTTCCTCAAAACAGCCACCATACCTACCTATTATGGCATTTCCATAGCCATTCCGAGATATATTGCCATGCAACTTTCCACCATCTAGTTCATCATGACACATCCATCATTGTCATATTGCTTAGCATGATCATGCAGTTGACATAGTATTTGTGGCAAAGCCACCGTTCATAATTCTTTCATACTTGTCACTCTTGATTCATTGCATATGCTGGTACACCGCCAGAGGCATTCATATAGAGTCATACTTTGTTTTAGTTTCGAGTTGTAATCATTGAGTTGTAAATAAATATAAGTGTGATGATCATCATTCAATAGAGCATTGTCCCAAAAAAAGAATGGCCAAAGAAAAAAAAGAAGGCCCAAAAAAGGGCAATGCTACTATCCTTTTTTCCACACTTGTGCTTCAAAGTAGCACCATGATATAGCGAGTCACATATATTGTGCTTCAAAATAGCACCATGTTCTTCATATAGAGAGTCTCATATGTTGTCACTTTCATATACTAGTGGGAATTTTACGTTATAGAACTTGGCTTGCATATTCCAATGATGGGCTTCCTCAAATTGCCCTAGGTCTTCGTGAGCAAGCAAGTTGGATGCACACCCACTAGTTTCTTTTGTTGAGCTTTCATACATTTATAGCTCTAGTGCATCCGTTGCATGGCAATCCCTACTCACTCACATTGATATCTATTAATGGGCATCTCCATAGCCCGTTGATACGCCTAGTTGATGTGAGACTATCTTCTCCTTTTTTTGTCTTCTCCACAACCACCATTCTATTCCACCTATAGTGATATATCCATGGCTCACGCTCATGTATTGCGTGAAGATTGAAAAAGTTTTGAAAAAGTTAGAGTATGAAACAATTGCTTGGCTTGTCATCGGGGTTGTGCATGATTTAAATACTTTGTGTGGGGAAGATGGAGCATAGCCAGACTATATGATTTTGTAGGGATAACTTTCTTTGGCCATGTTATTTTGAGAAGACATAATTGCTTTGTTAGTATGCTTCAGGTATTATTATTTTCTATGTCAATATAAACTTCTGTCTTGAATCTTTCTAATCTGAATATTCATACCACAATTAAGAAGATTTGCATTAAAATTATGCCAAGTAGCACTCCGCATCAAAAATTCTCTTTTTATCATTTACCTACTTGAGGACGAGCAGGAATTAAGCTTGGGGATGCCTGATACGTATCCAACGTATCTATAATTTTTGATTGCTCCATGCTATATTATCTAATGTTTTGGACTATATTGGGCTTTATTTTACACTTTTATATTATTTTTGGGACTAACCTATTAACCGGAGGCCCAGCCCAGAATTGCTGTTTTTTTTCCTATTTCAGTGTTTCGGATAAATAGAATATCAAACGGAGTCCAAACGGAATAAAATCTTCGGGAACGTGATTTTCTCACTGACGTGATCCAGGAGACTTGGACCCTACTGCAAGGGATCAAAGAGGAGGTCACAAGGGTGGGGGGCGCCCCCCCTAGGGCGCGCCCCCTGCCTCATGGGCCCCTCGGTGCTCCTATACACACGTACCCCCAAACGATCAGAACAGGAGCCAAAAACCTAATTCCACCGCCGCAACTTTCTGTATCCACGAGATCCCATCTTGGGGCCTGTTCCGGAGCTCCGCCGGAAGAGGGCCGTCATCATGGAGGGCTTCTACATCATCATAGCCCCTCCGATGAAGTGTGAGTGGTTTACCTCATACCTTTGGGTCCATAGTTAGTAGCTAGATGGCTTCTTCTCTATCTTTGAATCTCAATACAAAGTTCTCCCCCTCTCTTGTGGAGATCTATTCGATGTAATCTTCTTTTTGCGGTGTGTTTGTTGAGACCGATGAATTGTGGGTTTATGATCAAGTCTATATATGAATAATATTTGAATCTTTTCTGAATTCTTTTATGTATGATTGGTTATCTTTGCAAGTCTCTTCAAATTATCCGTTTGGTTTGGCCAACTAGATTGGTAGTTCTTGCCATGGGAGAAGTGCTTAGCTTTGGGTTCGATCTTGCGGTGTCCTTACCCAGTGACAGAAGGGGCAGCAAGGCACGTATTGTATCGTTGCCATCGAGGATAACAAGATGGGGTTTATTTCATATTGCGTGAATTTATCTCTCTACATCATGTCATCTTGCTTAAGGTGTTACTCTGTTTTTAACTTAATACTCTAGATGCATGCTGGATAGCGGTCGATGAGTGGAGTAATAGTAGTAGATGCAGAATCGTTTCGATCTACTTGTCATGGACGTGATGCCTATATACATGATCATGCCTAGATATTCTCATAACTATGCTTAATTCTGTCAATTGCTCAACAGTAATTTGTTCACCCACCGTAGAATACTTATGCTCTTGAGAGAAGCTACTAGTGAAACCTGTGGCCCCCGGGTCTATTCTCATCATATCAATCTCCATCACTTTAATATTGCTTTGCTTTTTTACTTTGCATTTACTTTTTACTTTGCATCTTTATACCAAAAATATTATATCTATCAGATCTCACTCTCGTAAGTGACCGTGAAGGGCTTGAAAACCCCTAATCGCGTTGGTTGCGAGTAGCTATCGCTTTGTGCAGGTACGAGGGACTTGAGCGTGGGCTCCTACTGGATTGATACCTTGGTTCTCAAAAACTGAGGGAAATACTTACGCTACTCTGCTGCATCATCCCTTCCTCTTCGGGGAAAACCAACGCAAGCTCAAGACGTAGCACAGTCTCTGGTGGGCCGCGGGCGGTGACGGGTTTCGTCCGGCTCGGGCCGGACATGTCCGGCGACGGGGGAAGGCTAGGTTAGGGTTTTATCTGCGCGAGAATTTCAAAGGGGAACACCTATTTATAGGTAGGAAGAGGTAGGGGTGTCCAAATGAGGTGTAGTTTTCGCCCACACGATCGTGATCCAATGACGGAGGGCATGAAAGTGGTTTGGATGGGTTATTGAGCTGTTTGGAGGGGTGTTGGGCTGCAACACAAAAGAGGCTACCGCGGTTACCCGGTTAACCGTTGGAGCATCAAACGGACTCCAAATGGAACGAAATTTGACAGGCGGTCTACCGGTGGTGTACCAAGGCCACTTGGCAAATATCGGTCCATTCCGAGAACGTTTAACACCCGCTCACGAAAAGAGACAAGAGGAGTGCGCCGGTGCATGTGGGAGTGTCGGATTGCAAGACAGACAATGGGGAAAATGCTCGGATGCATGAGACGAACACGTATGCAAATGCGATGCACATGATGACATGATATGAAATGCATGACACGAACAAAATGCAAAACAAAGACAAAACCCAACCACGAAGGGAATCTCATAACTTAAAGCCGAAAATGGCAAGAGTTGGAGTTACAAATATGGCAAGTTACATCCGGGGTGTTACACTCCGCCCCTCGCGAGCCAGCCTGGTGAGGCCGACCCTAAGGAGGTCTTGCGTCATCCGCCTCGCGAGGCTTGGCCCCTCGCGAGGGTCTTGAATGTTTGCTGGTGAACATGGGCCGTACATGGCCGCTGGTGGAGCAATGCTGCGGGCCGCAGGCAGGCAAGTCTGGGGACCCCCGTTCCCAGAATGCCGACAGTAGCCCCGGGCCCAAGGTGCACTTGGGCTTGGCTTCGAGGCGAAGCCAAAGGCAAGCGCGGAGCACCGCGAGCCCCATTAGCCTGCGGCCACGGTTGGCGCATGGCGACTGATTGGGCGTGGGCATCTCCGCTTCCCCACGCTGCCTCGGCAACTGCCCGACTTGATGGGTCCTTGCTGCATGCAGAAAAAACATCAATATTACCGTGGGCACCTCCGACTTGATGGTACCCGTTGCCCTTGTACGCTCACGCCGAGGGTTCCGGAGGGAGGAGCGATGAGCGCCGCCACCCATGCCAGGGCCGTGGCCGCCGTGCCATGGAGACGCACGCCGTCGCCCCAGGGGTCCATTTCGCGGACTCCTCGCGCGAGTTCGTGCTGTGGACAGCGATGCCTCCGAGCACTTGGATTCGCTTCCCACAGTTCTTCACCGCCGAGATGCCGCCGAGGGGCCCTCTCGAGCTTTGGCTGCAGCAGGCCGACTGCGACGCCCCGGCGACTGGAGTGAAGGTTGAAGTCGTCGCCTCTGGGAGGATCTTCATGACTCGAGGCTGGGGCGAGGTCGCTCGAATCTGTTGCGCGTATGGCGCCCTCGCCATTCACTTTGAGTATGATGGCGCCTCCACTCTTTTCTTCAAGGGGGTCGGTAGGACGGCGCAGCGGCTGGCGCCGGGCCTGTCATTGGCCTCGCCCGTAGCTCCTCCAGTGACAGCGGTGACTCCTGGTGGTCCAGCGATTCTCCCGAGCTCGCCGAGTCTCTGGTGATGAGCGACGACAGCTACGTGCCCTCAAGCTCTCGCCGGGCCCGGAGCAAGGCCGCCACGTCCGGCCGCCGCCGTCGCTGATCTGGATGGGGTTGGCGCCGGCCTCCCATGGCCCACTATTGATGATGGCGTCGACGACGTCCGGCACGCGTAGATAGAGCTCCTAGGAATTCCTTTCCTTTTGCTCCCTGCGAGGAATCAAAACGGGCCCAAAGGGGGTCTGTAAAGCGTCTGTAATGTCTGTTGTTGATATTATCCTTATTGTGAAAATTTGAGAGCGCATGTCCTGCTCAGGCTCGGTCTCCCCTTTCCAATCTTGCGGCGGCTTGGTGCTCTACACTGACAGGTCCCGGTCCCCAGGCAGGCTGCAGCCGTCGCTGGTATGCCAGGTCGCGATGCCGTGGTCAAGGCTAGGAGGTGAGTGGCCCGAGGTCCAGTAAGAGCTCCTGAGGTGCGATGCTCAAGAGGTCCCCTTTAGCACGTAAGCGGCTACCTGAGGATGGGAAAGGGAGGCGACATCACCGCAGCAGGGAAGCAAAAGGCGAGGATCTTATGCCGTAGCGTTGGGTCGGTCCAGGTACAAGACTTATCTTTGGCATTCCGGAGCCGGTTTCTCATGTCACACCAGACTTGGGGGGTCGGTCGTTGCTAGGTAGCTAGGTTAGGCCCGTGCGGGCCTCTCCCTCTTCTCCATGCTCTTCCTGGTGCTCTACGTCCTCGGGTCCCGGCCCTCGAGCGAGCTCAGCCACCGCTGGTATACCAGGTCCTGATGTCGTGGTCAAGGCCAGGGGTGAGGGCTGGAGAGCCAGTAGGAGCTCCTGACTCGCGATGCTCAGGAGCCCCCCTTTTAACGCGCAAGTGAATTGCATGGGAGAAGAGAGAGAGTCCGTGGTACCGCCCGCTATAGTCCTCAGGAAGTTCCTGCAGGTTAGCATGAGGAGGGGTGCAAATCGCCATGGTGATTGCTGGTCCGTCGTTGGCACGTGGGAAGGGACTCCCTACTGTGGAGAGCCCCCGGGGCGTGTACAGCCCCGCCCTGACACGTGGCTTGCTCGGCAGGGCTAGATGAGGTGTATCTGGGCACTCGTGAGCCAGTGCGGGACTCACGAGGCCCTACCTCAAGGCGGGTTGCGCCTGGTCTTGGTTCTTGATGGCTGTGGTGTTCCTGCGAGATGGTTAGACAACCTGCGCCGAATGGATTTCCAGAGGCTATCGCATGAGAAGGCCAATCACCAACGACCCCAGGAGGTGACGTGAATGGGGCCGGCCCACCAGACAGAGCTCAACCGTTGGATTTATTGACGCTGCAGGGACGGGCCCGAGCACAGACGTCGTGCCTAACCTTCTTATGCGAAGGATCCTGAAGAAAGACAATTGGCGCGCAGCTCCCATGGTGGGTGATAATCAGGCAAGTGATATCCATAGATAGATTATGCATGAAAAGCAACTAGCTTAGGTAAATGCGAGAACGATACATGCCACTGGGTTGGACTCGAGCGGCCTGGGGTCAATGCAGCACGAGGGGCGCTCCCAGCAGAGTGAACTAAAGATGCAAGCGGATACATGTCGTAGGGACGGACCCACGCGGCATGGGGATGATGTAGCCCAAGGGGCGCTCCCAGCTGAATGAACTTGGAAAAATGTCACCTGGTTTGGTTGCTGAAGGAGTGTTGGGGTAGCTGAAGACACGTAACAAAGAATTCGCTTCTCACGAGTCGCTGAGACCCTGAGCCTCGGGAGGTTCTGGAGGCTCAGGTGGCCTCCGGAGGACCATCTCCATCTCCGCCAGGACTGCGTGGTGCCTGGCCTCCTGACCTACTAGGATGCTCCGTGGATTGCACTGGAAGGCGGCAGCCACGCTCGGCAAGCCGACCGGCATGCGAACGTAGCTGTGAGGTTGGCCCTCACACTGGCCAGCACGCGAAGGCCAGAAGCGCTCCTGAGATGCGGCCCTATTGAGCCCTGGGATGTCGATGCAGACGCGCAGCTCACCACCCTCGCCTGGGTGGGGAGCAACGCCAGGTTTGCGACGGTCGCCGCGTATTGCTCTTGCTTCCTGAAGATCCTGAGATGCCTTGGTGATGAACTCCTGGCATGCGAACGTAGCTGTGAGGCTGGCCCTCACACCGGCTAGCACGCGAAGGCTAGAAGCGCTCCTGAGATGCGGCCCTGTTGAGCCCTGGGATGTCGATGCAGACACGCAGCTCACCACCCTCGCCTGGGTGGGGAGCAACGCCAGGTTTGCGACGGTCGCCGCGTATTGCTCTTGCTTCCTGAAGATCCTGAGATGCCTTGGCGATGAACTCCTTAGCGTCGGGCGCTCCTCGCCCGGTGTCCTCCTGAGGGAAACGTGTCGTGAAGCACGCCTCCATGTGGTGCCTGAGCGCCTCCCTCGTGATGTTGGCCAGGTCCGAGGCCCTCCAGAAGAGAGCCCCCGAGCCCTACCCGAGGAGGGCGCCGGGCGCGCCTCCCTATGCGAGGGAGGGAGGTGCCCCAGGCGCTGGCGCGGATCCTAGAGTGGCGCCGCTGGAGGTGCCGCTCCCCTGAGGCCCAGTGCGGAGTAGCTGCTTCTTCTTCTTGGGGTTGGCCTTAGGAGGATACTACGCACCTGTGCTGTCAGGGTCTCTGATTGATGCAGCTTGGAAGGCGCGCTCGAGGGAGCACACCACGTCTCGTTCTTCGCAAGGGATCGTGATGATTCCACCGCTTCCCGGCATCTTGAGGACGTTGTAGCCATGGAGGGTGACTGCCATGAATTTGGCCAGTGCTGGGTATCCGAGGATGGCATTGTACGGGAGGCGGATGTGGGTGACATCAAAGTCAACGAGCTCGGTGTGATAGTTGTCGCGCTGACCGAAGCTGACAGGGAGGCGAACTTGCCCTATCGGGGTGGTGGAGCCGTTTGTCACTCCTGAGAAAGGCTTGGTGGGCTGGAGCTGATCGTATGGCACTTGAAGGCTGTCGAACATCTCAACGGACAGGACACTGAGTCCGGCACCGCCATCGATGAGGGTCTTGGTGACTTGGACATTGCTGATGACGGGTGAACAGAGCATCGGGAGGACGCCAACAGTTGCCGTGCATTTGAGCTGGTCCGCCGAGCTAAAGGTGATGGCGTACTTGGACCACCTAAGCGGGTGTGTAGCCTCGATCTTGGGGAGGGCTGCATTCACTTCATGGGAGAACTGCTTGAAGATGCGCTGGGAGGCTGGGGCCTGAGCGCCACCCAAGATGCAGGCGATGGCGCGTGGCTCCTGGAAGCCCCCAGCCCCTTTGTCCTGTTGGTGGTCGTCGCTCCTTCTTGGCAGCGGTGGCGGAGGGAGACCAGGGTTACCCTAAGGGCTATCCTCACGAGGCTGGTCCCTCCCGGCGCTCTCGCGAGGTTGGTCCTGCCAACGATCCTCGTGAGGCTGGTCCCTCCCGGTGCCCTCGCGAGGTTGGCCCTGCCAACGATCCTCGTGAGGCTAGTCACACCACTCTTGGCGGGGCCCACGGTCGTCCCAACGTCCTCCATCTCGTCCACCCCCTCGGTCGTAGCCCCGGTCGTTGTGCTCGAGGCATCGACCGAAGTGTCCATCTCGAATGGCCCTGAGCTCTTGGCAATCGTTGGTGTTGTGCGTGTGCATGTTGTGGAAGGCGCAGAACATGCGGCCGCCCTAGGACGACTCGGGAAGATCTCGGCCGTGCTTGGTGTCCGGTTCTGCCGCGAGTATGGCCACTCCTTTGCGCTTCACGCCCTTGATCTTGGCCTTCTTCTCCTCTGGATCTGCAGTAGGGAGCTCGAGGAGGGAGAGACACCCCTCCTTAGCCCTTGCACACTTGATTGCTATGTTGAATAGCTCCAAGGCCATGCACAGCTCCTCATGGATGGCGAGCTCCTCCTTCATCTTGATGCCGCGGACGCCGCCGGAAAACATTGAGATGATGGCTTCGTCTGTCACGTTGGGGATCTTGATACGTGCGTTGTTGAAGCGTTGGATGTACTTCTATAGGGTTTCTCCCGGTTGCTTGATGCGGTGCAGGTTGATACGTCTCCAACATATCTATAATTTTTGATTGTTCCAAGCTATTATATTATCTGTTTTGGATGTTAATGAGATTTACTTTACACTTTTATATCATTTTTGGGACTAACCTATTAACCGGAGGCCCAGCCCAAATTGTTGTTTTTTGCCTATTTCAATGTTTCGTAGAAAAGGAATATCAAACGGAGTCCAAATGGAATGAAACCTTCGGGAACGTGATTTTTGGAACAAACGTGATCCAGGGGACTTGGAGTGGACGTCAAGAAACAATCGAGGACCCCATGAGGCAGGGGGGCGCGCCTACCCCCCTGGGCGCGCCCTCCACCCTCATGGGCCCCTCGTTGCTCCACCGACCTACTTCTTCCTCCTATATATATCCATATACCCCGTAAACATCCAGGAGCACCACGAAAACCTAATTCCACCGCCGCAACCTTCTGTACCCAAGAGATCCCATCTTGGGGCCTTTTTCGGAGCTCCGCCGGAGGGGCATTAATCATGGAGGGTCTCTACATCAACTCCATGGCCCCTTCGATGATGTGTGACTAGTTTACCTCAGACCTTCGGGTCCATAGCTAGCAGCTAGATGGCTTCTTCTCTCTCTTTGGGTCTCAGTACAAAGTTCTCCTCGATCTTCTTGGAGATCTATTCGATGTAACTCTTTTTGTAGTGTGTTTGTCAAGATCCGATGAATTGTGGGTTTATGATCCATATTATCTATGCACAATATTTGAATCTTCTCTGAGTTCTTTTATGTATGATTGGTTTATCTTTGCAATTCTCTTCGAATTATCAATTTGGTTTGGCCTACTAGATTGATCTTTCTTGCAATGGGAGAAGTGCTTAGCTTTGGGTTCAATCTTGTGGTGCTCGATCCTAGTGACAGAAAGGGAAATGACACGTATTGTATTGTTTCCATCGAGGATAAAAAGATGGGGTTTATATCATATTGCATGAGTTTATCCCTCTACATCATGTCATCTTGCTTAAGGCGTTACTCTGCCCTTATGAACTTAATACTCTAGATGCATGCTAGATAGTGGTCGATGTGTGGAGTAATAGTAGTAGATGCAGAATCGTTTCGGTCTACTTGTCGCGGACGTGATGCCTATATACATGATCATGCCTAGATATTCTCATAAGTATTCGCTTTTCTATCAATTGCTCGACAGTAATTTGTTCACCCACCGTAATACTTATGCTATCTTGAGAGAAGCCATTAGTGAAACCTATGGCCCCCAGGTCTATTTTCCATCATACAAGTTTCCAATCTACTTTATTTTGCAATCTTTACTTTCAATCTATATTATAAAAAATACCAAAAATATTTATCTTATTATTATCATCTCTATCAGATCTCACTCTTGCAAGTGGCCGTGAAGGGATTGACAACCCCTTTATCGCGTTGGTTGCGAGGTTCTTATTTGTTTCTGTAGGAACGAGGTGACTCGCGCGTGGTCTCCTACTGGATTGATACCTTGGTTCTCAAAAACTAAGGGAAATACTTACGCTACTTTATTGCATCACCCTTTCCTCTTCAAGGGAAAACCAACGCAGTGCTCAAGAGGTAGCACAGGTCACCCGCGACCGGGGGCAGTCACGAGTGCCCTGGAAGTTGGCAATAAAGTGGCTGTGCATCTCATCCCAGGAGGAAATCGAGCCTGGGGGCAGGTTCAGGAGCCATGAGCGGGCGCCGTCCTTGAGAGCCATGGGAAACCAATTCGCCATGACCTTTTCGTCGCCGTTGGCCGCTTTGATGCTCAGCTTGTAGAGCTGTAGAAACTCCGCAGGGTCGGGGGTGCCATCGTAGCGAGGAGGCAGATTTGGCTTGAACTTGCTCGGCCAGACGATGCTACGCAGCTCAGGAGTGAAGGCGCGGCAGCCCGCCGTGGCCACCGGGGCCCGTCGTGGAGGCGGAGCTTGACCTTGGCGTCCCTGTGCTGCCACAGCAAGTGGCACATGGCCCTGCCGCAGCAAGCGATCCAGACGTGGTGGTGCTGGAAGCGGTGGAGCATCTTCTTGCGGGCGGGGAACCTCCAGGCAACTTCTTTCTTCGAGCACGGGCACACGACGCGGCGGATCACGCCGTTGGGCTGCGCATCTTGGAGCGAGGATGTCGTCTTAGCGCGTGGGAGGCTGAGGCGCTCCATGTGCCGCGCACCTTGGTGCGAGGGCGCCATATTGGTGCTGAGGGGGCGGAGGCGCTCCGTGAGCCACATCGCCCGCAGCCGGGGGCGGGCGAGGCAGCAAGAGGGATGGTGCAGGAGAGCCTCCCGCGGCGCTGACGAGCTCGGCGATGCGGTCCAACCAGTCCTTGTAGAGGTCGTCAACCGGGCAGTAGCGCAGGAGCTCGCGTGCCATGAGCAGCGCGGCCTGTGCGTCCGCAGGGGCGCGGGGAGCGTGAGATGATGAGACGGCCGGAGTCAGCAATGGGGTGGGAGTGCGACCGTCTCACCGCAGAGAGGGGTGCAGCGAAGAGGCTTGCTGCTCGTTTGCCGCTGGGCCGGTGGCGGCGTTGGCGGCGGGCGACGGAGAACGATGGGGAGGTCTGCCAACAGGGGCTATCTGAGCGACACGGGTGGCGAGAGCGCCACGACGCTCAGTGCGGGCCCGACGAGCGTCGGCCATGAACTTGGCGGAGTGGTGATGCGCGATTCGACGAAGAGGAAGCTTCGGCGCCCCCCTACCTGGCGTGCCAAATGTCAGATTTCGGGTTCCAGCAAAACCCTTGAGGTTCGAACACTGGGGTGCGCACAAAGATCTCTCCCCCTCTGTTGCTCGCACGCTCTACGATCTCACGGTCTAGCTCGGCGAACCCAAAGAATGAGACACAAGATTTATACTGGTTCAGATCACCGTTGTGGTGTAATACCCTACTCTAGTGTGGTGTGGTGGATTGCCTCTTGGGCTGAGGATGAACAGTTACAAGGGAAGAACAGCCTCACGGGGAGGTGTTCTTGTGCTTGGTGAACTTGAGTGGTTGGGGTGCTATGTATTTGATCTAGCCCCGAATCAGCTTTTCTCCTATGGTAGTGGCTAGTCCTATTTATACAGGCCCTGGTCCTCTTCCCAAATATTGAGCGGGAAGGGTTCCCACGACGGCCAAATTCGAATGGAGACAACTAGTACAAGATATCCTGACAAAAGTAGTCTTCGCCTGCCAAAGGCTCTAGTGGTGACTCCGTCTTGGGCTCCACGGTGACCTCCATCCTGCCGTCCTGCTGGTCTTGGTCTTATTGCGCCGATATGGAAACCTTTTCTTGATGCCTTGGGACTCCTCGTCTGCGCTTGCCCCTTTAGCACCAAAGAGGAAATGAGAACACGGCGCACACTGGCGCCCGCCTGGCTCCAGTTGTCATGGCTTGCGTCACAGAAACCTCGTGAGGTGCCCCTCGCAAGCTAGCCTGGTGAGGCCGCCATTGAGGAGGTCTTGCATCATTCGCCTCGCGAGGCTTGGCCCTTGCAAGGGTCTTCAATGTTTGCTGGTGAATATGGGCCGTACAGGGCCGCTGGTGGAGCCACGCTGCGGGCCGCAGGCAGGCAAGTCTGGGGACCCCCGTTCCCAGAACACCGACATACACACCTGTTAGTATCAATTTGCTGTCATCCAAACACTGTCGCTATGCTATTGTAGTTATATTAACCTTCCTCATAAAATGTTCAATTTGTTATTTATTGTACATGAGTAAGAACTTGTAGCGTCGTTGTAGTTGATTATAGCTTCTGATGTTCTAGAATTTGGTTGTTTTCTCAGTACCAATTATTTCATTTGCACATTGATCTTTTTGAGGAAGATATGTCATAATTAACATGTTTCTTCACTTTTTCAAAATAAGCATTGGTGATTTTCTATGTTGCTATAAACCCATTTCCCCTACAATAGTTACTGATCTAGTTTTAAATATTATAGGATGAACGGAAGTGTTCTTACTTGGAGTGGGTGGATCAAGAGTGGCCACAGTCTTTGAAGATGTGCCTAACAAAGCTTTGGAGCATGTATGAGGAAGTGAACATAGCTAGGCTTAGAGAAAGTCTTGTCAACGCTGAAGCATATTTCAAGATGCAGGATAAAAAGTTGATGGTGGAGAATGAGCTCGGATTTTGTTTTAAAGACTTTGCTAAGATGGTGTTGGCGAATGAGGAGGCACTTTCCCAATTGGCCCATGCAAAACGGGTTCTTACTGAACTGAAAGCAGAGGTGGATAAGACGGGCCTGGATGATCTCGATTAGGGAAATGAATATATTATTCTTATGAAGTTGAACTAGCTATATGTTGTATTGTGTTGTTTTCATGTAGCTACCGTACTGTGATGTTATAATATATTTATGTGTCTGATATGAAATTGGCAAACAGTTGTTCGATATGAAATGTGAATTTTCATAACACTGGGATTATTAATTGTAAACTAATAAACTTGCTAAATGTGTCATGGACCTTTGCAAACGGTTCTAGCAGTAAAAGCAGTTGTGATGGATAGTCCAATGCCACATAGTTTTCTTTATCAAATCATGTGTGATATAGTTGATAAAAGCAAACAGTTAACCAAGGAAGACCGTGTGTGATAGTTACACCTTTCACACACGAGCCTACACATAAAACTGTGCGGGATTTACATCCGAATGGAAACGTTTTCCCTAGATTGACTGTGTGGGATGTACATAAGAACGGAAACGTAATCCTTGGATTAACTATGTGTGATATACATACAAACGGAAATGTTTTTCTGGGATTCACCGTGTGGGATGTACATACCTATGAAATGGTTTTCTCAGATTACCGTGTGGGATGTACATACCTACAAAAATGATTTCTGGGATTCACCGTGTGGGATGTATATACCTACGGAAATGATTTCTAGGATTCACCATGTGGGATGTACATACCTACGGAAATGATTTCTGGGATTCACCGTGTGGGATGTACATACCTACGGAAATGAATGGGTTTCGATGCCTCGCCCGATCGCACACGGCCCCAGCCTGGGTCCCAGGAGGGCCTATCCCCGATGATTTCTGGGTCGTGTGGGAAGGACACCCTATCGCACACACTCGCTTGGCGACGGTTCCAAATGCCATCACAGAAATGGGTTTTAAACCGTTTGTTTAGGACCGACACGCACCAGTGAGACTTTAGTGAATTGCAAGGGAATTTTATCGCATACCATTAACCCTGCATATATAGGGGGGGGTATATTTCATCATCGAGCCAAGTAATGCTAATTCTCTATTGTTCAAATTATTTTCACTTATCTATCTTCACTTCGATGATTATCTGTTTTGTCAACAAGCGTCCAAAAAGGGGAGATTGTTGGTGCAATGATAGGCCCCTTATGTTTTGGAGTTTGTTGACATAAACAATATGGGACTTATGTGTTTGGTAGTGCACACAGAGTAATAGGCCCTTCAGATCAGGAGGAGTTTGATGCAAACGACGAAGATAATCTCCCTGCGGTGCAGCGGAGGTTATCACCGAAGATTATGATAACAAGAGTGACCCCTCAAAAATTGTTGAAGTGAAGCAATTGGTTCATTGTCTGGCCGAGGAAAATGACTGTGCCCAAGGAGATTGAAGACGAAGTGAAGATGTAGCATTTATTTCATTCTTCTTCTTCCCTTTATTGAATCATAAGACCATCATACTATTATGAGGGGTGTAGTGTTCGAAACTTTGATCCTCTGATGCTAAACCCAAATCCTATGTAAGTTGCGAGAGAAATCTCTTTGTGTTCCGAGAAAATACTTGCCAGCAAGAGACTGTGATCTTCTTCGCTGTGAGAGATTTGTCTCAGACCGAGGAGTTAGCATTACTTGTTCCTCAAGTAATGTTACCGTTGCTCCAAAATCCGACCGTTGTGAACGTGTCGGTTGGCCATTGGCTAGACTTCGTGTCCAAAATGGTCATTTGCCATCAGGGAAGACTGCAGCTATAAATAGCCACCCAGTGTCGGCTTTGTCCGGTGGCTGCTCCGTTTGATTCTGAGAAGATTGTTGAGCAACCCCCTCTCTGAGCGATTTGAGTTTAAAATCCACCGAGAGAAAAAACCCCTAGAGCCAAAGAATTAGATAGTGGTTCAGCATCACTCAAATCTAAGTATAGTATGTTCTGGCTATTACTCTTGAGAGCTGCAAACTCTCTAGACCGTTGGGCGTCAATTTCTTCACAGACCAAGAGTGATTGTGGTTCTCGAAGAAGAAGTCTGTAAAGGTTCGGAGATCGCCTCTAGTATCTACCATGAGTGATCAGCATCGGTTGACAAACTGACTGTCGAGGAGAATAGGGTGAAGAGAGTTTATCTTCCGTGTTAAGTCACAACCCCTCGAACCAGACATAGTCCTTGTGCAGAAGGACGAACTGGTCAAACAAATATCACGTCGCCATCAAGCACCATTGGTTATCTCTATTACCCATGTTTACATTTGATTTGTTTTCCTTCATGGGATTTGCCTCGATGCGTGTTTTAGTTTCCATTCGGTGCTTAGTTTTAGCTAGCTGTAGTTTGTTTTTCATTCGCTCCGCTGCTGGGTTCCGAGAGTTTTGAGATTTCCGAAGAAATTTTAAAACTCCCATTCACCCCCCCCCCTCTAGTTGACATACTTCGATCCTACACATATGCATTGAAATTTTCTTGTTTAACAATAAAGTTATCAAATTCATCCAAGCATTTACTAGTAGACTTAGTATAAGGGATATCACCTTCATTAAATCTATAGAGATAATTTACCTCTTCTACATGTGTTGGAGTATTGAGATCATGTATTTCTTCAATAGGTGGTAAATTCTTAACATCTTCAGCTTTAATACCTTTTTCTTTCATAGATTTCTTTGCCTCTTGCATATCTTTAGGACTGAGAAATAGAATACCTCTCTTCTTTGGAGTTGGCTTGTGTGGTGGTTCAGGAAGAGTCCAATCATTATCATTCATCAATATATTATTCAATAGTTCTTTAGCTTGTTCAACTGTTCGTTCCCTGAAAACACAACTGGCACAACTATCTAGGTGGTCCCTAGATGCATCAGTTAGTCTATTATAAAAGATATCAAGTATTTCATTTTTCTTGAGAGGATGATCAGGCAAAGCATTAAGTAACTGGAGAAGCCTCCCCCAAGCTTGTGGGAGACTCTCTTCTTCAATTTGCGCAAAGTTAAATATTTCTTGTAGAGCAGCTTGTTTCTTATGAGCAGGGAAATATATTTCAGAGAAGTAATATATCATATCCTGGGGACTATGCACACAACTAGGTGCAAGAGGATTAAACCATATATTAGCATCGCCCTTTAATGAGAAAGGAAACAACTTAAGAATATAGTAGTAGCGATTTTTTCCTTATGAGCAAATAGGGTGGCTATATCATTCAGTTTAGTAAGATGTGCCACAACTGTCGGATTTCGGGTTCCGGCAGACCCTTAAGGTTCGAACACTGGGGTGCGTGCGGAAATCTCGCCTTCAACCTCTCCGTCTTGATGGGATCTAAACTACTGAAAGAGCTGCACGAAAGACACAAGATTTATACTGGTTCGGGCCACCGATGTGGTGTAATACCCTACTCCAGTGTGTGGTGGATGGATTGCCTCCTGGGGCTGGTGTGGATGAACAATACAAGGAAGAACAGCCTCGCGAGGGTCTGTTCTTGGCTGTGGTGATGAACTGCTATGAAGAGTTCAGTCACCCTCCCTCTCTCTCTCTCTCTCTACTTGCGAACCGAACGAACCAAAACCCCCTTGCTATGTGGGTGGCTAGTCCTATTTATAGAGGCCCTGGTCCTCTCCCCAAATATTGAGCGGGAAGGGATCCAACAATGGCGGGCTAATTTGAAGGGGGACAGCGAGTACATCTATCCTGACAAAAGCAGTCTTCACCTGCCAAAGGCTCTGGTGATGACGCCGCGCTGGGCTCCATGGTGACCTCCGTCTCGTAGTCCTCCTGGTCTTGGTCTCGTTGCACCGAAGTGGCAACCTTTGCCTGATGCCTCGGTACTCCACAGATACGCTTGCCCCCTTTGCACCAAAGAGGAAAGAGGGACGCTGCGCGCGCTGGCACCCGCCTGGTGCCCTGTGTCGTCATGGCTTGCGTCATGGGCACCTCGTGAGGTACCCCTCCTTGAACTCTCCGCCTCCTTGTGAGCCAGCCTGACGAGGCTGTGCCTGAGGATGCGCTGTGTCGTCCGCCTCGTGAGGCTTGGCCCCTCGCGAGGGTCTTGAGCCTCGTGTTGATGAAGTTGGGCCGCGCTGGGCCCCCACTTGAGCCACGCCGCAGGCCGCATGTAGGCAAGTCTAGGGACCCCCGTTCCCAGAACACCGACAGTAGCCCCCGGGCCCAAGGTGCACATGGACTTGGCCATGCCGAGAGGCGAAAGGGCAAGGGCGAAGCACCGCGGGCCCCAACAGCCTGCGGCCTCGGACGCCGCGTGGCGGTTGATTGGACGTGGCGCCTCCGCTTCCCCACGACGCCTTGGTGATCGTGCGAGTTGGACAGGTCCCTACATGCAGAACGTGTTATGATTACCTGTGATCGTGGAGACCGGCGGTTGGCCTTCGCCAGCTATAAGTACGGCACCACTCGTGCCCGTCCAGTCCATCTCCTCTTGCTCTCTCCTTCGCCTCAGTTCTTGCTCCGTCTTGGTGTGATGGCTCCGATTCGCCGATTCTCTGCAGCGGAGAAGGGAAAGGCTCCTCGAGAAGGGCCAGACCCTCTCCCGCCGAAGGAGCGACTCGCCCATTGCAGCCGGGACGATGAGGACCATCCGGTGGTGGCGAGGCCCTGGGGCGAGCGGGCTCCACCGGGGTTCCCGCTGCCTTTGTACGCCCACGTCGAGGGCCCCGGAGGTGTTGATGCCGATCCCCGCGGTCAGCGCCGTCGTCGGCACCGTCGGGTTATGAAGGCGTGGGTGGTTCCTCCTGGAGTCCATGCTGAGGGCTCCTCCCGTGAGTTCGTGCTCCACGTCGTCACTCCTCTTCAGTCCTCGATCCGCCTTCCTCCCTTCTTTGCCTCCATGGTTCTTCCAGGGGGGCCCCTGGAGCTCCAGCTGCAGCACGCCGACTGCGGCGCCCCCGCGACCGAGGCCGAGGTCGTCGTCGCTGCCCCGGGCGCGGTCTACATGTCCCGCGGCTGGAGGGAGATCACCCGGGTCTGCAGGGAAAGAGGCGTCTTCACGGTCCACCTGGCGTATGACGGCACGGCGGTGATGTTCTTCAAGGTCTTCGACGCGATCGGGCGCCGGCTGGAGTGCTGCCGCGGGAGAGGCGGCCAGGACCTCGCCTTGGTGAGGGCTAGGCCCGTCAACCGCCCCCTTGGCAGTGGCGCCCGAGGGTCCAGCGGCTCCAGCGAAGGCTTCGCGACTCCGAAGACGAGCGACGACAGCTACGAGCCCCCGAGCCGTCGCCGCTCCAGGAGCAGGGCGTACGCGTCAGGCCGTCGCCAACCCTGATCTGGATGGGGTTGGCGCCGGTGCCTGACGGCCCACTGTTGGTGATGGCGTCTCCCACAGTAGCTCACGTAGTTAGCATCCCTTAGGATCCGCTCCCTGCGAGGAATCAGAATGCGCCTCGTGGGGGCTTGTAAGGTGTCTGTAGTCCTGTTTGTTAATATGTATGACCTTTTGACATGGATCCGAGCGAGCTGCTAACTCCGTTATAGTTCAGCCTTCCCTTTCGCACCTCACGAGGGCTTGGTGCTCTACGCCGACAGGTCCCAGTCCCAAGGCGGCGTCAGCCGTCGCTGGTATGCCAGATCGCGATGTCGTGGTCAAGGCCAGGAGGTGAGCGACCCGAGGTCCGGTAAGAGCCCCTGAGTCGTGATGCTTAGGAGGTCCCCTTTGGCGCCCAAGCAGCCATCACTTAGTGAGAAAGGGAAGCAACGTCGCTAGTACGGAGTTGCTTTAGGTGCGGGGGTAGTGCTGCAGTAGCCAGTGCCGTGGGTGGTAACTTATCTTGAGGATCAGGGGCCGTTCCGGGTGTGCCGTTGGGTCCGTGTGTGGATAGGAGCGGAAACGCTCGGCAAGGTCCTTGCGAGGCCCCTTCTTCCCCGCCTCTACTCCCCTTTCTGCTCTACGTCCTCGGGTCCCGACCCTCGAGCTTGTCTCAGCCGTCGCTGGTATGCCAGGTCGCGATGCCGTGGACAAGGCCAGAGGGTGAGGGCTGGAGAGCCAGTAAGAGCCCTGAGTCGCGATGCTCAGGCACCCCCCCCCCCTTTAACGTGCAAGCGGTTCGCGCGGGCGAGGGCGAAGGAAACCTCATGAGGGCCTCGGCTTGCGCGGTTCCCTCCAGGGATCCTGCAGGGTCATCACAGAAAGAAGATGGTGTTGCCACGGCGGCCATTAGTCGACCGTTAGTCACTCAAGAGCTTGCTGGTTGAGGTAGGCGAGGCGTATCTGGGCACCCGTGAGCCAGCACGGGACTCCCGAGGCCCTACCTCTGGGCGGGTTGCGCCCGGCACTGGGCCGTATCTTGAGACGTGTCCCTGCAAAATTTGGTTAGATGCCGGTACTCTACGTCCTCGGGTCCCGGCCCTCGAGCTTGTCTCAGCCGTCGCTGGTATGCCAGGTCGCGATGCCATGGACAAGGCCAGAGGGTGAGGGCCGGAGAGCCAGTAAGAGCCCTGAGTCGCGATGCTCAGGCACCCCCCATTAACGTGCAAGTGGCCGACATGGGAAGAGAAGATGCCGCGGACGGGCACCATGCAGCTAAGCGTGATAGGCAATGCATAGTTGGAAACAAACGCTAGGGGGATACACGCCGCTGGGTCTGGCCCGAATGGCTTGGGGATGATGCAACCCGAGGGGCGCCCCCAACAAGGCAAACTAACGACGGAAAGGTAAATGCAGATACATGCCGCGGGGACGGACCCACGCGGCCTGGGAGTGATGCAACCCTGGGAGGGTGCTCCCAGCTGAGAACGGAACTTGAAAGATGTAACCTGAGGATGTCGTTGGCGAGGTGGTGTTGGTGCAGCAGGCTTGGCGAGCTGCGGAAGCCGATCCTCATGAGCCCCCAGGCCCCGGGGCCTCGGGAGGCTCCGGAGGCACTGGTGACTCCTCGCGAGCTGTCTCCACCTCCGCTAGAGCCGTGGACCGCCTGTCTTCCTGAGCCTCCACGATGCCCCTCATGAGGCGCTGGTACGCCGCAGCCATGCTCGGCAGGCCGTAAGGCATGCGAACATAGCTGTGGGGTGGACCTCCGCAGCGCCCCACTTGCGAGGGCCAGAGGCGCTCCGTTGTGGCGATCTGATTGAGCCCTGGTACGTCGACGCAGACGCGCAGCCCACCATCCTCGCCTGGATGTGGGGCCACGGCTGGCAAGAGGCGGCAACCTCTCATGATCCTTGTCTCCTGTAGCTCTTGAATGGCCTCGTCAACGAACTCTTGCTGGTCTGATCTTCCTCGCCTGGCTCCCTCTCGAGGGAAACGTGCTGCGAAGCACGCCTCCACATGGTGCCCAAGCGCCTCCCTCGTGACCCTGGCTAGGTCGGTGGCCCTCCAGGTGAGAGCCCCTGAGCCCTGCCTGAGGAGGGTGCCGGGCGCGCTTTCCTATGCGATGGAAGGAGGGCCCTCCTGAGGAGGCACGGGCCCTGAGGGGCCTGCCTCCTGAGGGGCTGAGCTTGACGACGTCTTCTTCTTCTTGGGGATGGTCTCAGGAAGCCTCCTGCTTCCGCGATCTGGGTCTTCTAGCGACACGGCCTGAAAGGCTCGCTCCAGGGAACACACTACATCTCTCTCTCTTCACAGGGCACCGTGATGACGCTGCCACTTCCTGGCATCTTGAGGACGTTGTAGCCGTGGTGGGTCACGGCCATGAACTTGGCCAGCGCTGGGTACCCGAGGATGGCATTGTACGGCAGGCGGATGTGGGCGACGTCGAAGTCGATGAGCTCGGTGCGGTAGTTGCTGCGGGCTCCGAAGGTGACAGGGAGGCGGACCTGCCCGATCGGGACTGTGGAACCGTCGGTAATTCCGAAGAAAGGCTTGGTCGGCTGGAGCTGATCATAGGGCACTTGGAGGTTATTGAATGTTTCCACGGACAGGACGTTGAGCCCTGCCCCGCCATCGATGAGGGTCTTGGTGACCAGCACGTTGCTGGTGACTGGGGAGCAGAGTATCGGGAGGACTCCTGCAGTGGCCGCGCACTTGAGCTGGTCTGCCGAGCTGAACGTGATGGGGCACGCCGACCACCTGAGGGGGCGCATTGCTTCGAGCTTGGGGAGAACTGCATTCACTTCGCGGGCAAACTGCTTGAAGATACGTTGGGAGGCTGGGGCTTGGGCTCCGCCTAGGATGCAGACGATTGCGCGCGGCTCCTGGAGGCCCCCAGCCCCCTCGTCTTGATGGCGGTCTTCGTTCCTTCTTGGTGGAGGCGGTAGAGGTGGCAGGCCTGCGTTGCCATGAGGGCGGTCCTCATGAGGCTGGTCTCTCTAGTCCCCCTCATGAGGCAGGTCCCACCAGCGGTCCTCGCGAGGCTGGTCGCGCCACCCCTGGCGCGGGCCGTGGTCTTCCCAGCGTCCTGGGTTTCTTCCTCCTCCCCGGTCGTAGCCCCGGTCAGCACGGTCAGGGCGACGGCCGATCCTTCCTTCTCGCACGGCGCGGAGCTCTTGACATTCGTTGGTGTTGTGGCTGTGGAGGTCATGGTACACACAGTACCGGCTGCCTCTGGAGGGTTCGGGCAGATCCTTGCCCCGCTTGGTGTCTAGTTCTGCCACGAGTACGGCAACCCCCTTCCGCTTCGCGTCCTTGGCTTTGGGCTTCTTCTCTTCTGGGTCCGCGGTAGGCAGCTCGAGGAGGGAGAGACGTCCCTCCTCAGCCCTAGCACACTTGTTCGCCAAGTTGAACAGCTCCAGGGAGGTGCAGAGGTCTTCGTGCATCGCCAGCTCCTCCTTCATCTTGACGTCACGCACGCCGTCGGAGAAGGCGGAGATGATGGCCTCCTCGGACACCCTGGGGATCTTGAGGCGCACTGTTGAAGCGCTGGATGTACTTTTGCAGGGTCTCTCCGGGTTGTTGCTTGATGCGGCGCATGTCGCTCACGGCGGGCGGCCGGTCGCGAGTACCTTGGAAGTTGGCGATGAAGCGGGCGTGCATCTGGTCCCAGGAGGAGATCGTGCCTGGAGCCAGATTCAGGAGCCAGGTTCGAGCTCCTTCCTTGAGCGCCATGGGGAACCAGTTCGCCATGACCTTTTCATCCCCGCCGGCAGCCTCGATGCCCAGCTCATAGAGCTGGAGGAACTCCGCGGGATCGGTTGTGCCGTCGTAGTGAGGAGGCAGGTCGGGCTTGAACTTGCCGGGCCACGCGACGCTGCGCAGCTCAGTGGTGTAGGCGTGGCAGCCCGCGGTGGCCATGAAAGGCCTCGGTTGGTGGAGAGCTCGGTCTTGAGGGTCCCCACGTGCTGCAGCTAGGAGCAAGGCGGGGTCTTGGCATGCCGGAGCTGGAGCAGGGAGCGCCCAGGCAGCCCCCTGCGCGCAAGGAATTTCTTGGCAGCTTCGCTCTTGTTGCGATGGCACCTGGCGGAGCGGGTTCCGCCCAGGGGCCAGTCGCCTTGGAGCCACGGCATCTTCTTGGAGGGGAGGCGGCTGGTGCGCCTCTGGAGCTTCGTTGCTCGCGTGGGGCGGAGTGCGGCGCAGAGGGACGGACGGCGCGGAACAGCCCCCTGCGGCGCGGACAAGCTCGGCGACACGGTCGAGCCATTCTTCGTAGACGTCGTCAACGGGATGGTAGCGCAGGAGCTCGTTTGCCGCGAGGAGCGTAGCTCGAGCCTCCAAGGGTGCGCGGAGCGCGCCGGACGAAGAGCTAGCTGGTGCGAGTGACAGAGTGGCGGTGCGGCCGTCTTGCCGCACGGACGGGTGCTGAGACAATGCCTGCTGCTCGCCCCCCGCCGGGCCGGTGGCGGCGTTGACGGCGGGCGACGGGGAACGACGAGGACGCCCACCAATGGGGGCCGTCTGGGCGATGCGGGAAGCGATGGCGGCCCGACGCTCGGCGCGGGCCCGACGAGCGTCAGACATGGATGCGACGGTCGGACGAGAGCGGAGCGGTGGAAGACGAATTCCGGCGCACCCCTACCAGGCGCGCCAAATTTCGGATTTCGGGTTCCGGCAGACCCTTAAGGTTCGAACACTGGGGTGCACGCGGAAATCTCGCCTTCAACCTCTCCGTCTCGATGGGATCTAAACTACTAAAAGAGCTGCATGAAAGACACAAGATTTATACTGGTTCGGGCCACCGATGTGGTGTAATACCCTACTCCAGTGTGTGGTGGATGGATTGCCTCCTGGGGCTGGTGTGGATGAACAATACAAGGAAGAACAGCCTCGCGAGGGTCTGTTCTTGGCTGTGGTGATGAACTGCTATGAAGAGTTCAGTCACCCTCCCTCTCTCTCTCTACTTGCGAACCGAACGAACCAACCCCCCCTTGCTATGTGGGTGGCTAGTCCTATTTATAGAGGCCCTGGTCCTCTCCCCAAATATTGAGCGAGAAGGGATCCAACAATGGCAGGCTAATTTGAAGGGGGACAGCGAGTACATCTATCCTGACAAAAGCAGTCTTTGCCTGCCAAAGGCTCTGGTGATGACGCCGCGCTGGGCTCCATGGTGACCTCCGTCTCGTAGTCCTCCTGGTCTTGGTCTCGTTGCACCGAAGTGGCAACCTTTGCCTGATGCCTCGGTACTCCGCGGATACGCTTGCCCCCTTTGCACCAAAGAGGAAAGAGGGACGCTGCGCGCGCTGGCACCCGCCTAGTGCCCCGTGTCGTCATGGCTTGCGTCATGGGCACCTCGCGAGGTACCCCACCTTGAACTCTCCGCCTCCTCGCGAGCCAGCCTGACGAGGCTGTGCCTGAGGATGCGCCGTGTCATCCACCTCGCGAGGCTTGGCCCCTCGCGAGGGTCTTGAGCCTCGTGTTGATGAAGTTGGGCCGCGCTGGGCCCCCACTTGAGCCTCGCCGTAGTCCACAGGCAGGCAAGTCTGGGGACCCCCGTTCCCAGATCGCCGACAACAATAGTTTCAGATTCATAACCATGGAAAGGATCGGATTCAACCAAAGTAATTAACTCAGGATCGACAGATAATTCATAATCCTTACCAGTAACGAAGATAGGTGAAATAGCGAACTTTGGATCATATTTCATTCTAGCATTCAAAGATTTTTCTTTCAACTTGACTAGCAATTTTTTAAGATCCTCTCTATCCTTACAAGCGAGAAGATCCCTAGCTACCTCTCCATCCATAACATAACCTCGAGTATATTAGGCAATTCATATCTAGGGTAATCAAGTCTAATAGGTGTATCATAATCTTTAGTTTCAATAATTTCACCAGTTTTAGAAATCTCATCAGTTTCAACATTCTCAGTTTCTTTAGCTTTAGCAAGTTGTTCATCAAGAAATTCACCAAGTGGCATGGTCTTATTAAGCAAAGTACTACCATCATCATAAGCATCATTCATAGCAGAAGTAGCACCATCAATTACTTGCGACATATCATGATTAATAGCAAGTGGTGGTGTCGCAAGCTTACTTAAAACATAAGGTGAATCAAGTGCAGAGCTAGATGGCAGTTCCTTACCTCCCCTCGTCCTAGAGGGAATGATCTTGGTTCTGGTATCTTTTAGATTCTTCATAGTGATCAAAAGATATAAATCCCAAGTGACTCAGCAAATATAGCTATGCTCCCCGGCAACGGCACCAGAAAAAGGTCTTGATAACCCACAAGTATAGGGGATCGCAACATTTTCGAGGGTAGAATATTCAACCCAAATTTATTGATTCGACACAAGGGGAGCCCAAGAATATTCACGAGTATTAGCAGTTGAGTTATCAATTCAACCACACCTAAAAGACTTAATATCTGCAGCAAAGTATTTAGTAGCAAAGTAGTATGGAAGTAACGGTAATAGTGGCAACAGTAACAATAACAGTTTTGTAGTGATTGTAATAGCAACACGACGAAAGTAAATTAGCAAAGATCAATATTTGAAAAGCTCGTAGGCCTTGGATCAGCGATGGATAATTGTGTTGGATAATATTCATCATGTAGCAGTTATAACCTAGAGCGATGCTCAACTATCTCCAATTCATCAAAGTAATGTAGGCATGTATTCTGTATATAGTCACACATGCTTATGGAAAAGAACTTGCATGACATCTTTTGTCCTAGCCTCATGTGGCAGCGGGGTTCATAAGGAAACTAAAGGATATTAAGGCCTCCTTTTAATAGAGAACCGGAACAAAGCATTAGCACTTAGTGAATACATGAAGTCCTCAAACTATGGTAATCACCGGAAAGAATCCCAATTATTGTCACCTTGGGGTATGGTATCATAACATGTAATAGGTGCGTATAACTTGAAAGATAGGATCAAGAACACATATATATTCATGAAAACATAATAGGTTAAGATCTGAAATCATAGCACTCGGGCCCTAGTGACAAGCAATAAGCATAGCAAAGTCATAGCAACATCAATCTCAGAACATAGTGGATACTAGGCATCAAGCCCTATCAAAACTAACTCGATTACATGATAAATCTCATCCAACCCATCACTGTCTAGCAAGCCTATGAAGGAATTACTTACTCCTGGCGGTGAGCATCATGAAATTGGTGATGGAGGGAGGTTGATGATGACGACCGTGTCAATTTCCACCCTCCAGAGCCCCCAAAGGACTCCAAATCAGCCCTCCCGATGAAGAATAGGAGGTGGCAGAGGCTCCGTATCGTAAAACGTGATGAATCATTCTCTCTGATTTTTTTCTCCGCGAATAGGTATATATGGAGTTGGAGTTACGGTTGTAGGAGGTCCAAGGGGGTCACAAGCTCAACAGGCACGCCCTCGGGGTGGGCGCCCCCCCAAAGCTTGTGGCTCCTGGGTGGCCCCCTCTCGTATATTTTTGCGCCAGTATTTTTTATATATTCCACAAAAATTCTGCGTAAATTTCCAGGTCAATCCGAGAACTTTGATTTCTGCACAAAAACAACACCATGGCAATTCTGCTAAAAACATCGTTAGTCCGGGTTAGTTCCTTTCAAATCATGCAAATTAGAGTCCAAAATAAGGGCAAAAGAGTATGGAAAAGTAGATGCGATGGAGACGTATGAGTGAGTGGGAGCTCTGTAGCATTTCTAATGACATATTATTGATTGGAAATGATACAGAATTTCTTGAAAGCATAAAAGGTTATTTGAACAAGAATTTTTCAATGAAAGACCTGGGTGAAGCTCCTTACATATTGGGCATCAAGATCTGTAGACATGGATCAAGACGCTTGATAGGACTTTCACAAAGCACATACCTTGACAAGATTTTGAAGAAGTTCAAAATGGATCGTTCAAAGAAGGGTTTCCTGCCTATGTGGCAAGGTATGAAGTTGAGACAGACTCAAAGCCCGACCACGGCAAAAGAAAGAGAAAGGATGAAGGTCATCCCCTATGCCTCAAGCATAGGCTCTACAATGTATAACAAGTTGTGTACCAGAGCTGATGTGTGCCTTGCCATAAGTCTGGCAGGGAGGTACCAAAGTAATCCAGGAGTGGATCACTGGACACCGGTCAAAAATACCCTTAAGTACCTAAAGAGGACTAAGGACATGTTTCTCGTTTATGGAGGTGACGAAGAGCTCGTCATAAAGGGTTACTTTGATGCTAGCTTTGACACTGATCCAGATGACTCAAAGTCACAAATCGGATACATATTTATTTTGAATGGTGGAGCAGTCAGTTGGTGCAGTTCCAAGCAGATCATCATAGCGGGATCTACATGTGAAGTGGAGTATATAGCTGCTTCAAAAGGAGTGCAAGAAGGAGTCTAGATGAAGGAGTTCATATCCGACCTATGAGTTGTGCCTAGTGCGTCAGATCCAGTGACATTTTTTGTGACAAAACTCGTGCTATTGCCATTGCCAAGGAGCCCAATTTTCACAAGGAGACTGAGCACATAAAACTCCTCTTTAACTCCATTCGTAGCGAACCCGTTGACTAAACCTCTTCCAGGAGCAAAACATGATCAGCACCAAGACTCCATGGGTGTTAGATTCATTGATGTAACCTAGATTATTAGCTCTAGTGCAAGTGGGAGACTATTGGAAATATGACCTAGAGGCAATAATAAATTGGTTATTATCATATTTCCCATTCATGATAAACATTACTATTCATGCTAGAATTGTGTTGACCCAAAATTTAAATACAAGTGTGAATACATAAACTACACTGTGTCCCTAGTAAGACTCTACTAGACTAGCTCGTTGATCAAAGATGGTTATGGTTTCCTAACCATAGACATGAGTTGTCATTTGATAACGAGATCACATCATTAGAAGAATGATGTGATGGACAGACCCAACCGTAATCTTAGCATCAGATCCTTTAGTTATTTGCTACAACTTTCTTCATGTTAAGTATTAGTTCCTTAGACCATGATATCATGCCACTCCCGGACACCGGAGGAATACTTTGTGTGCTATCAAATGTCACTTCATAAGGTGATCATAAAGGTGCTCCATACGTATCTCCGAAGGTGTCTGTTCGGTTGCATGGATCGAGACTGGGATTTGTCACTCCGTGTGACAGAGAGATATCTCTAGGCCCTCTAGGTAATGCAACATCATAAGAAGGTTCATGTGACTAATGAGTTTAGTCATGGGATCTTGTAATACAAAATGGGTTAAGAGACTTGCCGGTAACGATATTGAACTAGGTATGAAGATACCGATGATCGAATCGGGCAAGTGACATATCGCTGGACAAAGGGAACTGCGTACGGAATTGACTGAATTCTTGGCATTGTGGTTCAACCGATAAATATCTTCGTTGAATATGTAGGAATCAATATGGGCATCTAGGTCCCGCTATTGGTTATTGACCGGAGAGGAGTCTTTGTCATGTCTGCATGTTCCCGAACTCGTAGGGTCGCACACTTACGTTCGATAATGCTAGGGTAGTAATGAGATATTAATAGAGTAAAGCCCCAAGGTTGTTTGTGAAGGAAATATGCCCTAGAGGCAACAATAAAGTTGTTATTTATATTTCCTTATATCATGATAAATGTTTATTATTCATACTAGAATTGTATTAACTGGAAACTTAGTACATGTGTGAATACATACACAAACAGAGTGTCACTAGTATGCCTCTACTTGACTAGCTCGTAAATCAAAGATGGTTAAGTTTCTTAGCCATGGACAAAGAGTTGTCATTTGATAAGCGGGATCACATCATTGGAGAATGATGTGGTTGACTTGACCCATCCATTAGCTTAGCAGGATGATCGTTACAGTTTCATTGCTACTGCTTTCTTCATGACTTGTACATGTTCCTCAGACTATGAGATTATGTAACTCCCGAATACCGGAGGAACACCTTGTCTACTATCAAACGTCACAACGTAATTGGGTGATTATAAATATGCTCTACAGGTGTCTCCAATGGTGTTTGTTGAGTTGGCATCGATCAAGATTAGGATTTGTCACTCCGTGTATCGGAGAGGTATCTCTGGGCCCTCTCGGTAATGCACATCACTATAAGCCTTGCGAGCATTGTGAGTAATGAGTTATTTGCGGGATGATGCATTACGGAACGAGTAAAGAGACTTGCCGGTAATCAGATTGAACTAGGTATGAGGATACCGACGATCGAATCTCTGGCAAGTAACATACCGATGACAAAGGGAACAACGTATGTTGTTATGTGGTTTGACCGATAAATATTTTCGTAGAATATGTAGGAGCCAATATGAGCATCCAGGTTCCACTATTGGTTATTGACCAGAGATGAGTCTGGGTCATGTTGAAAGTGCAACTATCCCTGTGTGGTTTTGGTAATTCCTAACAACATATAGCCCATTGAGCTAATGCTATTTCAAGATAAATATTTCAGGAAAGCTCAATGTTTGGCATAGCATGGATTAGAAAGTGGACCCCTCAAAATACTAAGAACACCTGTTGGCTCAAGCTCAAGGCTCTACATTTTACTTTTAGTGATCCAAGATCACATTGAGTCCATAGGAAAAGTCAATACTATTAAAAGGGGATGAGGTGTTGCTTAGTGAGTTACTTGCTCAAAATGCTTAGTGATATGCTCCAAAACCCTCAACTACTTTCTCATATCCACATATGTCCCAAACCAAAAGTCAAACTCGGCCCCACCAAAATTTCCTACCCGGCGCCACCGAGTTCACTTGACATAGCCACTACCACAAACCCTAGTCATTTCGGTCTCACTGATAGGGATCTCGGTCTCACCGAGATGGGATTGCAACCTCTCTATTTCCCTTCGTAATGTTTCGGCCCAACCGAGATGAGCAATTGGTCCCACTGATATTGCAATGCAAACTCTTTGTTTCCCGTGATGGATGGAAAATATGATACAGTGTGCACATTGATCCAAATGATTCCTAATTACAAAGATCTCAAGCCAACTGAAGTCATTGGAAGAATTGCTACTCATGAGATGTCACTTAAGGATAAGGAAGAGCTCCACAACAAGTCAAGTGGTGCTTACAAAGCCTCATGTGATGCTCCCGCATCATCAAGTGAGAAACAAACCTTCAATGAAGAATTGAGCTTAATGGTGAAGAACTTCAACAAGTTCTACAAGAGTAGAAGCAAGGAAAGAAGTTCCAAGTCAAGGTCCTACAATGACAAAAGGTCTTCAAGTCGTGAACGTAACTGCTACAATTGTGGAAGACCCAGACACTACTCCAATGAGTGTACGGCTCCTACAAAAGAAGAGAAGATTCTCCCAAAAGAATAAGTAGGAGAGAAGAATCACCACCAAGAGAGAGAATGAGTAGAGATGACCATTATGAACGAAGAACATCATGGAGAAGGAAGGATTCGGAAAGGAGGGACAAGTCATCATGAAGACATCAAGCTCATGTTGGTGAATGGGTATCTGGCTCCGACTCCGATAATCACTCCGAGAGAAGTTATCACTCTGACTCCGAATATACTCAAGATGAAGGTGTTGCCAGTGTAGCACTTGTTTCAACCAACTCCTATGACATATTTGAGTCACCAAATGAAGGAATTGGAAGATGCTTCAAGGCTAAAGGCCCAAAGGTATCACACCCCGAGTATGTTGATTTCAATAGTGATGAAGATGATTTGCTAGGTGATGATGATTTACTTGTTGACAACTCTAGTTATGAAAACTATCAAGAACTTGCTATTAATCATGCTAATCAAGATAAAACGAATGAAAATGATAAGAAGGAGATTGAGCGTCTAACTAAAGAACTAAACACTCTTAAGTTATCTCATGAAACTACCTTGGAAGATCATCGAGAACTTTTAAAGACTCATGAAAAGCTATGCTTTGAAAAGCTCAACCTTGAGCAAGAGCATGAGTTCTTAAAGGCAAACAATGATGATCTTCACAAGAAAAGTTCTTCTTACATTACCAAGCGTTTACTCTTGTCTACTTACATGCCTCAAGTTAAATCTAGCAACAAGAGTAAGACAGATTCTTCTTCTAGTAGTAACAACAATCATGCTAAATCCAATGATGTTGCTTCTAGTAGTTCTCTTGATTCCACTAATGATTCTCTTAGCCAAGTTGCACTTGAGCAAGGAAATAGCTTATTGAAGGGAATTACAGAGAAAGGTGTTTACACGAGTCTTGCCGGAAGTAAGCAATTTGAGGAAATTGTACGCAAGCAATGAAGACACCGGAAGAATCAAGGTGTTGGTTTTGAACGAAAGTTCAATGCCAATGGAGTTCAGTGGAAAGAAGATCAATACCCCAAGACAAAGTTTGTTCCTCAACAAGAGAAGTATGATCCTACTTCTTTCCAAGGAACACAAGCTCAAGATGATATTCCACCACAAGACCACAAACTAAAGGGCAAGGACAAGCTTCAAGAGGAGATTGATGCATTTGAAGAAGCTCCTAAGGCATTGGTCAAGTGGGTTCCCAACACTACATCAAGTTCTACTTCATCAAGTACGACTACAACTCCAAGGATTCCCATCAAGATGGTGTGGATCCCGAAGAAGAAGAACTAGAGAGTTCTTGAGGGTGACTCCACCAACATACTTCACTCATATCATTTTGGCAAGGACAAGTGCAAACAACTTCCATATCTTGCACTAGTTCAAGGAGTCACAAACCCTCTTGTTGGTAAGATAAGGACAAGGTAACCTAATGCATTCATGGACACCATCTCATGTGAATATCACTCTATGTCTATAGATATCCTTGTTTGTTCCTTGTGGGACTAACCCGTGTAGGTATTGAAAGTGCAACTCACTCCAAAGGATTGCTCCAAATGATCTACATCAACTTTGAGCACCTACATCTTCAACACCTACATGAAGTCATCGTCGACAAAACCCAAGGTTAGTTCATCCCTCCTAGGGGGGATATCACATCTAGGGGGAGCTTTACTCTAATCAATTGAGCTAAAGCAACTCTAATGATGTGGACACAACAATGCATTATATAAAAGTGGTAACCCCACTTGTGCTTAAACGATGAGTATGACCTACGATCAAATGTTCTCATTTGACTCCTCAGTCAATATACTCATATATAGATGACCCATTCATCGCCAAATTGATTGATAGATGCTAGAGTGATTGTGCATGCTTTGCCACATATTTCATTTGCCATCTTATTGTGTGAGCATGTTGGTTGCATATTTTACTCATTCGAGGACATCCATTTGTTGCCTTGATTGTTTGGATTTTTCTATTTTGCCAAATGGATGGACAAGAATCTATATATCTATGTTTTTCTCGTCTCAAACTCTATTCATGCAACATCACAAAGTTTGATCAAGTCAGATTCAAACCACTTTGTGTGAGGAGCACTTGGAGTCCCCGATTCGTCATAGACTTAAACTTCCAAAACCTCTTTGTGCATTTCGGTATGACTGAGTCATCCATTTCGTTCACACCGAGATCACTAAGTTGATCTAGGTTTTCAATCTCGATGCAATGATTTGAACTTTTTGGTCACACCGAGTTGCAGTAACCGCTTGCAAGTCTGCATCTCGGTGCCACCGAGTTGTTCCACTCGGTCACGCCGACAGGGTCGGGATATATATACTCACGGGTTGAATTTTGGACATTTCTCCAAAACTCCACCCCGCGCGTGTCCTGCTCTGCCTCCTCGGGTCTCTGAATCGTCTCCTCGCCGCCAGCGACCTCCCGCCGGTGTTTTCCATCGCCGTCAACGGAAATCTGCCCCACCGTTGTCGCCATAGCGAACCCCCACCGAACTAGGGTATGGGGGTTCGACCTTTGTGCTATTCTTTTACCTCTGATTCATAGCACATTGTTTTTCCCATGATTCTTACCACGTATGCAAACACTCTATCCACTAAAAACATCCTTTAGGTTAGATTTGATTTGAAAATTTAGGGTTAGGTCTCCGCCGAACTCATCTCGGATCGACTGAGTTGTAGAAATCGGCCTCACCGATTTGGCTTAGGCCATAGAACTTGCAATTTTCGGTCTTACTGAAAACTGCAAATTGGTGTGACCGAGTTCGATTCTCTGTGAAACCCTAGCAGTCTCGGTGCCACCGAATTGTGACTCGGTCTGACCAAGTTCACTAGTTTAGGTTCCAAAAGCTGCTTCGGTATCACCGAGTTTACAAATCGGTAGCTCCGAAATGCTTTCTGTGGAGAACTAAAACTAAGTTTTTAAGTCATCTGTTTTGCAAAAACTCTGCACTTTGTGATGCTCATCCACTCTATCTCATCTACATCTATTCACAGGGTCTGCTGTCAGTGAGTTTGCAGAGATGTATGATCAGAGTGATAGTCAGAACAGGTCTAAGGAACATGTGCAGCTGAGTGAGGGTTCAGATCCCTCGAGCACTTCTGATGATGGCAGCAGGAGCACTCCCAGCAACTTGCCCAAGGCAGCCACTAGAGCAAGGAAGAAGAAAACCTCAGAATCTGAGGATGAGGATTATGTTGCCACTGAGGAGGAAGTAAGCTCCAAGAAGAAGGTGCTGAAAAAGGAGTATGGCACACCTGCTACAGTTAAGCCAGGTGAAAGTGTGTTATATCGACTAGAGGGGGGGTGAATAGGCGATTTTTATGAAATTCTTCACTGAGGAATTTGCTGGTGAGGAAATTCCTTAGCGAAGAACTACTAGCAGCAGAATGAGTACTCAAAAGTAAACATAACAGAATACAAGCATAGTCATCATGATAAATGAAGACACGCACAGAGTACAGAAGCATAAGCACAGGATGAAGACAAACAGACTAAAGAAATTGAACTGAGGAAATTGAGAAAGTATTCAGTCAAAGTCTTCAAACACAGATATGAACAGGCACACAACACAGTTATGAGGAAATGAAAGAGTTGAAGAAATAGAACTAGTGAGCTTGGTGAAGACAATGATTTGGTAGACCAGTTCCAACTACTGTCTCAGTTGTACGTCTGGTTGGAGCGGCTGAGTATTTAAACTCGAGGACACATAGTCCCGGACACCCAGTCCTGAACACGCAGCTCAGGACACCCAGTCCTCACAGTATTCCCCTTGAACTAAGGTCACACAGACCTCGTCCAATCACTCGTGGTAAGTCTTCAGGCGACTTCCAAACCTTCACAAACTCGGTCACTCGGCGATCCACAATTCCTCTTGGATGCTCTAGACCATGACGCCTAACTGTCTGGAAGAAGCACAGTCTTCAAAGGTAACAAGCATCGGATCCACACAGGATCAATCTCTTCAGTGATGCTCAATCACTTGGGGTCTGTAGGTGTTTGGGTTTTGGGTTTTTCCTCACTTGATGATTTTTGCTCAAAGTCCTCGGAGGATGGGTTGCTCTCAAATGACAAGTGTCAGTTTCTCTCGGAGCAGCCAACCAGCTAGTGGTTGTAGGGGCGGCTATTTCTAGCCTAGGGAGCAACCCGGCATGATAAGACATAAATGCCCTTCAATGATATGACCGTTAGGTGTATAGATATTTTGGGACAGCTGGCACATAGCACATCAACGGTCGGAATTTTGAGTAGCAAAATCCTCAAGGCTATCATGTTCCTCACTGTGTAGGTAATCCGCACTGGCGAATTCCTAACTCCTCAGTCAGGAAAAATTCCTCAGAGACCAGAAGAACTTCGTCTCTGTCACTGAAGAAATTGACTGAACTATATGAGATTTCCAATGGCTTCACTCAAAGCGATTGGTAGGTGTAGGATTTTGAGTTGAGCATCACATGGAAATTTTTCCTTAGTATTTCCTCGACCCCCTTTAACAGTACGGTGTTTCCTATGACTCAAGAAAGAGAAAATGAAACTACGAAAACAAAAGTCTCCACGCTTCATGTTCCTCGAATGAATACCAAGTCTTCAAGGTCACACCAATTTCTTCACTTTCAAAGTCTTCAGAAAGTCTTTAGAGATCCAAAGTCTTCAGTCGAAGAACTTCATTTTTAGGGGTCGACTTTCTCTGTAAATATCAAACTCCTCATTGACTTATAGACATGTGTACACTCACAAACGCATTAGTCCCTTAACCTATAAGTCTTCAATACACCAAAATCACTAAGGGGCACTAGATGCACTTACAATCTCCCCCTTTTTGGTGATTGATGACAATATAGGTTAAGTTTTCAATGAGGATAAACATATGAAGTGTAACTACTAATATTGAGGAATTTGATTGCAAGATATAGAAGAACTCCCCCTGAAGATGTGCATAGTGAGGAATTTGCTTTTGAAACAATGCACACTTGAAGAGTTGAATCATGGAGATCTCCCCCTATATCTTGTAATTCATACACGCATTTGACATATAACAGAGAAGAATTTGAAATGCATGATGAAATATGGTGACTGATGTAATTCAGCATGCGTGCATTAGCATATATGAGGAATAAGCATGCAGCAAAACATATCAAAAGTATCAGAGCACCATCGGGTTTCAGTTTACAACTCGGTCCAACAAAGTCTCAGAAGAACGAAACTTGTAACTTAAGAAAAAATGCCCATATAGAAAGACCCACTTGAAGACTAACTCAAAATTCTCCCCCTTTGTCATCAAATGACCAAAATGATCGAATATGAGGACTAACGCCCCTGAAGAATATCAAGTTGATGAAGGAGCGCCAGCATTGTTGGGGTCATTTGTCGTAGTAGGGCCTGCCGCAGTGTCGTCCAAGTCTGCATTTTCATCAGTGTCGGGCGATGAAGAATATGAGCTGGCCACCAGAGAAGGAACCTTGACCTTCTTGAATTTCTTTGGTGGAGGTGCAGACCAGTCAAAATCTTCATTGAGACCCATTTTCTTCAGATCTTCTTCACCATACAGATGTGACAGGATTGCCCAGGTGCGACCGAAGACTTGATGGAGGTAGTAGTGGTTTTTCTTCACTGCATTGTGTGTGGCAGTCATGTTGTGAAGAACTGAACCAAACTGACACTTAACCCATTTGTGATTTCGATCCACCTTCTGGTGAAGACTAAGCAGAAGTTCACGGTCAGTCATCACGCGCAGAGCAGTGGCTTGAGGAGTGGACTTGGGTGCATTGGCAGAGTCATGTGTGGCAAAGTCATCATTGATGGAATAAGATGCAGCTTTGCGAAACTGACCATCCAATGGACGAATGCCTTCATCTATTACAGCTGGTGCCTTGCCCTTTCCATCAACTGAGGAATATGTCTGCTTGAGGACTTCAATTGGGGGCAAGTAGCTGAGGTGATTCTAGAAATCAGCTTTGTAGTTGAGTGAAGACCTTGTCCTGAGGAATCTCATAATCCAAGGTGCATAAGGCTTCAGCTCAAACGGAGACAGTGCAACATTTGCCATAGTCCTCATGAAGAAATTGTGATAATTGACAGGAATGCCATGAACGATGTTGAATACCAGATTCTTCATGATGCCAACAATTTCCTCATCAGATGAGTCGTGGCCTTTGATAGGACTGATTGTCCTCGTAAGAATACGATAGACAGTTCTGGGCACGTACAACAATTCCTTCACGAGGAATTTGGTTCTTGGTGCTTGACCTGGCTTCAAAGGTTTCATCAGCACCTGCATGTAATGATGTGTGAGCTCAGGTTCACTGTAGATGTAGCGAGCTTCTTCAAGGGGAGGACTGAGTGGTAGAGCACGAAGCAATTCAGAGGCTGGTGCAGTGTAGTGAGTGTTTTCAGACATCCAGTCCAACACCCAGGAATTCACATCTTCAGCATCTCCAGTGATGTGCAGCATTGCATAGAATTGAAGGATCAGTTCTTCATTCCAATCGCAGATGTCAGAGCAAAAGTTTAATAGTCCAGCGTCGTGAAGAACACTGAGGACTGGTGCAAAGCACGGCAGAGATTCCATATCCATGTGAGGAATATGCTCATGGTAGAAGATCTTCTCCTTGTTGAACAGCACTGAGGAATAGAAATTGGCTTGACTAGCAGTCCAGAAACGCCTCTTCCTAATGCGAGCAGAGTTATATGGGTTGTAATCTTCGAAGAATACGTGCTCGTCGAAGAAATCATCGGCCTTGAACTTTTGCTTGCGTGAGAATGGGTCCTTTGGCTTCGGCAGAGGAGTGTCAGTGAGTTGCATCACGACCTCAGGAATCTCAATCGCGGGGTCTTCAGGCTAAGGAATTTTTGGTTCCTCCTCAGTGGCAGTCTGCGTCGTTGGTTGTTCAGCAGCAGCAGTTTCTTTAGGCTAGTGGCTGGAATTTCCTCATGGACAGATGCAGTGGGATGAGTTTCTTCAGAGCCCATTTGTACAGTTTGTATGGGGGACTGAGGAATTTGCTGTGGGGGGGTGAACATTGGAGAGTTTGGATGCTGACTTTCCCAGAATTCATCACTGAGTACGGGTGTGGAGCAGCCAACGTCCACATCTTCATCTTCCATTTCTTCAACGCTAGCCTCTTCAGCTGTGAACTGAGGCATAGGCGAGGAGATGATAGGTGTTGAAGGGATCGCATCCACTTCAATTTCTTCATCTAATGGTTCAAACGAAGCAACAGAAGGAGTATCTTCATCCGATCCGCTGGGGATCACATATTCTTCATCAAAAGGAACAAGGTCCTTTGATGGCCTGGTTGAGATGGGAACAGCATCAATGGGATTTGCAAATGAACTTGTCATAGGTTTCATTTTCTTCGAAGCTGAAGAATCTGAAGCAGCTGATGCTTTCCTTTTCTTCACTACAGCACGCTCTGCAGCCTTGGTCTTCTTCACATATGATGCAGATGGAAGGATTGGAGTTGAAGTGGGCGCAGGAGTAGCTGAGGAATCTGGTTGATTTTTTTCAGGGACAACTGATACAGTTGCCCTGATTTCTTCATTTTCTTCAGGCGCACCACTAGTGGGTGCCCTGGCAATTTCTTCAATGGCTGGAATGCAGTCATCAGCCCTGGAACTCACATTTTCTTCAGCAGCCGGATTTTCATCAGCGGTGCTGGCATTTTCTTCAGTAGGCTGAGCAGATGCTGCAGCCTGAGGAATTTCCTGTTGCGTTGGGGCTGCAATATTGGAAGTGAAGTTATCCGCAAGTTTCACAAAACGAACCTTGGCTCCAAGCCAATCAGCGCGATATGCTTCAAAGTCATCACTGAGTTTCTTGATCTCAGTCTGAATAGTGACAAGTTCTTCAGTTGTCATAGAGACAACATTTTTCTTCAGATAGCGCTCTTTCTTGTATTGTGCTTTCTTGATCTATCTGGCCTTCTCAAATTTCCACTTTTCTTCTTGAATGAAGTGGGTCAGCATGTGACTTTGACCAGGAGTCAGCTTGAAATCAGGCAAGGGGGTGTTGGGATCCTTGTGCCAAACATCAATGTAGTCGAGGATCAACTTGGGATCCAAAAGCAGTGGCACCTCTGATCCTTTGACTCTAGCGGCCCTGACTTGCCTGTCTCTGATGACTTCTGCAAGTTCATCATCATCAGCTTCGTCTTCATCAGACGGCACTTGAAAAGCGACTTGCTTCTTTTGAGGACTTGGGCGAGGACCTCGTCCAGTAGTGGCCTTTGTCTTCAGCAGAGAGGGGCCAACTGAGGAACTTGGTGCAGTTGAGGAACTTGCTGAGACACCTGAGGCAATGGACATGCTTGCAGTCCTTTGGCACAAGGCGAGATGCACAGGTGCTGAGGATTTAGTCGGAACAACTGAGGGCTTAGGCAGAGGAGCTGAGGACTTTGGAGGAACAGGAGCAGCATGAGGAATTTGCTGTGAGGGCTTTGAGGATTCTGGCTGTGAGGGCATTGCTGAGGAACTTGGCCTTGAGGGCATTGTTGGCGAAGCACTTGGCTTGCGCACAGGCTTCTTTGACATAGCCTTCTTTGGCTTGACAGCCAAGGCCTCAGCAGAGGCAGCAGCAGCAGCAGAGTCTTCATTGAATTTCCTCACTGCTTCTTTGGCTTGCTTAGCCAACTTGGCTTGGCGCTTGGCCCATTCATCAGGATAGTCCTCACTGCGCTTGAGGCTGGTGGGATCAGCGATTTGGCCAGGTGCCAATGGAGCTCTTGGGCATGGAGGATTGAGTGCGAATTTCTTCATATATTTAGGAGTGACATATCTGTACTCCCTCCATTCTCTTGCCCCTCTCCTCTCTATCTTCTGAATGCGCACTTTGCGCTCATTCTTGGTTTCCTCAGTAGGTGTGTAGTACCCAGCATATATTTCATCAGGGATCTCAGACGCTGTATTTACCTCAGGCCTCTTCCCTCCCTTCTGTGGCTTCTTACCGTCAGCCATTTTCTTTAGTTGAGGAATTTGAACAATTGAATTCTCTGAAGAAGTATGCAACTTTTCTTCGAGGAACGCTGCAAATGAGTTAAGTTGATGAGAACCTAGTGATTCAGCAGCTGACATGTGTACCTGTGAACAGAGTATAGTTGCGAGGAATTTGGAGAGGTCATATGCGTTCTCAGAAGGTTTTGTAAAAAGAACAAGTTTGATGAATTTGACCAGATGAGTCTTGAAGAATTTCACTAAGCGTTCTTTGTCTTAGGTTCCAGAGATGTGTAGATTAAAAATCCACACATTTGAGGAATCTTGAAGAAAAACATGGCTTCGAGAAACGAATCAAAAACATATGACTTGTGAGGTGTTTAGTGTGTGAATCTATGAAGAAGAACACCTTTGAAGATTTTGAATATAATCATTCGAATCAACGAGGGTAGTAAAAGTAACTTTTAATTACCCTGGACGAAGAACACGACGAACTAGAGTGAGGAGATGTGAAGTTCGTCTGTGCAGATCTTCCACGCCCTAACTTGGCGGAGGAAGACGGCTACGGCGGCGGCGGAGTGAAGATTTCCGCGGTCGGTGCGAGTATGTCGGCGACGAGGTCGAGGCAGTGACGCTCTTCCTCACCGGTGGCGATGAAGTAGCGGCGGCACTAGGGTTTGAGAAGCTCGAGCTGGAGAGAGATGTCGAGCGGAGTAAAAGAAGTGAGGAAGGGGCGGAGGGGTATTTATAGCCACAGTGAAAAGCTACTCGCCCGAAGAAATTGGACGAACGTGCCCCTGACCCTTCTCATTCGCTTGACATGTGTCACCCACGTACTGAGAGGTGGAGATCGTGTGCGATCGTGTGTGAGTGGATAAGTATAACGTGGGATGCGGAACGGTTTGAGCGGCGAAGCCGAAAATTTAGATAAGATAGGTTTTAAAGTTCCGTTCGCAATTTCTTCAGCTGACAAGGACACAGTGAAGATTTTGAACGAGTTTCAAATAGAACGCACATGAAGAATTTGTGAACAGATTGGGTTGAGTAAAGCATAGAGGGGAAGGGTCTGATCACATTCACTTAGCAGAAAACCAACTTGAAGAAATAGCAATAAGTGAATGTTGTAGAGGACATAAACTCATATATATATATATATAGAGGAAAGCAAACCTATGAAGCTTCGCCGGAGTGGCTGCAATCATGAGCACACACTCGCGTTGGGATCCGCCCCATCCTCTTATCTCTTTTGTATTTTCGTTTTATAGCTGGATTGTTGCTTATTTCCTCTTTTATAGTAACATGGACCACGCTCACTGCACCAGCACAGGAGTGCACAACACTAGCTGGCACGACGGCAGGCCGGCAGACGGGAGGCCCACGAGTAGCTAATCGAATGGTTCCAAGATGACTTCTGTTGAACTGTTCACCAAAGGTTTGAACCTTTCCCTTTTTTGGCCTGGGAGTTTTATTGTTGTGGGCTGCATCCCGTTTAAATCATGTGGGCGCACTGTTGCGCGCCGCGCCAGCGTGTGAATCTTGCCCCGCCTGGGCTTTTCTCTCTGAGGCGAGGTCCGGGCCGAATCATCACAACACAAATCAAGCCACCGTTCTCTGAACACCGAGCTACGTATGGGTAGTGTGTTTATCATATAAAATAATCCCATCTTAACGCCAGATTTTATTTGTGTTGCAATATTAGTAAGCTCAGGTGTCAACACATAGCGCTGCTCCACACTACTAACGCTGCCCATGCCGTGCAACTAGAGGCAGTCAGTGGTCTACAACAACTTTTTTTTGTTGGGTTTCACAATAGTCTGGCACACATGTGCACCAAGGTTCTGAACACATGCATGCTGTGTACGAGCGGTCGTGAATGCATAATCTTATTTTCATTTGTGGAGCAGCTTACGAGCGGTCGAGCATGGCGTGAATGCATGCAACTTATTTTCATAATTATTTTTGAGCGGCCGTGAATGCATGCAACCGACCTCCCTGCAGTGCAAAGCCCCCGCGCACGCATGGCTATTTGACCATGGCAGGACTAGGGCAGGACCCATCCGCGGCATTACCCATCATGTGTGTGCTTGTCACAAGTCACAACGCTCTCGACCCATCCGCGCAACCGTCCCGTGAAGCAAATCCATAGCTTTTGCGCGTGACACTGTGTTGGGTATCACGCCGTAGGTGCATGCTGGCGAGCAACAGCCCGATTTTCGGTCGGCCCCCCATGCCGTTTTCGCCATGCATCGGGAGGGAGATACACCACCATGGCAGAACCACCGTATCATCACTTTCGCCCCACAAAACCATACCTCCATTCGCAGCACCCATGGCCCCCATCGTACCACACACCACAAGTGATAGTGAGGGTTCCATGCATAGGGTCTTCGCTTATGCGAGCTCCTAGACTCCGCCGCGTTGATGGATCTGCGTTCCAGAGTGGTGTCGAGGGAGTGGCTTTACCTAGCTCAAGGAAGGAGTTCCAGGCGGAGTTCATGGAAGACCGCAGTTCCCCTATGCTTGGGGTCATGCAGTTCGCTTTATGGGAGAGCGACTGGAGGCACCTCGAGTTCGTCTCCATGGAGCTCCTGGACCATGCGTTAGCTCCAAAGGCCTCGGAGGTCGCAGTGGCGCTCGCCGGGCAGGTTGGTTTCGAGACCGTCCTCGCATGCGACAACGACGAAGTCGTCGTAAGAGAAAGGGGCTGCACAAGGGAATACACGAAGCAAACAATCTTGGGGGCCATCTCTACAAGTCGTCACCGGCTCCCTTGCGACGGCATCATCAAGCATATCCCTTCCGCAGTCTGCGCCTACTTCGTCATCATCGACAGCTACAAGGCCTTCTTCGACGGATATCCTCAGGCGCACGCGGAGCCAGGCAGCGAGCTCGGCGTGTTCCATCTTGGCGTCTAAAGCTTAACCAAGTCTTATTCAAGTGATATACTAGTAATTAAGAAGAAAAAGGAAACAAAAAAATTGCATGTATCTCCATGCAAAATTGAAGGACGGTGTCTCAGATGGTTGAGACTCAGCAAAACTGTTTTTTAACAAGATGTGTTTTGTCATTTTTTGCATCAACTTTTGTTGTGCGGCGATTGGTCTTCTGCAGTTATCACATCCTTTTCACGCTCTGCATCGGTGACAAACAAGCAGCGACCCAATACTGTAGCTTGTCTTCTACTCTTTTGTCTAGCACGGACTTTGCAACCGGCGACGAGTGAGCGTGGAGCCAGGGGACTGGGACACAGGCCACTAGAGCTTGCCGGCGTTGGGGCCAGATGCCAAAGGCTGGTGCTTAGAGCTCCTGGGCTCCTCTAGTCACAGTCGTGCTTAGGCATCATGCCACTTCCAACGTTGTGTAAAAGTGAGGTTGTGAGCAGCAAGAGCAGTCTAGCCTCCCTCTCCCAATCGGGAATTTAATCCGCTTGCATACCTTATAGTCGTATGGTTTTGTATTTGATTATTTGTTTTATCTTCACCCTCCTAAGATTTTTTTCAAACTCCAGCACTGCTAGCATGGCCGACCCGCATCACAGATACCATATATCTGTCTTTTAAATCTGAACTTGAACTTAAAAGATTTACCTACTAGATCTTGTATGTGAAAGTGCTACTTTTAAGTTCTGGATCTAGACAAAACATGCAAGCTTTTTTTTAATGTTGGCAGGAGAACTTTCAAATTCATTGATCAGAAGAAGGTGTTACAAGAATCCTCAGAGAAGGAAATTACCGAAAAAAGAGTGCAAAAAGAAAAGAAATTAAAAGGACCCGTCGGCAGCACCACAAACAAGCTCTACCATCAATCTTGAACACCATTGGATCCATCGTCGGGATTCTCCAAGGTGATGCCCCCAAGGAGGAAAACGATGTTGAGGACACCGCCGTCACCCGATCTGGCACTGCCTGATCTGAGGTTTTCACCCGGAGATCTCACGCCGTTGGGTAGGAAGGGCAAGCGACTCCACAACGATATCTCCAAGGAGGAGGACGACATGCATGGATGTCGCTACCGCCGGCAATGACAAGGTCGATGTATGGTTTTCATCTGGAGCCGAGCCTTCCACCAACAATCCCAGGATCCAAGGCCACCAACGCCACAGAGCATCACAACCCATGCGAACACTACCAACAACGAGTACGTCGAAGCCGCACGCAGGAACTCGGCGAGCACACGCCAATGTGGCCGGTATGCACAGCCGCTCGCAGACCCTGGGCGAGCCAAGCCAGATCTGGCCATCCTCCACCTCCATGTGCAGAACTGGGCGATCCTCCACACCACAGCGCACAAGAAAGGACGAGGGAAAGCCCGACATAGTCGGTCCGCACCGCAGCGCACAGAACTGGGCGGGATCCAAGCAAAATTGTGTCGTTCGCACCGCCGCACGCAAGAGCAAGAGTACTCGTGCTGGATCTGGTCTGCGCGAGCCTCGTGAAGCTCCAGGCAAACTGGACGGCACCACCGCTCAAGGGAGTCGGGCGTGTACGCGCTTGAAGGAGAATCACCACCAGCAACCCCGACTCCACCGCTACTACTTCCACATGCCAAAACGCAGCCGACCCAGGCGTGAAATGAAGCCATCTGATGAGCCGACCCCGTTGGAGGGTGACGAACCAAAGTTGGCACCGTCTCGCATGCTTACTATCGATGACGGCCTATCTGCCCGCTAGAGAAAGCCCGGGGGGTGTTAGGGTGTATTCTTCACTCTTGTTGATGCTTGCAGCGCGGTGTGAGGTATCAATTATGCTGGGATACAGAAATTAGATGAAACCTTACCCCATCCCCACCTCCCCCGCATTATCGACATAAGGGGACATGCACCCACAAAAGGTACTCCCGCCATGTGGGGAAATTACCCGTCCCCTCGTCTCGCTCGACCTCAACTCCGCCGAGAGGGTGGCGAACAAAAACCGACATATATGAACGTGCATACCTGCAACAAGAGGCACCCTATAAAATATGAACATGAGCCTTCTGATATATAGATGACATATGATCACCTTGATCACTGCATCAACTGGATTGCGCAAAGGGAACATCTAGATTGCATTGTCGGAACCGTGCATGGACGCAACAAGAGGCACCCTATGAAATATGGGCATGACCCTTTTGATGATATAGATTACATTGATCACGTTGATCACCGCATCAACTCGATAACGCAAGGGCACCTCCACATTGCATTGTCGGAACCATGCATACTCGCAACAAGAGGCACCCTATCAAATGTGAATGTGAGCCTTGTGATGTATAGATGACATTGATCACGTTGATCACCGCATCAACTCGATTATGCAATGGAACCTCTAGATTGCATTGTCGGAACCGTGCATACGTGCAATGAGAGGCACCCTATGAAATACGAACGTAAGATTTTTGATATATAGATGACATTGATCATGTTTATCACCGCATCAACTGCATTACGGAACGGCACCTCCACATATTATCGGAACCGTGCATACCCGCAACAAGAGGCACCCTATCAAATATGAAAGTGAGCCTTTTGATATACATATGGCATTGATCACGACATCCACTATATTACACAAGGGAACCTCCAGATTGCATCGTCGGAACCGTGCTTACCCGAAACAAGAGGCACCCTATCAAATATGAACATGAGCCTTTTGATGTATAGATGACAATGAACACGTCGATCACCGCATCAACTAGATAACACAAGGGGGAACCTCTAGATTGCATTGTCAGAACCATGCATACCGGCATCAAGAGGCACCCTATCAAATATGAACATGAGCCTTTTGTTATGTAGATGACATTGATCACATTGATCACCGCGTCAAAATAGATTACACAGGGAACCCTCAGACTGCATTGTAGGAACTGGGCATAACCGATTGAATATCTCGCGAAGCAAGTCGGGGCAGCCCAGCACCCTGTCTGACGGAGTAGGTTGCGGCCATCGCAGAGTGGGTGGAGAGTCACAGTGCGAGAGAGCGCGTGAGAGGGAGTGTGGGGATGTCATGAAGTGAGAGAGACAAGAGGTGGGGTAGGAGGGGTGGGGAGAGGTCAGTAGTTCATTGCCGCCGGGATGGATATAATCTTTTGTTGTGCAACGGCTAAGAGCAACTCCAACCGGGCGACCCATTTTATCCGCCCACATCTGTTTGGTTCATCGCGGACAAAAACGATGGCCCGACGCGCTGACCCATTCCTAACCTAAATTTGGGCGTCATTTGCGTCGGCGTGGAAATGAAGCGGACGTGTGCGATGCCCGCGTACTCCTCCCCTGGCTTGCTAGTCGGTGGCAGATAGGCCGTTCTCTTTCACCCCATCGACATCAAGCCACCGCTCGCCCCACCCCGTCGTCGCCGCCTAGTTCAGGTGCCCTTGCTAGTAGTCTGCACCCACACACCTCTCCTGCACACCGCAACCTCCCCGTCGTCGCCACCACCGCCTCGTCGCTGGGCCATCGCAGCTTCCCCCCACCCCGACGTCGCCACGAGCACGAAGTCGCCACCCGCGGCCCCAGCCAGCACCTTCGTCTGACACTGCCATGCTCGTCTCTCGTTGCCAAGCTCGTCGGATGCCGCCGGGCCAGCTACCTAGTCTAGGGGAGGCGCGGCTCTCTTCGCTGGCCAGCTTCTTCGATGACGCCCGCAAGCTATTCGATAGTTTGCCCCCAAGGTGCAAATGGACTCCGCCGACGAGTTATTTTTCCATAATTTCCTCTGCGACTCCAATGATTCCTCATCTGGTGATGAGGAGATGGTGGCTGCTGTGTTGGTCGTCCATGACCACCTTAGTAGGCAGCGGTCGTTGTTCCGGGGCTCGATCCCGGGGTTCAATCGCAACCGAGAGAGCGGCCATTTCCTTTTTTGGAAGGACTACTTTGATACACCCAACCCACTCTTCAAACATCACCAATTCCAGTGTCGTTTATGTATGGCTAGGCATGCTTTCAACCGTATTCGGGAAGCGGTGGTCGGATACGATAAGTATTTCGAGTGCAAGGAGGATGCCCTTGGAAAGATTGACTTCTCCTCTTATCAGAAATGCACTGCAGCTATCCGGATGCTTGCATACGGAGTGCCCGGTGATCTCATTGATGAGTGCGTTCGTATGAGCGAGTCTATGTGCCTAGACCCCATGCACAAGTTCTACAAGGCAGTGATTGCAGTATAGGCAAGGGCAGGCGACAGCGGGAACAATGACTGCAATATAGGCAAGGCCAGGTGGTGGCGGGGGGTGTCGGCGGGAGCATGTATGGTGACCTATACGCAGCACAGACGCGTACCATTGATCGGGGGTCCGTCCAGAGCTGAGTGGAAGGAGATCGTCGAATAATCCAATAGCAATTAGAACTAGTAAGGTTTAGCTTGACTGACATTTAATTTTTTTATGAAAACGGCACCGAGTTTCAGTTTGTATGTTTAAGTAGTATACTTCGTTGAATCTATTTTGGGTTCATTTGCACCGGGTTAGTTTTTAAGCTTAAACTTTGTGAGTAATTTTACTTCACTGAAACTAACTCGGCGGTTTTTTAGTGGTCGGCTGGGTTGGGTAAATAAAACATAAACAATATTAACATGAACATATTAAAAAACAACAGCAGAAAACGCAGGGGTGCAAGTACGTGGTCCTAGTGAAGTAAATGGATTGTTAACATACGCCAGTGCACTCGCATAAAAAGATCGAGAGAGAGTGATTTTATCTTTTACGATGCGCCCATGAGCATCCTTCCGCCCGTAGCCCATGCTCTATAATGTTGCATGCCATATCGAACGTGGCCATGGCAGTATGGGAGATCATGATCTCTAGTCTAGGGCTCACGGTTGCTCCTTTTTTTACTATGGCGGCATGCAATCACCTGTCATACACCCAGCTAGATATCACTATAAACATACCAACGTCAGGCACTCAACATCCATTGGGCCAAACGCCTCAACCCATCACCCTCCTCTTGTCATCTGAAGTTCTGCTGGTAGCAGCCACGTCCAGAGGTAGCTCCGCCTTGTCTCGGTTCGCGAGCAGCAGGAGAGACCCTCTCCCCTACACGGGAACACGCTGGATTACGGGGTACGGGCCAGCTGTTTTTTGTAGCTGCGGCGCAAAGGCAGCCCGCCTGACCTTGTGGACAGACGCCAACCCGGGCCGGAGATACCTGTCTTGCTCACAGGCGACGGTGAGCGCGCAGTTCATCTTTTTCCTGCCGCAGGGATTGGTCAATGGGCGGTGACATGTGTGAAAAGCTGAGCTTCGTAATGGATGCAGGTTTGCCGCCGTCCTCTCTGGCACTGGCTTGATACCAAGCCGAGCCCGTACAGGTTTGCCGCCGGCGCTGGCCGCCTCCCGTCTTCATCGACCTCACCGGCGGCGGTGACAACGACGACAAGGGCAAGGCGTTCTACTAGGGCAGCATGCGAGCCTACAGAATTTGGAGCGGGTCGTCGACGAAGACAATGCCACCGCTCTGGCCGCATGACCCCGACCTTGTCCAGTCGGTCCCGTTAATGAACTTGCAGACACTAGAATACGAGGCCATATCATGGCAAGTACTCCACTCTGTTGAACTCTCGACCAGCTAGCTAATTAAGTTGCTACATGCTACAATTGCTAGTTCCTGCTGCCGTCGGCGACATGCAGGCAGGGTAGGCTGTAATTTTTTGACAGCGTTGAGTACTTGAGTTGACGGTGCGCTCGGAGAAGTGCAGACGGTTTCGGGTTGGCAGAGCTCCTGACCTGAGACCACCAGCGTGCAGGCAGCATCGGGATGCCCGAGAACATCGGGTGGGATCTAGACGTCATTGGGGACGGAGGGCTGCAGCGGTGTCGGTTGGCTGCGATTTGTCTAATTAATTAGACAAAACGTAATTACCAGTATGTCCTTAAGCCAAAATCTGACCGTCTCATACTGACCAAATTGGATTAACTTAATACTACATGGTATGTTGACTAGTATAGTGTATTGTAACTTAAAAATGCAGTAGCAGCATGCTTGATCATGACTTATCCTTGATGCATGCAGTATACTTGTGACTAGGGAGGGAGGGATTAAGCCGGCATTCAAGCAAGGGCCTGCTAGCGCAGAGCTCTGTGTTGCTATGCTATTGCTAGAACATACAGACACATCGATCGAACTGCCACATTTACTCGTTTTCACCAACCAGAGAGACGGACAGCATATCCTAGAAAAAGGAGACGGACAACCTGAAGAATGCGTTCTAGGACTACAAGACGGTGTAGAAACTATTCAATTGACCTAGACTAAAGATGGCAAGTCTTACACCCCTGTTCCAGCGCGGCGCAGGCCATTTTGCTCCTCTCAAATGGTGCCCAACTGTTCACAACATGCAATACGAAAATGTCAGTTTTCACACTATCAGACAAGTACCCCGCACCTTAGAACTTTTCATAAATAACTAGAAACAATCGATTGATTAGCTGACCCAAAGCAGCCACTGGTGCACCCTGCTCCTTCGAAAAGGCGAGTCATCACTTTGCCCAAAGTACACCTGCAATGCCCAGACAGTAGGTTTCCTTTCCTAACCCTGACACCAAAAAGGCCCGGCCCAGCTTTCCTCTCGGGTCGTGGCGAAATTCAACAAATGATAAAACCAGAACCTTATCCACCCAAAGGTTCGGATCTCAAAGCAAACGAAGGGTTCTGATAACAGCCACCCAGGTTAGTGTGGATAGCAAATCCATCCTCTATATATATAGCAAATGAAGAAAAACAACGGAAACAGTGAAGATTATGCAAAGTTGAAGAATATGAATAATTTGAGGAATTTCAACTTTTGGTGGTGGCATGACCCACCGTATAAGAATGATGATTTCAGACACCGCGTACAATTATCGTAGGGTTCTGAGAATCAAATTCTTCATTAATTTCTTCACACTAAGAGTGTTATTCTTCATTGATTAAAGAAAAACGTTTCTTCATGTGTTGCACATCTAAGTCATCAATTTTCCATAAGTGTTAGGATGAGTGTCCTTTTCAAAGAACATTCAAAGATTCTAGGATATTTAGCTCACACCGCAACTTGCTAAATCTCTTCTCATCCAAGGGCTTTGTGAAGATATCGGCTAGCTATTCTTCAGTCTTCACATGCTCAATAGAAGTGTCGCCCTTCAACACATGATCACGAAGAAAATGATGACGAATCTGAATGTGCTTTGTCTTCGAGTGTTGAACTGGGTTGTGAGAAATCTTGATGGCACTCTCATTGTCACAGAAGAGAGGCACATTATTTATGTTGACGCCGTAGTCCTTGAGAGTTTGCTTCATCCATAGCAGTTGAGCACAGCAAGAACCAGCGGCAATGTACTCAGCTTCAGCAGCAGATAGTGATACGTAGTTCTGTTTCTTCGAGGACCAACAGACCAAAGATCGTCCGAGGAAATGACATGTACCAGATGTTGACTTGCGGTCCACACGATCACCAGCATAGTCAGAGTCAGAATATCCAATGAGATCAAAAGCCGAGCCCTTGGGGTACCATAATCCAAGTGTTGGTGTGTGAGCTAGATATCGAAGAATATGGTTCACAGCCTTATGGTGTGATTCCTTCGGTGTAGCTTGAAATCGGGCACACATGCAAACACTAAGCATTATATCGGGCCTAGATGCACATAAGTACAATAAAGAACCAATCATGGAGCGGTATACCTTATGATCGAAGTCAATACCATTTTCATCAGTGCACAGATGGCCATTTGTGGGCATAGGAATTTTGACGCCTTTGCAATCTTGCATGCCGAATTTCCTTAGTACATCCTTGAGGTATTTCTCCTGAGATATGAATATGCCATTGCGTTGTTGACGAATTTGAAGACCTAAGAAGAATTTCAACTCTACCATCATGGACATTTGATATTCTTCACTCATCATATAGGAAAATTCATCACTATAACGTTGGTCAGTACAACCAAAGATAATATCATCAACATATATTTGGCACACAGACAATTCACCATCATAAGATTTAGTGAAAAGAGTAGGGTTGAGTGAACTGGGTTTGAAGCCTTTCGTCATGAGGAATTCCTTCAAAGTATCATACCAAGCCCGTGGGGCCTGCTTGAGGCCATAGAGGGCCTTGTTGAGTCTGAAGACTTTGTCAGGATTCTTTGGATCTTCAAAAATCTGGGGGTTGAGCAACATATACTTCTTCCTCAAGCTTACCATTGAGGAATGCACTTTTCACATCCATTTGATATAAAGTGATATCATGATGGTTAGCATAAGCAAGTAATATGCGAATAGCCTCAAATCTAGCAACAGGTGCAAAAGTTTCATCGAAATCAATTCCTTCAACCTGTGTGTAGCCTTGAGCTACAAGCCGTGCCTTATTCCTCACCACAAGGCCATTTTCATCTTGCTTGTTGTGGTAGATCCACTTTGTGCCGATTATATTGTGCTTGCGAGGATCTGGACGTTTGACCAGTTCCCAGACATTGTTGAGCTCGAACTGATGTAATTCTTCTTGCATGGCCTGAATCCACTCAGGCTCCAGAAATGCTTCATCTACCTTAGTGGGCTCTGTAATAGAGACAAAAGCATAGTGCCCACAAAAGTTAGACAAATGTGAAGCTTTTGAGCGTGTGAGAGGACCTGGCGCTTTGATGTCATTGATGATCTTTTCAACTTGCACTTCTTTTGCAATGCGAGGATGAGCTGGTTGCCGTTGAAGAATTTGATCAGCGTTTTCTTCAGCACCATTTTCTTCAGCATTTTCTTCAGGTGCATTAGCTCGATGTTCTTCATGTTCTGAAATGAATTCTTCAGCAGATTCTTCAGTAGGAATGACATCCTCAGTAGCCTTGAACTTGATAGTTTCCTCAGGTGTTGGTTCATCTATCACAGTAGGTAGGTGCTCTCTTTGCGAGCCATTAGTTTCGTCGAACCGCACATCTATAGTTTCAACAACCTTGTGAAGAACGTTGTTGAAGACTCTATAGGTGTGCGATTCCTTTCCGTAACCAAGCATAAAACCTTCATGTGCTTTCGGTGCAAATTTTGAGTTGTGATGAGGATCTCTAATCCAACATTTAGCACCGAAGACTTTGAAATAACTTACATTGGGTTTCTTATCAGTGAGGAATTCATAGGCAGTTTTCTTGAAGAATTTGTGAAGATATACTCTATTGATGATGTGGCACGCATATCAATTGCCTCAGTCCAGAAACGACGAGGCGTTTTGTATTCATCAAGCATAGTGCGAGCCATCTCAGCAAGAGTCCTGTTCTTGCGCTCCACGACGCCGTTCTGCTGAGGAGTATAAGGAGCAGATAACTCATGAGTAATACCAAGTTCATCAAGATAGTCATCGAGACCAGAATTCTTGAACTCGGTGCCATTGTCACTTCTGATGTGCTTGATCTTCACACCAAAGTTGGTTGAAGCCCTCGAGAAAAATCGTTTGAAGACTTCCTGCACTTCATGTTTGTAAGTAACAAGGTGTACCCATGTGTAGCGAGAATAATCATCAACAATAACAAAGCCATATTGAGATGCTTCATTTGAAATAGCAGAATAATGATTAGGACCAAAGAGATCCATGTGAAGCAATTCAAATGGGTGAGTGGTGGTCATGATAGTCTTCGCTGGATGCTTGGCCTTCGTCATCTTCCCAGCTTCACAGGCTCCGCATAGGTGATCCTTGAGGAATTTGACATTCTCGATGCTAATGACATGCTTCTTCTTCGCAAGCGTGTGCAAATTCCTCATGCCTGCATGACCAAGTCGTCGATGCCAGAGCCAGCCTTCTGAAGCTTTTGCAAGTAAGCACACAACTGGTTGTGGTCCTGTAGAGAAATCAACAATATACAGGTCTCCTCTCCTAAAGCCTTCGAAGACTTTGGAATTGTCAGCTTCCCTAACCACAACACAACGGTACTTGCCAAAGACAACAACCATATCAAGATCACAAAGCATTGAGACAGACATAAGGTTGTATCCTAAGGACTCAACAAGCATGACTTTGTCCATGTGTCGATCCTTTGTGATCGCAACCTTACCTAGACCCAATACCTGACTTTTGCCTTTGTCAGCAAAGATGATATGCTTCAGATGTGACGGAGATAATGGAGCATCCATCAATAGATTCTTGTCACCGGTCATGTGGTTTGTACATCCACTATCGAGGACCCACTCAGTGGCTTTGGGTTGATCATCCTGCAGATGAATTAGTGCAGCTTACAAACTCATATACTTCATCAGTGAAGAATATGACATCAATTCATCAGATCAATTTCATCAAGAAAAAGAACAGATAAAGCAATATGAGGACGTGAGAAATGAAAGTTCATTTCTTCATGATTAGCCTGCGTCCTATCAGGCATACTCAGGTCTCCAGCAAATTCTTCACACAATTACGTACGTTTGGAGACCTGACCCTGCAGAAGAGATTAGTTCTTTTTCTTCACCACCCACATCGGAAGGGGTGGCAAAGAGTTCATCACTCTGCGAGCTCCATACGAGAAGGATGGCATAGAAGCCAGACCATTTCGTTTCACATAAGAGGGGTTAGAGTAAGCATAAGAGTATGCAAAGAAATTCTTCGAGGACTTATGGACATAATGATTTGAAGAATAATGCACATATCCATAATCCTTAGATCTTCCCTGCGAAACAGACGGGTTAGCACGATGATGTTCATATGAGGACTTTGATCCATATGAGGAATATGATCCATGTGAGGAGTTTGGTCCGTATGAGGACTTGAATCCATATGAAGAATTTGGTCCATATGAAGCATTTGATCTGGAGTTCCTATTCTTCACAGGTGGCGTCATGATGACATTCACCTGAAGATTTTCAAGGCATCTTTTGGGAACCCAAATTTTCTTCATAGGGGAACCGTTCCTGCAGTTAGTGCCAACATATCTAGCAAATACTTCACCATTCTAATTTTTGAATAGTTTGTAGTTGGAGTCAAATGACTCAACATCAAAATGAGGAGATTCACATGCAAACCCAGATAAGTTAGATGGATCAACTGGAGGTCCCTTTGCAGCAACCCATGTAGTTTTGGGGTACTGCTCAGGCTTCCAATATGTACCATCAGTATTGAGTTTCCTCTCAAAGGAAATACCCTCTTTCCTAGGGTTCCTGTTGAGGATCTGATTTTTAAGCACATCACAAAGAGCCTGATGCCCTTTGAGGCTTTTGTACATGCCTGTCGTGTACAATTCCTTCAACCCTGCATCATCAGTGATACTAGCAATGTCCTCAAATGAGGAATTAGTGATAGCAGAGGTATGTGAAGAATTTGAAACATTAGAAGCATTTGAACATTCAGGTGAAGAATTAGCAGATTCACGTTCAATGCACTTCAAGCATGGAGGAACAAATTCTTCCTGAGAAGCGCTGATTTGTTGAGCAAGTAATGAATCGCGCTCCTTCTGAAGATCTTCATAACTCACTCTTAGCTTCTCAAGATCTTGCTTTCTTTGAAGAAATTCATAAGAAAGCTTATCATGATCAGATAAAAGAGTGTTATGTTGATCTTGAAGGGTGTCATACTTAGTATGAAGTCTCTGAAGACTTTCAGCCAAAGCTTTTGATTGATCCATTTCTTCACCCAACATGTCATCACTCTTATTTAGCATGTAGTAAACTTTTTCCAAAGCTCTTTGTTGTTTAGTGGCAAGGGAAGCAAGTTTGACATAGCTGGGTCCAAATTCATCACCAGATTCATCATCACTAGACTCGGATAGGTAGCATTCAGTTACCTCAGCATCTTTTGCCATAAGGCATGATGCAGAAGATGATGATTCTGGTTCGAATGTCATCGCTTTGAGAGATTCCTTGAAGTCCTCAAACCAAGGATCATGACAGGTTCGATGACCTTCATAGACCTCAGAGAGATGGTCCTAGACGAGCTTCGCATGATCGAGATGCATGATATTCCTGAACTGATTTGTGACAGACTGGAGCAGATGACATCCTTCGCCGTGAGGTTGAGAAGAGTGTACTTGCGAATGTCATCAGCTTCCACCATCTTGCACAGATCGGTCAGACCAATCTCAGTGACGGTCCACAGCTTGCTGTTCATCGCCATGAAGCGTTTCTTCATCATGGCCTTCCACTTGGGATACTCGTGACCGTCAAAGATGGGGCATGTCACTTTTGTCATACCTGCGGTCGACATAACTAAAACTCCAGGTGGTTAAACCAAAATCACACAGAACAAGGGAGTACCTTGCTCTGATACCAATTGAAAGTGCGTTGTATCGACTAGAGGGGGGTGAATAGGCAATTTTTATGAAATTATTCACTGAGGAATTTGCCGGTGAGGAAATTCCTTAGCGAAGAACTACTAGCAGCGAAATGAGTACTCAAAAGTAAACATAACAGAATACAAGCATAGTCATCATGATAAATGAAGACAGGCATAGAGTACAGAAGGTAAGCACATGATAACACGGGATGAAGACAAACAGACTGAAGAAACTGAACTGGAGAAATTGAGAAAGTCTTCAGTCAAAGTCTTCAAACACAGATATGAACAAGCACACAACACAGTTATGAGGAAATGAAAGAGTTGAGGAAATAGAACCAGTGAGCTTGGTGAAGACAATGATTTGGTAGACCAGTTCCAACAGCTGTCTCAGTTGTACGTCTGGTTGGAGCGGCTGAGTATTTAAACTCGAGGACACATAGTCCCGGACACCCAGTCCTGAACACGCAGCTTGGGACACCCAGTCCTCATCGTATTCTCCTTGAACTAAGGTCACACAGACCTCGTCCAATCACTCGTGGTAAGTCTTCAGGCGACTTCCAAACCTTCACAAACTCGGTCACTCAGTGATCCACAATTCCTCTTGGATGCTCTAGACCATGACGCCTAACCGTCTGGAAGAAGCACAGTCTTCAAAGGTAATAGGCGTCGGATCCACGCAGGATCAATCTCTTCAGTGATGCTCAATCACTTGGGGTTTGTAGGTGTTTGGGTTTTGGGTTTTTCCTCACTTGATGATTTCCGCTCAAAGTCCTCGGAGGATGGGTTGCTCTCAACTGACAAGTGTCAGTTTCTCTCAGAGCAGCCAACCAGCTAGTGGTTGTAGGGGGCGGCTATTTATAGCCTAGGAAGCAGCCCGACATGATAAGACATAAATGCCCTTCAATGATATGACCGTTAGGTGGATAGATATTTTGGGACAGCTGGCGCATAGCACATCAACGGTCGGAATTTTGAGTAGCAAAATCCTCAGGGCTGTCATGTTCCTCACTATGTAGGTAATCCACACTGGCGAATTCCTAACTCCTCAGTCAGGACAAATTCCTCAGAGACTAGAAGAACTTCGTCTCTGTCACTGAAGAAATTGACTGAACTATATGAGATTTCCAATGGCTTCACTCGAAGGGATTGGTAGGTGTAGGATTTTGAGTTGAGCATCACATGGAAATTTTTCCTTAGTATTTCCTCGACCCCCTTTAACAGTATGGTGTTTCCTATGACTCAAGAAAGAGAAAATGAAACTATGAAAACAAAAGTCTTCATGCTTCATGTTCCTCGAATGAATACCAAGTCTTCAAGGTCACACCAATTTCTTCACTTTCAAAGTCTTCAGAAAGTCTTCAGAGATCCAAAGTCTTCAGTCGAAGAACTTCATTTTTAGGGGTCAACTTTCTCTATAAATATCAAACTCCTCATTGACTTATAGACCTGTGTACACTCACAAACGCATTAGTCCCTTAACCTACAAGTCTTCAATACACCAACATCACTAAGGGGCACTAGATGCACTTACACCAGGAATGAATAAGAAGGCCCCAGCAAAATGAATTCCTATTTCTAAGGCCAGAGCATCTACTCAAGAAACAATGGAGTTCACTCTTGAACCCAAAGAAGCTGGAGAGGGAAAGAAGAGAAAGGAAAGAGTCAAGAAGACCATTGCCAAAGTCATTGGCAAGCCCTCCATGATGAAAGATCCCTCTGAAGATGAAGAAGAAGAAGAAGAAGAGGATGCTCCAGCACCCAAAGCTTAGAAGCTTATGGGGGATGCTATAAAGTCAGGGGCTACAACATTAAAGCCCAAAGCTGCCCCCAAAGCTCAAGCTCAGAAGCCTCCTAAGCCCAAGAGGAACACTAGAAGTATACCTGCTGAAGAAAAGAACAAGGCCCCAATGCCTGAAGCTAAAGAAGAAGAAGATGATGAGTCCCTTATTTTGAGAAAATTGAAGCCCAATATTCCAAACCACAATGATACTCGTCCAGTAGCTAAAGGCATGCACATCAGAAAAGATGTTGGACTGAGATTGTGGGGAAAGTCTGATCCTTATGCTATGAGGAGAAGGATTGCAGTTGACTACAGGTTTCACACAAAGGAACAGCAAGACTTTTATGAAACTATTCTGCTTGACAAGAAGCCCATTGTGTGTGAGATGGGTTGATTGGGAATTCATCCAAGAGAATGAAGATCACTTCCTAGGAGTTTATGACAGCTTCAAAGCATGTGGAGTAGATGAGTTTGTTGGACAGAAGCTCACAAAATGGAATGTTGAGCTGATCATGCAGTTTTACTCCACTACTCACTTCTACCCAGATGGGAAGATCATATGGATGTCAGAAGGTACTAGGTACCAATCCACAGTTGAAGATTGGGAAAATTGATAAATGCCCCAGCAGAACATGAAGATGACTTGGATGTGTATGCCAAGAAGAAGAAGGACCACAACACTATGGCTAACACGTACAAGGAGATCCCAGATAAAGCTTTGGAGACTCACAAGTTTGGATCTGTACATTTCTTATTGTCTGGTCTGCCTACTATCAACTGGATCCTAAGGCACACTCTGCTACCCAGGTCAAGAGATCACAAGATGATCAGAGGGCACTCTATCAACTGGCTACAGCTTTTTGATGTCCCTCAGAAGTTCAAGGTCATGAGTCTGATTGTAGAGACAATCAAGAGGACTGCTGCTGACCAGAAAAGAAGTTGTGGGTATGCTCCACACATTCAGGAGCTCATCAACTCCAAGATGGGCATAGGAACATACTTGTTGGGTAAGGAGCATCTACCCCTGCATCCTGAATTTGAAGACAACAGCAATTGAGCAGCTTCGGGAGGAAGTAGAAGAGAAGAGAGGCAAGGCAACCATAGATGCATTTCAGTGAGTGCCAAGGAGTCAGAGGTTTGCTGTTGTGCCAGTGACAGATTCTAGAGCTACAACATCAGCACCAGCAGCTACAGCTCCAGTGCCACCTCCAGCAGCCACTCCACCAGCTCCAACTACATCAATGGATGCCTTCGTCCTTGGAGTTCTCTATACACCACCTCCCGAAGACCAAGCCTGAGAGACGCATAGCACTATGCATATTTGAACTTTTTGGTAACTTGTTGCCAAAGGGGGGGAAATATGTATAGATCATAGGCTTCAAGAGAGTGTTTTGCGTCTTTGCATTTGGTTGAACTTTTTATTGTGTGAGATACTTTATGTCCTTGTGTGAGATACTTGTGTGATCATGTGATTGATCATTTGCTACCTTAATGCTTGTTTAGATGATACTATCCTTTATATGCATATATGATCATTCACTTGCTTCGTGATGAGTGCATGCTTTTAATTTCTATCATTTTGAGCGCTCCACCAAGATGTATGTGACATGGAAGAGTAACCCATGATCCTAATCGATTGTGCATTTGCATTCAAAAGAAAATTTTAAATAATGCACAAATTAGGGGGAGCTCTTGCTTATCACATACTTCTCAAAGCGACGATGTTTTTCAATCTTATTATCATTTGTTGAAGCTTTGATCTATATGTTGTCATCAATTACCAAAAAGGGGGGATTGAAAGTGCAACTATCCTGGGTGATTTTGGTAATTCCTAACAACATATAGCCCACTGAGCTAATGCTATTTCAAGATAAATATTTCAGGAAAGCTCAATGTTTGGCATGGCATGGATTAGAAAGTGGACCCCTCAAAATACTAAGAACACATGTTGGCTCAAGCTCAAGACTCTACATTTTACTTTTAGTGATCCAAGATCACATTGAATCCATAGGAAAAGCCAATACTATTAAAAGGGGATGAGGTGTTGCTTAATGAGTTACTTGCTCAAAATGCTTAGTGATATCCTCCAAAACCCTCAACTACTTTCTCATATCCACATATGTCCCAAACCAAAAGTCAAACTCAGACCCATCGAAATTTCCTACCCTGCGCCACCAAGTTCACTTGACATAGCCACTTCAACAAACCCTAGTCATTTCGGTCTCACCGATAAGGATCTCGGTCTCACAGAGATGGGATTGCAACCTCTTGGTTTCCCTTTGTAATGTTTCGGTCCAACCGAGACAAGCGATCGGTCCCACCATGATTGCAATGCAAACTCTTTGTTTCCCCTTCGTAACGTTTCGGTCTAACCGAGATGAGCGAATCGGTCCCACCGAGTTTGCCCGACCAACTCTCTGTTTTCCTATTACCAAAATCGGTCCCACCGAGTTTGCGTAATCGGTTTCACCGAGATTACGTTATGCTCTAACCCTAATGGAATCGGTCCTACCGAGTTGACATGTCGGTCCCACCAAAAATCCTAACGTTCACATTTTGAACTAAATCGGTCTGACCGAGTTTCATGATTCGGTCCCACCGAGTTCGGTGATTTGTGTGTAACGGTTAGATTTTGTGTGGAGGCTATACATACCCCTCCACCCACTCTTCATTCATGGAGAGAGCCACCAGAACATGCCTACACTTCCAGCATACATTTTCTGAGAGAGAACCACCTACACTTGTGTTGATGTCAAGATATTCCATTCCAACCACATAAATCTTGATCTCTAGCCTTCCCCAAATTGCTTTCCACTCAAACCCTCTTTCCACCAAATCCAATCCTATGAGAGAGAGCTGAGTGTTGGGGAGACTATCATTTGAAGCACAAGAGCAAGGAGTTCATTATGAACACACCATCTATTACCTTTTGGAGAGTGGTGTCTCCTAGATTGGTTAGATGTCACTTGGGAGCCTCCGTCAAGATTGTGGAGTTGAACCAATGATGCGGAGCATCCCACGATCATCCCCATGGACCTACAACCGTCTCATCAAGAGCTAAGAGGACCTATGACACGAGCACGAGCTAGAGCTCTCGAGAACGAGGTGACTTCCTTCCTTAGTGATATCACATATGATCCACTCGAGACATGGCTACTACCTAAGTCCGATATGCTATGCATGATTAGGTGTCAAGAGGAGCCTCCCGAAGATGCACGTGAAGACGGACAAGCCGCCAAGTCCATGGATGAAGAGAACCAACGGAAGCGGACAAGTTCACCTTCCAGGCCCCGGACATCCGGCCAAGACCCCGGACGTCCGGCCCCTGGAGCGCCCACCTCTGCAATAGCCAAGCTGGCCAAGCCTACAGGGCCCGGACATCCGGCCACCAGCCCGGACATCCGGCCTCCCGCGACGCCCCAGATATCCGGCCCCCTGCCCGGAAATCCGGACGCCCCTGTCCAGAGAACCACCGAAGCTGCCCCGCCAGCCCGGACATCCGGCGCCTCCGGAAGCCCCGGACATCCGGCCCGACGCCCGGACATCCGGCCTCACCTACGCGTGAACAGTGAAGGGCCGAAGCCCATGTACCCTTTCACCCCCGTAGACTATATATACTCCATCCCCTTCCCCTTTCTAGGGTTAGCGTTGATTTAGCTCATATGTGAGATAGAGCTTCGCTCATCCATTACGAATCTACTCCACGAGAGAGACCGCGGCCCCTCTACGGAGAAGATCCCCTTGGATTCAAACCCCCTCTTGGGTGGCCCCATCAAGACCTCCTTCTAGGAGAAGAACCGGTTACTTGTATCGTCCTTTGTTGACCATGGATCATCGTGTATCTCTTTGTGTTTCGAGGATCTAGCGCATGTGTAATCGTATCTTGTTGGTTAGAGTGATTCTCTCGTATTTTCCCTCGTGAGTCCCCCTCATGTTCTTCATGTTTCTCTTTGGGATCCGCTCCTTTCGTGAAAGATCGGCCATCTAGGGTTCCACCCTACATCATCTTTGGTATCAAGAGCCAGCTCTAGCTCATGATCATCTTTGGTATCATGAGCCACGTTGATCACGATTTCGGAGCCCCTCTCTTTGTTTTCTAGCCTGATTTTGTTATTTTTCGTCCTAATCCGAAAATTGCCCCACAAAAATAGCCCTAAATTTTTTTTTGTGATTTGTTGGTGTGATGAAGTTTTGTTAGTTTTGATCCGCGGATTTTGTGTGTTGCAGGTAGATCTAGCATTCCCCCACCTTTTCCCCAATTTCCATCCACAAAATCGTCCCAATTTTGCTCGAATTTGACCTCTCCACGCAGTGTTCTTCCAAGAAGTCCTCGGATCACGAGCCCGGACATCCGGCCCGAACAGCCCGGACATCCGGCACCCCGGACATCCGGCCATCACCCCCGGACATCCGGCCCCTGGCAGCAAAACCCCCCATCCACCATACTTTTCCTGCCCAACTCTCGCCAAATTTTGTTCCGGTGCCACTTACACTTCCGCATAACTCCACCACTTCCGCATAGCCCACCATAGCCTTTCCCGCTACCACCTCCGACAATTTTGCCAAATTTTGTTTTGAGAATTTGAGTTGTGGTTTCCATGTCCTTTTGTGTTTCGGCTATTTAGGCACGGTTCAACATCAACATCACCACCGCTCATCAACGACAAGGACGGTATCTACATCATCTTTGTACATCAACATCACTTGGGTATCACCTTCACCTTCGATATCAACTTGGTATCGTGATATCATCATACTCTTTTGCAATTGCATTGATAACCCCATGGCCTTACTTTTGCGTCACTTACCCATCGAGACTAGCCATTGAGTATTGCCGGCAACGTGACTTGTGCACATTAGTGTTCATACTTCCCATAGCATACATACTATCATCGTGTTGCATATCTCAGTATCATCACTTGTGTCACAAAGTTGTTGTCGCATACACATTTGCTATCTTGGTTCATGAAGCATTGCATGAGAAAAGAGCTCAAACATCAAAGAGCCAAACAAGCTTTTAAGCAAACAAGGAAAGATAAGCAAAGAGCTTATAAGCGAGAACCATAGCATCATACAACATTAAGATTGTCATACTCGCTCATCTTGGATCAAAGCATAGGAACATCATACATATAGCATACGTGGGATAGAAGTCGTTGCATTTTTGCTTAGTAGGTTGTGCACAAGTTCGTATCCGCCTATTGTGCAATCGTGCTAGCGTCTCTCTAGTGTTGTGCAACAAGAGCATCTTGGTGAATTCCACATTTTGGCTCATCCTTGGTTGCATAACCCCATCTTATCTATTTGCATGTGTGTTTTCGTGTACCATATCTTGCTATTGGTCTACTTGTTACATTTGCAAATTTGTGAATCTTTTCCAACATTATTGAGTCTCACTTACAATTGCATCAAATTTTGTGCCACCATCCTAACCGAGCCCCACCATAAGCTTTTACTTGTGTAGGTGTGAGAACCGACAAGAATTGGTACCAATTGTGCTATTTCCTTGTTACACATTGGAGTCATCTTTGATCCATTGTCAACATCGGTCAAGGTACATTTGATATTGGTTCTTCCCTTTCTTCCACTCACACTTGTCTTGGAATGATGGATAGGCCAAGTACTTCTACCAACCCACTCTTCATGGAGCAAGACGACGACATGACCTCCTTCGTCACCAAGAGTCACCTCTTTGGTGCACAACGTGCTTTGCATCAAGAGCAACAAGCTATGAGTGAATGCATCAACAACCTTGCCGCCGACTTGCGACTTTCTGAGCAACATACAAGGGACTACTTTGACAACAAGCTCGACGATCACAAGCAAGAGAATGACGCAAGAATGGACGAGATTCGAGCTTTGTTGCTCCGTTCGTCTACATCGACTTCGTCAAGAAGGAGCCGTTCAAGTCGACACTCCGACGACACCATCTCCGGGTCAAGTACACCGACATCGAACACTCTTCGACGAGCCGCGCGCAACGAGCGTCAAGCAAACCTCAATCCACTTCGAGACACCGACTCGCGAGAACATTGACGACGTCAAGCCGACGAAGCCTTTGCGCTAGCTCAAGAACGGCATCGCCAACGTCAACGTGAACAAGAGGAGCGAGCGCGACAACATCAAGATGCACAAGACGTCGAGGCGGAACGCCAACAACAACTACTACGTGACGCTCAAGAACTTGAAGCGCAACGATCCCTTAATGCATCAAGTCGTGCCGTAGCCGACCGTGGCCGACAAGCTCGACTACATCAAGAAGCACTTCGCGATGAAGCTCAAGAAAGAATTTACCAAAGACGTGTGCGTCAACAAGCTCCTCGTCAAGATGGACATGCGCCTCGTCAAGATAGACAAGCTCCCCCTCATGCTCGCCAAGACCATCAAGTGCACCACGAGCATGCAAACAATGGGAATCCTCTGTGGCAAGAGCAACACGAGGTTGACAACCTGTCGGCGTTCTGGGACCGGGGGTCCCCAGACTTGCCTGCCTGTGGCCTGCGGCATGGCTCGAGTGGGGGCCCAACATGGCCCATCTTCATCAAGCACAAGACTCAAGACCCTCGCGAGGGGCCAAGCCTCGCGAGGCGGACGACACGGCGCATCCTCAGGCGCAGCCTCCTCAGGCTGGCTCGTGAGGAGACGGAGATATCAAGGCGGGGTGCCTCATGAGGTGCCCGTGACGTAAGCCATGACGATCGAGGGTGCTAGGCAGGCACCAGCGCGCGCAGCGTCCTTCTTTCCTCTTTGGTGCAAAGGGGGCAAGCGCAGCCGCGGAGTACCGAGGCATCAGGCAAAGGTTGCCGTTTCGGTGCAACAAGACCAGGACCAAGCGGACTACAAGACGGAGGTCACCATGGAGCCCAGCACGGCGTCACCGCAGAGTCTTTCGCAAGCGAAGACCACCTTTAGTCAGGATAAGAGTACTTGATGTCCCCCTTCAAATTAGCCCGCCATTGTTGGCTTCCTTCCCGCTCGATATTTGGGAAGAGGACCAGGGCCTCTATAAATAGGGACCGGCCGCCCACATAGCAAGGGGTTGGTTGGTTCAGTAGGGTTCGAAGGGTTTGAGCGGATCAAAGATCGGTAATCAGAGAGAGAGAGAGAGAGAGAGAGAGAGAGAGAGAGAGAGAGAGAGAGAAAGAGAGAAGGGCGACTGAACTCCTCTTAGCAGTTCATCGCCCCAGCCAAGAACAGACCCTCGCGAGGTAGTTCTTCCTTGTATTGTTCATCATCACCAGCCCCAGGAGGCAATCCACCCACCACACACTGGAGTAGGGTATTACACCGCAATGGTGGCCTGAACCAGTATAAACCTTGTGTCCCTTGTGTGATTCCCTTAGTAGTTTAGATCTTTGTGAGGTGGGGAGGTTGAGGACGTGATTTCCGCGCGCACCCCAGTGTTCGAACCTTAAGGGTCTGCCGGAACCCGAAATCCGACATTTGGCGCGCCAGGTAGGGGTGCGCTGGAATCTGTCTTCCACCACTCTGTTCTCCTCCGACCGTCGCATCCATGTCCGACGCTCGTCGGGCCCGTGCCGAGCGCCGGGCCGCCATCGCTTCTCGCGTCGCCCAGACGGCCCCCATCGGTGGGCGTCCTCGTCGTTCCCCGTCGCCGGCCGTCAACGCCGCCACCGGCCCGGCGGGGGACGAGCAGCAAGCATCATCTCAGCACCCGTCCGTGCGGCAAGACGGCCGCACCGCCACTCCATCCCTCGCTCCAGCCGGTTCTTCGTCCCGTGCGCTCCGCGCACCCTTGGAGGCTCGGGCTGCGCTCCTCGCGGCAAACGAGCTCCCGCGCTACCATCCCATCGACGACGTCTACGAAGAATGGCTCGACCGTGTCACCGAGCTTGTCCGCGCCGCAGGGGGCTCTTCCGCGCCGTTCGTCCCTCTGCGCTGCACTCCGCCCCGCGTGGGCAACGAAGCTCCAGAGGCGCACCAGCCGCCTCCCCTCCAAGAAGATGCCATGGCTCCAAGGCACTTGGTCCCTGGGCGGAACCCGCTCCGTCAGGCACCAGCGCAGCAAGAGCGAAGCTGCCAAGAAGTTCCTCGCCCGCAAGGGGCTGCCAGGGCACTCCCCGCTCCGGCACGCCGCGAGCCTGCTCCAGCTCCGTCGCGCCAAGACCCCGCCCTGCTCCTAGCTGCAGCGCGTGGGGACCCTCAAGACCAAGCTCTCCACCAACCGAGGCCTTTCGTGGCCACCGCGGGCTGCCACGCCTACACCACTGAGCAGCGCAGCGTCGCGTGGCCCGGCAAGTTCAAGCCCGACCTGCCCCCTCGCTACGATGGCACAACCGATCCCGCAGAGTTCCTCCAGCTCTATGAGCTGGGCATCGAGGCTGCCGGCGGGGATGAAAAGGTCATGGTGAACTAGTTCCCCATGGCGCTCAAGGAAGGAGCTCGAACCTGGCTCCTGAATCTGGCTCCAGGCACGATCTCCTCCTGGGACCAGATGCGCGCCCGCTTCATCGCCAACTTCCAAGGTACTCGCGACCGGCTGCCCGCCGTGAGCGACATGCGCCGCATCAAGCAACAACCCGGAGAGACCCTGCAAAAGTACATCCAGCGCTTCAACAGCGCGCGCCTCAAGATCCCCAGGGTGTCCGAGGAGGCCATCATCTCTGCCTTCTCCGACGGCGTGCGCGACGTCAAGATGAAGGAGGAGCTGGCGATGCACGAAGACCTCTGCACTTCCCTGGAGCTGTTCAACTTGGCGAACAAGTGCGCCAGGGCTGAGGAGGGACGTCTCTCCCTCCTCGAGCTGCCTGCCGCGGACCCAGAAGAGAAGAAGCCGAAGGCCAAGGACGCGAAGCGCAAGGGGGCTGCCGTACTCGCGGTAGAACCAGACACCAAGCGGGGTAAGGATCTGCCCGAACCCTCCAGAGGCAGCCGGTACTGCGTGTACCATGACCTCCACACCCACAACACCAATGAATGTCAAGAGCTCCGCGCCGTGCGAGAAGGAAGGATCGGCCGTCGCCCTGACCGTGCTGACCGGGGCTACGGCCGGGGAGGAGGAAGAAACCCAGGACGCTGGGAAGATCGCGGCCCGCGTCCGGGGTGGCGCGACCAGCCTCGCGAGGACCGCTGGCGGGACCTGCCTCGTGAGGGAGACTGGAGGGATCAGCCTCGTGAGGACCGCCCTCACGGCAATGCAGGCCTACCTCCGCTACCGCCTCCACCGAGAAGGAACGAAGACCGCCATTAAGACGAGGGGGCTGGGGGCTTCCAAGAGCCGCACGCAATCGCCTGCATCCTGGGCGGAGCTCAAGCCCCAGCCTCCCAACGTATCTTCAAGCAGTTTGCCCGCGAAGTGAATGCAGTTCTCCCCAAGCTCGAAGCAATGCGCCCCCTCAGGTGGTCGGCATGCCCCATCACGTTCAGCTCGGCAGACCAGCTCAAGTGCGCGGCCACTACAGGAGTCCTCCCGATGCTCTGCTCCCCAGTCATCAGCAACGTGCTGGTCACCAAGACCCTCATCGATGGCGGGGCAGGGCTCAATGTCCTGTCCGTGGAAACATTCAACAATCTCCAGGTGCCCTATGACCAGCTTCAGCCAACCAAGCCTCTCTCCGGGATCACCGACGGTTCCACAGTCCCGATCGGGCAGGTCCGCCTCCCTGTCACCTTCGGGGCTCGCAACAACTACCGCACCGAGCTCGTCGACTTCGACGTCGCCCACATCCGCCTGCCGTACAACGCCATCCTCGGGTACCCAGTGCTGGCCAAGTTCATGGCTACGACCCACCATGGCTACAACGTCCTCAAGATGCTAGGAAGTGGTGGCGCCATCACGGTGCCCTGTGAAGAGAAGGATGCAGTGTGTTCCCTGGAGCGGGCCTATCAGGCCGCGTCGCTAGAAGACCCAGATCGCGGAAGTAGGAGGCTTCCTGAGACCACCCCCAAGAAGAAGAAGACATCGTCAGGCACGGCCCCTTAGGAGGCAGGCCCCTCAGGGCCCGCGTCTGCCCAGGGGGACCCTCCTTCCATCGCATAGGAGAGCGCGCCCGGTGCCCTCCTCAGGCAGGGCTCGGGGGCTCTCACCTGGAGGGCCACCGACCTAGCCAGGGTCACGAGGGAGGCGCTTGGGCACCATGTGGAGGCGTGCTTCGCAGCACGTTTCCCTCGGGAAGGAGCCAGGCGAGGAAGATCATACCAGCAAGAGTTCGTTGACGAGGCCATTCAAGAGCTACAGGAGACAAGGATCATGAGAGGTTGCTGCCGCTTGCCAGCCGTGGCCCCACATCCAGGCGAGGATGGTGGGCTGCGCGTCTGTGTCGACGTACCAGGGCTCAATCAGATCGCCACAACGGAGCGCCTCTGGCCCTCGCAAGTAGGGCGCTGCGGAGGTCCACCCCACAGCTAGGTTCGCATGCCTTACGGCCTGCCGAGCATGGCTGCGGCGTACCAGCGCCTCATGAGGGGCAACATGGAGGCTCAGGAAGACAGGCGTTCCGCGGCCTTGGCAGAGATGGAGGCAGCTCGCGAGGAGTCACGAGCGCCTCCGGAGCCTCCCGAGGCCCCGGGGCCTGGGGGCTCGTGAGGATCAACTTCTGCAGCCCGTCAAGTCTGCAGCACCAACGCCACTACGCCGATGACATCCTCAGGTGACATCTCTCAAGTTCCGTTCTCAGCTAGGAGCGCCCCCCCCCCCCCCCCGGGTTGCATCGCTCCTAGGCCGCATGGGTCCGTCCCCGCGGCATGTATCTGCATTTACCTTTCTGTCGTTAGTCTGCCTTGTTGGGGGCGCCCCTCGGGCTGCATCATCCCCAAGCCGCTCGGGCCAGACCCAGTGGCGTGTATCTCCCTAGCGTTTATTTCCAACTATGCATTGCCTATCACGCGTAACTGCATGGCGCCCGTCTGCGGCATCCTTTCTTCCCATGTCGGCCACTTGCACGTTAAAGGGGGGTGCCTGAGCATCACGACTCAGGGCTCTTACTGGCTCTCCAGCCCTCACCCTCTGGCCTTGTCCATGGCATCACGACCTGGCATACCAGCGACGGCTGAGACAAGCTCGAGGGCCGGGACCCGAGGACATAGAGTACCGGCATCTAACCAAATTTTGCAGGGACACATCTCAAGATACGGCCCAGTGCCAGGCGCAACCCGCCTAGGGGTAGGGCCTCGTGAGTCCCGCGCTAGCTCACGGGTGCCCAGATACACCTCACCTACTCCAACCAGCAAGCTCTTGAGTGACTAATGATCGACTAATGGCCGCCATGGCAGCACCATCTTCTTTCTGTGATGAACCTGCAGGATCCTTGGAGGGGACTGCGCTAGCCAAGGCCCTCACGAGGTTTTCTTCGCCCTCGCCTGCGCGAATCGCTTGCACGTTAAAGGGGGGTGCCTGAGCATCGCGACTCAGGGCTCTTACTGGCTCTCCAGCCCTCACCCTCTGGCCTTGTCCACGGCATCGCGACCTGGCATACCAGCGACGGCTGAGACAAGCTTGAGGGCCGGGACCCGAGGACGTAGAGCAGAAAGGGGAGCAGAGGCGAGGGGGAAGAGGCTCGCGAGGACCTTGCCGAGCGACTCCGCTCCTACCGACGCGCGAACCCGACGGTGCACCAGGGATAATCCCCGACTTCCGAGATAAGTCACCTCCCGCAGCACTGGCTACCGTGGCACTACCCCCGCACCTAAGGCAATTCCGTACTAGCGGTGTCGCTTCCCTTTCTCACCGAGCAACGGCTGCTTGGGCGCCAAAGGGGACCTCCTGAGCATCGCGACTCAAGGGCTCCTACCGGACCCCGGGTCGCTCACCTCCTGGCCTTGACCACGGCATCGCGACCTGGCATACCAGCAACGGCTGATGCCGCCTTGGGACTGGGACCTGTGGGTGTAGAGCACCAAGCCCTCGCGAGGTTTGAAAGGGAGAACTAAGCTATGACGGGATCAGCAACTCACGCAAATCCATAGCAAAGGTCATGTATTAACAAACGGGACTACAAACACCTTACAAGCCCCCATGGGGCGCATTGTGATTCCTCGCAGGGAACGGATCCTAAGGAGTGCTAACTACACAGGCTCCTGCAGAAGATGCCATCATCAACAGTGGGCCGTCAGGCACCGGCGCCAAGCACATCCAGATCAGGGTCGGCAACGGCCTGACGAGCCCGCCCTGCTCCGGGAGCGGCGCCGGCTCGGGGGCTCGTAGCTCTCGTCGCTCGTCTCCGGAGTCACGAAGATCTCGCTGGAGTCGTTGGACCCCCCGGCGCCTTCGCCAAGGGAGCGGTCGACGGGCCTAGCCCTCACCAGGGCAAGGTCCTGGCCACCTCTCCCGCGGCAACACTCCAGCCGGCGCCTGATCGCATCGAAGACCTTGAGGAACATCACTGCAGTGCCATCGTACTCCAGGTGGACCGTGAAGACGCCCCTCTCCTTGCAGACCCGGGCGATTTCTCTCCAGCCGCGGGACAAGTAGACCTCGCCCGGGGCGGCAACCACGACCTCAGCCTCGGTCGCAAGGGCGCTGCAGCCGGCGTGCTGCAGCCAGAGCTCCAGAGGCCCTCCTGGAGGGACGACGGAGGCGAAGAAGGGAGGCAGACGGATCCAGGATTGAAGAGGAACGACGACGTGGAGCACGAACTCGTGGGAGGAGCCCTCGGCATGGACTCCGGGGGGGACAACCCACGCCTTCGTGACCCGACGGCGCCTACGACGCCGCCGGTCACGGAGATCAGCATCGACACCCTCGGGGCCCTCGGCGGGGGCGTACAGAGGAAGCGGGAACCCCGGCGAGGCCTGCTCGCACCGGGGCCTCGGCTCCACCTGCCGGTCTTCCTCGCCCCGGCTGCAAATGGCGAGCCGCTTCTTCGGCGGGAGCGGGTCTGGCCCCTCTCGAGGAGCTTTTCCCTTCTCCGCTGCAGAGAACCGGCGGATCGGAGCCATCACACCAAGACGGAGCAAGGATCGGGAAGAAAGAGAAGCCAGGAGGAATGGACTGGAAGGGCACGCGCCGTACAGTACTTATAGTCGGCGGAGGCCAACCGCCGGCCTCCACGATCGCAGGTAATCATGACACGATTTGCATACAGGACTTGTCCAACTCGCACGATCACCAAGGCATCATGGGGAAGTGGAGTCGCCCACGTCCAATCAACCGCCACGCGGCACCCAAGGCCGCAGGCTGTTAGGGCCCGCGGTGCTTCGCCCTTGCCCTTTCGCCTCTCGGCACGGCCAAGCCCATGCGTGCCACGGGCCCGGGGGCTACTGTCGGCATTCTGGGAACGGGGGTCCCAGACTTGCCTGCCTGCGGCCTGCGGCGTGGCTCGAGTGGGGGCCCAACATGGCCCATCTTCATCAAGCACAAGACTCAAGACCCTCGCAAGGGGCCAAGCCTCGCGAGGCGGACGACACGGTGCATCCTCAGGTGCAGCCTCCTCAGGCTGGCTCGTGAGGAGACGGAGATATCAAGGCGGGGTGCCTCGTGAGGTGCCCATGATGTAAGCCATGACGATCGAGGGTGCCAGGCGGGCACCAGCGCGCGCAGCGTCCTTCTTTCCTCTTTTATGCAAAGGGGGCAAGCGCAGCCGCGGAGTACCGAGGCATCAGGCAAAGGTTGCCGTTTTGGTGCAACAAGACCAGGACCAAGCGGACTACGAGACGGAGGTCACCATGGAGCCCAGCACGGCGTCACCGCAGAGTCTTTCGCAGGCGAAGACCACCTTTAGTCAGGATAAGAGTACTTGCTGTCCCCCTTCAAATTAGCCCGCCATTGTTGGCTTCCTTCCCACTCGATATTTGGGAAGAGGACCAGGGCCTCTATAAATAGGGACCGGCCGCCCACATAGCAAGGGGTTGGTTGGTTCGGTAGGGTTCGAAGGGTTCGAGCGGATCGAAGATCGGTAATCAGAGAGAGAGAGAAAGAGAGAAGGGCGACTGAACTCCTCTTAGCAGTTCATCGCCCCAGCCAAGAACAGACCCTCGCGAGGCAGTTCTTCCTTGTCTTGTTCATCATCACCAGCCCCAGGAGGCAATCCACCCACCACACACTGGAGTAGGGTATTACACCGCAATGGTGGCCCGAACCAGTATAAACCTTATGTCCCTTGTGTGATTCCCTTAGTAGTTTAGATCTTTGTGAGGCGGGGAGGTTGAGGACGTGATTTCCGCACGCACCCCAGTGTTCGAACCTTAAGGGTCTGCCGGAACCCGAAATCCGACACAACCCTCCGCGTCAAGAGTACCATGAGTTGGACAATCATCTACAACATGGGCATCATCATCCCCGACCCCAACATAATGAAGAGCAACGCTATGCCAAGCTCAAGTTCACCATGCCCAAGTTCAATGGAAGCAACGATCCCGAAGAATACCTTTCATGGGCATTGAAGGTTGACAAGATCTTCCGTTTGTACAATTATGAAGAAGAGAAGAAGATCGCGATGGCATCCCTTGAGTTCCAAGATTATGTCCTCATTTGGTGGGAACAAATCATTGAGCGCCGAGCGGCAAGAGGAGAACCACCCATCACCACTTGGAGACAAATGAAGGATGTTATGAGAGCATGCTTCGTGCCTACCTACTACAACCGCGACCTCTTCAAGAAACTTCAACAACTCAAACAAGGAACCAAGAGCGTTGAAGAGTACTACAAGGAAATGGAGATTGCCATGATACGAGCCAACGTCAAGGAAGATGATGAGCAAACTATGGCACGGTTCTTGCATGGACTCAATCATCCTATCAAGAAGATCGCCGACTTCCAACCATACTCGAACCTCATCGAGTTAGTGCACCAAGCCACCAAAGCAGAACGGCAAGTACAAGACGACTTCAAGTACGCCAAGTTCTCATCCAAGTCCTATGGCCTCTCCAACAATCAAGCTTCGACGACTCCAACAACTTATACTTCAACCAAGCCTTCTACAACCAACGGCGACAGGTCAAGTTACAAGAAAGCTTCGACAAGCTCAAGTCGTCCTCCTACTACAAGCAACTTCAAGAAAGCTCCATCATCATCTACTCCACCCGATGAGACCGTCAAGACGAGTTCTATCAAATGTTTCACATGCGGTGGCCGAGGCCATAAGTCCTTCGAGTGCACAAACAAGCGCACCATGATCCTCAACGACGACGGAACCTATGACTCCATGAGCGAAAGAGAAATGGAAGCCCTTGAGCAAGTGGCCATGCACTAACAAGTGAACAATGAAGATGAAGATGACCAAGTATTTTGTGATGAAGATTCAAGTACCGCTCTTGTTGTCTCCAAGGTCTTGACTCTTCAACATCAACAAGACGAAGATCAAAGATGCCATATCTTCCACACAAAAGCCGGCATCAATGGACGCTCCGTCAAGGTCATCATCGATGGAGGTAGTTGCCACAACTTAGCAAGTGAAGAACTTTGCTCCAAGCTCCAATTGGTCAAGATGAAGCACCCGCACCCCTACAAGGTTCAATGGCTAAGCGACACCGGCACCACACAAGTCGAGCATAGAGTACAAGTCTCTTTCAAGATCGGCGCCTACGAAGACACATTGGAATGTGACGTCCTTCCGATGACCATTTGCCACCTCCTCCTTGGACGGCCATGGCAATTTGACCGCGGTGTCATTCACAATGGGCGTACAAATCACTATAGCTTCAAGATGAAAGGGAAAGAGTTCATGCTACGTCCTATGTCTCCAAGCCAAGTGCTCGCCGACAAGCAAGCCACCCATCGTGGAGAGAATAGTGAGAGAGTGAGCCACCAAAGAGAGAGTGAGCGCCACAAGCCCAAATTGAGTGCCTCCACGATGTGCGACAAGAAAAACTTAGTTCTCTTTGCCACCAAACGTGAGATGAGAGAAGTGTGTGAGAACCCATCAAGTGTCCTACACTATGTCCTATTGTGCAAGGACGAGGTCACAAAAACTAACACCTCTCACGCGCTACCTTTGGTGTTATCTTCTCTATTGCAGGAATTCCAAGATGGTTTCCCTGATGAGCTACCTCCGGGTCTACCTCCACTACGAGGCATTGAGCACCGAATTGATCTCACCCCCGGAGCACCGCTTCCCAACAAAGCCCCATACCGCGTCAACCCCGAAGAAACCAAAGAAATACAAAGGCAAGTAAAACATCTCATAGACCATGGTCATCTGCGTGAAAGTTTGAGTCCTTGTGCCGTACCGGTCATTCTTGTGCCAAAACGTGACGGTAGCTTTCGCATGTGCTCCGATTGTAGACCTATCAATGCTATCACCGTTAGATATAGGTACCCCCATTCCACGCCTTGATGATATGCTTTATGAACTTAGCGGTGCCACTATCTTTTCCAAAATTGATCTTAAAAGTGGTTACTATCAAATCCGCATACAAGAGGGTGATGAATGGAAAACCGCCTTCAAAACCAAGTTTGGTTTGTATGAGTGGTTAGTCATGCCTATGGGTCTCTCGGAAGCACCGGGCACTTTTATGCGCCTTATGAATCATGTCTTTCGGCCTTACATTGGTATATTTGTTGTGGTTTACTTCGATGACATTCTTGTGTTTAGCACATCTCTCAAAGAGCATGTCACCTACCTTCGCACCATGCTACAAACTCTTTGAAAAGAACAACTTTATGCTAATATGGAAAAATGTCTATTTGGTGTTGATAAGCTTGTTTTCTTGGGTTTCGTAGTTTCTTATAAGGGTGTTCATGTTGATGAATCTAAGATCAATGCTATTAAAACTTGGCCCCAACCAACCAATTTGCAACAAGTGCGTAGTTTTCTTGGTTTAGCCGGTTTCTACCACCGATTTGTGAAGGATTTTAGCACCATCGCTTCACCTTTGCATGCTTTGAGTAAGAAAAATGCACCGTTTGTTTGGGGAACATCTCAAGATATTGCTTTCAATGAGCTTAAGAATTTGCTTACTCATGCTCCCGTGCTTGCTTTACCCAACTTCGACAAGCCTTTTGAGATTCATTGCGATGCTAGCGGTAATGGCATAGGAGGTGTGTTAACGCAAGAGAAGCGCCCCATTGCATACTTTAGCGAGAAACTCTCCGGAGCGCAACTCAATTACCCCATCTATGACAAAGAGCTTTATGCTTTAGTGCGAGTTTTGCATGAATGGGAACATTACCTTCGCCCACATGAGTTCATCATCCATACCGACCATGAAACACTTAAATACCTTAAGGGTCAAACTAAGTTGAACAAGCGTCATGCTAAATGGAGTGAATTTATTGAGTCATTTCCCTATGTCATCAAGTACATTAAGGGTAAGGAAAATGTTGTGGCGGATGCGCTTTCCCGTATATGCATGCTTGTCACTACTCTTGAGTTGAATGTCATTGGTTTCGAGCATATCAAAGAATTGTATGAACATGATCCTACATTTGCAATACCATATGCCAAGTGTTTGATGCATACTTCTTGGGATCGATACTACATCAAAGATGGATATCTTATGAGAGCTAACAAACTTTGCATCCCCGAGTCCTCTTTGCGTTTGTTGCTTTTGCAGGAATCTCATGGTGGTGGACTCATGGGACACTTTGGACGCGACAAGACATTTTCTACGCTCTCCAAGAATTACTTTTGGCCCAAGATGCATCACGACGTCAATCGCTTCACCAACCGGTGTTCTACATGTCGCAAAGCTAAGTCCAAAGCTCAATCTCATGGCCTCTATATGCCCCTTCCTATTCCATATCAACCATGGGAAGATATTAGCATGGACTTTGTGCTTGGTTTGCCTAGAACTCGAAATGGCAAAGATTCCGTTTTTGTTGTTGTGGACCGTTTCTCCAAAGTGGCTCATTTCATTCCTTGCAACAAGATAGACGATGCTTCACATATTGCAAATTTGTTTTGTAGGGAAATCTTGCGCCTTCATGGAGTGCCAAAGACGATTGTCTCGGACCGCGACGTCAACTTCTTAAGTTACTTTTGGAAGACCTTGTGCACCAAGCTCGGAATCAAGCTTCTCTTCTCTTCGGCGTACCATCCACAAACCGACGGCCAAACGGAGGTGACCAACCGTACGCTCTCCACCCTACTACGCGTGTTGATCAAGAAGAACATCAAGGAGTGGGAAGAGTGCCTACCAATCGCCGAGTACGCCTACAACCGAGCAAGACATTCGACTACCGGCAAGTCCCCCTTCGAGGTTGTCTATGGCTTCAACCCATTGTCCCCATTGGACATCCTACCTCTACCGCTTCAAGAGCGCACAAACTTGGACGCGAGTGCCCGAGCCAACTTCCTCAAGAAGATGCATGAAGATACAAGGAACACCATCGAGCGCGAAGTACAACGACTCGTGACCAAGCTCAATGTCAACAAGCAACCCATGATGTTCCATGTTGGAGATCTTGTGTGGCTACACCTTCGCAAGGATCGTTTCCCCAAGGAACGCAAGTCCAAGCTACTACCCCGAGCGGATGGACCCTTCAAGGTGCTCGCGCGCTACAACAACAATGCATACAAGATTGACATCCCACGTGACAAGTACTCCGTGAGCGACATCTTCAACATCAAAGATCTCTCCCCGTACCATGGTGATGAGGATTTCGATCCAAGGTCGGATCTTTCCCAAGGGAGGGGAGATGATGCGGAGCATCCCACGATCATCCCCATGGACCTACAACCGTCTCATCAAGAGCTAAGAGGACCTATGACACAAGCACGAGCTAGAGCTCTCGAGAACGAGGTGACTTCCTTCCTTAGTGATATCACATATGATCCACTTGAGACATGGCTACTACCTAAGTCCGATATGCTATGCATGATTAGGTGTCAAGAGGTGCCTCCCGAAGATGCACGTGAAGACGGACAAGCCGCCAAGTCCATGGATGAAGAGAACCAATGGAAGCGGACAAGTTCACCTTCCAGGCCCCGGACATCCGGCCAAGACCCCGGACGTCCGGCCCCTGGAGCGCCCACCTCTGCAACAGCCAAGCTGGCCAAGCCTACAGGGCCCGGACATCCGGCCACCAGCCCGGACATCCGGCCCCCTGCCCGAAAATCCGGACCCCCCTGTCCAGAGAACCATCGAAGCTGCCCCGCCAGCCCGGACATCCGGCCACCAGCCCGAACATCCGGCGCCTCCGGAAGCCCCGGACATCCGGCCCAACGCCCGGACATCCGGCCTCACCTGCGCGTGAATAGTGAAGGGCCGAAGCCCATGTACCCTTTCACCCCCGTAGACTATATATACTCCATCCCCTTCCCCTTTCTAGGGTTAGCGTTGATTTAGCTCATATGTGAGATAGAGCTTCGCTCATCCATTACGGATCTACTCCACGAGAGAGACCGCGGCCCCTCTACGGAGAAGATCCCTTGGATTCAAGACCCCCTCTTGGGTGGCCCCATCAAGACCTCCTTCTAGGAGAAGAACCGGTTACTTGTATCGTCCTTTGTTGACCGTGGATCATCGTGTATCTCTTTGTGTTTCGAGGATCTAGCGCATGTGTAATCGAATCTTGTTGGTTAGAGTGATTCTCTCGTGTTTTCCCTCGTGAGTCCCCCTCGTGTTCTTCGTGTTTCTCTTTGGGATCCGCTCCTTTCGTGAAAGATCGGCCATCTAGGGTTCCACCCTACATCAACCAAGGAGTTTGTACGGGCAAGGAGATCGCCTACTTGGTGAAGATCTACCATAGTGAGGCAAGTCCTTCGTGGGCAATGGCCATGGTGGGATAGACAAGGTTGCTTCTTCATGGACCCTTCGTGGGTGGAGCCCTCCGTGGACTCGCGCAACCGTTACCCTTCGTGGGTTGAAGTCTCCATCAACGTGGATGTATGGTAGCACCACCTATCGGAACCACGCCAAAAATCTCCGTGTCTACATTGCATTGCTCCCTCCAAAGTCCTCCATTTACCTTCATATGCAATTGTTTTACATTCCGCTGCTATACTCTTAGAATTGTAGGTATATGTTGATTACTTGACTTGTGCTAAGTTGTTAAAATCTACCAAGACTTAAAAATGGGAAAAGGCTAGATTTTTATTTGGTCAAGTAGTCTAATCACCCCCCCCCCCGTCTAGACATACTTTCGATCCTACACATGTCTACATAGTTCTCGAACCCGTAGGGTCCGTACGCTTAACGTTCTGTTACGATTTGTATTATGAGTTATGTGATTTGATGACCGAAGTTTTTTCGGAGTCCCGAATGAGATCGGGGACATGACGAGGAGTCTCGAAATGGTCGAGGCGTAAAGATCGATATATTGGAAGGCTATGTTCGGACATCAGAAAGGTTCCGACTGATCGGGTATTTTTCAGAGTACTGGAGAGTTACGGTCGTATTGGGCCTTAATGGGACATACGGGAAAGGAGAGAAAGGCCTCAAGGATGGTCGCGCCCCTTCCCCATGGACTGGTCCGGATTGGACTAGGGAAAGGGGGCGCCCCCTTCCTTCCTTCTCCTTCTCCCTTCCCTTTTTCCTATTCCATGAAGGACGTGGAATCCTACTAGGACTAGGGAGTCCTAGTAGGACTCCACACTTTGGCCGCGCCCTATGAGGGCCGGCCTCCTCCTTCCTCCATCCTTTATATACGTGGCCAGGGGGACCCCATAGACACACAAGTTAATCATTGATCTCTTAGTCGTGTGCGGTGCCCCCCTCCACCATAATCCACCTCGGTCATATCGTAGCGATGCTTAGGCGAAGCCCTGTTCTGGTAGCATCATCATCACCGTCATCACACCATCGTGCTGACGAAACTCTCCCTCGACACTCTGCTGGATCATGAGTTCGTGGGACGTCACCGAGCCGAACGTGTGCAGATCGCGGAGGTGTCGTACCTTCGGTGCTAGGATCGATCGATCGTGAAGACGTACGACTACATCAACCGTGTTGTCATAACACTTCCACTTACGGTCTACGAGGGTACGTAGACAACACTCTTCCCTCTCTGTGCTATGCATCACCATGATCTTGCGTGTGCGTAGGATTTTTTTTTGAAATTACTGCATTCCCCAATAGTGGCATCCAAGCCAGGTCTATGCGTAGATGTTATATGCATGAGTACAACACAAAGGAGTTGTGGGCGTGGGTATATACATATTGCTTGCCGTCACTATTTGATTCTTGATTCAGTGGTATTGTTGGATGAAGCGGCTCAGACCGACATTACGCGTATGCTTACGCGAGACTGGTTCTACCGATGTGCTTCGCACACAGGTGGCTAGTGGGTGTCAGTTTCTCCAACTTTAGTTGAATCGGATACAATGAACAGGGTTCTTTCTGAAGATCAAAAAGCAATCACTATACCGCGTTGTGGTTTTTGATGCGTAGGTAAGAACGGTTCTTGCTCAGCCCATAGCAGCGACGTAAAACTTGCAACAACAAAGTGGAGGAAGTCTAACTTATTTTTGCAGGGCATGTTGTGATGTGATATGGTCAAGACGTGATGTGATATAAATTGTTGTATGAGATAATCATGTTTTGTTAAAGTTATCGGCAACTGGCAGGAGCCTTATGGTTGTCTCTTTATTGCATAAGATGCAAGCGCCATATAATTGCTTTACTTTATCGCTATGCGATACCAATAGTTCCAAAAGCAATAGTTGGTGAGACGACCATGTGACGACATGTTGATAGAGATCAAGATGATGGAGATCATGGTGTCATGCCGGTGATGATAGAGATCATGACGGTGTTTGGGAGATGGACATCAAAGGCACAAGATGATGATGGCCATATCATGTCACATATTTTGATTGCATGTGATGTTTATCGTTTATGTATCTTATTTTTCTTAGTTCGACAATAGCATTATAAGATGATCTCTCACTAAATTTCAAGGTATAAGTGTTCTCCCTAAGTATGCACCGTTGCGACAGTTCGTCGTGCCGAGACACCATGTGATGATCGGGTGTGATAAGCTCTACGTTCACATACAACGGGTGCAAGCCAGTTTTGCACACGCGGAATACTCAGGTTAAACTTGATGAGCCAAGTTGTAATGCCCCGTATGTAACTTGCCATATTTGTATTCCAACTCTTGCCATTTTCGGCTCTAAGTTATGATATTCCCTCGTGGTTGGGTTTTGTCTTTGTTTTGCATTTTGTTCATGTCATCATGTGCATCGCATTCGCATACGTGTTCGTCTCATGCATCCGAGCATTTTCCCCGTTGTCCATTTTGCAATCCGGCACTCCTACGTCCTCCAGCGTCCCCTTTTGCCTCTTTTCATGTGCGGGTGTTAAACATTCTCGGAATGGACCAAGATTTGCCAAGCGGCCTTGGTACACCACTGGTAGACCGCCTGTCAAGTTTCGTGCCATTTGGAGTCCGTTTGATACTGTAGCGACCAGACCTCAAACGGTCCAATCTCTGTGCTCAGGTGTCATCCCTGGATCAGTAATGCTGACACCACACAGTACTTGAAGGATTTATAACAGAGTAGCAATCACACACTTATTACATCGAGTGTCTCAAAAGAGAACTTATTACAATAAATATGGCTTAAGGCCATCTAATAACGATAACAGCGGAAGGCTTGGAAGATAAGTGAGTCCATCAACTCCAACAGCATCACTGAGTATAGAACCACGACCTAAGGCACCTTAATCATCGTCTGAAAAGTCTGCAACATTAATGTTGCAGCCCGAAACGGGTCAGCACATGGAATATGCTGGCAATGTAACACATAGAGAGTAATAAAAGAATATGGCTATTCTATATGAATATATAGCTGGTGGAAAGCTCTATGGTTACAGTTTTGCGTAAAGCCAATTTTTCCCTGCTGCAAAGGAATAAATTTTATTTAACTATCATGGTAGTTGTTAACTCCGCCTATGTTGTCTCAACATAGCCGGTCCCAAGCCCGGGTAAAGGAGGAGGGTTGTGATAGGCTTGGCGAGCCAACGTAAAAACTCAGCCACTCTTATGGAGATGAAACCCAAAAGATTTTCGTTGGGGCGTAACCTCTCAGCGACGCGCCACACCGGAACCCGGGTGTGGTGAAAAATGGGCAAGGGCCGGGCCGTCACCCCTCAAGTGGCGCGCCGTATCTTGATCCGGATATGGTGGCAAGTGAGCGAGGATCGGGTCGTCGCATCCTTAGTGGCGCGCTACATCGGCGCCCGGATGTAGTGGAAAATGAGCAAGGGTCTTCGCATTTGACTCGACGAGTGCGAAGGGTAAGGAAGCTAGCCGATCCTAGGAGGATTCGCTTAGGTAGCTGGAATGTAGGGTCTCTGACAGGGAAGCTTCGGGAGCTAGTTGATGCAGCGGTGAGGAGAGGTGTTGATATCCTTTGCGTCCAAGAAACCAAATGGAGAGGACAGAAGGCGAAGGAGGTGGAGGATACCGGCTTCAAGCTGTGGTACACGGGGACGGCTGCAAACAGAAATGGCGTAGGCATCTTGATCAAAAAAAGAGCCTCAAGTATGGAGTGGTAAACGTCAAGAGACGTGGGGACCGGATTATCCTGGTCAAGCTGGTAGTTGAGGACTTGGTTCTCAATGTTATCAGCGCATATGCCCCGCAAGTAGGCCATAATGAGAACACCAAGAGGGAGTTCTGGGAAGGCTTGGAAGCCATGGTTAGGAGTGTACCGATTGGTGAGAAGCTCTTCATAGGAGGAGACCTCAATGGCCACGTGGGTACATCTAACACAGGTTTTGAAGGGGCGCATGGGGGCTTTAGCTATGGCATCAGGAATCAAGAAGGAGAAGATGTCTTAAGCTTTGCTCTAGCCTACAACATGATTGTAGCTAACACCCTCTTTAGAAAGAGAGAATCACATCTGGTGACTTTTAGTAGTGGCCAACACTCTAGCCAGATTGATTTCATCCTCTCAAGAAGAGAAGATAGGCATGCGTGCCTAGACTGTAAGGTCATACTTAGAGAGAGTGTTGTACCCCAGCATAAGTTGGTGGTTGCTGACTTCCTCTTTCGGATTCGTTTCCAGCGGGATAAGCATGCCAAAGTCGCTAGAACGAAGTGGTGGAAGCTCAAGGGGGAGGTAGCTCAGGTGTTCAAGGAGAGGGTTATTAAGGAGGGCCCTTGGGAGGAAGGAGGGGATGCGGACAATGTGTGGATGAAGATGGCGACTTGCATTCGTAAGGTGGCCTCGGAGGAGTTTGGAGTGTCCAGGGGAAGGAGAAGCGAAGATAAGGATACCTGGTGGTGGAATGATGATGTCCAGAAGGCGATTAAAGAGAAGAAAGATTGCTTCAGACGCCTATACCTGGATAGGAGTGCAGACAACATAGAGAAGTACAAGATGGCGAAGAAGGCCGCAAAGCAAGCTGTTGGTGAAGCAAGGGGTCGGGCATATGAGGACCTCTACCAACGGTTAGGCACGAAGGAAGGTGAAAGGGACATCTATAAGATGGCTAAGATCCGGGAGAGGAAGACGAGGGATATTGGCCAAGTCAAATGCATCAAGGACGGAGCAGGCCAACTCTTGGTGAAGGACGAGGAGATTAAGCATAGATGGCGGGAGTACTTCGACAAGCTGTTCAATGGGGAGAATGAGAGTTCTACCATTGAACTGGACGACTCCTTTGATGAGACCAGCATGCGTTTTGTGCGGCGCATCCAGGAGTCTGAGGTGAAGGAGGCTTTAAAAAGGATGAAAGGAGGCAAGGCGATGGGCCCTGATTGTATCCCCATTGAGGTGTGGAAAGGTCTCAGGGACATAGCGATAGTATGGCTAACCAACCTTTTCAACCTCATTTTTCGGGCAAACAAGATGCCAGAAGAATGGAGATAGAGTATATTAGTACCAATCTTCAAGAACAAGGGGGGTGTTCAGAGTTGTACTAATTACCGTGGAATTAAGCTGATGAGCCATATAATGAAGCTATGGGAGAGAGTCATTGAGCACCGCTTAAGAGGAATGACAAGCGTGACCAAAAATCAGTTTGGTTTCATGCCTGGGAGGTCGACCATGGAAGCCATTTTCTTGGTACGACAACTTATGGAGAGATATAGGGAGCAAAAGAAGGACTTGCATATGGTGTTCATTGACTTGGAGAAGGCCTATGATAAGATACCGCGGAATGTCATGTGGTGGGCCTTGGAGAAACACAAAGTTCCAGCAAAGTACATTGCCCTCATCAAGGACATGTACGATAATGTTGTGACAAGTGTTCGAACAAGTGATGTCGACACCGATGACTTCCCGATTAAGATAGGACTACATCAGGGGTCAGCTTTGAGCCCTTATCTTTTTGCATTGGTGATGGATGAGGTCACAAGGGATATACAAGGAGATATCCCATGGTGTATGCTCTTTGCGGATGATGTGGTGCTAGTTGACGATAGTCGGACGGGGGTAAATAGGAAGTTAGAGTTATGGAGACAAACCTTGGAATCGAAAGGGTTTAGGCTTAGTAGAACTAAAACCGAGTACATGATGTGCGGTTTCAGTACTACTAGGTGTGAGGAGGAGGAGGTTAGCCTTGATGGCCAGGCGGTACCTCGGAAGGACACCTTTCGGTATTTGGGGTCAATGTTGCAGGAGGGTGGGGGTATTGATGAAGATGTGAACCATCAAATCAAAGCCGGATGGATGAAGTGGCGCCAAGCTTCTGGCATTCTCTGTGACAAGAGAGTGCCACAAAAGCTAAAAGGCAAGTTCTACAGGACGGCGGTTCGACCCGCAATGTTGTATGGCGCGGAGTGTTGGCCGACTAAAAGGCGACATGTTCAACAGTTAGGTGTGGCGGAGATGCGTATGTTGAGATGGATGTGTGGCCACATGAGGAAGGATCGAGTCCGGAATGATGATATACGAGATAGAGTTGGGGTAGCACCAATTGAGGAGAAGCTTGTCCAACATCGTCTGAGATGGTTTGGGCATATTCAGCGCAGGCCTCCATAAGCTCCAGTGCATAGCGGACGGCTAAAGCGTGCAGAGAATGTTAAGAGAGGGCGGGGTCAACCAAATTTGACATGGGAGGAGTCCGTTAAGAGAGACCTGAAGGATTGGAGTATCGACAAAGAGCTAGCTATGGACAGGGGAGCGTGGAAGCTTGCTATCCATGTGCCAGAGCCATGAGTTGGTTGCGAGATCTTATGGGTTTCACCTCTAGCCTACCCCAACTTGTTTGGGACTAAAGGCTTTGTTGTTGTTGTTGTGTTGTTGTATCATGGTAGTTGTTAAACATTGAGAATGGTTGACAGCATTCTCAATCCCAATTAAGCAACATCATTAAAACCCAACAAAATTAATTAGAGTAACATGATGAGATTCACATGATAATCCAGGTACTAGATACTCAAGATGTCCATAACCGGGGACACGGCTAACCATGATTAGTTTATACACTCTGCAGAGGTTTGCGCACTTTCCCCCACAACACTTGATCTCCTCCGTTGGATTTCTCGCACTACAAGGTGTTTGAGAAATGGATGACCGAGACATAGTCTTTCAGAAGCGCTAGCACCTTACGAACGGGTAGACCGTACCAACCTACATCCCCTACATCTGCTAGTCTACCACTATAAGAGTTCGCACGACTTAGTCAACTATGCTAGAGCCCATAGTAGCTTGTGGCTGCACACGGAAGTTTCTAGCATGAATAATCTCATGATCCCTTTGAGCCTGGGTGGCGGTCCAAAAAAACAGGCAATCGCTGGAATACCCAGGTGCCTCAATGCACCCAGATGTGTGTTTAGGTTTCCACCTTAAATAAACCATTAATTAACAATCTCACATCTGTCATGGATACACTCACCCAATCCACGTCTACTAGCATAGCATAGCAATAATAAGCAAATGTAGAGTAACTCCCAAAGGTTTGATAATAAACAGGTAATAGGTTCTACCTCAACTACTCCCCAAACCCACAATTTAATTAGATCCTAATCATGCAATGTGTGAGGATTGATCTAATGCAATAAAACTGGGTAGTAAGAGATATGATCAAAGTGTTACTTGCCTTGCTGATGATCGGGGAAACCTAGCGATTCGAAGTAGCAAGCGGCGCACTACGGGTACTCTATCGCAAACAAACAAGCACACAATAAGTACTCAACTAATGCACAGGTAAAACACGAGTAAGAGATCTAACCAGAAAGTTCAACTTAAGAACTCCGGTTGGCAAAAAAATCAAAACAAACGAAGCAACGAAAGACAAACGGCAAAAGAAACAAGCTTCGTTTACTATTCTGGACCTAGGGCAATTTTTACAGTGGCAAAAACTTGTTTGAGTTGGTTAAATAGAAAGAGGGTTTCGAGATGAAACTCCGGGCGCTTGAATCGCCTGATTCCGATAAACGAGCGAAAACTTAAACTAAAACGAACATTGAATCAGAAATCGCGATCGGAAAATCACAAATTTAATCCGAGAAAAAGAAAAATGACGAACAAGTTAACGAATGAACGTTCACTAATAGGAACTAAACGAAAGACGCGTTCGTTAAAATGAACGGACGAGCGGGCGCTCGCTAAACAAATAAACCGGAAGAAAACCAATCTATTTAAAAAAACAAAAGCTGGGGTTTTCAAAAAAACGAAACGGTTTTTTCTCAAAAATCGGTCGGTGGCTACCTCGACAGCGGCGCTCCGGCGAGGCTCCGGCAGGGCGGCAGGTAGCGCGAGGCGGCGGGGCGGCGGCAGGCGCGAGGCGGCGGGGCGGAGGCGGCTTGCAGCGGTGCGGCAGCGGCAGGCAGCGTGGGGTGGCGGCGGCGGTGGCTCGAGGCTCCAGGGGGGGCTCCGGTGGGGTTATAAAGGGCGGGCGGCCATGGCTTGGGGAAGGGGGCGATGGGCGGCGGCGGCTCGGGATCGGACTCCCGAGTCCGGCGGCTGCACGAGCGGCGAAGGCGGCGGCGGCTTGGGCCGGCCTGGCTCGGCTAGGCCCTTGGCCCAGTCAGGCGCGGTTTTTTTTAAAACAATTTTGCTGCGTCTAAAAAAATTCTAGAAAAATAAATAAAAAACTAAAAATGCCAAAACAAATTTTCTCTATCTAAATAAAATATTTAGAATAGGATGAACATTTTTTTGGCTCTACATGCAATTTTTGAAAACATGCAATTTTTCCGACATTCAAATAAAATAGAAAATAAAACCTTATTTGATTTTTTATTAAATCATCAATATTTCTTTATTTTTGGGAAATTCATTTTATTCCCTCTCTCATATTTCGATAATAGAAATAATTGAAGATAAAATAAATAAAATCAAATGATCCTATTTTCAAAATTTGAGAAAAACTCAAATATGAAAATAACGAAATCCCCAACTCTCTCCGAGGGTCCTTGAGTTGCGTAGAATTTCTATGATCCACCAAAAGCAATAAAATATGATATGCAATGATGATCTAATGTATAACATTCCAAATTGAAAATTTGGGATGTTACAAACCTACCCCCCTTAAGATGAATCTCGCCCTCGAGATTCGGGTTGGCTAGAAAATAGGTGAGGGTGGTCCTTCAGCAATTCTTCCTCTCGTTCCCAGGTGGCTTCATCCTCCGTGTGGTGGCTCCACTAAACTTTGCAAAACCTAATAACCTTGCTGCGGGTGACTCGACTGGCATACTCTAGAATCTTGACTGATTTCTCCTCATAGGTCAAATCACGGTCCAACTGTATTGCTTCCAGCGGCACTGTATCTCTCAGCGGTATGTCAGCCATCTCTGCGTGGCACTTCTTCAACTGGGAAACGTGGAACACGTCGTGAACTCCTGACAATCCTTCGGGCAATTCCAACTTGTAGGCTACTTCTCCCATACGTTCCTAAACTTTGTATGGGCCTACAAAACATGGCGCTAACTTTCCCTTAACTCCAAAGCGCTTAACTCCTCGAAGTGGAGATACTCGAAGATAAACTCGGTCTCCGACTTCGTAAACTGTCTCCTTGCGTTTTGAATCTGCCTAGCTCTTCTGCCTGGACTGGGCTACCTTGAGCCTATCACGAATCAATTCCACCTTCTGTTCAGACTCCTTAATCAGATCCGGTCCAAACAACTGACGGTCTCCAACTTCATCCCAAGACAATGGGGTCCTGCACCTCCTTCCGTACAAGGCTTCGAAAGGGGCCATCTTCAAACTGGATTGATAACTGTTGTTGTAAGAGAACTCGGCATATGGCAAATTCTCGTCCCAACTAGATCCGTAATCTAGCGCACAAGCTCTTAACATATCCTCCAAAATCTGATTGACTCGCTCGGTCTGTCCATCTGTCTGCGGATGGAAAGCTGCACTAAACTCTAGTCTGGTACCCAAAGTTTCATGCAACTAATTCCAGAACTTTGAGGTGAATTGGGTTCCTCTGTCTGATACAATGCTCCTTGGAACTCTATGCAGACATACGATTCTGGTCATGTATATCTTTGCCAACTTTGCACTGGTATAGGTAGTCTTCACTGGAATAAAATGAGCTACCTTTGTCAAATGATCGACTACAACCCATATTGAGTCATAGCCTGAACGAGTTCTGGGTAAACCCATAATAAAATCCATGCCTAACTTATCCCACTTCCATTCGGGTATCGGCAATGGCTGTAGCAATCCTGCTGGCTTCTGATGCTCTGCCTTTACTCTCTGACATACATCAGAAACTGCTACATACTCCGCAATATCCTTCTTCATTCCGGTCCACCAGAAAGTATCCTTCAAATCCAAATACATCTTGGTATTTCCTGGGTGAATCGAATATGGTGAATCATGTGCCTCTTGCATAATTAACTTCCTAATCTCCGAATCATTAGGCACATAAACACGGTCTTCAAACCATAGGGTATTGTGCTCATCCTCACGAAATCCCTTAGCTTTTCCTTTGCTCATTTTCTCCTTAATAGAGGCAATCTCCTTGTCAGTCCTTTGAGCTTCTCTGATCTTATCCATCAAGGTAGACTGAATCTCCAATGCTGCTACATATCCTCTCGGAACTATCTCCAAACATAGCTCACGAAGATTTTCAGTTTAACTCCCTTGGTAAATCTTCCGTCATTAAGGTGTTGACATGGCTTTTACGGCTCAACGCGTCAGCTACTACGTTAGCCTTTCCGGGGTGATAATGTAATCTCATATCATAATCCTTGATGAGCTCCAACCATCTTCTTTGCCTGAGATTCAACTCTTTCTGCGTGAAAATATACTTCAAACTCTTGTGATCCGTGTACACCTCACAATGGTTTCCAATGAGAAAGTGTCTCCAAGTTTTCAATGCATGCACTACGGCTGCTAACTCCAAATCATGCGTAGCATAATTTAACTCATGAGGCTTAAGCTGTCGTGAGGCATATGAAACAACTCTTCCTTCTTGCATAAGCACTACTCCAAGTCCTCGACGTGAAACGTCGCAATACACCTCATAATCCTTGGTCTGATCTGGCAAAATCAACACAGGTGATGTAACTAACCGTTTCTTCAACTCCTAGAAACTAGCCTCACACTCCTCGGTCCATTTGAACTTGGTATCCTTCTTCAACAACTCCGTCATAGGCTTCACAATCTTAGAGAAATTCTCAATGAATCTCCGGTAGTATCCTGCGAGTTCTAGAAAACTCCGGATCTCTCCAACTGTTGTTGGCGCTTCCCAATTGGTCATGGTATCAACTTTAGTGGGATCTACTGCTATACCTTCTCCGGATATAACGTGTCCGAGAAATCCAACTTCCTTCAACCAAAACTCACATTTGCTAAACTTGGCATATAATTGATGTTCTCTGAGCTTTCCAAGTACCAAACGCAAATGCTCCTTATGCTCCTCTTTGTTCTTTGAGTAAACCAGGATATCATTAATGAACACTATGACGAACTTATCCAGAAACTCCATAAACACCTTGTTCATCATGTTCATAAAATATGCAGGTGCGTTAGTCAGACCAAATGACATAACAGTATACTCGTACAGCCCATAAATGGTGGTAAAAGCCGTCTTAGGTATATCCTGTTCTCGAATCTTCAACTGGTGATATCCTGATCGCAGATCGATCTTTGAAAATACCTTAGCTCCTTGCAATCGATCAAACAGATCATTGATCATCGGTAGTGGGTACTTGTTCTTGATGGTTACTTCATTCAATCCTCGATAATCAACAACCATCCTTAACGATCCATCATTCTTCTCCACTAGAAGTACTAGCGATCCCCAAGGTGAAGAACTTGGGCGAATATATCCTTTATCCAGTAACTCCTTAATCTACTTCTTAATCTCAATCAAATCCTTTGAAGGCATCCTATATGGTCTCTTTGATATTGGCCCTGTGCCTGGCAAAAGCTCAATCAAAAACTCAATATCTCTATCCGGTGGCATGCCTGGCAATTCCTCTGGAAATACATCCGAGAAATCCTTCACCACTGGTACTTCCTCTTGCACAACTCCTGTTAAATAATTTACTTGAGTCCTCTTTGGCACATGCCGGGATACATACTTGATCCTTCTTCCTTCTGGCGTTGTAAGCAAAATTGACTTACTGGCACACTCAATATTCCCTTCATACTTTGATAACCAATCCATGCCTAATATCACATCCAATCCTTGAGATTCCAATACTATTAGGTCTGAGGGAAATACGTAGTTAGCAATCCTTAATGGTAACCGATCACACCATAGACTAGCCATATACTCTGCTTTAGGCGAGGTTACTAACATGGGTGACCTAAGGGCTTGGGTTGGCAGTTTATACTTATCCACAAATCCCCTTGATATGTATGAATGCGATGCACCAGTATCAAAAGAACGAGTGCAGTAAATGACTTAACCAAAAACTTACCTATTATTCCATCGGGCTGCTCTTCAACCTCCTCCACAGTAACATGGTTCACCTGTCCCCTGTTGAAAGGGTTCGGCTTCTTCCCAGAGCTTCCATTGCCATTTCCATTCTGGGATTCAGGACATTCATTAGCATAATGTCCGGTCTTCTGGCACTTAAAGCAAGTGACTTGGCTCAGGTCTTTCTTGGCTGGGGTTGATGGGTTGGTGCGGTTCTGGCCGTTGCTTCCTCCATTCCCATTATCATTCTTGGGGCCATTGTGATTGTGCGAGCTACCTCCTCCATGGGTATGCTGAAAATGTCCTCCCGATCTAGGGGTAAAACGTGGCTTCTACTGAGCTCCAGAATTGTACTTCCCTTGTCCATGCTTCCACTTGTGATTCTCAATCTGCTGCTGCTTCCCTTCAATCATGAGAGCACGATCTACCAACTCCTGGTAGTTGTTGAAGGTTGCTACCATCAACTGCATGCTCAACTCATCATTCAATCCTTCCAGAAATTTCTCCTGCTTAGCTGCATCCGTAGCAACATCATCTGGGGCATAACATGCTAACCTACTAAAGTCCTCCACATACTGGCCAACTGTCCGTCCTCCTTGGCGCAAGTTGCGAAACTCTCGCTTCTTCATGGCCATAGCTCCTGTTGAAACATGGGCAGTATGAAAAGCCTTCTAAAACTGGTCCCACATGACAGTGTCGACAGGGAAAGTGGCTGTGAAGTTCTCCCACCATGATGTTGCGGGTCCTTCCAGCTGATGTGCGGCAAACTTCGCCTTTTCCGCATCTGTGCATCCTGCCGTGGTCAACTCTCTTGCTGTCTTGCGGAGCCAATCATCTGCTACTATCGGCTCGGTGTTACTGGAAAACACCAGTAGATTTAGCCTAAGAAAACGGGCTAAGTGATCAATAGGTGGTGGTGGTGGTGGTGGTGGTGGGTTGTTGTTGTTCCCTGATTCTGATTCTGGACTAGCAACTGCATCAACGTGTTCTGCTGCTGGATCAACTGGGTGAGCTCCGGTGGGAAGGTAAATCCGGGGTCACGTCTCGGAGGCATCTGAGGGTTTAGAAAAGATGAGATTTAAGAATAGAGGGGGTCTAAAGAGAAAACACTACCCATATGCATATGAGGCAAAAGCAAACAATTCACTTCATTCAATCAAACAAGGGCATACAATTGATCTAACTATTGCAAAAGTGCTCGAACTGCTATATTTACATGGTGGACTACTACTACTGATGAGGTGGTCTACTAGAAATATTCTTCGGTTGCAGACTCCATGATATCTGCTCCGGCTTCATCAACATAGTCATCATCGCTATCGTCTGGGTCCGAGTCGGTGTCGTCGATGATGATGTAGTCTTCCGGGCGAATCTCCTTGGGTTCTTCGTCTTCTTCTACTGGTGTAGGGCCTCCCATGAATATTCCAATCTTCTTGACCAGATAGACATTCTTTTCCACTAATACTTTGATTTCCTCTTCATAATCTTCACGTGTAGCCTTGAGTTCTTCCTCCAGTTCCTCGATTCTTGTCCTCGCCTTCTTCAGGTCTATCATGTCGGCGCACATCTGGTTCTCCTGACGTCGAATGTGTTGGTTTAACTCCTGGATAAAAGCTGCAACTGATCTATCCTTCCTGGTACTGATCATCTCCCAGTGCTCATCTCGGCGCCCACAAATCTGGTAGATGGTATCCTTGAGATCATTGCGGTAAACTTCTCCAATGCGTCCCATGGCGATGTGAGCTGCCATGCTCTTTCCTAGATTCCAAGTTGGTGCATCAAAAGAAAAATCTATGGGCTCAGTGACTGGCATGAACGTCCTTCCTGGAACTTGAACTTGAATCATCCAGCGCTCTTCTTCAGGTAGAGTGGCGTTGTAGGTTCCGGTGAAGCTTGGTACTCCTATGTTCAGGTATCTAGTGACTTCCTTCAAGTGACGTCCAAAGGGTGTATCTTCATCCGGTTGCGTGAACTTGTTCCTTAAATCCGCCATCCTAAAAGAGTAGAAAAGATGAGAGGTCAGAAGGAGAAGAGTGAGTAGTGATCTAGGTCTTTAGCTTAGTGGCCGTGTCCTATAGTCAGTGTGTGCTTTGATACCATCTTGTAGCGACCAGACCTCAAACGGTCCAATCTCTGTGCATAGGTGTCATCCTTGGATCAGTAATGCTGACACCACATAGTACTTGAAGGATTTATAACAGAGTAGCAATCACACACTTATTACATCGAGTGTCCCAAAAGAGAACTTATTACAATAAATATGGCTTAAGGCCATCTAATAACGATAACAGCGGAAGGCTTGGAAGATAAGTGAGTCCATCAACTCCAACAGCAACACTGAGTATAGAACCACGACCTAAGGCACCTTAATCGTCATCTGAAAAGTCTGCAACATTAACGGTGCAGCCCGAAACGGGTCAGCACATGGAATATGCTGGCAATGTAACACATAGAGAGTAATAAAAGAATATGGCTATTCTATATGCATATATGGCTGGTGGAAAGCTCTATGGTTACAATTTTGCGTAAAGCCAATTTTTCCCTACTGCAAAGGAATAAATTTTATTTAACTATCATGGTAGTTGTTAAAGATTGAGAATGGTTGACAGCATTCTCAATCCCAATTAAGCAACATCATTAAAACCCAACAAAATTAATTAGAGTAATATGATGAGATTCACATGATAATCCAGGTACTAGATACTCAAGATGTCCATAACCGGGGACACGGCTAACCATGATTAGTTTATACACACTACAGAGGTTTGCGCACTTTTCCCCACAAGACCCGATCTCCTCCGTTGGATTTCTCGCACTACAAGGTGTTTGAGAAACGGATGACCGAGACATAGTCTTTCAGAAGCGCTAGCACCTTATGAACGGGTAGACCGTACCAACCTACATCCCCTACATCTGCTAGTCTACCACTGTAAGAGTTCGCACGACTTAGTCAACTATGCTAGAGCCCATAGTAGCTTGTGGCTGCACACGGAAGTTTCTAGCATGAATAATCTCATGATCCCATTGAGCCTGGGTGGCGGTCCAAAAGAAAATAGGCAATCGCTGGAATACCCAGGTGACTCAATCCACCCAGATGTGTGTTTAGGTTTCCACCTTAAATAAACCATTAATTAACAATCTCACATCTGTCATGGATACACTCACCCAATCCACGTCTACTAGCATAGCATAGCAATAATAAGCAAATGTAGAGTAACTCCCAAAGGTTTGATAATAAACAGGTAATAGGTTATACCTCAACTACTCCCCAAACCCACAATTTAATTAGATCCTAATCATGCAATGTGTGAGGATTGATCTAATGCAATAAAACTGGGTAGTAGGAGATATGATCAAAGTGTTACTTACCTTGCTGATGATCCGGGAAACCTAGCGATTCGAAGTAGCAAGCGGCGCACTCCGGGTACTCCATCGCAAACAAACAAGCACACAATAAGTACTCAACTAATGCATAGGTAAAACACGAGTAAAAGATCTAACCAGAAAGTTCAACTTAAGAACTCCGGTTGTCAAAACGAACGAAGCAACGAAAGACAAACGGCAAAAGAAACAAGCTTCATTTACTATTCTGGACCTAGGGCAATTTTTACAGTGGCAAAAACTTGTTTGAGTTGGTTAAACGGAAAGAGGGTTTCGAGACGAAACTCTAGGCGCTTGAATCGCCTGATTCCCATAAACGAGCGAAAAGTTAATCTAAAACGAACATCGGATCAGAGATCGCGATCGGAAAATCGTGGATTTAATCCGAGAAAAAGAAAAACGAAGAACAGGTTAACGAACGAATGTTCATTAACAGGAACTAAATGAAAAATGCGTTCATTCAAACGAACGGACGAGCGGGCGCTCGCTAAACAAATAAACCGGAAAAAAACCGATCTGTTTAAAAAACAAAAGCTAGGGTTTTCAAAAAAACCAAAACGGCTTTTTCTCAAAAACCGGCCGGCGGCTACCTCGACAGCGGCGCTCCGGCGGGGCGGCGGGTGGCGCGAGGCGGCGGGGTGGCGGCTCCCGGCGGCGCGGGGAGGCGGCAGGCGCGAGGCGGCGGGGCGGCGGCGGCGGCTTGCGGCAGCGCGGCAGTGGCAGGCGACGCAGGGCGGCGTGGGGTGGCGGCAGCGGCGGCTCGGGGCTCCAGGGGGGCTCCGGTGGGGTTATAAAGGGGGCCGGCCATGGCTTGGGGAAGGGGGCGACGGGCGGCGGCGGCTCGGGATCGGATTCCCGAGTCCGGCGGCTACACGAGCAGCGAAGGTGGCGGCGGCTTGGGCCGGCGTGGCTCGGCTGGGCCCTTGGCCCAGTCGGGCGCGGGGTTTTTTTAAACAATTTCGCTGCGCCTAAAAAAATTCTAGAAAAATAAATAAAAATCTAAAAATGCCAAACAAATTTTCTCCATCTAAATAAAATATTTAGAACAGGATCAACATTTTTTGGCTCTAAATGCAATTTTTCCTAAATTCAAATAAAATAGCAAATAAAACCAAAATAAAACCTTATTTGATTTTTTATTAAATCCTCAATATTTCTTTATTTTTGGGAAAGTCATTTTATTCCCTCTCTCATATTTTGATAATAGAAATAATTGAAGATAAAATAAATAAAATCAAATGATCCTATTTTGAAAATTTGAGAAAAACTCAAATATGAAAATAACGAAATCCCCAACTCTCTCCGAGGGTCCTTGAGTTGCGTAGAATTTCTAGGATCCACCAAAAGCAATAAAATATGATATGCAATGATGATCTAATGTATAACATTCCAAATTGAAATTTTGGGATGTTACAGATACTCCAACGGTTAACCGGGGAACCGTAAAGGCATCGTGGGTGTTACAAGTTGGTAATGAGAGCCTTCCCCGACTTAGGAGCCCCCTGCTTGATCGAATCGCTGGCGTTGTTGAGTCTAGAAAAAAATTGAGTCTTATTGGATTATATATATCGGAGAGTAGGATTCTTTTTACTCCTCAGTCCCTTCGTCGCTCTAGTGAGGCTTCCTAACGTAGAGTTTTGACTCTTCTCTTCTCAAATTTCACGAAAAAAATTTAGGATCACGTGGGTATCTTGGAATCGTTCTGATGGTTTTGTGACAAGAACATTGTTCTTGGTGCCTCCTAACATTTAGGGGTTGTGGCAGTGTCCCCGGGAGTTGAGCTCCGAGGTGTTGTCGTCACAATTTTATCGTTGCAGTTCTGGAATACCTGAGTTTCGCCGACATCGAAAATCTCTTTTATGTAGTTGTTGGTGAGATAACCTCGACGCCACCCAGTACTGGGGCAGGAGTTTGGGAGTATTGCCATAACTTGTATAACGGATGCTTTTCGAAGGTTGAGGTAAATGATTTCCGAAGGTTTCTTGGTTATGTGTTGAAGGATGGATACAGCTGGATGTAGGATTTGCTAGTTTTGGGTGAGATATTATGCTTCCCCTGTATCCCCAACACCTGATTGCATAACCAGAAAATTTTGGGAGTTTCATAGGTGGGAATTCATGTAGCTCTAGTATTTCTTCCGCAGATATTTGGTTTGTGATTGGGTAATCCTTACCAATTATTTGTTCATATCCGTACCTTGTTGATTTTATTCTTCTACCTTTATCCAAGTGGCTTCTCAATTTATGGAAGTGTGATGATTTACTTTGGAATTCATTCGTTCATTCTTGTTCGAATGCTAAGGCTACATGTTGCAATTTCGATCCATTGATTCAGCTTGAATATATGTCTGTCAATGTAAGTGCATATAGTGCCACCCCTAGTTGGTTTTGGAGTATTGACGACAAACCTAGTTGAGGGACTAATGTGTTTGTGAGAATTGCAGGATAACACAGGTAGAAGTCCCTCATTGATTTGGTTTAGTTACCAGAGATGACCCCTAAAAATGTACGAAGACATTGAAGACAATGGTGGTTCATGAAGACATTCATGTCGAAGACAATGACATATGAAGACTCCCCATGAAGCCTATGGAACTCGAAGACTTAGATCCTTCGTGGTTTTACTTTATTCATGTTGTGTCATAGGAACCACCGTACTGTTAAGTGGGGTCCAAAAGAACCAGTCAGGATGACTGAAGTGATGCCTAATTCAAATCCTATGTCTTCGAGTGAAGACAATGAGAGAAAATCTTGTCCAGAGTCAGACAAGTCAGCTTTACTTGTAGCCCAAGTAAAGTTGCCGTGTGAGTTCGAAATCCGACCATTAGTACACGTGTCAGTTCCTTAGTGACCCAGGGTCATTTCGGACAAATCAAGTCGGGTTGCCAAGTGGCTATAAATAGTCCACCCCCACAACCATAAACGGTTGGCTGCTCAGATTTCAGTGCATGGCTTTTGTCGTTTGAGAGCACCCCACCTCGAAGCCTTTGAGAGAAAATCCCTAGCGAGGAGAAAAGCCCTAACCACCCAGAGCCAGAGTAATTGGGCATCACTTAAGTCTTCCTGTCTGAGTGATCTAAAGACTTATTACACTTGAGGACTGTGCATCCTCCAGACGGTTAGGCGTCGCGTTCTGAGCATCCAAGAGAAATTGTGGGTTGCCGGTGAACGAAGTCTGTGAAGGTTTGGGAGTCTACCTTGAAGACTTACCAGAGTGATTGGGCGAGGTCTGTGTGACCTTAGCTCAAGGAGAAAACGGTGAGGACTGGGTGTCCTGAGCTGCGTGTTCAGGACTGGGTGTCCGGGACTGTGTGTCCTTTGGTTTAAATACCTAGCCGCTCCAACCAGACGTACAGTTGTCACAGCAACTGGAACTGGTCCAACATATCATTGTCTTCAACGTGTCACTGGTTTCATCTTCACCTCCCTTTACTTACCAGTACACTTTGTGAAGCTATTGCATGCTTGCCTTGTCTTCTGTCTTCACAACTTGACTGTATGATCTGTTTGGCTTCATAACTTCCTCCTACCTGATCCTCATTACACTGAAGCTGTTTGTCACTGTGCTTTCACTATATTGTATACTTGACTATGGCTTGCGTTGTGTAATCTAACTTCCGCTGCATAGTGATAGGCTTGTCCACACTGTTTGTCTTCATAACTTTCATGTTTTGAAGACTTTCATAAAAATCGCCTATTCAGCCCCCCTCTAGTCGATATAACGCACTTTCAATTGGTATCAGAGCAAGGTGCTCCCTTGTTCTGTGTGATTTGGTTTAACCACCTGGAGTTTTAGCTATGTCGACTGCAGGGATAATTAAAGTCTCCGCTACGTGCCCCGTCTTCGATGGAACTGAATATCCCTACTGGAAGAATAAGATGCGCATGCATCTTGAAGCCATTGACGTCGACTTATGGTATGTCGTCGAAAACGGCGTTCCCAAGGCTGGAGAAGGTGTCACTGCTGCTGATGTCAAGAAGTTCACTCAACTGGACTCCACTGCCAAGAATATTATCTGTGGTCATCTGACCAAGGGACAGTACGGCCGTGTGAGTGCCTTGAAGACATCCAAGCTGGTTTGGGACTGGCTCTCCAAGGTCAATGAAGGCATCTCAACCCAGAGAGATCAGGGAATCAGTGTTCTTCGCAATCTCTTCAACCGCTTCAAGCGAAATGACAATGAGAACGTCCAGCACACATTTGACCGGCTCACTGACATCACAAATGAGCTTCAAGCCCTCGGCGCCACTGAGATCACCAAACATGAAATCGTCAAGACGCTGCTAAAATCACTTGATAGTTCATTTGACATCCTAGCCCTGATGATTCAAGAACGTCCAGACTTCAAGACACTCGATCCGTCTGACATACTTGAGAGGCTCAACACACATGAGTTTCAGCTTTCTGAGAAAAGAGATATCTACGGTCCAAACTATGGGCGAACTCGTGCCTTGAAGGCAAAAGCTGTGTCCTCATCTGAAGAAGAATCTGACAGCAGTTCTGATGATCCTGAAGACATTGGAAGGGAACTTGCAATGCTAGTGAAGAAGTTCCAGAAATTCACCAAGAAGAAAGGCTTCAGAAAGTCTTCACGGTCAAGCTCAAGGAATGATGAAGCTTCTGCTCATGACTACAAGAAGAAAACATGTCACAAGTGCAAGAAAACTGGACACTTCATCTCTGAGTGTCCACAGTGGGACAATGAGAACAGAAAGAAGAAGAAGAAGAAGAGCAAGGAATACGACTCTGACGATAAGAAGATGAAGAAATACTCAAAGTCTTCGTCCAAGTCTTCCTCAAAGTCTTCATCACACAAGAAGAGTTCATCTGGCAAGGCTCGTGCGTTTGTTGGCAAGGAAATGGATTCAGAGGAGGAGTCTGCTTCTGAGGAAGCAGAGGTGGAGTCTGAGGAGGAGTCTAATTCAGGCATTGCGAGTCTGGCTACAGCCTACATCGCCAAGTCCATCTTCAACACTGAAGACAATGACTTCATCACCAACACCGATGCAAATGACAAGGACGACTCTACTCCTACCTACTGCTTCATGGCACGTGGTGCCAAGGTAAACACACGCACTACTCACTATCAAACATCCAGTGACGATGACTCTGATTGTGATTCAAAACCCAGCTACAAAACACTTGCTAAAATTGCAACTGAACAACAAAAGGCCATGGAACATATTCAAAAACTATTAGACAGAAGCGATGATCTGTTGGGTGCTGAAATGACTCGTTCTGAATCCTTAATTGAAGACATAAAAAATCTTCATGTTAAGTATCAGGAACTCGAAGATCGTCTTGAGACTCTCTCAACTACTCATGAAAAGCTTTCCTATGATTATCTTCAAAAGAAGCAAGATCTTGAGCAGTTGAGAGCGGATCATGAAGATCTTCAAAAGGAAAACGAGTCACTTCGAGCCGAACAGATCAGTTCTGCTCAGGAAGGATTTGAACCACCATGCCTTAAATGCATTGAGCATGATAATGCTACTTCTGTTGCTGAATGTTCCACTGCTACTGCTATTGCAATATCTTCAACTGTTGAAGTGGTAACTAACCCCTCTTCTGAGGATACCACTGCTATTGCTGATGAGAATGCTAGGTTGAAGACATTGCTTGAAATAGGGATGTACAAAAGTCTCAAAGGACATCAGACATTATGTGATGTCCTCAAGAAGCAGATTCTGAACCGAAACCCTAGGAAAGAGGGTGTTGGGTTCGTGAGGAAAATTAATGCAGATGGCTCTTACTGGAAACCTGAGCAGTACCCCAAAACCACATGGGTTGCTGCAAAGGAATCCTCAGCAGATCCATCCAATCTATCTGGCTTCACTTGTGCTAATCCTATTATCATTGATGAATCCTTTGATGCAAACTATAAACTGTTTAAGAATCATAATGGTGAAGTATTTGCCAGGTACATTGGTACTAACTGCAGGAATGGACCGCCTATGAGGAAGATCTGGGTTCCAAAAACGTGTCTTGAGAATCTTCCTGTGAATGTCCTCATGACACCTCACATGAAGAAGACAAACCTCAGACCAAAGGCTTCATATGGTCCAAAGGCTTCACACAGGCAGAGGACTCACTTGAGTCGCACTAACACAAATGTTTTGCAGGGAAACCATGCTCAGGCATATGAGAGCGGTTCTTCAAACCGTCATACTCATATGACCAAGAACTATTTTGCCTATTCTTATGAGTACTATTGCCCACCTGCTAGACTGTTTGCTAGGGCTCCAAAGCCAAAATTCTCAGATGCTGCACTTAGACTTATTGCTTCTAAGCCACCCTTGAAGATGTGGGTGGTTAAGAAAGCTTAACTCTCTTTTGCAGGGAAAGGTCTCCAGCAGAAAACCAAAATCTTCTGATGCTATTGCTGGGGACCTTAAAAATCTTGTGGGGCGCAAGATCAAATGCCCGAATGGCATCACTATGTATTTCATACCTGAATCGCATGCTACTCTTCCTACTTGTCCTAACCTGGATCTAAGTTTTCATAAACCACTGGTTCGTCAAATGTTTTTGCTTCACAACACTCTTCGTGAAGCCTATCCCCCTAACTGCACTGTAGGGTACGACACCAGTGACTTCAGAGTCTTCAGAATGGATTATTGACAGTGGGTGTACAAATCACATGACTGGCAAAAGAAGTCTCTTTATGGACTCAACCCTACGTCCATCTGACAAGAGCCACATCACATTCGCTGACACTGGTAAAAGTAAGGTACTGGGTCTAGGTAGAGTTGCAATATCAAAGGATCAACACATGGATAAAGTCATGTTTGTTGAATCCCTTGGCTTCAACTTAATGTCTGTCTCAATGCTTTGCGATTTGAACATGATTGTAATCTTTGGAAAATATCGTTGCCTGGTACTAATGGAATCTAACAAGTCTCTAGTGTTTGAAGGGTATCGGAAAGATGATTTGTACGTGGTAGATTTCTCAGTAGGGCCACAGCTTGCAGTATGTCTTCTCGCAAAGGCTTCAGAATGCTGGCTTTGGCATCGAAGACTTGGGCATGCTGGCATGAGGAACCTCCACACCCTTGCAAAGAAGAAGCATGTCATAGGCATCGAGGGCGTCAAGTTCAAAAAAGATCACTTATGCGGTGCCTGTGAAGCTGGGAAGATGACAAGGGAAAAACATCCTTCGAAGACAATCATGACCACTACCCAACCCTTCGAACTGCTTCACATGGATCTCTTTGGTCCCACTCACTACTCGACTTTTTCCACTACTGCTTGCCTCTATGGCTTCGTCATTGTTGATGATTACTCTAGATATACTTGGGTGCACATAATCCTTTACAAGACTGAAGTGCAGGATGTCTTCAGACGCTTCGCAAATCGGGCTATGAACAATTATGGCGCCAAGATAAAGCACATCAGAAGTGACAATGGCACAGAATTCAAGAACACTGGCCTTGACACATATCTTGATACATTGGCATCACTCATGAATTCTCAGCTCCATACACGCCACAACAGAATGGCATCGTCGAACGCAAGAACAGAACACTCATTGAGATGGCCAGAACAATGTTAGATGAGTACAAGACACCAAGAAAATTCTGGACTGAAGCCATTGACACTGCATGCCATACTATCAACCGTGTATATCTTCACAAGCTGCTGAACAAGACATCTTATGAACTTCTGACTGGCAAGAAGCCAAATGTCAGTTACTTCAGAGTATTTGGATCAAGATGCTGGATCAAGGACCCTCACCACACCTCATAATTTGCTCCAAAAGCACATGAGGGCTTCATGCTTGGATATGGAAAGGATTCGCACTCCTACAGAGTCTTCAATCTCTTTCACTACAAAGTGGTTGAAACAGTGGATGTGTGGTTCGATGAGACCAATGGGTCACAAAGAGAGCAACTACCAGATGTGCTAGATGAAGTTCCAGCCAGTGAATCAATCAAGCTAATGGGAACTGGAGAAATTATACCTTTTGAAGCTCATCCTGAAGAAGAACTTATCATCTCAGCACCTGATCCACATGAAGACAATGCTCAGCCTGAAGACATTCCTCCCCATGACAACGTAGATCAGCAAGAGCAAAGTCTTCGACCCCTACATCCTCGTGTTGCCAACGAAGTGCAGATTGACAGAATCATTGATAGCATCAATGCACTAGGTCCACTGACTCGTTCAAAGGCAACTCAACTGGCAAATTTCTACGGACACTTCGCATTCGCTTCAATCACAGAACCCAAGAAAATTGATGAAACTTTTATGGAACCTGAATGGATTCAAGCTATGCAAGAAGAGCTTCAACAATTTGAGCTGAACAATGTATGGGAGTTGGTTAAGCGTCCTGATCCACGGAAGCATAACATAATAGGCACCAAATGGATATACCGCAACAAGCAAGATGAGCATGGCCAAGTCGTCAGAAACAAGGCTCGTCTCGTTGCTCAAGGATATACTCAAGTGGAAGGCATTGACTTCGATGAAACATTTGCTCCTGTTGCCAGACTTGAAGCCATCCGTATACTACTGGCCTATGCAAATCATCACAACATAATTCTGTATCAAATGGATGTAAAGAGTGCCTTCCTCAATGGCAAAATTGAAGAAGAAGTATATGTTGCACAACCACCTGGGTTTGAAGATCCAAAACATCCTGACATGGTTTACAAGCTCAAAAAGGCACTATATGGCCTCAAACAAGCCCCTCGGGCCTGGTATGATACACTCAAATACTTCCTGAAGAGCAAAGGCTTCATACCTGGTTCCCTAGATCCCACTCTCTTCACGAAGACATATGATGGTGAACTGTTTGTGTGCCAAATATATGTGGATGACATTATCTTCGGCTGCACCAATAAGAAGTACAGTGAGGAGTTCGGATATATGATGCAAGAGCAATATCAGATGTCTATGATGGGGAGCTGAAATTCTTCCTCGGTCTTCAGATACGGCAACAACGCAATGGCATCTTCATATCTCAAGAGAAATATCTCAAAGATTGCCTGAAGAAGTTCGGTATGCAAGACTGCAAAGGCTTCACAACACCAATGCCAGCCAAACATCATCTGGGTCCTGGCGACAATGGTAAAGAGTTCGATCAAAAGGTATACCGCTCCATGATTGGTTCTTTGCTTTATTTATGTGCATCTAGGCCAGATATTATGCTTAGTGTTTGCATGTGTGCTCGGTTCCAAGCGGCACCAAAGGAGTCGCATCACTTAGCTGTGAAGCGAATTCTTCGATATTTGGCTCACACCCCAACTCTAGGGTTATGGTATCCAAAGGGCTCAGAGTTTGATCTGGTTGGATTTTTGGATGCTGATTACGCTGGTGACAAGGTTGATCGGAAGTCCACATCGGGCACATGTCACTTTCTGGGCCGATCACTTGTCTGTTGGTCTTCAAAGAAGCAGAACTGTGTATCTCTCTCCACTGCTGAATCTGAATACATTGCTGCTGGATCCTGCTGCGCTTAGCTTCTATGGATGAAGCAAACCCTCAAGGATTATGGCATTCATCTGAAGCAAGTGCCACTTTACTGCGACAATGAAAGCGCCATCAAGATCGCCAACAACCCAGTTCAGCACTCGAAGACAAAGCACATTGAAATTCGTCATCATTTTCTCAGAGATCATGTTGCAAAGGAAGACATTGATACCATACACGTCAACACTGAAGAGCAATTGGCAGATATCTTCACCAAGCCCTTGGATGAGAAGAGATTTTGCAAGTTACGGTGTGAGCTAAATATCTTGGAATCCTCAAATGTCCTGTGATCAGGCACACATCCTAACACTTATGCATGTTGATGACTTAGATGTGCAACACACGAAGTAACGTATATCTTCAATCAATGAAGACATACATTCTAAGTGTGAATACATTAACATGGAATTTGACTTCGGAGCGCCACGATAATTGTGCGCCGTGTCTGGGTCTAATACTTCCTATACGGTGGGTAACGCCACCACCAAATTTTCTGTTTGAAGTGTTCCACTCAAGGCGTCACATTTGCTATGTTTTCACATTTGGTTTGGCTTCAATCTCAATTTGTCTTCATGATTATCTTCACTATGTAGATTATATATATGTACTGGTGTTCTGTCCTCTACAGCATTCACTTATAGCTATGCCTTCTTGTTTGAATCTTTTGAACTAAGTGAATGTGATCGGACCCTAACCTCTCCAAGCTTCCTACCTCAAACTCTATCTCTCCAAGTCATATGCATTCTATTGAAACTGTCGAATGTCTTCACTGCATCCTTGTCAGATGAAGACACAGAGACAAACTTTAAAACAGCTTTCAATGTTATTCCATCAACAAGAAATCCGGAGAAGTAGGAACGGCTCCCGACAAACAAGGCGTGCGTGGGGTGAAACTGCCCCCACATTTCCGCATGCTGGCCATGTACTGATCAGATGCGAATCGCCAGGGGCACCTGAGTAATAGCGCAGTGCCGCCCATGTCCCTATAAATACACGTTTCACTGCGGTCATTATCTCTTCTTCCACCCTCGCACGAACCCTAGCGCCACCGCTAACTCTCAACGACGCCGGCGACGAAGTGCTTCACTGCTGCAACCTCTCCGACGCCGTTCTCACGCCGATAGCGGACATCGGTCTCTCCGCCGTCGCCGTAGGTGTCTTCTGTCGCCAAGTTAGGGCATGGAGGATCGAACTGCTCGGCCTCAACTCTCACCTCGTCTAGCAGTTCCAAGTCTGGTAAATAACAAGTCTTTTTACAGCCTCTTTTGATCCTATAGCTCCATCACTTTCTACCAAAAGAGGTTTCCATTCACACAAGTTTCATCTCTCTCATCTGCATCTCATAACTTGACTAGTATATTCACTTGTTCTTCATGAAGTAGTTAGATTCCTCACTTGTACTGATCTATGGGTTCGTACAAATCTGGAACCAACTTCTTTTCTATAAAGTGAATGTCTTCGCATGATGAGGTCAATATCTTCTGAACTGATTTATCTTCAAAATCTTCTGAGAATGCATATGACCTCTTCCCCTTCCCTCGCACCTTAATGCTGTCACAGGTACATGTCCGTGGGAGAATCTTTTGGTTCTCATAGTCTGCATTCATTTGCAGAGTTCTTACAGCGTCACACCAATTCTCCCGAAGCAAGTTCCTGTTGGTCAAGCAAAAGGAAGCCTTTGAAGACTTTGAATCTCTTGAAGCCTTCCAAGTTAAGCTTCATGGCAACAGAAAAACCAGCAAGGAAGGGAGGCAGACAGAGACGTGGTGAAACGTCTAAGGATCTGCCTGAAGACTTGGCAGAAATGTACCAAACTGATCCTGAAGAAAGCTATGGTCAGCGCAAGACACGAATCCAATGGATTCGAAGATATTGGGCAGAGCAGTGGTTCCAATACCGCTTCGTCACCAAGGAATATGCAGAGAAGTGCGCCATCAAGAGACCATGGAGATGTCTTGTACAAAAATCTCGTACCCCGAACCAGAGACGAAGCCATTGCTCAAGGCTTCTTTCCATGCATGGTCAGGGGACAACAGCCAGCTGACGCACATCCGTCATCCCTTCTCTGGTGTCGCGATGACAATCTATTCAAGCGCAACTTCCAATTTGCTCAGAACTCTGCGAAGCAAAACAAGAAGGAGTTTGGGCTGGACTTCAACCCTGGTCCCTCTAAGCCAAGGGTGGATGGCACACGCGACGCAAATCCCAATGTCATCGGGCCGTATGCCAATCTCGAAGGCCTCATCACTCGCATTCTGGTCCAAGGGACTGCCGTGAACGACCCTCCAGCAGACACTGAGTCTGATGACGCTCCTGCTGCCCCGGAGCCGAAGCAGACGAAGAAAAAGCCAAAAGCTTCAAAGCCAGCCACCTCTCCCAAGATCTCCAGAGCGAAGCCATTGGCCACTGCACCTCCTGAAGCAAGTGTGTAGTCTGAAGACTTATCACGAGTCTCCAAGCCCCAAGAAGCCAAGAAGCCTCAGCCACACACTGGCAAAGAGCTCATTGCCGCTGCCATTCTGCGCTGCGAGGCCATTGATCTGTCAAGTGACGAAGATCTTGCCGATGACGCTCTTGAGCAGCTCATCAAGAGCAAGGAGGAGGCTGAAATCTTCAACAATCTGCCTCTGTTCGATGCAGCAATCATCCACAACTTCATTGATGAGTGGTTTGATACACCCAACATCAACTTCGATGATCTGCAGCTGCCCATTGGCCTCAGCGTAGCCTTCCAAGGAGCTATTGCTTCAGAACTCGCGATTGCCCAGCGCATAGTGGAACTGAAGCAGAAGATAGATTTTGAAAAGGCTCGGTTCAAGCAGAACATGGCCACGCTCAGCGTCCAAGAAGTCAAAGACTTCAAAGTCATGCTGCACGAGTTGAAGGAAAATTTTATGCAGAAACGTGCAGAGGCTCAGGGTTCGCGTGAGCGCATGAAGAATTTGGCTGATCTCTGTGTGCAGGCCTACAATGAGGCCGAGAAGCGAAAGGCACTTGGGCGTCCCGGCATCGACCCCAGGATGGCCGCGAAGAAAAAGAAGAAGCCCGCTGTGGCTGAACAAGAGGCCCCAAGGCAAGAAGCTGTTCTGATTGTCTTCCCCACTGCCAAGACTGGCTCGAAGCCAAAGCACCGCTCCACCGCTTCAGAGCTTAAGAAGACAAGGACAGCCGAAGCTGAAGCAAGGAAGAGGAAACACCCTGAAGCCTCTCCTTCAGACCCCACCATCAAGAAGCGCAAGACCAAGAAGTCTCGGGCTGCTCCCACAGAGCCCTTGATCGTCGAACCCCTCTCCGTTCGCTTTCCTCACGAAGATCGTCAGCTGACCGTGCATGAGCCTGCTTTCACAGAGGCTCCGCACGCTGAAGACATTCCAGCAGCCGACCCCAACGCTGCTGAAGACATTGGTCTCCAAGACAATGTGCAAGGTGATGCAGTCCTTCCTCAGCTCGAAACGAGCGAAATGATCAGCATTGGTCGTCCCTTGACGCCAATCACCCAAGATGCATCGTGGGCAGATCGCCCACAGGAGGAAGAGAATGAGCCCCAGCCCACTGCAACTCCACCAGCGTCGCCTGCATTCCGTAGGCTTCGCAAAGGGCCAAGGGCTCAGACTGCTGACGACATTCCGGCTGCATCAGCCGAAGAACATGAAGAAGAGCATGAAGAACCTCAAGCTCCATCTCCCCCGCACCAACAAGAAGAAGTTCTCAAGGAGAACGTACCTGAATCCATCCCTCTCACTACACGTGATGAGGTTGACACCATTGCGGCTGCCATACCCAATACTGAAGCATTTGTGGAGCCCGACCAACCAACAACTTCAAGAGATACTGAAGCTACTGCCTCTGACCCTTCTGTGCCTGAGTTTGCTGCCGGTCCACAGTTCAACTATCATGTTGCGCACAGGCCCCAGGTCCAGAAGCCAATCCCACGACTGCCAAGGTTCCCAGGTCCTGCAACAGCTCCTGTCTCCTTTAATGTCAATAGCTTCAGGGCAGATAACACCTTCTTCAACCGCTCCAAGAACCCTTACTCAAGGGAACGGATTGTATCAGATAGGTTCTGGAGCTACCCACAGCGCAGCTACTACTCCTGCATCCTCTACAACCAAGGTCGTATCTTTCCACACCAGCGCCTTGAGGTTGAAGCTATTGCTGGTCTGCCTGGTCTGGAAGAAGCACTGGACTGCTTCAAGCAAGTTGGCCTGCTGCCGTTTGTCACAGATGAAGAGCACTGGAATGAAGAGCTTCTGCTCCAATTCTATGCCACACTGCACATTAAAGGCTACAACAGAGATCCGAAGACTTGGGTCCTGGAGTGGATGACCGGCAATGTCCATCATGAAGCCAATGCATTTGATATCATTGAGCTCACCGGCCTACCCACTCCTGGCAAACTCTTCGAAGAAGGCTGCCAACTCCATGCTGAAGCAGTTGAGAGCATATTTCAGCGACCTGAGCCAAATATGAGTCAGATGCTCTCAATGATGAAGCCATTGCTTCCTGACGCACCTTACCTAACCGAGTTCTTCGTTGAAGACTTAGAGTACCTGCCCAGAACTATCTATCACATCGTCAGGCGGACTCTATGGCCCATTAAGGGGCACTCTCGATATGCCAAGGTTGAAGGTGCCATGAAGACTCTCATCTTCTACATCCTGCATGGCAAATGCTTCAATGCCTAGGATCTCTTTATACGCCAACTTGCAGCGTCTGGCTCAGATCTCTTTGGTCTGAAGATTTATGCTCCATGGGTTATGAGGCTCATCAAGCTCCACTCTGCTATATCCTATCAACCCTCTGCCCGCAACCACAGAATCTTCTTACCTGATGTGGACACCTCTGCTGAAGCGATTTATCCTGAGCCTGCCAAGCAGCCATTAAGTCTTCAGAATGCAGAACACCAGAGCTTCACTCAGCATGATGAAGGTGTTGAAGCCATTTCCAGAGTCTATCCAATGGCTGGCACCACACGTGCCCCTGCATCAACTGAAGCCACTGACAGCACAGCTGCACAGAGACCCAAGAAACGCGCTCGTACACTCATTGACCGTGAACTTCTTGTGGCTCTGCACCAAAAGCAAGATAGGCATCACGACTGGCTCAAATGGCAGATGCGCAGTATCATGCAAGACGTCAATCGCATCAGGAATCTGGCCACAAAGAATGCCTTTTTCGCACATGAAACCTGTCGCCGAACTTGGAAAGGCCTCACCATGATGTGCACTAAAGCTGAACTGCAAGAGGATGGCTTCAAAGAGAGATTCAAGTTTGACTCCACACCCCCCAGAAGAGATGTGTTGCATGGAACTCCGTCGCTTGAAGAATCAGAGTTCTCTTCCTCTGCTGCCACAGTGACTGGAAAAATCATTGAGGAAGAAGACGACGCTACATCACCACCGCCTTCTTCAGCGCGCGTCGTCACTGCACCAAGCTCGCCAGCTCCACCAAACGCCTCCACCGACCCTGCTGCGCCTGGGAACGCGTAGAAAACTCTATGTCTTCAAACCTTTTTGGTCATCACTGACAAAAGGGGGAGAAGCATATGATGTTCATAGTCTTCAAGCGGGTCAATAATAAGGGCGGGTGCTTTATTATATTTTGCATTTTGCTTCGTGCTTACAACTCTCGTTTTGCTACATTTGGTTCTTTGAGTTGTAACACTTAAACTTGATGGTCGTCTGCTACTATGTTTGCCACTGTGTTTTTGCGAAGATAAATTCCGCATGTACGACGATAATTTCCGCACTTACATCATCTCGCAGACGTCCATTTTTCATTATGCATGTCATTATCTTCATATATCCTTACATGCATGGTGGATTGTCATCATAAGTTGAAGTGGATTCCCAAAAATACAACCTGCTATGTGCATTTGCGTTCCAGAAGCAAATCACTTATATGCACATCTTCAGGGGGAGCCCTTGCAGCTTATGAAGACAATTCCTTTACAATTTCACAAATTATGTTCCCCGTTGAAAACTTCAACTAGTTTGTCATCAATCGCCAAAAAGGGGGAGATTGTAAGTGCATCTAGTGCCACCCCTAGTTGGTTTTGGAGTATTGACGACAAACCTAGTTGAGGGACTAATGTGTTTGTGAGAATTGCGGGATAACACAGGTAGAAGTCCCTCATTGATTCGGTTTAGTTACTAGAGATGACCCCTAAAAATGTACAAAGACATTGAAGACAATGGTGGTTCATGAAGACATTCATGTCGAAGACAATGACATATGAAGACTCCCCATGAAGCCTATGGAACTCGAAGACTTAGATCCTTCGTAGTTTTACTTTATTCATGTTGTGTCATAGGAACCACCATACTGTTAAGTGGGGTCCAAGAGAACCAGTCAGGATGACTGAAGTGATGCCTAATTCAAATCCTATGTCTTCGAGTGAAGACAATGAGAGAAAATCTTGTCCAGAGTCAGACAAGTCAGCTTTACTTGTAGCCCAAGCAAAGTTGCCGTGTGAGTTCGAAATCCGACCGTTAGTACACGTGTCAGTTCCTTAGTGACCCAGGGTCATTTCGGACAAATCAGGTCGGGTTGCCAAGTGGCTATAAATAGTCCACCCCCACAACCATAAACGGTTGGCTGCTCAGATTTCAGTGCACGGCTTTTGTCATTTGAGAGCACCCCACCTCGAAGCCTTTGAGAGAAAATCCCTAGCGAGGAGAAAAGCCCTAACCACCCAGAGCTAGAGTAATTGGGCATCACTTAAGTCTTCCTGTCTGAGTGATCTGAAGACTTATTACACTTGAGGACTGTGCATCCTCCAGACGGTTAGGCGTCGCGTTCTGAGCATCCAAGAGAAATTGTGGATTGCCGGTGAACGAAGTCTGTGAAGGTTTGGGAGTCTACCTTGAAGACTTACCAGAGTGATTGGGCGAGGTCTGTGTGACCTTAGCTCAAGGAGAAAACGGTGAGGACTGGGTGTCCTGAGCTGCGTGTTCAGGACTGGGTGTCCGGGACTGTGTGTCCTTTGGTTTAAATACCTAGCCGCTCCAACCAGACGTACAGTTGTCACAGCAACTGGAACTGGTCCAACATATCATTGTCTTCAACGTGTCACTGGTTTCATCTTCACCTCCCTTTACTTACCAGTACACTTTGTGAAGCTATTGCATGCTTGCCTTGTCTTTTGTCTTCACAACTTGACTGTATGATCTGTTTGGCTTCATAACTTCCTCCTACCTGATCCTCATTACACTGAAGCTGTTTGTCACTGTGCTTTCACTATATTGTATACTTGACTATGGCTTGCGTTGTGTAATCTAACTTCCGATGCATAGTGATAGGCTTGTCCACACTGTTTGTCTTCATAACTTTCATATTTTGAAGACTTTCATAAAAATCGCCTATTCACCCCCCCTCTAGTCGATATAACGCACTTTCAGTCAAGATGCTAACGGATGTCAACCTCTTCAGGATGGCTCCTCCAACGCGTCAGAATCCGGATCCTCCGCCACCACCTCCACCTCCGAAGGCATGGCAAGCTGTCATGGCCGCCACCAACACCAACACGCAGATGCTTATGCAACTCTTGCAAGAGCGTAACCAAGGAAATCAAGGCCATGGCAACAATCAAGCTCAGTTTGCTACCCTCAACCAGTTCCTCGCAAACCAGCCGAACTCTTTCAGTAACTGTGTCAAGGCCACATACGCTGACGATTGGCTTGTGGATATCTGCAAACATTTTGAGTGTAGCAACGTCAGGCCTGAGGACTTTCTCAAGTTTGCTTCGTTCCAACTCAAAGACCAAGCTGCTGAGTGGTATCAACAATACAAATATTCCAGAGGAGGTCGTGTGCTTACCTGGGATGATTTCCGCCGAGATTTCAAAGCTCACCACATTCCTCAAAGTGTTTTTGAGAGTAAGCGCGAGGAGTTCCGCAATCTGAAGCAAGGCAGCTTGTCTGTTTACCAATACAACATCATGTTCCAGAGGCTCGCTCGCTTCGCCAAACAAGACGTCCCCGATGAGAAGAGCATGATTTACCAATTCAGAGGTGGCCTCAGAGAAGATCTGCAACTAGCTCTTGTGCCTTTTGAGCCGACCAAGTATGATGATTTCTACAACATGGCACTTAAGCAAGAGGCCGCTCAGCTCAAGTGCGATGCATCTAAGAAGAGAGTCAGGGATGCAACTCCTTCTTCTTCTTCTTCTTCAACTCAAGTGGGAGCTAAGCAGCAAAAGTTCTGGTTGCCTCCTCCTCCTCCGTTCCGCCAGCCTTATCAGCAGAAGAGCAAAGGTGGCAATGGATCTTCCCACCCACCCAACCCAGGCTATCAAAACAAAGCTTCGTCTCATGCTCCAAGATCAAGTGCTCTGTATCACCGGCCACTCTCACAGGTTACGTGCAACAAGTGTCAGCAGAAGGGGCACTATGTGAACAAATGCTTCAACCAGAGGCGCCTTCCGCCTCCTCCTCCTGTGAGATCTACCAGTAATGTTGTGGTCAAGCATAATCCCAAGTCTGCAAAGGTCAACTTGATGAACGCAGCTCAGGCAGAGGACTCTTCAGAAGTGATCATGGGTAATGTTCCTGTTAATGATATACCTGCAAAAGTCCTTTTTGATACTGGTGCATTGATGTCTACTACACAACCTTCTTCTTGTAGACATTGTTGGGCCTCCAAGTGCAGAGGTTTGTAGGACAGTAGCAAATTTCCCTCAAGTGGATGACCTAAGGTTTATCAATCCATAGGAGGCGTAGGATGAAGATGGTATCTCTCAAGCAACCCTGCAACCAAATAACAAAGAGTCTCTTGTGTCCCCAACACACCCAATACAATGGTAAATTGTATAGGTGCACTAGTCCGGCGAAGAGATGGTGATACAAGTGGTATATGGATGGTAGATAATGGTTTTTGTAATCTGAAAATATAAAAACAGCAAGGTAACTAATGATAAAAGTGAGCACAAATGGTATTGCAATGTGTTGAAACAAGGCATAGGGTTCATACTTTTGCTAGTGCAAGTTCCCTCAACAATAATAACATAATTGGATCACATAACTATCCCTCAACATGCAACAAAGAGTCACTCCAAAGTCACTAATAGCGGAGAACAAACGAAGAGATTATGGTAGGGTACGAAACCACCTCAAAGTTATTCTTTCCAATCAATCCGTTGGGCTATTCCTATAAGTGTCACAAATAGCCCTAGAGTTCGTACTAGAATAACACCTTAAGACACAAATCAATCAAAACCCTAATGTCACCTAGATACTCCAATGTCACCTCAAGTATCCGTGGGTATGATTATACGATATGCGTCACACAATCTCGGATTCATCTATTCAACCAACACATAGAACCTCAAAGAGTTCCCCAAAGTTTCTACCGGAGAATCACGATGAAAACGTGTGCCAACCCCTATGCATAGGTTCATGGGCGGAACCCGCAAGTTGGTCACCAAAACATACATCAAGTGAATCACGTGATATCCCATTGTCACCACAGATACGCACGGCAAGACATACATCAAGTGTTCTCAAATCTTTAAAGACTCAATCCGATAAGATAACTTCAAAGGGGAAACTCAATCCATTACAAGAGAGTAGAGGGGGAGAGAAAACATCATAAGATCCAACTATAATAGCAAAGCTCGCGATACATCAAGATCGTATCACCTCAAGAACACGAGAGAGAGAGAGAGAGAGATCAAACACATAGCTACTGGTACATACCCTCAGCCCCGAGGGAGAACTACTCCCTCCTCATCATGGAGAGCACCGGGATGATGAAGATAGCCACCGGAGAGGGATTGCCCCCTCCGGCAGTGTGCCGGAACGAGTCTAGATTGGCTTTCGGTGGCTACGGAGGCTTCTAGCGGCGGAACTCCCGATCTATTGTGCTCTCGGATCTCTTTAGGGTATATGGAGATATATAGGCGGAAGAAGTACGTCAGGGTGGCCACGAGGGGCCCACGAGGGTGGAGGGCACGCCTAGGGGGGTGGGCGCTCCCCCCTACCTCGTGGCCTCCTCGAAGCTTCCCTGACGTAGACTCTAAGTCTCCCAGGTTGCTTTCCTTCCAAAAATAAGTTCCGTGAAGTTTCAGGTCAACTGGACTCTGTTTGATTTTCCTTTTCCGTGATACTCTAAAACAAGGAAAAACAGAAACTGGCACTGGCACTGGGCTCTATGTTAATAGGTTAGCCCCAAAAATCATATAAAATAGCATATAAATGCATATAAAACATCCAAGGTTGATAATATAATAGCATGGAATAATCAAAAATTATAGATACCTTGGAGACGCATTAGCATCCCCAAGCTTAATTCTTGCTCGTCCTCGAGTAGGTAAATGATAAAAACAGAATTTTTGATGTGGAATGCTACCTAACATATTTCTCTAAGTAATTCTTCTTTATTGTGGCATGAATGTTCAGATCCATAAGATTCAAGACAAAAGTTTAATATTGACATAAAAATGATAATACTTCAAGCATACTAACCAAGTAATCATGTCTTCTCAAAATAACATGGCCAAAGAGAGCTATCCCTACAAAATCATATAGTCTGGCTATGCTCCATCTTCACGACACAAAATATTTAAATCATGCACAACCCCGACGACAATCCAAGCAATGTTTCATACTTTTGATGTTCTCAAACTTTTTCAATCTTCACGCAATATATGAGCACGAGCCATGGATATAGCACTATAGGTGGAATAGAATGGTGGTTGTGGAGAAGACAAAAAGGAGAAGATAGTCTCACATCAACTAGGCGTATCAACGGGCTATGGAGATGTCCATCAATAGATATCAATGTGAGTGAGTAGGGATTGCCATGCAACGGATGCACTAGAGCTATAAGTGTATGAAAGCTCAACAAAAGAAACTAGTGGGTGTGCATCCAACTCGCTTGCTCACGAAGACCTAGGGCATTTTGAGGAAGCCCATCATTGGAATATACAAGCCAAGTTCTATAATGAAAGATTCCCACTAGTATATGAAAGTAACAACATAGGAGACTCTCTATCATGAAGATCATGGTGCTACTTTGAAGCACAAGTGTGGTAAAAGGATAGTAGCATTGCCCCTTCTCTCTTTTTCTCCCATTTTTTTATTTTTTTTATTTGGGCCTTTCTCTTTTTTATGGCCTCTTTTCTATTTTTTTATTTGGGCTTATTTGGCCTCTTTTATTCATTTATTTTTGTCCAGAGTCTCATCCCGACTTGTGGGGGGATCATAGTCTCCATCATCCTTTCCTCACTGGGACAATGCTCTAATAATGATGATCATCACACTTCTTTTTACTTACAACTCAGGAATTACAACTCGATACTTAGAACAAAATATGACTCTATATGAATGCCTCCAGCGGTGTACCGGGATGTGCAATGACTCATGAGTGAGATGTATGAAAGAATTATGAATGGCGGCTTTGCCACAAATACGATGTCAACTACAGGATCATGCAAAGCAGTATGACAATGATGAAGCGTGTCATAATAAACGGAACGGTGGTAAGTTGCATGGCAATATATCTCGGGATGGCTATGGAAATGCCATAATAGGTAGGTATGGTGTCTGTTTTGAGGAAGGTAAATGGTGGGTTTATGGTACCGACAAAAGTTGCGGGGTACTAGAGAGGCTAGCAATGGTGGAAGGGTGAGAGTGCGTATAATCCATGGACTCAACATTAGTCATAAAGAACTCACATACTTATTGCAAAAATCTATTAGTTATCAAAAGAAAGTACTACGCGCATGCTCCTAGGGGGATAGATTGGTAGGAAAAGACCATCGCTCGTCCCCGACCGCCACTCATAAGGAAGACAATCAATAAATAAATCATGCTCCAACTTCATCACATAACGGTTCACCATACGTGCATGCTACGGGAATCACAAACTTCAACACAGGTATCTCTCAAATTCACAACTACTCCACTAGCATGACTCTAATATCACCATCTTCATATCTCAAAACAATCATCAAGTATCAAACTTCTCTTAGTATTCAATGCACTCTATATGAAAGTTTTTATTATATCCCTCTTGGATGCCCATCATATTAGGACTAGTTTCATAACTAAAGGAAACTACCATGCTGTTCTAAAGACTCTCAAAATAATATAAGTGAAGCACGAGAGTTCATATATTTCTATAAAATAAAACCACCACCGTGCTCTAAAAAGATATAAGTGAAGCACTAGAGCAAATGACAAACTACTCTGAAATATATAAGTGAAGCTCAATGAGTAGTCGAATAATTATGCAACTATGTGAAGACTCTCTAACATTTAAGAATTTCAGATCTTGGTAATTTATTCAAACAGCAAGAAAAACAAAAGTAAATAAAATTACGCTCCAAGCAAAACACATATCATGTGGCGAATAAAAATATAGCTCCAAGTAAAGTTACCGATGAACGAAGACGAAAGAGGGGATGCCTTCCGGGGCATCCCCAAGCTTAGGCTCTTGGTTGTACTTGGATTTTACCTTGGGGTTCCTTGGGAATCCCCAAGCTTAGGCTCTTGCCACTCCTTATTCCATAGTCCATCGAATCTTTACCCAAAACTTGAAAACTTCACAACACAAAACTTAACAGAAAACTAGTAAGCTCCGTTAGCGAAAGAAAACAAAACACCACTTCATGGTACTGTAATGTACTCATTATTTATTTATATTGGTGTTAAACCTACTGTATTCCAACTTCTCTATGGTTCATACCCTCCGATACTACTCATAGATTCATCAAAATAAGCAAACAACACATCGAAAACAGAATCTGTCAAAAACAGAACAATCTGTAGTAATCTGAATCAAATGTATACTTCCGGAACTCATAAAATTCTAAAATAAATTTATGGAATTGATTAATTTATCTATTAATCATCTGCAAAAATAATTAACTAAATAGCACTCTCCAATAAAAATGGCAACAATTCTCGTGAGCGCTAAAGTTTCTGTTTTTTACAGCAAGATCAACAAGACTTTCCCCAAGTCTTCCCAACGGTTCTACTTGGCACAAACACTAATTAAAAAATAAAAACTCAATCATAACAGAGGCTAGATAAATTATTTATTACTAAATAGGAACAAAAATCAAGGAACAAAAATAAAATTGGGTTGCCTCCCAACAAGCGCTATCGTTTAACGCCCCTAGCTAGGCATGATGATTTCAATGATGCTCACATAAAGGATAAGAATTGAAACATAAAGAGAGCATCATGAAGAATATGACTAGCACATTTAAGTCTAACCCACTTCCTATGCATAGGGATTTTGTGAGCAAACAATTTATGGGAACAATAGTCAACTAGCATAGGAAAGCAAAACAAGCATAACTTCAAGATTTTAAGCGCATAGAAAGGAAACTTGATATTATTGCAATTCCTACAAGCATATGTTCCTCCATCATAATAATTTTCAGTAGCATCATGAATGAATTCAACAATATAACTATCACATAAAGCATTCTTTTCATGATCTATAAGCATAGAATTTTTATTACTCTCCACATAAGCAAGATTCTTCTCATTCGGAATAGTGGGAGTATCATAAGAGACTCGAATACTATAAATTGTTTCCACATTAAAAGAGTAATGTTCAGAAAAAGGATAATCATAATCATGACAAGTTTTATAAATATAATCACTACTTTTTATAGCATAAGTATCATCACAATAATCATCATAGGTAGGAGGCATGCTATCATCATTATAAATTTGCATGTCAAAACTTGGGAGACTAAAAATATTGTCATTAAACATAGCTTCCCCAAGCTTGGGACAAACATTAATTGCAGCAAATATATTCTCAAAAACATCATCTTCATCAAACATAGCATCCCCAAGCTTGGGCCTTTTCATATCATAAGCATAATCACTCTCACCATTAATAGTATGGATAGCACCAATAGTATAGCAATTATCATGTTCTTCCAAGCAAGTGCCAAAAAGATTTTCAAGATCATAAGAAGTATCATTATCTTCCACAATTATATTTTCATGACGCACAATAGTAATGAGATCAGCATTATTTGGGGAAGATATCTTTTTACCTCTCTTCCATTTTCTCTTCTTCTTCTTCACGACATCATGTATGGGTTCAATCGTCTTTTTGGAGCTCCTTATTAATGACATTGGTTGAATAGGAGGCTCCTCCTCGTTACCTGATTCATCTTAAGAAATAATAGGAGGATATTGGGAAGTCTCTTCCCTTTAATTAGTATTTTCTTCATCTTCTATTTGTTTTATTTTCTTTATGTAGTTGGCAATATAAGGATTTTCAATGCAATTTACCACACAATACATATAAATTTCCTCTAGATCAAAATGAAGAACTCTATCAAGGGCAAAATTTGGAATATCCTTAGTTATACGTTTCATTTCTTTGTAGCCCGTAAGCAAACTAAGTTCATTATAATGTGCAAGGGAAATCAAGTCATCACAATTTTTGGACACGAATAGATCATGGAACAATTTGCATCGGATAGCTAAATGACCCTATTCATTGCAAAGTCCACAAGTACGGCCAAGAAAATTTAAATTTTCAGCACAATCATCTAGTATTTCTTGCAACAATTTAGTTTCTAAGTACTTATGCTTCTTGCAATATCTATCTTTCCTTTTTGGTGTGTACTTACAAACCCAATGCACTCCACAAAAATTGACATGTTTATAGGAGACATTTTCATCATAACTAGTGCAATCATCATTAGTATCATGGATATTCAAAGAATTCATACTAACAACATTGCAATCATGCTCATCATTCACATATTTTATGCCAAGCATTCTATGTAATTCTTCTTCTAGTATTTGAGCACAATTTTTCTTTCCATCATACTCACGAAAGATATTAAAAAGATGAAGCGTATGAGGTAGACTCAATTCCATTTTTTATATAGTTTTCTTTTATAGACTAAACTAGTGATAAAACAAGAAACTAAAAGACTCGATTGCAAGATCTAAAGATATACCTTCAAGCACTCACCTCCCCGACAACGGCGCCATAAAAGAGCTTGATGTCTACTACACAACCTTCTTCTTGGTAGACGTTGTTGGGCCTCCAAGTGTAGAGGTTTGTAGGACAGTAGCAAATTTCCCTCAAGTGGATGACCTAAGGTTTATCAATCCGTAGGAGGCGTAGGATGAAGATGGTCTCTCCCAAGCAACCCTGCAACCAAATAACAAAGAGTCTCTTCTGTCCCCAACACACCCAATACAATGGTAAATTGTATAGGTGCACTAGTTCGGCGAAGAGATGGTGATACAAGTGGTATATGGATGGTAGATAATAGTTTTTGTAATCTGAAAATATAAAAACAGCAAGGTAACTAATGATAAAAGTGAGCACAAACGGTATTGCAATGTGTTGAAACAAGGCCTAGGGTTCATACTTTCGCTAGTGCAAGTTCCCTCAACAATAATAACATAATTGGATCACATAACTATCCCTCAACATGTAACAAAGAGTCACTCCAAAGTCACTAATAGCGGAGAACAAACGAAGAGATTATGGTAGGGTACGAAACCACCTCAAAGTTATTCTTTCCAATCAATCCGTTGGGCTATTCCTATAAGTGTCACAAACAACCCTAGAGTTCGTACTAGAATAACACCTTAAGAAACAAATCAAGCAAAACCCTAATGTCACCTAGATATTCCAATGTCACCTCAAGTATCCGTGGGTATGATTATACGATATGCGTCACACAATCTCAGATTCATCTATTCAACCAACACATAGAACCTCAAAGAGTGCCCCAAAGTTTCTACCAGAGAATCACGACGAAAACGTGTGCCAACCCCTATGCATAGGTTCATGGGCGGAACCCGCAAGTTGGTCACCAAAACATACATCAAGTGAATCACGTGATATCCCATTGTCACCACAGATACGCACGGCAAGACATACATCAAGTGTTCTCAAATCTTTAAAGACTTAACCTGATAAGATAACTACAAAGGGGAAACTCAATCCATTACAAGAGAGTAGAGGGGGAGAGAAAACATCATAAGATCCAATTATAATAGCAAAGCTCGCGATACATCAAGATCGTATCACCTCAAGAACACGAGAGAGAGAGAGAGATCAAACACATAGCTACTGGTACATACCCTCAGCCCCCGAGGGAGAACTACTCCCTCCTCGTCGTGGAGAGCACCGGGATAATGAAGATGGCCACCGGAGAGGGATTGCCCCCTCCGGCAGGGTGCCTGAACGGGTCTAGATTGGCTTTCGGTGGCTACGGAGGCTTCTGGCGGTGGAACTCCCGATCTATTGTGCTCTCGGATGTTTTTAGGGTATATGGAGATATATGGGCGGAAGAAGTACGTCAGGGGGGCCACGAGGGGCCCACGAGGGTGGAGGGCGCGCCCAGGGGGGTGGGCACGCCCCCCTACCTCGTGGCCTCCTCGAAGCTTCCTTGACGTAGACTCCAAGTCTCCCGGTTGCTTTCCTTCCAAAAATAAGTTCCGTGAAGTTTTAGGTCAATTGGACTCCGTTTGATTTTCCTTTTCTACGATACTCTAAAACAAGGAAAAACAGAAACTGGCACTGGGCTCTAGGTTCATAGGTTAGTCCCAAAGATCATATAAAATAGCATATAAATGCATATAAAACATCTAAGGTTGATAATATAATAGCATGGAACAATCAAAAATTATAGATACGTTGGAGATGTATCATGCATCGCATTGTTTCATTTCAAGACCATTTGCATCTAAGCATGAGTTGCCTTTCCAAGATTTGCCTAGGCAGTTATCAGTTGTCTCTCCGGGTAAATTCATGAACGCAAGCTTTATGGTTCTGGATGTTTCTATCAAGATGGGCGACTATAAATTTCTGTCCTCTCTAATTGTTCTGGGTAACTCGGATATTGATCTAATTCTTGGCATGGACTGGCTTTCTAAGCACAAGGCTCAGCTTGATTGTGCTGCCAGGCAGATTCAATTGACACACTTGTCTGAGGATGTGATCATCTATGCCGCTCGTGACGATACCATTCGACTGTTTTCTCTCAACGAGAAGGGCGAGTTGAATGCCATTTCTCAGATTCCAGTCGTTTGTGAATATCAAGATGTCTTTCCAGAAGAGCTTCCCGGAATGCCTCCTCGCCGGCCAGTTGAATTCGTCATTGATCTTGAGCCTGGAACGGAACCTGTTTGCAAACGTCCTTAAAAACTTGGACCAGAAGAGTTGAAGGAGCTGAAGAAACAACTCGATATACAAGAGCGTATGGGTCTGATCCGACCGAGTTCTTCTCCATGGGGTTGTGGTGTTCTTTTTGTCAAGAAGAAGGATGGCACGGACCGACTTTGTGTCGACTACCGCCCATTGAACAAGAAGGCCATAAAGAACAAGTACCCACTTCCCAACATCAATGAGCTATTCGAACAACTCAAAGGTGCTCAAGTATTCTCCAAGCTTGACCTCCGTATGGGCTATCATCAGATTCGCATTCGTGAACAATATATCCCCAAGACAGCATTTAGAACAAGCTATGGTTCCTATGAATACACTGTCATGTCTTTCGGCCTTGTCAATGCTCCTCCAACGTTCTCTCGCATGATGAACTTCATCTTCAACCCCTGCACAAATGATTTCGTCTTGGTGTATCTCGATGATTTTTTGGTTTTTCCAAGAACAAGGAGGATCATGCCAAGCATTTGAGATTGGTGCTGGACAAACTCAGAGAACATTAGTTCTATGCGAAGTTTTCAAAGTGTGAGTTTTGGCTCGATGAGGTTCTCTACCTTGGGCATATCATCTCCGCCAAGGGCATAGCTGTTAATCCTGAGAAGGTGTCTGCAATTGTGAATTGGGAACCACCTCAGAATGTGAAGTAGCTCCACAGCTTTCTTGGGCTTGCAAGCTATTGTCAAATATTCATTGAGAATTTCTCTAAGATTGCAAAGCCTCTTTCCAACCTCCTCCAGAAGCATGTGAAGTATGTTTGGACGCCTGAATGTGACATCGCTTTCAACACCCTCAAAGAGAAGTTAGTCACGGCTCTAGTTCTGACTCCTCTTGATGAATCCAAACCATTCAAGGTTTTCTGTGATGCTTCCCTGCAAGGTCTCGGTGTTGTGTTAATGCAAGAGAAGAAAGTTGTGGCCTATACCTCTCGCCAGTTGAAGCCCAACGAAAAGAACTACCCCACTCATGACCTCGAGTTGGCGGCAGTGGTCCATGCTCTTTTAACATGGAGACATCTCTTGTTGGGAAGGAAAGTGGACATCTTCACTGATCATAAGAGCCTCAAGTACATCTTCACTCAGCCCAACCTCAACCTCAGGCAAACTCGTTGGGTCGAAATGATTCAAGAGTATAATCCGAGTATTGAATGTACTCCAAGCAAGGCCAATGTCATTGCAGACGCTTTGAGCAGGAAGGCTTACTGCAACAGTTTGATTCTCAATCCTTTCCAACCGGACCTTTGTGAAGCTTTCCGCAAACTTAATCTCCAAGTTATTCCTCAAGGATTCCTTGCCAACCTCCAAGTCTCTCCTACTTTGGAAGATCAAATTCGTGAGGCTCAACTTCTTGATGCAATGGTGAAGAAGGTGAAGAATGGAATTGCCAAGAGTCAACCCAAGTACAAGTGCTATCGCCTTGATGACAAAGATACTCTATTCTTCGAGGATCGAATTGTTGTTCCTAAAGGTGACCTTCGTAAAGTCATTATGAATGAGGCTCACAATTCACTCCTATCTATTCATCCTGGAAGTACAAAGATGTACCATGACCTCAAGCAGTCGTATTGGTGGACTCGAGTGAAGCGAGAGATTGCTTAGTTCGTGAATGACTGTGATGTCTGCAGAAGAGTGAAAGCAGAACACCAATGACCAGCTGGTCTCCTCCAACCTCTTGCCATTCCAGAATGGAAGTTTGACCATATTGAGATGGACTTCTTTACTAGATTTCCTAAGTCCAAGCGTGGCAATGATGTTATCTTCATCTTCATCGACAAACTTACTAAAGTGGCTCATTTTCTTCCTATCACAACAGCTCAGTTGGCAGAGCTATATACCTCCAGGATTGTCTCTTTGCACAACATTCCGCAGTTGATATCTTCAGATCGTGGAAGCATCTTCACCTCTAAGTTAGGGGACTCCTTCCAGAAGGCTATGGACACCAACATTCGCTTCAGCACAGCCTTCCATCCTCAAACTAGTGGACAAGTCGAGCGAGTTAGTCAAATTCTTGAAGATATGCTCAGGGCTTGTGTCATTTCTTTCGGTATGAAGTGGGAAGATTTTCTTCCATATGCCGAGTTCTCCTACAACAACAGCTTCCAAGCGAGTTCGGGCAAGGCCCCATTCGAGATTCTCTATGGCAGAAAGTGTCGTACTCCTCTTAACTAGTCAGAGATTGGTGAACGCCAACTTCTTGGCAATGACTTAATCACAGAGGCTGAAGAAATGTGTAAAGTCATTCGTGAAAATCTCAAAGACGCGCAATCGCGCCAAAAGAGTTACTATGATAGCAAGCATTGTGACTTGGCTTTCGAGATAGGAGACCATGTCTACCTCCGCGTCTCTCCAATGAAAGGTACTCGTTGCTTCGGTATCAAAGGGAAGCTTGCCCCTAGATACGTGGGTCCTTTCAAGATCATTGGCAAAAGAGGCGATCTCACCTATCAACTTGAGCTTCAATTCAACTTTGCAAATGTGCACGACGTGTTTCACGTGTCTCAGCTTCGCAAGTGTTTCAAGACTCCTGACCGCACCATCAGCTTCGAAGAGATTGATCTCCAAGAAGACCTATCTTATCATGAGCATCCCGTTGCTATCCTTGAAGAAACTGAGCGCAAGACTCGCAACAAGTCTATCAAATTCCTGAAAGTGAAGTGGTCACATCATTCCGACCGAGAAGCCACCTGGGAATGCGAGGACCACCTCCGTTCCGAATATCCGGAGTTCTTTTAGTCCTAGATCTCGGGACGAGATCCTTTCATAGTGGTGGAGTGTTGTAACGCCCCGTATGTAACTTGCCATATTTGTATTCCAACTCTTGCCATTTTCAGCTCTAAGTTATGATATTCCCTCGTGGTTGGGTTTTGTCTTCGTTTCGCATTTTGTTCATGTCATGCATATCATGTCATCATGTGCATCACATTCGCATACGTGTTCGTCTCATGCATCCGAGCATTTTCCCCGTTGTCCGTTTTGCAATCCAGCACTCCTACGTCCTCCGGCGTCCCGTTTTGCCTCTTTTCGTGTGCGGGTGTTAAACATTCTCGGAATGGACCGAGATTTGCCAAGCGGCCTTGGTACACCACCGGTAGACCGCCTGTCAAGTTTCGTGCCATTTGGAGTCCGTTTGATACTCCAACGGTTAATCGAGGAACCGTAAATGCATCGTGGGTGTTACGCTAGCATATGCAGATATGGCCTCGAAAACACTAGAGACCGAGAGGTCGAGCGTGAATCATATAGTAGATATGATCAACATAGTGATGTTCACCATTGAAAACTACTCCATCTCACGTGATGATCGGACATGGTTTAGTTGATTTGGATCACGTGGTCATTTAGATGACTAGGGGGATGTCTATCTAAGTGGGAGTTCTTAAGTAATATGATTAATTGAACCTTAATTTATCATGAACTTAGTCCTGATAGTATTTGCATATCTATGTTGTAGATCAATAGCTTGCGATGTAGCTCCCCATTTATTTTTTGATATGTTCCTAGAGAAAAACTATGTTGAAATATGATAGTAGCAATGATGCAGACTAGGTCCGTGATCTGAGGATTATCCTCATTGCTGCACAGAAGAATTATGTCCATGATGCATCGCTAGGTGACAGACCTATTGCAGGAGCAGATGCAGACGTTATGAACGTTTAACAAGCTCGGTATGATGACTACTTGATAGTTTAGTGCACCATGCTTTATGGCTTAGAACCGGGACTTCAAAAGTGTTTTGAACGCCATGGAGCATAGAAGATGTTCCAAGAGTTGAAATTCTTATCTCATACTCATGCCCATGCCAAGAGGTATGAGACCTCTGCCAGTACTTTGCCTACAAGATGGAGGAGAATAACTCAGCTAGTGAGCATGTGCTCAAAATGTCTGAGTGCTACAATCACTTGAATCAAGTGGGAGTTAATCTTCCAGATAAGATAGTGATTGAAAAAGTTCTCCAGTCACTATCACAAAGTTACTAGAACTTCGTGATAAACTATGATATGCAAGGGTTAACAAAAACGATTCCGAAGCTCTTCGTGATGCTGAAATCGATGATGGTAGAAATCAAGAAAAACATCAAGTGTTGATGGTTGACAAGACCACTAGTTTCAAGAAAAGGGCAAAAGGAAGAAGGGGAACTTCAAGAAGAATGGCAAGCAATTTTTCACTCCCATGAAGAAGCCCAAAGCTAGACCCAAGCCTGAAACTGAGTACTTCTACTGCAAAGGAAATGGTCACTGGAAGTGGAACTGCCCTAGATACTTGGCGGATAAGAAGGATGGCAAAGTGAACAAAGGTATATTTGATAAACATGATATTGATGTGCACTTTACTAGTGTTTATAGCAAAACCCTCGGTATTTGATACTAGTTCGGTTACTAAGAGTAGTAACTCGAAACGGGAGTTGCAAAATAAACAAAGACTAGTTGAGGACAAGGTGACGATGTGTGTTGGAAATGATTCCAAGGTTGATAAGATCACCATCGCACACTCCCTTTACCTTCTGGATTAGTGTTGAACCTAAAATAAATGTTATTTGGTGTTTGCGTTGAGTATAATATGATTGGATCATGTTTATTGTAATACAGATATTCATTTAAGTCAAAGAATAATTGTTATTCTGTTTACATGAATAAAACCTTCTGTGGTCATACACCCAAGGTGAATGGTTTATTGAATCTCGATCGTAGTGATACACATATTCATAATATTGAAGCCAAAAGATGCAAAGTTAATAACAATAGTGCAACTTATTTGTGGCACTGCCGTTTAGGTCATATTGGTGTAAAAGCATGAAGAAAATCCATGCTGGTGGGCTTTTGGAATCACTTGATTATGAATCAGTTGATACTTGCGAACCATGCCTCATGGGCAAGATGACTAAGAATCCGTTCTCCGGAACAATGGAGCGAGCAACAGACTTGTTGGAAATAATACATACTGATGTATGCAGTCCGATGAGTGTTGAGGCTCGCGACAGGTATCGTTATTTTCTGACCTTCACAAATGATTTGAGCAGATATGTGTATATCTTCTTGATGAAACATAAATCTGAAACATTTGAAAAAGTTCAAATAATTTCAGAGTGAAGTGGAAAATCATCGTAACAAGAAAATAAAGTTTCTACGATCTGATCGTGGAGGAGAATATTTGAGTTACGAATTTGGTCTTCATTTGAAACAATGCGGAATAGTTTCGCAACTCACGCCACCTGGAACACCACATCGTAATGGTGTGTCTGAACATCGTAATTGTACTTTATTAGATATGGTGCAATCTATGATGTCTCTTACCGATTTACCACTATCGTTTTGGGGTTATGCACTAGAGACAGCTGCATTCACGTTAAATAGGGCACCATCTAAATCCGATGAGACGACACCATATGAACTGTGGTTTGGCAAGAAACCAAAGTTGTCGTTTCTTAAAGTTTGGGGTTGCGATGCTTATGTGAAAAAGTTTCATCCTGATAAGCAAAAACCCAAATCGGAGAAATGTGTCTTCATAGGATACCCAAAGGAGATAGTTGGGTACAGCTTCTATCGCAGATCCGAAGGTAAGACATTCATTGCTAAGAATGGATCCTTTCTAGAGAAGGAGTTTCTCTTGAAATAAGTGGAGTGGGAGGAAAGTAGAACTTGATGAGGTAATTGTACCTGCTCCCTTATTGGAAAGTAGTTCATCACATAAATCAGTTCCAGTGATTCCTACACCAATTTGTGAGGAAGCTAATGATGATGATCATGAAACTTCAGATCAAGTTACCACCGAACCTCATAGGTCAACCAGAGTATGGTCCGCACTAGAGTGGTACGGTAATCATGTTCTGGAAGTCATGTTACTAGACCATGACGAACCTACGAACTATGAGGAAGCGATGACAAGCCCAGATACCGCAAAATGGCTTGAGGCCATGAAATCTGAGATGGGATCCATGTATGAGAACAAAGTATGGACTTTGATTGACTTGCCTGATGATCGGTGAGTCATTAAGAATAAATGGATCTTCAAGCTGAAGACGGACACTGATAGTAGTGTTACTATCTACAAAGCTCAAATTGTCGCAAAATGTTTTCAACAAGATCAAGGTGTTGACTATGATGAGATTTTCTCACTCGTATAGATGCTTAAAAGTCTGTCTGAATCATGTTAGCAGTTGCCATTATGAAATTTGGCAAATGGGTGTCAAAATTGCATTCCTTCATGGATTTCTTAAAGAAGAATTGTATATGATGCAACCAGAAGGTTTTGCCAATCCTAAAGGTGCTAACAAAGTGAGCAAGCTCCAGTGATCCATCTATGGACTGGTGCAAGCATCTCAGAGTTGGAATATATGCTTTGATAAAGTGATCAAAGCATATGGTTTTATACAGACTTGCGATGAAGCCTGTATTTACAAGAAAGTGAGTATATGTGAGCACTACAACATTTCTGATAAGTATATGTGAATGACATATTGTTGATCGAAAATAATATAGAATTTTCTGGAAAGCATAAAGGAATGTTTGAAATGAGTTTTTCAAAGAAAGACCTCGGTGAAGCTACTTACATATTGAGCATCAAGATCTATAGAGATAGATCAAGACGCTTGATATATTTTCAATGAGTACATACCTTGACAAGATTTTGAAGTAGTTCAAAATGGAACAGTCAAAGAAGGAGTTCTTGCCTGTATTGCAAGGTGTGAAGTTGAGTAAAGACTCAAAACCCGACACGGCAGAAAAAATAAAGAGAATGAAAAGTCATTCCCTATGCCTCAATCATAGGTTCTACAAAGTATGCTATGTTGTGTACCAGACCTATTGTGTACCTCACCATAAGTTTGGCAAGAGGGTACAATAGTGATCCAGGAGTGGATCACTGGACAACAGTCAAAAATATCCTTAGTGGAATAAGGAAATGTTTCTCGGTTATGGAGGTGACAAAGAGTTCGTCGTAAAGATTTACGTCGATGCAAGCTTTGACACCGATCTGGATGACTCTAAGTCTCGATCGATACATATTGAAAGTGGGAGCAACTAGCTAGAGTAGCTCCGTGCAAAGCATTGTAGACATAGAAAATTTGTAAAATACATACGGCTCTGAATGTGGCAGACCCGTTGACTAAATTTCTCTCACAAGCAAAACATGATCACTCTTCGGGTGTTAATCACATAGCGATGTGAACTAGATTATCGACTCTAGTAAACCCTTTGGGTGTTAGTCACATGGAGATGTGAACTAATCACATAAAGATGTGAACTATTAGTGTTAAATCACATGATGATGTGAACTAGATTATTAACTCTAGTGCAAGTGGGAGACTGAAGGAAATATGCCCTAGAGGCAATAATAAAGTTGTTATTTATATTTCCTTATATCATGATACATGTTTATTATTCATGCTAGAATTGTATTAACTGGAAACTTAGTACATGTGTGAATACATAGACAAACAGAGTGTCACTAGTATGCCTCTACTTGGCTAGCTCGTAAATCAAAGATGGTTAAGTTTCATAGCCATGGACAAAGAGTTGTCATTTGATAATCGGGATCACATCATTAGAGAATGATGTGATTGACTTGACCCATCCGTTAGCTTAGCACGATGATCGTTATAGTTTCATTGCTACTGCTTTCTTCATGACTTATACATGTTCCTCAAACTATGAGATTATGCAACTCCCGAATACCGGAGGAACACCTTGTGTGCTATCAAACGTCACAACGTAATTGGGCGATTATAAAGATGCTCTACAGGTGTCTCTGATGGTGTTTGTTGATTTGGCATAGATCAAGATTAGGATTTGTCACTCCGTGTATCGGAGAGGTATCTTTGGGCCCTCTCGGTAATGTACATCACTATAAGCCTTGCAAGCATTGTGACTAATGAGTTAGTTGTGGGATGATGCATTACGAAACGAGTAAAGAGACTTGCCGGTAACGAGATTGAACTAGGCATGAGGATACCAACGATTGAATCTCGGGCAAGTAACATACCGATGACAAAGGGAACAACGTATGTTGTTATGCGGTTTGACCGATAAAGATCTTCGTAGAATATGTAGGAGCCAATATGAGCATCCAGGTTCTGCTATTGGTTATTGACCAGAGATGAGTCCGGGTCATGTCTACATAGTTCTCGAACCCGTAGGGTCCGTACGCTTAACGTTCTGTGACGATTTGTATTATGAGTTATGTGATTTGATGAGCGAAGTTTGTTCGGAGTCCCGGATGAGATCGGGGACATGACGAGAAGTCTCGAAATTGTCGAGACGTAAAGATCGATATATTGGAAGGCTATATTCGTGAAGAAATATGTCCTAGAGGCAATAATAAAGTTATTATTTATTTCCTTATATCATGATAAATGTTTATTATTCATGCTAGAATTGTATTAACCGGAAACATAATACATGTGTGAATACATACACAAACAGAGTTTCACAAGTATTCCTCTACTTGACTAGCTCGTTGATCAAAGATGGTTATGTTTCCTAACCATAGACATGAGTTGTCATTTGATTAACGGGATCACATCATTAGGAGAATGATGTGATTGACTTGACCCATTCCATTAGCTTAGCACTTGATCACTTAGTTTGTTGCTATTGCTTTCTTCATGACTTATACATGTTCCTATGACTATGAGATTATGCAACTCCCGTTTATCGGAGGAACACTTTGTGTGCTACCAAACGTCACAACATAACTGGGTGATTATAAAGGTGCTCTACAGGTGTCTCCGAAGGTACTTGTTGGGTTGGCGTATTTCGAGATTAGGATTTGTCACTCCAATTGTCGGAGAGGTATCTCTGGGCCCTCTCGGTAATGCACATCACCTAAGCCTTGCAAGCATTGCAACTACTGAGTTAGTTGCAAAATGATGTATTACGGAACGAGTAAAGAGACTTGCCGGTAACGAGATTGAACTAGGTATTGAGATGCCAACGATCGAATCTCGGGCAAGTAACATACCGATGACAAAGGGAACAACGTATGTTGTTATGTGGTCTGACCGATAAAGATCTTCGTAGAATATGTAGGAGCCAATATGAGCATCCAGGTTCCGTTATTGGTTATTGACCGGAGACGTGTCTCGGTCATGTCTACATAGTTCTCGAACCCGTAGGGTCCGCACGCTTAAGGCTACGATGACAGTTATATTATGAGTTTATATGTTTTGATGTACCGAAGGAGTTTGGAGTCCTGGATGAGATCGGGGACATGACGAGGAGTCTCGAAATGGTCGAGATGTAAAGATCGATATATTGGACGACTATATTCGGACATAGGAAAGGTTCCGAGTGATTCGGGTATTTTTCGGAGTACCGGAGAGTTACGGAAATTCGCCGGGGAGTATATGGGCCTTATTGGGCTTTAGGGGAAAGAGAGAAGAGAGGTTGGGCGCCCCCCAAGGCCTAGTCCGAATTGGACTAGGGGGAGGGGTTGCGCCCCCTCCTTCCTTCTCTTCTCCCTTCCCTTGCCTTGACTCCTACTACTACTTGGAGGGGGGATCCTACTCCCGGTGGGAGTAGCTCCTCCAGGGCGCGCCATAGGGGCCGGCCCTCTCCCCCCTCCTCCACTCCTTTATATACGTGGCCAAGGGCACCCCATAGACACAACAATTGATCTCTTGATCTCTTAGCCGTGTGCGGTGCCCCCCTCCACCATAATCCACCTCGATCATATCGTAGCGGTGCTTAGGCAAAGCCCTGCGTCGGTAGAACATCATCATCGTCACCACGCCGTCGTGCTGACGAAACTCTCCCTTAACACTCGGCTGGATCGGAGTTCGAGGGACGTCATCGAGTTGAACGTGTGTAGAACTCGGAGGTGCCATGCGTTCGGTACTTGATTGGTCGGATCGTGAAGACGTACGGCTACATCAACTGCGTTGTGCTAACGCTTCTGCTTTCGGTCTACGAGGGTACATGGACACACTCTCCCCTCTCGTTGTTGTGCATCACCATGATCTTGCATGTGCATAGGAAATTTTTGAAATTGCTACGTTCCCCAATAGTGGTATCAGAGCCAGGTTTTATGCGTAGATGTCATATGCACGAGTAGAACACAAGTGAGTTATGGACGATATAAGTCATACTGCTTACCAGCATGTCACACTTTGGTTCGGCGGTATTGTTGGATGAAGCGGCCCGGACCGACATTACGCGTACGCTTACGCGAGACTGGTTTTACCGTCATGCTATGCACACAGGTGACTAGCGGGTGTCAGTTTCTCCAACTTTAGTTGAACCGAGTATGGCTACGCCCGGTCCTTGCAAAGGTTAAAACAGCACCAACTTGACAAACTATCATTGTGGTTTTGATGCGTAGATAAGAACGGTTCTTGCTCAGCCCGTAGCAGCCACGTAAAACTTGCAACAACAAAGTAGCAGACATCTAACTTGTTTTTGCAGGGCATGTTGTGATGTGATATGGTCAAGACGTGATGAGATATAAGTTGTTGTATGAGATGATCATGTTTTGTTGAAGTTATTGGCAACAGGCAAAAGCCTTATGGTTATCTCTCTATTGCATAAGATGCAAGCACCAAATAATTGCTTTACTTTATCGCTATGCGATAGCAATAGTTGCAAGAGCAATTGTTGGTGAGACAACCATGTGATGGCACATTGATATAGATCAAGATGATGGAGATCATGGTGTCATGCCGGTGACAATGGAGATCATGACGATACTTTGGAGATGGAGATCAAAGGCACAAGATGATGATGGCCATATCATGTCACATATTTTGATTGCATGTGATGTTTATCTTTTATACATCTTATTTTTCTTAGTTCGACGGTAGCTTTATAAGATGATCTCTCACTAATTATCAAGGTACAAGTGTTCTCCCTGAGTATGCACTGTTGCGAAAGTTCTTCGTGCTGAGACACCACGTGATGATCGGGTGTGATAGGCTCTACGTTCAAATACAACGGGTGCAAAACAGTTGCACACGCAGAATACTCAGGTTAAACTTGACGAGCCTAGCATATACCAGATATGGCCTCGGAACATGGAGACCGAAAGGTCGAGCGTGAATCATATAGTAGATATGATCAACATAGTGATGTTCAACATTGAAACTACTCCATCTCACGTGATGATCGAACATGGTTTAGTTGATTTGGATCACGTGATCACTTAGAGGATTAGAGGGATGTCTATCTAAGTGGGAGTTCTTAAGTAATATGATTAATTGAACTTTAATTTATCATGAACTTAGTCCTGGTAGTATTAGCATATCTATGTTGTAGATCAATAGCTCACGTTTAGCTCCCCTGTTTTATTTTTGATATGTTCCTAGAGAAAACTAAGTTGAAAGATGTTAGTAGCAATGATACGGATTGGATCCGTGATCTGAGGTTTATCCTCATTGCTGCACAGAAGAATTATGTCCTTGATGCACCGCTAGGTGACAGACCTATTGCAGTAACAGATACAGACGTTATGAACGTTTGGCTAGCTCAATATGATGACTACTTGATAGTTTAGTGCACCATGCTTAACAGCTTAGAATCAGGATTTCAAAGACGTTTTGAACGTCATGGACCATATGAGATGTTCCAGTAGTTGAAGTTAATATTTCAAGTAAAATACCCGAGTTGAGAGATATGAAGTCTCCAACAAGTTCTATAGCTAAAAGATGGAGAAGAATAGCTCAAGCAGTGAGCATGTGGTCAGATTGTCTGGGTACTACAATCGCTTGAATCAAGTGGGAGTTAATATTCCAGATAAAATAGTGATTGACAGAATTCTCTAGTCACCATCACCAAGTTAGTAGAACTTCGTGATGAACTATAATATGCAAGGGATGACAAAAGTAATTCCCAAGCTCTTCGTGATGCTGAAATCGACGAAGGTAGAAATCAAGAAAAACATCAAGTGTTGATGGTTAACAAGACCACTAGTTTCAAGAAAAGGGCAAAGGGAAAGAAAGGGAACTTCAAGAAGAACGACAAGCAAGTTGCTGCTCAAGTGAAGAAGCCCAAGTCTGGACCTAAGCCTGAGACTAAGTGCTTCCACTGCAAAGGGACTGGTCACTAGAGGCGGAGCTACCCCAAGTAATTGGCGGATAAGAAGGATGGCAAAGTGAACATGGGTATATTTGATATACATGTTATTGATGTGTACTTTACTAGTGTTTATAGCAACCCCTCAGTATTTGATACTAGTTTAGTTGCTAAGAATAGTAACTCGAAACAGGAGTTGCAGAATGAACAGAGACTAGTTAAGGGTGAAGTGACGATGTGTATTGAAAATGGTTCCAAGATTGATATGATCATCATCGCACACTCCCTATACTTTCGGGATTGGTGTTGAACCTAAATAAGTGTTATTTGGTGTTTGCATTGAGCATGAATATGATTTGATCATGTTTATTGCAATACGGTTATTCATTTAAGTAAGAGAATAAATTGTTGTTCTGTTTACATATATGGGTACACACCCAATGAAAATGGTTCGTTGGATCTCGATCGTAGTGATACACATATTCATAATATTGAAACCAAAAGATGCAAAGTTAATAATGATAGTGCAACTTATTTGTGGCACTGCCGTTTAGGTCATATTGGTGTAAAGTGCATGAAGAAACTCCATGCTGATGGACTTTTGAAACCACTTGATTATGAATCAGTTGATGCTTGCGAACCATGCCTCATGGGCAAGATGACTAAGACTCCGTTCTCCGGAACAATGCAGCAAGCAACAGATTTGTTGGAAATCATGCATACTGATGTATGTGGTCCGACTATCGTTATTTCCTGACCTTCACAGATGATTTGAGCAGATATGGGTATATCTACTTGATGAAACATAAGTCTGAAACATTTGAAAAGTTCAAAAACTTTAGAGTGAAGTGGAAAATCATCGTGACAAGAAAATAAAGTTTCTACGATCTGATCGCAGAGACAAATATTTGAGTTACGAGTTTGGTCTTCAATTAAAACAATGTTGAATAGTTTCACAAAATCGTGCCACCTGGAACACCACAACGTAATGGTGTGTCCGAACGTCATAACCGTACTATTATTGGATATAGTGCAATCTATGATGTTTCTTACCGATTAACCACTATAGTTTTGAGGTTATGCATTAGAGACAACTACATTCACGTTAAATAGGGCACCATCTAAATCCGTTGAGACGACACCATATGAACTATGGTTTGGCAAGAAACCTAAGCTGTCATTTCTTAAAGTTTGAGGTTGCAATGCTTATGTGAAAAAGTTTCAACCTGATAAGCTCAAACCCAAATCGGAGAAGTGTGTCTTCATAGGATACCCAAAAGAAAATGTTGGGTACACCTTCTATCACAGATTCGAAGGCAAGATATTCATTGCTGAGAATGGATCCTTTCTAGAGAAGGAGTTGTTTCTCTTGAAAGAAGTGAGTGGGAGGAAAGTAGAACTTGATGAGGTAACTATACCTGCTCCCTTATTGGAAAGTAGTTCATCACAGAAATCTGTTCCTGTGACTACTACACCAATTAGTGAGGAAGCTAATGATGATGATCATGTAACTTCAGATCAAGTTACTACCGAACCTCGTAGGTAAACCAGAGTGATATCTGCACCAGAGTGGTACGGTAATCCTGTTCTAGAGGTCATGTTACTTGACCATGACGAGCCTACGAACTATGAGGAAGGGATAATAGCCCAGATTCTGCGAAATGGCTTGAGGCCATGAAATCTGAGATGAGATCCATGTATGAGAACAAAGTATGGACTTTGATTGACTTGCCCATTGATCGGCGAGCCATTGAGATTAAATGGATCTTCAAGAGGAAGACGGACGGTGATAGTAGTGTTACTATCTACAAAGCTATAATTGTCGCGAAAAGGTTTTCGACAAGTTCAAGGTGTTGACTACGATGAGAGTTTCTCACTCGTATCTATGCTTAAGTCTGTCCGAATCATGTTAGCAATTGCCGCATTTTATGAAATCTGGCAAATGGATAAGCAAAACTGCATTCCTTAATAGGATTTATTAAAGAAGAGTTGTATATGATGCAACCAGAAGGTTTTGTCAATCCTAAAGGTACTAACAAAATATGCAAGCTCCAGCGATCCATCTATGGACTGGTGCAAGCATCTCAGAGTTGGAATATACGCTTTGATAAGTTGATCAGAGCATATAGTTTTATACAGACTTGCGGTGAAGCCTGTATTTACAAGAAAGTGAGTGGGAGCATTACAACATTTCTGATAAGTATATGTGAATGACATATTGTTGATCGGAGATAATGTAGAATTATTCTGCAAAGCATAAAGGAATGTTTGAAAGGAGTTTTTCAAAGAAAGACCTCGATGAAGCTGCTTACATATTGAGCATCAAGATCTATAGAGATAGATCAAGACGCTTGATAAGTTTTTCAATGAGTACATACCTTGACAAGATTTTGAAGTAGAACAGTCAAAAAAGAGTTCTTGCCTGTGTTACAAGGTGTGAAGTTGAGTAAGACTCAAAACCCGACCGCGGCAGAAGATAGAGAGAGAATGAAAGTCATTCCCTATGCCTCAGCCATAGGTTCTATAAAGTATGCCATGCTGTGTACCAGACCTATTGTATACCCTGCCCTGAGTTTGGCAAGGGAGTACAATAGTGATCTAGGAGTAGATCACTGGACATTGGTCGAAATAATCCTTAGTGGAATAAGGATATGTTTCTCGATTATGGAGGTGACAAAAGGTTCGTCGTAAAGGGTTACGTCGATGCAAGTTTTGACACTAATCCAGATGACTCTAAGTCTCAATCTAGATACATATTGAAAGTGGGAGCAATTAGCTAGAGTAGCTCCGTGCAGAGCATTGTTGACATAGAAATTTGCAAAATACGTACGGATCTGAACGTGGCAGACCCGTTGACTAAACTTCTCTCACAAGCAAAACATGATCACACCTTAGTACTCTTTGGGTGTAAATCACATAGCGATGTGAACTAGATTATTGACTCTAGTAAACCATTTGGGTGTTGGTCACATGTCGATGTGAACTTGTAACACCCTCGATGCGACTATATCTCCCACGTGTCGAGGCACGACTTAGAGGCATAATCGCATTGAAGGCATATGTCGCAAGTGAGGCAATCTTCACACAACCCATGTAATATAATAAGGAAAGAGTTACATAGTTGGCTTACACTCGCCACTTCACACAATTACATGAATAAAGCATTACATCAACCAAATGCACTCATGGTCCGATTATGGAACCAAAATAAAAGAAGAACCCCAAATGCGACAAAGGTCCCCGATCGACCCCAACTGGGCTCCACTACTGATCAACTAGAATGAAACAACACAAAGGACAAGATCTTCATCGAGATCCTCCTGAGCTTGGTTGCGTCATCTGCACGGACTCGTCGGCACCTGCAAACTGGTTTTGGAAGTATCTGTGAGCCACGGGGACTCAGCAATCTCGCACCCTCGCGATCAAGACTATTTAAGCTTATGGGTAAGGTAAAGGTTTGAGGTGGAGCTGCAGCAAGCGACTAGCACATATGGTGGCTAACATACGCAAAAGAGAGCGAGAAGAGAAGGCAAAGCACGGTCGATAAAAGTATGATCAAGAAGTGATCCTGGACTACCTACGTCAAGCATAACTCCAACAACCGTGTTCCCATCCCGGACTCCGCCGGAAAGAGACCATCACGGTTACACACGCGGTTGATTCATTTTAATTAAGGTCAAGTTCAGGTTTTCTACAACCGGACGTTAACAAATTCCCATCTGCCCATAACCGCGGGCACGGCTTTCGAAAGTTCATATCCCTGCAGGGGTGTCCCAACTTAGCCCATCACAAGCTCTCACGGTCAACGAAGGAATAGACCTCCACCCGAGACGTTCCGATCAGACTCGGTATCCCAGTACAACAAGACATTTCGACAGGGTAAAACTAAACCAGCAACACCGCCCGATGCGCCGACATCCTGATGGGAGCTGCACATATCTCGTTCTCAGGGCAACACCGGATGAGACATCCTACGAGTAAAACCAGCCCTCAAGTTTCCCCGAGGTGGCCCCGCAGTCTACTCAGTTCGGACCAACACTTAGACAAGCGCTGGCCGGGGGGGGTTAAAATAAAGATGACCCTCGGGATGCGCGACTCCCAAGGGAAAAAGGCTAGGTGGCAAATGGTAAAACCAACGTTGGGCATTGCTGGCAAAGCTTTACTTAAGGCGAACTATCAAGGGGTTCCCATTATAGCCCAACCGCGTAAGGGACGCAAAATCCGGGAACATAACACCGATATGACGGAAACTAGGGCGGCAAGAGTGGAACAAAACACCAGGCATAAGGCCGAGCCTTCCACCCTTTACCAAGTATATAGATGCATTAATTAAATACAATATATAGTGATATCCCAACAAATAAACATATTCCAACAAGGAACGATCTCCATGTTCCAACAAGGAACAAAACTTCAATCTTCACCTGCAACTAACAACGCTATAAGAGGGGCTGAGCAAAGCGGTAACATAGCCAATCAACGGTTTGCTAGGACATTGGTGGGTTAGAGGCTGAACATGGCAATTTGGGAGGCTGACGAGCAAGTGGTAGGCATCGTAGCATTGGCATAGCAAAAGAGCGAGCAAACTAGCATAGCAAAGATAGTAGTGATTTCGAGGGTATGATCATCTTGCCTGAGATCCCGCAAGGAAGAAGAACGAATCCATGAAGAAGACAAAGGAACGTAGACGAACGGGTCCTCACAAACTCGACGTTACCGGAATCAACCCGAAGAAGCAATCACCGGAAAAGAAGCACACAACATAGTAAACAACCAACACATCAACATGGCATGATGCACAAACGAGTATGATGCATGTCCGGTTTAAAGAGGCATGGCATGGCATGGCAAAGTGCACAAACAATCCTACACATTAAGTGGAGCACAATATGCATCGGGATGCATATTGACAAGACACCACATCAATTATTTAGTTCTCTCTCGTTTATGTACCCAACAATATTAAATGTTGATTAACATGGCAAGAGGGTGAAGCAAAGCAAAACTACCTATCTAGTCAAGGTTAAATGAGGCCGGAAGCAACGAACAACAATTCCGGAAAATCCCCATGTGCAAATATTAGGTTTGGTCCTGATCTGTCCTAAACACAATTTTAGAGTTGTTTAACATGCAAAGTGATGCCACCATGTTAAACTAGGCAAAATTCTACCCCATTTACATATAAAGTTTATTTAATTCGGAGCTACGGTTGAATAGTTATGGATTAAATCATTTTAACATGGCATAGGAGTAAATTTAACCAAACATCAATTTAAACAATTTTAATTGTTGTTATCATGACGCGGATGACATGAACAAGTTTAAAGCAATTTTATGAAAAAATGTTGATATGAGAATGTGAAGCTTTTGTCACCGTGGTGGAAGGAAAAAGGGGGTGCCACGGCAACGAATCCGAAAATGATGCCACGGCAACATATCAGTTCCGGTAACTCGCGGAGATACCGGCGCAAAAGGAAAAGTGACGGGAGCGTAACACGCGATAGGAGGTGGGGTGATCCCGGATACCGGGTTCCCACAAGATGGTGGCAAGGCAAAAAGAGGGGCAACGTGCACCGAACAACTCCGACACGGAGCAAACACGAGCATTTCATACATCACACATGCATTCGTTCACGGCGGTCGTCGTGGGAAGTAGGGGTACTTGGCGTTTCCGGAGACGATGGTAGAGGAACACGTTTCGAAGGGGTACTTGGGGTCCTCGAACTTGCCGATCTTGTCATCTCGAAGGGGTACTTGACGTCCAAAACGTCCATCGGTAGTAGAACTTGGCGGTCTCGACGGTCGTCGTGGTACATGTTTATCGTTGCGCGAGTTTCCGTAGATGTTCGGGGTCACGGCGAGGACCTTGATGCATCGTTGAACTTGGCGTCCGAGGAATCCCGCATAGTCGTACACGAGTCATAGTCGAACTTGACCATTCCGTTACACGGTTCTTCGGAGGCGGTAGTTGTTCTTGGTTCGTAGACGAACTTGATGTTTCCAAGGGGATCCGGTGTCGAGGTACTTGGCGACTCCGCGTGGTCTCTGAAAAACTTGAAGGACTGGTTGCTCCGAGTCCTCGGTCCTCATGCTGCTTGCCGAAAACTCAAGAACAAGAAGGCCTTGGCGAGATCCAAAACAACACCAAAATGCCTCGGTTGACAGCGTTCAAAAGGACACGATGCACTGGTCGCCTCCGACGGCGGCAGGTTTCGCAGATGGGGTGCTCGCAGGAGTGGTAGAAGCATAGGGCAAGGGCAGCAGGAGGTTGCTGGCTGGCGCGGGCTCACCGGAGTATCTAGTGCTCGCGGTGTCAAGGCGAAGCAGGGCTGAGCGGCAGCAGGAATAGAGGCGGAGGCGAGCTCGCGCAAGGAGGCGGCATCCGTCGACCCACGCCCGAGCGGCTCGATGTAGGGGCGCGGGGCGCTCAAGGCAGAGGAGGGACGAGGCGAGGCGGGGACCGGCCGGATCCGGCGGTGTTCGGGACTTGGGCTACAACGACGAGGCCGACAGCGGGCACCAGCGGCGGCGCCTTGCTGCGAGGGGGAGAGAGAGCTGGTGAGGAGAAGGAGCAGAGAGGAACCAAGGGCCGGGTGGCGGCATGGCTCGCCGTTGACGAGGAAGAAGCAAGGCGCCGGACTCGTAGCAGGGGCTGCCAGAGGTTGGGGCTCAGCGACGGCGTCCATCACCGGAGGCGCTGGTGGAAGGAGGAGGCGGGGCGCGGGGCTCGCGCGCCAAGGCGAGGTGGAGGAGGAGCTGAGGACGGGGAGGGTGACGGGAACTGGAGGAGGACGAGCGAGGGGATCCTGACTTGAGGGAGAGAGAGGTTTCGGGCGCGGTGGTGCTGCGAGGAGTGCTAGGGGATCGGGCAAGAGAGAGATGGGGAACGAGGGGATATGGCGGCGCTAAGGATCGCTGGGAGAGAGACAGGCTGCGAGGGAGATGCGATGGGATCGGGCTAGGGTTAGAGCAGTGGCTGCGGGATGCCTTGGGCCAAAGAGGCCGGCCGAGTGGAGAGGGAGGCCCAGGTGGGCAGGGGCGCGGCATGGGCCTTAGAAGGCTGCGGCCTGCTGGACTTCTCTTCCTCTCTCTCTTTCTTTAAATCTGTTTGCCATTTAGAAACAAAACAGAAAAAGAGAAAGAAAAGAAAGAGAAGTTAGGGATGGAATCTAGGTATGGGGATAATTTCCACGGTCTCGCAAAAATACGCATGTTCCAAGAAAAATGGAGTGGGCATTTTTGAGCGTTCAAATTCAAACTCATTTGATTTAAAATCGAATGGTTTGAATAGGAAGTGAGGGTTATGAAGGCCCAAAAATGATCAGATTTTTGGTGGAGCTCCGGAAAATGACGAAAGAATTTATGGGCAAAGTTAGAGGCCAAGAGAAGAAATAATAAAAGGCATTGGGATATATTTTGCAAGTGTGTTCCGGTTAATTCCAAAAGAATGGAATATTTTATAATAGCCCCACTAATATCGGGAGGATATGTTATAAAGAGAAGTCATCCTTCCCTCGATTTAAATGGATCGAAGATCCATACGAATTATTTAGTCAAGATGCAAAAGATTATGACATGATGACATGATGCAATGCACATGATGACGTGACATGATGCAACACGCAAGCACATGACAACGCAACAACATCGAATAACTGCACGACACCTGGCACATCGGTCTCGGGGCGTCACAACACTCCACCACTACGAGAGGATCTCGTCCCGAGATCTAGAATGGCACCGGAGGGAAAAAACGGAAGAGAAAGAGAAGAGGTAAAACAAATTGCTTCTTTGACAAACGAGTGAAACCATGAACATTGAAGAGGTTGAACAACTTGAAAGAAATAATACTACGAAGATGAACAAATTTGAAAAACACTCCGTTAGAAAAGAGGGACAAAGAACATTGCGAAACGTTTGAGGTTGAAGGGAAGATATATATAGAAAACACTCCGGCTACAGAAGGGGATCAAAGAAAACCAAAATTCGGGCAGCACTCCGGTTGAAAAGAAAAGGAATTGAATAAGGTCTTGATAAGATGAGAAGATACTTGAAAAGAGGACAGAACACTCCAATAAAAGTATATGCATGGAAAGATCATGATCTTTGACAAAACGAGATGATGGGTTGAAAAGATGAACATCACAATACCTCCGGAACAAAAGTAAGAATGGAATGGAGTGAACGAAGGAAAACAATATCTTGAGAGAGCACGGTTACAACAGAAGCTAGAACGGAGTTGTTGGAAAAACCACCATCGAAAAGAATAGGTTGATATGGTCTTATGGAATACATCTCAAATTATGAGGTGACAACCTGCCACTCACGGGAAAATAATTGGATTGATAAGAACAAAGAGACGAGAAACTTATTCACCGGGAGGATAAATGAAAAAAAACTTGGATCATATATAAGCACCACAATAACAACCATCCTTAGGGAAGGCTTTAGTGAAATATAACCCAAGATAATTCCAATGAATAGGTTGATGGATTTAAAATACCTCATTCTTAATAACATGTGAATCATGGAACATGAACTCAAATTATCAAGAATGACATAATACCACCTCCGATAATATGGTAGAAAGAAATTGCACTCCGGATAGCAATATGAAGAATGCTTGAGCACCTCTGAAAAGAAACTTGATGAACACTTCAAGAAGGAATTAAATCCTTGATGGACCATCATGTAGAACCTCCATGAAGAACTCCATTAAACAAAAGAATGATCAAACGGAAAGAAAAGGGAAGTTGAAAACACAAGGTGAAACCTTGTAATGACTTAGATGGATCTCTGTGATAAAATAGTTGAGAGAGCTAGGAACTCCGGGAAAGAAATATGAATCAAGTGAAAACCGATAATTTGATGAGCCTCCGGAGTAAAGAATTAATCATTAGGATGAAACAAGAATAAGAATTACATTATGCGTATCCTTCACCAATTAAAATTGATGACAAGCAATGGAATTGGCATACTACTTATTCTCGTAGAAAGGATTAAGATAGATATAGCGCCAACTTGAGAAGGTCTTCAACAAACCACCGAAAGGATTGAAAACAACAAATAATTGATATGATAAACGAAGGAATAAGAATCCTGGAAGAACCACCGTAAGGATTGGATATGAACGAAGTAAAAGGGACGAATCACCGGAAAGAATTGGAAAACGAATGACGAGAGCTCTTGAACGAACCACCGTAAGAATTAAAAATGAACGAACAGAAGATAAAGAAACACCGGCAAAAAAATTAGCAAATGAATGAAGATGCTTGAGACAATTTAGATACAAGAGAACGAAAAGATCACGAGCCGATTAAAGATCACTTGAACGAAGCACCGGTAAAATTTGGAGAATGATAGCTCAAAGCTGAGAATGAATAAACCTGACTTGATTGCCTCCGGATAACAAACTAAGAAGACTCTTAAATTGCTCCGGAAGGGTGAAAAGAATATCTCACAATCGCAAATAATTATGAGAGGATGGCAACAAGACAGAATCGCGAAACTTGAAGAGAATGGAGCAGGATTGAGAGAAAAATCTTCTTCTGTCTTCAAATGATGAGAATGACAACGAGAAACACCACCATCAATTATTTAGACACTCCGGAAGAATCAAACGAAGAGGTTGAGCCAACGATGAAAAGAATTGTGAAAGATCTAGGAGATGGCATTTGACTGATGATAAATCATTCTTACGTCAAACTTCGAAAGGAATTTGAGAATACCCCCGGGAAAAAGAAGAGTCAGGTAAGATCCTGGGAAAAGACCTGTGGGTTAGGGCCCACTCAACAGAAACACCGTAGAACGATTACTAAGAGAGATTGCACCGGTTGAAATTAAATGGCTTGAAATAGATAACATCCTCGAAATAGCTTGAATGAAAGAAGAGTGGATAACGAATCTTCGAGATATCTTCAGCACTCCGGAACAATTAAATAGCGAGAAGTAGAATGATAAAGAATTGCACCGGCATAAGAAAGCATTGAAATGAGGAAAGGGATATGATCAACAACACTTGACTTGGAACCACCGGAGATGAAAAGAATGAAGAATGACGAACTAGAAACTCCGTGAGAATCTTCATGAAAAACACCGGATAAGAACATTGATAGAAAAGAATGGAGAGACTTTCCATCAATAAGATTTATACTCGATTAAGAAATCTGAGTCCTTGAAGAAAAACAAGGGAGGGAGGGTGGGTAAAACAAAGACAATTTGAAATGGATGGAACGAACATCGTAGAGAAGAACTGATAATTGATCTTGCAAATATTGAAGTGAACGGATCCACTTGAGGAGAGACACACCGGTTGAAAAGAATTAACATGACAATCTCGATTATCATGAAGGATTAGTATTCGCATAGGAATATGAGAAGACCACTTGAGGAAGGTATGGAATCAAAATTCGACTTCGAAGCAACTCGAATACCACAACTCAAAACAAAAACAAAGGGTTGGCTTGCGAAATAAGCCAGAACAAACATATGACAGAGATTTCGTCCGAAGTTTTCGTGGTGGGACCTACACGGGCTCGATCGTACAACACCATCATGTACAAGGCAGTGCACATGACATACGAAGCGTCCCCGAGTCAGCATAGCCAAGGACTCTTTAAGACACAACGAGACCACTGTAAAACCGACCGTGAATAGGCGAACCACTAGACGTCGAACCCCAATTTCATATCATACATCTGTCGGAAAGATATCCTAAGAGCTACTTGAATTCCCACCTATGAAACTCCCGAAATTTTCCGGTTATGCAATCAGGTGTTGAGGATACAGGGGAAGCATAATATCTCACCCAAGCTAGCAAATCCTACATCCAGCTGCATCCATCCTTCAACACATAACCAAGAAACCTTCGGAAACCATCTACCTCAACCTTCGAAAAGCATCCGTTATACAAGTTATGGCGATACTCCCGAACTCCCGCCCCAGTACTGGGTGGCGTCGAGGTTATCTCACCAACGAACTGCATAAAAGAGATTTTCGATGTCGCGCACATATCTCAAGTATGCCAGAATTGCAACGATAAAATTATGATGACAACACCTCAGAGCTCAACTCCCCGGGACACTTCCACTAAACCCCTGACAGGAGGCACCAAGACAGAGTTCTCATCATAAGCCATCGGAACAAAACCAAGATACTCGCGTGATCCTAAAAAAATTTTTTAGTGAAATTTGAGAAGAGAAGAGTCAAAACTCTACGTCAGGATGCCTCACCAGAGCGACGAAGGGACTGGGGAGTAAAAAGAATTCCTAAGCTCTCCGATATATAATTCCTAAGTGACTCGAAACATTTTTCTAGACACAACTCGGCCGCTAAAAACGATCAATCAGTGGGGCTCGTAAGGTCGGGGAAGGCTCTGATTACCAACTTGTAACACCCTCGATGCGACTATATCTCCCATGTGTCGAGGCACGACTTAGAGGCATAATCGCATTGAAGGCATATGTCGCAAGTGAGGCAATCTTCACACAACCCATGTAATATAATAAGGAAAGAGTTACATAGTTGGCTTACACTCGTCACTTCACACAATTACATGAATAAAGCATTACATCAACCAAATGCACTCATGGTCCGATTATGGAACCAAAATAAAAGAAGAACCCCAAATGCGACAAAGGTCCCCGATCAACCCCAACTGGACTCCACTACTGATCAACTAGAATGAAACAACACAAAGGACAAGATCTTCATCGAGCTCCTCCTGAGCTTGGTTGCGTCATCTGCACGGACTCGTCGGCACCTGCAAACTGGTTTTGGAAGTATCTGTGAGCCACGGGGACTCAGCAATCTTGCACCCTCGCGATCAAGACTATTTAAGCTTATGGGTAAGGTAAAGGTTTGAGGTGGAGCTGCAGCAAGCGACTAGCACATATGGTGGCTAACATACGCAAAAGAGAGCGAGAAGAGAAGGCAAAGCACGGTCGATAAAAGTATGATCAAGAAGTGATCCTGGACTACCTACGTCAAGCATAACTCCAACAACCGTGTTCCCTTCCCGGACTCCGCCGGAAAGAGACCATCACGGTTACACACGCGGTTGATTCATTTTAATTAAGGTCAAGTTCAAGTTTTCTACAACCGGACGTTAACAAATTCCCATCTGCCCATAACCGCGGGCACGGCTTTCGAAAGTTCATATCCCTGCAGGGGTGTCCCAACTTAGCCCATCACAAGCTCTCACGGTCAACGAAGGAATAGACCTCCACCCGAGACGTTCCGATCAGACTCGGTATCCCAGTACAACAAGACATTTCGACAGGGTAAAACTAAACCAGCAACACCGCCTGATGCGCCGACATCCTGATGGGAGCTGCACATATCTCGTTCTCAGGGCAACACCGGATGAGACATCCTACGAGTAAAACCAGCCCTCAAGTTTCCCCGAGGTGGCCCCGCAGTCTACTCAGTTCGGACCAACACTTAGACAAGCGCTGGCCGGGGGGGGGGGGTTAAAATAAAGATGACCCTCGGGATGCGCGACTCCCAAGGGAAAAAGGCTAGGTGGCAAATGGTAAAACCAACGTTGGGCATTGCTGGCAAAGCTTTACTTAAGGCGAACTATCAAGGGGTTCCCATTATAGCCCAACCGCGTAAGGGACGCAAAATCCGGGAACATAACACCGATATGACGGAAACTAGGGCGGCAAGAGTGGAACAAAACACCAGGCATAAGGCCGAGCCTTCCACCCTTTACCAAGTATATAGATGCATTAATTAAATACAATATATAGTGATATCCCAACAAATAAACATATTCCAACAAGGAACGATCTCCATGTTCCAACAAGGAACAAAACTTCAATCTTCACCTGCAACTAACAACGCTATAAGAGGGGCTGAGCAAAGCGGTAACATAGCCAATCAACGGTTTGCTAGGACATTGGTGGGTTAGAGGCTGAACATGGCAATTTGGGAGGCTGACGAGCAAGTGGTAGGCATCGTAGCATTGGCATAGCAAAAGAGCGAGCAAACTAGCATAGCAAAGATAGTAGTGATTTCGAGGGTATGATCATCTTGCCTGAGATCCCGCAAGGAAGAAGAACGAATCCATGAAGAAGACAAACGAACGTAGACGAACGGGTCCTCACAAACTCGACGTTACTGGAATCAACCCGAAGAAGCAATCACCGGAAAAGAAGCACACAACATAGTAAACAACCAACACATCAACATGGCATGATGCACAAACGAGTATGATGCATGTCCGGTTTAAAGAGGCATGGCATGGCATGGCAAAGTGCACAAACAATCCTACACATTAAGTGGAGCACAATATGCATCGGGATGCATATTGACAAGACACCACATCAATTATTTAGTTCTCTCTCGTTTATGTACCCAACAATATTAAATGTTGATTAACATGGCAAGAGGGTGAAGCAAAGCAAAACTACCTATCTAGTCAAGGTTAAATGAGGCCGGAAGCAACGAACAACAATTCCGGAAAATCCCCATGTGCAAATATTAGGTTTGGTCCTGATCTGTCCTAAACACAATTTTAGAGTTGTTTAACGTGCAAAGTGATGCCACCATGTTAAACTAGGCGAAATTCTACCCCATTTACATATAAAGTTTATTTAATTCGGAGCTACGATTGAATAGTTATGGATTAAATCATTTTAACATGGCATAGGAGTAAATTTAACCAAACATCAATTTAAACAATTTTAATTGTTGTTATCATGACGCGGATGACATGAACAAGTTTAAAGCAATTTTATGAAAAAATGTTGATATGAGAATGTGAAGCTTTTGTCACCGTGGTGGAAGGAAAAAGGGGGTGCCACGGCAACGAATCCGAAAATGATGCCACGGCAACATATCGGTTCCGGTAACTCGCGGAGATACCGGCGCAAAAGGAAAAGTGACGGGAGCGTAACACGCGATAGGAGGTGGGGTGATCCCGGATACCGGGTTCCCACAAGATGGTGGCAAGGCAAAAAGAGGGACAACGTGCACCGAACAACTCCGACACGGAGCAAACACGAGCATTTCATACATCACACATGCATTCGTTCACGGCGGTCGTCGTGGGAAGTAGGGGTACTTGGCGTTTCCAGAGACGACGGTAGAGGAACACGTTTCGAAGGGGTACTTGGGGTCCTCGAACTTGCCGATCTCGTCATCTCGAAGGGGTACTTGACGTCCAAAACGTTCATCGGTAGTAGAACTTGGCGGTCTCGACGGTCGTCGTGGTACATGTTTATCATTGCGCGAGTTTCCGTAGATGTTCGGGGTCACGGCGAGGAACTTGATGCATCATTGAACTTGGCGTCCGAGGAATCCCGCATAGTCGTACACGAGTCATAGTCGAACTTGACCATTCCGTTACACCGTTCTTCGGAGGCGGTAGTTGTTCTTGGTTCGTAGACGAACTTGATGTTTCCAAGGGGATCCGGTGTCGAGGTACTTGGCGACTCCGCGTGGTCTCTGAAAAACTTGAAGGACTGGTTGCTCCGAGTCCTCGGTCCTCATGCTGCTTGCCGAAAACTCAAGAACAAGAAGGCCTTGGCGAGATCCAAAACAACACCAAAATGCCTCGGTTGACAGCGTTCAAAAGGACACGATGCACTGGTCGCCTCCGACGGCGGCAGGTTTCGCAGATGGGGTGCTCGCAGGAGTGGTAGAAGCATGGGGCAAGGGCAGCAGGAGGTTGCTGGCTGGCGCGGGCTCACCGGAGTATCTAGTGCTCGCGGTGTCAAGGCGAAGCAGGGCTGAGCGGCAGCAGGAATAGAGGCGGAGGCGAGCTCGCGCAAGGAGGCGGCATCCGTCGACCCACGCCCGAGCGGCTCGATGTAGGGGCGCGGGGCGCTCAAGGCAGAGGAGGGACGAGGCGAGGCGGGGACCGGCCGGATCCGGCGGTGTTCGGGACTTGGGCTACAACGACGAGGCCGACAGCGGGCACCAGCGGCGGCGCCTTGCTGCGAGGGGGAGAGAGAGCTGGTGAGGAGAAGGAGCAGAGAGGAACCAAGGGCCGGGCGGCGGCATGGCCCGCCGTTGACGAGGAAGAAGCAAGGCGCCGGACTCGTAGCAGGGGCTGCCAGAGGTTGGGGCTCAGCGACGGCGTCCATCACCGGAGGCGCTGGTGGAAGGAGGAGGCGGGGCGCGGGGCTCGCGCGCCAAGGCGAGGTGGAGGAGGATCTGAGGACGGGGAGGGTGACGGGAACTGGAGGAGGACGAGCGAGGGGATCCTGACTTGAGGGAGAGAGAGGTTTCGGGCGCGGTGGTGCTGCAAGGAGTGCTAGGGGATCGGGCAAGAGAGAGATGGGGAACAAGGGGATATGGCGGCGCTGAGGATCGCTGGGAGAGAGACAGGCTGCGATGGAGATGCGATGGGATCGGGCTAGGGTTAGAGCAGTGGCTGCGGGATGCCTTGGGCCAAAGAGGCCGACCGAGTGGAGAGGGAGGCCCAGGTGGGCAGGGGCGCGGCATGGGCCTTAGAAGGTTGCGGCCTGCTGGACTTCTCTTCCTCTCTCTCTTTCTTTAAATCTGTTTGCCATTTAGAAACAAAACAGAAAAAGAGAAAGAAAAGAAAGAGAAGTTAGGGATGGAATCTAGGTATGGGGATAATTTCCACGGTCTCGCAAAAATACGCATGTTCCAAGAAAAATGGAGTGGGCATTTTTGAGCGTTCAAATTCAAACTCATTTGATTTAAAATTGAATGGTTTGAATAGGAAGTGAGGGTTAGGAAGGCCCAAAAATGATCAGATTTTTGGTGGAGCTCCGGAAAATGACGAAAGAATTTATGGGCAAAGTTAGAGGCCAAGAGAAGAAATAATAAAAGGCATTGGGATATATTTTGCAAGTGTGTTCCGGTTAATTCCAAAAGAATGGAATATTTTATAATAGCCCCACTAATATCGGGAGGATATGTTATAAAGAGAAGTCATCCTTCCCTCGATTTAAATGGATCGAAGATCCATACGAATTATTTAGTCAAGATGCAAAAGATTATGACATGATGACATGATGACATGATGCAATGCACATGATGACGTGACATGATGCAACACGCAAGCACATGACAACGCAACAACATCGAATAACTGCACGACACCTGGCACATCGGTCTCGGGGCGTCACAGAACTATGGGTGTTAATCACATGGTGATGTGAACTATTGGTATTAAATCACATGGCGATGTGAACTAGATTATTGACTCTAGTGCAAGTGGGAGACTGAAGGAAATATGCCCTAGAGGCAATAATAAAGTTATTATTTATTTCCTTATATCATGATAAATGTTTATTATTCATGCTAGAATTGTATTAACCGGAAACATAATACATGTGTGAATACATAGACAAACAGAGTTTCACTAGTATGCCTCTACTTGACTAGCTCGTTGATCAAAGATGGTTATGTTTCCTAACCATAGACATGAGTTGTCATTTGATTAACGGGATCACATCATTAGGAGAATGATGTGATTGACTTGACCCATTCCATTAGCTTAGCACTTGATCGTTTAGTTTGTTGCTATTGCTTTCTTCATAACTTATACATGTTCCTATGACTATGAGATTATGCAACTCCCGTTTACCGGAGGAACACTTTGTGTGCTACCAAATGTCACAACGTAACTGGGTGATTATAAAGGTGCTCTACAGGTGTATCCGAAGGTACTTGTTGGGTTGGCATATTTCGAGATTAGGATTTGTTACTCCGATTGTCGGAGAGGTATCTCTGGGCCCTCTCGGTAATGCACATCACCTAAGCCTTGCAAGCATTGCAACTAATGAGTTAGTTGCGAGATGATGTATTACGGAACGAGTAAAGAGACTTGCCGGTAACGAGATTGAACTAGGTATTGAGATGCCAACGATCGAATCTCGGGCAAGTAACATACCGATGACAAAGGGAACAACGTATGTTGTTATGCGGTCTGACCGATAAAGATCTTCGTAGAATATGTAGGAGCCAATATGAGCATCCAGGTTCCGCTATTAGTTATTGACCGGAGACGTGTCTCGGTCATGTCTACATAGTTCTCGAACCCGTAGGGTCCGCACGTTAACGCTACGATGATAGTTATATTATGAGTTTATATGTTTTGGTGTACCGAAGGAGTTCGGAGCCCCGGATGAGATCGGGGACATGACGAGGAGTCTCGAAATGGTCGAGACGTAAAGATCGATATATTTGACGACTATATTTGGACATCGGAGAGGTTCCGAGTGATTCGGGTATTTTTCGGAGTACCGGAGAGTTACGGAAATTCGCCGGGGAGTATATGGGCCTTATTGGGCTTTAGGGGAAAGAGAGAAGAGAGGTTGGGCGCCCCCAAGGCCTAGTCCGAATTGGACCAGGGGGAGGGGCTGCGCCCCCTCCTTCCTTCTCTTCTCCCTTCCCTTGCCTTGACTCCTACTACTACTTGGAAGGGGGGGAATCCTACTCCTGGTGGGAGTAGGACTCCTCGAGGGCGCGCCATAGGGGCCGGCCCTCTCCCACCTCCTCCACTCCTTTATATACGTGGCCAGGGGGCACCCCACAGACACAACAATTGATCTCTTGATCTCTTAGCCGTGTGCGGTGCCCCCTCCACCATAATCCACCTCGATCATATCGTAGCGGTGCTTAGGCGAAGCCCTGCGTCGGTAGAACATCATCGTCGTCACCACGCCGTCGTGCTGACGAAACTCTCCCTCAACACTCGGCTGGACCGGAGTTCGAGGGACGTCATCAAGTTGAACGTGTGCAGAACTCGGAGGTGCCATGCGTTCGGTACTTGATCGGTCAGATCGTGAAGACGTACGACTACATCAACCGCGTTGTGCTAACGCTTCCGCTTTCGGTCTACGAGGGTACGTGGACACACTCTCCCCTCTCGTTGCTGTGCATCACCATGATCTTGCATGTGCGTAGGAAGTTTTTGAAATTGCTACGTTCCCCAACAATTCGGACATCGGAAAGGTTCCAAGTGATTCGGGTATTTTTCGGAGTACCGGAGAGTTACGGGAATTCATATTGGGCCTTAATGGGCCATACGTGAAAGGAGAGAAAGGCCTCAAGGGTGGCCGCGCCCCTTCCCCATGGACTGGTCCGAATTGGACTAGGGAAAGGGGGCGCCCCCTTCCTTCCTTCTCCTTCTCCCTTTCCTTTTTCCTATTCCATGAAGGAGGTGGAATCCTACTAGGACTAGGGAGTCCTAATATGACTCCACACTTTGGGCGCGCCCTATAAGGGCCGTCCTCCTCCTCCCTCCATCCTTTATATACGTGGCCAGGGGGCACCCCATAGACACACAAGTTGATCATTGATCTCTTAGCCATGTGTGGTACCCCCCTCCACCATAATCCACCTCGGTCATATCGTAGCGGTGCTTAGGCGAAGCCTTGTTCTGGTAGCATCATCATCACCCTCACCACGCCGTCGTGCTGACGAAACTCTCCCTCGACACTCTGCTGGATCGTGAGTTCGTGGGACGTCACCGAGCCGAACGTGTGCAGATCGCGGAGGTGTCATACCTTCGGTGCTAGCATCGGTCGATCGTGAAGACGTATGACTACATCAACCGCATTGTCATAACGCTTCCGCTTACGGTCTACGAGGGTACGTGGACAAACACTCTTCCCTCTCGTTGCTATGCATCACCATGATCTTGCGTGTGCGTAGGATTTTTTTTGAAATTACTACGTTCCCCAACAGTTCGGAGTCCCGGGTGGGATCCGAGATATCATGAAGAGCTCTGGAATGGTCCGGAGGTAAAGTTTTATATATGGGAAGTCCTATTTTGGCCATCGAAAAAGTTCGGGGGCAATGACGATAAGTGTACCAGAGGCACCGAAGGGTTCCGGGGTCCACCAGCCCCGGGGACCCACATGAGCTGTAAAGGGGGCGGTCTGGCCTAGTTGGGCCACACGCACCAGCCCCCGAAGAGGCCCATGCGCGCCTAGGGCTAAGGGGAAACCCTAGATGGGGCGCCCCCTTGACTTGGGGGGGCAAGCCACCCCCCAGGGGTGCCACCCCCCAGGGGTGCCACCCCCTTGGAGGAAGGGCCAAGGGCCGGCGCCCCCCCTCCTCGCCCCTATATACAGTGGGGAGGTGGAAGGGCACCCAGATGCCTCCACTCTTGCCCTATGTCGCTCCCAACTTCTCCCACCTCTCCTCCGGTACGCGCTTGGTGAAGCCTTGCCGGAATTCCGCTGTTGCCACCACCACCATACCGCCGTGCTGATTCCGATCTCATATACCTCCTTTCTCTCGCTTGCTGGATCAAGGAGAGGACGCCATCGAGCTGAACATGTGCAAATCTCGGAGGTCCCGTCAGTTCAGCACTAGATGGGATTGGATCACGATTGGATTGTGAAGAGTATGACTAGATCAACCGCGTTATGACGCTAACACTTTTGATCTACAAGGGTATGTAGACACACTCCCCTCTTATGGCTATACATCCCCTAGATTAGATTTTGGGTGTTCGTAGATTTTTTTATTTTTATGCTTCCTTTCTCGTCACTATGTACATCCCCTCCTTCCTTTTCTCTTTTCCTTCCTTCTTTGTATTTTCTTTTATTGATTAAAATCAACCTTACTGTTCTATGTCTTATTAATAACTTACCAAGAAAAACAATAGCTTTTTGGGTAAGTCATTAGGTGAAACTAAATAAGTGGTTAACAATAAGATGTCAAATAAATCATGGTGATTGTGTAAGAAAACTTGCTAAATGAGTTCATACCAAGTACTCCCTCTGTTCCTAAATATTTGTCTTTTTAGAGGTTTCAAATGATGACTACATACGAAGCAAAATAAATGAATCTACACTCTAAAATATGCTTATATACATCTGTATGTGGTGACTATTTGAAATCTCTAAAAAGACAAATATTTAGAAACGGAGGGAGTAATAAGTATATTTATCAATAAGATGACAGGTAAATCATGATGATTGCTACAAGAACTTACTCTTTGTGCCAAATAACAGTAAGATTTTAGCACATCAACGTAAGAAAAATAGATATGTTGTCTACTTGCGCCCAAATACCGGGAATCATCGTCTTTTTGCCCTTCCGTACGCCGCTTGCATCCCGTTGTGTAGAAATTAGGTCTTATAATCAATTCTTCCTCCAACTACGGCGGCGGCCACTGCGGCGGCGGCGGGGCCCATAGATCCGAAGCAACCGCCGCGGTACGTGTAGACCACCTCCCAATCCAGTCAGGGATTTGCTAAGAAGTGAACCATCCTTGAAGCTTCAGTCGCTCTATCCATACTAGTTGTCGGCTGTCGAACCTGGCATGTTCTTTCCCCAATTCCACCAAGAAATTTCTGTTTAGTTGATCAGCACCGGAACGCCGCAGGTTTTACGCGGGTTTATCTTGAATCTGGGGAAGATTTGGGAGAGCATGGCTAATCTTGCCAACATGTTTGCTGTCCTTGACCTGGATGTCGAGGACGATCGAAAGGAAGTGGAACAACCGACATCCAGCAAGCCAGAAGCTGCTGCCGCCGCCGCCCCCAGGAAACCCGGTAAGGGCGCACTTTTTCTTTCGCTTCCTCACAGGATGGATTGGGATTGTGTGCTCCTGTTAGTCCGTGGTATGAGATTTGCTTTACTCATCGCGAGGTTTGGCAGGACATTGTTGAATGCGCCCTTACTCCTGGATCAAAATGTAGTAGTGTAACAATAATGTGTTAGGTATAATGTTTTGATTCTTTTTCCATAGAAATCAGGTCCGGTCCTGCACCACTAACCTTTAGTACTTGAAAAAAACTCAACGGAATATTCCAACTCATCGATTTAACAAAATATATTAAAGCTGTTTGCTTGGTTGGAGCATGAGTTCCGAGCCTTCTTGCCATTTGCATGTGCAGCATGTGTATCAAGTATTTCTTTTGTGTTAAAACCTGATCACTTCACTAAATCATGTTCGTGATGCTCCGAATACACTAAATCTTTAGGAGGAATCATTTTGTGTAGTGTGCACAAAGTTGTATCATTCAGTATCCAAATGAACCTACCAGGCAAAGCGACATAATGGACAACTAGTGCATATCTCTTCACAATCAGGATTCAGGAACGCCCATTTTTTCTCTTGGATCATGGATGGAATCAAGTAACTCCATCTTCATCTTGCCCCTACATGATAAATAATTGAACGATGCAGTGGCATTATAACTTAAGTTCTGCCTTGTTATTACTTTAAAAGAGAACTAAATGCTATAATTTTTCCCTTTTATTACGTTTTAATTATTCTCATTTCTTCTTATGAGATTCAAAAATCACATCCTTGCAGATAGTGGCATGATGAATAACAAAATGATTGTAAATTACGATGGGGATAAACTTGGTTCATCGTCAAGTGAATACAAGATGCCATTGGTGTGGATTGACCTGGAAATGACCGGTGAAACTGTCTTCCTTCATATTGTATATTGTATGTTCCATATTATATTGAAATGTTTAATTTAATAGGCTTAATGCAATTTAGTCCTCAACTTCAATCAACGTTCAGACCAATTATTCTGCACATGTGTATGAACAGAAGTGTTATGGCCCAGGGGTGCTTCACTTAACTAGAAGCCGACCCAAGTAGGCCGGCCCGAGGCTCCCTAGGCCGGTTTACGCCCTGGCCCATCATCCTGGCCCACAAGCCCTATAGAAGGAAGACTCGGAAGCCTTGATGTGCAAGACAAGGAGCCGGAGTCCAGGACGACCCCTTCATCGACATAGCCGACTAGGATATTGTAAACCCTACGGCCCCAATATTCTATAAGCCGAGGCAGGGCTAGTAGCAAAGAACTCAATCCCTTGATCATCCTTGTACTTTGTACGCCCAATCACAATAACGCAACATGAGCAGGAGTAGGGTTTTACCTCTATCATGAGGGCCTAAACCCGGGTAAACTCGTCCCCTATTTCCCATCCAATCTACTCGCCTAGCCAGGATACCCTATCGAGGGATCTGCCGGAAATAACTTCGATAGTGGTGGCCCACACAGGTCCCGCAGGGCGAACTCAGAGACCAGATGGGATCTTCGATTGACGGCAACATCTTCACAGCGGGGCAGATCTTTGCTCTCGGCGCGATGTGCTACGTTGCCGACTCGACAGGCCACCTTGGCCAAGTCGAGACCTTCGCTGCAGGCCGAGTCGTCCATGTCGGCAACCTAGAGTCCGTCGTCGATTCTTGCGACAAGCTCGTTCTCCAGGGCTTGGCATCGTGCCTGGCATAGGAGTGGCCAGCACAAATTTTCAACCCACCCACCTCCCACACCGTCGCCAACATCGACACGCTCCGCACCGTCATCGAAGAACCCGGCGACACCGAGGAGCTTGAGGACCTCGACAAGGATGGGCGACTCAGCTAAGAGCTGCCCGGAAGCAATCCCATCTGCACCGCCTTTTCGCTCGTGGCAGACAACCTCCACTTATGCCTGCTACATGGTGGACTCCCGTGCTCACGACGTCGAGGCCGAGGAAGAGGATGAGATCGATGATGACTGGGTCAACACGCCAATCACGGTTAACAACCCCGCTAGCGTCAAGCTTGAGGAGTGGAGAAAGAAGCTCCAGGCAGCCCTCAAGAAGCAGAAGGAGGAGAAAGAGCGTATGTATCGGCGGCAAAACTACCTGTGATAATCCGCAGAGATGCTTAGAGGAGAACGGACGAACGCAGCCGGGTTGGCGCTCTAGAGCCGGGCATTGAACAACGCCCTCAACGCCTCGGCATCTCCCGAGCTTTTTGCCTTCCGTACGCGGGCTAAGAACACGCAGGCGGTGGTCGGAGAGCTCCGAAACATCACACTTCCCGCCAACCACCTAGATTGGGAGAGGTTTGAGCAGGTGGTGGAACTCCTGAAGACGACAGTGGTTCAGCAAAACGTCTATTCTAGATCTAAGAGCACGACGGGCACCACTAGCGATATTCACAACAATACTGCAAGTTCGACATCCAGGGTGAAGAATCATGCGATCTTCCCGCATAGACCGGATCAGCTGATCCACAGCCACAACAACCGCCAACTGGTAAATCAGAGGACGACCTCTCGCTTCAATGCGCAAATCTGCCAGCCTCCTGGAGAAACCGAGAGGCAGCGCTTGTCGTGGCTTAGCGAGAATGCCAGGTGGCCAGGCCGACAACTCTTCAACGAGTATGGCCGTGCCATCAGCAGAGACGACAAACGTGAGGTCGTCACTGCATTTTGGAGTGATATCGGCTTGCAACCTCTATAACCCACGTGCTTCGCGGATGATATTGTCAATTACAAGTTCCTGAAAAACTTTCATTTGTGCCTCATTGATAAATATAAAGGAGAGCAGAACCCAGAGCTGTGGTTGACTGATTACATCACCGTGGTTCAGCTAGCCAATGGGGATTTTACTTCCATTCCATCAAGTACCTGTCAATCACGCTAAAAGGATTGGCCCGGCCCTGGTTAAATACTTTGCCATCCAAGTAGATCTATGTCTGGAACGACATGCAGGAGGAGTTCATCGTCAACTTCTGAGGTACCTACCAGAGGCTGGCGAGGCGAATGACCTTAATAGTATTATCCAGGAAGACGGTGAGCTGGTTCGCCAGTACCTTGCTTGATGGCTAAAGGAAAAGAATGACGTCGTAGACATCACCGACGCTGAGGCCATAACAACATTCAAAGTCGGTTGTCGAGACGAGCAGCTAACCCATGATATAGGGACATTGGATGAGCCCTGGCCTTAAGAGGCTGGATGCCCTGCTCCAGGACTACCATCATCACCCCGACCATGTTCAACCCCTGCAAGGTGAGGCTCCACACTGCCTTGTGGGGCCGGGTTACTTCCTTCGTGTTAGCCGGCGTGTGCTTGACACACTAGGCGCCATGCTAAAGGCTTCGACGAGACCGATCCAAGGAGGTACCCTGAACTTTAACATCCAGGATATAGAACCAACCTTCTTGCCACTTGTTTGATTCAGCCAGAGTCCGTCGAGATATTCGGAGTCGGACTTCTTGGTGAGGTCCGAAGTCTGGCTTGGTCCCTGGTTGGGCTGTACGTCATTTGAAGTTATACAAAGTGTTCGGTGGGAAATCAGCTCGCGGGAGCTGGCTTGGCGCGAAAACATTTCCAGGGAGGTCGACTATCTTCATCAGCAAATCACGACCAGAGGTGGTCGTCCTCCCAATGGATGAGCTGACTTCATGGAGCTTGCTGGCCATGGGAGGTTGGCTAGGTCGGAGAACGAGTTCCGATCTCGATGAGCTTCAAGAAGACGGCATTCAAGATTGACCCTGTCCACTAAGCAACCAAGCTCGGAGACCGGTTCAGGGGTTACTGACGGTGTTACAGCCCAGGAGTGCCCCACTTCACTGGAAGTCGGCCCAAGTAGGCCAGCCCGAGGCCCCGTAGGTTGGTTTACGCCCTGGGCCATCATCCTGGCCCACGGGTCCTATAGAAGGAAGACTCGGAAGCCTTGACGTACAAGACAAGGAAGCCGGAGTCCAGGAGGACCCCTCCACCGACGTACCTGACAAGGATCTTGTAAAACCTAGGGCCCCGATATTCTATATAAGCCGGGGCTATGTGTTACCAGTTTAATAAGTTAGTAAGGCCAGTTTACTGAGCACTAACATCTGCCATTCAACCAAGACTGATGCAAACACAACAAGTAAACCTTTGCGGTTTCTAATTTGTTCAACATGTTCTTTTGTTCAAGTTTTGCAACTTATAGTTTACTACGTTAAAATGAAAAAAGATGCATGAGAACAGTTGGTTGGAAGTCATTTACAGTGCATGATATCTACTCTGCCCGAAGCAATGTACGACCCATTACTGATTTCCTTGGTATCATATGTCAAGAATAATCTTCTTTTGCTGTTTTCTGATGTGAACTGCGCCTTGTGGGCATTTCACTTCATTTCTTGCTATTGTTCTCCTCTAACTGATGTGTGGTATGTCAAACTGAAATTCGGTTGCTTCTGTCGGAACTCGTATTATCAATTTTACACAATGTCAACACTCTGACTAACATGCCGGATGCTGGTTTCTGATTGTTTAGGTTTGGATATCAGAAAAGACCGCATACTGGAGATTGCTTGTATTATAACAGATGGTAAACTTACCAAACGGATAGAGGTGAGTTTTAAACTAATGCTACGTACAATGTTATGAAGTTGTGGTACATATTTCTTGGCTTCGTGTTTTGGAAGTGAGTAGCTTCCACAACTTATGATATGCTAGTTTTCTCGATTCAGTAACACCTTTGTCGTGGTACTTATTTCTTGACCTTGAGTTTGGAAATGAGTAGTTTCTTATAGACTACTCTGCCTCATTGTTATTGAAGCTGCTTCCATTGCTACCTCATTGAGTATGTGGATAAGGCACACTAATCTGTGGTCCTTAATGAGTTGTTCCAAGCTCGTTATCATTGAAGTAGTTCAAAACAGTTAAATAAGATTGCCAATCGCATCAGGACTATGTAAGTGCCAAGTTAATTTGTTTTTGAAGAGTCAATGAGAAGGAAACACTATTAGATGATGGGTCAATTCTTATTATACGTTTATTTTGTAAAATTAGGCCCCGTTCGGTTCGTGGGAATACGAAACACAGGAACGAGAGAAAACATAGGAATGGAGAAGGAATGTAGGCGTGAAACGCTGGAAGTAAAGAACACAAGAAAGTTGTCAGAATGGGCGTTCGGGTGACCATAGGAAAGCACTGCATGAACAGTAGCCTACAGGATTTTTAAAATTAGCTACACGGGTTAAACAAGGCAGCTTTACCTCCAACACTCTCACCTCACACGTTACGCATCTGGTTTTTTTAATCCTACTGATTCTAACAGTGACTGCCGGAGCGCCTCGCCTCGGTCTTCGCGGGAAAAATGAGCTCTGCGCGGATGTTAGAATTCGAATTCCTCTGGAATCGGCATCGAAGGAGCTAGTTTCCTCTGGATTAATGTATGTATTCCTGCATTCCGAACGCTACAGGGGAAAGTAAACCTGTGTGAATAGTGTTCCTCCAAAATTCCTGTACAAAACCTACGAACCGAACGGGGCCTTAGGCTAGTGGGAAGTAGCGAACTGATATGCCATCAGCTTCTGATGTTTACTTTGCATAATCTTTTCTTATTCTAAGAATCCCCTTGCAACCTTAAATGATCATGTTGTTTGGCAAATTCACCCTGTAAAACAATCACCACTGACTCTGGCTATGTACTTATGTCATACTTACATTGTGTTTGGGCATCTGAGGTTACGGAGGCAATTTGTTGCTTTGTCATTTCTTTGTCGCTGTTTGTATGACATCGCAAGACATAGTGCTCAACATAGCTATTATTACCTTCTTTTGCAGGGTCCTGATTTGGTTATAAGACAGAGCAAGGAATGCTTAGACAACATGAATGAATGGTGTAAAACCCATCATGGTGCCAGTGGTAAATACCTTATAGTATTAAAAAGTGACATGCCAATGTAATCTCTTGCTCGTGTAACCAATTTAGGACTTGCTAATTTAATCTTTTGCTCTTGTGACCACTTTAGGACTGACAGAGCAAGTACTGCAGAGTGACATTTCTGAGTGTGATGCTGAGAAACAGGTATTTTAGTCCTTTTTTCGGTAGCCTGACCTCTTTGAAAGGGCTCATATAATTAAAGCACATTCTACTTGAAACCTTGGAAAGAAAATTGCTAATAGGTACTGTTAATATGTACTCCCTCTGTTCCTAGATATAAGGTGTATAGATTTTTGAGAAAAAGTTAAGATATGGTGTATTGGATTAGTAGAATGTGGTGTATTGGATTGTTAATAGGTACTGTTAATATATGGTGTATTGGATTAGTTGACAATTTTACCCTTTCACTAGCTACAGCCAACGCGCATCACCTTCCTAGAAAAAAGGAGATGGCACAGCCCATCCCGTCTGTTTTGTGCATGCATGTAGGTTAGTTATGAAAGAAAGATTAGACATGGTGCATATCCAGCCGGCCCTTAGTTTTAGGGAAAAAGAAACCTTGTTCCATCTTTTTCTTCCTTCGTTCGCATGCAGCCGGCCACCTCCCTTCTCAACGAAGAGATCAAGCCGACAGACTCCATTCTCATGGACCGGGAGGAGGTAAAACCTATGACCTCGGTTCCATTGAACAAAGATCAGATGAAGCCGGCGATTGTGCCATGCTTAATGTGTCTTCAAGTGACCGAAACAACGAACGACTTAGTGATGAATTGGCTCACGGACTTGGCTTCCTACAAGTGTTTCGGCTGCGGCGAGACTCGAGTTTTGTTCGAGCCGCCCTTAAAAGAGTTTTCAAGGAGCAGCTCCGAGTATAAAGGTAGAGATGATAAAGATAATGGCAGCGACCCGGACGTCGGATTGAAGATTAGAGAGTTTTTTTTTGAACGGTCACCAGGGGGGAGAGGATCCCTACCTGAATATATTGCTCAAAAAGCTGCCAAAGCCAAGAGTCACCCCTTAAGCTTTGGTTGATCCAGTTTATAAGGGAAACCGGATCAAAAACCTAAACAAGTTGACCCGTTTATGAGGGAAACCGGGCCGAAAACCGTACATGTAACAAGGTTATAGAAGATGAGGAAAAAAATTGCCACCCAGGAGAAGGCATGACCTAACTAGCAGGCAGAAAGACCAACACCACGAGAGACACATGTAGATGTGGGGTGCTGTCGAGGGATCACAATACCAAGACTCTGCAAACAACCTAATGCACCGCACCAGCGTGCATACCGAGCCCCACGGCACAACAGAGGATCATCCATAATCAACGAGTGTCATACCTTAACACGAACCTTGACTGGGAGATCCGCCACGGGCGGTCGAAATGATTAGCAGGTTGGGGAGGCATCATTGCGTCATCATTGAGCAAAGGTGAATCAAGACAACACCAAGAGCCTGAAGCTCGCCACAGCACAACGGCAACCATGGGAGGGTCTTGAGCATGCACAACAGGACAGAGACCACGTGAAGGACAACCGAAGAGAAACACATGAAGAAGAAAGCACACCACCGTCGGCCCCAAGCTGGCCGCACCACCGCCACCAAACGCACCACCCTCAACCACGCGCGGCAACAGGAGCCGTTGTTTGGGCCTCCAAGATGACGCCTCCAAGGAGGTAGTGCTGTCGAAGACACAACACCATCATCCGATCCGGCGAGCCCGATCTTAGGTTTTCACTCGGTGACCACAAAGCAAAGTACCATAGGTGCTGGAGCTCCACGGCGGCACCTCCTGCGAGGAAGACGATGTCCATAGATGCCATTGCCGTCGGCATCAACATAGTCGAAGCCAAGGTTCTCACCTGAAGTTTGAGCACATCCTACAGCAAGACGGCCTGTACCATGCCGAAGCAGATCCAGAGCTCGAAGACCACGCCTCTGAGTGTACGACGCGTGGTGGTGCCGTCGTGGTCGGCTCACACAAAGTGAGCAGGGGTTTCTCCCAGAGCACCGCCACACAGACCCGATTCAGCCTCACCAATCCACAGCCAGAGCCGGCACAACTCCTCTAGCCCACAAAGGCGCCGGTTGGCGGCACACCGAGGACTGGATCTGGGTAGGGGAGGCCCAAAATCGCCGCCACCGGATACCACTGAGCATCGCTGTCTGCCGGGACGACCAGCACGAGACGACGAGCGCGCCGCAGGCCGCGCCTCCACAGGTCTCGGCGCCCACAGTGCCGCTGCAGGCCATCAGCACTGGCGCAAGGAGGTGGTCGAGGGGGGAGTGCGATTTGGAAATGCGGGAAGACGATGAAGAGGGAGGCAAGAGCTGGCACACGGAGAGACTGCAGAACGGTAGCTGCAAAGCTGAGCGGCGGCGCCCCAGGAGCACCGCGCGCGAGCTTAGCAAGGCAAGCCGGCGCGACCGCACCAGGTCGCAGAGCGCTGCCAGGAGGACGGGCCGCGGGAGTCGTCCGAGCCTTGAAGACGCCACCCTTTGACCGCAGCAGAGCTCCAACTCGCCACATCCGGCCGACGCGCCACCCTCGTGGCCACGACCGGCCGTCGACGTCTGAAGAGCTCATAGGGCCGCCGCCCCAGATCCAGACGTCCGCTGGTCGCACGGGACCAGCTGGATGGCCCCTTTCCATTTCGGAATAGGGGGGCCGCCACCACTGCGGCCTAAGCCGCCGGCGGCGCTAGGTTTTGCGCCCCCGGGTCGCCCAGCTCAGGAGCGACGCGGGGGGGGGGGGGGGGCATATGCCGATTTTGATTAGAGAGTTTGTGAAAAGCAAGTATGGGGCGTCAGCCATTTAAGAGTTGATCGGTACCATGAGTAGTACTCCTAATACCATGATGAACAACACATTTAATTTATTCAATGGCATAAATAAGTGTATGCTCATTAGCATGTGCATGCTCAAAGTCTTGTGAAATTGTATGAATACATCCGGCTCACACATCGAGTACAGCAAAAACTTTATTAATGCTCGAACCGGCATTGAGTACATTGGGAACACATTCAAAGTGGAGGTATGACAAAAAAAAATCATGCAACCGACATCTTACATGTTTGGTGTCTCGTACTTGCTTTTCACAAACTCTCTAATCTTCAATCCGGCATCTGAGCCGCTGTCATTGTCTTCATTGTTGCTGCCTTTATACTCGGAGCTGCTCCTTGAAAATTCTTTTGAGTGCGTCTCGAACAAAACTCGAGTCTCGCCGCAGCCGGAACACTTGTAGGAAGCCATGTCCGTGAGCCAATTCATTACTAAGTCGTTCGTTGTCCCGGGCACTTGAAGACACATGAAGCATGGCACAGTCGCCAGCTTCATCTGATCTTTGTCCAATGGAACTGAGGTCATAGGCTTTACCTCCTCCTTGTCTATGGAAACGGAGTCTGCCGGCTTGATCTCCTTGTCGTTGAGAAGGGAGGTCGCCGGCTGCATGGGGTGAGAGGTGGCCGTCTCCATGGGATGGGAGTTCGCGTCCTTGCCATGTTGATTCTCCATAGGAAGAGAGATGGCTGAATATGTTCACACGATTGAAAGGAGAAGAAAATGGAACAAGATTTCTTTTTTCCCCTAAAACTAAGGCCGGCTGGATATGCACCATGTCTGATCTTTCCTAACTAACCTACACGCATGCACAAAACAGACGGGATGTGCTGTGCCATCTCCTTTTTTCTAGAAGGTAATGCACACTGTAGCTAGTGGAAGGGTCGAATTGTCAACTAATGCAATACACCATATAATCTGAACTTTTTCTCAAAGATTTGTACACCTTATATCTTAGGAACTGAGGGAGTATGTGTTTGCCTACCTTCCCAACATCCCTAGTTAAAGGAAACCTTCTAACACGACTGTTCATTTGTTTATTTCAAACAAAATGCATTATTTTGTAATTCCTACACCAATTTTTTCCTAGATTATATGTTTAGTGTTAGGGAAAGGCTGCGAACAATAGACCCGAAGCGGTCGGACCCTTTCCCGGACCCTCCGCAAGCGGGAGCTACATGCACCGGGCTGCCCTTTTTATTATATGTTTAGTGTTACACTGGGTTGTTCTCTGTGCATGTGTGTTCTCAAAGTTAACCGCCTAGGTGGTGCTAGGCAACTCCATGCCGCGTCACCCGCCTATCCGATTTATCCTGCCAGTGATTAGGCACTAGTTGCTGCTCTGCTCGCCTTGGTCAATACTAGCGTGTGATGCTGGCATGCTGCTAGTCTATTGTGTACAAGTATTTTGTTGTTCCCTTCTAATTATTGCCAGTATTATATTTCTCGGAAATGTCCTTATCTGCTTCTTTGATGTTTCTTTATCCACCGTAATGTTTCCCAACAAATTTTTCTTGTGTTAGCTATTTTCAGGTGCTAGACTTTGTTAGGAGGTATATTGGTTCGGCGACTCCATTGATTGCTGGGAATTCTATCTATACAGATTTACTATTTTTGAAGGTTAGCAAGAGAAAAAACTCCCTTAGCTATCTGCTAAAAATGAAATGGTTCATACAATTTTATCATGTCCTCACTTCTCTAGATGTTTCAGGTGACCTTTAGATTCTTTGGCATATTTATTACGATTGATGCTCCTGATTTGTACATATACCGAATACATTATTTAACTGTCGATAAAAAATACATTTATTTAGTCTCCAGTAGATATTATTGTGAAAAAATAGTCCAGTATCCTTGCATGTGGATTGAGTAGGACTTCAGTTTTACTTTGCAACTTTTTTGCTGACACCTGTGTTTTTTATATCTAGGAGTATATGCCACAGCTTGCAGGCATATTCCCTCATGTGATAGTTGATGTGAGCAGCATAACGGCTCTGTGCATCCGCTGGTTCCCCAAGGGTAAATTATTCTTCAGTATTTCTCAATGCAGTGTTGCAGAATTTGATTGTGGTGTGTTCTCATCAGTTACCAGATTATACAAGTATGGTATTGCTAGTGGACTCAACCAAATCTATTTTTTCAGGTTGACTTTTGTAAACAAATAAATTAATGTATTTTGCATATTCCACCCTGATAGAATACTGGTATTTTCACATAGGAAAAAAATTCTCTAGTTGAATTAAAAAGTTCCATAACTTATAATCCTTTTAGTTATATAACCTGTCGCTAGGCTCTGAGGCCACCTGCTATGCAATGGCGTATATGCCAAAACATAAAGATCTGCAGATCACAATTATTGAGCATTCTATTGAGATTTGTAGTCGACATTAGTTGATTTTTTTAGTGTCTGTAATTCAAAACAGAACATGAATCTTGATTTCATCCCCACCGGAGTCCCATTGGGGACTCAAAACCCAACAAAATGCATTCTAGAGGTTGATTTATTGTGAAATCATTCCGTTTTGGTATTTATTTTCATTAATGTGCCAAATGCTGACAATGTACTGTGAGGTAGCTTGTATGCCTATATTTTGAAAATAAAGTTGGTCTGAAACATATCTTGCTAATTTCGAAAAATATTGCTAGGTGGTGTAAAATTTGAACAGATTTTGAGTGTTCGCAAATTGCAACATGTTTTGGTTTGATTTAATCGGTTTGAAGATATTCCTGTGGCTGGCAGAGAACTCACGATTACATAGGGGCAGACTTAAAGATCAGCTAGTGAGGTGGGAAACATACTTGAGTGCTATTGGACTATAAGGCTTTCATCCAATTCGGGCGTATTTCCTCCTGATTATACTTGTTGGTTATTCGATAGTGGTTTGGAAACTGAAATTGGTTCAAATTGACCTTATGTGTTTTGCCGTCTTTACAACCGCTGATTACCAAAGCAGAGCAGACCTAGTATATTTTAATTTCATTTTGGAATATGCATGGAATACTTGTGAAATTCTCCACGTGACAAGGCTTTGTTTATTTTTTTATTTGATTTGACTGTTCACAGAAAGGAAGCAAGCTCCAAGAAAGGAGAAAAACCACAGGGCACTGGACGACATCAGAGAGAGCATCATGGAGCTGCAGTACTACAAGGAGAACATCTTCAAATCGCGGCAATCTAAGCATTAGCCTGTTGGGATTCATTAGCTCTCTTGATTGTTGGGATGAAAACGTTCCCTGGTGTATGATCCTTCCATAGATTTGATGATGCTTAAATGGCCATGTGCCTTTGGGGTAACGCCAAGATTGTAGTCACATAGGGCCTGTGTGGTTGGTGACCAACTTTGCCATGGCTTGCCACTTGTTTTTGTCACACTGGCAAAAGTGCTCCCTATCCCACTTTACTATTTGTTTTAGGGAAATCAGTGTTTCACAGCTAGGAGATCTTCTATAATTTTAGTCCCAAAAAAATTAAACACATTTTTAATACAAATTATTTCAAACACATATTGAAACTAATAATGTACTGCCATTTTGCCAACTCCCATCTTTTTAAATGTTGAGTTTAATTATGAAAAATGCATTTTTGTTGACTTAGGGGCATCCGCACCAATCCGCCACGCATGAAACAGGGGATTGCCCTTGCGATGACCGAAATTGGGGCAACGATCTGTCAGGGTTTGCCTCGTCTTCGTCATTGGGAATGACTTGCTTGGCATCGAACAACTGTCGTGGCCTAACAAATTTTGCAAACATTCTCCGGTCAACCGCCTCCCACACGTTGCTTGGCATCGAACAACTGTCGTGGCCTAACAAATTTTGCAAACATTCTCCGGTCAACCGCCTCCCACACGTTGATTATCTGGTCCTGTAGGTTGATCCGCCCACTTCATCTTGAATCTAACATGTTAACCTATTGATGTATTTTGTTTTGATCTCATCAAGCATGATTTCTGCCATGCAACCTTTTTTAGAGCTTCACTAATGTGACCGACATTACTGAAGAATTTGGACGCGGCTAGCCAGCGCCGCTGCGCTCGATCGTTTTTCCGAGCGCACCCTCCACGTACGGGCTGAATAGAATAGCTAGATCACTTCTCCGCGCGCGATGCATGCGTAGCTAGCAATCACATCCAGCGTCCTGACCCATCACACATCCATCCATCAGCAGCAGCTAAGCCAACACGTACGCGTAGATTGCAAAGTTGCTCATGTCTAGCACTTAGCATGTGCTAGTTTGCTGCTTTCTACTTTGCTTCTTGAACGTGTGTGACTGCTTATGATGCCTATCTCGCTGTCCGTCGGTCGTCAAATACCTTGTCCACCGATCCAATCCGTCCGCGTACAGTGCCTAGCCCTACCTCCCCGGCCGATTTGTCCGCGTACAGTGCCGAGTGCTATCTCACCATCCGTCCGCATACAGTGTCGAGCGTTACCTCATCGTCCGATCCGTTCGCGTATAGTGCCGAGTGCTACCTCGCCGTCCGATCCGTCCACATACGGTGCCGAGCGTTACCTCACTGTCTGATCCGTCCACATACAGTGCCGAGCGCTACCTCGTCGTCAGATCCGTCTACACACGATTCACTGGCACCGTTGTCTGGAACCGGGGCGACCGATCTAACGCCGCCGAGACAGACTACGTCTCCCGGGTCCGTTCTGTTCGGGGTGTGTACGGAATCATGTCCCTCGCGACCACCTCTACAATGAACACTACTGCAAGCGACATGTGGCTCTTGCAACGACCACCACTACTACCTCAAAATGAAACGGAGCCACACCCCTAGAACCAAGGCATCACCTTATTGTGTATCGTTGTGTGACCCTCATATATATCAAGCAAGTTCGTTAGAATGGAATGCCTCCTTCATCGTCCAGTCCGCGTTGCTGACCTACGACAAGCTTGCCGACAAGTCAGCTTCAGTCTTTCACGCACATCGGTCTCAAAGTTAACTCCTTGGCCTCGGAAACTGGTCAGGTTTCCTAGCTGGTGGGATCCATTGGTGCGGCCATAGAGTGTGGCCATAAATTAGTCCTCACCACAGAAATCGCCGCTATTTTTCAGACAGTTTTTGCTTTTGACATATCCCACACAACAGGAGGTACCCTGTTATTTTAGATATCCTTTTCGATTAGATGTTTTTGTTTGTTCGTTTCATTCACATATCATGCATGCTTTCTAACACATTGTTATTAAAAAACCAGCGGCTCCATCGACCAACACCGCTAGACGTAAGCATGGTCGAATGAATCGAAATTCAAACCGTGGCACAGGCGTAGAAGAGCGCACAAGAGACGAAGTTGATTAAGTTAAAGAAGCAAGGCAAGCAAAACGGCCGAAGAAAGGCACAAACGAGGTAATTCTAAAAGTACAAGCGACTGGAGTTGCATTGCATGATAGAGGGATTTGCTCAGTCCACAACTGTAGTTGCCTAAAAATATAGATACTTATTTTGTGAAGGTGTGCGTGCGGGGGCAAGACGTAGGTGGAGGACGGCAAGGTATGAGATACGAGGTGGGGGGGGGGGGGGGGGGGGGGGGGAACATGGAGGACGGCGAGGCAAGGAAGAGAAAGTGTGTAGGAAGAAGGTGGAGGGTAGTGCCCAGGGTTGTGACTAGAGTTGCACAAAATGTCAGAAGGAGTTGCCTAGGAGTGGATTAGAAGTGTCCCGGTTTTCCATGTTTTTCTATTTGTCGAGTGGAGTTGCCTAGTAACAATCTTTTTGTAAGTGCTTTTTTGCGATAGGAATTTGCACAAAAAGACATGAAGAGTTTCCTGAATACAGTACTAGAAATTGGACAAGTTATTGTGTGTGTGTGTGCATCGCAGTTGCATAAGATATTATAAAGAGTTCCCCGGTAATGGATCAGAAGCTGCATAGTTGTACGACGTGATTGGTTCTTTCCTGTAGAACGAAGACATCATCCGCATCATCCTACTTGTGAAAAGGGGTTAGTTAGGAATAGAGCAACTTTGAAGTAGAATAGAGCAACTCCAGGCCATAAATTACAAAGCACCATAAATAAAACACGATGTGATTTGGGAAGAACTACCACACAACAAAAGCAATAAAAACGCAAAAAATAAGGTACCATGGTTTCCCTACACAATTTGGATCTTTTTTGTACATAATAAAAAGATAACATAGTTGCACCTGATCAATCATACAATTTCCTAAAAACATTATCCAATTGCCCAATTGTCATGAGTAGAAACATTAACAAGACCATAGCTTGACCAATTTCTAAAGGTTTTAGATGCCTGCAATTAAGTTGATGTCATACCTGGAATTAGGTTTTAGATAGCAGCCTTGGATTGCATGCGTTGGTAGGGTCGGAGCTCGCCTGCCGGCGGGGTCGCACAACGAGCCGACAGCGAAGAACACCTTCATCGACATGATGGCATCCCCCATTCAATCTAGTACACATCGTGTGCTGTGAGCAAAAACCTTCTACAATCCTGGTTCATCTCCAAGGTGTGAGCACGGCTATTCCTTGTAACTTTTTATGAGTGCACACTATATGCTTGATCAATTGTCTCTATGGTTCGAATAAGGGGCCTTGTCCAGATGCATGCCATATGTGCAACTTGCTATGCTAATGCTCTTATGTCTACAATTGCATACTACTACTAGTATGCAAAGGAGAATTGAGAAACCTCATATATTTGACTAAAGTTGAGACACTTATTTTGAGATGGAGGGATTATAACCTATCCGGAAACTTGTGAAGATGCAAAACTATTGAAACAATTTCGTAAACCTCATATGATTTTGCCTTTCAAATTGGATGCATTGTTGCCGGCTACTAATCGTGGGGGTGTTCTCGTGCCAGGGTGCAGGTTGTCGGGCGGCGGCCCATGTGCAACTACCGAAAGAGCATGCTGGCGGTGAGTGTCTCTAAGAGAAAAGGTGGAGAGGATGTTGCATCTCAAGGGGGACTCACTAAGTGAAGGTGAGCATGGATGATGCCCATTTTCCCCCATCAAATCCGTACAAATTCGTTGAAGAGTAAGAAGGATTGGTACATGGGAGGCATTTTCCCCATCAAATTCGTTGGGAAATTATGTACGCAACATTCTAGGCCATTATGTGGATTATAGGGAGGATCGAGAGGCAACCAGGGACATTTTTATTTAAATCACCGGGACAATTTTTTGCGGACAATAGATAGGCAATTATGTGAATTATGGGGACAAAGAAGTTGCTTGGATTTGCTAGAAGAGTTGCATCGTATCATAATGCAGATGCTTGATTTGGTTAGGATAGTTGCTTGGATTTGTTAGGACAATTTTGCATTGTGTTTCTTGGTAATGCAGTTTCTTGGATTTGCTAGGAGAGTTGCTTGGTTTTGCTAGGATAATTGCTTGGTTTTGTAGAATAGTTTTGCATTTTGTTTTTAGTAATACAGTTGCTTTGATTTTCTAGGCCAGTTGCTTTGGATATTTTGTTCGGGACATTTGCTTTCGAATCTTGCTCGAAACCTTTTGGATCTTGCTAGAAACATTTTTGTGAATTTTGCTAGGGGCAGTTGCATTCAATTTTGCTAGCGCGGTCGCTCTTTGCAGATATGTATAGTTGCATAGCCACAAGATGAGTAGGAGTTGCTCACAGTGTGAGATCGAGTTACTAGAGGGGTCAGAAGTTGCATAGGGGGCATATCGGACAGTTTGCTCACAAATCTATGCAAGTTGCTCATGTTTTTTTTCTCACGAAGTTGCCTGCAAAATAGCATAAGTTGGAGAACCCTATGTTTTTTGTGATCCATTTTTTACTCTTTGGGTGATACGATGTTTCATCACTTTTCCACCTAAAGTAGTAATGCTAGAGTTCTTTCACTTCTTTTTAAAGAAAAAAATCAACTATCGCGCATGTGATGAGCGGGGTTGAAGAGGAGAGGTAGCGTGAGGTTGAAAAATGTAGGATTTGCTAATAGGATGAGTAGGACTTGCTCACACGACGAGCAGGAGTTGCTCACAATGTGAGGATGAGTCGCTAGGGGGCAGATGAGAAGTTGCAGAGTAGGCGATGAGAAGTTTCATAGGGGGGAGATCAAACAGTTGCACCAAAATGTACGTAAGTTGTTCATTGTTTTGCACGAATTAACCGCAAAAATGATTGAAATCTCTAGATATAATGATGGAAAGCACACAAGAGTTGCCTGATGAATGCACTAGAGTTGCATAAAAACACCCCAAAAGTTGCTGACCTTTTTTGTGTGCTACTTGATTGCATAATGACCCAAAGTTTCTTGTCTTTGTTTTGCCTCCAATAGCCCCATCAATGTGAACTTAGGCTTTTCCATATGTGGTTTCTTTGTTTAGATATAAGTTAAGTTGAGAGTACACATGAGTTGCCTGATGAGTGCACTGGAGTTGTGATGTTTCGACTAACTTTTTGCCACGAACAACGTTCGGTGCTATGGAGAAACTTTGCTGCTATAGTAAAGCAACTTCTGGTTAGTTTGCATTGTAAACCTCCCTATCATCGAAAATCCCTTTGAAGTTGGCTACCATGACTACCAAGTTAACTAAATTCACCACTGAGTTTGCTATCATAACTAGTTTCACTTCCAAGTTGATAGTACCGTAGGTAACTTAGTTTCTGAGGTAGCCTAACATTATCCTAAGTTGCCTGGCTGACCGGTGAGTAGCCTAATATCATCCTAAGTTGCTACAATACTTTCAATGTATCGTATGCAACTGAAATTGTAATGGCAGGCAACTAAGAATCATCGGTAGGCAACTTCATAGTGTTTGTACGCAACTCAAAAAAAACAATGATCAGCAACTTCATAATATTGTAGGGAACTAATTTCATAAGTTAGGCAACTAAGCAGCAATTGCAGGCGACTAATTACCAATAGCAGGCAACTGGGCATCAATGGTAGGCAATTTCATCATATTTGTAGGCAACTGAGCATCAATTGTAGGAAACCGAACATCAACAATAATCCATGATAGGCAAGTTAGGATAATGTTAGCAAAATTCATATTTCAATGATTTTTTTGCCATATTACATACGATATATTTCAATGAACTTTTTTTAAAAGAAGTGCCCATGCCACCAGGAGCAACTTTTGTGCTATGTGGAGCAACTTTCGTGCTACGAGAAGCAACTCCCAGCTATGTTCCCCTTCCATGACGCCAGTTGGACTAATGATCTTTGTAAGTTCGCTAATATGACTACCAAGTTGTGTAATATTTTTCTTATGTTGCCTACAATCAACCATACTATTGCCCAAAACCATATATCCATTTGCTCACAATCAATCATATAGTTGTCTAAAACCACGTATCCAGTTGCCCACAATCAACCATCCAGTTGTCTAAAATCATGTATCCAGTTGCCCAATCCTAATGAACAAAAACATTACCAAGACCATAATTTCGATAATATGCAACGGTTTTAGTTACCTTTCAAGTTTGTGTCATACAGATGCGTCAAGACTTTATCTTCTTGGGGTCGGATCCCTTGGTATGATCGTAAATACTTGGCTAAAGATCATAGAGGGGGAGCAGGGTGGAGTTGGTCATGGGACATAACTAAAACCATGAAGTGTTTTTAGGGGATTAAATTTATATGTGAACCCTCCAAAAATGAACATGTGTATGTTCTTTATCCCTTTTTCAGGTGTCATAGTTGCCTACAATCAATCATACAGTTGTCTAAAACCATGTATTCAGTTGCTCACAATCAACCATACAGTTTGTCTAAAACGATGTATCTAGTTGCCCAATCCTCATGAACAGAAACATTACCAAGACCATTATTTGGTAAATATCTAAAGGTTTTAGATACCTGCAATAAAGTTTGCGTCAAAGAGGTGGAGTCAAGATTTTAGGTGGGATCCATTGGTGTGGCCATAGAGTGGAGGGGGTGAAACTGGTCAGGTTTCCTAGCTGGAGATATGAGGCACATGACCGTGTGTGTATTTTCTCCTCTGCTATTACCTAGTTGCCCAAGGAAAACAATGAAGTTGTTCAGAAAACTGCACAGAGTTTCCCGTTAATCACATCTCATCAGAATCACAGGCACCCACAAAACTGGGGGAGGGGAGGGGGGCTGCGTTGGGTCACCTTTACCGTGTGTGTTTTTCTGTTATACTACTACCTAGTTGCTCGAGGAAAACAATAGAGTTGTTCAGAAAACTCCACATAGTTGCTCGCTAGACATCATCAAGATCACATGCACCAACAAAACTGGGAGGAACTTGCTCCTTTTTAAATAATAGGACATAAACAATTTCTTTAATTTTTTTTCTCTTTTTTGGTTTTAGAACCAAAATAGTTTCTAACCTTGTGTGGACAAAGTTTGATCCGGGATAGGCAACCTCATAGTGGGATGTGCAGACCTTTGTTTCCAAGGCCAAGGAGTTAACTTTGAGACCGATGTGCGTGAAAGACTGAGGCTGACTTGTCGGCAAGCTTGTCGTAGGTCAACAACGCGGACCGGACGATGGAGGAGGCATTCCATTCTAACGAACTTGCTTGATATATATGAGGGTCACACAACGATACACAATAAGGTGATGCCTTGGTTCTAGGGGTGTGGCTCCGTTTCATTTTGAGGTAGTAGTGGTGGTCGCCGCAAGAGCCACATGTCGCTTGCACTAGTGTTCATTGTAGAGGTGGTCGCGAGGGACATGATTCCGTACACACCCCGAACAGAACGGACCCAGGGGACGTAGTCCGTCTCGGTGCCGTTAGATCGGTCGCCCCGGTTCTAGACAACGGTGCCAGTGAACCGTGTGTAGACGGATCTGATGACGAGGTAGCGCTCGACACTGTATGTGGACGGATCGAACGGTGAGGTAACGCTCGGCACCGTACGCGGACGGATCGGACGGCGAGATAGCACTCAGCACTGTATGCGGATGGATCGGACGATGAGGTAACGCTCGACATTGTACACAGACGGATGGCGAGGTAGCGCTCGGCACTGTACGCGGACAAATCGGCCGGGAAGGTAGGGCTCGGCACTGTACGCAGCCGGATCGGATCGATTGACAAGGTATTTGACGACGGGCGGACAGCGAGATAGGCATCATGAGCAGTCTCACACGTTCAAGAAGCAAAGTAGAAAACAGCAAACTAGCACATGCTAAGTGCTAGACATAAGCAACTTTGCAATCCACGCGTACGTGTTGGCTTAGCTGCTGCTGATGGATGGATGTGTGATGGGTGAGGACGCTGGATGTGATTGCTATGATTGCTAGCTACGCATGCATCGCGCACCGCGCACGGAGAAGTGATCTAGCTATTCTATTCAGCCCGTACGTGGAGGGTGCGCTCGGAAAAACGATCGAGCGCAACGGCGCTGGCTAGCCGCGTCCTTAATTTATCCACTTGCTAGTTAATAGCTTTTGTGCCGCATTACGCTTGCACAATTTTAAATTTAAGATCTAGTTTCTACCAATAACCTGCAGCTGCAGCAAATGAACTGTTCTGAATTTCTAAGCCTGCCTATTTCTGATGAATTTTTATCACTCTTGGTTTCAGGAAACAAGTGGATTTCAGACATTATTGTTTGGAACTACACAACACGGTCAGAACATCAAAATGATTTGTCACAATTGTAGAACAGAGTGACAGACTGATGACAGAGACTGTTGTTTTAAATTTGAGATCTAGTTTCTACCAATAACCTGCAGCTGCAGCAAATGAACTGTTCTGAATTTCTAAGCCTGCCTATTTCTGATGAATTTTTATCACTCTTGGTTTCATGAAACAAGTGGATTTCAGACATTATTGTTTGGAACTACACAACACGGTCAGAACATCAAAATGATTTGTCACAATTGTAGAACAGAGTGACAGACTGATGACAGAGACTGTTGTTCCGCCAATCCCAGTTGGAAGATAAAGGTATGGAAACAAGTAGCTAGCCTATTATCGTTTGAAACAATTCTCTCCGTTGCTGGCTGAGAAATAGCAGGGAGGAAGCTCCTTCTGGCCACGACGCTGGTCGTGAAGGAGCCCAGCTCCAACAGTACCACCAGGACCCATGGCCTCTTCACGACCACCCACGCCCCCAATTTCGGCACACATCTTACACACGGGCCACTCGTCTAGCGTGGATGCCGCGTGGGTCAACCTGCCACCTCCCATGCCCGTGTGCATCACCGGCGACAACACCGGAACCCTCCATGTCAAAAACGAAGGTCCCTATTGCCCCGCTCCGAGCCGCGAAATACAGTCGAAATCGAATGCGAAAAAGGTAGTCGGCGGTGCGGTGGTTACCTCCGTGGTCGCCGGCGAGATGCGCCCATGGTTGGCCTTCCCGTGACGGTGAATCGGCGCAGAAATTGCCCCGCCTCTCCCGTCGCCTGCAAACAGAATAGGGAGGAGGAAGGGGAGCGGTGGTGCGGGGTGATTTTCCCCTGGAATTACTGTTCACAGGCCCCACCAAAACCGCTGTCGGATGTCTTCATGGCGCTTCGATCCATCGCAACAATCGACGGCTCTCTCGCGTGCGCTCGAGACAGCGATCCAGCGCAGCTGCGCGATGGAGACCTCTTGAAGAGAGAATGGTTGTCAATCATCCATTGAAGGCCAGTTTTTCTTTGCTTTTTTCCAAAATCTGTACCTCTTATATGATTATTATAATTATAGTATATGGTTGAGATTTGGATGAGGTCTTTATTATACTTTAGTACAGATGCAGACTATTTCTTTGTGAATTAGTCAATACGTGCAAACCTTACCAGTAAGGCAAAAATCACAAGAAAACAGAACTACAAAATAAATGAGATCACGATGCATCAGAGATGTATACAACTCTAACTGGAGGACCATCTGGTTGCTCCAGCTACACCCTTCGTGATCCAACAACCAAGTCATAACTTATTTCCAGCCACAGATGTTGAAAATCATCATTTAAAAGTCTAAGGACCAAAACAGGTTAGCTAATCAACAGTTATGCAAAATTCAATTGTTAATCTTGGATTGAAGTGAAAGAGAAGATAAATTCCATCCATGGACTCACTTTTGAGCTTTGACCACTGAGAAACTATAAAATGTGGTTACTATCAATAAAATATCCTCAGAAGCAATCTTTTCATTAAAGATTTCACTCCTACTATAATTAATTTCAGGGAAATACATTATATGGATACAGCCAAAAAGGAAGAAGAAATAATCTCTTCAATCAGTATTATGACACGCTTGCACCCTGCAATGATTTGCAGAAAACCATGCCTGCTGAGGTGCGCATTGGTTGCTCACCAAGAACTGCTACGCAGTTATCCGTTGTCTTAAGGTGAGGCTGAACAGATTCCCAAATCTTTTTCTTTTGAACCTGGCAAAAATACAGCAATCCATGAGATGTGTTGCTGCAAAATAACTTCCATGGTAACCCATTTCTGCAAAATAATTTCTTACATAGGCTGGATTCATGGAAGTGGACAAAATGCAACATGGCTCTAGGCCTATCAAGATTTTGAATATTATATTATTTCCACATAAATAACAAGTCATAGTATTTTAGCACTTATGTTTTACTAAGCGTTTCATGACCTAACAACCATGGACTGCCTCTCAAGAATCCACAGCAGTTACCAGAAAATATCAGCGAGATATCAGTTTTCACTGCAGGTTTTCTCACCAAATTTAGCCTGCATAAGATGCAGACCTAAGAGCAACTCTAGCAGACCCCGCAAAAAGCCCTGACCCGCAAAATAACCGCCAAAATGCGGGTCGGCGCGGAAAATCCCGCCCGAACAGACCCCGCAAACGCGGCCGGCCCGCAAAATTTTTTTGAGGGGCGCGGCAAAATCTCGGCCCCAACCCGCGAATACGCGGGTTTCCCCCTCGCCCCTACGGTGCCCCGTATCGCATTGAAGCGGTTGGCAGGAGGGACATTTCAGCCCGCGCCCTTTCCCCATCTCCTTCGCCACCGCCCGCCCTTGGTTCCGCCCGTCTGCCGCCAGCGATTCCGGCCAAATCTGCGGGCGGAATCGCGCCGCGGGGGCGTCCCCCATCCTCCAGCACCGATTCGCTGCACCGCCCCCCCGGATCCGGCGAGAAGAGCCGCCCCTCGTCGCTGTCGCCGCCGGGGATCGACCGACCTCGAGCCCGCCCCTCGTTGCCGCCCGGGATCACCCGCCACACGAGCCGCCGGTCAGTGTTTGTTTTGTGCTTTGTGCTGAGTGTTATGCCTAGTTGATTGACGCGGCGTGCGATTCTTGTCCATGTAGATGGAATTGAGCCCGTGCGAGAAGTTCTTGCTCTCCGATTCGGACGACTCGGATGTTGAGACGATGCTTGCGACCTTTCGGCAGCAAACATTAGTGATGACACTTGCCGTGAAGGAGCACAAAGACGAGAACCGAAAGAGGCGGCGAGGATCGACCGTCGGGCGTCTTTGCATTCCTCGGAATCGCCATCTCGGGAACGAGATGTTGATGCAAGACTACTTCGCGGAGAATCCAACATATCCACCGCACCTCTTCCGGAGAAGGTACCGAATTCGCCGATCCCTCTTTGTGAAAATTGTTCAAGCTTGCGAGGCAAATTGTCGGTATTTTACTCAAAGAAGAAATGTTGCGGGCTTAAAGGGATTTAGTGCATATCAAAAAATCTCCGCAGCTATGCGGGTGATTGCATATGGCGTTCCGGCTGACTATGCCAATGAGTACCTTCGCATTGGTGAAGATACCACAATTGAGTCAGTGCGTAGATTTGCCAAAGTGATCATCCGTGTCTTTGGTCCTGAATATCTTCGGGCACCCAACGAGGATGACACAAAGAAATTGATGGCATCTAATGAGAGGAGAGGTTGGCCTGGCATGCTAGGTAGCATTGATTGTATGCATTGGACTTGGAAAAATTGCCCGAAGGCATGGCAAGGAATGTATTGTGGCAAGTCTCGTGATGCAACAATTGTGCTAGAGGCCGTAGCATCCAAGGATTTATGGATTTGGCATTGCTTCTTTGGTATGCCGGACACTCTCAATGATATCAATGTGGTGCAACGGTCTCATTTGTTTGCTAGGCTTGCTAGTGGTGATGCTCCTGCTTACAACTACACTATCAATGGGCATGAATACACAAAAGGGTACTATCTTGCAGATGGTATATACCCTCCTTGGTGCACCTTTGTCAAGAGCATCAAAGATCCCAAAACTAGAAAACATTGTGAATTCGCAAGGGTGCAAGAGACAGCCCGAAAAGACATTGAAAGAGCATTCGGGGTTTTGCAATCTAGGTTTGCCATTGTTCGTGGTCCTGCTCGTTTTTGGGACAAGAGGACCTTGAAAAATATCATGGCATGTTGTGTTATCCTTCACAATATGATCCTCGAAGATGAGAGAGGAATGAACTTGGAGTTCTTCTACGACAATGTGGGTAGCCGTGTCAAACCAGCTAGAGACCCTAACCGCATTAGAGCTTTTCTTCAGACCTACAAAGAGATTGAAAATGCAAACACCCACTTTCAACTTCAGGAGGATCTCATTAAGCACCATTGGCAAAGGGCTGGACAGTAACAAACTCATTTTTCTATTCATTTGAATTTGTATTCGGGACAAGTTTTGTATTGCATTATTTAGTTCGCTTCGGTGATTTGAATAATAATTTGTGATGTGGATGATTGTTGTATTGTGTTGGTATTGAATAATTATTTAGTTTGCTTCCGTGATTTGAATAATTATTTTGTAGTGTGGATGTTTGTTTTATTTTTGTGGTGTGGTATTGATATTTGCGGACCGGCGGGATGCGGGATGCAGCAGCGCAAGAGCAGACCCCGCAAAGCTGACCCGTAAAAAAGTATATTCCGCGAATATCCTTTTATACGGGTCTGTTTGGGGGGTCTGCCTCTGCGACCGTCCGCGCCGGCCCGCAAAGCCGTTTTTCCGCGAACTGCAAACGCGTTTTGCGGGGCCGGCGGGATGCGGGGTCTGCTAGAGATGCTCTAAGAATGAGTACTACATCACAAAGAAAGACAACAATGCGGCAGTTAGCCGTGAAAGCTGTTTCTGCAAATTACTCGGCGTAGAACGAATTGTGTTAAATTTGGCAAGAAATCTGTTTTCAATACATTACTTTTGCTCACTAGGTTTACACTAGTAAGTTATACGTGCATAGCACGTGAGAGCTCATATAGTCAAACTACAACCAAAGATAGACATATTGTTACTGTAAAATATATTGTGCCTGTTTTATCTAGGTATCCTTTTTGGCTAGTTATGCCGGCAAATGAAATTGTGAGGCATATGCATGAAGTATAACATACAAAAATCACGTAAAATATACTGAGCGTGTTTTATCTAGGTATCTTTTTTGGCTATCTCAAAGCTAATGTTCTACAGTATCTGTAAAGATAAATATGATTTATGAAGGTACATAGACTTGAATACGAAGTAAAATGAATGATAGTTTCGATAGAAAAAGAAGTTAGGAGAGTCTGAGTATGGAAGAGTCTAGAATAAAGTAGAAGTGTGCTTTAAATTTTGTGCAAAATGTCCATATGGCTTTAGCCCAACCATAGAATCTTCTAGATAGTACACGTGGAAGAATCCAGTGAAGTAATGAGAAGATCCAACGGTCAATAACACTCGGATTTGCCACGTCTCCACCGTTAGATCGGCTTCATCCAATGGTTGTTATCCAAAGTTATTCGCACACTATATAGTGGTATAGATAAGCATCATATATTTTGAAAAGAAGTTGCAGAAAAATCCAGATAATTTCAAATATTAGTTTTGTGACCAATATATCAAGTGGGACATGGGTTGTAACTATGTAGATGGTTTATACCACATATATCATGTTCCTTGCTTCGAAATTCATGGAACAAATCTTCAGTGGCTCTGTACTGGTTCATATGTGAATGCATAATGTACTACCCATGGTTTCTAGCCGCAACTAAAACTGTAATCCCTTCCATGTGCCTGACTCATTCATTGGAGCCATCGTGAGCAACATCTAATCAAAATTAATATTGTTCATGGCAACATGTAGAACATTAAGGAAAATCATTTCACAGTTGAACGGACTACACACACAGAAAATTAACTGTAGTAATCTGCAGCATAACTAGGATTGTCAAGAGACAATGCAATGACAAATGTCTAAATTGTAAGTGATACCTGGTTTCCTGTTGCAGGTTCTGATTGAATACTCTTTTCATCTTCAGATCCAAACCATACCCTTTCACCGGGAACAGAACCTTCTGGAGGGGCGAGCAACTCAACATTCTCGTGAGAAGCATCAGAGGCACACATAAGCATGCCATTAGACTTGATGCCGCGCATGTTTCTTGGTTTCAGGTTAGCAAGAACAATGACATTGCTGTCCTGCATAGATCGCATGCCATAGCTGATGTCATCAGTATTCAGTAAAATAGAAGAAAAAATAACTTGCACTTCATTGCAGGCCATCTATTATATTCCCCAAAATGTCAATAAACATAACAGAATGCAACCGTAGAGTGAAGCATCAGGATCTTGGCTCAAGCTAGCCCAATCCTGGTAAATTCAGGAAGGTTGGCACCTGGTATTATCTTACCAAGTGAATCTTTATTTCTAGCACAATCATTAAGCAAGTTGTACACTTCACCTAATAGCGACGTTCCTTTTAATAGATACCAAAAATTCCAGTTTGTCCACATAGATACCAGTACTAAGGAGTAGTCACTTATCCATCAAAATGCGCAAATTATGTGATCTATACAAAAACTTGAGCATACTAGACAAGTACATCATTGCTGAACAACTGAAAAATCTTGGATGGACGAGTTCTCATGCATCATTCATTACCTGGAGTTGGTCGAGGGGTAAGTACTTGACGAGGCCGCTGCAGATGGTGCGCGGCTGCTCCTCGCCGACGTCGACCTCCTCCACGTACAGAGTATCCGCCTCCGGGTGCAGCCACGCCTTCACGACCCGCCCCACCCGGATGTCCAGGAGGCCAGCGAGCTCGCCCACCGGAACCTCGCCTTTCTCCTCCTCCCCAGCCGCGGGCGCCGGCTTCTTCTCCTCTACGGCCGCCTGCGTAGGGGCCGGTGCGACGACGGCGTCGGAGAAAGGCGAGGAGCAAGAGCAGAAGAGGGCGGCGGATCTCGCAGCCGATAGCGGTGCCAAGAACGAGATGGATTTGGCTATGCCCCTGCAGCCAACTCGGGTCCTGGCGAGGATGGGAGTTGAAGGCGAGGAAGGGAGGAGGAGGTGGACGCGACAGCTTGATGCGAAGGCCATTCTCGCTGCGGCCATCATCGTCGTGGCGCTCTCAGGCTTCAGCTGCCGCCGGTCCGGTTCGTCTCCGCCGCAAGGCGAGGCGCTGGGATTTTATCCGATGGGGAAGGAAGGGCCCAAGTGATCCACAGGCCCATGTGTGGAACAGTGCAAGCAAATGCGTCGTTTTATTTACAGTACTCACTCCGTCTCGGTGCATCAGGCAGACATCTAGTAACAAAAACCAGATAGTCCTAAAATAATAAAGTGCCGAAGCAGTAGTAGTATTAGTTGTATGCATATTAATTAGGCTCATTTATTAATTGGAGCAACCTATGCATGCAATGGGAGGGTCATTTCGGGTTGTTATCCATGCTACGCGCTGGTCATCTGCAATTGGGACTAAAGGGGTGATGGAAATGGCATGGGTTAAAATTAGCAATGTCCCTCTAGACAAAAAAAGTGAAAGAAATCTGACTTATGTAGCAGCTCTGGTTGGGGTTCCTTTGAAAATTGATGCAGCTACCTTACACCGCCCGGCCTCTGTTCGGATCAGGTTGGGATGCAGGAATGTTGATGAGATCTCTGTGATAGCCGAGGCTGTCCTCGGAGATCACTTCTACGATTTCTTCTATGAGATGGACTAGATCCTGGTGAGAGATCCTAAAAGAGAAAAAGAGAGGGTGCAGGCACCTTCTAACCATGATAAGAACAATAATGAAAAGAAAGAATGTCTCCTCATCGATTCCTGGAGCTCAAATGGGCGGTCTACCCAATGGGCTTGGAGGGAATTCTCCCTGCATTTCCATGAAGGTAAATCAGACCCCATCCGGGATTCACAAGAGAATACCGAGTCTGATGAATCTCTTCATACTACTCTTCTCATTGAAACCATGGCTTGTGAGATGGCTCGGGAAAAAGTAAGGCCCCCTGTTGAGATATCTACAGATCTATGCATGAGTAAATCGGAAAAATCTTACTCTGACATTGTTAAATCCTCTCACCAGGTGGTGGATGTGACTGATCACTATGATCTTAGTCTGACAATCACTAATGAGTACAAGGTTGAGTCGCTGATGTTGAGATGAACAGTGAGATGTTCCCTGATCCTCCTATGGTTACCGAGGAAAACCTTCGCTTCAGCCTGCGCAGTGCACAGAACAAGATGGAGAAAGTTGAAGAGAAGGCCATGGTAGCGGCGAAAAAACGAGACTTAGAAGGTATACCCCAAAATCTCAACTCTTTCGATGCACTGTACAATCATCATCTTATTATTGGGACTGTCAAAATGGGAGTCAACACTCCAGACACTGATTTTACCGGTGTTGATATCCTTAGAGAACTTGAGAGATGTAGAAACATGGAAAATCCCAAGGGGCAATATGATAAACCCAATATCGAAAAAAAGAAAATGATTCTTACTAATGCAAAAGGGGACCAGACACCTTTGAACATGAATTGGGAAGAAGATAATGATGTAGACGAGGAAAAATTTACTGTGGTGCGGTCTAGGAAGAAGAGAGAAGGAGAAGCCAATGTGGTTGTAGCCAGACCTGTCACCGGAAGTCAAAAAATGGGTTATCCTTATAGAATGAGGCTGGAAGCTCTACTCTGTCTCCTAGTAGAGCTACCAGAAAGGGTGGGACAAAAAAGAAAAAATGAACAGTATCTTTTGGAATTGTAGAGGAGCAGGTACAAAAGGGAGGACTACCTGCTTCTCTGACATCATCAGAGATCACTCCCTAGACTTTATGGGTAGCCTAGATACTAAGAAAGAAAACTTTACTCCTAAGTATCTTAGGAAGATTGACCCCTTTAAGAAACTTAGTTGGAATTGGATTCCTTCTATAGGTAAATCGGGTGGAATTTTATGTGGGATCGATCAAGAAAGAAACCTTAGAAATAATTTCATGGACGGCAGGTAGATATCTGCTGCAGGCCATAGTTTTTGGTATTAAGCTTAACAATGTTTGGACCCTAGTGGAGGTTTATGGGGCAGCACATGATGACAAGAAGGATGAGTTCCTTGAGGAATTAACCCTCATGTGTAACAATATTTAAAAACCCTATCTAGTCGGTGGTGACTTCAACATTCTATGAGAGGGTAGTGACAAGAATAAGTGCCTTGATCGCTCCCAATACATGGATAGATTCAATTCTATTGTTCGGTCTTTGAACCTTAGAGAGATTCATATGGGAGGAGGTAAATTAACCTGGACTAATAAAAAGAGACACCCCACGCTCGAGAAGCTCGATAGAGTGCTCATGAGCTTTGATTGGGAAGAACTATTCCCACTAGTTGTAGTACGAAAGTTAGTGAGGGACGTCTCTGATCATAATCATTTGCTGTTGACAACGAATACTATGAAAAAAATACCCCCCCCCCCCCCCCCGCCAGCGTGAGTTCATATTCGAACTAAGCTGGTTAAAAATGAAGAGTTTTATGCTAAAGCTAAGATCATTTTGGGAGCATCCTATTCATTCTGAGGACCCTATTGACATCCTGAACATAAAACTAAAACGCATCAAGGAATATTTTAAAGGATGGGGATCTCACTTCTTTGGCCATGCTAGTAAGAGAAAAAAAAATGGATTAAAAATGAGCTAGAAGAGATTGAGAAGAAAGAGGAATCTGGAACCCTAGACCCAGAAATCTATGAGAGAAGGACTGCCTTGTGTGATGAGCTGAATGAAATCCTAGTTGATGAAGAGCTCTTCTAGCTTCAGCACTGGAACGAACGATGGCTACTAAAAGGGGATCATAATACGACCTACTTCCATCGTATAGCTAATGGAAAAAAGGAAGAATACTATTCACTCCCCACTAATGGGGAGATGATTATAGAAGGGACAAAAGATCTCCTAGCCCATGCCACATCCTATTAGAGGGAGCTCTTTGGCCCCGCCAATGGGAACTTATTCCATCTATCATCTGAAACCTGGTCTAGGAATGAGAGGCTTACTGAAGATGATAATCTTATCCTTACCAGTGTTTTTACCGAAGAAGTTAAGAAAGCCCTTTTTAGTATGGAAAGCAATAGAGCTCCTGGCCCTGATAATATCCCAGTTGAGTTTTATAAACACTGCTGGGATTTCGTTAAAAAGATATTATGTGGTTGTTTGAAGCCTTCCATAATAATACCCTGGATGTGGCTTGTTTGAATTACGGGATTATCACCTTGATTCCAAAACTAAGTGGGGCAAAAAGAATCCGACAGTATCATCCCATTTGCCTACTGAGATGTCCGTACAAATTAATTACTAAGGTGTTGAATAACAGGGTAGCTATCTTTGCAGACAAGTTGATTAGCAAACATCAAAATGCCTTCATTAAGACATAAAAATTATGGATGGGATCCTCACGTTGCATGAAGTGCTGGATCACACCCACCATAGAAAGAAAGTTGGGATAGTGTTGAAATTGGACTTCGAAAAAGCATACGATAAGATAAACTAGGACTTTCTCCTTAAATGCCACCGCAACTGCAGATTTGGCCCTACTTGGTGTGGTTGGGTAGAAAAAATTCTCCGAAATGGTACTTTGAGTATCAAACTCGAGAAAACGACCCATACCTCCAAAGCCACAAAGGGGTTCGTCAAGGCGACCCCCACTCTCCCTTCCTGTTTAATCTTGTTGTAGAAACTTGTGACGCTCCAAGACCGGAGCTTCAGATGCCTTCCAGGGTTTCCGAGATTCCGTCGTGTGACTTGTTTGGTTCATTGCTTTCATCATTGCATCGTTGCATTGCATCATGTCATCATGCCATCATGTCTTTTTTTTAACTCAACTAAATAAATGGCATGGATCTTTGATCCATTTAAATCGAGGGAATTCACATAGTGAGTTCTCTTTATAATACATATCCTCCCGATAGTAGGGAGCTATATTAAATATTTCTTTAATTTGAAATTCACCATAACACACTTGCAAAAATCCCAATGCTTTAGTTATCACAACTCTTGGCCTCTATCTTTGCTATATATCTTTTCTCTATTTTCCGGAGCTCCACCAAGTATCCGAACATTTTTTTGGGACCTCCTATCACCCACTTCCTATGCAAATCATTTGAATTTAAATCAAATGAGTTTGAATTTAAATCTTTCTATCATGGCCTTTTCTATTTTCTCGGAACGAGCATATTTTTGCGAGTCCGGAAAAATATTCCGCATGCCCAAATCCTTCCTCTAATCCTTTCTTTCTTTGCGGTTTTCTGTTTTCTAGAAGTTTTTTTTTAAAAAAGACTTAAGGGAGAGAGAGCCCAGCCAGGCCTCTGGCTACCTGGGCCTCCCATCACCAGCACCGGCCCTTTTGACCCTTTAGGCCCAGCCAGCCCCGCCTTCTCAACCCTAGCCACGCGCACCCCCCTCCTCATCGTTTTCCTTCCGCCGCCAGCAAGCGCACGCCCACACCCTAGCATGTTGCGATCGATCCCCATCACCAGCGCCATCCTCCTCCTCCTCCCTCTCGCTCCTCTGAATGACCCTTTCCCTTGCTCTCTTCCACCACCGCCACTGCCTTCGACCACCAGGAGGCCGCCGCATCGCCAGGAGATCGCCGCGTCACCGGGGACACCGAGCGCTGTCTCTCCGTGTAGCGCCTCCTGCCCGCCTTCGCCTTGCATCCACCGTGCCTCGTCCCTCTCCGCTCGCGTTGCCCGCTGGACCCGGCAAGCGTAGCGCCGGCGAGCCCCTCCCGGACACCTTCAGCTTCTCCTCACCTTGCGCCGCCCCTCTTCCTCGGGTCCTCGCCATGAACCTGCTTCCAGCGCCGGCGAACCCTCCAACGTGCGGGACTCCTCTACTTGCACGCCTGCGACCCCTGCATCACTCCCGAAGTTCACCCTGCGCGCGACCCCGACGACTTGCTACAGCTTCGTCCGCTAGCTCGTACAACCATGGCCGCCACAGGGGCCTCGCGTCTGATCCCCTCGCCGAGGCCATGGATGCCTGCGGCTCTGCCTTCCTGCACCTCCACACGCCGCCCGCACATGCCAGCAACCGCTCCTGCTGCCTCCAGGCTGCTCTCCCCGTCCATCACGAGCTCAACCCCCCTGCTGACCCGTCGGCCTTGTTGCCCCTCTTGGCGCTGTCAAGACCCGGCAACCAGGGAGGCCAAGAATGTCTTCGTGGATTCGACAAGTACCTACACCGGCAAGACTACACGGACGTTCATTCCACTACAGCAGTGAAACGTCAAGGTCGACTATGTTTTGTTACCCCGTCCGGAATCGTCAAATACCCGAAGACCACAAGGATGTCAAGTACCAGGACGACGAGGACCGCCAAGTTCGTCTTCCGCCGTCTCCGAAATCGTCAAGTACCACTATGAGATGTGCAACTACTTCCACGAGGAAACGAGAACAACTACCGCCGTTGAAGGCCGTCAAGTGAACATCTACCGATGACGTATACGACCTACTCCTTAAACGTGTACCACTACGCCCGGAGGCATCGGATCCGGCAAGTCCAACAACGACTATGCTCAACTACCCACGACCCCGAACATCTATGAAAACATGTACCGATACCCCCACCCGAACGTCTTCAGAACATGTACCGTCAACCCTCGAAGACCCGTGGACGGCAAGTTACTTGTTGACCCCGAACACCTACGGAGTGTGAACATCTACGAAGCGAGAACGACTACTTCCACTACCGCCGTCGCAAGAACGCCTACTTCCCTCTATGAACTTGATCCGTTCCGATAATGCACGCGTCGAAAGGTATAACCCCGAGACGACGCCCGTGAATGAATAAATGCATGTTGTATGAGATGCACCCTTGTTCACCTCAAGTCCGAACTGTCGGTGCACATTGCCCCTCTTTTGCCTTGCCACCGACATGTGGGACACCCGGTATCCGGGATCACTCCCCGTCACTCTTGCACGTTTCACGCACCCACACTTGTTCCTTTGCACTAGCATCTCATTTGAGTTGCCGGATCACCGGAATGTTGCCATGGTAACATTTCCGTTTCGCCGCCGTGGCACCCCTTTTTCCTTCCGCCATGGCGACAAATGCCTCATATCTTATCATGTCAACATTTTCATAAATATCGCATATAAACTTGCATGTCATCCGCATCATGATAACAACATCAAGAATGTTTTGTTTGCATTAATTTGCTAAATGTATATGAGGTTTTACCGGACTTGTTGTTTGTTGCTCCGGCCTCATTTAAACTTGCCTAGTTAAGTAGTTTTATTATGCTTCACCTCTTGCCATGCTAACAACATTTAATATTGTTGAGTACCTAACCGAGAGTGAACTAAATAATTGATGTGGTGTTCCGTCAATATGCAACGGAGTTGCATATTGAGCTCCACTTAATTTGTAGGATTGTTTGTGCACTTTGCCATGCCATGCTTCATTAAACCAGACATGCATCATACTTGATTGTGCATCATGCCATGTTCATGTGTTGGTTGTTTACTATGTTGTGTACTTCTTTTCGGTGTTGCTTCTTCGGGTTGGTTCCGATAATGTTGCGTTTGTGAGGATTCATTCGACTACGTCCGTTTGTCTTCTTCATGGACTCATTCTTCTTCCTTGCGGGATCTCAGGCAAGATGACCATACACTCGAAATCACTTCTATCTTTGCTTGCTAGTTGCTCGCTCTATTGCTATGCCTATGCTGCGATACCTACCACTTGCTATATCATGCCTCCCATTCTGCCATGTCAAACCTCTAACCCACCTTGTCCTAGCAAACGGTTGTTTGGCTATGTTACCGCTTTGCTCAACCCCTCTTATAGCGTTGCTAGTTGCAGGTGAAGATTGGAGTTTGTTCCTTGTTGGAACATGGATATTTGTTGGGATATCACAATATCTCTTATTTATATTAATGCATATATATACTTGGTAAATGGTGGAAGGCTCGGCCTTATGCCTGGTGTTTTGTTCCACTCTTGCCGCCCTAGTTTCCGTCATACCGGTGTTATGTTCCTTGATTTTGCGTTCCTTACGTGCTTGGGCTATAATGGGAACCCCTTGACAGTTCGCCTTAAATAAAACTCCTCCAGCAAGGCCCAACCTTGGTTTTACCATTTGCCACCTAAGCCTTTTCCCTTGGGTTCTGCAGACTCAAGGGTCATCTTTATTTAAACCCCCCCGGGTCAATGCTTCTCTAAGTGTTGGTCCAACCTGAGCGATGTCCGGCGCCCCCTGGGCAACCAGGGTTTATGCCAGCCCGACGTCTTGCTCATCCGGTGTGCCCTGAGAACGAGATATGTGTAGCTCCTATCGGGATTTGTCGGCACATCTGGGTGGCTTTGCTGGTCTTGTTTTATCATTGTTGAAATGTCTTGTAACCGGGATTCCGAGTCTGATCGGGTCTTCCTGGGAGAAGGAATATCCTTCGTTGACCGTGAGAGCTTGTGATGGGCTAAGTTGGGACACCCCTGCAGGGTTATGAACTTTCGAAAGCCGTGCCCGCGGTTATGGGCAGATGGGAATTTGTTAATGTCCGGCTGTAGAGAACTTGACACTTAACTTAATTAAAATGCATCAACCGCGTGTGTAGCCATGATGGTCTCTTTCCGGCGGGGTCCGGGAAGTGAACGCGGTGTTGGAGTTATGCTTGAACGTAAGTAGTTTCAGGATCACTTCTTGATCACTTCTAGTTTACGACCGTGCTTTGCTTCTCTTCTCGCTCTCATTTGCGTAAGTTAGCCACCATATATGCTAGTGCTTGCTGCAGCTCCACCTCATACCTTTTCCCTACCCATAAGCTTAAATAGTCTTGATCGCGAGGGTATCTCAACAATTTGGTGGTGTTTCTCGTCGTAATTCTCAGATTTTGAAGACCGAAGAAGAGTTTTCCTCCATATCTTGCTCCATTCTCTTCAAGATTCATGGCTCTAGCTTCGTGCTATCCTCTCATAATTGTTTTTGATTGTGAGAATTCTTTTCATCCATCCGGAGCATTTCATGAGTTGTTTTCATTTCTTTCCTCCGAAGCCCATCATTTCAGAAGAATTATTCATTCTCAACTTTCAGCTCTCATTCTCGAAATCTTACCAGTGCATCGTTCAAGTTTTCTCTTATCAGCTCGTGATCTCTTCGTTCTATTGTATCTAAATTCTCTCAAGCATCTTCATTCTTTTGCTAATTCTTCCCGGTGTTTCCTTATCTTTCTTCAATTGTTTTCAATTCTTATGGTGGTTCGGTCAAGAGTTCTCTTCATTCGTTATCATATCAATTCATTCGTTGTTTCAATCCTACCGGTGGATCATTGGAGTCGTTTCTCAAGTTTGCGCTATATCTCTTTTCAATCCTTTTTCTATGAGAATAAGTGGTATGCCAAATCCGTGGAATTTCATTAATTTAAATTGATGAAGGATACACATAACGTAATTCTTATTATTGTTTCATCGAGTAAATTCAATTCCTTATTCCGGAGGGCCATCAAAATTCTTGTTTTTAGTTGTTTATCTTTCTTTCTGGAGTCCCAAGTTTTCTCGGTTATGTCATTGCGAAGATTCATCTAAATAATTGCAAGGTTTCACCTTGTGTTTTCAAATTCCTTTCGTTTTGATCATTCTTTTATTACCGGAGTTCTCACGAAGACTCAACATGGCGGTTCGTCAAGGATTCTTTTCATTCTTCTTTTGTTCTTCAAGTTTTCTCTCGGAGCTAAGATCCGCCAAGCTATACTTCATTTATTCTTCATCTTGCATTCCAAAGTGCAGTTCTTCCTATCTTATCTCTTGAGGTGGTGTTATGTCACTCTTGACAATTTCCCTTCATGTTTCATGATTCATAAGTTGTCCGGAATGACATAGTTAAACCCATCAATTTCTTCGAGCATGAGCTCTTCTCAATCCATCAATCTCTTCGTTGGAGTTATCTTGGGTCATATTTCACCTTAAGTCTTCCCTAAGGGTTGCCTCTATTTGTGGCGATTATGCATGACCCAAGCTTGCTCTTTATCCTCTTGGTGGAAGAAGTTTTTTTCATCTCCTCGTTGATCTCAAGCAAGCAGTTGTTTTCGTTAGAGGCAGAATTTCACCCCATAGTTTTGAGATGTTTTCCATAAGCCCACAACAAGCTTACTCTTTTCGTTGTTGGTTTTTCAAACAACTCCGTTCGACCCTTCTCCTAAGGATTCCTTTTCAAGCTCTTTTGTGACAGAAGTTGTCATTTTCTTCTCCATTTTGTTATTCCAATGATATATCTTCTATTCTTCCTTCCAGAGGCATTGTGTTGTTGCTCTCTTCGTCACATCAACTCATTTTGCCAAGATCATGTTCTTTTCTGGCTTATCCATTTAACCAGGGTGTTGTGTCTATCATTCCTCCTCTAATCGGACTCTCATCCAAGTGCTTTCTTTTTGTTAAGTTCATATTCTTACCTCCCTTTTCCAACCGGAGTGGTGTCGTAATTGATCTTTATCGTTCCTTGTACATCTCGTTTCAACCGGAGTGCTTGCATCTACCTTTTGTCCATTGCAACCCTTTTTCTTATGTTTTTCAACCTACAAGGTTCTCGTAATGTTCCTTGCTCCTCTTTTCTAACGAAGTGTTTCAACCTCGTCCATCTTTGTTGTATTCTTTCTTTCAATTTGTTCAACCTCTCAAGGTTCTTTGGTTTCACTCATTTGTCAAAGAAGCAACTTAGTTTTACCTCTTCTCTTCCTCTTCCCTTTCCCTCCGGTGCCATCCTAGATCTCGGGACGAGATCCTCTCGTAGTGGTGGAGTGTTGTGACGCCCCAAGACCGGAGCTTCAGATGCCTTCCAGGGTTTCCGAGATTCCGTCGCGTGACTTGTTTGGTTCATTGCTTTCATCATTGCATCGTTTGCATTGCATCATGTCATCATGCCATCATGTCTTTTTTTAACTCAACTAAATAAATGGCATGGATCTTTGATCCATTTAAATCAAGGGAATTCACATGTGAGTTCTCTTTATAACACATATCCTCCCGATAGTAGGGAGCTATACCAAATATTTCTTTAATTTGAATTCACCATAACACACTTGCAAAAATCCCAATGCTTTAGTTATCACAACTCTTGGCCTCTATCTTTGCTATATATCTTTTCTCTATTTTCCAAAGCTCCACCAAGTATCCAAACATTTTTTTGGGACCTCCTATCACCCACTTCCTATGCAAATCATTTGAATTTAAATCAAATGAGTTTGAATTTAAATCTTTCTATCATGGCCTTTTCTATTTTCTCGGAACGAGCATATTTTTGCGAGTCCGGAAAAATATTCCGCATGCCCAAATCCTTCCTCTAATCCTTTCTTTCTTTGCGATTTTCTGTTTTCTAGAAGGTGTTTTAAAAAAAAAGACTTAAGGGAGAGAGAGCCCAACCAGGCCTCTGGCTACCTGGGCCTCCCATCACCAGCGCCGACCCTTTTGACCCTTTAGGCTCAGCCGGCCCCGCCTTCTCAACCCTAGCCATGCGCACCCCCCTCCTCATCGTTTTCCTTCCGCCGCCAGCAAGCGCACGCCCACACCCTAGCCTGTTGCGATCGATCCCCATCACCAGCGCCATCCTCCTCCCTCTTGCTCCTCTGCATGACCCTTTCCCTTGCTCTCTTCCACCACCGCCACTGCCTTCGACCACCAGGAGGCCGCCGCATCGCCAGGAGATCGCCGCGTCACCCGAGACACCGAGCGCTGTCTCTCCGTGCAGCGCCTCCTGCCCGCCTTCGCCCCGCATCCACCATGCCTCGTCCCTCTCTGCTCGCGTTGCTCGCTGGCCCCGGCAAGCGTAGCACCGGCGAGCCCCTCCCGGACACCTTCAGCTTCTCCTCACCTTGCGCCGCCCCTCTTTCTCAGGTCCTCGCCATGAACCTGCTTCCAGCACCGGCGAACCCTCCAATGTGCAGGACTCCTCTCCTTGCGCGCCTGCGACCCCTGCATCACTCCCGAAGTTCACCCTGCGTGCGACCTTGATGACTTGCTACAGCTTCGTCCGCTAGCTCGTATAGCCATGGCCGCCACAGGGGCCTCGCGTCTGATCCCCTCGCCGAGGCCATGGATGCCTACGGCTCTTCCTTCCTGCACCTCCACACGCCGCCCGCACACGCCATCAACTGCTCCTGCTGCCTCCAGGTTGCTCTCCCCGTCCATCATGAGCTCAACCACCTGCTGACCGTCGGCCTTGTTGCCCCTCTTGGCGCTGTCAAGACCCGGCAACCAGGAAGGCCAAGAATGTCTTCGTGGATTCGACAAGTACCTACACCGGCAAGACCACACGGACGTTCATTCCACTACAGCAGTGAAACATCAAGGTCGACTATGTTTTGTTGCCCCGTCCGAAATCGTCAAGTACCCGAAGACTACAAGGACGCCAAGTACCAGGACGACGAGGACCGCCAAGTTCGTCTTCCGCTGTCTCCGAAATCGTCAAGTACCACTATGAGATGTGCAACTACTTCCACGACGAAACGAGAACAACTACCGCCGTTGAAGGCCGTCAAGTGAACATCTACCGACAACGTGTACGACCTACTCCGTGAACGTGTACCACTACGCCCGGAGGCATCGGATCCGGCAAGTCCAACAACGACTATGCTCAACTACCCATGACTCGAACGTCTACGAAAACGTGTACCGATACCCCCGCCCGAACGTCTTTAGAACATGCACCATCAACCCTCGAAGACCCGTGGACGGCAAGTTCCTTGTTGACCCCGAATACCTACGGAGTGTGAACATCTACGAAGCAAGAATGACTACTTCCACTACCGCCGTTGCGAGAACGCCTACTTCCCTCTATGAACTTGATCCGTTCCGATAATGCACGCGTCGATAGGTATAACCCCGAGACGACGCCCGTGAATGAATAAATGCATGTTGTATGAGATGCACCCTTGTTCGCCTCGAGTCTGAACTGTCGGTGCACGTTGCCCCTCTTTTGCCTTGCCACCGACATGTGGGATACCCGGTATCCGGGATCACTCCCTGTCACTCTTGCATGTTTCGCGCACCCACACTTGTTCCTTTGCACTAGCATCTCATTTGAGTTGCCAGATCACCGGGATGTTGCCATGGTAACATTTTCGTTTCGCCGCCGTGGCACCCCTTTTTCCTTCCGCCATGGAGACAAATGCCTCATATCTTATCATGTCCACATTTTCATAAATATTGCATATAAACTTTCATGTCATCCGCATCATGATAACAACATCAAGAATGTTTTGTTTGCACTGATTTTCTAAATACATATGAGGTTTTACCGGACTTGTTGTTTGTTGCTCCGGCCTCATTTAAACTTGCCTAGTTAAGTAGTTTTATTATGCTTCACCTCTTGCCATGCTAACAACATTTAATATTGTTGAGTACCTAACCGAGAGTGAACTAAATAATTGATGTGGTGTTCCATCAAGATGCAACGGAGCTCCACTTAATTTGTAGGATTGTTTGTACACTTTGCCATGCCATGCTTCATTAAACCGGACATGCATCATACTTGATTGTGCATCATGCCATGTTCATGTGTTGGTTGTTTACTATGTTGTTTACTTCTTTCCGGTGTTGCTTCTTCGGGTTGGTTCCGATAATGTTGCGTTTGTGAGGATTCGTTTGACTACGTCCGTTTGTCTTCTTCATGGACTCGTTCTTCTTCCTTGCGGGATCTCAGGCAAGATGGCCATACCCTCGAAATCACTTCTATCTTTGCTTGCTAGTTGCTCGCTCTTTTGCTATGCCTATGCCGCGATACCTACCACTTGCTATATCATGCCTCCCATTTTGCCATGTCAAACCGCTAACCCACCTTATCCTAGCAAACCGTTGTTTGGCTATGTTACCGCTTTGCTTAGCCCCTCTTATAGCATTGCTAGTTGCAGGTGAAGATTGGAGTTTGTTCCTTGTTGGAACATGGATATTTGTTGGGATATCACAATATCTCTTATTTATATTAATGCATCTATATACTTGGTAAAGGGTGGAAGGCTCGGCCTTATGCCTGGTGTTTTGTTCCACTCTTGCCGCCCTAGTTTCCGTCATACCGGTGTTATGTTCCTTGATTTTGCGTTCCTTACGCGGTTGGGTTATAATGGGAACCCCTTGACAGTTCGCCTTGAATAAAACTCCTCTAGCAAGGCCCAACCTTGGTTTTACCATTTGCCACCTCAGCCTTTTTCCCTTGGGTTCTGCAGACTCAAGGGTCATCTTTATTTAAACCCCCGGGGCCAGTGCTTCTCTAAGTGTTGGTCCAACCTGAGCGATGTCCGGCGCCCCCTGGGCAACCAGGGTTTATGCCAACCCGACGTCTTGCTCATCCGGTGTGCCCTGAGAACGAGATATGTGCAGCTCCTATCGGGATTTGTCGGCACATCTTGGTGGCTTTGCTGGTCTTGTTTTACCATTGTCGAAATGTCTTGTAACCGGGATTCCGAGTCTGATCGGGTCTTCCTGGGAGAAGGAATATCCTTCGTTGACCGTGAGATCTTGTGATGGGCTAAGTTGGGACACCCCTGCAGGGTTATGAACTTTCAAAAGCCGTGCTCGCGGTTATGGGCAGATGGGAATTTGTTAATGTTCGGCTGTAGAGAACTTGACACTTAACTTAATTAAAATGCATCAACCGCGTGTGTAGCCGTGATGGTCTCTTTCCGGCGGGGTCCGGGAAGTGAACACGGTGTTGGGGTTATGCTTGAACGTAAGTAGTTTCAGGATCACTTCTTGATCACTTCTAGTTTACGACCGTGCTTTGCTTCTCTTCTCGCTCTCATTTGCGTAAGTTAGCCACCATATATGCTAGTGCTTGCTGCAGCTCCACCTCATACCTTTTCCCTACCCATAAGCTTAAATAGTCCTGATCGCGAGGGTGTGAGATTGCTGAGTCCCCGTGACTCACATATGCTTCCAAAACCAGTTGCAGGTGCCGATGATGACCGTGCAGGTGAGCCAACCCAGCTCAAGGAGGAGCTCGATGAAGATCTCGTTCATTGTGTTGTTTCGTTTCCAGTTGATCAGTAGTGGAGCCCAGTCGGGGCGATCGAGGATCTGTAGCATTAGGGACAGTCCTCTTTTATTTTGGCTCTGTAGTCGGACATTGATTGTATCTGGATGATGTAATGCTATATTCATGTATTGTGTGAAGTGGCAATTGTAAGCCAACTCTGTACCTCTTTCTTATTCAGTACATGGGATGTGTAAAGATTACCCCTCTTGCGACATGCCTACAATGCGGTTATGCCTCTAAGTCGTGCTTTGACACGTGGGAGATATAGCCGCATCGTGGGTGTTACAAAACTCTCTCGAAGATGGTCCTTAACGCCCAGAAGGAAAAATTATTGACTGGGCTTGCACCGGACTTGATTGAGGATGGAGTGGCTATATTACAATATGCGGACGGTACATTTATTTGCTTTGAACATGATAGAGAAGCGGCTGTGAACCTCAAACTTCTGATGTACATGTTCGAACTTATGTCTGGACTTAAAATTAACTTTGTGACAAGTGAAATATTATGTGTTGGGGGAGACGATGATACAATTTCCTTCTATGCTGGGTTGTTTAACTGTAGTATTGGGCACTTCCCTATGAAATACCTGGGGGTGCCGGTTAATATTTTACCCTTCGTAGTTTGGACTAGGACTTTTTGGATGAGAGATTTCTTAAGTGATGTGAATCCTGGATCGGTAATGCAACCTCCTCGGGGGGTGGGGGGGGGCTGATTAATTCTCCTAAATGCATCACTAACTAGTATTGTGTACTACTACATGTCCATGTTCTTACTTTCAAAAGGGGTGATTGGGAAACTAGACAAGCATCATAAACGTATCTTCTGACAAGAACATGAGGGACGTAAACGGTACCATTGGGTGAAATGGTCCAGAATTCTCCGCTCAAAAGAGAAAGGGGGCCTGGGGTGAAAGACCTACATAAACAAAACATTAGCCTCCTTACCAAGTGGTTTTGGAAGTTGGAAACGCAGCAAGGACTGTGGCAGGACATAATCCGGGCCAAATACCTCAAAAAAGACACGATTGTATTGGTGAAAACTAAGTTTGGTGATTCGCCAATTTGGAAGGCCATTATGAAAGTCAAGGAATACTACCTTGCTGGCAGAAAAGTAGTGCTAAAGTCTGGTAATCTTGCTAGAGTGTGGGATGACTCCATTAACAATAAGCCTCCTTTATGCATACAATTCCCTATGTTATGTTGCATTTGCAATGATCAAGAAATCATAATGGCTAAATTTAATGAAGGAGTGGATGATAACTTCTTTAGAAGGCGTTTCCACCCTCCTCTGCTGGATCAGTGGAGAGAGATGCAACGCATAGTGGGGGCCTAGCTGATTTCTAATGAACCTGATTAGGTCGTTTGGTCTTGGGTAAAAAGAAAAACAAGTTTACCACTAGACCAGTCTATGAATACCTGGAAAGGAATATAGCAGGGTGCAATTGTGGATTTGGCAAGCGAAAATACCGCTTACGATCCAAATTTTTCTGTGGCAACTTTTCCAGGACTCCATCTTGACTAGAGATGTGATGAAAAGGCGGAAATGGATGGGAAATCCTGCCTACTCCTTCTGTGTTAATAAAGAAACCTTCCATCACCTGTTCTTTGTTGGGGAACATATCATGTAATTTCAAAAAAATTCTACGATCACACAAGATCTATCTAGGAGATGCATAGCAACGAGAGGGGGAGAGTGTGTCCACATACCCTCATAGACCGAAAGCGGAAGCATTTGATAACGCGATTGATGTAGTCGAACTTCTTCTCGTTTCGACCGATCAAGCACCGAACATACGGCACCTCTGAGTTCTGCACACGTTCAGCTCGATGACGTCCTTAGAACACTTGATCCAGCAGAGGGTCGAGGGAGAGTTCCGTCAGCATGACGGCGTGGTGACGGTGATGGTGATGTGATCCGCGCAGGGCTTCGCCTAAGCACTACGACACTATGACCAGAGGAGTAAACTGTGGAGGGGGGCACCGCACACGGCTAAGAGAACAATTGATGTGCTCTGGGGTGCCCCCTGCCCCCGTATATAAAGGAGGGGAGGAGGAGGTGGCCGACCAGGAGGGGCGCGCCATGGGGGGAGTCCTACTAGGACTCCACTCCTAGTAGGATTCGCCCCCCCTTTCCTTTCTTCACCGGAGAGGAAAAAGGAAGGAGGAGGAGAGGGAGAGGGAAAGGGGGGCGCCGCCCCCTCCCCTAGTCCAATTCGGACTGCCATGGGGGGCACCCCTTGCGGCCCTCCTCTCTCTCCACTAAGGCCCATCTAGGCCCAATACTTCACCGGGGGGTTCCGGTAACCCCTCGGTACTCCCGTAAAATACCCGAACCACTCGAAACCATTCTGATGTCCGAATACTACCTTCTAATATAAGAATCTTTACCTCTCGACCATTTCTAGACTCCTCGTCATGTCTGTGATCTCATCTGGGACTCCGAACAACATTCGGTCACCAAATCACATAACTCATATAATACAAAATCGTCATCGAACGTTAAGCGTGCGGACCCTACGGGTTCGAGAACTATGTAGACATGACCGAGACACCTCTCCGGTCAATAACCAACAACGGAACCTGGATGCTCATATTGGTTCCCACATATTCTACGAAGATCTTTATCGATCATACCGTAATGACAACACACGCTATTCCCTTTGTCATCGGTATGTTACTTGCCCGAGATTCGATCGTTGGTATCTTCATACCTAGTTCAATCTCGTTACCAGCAAGTCTCTTTACTCATTATGTAATGCATCATCCCGCAACTAACTCATTATTCACATTGCTTGCAAGGCTTATTATGATGTGCATTATCGAGAGGGCCCAGAGATACCTCTCCAATACTCGGAGTGACAAATCTAATCTCGATCTATGCCAACCCAACAAACACCTTCGGAGATACCTGTAGAGCATCTTTATAATCACCCAATTACATTGTGACGTTTGATAGCACACAAGGTATTCCTCCGGTATCCGGGAGTTGCATAATCTCATAGTCAAAGGAATATGTATTAGTCATGAAGAAAGCAATAGCAATAAAACTTAACGATCATTATGCTAAGCTAATGGATGGGTCTTGTCCATCACATCATTCTCCTAATGATGTGATCCCATTAATCAAATGAAAACACATGTCTATGGTTAGGAAACTTAACCATCTTTGATCAACGAGCTAGTCTAGTAGAGGCTTACTAGGGACACGATGTTTTTCTATGTATCCACACATGTATTAAGTTTCCGGTTAATACAATTCTAGCATGAATAATAAACATTTATCATGATATAAGGAAATATAAATAACAACTTTATTATTGCCTCTAGGGCATATTTCCTTCAGTCTCCCACTTGCACTAGAGTCAATAATCTAGTTCACATCGCCATGTGATTTAACACTAATAATTCACATCACCATGTGATTAACACCCATAGTTCACATCGCTATGTGACCAATACCCAAAGGGTTTACTAGATTCAGTAATGTAGTTCACATTGCCATGTGATTAGCACCCAAAGAGTACTAAGGTGTGATCATGTGTTGCTTGTGAGAGAGGTGTAGTCAACGGGTCTGCCACATTCAGATCCGTATGTATTTTGCAAATTTCTATGTCTACAATGCTCTGCACGGAGCTACTCTAGCTAATTGCTCCCCCTTTCAATATGTATCCAGATCGAGACTCAGAGTCATCTAGATTAGTGTCAAAGCTTCCATCAACGTATATTTTTACGACAAACTCTTTATCACCTCCATAACCGAGAAATATTTCCTTAGTCCTCTTAGGTAACTAAGGATAACTTTGAGTGTTGTCCAGTGATCCACTCCTGGATCACTACCGTACCCCCTTGCCAAACTCATGGTAAGGTACACAATAGGTCTGGTACGCAGCATAGCATAATTTATAGAACCTATGGCTGAGGCATAGGGAATGACTTTCATTCTCTCTCTACATTATGCCGTGGTCGGGTTTTGAGTCTTACTCAACTTCACACCTTGTAGCATAGGTAAGAACCCTTTCTTTGACTCATCCATTTTGAACTCCTTCAAATCTTGTCAAGGTATGTGCTTTGTGAAAGTCCTATCAAGCGTCTTGATCTATCTCTATAGATCTTGATGCTCAATATATAAGCAGCTTCACCGAGGTATTTTATTGAAAAAATCTTATTCGATTATCCTTTTATGCTATCCAAAAATTCTATATCATTCCCGATCAATAATATGTCATCCACATGTAATATCAGAAATGCTACAGAGCTCCCACTCACTTTCTTGTAAATACATGCTTCTCTGAAAGTCTGTATAAAACCATATGCTTTGATCACCTCATCAGAGCGTATATTCCAACTCCGAGATGCTTGCACCAGTCCATAAATGGATCCCTGGAGTTTGCGCACTTTGTTAGCACCTTTAGGATCAACAAAACCTCTTGGTTTCATCATATACAACTCTTCTTTAAGATATCCATTAAGGAATATAGTTTTGACATCCATTTGCCAGATTTCATAAAATGCGGCAATTGCTAACATGATTTAGACAGACTTAAGCATCACTATGAGTGAGAAAATCTCATCGTAGTCAACACTTTGAACTTGTCGAAAACATTTTGCGATAAGTCGAGCTTTGTAGATAGTAACACTATCATCAGCGTCCATCTTCCTCTTGAAGATCTATTTATTCTCAATGGCTTGCCGATCATTGGGAAAGTCCACCAAAGTCCAGACTTTATTCTCATACATGGATCCTATCTCAGATTTCATGGCCTTAAGCCATTTATCAGAATCTGGGCTCATCATCGCTTCCTCATAGTTTGTAGGTTCATCATGGTCTAGTAACATGACTTCCAGAAAAGGATTATCGTACCACTCTGATGCGGAACGTGCTCTGGTTGACCTACGAGGTTCAGTAGTAACTTGATCTGAAGTTTCATGATCATTATCATTAGCTTCCTCTCTAGTCGGTGTAGGCATCACTGGAACTGATTTCTGTGATGAGATACTTTCTAATTCGAGAGAAGGTACAATTACCTCATCAATTTCTACTTTCCTCCCACTCACTTCTTTCGAGAGAAACTCCTTCTCTAGAAAGGATCCATTCTTAGCAACAAAAATCTTGCCTTTGGATCTGTGATAGAAGGTGTACCCAACAGTTTCTTTTGGGTATCCTATGAAGACGCACTTCTCCGATTTGGGTTCGAGCTTATCAGTTTGAAACCTTTTCACATAAGCATCGCAACCCCAAACTTTAAGAAACAATATCTTTGGTTTCTTGGCAAACCATAGTTCATACGGTGTCGTCTCAACGGATTTAGATGGTGCCCTATTTAATGTGAATGCAACTGTCTCTAATGCATAACCCCAAGATGAATGCAACTGTCTCTAACGCATAACCCCAAGACGATAGTGGTAAATCGGTAAGAGACATCATAGATCGCACCATATCTAATAAAGTACGGTTATGACGTTCAGACACACCATTACGCTGTGGTGTTCCAGGTGGCGTGAGTTGTGAAACTATTCCACATTGTTTTAAATGAAGGCCAAACTTGTAACTCAAATATTCGCCTCCGCAATCAGATTGTAGAAACTTTATTTTCTTGTTACGATGATTCTCCACTTCACTCTGAATTTCTTTGAACTTTTCAAGTGTTTCATTAAGTAGATATACCCATATTTGCTCAAATTATATGTGAAGGTTAGAAAATAATGATACCTACCGCGAGCCTCAACACTCATCGAACCACATACATCGGTATGTATTATTTCCAATAAGTCAGTGGCTCGCTCCATTATTCTGGAGAACGGAGTTTTAGTCATCTTGCCCATGAGGCATGGTTTGCAAGCATCAAATGATTCATAATCAAGTGATTCCAAAAGCCCATCTGCATGGAGTTTCTTCATGCGTTTTACACCAATATGACCTAAACGGCAGTGCCACAAATATGTTGCACTATCATTATCAACTTTGCATATTTTGGCATCAATATTATGAATATGTGTATCACTATGATCGAGATTCAATAAACCATTTATATTGAGTGTATGACCATAGAAGGTTTTATTCATGTAAATAGAACAACAATTATTCTCTGACTTACATGAATAACCGTATCACAATAAACATGATCCAATAATATTCATGCTCAATGCAAACACCAAATAACATTTATTAGGTCCAACACTAATCCCGAAGGTAGAGGGAGTGTTCGATGGTGATCTTATCAACCTTGGAATCACTTCCAACACACATAGTCACCTCGCCCTTAACTAGTATCTGTTCATTTTGCAACTCCTATTTCGAGTTACAAATCTTAGCAACCGAATCGGTATAAAATACCCAGGGCTACTATGAACACTAGTAAAGTACACATTAATAACATGTATATCAAATATACCTTTGTTCACTTTGCCATCCTTCTTATCCGCCAAGTTTTTGGGGCAGTTCCGCTTCCAGTGACCATTTCCTTTGTAGTAGAAGCACTCAGTTTCAGGTTTGGGTGTAGCTTTGGGCTTCTTCATGGGACTGGCAACTTGCTTACCATTTTTCTTGAAGTTCCCTTTCTATCCCTTGCCCTTTTTCTTGAAACTAGTGGTCTTGTTAACCATCAACATTTGATGTTATTTCTTGATTTCCACCGTCGCCGATTTCAGCATCGTGAAGAGCTTGGGAATCGTTTTTGTTATCCCTTGCATATTATAGTTCATCACGAAGTTCTAATAACTTGGTGATAGTGACTAGAGAACTCTGTCAATCACTATCTTATCTGGAAGATTAACTCCCACTTGATTAATGCAATTGTAGTACCCAGACATTCTGAGCACATGCTCACTAGCTGAGCTATTCTCCTCCATCTTGTAGGCAAAGTACTTCTCAGAGGTCTCATACCTCTCGACACGGGCATGAGTCTGAAATACCAATTTCAACTCTTGAAACATCTTATATGCTCCGTGGCGTTCAAAACGTTTTTGAAGTCCCGGTTCTAAGCCATAAAGCATGGTGCACTAAACTATCAAGTAGTCATCATACCGAGCTTGTCAAACGTTCATAAGTCTGCATCTGCTCCTGCAATAGGCCTGTCACCTAGAGGTGCATCAAGGACATAATTCTTCTGTGCAACAACGAGGATAATCCTCATATCACGGACCTAGTCCGCATCATTGCTACTATCATCTTTCAACTTAGTTTTCTCTAGGAACATATCAAAATAAAACAGGGGAGCTAAACACGAGCTATTGATCTACAACATAGATATGCAAAAACTATCAGGACTAAGTTCATGATAAATTAAGTTCAATTAATCCTATTACTTAAGAACTCCCACTTAGATAGACATCCCTCGACTCATCTAAATGATCACGTGATCCATATCAACTAAACCATGTTCGATCATCACATGTGATTGAGTAGTTTTCAATGGTGAACATCTCTATGTTGATCATATCTACTATATGATTCACGTTCGACCTTTTGGTCTCCAGTGTTCCGAGGCCATGTTTGTACATGCTAGGCTCGTCAAGTTTAACCGGAGTATTCCACATGTGCAAAACTGTCTTGCACCCGTTGTATGTGAACATAGAGCTTATCACACTCAATCATCACGTGGTGTCTCGGCACGACGAACTGTCGCAACTGTGCATACTCAGGAAGAACACTTATACCTTGAAATTTTAGTGAGGGGTCATCTTATAATGCTACCGCCGTACTAAGCAAAATAAGATGCATAAAAGATAAACATCACATGCAATCAAAATATCTGACATGATATGGCCATCATCATCTTGTGCATTTGATCTCCATCTCCAAAGCACTGTCATGATCTCCATCATCACCGGCTTGACACCTTGATCTCCATCGTAGCGTCGTTGTCGTCTCACCAACTATTGCTTCTACAACTATCACTAACGCATATTGATAAAGTAAAGCAATTACATGGCGATTGTATTTCATACAATAAAGCGACAACCATAAGGCTCCTGCCAGTTGCCGATAACTTTTACAAAACAGGATCATCTCATACAATAACGTAGATCACATCATGTCTTGACCATATGACATCACAACATGCACTGCAAAAACAAGTTAGACGTCCTCTACTTTGTTGTTGCAAGTTTTACGTGGCTGCTACGGGCTTCTAGCAAGAACCGTTCTTACCTACGCATCAAAACCACAACAGTGATTTATCAAGTTTGCTGTTTTAACCTTCAACAAGGATCGACCGCAGTCAAATTTGATTCAACTAAAGTAGGAGAAACAGACACCCGCCATCCACCTCTCCGGTCAATAACCAACAACAGAACCTGGATGCTCATATTGGTTCCCACATATTCTGCGAAGATCTTTATCGATCGTACCGTAATGACAACATACGTTATTCCCTTTGTCATCGGTATGTTACTTGCCCGAGATTCAATCGTCGGTATCTTCATACCTAGTTCAATCTCGTTATCGGAAAGTCTCTTTACTCGTTCCGTAATGCATCATCCCGCAACTAACTCATTATTCACATTGCTTGCAAGGCTTATTATGATGTGCATTACCGAGAGGGCACAGAGATACCTCTCCGATACTCGGAGTGACAAATCTAATCTCGATCTATGCCAACCCAACAAACACCTTCGGAGATACCTGTAGAGCATCTTTATAATCACCCAATTACGTTGTGACGTTTGATAGCACACAAGGTATTCCTCCGGTATCTAGGAGTTTCATAATCTCATAGTCAAAGGAATATGTATAAGTCATGAAGAAAGCAATAGCAATAAAACTTAACGATCATTATGCTAAGCTAACAGATGGGTCTTGTCCATCACATCATTCTCCTAATGATGTGATCCCGTTAATCAAATGACAACACATGTCTATGGTTAGGAAACCTAACCATCTTTGATCAATGAGCTAGTCTAGTAGATGCTTACTAGGGACACGGTGTTTTGTCTATGCATCCACACATGTATCAAGTTTCCGGTTAATACAATTCTAGCATGAATAATAAACATTTATCATGATATAAGGAAATATAAATAACAAATTTGTTATTGCCTCTAGGGCATATTTCCTTCATTCTTCACATGTCTTTTGGCCAGAGTCATGTGGAGAACTGTTGGCTGTGTGATGGGCACAGACTTATGTCCAAACAACATCTGGCAATATTTCTCTTGGTGCTATACTTTTCTACCAGATGGGGAGAAGTTTTATACTTTCAGATTAGCTCCACTTTGTTGGGCTATGTGGAATAGCCGTAACAGAACCACCTTTGAATTCAAGAAACCGAGATCTGCTTTTGATGTAATCTACTCTACTTGTGGCTACATTACTTACTGGGCAGGTCAGATGATGGGAGAGGAACGCGAAGCAATGGAGCATGGAGCTAAGATGCTGAGGATCAACGCTTCAAACATGATGCAAATCTGTGCGGCGCCAGGCGGGAAATGAGACGCTGGCGCTCTTCAGACATGTTGTTGCTCTCTCTTCTTCACCTGAGCGCTCCTGCATGCCTGCTACCTTTGGAGAACTTAGCTTTGGATGTGTGAGATGATCTCTGCTCCTGCGTGAGCATTTATCATGGACTGTTTAGCAAACTTGTTTTGGGTAGCCTGTTGATCTAGTTGTTCTGCGTAGTTGGTATGGTGTCACTGGGTTTTCGCCCCGCGATGAACTGCCCGATGACAGGTGTTTATTGTGGGTTTCCAAGTGATGCTTGGAACTCGCTTTCCCCTTTCTAGGTTTCCTGGATGCTTCTTGAACTGTTGTATTTCCGTTATGAGAGTAATGAAATGGGGTTATGCCCGGTTCAAAAAAAAACCTATGCATGCAATTTATGCGGCACCTGATTGGGATTTGAAAAGGTCGTGTGCTGCATTCAACAGCTAAACACCATGAGCTTTAATTTTTCTAGTTAGTAGCTATTTCTGTTGAGAAACAAATGGTGATTGTCTTTCTCTGCGGTTTAATTTTTCTGCTAGCTCAATCTCTATGCATCTAGATTGTGTTGCATCTCCTTATATTACTAATGCATCGAGACGGAGGGAGTAGTGCAAGTGCATCCACTATCCTTGCGCAAGGAAGCGTTTTCGCATCGAGCTTTATGCGACCTGCATGAACACTAAACTATTTTTTTTTGAAATATTTAGAAATCTAATATGAACATGTCTTCTAACTGTATGAGATTTTTCATGACAAAAGGATATTTGTGAATTAAAAATGAATGCTTTAAAAACCTTTATTAAAGCACCGCTTTTGCCACATATTTTTGCATGCAGTTGGAACTCGGAAGACATGGACATGGTCAATTCATAATATGTTATTTGTTTTTATTTTACTATTTGTGCAGAATCATATAGCTCGCGTGTAGAAAGTTATTTTTGTTTCTTATGCTCTCTCTCTTTTTTGAATTCTTCCTCGCTGTTCTTTGTAACACCCACAATGCGGCTATATCTCCCACATGTCTGGGCACGACTTAGAGGCATAGCCGCATGGTAGGTTTGTCGCAAGAGGGGTAATATTCACACAATCCCATGTATTGAATAGAAAGGGATAAAGAGTTGGCTTACAATCGCCACTTCACACAATACATAAATAATTCATACATCATTCAAAGTACAATCAAGGTCCGACTACGAAACCAAAATAAAAGAAGACAACCCCAAATGCTAAATCCCCGATCGTCCCAACTGGGCTCCACTACTGATCAACATGAAGCGAAACAAAACAACGATCAAGGTCTTCATCGAGCTCCCACTTGAGCTCAGTTGCGTCACCTGCACTGGTATCATCGGCACCTGCAACTATTTGGAAGTATCTGTGAGTCATGAGGACTCAGCAATCTCACACCCGCGAGATTAAGACTATTTAAGCTTATGGGTAGGATAGGGTAATGAGGTGGAGCTGCAGCAAGCACTAAGCATATATGGTGGCTAACATACGCAAATAAGAGCGAGAAGAGAAGCAACGCAGCGGTCGTGAACTAGAATTGATCCTGAAACTACTCACATTCAAGCATAACACAAGAACTGTGTTCACTTCCAGGACTCCGCCGGAAAAAGACCATCACGGCTACACACGCGGTTGATTCATTTTAATTAAGTTAAGTGTCAAGTTCTCTACAACCGGATATAAACAAATTCCCATCTGCCGCATAACCGCGGGCATGGCTCTTGAAAGTTTATACCCTGCAGGGGTGTCCCAACTTAGCCCATCACAAGCTCTCACGGTCAACGAAGGATATTCCTTCTCCTGGGAAGACCCGACCAGTCTCGAAATCCCGGTTACAAGACATTTCGACAATGGTAAAACAAGACCAGCAAGACCACCCGCTGTGCCGACAATTCTCGATAGGAGCTGCACATATCTCGTTCTCAGGGCACACTGGATAGGCTAAGCGTACAGGTACCAACATAACCCAAGTTGCCAAGGGATGGTCCCGCACGGTGCTCTAGTTTGGACCAACACTCAGAGGAGCACTGACTCGGGGGTTTAAAATAAAGATGACCCTTGAGTCTGCAGAACCCAAGGGAAAAGGGCTTAGGTGGCAAACGTTAAAACCAAGGTTGGGCCTTGCTAGAGAAGTTTTATTCAAAGCGAACTGTCAAGGGGTTCCCATAACACCCAACCGCGTAAGGAACACAAAATTAAGGAACATAACACCGGTATGATGGAAACTAAGGCGGCAAGAGTGGAACAAAACACCAGGCATAAGGCCGAGCCTTGCACCCTTTACCAAGTATATAGATGCATTAATTAAAATAAGAGATATTGTGATATCCCAACATATCCATGTTCCAACATGGAACAAACTTCAGCTTCACCTGCAACTAGCAATGCTATAAGAGGTGCTAAGCAAAAGCGGTAACATAGCCAAACAACGGTTTCCTAGGAAGGTGGGTTAGAGGATTGACATGGCAATACAAGAGGCATGATATAACAAGTGGTAGGTAGCGTGACATAGCGGTAGAACGAACAACTAGCAAGCAAAGATAGAAATGAATTCGAGGGTATGATCATCTTGCATGAAATCCCGCAAGGAAGAAGAACGAGTCCATGAAGAAGACCAATGGACGTAGTCGAACGGATCCTCACAACTCTGGAATGAAATCGAAGCTAACGAGAGAAGCAGCCTGGAAAGAAGCAAGCGACATAGTAAATAATCATCACATAAACATGGCATGATGCACAACCAAGGATGATGCATGTCCGGTTTAAATATGCATGGCATGGAAAAGTGCATAGACAGAACTACAAGTTAAGTGGAGCTCAATATGCAATGAGTTGCATATTGACGAAACACCACAACAATTATTTAGTTCTCTCTCGTTTATGTACCCAACAATATTAAATGTTATAAAACATGGCAAGGGTGAATCATATGAAAACTACCTATCTAGGTAATTTAAATGGGGCCAGAAACATCAACCAACAATTCCGCTAAATCCCCATATGCATTTAGCAATTTAAAGCAAACAACAATTTGCACATTTTAAATGTTATTATCATGATGCGGATGACATGTGCAAGTTTATGCAAGTCTTATGGAAATGTTGACATGATAAGATATGAGGCATTTGTCGCCATGGTGGAAGGAAAAGGGGTGCCACAGCCGCGAAACGGAAATGTTACCACGACAACATTCCGGTGATCCGGCAACTCAATTGAGATGCTGGTGCAAAGGAACAAGTGTGGGTGCGCGAAACGTGCAAGAGTGACGAGGAGTGATCCCGGATACCGGGTGTCCTACATGTCTATGGCATGGCTTACAGTGAACATGCAAGGAACAAAACGGACACGATGCAAACATAAGGTGCATCTCATACATCACACACATTCATCCATGGGTGGTCGTTCTCAGTGTTATACCTTCGGAGCGTGCAAACGGGACGGTTCTCGTTCGGTGCAAAGTAGATGAAGTAGACGTTCTCGAGACGGTAGTGAAAGTAGCGGTTCTCGCGGGTCATAGAGGAAGTAGTTGTATTCGCGAACTTGTCGGGTCCACGGTGCCGGTAGTGGTACATGTTTATCGTTGCACGAGTTTTTGTAGATGTTCGGGTCAACGAGGGGGTACTTGGTGCAACATAGGTCTCCGGGGTCGTCGGGTACACGTTCACATAGTAGTCGTACACGTCAACGGTAGTTGTACTCATATCGTCGTGGAAGTAGTGGTACACACGAAGGTAGTCAAACTTGACGGTTCCGTTACACGGGTCTTCGACAACGATAGTGGTACACAAGTTGCCGGGGTACTTGTCGGTCTGGTCTGGGCGGTGTAGATGTACACGTTGTTGGGGTACTTGTCGCATTCCGGTTGTGTAGCCGTACTAGGCATCGGCAGGGTGTACTTGGCGATCCAAAACGAAGCAGAACAAAGGTCCCGGTTATAGTCTTGTTTTTTTGGACTTAGTGGACATCGAGTCTCGCGTGGATATTATAAGTGATGAGTACTTGGCGTTGTGGGCAGAGGACAAATAGGGACCTGGCGCCTGGTGCAACCGGCGATTGACGAGGCGGAGATGGAGCAGCTCTGGCACGGGGAGGCGCAGGGTGCGGGAGCAGGGAACTTGGCGCGGTGCAGGAGGCTGGTTCCGAGCGGGACTTGCAAAGGCACGTCCTCCTCCCTGTTCGAACAAGGCAGAGGCGGGACAGGGGCTTGGCGCGGTGCGAGATCCGCCGGAGATGAAGAGGGCGGCCACGGGACTTGTGGATCCCGCAGGTGGCCGTCCAACCTGACCGGTGGCGGGATGAGGGAACATCGGCTTGGCGAGCTTGAGGCCGTGGCAGAGGAGGGGCTTGCACGCGGGAGGGAGCTGCAAGGCGGTGCTGGAGGGAGCAGCACGGAGAAGAAGCCAAGGCAGCGGCTGCCATGGATGACCTCCGACGACGACCAAGGAACCGACGGCGTGACTGGAGACGGGCCATGAGGGTCGGGCTCGGCGCGCGGGAAGAGGCTAAGCGAGGGGCGGCCTTGCAGGAGAGGGAGGTGCATGGGAGGAAGAAGGAGAGGTCGAGGGAGACTGGGGCATTGGGCAGCGGCGCTCGGCGAAGGGAGATGGGGATCGGGCGAAGGAGCTCCTCTCCCTCGGCTCGATGCGTGTGGGCGTGTGTGTGGCGGCGGTCGATGGAACGAGGGAAGGAAGAGAGATGAGGCGCTGGGTGCAGGCTAGGGTTAGAAGGGTTAGGTGGGCCGGCGCTGGTTGGTTAGGCCCAAAAGGCCGGCTGGGCTGCAAGGCTGGGTTCTCTCTCTCTCTACAATCTTTATCCATTGAAAACAAAACAGAAAAAGAGAAAGAAAAAAGAGAAGGTAGGGGTGGAATCTAGGCATGGGGATAATTTTCACCGACTCGTAAAAATGTGCACGGTTCACGAAAAATAGGAGAGGCATGATTGAAAGATGTAACTCAAACTCATTTGAATTTAATTCAAATGGGTTTGAACTAGGACTTGGTTTTAGAAGTGTCCAAAAATGTTCGGATTTTTGGTGGAGCTCCGGAATATGATGAAAGAATATATGACAAGGTTGGAGACCAAGAATTAAGATAGCAAATGCATTGGGATATTTTGCAAGTGTGTTTATGGGTGATTCCAAATTATTGGAATATAATTTTTATAGCTCCCTAAAATATTGGGAGAATATGTTTTAAAGAGAAACCACCATAGTCAATATCCCTTGATTTAGATGAATTGAAGATCCATACAATTTAATTGGTTGAGTTTTAAAAATTAAATGACATGATGCAATGCACATAATTAGAGCAAGAAAATAAAACACACGACGAAACTCGGAATAGCTGGAAGTCTTCTGAAGCGTCGGTCTCGGGGCGTCACAACACTCCACCACTACGAGAGGATCTCATCCCGAGTTCTAGGATGGCACCGGAGAGAAACGAAAGAGGAAGAGAAGAGGTACAACTAAGTTGCTTCTTTGACAAACGAGTGAGACCATGAACCTTGGGAGGTTGAACAAATTGAAAGAAAGAATACAACGAAGATGAACAAAGTTGAAAGCAATCCGTTAGAAAAGAGGAACAAGGAACATTACGTGAACCTTGTAGGTTGAAAGACATAAGAAAATGGTTACAATGGACAAAAAGTACATGCAAGCACTCCGGTTGAAACAAGATGGAGAAGGAATAATAATGATGTAATTTGGACAACACTTCGACTGTAAATGGAAGGAATTGAACATGATCTTGACAAAACAAGATGATGGGTCGAAGGGAGCAACATCACAATGCCTCCGAAACAAATGTAATGATGGATTCAAAAGAATGGAGGAGAAGACCACATCTTCTACCTCAAATGAGCTTGGAAAAGCATCTTTAGGAGAAGGGTCAAACGGAGTTGTTGAAAATCCAACAACTAAAAGAGTAAGCTTGTTGTGGGCTTATGGAAAACATCTCAAAAACTTGAGGTGAAATTCTGCCACTAACGAAAAACAATGGATTGGATAGATATGAACAAGCAAACGAGAAACTTATTTCACCGGAAGGATAAATGAAGAACTTGGGTCATTTATGAGCACCATAAATAGCAACAATCCTTAGGGAAAGCTTTAGGTGAAATATAACCCAAGATAACTCCAACGAAGAGAATGATGGATTGAGAAGAGCTCATGCCTGAAGAAATTGATGGGTTTAACTATCTCATTTTTGACAACTTGCGAATCACGACACACGAAGGGAAATTGTCAAGAGTGTCATAACACCACCTCAAAAGATAACGTAGGAAGAATTGCACTTCGGATGCAAGATGAAGAATGCTTGAACTCCTCAAAACAACACATGCGTTGAACACCATGTTTATTTTAGAGTATAGCTTGGCGGATCATAACTCCGAGAGAAATCTCGAAGAATAAAAAGAATCCTTGACGAACCACCATGTAGAGCCTCCATGAAGAACTCCGGTAATAAAAGAATGAACAGAAAGAATAAGATTGAAGCCTTGCAATGATTCAAATGGAGCTTCGCGATGATATAACCGAGAAAAACTTGGAACTCTGGAAAAGAAAAGATGAAGCATCTCAAATTGAGAAATGTGACATGATGAACAACTCTGGAAAGAAGAAACTAGATCACTTGGATGAAATAATAATAAGAATTACGTTATGCGCATCCTTCGCCAATTTAAATTGATGACAAGCAACAGATTTGACACACTACTTATTCTCGTAGAAAGGATTAAGATAGATATCGCGCAAACTTGGGAAAAGTCTTCAACGATCCGCTGGTAGGATTGGAAAGAACGAATGAATTGGTATGATAACCAAGGAAGAGAAATCTTGAGCGAACCACCGTAAGGATTGAAAATGAACGAAGAAAAGATAAAGAAACACTGGGAAGAATTAGAGAACGAATGAAGATACTTGAGGGAATTTGATACAAGAGAACGAAGAGATCACAACCTGATTAGAGAAAACTTGAATGATGCACCAGTAAGATTTTGAGAACGAGAGCTGAAAGCTGGAATGAATAATTTTGAGATGATGGGCTATGGAGAATCAAACTGAAAAAGCTCCTGAATTGCTCCGGATGGGTGAAAAGAATTCTCACAATCGAAAACAATTATGAGAGGATGGCATAATGCTAGAACCACGAATCTTTGATAGAACGGAACAAGATTTAAAGGAAAACCCTTATTCGGTCTTCAAAATCCGAGAATGACGATGAGAAACACCACCATGAATTATTGAGATACTCCGGGAGAATGAATAATGAAGAAGTTGAGCCAACGATGAAAAGAATTTGAAAGATCTTGGAGGAAGACATATGACTGATGATAGTTCATTCTTACGTCAAACTTTGAAATGAATTTGAAAATAACTCCAGAAAAAGAAAAGAAGAGTCAGGTAAGATCCTGGGAAAAGACCTGTGGGTTAGGGCCCACTCAAGAGAAACACCGTTGGAATGATTTAAAAGAGAGACTGTACTGGTTGAATTAAATGGCTTGAATGAGGTAAGACCTCAAAATAGCTTGAAAGGATTACGAATAGAAACTTGAATCTTCTGAGATATCTTCAGCACTCCGGAACAATTGAATAGCAAGCGGGGAATGATTATGAGGTGCACCGACATGGAAAAGCATTTGAAATGAGGAAAAGGATATGATCAACAAAGCTTGAATTGAATCCACCGGAGAAGAAAAGAGAACGGAGAATGTTGAACTTGTAGCTTCCTTAGCATCTTCCTGAGAATCACCAGATAATAACATTGAAGCAAAATAATGAAGAGACTTCACAACAATAAAAATGGATGCTTGGTTAAGATATATGAGTCCTTGAATAAAAAGGGTGGGAGGGCGGGAAAAACAAAGGCAACCTGAGGACGGATGAAACAGACAATTTGGAAAAACTGAGAGGTGATCCCGCGAATGGTAAAAATGATAGGATCATCTTGAAGAGAATCGCACTGGTTGGAAAGAATTGACATGACAATCTCGATGATCACGAAGGATTAGCATCCATATAGAAATAAGAGAACACCGCTTAGGAAAAGGTATGGAATCCACACTTGACATAGAAGCAACTCGAATACCACAACTCAAAACAAAACAAAGATTTGGTTTGTAGGATAAATCGGAAACAAACATACGATAGATCCCATATCGTATCATGTGTCTGTTGGAAAGATATTCTAGGAGCTACTTGAATTCCCACCTATAAACTCTTGAAACTTTCTGGTTATGCAATTAGGTGTTGGGGATACATGGGAAGCATAATATATCACCCAAACTAACAATCCCTACATCGAGCTGTATCCCTCCTTCAACACATAACCAAGAAACCTTCGGAAATCGTGTACCTCAACCTTCGAAAAGCATCCGTTATACGACTTATGGCAATACTCCCGAACTCCCGCCCCAGTACTGGGTGGCGTCGAGGTTATCTCACCAACAACTGCATAAAAGAGATTTTCGATCTCAGCGAATTCAGGTATTCCAGAACTGCAACGATAAAATTGTGACGACAACACCTAGGAGATCAACTCCCCGGGACACTGCCACAACCCCTAAATGTTAGGAGGCACCAAGAACAATGTTCTTGTCACAAGACTATCGGAACGATTCCAAGATACCTGCGTGATCCTATAAATTTTTTTCATGAAAATTGAGGAGAGAAAATTCAAAACTACTACGCCAGGAGGCCTCACCAGAGCGACGAAGGGACTGAGGAGTAAAAAGAATCCTACTCTTCGATATATATAATCCTAAGACTCTAAACAATTTGATCTAGACTCAACAATGTCAGCGACTCAATCAAGCAGGGGGCTCCTAAGTCGGGGATGGCTCTGATTACCAACTTGGAACACCCACAATGCGGCTATATCTCCCACGTGTCGGGGCACAACTTAGAGGCATAGCCGCATAGTAGGTTTGTCGCAAGAGGGGTAATCTTCACACAATCCCATGTACTGAATAGAATTGCCACTTCACACAATACATAAATAATTCATACATCATCCAAAGTACAATCAAGGTCCTAATACGGAACCAAAATAAAAGAAGACAACCCCAAATGCTAGATCCCCGATCGTCCCAACTGGGCTCCACTACTGATCAACAGGAAGCGAAACAAAACAATGATCAAGGTCTTCACCGAGCTCCCACTTGAGCTCAGTTGCGTCACCTGCACTGGTATCATCGGCACTTGCAACTATTTGGAAGTATCTGTGAGTCACAAGGACTCGGCAATCTCACACCCGTGAGATCAAGACTATTTAAGCTTGTGGGTAGGATAGGGTAATGAGGTGGAGCTGCAGCAGGCATTAAGCATATATGGTGGCTAACATACGCAAATAAGAGCGAGAAGAGAAGCAATGCAGCGGTCGTGAACTAGAAGTGATCAAGAAGTGATCCTGAAACTACTTACGTTCAAGCATAACACAAGAACCGTGTTCACTTCCCGGACTCCGCTGGAAAGAGACCATCACGGGTACACACGCGGTTGATTCATTTTAAGTAAGTTAAGTGTCAAGTTCTCTACAACCGGATATTAACAAATTCCCATCTGCCACATAACCGCGGGCACAGCTCTCGAAAGTTTATACCCTGCAGGGGTGTCTGAGGGAGTCCTGGATTAGGGGGTATCCGGACAGCCGGATTATATCCTTTGGCCGGACTATTGGACTATGAAGATACAAGATTGAAGACTTCGTCTCGTGTTCGGATGGGACTCTACTTGGCGTGGAAGGCAAGCTAGGCAATACGGATATGTATATCTCCTCCTTTGTAACTGACCTTGTGTAACCCTAGCCCCCTCTGGTATCTATATAAACCGGAGGGTTTTAGTCCGTAGGACAACATACAATCATACCATAGGCTAGCTTCTAGGGTTTAGCCTTTCCGATCTCGTGGCAGATCAACTCTTGTAATACTCATATCATCAAGAATAAATCAAGCAGGACGTAGGGTTTTACCTCCATTAAGAGGGCCCGAACTTGGGTAAAACATCATGTTCCCTGCCTCCTGTTACCATCCGCCTTAGACGCACAGTTCGGGACCCCCTACCCGAGATCCGCTGGTTTTGACACTGACATTGGTGCTTTCATTGAGAGTTCCTCTATGACATTGCCGTAAGGAAGGATGCCTCGTCTCGTTGTTAAAAGCAACATCACCGCCGAGGGAGCTTTGGCTGTCGGCCAAACTCTCCGGCTAGGCAGTTTCGTCATGACTGCCTATTCGGCCGCTGCACCAACGATGCCTTCTCGAGTCATCAAAAACAGCCTCCATGTCGGCTCGGAATTCACCGAGCGGATGGATCCAATGGAGCTCTCTTCTCTAAACGAACTCTTGGATCGCATCGCCGCCTTGGGAGTCGCTACGGACTATGATCGGATTGGGCTTAAACCCGATCAAAGGGAGATTAACTCTCCATCGACCACCCATCATGTTGCGGTGGTAGAGGAACAACGCGGCAACTCTTACTCTATTTTGAGGACTAACTATGTCCAGATTCCCGAGCTCTCCGAGCCGGATACTCACTTACGGGAGGACATCACCCAAGCCCTGAACCTAGAATCAGGCAGCGGGCCAGACTTATCGGGTAACACTCTGGAACCCGAACTTATAATATTGGAAACTCCTCGGCCCCTGGGTCTCAGATCGGGTAGGGGTTCGGACTCAAATACACCCACCCACCCAGACATAAACGATCTTTCCCACATCAGGCAAGAGCCCCATGAAACAGTACATCATTATTGGGCCAGATTCCTCTTTGTGATGAACAAGGTTAAGGACTGTCGCAAGGAAGATGTAGTCTCACTTTTCTGCAATAATTGCACGGACAAGGGAATCCTTAACGCCCTAAGTCACTGTGACATATCACGCTTCGCTGACTTGGTGTCCATAGTACGAAAGTACTGTGCGACGGAAAGCGCCTGGAAAACTGAAATGAAATTTTGGGATAATCCGGCTTCGAATATACACCCAGTCCGAAGTAAAAGGGTGCACTATCATAAGACGCCCGAGCTAGTTGCAAATAAACAAAAACCCTCTATAGGGCATGGAACCATACTGGAGGGATGGCTTAATGGACCCTGCAAAATTCACAGTACAACGGATACAATATCAACACACAGCCTTAGAGCATGTTGGATACTCCGGCAGGTGGCCAAAAGTGGTGAGGATCTTCTTATCCCAAATGCCACAGAGCACCATCCCGTGGATAAAAATACGGTGTTAACAGTATTTGAGACCTTTGCGTCAAATAATAGGCGCAAGCGAACACTCCGCAGCATGGCCGAAATCTACCACGTAGCAGCACTAAATCCATGGAGTGACACGACTATTACCTTCAATGCCAGTGACGAACCTAAATTCTGAACAGCCCGAGCACCAGTTGCACTGGTCCTCAGTCCAATTGTGGACGGATTTCGACTCACCAAAGTACTCATGGACGGCGGCAGCGGATTAAACCTCATCTATGAGGAAACTCTTCAAAAAATGGAAATAGACCGGAACCGCATTGAGCAAAGTAGCACAACCTTTAGGGGAATCATACCCAGTCGGGAGGCATGATGCGCTGGGAAAATCACACTAGATGTGGTATTCGGTACGCCAGAGAATTACAGGTCCGAAGAAATTACATTTCAAGTGGCCCCGTTCAGCAGTGGATACCACACCCTTTTAGGACGTGAGGCGTTCACGATCTTGCAAGCCGTACCCCATTACGGGTACATGAAGCTCAAAATGCCTGGGCCCAACAGAATCATCACCCTCGCTAGTGATCCGGACACAGCACTCCGAGCTGAAAACAAAACAGCTGCACTGGCCCTCGAGGCATTATCCGAAGCCCTCTCGGCCGAGGAGCTAACGACGCTACGCTCCACAGTGGACAGGGATGACGTGATACTCAATAAGAGATCCAAGTCCACCTCTTTTAAACCAGCTGATGAAATAGTCAAATTCCAAGTCCACCCAACGGACCCTACAAAAACAGCCTCCATCGGGGCACAATTAAAACCCACCGTGGACGCCGCACTACGAGAGTTCCTGCGCAAGAATTGGGACATATTCGTCTGGCACCCCTAAGACATGCCAGGAATCCCACGCAGGCTGGCCGAGCATAGCCTCAACATCCTAAAGGGATTCAAGCCAGTCAAGCAAGCTCTTCGGCGTTTCTCCGAACCTAAGAGACAAGCCATGGGAGAGGAACTAGCAAAGTTATTGGAGGCCGGATTCATCAGAGAGATAAAACACCCGGACTGGCTAGCAAACCTGGTGATGGTACCAAAGAAGGATAAATCTTGGTGCCTTTGTGTCGATTTCAAGGACCTCAATAAAGCTTGCCCAAAGGATCCCTCCCCCCTCCCCCGCATCGACCAAATTATCGATGCTACCGCAGGACATGAGTCATTGTGTTTCCTCGATGCATACTCCGGTTACCACCAAATCAAGATGGCCGAGTCCGACCAAGCCGCAACGGCATTCATCACACCATACGGTCCCTTCTGTTTCAACACAATGCCTTTTGGGCTTAAAAATGCGGGCGCAACATATCAGCGCATGATTCAGACATGTCTGGAGAAACAAATCGACAAAACAGTAGAGGCATACGTAGATGACGTGGTCGTCAAAACCAAACATGTCAACTCTTTAATAGACGACTTGAGGCTCACGTTCGACAACCTCCGAACATACGACATCAAGCTCAATCCGGAAAAATGCGTTTTCGGCGTACCAACCGGAAAGCTCCTGGGTTTCATTGTCTCCAGTAGAGGTATTGAAGCTAATCCGGCCAAAATCTGAGCTTTGTCACAGTTGGCTACCCCAACAGACCTCAAACAAATGCAGAAGTTAACAGGATGCGTGGCGGCTCTAAGCCACTTTATCTCCCGCTTAGGAGAAAAGGCTCTACCCCTTTATCGCCTCCTTCGGCGCACTGAACACTTTGAGTGGACGGACGCTGCCACAGTCGGATTGGAAGAAATAAAGGCCATTTTGGCAACCAACCCAATCCCGGTCGCGCCAAATATCAGCGAACCAATGCTGTTGTACATTGCGGCAACTAATCAAGTTGTAAGAGCAGTGCTCGTCGTTGAAAAAGAAGCCGACGGACATAAATTCCCTCTTCGAAAGCCGGTATACTATGTATCCACTGTCCTCACTCCATGCAAATCACGTTATCCACATTATCAAAAGATAGCCTATGCGGTATTCATGGCATCCCGGAAGCTACGACACTACTTTCAAGAGTGTTCAATTACAGTAGCCTCGGAAGTGCCAGTCAATGATATTATAAACAACCACAACGCTATGGGCCGGATTGCTAAATGGGACATTGAGCTCCTCCCGTTCGACATAACTTACAAACCTCGACGAGCCATTAAGTCGCAAGTATTGGCCGACTTTGTCGCCGAATGGACGGAGGCCAAACTCCCGAAAGAGTACGGCGCATACTCTAATTGGATCATGCACTTCGACGGTTCTAAAACGCTGGCTGGTCTAGGGGCTGGCGTCGTCCTGACGTCCCCAATCGGAGATACCGTCCAGTACGTACTGCAAATATTGTACACAGACTCCAACAACGCAGCCGAATACGAAGCTCTATTGCATGGTCTTCGGATGGCAGTCTCCATGGGCATTCAACGCCTGGAGGTGTGTGGGGATTCAAACCTTGCAATATCCCAAATAAATGGAGACTTTGATGCCAAGGATCCGAAAATGGCGGCCTACCGAAACGCCGTCCTAAAAATGTCAGCTCGGTTCGAGGGGCTAGAATTTCACCATGTGGCTCGGGAAAACAATCAGGCGGCGGATATCCTAGCCCGCATCGGCGCAAAACGCGATGCGGTCCCCCCAACATATTTCTAGAAAGGCTGTTTAAGCCGTCCGTAGTATGGGAAGGGGACTCCGGTAGCAATAGTCCGGACCCGGCCAAAATGCCCGATACCGAACACACTGACACAATCGGAGGCTCCGCCACCGAAATAACATCTTCAGCCCACGTAATAATGACCGTCATTGCCCCGTGGACAGAACCATTCCTAGCCTACCTAACTAGATAGGAATTCCCGGAGGACCAAAATGAGGCACGCTGCATTGTGCGGCGATCCAAGGCCTACAGGGTCCATGAGGGAGAATTATACAAAAAAAGCACTACCGGAGTCCTTCAAAGATGCATCTCCGAAGAGGAAGGGCGGAACCTTCTGGCAGAAATTCACGTCGGACTCGGCGGTCACCACGCCACAGCCCGGGCTCTTGTAAGCAAGGCCTTCCGTATATGATTCTATTGGCCAACGGCCCGGGCAGATGCACAGGACTTGGTCCAACATTGCGCCGGTTGCCAGCTCTTTGCAAATCAAAGCCACATGCCACCCACCGCCCTCCAAACAATCCCCATTACGTGGCCCTTCGCGGTCTGGGGGCTTGACATGGTTGGACCCCTTAAAGGGGAACCCACAAGAAAAAATACTTACTGGTCATGGTGGATAAATTCACCAAATGGATAGAGGCCAAACCCGTTAAAACAACTGAATCCGGACCAGTGATAGACTTCAGATCCGGGGTCGTACACCGTTATGGCGTCCCCCATAGCATCATCACTGACAATGGCACAAACTTCACAGTCGATGAGGTCAAACTCTGGTGCAGAAAAATGGGCATCAAGCTCGATTATGCTTCAGCCTATCACCCACAAACCAACGGCCAAGTCGAGCGAGCAAACGATCTTATAATGAGCGGCATTAAACCCAGACTAGTGCGTTCCTTAACGGAATCTAACACGCACTGGGTAGAGGAGCTCGACTCCGTACTCTGGGGGCTGCGGACCACGCCAAATCGTAGTACCAGATATACACCCTTATTTATGGTGTACGGTGCAGAAGCGGTCTTGCCCTGTGACATAATTCATGACTCACCTCGAGTGCGCATGTACGAAGAAAGAGAAGCCGAGCTCGATCGGCAGGACAGTCTGGACACCATGGAGGAGGAGCGCGACGTAGCCAAAGCCCGTTCTGCATTTTATCAGCAACAGGCTCGCAAATACCAAAGCAGAGAAGTACGAGCCAAAACTTATAACGTTGGCGAACTAGTTCTACGCTTGCCGAATAAGAAAAAGAACATGCTCGAGCCCAAATGTGAAGGTCCCTTCATTATTGACCAACTTCTGACCGGTGGAGCGTACCAACTGTGGGATGCATTGACTAGTCGACTCGAGCCGAACCCATGGAACGCGGCCAGGCTCCGAAGATTCTACACCTAGCGCTGAACTCTATGTTCGTCCCCTCCCTTTGTCCATTTTTTGCATATACATTATCTATCTTGTTTTTCTTTCTTCCTTTCTTTTATTATTTCTCTAGGCATTTCAGGGCCAACTTGTGCCTCGCTTGCACATTATAGATGCACTAGCCACGCTCATAATACCTGGGGGCTTCTTTCACAGAAGCTTAATTATTTATCTAGGCCTCAGGCCCCGAACATGTGTCATGCTTCTGCATGTACCTTTTTTCGCAATTATATGCATCGATATGACTTAAGTTTTGGCCAAGCTGGTTTGCCTGGCTCTTGTATTTATGCCCTACGTTCCTGTTAATTCGGCTAGGGCATAAGGGGAGCACCTCTACGATTGTTACTGCCGGGCCAGCCGGACGTGTACCTCAGACTGGGTGAAGCCGAAAGCTGGCGTTCTTAAGGGAATATTCGGTCGGTGAACAAAAGATGATTTTTATTTATTGTCCATATCTGCCCCCAGATGTTTTTCCTGCGTTTCCTATCGCAGTCCGGACATGCACTTTAGGGCATTCTTACCCAGGGAAAGGAACCCTTAACGGAACTATTCTCCCTGGAAGATGTTTCTTACTACCCATGTAATATAACATAACTAGTTGGGCACTTGTCTGTTCAAGCACTTATGACCCCTATGCCTGGTCTTCACGCATACCCCGGTTCTTAGATAACTGCGCGGGTATTCGGATACACTCGGGACTATCGGGTCCCGAGGTTGAAGCGAAAAGGTCCGCCAAGACAAATGATCTACAATCTGGCTAGAAGGCATTATACATGTCACTTTCATTACATAGTCATGCAGACTGACTAAATTCCTCTTCTATACCATCCAACAGGCGGTCTAGCTTACAATCCTGTTGGGAATACTTTGCGGCTAATTCTACTTGCCCATAAACTAAGCTAACGGGGATCTCTTTTCCGTTGGGCCCCACAGGCCCGACCTCGGCCATGTGATTTGGGCCTGCCTTGGTATACTGCGTCTTCACCATGGCCCAGGCTTCTCTGGCACCTTGTCGGTAGGCCGATATCTTCCATAACCGGAAGCGCCGCCGTGCTCCCTTAAGCTTCTCCGTAAGCTCTGCAACGCCCTCTGGCAGGGAGACGGACGGCCACAAGGCTTGGGCAACACCCTGCATCACCTGCCGAACTTGTTCGTGTAGATGTGACAGCTCGGATAGAAGATCACCTTTAGACCCTGGCATTTCCTCCGCGGGACGACCCGTCAGCATACCTACAGACATAACGCTGTTAGTCGGCTTCTTCACCGAACTCCTTTAAAAGGATTTGTTCAAGCACTTACTGAAATGCCGCGTCGAAGCCGCTTATTCTCCCTCTCGGAGTCTGCAAGCTGGCCCCTAATGTCTTTTAGTTCCACGCTCAGCTTAATATTGGCGTCTTGGAGATTGTTTTTCTCCCGCCTAACCTCAGTCAGCACGCATTTGCCAGTCTCTAGCTGTCGCATAACATGCTGGTCCTCCGGATTTTCTCCGGATTCATCTGCAACATCTATTGTTATATCTGCAGCCATGCCGCACATTATATGGTAACCATCATTCTTTAAAGTAAATGTTACCAGCAGGTGACTTTTTTGGTTCCTGCAATGCGGCTACAGCAGCCCGTAGTTGGGTCTTGCATTCCTCTAGCTCCTGTGACCGCCTAGTATTCTTTTATGAAAGAACCTGCACAATAAAGATGATCCTATCAGTTCTGCTAACTGTTTCAAGTCTCAGGGGCTACTGATACATATAAATCGTCAAATTTACTCACCCGTACATCCTTTACATACTGATCCGTGGCTCTGGCTAGACCATCTTGAGCAGCTCGGAGGTACGCCTCTCCAGAATTGAAGGCATCAAATGCCTCTGGTGAGAAACAAGCGTCACGGAGTACGGCCCGGCGGCGCCTATGATTCATGGCGCTTTCCACCTCTGAGTTTGTAGCGGGTAATCTATCCGCATCCTCTGTAGGGGGATTATCCGGCGCCCGCCCCATATCGGCTTCCGCCTCTATGTCCGGTCCTGGTGCCCGGCTGGTGGAAGCGTGATTAGTAACATCGCCGAACATATTTCCGGCGAGCGTTTTTTCTGTTAAAGAAACACAGGTGTCATTATATTTCAAGAAAGACGACAACCATGGAGCGGGGTTTGTCATACCTTTGCGCCGGTGTCTCCGTCCTGACCGCCTTCCTTTTTGTCCTACCCGACCTCGGTGTCTCCTGTTGGCGCGTTGCTGCGGGTTCGGCAGGGTGTCCCGAATGCTTCCCTGTAAAAATACCATGCGTATATGGTGGTTGAAGTGTCTAAAAGGGGATCCTAGTTTTGGAGTTGGGATTTTTGGTTTTTCTTACGTGCGATGCAGGGAGCTGTCCGGGATAGTCGGCCGTAATGGCCACCATGGCATCATCGCAGCTTAACTGATAGAACTGCCGGTCTATCAGCTCCACGAATATAACCGAATCTTCTTCAAGTCCGGAGTCGAGGGCCCGGTCAGGGTCCTCGGGTTGTGGAGAAGGGCTGCTGACCTCCTTTATGGCTTTTCGCAGTTCCTGCCGCAAAGTGGCAAGGTGAATACTTACGACAAAGAATGCGGGAAAAATGGGAGCAGGGAGATATAACTTACCCAGCTTGGAGGATTGTACATGGAGAATCCATCCCGTGGCTTGATGCGGGTGAACTCCTCTTCCTCACCCTTGAACAATTCGGACAGAATTTTTGCTAAAGCGGCTGCATTGTCCGGACCCTTACGCCCGCAGTGGGTGGCGTCATCCGCCCTGTTATAACACCACAAGGGGTGCCCACGATATTGAAGTGGTTGCACTCCCCGCATTATGCAAATCGACATAACTTCGATTACTGTCAATCCTGATCGAGCCAGTGCTTTAATTCGGTTCATCAGATAGAGGACTTCTCCATTGTCTTCCGCCTGGGGGCTCCGTGGGCGCCAACTTCGGCGTTTCTTCAGAGGAGAATTGTTGAACTCAGGAAGACCCCGCCGAACAGGGTCCGGAAGGGGAACGTCCTCCATATAAAACCATTCTGAAGGCCAGTCTTCGGATGACTTCTTCGGAGTGCCGGACAGGTATCCGGTGTCAGCGATGTGCCATATTTCAGCTCCGCCCACTTGATAAAGTGACCCCCTCTATGTGCGAGGGACGAGGCAAAATAGCCTTTTCCACAGCTCGAAGTGAGCCTCGCAGCCCAGGAACAACTCGCAGAGAGCCACATAGCCGGCGATATGTAGGATGGAGGCGGGGGTGAAATTGTGTAATTGGAGACCGTAGAACTCCAGGAGCCCGCGGAGGAACGGATGAATTGGAAATCCGAGTCCCCTTAATAGATAGGGAACAAGGCAGACCCGTTCCCCCATAGAGGGACAGGGAAAGCTCTCCGCTTGCTCCCCGCCATTATAGGTGGCAAGCCTGGCTCGAACGGGCACCATGTACGCTGGAGGGAGAAATCCCTTAGTCTGCAGTTTGACTAGACGACTGTGTGGGACTGAACACCTCTCCCAATCACCGGGCTTAGGGCTTCGGGGGCGGGAGGAGGAGTTGCGGAGGTCGGCCATGCTGGAATGGATCTTTCCGGAACGCGCTCTAATGGTCTCTCGCTGGGGGAGGATGGTATGGATCGGATCTAAGGATCCCCATCCCTTTAATAGACAATTTATTTATCTGGCTAGGGGGGCGAATGTAAAAATGCCCTGGCGCCTCGTATTCATTTGACACATGGGAGAAAGCCCTTATTGGGCACAGAAGCCAAGAGGTCCAAACATTTATGGGACCGGACACTGCTTTACAAACATTGGAGAAGAACCCGCCTTGCAATACCGAAGACAATACTGCGCGCTGGAGTTATCGTCATTGAAGCCTGGCTCGGGGGCTACTGAGAGAGTCCTGGATTAGGGGGTATCCGGACAGCCGGCTTATATCCTTTGTCCGGACTGTTGGACTATGAAGGTACAAGATTGAAGACTTCGTCTCGTGTCTGGATGGGACTCTACTTGGCGTGGAAGGCAAGCTAGGCAATAAGGATATGTATATCTCCTCCTTTGTAACCGATCTTGTGTAACCCTAGCCCCCTCTGGTGTCTATATAAACCGGAGGGTTTTAGTCCGTAGGACAACATACAATCATACCATAGGCTAGCTTCTAGGGTTTAGCCTTTCCGATCTCGTGGTAGATCAACTCTTGTAATACTCATATCATCAAGAATAAATCAAGCAGGACGTAGGGTTTTACCTCCATTAAGAGGGCCTGAGGGAGTCCTGGATTAGGGGGTGTTCGGATAGCCGGACTATACCTTCAGCCGGACTCCTAGACTATGAAGATACATGATTGAAGACTCCGTCCCGTGTCCGGAAGGGACTTTCCTTGGCGTGGAAGGCAAGCTTGGCGATACGGATGTTCAGATCTCCTACCATTGTAACCGACTCTATGTAACCCTAACCTATCCGGTGTCTATATAAACCGGAGGGTTTTAGTCCATAGAATAACATACACATCAACAATCATACCATAGGCTAGCTTCTAGGGTTTAGCCTCTCTAATCTCGTGGTAGATCTACTCTTGTACTACCCATATCATCAATATTAATCAAGCAGGACGTAGGGTTTTACCTCCATCGAGAGGGCCTGAACCTGGGTAAAACTTCATGTCCCTTGCCTCCTATTACCATCCGGCCTAGACGCACAGTTCGGGACCCCCTACCCGAGATCCGCCAGTTTTGACACCGACATTGGTGCTTTCATTGAGAGTTCCTCTGTGCCGTCGCCGTCAGGCCCAATGGCTCCTACGATCATCAATGGCGATGCAGTCTAGGGTGAGACCTTCCTCCCCGGACAGATCTTCATCTTTGACAGCTTCGCACTGCGGGCCAATTCACTTGGCCATCTAGAGCAGATCGAAAGCTACGCCCCTGGCCGTCAGGTCAGATTCGGAAGTTTAAACTACACGACCGACATCCGTGGGGACTTGATCTTCGACGGATTCGAACCACTGTCGAGCGTGCTGCACTGTCACGACGAGCATGATCTAGCTCTGCCGCCGAACAGTGCCCTGGAGGCCGCACCCGCATCGGCTCCGACCCTTAGTTCGGAGCCAACCGCACCGATCGAGGATGGGCGGTTGGACGCCACCTCGGGGGCTGCGATCCAAATGGCGATTGAGCCGAACACCAGCCCCGTACTCTGCGAGGCTCGTGACTCCAAGGAGCCGGACCCCTCTCCAGACTCCGAACCCTCCGCGCCCCTGCCAGTCGAATCCAATTGGGCGCCGATCATGGAGTTCACTGCCGCAGACATCTTTCAGCACTCGCCTTTCGGTGATATCCTGAAGTCATTGAAGTCTCTCTCTCTTTATCAGGAGAGCCCTGGCCGGACTACGGTCAGCAAGGTTGGAGTACGGACGATGAAGAAATTCAAAGCCCACCCACCACCCACTTTGTAGCCACTGTCGACGATTTAACCGACATGCTCGACTTTGACTCCGAAGACATCGACAGTACGGACGCCGATGAAGGGGACAATGAAGAACCAGCGCGTGTTGGACCCTGGAACCCCACCGCGTCATATGACATATACACGGTGGACGCACCAAAAGATGACGACGAGGAGCGGAAGGACGCACCAAAGGATTGTTCCCTCGAAAAGCAGTCAAAGCAGCGACGCAAGCGCCGCCCCAAATCCCGCCTCGACAAAAATAGAGATCACACAGACCCAGCGCTGGAGCAGGGTGAACCACTGCTGGACAATGGCAATCCGGATAATCAAACTGAACAAACAAATCCTATTAAGGATAATGGTCCGGATGACATAACGCCGGACAGGCACCCGGAGCAACAGAACGCCCGTAAAAGGCTTGTTGCCACCGCGAGGAGTCTTAAAAAGCAGAAGGCAAGGCTCAAGGCCGTGCAAGACACACTCCAATTCAGATGTTGCAAAATACTCAACACTGCAGCAAGGTACGGCGACAATCGCCCCTCCAAGAGCTACCCAAAGCGGAAGCTGCTACCCGAATTCGATGAGGAGGCCGCAGACCCCCCACAACCAAATATCAAAGCAGCCACCTGGTCGGATAGACGACCCCTCGACCAACATAGAGCGGCATACAACACCGCTCACAATACAACACACGACCCAGGCGAGGGTTCGCACCCAAAGGACGGCGCAACAAGATCCATCTATGGACCACGCAAGCGCCCCCCAGCATACAATGCAACACAACAAATATCCGAACAACGCGGTACACCCAGCTACAGGGGTGCCGCACACCCTCTATTTTCACCGACGAGGTGCCGTACCATGAATTTCTAGAGGGATTCAAACCCGTAAACATAGAGGCATACGATGGAACAACAGACCCCGGGGTTTGGATTGAGGACTATATCCTTCATATCCATATGGCTCGAGGAGATGATCTCCACGCCATCAAATATTTACCCCTCAAGCTCAAAGGGCCAGCTCGTCACTGGCTCAAAGGCCTCCCCGAAAGCTCCATTGGAAGTTGGGAAGAGCTCGAAGACGCCTTTCGGGCAAATTTTCAAGGGACTTATGTCCGACCTCCGGATGCGGATGATCCGAGTCATATAACTCAGCAGCCCGGAGAGTCAGCCCGAAAGCTTTGGAATAGGTTTCTTACTAAAAAGAACCAGATTGTCGACTGTCCGGACGCCGAAGCCTTAGCGGCTTTCAAGCATAGCGTCCGTGACGAATGGCTCGCCAGACACCTCGGCCAAAATAAGCCGAGAATGATGGCCGCATTAACAAACCTCATGACCCACTTTTGCACGGGTGAGGACAGCTGGCTAGCCAGATGCAGCACCAGCGACCCCAGTACATCGGAAGTTAGAGATGGAAACGGGAAGTCATGGCGCAACAGCAATAACAAACGCCGGAATAAAGAAGACATCACGAAGGCACGGCAGTAAATGCCGGATTCAAAAGCTCTCGGCCAGGTCAAAAGCCGCCCACTAAAGGCACTAGGGATGAACTGTCCAGGCTCAACAAAATTCTGGACCAAGTATGTCAGATCCACAGTACCCCGGGTAAACCTGCTAATCATAACCACAGAGAATGTTGTGTCTTCAAGCTGTCCGGCAAGCTCAACACCGTACACAAGGGGGAGGGCACACCAAGTGAAGGCGAGGACGAGCCCCCCAAGCAAGACACGGGGGAACAAAAGAAATTCCCACCAGAAGTCAAAACAGTAAACGTACTACATATGATTAAGGGAAAAAACAATGCGGCACCCCCAGGAAAATATACCCAAGTGCCTGTCACCTCGAAGTCCTGCCAATGGTCATCTCAACCGATCACTTTCGACCATCGTGATTACTCAGCAAGTATCCGACACGCAGGATGGGCTGCCTTGGTATTAGACCCAGTAATTGGCGGATATCACTTCACACGAGTCTTGATGGACGGCGGCAGCAGCCTAAACCTAATATACCAGGATACAATCCGCGAGATGGGGTTAGACCCAACACAAATTCGCCATAGCAATACTACATTTAAAGGAGTAACGCCAGGCCCAGGGGCTCGATGTACGGGCTCCCTCCTACTACAAGTTATATTCGGCTCCCCCGATAACTTCCGTAGCGAGCATTTAACCTTCCACATCGCTCCGTTTCAAAGTGGCTATCAAGCACTGCTCGGGCGTGAAGCTTTCGCTCGCTTTAATGCAATACCACACTATGCCTCCCTCACACTCAAGATGCCCGGTCCACGCGACATCATTTCAGTGCATGGAAATATCAAGCGTCTCTGCGCGCCGAAGAGAGTGAGGCTGCCTTGGCAGCCACACACTAAAGGCGCCCGGACTAGCCAAAGCGCCCCATAGGTCGTCAAGACCTCAGACACAACTAATCGAGTCCGGCGCCGCTACTTATACCAAATAAATGGTGACACCCCTATTTACAAGGGGCTCAACGCACGCAGACATACGATCATCATGCCATACCCGTCCAGGATACGGCACAACCGAGACACAGGCGCAGACGTGCAGCAGGGACCCGCTCCAAGGATTCTTTTTAGATTAAGACCCTGCGTAAACCCTTTTTTACTGTCTCTTGTTGATACATATCCACTGTTGAGAAGGATGCTGATGTCTTGGCATGTGGCCATGCCAGACCAATGCACGTACCTGGACATAAGGGGCTTCTTACGAAGGCCATTATTTAGGCCCGGTTTATACCACAAAGACCGAATACCTTAGGGAGTGTTCGGCGTCGCGAGTTTGGCCCTATATGCATCAGCTCCGAATCATTGTCTTTGGTCAAATGTTGGGTTTGCCCAACTCCTGTGTTTTGGTGCCTTACGTTCCGCTTTACCGGCTAAGGTAGCACCAGGAGAACTACTGCGATTGTGCCCTGGTTCATCCGGACGAGCACCTCAGTAGAGAAAGCCGAAAACTGACTGTCATGATCTAGCGCGAGACTAGTCAACCACTCGATGACCCATGGGAATGTTAGAATTCCCCCGCCTTAACGAAGGGCCGCTTTCCGGCCAGGCATATACGCACCCCGGGATCGAGATAGTGTGGAGCCACCAGGGGCTATCTAGTAGCCCCACTGTCAAACTCCTATGGCTAAGTGAAAGTGTTAAAGCATTATAGTCCGGTTGCCTCGCTCGCTCCGCTATCACCTCCTTAATAGGACCAAGACGTTGGGTTAAGTGTGAACGCGTGTTTCTGCGAACACCTCCGCATTATATGCGTGGGGGTTGAAGCCGACGACTGCAATCTTTCAGGTTATACACATGTATACATAAACGGCCGCCCAGGAGGCATCACAATACTTTTAGGCAAAAGTATAAAACTAGCCTTATGAAAATTTATAAAAGTATTTCGCTTAAAATGAGATTACATGTCACTCAAACATAATATTTTTTGAGCACTGGGTCTCTATCAAACGAGCACCCTCAAGAACTTCCTCAAAGTAGTGCTCAGCAGCCCTTCGACCTATGGCCGAATCCTGCGCTGCAACAGTGGTAGCATCTATCTCTGCCCAGTATGCTTTAGCACGGGCAAAGGCCATTCGTGCGCCTTCTATGCACGCCGACCTCTTCATCGCATTTATGCGCGGCACCACGTCAAGGAACTGCTGCACCAAGCTGAAATAGCTGCTCGGTTTTGACCTTTCCGGCCATAGCTGATCCACAACAGACCTCATGGAGAGTCCAGACAACCTATTTAGTTCGGACCATTCGGCTAATTGGTCCGTCAATGAAAGCGGACGCTTGGGAGAAAGAAATTGTTTCCAAAACAGCTGGTCTACTTCACGGTCCGTCTGACTCTAGAAGTACTTGGCCGCATCGGCAGCGCTCGCTGCCAAATCCATATACACATCTTCCGAACTCCACAGCCGATCCAGAGGGGCATACCGTGGATCTCCAAACTTCCTCTGCAGCATAAAGGATTTCCCGGCTACAATATCCCCGGCTTCCCGCAACTCCTCCTTCTTTGCCCTCATTGCAGAGCGGAGGTCTTTTCCCGTTGCAGCAGCCTTCTCAAGGTCCGATACCTTCTCCTGGTTTTCCTTTTCAAGAACCCGGCAACGGTCGGTGGCGGCTTTTAATTCTATGGTCATCTTGGCCATCTTATCTCGGCTCTCGCCATGCGCGGCCTTCTTGGCTTGCAACTCTTCGGCCGCCTTCAAAGTAGCCACATTACCCAACCTCGCTTGTTCCTTGGCTCGGGCAAGTTCTGCCCGCAAGGCTTCAACAGTGGCAGCTCCATCTGCAGTCACAACACATTAAGGATACTAGCATCATGCTGCTCTTCCTATGTGGCATTTACCAGATAATGACACTTACCTTGTGCCTCGTCAAGCCTTTTGTTAACAAGCTCGATGTCGGCGTCTGCCGCATCCAACTGCCGTTCTAAATGGGCAAACTCGCGAGCCCGGCTAGCCACCGGAGCTTCCATCACCTGCACATAAAGGCAGTATGGTTATTACCTGGGAATATGATCCTCTGTTCGTGTCGTTTCCGACGACGACCAGAGTCTCAGGGGCTACTATCTACACAGGGCACACCTAGTATGTGCAGGACTATCATACATTATTTTACGTACCTCAAAGCTTGTCAGTAGACTCATAAAAGCTTTATGCACTCCGCTTTCGGCAGACGAGATTCTCTCCATCACCGTATTCATCAGCACACGGTGTTCATCTGAGATGGCCGCTCGCCCCACCAACTCCCTCAGAACATCCGACCGCACACTAGACAGTGCCGGACTTGTTTGTCTGCTCTCTTTGGGAGCCGGACACTGAGAACTTCGGGGTCGACGAGATTATCTTCTGGCCTCGCCGGACTCAGAGAGGCCCTCCGCGACGACACTTCAGGGTCGCCCGCTTCCGGAGCGGAGGAGTCCGGAGGAGGCGTTTCGCTCTCCATCATCTCTGGAAGAAGATCCCCCGAAGACGAGCTCATTTGAGAGGGGCTAAGGCCCGAACTGCAAAGATACATGCAGTGGTTATCTTCTCAGAAGAAAAGATGACATATCTGTACTATTAAGGTATTTTGGGTCACTTACGACTCGTGGGAGAATTGATCCCCCCGCGGACTTTGTGCGGCAACCGCACCCCCCGGGGTAGGACCCTCTGTGGGAGACTTCTTCTCCCGTTTGGAAGCTTCGGCTTCCGAATCCCCAGACGCAATCCTTTTCCTCTTCTGGTCGACTTCCTTCATGGAGACGCTCGCTCCCTCAGCTAGAGCAGCCAGCGTTTGGGGCCCGCGACCGCCCGCATTTTCCTTCAAGGGCTCCAGGCAAGGTGCGGCCTGGAGCATCTTTTCCAATATCGGATTTTCCAAACCCTCAGGGAGGGGGGCCGAGCACCAAATCAACTTCGCCTTCGTTAGCCAGTCCTGGTCAAAAAGCGGACTCTCAGAAATAACTTCGCATCAAAGGAGAGGTAGTACGCTCGGTCGGAAGATGCCTTACCTGTTCGGTGGCGCGGTTGCTACTCAGGCCCGCGGCCTCGGTGATTTCTGGAAACTCCACTTGAGGTTCGAAGAACGACTTGTACATCTCCTCGTGCGTCAGGCTGAGGAAATTTTGAATAGCGCGCAGTCCCTCGGGATTAAACTCCCACAAGCGAAGAGGCCGGCGTTTGCAAGGCTGGACTTGGCGAACCAGCATAACTTGTGCTACCGCAACCAAACTGAAATCTCCATTAAAGAGATCTTGAATGCGGCTTTGCAGTGTAGGCACGTCCTTGGCCGGACCCCAGCTCAATCCTCTGCTAATCCATGACATCAGTTGTGGTGGAGGGCCCGGGCGGAAGACAGGGGCGGCCGCCCACTTGGCACTTCTAGGAGCCGTGATGTAGAACCACTCCTGTTGCCACAATTCAGACACCTCTGGAATGGAACCTTTGGGCCATGCAGCTCCCGTCATCTTGCGTATTGAGGCACCTCCACACTCCACATGTTGCCCCTCGATCATCTTTGGTTTTACTTAAAAGGTCTTGAGCCATAGGCCAAAGTGAGGGGTAACCCGGAGGAAGGCCTCGCACACAACAATAAATGTCGTGATATGAAGAAAGGAGTCCGGAGCTAGATCATGGAAATCTAGCCCGTAGTAAAACATCATGCCCCTGACAAAAGGATCCAATGCAAGGCCTAGACCTCGGAGGAAGTGGGAGACGAACACGACGCTCTCGTTGGGTTCGGGGGAGGGGACGGCCTTCCCCCGGGGAGGCAGCCGATGTAGAATCTCGGCGGTTAGATATCTGGCCTCCCTCAACTTTTTGACGTCTTCTTCCGTGACGGAAGAAGGCACCCATCGGCCTTGAAGGCTAGATTCGGACATGACTGAAGGTTCGGAGCACCTGACCTGAACTTTGGGCGTTTGAGCTTGAGGTAGGGGAAGGATTCGATTGAGCACGGGGAAAAAAAATAAAAGGCCTCGTCCCTTTATAAAGAGGGTGGATATCGAGCGTCCTCCCCATGTCCGTTTGGACTTGCCTATGATCTAGGAGTCCTAGAAGCGGTTGGGTTACCCACGCCCGTATTGATGAGAATCCCGGAATAAGGGGACACGATCTCTGCCTTAACAAGATGTGCCAAGGAAACTGCCTCGCATAACGCGCTAAGATGGGACAGTAAAACGGTTCGAATAAAAGCTTGGTCGTGGTGTGATGTCACACTACAGAGTACGTCAGCAGATTAGATTTGTGTAAATATTATTCTCTCTCTAGCAATATGTGGAAACTTATTTTGCAGAGCCGGACACTATCTTTGTGTTCAAAATCTTCTATGAAGTACTTGGTGGAGGAACCCGCCTTGCAATGCCGAAGACAATCTGCGCGCCGGACTCATCGTCATTGAAGCCTGGTTCAGGGGCTACTGAGGGAGTCCTGGATTACGGGGTGTTCGGATAGCCGGACTATACCTTTAGCCGGACTCCTGGACTATGAAGATACAAGATTGAAGACTCCGTCCCGTGTCCGGAAGGGACTTTCCTTGGCGTGGAAGGCAAGCTTGGCGATACGGATGTTCAGATCTCCTACCATTGTGACCGACTCTATGTAACCCTAACCCTATCCGGTGTCTATGTAAACCGGAGGGTTTTAGTCCGTAGAATAACATACACATCAACAATCATACCATAGGCTAGCTTCTAGGGTTTAGCCTCTCTGATCTCGTGGTAGATCTACTCTTGTACTACCCATATCATCAATATTAATCAAGCAGGACGTAGGGTTTTACCTCCATCGAGAGGGCCCGAACCTGGGTAAAACTTCGTGTCCCTTGCCTCCTGTTACCATCCAGTCTAGACGCACAGTTCGGGACCCCCTACCCGAGATCAGCCGGTTTTGACACCGACAGGGCCCGAACCTGGGTAAAACATCATGTTCCCTGCCTCCTGTTACCATCCGCCTTAGACGCACAGTTCGGACCCCCTACCCGAGATCCGTCGATTTTGACACCGACAGTGTCCCAACTTACCACAAGCTCTCATGGTCAACGAAGGATATTCCTTCTCCCGGGAAGACCCGATCAATCTCGGAATCTCAGTTACAAGACATTTCGACAATGGTAAAACAAGACCAGCAAGACCACCCGCTGTGCCGACAAATCCCGATAGGAGCTGCACATATCTCGTTCTTAGGGCACACTGGATAAGCTAAGCGTACATGTACCAAGATAACCCAAGTTGCAAAGGGACAGTCCCGCACGGTGCTCTAGTTTGGACCAACACTCAGAGGAGCACTGGCCCGGGGGTTTAAAATAAAGATGACCCCCGAGTCTGCAGAATCCAAGGGAAAAAGGCTTAGGTGGAAAATTTTAAAACCAAGGTTGGGCCTTGCTGGAGGAGTTTTATTCAAAGCAAACTATCAAGGGGTTCCCATAACACCCAACCGCATAAGGAACGCAAAATCAAGGAACATAAAACTGGTATGACAACAACTAAGGCGGCAAGAGTGGAACAAAACACCAGGCATAAGGCCGAGCCTTCCACCCTTTACCAAGTATATAGATGCATTAATTAAAATAAGAGATATTGTGATATCCAAACATATCCATGTTCCAACACGGAACAAACTTCAGCTTCACCTGCAACTAGCAACGCTATAAGAGGGGCTAAGCAAAAGCGGTAACATAGCCAAACAACGGTTTGCTAGGAAGGTGAGTTAGAGGCTTCACATGGCAATACGGGAGGCATGATATAACAAGTGGTAGGTAGCGTGACATAGCAGTAGAACGAACAACTAGCAAGCAAAATAGAAATGATTTCGAGGGTATAATCATCTTGCATGAAATCCCGCAAGGAAGAAGAACGAGTCCATGAAGAAGACAAACAGACGTAGTCGAATGGATCGTCACAACTCCGGAACAAAATTGAAGCTAACGAGAGAAGCAACCCGGAAAGAAGCAAGAAACATAGTAAACAACCATCACATAAACATGGCATGATGCACAACCAAGGATGATGCATGTCCGGTTTAAATATGCATGGCATGGCAAAGTGCACAAACAGAACTACAAGTTAAGTGGAGCTCAATATGCAACGAGTTGCATATTGACGAAACACCACAACAATTATTTAGTTCTCTCTCGTTTATGTACCCAACAATATTAAATGTTATAAAACATGGCAAGGGTGAATCATATGAAAACTACCTATCTAGGCAATTTAAATGGGGCCAGAAACATCAACCAACAATTCTGCTAAATCCCCATATGCATTTAGCAATTTAAAGCAAACAACAATCTGCACATTTTAAATGTTATTATCATGATGCGGATGACATGTGCAAGTTTATGCAAGTCTTATGGAAATGTTGACATGATAAGATATGAGGCATTTGTCGCCATGGTGGAAGGAAAAGGGGTGCCACAGCCGCGAAACGGAAATGTTACCACGACAACATTCCGGTGATCCGGCAACTCAATTGAGATGCTGGTGCAAAGGAACAAGTGTGGGTGCGCGAAACGTGCAAGAGTGACGAGGAGTGATCCCGGATACCGGGTGTCCTACATGTCTATGGCATGGCTTACAGTGAACATGCAAGGAACAAAATGGACACGATGCAAACATAGGGTGCATCTCATAGATCACACACATTCATCCACAGGCGGTCGTTCTCGGCGGTATACCTTCGGAGTGTGCAAACGGGACGATTCTTGTTCGGTGCAAAGTAGAAGAAGTAGACTTTCTCGGGACGGCAGTGAAAGTAGCGGTTCTCGTGGGTCGTAGAGGAAGTAGTTGTATTCGCGAACTTGTCGGGTCCACGTCGACGGTAGTGGTACATGTTTATCGTTGCATGAGTTTTCGTAGATGTTCGGGTCAACGAGGGGGTACTTGGCACAACATAGGTCTCCGGGGTCGTCAGGTACATGTTCACATAGTAGTCGTACACGTCTGTCGGATCACGGGTTCTGATAAAACCCTTGAGGTTCGAACACTGGGGTGCGCGCGAAGGTTTTCTCCCTGTCGATCCATGCCCTAGCTCTCTAAGATCTCGCGGACGAACTAGACGAACTCATGCTACCTCTTGAGCACTGCGTTGGTTTTCCCCGAAGAGGAAGGGATGATGCAGCAAAGTAGCGTAAGTATTTCCCTCAGTTTTTGAGAATCAATGTATCAATCCAGTAGGAGGCTATGCGCCAGTCCCTCGTACCTGCACATAACAAATAAATCCTCGCAACCAACGCGATAAGGGGTTGTCAATCCCTACACGGCCACTTACGAGAGTGTGATCTGATAGATATGATAAGATAATATTTTTGGTATTTTTGTGATAAAGATGCAAAGTGAAATAAAAGCAAAGTAAAAGCAAAGGAAATAACTAAGTATTGGGAGATTAATATGATGAAGATAGACCCGGGGGCCATAGGTTTCACTAGTGGCTTCTCTTGAGAGCATAAGTATTCTACGGTGGGTGAACAAATTACTGTTGAGCAATTGACAGAATAGAGCATAGTTATGAGAATATCTAGGTATGATAATGTATATAGGCATCACGTCCAAGACAAGTAGACCGACTCCTGCCTGCATCTACTACTATTACTCCACTCATCTACCGCTATCCAGCATGCATCTAGAGTATTAAGTTAATGAAAACAGAGTAACGCCTTAAGCAAGATGACATGATGTAGAGGGATAAACTCATGCAATATGATGAAAACCCCATCTTGTTATCCTCGATGGCAACAATACAATATGTGCCTTGCTGCCCCTACTGTCACTGGGAAAGGACACCGCAATATTGAACCCAAAGCTAAGCACTTCTCCCATTGCAAGAAAGATCAATCTAGTAGGCCAAACCAAACTGATAATTCAAAGAGACTTGCAAAGATAACCAATCATACATAAAAGAATTCAGAGAAGATTCAAATATTGTTCATAGATAGACTTGATCATAAACCCACAATTCATCGGTCTCAACAAACACACCGCAAAAAGAAGATTACATCGAATAGTTCTCCACACAAGAGGGGGAGAACATTGTATTGAGATCCAAAAAGAGAGAAGAAGCCATCTAGCTACTAACTATGGAACCGTAGGTCTGAGGTGTACTACTCACACTTCATTGGAGGGGCTATGGTGTTGATGTAGAAGTCCTCCGTGATCGATGCCCCCTCCGGCGGAGCTCCGGAACAGGCCCCAAGATGGGATCTCGTGGATACAGAAAGTTAAGGCGGTGGAATTAGGGTTTTGGCTCCGTATCTGATCATTTGGGGGTACGCAGGTATATATAGGAGGAAGGCGTACGTCGGTGGAGCAACAGGGGGCCCACGAGGGTGGAGGGCGTGCCGGGGGGGGGGGGGGGGGTAGGCGTGCCCCCTACCTCGTGGCCTCCTCTTTTGTGTATTGACGTAGGGTCCAAGTCTCTTGGGTCATGTTCGTTGAGAAAATCACGTTCCCGAAGGTTTCATTCCGTTTGGACTCCGTTTGATATTCCTTTTCTTCGAAACCCTAAAACAGGCAAAAAACAACAATTCTGGGCTGGGCCTCTGGTTAGTCCAAAAAATAATATAAAAGTGGATAATAAAGCCCAATAATGTCCAAAACAGTAGATAATATAGCATGGATCAATCAAAAATTAGAGATATGTTGGAGACGTATCAAGCATCCCCAAGCTTAATTCCTGCTCGTCCTCGAGTAGGTAAATGATAAAAACAGAATTTTTGATGCGGAGTGCTACTTGGCATAATTTTAATATAATTCTTCTTAATTGTGGTATGAATATTTAGATCCAAAATATTCAAGACAAAAGTTCATATTGACATAAAAATAATAATACTTCAAGCATACTAACTAAGCAATTATGTCTTCTCAAAATAACATGGCCAAAGAAAGTTCATCCCTTCAAAATCATATAGTTTAGTCATGCTCCATTTTCGTCACACAAGAATGCTCTCATCATGCACAACCCCGATGACAAGCCAAGCAATTGTTTCAGACTTTAGTAATCTCAAACCTATAAACTTTCACGCAATATATGAGCGCGAGCCATGGACATAGCACTATGGGTGGAATAGAATATAATGAGGGGGGTTATGTGGAGAAGACAAAAAGGAGAAAGTCTCACATCAATGAGGCTAATCAATGGGCTATGGAGATGCCCACCGATTGATGTTAATGCAAGGAGTAGGGATTGCCATGCAACGGGTGCACTAGAGCTATAAATGTATGAAATCTCAACAAAAGAAACTAAGTGGGTGTGCATCCGACTTGCTTGCTCACGAAGACCTAGGGCACTTGAGGAGGCCCATTGTTGGAATATACAAGCCAAGTTCTATAATGAAAATTCCCACTAGTATATGAAAGTAACAAAACAAGAGACTCTCTATCATGAAGATTATGGTGCTACTTTGAAGCACAAGTGTGGCAAAGGATAGTAACATTGTCCCTTCTCTCTTTTTCTCTCATTTTTTGGGCCTTTTCTTTTTTATGGCCTTTCTCTTTTTTTGTGCCTTCTTTTTTTATAATTCCTCACTTGGGACAATGCTCTAGAAAATGATGATCATCACACTCCTATTTATTTACAACTCAATGATTACAACTCGATACTAGAACAAAAGATGACTCTATATGAATGCCTCGGTGGTGTACCGGGACATGTAATGGACCAAGAGTGACATGTATGCAAGAATTATGAACTGTGGCTTTGCCACAAATACTATGTCAACTACATGATCATGCTAAGCAATATGACAATAATGAATGTGTCATGATAAACAGAATGGTGGAAAGTTGCATGGCAATATATCTCGGAATGGCTATGGAAATGCCATAATAGGTAGGTATGGTGGCTGTTTTGAGGAAGATATAAGGAGGTTTATGTGTGAAAGAGTGTATCATATCACGGGGTTTGGATGCACCGACGAAGTTTGCGCCAACTCTCAATGTGAGAAAGGGCAATGCACGGTACCGAAGAGGCTAGCAAGGATGGAAGGGTGAGAGTGCGTATAATCCATGGACTCAACATTAGTCATAAAGAACTCACATACTTATTGCAAAAATGTACAAGTCATCAAAAACCTCGGCACTACGCGCATGCTCCTAGGGGGATAGATTGGTAGGAAAAGACCATCGCTCGTCCCCGACCGCAACTCATAAGGAGGACAATCAAATAACACCTCATGTTTCAAATTTGTTACATATCATTTACCATACGTGCATGCTACAGGACTTGCAAACTTCAACACAAGCATTTCTCAATTTCACAACTACTCAACTAGCATGACTTTGATATTATTACCTCCATATCTCAAAACAATCATCAAGCATCAAACTTCTATTAGTATTCAAAACACTCATAAGAAAATTTTACTAATCTTGAATACCTAGGATATTAGGATTTTAAGCAAATTACCATGCTATTTAAGACTCTAAAAATACTCTAAGTGAAGCATGAGATATCAATAGTTTCTATAAAACAAATCCACCACCGTGCTCTAAAATATATAAGTGAAGTACTAGAGCAAAACTATATAACTCAAAAGATATAAGCGAAGCACATAGAGTATTCTAGCAAATTCCAAATCATGTATGGCTCTCTCAAAAGGTGTGTACAGCAAGGATGATTGTGGTAAACTAAAAATTAAAGACTCAAATCATACAAGACGCTCCAAGCAAAACACATATCATGTGGCAAATAAAAATATAGCTCCAAGTAAAGTTACCGATAGAAGTAGACGAAAGAGGGGATGCCTTCCGGGGCATCCCCAAGCTTTGGATTTTAGGTGTCCTTAGATTATCTTGGGAGTGCCATGGGCATCCCCAAGCTTAGGCTCTTGCCACTCCTTGTTCCATAATCCATCAAATCTTCACCCAAAACTTGAAAACTTCACAACACAAAACTCAAAGTAGAAAATCTCGTGAGCTCCGTTAGAAAAAGAAAACAAAAGACCACTTCAAGGTACTGTAATGAACTCATTCTTTATTTATATTGGTGTTTAACCTACTGTATTCCAACTTCTCTATGGTTTATGAACTATTTTACTAGCCATAGATTCATCAAAATAAGCAAACAACACACGAAAAACAGAATCTGTCAAAAACAGAACAGTCTGCAGTAATCTGTAGCTAGAGCAATATATGGAACCCCAAAAATTCTAAAATAAATTGATGGACGTGAGGAATGTATCTATTAATCATCTTCAAAAAGAATTAACTAAATAGCACTTTCCAAATAAAAATGACAGCAGTTCTCGTGAGCGCCATAGTTTCTGTTTTTTACAGCAAGTTTAACAAGACTTTCCCCAAGTCTTCCCAACGGTTCTACTTGGCACAAACACTAATTAAACACAAAAATACACAAACAAAACAGAGTCTAGATAAATTATTTATTACTAAACAGGAGCAAAAAGCAAGGAATAAAAATAAAATTGGGTTGCCTCCCAACAAGCGCTATCGTTTAACGCCCCTAGCTAGGCATAATATTTCAATGATGCTCACTTGAAAGACAAGAATTGAAGCACAAAGAGAGCATCATAAAACACGTGAAAAACACATCTAAGTCTTGACATACTTCCTATGCATAGGCATCTTATAGGCAAACAAATTATCAAGGCAAGCAAAAACTAGCATATGCAAGGAAGCGGAAAGAAACAATAACAATCTCAACATAACGAGAGATAATTTAGTAACATGAAAATTTCTACCACCATATTTTCCTCACTCATAATAATTACATGTAGGATCATAAGCAAATTCAACAAAATAACTATCACGTAAAACATGATCTACATGCATGCAAAGTTGACACTCTTCCAAAATAGTGGGATTAACATTAACTAAATCCATGACCTCTCCAAACCCACTTTTATCAAAAAATTCATAAGATTGAACATTCTCCAAATATGTGGGATCTAAAGTTGACACTCTTCCAAACCCACTTTCAATAATATTTCAAACACTATTATCAATCTCATATTCATCATGGGGCTTAAATAAATTTTCAAGATCAAAAGAAGAATCACCCCAATCATGATCATTGCAACAAATAGTAGTCCTAGCAAAACTAGCATCCCCAAGCTTAGGGTTTTGCATATCATTAACACAATTGACATTAAAGGCATTTATAATAACATCATTGCAATCATGCTTTTCATCGAAGGAACTATTAAGTATGGGTGCAATAGCAACGATCTGATGTTTATCATAAGGAACTGTAGCACATTCATCTTCATAAATATTGGCATCGTGGCCACAAGAATAGCAAGCATCATGTTCATCAAGGGATATTTCAATCAAATCATCAGAATCATAATTATCTATAGATTCATGCATATCATTACTTTCTTTCGAAGAAACGGTCATTCTTTCAATAAATTCTTTGACATAGACATTGCGAGCATAGTTTTCATAGCAATATTTAAGTATGTCAAAATTTTCAGATTCGTAGAGAGTAATTTCATATTTTTCAATCAAATAAGCAACTTCATAAGCACCCTTAAAAGCAACAAATTCTTCAATTCGTTCAATATTGTAATAACTCTAAACACCTTTTGCATAAGAAGATAAGATTTCAATATCATTAAACTCACATAGGTAGGGGAGGTGTTTTTTAGGGTTCTTAGAGCAACAAGTAAAATCACAAATTTCACAAAGATTCCAAGCATAGAACAACAATCTGTTTATTTGATTCCATAAGAGTCTCCCTTTTTCAGACAAACGGTGATGCACAAAATGAGCATGCTCATCTAAAGATTTCCCATCAACTAGGCTAGTTGGGGTTTCAGCACGAGCGCATAAGGATCGAAGATGATCTAAGTAGAACACTTTAAGTGGATCCATATCAATAGATTTTTAGCAAGCAAAGATGCAAGAAAATAGAAGGCACATGGAAACACAAACAAGGATACATACGGGAAGAAGGCAAATAGAGAAAGAGAGGGAGGATAGAGAGAGAGGGAGAATAAAACGACAAGGGTGAAGTGGGGGAGAGGAAAACGAGAGGCAAGTGGCAAATAATGTAATGCGGGAGATAAGGGTATGTGATGGGCACTTGGTATATTGACTTTTGCGTAGACCTCCCCGGCAACAGCGCCAGAAATCCTTCTTGCTACCTCTTGAGCACTGCATTGGTTTTCCCCGAAGAGGAAGGGATGATGCAGCAAAGTAGCATAAGTATTTCCCTTAGTTTTTGAGAACCAATGTATCAATCCAGTAGGAGGCTATGCGCCAGTCCCTTGTACCTTCACAAAACAAATAAATCCTCGCAACCAACGCGATAAGGGGTTGTCAATCCCTACACGGCGACTTACGAGAGTGAGATCTGATAGATATGATAAGATAATATTTTTGGTATTTTTGTGATAAAGATGCAAAGTAAAATAAAAGCAAAGTAAAAGCAAAGGAAATAACTAAGTATTGGGAGATTAATATGATGAAGATAGACCCTGGGGCCATAGGTTTCACTAGTGGCTTCTCTCGAGAGCATATGTATTCTACGGTGGGTGAACAAATTACTGTTGAGCAATTGTCAGAATTGAGCATAGTTATGAGAATATCTAGGTATGATCATGTATATAGGCATCACATCCAAGACAAGTAGACCGACTCCTACCTGCATCTACTACTATTACTCCACTCATCGACCGCTATCCGCATGCATCTAGAGTATTAAGTTAATGAAAATAGAGTAACGCCTTAAGAAAGATGACATGATGTAGAGGGATAAACTCATGCAATATGATGAAAACCCCATCTTGTTATCCTAGATGGCAACAATACAATACGTGCCTTGCTGCCCCTACTGTCACTGGGAAAGGACACCGCAAGATTGAACCCAAAGCTAAGCACTTCTCCCATTGCAAGAAAGATCAATCTAGTAGGCCAAACCAAACTGATAATTCGAAGAGACTTGCAAAGATAACCAATCATACATAAAAGAATTCAGAGAAGATTCAAATATTGTTCATAGATAGACTTGATCATAAACCCACAATTCATCGTTCTCAACAAACACACCGCAAAAAGAAGATTACATCGAATAATTCTCCACAAGAGAGGGGGATAACATTGTATTGAGATCCAAAAAGAGAGAAGAAGCCATCTATCTACTAACTATGGACCCGTAGGTCTGAGGTGAACTACTGACACTTCATCGGAGGGGCTATGGTGTTGATGTAGAAGCCCTCCGTGATCGATGCCTCCTCCGGCGGAGCTCCGGAACAGGCCCCAAGATGGGATCTCGTGGATACAGAAAGTTACGGCGGTGGAATTAGGGTTTTGGCTATGTATCTAATCGTTTGGGGGTACGTAGGTATATATAGGAGGAAGGAGTACGTCGGTGGAACAACAGGGGGCCCACGAGGGTGGAGGGTGCGCCTGGGGGGGGGGGGGTTGGCGCGCCCCCCACCTCGTGGCCTCCTCTTTTGTGTCTTGATGTAGGGTCCAAGTTTCCTGGGTCTTGTTCGTTGAGAAAATCATGTTCCTGATGGTTTCATTCCGTTTGGACTCCATTTGATATTCCTTTTCTTCGAAACCCTAAAACAGGCAAAAAACATCAATTCTGGGCTGGGCCTCTGTTTAATAGGTTAGTCCCAAAAATAATATAAAAGTGGATAATAAAGCCCAATAATGTCCAAAACAGTAGATAATATAGCATGGAGCAATCAAAAATTATTGATACGTTGGAGACGTATCAACTCACAAGACAAAGACGCAAGATTTATACTAGTTCGGGCCACCGTTGTGGTGTAATACCCTAATCCAGTGTGGTGGTGGTGGATTGCCTCTTGGGCTGATGATGAACAGTACAATGGGAAGAACAACCTCCTGAGGTTGAGGTGCTCTTGTGCACTCTTTTCATTGTTGGTTGGTGATGAGGTCGACCCCCCGTCTGTGGTGGCTAGTTCTACTTATATAGGCCCTGGTCCTCTTCCAAAATATTGAGCGGGAAGGGAGCTAACAACGGCCAATTTGAAAGGGGACAACTAGCAAAGCTTATCCTGACAAAAGCGGTCTTCGCCTGCCAAAGTCTCTGGTGGTGACGCCATCCTGGGCTCCATGGTGACCTCCATCTTGCCGTCCTTCTGGTCTTGGTCTCGTTGCACCAATATGGAAACCTTTGCTTGATGCCTCGGTACTCCGCGCCTACGCTTGCCCCCTTGGCACCAAAGAGGAAGCGAGGACACTCCGCGCGCTGGCGCCCGCCTGACCTTGATCGTCATGGCTCACGTCATGAGGACCTCGCGAGGTTTGCCTTGCCTTGATCTCTCCGCCCCTCGCGAGCCTACCTGGTGAGGACGCTCCCGAGGAGGTCTTGCGTCGTCCGCCTCGCGAGGCTTGGCCCCTCGCAAGGGTCTGTAATGCCTTGTCGATGAAGATGGGCCGTACAGACCTGCCAGCCCAGCCACGCCATGGGCCGCTGGCAGGCAAGTCTGGGGACCCCCATTCCCAGAATGCCGACTGTAGCCCCCAGGCCCAAGGCGAACTCGGGCTTGGCTTCGAGGCGAAGCCAAAAGGTCAAGCATGGAGCATCGCAAGCCCAAAAGCCTGCGGCCTCGGTTGACGCGTGGCGGTTGATTGGACGTGGGCGTCTCCGCTTCCCCACGTTGCCTCGGCAACTGCCCAACTTGACAAGTCCCTGCGACATGCAAGGAAAACCATCATTACCTGTGATCATGGGGGGTGCTGGTTGGCCTTCTCCTGCTATAAATGAGGAAGGGGCCGGAGCCCCCGTCCCCCACTTCTTCCCATTCAGACTACTTCTTCTTCCTCTGCTCCACCACCGACTCTAATGGTGCCGTTGAAGAGGTTCTCCACCGCAGAGAAAGGAAAGGCCCCTCGCGAGGGGCCCGGCTCACCGGTGCCCAAGCAGGGACGCGACCGTCCCCGCAAGCACACCACGACTCCTGCCGTGGCCGCCCGCTCCTGGGGTGGCGCCGCTGCGCATGGTGGGGGTCGCTCCAGTCATGGCAGCCCCGTCGATGAGGTGAAACGTGCCGTGGTTGTGCGGCCTCCCCGACCATGCTTCCACTCGGCAGAGGTGCCGCCGGAGTTCGTTGTCTGGTCAGAGGATCCGGCCGGTAACTGGCTTCAGCTTCCGCGCTTCTTCGCCGACGAGCTGCCGGCCTGTGGTCCAGGCGGGCTCTGGCAGGCGGACGGCTGCTGCAGTAGGGCTTCCTGGGTCGCGGTTGAAGTCTCCGTCGGGGGCAACATAGCTCTGGCCCACGGTTGGCAGATGTTCGCCCGCGCGTGCGGCCTGGGCAGGTGGTGCACCCTCCATTTCAAGTATGACAGTGATGCGACCCTCTACGTGAGGGTGTTTGGGGAAGATGGTCGCAGCGCCAGGTGCTGCCCTGAGACGAACGACGGCGAGGAGGTGCTCGGTCTCGGCGACGGCTGCGACGAGGGCGAGCCCACTGGCCGCGCCTCGTCCAGCTACGGTGGCTCTTCTCTTGGCGAAAGCTCCAGCAGCGGCAGCTACGACCAGCTGCCATGCCGCGCTCGCTCGCTTCGAAGGTGGTAGCAGGTCGTCTCGTCGCCGTGCCTCCGTGAAGCGCCAGGAGGGATCCGACTAAGCTCGGGACGTCGCTGGAGGCCTACCCCCATGGTTCACTGCAACACCGCTTTTGTTTTGTTCCTCTTTTCCTTCCTGCATCAAAATGAAACCAGTATGGGCCCAGAGGGGCGTGTATCGAACTGTGATCTATCGATCATTACACTATGCTTGTTATTTCTGTGCTGTGTCGTTATTTTGTGCAGAGATAACTTAGCCTGGCGTGTTCGGGGCAGCCTCTTCTTCACGAGGCACTTGTTTCCTCGTACCCGTCTTGGCTTAGTGGTTGCTCAGGAACTGCAAAAAAATTGTTAGGAAGCTCGCTAGGAGACTTATCGTTCACCTAAGCTTTGACCTAGTGCTTCATATCACAGTACCCGAGGGGCACGGATTAGGAGAGATGTGCCAGTTGGTGGGCTCGAATGAGGGTGCCTCGCGAGAAAGCAGATCGAAGGCAGAGAGAAGGACCAACACAGGAGGAAGAAACCCTCACGAAGGCGCCTGCCTAGCCCCCTCGCGAGGTATGCGAGAGAGAGAACACAAGCGAACTGGATTCGGCAAAGGCAGCAAAAGGCGACGGAACCAAATCAACAAGGAACACCAAAAGCAAACTTCGATTAAGAGAAGGAAGCCAACTACGGAAAGCAAATCAAAAGCCGCGTCCGGCACCTAGTCTAGTCTTCAAGTCTTCTCACCAGCGCGGAGCTAAGTGCTCCCACTAGGCGTGGGAGGGAGCCCCCGAGGCCCGAGGGCGGCACTCCTAAGACTCTAGGGCGTGTACAACCCCACTCATTATTACGTGAGAGTGTCACGGGCGGCGATTCTTCACATGCACCGGGCCTTCTTCACATGCACTGGGCCTTGCTTCACAGGCACTGGGCCCTGCTTCACAGACACTAGGCGTTGCTTCACAGGCACCGGGCCTTGCTTCATGGGTAGAACTTCCGGAGGTGCTGGATGTTCCAGGCGTTCTGGATGGGCACCCCGTCCTGCGTTTCCAGGCGCGCGGCGCTAGGCCTGGAGATATGGATGACCCTGAACGGGCCCTCCCACATGGGCGAGGGCTTGTGCAACTCTTCCCTGGAGAGGACCCGCCTCAGGACGAGGTCGCCTGCCTCGAGCGTCCTGGAGCGGATGCTACGGCAGTGGTACCGCCGCAGTGCGTGCTGGTACCTTGCCGCCCTCAGTGCGGCTTCGCGGCGTCGTTCCTCCCCCAGTACGAGGTCCATCACCCACATGGTGTCCTGCTGCGTTTCATCAAACGCCAGGACCCATGCGGAGCGATGCTTGACCTCATGAGGGAGGACCGCTTCGGCTCCGTAGACAAGGAAGAATGGGGTCTCGCCCGTCAGCTTAGTGGCGGTGGTGCGGATGGACCACAACACGGACTGGAGCTCGTCCTTCCAGCCCCCGCCACAGTCCTCGAGCTTCTTCTTGAAGGTCCTGGTCTTGAGGCCTCTCAGGACCTCCGCGTTGGCGCATTCAGCCTGGGTATTGCTCCTGGGGTGCGCCACCGAAGCATAGCAGATATGCGTTCCAAGATTAGCAAAGTATGTTTTGAAGAGGTTACTGGTGAACTGCGAGCCATTGTCGGTGATGATGCGGTTGGGGACCCTGAAACGGCTCACGAGGTCCTTGATGAACTTAACCGTGGAACCAGGTGGGATGGTGTCGATGGCTTCCACTTCTGCCCGCTTGGTGAACTTGTCAATGGCAACGTAGAGGTAGCGGTAGCCCCCTGGCGCTCGAGGGAATGGGCCCAAGATATCCAGCCCCCAGACTGCGAACGGCCATGTGAGCGGTATAGTCTGGAGGCCCTGAGCTGGCTGATGGATCTGCTTGGCATGGAACTGGCAAGCTTCGCAGGACTTCACCAGCTCAGTTGTGTTGTTGAGCGCCGTGGGCCAGTAGAATCCACTATGGAACACCTTGCTGACGAGAGTCCGTGATGACGAGCGGTGTCCGCAGTCCCCGCTGTGTATGTCAATCAGCAACTCCTTCCCCTGGTCCCTGGAAATGCAACGCAACGAAACATCATTTGGTCGCTTCTTGTACAACTCTCCGTCCTGGATGCAGTATGCCGTGGCTTGCCGGGCCACGCGCTTTGCGTCTTCTTCCTTCTCTAGTAGCGCCCCTTGCATAAGATATTCCTTGAATTCCCTGGTCCAACATCCCTCTTGAGGCTCGAGCGCCAAGAGCAAGCGAGCTCCTGAGGTTGGGCCACAAGCTGGGGCTCCCGTGGCAGGTGATTGTGGGAGCTCCTCCTGAGGCTGCGCCGTGCTTGAAAGTGGTGGCGTCACCGATGACTTGAAGAGCCGCTCCTCAAAGACGCCAGGCTCTTGGGGCTGCCGCTTGGATGCCCTCCTGGCGATGTCGTCAGCTTCCTTGTTGGTGCCTCGGGGCACATGCTGCACCTCCAGGCCTAGGAACTGCTTTCCCATCTTACGTACTTCTATGAGGTACGCCTCCATGTGCTCGTCCTTTGGCTCGTACACTTTGTTGGAGAAGTTGACGAGGAGTTATGAGTCGCCCCTAACGGTGAAGCGCTTCACCCCTAGAGATGTCGCAGCCTTCAGGCCAGCTATGAGGCCTTAGTATTCTGCGATGTTGTTGGAGACCTTCTCGCCCTGCTAGAAGCAGAGCTGCACAACATAGTAGAGCTTGTCCTGCATGGGTGAGATGAGTACTGCTCCAGCCCCCGCGCCCTGGTGCGCGAATGCACCATCGAAATGCATGACCCATCCGTCTGGTGCCTCGCTTCCTGGCGAGGTGGACCGGTCCTCGCCTGCTTCCAGTGCCGGGGCATCTGTCCATTCCGCCACGAAGTCAGCGAGCGCAGCTCCCTTGATGACCCTGGTGGTGCTGAACTCCAACTGGAATGCCTGCAGCTCGATGTTCCACTCGGCGACCCTTCTGGCAGAGTTGGGGCTCCTGAGCACCCTCTCCAATGGGTAGGCTGAGATGACTTTGATGGGGTGGCCCTGGAAGTAGTTTCGCAACTTGCGCGAGGCCACCAGGAGCGCAAGCAGGAGCTTATGAGGCATGGGATAGCATGCCCTCGCGTCCCGCAACACCGTACTGACGAAGTACACCGGGTGCTCGACGAGGACCGGCGTGTTGGTGAGGCTCGCGTCCTGTGCAAGCTAGGGTGCCTCCTGAGGTGGTGGGACCCCTGGCGCCTGGTCGCTTGTGGGAAACTCTACGGTGTCATCCTACCGAGCTTGGTCTTCTGTTGCTGCCGCTATGGCTCTTGCTGCGCCTTCTTGATCTTGTGTCATCTCAGCAAGCGATGTAGCTTGGCGTGCGCACTCTTGGCCTGGTCCTCCTCCCGAACCGCCACTAGTGCAGTGCTGGTGGAGTATGGGGTGGCGGCAAGATAAAGTACTAGAGGCTCGAGAGGCCGTGGCGCCACCAACACCAGTGGGCTGGTCAGGTATCTCTTGAGGTCTTGGAAGGCTCGGTCGGCCTCCGGAGTCCACTTGAACGGGCCTTTCTTCATCAGCTTGAAAAAGGTTAAGGCGCACTCTCCCAGCTTGGAGATGAAGCGCCCCAATGCAGTCACCCGACCAGCCAGCTTCTGCATTTCCTTGAGGGTCTACGGCGGGATCATGCCCTCAATGCCCTTGATCTTCTCTGGGTTCGCCTCGATCCCTCTGTGTGACACGAGGAATCCCAGCAGCTTGCCGGAAGGGACATCAAACACACACTTTTCTGGTTTAAGCCGCAAGTTCACCTGGCGCAGGCTTTCAAAGGTCTCCTCTAGGTCTTGGATCAAGGTTCTCGCCTCCTGAGACTTCACCACCATCTCGTCGACGTAGGCTTCCGTGTTCCTCCCGAGCTGCCGCCCTAAAGCGATGTGCATCAGCCGCTGAAAGGTCGCACCCACATTGCACAGTCCGAAGGTCATGCAATTGTAGAAGTACACCCCACATGGAGTCGGGAAGGCTGTCTTCTCTACATCTTCCACTGTCATCTTGATTTGGTGATACCCTGAGAACGCATCCAGGAAGCATAGTAGGTCGCACTTAGTGGTGGAGTCGACGATCTGGTCGATGCGCGGGAGAGGGGACGGATCTTGAGGGCACGCCTTGTTGAGGTTGGTGAAGTCAACACACATTCGCTCCTTCCCGCCTTTCTTTGGCACCACGACTGGGTTCGCCAGCCATTCGGGGTACCTAACCTCATGGACGGCACCCGTCACCTCCAACTTGCGGGTCTCTTGGACGATGAAGGCCCGCTTCTCCGTGGACTGCCGCCTTGCTCGCTGCGTCACAGGGCGCACATTGGGGCACACCCTTAAGTGGTGTTGAATCACCGCTCTCGGGACCCCCACCAGCTGATTGGGCTCCCATGCGAATATGTCCTTGTTCGTGCGCAAGAACTTCACTAGTGCTTCCTCTTGGCTGGGGTTGAGGCCGGCACCTATGGTGAAGGTGGCTCCTGAGGAGCCGTCCTCGTCGACTCGCACTTGCTTTGTCTCTGCCTTGTCTTGGGTGAACAGTTGCTTCTTGGTTGGCGCAACCACCTTGGCCTCAGGGGCACCGGTGCCGACGGGCTACGCCGCCGCAGTGGTCTTGAAGGAAAGTTTGAGCGCTGTCACGGCCTCCTTTGTGTCCCCCTTGACGGTGAGGACACCTTTGTTTCCTGGCATTTTCATGAGGTTGTAGGCTGGATGAGTCACCGCCATGAACTGGGCCAGAGCTGGGAACCCGAGGATGGCGTTGTACGGGAGGCCGATGCGGGCGATGTCGAAATCGACCATCTCGGTGCGGTAGTTGTCGCGCGTGCCGAAGGTGATAGGAAGGCGATCGGCCACAGGGAGCGGGCAGCGCCGCCACCAACTCCTGGGAAAGGCTTGCTAAGGCTGAGTCGTTCGAGCGGCACATGAAGAAGGCTGAAGGCCTCCATGGAGATCAAGTTGAGGCCAGTGCCGCCGTCGATGAGGGTCTTGGTGACGGCCACATTGTAGATGGTGGGCGTGCAGAGCATCGGAAGCATTCCCGAGCCGGTGGTGGTGACGGGGTGGTCTTCTGAGGTGAAGGTGAGGTCGGCCTGATGCACGGCCTAGCCCGGCGGAGCCCCCAAGCGCGTGGAAGCGGCACCAATATGGCGGAGGAACGGCTTGATGTGGTGCTCTGAAGGCGGCGCCTATGAGCCGCCTAGCAGGACTTTGACCGCGTGGTGCGCCGGTGCCGCGTAGCACACAGTGAAGAGGTCACGGAGCTCTTCCCAAGACGCCACCATGGATCCGGGAAGGTTGAGCAGCCAGGCGCGCGGCTCGCCGGCGAGGGCCATGGGAAGCCAGTTGGCCATGACCTTGTCATCACCCCCCGGCTTCGAGGACGACCTCCTCGTACGCCAGCAGGAAAGCTGACAGGTCCGCCGTGCCGTCGTAGCACGGCGGCATGTCCGGCTTGATCTTGGGCGGCCACTGCACCCACCACAGGGCGGGGGCCAGGGCTCAGGGCCCCTGGCCCCGTCATCAACACTGTCCGTCGGAGTCGGCGGCAGGGCACCTGCCATGTGGGCGAAGCGTGGTGTCGGCGGAGGGCAGATCGACGGAAGAGAAGCTACGGAGCACCCCTACCTGGCGCGCCAAATGTAGGATCATGGGTTCCGGCAAAACCCTTGAGGTTCGAACACTGGGGTGCGCGTGATGGTTTTCTCCCTGTCGATCCACGCCCTAGCTCTCTAAGATCTCGCAGACGAACTAGACAAAACTCACAAGACAAAGACGCAAGATTTATACTGGTTCGGGCCACTGTTTTGGTGTAATACCCTACTCCAGTGTGGTGGTGGTGGATTGCCTCTTGGGCTGATGATGAACAGTACAAGGGGAAGAACAACCTCCTGAGGTTGAGGTGCTCTTGTGCTCTCTTTTCGTTGTCGGTTGGTGATGAGGTCGATCCCCCCGTCTGTTGTGGCTAGTTCTACTTATATAGGCATTGGTCCTCTTCCCAAATATTGAGCGGGAAGGGATCCAACAATGGCCAATTTGAAAGGGGACATCTAGTACAACTTATCATGACAAAAGCGGTCTTCGCCTACAAAAGGCTCTGGTGGTGACGCCATCCTGGGCTCCATGGTGACCTCCGTCTTGCCGTCCTTCTGGTCTTGGTCTCGTTGCACCAATATGGAAACCTTTGCTTGATGCCTCGGTACTCCGCGCCTGCGCTTGCCCCCTTGGCACCAAAGAGGAAGCGAGGACACTGCGCGCGCTGGCGCCCGCCTGGCCTCGATCATCATGGCTCACGTCACGAGGACCTCGCAAGGTTTGCCTTGCCTTGATCTCTCCGCCCCTCGCGAGCTTGCCTGGCGAGGCCGCTCCTGAGGAGGTCTTGCGTCGTCCGCCTCGTGAGGCTTGCCCCCTCGCGAGGGTCTTGAATGCCTTGTCGATGAAGATGGGCCTTACAGACCTGCCAGCCCAGCCACGCCGTGGGCCGCAGGCAGGCAAGTCTGGGGACCCCCGTTCCTAGAACACCGACAACGTCGACGGTAGTTGTACTCATATCGTCATGGAAGTAGTGGTACACATGAAGGTAGTCGAACTTGACGGTTCCGTTACATGGGTCTTCGGCAATGGTAGTGGTACACAAGTTGCCGGGGTACTTGTCGGTCTGGTCTGGCGGTGTAGATGTACATGTTGTCGGGGTACTTGTCGCATTTCAGTTGTGTAGTCGTACTAGGCATCGGCACAGTGTACTTGGCGATCCAAAACGAAGCAGAACAAGGTCCTGGTTACAGTCTTGTTTTTTTGGACTTGGTGGACATCGGTCTTGCGGGGATCTTGTCGGTGATGAGTACTTGGAGCTCCAGGCAGAGGACAAACAGGGACCTGGCGCCTAGTGCAACCGGCAATTGACGAGGCGGAGATGGAGCAGCTCTGGCACGGGGAGCGCAGGGTGCCGGAGCAGGGGACTTGGTGCAGTGTAGGAGGCTGGTTCCGAGCGGGACTTGTAGAGGCGCATCCTCCTCCCTGTTCAAACGAGGCAGAGGTGGGGCAGGGGCTTGCCGCGGTGCGAGATCCACCGGAGATGAAGAGGGCGGCCACGGGACTTGCGGATCCGGCAGGTGGCCGTCCAACCTGGCCGGTGGTAGGATGAGGGAGCAATGGCCTGGCGAGCTTGAGGCCGTGGCAGAGGAGGGGCTTGCACGCGGGAGGGAGCTGCAAGGAGGCGCTGGAGGGAGCAACACGGAGAAGAAGCCGAGGCAGCGGCTGCCATGGACGACCTTCGACAACGACTCTCCGTATCAAAACCGGCGGATCTCGGGTAGGGGGTCCTGAACTATGCGTCTAGGCCAGATGGTAACAGGAGGCAGGGGACACAATGTTTTACCCAGGTTCAGGCCTTCTTGATGGAGGTAAAACCCTACGTCCTGCTTGATTTATATTGATGATATGGGTAATACAAGAGTAGATCTACCACGAGATCAGAGAGGCTAAACCCTAGAAGCTAGCCTATGGTATGATTGTTGTTCGTCCTATGGACTAAAACCCTCCGGTTTATATAGACACCGGAGAGGGCTAGGGTTACACAGAGTCGGTTACAATGGTAGGAGATCTACATATCCGTATCGCCAAGCTTGCCTTCCACGCCAAGGAAACTCCCTTCCGGACACGAGACGAAGTCTTCGATCTTGTATCTTCATAGTCCAGGAGTCCGGCCGAAGGTATAGTCCGGCTATCCGGACACCCCTAATCCAGGACTCCCTTAGTAGCCCCTGAACCATGCTTCAATGACGACGAGTCCGACGTGCAGATTGTCTTCGGCATTGCAAGGCGGGTTCCTCCTCCAAGTACTTCATAGAAGATTTTGAACACAAAGGTAGTGTCCGGCTCTGCAAAATAAGTTTCCACATATTGCCATAGAGAGAATAATATTTACACAAACCTAATCTGCTGACGTATTCCATAGCGTGACATCACACCACGGCCAAGTCTTTATTCGAATCGTTTTATTGTCCCACCTCAGTGCGTTTAGCGAGGCGGTTTCCTTGGCACGTCTTGTCAAAGCAGAGATCGTGTCCCCTTATTCCGGGATTCTTATCAATACGGGTGTGGGTAACCCAACCGCGCCATTGATTACGGCGCTTGGGAGATAAGCGAGTTTTACCAGGCTGGTGGGGGCGCATAGTCGCGTCCACCCATATAAGGGGATAAGGATCCACCTTTTCATCCACGCCTTCTTCCTCCTTTGCCTATCCATTTCCGCGCACTCGAGCTCCAGCGCCCAAGTCTGCACACCCCACCTCAACCTTCTCCAGTCATGTCCGGAGCGGGAGGCAAGTGGATGGTCTCCTCCGTCACAGAGGGACACATCAAAAAACTGAGGAAGGCCGAATACTTGTCTAACGACATTGCGCACCGGCTTCTCGAAGAGGGGCAGCTCATCCCCACCCCTAGGCCCCATGAGAGGGTGGTGTTCCTCCCCCATTTCCTCCGCAGAGTGGGCTTCCCTCTCCACCCATTTCTCCGGGGGATCATGTTCTACTATGGCCTGGATTTCCACGATCTGGCCCCGAACTTTGTCCTCAATATCTCGCCATTTATCGTCGTGTGCGAGGCTTTCTTCTGCATCCGCCCCCATTTTGGCCTATGGCTCAAGACTTTCAATGTCAAGCCAAAGGTGGTGCGCGGCACCCGGGCGGAGTGCAGAGGTGCCATGGTGGGCAAGATGCCCAACGTCCTATGGCTCGAGGGCTCCTTCGTGGAGTCCCTAAAGGGGTGGCAATCGGGGTGGTTTTACATCACCGAGCCGCGCCACCCTGAATGGGTTGCAGCCCCCGAGTTCTGATCCGGACCCCCTACGCGGCTCACCTCCTGGAAAGAGACGGGCCTGTCGTGGGGTAAAGAAGGAGAGCTGACCGGACTCCAAACATGCGTCCAAACCCTGGTAGACAAGAAGCTCAAACTTGTCAACGTAGTCGAGGTTATGCTCATCCGCCGGATCCTCCCGTGTCAACAACAGGCTTTCAACCTGTGGGAGTTCGACCCGGCGCAGCACCGAACTCTGAGTAGGCTCTTCGACACGACGTACGAAGATGCCTGGAAGGTGCTTTTCAAGGGCGCCGAGGCCCCCGCATCCACTACCGAGGATCGCGGATTCTAATTTTAAATTTCGGCGAAGCCCCTAGTGTTCGGAAGACCGAGTTCGGGGCACTATCCATGTCTAGGCCGGACAAAGCCGACTCCTCGCTCTAAGCGGCATAAGTCTTTAGGGACTCGAAAACCTCTGGAACAGCAACCAACTCTCGCCTCATCATGATGGTCAGTTTTAGCTTTCTCTACTGAGGTGCTTAGCCCAGCTCAACTGGGGCGCAATCGCAGTAGTTCTCCTAGTGCTACCTTAGCCGATATAACGGAACGTAAGGTACCAAAACATAGGAGCCGGGCAAACCCAACTATTGACCCAAGACATGATTCGGAGCCGATGCATATAATGCTATAAGTTCGGGGTGCCGTACTTGTGAAAGTGTTCGGACTTCTCACACCGTATTGTGGGGTACTTAAGCCCCTGGCATATTGGCCGTACCAAAGTGTACGGGTGCAACATGTCATTAATGAACATATATTCGTAAAAAAGAGTAATGCAATAATAGACGAAAGCTATGCATTGTTTATTTAAAAAAGCTGCGATCAAAGCAGAACGATACAAATAGTGCGATAAGCAAACAATGGGACTATTTAACGTGTCCTTTCCAGGGGCGAGCTGTGGAATGGCATGTGAAACAGGTATACTGCTTGTTATAGAGACCACCTTAGAGTTCCATAGTGCGGCGTAGCTTTCTGCTTCCCTGGTTGTATCGTTTGTGCGGCAATTGTACTGCCGAACAAGCCTTCCGAAGAATGGAGTCCTGAAAATAAGAGAAAATTAAGAAATCAGCAGCCCCTAGTGCGGTTTAAGCCGCGATTCGGGCGTGCCATGATGGTGCCCCTCCCCCTGTGCCCATGGTATTTCCAGAGCATAGTTATGTACGCGCAACACTAGTTTTGCAAATTCACGAGGGCTGGGGTTGGGGCCGCATTGCTACGCTTGCTCGGAACGTGCCAGGCGGTTTTGTTGTAGGTTACTCCGGGCGCGCTTGACGGTGTCCAGACGTTTAATGGCCGGACTGGAGAATTGCCTTGAGAGGCTGCTTTGTACTTCCGCTGCGATAGCCGCCGTATGCTCCTCCGTTTAGAGAGAGCGTTCGGTGTTTCCATTGACCGTGATGACTCCTCGAGGGCCTGACATCTTGAGCTTGAGGTATGCGTAGTGCGGCACCGCATTGAACTTAGCAAATGCGGTTCGCCCGAGCAGTGCGTGATCGCCACTGCGGAACGGGACTATGTCGAAGATTAACTCCTCGCTTCGGAAATTATCTGGAGATCCGAAGACCACTTCAAGTGTAACTGAGCCTGTACAATTGGCCTCTACACCTGGTATGACGCCTTTAAAGGTCGTTTTAGTGGGTTTAATCCTTGAGGGATCGATGCCCATTTTCCACACTGTATCCTGGTAAAGTAGGTTCAGGCTGCTGCCGCCATCCATAAGGACTCTTGTGAAGTGAAATCCGTCAATAATTGGGTCTAGAACCAATGCGGCGAATCCGCCATGACGGATGCTAGTGGGGTGGTCCCTTCGATCAAAAGTGATCGGGCAGGAAGACCATGGGTTGAACTTTGGGGCGACTGGCTCCATCGCGTATACGTCCCTTAGCGCACGCTTCCGCTCCCTCTTGGGGACGTGGGTTGCATATATCATGTTCACCGTCTGCACTTGTGGGGGAAAACCTTTTTGTCCACTGTTGTTTGGCGGCTGGGGCTCCTCCTCGTCATCGCTATGCAGCCCCTTGTCTCTGCTTTCGGCATTTAACTTGCCTGCTTGCTTGAACACCCAACAATCCCTGTTGGTGTGATTGGCTGGTTTTTTAGGGGTGCCATGTATCTGGCATGAGCGGTCGAGTATTCGGTCCAAACTGGACGAGCCCGGAGTATTTTTTTTGAATGGCTTTTTCCGCTGACCGGGTTTAGAGCCTCTAAATCCGGCATTAACTGCCGTATCCTCAGCATTGTCGCCGTTAATGCGGCACTTTTGCTTGTTGCGACGCGACCTGCCATTGCTGTCCTTGGTATCCGAATTACCAGGGCTCTTGGTCATGTTATTGCTGCGAGCTAGCCAGCTGTCTTCTCCCCCGCAAAAGCGGGTCATAAGTGTCGTGAGGGCTGCCATAGATTTCGGCTTTTCCTATCCTAGGTGCCGTGCAAGCCACTCGTCGCGGATGTTATGCTTGAAGGATGCTAGGGCCTCTGCGTCCGGATAGTCGACGATTTGATTTTTCTTGGTTAGGAACCGTGTCCAGAATTGTCTGGCCGATTCCTCTGGCTGCTGAATTATGTGGCTTAGGTCATCGGCGTCTGGTGGTCGCACATAAGTGCCCTAGAAATTGTCGAGGAATGCGGCTTCCAGGTCCTCCCAACAACCAATTGATTCTGCTGGCAAGCTGTTAAGCCAATGCCGAGCTGGTCCTTTAAGCTTGAGTGGGAGGTATTTGATGGCGTGTAGGTCATCACCGCGGGCCATGTGGATATGAAGGAGATAGTCCTCGATCCATACCGCAGGATCTGTTGTGCCATCGTATGATTCGATGTTCACGGGTTTGAAACCCTCGGGGATTTGATGATCCATTACTTCATCTGTGAAGCATAGTGGGTGTGCGGCGCCTCTGTATTGGGCTATATCACGACGCAGCTCAAACGAGCTTTGTCTACTGTGTTCGGCCCGACCGGATTTACTGTATCCGGTGCGATGAGTACCGTCTCGTGCCATGGGGTGCCCACGTGATCCGTAGATCGATCTTGTTTGCCTTGCCTTGTCCTCCAATATATCTTGCAGGTCTGGCACATTTTCCCATGCCTTGGTGTTTTTTGAGCGGCGCCGGGGTGCGGCTTGAGTGGAGGGCCGAGAGGCCTCTCTATCGCGGCCACGGGGTGGCCGGTCGGCCGCATCATGCCCTGGTGATGTAGGTTTAGGTGCTCCCTCCTCTAATTGGGGTAGCAACCTGCGCTTTGGGTAGCTCTTGGAGGGGTGTTCGAGTTCATACTCTTTGGCCGCAAGGACTTCAGTCCATCTGTCGGCTAGCAAATCTTGATCAGCTCTAAGCTGTTGCTGCTTTTTCTTGAGGCTGCTCGCCGTGGCCATAAGCCTGCGTTTGAAACGCTCTTGTTCGACGGGATCCTCCGGCACGACAAATTTGTCGTCGTCGAGGCTTGCCTCGTCTTCGGAGGGAGGCATATAATTATCGTCCTCGACCTCTCTGTCTGCCGCTCTCTCATGAGGGCTGGCTTCTCTATCCTCCTGTGCTGAATCTTGCTGGAGGTGGTTGTCTTCGGTACTATCCGGGGTGTTATTATCTCCCGTGCCTGAATCACCGTTTTTGCTTTGGCGGGATTTAGAGCGGCACCGCTGACGCCGACGCTTAGGCTGCTTCTTGGAGGGGTCATCCTCCATTGTTGCATCACCATTGCCTTCTTTTGGGGTGTCCACCATGTATATATCATACGACGAGGTGGCTTTCCAGTGCCCTATAGGCGCTGGTTCTTGATTGTCTCCTGCATCGGCGTCCATACCGTCGATGTCTTCGGAGTCGAAGTCGAGCATGTCGGTTAAATCATCGACAGTGGCTACGAAGTGGGTGGTGGGTGGGCTTTGAATTTCTTCATCATCCGCATCCCAACCTTGCTGACCATAGTCCGGCCAGGGCTCTCCTGATAAAGATAGAGACTTTAGTGAATTCAGAATATCGCCGAAGGGTGAGTGCTGAAAGATGTCCGCGGCGATGAACTCCATGATCGGTGCCCAATCAGGTTCGATCGGTAGGGGCGCAGAGTGCTCGGAGTCAGGAGAGGAGTCCGGCTCCTTGGAGTCACGGGCTTCGCAGAGAATAGGGCTGGTGTTCGGCTCGATTGCCGTAGAGATTGCAGCCCCCGAGGCGGTGTCTAACCACCCATCCTCAATTGGTGTGATCGGCTCCAAGCTAGGGGTCAGAGCGGACACAGGTGCGGCCTCCAGGGCACTGTTCGACGGCAGAGCTAGATCATGCCCATCGTGACAGTGCGGCGTGCTCGGCTGTGGCTCGAATCCGTCGAAGATCAAGTCTCCGCGGATGTCGGCCGTGTAGTTCAAACTTCCAAAACTGACCTGATGGCCAGGGGCGTAGCTTTCGATCTGCTCTAGATGACCAAGCGAATTGGCCCGCAGTGCAAAGCCGCCGAATACGAAGATCTGTCCGGGGAGAAAAGTCTCACCCTGGATCGCATCGCTGTTGATGATCGGAGAGGCCATTGGGCCTAAAAGTGACGACACAGAGGAACTCTCAATGAAAGCACCAATGTCGGTGTCAAAACCGGCGGATCTTGGGTAGGGGGTCCCGAACTGTGCGTCTAGGCCGGATGGTAACAGGAGGCAGGGGACACAATGTTTTACCCAGGTTCAGGCCCTCTTGATGGAGGTAAAACCCTATATCCTGCTTGATTGATATTGATGATATGGGTAGTACAAGAGTAGATCTACCACGAGATCAGAGAGGCTAAACCCTAGAAGCTAGCCTATGGTATGATTGTTGTTCGTCCTAGGGACTAAAACCCTCCGGTTTATATAGACACCGGAGAGGGCTAGGGTTACACAGAGTCGGTTACAATGGTAGGAGATCTACATATCCGTATCGCCAAGCTTGCCTTCCACGCCAAGGAAAGTCCCTTCCGGACACGGGACGAAGTCTTCAATCTTGTATCTTCATAGTGCAGGAGTCCGGCCGAAGGTATAGTCCGGCTATCCGGACATCCCCTAATCCAGGACTCCCTCAACGACCAAGGAACCGGCGGCGTGACTGGAGACGGGCCATGAGGGTCGGGCTTGGCGCGCGGGAAGAGGCTGGGCGAGGGGCGCATGGGAGGAAGAAGGAGAGGTCGAGGGAGACTGGGGCATTGGGCAACGACGCTCGACGGAGGGAGATGGGGATCGGGCGAAGGAGCTCCTCGCCCTCGGCTCGATGCGTGTGGGCGTGTGTGTGGCGGCGATCGATGGAACGAGTGGAGGAAGAGAGATGGGGCGCTGGGTGCTGGCTAGGGTTAGAAGGGTTAGGTGGGCCGGCGCTGGTTTGTTAGGCCCAAAAGGCCGGTTTGGCTGCAAGGCTAGGTTCTTTCTCTCTCTCTATAATCTTTATCCATTTAAAACAAAACAGAAAAAGAGAAAGAAAAGAAAGAGAAGGTAGGGGTGGAATCTAGGCATGGGGATAATTTTCACGGACTCATAAAAATGTGCACGATCAACGAAAAATAGGAGAGGCATGATTGAAAGATGTAATTCAAACTCATTTGAATTTAATTCAATGGGTTTGAACTAGGACTTGGTTTTAGAAGTGTCCAAAAATGTTCGGATTTTTGGTGGAGCTCTGGAATATGATGAAAGAATATATGGCAAGGTTGGAGACCAAGAATTAAGATAGCAAAGGCATTGGGATATTTTGCAAGTGTGTTTATGGGTGATTCCAAATTATTGGAACATAATTTTTATAGCTCCCTAAAATATTGGGAGAATATGTTTTAAAGAGAAATCACCATAGTGAATATCCCTCGATTTAGATGAATCAAAGATCCATACAATTTAATTGGTTGAGTTTTAAAAATTAAATGACATGATGCAATGCACATAATTAGAGCAAGAAAATAAAACACACGACGAAACTCGGAATAGCTGGAAGTATTCTGGAGCGTCGGTCTCGGGGAGTCACACTCTCCTTTCATTTTCTCTCTTTTTCCTAGACAAACTTTCATTTTTTTCTTAAACACATAGACACACACACATGCACATCATTGCCATAGTACACTACACACACAAACGCCCACTGAAGATTGTAGCCCGTAATTTCAAAATTGACAAGTCATCACACACGTTTCGCTATTGACGAGACGTCGACTCCACTAAAAGTATATTTTGTCTACTAAAAATCTACATATGCCCGTTTCTGGCAATTTTAGAACAAGGAGGCTATTTGACCATATTACAATCCAAGCAAGTATAACAACATGAAGAATATAACTTTCATGAAAGTAAATGGACTGAGTTCATAGCGCAAACATAGATGGACCTGATGTTTTTTCTCGTGATTCAGATAGTTGGCATTATCTTATGTCCATGTTGATGTAGGCTTCGAACGTGAGGTTCTACAATAACAATGATCTCATATTTTGTCTACTAAAAATCTACATATACCGGTTTCTGGCAATTTAAGAACAAGGAGGCTAGTTGATCATATTACAATCCAAGCAAGTATAACAACATGAAGAAGATAACTTTCATGAAAGTAAATGGATTGAGTTCATAGCGCAAACATAGATGGACCTGATGTTTTTTCTCGTGATTCAGATAGTTGGCATTATCTTATGTCCTTGTTGATGTAGGCTTCGAACATGAGGTTCTACAATAACAATGATCTCAGTTGTGTCGCCCACCAAGTGGCCCACCCAACACAAAATCTATTTCGTCATGGCTTGCACTTAGAAGCCTCTCTAAGGGTAGATCTTCACCAAGCAGACGATCTCCATGCCCGTATAAGCGTTTGTGTCCTTCACACACAGAACCTGATAGGATCCAAAGTATCACCCTCTTACAAGGATAGGATTGTGGTGAAAGAGATGAAATTGAGGTCTGGGGATTCAAGAAAAGGAGTTCTTGGCCTTCAAGGAATCAAAGAACACTAGTACGTCTTGGTGCTATACAAACAATTTTTAACCCCTTTCCGCGACGGCATTTGGAACCGTCACCTAGTGAGTGACGGCGATAGGGGGGGTCCCTCCCACACGACCCAAAAACTGTCGGGGATAGGGACCCTACAGTACTCCTACTCGTTTGTGCTCACATTTCCACCGCAGTCGGTATTCTGTGGTGCTACATTTATGATGCACGACCCATCACAAACGGTTCACTATTATAGAACGTGTATGATAAGCATACAATCACACACATTCGATTTTCCCAAACCGTATGCGATAACTAATTAAGAAGATTAGCTAATCTTCGTACGAGTGTCAGACATGATTACGAAATGTCGGACCGTCGTAACATCGTCGTACACGATAACTATCGCACACGCTATTCTGTGGTGCAACGTTTACGATGCGTACTTCATCAGAAATAGTTCATGGTTGCGAATCATGTACGATAAGGCAACTAACATAAACGTTTAGTTTGCCCGCACCATTTGTGATATTATCTGACATCGCACACGCTTTGCAAACGGCAACTGTGTGCATGCTTGCACACGTTTCCTCTCTGTGAACCGTCTCGGATTATGGTGTATATCGCAAACGTTTGTGTTTTACCAACCGTGTGTGCCGTAACAACCTGGAGAGCCTAATTTCACCGTAATTTAATTGCTGCTATTTCAAATTATACTGGATTTGAATTTGAATTTGAATGTATGCTACAACTTTATTCATATCCATTAGGTTCAAACAACCAATGCGTTATTCGATTCATAGGTACATATGTTCAAGAATTACATAAGAACCAAATAAAGAATGATGAACCACAGTTGTATACTTGTACTATTAAAGACGGTAAAGAAAGAGGCGAAATACATTCTGGTTGCTGAACAAGGTGAAGCGGAATGCCCATATTGTGCCCTCCTCCATGCAGAAGGCACGCACGACTCTAGTCCAACCCCTTGTGATGGCCGACCGCCCATCCTTCACGGTCTTCACGAAAACATCTAGATAATCATCGTGTTCTGGTAGAAATACTTTAACCTTTGCATGCCCACCAATCATGTAGTTTTAGAGGTAATCTTGAGTAAACTACTTTGGCAACCACTACAAAGGAAAAAGATTCAGACATTGCCATCTAACACAACTCATTATGGGCAGTAAAAAGAAGGCTGCAGAGTTCTTACTTACCATCCTGCATTTCGCTGTTGTCTTGGATAAAGTGTAAACAAATAGTTTAATTGCCATATTTGGACCCATTTTACTAACAATATTTATCAGCTTCCTCACTTGATGCTGGTTCATCGATATCTCATTGCCCCATACGCAGAAAGGGTCGAAGCGCGGATCTTTACCAATGACACATGTACCTAAAAGCACCAAGTTAATATTAGAAGCTAAACAACAATTGCACAATGATGTAGTACAATACTCTTTTGGTAATACTCCCTCCATTCCTAAATATTTGTCTATCTAGCGATTTCAACAAGTGACTACATACGAAGCAAAATGTCTGGATCTACACTCTAAAGTATGTCTATATACATCCGTATGTGGTAGTCCATTCGAAATCTCTAAAAGACAAATATTTAGGAACAGAGGGAGTATCTTATAACATCCAATATACTCACATATTACATGAATTAACATCTTATATTATGGGCCAGAAGGAGTTTAGTGCATTCTTACAAATTATCGGCTGATTAACTGCTGATGTATCCAAGGGTTACAGTTAGTTTGAGCTAGTTCGGGCTCAAATAGCCCTAAAGTATATCTAAACATGAGGGCTAGTGATAACCCACAAGTATAGGGGATCAATTTCAGCCTCTTTCGATAAGTAGGAGTGTAGAACCCAATGAGAAGCTAAAGGTAGAACAAATATACGCACGCTTAACATTCGCTTTACCTAGAACAAGTATGAAACTAGAAGTACTTTGTAGGTGTTGTTGGATAGGTTTGCAATATAATAAAGAGCACGTAAATAAAAGCTAGGGGCTGTTTAGATAAAGACACAACTAAGTTAGTTTTAGTAGAGAGCTTTTTGTCACGAGAAAGTTATTTGTCCCTAGACAATCGATAACTAGACCGGTAATCATTATTGCAATTTTATTTGAGGGAGAGGCACAAGCTAATATACTTTCTCTTCTTGGATCATATGCACTTATGATTGGAACTCTAGAAAGAATCCGCAACCACTAAATATCATTAAGGTAAAACCCAACCATAGCATTATAAGGCATCAAGTCCTCTTTTACTCCCATACGCAAACAACCTACTTACTCGGGTCTGTGCTTATGTCACTCACGCCACCCACCATAAGCAAATCATGAACATATTGCAAACCCTACAGCGGGGATCCCTCATGCTTGCGCAACACGGAGAGCACCATGGGACAACACCAATAATAAAACATGCAACTCAAACCAATCACGATAATCAATTAACCCATAGGACAAAACAGATCTACTCAAACATCATAGGATAGCCATACATCATTGGGAAATAATATATAGCATTGAGAACCATGTTTAAGTATATATTAAAGCGGTTAAAAGAGGGGTTACACCGCTGCATAGAGGGGGGAAGAGTTGGTGATGACGGTGGTGAAGTTGTTGGTGTAGATCGTTGTCGTGATGATGGCCCCGACGGTGTTCCGGCGCCATCGGGAGAGAGGGGGAGAGCGCCCCCCTTCTTCTTCTTCCTTGACCTTCCCACTAGATGGGAGAAGGGTTTCCCCTCTGGTCCATGGCCTCCATGGCGGCGGAGGGGCGAGAGCCCCTCCGAGATTGGATCTCTCTCTCTCTCTCTCTCCTTTTGTTTCTGCGCTCCTCGATTCTGCCCTTTCACCGTTTCTTAAATTCCCGGAGATCTGTAACTCTTATTGGGCTGAAATTTTGACACGATTTTATCTGGATATTGGCTTTCTTGCGGCGAAAGAAGGGCATCAACCGCCTTACGGAGTGGCCACGAGGGCCCAGGGAGCGTCCTACCCCCTGGGGCACGCCCCTCACCCTCGTGGGCCCCTCGGGCATCGTCTCGCGTTGATTCCACTTCCCAAAATTCACATATATTCCAAAAAAATCTCCGTAAGTTTTTATCCCATTTGGACTCCGTTTGATATGGATTTTTTGCGAAACAAAAAACATGCAAAAAACAGGAACTGGGCACTGGATCAATATGTTAGTCCCAAAAATAGTATAAAAAGTTGCCAAAAGTATGTAAAAGTTGTAGAATATTGACATGGAACAATAAAAAATTATAGATACGACGGAGACATATCAGCATCCCCAAGCTTAATTCCTGCTCGTCCACGAGTAGGTAAATGATAAAAAGGATAATTTTTATGTGGAATGCTACCTAGCATAATCTTGATCATGTAATCTAATACTTCAAGCACACTAATAAAGCAATCATGTCTTTTCAAAATAACATGGCCAAAGAAATTTATCCCTACAAAATCATATGGTCTGGCTATGCTCCATCTCCATCACACAAAATATTAAAATCATGCACAACCCAGATGACAAGCCAAGCAATTGTTTCATACTTTTGATGTTCTCAAACCTTTTCAAATTTCACGCAATACATGAGCGTGAGCCATGTATATAGCACTATAGGTGGAATAGAATATGATGATGGAGGTTGTGTGGAGAAGACAAAAGGGAGAAAGTCTCACATCGACGCGGCTAATCAACGGGCTATGGAGATGCCCATCAATTGATGTCAATGCGAGGAGTAAGGATTGCCATGCAACAGATGCACTAGAGCTATAAGTGTATGAAAGCTCAAACTGAAACTAAGTGGGTGTGCATCCAACTTGCTTGCTCATGAAGACCTAGGGGACTTGAGGAAGCCCATCGTTGGAATATACAAGCCAAGTTCTATAATGAAAATTCCCACTAGTATATGAAAGTGATAACTCAAGAGACTCTCTATATGAAGAACATGGTGCTACTCTGAAGCGCAAGTGTGGTAAAAGGAAGTAACATTGTCCCTTCTCTCTTTTCTCTCATTTTTTGTTTTTTTGTAGGCTTCTTTGGCCTCTCTATCCTTTTTGTGTGTGTGTGTGTGTGGGGGGGGGGGGTTCTCTGGCCACTTTTATTTTGACCTCACATGGGACAATGTTCTAATAATGATGATCATCACACTTTTATTTACTTACAACTCAATATTACAACTCGATACTAGAACAAAGATGTGACTCTATATGAATGTCTCTGGCGGTGTACCGAGATGTGCAATGATCTAGCGTGGCAATGAAATCAAAAAAGGACAAGCCATGAAAACATCATGCTAGTTATCTTATGATCATGCAAAGCAATATGACAATAAATGATCAAGTCATGTATATGATGATGATGGAAGTTGCATGGCAATATATCTCGGAATGGCTAGGGAAATGCCATGATAGGTAGGTATGGTGGCTATTTTGAGGAAGATATAAGGAGGCTTATGTGTGATAGAGCGCATAATATCACGGGGTTTGGATGCACCAGCGAAGTTTGCACCGACTCTCAAGGTGAGAAAGGGCAATGCACGTTACCGAAGAGGCTAGCAATGATGGAAGGGTGAGAGTGCGTATAATCCATGGACTCAACATTAGTCATAAAGAACTCACATATGTATTGCAAAAAATCTATTAGTCATCGAAACAATGTACTACGCGCATGCTCCTAGGGGGATAGATTGGTAGGAAAAGACGATCGCTCGTCCCCGACCGCCACTCATAAGGAAGACAATCAATAAATACCTCATGCTCCAACTTCGTTACATAACGGTTCACCGTACGTGCATGCTACGAGAATCAAAAACTTCAACACAAGTATTTCTAGAATACACAACTACCCACTAGCATGACTCTAATATCACCATCTTTATATCGCAAAACTATTGCAAGGAATCAAACATATTATATTCAGTGATCTACAAGTTTTATGTAGGATTTAATGACTAACCATGTGAATGACCAATTCCTGTCATCTCTCTAAATAGATATAAGTGAAGCAAGAGAGTTTAGTTCTTCCTACAAAAGATATGCCCATGCTCTAACAGATATAAGTGAAGCAAAAGAGCATTCTACAAATGGCGGTTTTCTATGTGTAGGGAAACAAGCAATCCAAACTTCAAATGATATATGTGATGCACATGAAGCATTCTATAAAGCCATACTCAAAAGATATAAGTGAAGTGCAATGAGAATTCTATAAATCAATCATGGACTATCTCATACCAGCATGGTGCATCAAAGAAAAGTGAAAACTGAATGCAAAAGACGATCCAAGATTTGCACATATCACATGAACAAAACGAAACCGAAAACATACCGATACTTGTTGAAGAAAGATGGGATGCCTTCCGGGGCATCCCCAAGCTTAGACGCTTGAGTCTCCTTGAATATTTACTTGGGGTGCCTCGGGCATCCCCAAGCTTGAGCTCTTGCCTCTCCTCCTTCTCCTCATATTGAGACCTCCTCGATCCTTGATCACTTCATCCACACAAAACTCAACAGAAAGTTCGGTAAGATCCGTTAGTATAATAAAGCAAATCACTACTCTAAGTACTGTTGCAAACCAATTAATATTTTGTTTTTGCATTGTAGCTACTGTAATATAACTTTTCCATGGCTTAATACACTGATAGAAATCGATATTTCATCAAAACAAGGAAAGAATGCATCAAAAACAGAATCTGTCTTAAACAGGACAGTCTGTAGTAATATGAACATTCACCATACTTCTGATACTCCAAAAATTCTGAAACAATTAGGAAAAATAAAAATTTTGCATAGAAAGACATTGCAGAAAGTTTCAGAACCGTTTGACGTTCCAGTAAAAAAAAATGTAAAATCGCGCACTAGATCCAAAGTTTATGTTTTGCACCGCACAAACCAACAAGCAATGTAAACATCCTAAAGGCTAATCTTGGCACATTAATTTTATAATACCATGGAATTGTACAAGGGGATAATTATTTTTGTTGAAAAGTTTCTGTAATCAAGATTGACAAAGTTTCCGTGAGCATGAACAAAGTTCAAGGAGCTCCCTCACTTCAACAATGCTTGTCTCTCTCACTTTCACTTTCCTTTTTGAAAAGTTTTGGGTTCCCCTCTTTATTTTTTTGTTTTTAAACTCTATAAAAGCACACAACATAAATAAATGACTCTCTAAAAATTCTGGGTTGTCTCCCTGGCAGCGCTTTCTTTAAAGCCATTAAGCTAGGCAGAAGGTGCTTAAGTAATGAATCCACCTGGATCCCAAGGTATATCAAAGCCAATTTGAATTAGCAATGATTTGGCATTTAGTAGTGAGCACAAAGCAACATATATCAAGCAATGATGAAGTCTAACTCTCTTCCTATGCATCGGCATGTCATACCAGAACAATTCATGCACATCAAGTAAAGGACAATGCATAACATAAGAAGTTTCTTGCAATTTTATCGTGTTGGAAACATAGAGAGGCGGAGATGTAGTTCCTCTCTCATAATAATTGCAAGTAGGATCAGCAAGCACATGCATATTATATTCATCAAAATTATCACGTGCAATGGTAAAAGGCCACCCATCAATATAATCCTTAATAAGTGCAAACTTCTCCGATATAGTGTAGTTTGGAGAATTCAAAAAGATAATAGGACTATCATGTGTGGGTGCAATAGCAACAATCTCATGTTTAACATAAGGAACAATAGCAAGTTCATCTCCATAAGCATAATTCATATTGGCATCTTGGCCACAAGAATAGCAAGCATCAAGTTCATCAAAAAGGGATATTTCAAATGAATCAACGGGATCATAGCAATTATCATGGCATTCATCCTTCGGTAAGAATGAAGGGACATTAAAAAATGTATGAGTTGTAGAGTTACTCTCATTAGAAGGTGGGCACGGGTAGCTAATCCGATCTTCCTCCTTTTGTTCTTCGCTCTCCTCATCATCTTTTTTATCCAATGAGCTCACAGTTGCATCAATTTCTTCTTCCATAGACTCCTGCAAAATATTAATCTCTTCTCGGACAGCGGAGACTTTCTCAATAAATCCATCAATATCATAATTGTATTTATAATTCTCATAGCAACATTTAAGGATAGCTAAATTTTCAGGTCTATAAACTGAATCATCAAAATCTTCAAACTCTTTAAACAAAGATTCAATTTCACAAGCACCCTTAAAAGCAACAAATTCTTCTATTCGTTTCACATCATAGTAATCATATAGACCATTACCATAAGAAGCTAAGGTTTCATTATCATTAAATTTGCATGAAAAGGGGAGGTGTGGAGCCTTCATCCTAGAGCAACAAGTATAATCATATCTCAAGCATAGTTGTTGAGCATACCAATGCAACATATAAATTTGATCCCATAATAGTTTCCCTTTTTCAGTCAAGCGATAATCCCTAAAGTATTCACGTTGATCCAACGTGTCTCCCATTATATAATTGAATGTGGTTTTCTCAGGATTATTAAAGTAGTGCATAATATCTTTCACATAATGAGCATTGAGGGTTTTAGGAGGTTCCCCATCTCCATGAGTAACAAGTAAACCTATTTTTTGGTATTTCGTGTTCCATATCCATAACTAAAGATAGAGAACAACTTAGAACAACAAATAAAATCCACTTAGTGATAAAGCAAACAAGCACACACGAGAATATTCACCCCATGCTATTGCTTCCCGGCAACGGCGCCAGAAAAAGGTCTTCATAACCCACAGGTATAGGGGATCAATTGTAGCCTCTTTCGATAAGTAGGAGTGCCGAACCCAACAAGGAGCTAAAGGTAGAACGAATATTCCCTCAAGTTCTATCGACCACCGATACAACTCTACGCACGCTTAACGTTCGCTTTACCTAGAACAAGTATGAAACTAGAAGTACTTTGTAGGTGTTGTTGGATAGGTTTGCAATATAATAAAGAGCACGTAAATAAAAGCTAGGGGCTGTTTAGATAAAGACACAACTAAGTTAGTTTTAGTAGAGAGCTTTTTGTCATGAGAAAGTTATTTGTCCCTAGACAATCGATAACTAGACCGGTAATCATTATTGCAATTTTATTTGAGGGAGAGGCATAAGCTAACATACTTTTTCTTCTTGGATCATATGCACTTATGATTGGAACTCTAGCAAGCATCCACAACTACTACAGATCATTAAGGTAAAACCCAACCATAGCATTACAAGGCATCAAGTCCTGTTTTACTCCCATACGCAAACAACCTACTTACTCGGGTCTGTGCTTCTGTCACTCACGCCACCCACCATAAGCAAATCATGAACATATTGCAAACCCTACAGCGGGGATCCCTCATGGTTGCGCAACACGGAGAGCACCATGGGACAACACCAATAATAAAACATGCAACTCAAACCAATCACGATAATCAATTAACCCATAGGACAAAACAGATCTACTCAAACATCATAGGATAGCCATACATCATTGGGAAATAATATATAGCGTTGAGAACCATGTTTAAGTATATATTAAAGCGGTTAAAAGAGGGGTTACACCGCTGCATAGAGGGGGGAAGAGTTGGTGATGACGGTGGTGAAGTTGTTGGTGTAGATCGTTGTCGTGATGATGGCCCCGACGGTGTTCCGGCGCCATCGGGAGAGAGGGGGAGAGCGCCCCCCTTCTTCTTCTTCCTTGACCTTCCCACTAGATGGGAGAAGGGTTTCCCCTCTGGTCCATGGCCTCCATGGCGGCGGAGGGGCGAGAGCCCCTCCGAGATTGGATCTCTCTCTCTCTCTCTCTCTCTCTCCTTCTGTTTCTGCGCTCCTCGATTCTGCCCTTTCACCGTTTCTTAAATTCCCGGAGATCTGTAACTCTTATTGGGCTGAAATTTTGACACAATTTTATCTGGATATTGGCTTTCTTGCGGCGAAAGAAGGGCATCAACCGCCTTACGGAGTGGCCACGAGGGCCCAGGGAGCGTCCTATCCCCTGGGGCACGCCCCTCACCCTCATGGGCCCCTCGGGCATCGTCTCGCGTTGATTCCACTTCCCAAAATTCACATATATTCCAAAAAAATCTCCGTAAGTTTTTATCCCATTTGGACTCCGTTTGATATGGATTTTTTGCGAAACAAAAAACATGCAACAAACAGGAACTGGCACTGAGCAGTGGATCAATATGTTACTCCCAAAAATAGTATAAAAAGTTGCCAAAAGTATGTAAAAGTTGTAGAATATTGGCATGGAGCAATCAAAAATTATAGATACGATGGAGACGTATCAGCTAGTTTGAGCTAGTTGCATCTATAACCCACTCCAAAAAACTATCCAGCCCAAGAGGTGCTAATTGGAGCTAGTTCTCCTAGTGCATTTATTGTCAATCTAACCTTTCCATCCAAATAACTCTTTGGATGGAGTTAGTTCAGGTTAGTCATGAGCTAGAAACTAACTCTAACCTCTAGCTAAGTTGAGTATCCAAATAGGGCTATGTTGTTGTTGTTGTTGTTGTTGTTGTTGTTGTTGTTGTTGTTGTTGTTGTTGTTGTTGTTGTTGTTGTTGTTGTTGTTGTTGTTGTTGTTGTTGTTGTTGTTGTTGTTGTTGTTGTTGTTGTTGTTGTTGTTGTTGTTGTTGTTGTTGTTGTTGTTGTTGTTGTTGTTGTTGTTGTTGTTGTTGTTGTTGTTGTTGTTGTTGTTGTTGTTGTTGTTGTTGTTGTTGTTGTTGTTGTTGTTGTTGTTGTTGTTGTTGTTGTTGTTGTTGTTGTTGTTGTTGTTGTTGTTGTTGTTGTTGTTGTTGTTGTTGTTGTTGTTGTTGTTGTTGTTGTTGTTGTTGTTGTTGTTGTTGTTGTTGTTGTTGTTGTTGTTGTTGTTGTTGTTGTTGTTGTTGTTGTTGTTGTTGTTGTTGTTGTTACTCTTCTACATATATCTAGACATCATTAGAACATTAATATAACACTCTTCCTTGTTGCTATGTAGCCTAGGATGGAATATTTAGACATTAAGTACAGTGCATGTTGCTATGTAGCCTCAGATATATTACTTATGGACCTAGTTAACCTAACGATAAATGGGTTGCAGATATATTCAGTTAAAAGTCTGATTCGCTGATTAGTCCCTTATCAGCCCCCTGCCTATATGTACCCGCTACCGATATCCTGAACAGTGATCAGATATAAGCCATGGGATGAAACTAACCTCGATGGAAAACAACAGTCGTTCCCCAAATTGTCCTGTGTAGGTACATCGAGAAGCATGTTAAGCACAACAGGCTAAACATCAACCAAAACTATCTGTGGCAGACAAAATAATCTCCAAAAGATAGCTTCAGTGTGTAGGTTTAAGCACGCTAGTAAAGCAAAACAAGTGGAAAGGTGTGTTAACTGCAACAGGCCTAACATTTAACAACAAGCAAACATAGTCATTCAAACTGGTATTGTGCCTGTCTAAGTACACTGGTTATTGTTAAATAAAAATGGAAAGGCGTGTTAACTACAAGATACAACAACCAAATGTAGTCATTCATAGTGGTATTGTTGAAAGTGGTACTGATGAAATTGAACTGCACAGTTCATACTTGCACATATAGAACATCACGTTGTGAATAATTGGAATAAACAAGGCATACTACGAACAACCAAAGATAGCATTTGAAAATGGACATATGCTAACTACAAACAACCGAACAATCAAAAAACTTTAGAAGAGGCATATGCTAGCTATAACAGGCTTAACAACAAGCAAATATATGCATTCCTATCGGTACGTTTAAAATTGGATTGATGAAATGTACTGCATAGTAAATAATTGCACATATAGAGCATCACATTGTGAAAAACTGAAATAAACAAGGCATACTGCAAACAACCAGATATAGCAATTAAAACATGACATATTCTCACTACGCTTCAAAAGGGACTCGACAAAACAAATCATAGATTTCCCCCTATGAAGAGGCACAACAAAACAAATCATGGGTTTCCTCACTTGTCACGGATGGGCTCGTTCCTGTGGGAAGAGCATGGACCCTGGATGCGCTCCATGTTGTCGCAGATGGGCTCCTTCCCCTTGGAAGAGCACGGCTGTAGGGTACCCTCCCTAATGTCGCAGACGAGCGCTTTCCCCTTGGAAGAGCAGATGGGCTCTTTCCCCTTGGAAGAGCCGGAGAGGGTGCCCTCCTCGTGGTCGCCGTCGATGAGGTCTGACTTGGAAGCTGTGGATCCCAAGCCAGCGTCGCAAAACGTGTCCTTCAGAAATGACAAAAGGGGCTCAATGGCGATGTAGGATGGCAAATTGTTGACATCGAGCTAGAGGAGATCAGTGGCGGGGCCATGGATGAGATCGACGGCGGTTGAACACGAGGGATTGGGGGTGGGCCACTTAACCTATGATATAGTGTAACACCCACAATGCGGCTATATCTCCAATGTGTCGGGGCACGGCTTAGAGGCATAGCCGCATGGTAGGTTTGTTGCAAGAGGGGTAATCTTCACACAATCCCATGTACTGAATAAGAAAGGGATAAAGAGTCGGCTTACAATCGCCACGTCACACAATACAAAAAATATATCATACATCATCCAAGGTACAAACAAAGGTCCGACTACGGAACCAAAATAAAGAAAGACCGCCCCAAATGCTAGATCCCCGATCGTCTCAACTAGGCTCCACTACTGATCAATTGGAAACGAAACAACACAATGAACACGATCTTCATCGAGCTCCCACTTGAGCTCAGTTGCGTCATCTGCACTGGTATCATTGACACCTGCAACTGTTTGGAAGTATCTGTGAGTCACGAGGACTCATCAATCTCACACCCGCGAGATCAAGACTATTTAAGCTTATGGGTAGGAAAAGGTAGTGAGGTGGAGCTGCAGCAAGCACTAAGCATATATGGTGGCTAACTTATGCAAATGAGAGAAGAGAAGTAAAGCACGGTCGAGAAGCTAATAGTGATCAAGAAGTGATCCTGAAGCTACTCACGTTCAAGCATAACACGAGACCGTGTTCTCTTCCTGGACTCCGCCGAAAAGAGACCATCACGGCTACACACACGGTTGATTCATTTTAATTAAGTTAAGTGTCAAGTTCTCTACAACCGGATATTAACAAATTCCCATCTGCCCATAACCGTGGGCACGGCTTTCGAAAGTTCAAAACCCTGCAGGGGTGTCCCAACTTAGCCCATCACAAGCTCTCATGGTGAACGAAGGATATTCCTTATCACAGGAAGACTCGATTAGACTCGGAATCCCGGTTACAAGACATTTCGACAATGGTAAACACTACAAAAAAAGACACATCCGTGACATTTTGGGCCGAATGAATTTTTTTCTGTCATACATATGACACTTCTATGACGATAATTGTGACAAAACCCGGTATCATCATAGATGTGGTGGGCTCCTACTTCTATGACAAAAAATCATGATAGAAAATGGGCTTTTCGTCCTGGGCGGGCCGGAGACGCAGCTGCATGACATTCTTTGGGCCGTCCATGATGGAAAAAACCGTGGTAGAAGTGAGGGGGAGGAAATTTTTGGGGAGTTCCCGGTTACGGTGGGAGGTCGGGGGCCGAGCGATGCGCATTTCTCTCATACACGTGCGCGCGTGTGTGCGAGGCGTTGGCTCTAACTGAACCCGAGCGAGGCGTTGGGCTCTAACTGAACCCGAGCGATTGCACTGCAGGCTACGCGTTATTGAACCTGAGCGATCGATTGATGGCTGTTAACTGAACCCGATCCAGCGATTCCTTCGCTACTGCTGCTGACTGAATCCGATCGATGTTGCCTCTAGGATGAACAGTGAGCGTTGCGGGGGGGGGGGTTGGATTAACAGTGAGCGGTGGCGTTGCCTCTGGATGAACAGGACCCCTTGATGTGGTGGAGGGCTGGATGAACAGTAGACGGTGGAGGGGTGCCCGTGGAGCGGTGGTTGAATAGGACCCCGTGGTCTGGATGGCTGGATGAACAGTAGACGGTGGAGGGGTGCCCGTGGAGGGGTGGTTGAACAGTAGCCGGTGGAGTAGCGCGCGGTGGAGGCTGGATGAACAGGAGCCCGTGGAGGTTGGAGGAGGTCAATGGTAGCCCGTGGAGGCTGGAGGAGGTCGACGGTGGAGATGAACAGTATCCCGTGGGGTCCCGTTTTGCGGTACGCCACAACCCTCCTGATGAACAGGACCCCCGTTTCGACCGTAGCGCTCCAACACAAGTCCGCTTCGTCCGTTTTGCGGTACGCCACACCCCTCCCGATCAACAGGACCCCCGTTTCGGCCGTAGGAGGTCCGTTTCATCCGTTTTGCGGTACGCCGCACCCCTCCCGATCAACAGGACCCCCGTTTTGACCGTAGGAGGTTCGTTTCCTCCGTTTTGCGGTACGCCAAACCCCTCCCGATTAACAGGACCCCGTTCCGAACATAGGAGGTCCGTTTCCTCCGTTGTGCGGTACGCGAGGCCTCGTTTCCATCGCCTGTTCCGTCCTAGCCCTCCCGATGAGCACAACCACGCATTCCGTTCCGACCCAGCCGGTTGGCTCCCATGCGTTCCGTTGCCTCCCGATGAACACGACGCATTCTGTTGCCTCCCCATGAACACGACGCATTCTATTGCCTCCCCATGAACACGGCGACGACGTTGTTTCTCCATTCCGACCCAACCATGTACACGAGCCCTGGCCGTACGTATGCGCGAGTAGGCGTTCGAGACCCCGCCCATATGTACACATACCTGGCCGTATTTTCTTTCTTGCACCCTGGCCGTTGTACGTACGTGTACATGCTACATGCGCTCCTCTACTACAACACGTGCACGCCTCTACATCCACCAGTATATATGTACGTACACGCTCGCGACTAGAATGACAACGCTACGTATGCTTCGACCAGGTGGGTCCCGACTGTCAGGCACTTCCTTGCCTGCGAAGATGTAGCTGGTGGGTCCCAACAGTCAGGGGGCGAATCGTTTTTTTTGCCCTGACGCAGTTCCTTGCGTGCGAAGACGTAGCTGGTGGGTCCCAGCAGTCAGGGGCAAACGTTTTTTTTGTGAAATACGGTGGCCCGTCCGGTGGGTCCCCGCTGTCAGGTGAAGGAATAATTATTTTGCACGTAATAAAAAGGCACTTCCTTGCCGTGGCCATGGGCCCAGTTGTCAGCCTCTCCATGTACAGTCCATGTCCGATGGAAGCCTTTCCTTGACCACGTTGACCACACCGCGCCGAGAGCACCAGGGCGGTGGACGACGGCGAGGCCAAGGAAGGGGACGACGCGGAGCCGGGGAAGACGCGACAGTGGATGCCCACACGTAGAGGAGTACGAGGGTTCACTGGTTTGCTGCGGTGTGAGGCTGCCGTCGCCGCAGAATAATAGGGGGTGTGGGTGAGTAGATGGATGGCTTGGCCAGCGGTGGGAGTAGTAGGGGGCGGTGAGGCCTCCGCCGCATCCCAGCCGACCACGGGAGGCAGGAGCACGAGGCACGATCAGCGCTGATTTGGGCGGCTGGAGCAAGAAGACCAGAGGTTGAAGAAGCACTACGGCCGTTGGATGGACATCGTACGGCCACTGGAGCTAGAATCGTGCATATTGACTAAGTTGACAAAGCCCTCCGTCCCCGTCAACTTACTAGGCCCACAAGTTAGCCTGCCACTATACTGGGTCCCAACTAACAGGGGGAGTATTCATTTTTTTGTGTGTAATAAGGAGGCACTTCCTTGCGTGCGAAGATATAGCTGGTGGGTCCGAGCTGTCAGCGGTGGTAACGTTTTTTTGTGAAATACAGAGGCCCTTTCGGTGGGTCCCTGATATCAGGTGGAAGAATCATTATTTTGCGCGTAATAAAGAGGCATTTCCTTGCGTGCGGCCGTGGACCCAGCTGTCGGCCTCTCCACGTACAGTCCACTTCAGATGCATGTCGGCCGTTGACCACGTTGACCAGGACGCGCCAAGAGCACCAGGGCGGTGGACGACGGCGAGGCCTAGGAAGGGAACGACATGAAGGTAGGGAAGACTCGACAGTTGTTTCCCACACGAAGGGGAGTACGACTGTACGAGGGTTTACTGGTTCGTCTGCCGTCACCAGAGAATAACAACAGGTGTGGGAGAGTAGAGGGATGGCTAGGCCAGCGATGGGAGTACGGTGGGGCGATGAGGCCTGCGCGGCAGCACAACCGGCCACGGGGAGGAGGGAGCAGGCAGTCCCGCCGGCGCTTGTCTGAGCGGCTGGAGCAGGAAGAGGAGAGATTGAAGAAGCACGACGGCCGTTCGATGGACATCCAACAGTCACTGCTTGTGCGTCAACCTTTTTTTAGGAAAGCCTCAAATCTGTGGAAAATAGCATACATCCCATCTGCCATTATTTCTAATAATTTACAGCCCATTTTCTAATTCTTAAGGTTTTTTTGGAGCCCATATTCGTTTTGTTAGCATTACAGCCCATATTGTGGCTGCGGTTAAAACATTATACGAAATTTTGCATATTTCGGTGCGGCCCGAACTGTTTTCAATCCCGAAATTTCGACTCACATTCAAATTGATTTTAAAAATAAATGTATATCAATATAAAATCCAACAAATTCTCCACGCATAAAAATTAATGTAATTTAAAATCTCGAAATGAAAAAAGATATTTGAAACTAATTGCCGGTTTAATGTGTTTTTAAAATGTACAACCCATTTCTCATTACTGATAGGCCATTTTCTCGGCCAGCCGAATGAAGCTCTCCTCGTCTTGAAAGATTTGTAGCCCAACAGGCCTGACAAAGCGACTTACTTGGCAAATCACAAAAAAACTGGGCTGTGGCCGTGGACCCAACTGTCAGCCTCTCCATGTATAGTACTCTTCCGATGGAAGTCGGTCATTGACCACATTGACCACGCCGCGCCGAGAGCACCAAGGCGGTGGACGACGGCGAGGCCTAGGAAGGGGACAACACGGAGCCGGGGAAGACGCGGCAGTGGATGCCCACGCGGAGAGGAGTACGAGGGTTCACTGGTACGGCTGCGGCGTGAGGCTGCCGTCTCCGCAGAATAACAGGGGGTGTGGGTGAGTAGAGGGATACCCTGGGCCAGCGGTGGGAGTAGTAGGGGCGGTGAGGCCTCCGCGGCATCACAGCCGGCCACGAGAGGCAGGAGCACGCGGCACGACCGGCACCGCTTTGGGCGGCTGGAGCAAGAAGACGAGAGATTGAAGAAGAATGCCGGCCGTTGGATGTAAATCCAACGCCTTCTTAGGCTTCGACCTACTGGCCCACATGTCAGCCAGTCCATTGTTTTTTTAGTCCATTTGGTGGGCTGGGTGAAACAATGATGTAGCATCTATGCAGCCCGTTTAAATCCCATTTGCATTTTTCTCGAAATCCATGGACTTGCTGGGCTGGGTGAAAATATCATGTTGGGCTAGACGGAGAAATGTTATAAAAACATAAACACATGATTGCACGTCAGTAAAATCTTTGCAAGCTTATGTACGCAATCACTAGGAGTTAACTTGCCAAGTTATATATAAACAATTATTATTATTATTTTGTAAGAACTTGCAACTTACGAAATAAAATATCATTTTAATTTGATGAGTTAATAGTACGTGGGGTATTATTATTTTTTAGGCTAGACGTGGGACAGTTGAGTTGGTTCTAGGGGAAAGTACTAGGAGAAAACTCAGTTTACATCGAAAAAGAAAGTGGGAGAAAATTCAGAGACCTGCTGGGTCCACCTGAGGAGGGGAATATGTTGGGAGGAAGGAGATTCAAAGCACGGCAACCGAGTGAACTAGTTTTTTTAACGGACAAGTGAACTAGTTTAAATACATAAGCAAATAGCCACTAAAAAGCAATCAGGTTAATGGGTTCTTAAAAGAAATATTTCGGACAAAACAGATAATTACGACACATAGGCTAATGCATGAAACACTCAGATGATAAAGGTGCTTATAAACAGATAAGGTACAACATCTAGACCTTCCTGGCACGCTTGATCATGACGCTGCAGGTGTCCGTGTACTCGTCGGTTACAGGAAGCAGACACACCCTCATGTCCAAGATCTGCCTGTACATGTCATAGCATGCGTATGCGTCCTTGGCCGCATAGGTTATGTAGGCTAGATTCAGAGGTACCTCCCACGTGTTTAGGTCGTCTTCTTTCATGTTGGCGTATCAGGGGTCGATGATGGTCGCAGCGAGGTCAACCACGGAGTCCTTCTCCTGCCCGTTGCTGATGATCTTGTATTGCTTCTGGATGTCGACAAGCTTGTTGCACCAGATGGCCGAATCGTCGCGTTCTTCCTTCTCTCCACCGTAGCGAAGGTGCAGTCGGCGCTGCCGATGAAACGGGCGAATGCTCCAGAACCTGGTGTAGCCATAGGACGGAGGCGAGGCAGAGCTTCATCGAGTCCGTATCGTTGGTGTACATCACATTCAACTTGGTGCAGCCATAGGACTGAACGGAAAACTCAAAGGGGAACTCCTTGCTGAAGTCCATATCCAGCAGGCTCACCCCTCGGATCGCCATTGGAGTCTCTTCGAGTGAACGAGTGTGTAGGCGGTGGCAGCAGTTCGTTTTTCAGCTCTTGGGGAACTGGATTGAACAGTAAGCTGAGTGTGTATAGGCGACAACAGTTACTACCCCTCCCTCATCTGCTGCACGCCCGACAGAAGATGCACCCTTGGCTACACGTTGGTTCACGAGCGGGTCTGTATTGGTACTGTAATAACAGGAGTTAGTGGTCACTTTACTTAACTTTAATTAGCTTTAATAGAAATTTATACTTAAAACAAGCAATGCATTCGCTCATTCTATCAGTGCCACAGGATCAGCATGCACAACAATTAGAATTATTATTCTCAGGACGCACACGATCATCACATTTGTCGCACTTTCACAAAGATAATACTACCAAGTTTGAACTGTTTGTTATGGTTGTTGTCCTCTGCATTATCATGCCATGTTTCCCAGCTTGCAAGATTCAGAACCAACAAATAAGATCCAAATAATAAGTACAACAAGGATGCCTACACATCTCATTGATTCCCAGCTTGCAAGATTCAGAACCAACAAATAAGATCCAAATAATAAGTACAACAAAGATGCCTACACATCTCATTGATTCCCAGCTTGCAAGATTCAGAACCAACAAATAAGATTCAAATAATAAGTACAACAAAGATGCCTACACATCTCACTGATTCCCAGCTTGCAAGATTCAGAACCAACCCATTAGAGCCTTTTGATAAAGTGAATATCGGGATTAAATCCATCTTGGCTAGCCATGTCATACAATCGAAGAACTTGGTGAATGCTCTTGATCGTCACAACATCTGTAGTTGAGTATTCCTGTTTGCACAACATGTTTGCACAACACAAACAAGGAGACAGGAGGGCATGATTTCGCTTTAATAGCGGCCTCCTTGAACTCAACCTCCAACTCTACTTGGATGAGGTCTGCCTGGAGTTCCATGATTCAATTCATGCGCCTTTTTCTGCAGTTCACCTGGAATGAAGCAAAGATTGCATCATTCAGCTAGCAAGAAGTAGTTGCTCTTGCGAGCTGGCAGGTTCCTCTTTAGTAGTTGCACTAAAATTGAGCAACATTAAGGTTGGCTGTCCGGCTCATGTAAGGTGCAACTATAATTTTCTTATCCTTTTGTGCAGTTCCACTAAAATAAAGTGCCATTGTGGTGACAATGACGGCTCCATCTTGCAAAGGCTAATAAAATGTAGCACGAGATTACCAGCAGAACTTGACAGAGATTTTGGGAACTCCAATCACCATTTTGTGCAGTTCCAACAAAATTGAGAGATGTTGCCCACGTGCCATTTTAGTTGAACTGCACAAGACACTCATTCCAAAAAAGTGTTTTTTGCAGTTCACCAAAAGGTCACAATAGCAACAAGGTGAAATGGATATCCCTATCTGCACAAAAAGATAGAAAGTAAATAGTTCCTGGTCAATAAGAATATACGAAACATATACAAAATGAAAAGAAGCATCTTAATTATGTTCATGGCAATCACGCAAGGACAGTAGAAATTTTAAAATGTCAGCAATGCTTCATGTTACCAGAAGCATTACGATCAACAATGAGATTCCTCAAATATGGGATTACTTTAATGGTGGCATTGCTTGTTTACCAGACATAGTAAATCAACAGCAGCTAAAGAGTTGGTTTAAAGGCATGGGACCGTGGGGACACCAGGACACTCAGCAGCGTAAAGGAGCAACTTACTTATCATACTGGGGAAAACAACAGGAGTACCATTTGTAACACAGTTTAATTGCATCTTATCACTGGAGGCATTATATTAACAATAACACTGGTTAGACATGTCCCTAAGGTAACGGTGTGATCGCTTCATTTTACATGCGCCCTTACATTAACAACAGCAAAAGGTTGGTATAAGGACATGTGACAGTGGACGCATCAGCACAATGTACCTACAAGGAGGCATAAAGTGGTGATGCCGAGTCATGCTATGTGAGGGCAGCAAACCTAATCCTAGAGACCTTGTACTATGTGAGGGCAGCAAATCTAATCCTGGAGACCTTTTACTATGTGAGGGCAGCAAATCAAATCCTGGAGACCTTTTACTATATGAGGGCAGCAAATCTAATCCTGGAGACCTTTTACTATGTGAGGGCAGCAAATCTAATCCTGAGACCTTCTACTATGTGAGGGCAGCAAATCTAATCCTGAGACCTTTTACTATGTGAGGGCAGCAAATCTAATCCCGGAGACCTTTTACTATGTGATGGCAGCAAATCTAATCCTGGATATACTCTGTTGACTTCTCCACCAGCCGCCACTTTCTATCCTTTTTTCAACCAATAATAGATTTGTTCCTTATCCAGTTTGTACTGCATTTTCCCATTATTTCCCTTTTCAACCAAGAGACCGGTTGGGTATCCGGTCTCTACTACTTTCACCATATTATTTCCTCTTTGAATCAAGTCCAAGATTCATGCTACGACTTTCCCCCCTTTGTTCTTTGTTTGAACAAAGCCCTAGATTCAAATGCATGAAGTAGCTTTACCTCTAATAATACTAAAAATTTAGGTGGCTTTGGAAGAGCTGATGGGAGTAGAAAAACATGCACATGTAGACACATGGGGAGCTGGGGCGGTAGAGCAAGGCCGCTTTCGAAGAACTTATACCTGAGGGTCGCCGGGATGTCGGCGGCGGCAGGTTGGATCTACGGACAATACGACAGGGAGGAAGAAGGGTCGGAGGACCTCCCGAGCCGGCGCTGTGTCGGAGAGAATGGCACGGGCAGAGGATCGGGCCCCTCCGGTAGCTGTGGGTTTCCTCCCTCGGCGGTGATGACCGCGTGAACGATGCCTGTGGTCGCCAGCACCGTCTGGAAACGCTGCGCAGTGCGGGGCTGCAGACCGGCGCCTTGGATGATTTGGCACAGCCGACTGCCGCTCGCGTCCATCGCCTCCATAGGTGCTTGTGGCTTCTGGTCACTTGGTCTTGGATTGGAGTGAGCAGTGTTGCGCAGAGACTTAGGAGTAGATGGATTGGAGTGGTGGGGCTATACTAGCAAGTAGTTGTACGTACTAGTACAATAGTGGGCTCACATAGCAATTTTGTCTCATGCAAGAGCCTGGCTATATGCGTGCTCCAATGTTCGCAACTGCAACGTTCGGTTTACGCTTGGCTCTTTGCCTCTTCGAGAAGACGAACAATGATGTTACTACTACTGCTTCTACAGTGTCGAATCCACTGCTGCATGTCCGTCCACCGCGAGCGGGACTGATAGCTTGTTGTAGAAGTACTACTAAGCAAAAGCATGTCCTCGTTTGCGAGCAACCACGCGCATGGGTGAGGGAGAAGTCGTGTAGTAAAATCAAGCGTCTTCTCGTTGTACGAGTTAACGCGACACATCATAGCACTGGCCCCACATGCTTGCCTCTAAACTTGGCTGAAAGACTCGCAGTGTACAATATATTTGCTGCAACCTCTAACATTTACCCACCACAAATTAAAATATACGTGGCCATATGCATCGTTGTGATGCAGAGGCCGGGGAGTCCCCCCTTTTTGAAAAAAACAAATTAAAATATATATTCCTGTCTTGACCAGATGAGCGTGCAAACTACAATCACAAGGGTGTCAGGTAGGGCCAGAAGACTATTTTAATTTTTTTAAAAACCTTCGAGACGGCCACATAGCATGGAGCCGACCCCAACGATTTTAAGCTTACAGGCACGATACACGCTATCCTAGACTACTCTACACGTGAAACTGCCACACGAGCGTCCGGGCTGCGCTTGGCTCTTCGCCTCTTCGGGAAGTCGAACAATGATGGAGTACTACTGCACTGGAGGAGTACTACAGTACGCTTCTGGCCATCTGACACTGATTGAACTGCTGCATGTCCACCGCGTGCGGGAGGGAGAGCGTGTAGCAAAAGCTTCTCCTAGTCTTGCCAGCCATCACGCTCATGGGCGAGGGAGGGACGTTCCTGCCTTTGCATGTATGACAGGTGGGCCCGACAGGTGTGTGGCCAACCTATCATACAGCCAAAGGCAGGTGCAGTTAAGTCCGCGAGGGAGAGGATAATCAAACTTCTTGTTGATGTACGAGTTGACGCGACACATCAAAGCACTGCACTCGATATATTTCAATAATTTCCGTTTACCGATGCATTAATTACAACACATGCATGCATGCCGTGACTCTCCTTTTGATACTCCCTCTGGTCCTTTTTACTCTGCATATTAGGTTTGTCTGAAATCAATCTCATCCAACTTTGACCAAATTTATACAAAAAATTATTAACATTCACATAACAACAAATTTATTATTAGATCCATCTCGAAATATATTTTCATATTTTATTTATTGGATGTTATAGATGTTAATCTTTTTTAATATAAATTTGGTCAAACTTAGAAAACTTTGATTTCAGACAAAGCTAATGTGCGGAGTAAAAAGGACCGGAGGGAGTACTTGCATGTGTTGATTTAATGCACCTTGAAGTAGTATAAAATATGTGACGGTAAAGCTTTGTAATACCCCGGCCCAAGTCGAGAGATGGTTGTGCACGAGGAGGGTGAGATCATGCAGACCGAACAGGACCCGACGATGGAGCTCTCTAAGGTCTCGATGGACCTCACCGTGCTCCACTGCCCCTTGTGCCTCCTCCCCTTGATGCCTCCAGTGTATGAGGTTCGAATACACCTCGTCCGTTCGGCTGATTGAGCAAGGTGCAGGTTTCTTGATTGATGCGCTGTTCGATTGATTTCTGCAGTGCAAGGGAGGGCACCTGGTCTGCGCGGACTGCCGCGTCGAACGCCCCAGGAACCAGCGGAAGTGCCAGAAGTGCGAGCGCAGCGGTGGCTTCGACGTGCCGAACACGGCAGTGGACTCCGTCCTTTCGTCGGTGAGGGTGGAGTGCCCGCACGAAGGCTGTGGGCTCTACCTCACTTACCACAAGCTCGCTGATCACCAGAGCGTGTGTCCGCTCATGCCCTGCAAATGCCCCATGCCCATTTGAGGCTACGAAGGCCCGCCGCCGGCGCTCTACCACCACATCAGCACTACACATCCCATGCCCGTGCATAGGATCCAGTACGGCAAGGTGCTTCAGCTGCAAGTGCCACTGTCGGAGCCACGGCTCTTGCTATTCACGGAGGAGGACCGCCGCGCGTTTTTCTTGGTCAGCGGCGTGCTCGACATCGGCGTGCCTATCGCCATGTCGGTCGTCTGCATCAGAGCGGGGACGTCCCCACTGCCGCACTATGTGGCCAAGCTATGGGCGAACGGCCCACCGGGGGAGCCCAAAGGCACGACAGAAGCCGTCAAGGTGGAAATGGAGGTGACAAGCAGCAAGGATCCCGGCGACGTCGACGTGCAGGAGCTGACCTTCTTGACAGTTCCGCCCAAGCTGCTGGCCGGGGCTAAGCTTGTGTCCCTCCACATTCAGATCGACAAGCTCATGTCCTAAATGTTTCTATAGTGCCTTCTGTTTATCTTAGTAATATGCTAATATAGGGATTACCTTGGTCTACTTTAGCTTAAGAAATGGTGGGTTTTGGTGGCGATGCAGCAATTACTTCAACATCAGATCAGTAATTTCCAATAGTGGAACGTATATTTTGGGGCTGTTTGGTTTTAGGACTAGCATTGCCATACTTTGCCACACATTTTTGCCAAACTTGACTAAGGTTAGTTCATCAAAATAATAGCCACAAGTTGGCAAGCCTAAGGGAATCTTGCCACACTTTTTGTGTGTATGCCATGTGGGGTCCAAGTGTGGCTTGCCTAAGGTGTGTCTTGAACCAAACACTCACCTAAGTTGGTCAAACTTGCCTAAACTTAGGTGGGGAAATCTTTGGCAAAGTTAGTCACAAACCAAACAACCCCTTTGTGTCTGTTGGATATAAAGTTCCTTTGGGTAAGAAGTACTACTTGTCATCAAAATGGATAAAAGGAGATGTATGTAGACGTATTTTAGTTCTAGATACGTCCCTTTTTATCCATTTTGATGACAAGCACTTCCTCCGTTCCACAATACATGCCTTCCATTTGTCAAAATATAGATGTATCTAGACATGTTTTAGTATATAGGTACATCCATGATAGAGCCAATCGGATGGTTGAGAACACTACAATTCGTATCTACAGATGCGTGTGTGACTCCCAGATGGAGAGGCCGGGGGTCATCATCCTCCTTTTCGAGAAAAAACAGACGCATGTGTGAGAGGACGAGTGCGTGCGTGCACCTCTTCTCTTCTTGTATAACGTACTACTAAACTCAGAGTACAAGTTTTTGTGGGTGGCACGATGGTGCGTGCGAGAAGTCCCGAGAGATAGGTTTAATGCATCTGAAAAAAGACTAGCCTAGAGCTCGCCACACGGCTATTCCCGTCGAACGCCCCATTAACCGTAAGATATGTATACGACGGTGCCAGTTATTGCACGTACATAGCAGTACTCCCTCCTTTCTGGTTTATAGGGCTTAATTCAAAAATCTCACCAACCAAGATGGTGAGTGGTGGAATATTTTTTTGTAGTTTGCAAAAGCACCTAATTAATGCTCTTGTTTTTCTCAAAAAATTATGTTTATCAATGCATTAATTGCAATGCATGCATGCATAAAGTACATGCATTGGTCAATTTTCTCTTAATACTTGCATTCAATGATTTAATGCACCTTGGAATCTGAACATGTGTTGGGGAACAACCAAATTGAGCCTTATAAAATGGAAAAACTAAAATTTGAATTGCAAATTACTCCACGCTATATTGAATTGCAAACCTGTTCACACCGATCACAACCTAAATGGTTTCCCACTTAGGAGCGTATTAGTACCACGCTATATTGAATTGCAAACCTGTTCACACCGATCACAACCTAAACGGTTTCCCACTTAGGAGCGTATTAATACCACGCTACTCCCTCCGTCCGGGTTTATTAGGCCTAAAGAAAATTTCTCTTAGACCAAGACACATAGTAATTTGCTCACATTAATTCTTTCATTTCACTCCCAATGCACTCTCTCACATGCATGCAGCCAATGAAAAAGCACGCGTGAAGTATATTAATTTTTCAGCCATGGCACCAACAACAATGGCTTTCAATGCAACCAATGAAATGGTTGCATGCATGCACCTTTCCAAAGCGGGGCCTTACAAAAGGGGAGTATATTGAATTGCAAACCTATTCACACCGATCACAACCTAAACGGTTTCCCACTTAGCAGCGTATTAGTAGTCGGTTATAAATACTAGTATGCCAAGATGACTGCACATTCCTCCTCAACTCCTCATCCACAAAAACAATAAGTCATTCAACATCCTTCCCTTGCATCTGCCATGGCCAGCGTGAGTTCTGGGTCGAGAGATTGCCACCAGGGAGAGGCGAGCATGGAAGCGGAAGCATGAGAGATCTCCCACCTCGCTGCGAGAGCAGCCGACATCTCCCGCCGCGCGGGAGTAGCAGCACAGAGGTCCCGCCGCGCCGTCGATGCAGCAGATTGGTCCGGCGACGCCGCGGAAGTAGCAGAGATGTCCCGCCGCGCCACGAATGCAGCAGAGATGTCCCGCCGCGCCGCGGCGGCCTGGGAAAATTTCTCGCGGGCAGGCGACCGTTGTTACAGGCAAATGCATGCGATCGTCCATAGCCAGATGGATCTGATCCCCGGCTAGGCGAGGTTGCAGACGACATGAAAGCCTCGTTTGAACAGGCTACCGGCGTCATTCGGCAACTAAGGGAGGGCAATGAGATGCTCCGGGCCGAGTGCGACCTGCTGAGGGAGAAGATCGTCCGAAGTTCAGACCAGCACGAGGAGACCAGTGCCTTGTTGAAGAGGACCGACATCATCGTCAAGAAACTTATGGACGATAATGACATGCTCCGCAATGAGCGCCAAAGGCTGGTGGAGGAATCCGTGGATGTTCTCAAGCAGCGTCTTGAGGACACGAAAGAGCTCATCGCCGCTCGCCGTGGAGACTAGTTTCCTGGTTTCTTTGGATGTAATAATCGGTTTAGGATGTGGATTGTGTCGTCGGTTGTGAAATGTTGGGTTCTAGCGCGGATGTTTGGCCTTTGTTGGCCTCTTGGGATGTTGCGATTTCAATCTGGTAGCTTTTAGTCCTTCGTGTTAGGCTAGAGTTGTGTTGAACTTCTTGTGAATTGTGGTGGTTTTCAGTAATGAAAATCGGAAGGGGCAAGCCCTTCTTTGATAAAAAATTAATCGTCCTTATATATTCATCAGTCTTGCTATAAGTCGCAGTAGATGCTATATAGGTCCGTCGGATCTTACATCAAGATCCGTGCTTTCAGATTTTCTTTTTTCTCTCTTAAATCTCAGTCGAGTGAGACATAACCACGCCATTAAACAGAGGCTCGAGCGCCATTAATGGAGACCTTGGGAGAGAGGTGGACGGCAGATGGAGGTCAAAGGGCTCTCCTCCCGATAAGCACGCGCAGGGGTCTGATCGCACGCCTCTCGTACTCAAATAGTTATCCCGCACGACGCCTCCTAGCTAATAAAAAATGGGGACGCGTGGCGGCACGTAAATGGTACCAGTAAGTAGAACGCCCACGGTTTCAATAATACTTGTGTTTCCGATTGTAACATGACAGCACTTGTTCCAAAATGTCTTTGTTGATTGTTTTAATGTGTGCGCCTTCGCAAATCGGACTGCAAATTTACCACAACATGTTGGTGCCATGTCATGGTGATACATCTCCAACGTATCTATAATTTTTGATTGCTCCATGCTATATTATCTACTGTTTTGGACTATATTGGGCTTTATTTTCCACTTCTATATTATTTTTGGGACTAACCTATTAACCGGAGGCCCAGCCCAGAATTGTTGTTTTTTTGCCTATTTCAGTATTTCGGAGAAACAAAATATCAAACGGATCCAAACGGAATAAAACCTTTGGGAACGTGATTTTCTCACTGAACGTGATCCAGGAGACTTGGACCCTACTCCAAGGAGTCAAAGAGGCGGTCACGAGGGTGGGGGGCGCCCCCTAGGGCGCACCCCCTGCCTCATGGGCCCCTCGGTGCTCCACTGATGTACTCCTTCCTCCTATATATACCTACATACCCTCAAACGATCAGAACAAGGAGCCAAAAACCTAATTCCACCACCGCAACTTTCTGTATCCACGAGATCCCATCTTGGGGCCTGTTCCGGAGCTCCGCCGGAGAGGGCCGTCATCACGGAGGGCTTCTACATCATCATAGCCTCTCCGATGAAGTGTGAGTAGTTTACCTCAGACCTTCGGGTCCATAGTTAGTAGCTAGATGGCTTCTTCTCTCTTTTTGGATCTCAATACAAAGTTCTCCCCCTCTCTTGTGGAGATCTATTCGATGTAATCTTCTTTTTGTGGTGTGTTTGTTGAGACCGATGAATTGTGGGTTTATGATAAAGTCTATCTATGAATAATATTTGAATCTTCTCTGAATTCTTTTATGTATGATTGGTTATCTTTGCAAGTCTCTTTGAATTATCTGTTTGGTTTGGCCAACTAGATTGGTAGTTCTTGCCATGGGAGAAGTGCTTAGCTTTGGGTTCGATCTTGCGGTGTCCTTTCTTAGTGACAGAAGGGGCAGCAAGGCACGTATTGCATCGTTGCCATCGAGGATAACAAGATGGGGTTTATTTCATATTGCATGAATTTATCTATCTACATCATGTCATCTTGCTTAAAGCGTTACTCTGTTTTTAACTTAATACTCTAGATGCATGCTAGATAGTGGTCGATGAGTGGAGTAATAGTAGTAGATGAAGAATCGTTTCGGTCTACTTGTCTGAAAAACTGAGGGAAATACTTACGCTACTCTGCTGCATCATCCCTTCCTCTTCGGGGAAATCCAATGCAAGCTCAAGAGGTAGCAAGAAGAATTTTTGGCGCCGTTGCCGGGGAGTCTACGCAAAAAGTCAACATACCAAGTACCCATCACAATCCCTATCTCTCGCATTACATTATTTGCCATTTGCCTCTCGTTTTCCTCTCCCCCACTTCACCCTTGCCATTTTATTCGCCCTCTCTCTCCGTTCCCCTTCTCTTTCCCAACTTGCCTCTTTTGCCCGTTTCTTGTTTGCTCGTATGGTTGGAATAGTTGTTTATTTATTACTAAACAGAGAACCTAAGATCTATGGATCCTCATCCACTTGCTAATGTTTTTAAGAGATCCAATTATGACGAACCAATTGCTAGTGAGTTTTGTGCAGTAGATTATCTTTATGAGGTTTTGCTTGAAATTCGTGAATCTGAAAAGTGTGATGAATTACTTTATGAAGGGATTCACGATAGATCTTTGAATAGAAAGCATGATTGTAATGATGATATTATAAATTCTATGAATGTCAATTGTGCTAATAATATGCAAAACCCTAAGCTTGGGGATGCTAGTTTTACTATGTCCTCTACTTGTTGCAACGATCATGATTGGGGTGATTCTTCTTTTGATCTTGAAAATTTATTTAAACCCCATGATGAATATGAGACTGATCATAATGTTTGCAATAATATTAAAAGTGGGTTTGGAAAGGTCATGACTTTAGTTAATGTTAATCCCACTATTTTGGAAGAGTCTCAACTTTGCATACATGTGGATCCTGTTAAGAATATGTTTCGTGATACCTATATTGTTGAATTTGCTTATGACCCTACATGTAATTACTATGAGAGAGGAAAATATGGTTTTAGAAATTTTCATGTTACTAAATTACCTCTCGTGATGTTGAGATTGCTATTGTTTCTTTCCGCTTCCTTGCATATGATAGTTTTTGCTTGCTATGATAATTTGTTTGCCTTTAAGATGCCTATGCATAGGAAGTATGTTAGACTTAGATGTGTTTGTCACATGCTTTATGATGCTCCTTTTGTTCTTCAATTCTTGTCTTTCTTGTGAGCATCATTAAAATTACCAATGCCTAGCTATAAGGCTTTAAAGAAAAGCGCTTGTTGGGAGACAACCCAATATTTTTCCTTGCTGTTATTTAATAAATAAATTATTTAGCCTCTGTTTTGGTTGTGTTTTTTGTGCTTAATTAGTGTTTGTGCCAAGTAGAACCGTTGGGGAGACTTGGGGAAAGTCTTGTTGAACTTGCTATAAAAAACAGAAACTTTAGCGCTCACGGGAACTGCTGTCATTTTTATTTGAAGAGTGATATTTAGTTAATTATTTTTGAAGATGATTAATATATAAATTCCTCACGTCCAGCAATTTATTTTAGAATTTTTTGGGTTCCAGATCTTGCGCTAGATACAGATTACTACAGACTGTTCTGTTTTTGACAGATTCTGTTTTTCGTGTGTTGTTTGCTTATTTTGATGAATCTGTGGTTAGTAAAATAGTTTATAATCCATAGAGAAGTTGGAATACAGTAGGTTTAACACCAATATAAATAAATAATGAGTTCATTACAGTACCTTGAAGTGGTCTTTTGTTTTCTTTCCCTGACGGAGCTCACGAGTTTTCTACTTTAAGTTTTGTGTTGTGAACTTTTCAAGTTTTGGGTGAATTCTTTTGATGGATTATGGAACAAGGAGTGGCAAGAGCCTAAGCTTGGGGATGCCCATGGCACCCCCAATATAATCCAAGGACACCAAAAAGTCAAAGCTTGGGGATGCCCCAGAAGGCATCCCCTCTTCCGTCCACTTCCATCGGTAATTTACTTGGAGCTATATTTTTATTCACCAACATGATATGTGTTTTGCTTGGAGCAACTTGTATTATTTTTGTCTTTGTTTTTTAGTATGACACAATCATCCTTTCTGTACACACCTTTTGAGAGAGCCATACATGAATTAAAATTTGATAGAATACTCTATGTGCTTCACTTATATCTTTTGAGCTATGTAGTTTTCCTCTATGTGCTTCACTTATATCTTTTGAGCGTTATAATTTTGCTCTATGTGCTTCACTTAGATCTTTTAGAGCATGGTGGTGGATTTGTTTTAAAGAAACTATTGATCTCTCATGCTCCACTTAGATTATTTTGAGAGTCTCTTAATAGCATGGTAATTTGCTTAATAATAATATGCTTGGTATTCAAGATTTGTGAAACTTTCTTTTGAGTGTGTTGAATACTAAGAAAAGTTTGATACTTGATAATTGTTTTGAGATATGGAGGTGATAATATTAGAGTCATGCTAGTTGAGTAGTTGTGAATTTAAAGAATACTTGTGTTAAAGTTTGTGATTCCCATAGCATGCACATATGGTGAACCGTTATGTGATGAAGTCGGAGCATGATTTATTTATTGATTGTTTTCCTTATGAGTGGCGGTCGGGGACGAGCGATGGTCTTTTCCTACCAATCTATCCCCCTAGGAGCATGTGCGTAATACTCTGCTTTGATAACTTCTAGATTTTTGCAATAAGTATATGAGTTCTTTATGACTAATGTTGAGTCCATGGATTATACGCACTATCACCCTTCCACCTTTGCTAGCCTCTCTAATACCGCGCACCTTTCGCCGGTATCATACACCCACCATATACCTTCCTCAAAACAGCCACCATACCTACCTATTATGGCATTTCCATAGCCATTCCTAGATATATTGCCATGCAACTTTCCACCGTTCCGTTTATTATGACACACTCCATCATTGTCATATTGCATATCCCGGTACACCGCCGGAGGCATTCATATAGAGTCATATTTTGTTCTAAGTATCGAGTTGTAATTGTTGAGTTGTAAGAAAAATAAAAGTGTGATGATCATCATTATTAGAGCATTGTCCCAGTGAGGAAAGGATGATGGAGACTATGATTCCCCCACAAGTCGGGATGAGACTCCGGACGAAAAATAAATAAAAGAGGCCAAAGAAGCCCAAAAAAAGGAGAAAGAAAAGAGGCCATAAAAAAGAGAAAAGGCCCAAATAAAAAAATGAGAGAAAAAGAGAGAAGGGACAATGTAACTATCCTTTTACCAAACTTGTGCTTCAAAGTAGCACCATGATCTTCATAGTAGAGAGTCTCTCATGTTATCACTTTCATATACTAGTGGGAATTTTACATTATAGAACTTGGCTTGTATATTCCAATGATGTGCTTCCTCAAAATGCCCTAGGTCTTCGTGAGCAAGCAAGTTGGATGCACACCCACTTAGTTTCTTTTGATGAGCTTTCATATACTTATAGCTCTAGTGCATCCATTGCATTGCAATCCCTACTCACTCACATTGATATCTATTGATGGGCATATCCTTAGCCCGTTGATACGCCTAGTTGATGTGAGACTATCGTCCCCTTTTTTGTCTTCTCCACAACCACCATTCTATCCCACCTATAGTGCTATATCCATGGCTCACGCTCATGTATTGCGTGAAGATTGAAAAAGTTTTGAAAAAGTTAGAGTATGAAACAATTGCTTGGCTTGTCATCGGGGTTGTGCATGATTTAAATACTTTGTGTGGTGAAGATAGAGCATAGCCAGACTATATGATTTTGTAGGGATAACTTTCTTTGGCCATGTTATTTTGAGAAGACATAATTGCTTTGTTAGTATGCTTGAAGTATTATTATTTTTATGTCAATATAAACTTTTGTCTTGAATCTTTCGAATCTGAATATTCATATCACAATTAAGAAGATTTGCATTGAAATTATGCCAAGTAGCACTCCGCATCAAAAATTCTCTTTTATCATTTACCTATTCGAGGACTAGCAGGAATTAAGCTTGGGGATGCTTGATACGCCTCCAACGTATCTATAATTTTTGATTGCTCCATGCTATATTATCTACTGTTTTGGACTATATTGGGCTTTATTTTCCACTTTTATATTATTTTTGGGACTAACCTATTAACCGAAGGCCCAGCCCAGAATTGCTGTTTTTTTGCCTTTTTCAGTATTTTTCGGAGAAACAGAATATCAAACGGAGTCCAAACGGAATAAAACCTTCGGGAACGTGATTTTCTCACCGAACGTGATCCAGGAGACTTGGACCCTACTCCAAGGATTCAAAGAGGCGGTCACGAGGGTGGGGGCGCGCCCTGCCTCGTGGGCCCCTCGGTGCTCCACCGACGTACTCCTTCCTCCTATATATACCTACATACCCCCAAACGATCAGAACAAGGAGCGAAAAACCTAATTCCACCGCCGCAACTTTCTATATCCACGAGATCCCATCTTGGGGCCTGTTCCGGAGCTCCGCCGGAGAGGGCCGTCATCACGGAGGGCTTCTACATCGTCATAGCCTCTCCGATGAAGTGTGAGTATTTTACCTCAGACCTTCGGGTCCATAGTTAGTAGCTAGATGGCTTCTTCTCTCTTTTTGGATCTCAATACAAAGTTCTCCCCCTCTCTTGTGGAGATCTATTCGATGTAATCTTCTTTTTGCGGTGTGTTTGTTAAGACCGATGAATTGTGGATTTATGATCAAGTCTATGTATGAATAATATTTGAATCTTCTCTGAATTCTTTTATATATGATTGGTTATCTTTGCAAGTCTCTTCGAATTATCTGTTTGGTTTGGCCAACTAGATTGGTAGTTCTTGCCATGGGAGAAGTGCTTAGCTTTGTGTTCGATCTTGCGGTGTCCTTTCCCAGTGACAGAAGGGGCAGCAAGGCACGTATTGCATTGTTGCCATCGAGGATAACAAGATGGGGTTTATTTCATATTGCATGAATTTATCTCTCTACATCATGTCATCTTGCTTAAAGCATTACTCTGTTTTTAACTTAATACTCTAGATGCATGCTGGATAGCGGTCGATGAGTGGAGTAATAGTAGTAGATGCAGAATCGTTTCGGTCTACTTGTCACGGATGTGATGCCTATATACATGATCATGCCTAGATATTCTCATAACTATGCTCAATTCTGTCAATTGCTCAACAGTAATTTGTTCACCCACCGTAGAATACTTATGCTCTTGAGAGAAGCCACTAGTGAAACCTATGGCCCCCGGGCCTATTCTCATCATATTAATCTCCAACACTTTAATCTTGCTTTGCTTTTTTACTTTGCCTTTTACTTTTCACTTTGCATCTCTATATCAAAAATACCAAAAATATTATATCTATCAGATCTCACTCTCGTAAGTGACCGTGAAGGGATTGACAACCCCTAATCGCATTGGTTGTGAGTAGCTATCGTTTTGTGCAGGTACGAGGGACTTGAGCGTGGCCTCCTACTGGATTGATACCTTGGTTCTCAAAAACTAAGGGAAATACTTATGCTACTCTGCTGCATCATCCCTTCCTCTTCGGGGAAATCCAACGCAAGCTCAAGAGGTAGCACATGGCACCAAGCCAAGTTTCATTATTTTCATGCGTGTTTTGGATTTATAGGAATTAAAAAAACTAAGTTTCTCAATGTTTCCAACCCAGCCACGATGCCCAGAATTTTGAATTTCATTCCCATTTCTTGCATGGAACCTAGAAATTTACCTGAGGACACACATATGATTTTTCAACCAACTTGGTGCACTGGAACATGTGCTTGTATTTCAAATTTGAATTATGCACACAAAGGTGCCACGTTCCCTCCCAGAACCACGAGCCTTCTTGAGAGAAGCTCTGATTTGCAAGAAGCTTATACCAAAATTTGTTCCTATTCGGCCAATTTTTTTACCACGGCATGGTACTACCATGACATGACACCATGCCAAGTTTCATGATTTTAAAACCAAGTTTCTCAATGTTCTCGACCGAGCCACGATGCCCAGATGTTTGAATTTTATTCTCATTTTTTGCATGGGACCTACTCCCTCCTTCCATCTATATAGGGCCGAATGTGTTTTTCAAGACAGCCTTTGACTATTGACAAGATTAATAGCACATGCGATGTATACTATGAAAATTATATTATTGGAAGATCCTTTGACATACAAATTTGAAGGTATGCTTTGTGTAAGTTGCATGTCATATATTATTGCTCTAATGTTTGGTCAAAGTTAGCCTCGAAAAACGCATTAGGACCTATATAGATGGAAGGAGGGAGTAGAAATTCACCCGAGGACACAAATGTGAATTTTCAACCAACTTTGGTGCACGGGAGCATGTGCTTGTAGTCCAAATTTGAATTAAGCACATTAAATGACCAAAAACTCAATTAATGTGTAAATAAGGCCAAACGAAGCCGGAATAATTCCAAAATTTAACAGGGCACTCATGTAGTTCTATGTTGCCTTTGTAAATAAACTCAAGGGGGGCAACGTATATTGTTTCGCACTCAAAGGTGGCACGTTCCCTCTCAGAACCACGAGCCTTCTTGAGAGAAGCTTCGGTTTGCAAGAAGCTTATACCAAAATCTGTTCCTATTCGGCCAATTTTTTTACCCCAACATGGTAGTACCATGACATGACATCCATGCCAAGTTTCATGTTTTTCAAACGTGTTTTGGATTTACAAGAATTTTAAAACCAATTTTCTCAATGTTCTCGGCCGAGCCACGATGCCCAAATGTTTTAATTTTATTCTCATTTCTTGCATGGGACCTAGAAATTCACCCGAGGACACAAATGTGATTTTTCAACCAACTTTGGTGCACAAGAGCATGTGCTTCTAGTTCAAATTTGAATTATGCACATTAAATGACCAGAAACTCAATTAATGTATAAAAAATGACAAACAAACCCGGAATAATTCCAAAATTTAACAGGGCACTAATGTAGTTCTATGTTGCCTTTGTTAAGAAACTCAAGGGGGGAGCATATATCATTTCACACTCAAAGGTGGCACGTTCCCTCTTAGAACCACGAGCTTCCAAATCAGCCCAATTTTTTACCACAACATGTTAGTGCCATGACATGACACCAAGCCAAGTTTCATGATTTCCAGGTGAGTTTTGGATTTACATGAATTTAAAATCAAAGTTTCTCGATGTTCTCGGCCGAGTCATGATGGCCAGATGTTTGAATTTCATTCTCATTTCTTCCATGGGACCTAGAAATTCAACCAAGGACACACATGTGATTTTTCAACCCACTTTGGTGCACCGGAGCATGTGCATGCAATTCATATTTAGATTATGCACATTAAAAGTCTAGAAACTCAATTAATGTATAAAAAGGCCAAATGAACCCAAAATAATTCCAAAATTTAACAGGGCACTCATATAGTTCTATGTTGCCTCTGTAAATAAAATCAAGGGGCAGCATATATCGTTCCGCACACAAAGGTGACATGTTCCCTCTCGGAACCATGAGGCTTGTTGAGAGAATCTCCGGTTTTGCAAGAGGCTTATACCAAAACTTGTCCCAATTCAGCCAAAAATTATACATATGAAAAGAGGGTTTAGATTATCCCAAACATCTCGCTACCTAGACCAATAATGTACTATGATTTGAATTCAACATAAAATGGATACAAATATTTGAATTGGAGAGCGTATGGTACATGTAGTTCATAGTGAAATATGATTACTGCTATATGTATGTTTTTTGTTATCACGATAATATTTAAATTATTGTATAACTTGACAACAATCATAATCAAATAAGGAAAATTGATTCAAATTTAGTCCATATGGTAGACGACAATATATATGTTCACATGGTGGAGTAAAATGTTCATATATGATGGAAGATCAAAATGTACGACTACATCAATTATAAATCGCAAGGTCACCTAATGATATATTCGAATTCAACATAACATGGATTCAAAAATTGAAATTCGAGATCATGGCATCTATAATCATATAAAAAGGGACATTACTCTTTCTTTGGTGGGAATTGATTTGTCTTTTGTTGTTGTTGAGGGTAGTGCGAATCGATTTGGTACTGTGCAAGGTAATCTTGTTCTCCCGATTTTTTTACATTTTTCTTGTAGTTTTTTCAATGGCATCTATAGCAATATAGTAAAAGGGGACATGACTCTCTTGTGTCTTGTATGAATTGTTTTTTTACACGTAAAGTTTGTTCTGCCGAACAAGGAATCCGCACCTTGTTATCCCGAAATTTTCAAGCTCGAGTATCTTTCGTCTCACCTACTTTGAAATTCCCGCATCTTCAACCCGCGCCGTGCCTTGTTATCCCGAAATTTGGACGCGTGCGAGAACTCCCTCCTCATCCAAAATCGCTCCCGCAGCCCAGACACGCGAAATCCCCCTTCTACCCCTCAGCCGGAAATGAAGCTCCACTTCGCGGTGTCAAAACCGGTGGGGGTACGCTGGTAACTTACCCTACATTTCAGACAAGCGCGTCCCTAAGCTTGGCTCCCCCTCCCCCTTCGCCCCCCATTCGTACACCGAGGCCGCCAAAACCCACGAAACCCCACGCTCCTCCGTCGGCCTCCCGACCGCCGCCCAGCCAGAGACTCTTCCCCGACTACGTCGTCCACCACAACAGGTCACCGTCCCTCATCCACCGCACCGGATGAGGATCCATTGTCGATCTCATCGTCCCGCCAGATCAGCCGCCCTGTCCTCCACCTCCAAGGAGCTGCCCCGATGTTCGCCTCGTCTATCGCGCCACCTCAATCCCCACAGCGCCGTCTTGACCTGCCCCACCAAAACCGCAACACCCTCACCAATTCCTCCGATGAAGCCGAGGCCAACTCGGCGCCACCAAGGAGGTTCTGCACTCACCGCTGCATTTTATCTTTTATTCGATCTCACGGGCCTGCCGGTGCTCGATACCGGGCAGACATGGCGTGTCTCCATCGACGGCGCCGTTGCCGGCCACATCATCCATGGCGTCTCTCCCCCATGTCGTTGCTTCCTCAGCGGTGACTTCCACAACGGCACTAGCTGCAGCTGCTCCGGCTCTCGCTCGCGCTGCGGCTCTGTTCTTGCTGTCGGTCATGCTGCTGAACTGCTCCTGCTTTCGTTCGTGCTGCTGCTCTGCTCTTGCTCTCGCTTGTGCTGTTGCTGCTGCTGCACGACCTTCGACAGCTACAGGAGTTGCTGCTTTAGCACTCGCTCGCGGTGCTACTTCACGACTTGCTCTGTGCTAGTGCGTTCCCTGCTCGAGCGTCTGCTGATTTAGGTCACTGCTTCTCTGCTACTAGTGCTCGAACGCCCTAAACATCTATTGCAATGCTCTGTTACTAGTTCAATCAGTTTCGACAGTAAAATTCAGTTTCGACTATGAAGTTCATTTTCTTCAGTTAAGTTCAGAGTGAACAGTAGTTACAGCATTTGTCGGAGCGGCCGTGGCGTGGGTGATGCATTTTACATCTAGCACTTTTTGGTGATGTATTTTACATCATCTATTGCAGATGATATTAGGGTCCCACTTCAGATAAACATTGTCTGTCTTGTCATGCTTCAGCCTCGTCGCCGTACACCTTAGCGGAGCTACTCCAACGATGGAACCGTCCATCACAGCGGAGCAGTACCCTCGGCGCCATTTCCAGAGGCCTCAGATCTTCTTCCCCGCCTCCGACAGTCACACCAGCATCATCACCATCCTCCACGTCCAACCCAATGATGCCGAGGTCCACAAGGCTATGCCAAAGAGGTTGTACACTCATGGCATCACTTTGTTTCTTCATTCCTCTGTTCTTCCAATTCATGTGAGCCAAACACCCAGGTTGACTGAAATCCTATGTTTCCAAATGCTCTATTTTGCACGTGCATTCCTATCCTATTCCTATGTTTTTCCTGCCCCTACGTTTATAGAATCCTCCAATTCTAAGGAGCCCTTACAGATTTACTTCATTTTTAGATAGGCGTCAAAGAAAGCTCTGTGTGTTATGTCCTGCTCCTGTCGTGCCGTCATCCACCCCACTTGAGGTGCACCATCGACAGAAGCGTTCACTGCAGTAGAGATCCCCCCTGCAGACTTCCTTTCGCCGCCTCAGATCATCTTCCCCGTTGCCGGTAGCCACGCCAACTACATTACCATCATCTAATGAGCAGATGAACCTGAGGACTACACAGTTCCGGAAGAGAGGTCGCAGTCTTTCGTGTTTGCTTACGTTATACATCGGTTATTATTACCTGCTACTTTATCGTTCAATCATGACTTTTGAATTTCCCATGGGTCTCATATCGAGCCAGCAACGAATATTATCTGTCTACTATCTGGTTCATCTGGGGTCTTCTATGTGGTTCATGTTGGGTGGGCAACAAACAATAGATGATCCATGGTCTATCTTTTTAAACTGAAGATATAATCTACCTTCTATCATTAGTTTTGGATCCATCCACTCGTTTGCTACCATCAGTCTTGATTTTTGCATGCACCCCTTAGGCCTTACAAAATCTAACTATTTTTTATTATGCATGTCAGATATTGTACACAATCGTACTGAACATGTAGAGAAAAAGAGAAGACCACTGCGTGCGAATATAATGTCATGCAGACGCCGCTCCATGGTGGGCGAAGTGGCACCCTCTCCTGTATTTCCAGATTGTATTCCAGAGGAAGATAACTGTTCAGATGGAGATTCAGAAGGAGCCGACCACGCCTGTTTACCACCTGAGGTGTTTGCTCTAACCTGGCATGCTGATGTTGGTCATATCATGCATATGGCGCCTTGCATTGCTTACATTATACATCTTATATGTCACCAGCTTAGTTTAGATTTGCTTTGTGTGAATGCCACCTGTTTGGTTTCTATATCATACTCCCACCATTCCTAAATATTTGTCTTTTTAGAGATTTCAACAAGTGACTACATACGGAACAAAATGAGTGAATCTACACTCTAAAATATGTCTATATACATCCGTATTTGGTAGTCCATTTGAAATATCTAAAAAGGCAAATATTTAGGAACGAAGGGAGTATATGGGAATTATGCAATGCCATCTTCTTTAGCCAGGCATCATATACGTGAGTCAGGCAATGCCATCCTGTTTAGCCAGTCATCGTATATGTGAATTGTATCGTGCCATATTTTTTCCATAATGTATTCCATTTGTCAACAATGTTTATACATTCATCTACTCTTCCTGTGCATCAGCCATTTGAGTCGATCATGGGAAAATCTGGAGTGAAAACAAGGTCTTCTGAGCAGTCAGTGCTACCTGTCGATGCAGATTTCTTGCTGGTTACAGATAGCTCCTCAGAGGAGGATTCAGAGAGAGATGACCAGTCGTATCCCCTCCCCCCCGAGGTGCACGATCTAACTTGGCTGGGTTATATTGCTCATATCATGCATATGGTGTCTTGCATTACCATGCCATCTGCTTAGATTAGACATGCTTTGTGTCAATGCCTCCTGTTTGCTTTCTATATCAGATATGTGAATTATGCAATGCCATGTTTTTTAGCCAGTTATCATATATGTGAATTATGCACCACCATGGAGCCAGGCATCATATATGTGAATTATCTCATGCCACCTTTTTTCCATTACGTATTACATTCGTCGAAAATCTGTGTATATTGAACTACTCTTCATGTGTATCAGCCATTTGAGCCGGTTATGGAAAAATCTTGAGTGAAAACAAGGTCTTCAGAGCAGGCAATGGTACCTGTTGAAGCATATATCTCGATGGTTACAGGGAGCTCCTCAAAGGAGGATTCAGAGACAGATGACCAGTCCTATATCCCACCTGAGGTGTATGCTCTAAGTTGCAATGTTTATATTTCTCATATGATGCATATGGTGTCTTGCATTGCTTAGTTTAGACATCATATGCACAATATTGAATTCTATCTGCTTAGTTTAGAGATCATACATGCGAGTGCCAGCTGCTTAGTATATGAATCAATTATGTCAATTATATCATGCCATCCTGTATACGTAGACAACACGTATGTGAATTATTTCATCCCAACCTATTTTAGAAAGACATCATATAGTTTTGTCATGTCATCCTATTTAGGTACTCATCATATGTTGAATTATGCCATTATATCCTGTTAAGTTATCCATCATATATTTGAAACTGTGTCATGCTATCCTATTTAGTTCGGCATCATATATGTGAAATTGTGTCATGCTGTCCTGTTTGGTTAGACAACATATATGTGAATTACCACATCTGTCTATCATACAATGTCTATACATTCAATTTCTTTTCTTGTTTATCAGCCATTTGAATTGGAGGGGGTGATGGCAGTATCTAAGGGAGCAAAAACCCGTTCTTCACAAAAGACAGTGCTACCCGTCGATGCAGATAGAACCATGGTTGTACTGGCCCACAAACTAGCCCCACCACACATAATCGAGACTCTTCCAGATTGCACACTTACACCGTTGGGCAGAGAACCAGCTACAACCCATCTAACCGCAACCCCAGCGGATAGTAACCCACTTATAGTTGACAAAGCACCATGTCCACCACAGAGTACCCCCACACGAGCAGTTTGTAAAGCTACTGCAGTGCCCAAAGAACGAAGACCACCACAGCTAACCCAAACTCCACGTTTAAAGCAGAAGAGCAACTGTTCTCAGGTCAGATTCCGTAGCTATGGTCCATACTCCTTTGTTGTTGCATCACTGTATTTACTCATACCAACTACTTTCGAATTTGAAGGATCCAATTGAAACTCCAATGGTGCAACAGGTATGTTTTAAACCTATTTCTTTAACCGGATTGCTGTTCTAACTTCTTGCTCTATGTTGATTTCAATTTAAGTTGTATAAACAGTTATGTTCTCATGTGATGCACATTACAAGTGCTGCCAATGCTGTGTAGTTTCTCACACTTATATTCTGTCTATGCTGCTGTGTCTTAAAAATATATGAGTTGAACCGTGTCTCTATCTTGATTAGGGAACATAAACTAGAATGATATGGATAATACAGTGACCATAGTACATAGGTATATGTTTGTTTCATGCTGTTATCCTGTCCACCTTACTACTGAACCGGTTTACCAAAATGAGTTTCGTATACTACAAGCTAAACCTGTGATGTGTCTGCTTGTTTCTCTTGTAGTATGCAAACAGAATATTGGAGAAGAGCACCCCACTATGCAATGGTAGATAAAGTAATGCAGATAAGGTTCAAGATAGTGAGACAACCCTGTTGGTCTCCAAGAAAGGTGATAAAAACGATCTTGTAGACAGTGAGAAAACCCCACAGTCCTGCGTTGATGTAGTGTTCGAGTTACTGAACAGTACCGCTGGCACAAGATCTTCGAACTCGCTGCCTGAATCACTTCGGCTTCTTTAGTCTCAGCTACAAGCTAAAAGGCATCAGTCAGCTGTGCTGCGGCAAGAAGTCGAAGGACTGAGGAAGTCCCTGCAGAATTCAGATGCGTACTTTCTTGTGCAATAGCAAGCGCTGGAGGATTTAAGCGCCAAACAAGAGAAAGTTAATAAGCTTGCTAAGCATCTTGCCAGCATTATGGGTACCCAGGATATTGTTTCTTGAACTCTTCTGAAGTGGTTTCAGTTCTGGACTTGTTTTGTTGCGGCGTTTATATGCTTCTTTGTTCCCTATATTTGCATTGGTGGCGAACTTTGATGCCCAGTGGATGTAATATGTGTAATAGTCGTGATAGCCTAGCATAAGTTGCTTGCTTATTTATTTCCATGTTGTCTTGTTTATTTGTTTGCTTGTAGTCAGTGCAGTTCTTTTTCCGCGGTTTGCTAGTGGCTGCAATAACCTATTTTTTAAAACTAGGCCACAATAACCATGGGCTAATATTTACTGTAGTGACACTGGGCCTCCTACGGGCCGTAGAAACAGTGGGCCTTCTATGGGCCGTAGAAACAGTAGGCCTTCTACGGGCCGTAGAAACAATGGGCCTGCTATGGGCCATAGTGAAGGAAATATGCCCTAGAGGCAATAATAAAGTTATTATTTATTTCCTTATATCATGATAAATGTTTATTATTCATGCTAGAATTGTATTAACCGGAAACATAATACATGTGTGAATACATAGACAAACAGAGTGTCACTAGTATGCCTCTACTTGACTAGCTCGTTGATCAAAGATGGTTATGTTTCCTAACCATAGACATGAGTTGTCATTTGATTAATGGGATCACATCATTAGGAGAATGATGTGATTGACTTGACCCATTCCATTAGCTTAGCACTTGATCATTTAGTTTGTTGCTATTGCTTTCTTCATAACTTATACATGTCCCTATGACTATGAGATTATGCAACTCCCGTTTACCGAAGGAACACTTTGTTTGCTACCAAACGTCACAACGTAACTGGGTAATTATAAAGGTGCTCTACAGGTGTCTCCGAAGGTACTTGTTGGGTTGGCGTATTTCGAGATTAGGATTTGTCACTCCGATTGTCGGAGAGGTATCTCTGGGCCCTCTCGGTAATACACATCACTTAAGCCTTGCAAGCATTGCAACTAATAAGTTAGTTGCGGGATGATGTATTACGGAACGAGTAAAGAGACTTGACGGTAACGAGATTGAACTACGTATTGAGATACCGACGATCGAATCTCGGGCAAGTAACATACCGATGACAAAGGGAACAACGTATGTTGTTATGCGGTCTGACCGATAAAGATCTTCGTAAAATATGTGGGAGCCAATATGAGCATCCAGGTTCCGCTATTGGTTATTGACCGGAGACATGTCTCGGTCATGTCTACATAGTCCTCGAAACCATAGGGTCCGCACGCTTAAAGTTTCGGTGATGATTGTATTATGAGTTTATGTGATTTGATGTACCAAAGGTAGTTCGGAGTCCTGGATGAGATCGGGGACATGACGATGAGTCTCGAAATGGCCGAGACGTAAAGATCGATATATTGGACGACTATATTCGGACATCGGAAAGGTTCCGAGTGATTCGGATATTTTTGGGGGTACAGGGGAGTTACGGGAATACGAGGAAGAAGTAATGGGCCTCATGGGCCAAGTGGTGGAAGAGAGGAGGCAGGGCGCGCCCCCTAGCCCAAACCGAATTGGACTAGGGGGCCGGCCCCCCTTTCCTCTTTTTCCTCCTTCTCCTTTCTTCTCCTTCTCCTCCTTCCTTTCCTCCTCCTAGTAGGAGTAGGAAAGGGGAGTCCTACTCCTACTAGGAGGACTCCTCCTCCTGGCACGCCCATAGAGGGCCGGCCGGCCTCCCCCTTGCTCCTTTATACAGGGGGCAGGGGGCACCTCTAGACACACAAGTTGATCAGTTGATCTCTCCCAGCTGTGTGCGGTGCCCCCCTCCACCATATTCCACCTCGGTCATATCGTAGCGGTGCTTAGGTGAAGCCCTGCGTCAGTAGCAACAACATCACCGTCACCACGCCGTCATGCTGACGGAACTCTCTCGTGAAGCTCTGCTGGATCGGAGTTCGCGTGACGCCATCGAGCTGAACGTGTGCTGAACTCGGAGGTGCCGTGCGTTCGGTACTTGGATCGGTCGGATCGTGAAGACGTACGACTACATCAACCGCGTTGTGCTAACGCTTCCGCTTTCAGTCTACGAGGGTACGTGGACAACACTCTCCCCTCTCGTTGCTATGCATCACCATGATCTTGCGTGTGCGTAGGAATTTTTTTGAAATTACTACGTTCCCCAATAGTGGCATCAGAGCCTAGGTTTTATGCATTGATGTTGTGCACGAGTAGAACACAAGTGAGTTGTGGGCGATATAAGTCATACTGCTTACCAACATGTCATACTTTGGTCCAGCGGTATTGTTGGATGAAGCGGCCCGGACCGACATTACGTGTACGCTTACGCGAGACTGGTTCTACCAACGTGCTTTGCACACAGGTGGCTGGCGGGTGTCAGTTTCTCCAACTTTAGTTGAACCAAGTGTGGCTACGCCCGGTCCTTGCGAAGGTTAAAACAGCACCAACTTGACAAACTACCATTGTGGTTTTGATGCGTAGGTAAGAACGGTTCTTGCTAAGCCCGTAGCAGCCACGTAAAACTTGCAACAAGAAAGTAGAGGACATCTAATTTGTTTTTGCAGGGCATGTTGTGATGTGATATGGTCAAGACATGATGCTAAATTTTATTGTATGAGATGATCATGTTTTGTTACCGAGTTATCGGCAACTGGCAGGAGCCATATGGTTGTCACTTTATTGTATGCAATGCAATTGCGCTGTAATGCTTTACTTTATCACTAAGCGGTAGCGATAGTCGTGGAAGCATAAGATCGGCGAGACGACAACGATACTACGATGGTGATCAAGGTGTCGTGCCGGTGACGATGGTGATCATGACGGTGCTTCGTAGATGGAGATCACAAGCACAAGATGATGATGGCCATATCATATCACTTATATTGATTGCATGTGATGTTTATCTTTTATGCATCTTATCTTGCTTTGATTGACGGTAGCATTATAAGATGATCTCTCACTAAATTTCAAGATAAAAGTGTTCTCCCTGAGTATGCACCGTTGCCAAAGTTCGTCGTGCCCAGACACCACGTGATGATCAGGTGTGATAAGCTCTACGTCCATCTACAACGGGTGCAAGCCAGTTTTGCACACACAGAATACTCAGGTTAAACTTGCCAAGCCTAGCATATGCAGATATGGCCTTGGAACACTGGGACCGAAAGGTCGAGCGTGAATCATATAATAGATATGATCAACATATTGATGTTCACCATTGAAAGCTAATCCATTTCACGTGATGATCGGTTATGGTTTAGTTGATTTGGATCATGTGATCACTTAGAAGATTAGAGGGATGTCTTTCTAAGTGGGAGTTCTTAAGTAATATGATTAATTGAACTTAATTTTATCATGAACTTAGTACCTGATAGTATCTTGCTTGTCTATGTTTGATTGTAGATAGACGGCCCGTGCTATTGTTCCGTTGAATTTTAATGCGTTCCTTGAGAAAGCAAAGTTGAAAGATGATGGTAGCAATTACACGGACTGGGTCCGTAACTTGAGGATTATCCTCGTTTCTGCACAGAAGAATTACGTCCTGGAAGCACCGCTAGGTGCTGGGCCTGCTGCTGGAGCAACACCAGATGTTATGAACGTCTGGCAGAGCGAAGCTGATGACTACTCGATAGTTCAGTGTACCATGCTTTACGGCTTAGAATCGGGACTTCAACGATGTTTTGAACGTCATGGAGCATATGAGATGTTCCAGGAGTTGAAGTTAATATTTCAAGCAAATGCCCAGATTGAGAGATATGAAGTCTCCAATAAATTCTATAGCTGCAAGATGGAGGAGAATAGTTCTGTCAGTGAACATATACTCAAATGTCTGGGTATCATAATCACTTGACTCAACTGGGAGTTAATCTTCCTGTTGATAGTGTCATTGACAGAGTTCTTCAATCACTGCCACCAAGCTACAAGAGCTTCGTGATGAGCTATAACATGCAAGGGATGGATAACACAATTCCCGAGCTCTTCACAATGCTAAAGGCTGCGGAGGTAGAAATCAAGAAGGAGCATCAAGTGTTGATGGTCAACAAGACCGCCAGTTTCAAGAAAAAGGGCAAAGGGAAGAAGAAGGGGAACTTCAAGAAGAACAGTAAGCAAGTAACTGCTTAGGAGAAGAAACCCAAATCTGGACCTAAGCCTGAAACTGAGTGCTTCTACTGCAAGCAGACTAGACACTGGAAGCAGAACTGCCCCAAGTATTTGGCGGATAAGAAGGATGGCAAGGTGAACAAAGGTATATATGATATACATGTTATTGATGTGTACCTTACTAGAGCTCGCAGTAGCACCTGGGTATTTGATACTGGTTCTGTTGCTAACATTTGCAACTTGAAACAGGGACTACGGATTAAGCGAACACTGGCAAAGGACGAGGTGACGATGCGCGTGGGAAATGGTTCCAAAGTCGATGTGATCACGGTCGGCACGCTACCTCTACATCTACCTTCGGGATTAGTTTTAGACCTAAATAATTGTTGTTTGGTGCCAGTGTTGAGCATGAAAATTATATCTGATCTTGTTTGATGCGAGACGGTTATTCATTTAAATCAGAGAATAATGGTTGTTCTATTTATATGAGTAATATCTTTTATGGTCATGCACCCTTGAAGAATGGTCTATTTTTGATGAATCTCGATAGTAGTGATACACATAGTCATAATGTTGAAGCCAAAAGATGCAGAGTTGATAATGATAGTGCAACTTATCTGTGGCACTGGCATTTAGGTCATATCGGTGTAAAGCGCATGAAGAAACTCCATACTGATGGACTTTTGGAATCACTTGATTATGAATCACTTGGTACTTGCGAACCGTGCCTCATGGGCAAGATGACCAAAATGTCGTTCTCCGGTACTATGGAGAGAGCAACGGATTTGTTGGAAATCATACATACAGATGTATGTGGTCCGATGAATATTGAGGCTCGTGGCAGATATCGTTATTTTCTCACCTTCACAGATGATTTAAGCAGATATGGGTATATCTACTTAATGAAACATAAGTCTGAAACATTTGAAAAGTTCAAAGAATTTCAGAGTGAAGTTGAAAATCATCGTAACAAGAAAATAAGATTTCTAAGATCTGATCGTGGAGGAGAATATTTGAGTTACGAGTTTGGTCTACATTTGAAACAATGCGGAATAGTTTCGCAACTCACGCAACCCGGAACACCATAGCGTAATGGTGTGTCCGAACGTCGTAATCGTACTTTACTAGATATGGTGTGATCTATGATGTCTCTTACAGATCTACCGCTATCATTTTGGGGTTATGGTTTAGAGATGACTGCATTCACGTTAAATAGGGCACCATCGAAATCCGTTGAGACGACGCCTTATGAACTGTGGTTTGGCAAGAAACCAAAGTTGTCATTTCTGAAAGTTTGGGGCTGCGATGCTTATGTGAAAACGCTTCAACCTGATAAGCTCGAACCCAAATCGGAGAAATGTGTCTTCATAGGATACCCAAAGGAAACTGTTGGGTACACCTTCTATCACAGATCCGAAGGCAAGACTTTGTTGCTAAGAATGGATCCTTTCTAGAAAAGGAGTTTCTCTCGAAAGAAGTGAGTGGGAGGAAAGTAGAACTTGATGAGGTAACTGTACCTGCTCCCATATTGGAAAGTAGTACATCACAGAAACCGGTTTCTGTGACACCTACACCAATTAGTGAGGAAGCTAATGATAATGATCATGAAACTGCAGATCAAGTTACTACCGAACCTCGTAGATCAACCAGAATAAAATCCGCGCCAGAGTGGTACGGTAATCCTGTTCTGGAAGTCATGCTACTAGATCATGATGAACCTACGAACTATGAAGAAGCGATGGCGGGCCCAGATTCCGCAAAATGGCTAGAAGCCATGAAATCTGAGATGGGGTCCATGTATGAGAACAAAGTGTGGACTTTGGTTGACTTGCCCATTGATCGGCAAGCAATTGAGAATAAATGGGTCTTCAAGAAGAAGACTGACGCTGACGGTAATGTTACTGTCTACAAAGCTCGACTTGTTGCAAAAGGTTTTCGACAAGTTCAAGGGATTGACTACGATGAGACCTTCTCACCCATAGCGATGCTTAAGTCTGTCCGAATCATGTTAGCAATTGCCGCATTTTATGATTATGAAATTTGGCAAATGGATGTTAAAACTGCATTCCTGAATGGATTTCTGGAAGAAGAGTTGTATATGATCCAGCCAGAAGGTTTTGTCGATCCAAAGGGAGCTAACAAAGTGTGCAAGCTCCAGCGATCCATTTATGGACTGGTGCAAGCCTCTCGGAGTTGGAATAAATGCTTTGATAGTGTGATCAAAGCATTTGGTTTTGTACAGACTTTTGGAGAAGCCTGTATTTATAAGAAAGTGAGTGGGAGCTCTGTAGCATTTCTGATATTATATGTGGATGGCATATTATTGATTGGAAATGATATAGAATTTCTGGATAGCATAAAGGGATATTTGAATAAGAGTTTTTCAATGAAAGACCTCGGTGAAGCTGCTTACATATTGGGCATTAAGATCTATAGAGATACATCAAGACACTTAATTGGACTTTCGCAAAGCACATACCTTGACAAAGTTTTGAAGAAGTTCAAAATGGATCAGGCAAAGAAAGGGTTCTTGCCTGTGTTACAAGGTGTGAAGTTGAGTAAGACTCAATGTCCGACCACCGCAGAAGATAGAGAGAAAATGAAAGATGTTCCCCATGCTTCAGCCATAGGCTCTATCATGTATGCAATGTTGTGTACAAGACCTGATGTGTGCCTTGCTATAAGTCTAGCAGGGAGGTACCAAAGTAATCCTGGAGTGGATCACTGGACAGCGGTCAAGAACATCCTGAAGTACCTGAAAAGGACTAAGGATATGTTTCTCATATATGGAGGTGACAAAGAGCTCATCGTAAATGGTTATGTTGATGCAAGCTTTAACACTGATCCGGGCGATTCTAAATCGCAAACCGGATACGTGTTTATATTGAACGGTGCAACTGTCAGTTGGTGCAGTTCTAAACAAAGCGTCATGGCGGGATCTACATGTGAAGCGGAGTACATAGCTGCTTCGAAAGAAGCAAATGAAGGAGTCTGGATGAAGGAGTTCATATCTGATCTAGGTGTCATACCTAGTGCATCGGGTCCAATGAAAATCTTTTGTGACAATACTGGTGCAATTGCCTTGGCGAAGGAATCCAGATTTCACAAGAGAACCAAGCACATCAAGAGACGCTTCAATTCCATTCAGGATTTAGTCCAAGTGGGAGACATAGAAATTTGCAAGATACATACGGATCTGAATGTTGCAGACCCGCTGACTAAGCCTCTTCCACGAGCAAAACATGATCAGCACCAAGGCTCCATGGGTGTTAGAATCATTACTGTGTAATCTAGATTATTGACTCTAATGCAAGTGGGGGACTGAAGGAAATATGCCCTAGAGGCAATAATAAAGTTATTATTTATTTCCTTATATCATGATAAATGTTTATTTTTCATGCTAGAATTGTATTAACCGGAAACATAATACATGTGTGAATACATAGACAAACAGAGTGTCACTAGTATGCCTCTACTTGACTAGATCATTGATCAAAGATGGTTATGTTTCCTAACCATAGACATGAGTTGTCATTTGATTAATGGGATCACATCATTAGGAGAATGATGTGATTGACTTGACCCATTCCATTAGCTTAGCACTTGATTGTTTAGTTTGTTGCCATTGCTTTCTTCATAACTTATACATGTTCCTGTGACTATGAGATTATGCAACTCACGTTTACCGGAGGAACACTTTGTGTGCTACCAAATGTCACAATGTAACTGGGTGATTATAAAGGTGCTCTACAGGTATCTCCGAAGGTACTTGTTGGGTTGGCGTATTTCGAGATTAGGATTTGTCACTCCGATTGTCGGAGAGGTATCTCTGGCCCTCTCGGTGATACACATCACTTAAGCCTTGCAAGCATTGCAACTAATAAGTTAGTTGCGGGATGATGTATTACGGAACGAGTAAAGAGCCTTGCCAGTAACAAGATTGAACTACGTATTGACATACCGACGATCGAATCTCGGGCAAGTAACATACCGATGACAAAGGGAACAACGTATGTTGTTATGCGGTCTGACCGATAAAGATCTTCGTAGAATATGTGGGAGCCAATATGAGCATCCAGGTTCCGCTATTGGTTATTGACCGGATACATGTCTCAGTCATGTCTACATAGTTCTCGAACCCGTAGGGTCCGCACGCTTAAAGTTTCGGTGACGATTGTATTATGAGTTTATGTGATTTGATGTACTGAAGGTAGTTCGGAGTCCCGGATGAGATCGAGGACATGACGAGGAGTCTCGAAATGGTCGAGACGTAAAGATCGATATATTGGACGACTATATTCGGACATCGGAAAGGTTCCGAGTGATTCGGGTATTTTCAGGGGTATCGAGGAGTTACGGGAATACGAGGAAGAACTAATGGGCCTCATGGGACAACTGGTGGAAGAGAGGAGGCAGGGTGCGCGCCCCCCTAGCCCAAACCGAATTGGACTAGGGGGCCGGCCCCTCTTTCCTCTTTTCCTCCTCCTTCCTTCTCCTTCTCCTTCTTCGTTTCCTCCTCCTAGTAGGAGTAGGAAAGGGGAGTCCTACTCCTACTAGGAGGAGGACTCCTCCTCCTGGCGCGCCCATAGAGGGCTGGCCGGCCTCCCCCCTTGCTCCTTTATATACAGGGGTAGGGGCACCTCTAGACACACAAGTTGATCAGTTGATCTCTCCCAGCCATGTGCGGTGCCCCCCCTCCACCATATTCCACCTCGGTCATATCATAGCGGTGCTTAGGCGAAGCCCTGCGTCGGTAGCAACATCATCACCGTCACCACGCCGTCGTGCTAAGGGAACTCTCCCGTGAAGCTCTGCTGGATCGGAGTTCACGGGACATCGTCGAGCTGAACGTGTGCTGAACTCGGAGGTGCCGTGCGTTCGGTACTTGGATCGGTCGGATCATGAAGACATACGACTACATCAACCGCGTTGTGCTAACGCTTCCGCTTTCGGTCTATGAGGGTACGTGGACAACACTCTCCCCTCTCGTTGCTAGCATCACCATGATCTTGCGTGTGCGTAGGAATTTTTTTGAAATTACTACGTCCCCCAAAACATAGAACAATGGGCCTTCTACGGGTCGTATCATCAATGGGCCTTATACGGGCCGTATGATCGATTGGCCAAACATGGGCCAATAACAGGCCGCATTATGGCCGTAAACGGGCTAGAGTTGGAATCATCCGTTCATTGGCCGACCATAGCAGACCATCGTTAATAGGTCATATTTGATGACGCTATGAAAACGGCCCAACGTATTAATGGACCACAAACGGGCCGACTGTAACCACGGGCTGAATTTGGCCCACAAGCAGAAAATGACAGTAACGGGCCATAAGTAAACGAATGCTGGAAATGAGCCCAAGAATAAATGGGCTCTGAGAAGGCTGAAAGATAACATGGGCTGGAAACGGCCCAATGGAATAACGGGCCGTTAATGGGTATAAAGTGATACACTGTTCATTACGGGCCAGTTTCACCACGGGCCGTTAATGGGTGTAAAGTGATACACTATTCATTACGGGCCAGTTTCACCATGGGCCGTTAATAGGCCAAGAGTTACATAGGGCCTCATATGGGCCGAAAGACGTCATGGGCCATACATGGGCCATAAGTGAAAATGGGCTGGAATCATATTAGATGGCCAAAATGACGCTACTGGGCCTAATTCGGATAGGGCATAACGGGCCTTGGGTTAGCGGGCTGTAAATGGGCTATATGCGAACATTCCGTTGACAGGCTTTCCATGGGCCGGCCCGCCACCTTTTGACCAAGTCAAATGGGCCGGCCTTTTCACAGGAATGGGCCTTTGTTGGGCCGTGCCACATGTCGACGTATCATAGGCACCTTTTGTCCAATGAGTGGATGACATCTATCTCAACGATGAGCCGACACGTGTTTCCTCCAGCCAATGATGATTTTACACGTGGAAAATCCCCATTGGTCGGGGCTGTTAACGGGTTATCGGATCCAAACCCGACCCGATAGCTTAACGGCGTTCCGTTACGGTGGATGCCACGTGTCGGTCACCCTTGACGAAAGCACTTCTGTGACACGCGATTTATCATCATGGAAGTGCACACTTCCGTGATGATAATTTTGGTAATGTCATGGAACACTTCTACGACAGCGTAGGTATGGCTATCTTGATTCTGTCATAAAATCGTCATGGATGTACATGCATGACAAAAAACGCGACCTACTATGACAAACACATATCATCACATAAGTGTATTTTTTTGTAGTGAAAACAAGACTAGCAAGACCGCCTGATGCGCCGACATCCCGATAGGAGCTGCACATATCTTGTTCTTAGGGCAACATTGTATAAACACTACGTACAGCTAAATCCAGCCCTCAAGTTTCCTGAGGTGGCGCCGCAAGTGGATCTGGTTCGGGCCAACACTTAGAGAAGCACTAGCCCGAGGGGGTTAAAATAAAGATGACCCTCGAGAGCGCAACTCCCAATGGAAAAGTATAGGTGGTGGTGAGGCAAAAGGTAAAACCAAGGTTGGGCCTTGCTGGAGGAGTTTTATTCAAAGCGAACTGTCAAGGGGTTCTCATAACACCCAACCGCGTAAGGAACGCAAAATCAAGGAACATAACACCGGTATGACGGAAACTAGGGCGGCAAGAGTGGAACAAACCACTAGGCATAAGGCCGAGACTTCCACCCTTTACCAAGTATATAGATGCATTAAAGTAAATAAGAGATAATAATGATATCCCAACCCAACATGGAACAAACTTCATCTTCACCTACAACTAGCAACGCTATAAGAGGGCTGAGCAAAGCGGTAACATAGCCAGACAACGGTTTGCTGGAAAGGTGGGTTAGAGGCTTGACATGGCAATATGGGAGGCATTATATAGCAAGTGGTAGGTAGCACATCATAGCAATAGAGCGATCAACTAGCAAGCAAAGATAGAAGTGATTTCGAGGGTATGGTCATCTTGCATGCAAAGTTCTCAAAGTTGACGAAAGCTTGATCCTCGTTAGTGTACTCAACAGGTTCCTCGATCACATACTCATCTCCCGGCTCTACCCAAAGCAAGAACACAATCAAATGACCAACAATCAATCACGATGCAATGCACAATCAACATGATGCAAAACATGACATGATATGCGAGATGTGATATGCAATGCATATGCGTGCTACAGAAGGAAAAAGATGAACAAGGCATCAACATGGCAAACCAAGTGTTCCTCTGAAAAGATGAGATGATTTCAGTCGAAATCGATATAAAGATCACCGGAATCGGATGCACGGTTTGCAAATGGCAAGCAAAACAAGAATGGCACAATTCTGCGATTAACAACACGATGCCATCTAGAATGCAACAAGAAACTAAGCTACTGCACTCCAACATAACAACAAAGCACATGGCAGTGATGTACTCAAGATGCTTGACAAAACATGAACATTGAGCTATGGCTAAATCAAACTATGACTGGTTCAAACAAGCATGGCAAAAGTGCAAAAGATATCAACTTCACAGACTTAGTGAAAATACTAACATGCCAGAAAATAACATCAAAGAAGCCATGTTTATAGCTAGCAAACAACATGATACAGGAACATATCATAGCAAACAAAGGCATCACATGAATCTACTAAATGCATAGAACAAAAGTCCCTTACCGATCATGAGCCAAAAAGGCACAGAAGATATGATGGCCCCCATGTAAACATAGCAAATTTTATTAACAGTTTCAGACATAGGAGAAAACAGAGCATGGCATAAACAGAGTTATGAAGGCAAATTTGCGAGCTCAAATCACTCACTACAAAGTCTTACATGACAAAACAAGCATAGCATCAGCAAGAATACATGTTCACGAAGCTAACCATGGCAAGAGCAAGTTCATAGCATGCATGGATCAACTACAACAACCATGGCAAAATTGATTAACATGTAAACAATCTGCCAAGAACATTTTATAGCAAAAGTAGAGCAATATTGAGATATGATAGGGCACTACATAATTGGAAACAGGGCCATGGATGGACAGAGCATAACCATATGTCCAAAACACCCTTACTGAAGATACTCAAAACAAGCATGGATCTCACTTTAGCATCATGTTTACATGGCATAAAAAATAACAGAGAAAAAGATTTAGGCAAAATAAACAACCTCCGAATGGATCTAGGGTTCGTCGGCGCGCTTCCCAAGGCGGGGCGCGAGCTCGCTGGAGTTCCCCGCCGGAGAGGAGGGGTGGTCACCAGAGGAGAGGAGAGGGCACCGGAGTGGTGGGGGAGCTCCGGCACGGGCGCGCTGCGGCACGGGCAGCGAGCGGGTGGAGGTCCGGCGAAGGGCGGCGGCCGGTGCGGGGGAGGCGGCGGAGGCGCGCAGCACACAGCGGAGCGAGCGGCGGCGCGCGGGGCGTGGCTCGGGACCGGCGCGGGCGGGCCGGCCGGCCGTGGGCCTCGCGGGCCGCGGCGGCGGAGGGCAGCGCAGGGACACGTGGTAGCGTCTGGTTGGTACGGGCACGGTGGCGGTTTTTGTCCAATGCGGACCGGACGTGTCCGGCGGCGGAGAGGGAGCGGGGCTATCCGCGAAAAATCAGGGAGGGGCACATTTATAGGTAGAGGGAGTTTGGAGTGTCCAAATGAGGTGTAGTTTTTACCCACACGATCGTGATCCAACGACGGAGGGCATGGAAGTGGTTTGGATGGGTTAATGTGCCGTTTTGGAGGGGTGTTGGGCTGCAACACACAAGAGGCCTTCGCGGTTCTCTGGTTAACCATTGGAGTATCAAACGAACTCCAAATGGCACGAAATTTGACAGGCAGTCTACCAGTAGTGTACCAAGGCTGCTTGGCAAATCTCAGTCCATTATGAGAATGTTTAACACCCGCTCACGAAAAGCGGCAACAGGGGTGCGCCGGTGCACGTAGGAGTGTCAGATTGCAAAACGGACAACGGGGAAAATGCTCGGATGCATGAGACAAACACGTATGCAAATGAGATGCACATGATGACATGATATGAAATGCATGACAAGAAAAAAAATGCAAAACGAAGACAAAACCCAACCACGAAGGAAATATCGTATTGCATCTCCGAAAAAGGCAAGAGTCAGAGTTACAATTATGGAAAGTTGTATCCAGGGTGTTACACATAGCCTGCCTTAGGCCATCGCTATCGATGACCTCAATGTCATAGCCGGCGGCCGAGACATGCCCACATACTCTAGCCTGCTGCTTGAGTGCCTGCCGCTAGTAATGGTCGTCAGCTTCCTCAATGACGTCGGGCGAAGAGACCGCGATACACCTCTTTTGGGCCAGTCGCTCCTCGAGCTCCACGGGCTGCGACGCTTTGGAGTGGGGGATGGGCATGGGATCTGTGGGAAAGGGGTTCATGAAGCGTACTACATATGATGGTCCCCTTCCCCTCTCTTCACTGCATACTATATGCTCATGCCGTAATATGTACAACCCAAAAGAATCCTCATCGATGGTGAAATTAATTAACCTCTCCCGATGTGGGTCAAAGTGATGCATGCATGCATCGACGATGGCCTCGTGGGCTCACAGATGGAAGCGTCACACATGAGTGTCCTAGCTAGGATAACCACCGTGTGCATGCATGTGGCCCAAAGAGGTGTTGTGTGATGTTTGAATAGCCAATTTCACAATTTTGATGTGGCACGTGCCTCGGAAACCAGAAAGTCCCGACACTGAGTGAGGTGTACTTGTTCACGGACGCGTACATATAGTATATATGCTAGTCGCCTCCCACCTCTTCGACGCGTACTATATACCACCATAACACAAACAAAAAATATTCTACCTTGCTGGTCAAATTAACCTCACTGCCGGCTGTTCGTCAAAGTGATGGATGACGACCTCGCGGGCCCACAGAAAGCGTCACACGCGAGTATCGAGTGTCGTGTAGGACAACCATCGACTGCATGTGGCCAAAACATGTATGTATGAAAGGGTTGTGTAATGATTTAAATAACAATTTCACAACTCTGACGTGGCACTGGCCTGCCTAACAAAATGGCCAACCCACACGGTGGCTCACAACTCGTAGAGTACTGCGAGCCACCCGCCACCCCCAGACACACACACCCACACACCTATCGCGAATCCACCACAACTACGATGCATGTTAAATTAATTATCCCGCGGTGAACATATGTTACCAAAGGAGGGACGTTTTAATTTCAAAAAAATCACAGAGATCATTAAGACGTTTTAGTACATTAATTGATAGATTTTCTACGGGTATAATATGCAAAAATCAAATTTGAGCTACATGCACATGTGAGAGTGCACCTAAATGGATTACAAAAACACATGTGTCTCACTCGGTGCATGTTTACTCCCCGTGCAACAAATTTCAAACATAGAGAATCTTGATTTTAAATTCTATTACATCCAAAACTTATTTGAAGTTCATGAAACTTATCGTGTTGTCATATGGACACCAATACAAAGTGGCATTGTACTTTTTTTTGTCAAATTTGAGACCAGTTTTGATGTAATATCTATCTGATTACAAACGGGAGATTATTAATAATTGGGAACCAATATCCCAAACATATTACTTATTCGAACCTTGAGCATTAGTCCAACAATGGATATGTGCCATGCTTCAGTTAAGCAATAAAGTGGCAGCATTAATCATCCAAATAGAAAAACAATATACGTGCCGCCGCGTGACCCGTGTGCTGTGCGAGCAGGCGTGAGTTGACGGGACGCATGCAAGCAGTCGGACGCATAGACAAACAGGGAGGCGTGCGTGCAGGTGTGTGAATTGACGGAGGCGTGCTCGCTGTGTAGTGTCATCGGGAGGCGTGCGAGTAGCTGTGTGAAACTTTGGTAGGCATGCCAACTGTCCGGTGCGCAGGCTCACCGGGGAGGCGAGCCATCGGTTTGACCGCCACCCGCCTCTCTCCCACAACTCCCACTACTCCATATTAATGGTGCGCCCGAGCGGCCGCACCCCCCATCCTCGCCACACAGACACACAATCCTCTCTCTCCACTTGCATCCTCGACGCTGCTCTCAGTCCTCAAAGCCGTCAGTGTATGAGGATGCCGCCGGAGCGCCCCATCGGAGGGAATGGCAACACCGGGGCTGCTAAAGCACCAGAGCACGACGTGGAGATGGAGACAGAGGTTGCCGTCACCGCCGGCGAGTTATCGCTGCACCCTGACGTCGTCGATGGCGTCGAGCTTCCACAGCCGGAGGCGGAGTTCCACACCGACTCTGGTGATGACCCCGGCGACGACTCCGATGACCACTCCGGCGATGACTCCAACGATGACGGACATCTGGTTAGTCATCTATACCTATTTATGTATCAAATAGATCATAGGGTTTCTCTGGTTACTCCTGCCCCCCTTTTTGGAATAGAAATCCTATGATTATGTTCTCCCAATCCATGAAATCTGAGTAAGTTTCGTTAGATCTGTGTAGTGTATTGATTGTTTGAATGGTACAAGTGATAAGTGATAAGTTGTTTCATCTTTGCAAATGATTTCAGCTAGTAATCCGACTAGGGTTAGTGTTCGTGCTAATAATTCCTAGCCAGGACTTGACAATTGATTTTGAATAACCTACATATGTTTGTGCCATTATTTTCTTCAAGATTGGTCTGTACATAGGTGACTATGCTTAAAAACCAAACCATAATCTCTGGATATGTATAAATAAATAGCCATAAATTCCTAATCCTACTTCATGACATGTAATCATTGATTTGATGCCAAATTTGTTTTACTATTTGTATAGGTGTTGTCTGACAATGTGGACAGTGAGGATGAAGATGGCCAGAGGAGGTACATGATGACCCACAAGTATAGGGGATCAATTGTAGCTCTTTTTGATAAGTAAGAGTGTCGAACCCAACGAGAAGCAGAAGGAAATGACAAGTAGTTTCCGGTAAGGTATTGTCTGCAAGTGCTGAAATTGTAAGTAGCGAGTAGTTTGATAGCAAGATAATTTGTAATGAGCAAGTAATGATAATAGTAACAAAAGTGCAACAAGGTAGCCCAATTCTTTTGAGGCAAAGGATAGGCCAAAACGGTCTCTTATGATAAGCAAAGCGTTCTTGAGAGTACACGGGAATTTCATCTAGTCACTTTTATCATGTTGATTTTATTTGCGTTCACTACTTTGATAATTTGATATGTGGGTGGACCGGTGCTTAGGTGTTGTTCTTACTTGAACAAACCTCCTACTTATGATTAACCCTCCTGCAAGCATCCGCAACTATGAGAGAAGTATTAAGAATAAATTCTAACCATAGCATTAAACTTTTGGATCCAATCGGTCCCTTATGGAATAGCGCATAAACTAGGGTTTAAGCTTCTGTCACTCTCGCAACCCACTATCTAATTGCTACTCCACAATGCATTCCCTCAGGCCCAAATATGGTGAAGTGTCATGTAGTCGATGTTCACATGGCACCACTAATGGAATAACAACATACATACTATCAAAATATCGAACACGTATCAAGTCCACATGATTACTTGCAACATGATTTCTCCTGTGACCTCAAGAACAAAAGTAACTACCCACAAATGATAAACATGTTCATAATCAAAGGAGTATTTGATAGTATCATGGATCTGAACATATAATCTTCCACCAAATAAACCATATAGTAATCAACTACAAGATGTAATCAACACTACTAGTCACCCAGAAGTACCAATCTTTAGTTCCGGTAACAAGATTGAACACAAGAGATGAACTAGGGTTTGAGAGGAGATGGTGTTGTTGCAGATGTTGATGAAGATTGCTCTCCCCAAGATGGGAGAGTTGTTGGTGATGATGATGACGATGATTTCCCCCTCCGGGAGGGAAGTTCCCCCGGCGGAATCGCTCCACCGGAGGGCAAAAGTGCTCCTGCCCAAGTTCCGCCTCAAGGCGGCGGTGCTTCGTCCCGAAATTCCTCCTCCTCTTTTTTCTAGGTCAAAACCACTTATATGCTAGAAGATGGGCACCGGAGGTGGGCTGAGGAGGCCACAACCCACCAGGGCACGCCTGGGGGGCCTGGCGCGCCCAGGTGGGTTGTGCCCACCTGGTGCCCCCCCTATGGTGTTTATTGGCTCCAGTATTTCTCAAATAATCCATAAAAAATCTCCTTAAAGCTTCAGCTCATTTGGAGTTGTGCAGAATAGGTGGCATGATGTAGCTTTTCTAGGTCCAGATTTCCAGCTGCCAGAATTCTCCCTCTTGGTGTGTTCCTTGCAAATTATGAGAGAAAAGGCATTAGAATCACTCCAAAAAGCATTATTATTGATAAAAACATTATAAATAACAATAAGAAAACATGATACAAAATGGACGTATCAACTCCCCCAAGCTTAGACTTCGCTTGTCCTCAAGCAAAAACCGAAATCGAAAAACATGTCCACATGCTTTGAGAGAGAGGTGTCGATAAAAACAAAATACAGACATAGAAGCATCATGTTCATTATTATAACAGCAAAAAAAATTAAACATAGGACTTCTATCATAGAACTATTATCATATACTTCTCATGAATAAGTAATAGTTCATCACACAATCGAAGTATGAAGCAAAAAACTCTATTAGAAACCAACAAACTATGTTCTCAGTCAACTTTGCAACTACAATTCATCATCTTTTCAGGAAGGGTCACGTGTCGGAGCCTTTAGGCAAGTCCACATACTCAACCATCATATAGTCTTCTATGATTTCTAACACTCACCTCGTACCCATGAACAAAACGTTTCAACCGGACACATAGAAAGATAGGGGCTTACAGTTTCGCCTCCCAACATGCTCACCTCAAGGGCGATGTCAACAATAATAACTCATGCTATCTATATTCAACTGGATATATGTGCCTAGATCTTTCCTCACCACATGATGCTTGCCAAAAGAGAAAAATAAAAGGAATAGAGAGAAAAACTTTGACTCTTGCATAAAAGTAAAAGATAGGCCCTCCGCAGAGGGAAGCAGAGGTTGCCATGCGCTTATTTGTTTGTATGCTCAATCCCTTAGTGCAAGAGAACGTCACGTTGTATTTCCCCTTAAGATGACAACCTTTATTATGCAGTCTGTCGCTTCTATTCTTTGTTATCCAAGTTCGTACAACGCTCAATTTTCTCTTACCCTAAATGATCTCACACTTTTAGAAGCAATTTGCATTGCCTTTTTGCACAAATGACAACTTACCTGAGGGATGTTGCTCAATCCCTAGGTAGGTATGGTGGACACTTGAAAAAGATTTGGGTTTAAGGGTTTTTGGATGCACAAGTAGTATCTCTACTTAGTACAGAATTTTTGGCTAGCAAAGATAGGGGGCAAGCATCACATGTTGAAGGATCTATGACAATATGACTTCTATGTGAATATAAACAAACATAAATCATTAAGTTGTCTTCCTTGTCCAACGTCAACAATTTTGGCATATAATATTTTGATGAGGGCTCACAATTACAAATGATTTCTAGGATAGTATATCTATATGTGAATCTTCTCTTCCCTTATAAATTCTTTCATGAGTTGCACCATTGACTAATGCTATGTTTGTCAATCTCTAATAAAATTTTCTACTTATACTTTTCCTTATGTGGTGCTATCACCTACCATAGGATTAGTATATAATCTTTTCATTATTTGTTTCCTTTCTTCATTTATTTCCTTTCTATTTTTCTTTCTTTCTTATTTCTTTTATTTATTTGCAACATGAAAGTAAAGAAAGCAAATACTCAAATTAACTTCATTATAAACTTGCACATGATTACAAGGATAGATCACTAAGCAAACTCTCAAAGAAGAAAGGATCGAACTAAACTTTTATTCATCTAAAGCAAAAGGATTGAACTAAAATAAGTAAAAGCAAAAAGATAGTGGGATGATACGATACAGGGGCACCTCCCCCAAGCATGGCGGAAGCCAAGGGGAGTGCCCATACCCGATAATTAATTTTCTTTTGGTGGTGAAGAAGATGATGGTGGTGAACAAGAAGAAGCCTTGCCCTCAGATTTCCATGGTAGTGGTCCACCATCATGAGAGGACGAGTGAGTCTCACAAGTCCTGCAACTAGCAGCCAAACTCATACCTTTAAACCTCGCCTCATTCTCAAAGACTTGGTTTTGAAGATCATAGATCTGGCTTTGGAGGAAGTTGATTTGCTCATTGAAGGTGAAGATGATGTCCTTCATGGGCTTGCCATCCACCTTGAGATCACGGGAAAGGTCTGTCATCATGAGGTGATTGGCATTGAGCCCATGCTCCACCATCCCCTTGCACCGGAAGAAGTCTTGCTCCACAGCTTCAAGTCTGGCCTCCACGGTTCCTGTCTGAGGGAGTCCTAGACTAAGGGGTCCTCGGGCATCCGGCCTGTTAGCCATGGGCCGGACTGATGGGCTGTGAAGATATGAAGACCGAAGACTACACCCGTGTTCGGATGGGACTCTCCTTGGCGTGGAAGGCAAGCTTGGCGACCAAATATGTAGATTCCTTTCTTTGTAACCGACCTTGTGTAACCCTAGATCCTCCCGGTGTCTATATAAACTGGAGGACTTAGTCCGGAGCAAAGACATTACCATAACCATACAAGCTAGGCCTCTAGTGTTTAGCCATTATGATCTCATGGTAGATCAACTCTTGTAATACTCATATTCATCAAGATCAATCAAGTAATACGTAGGGTATTACCTCCATAGAGAGGGCCCGAACCTAGGTAAAACATTGTGTCCCCTGTATCCTGTTACCATCGACCTTAGACACACAGTTCGGGACCCCCTACCCATGATCCGCCAGTTTTGACACCGACATTGGTGCTTTCAATGAGAGTTCCACTGTGCTGTCGCCAAAAGGTTTGATGGACCCTTCAATCATCAATAATGACGCTGTCCAAGGAGAAATTTTCCTCCCCGGACAGAACTTTGTGTTCGGTGGCTTCGCATTGCGGGCCAATTCGTTTGGCCATCTGGAGAAGATCGAAAGCTACGCCCCTGGCCATCAGGTCAGATTTGGGAGCTTGAACTACGTTGCGGACATCCCTGGAGACTTGATCTTCACCGGATTCGCGACCGCGGCTACCACTCCTGGTCACCCCGAGAGACATGGCCTAAATATGTCATCGGACTGCATCCAGGAGACAGCTCCCGTAATCGCTCTGGTCTTTGATCCGGAGCAGACTGCGCCATCCAAGGACGGGAAGCTCAACCCCGCCACGGAGGCCACAGATTCCCCGGCATTGGAGCCGCACATAGACTTGATCTCACACAATACCTGTGCCACTGGAACTCCGGGCTCGTCTCCGGCCGTAAGTTCCGAACCATGTGAGCCCGTCGATGCCGAACTTGATCATTTATCGATCTTCGAATTCAGCACCGCAAACATCTTCCAGCACTCACCTTTGGGCAACATACTAAACTCATTAAAAAACCTGTCCTTGACGGAGGACTCACAACCGAACTCTATCCAGTCCGAACTAGGGGCTGACGGCTGAGAATTTTGCTTCCCACCCGCCACCCACTTCACAGCCACGGTCGAGGATTTGACTGACACACTTGATTATGACTACGAGGATGTCAACAGTATGGACGACGATGCCGAAGAAGAAGAGGCCCAGAACTCGCCGTTCACTTGACGCTGGATGGCCACTTCCTCGTATGATGTATACATGGTGGATGCACCAAAGGAGAACCGCGGTGATGACAAGGAAGATCCAGTGGAGGATAAACCTTCTGAAATACAATCCAAGTGCTGGCATCAGCGGCGCCGCTCTAAGTCACGCCGCAGTAAAGACATCAACACCGGCACAGGAGAAGATAACACTCTAGAAGGTGCCGAAGGCAACGAAGACCCCGTTGAACCAGCTAATGAACAAGATGAACGGGAAGATGGGCAGGTTAGCCCTGGTAAATAGGCCACGCGCGAAGACTCAGAGGACGAAAGTCATCTTTCGCTCTCCGAGGATGAGGTGAGCCTCGGCACCGACGATTTCATCATGCCCGAGGAACCTCTTGAGCAGGAGCGCTTCAAGTGCCAGCTAATAGCCACTTCAAGGAGCCTGAAAAAGAAGCAGCAGCAGCTTCAAGCCGACCCAGATCTGCTCAATGATAAATGGACCGATGCCCTAGCAGCCGAAGAATACGGCCTTAAGCGCCCAACCAAAAGATACCCAAAGCGCAAATTGCTACCTTAGTTTGACGAGGAGGCGTCGGAATACATACCACCATCGTACAATGCGGATGACTGACCACCACGTGGTCCGGACAAAACGTCAACTCAAGCCGAACACCAGCCCGCCCCGCCTCATCGCACAGGTAGAGGTAAATTAGCCCACGACCATACTGTCGGCGTTCTGGGAACGGGGGTCCCCAGACTTGCCTGCTTGCGGCCCACGGCATGGCTTTGCTAGCAGGCCTGTACGGCCCATCTTCATCAACAAGGAATCAAGACCCTCGCGGGGGGCCAAGCCTCATGAGGCGGACGACACAAGACCTCCTCAGGAGCGGCCTCGCCAGGCTGACTCGTGAGGAGCGGAGAGTTCAAGGCCAGGCAACCGTCGCGAGTTTCTCGTGACGTGAGCCATGATGATCGAGACCAGGCAGGCGCCAGCGTGTGCAACATCCTTGTTTCCTCTTTGGTGCTAAGGGGGCAAGCGCAGGCGCGGAGTAACGAGGCATCAAGCAAAGGTTTCCATATTGGTGCAACAAGACCAAGACCAGAAGGACGGCAAGACGGAGGTCACCGTGGATCCCAAGACGGCGTCACACCAGAGCCTTTGGCAGGCGAAGACTACTTTTGTCAGGATAGCTTGTACTAGTTGTCCCCCTTCGAATTGGCCGTTGTTGGCTCCCTTACCACTCAATATTTGGGGAGAGGACCAAGGCCACTATAAATAGAACTAGCCACCACCGTAGTTAGAGAGGACCAGATCTGAGATTGCAGCCACCACATCCTTGGCCACCAAGCACAAGAACACCTCAACCTCAGGAGGCTGCTATTCCCCTTGTACTGTTCATCCTCAGCCCAAGAGGCAATCCACCACCACCACACTGGAGTAGGGTATTACACCACAACGGTGGCCCGAACCAGTATAAATCTTGTGTCCTTTGTGTTGCGAGCTCATCAAGTTACTTCGTAAGATCTTAGCCGATCTAGGACGTGGATCAGAAGGGGGAAATCTTCGCGCGCACCCCAGTGTTCGAACCTTAAGGGTTTTGCCGAAACCCGTGATTTGACATTTGGCGCCCCAGGTAGGGGTGCGCCGGAGTATTCCTTCTGTCGACTTGCGCTCTACCATGTCCACGCCCGCTCCCCATGGCGGGCGCCCCTCCAGCTGGATCTACTGGTGCCCACGGTGGCGCTTGGGGGCTCCGAGCCCTTGCCCCCGCCTTGCAGCAGGTGCAGTGGCCACCTAAGTTCAAGACGGAGATACCGCCGCGCTATGACGGTGTGGCGGACCTGTCGGCTTTCCTGCTAGTGTACGAGGAGGCCGTCCTAGAAGCCGGGGGCGACGACAAGATCGTGGCCAACTGGTTCCCAATGGCCCTTGTAGATGCGCCGTGCGCCTGGCTCCTCCATTTGCCAGAGTCTTCTGTCGCCACCTGGGAGGAGCTGCGCAACCTCTTCATCACTCGCTTCGGGGAACCGGCGACCCCCATCGTCGCAGCCCTTCTCGGCGGTTCACAGGCACCACCCTCAGATCGGCATGTCAAGCCGTACTTTCGCCAGATCAGCGCCGCTTCCAAGCGCCCAGGGGCTCCGCCCGGCTGGGCCGCGCCTGAGGCCAACCTCACCTTCGACTCGGAGGATCATCCCGCCTCCACCATCGGCTCAGGTGCGCTCCCGCTGCTATGTGCACCCACCATTTGCCACATATCCATCACCAAGACGCTCGTCGACGGCGGCGCCGGCCTCAATGTGCTCTTCGTTGAGGCCTTCAGCCTCCTTCACGTACCGTTCGAGTGGCTCCGCCCTAGCAAGCCCTTCTCGGGGGTTGGCGGAGGCCCCGCCCGCTCCCTGGGGCAGATCCGCCTCCCCGTGACCTTCGGCACGCGCGACAACTACTGCACCGACCTCATCGACTTCGACATTGCCCGCATTGGCCTCTCGTACAACCCCATCCTCGGGTACCCAGCTTTGGCCCAATTCATGGCAGTAACCCATCCTTCTTACAATCTCATGAAGATGCCTGGGAGCCAGGGTGTCCTCACCATCAAGGGGGACGCCAAGGAGGCCCTGGCGGCGCTTAAGCTTGCACTCAAGGCCGCCACGGCAGCACGACCCGCTGACGTGGATACCTCCAAGGCCAAGGGAGCCGCACCAACCAAGAAGAAGCAGTTCTTCACTCAGGACAAGGCAGAAACCAAGCAAGTGTTGGTCAAGGAGGAGGGTCCTCAGGGGCAACCTTTACCATAGGCGCCTACCTCGAGCCTGCTCAGGAGGAGGCGCTTGTGAAGTTTTTGCGTGCAAACAAGGGAGTGTTCGCCTGGGAGCTCGATCAGCTGGTAGGGCTCCCAAGAGAGGTAATAGAGCACCACCTAAAGGTGTGCCCCAACATACACCCCATGAAGCAGAAAGCAAGGCGGCAGTCCGTGGAGAAGCAAGCTTTAATCATCCAAGAAACTCGCAAGTTGGAGGCTGCGGGTGTCATTTGCGAGGTTCGGTACCCCGAATGGCTGGCGAACCCCGTTGTCGTCCCCAAGAAAGGCGGGAAGGACCGGATGTGCATCGACTTCACCAACCTCAACAAGGCCTGCCCCCAAGATCCGTTCCCGCTTCCACGCATCGACCAGATCGTCGACTCCACCACCGAGTGCGACTTGCTATGCTTCCTGGATGCGTTCTTAGGATATCACCAGATCAAGATGGCGGTAGAAGATCTGGAGAAGACGGCCTTCCTGACCCCATGTGGGGTGTACTGCTACACTTGCATGCCGTTCAGGCTGCGCAACGCGGGCGCAACCTTCCAGCGGCTCATGCACATCGCCTTAGCGCGGCAGCTCGGGAGAAACGCTGAAGCCTACATCGACGACATCATGGTGAAGTCTCGAGAGGCGGGGACCTTGATCCAAGACCTGGAGGAGACCTTTGAAAGCCTTCGCCAGGTGGACTTGCGGCTCAACCCTGAGAAATGCGTGTTTGGCATCCCTTCTGGCAAGCTGCTGGGTTTCCTGGTGTCCCACGGGGGGATCAAGGCCAACCCAGAGAAGGTCAAGGCCATTGAAGACATGAGTCCACCACAAACCCTCAAGGAAATGCATAAGTTGGCTGGTCGGGTGACTGCGTTGGGGCTCTTCATCTCCAAGCTGGGAGAGTGCGCCCTACCCTTCTTCAAGCTGATGAAAAGGAAGGGCCCGTTCTAGTGGACCTCGGAGGCCGACCAAGCTTTTCAAGACCTCAAGAGATACCTGACCAGCCCTCGAGTGATGGTGGCGCCGCGACCTCGCGAGCCCCTAGTGCTCTATCTTGCCGCCACCCTGTACTCAGCCAGCGCGGCTTTGGTGGCGGTTCGGGAAGAACACCAAGCCAAGGGCGCATCGCGCCGTGCCACGCCTCCAGCAGAGACGACGCAAGACCAGAAGGGTGCCATGAGGGCCGCAGCGGCAGCATCAGCAGAGGATCAGGCTCGGCAGGATGATGCCCCCAAACTCGCGAAGACTTCAGCAATCGATCAAGCGTCGGGGGCTCTACCCCCTCAGGAGGCACCCCAGCTTCTGGAAGGCGCAAACCTCATCAGCACGGCTACCCTCGTCGAGCACCCGGTATACTTCATCAGCACGATGTTGCGGGGCGCAAGAGTGCGGTACCCCATGCCTCAGAAGCTCCTACTCGCGCTCCTAGTGGCCTCGCGAAAGCTGCGACACTACTTCCAGGGCCAACCCATCAAGGTCGTCTCAGCTTACCCATTGGAGAGAGTGCTCAAGAGCCTCAACTCTGCCAGAAGAGTCGCTTAATGGAACATCAAGTTGCAAGCATTCCAGTTGGAGTTCAGTACTACCAGGGTCATCAAGGGAGCCGCGCTCGCTGATTTCATGGCAGAATGGACAGACGCTCCGATGCTTGAAGAGGGCGAAGACCGGTATCTCTCACCAGGAAGCGAGGCGCCTGACGGCTGGGTCATGTATTTCGATGGTGCCTTCATGCGCCAGGGCGCGGGGGCTGGAGCAGCACTCATCTCGCCCACTCAAGACATGCTCTACTATGCCGTGCAGCTCTGCTTCCAGCAGGGCGAGAAGGTCTCCAACAACATTGCAGAATACAAAGGCCTCATAGCCGGCCTGAGGGCTGCGGCGGCGCTAGGGGTGAAGCGTCTCACTATCAGGGGCAACTCACAACTCCTCGTCAACTTCGCCAACAAGGTATACGAGCTGAAGGACGAGCACATGGAAGCATACCTCGTGGAGGTGAGCAAGATGGAGAAGCAATTTCTAGGCCTGGAGTTGCAGCACATGCCCCGAGGCACCAACAAGGAAGCCGACGACATCGCCAGAAGAGCATCCAAGCGACAACCCCAGGAGCCTGGCGTCTTCGAGGAGCGGCTCTTCAAGCCATCAGCAACGCCACTGCTTTCAATAACAGCTCAGCCTCGGGAGGAACTCCCGCAGCCGCCTGCCATAGGAGACCCAGCCTGTGGCCCGACCTCAGGAGAGCGCCTACTCCTGGCGCTCGAGCCCCAGGAGGGATGCTGGACCAAGGAATTCAAGGAATACCTGATGCAAGGGGCGTTGCCAGAGAAGGAGGAGGACGCGGAGCGCGTGGCCCGTCAGGCCACAGCATACTGCATCCTGGACAGTGAGTTATACAGGAAGCGACCAAATGACGTTTCACTGCATTGTATCTCCAGGGAATAGGAGAAATCACTGATAGTTGACATACACGGCGGGGACTGCGGGCACCACTCATCGGCAAGGCATTCCGAAGTGGATTCTACTGGCCTACGACACTCAACGACGCGGCTGAGCTGGTGAAGTCCTGCGAGGCCTGCCAATTCCATGCCAAGCAGATCCATCAGCCAGCTCAGGGCCTCCAGACCATTCCACTCTTGTGGCCATTCATGATCTAGGGGCTGGATATTCTGGGCCTGTTTCCTCGGGCGCCTGGGGGCTATCGATACCTCTACGTCGCCATCGACAAGTTCACTAAGTGGCCAGAGGTTGAAGCCATCCGCGCCATCCCAGCTGGCTCTACGATCAAGTTCATCAAGGGCCTCGTGAGCCGTTTTGGGGTCCCCAACTGCATCATCACTGATAACGGCTCACAGTTCACTAGTAATCTCTTCAAGTCATATTGTGCTAACTTTGGAACGCAGATCTGCTACGCCTCGGTAGCACACCCCAGGAGCAATGGCCAGGCCGAACGCGCCAACGCGAAGGTCCTGAGGGGCCTCAAGACCAGGACCTTCAAGAAAAAGCTCGAAGCCTGCGGTAGGGGCTGGCACGACGAGCTCCAGTCCGTCCTATGGTCGATACGCACCACCGCCACCAAGCCAACGAGCGAAACCCCGTTCTTCCTCGTCTACGGAGCAGAAGCAATCCTCCCTCACGAGGTCAAGCATCGCTTCGCATAGGTCCCGGCGTTTGATGAGACGCAGCAATACGCCACGCGGGGGATGGACCTCGTGCTGGGGGAGGAACGTCACCACGAGGCTGCACTACGGGCAGCAAGATACCAACAGGCGCTGCGGCGGTACCACTTCCGCAGCTTCCGCTCTAGGACTCTTGAGGTGGGCGACCTCGTCCCGAGGCAGGTTCTCTCCAGGGGGGGCTCCATAAGCTCTCACCCATGTGGGAGGGCCCGTTCAAGGTCATCCACGTCTCCAGGCCTGGCGCCGCGCGCCTGGAGACGCAAGACGGGGTACCCGTCTAGAACGCCTGGAACATCCAACACCTCCGGAAGTTCTACCCATGAAGAAAGGCCCATTGCCTGTGAAGAAGGCCTGGTGCCTGTGAAGAAAGGCCCAGTGCCTGTGAAGAAGGCCCGGTGCCTATGAAGAAAGGCCCAGTGCCTGTGAAGAAGGCATAGTGCCTGTGAAGAATCACCGCCCGTGACACTCTCACGTAATAATGAGTGGGGCTGTACACGCCCCGGAGCCTCAGGAGAGCCGCCCTCGGGCCTTGGGGGCTACCTCCCACGCCGAGTGGTAGCACTGAGCTCCGCGCTGGTGAGAATACGTTGAAGACTAGACTAGGTGCCGGACGCGGCTTTTCATTTGCTTTCCGAAGTTGGCTCGCCCCTCTTTTAATTGAAATTTGCTTTCTGGTGTCTCTTGCTGGTCCTGTTTTATTTGTTTCTGCCTCTGCTTTTGCCTTCGCCTCTTTGGTCGACCTGTACTCTCCCTCGCGTCCCTCACGAGGGGGCTGAACAGGTACCTTTGTGAGCTTCCTCCTTCTGTCTTTTCGCGAGGCACCCTCGTTCGAGCCCACAAGCTAGCGCACCTCTCCTAATCCGTGCCCCACGGGTATCGCGACGCGAAGCGCCGAGTCAAGGCCAGCGGCACCTATGACCAAGCCCCGGGTGAGCGATAAACCTCTTGACGAATTTTTTGCAGGTGCTAAGCGCATATCAGGTCAAGGAGGCCTCGACAGGTACTAGGAAGCAAGCGCCTCGTGAGGAGGAGGCCACTCAAAATAAGTCGAGCTAAGTTATCCCTACATAAAATGACGATGTTGCCACACAGCACAGGAACGGCAAACATAACGTAACGATTGAGATCATAGTTTGATACACGCCCCTCTGGGGCCCATTCTGGTTTCTTTCTGATGCAGGAAGGAAAAGAAGAACAAAATAGAAGCGATGCCTATAGCGGTCCACGGGGGCAGGCCCCAGCGCCCTCCTGAGCTCAGCCAGACCCCTCCTCACGCTTCACGGAGGCGCGGCGACGAGACGACCCGCCACCATCTTCGAAGCGGGCACGGCGGGGTGGCGGCTGGTCGTAGCCGCCACTGCTGGAGCTGTCGCTGGGGGAAGAGCTACCGTAGCTGGACGAGACGCGGTCGGCACCAAAGGCGGGTTCGCCCTCATCCTCGTCGCGGCCGTCGCCAAGGCCGAGCACCTCCTCGCCATCGTTCACCTCGGGGCAGCACCCGGCGCGACGACCATCTTCCGCAAACACCCTCACTTAGAGGGTCACGTCGCCTTCATACTTGAAGTGAAGGGTGCACCGCCTGCCCAGGCCACGCGCGCGGGCGAACGTCTGCCAACCGCGGGCCAGAGCTACATTTCCTGTGGTGGAGATGTCGACCACGACCCAGGAAGCCTTGCTGCAGCAGCTGTCTGCCTGTAGCCAAAGCCCGCCTGGACCTGAGGCCGACAGCTCATCGGCGAAGAAGCTCGGGAGCTGAAGCCAGTTGTCGGCCGGGTTCTCCGACCAGACGACGAACTCCGGCAGCACCTCCGCCGAGTGGAAGCGCGGTCGGGCAGGCCGCGCGACCACGACACGTCTCCCTTCATCAACGAGACTGCCACGACCGGAGCGACCCTTGCCCCGCGAAGCGGCACCACTACGGCTACGCAGGGCCGCATCATGGGTTGTATTGTGCTTGCGTGGACAGCCGCGTTCATGCTTGGGCACCGGAGAGCCGGGCCCCTCGCGAGGGGCCTTCCCCTTCTCCGCGGCAGTGAACCTCCTCAACGGCGCCATGTCTGCACAAGCAAGGAGTGGAGAAAGGGAGGAGAAGAAGCAGGAGATGCAGAGGGAAGATGGGTGACGGGGGCTCCAACCCCCTCCCATTTATATAAGGAGAAGGCCAACCAGCACCCCCACGATCACATGTAATGATGGTTTTCCTTGCATGTCGCAGGGACTTGTCAAGTCGGGCAGTTGCCGAGGCAGCGTGGGGAAGCGGAGACGCCCACGTCCAATCAACCACCACGCATCGACCAAGGCCACAGGCTATTGGGGCCCGTGGCGCTCCGCACTTGACCTTTGGCTTCGCCTCGAAGCCAAGCCCGAGCGCGCCTTGGGCCCAGGGGCTACTGTCGGCGTTCTGGGAATGGGGGTCGCTAGACTTGTCTGCCTGCGGCCCATGGCGTGGCTTTGCTAGTAGGCATGTATGACCCATCTTCATCAACAAGGAATCAAGACCCTCGTGAGGCGGGTGACACAAGACCTCCTCAGGCGCGGCCTCGCTAGACTGGCTCATGAGGGGCGGAGAGTTCAAGGCCAGACAACCCTCGCTAGGTTCTCGTGACATGAGCCATGATGATCGAGACCAGGCGAGCGCCAGCGCGCGCACTGTCCTTGTTTCCTCTTTGGTGCTAAGGGGGCAAGCGCAGGCGCAGAGTACCGAGGCATCAAGCAAAGTTTTCCATATTGGTGCAACAAGACCAAGACCAGAAGGACGGCAATACGGAGGTCACCGTGGAGCCCAAGACGGCGTCACCACCAGAGCCTTTGGCAGGCGAAGACTGCTTTTGTTAGGATAGCTTGTACTAGCTGTCCCCCTTCGAATTGGCCGTTGTTGGCTCCCTTCCCGGTCAATATTTGGGGAGAGGACCAAGGCCACTCTAAATAGAACTAGCCACCACCGTAGCTAGAGAGGACCAGATCTGAGATTGGAGCCACCACATCCTTGGCCACCAAGCACAAGAACACCTCAACCTCAGGAGGCCATTCTTCCCCTTGTACTGTTCATCCTCAGCCCAAGAGGCAATCCACCACCACCACACTGGAGTAGGGCATTACACCACAACGGTGGCTCGAACTAGTATAAATCTTGTGTCCTTTGTATTGCGAGTTCGTCAAGTTAGTTCGTAATATCTTAGCCGAGCTAGGACGTGGATCGGTAGGGGGGAATCTTCGTGCGCACCCCAGTGTTTGAACCTTAAGGGTTTTGCCGGAACCCGTGATCCGACACATACATATGACCTCTGGCAAAACCTGAACAATAAAGCAGGACATACCAGATCAATCTACGGATCGTGAGGGCATGCCTTGACACGCGATGATGGCCACCTATTCGGACATGAAAAACTTAGTCATGTGCGGGCTGAAAACCACAGACGGACTCTATCAGAGCTACGTCGCGATAGGACCCGATATAGAGGCGCCGCACACCCTCATTGCTTCACTGATGAGGTCATGGATCATGAATTCCCAGAAGGGTTCAGACCCATGAATATAGAATCATACGATGGAACCATGGACCCCACGGTGTGGATCGAAGACTTCATTCTCCACATTCATATGGCCCGCGACGATGACCTCCACGCCATCAAATACCTCCCTTTAAAACTCAAGGAGCCAGCTCGGCATTGGCTCAACAATCTGCCTGAAAATTTCATTGGCAGTTGGGAGGACTTGGAAGAGGCCTTCCTCGATAACTTCCAAGGTACATATGTTCGACCTCCGGACGCTGATGACTTAAGCCATATAGTTCAACAGCCTGGAGAGTCCGCCAAGAAATTCTGGACTAGGTTCTTAACTAAAAAGAACCAAATCGTCGATTGTCCGGATGCCGAAGCCCTAGCAGCCTTCAAACATAGCATCCACGATGAATGGCTCGCTCGCCACCTCGGCCAAGAAAAGCCAAAATCCATGGCGGCCCTCATGGCACTCATGACCCGCTTTTGTGCGGGTGAGGACAGTTGGTTGCCCGTAGCAAAAACAATGCAAGCGACGCCGGCACCCCTAAAGTTAAAAATAACAAAGACAAGTCTCGACGCAACAGATACAAGCGTCGAAACAATGGTGACAACATCGAGGATACGGCGGTCAATGCTGGTTTCAGTGGCTCTAAGTCCGATCAGCGGAAGAAGCCATTCCAAAAGAACAATTCAGGCCCATCCACCCTGGACCGCATACTTGATCGTCCGTGCCAGATTCATGGCACCCCAGACAAACCACCCAATCATACAAGTAGAGATTGCTGGGTTTTTAAACAGGCCGGCAAATTAAACGCCGAGAACAGGGAAAAGGGATCGCAAATCAAGGACGATGACGAAGAGCCCTGGCAACCGAACATAGGGGACAGAAGAAGTTTCCCCCTCAGGTCAAAACGGTGAACATGATATACACCACCCACATCCCCAAGAGGGAGCGCAAGCGTGCGCTCAGGGACGTTTATGCGATAGAGCCAGTCGGCCCAAAATTTAATCCATGGTCGTCAAGCCCGATCACTTGATCACCGAGATCATCCGACTGGTATTCATCACGGTGGCTCAGCCGCACTGGTCCTAGACCCAATAATTCATGGGTTCCACCTGATTCGCGTCCTTATGGACGGGGGTAGCAGCCTCAATCTGCTCTATCAGGATACATCGCAAAAAATGGGCATTAACCCATCACGGATCAAGCCCACTAGGACTACCTTCAAAGGTGTCATACCAGGTGTAGAGGCCCACTGTACGGGCTCAATCACACTAGAGGTTGTCTTCGGATCTCCGGACAACTTCTGAAGCGAGGAGTTAATCTTCGATATCGCCCCCTTCCGCAGCGGCTATGCTTATCTCAATTCAACATATGGAACGCTCCCTCCATACAAAAGAGCACACAGTTTGCTCGATTCAACGTAGTAACACACTATGCTTATCTCAAGCTCAAGATGCCCGGTCCATGCGGCTTCATAACAGTCAATGGAAATATGGAACACTCCCTCCATACAGAAGAGCACACAGCTGCCTTAGCAGCAGAAGTATAGAGAGGCCTTCTCAAGCAGAACCTTAATTCGGCTGCCGAACCCACGGACACCGTTAAGAGGGTCTGAACTACTCTGCAGCAGGAGAACTCGGCTCGTCAGGAGCTCGACTAGCAATCCGGCCTCAGTCTCAGTCCCGATCAGGTGGTGGCATTCGTGCCGCGCGTACATAACTACGCACTAAAAATCCCATGGGCATCGACGGAGGCATAGCTAGCTTGTGGTCCATAGTACGGCTCAACCGACATCGGATACACACATACTTTCACTTTTACTTGTTTCCTTTTCAGGTCTCAATCCCACAGGCCCCATCTGGTGGTCTGGTCATCGGTCCTCTTGAAGGATAAACACAACAAGACAGTGAGAAACACAAACATATGGGGGACTTTTTAGGTGATTCCGTTAACGATAACTCTACCTGGTTTTTAGGACCCACATGCAGCTCTCCCTTGGTTTCGACATGTCAAATAGCCTGTTGCTTACCGCACTACCTGTATCAATGCGCCTTGACGTACTAATTAAATTACAATGAGAACAGTTTGCGGCTGGAGCTTTGGACCCCAGCTTTTTTACTTTGCACCTTTTCTGCTTTCTTTCTCTTTTTTCTCTCAGCTCCCCTATGGATAACCCTATCAGGTAGCACCCATACACTTTGGTACGTTTGATGTTTGCTAGGGGCTTCATAGCACCCCACATTACGACAACAAAAGTTCAAACACTTCTTATAAATATAGTTCGACACCCCGAATTTAGCATTATATGGATTGGCTCCAAATCATGTCTTTGGTCAATAGTTGGGTTGCCCGGCTCCTGTGCTTGCTACCTTACATTCCGCTATATCGGCTAAGGTAGTAAAGGGAGAACTACTGTGATTGTGCCTTGGTTTATCCAAAGGAGCACCTCAGTAGAGAAAGCTGAAAACTGACTGTCATGATGCGCGAGAGCCGGTTAGCTGTTCGGAGGTTACAAATCGTTGGAGATTTCTTCCACATTACGCGAAGGATTGGTACTTCCCGATCAGATGCTTATAGTACTCTAGTTCAGATACTAGGGGCTCCACCCATGTTTTTATTGTCGAACTCCTATGGCTAAGTGAGGGCGTTACAGCCGCATAGTCTGGTTGCCTGGTTCGTTGCGCTAAATAACTCCTTCAAGGACCATCTAATTGGATCGAGATTGTTTAGATTCCATCCCGAACACCCCCATACCACCTACGTGGGGGCAGAAGCCGACGACTGGTTAACCCTTAGATTCCATACAACACGGCCGCACAGGAAGTAAAAATTTAAAAACATAACAAGCATTATATTGCACAATCACTTTGTTTTATCATACAAAGTAGAGGGAGCTCGAATACATTCCTTCAAAGATAGTGTCTTTCGCATAATGATCCGCAACATTGCGGGATCCCTCCAAGACATCGCCGAAGTATCGCTCGGGTGTGCGGTGCTCCTTGCCCTCCGGCGGCCCCTCAGTCGCTAATTTGACAGCGTCCAGCTTCGCCCACCAGACCTTGCAATTGGAGAAGGCCAGACGTGCGCCCTTGATGCAGACGGACCTCTTGACGACGTTCAGCCGAGGACATGCACCCACCAGTCGCTTCACGAGGCCGAAGTAACTGCCGGGTATAGCTTCGGATGGCCACAACCGGATTATTAAATCCTTCATGGCCAGTTCGGCCACCTTATGCAGCTCGACCAACTATTTTAGCTAGTCACTGAAGGGCACCGGATGTTCTGGCACAAGATATTGCGACCAGAACAGCTTCTCCGTGGAGCTCCCTTCTTCGGCTCGGAATAACTCTGTGGCGTCAGCCACACTGCATGGCAGACCAGTAAAAGCCCCTGGAGAACTCCGAATCCGGGTTAGTAAACGATATTTCATCTTCACATTCTTGCTTTGCATATTGAATTCCTTACCCGCTGCGATCTTACCGGCCTCCTGGATCTCCTGGAGGGCGCCCTGGGCCTCATTCCGGGCTGCCTCCGCACTCTGAAGAGCCTTGGCGAGTTCGGTCTCTTGAACCGACGCATCATGCTCCAAGGCCTCGCACTTCTTCACCGCGTCCTTGAGCCCCTGTTTGACCTCATTGACCCGGGCCTTGAGCTTCTTCCGAGCGGCCTGCTCCTTGACAACCTTCCCCTTCGGCTTCGGCCAGGGCCTTTTTTCAGGGCCTCGACCTCGGTCGTCGCCTCTATACACATCATGGCATTTCGGTCACTGCATATCATTTTACCTTTTTTCAAATACATAATGGGTTATTACTTACCTTGTTTTTCCTGGAGCTGCCTCTTCACCTGGCCCAGCTCCTCCTCGGCCTCCGCCAGTTTTTGCTTTAGTCCGGAGACTTCGGCAGTATGCGACATTATAACCCACAAGTATAGGGGATCACAACAGTTTTTGAGGGTAGAGTATTCAACCCAAATTTATTGATTCGCCACAAGGGGAGCCAAATAATATTCTCAAGTATTAGCAGCCGAGTTGTCAATTCAACCACACCTGGAAACTTAATATCTGCAACAAAGTGTTTAGTAGCAAAGTAATATGATAATAGTGGTAACGGTAGCAAAAGTAATATCTTTAGTTTTATAGTGATTGTAACAGTAGCAGTGGAAAAGTAAATAGGCGAAGAACAATATATGAAAAGCTCGTAGGCATTGGATCGGTGATGGAGAATTATGCCGGATGCGATCGATCATGTAATAGTCATAACATAGGGTGACACAGAACTAGCTCTAGTTCATCAATGTAATGTAGGCATGTATTTCGAATATAGTCATACGTGCTTATGGAGAAGAACTTGCATGACATCTTTTGTCCCACCCTCCCGTGGCAGCGTGGTCCTATTGGAAACTAAGGGATATTAAGGCCTCCTTTTAATAGAGTACTGGACCAAAGCATTAACACATATTGAATACATGAACTCCTCAAACTACGGTCATCACCGGTAATGATCCTGATTATTGTCACTTCGGGGTTAACGGATCATAACACATAATAGGTGACTATAGACTTGCAAGATAGGATCAAGAACTCTCATATATTGATGAAAACATAATAGGTTCAGATCTGAAATCATGGCACTCGGGCCCTAGTGACAAGCATTAAGCATAGCAAAGTCATAGTAACATCAATCTCAGAACATAGTGGATACCGGGTATCAACCCCTAACAAAACTAACTCGATTACATGACAAATCTCATCCAACCCAACACCCTCCAGCATGCCTACGATGGAATTACTCACGCATGGCGGTGAGCATCATGAAATTGGTGATGGTGGAAGGTTGATAATGACGATGGCGATGGATTCCCCTCTCCGGAGCCCCGGACGGACTCCAGATCAGCCCTCCCGAGAGAGTTTAGGGCTTGGCGGCGGCTTTGTATCGTAAAACGCGATGAATCCTTCTCAATGATTTTTTTCTCCCCGAACACGAATATATGGAGTTGGAGTTGAGGTCGGCGGAGCGTCAGGGGGGCCATGAGGCAGGGGGCGCGCCCAGGGCGAAGGCGCGTCCCCACCAACGTAGACAGGGTGTGGGCCACATGACGTGGATTTTTCTTCCAGTATTTTTTATATATTCCAAAAATAATATCCGTTGATTTTCAGGTCATTCTGAGAACTTTTATTTCTGCACAAAAATAACACCATGGCAATTCTGCTGAAAACAACGTTAGTCCGGGTTAGTTCCATTCAAATCATGCAAGTTAGAGTCCAAAACAAGGGCAAAAGTGTTTGGAAAAGTAGATACGTTGGAGACGTATCAACTCCCCCAAGCTTAAACCTTTGCTTGTGCTCAAGCAATTTAGTTGATAAACTGAAAGTGATAAAGAAAAACTTTTACAAACTCTGTTTGCTCTTGTTGTTGTTAATATATAAAGCCAGCATTCAATTTTTCAGCAAAGATTATGAACTAACCATATTCACAATAACATTTAGGTCTCATGTTTACTCATATCAATGGCATAATCAACTAGTGAGCAATAATAATAAATCTCGGATGAAAACACTTTCTCGAAACAATCATAATATGATATAACAAGATGGTATCTCGCTAGCCCTTTCTGAGACCACAAAACATAAATGCAGAGCACCTTTAAAGATCAATGACTGACTAGACATTGTAATTCATGGTAAAAGAGATCCAGTCAAGTCATACTCAATGTAAACTAACAGTAATGGATGCAAATGACAGCGGTGCTCTCCAACTGCTACTGTTTAATAAGAGGATGATGACTCAACATAAAAGTAAATAGATAGGCCCTTCGCAGAGGGAATCAGGGATTTGTAGAGGTGCCAGAGCTCAATTTTGAAATAGATATGAATAATATTTTGAGCGGTATACTTTCATTGTCAACATAACAACCGAGAGATCTCGATATCTTCCATGCTACTCCCTCTGTTCCGAATTACTTGTCGTGGGTATAGATGTATCTAGATGTATTTTAGTTCTAGATACATCCATTTCTGCGACAAGTAATTTGGAACGGAGGAAGTACACACATTATAGGCGGTTCCCAAACAGAATGGTAAAGTTTATACTCCCCCTCCACCAACAAGCATCAATCCATGCCTTGCTCCAAACAACGAGTGCCTCCAACTAACAAGAGTCCCGGGGGAGTTTCGTTTGCAGTTATTTTGATTTGATTTGCATAAAGCATGGGACTGGGCATCCCGATGACCATCCATTTTCTCGTGAGTGAGGAGCGGAGTCCACTCCTCTTGAGAATAACCCACCTAGCATGGAGGATACAAACATCCCTAGTTGGTACATGAGCTATTCGAGCATACAAAACAGAATGTTTATTTGAAGGTTTAGAGTTTGGCACATACAAATTTACTTGGAACAGCAGGTAGATACCATATATAGGTAGGTATGGTGGACTCATATGGAACAACTTTGGGGTTTATGGAATTGGATGCACAAGCAGTATTCCCGCTTAGTACAAGTGAAGGCTAGAAAAAGACTGGGAAGCGACCAGCTAGAGAGCGACAATAGTCATGAACATGCATTAAAATTAATCAACACCGAACGCAAGCATGAGTAGGATATAATTCACCATGAACATAAATACCGTAGAGGCTATGTTGATTTTGTTTCAACTACATGCGTGAACATGTGCCAAGTCAAGCCACTCGAATCGTTCAAAAGAGGATAGCACCTTATCATACCACATCACAACCATTTTAATAGCATGTTGGCACGCAAGGGAAACCATTATAAACTACTAGCTAATTAAGCATGGCATAAGAAACTACAATCTCTAATTGTCATTGCAAATATGTTTCTTCCATAATAGGCTAAATCAGGAATGATGAACTAATCATATTTACAAAAACAAGAGAGGTCGAGTTCATACCAGTTTTTCTCATCTCAATAAGTTCATCATATAATCATCATTATTGCCTTTCACTTGCACGACCAAATAGTGTGGATAATAATAATAGTGCACATGCATTGGACTAAGCTGGAATCTGCAAGCATTCAGTTCAAGAGAGAAGACAAGGTAATATGGGCTCTTTCTTAGATCAACAATAATGCATATGAGAGCCACTCAACATTTTCATTATGGTCTTCTCCTCTCGACCCCCAAAGAAAAGAAACAAAACTATTTACACGGGAAAGCTCCCAACAAGCAAAAGAAGAACGAGAAATCTTTTTGGGTTTTCTTTTTAATTACTACTACTACAGGCATGGAAAGTAAACTAACTAAAAGCTACAACCAATTTTTTTTGATTTTTCTTAAGGTTTTTCAAATACACAAGAAGAAAGCTTAAAAATAAAATAAACTAGCATGGATGATACAATGAAAAAGTGTGAGCACCGACAATTGGCATGAGTGTGTGAACATGAATGTAATGTAGGTGAGAGATACGTACTCCCCCAAGCTTAGGCTTTTGGCCTAAGTTGGTCTATGCCCATGGATCAAAGTGGCCCTCTCCGGTGTAAGGAGGAGTGTCCTCTGGGTGCCACTAGTTGGCAATCTCCTCTGGATCCCACTGATAAACTGACTATCGATAAGGGTCCAGGGGTGGTTCCAGCTCAGGCTCTGGAGCTGGTGTCATGCTCCAGTATGCATAAACGTCCTCCGACAAAACAAGGTACTTGCCTGAAAATATGTTAAACAAAGAGGGAGCAGGCAAGGTAATAGTCTCAAAGTTATTCTTACCAAAAATCAGTCTATAGTTAAGCATCTTCTTCTTATTCTTAACAATAAAATCATGTGCTACCATGCTCTTATAATCTAGAAAAAATATTAGGCAGCAATTTTTCTTCTTTCTCATAAAGCCTAATAGGTATGTTAAAATGTGCAGCGAGGCGCGAGGCGAAGATACCTCCCAAGTTGGGGCCCTTCATACGGTTAAGGTTGAACCACTTTGCAACAATAGCGCCCAGACTAAATGTGTCATCACGGAACAAGGCATGCACAAAATAACAATATCAGGGGCACTAAGGTTGCCATAGTTTCCGCGACCAATTAAGCATCTACTAGCAAATTTTGCAAAGTAACATAGAACAGGAAAATGTATGCTAGTAATTCTTGCATTGGAAACCTCCCTAGTTTCCCCAACAGCAATTGTATCAATAAACCCCTCCACATCGTTATGATGTGGTTCCTCTATGCTACCCGAAAAGGGCAACTTGCAGACCTCACAAAATTCATAGAGGGACATCTCCTTATACTCATCATATAAATAGAAATCCACCAAAGGTGGTGATCGCCTAGCATAGAAATGAAAATTTTGCACAAAAGTATTAGTGAGTAGGAGATACTGTTCGCGTTGGCTGCGGAGGAAGTCGGTGAGGCCTGCGTTCTCAGCCAACTCATAAAAATCATCATAAATCCCGGCTGCTCTCAAGAAGTCATCACAAGGCCATTCACAAGGCCGAACCTCTGTGGTGCGAGGGAGATTATATTTGGGCCTCTCGTCTTTTCACTTTGCTTATCCTTCAAGGTTCGGCTTGAAGTACCCCTCAAAAATCTCTTCAACATTTTCTGAAAATTTCTGAAATTTTTAGTAACTCAAAATAAAAGTGAACCAAACTCAACAAAATTGATAGCAACTACTCCCACAAGTGCCTAGAGGCCATATCATGCATTAAAACTACTTTTGACCACATGAAATTTGACATGCAAGCTCAAGAACAGGGCCACCTAAGCAACAAAAATTTCCAATGAATAAAGCACTAGAACAAAAACTAATTGGACCATTGGAGGAGTCACATACCAAAGAACAATCCCCCAAAGCAGTTTTGTGAATGGAGCTTTGAGCTAGGAGATCGAAAATGGCAGGAAGATGAGCTAGAACTCGTGCTTGAGCTGGTTGGTGATTTTTTGGGAGGAAGAAGGAGTGTGTGGTGGCTGGAATAAGTGGAGGGGGGCCACGAGGCAGGGGGGCGCGCCCAGGGGGAGGGCGCACCCTGGACCCTCGTGGCCAGGTGATGGCTCCCCCTGATGTGTTCTCAGTGCCAGATATTCTCAAATATTCTAGAAAAAAAATCATATTTCATTTTCAGGACATTTGGAGAACTTTTATTTTCGGAGTATTTTTTATTACATGGACAATTCAGAAAACAGACATAAAAAGAGGGTACAGAGAGTTGTGCCTTATAACTTCATCCATCTCATGCTCATCAAGAGGAATCCACTAACAAGGTTGATCGGGTCTTGTTAACAAACTCATTTCAAATAACATGAAACCGGAGAAATTTCGAATAACACTAGGTTACCTCAACGGGGATATGCACATCCCCAACAATAAGGATATCATATTTCTTCTTGGGAAGAGGAAATTCAAAACCTCCAATAGTGATTGTTGAAATTTTTCCAATAGAATTAATACTGTGGACTTGAGGTTGTTTCCTCGGGAAGTGTACCATGTGCTCATTACCATTAACATGAAAAGTGACATTGCCTTTGTTGCAATCAATAACAGCCCGTGCAGTATTCAAAAAGGGTCTTCCAAGAATAATAGACGTACTATCGTCCTCGGGAATATCCAGAATAACAAAGTTGGTTAAAATAGTAGCGTTTGCAACCACAACAGGCACATCCTCACAAATACCGACATGTATAGAAGTTGATTTATCAGCCATTTGCAAAGATATTTCACTAGGTGTCAACTTATTCAAATCAAGTCTACGATATAAAGAGAGAGGCATAACACTAACACCGGCTCCAAGATCACATAAAACAGTTTTAACATAGTTTCTTTTAATGGAGCATGGTATAGTTGGTACTCCTGGATCTCCAAGTTTCTTTGGTATTCCACCCTTAAAAGTATAATTAGCAAGCATGGTGGAAATTTCAGCTTCCGGTATCTTTCTCTCATTTGTAACAATATCCTTCATGTACTTAGCATAAGGATTCATTTTAAGCATATCAGTCAAACGCATACGCAAAAAGATAGGTTTAATCATTTCAACAAAGCGCTCAAAATCCTCATCATCCTTTTTCATGGATGGTTTAGGAGGAAACGTCATGGGTTTCTGAACCCATGGTTCTCTTTCTTTACCGTGCTTCCTAGCAACAAAGTCTCTCTTTTCATAACGTTGATTCTTTGATTGTGGGTTATCAAGATCAACAGCAGGTTCAATCTCTACATCATTATTATTGCTAGGTTGAGCATCATCATGAACATTATTATTAGCATTATCACTAGTTTCAGGTTCATTACCAGATTGAGTTTCAGCATCAGAAATAGAAATACCATTTGGATTCTTAGGTGTTTCAGTAATAGGTTTACTAGAAGCATGCAAAGTCCTATCATTTTTCTTTTTCTTCCTTTTAGAAGGACTATGTGCATCTATATTATTTCTTTGAGAATCTTGCTCAATTATCTTAGGGTGGCCTTCAGGATAAAAAGGTTCCTGAGTCATTCTGCCACCTCTAGTCATAACTCTAACAACATTATCATTATCCTTACTATTCAATTCATTGAGCAAATCATTTTGAGCTTTAAGTACTTGTTCTACTTGAGTGGTAACCATAGAAGCATGTTTACTAATAAGTTTAAGTTCACCTTTGATGTTAGCCATATAATCACCCAAGTGTTCAAGCATATTTGAATTCTATTTCAATTGCCTACTAAAATAAGCATTAAAATCTTCTTGCTTAGCCATAAATTTATCAAACTCGTCTAAGCATGGGCTAGCAAACTTAGTAAATGGGATTTCAGCTTTATCATATCTATAGAGAGAATTTACCTTTACTACTTGTGTCGGGTTATCAAGACCATGGGTTTCTTCAATAGGTAAAGGATTAGGATCATATGTTTCTTCAACAAGCGGTAAATTAAGACCATGTATTTCTTCAATAGGAGGTAAATTCTTAACATCTTCAGCTTTAATACCTTTTTATTTCATAGATTTCTTTGCCTCTTGCATATCTTCAGGACTGAGAAATAGAATACCCCTCTTCTTCAGAGTTGGTTTGGGAATAGGCTCAGGAATTGGCTCTGGAGGTGTCCAATTATTTTCAATTTTCAACATATTATTCAATAGAATTTCAGCTTCATCCGGTGTTCTTTCCCTGAAAATAGAACCAGCACAACTATCTAGGTAATCTTTGGAGGCATCGGTTAGTCCATTATAAAAGATATCAAGTATTTCATTTTTCTTAAGAGGATGATCAGGCAAAGCATTAAGTAATTGGAGAAGCCTCCCCCAAGTTTGTGGGAGACTCTCTTCTTCAATTTGCACAAAATTATATATATCCATTAAAGCAGCTTGTTTCTTATGAGTAGGGAAATATTTAGCAGAGAAGTAATAAATCATATCCCGGGGACTACGCACACAACCAGGATCAAGAGAATTAAACCATATCTTAGCATCACCCTTTAATGAGAACGGAAATATTTTAAGGATATAAAAGTAGCGAGTTCTCTCATCTTTAGTGAACAGGGTAGCTATATCATTTAATTTAGTAAGATGTGCCACAACAGTTTCAGATTCATAGCCATGAAAAGGATCAGATTCAACCAAAGCAATTATGTCAGGATCAACAGAGAATTCATAATCCTTTTCGGTAACACAAATAGGTGAAGTAGCAAAAGCAGGGTCAGGTTTCATTCTAGCATTTAGAGATTGCTTATTCCATTTAGCTAATAACCTCTTGAGTTCGTATCTATCTTTGCAAGCTAAAATAGCTAAAGAAGCTTCTTTATCAAAAAATAACCCTCAGGAATAACAGGAAAGTCTTCATCATCAATTTCATCAGTATTATCAGATTCAATATTTTCAATCTCTCTAGCCCTAGCAAGTTGTTCATCAAGAAATTCACCAAGTGGCACAGTAGTATCAAGCATAGAAGTAGTTTCATCATAAGTATCATGTATAGCAGAAGTAGCATCATCAATAACATGGGACATATGAGAACGAATAGCCGAAGCAGGTTTAGGTGTCGCAAGCTTACTCAAAACAGAAGGTGAATCATGTGCAGAGCTAGATGGCAGTTCCTTACCTCCCCTCGTAGTTGAGGGATAAATCTTAGTTCTTGGATCTTTCAAGTTCTTCATAATGATAATCAGATATAAATCCCAAGTGACTCAAAGAATAGACCTATGCTCCCCGGCAATGGTGCCAGAAAATAGTCTTGATAACCCACAAGTATAGGGGATCGCAACAGTTTTCGAGGGTAAAGTATTCAACCCAAATTTATTGATTCGACACAAGGGGAGCCAAAGAATATTCTCAAGTATTAGCAGCTGAGTTGTCAATTCAACCACACCTGGAAACTTAGTATCTGCAGCAAAGTATTTAGTAGCAAAGTAATATGATTGTAGTGGTAACGGTAGCAAAAGGTAACAGTAGTAAAAGTAATGTTTTCGGTATTTTGTAGTGATGATAGTAATAGCAACGGAAAAGTAAATAAGCGAAGAACAATATATGGAAAGCTCATAGGCAATGGATCGGTGATGGAGAATTATGCCGAATGCGCTTCATCATGTAACAGTCATAACCTAGGGTGACACAGAACTAGCTCCAGTTCATCAACGTAATGTAGGCATATATTCCGAATATAGTCATACATGCTTATGGAAAAGAACTTGCATGACATCTTTCGTCCTACCCTCCCGTGGCAGCGGGGTCCTTACGGAAACTAAGGGATATTAAGGCCTCCTTTTAATAGAGTACCGGAACAAAGCAATAAAACATAGTGAATACATGAACTCCTCAAACTACGATCATCACCGGTAAGTATCCCAATTATTGTCACTTCGGGGTTAATGGATCATAACACATAATAGGTGACTATAGACTTGCAAGATAGGATCAAGAACTGTCATATATTTATGAGCACATAATAGGTTCAGATATGAAATCATGGCACTCGGGCCCTAGTGCAAGCATTACGCATAGCAAAGTCATAGCAACATCAATCTCAGAACATAGTGGATACTAGGGATCAAACCCTAACAAAACTAACTCGATTACATGATAGATCCCATCCAACCCATCACTGTCCAGCAAGCCTACGATGGAATTACTCATGCACGGCGGTGAGCATCATGAAATTGGTGATGGAGGATGGTTGATGATGACGATGGCGACGGATTCCCCTCTATGGAGCCCCGAACGGACTCTAGATCAGCCCTTCCGAGAGGTTTTAGGGCTTGCCGGCGGCTCTATATCGTAAAACGCGATGAATTCTTCTCTCTGATTTTTTTCTCCCCAAAACACGATATATAGAGTTGGAGTTGGAGTCAGAGGAGCTCCAGGGGGCCCACGAGGTAGGGGGCGTGCCCTAGGGTGGCAGGCGGGCCCCCACCCTCGTGGACAAGTGGTGGGCCCCCTGGCCTTCATGTTTTGCAAGGATTTTTTATATTTTCGAAAATGTCGTTCCGTGAAGTTTCAGGTCATTCCGAGAACTTTTGTTTCTGCACATAAATAACACCATGGTAATTCTGCTGAAAACAGCGTCAGTCCGGGTTAGTTCCATTCAAATCATGCAAGTTAGAGTCCAAAACAAGGGCAAAAGTGTTTGGAAAAGTAGATAGGACGGAGACGTATCAATCGGCGCTGCAGGCGTGCGTCAAGAGCATGGTGCACAAGAACACCAAGCTCGTCAATGTGATCCAGGTGATGCTTTTTCGCCGGATCCTTCCCTGCCAAAGCCAGACTTGCCATCTTTGGGAGTTTGATCCGGCCAAGCACCAGACCTTGCGATAGTTCTTACGCACGAAGATATCTGGAAGGTGCTTTTGAAGGCCAATCAGACGTGGCCGCAGACGTCCGAGGACCGTGGATACGACCTGACACATCTAGCCAGTCCGGTGAGTTCTTCATACTTCAAGGTGTATCTCTTCCTGCGCATTTGTGGAAGATGTCTAAGTTTCCTCATTTGTCTTTTCAGAGCTGGATAACAAAGGCGGAGCGGATCCAGTGTCCGGCTCCGTTGCTCAAAAACCTAGCCATCCCGCTCCTGACGAAGATGCTGGTTCTGGTGCCTTGTAAGGCCAAGAAGAAGGGCCAGGAGACAAGAAGCGGCCTCCGCCATAGAGGCACTTCAGACACAATATCCGAAGACGACGAAACCCACTCCTCCCCTGCCGAGAATGACGAAGAGGAGGAGGAAAGCAATTCCCCCCTCCCCAAGGGGGGAAGGAAGAAAAGGGCGACCTCCACGGATTTGGAGGCAAAGGCGTCCAAGAAAGGGAGGGTCTCCCCTGCGGACGATTCTGAATCAGACACCGACAGCAGCCCTGAGTGGCGTCCCAGGAAGAAGCCCCTGGCCGGATTGTAAGTACTCAAAGGCACTTACACACACACACACACACACACACACACACACACACATATATATATATATCCAACGTTTTGCTTCATGGTTTTAATATGTTGAATCATGTGCTGCAGTCCGGCTCTCGCTCACCTCCAGCGATCCTCATCTTCGAGGAATTCGCTGGTTCCAAAGGTGATGGACAGCGGGTCGCTTTCGCTAACCTCCTCCCCCAAGACTACAGACGACGCCGAAGTGTTGTTCCGAAGGACCCTCCCAAGCCAGGGAGAGGTACAGGAGGCCGACGAGGTGGTGCCAGAGGGTGAAACTGTAACGCCCCGTGACCGATGTGCCAGGAGTCTTCCGGTTATTCGCCGGCATTGCCATGTCATTTGCTTGCGTGTTGCATCTTGTCATGTCATCATATGCATTGCATCATCATGTTTTCAAAACATGCATCCGTCCCGGTCTCCTCGTTCCGTCCGTTATCCGTTCTGAGCCCAGACACACTTGCACGCGCCCGCGACATGTCCGAAATAGTATTTTATAAGTGGCCGGAAAATGTTCTAAGAATGGGATGAGAGTTGACGTGTGGTCTTATTATAGTGTAGATAGACCGCCTGTCAAGTTTCATCGCATTCGGAGATCGTTTGATGCCCCAACGGATAAATATAGCGGCAATATAGTCGGTCTATCGGAGGACGTTTTCGGTCTCCGGAAACAGTCGCCGGGCCGCCCTCTCTTCTCTTCTCTCAGCTCGAGACCGTCTACATAGCTCACTATCTACCGCCAGGCCCTACCTAACCTCTCTCGTCAGCCCGCGACCCTCCTCGCGCGCGCGCCCGAAAGTTGTCCCGAACCCGACCCGGACAGTCGTTACCGCTGTGTCCGGATCAACCCCAAACATCTACAAAACGTCACCGTTTTCTTATTTGGCCTCCTTAGCTATTTTATTCGCGACCGTCCGATTAGTAATCGGAGGGACCAAATACCCCAAACCTAATCCATTTGCGTATATAAGTGGGCAACCCTAGATTTTAGGCAGCCTGTCCCATCGCCGTCGCCGCAATCTTCTTTCACTTTGTTTTCAGCGCCGCTCCACCAAATCCACATCGATCCATCCCGCATCCACCTCGTTTTCAGCCACCCACCAACCAGATCAGCGCTCGTCCTTCCCCTTGATCCGTCCTTCAGCCCTTGTGCCCATGCCCGAGCTCCTCCCGTTTCAGATCGACCTCGCCGCCTCACGTCGCTGCTCCGGCCACCAGGCCTCGCCGAAGCTCCGACCTCGTCGGAGATGAGTAGCCGCCCTGTTTTCCTCTCCTCCTCCCTCTGATTCTCCCTCGTCTTCCTCTCTCACAACCCCTCTCTCTCCTGCAGGAGCTCAGCCATGGCCGCCCGATGGAGCTCGCCGCTGCGCCTCCCGAGGATGCTCGTCGTCGCCTCGTTCCCTGCTAGGAGCTCCATCCCCGCGCCCGATTTGCCCCAAGACGCGCCGCCGGCCAAGTTCCTCGCCCCACCGCCATGGAGTTCGTTGTGGACTCCCGCTGCCTCGGCCCCGATCTGGACCGGATCCCCTCTCCTCCGCCGCCCTTGAACGCTCCTGCCGGATCCCGCCGGCTGGGCCCCGTCCCCGGCCACCGGCGCGCTCACCGGAGTCCTGCCGCGTCGCTGCTATCTTCGTTGACCGCGCCAGCTCCCCTGTTCCAGGAACGAGACGACCAGCGCAGTCCTGCATCACCGTTGACCGCGTCCCTGTTCGCCTGGAGCCAGCGCCAGAGCGCCCCAAGGCCCAGCCTGCCTCCTCCCTCCAGCGCCGCGTCAAGGCCCAGCACTCCCGCCTCGGCCTGCCTCCTCCTCCTTCTACCGGGCCGAAGCCCGTGGTGAGAGAGCCCCCATCGCCTGCCCTGTTTCAGATTCAGCCCATATTTGTTTTTTTGTGCGCTGCGAATTTGTCCATTTATCCGGAGTTTGCCAGTTTTGCAGAATAGTCCCCCTACTTCATGCATTTAATAATTCCACAACCGTGCATCGGATCCAAATGTTTTATATATGAAACTTTCTTAGAATTTTGTGTAGATTAATAATATGCAACTTTCATCTATGTGTTTAAAATGTTTAAAATGATGTTTGCATTATTTTGCTCCTATGTCATGCTAAGATGCTTTAATTCATAACTAAATAACTGTAGCTCCGATTTAAATAATCTTTATATGTAAATGTGGTAGAATTTTTCCTAGTTTAACGTGGTGGCCTCATCTTGCATGTTTAACAACTCTAAAATAATGTTTAGGGCAGAACAGTACCAAATCTAAAATATGCTATGGGGATTTACCGGAATTGTTGTTCGTTGCTTCCGGCCTCATTTAACCTTGACTAGATAGGTAGTTTTCTCTTGCTTCACCTCTTGCCATGTTAATCAACATTTAATCTTGTTGGGTACATAAACGAGATCGAACTAAATAAGTCACGTGGTGTTCCATCAATATGCAACAGATTTGCATATTGTGCTCCACTTAATTTGTAGGGTTGCTTGTGCACTTTGCCATGCCATGCTTCATTAAACCGGACATGCATCATACTTGATTGTGCATCATGCCATGTTATGTGGTGGTTGTTTACTATGTTGTGTGCTTCTTTTCCGGTGTTGCTTCTTCGGATTGGTTCCGTTAACGTCGCGTTTGTGAGGACCCGTTCGTCTATGTCTGTTTGTCTTCTTCATGGACTCGTTCTTCTTCCTTGCGGGATTTCAGGCAAGATGATCATACCCTCGAAATCACTACTATCTTTGCTATGCTAGTTTGCTCGCTCTTTTGCTATGCCATTGCTACGATGCCTACCACTTGCTTGTCAGCCTCCCAAATTGCCATGTTCAGCCTCTAACCCACCAATGTCCTAGCAAACCGTTGATTGGCTATGTTACCGCTTTGCTCAGCCCCTCTTATAGCGTTGTTAGTTGCAGGTGAAGATTGAAGTTGTTCCTTGTTGGAACATGGAGATGTTGTTCCTTGTTGGAACATGTTTACTTGTTGGGATATCACTATATATCGTATTTAATTAATGCATCTATATACTTGGCAAAGGGTGGAAGGCTCGGCCTTATGCCTGGTGTTTTGTTCCACTCTTGCCGCCCTAGTTTCCGTCATATCGGTGTTATGTTCCCGGATTTTGCGTCCCTTACGCGGTTGGGCTATAATGGGAACCCCTTGACAGTTCGCCTTAAGTAAAGCTTCTCCAGCAATGCCCAACATTGGTTTTACCATTTGCCACCTAGCCTTTTCTTTCCCTTGGGTTCTGCAGACTCAAGGGTCATCTTTATTTTACACCCCCCTGGGCCAGTGCTCCTCTGAGTGTTGGTCCAAACTGTCAGCCGCCGGTGGCTACCAGGTGCAACTCTGGGCTGGCCTACCGGAAGTTTAGACAATCTGAGTGTGCCCTAAGAAAGAGATATGTGCAGCTCATATCGGGATTTGTCGGCACATTCGGGTGGTGTTGCTGGTTTAGTTTTACCCTGACGAAATGTCTTGTTGTATTGGGATACCGAGTCTGATCGGAATGTCTCGGGTGGAGGTCTATTCCTTCGTTGACCATGAGAGTTTGTGATGGGCTAAGTTGGGACACCCCTGCAGGGATTGAACTTTCGAAAGCCGTGCCCGCGGTTATGGGCAGATGGGAATTTGTTAACGTCCGGTTGTAGAAAACCTGAAGTCGACCTTAATTAAAATGAATCAACCGCGTGTGTAACCGTGATGGTCTCTTTCCGGCGGAGTCCGGGAAGTGAACACGGTTGTTGGAGTTATGCTTGACGTAGGTAGTCCAGGATCACTTCTTGATCATACTTTTATCGACCGTGCTTTGCCTTCTCTTCTCGCTCTCATTTGCGTATGTTAGCCACCATATATGCTAGTCGCTTGCTGCAGCTCCACCTCATACCTTTACCTTACCCATAAGCTTAAATAGTCTTGATCACGAGGGTGCGAGATTGCTGAGTCCCTGTGGCTCACAGATACTTCCAAAACCAGCTTGCAGGTGCCGATGAGACCGTGCAGATGACGCAACCAAGCTCAGGAGGAGCTCGATGAAGATCTTGTCCTTTATGTTGTTTCGTTCTAGTTGATCAGTAGTGGAGCCCAGTTGGGGTCGATCGGGGACCTTTGTCGCATTTGGGGTTCTTCTTTTATTTTGGTTCCGTAGTCGGACCCTGAGTGTATTTGATTGATGTAATGTTTATTCATGTAATTGTGTGAAGTGGCGATTGTAAGCCAACTATGTATCTCTTTTCCCCCTATTGTATTACATGGGTTGTGTGAAGATTACCTCACTTGCGACATTGCTTTCAATGCGGTTGTGCCTCTAAGTCGTGCTTCGACACGTAGGAGATATAGCCGCATTGAGGGCATTACAGAAACCTCAGCCGCCGGACACACGGGGGAGCAGGCCCCCCTAGAGAGTGGCGACAGGGGCCATACCCAATTCGGCCCCCAGCCGAATACTATTCCGGAGGCCCATACGGCTCCGGAATCAGGTAAGCAGCCTCCTTCGAAAGGAGGAGGTGCGCCTATTCCACCAGTGACCTCTATCCATCCTGAGGCACCGGATACTCTACTGGAAGCGCTCCAAGGTGCTTCCATTGTAGAGGAACACCGTATCCTTATGGGTACGGTGGTTGAGAGGGTTCAGTCTGCTAAGAGCGGACTGACCGAAGCCCACGCCAGCCTTCTAACAGGCTTTGAGGTACGTGGTGCAATTATGCAAAAAATAACGTCGTAGTACAGGCAGTAGCCCATGAGACTCTGTCCGGTGTTCAGAAAGAAATGCCAGACAGAGGATCAAATAACTTTTGCAGGAGACTAATCGTATATGTCTATATGAACAAGCAGGCATTGATGTTGGCTGCGACCTCCCATTATGCCGAAGTGGCCGAATTGAAGCAGAGGCTGGAGCAGGCCGATGAAGAGGTCGGTCGCATCAAGAAACAACTTGAGGACAAGCAAGGTATGCAATGGCCTATTCGGATCATTAAAATGAGGAGAATTGTTTGTGTTGATCATGTTAATATGATGCTTCATAGGAGTTGCGGCCGAGGTGGATTCCCTCCAGAAGGCTCTGAGTGAGGCCCAGAAGAGGACGGAGAAGGAACAATCCGCCCGCAAAAAACACGAATCAAGGGTCGGGGGGGTTCAGCAGGAGCTCGAGGACGCCGTAAAGAAGTGCGAGTCCTTGGAGCGCAAGGTTGCGGACCAAGAGTCCGAACTTGCTAAGGCCCGCCAAAGCATGCAAGAGGCCCGGGTTGAAGCCCAGGGTGCCTTCCGGGAGGTCCAGGAGGCCAAGAAAATTGTGGCGGGTAAGACCTTTATTATGCAGAGCGAATTTGTGCAGTAAAGGTACCTCTTACTGACCCGGATTTGGAGTTCTCCAGGAGCGTTTGCGGATCTGCCTTGCAGTGTGGCTTATGCTGTGGAGTTTTTTCGAGCCAAGGAGCGGAGCTCATCGGAGAAACTGTTCTGGTCGCAGTACCTTGCGCCAAAGCATACGGTGGCCCTCAGCGATCAGCTGAATCAGCTGTCCGAACTGCATAGGGTGGCCGGATTGGCCATGAGGGATTTAGTAATCCGTCTATGGCCTACCGAAGCCGTACCCAGCAGCCATTTCGGGCTCGTGAAGCGGCTGGTCGATGCCTGTCCTCGGCTTGATGTCATAAAGCAATCGATCTGCATCGATGCTGCGCGGATGGCCTTCGCCCGCGTCAAGGTGCAGTGGGCGAAGATGAACGCCGTCAAGCTTGTGACTGAGGGGCCGCCTGAGGGCAAGGAGCACCGCACGCCCGAGCGCTATTTTGATGACGTACTAGAAGGTTCCCGCATTGTAGCGGGCTAGTGTGCAAAGGACATTATCTTTGAATGAATGTATTTGTGTTTATGGAACAAAGCCTATATGCAATATATTGCTTATTGTTTTTTGAAAATATTTCCTCTTGTGCGGCCGTTTATTTAAATTTGAAAGTTGGCCAGTCGTCGACTTCAGCCCCCATGTAGATAGTAGGGGGGTGTTTGGATTGGAACGTAAACACACTTGACCCAAGCGTTTGGTCCTTCAAGGAGGTGTTTAGTGCATCGAACCAGGAAATCGGACTATGTGGCTTTATCACCCTTACTTAGCCATATGAGTTTGACAAAACGGGAGTATAGGCGCAGCCCCTAGTTTGTTTATCCGGACTAGGGGCTGTAAACACCTGATCGGGTGGAAGCCGATCCTTCGTGTAATGCGGAATAAATCGCAAGAGATTTTAGCCACCGAATAGCTGACCAGCTCTCGCCTCATCATGACAGTCAGTTTTTGGCTTTCTCTACTGAGGTGTTTATCCGGGTGAACCAGAAACACAATCGCAGAAGTTCTCCCTTTACTACCCTAGCCGATAAAACGGAACATAAGGTAGCAAACACAGGAGCTGGGCAACCCAACTATTGACCAAAGACATGATTCGGAGCCGATGCATATAATGCAATATTCGGGGCGCTGAATTGTACTATAAAAAGTATTCAGACTTGTTGCCAACATATGAGGCTCAAAGGAGCCCCTAGAGGGTTAAGTCGTACCAAAGTGTATGGTTGCAATTGATAAAAATAGTTTAAGTATAATAAAGAGTGAGCAAATGCGACATATGTTGGGCCGCAAACTGTTTCAGTTGTAATCTTATTGATACATCAAAGCGTATTTGTACAAATAATGTAATAAGCAACCGGGCTATTTAACATGCCGAGGCCAAGGGGAAGCTGCATGGGGAACCTACAAACAGGCAAAGTGATCCGCAAAAAGGTCATCTAGATGTTTCTGCCGCATATCTATGCTTCTTGCCTCCTTGGTGTGTTGATCCTTCGAAAGGATAAGTGACGAGGCCGTCGTAAGGGGCCTGTGGAAAAGAAACCTAAAAAGGGATAAAAATAAAAAGTGAAAGTATGAGTGCCTGGATACGGTCGAGCCGTATTGTGGACCATGATCGAGTTATGCCTCCGTCTTTGCCCATGGTATTTTTAGTGTGTAATTATGTACGCATGGTACGTACGCCGCAGTGCGGTCGGGACTGAGACGGAGGCCGAATTGCTAGCCCGACTCCTAACGAGCCGGACTGTCATGCTGCAGAGTAATCCAGACTCGTTTGACAGTGTCCGGGGGCTTGGCCATTGAATTGATGTTCTGCTTGATAAGGCCGCCCTGTACTTCCGCTGCCAGGGCCGCGGTGTGCTCCTCGGTATGGAGGGAGCGTTCCATGTTTCTATTGACAGTTATGACACCGCGTGGCCCGGGCATCTTAAGCTTGAGATAGGCATAATGTGGCACCGCATTGAAGCGAGCGAATGCGGTTCGTCCGAGCAGTGCATTATAGCCACTCGGAAGGGGACGATGTCGAAGATCAAGTCTTCACTTTGGAAGTTGTCCGGCGATCCGAAGACGACTTCCAATGTGATTGAGCCCGTGCAGCGGGCGTCTACACCTGGTATTACTCCTTTCAAGGTAGTTTTGGTGGGCTTGATCCTTGACGGATCGATGCCCATCTTGCGGACTGTGTCTTGATAGAGCAGGTTGAGGCTGCTGCCACCGTCCATGAGGACCCGTCTGAGGTGGAATCCGTCAATGATTGGGTCGAGGACCAGTGCGGTTGAACTGCCGTGACAAATACTGGTCGGATGGTCCCTGCGATCAAAAGTGATTAGGCAAGATGACCATGGATTGAATTTTGGGGCGACTGGCTCTATCGCATAGACGTCCCTAAGTGCGCGTTTGCGCTCCCTCTTGGGGATGTGAGTAACGTATATCATGCTCACCGTTTTGACTTGGGGGGGGGGGGATTTCTTCTGTCCCCCTGTGTTCGGTGGACGGGGCTCCTCATCATCGTCCTTACTTGGCGACCCCTTCTCTTTGTCCTCGGTATGTAACTTACCGGCTTGTTTAAAGACCCAACAGCTTCTGTTGGTATGATTGGCAGGTTTATCGGGGGTACCGTGGATCTGACATGGTCGATCGAGGATTCGGTCCAAGCTGGATGAGCCTGAATTGTTTCTTTTAAAAGGCTTCTTCCACTGACTGGGCTTGGAGCCGCTAAATCCGGCGTTAACCGCCGTGTCGTTCGTATTATCACCGGTTGAAAGGATCGTTATAGTTGACTAGAGGGGGGGGGGGGTGAATAGGCAACTAACAATTTTTAGCTTTTCTTTACCAATTTAAACTTTACGTCAAAGTAGGTTGTCTAGATATGCAACTAGGTGAGCAACCTATATGATGCAACAACAATAAGAAAACAAGCAAGCAAGGGAAGTAACACAAGATAAGCTTGCACGAGTAAAGGGATGAGATAACCAAGAGTGGAGTCGGTGAAGACGAGGATGTGTTACCGAAGTTCCTTCCCTTTGAGAGGAAGTACGTCTCCGTTCAAGTGGTGTGGAGGCACAATGCTCCCCAAGAAGCCACTTGGGCCACCGTATTCTCCTCATGCCCTCACACAATGCGAGATGCCGTGATTCCACTATTGGTGCCCTTGAAGGCGACGATCGAACCTTTACAAACATGGTTGGGGCAATCTCCACAACTTAATTGGAGGCTCCCAACAACACCACGAAGCTTCACCACAATGAAGTATGGCTCCGCGATGACCTCAACCGGCTAGGGTGCTCAAACACCCAAGAGTAACAAGATCCGCGAGGGATTAGTGGGGGGAATCAAATATCTCTTGGTGGATATGTAGATCTAGGCCTTCTCAACCAATCCCTAGGAGATCAACAAGTTTGATCGGCTAGGGAGAGAGATTGGGCGAAAATGGAGCTTAGAGCAACAATGGAGCTTGGAGGTGGAAGAGGTAGTCAACTCGGAGAAGAACACACCCCTTATATAGTGAAAGAACAAATCCAACCGTTATCCACTTAACCATCCTGCGACCTGCGGTACTACCGCACCAAACAAGCGGTACTACCACAAGGGCTCACGGTACTACTGCAGTGAACCGCGGTACTACCGCTACCACGGTAGGGCCTAAGACCAGTCCTGAAGCGCTAAGGCAAGGAGCACAGAATCGCTGGCATGGTACTACCGCGCCCCCTTGCGGTACTCTGCAAGGCAGGAATGGCCTAGGACGGGAAGGCACGGACATATAAAAATACATCCGTGACTACTTCCGCTGAGTTTTGATACATGCAAAAATCCGACACGGTACTACCGCAGACCTGGAGCGGTACTACCGCATAGGGCGCGGATGTAAAAAATTACATCCGCCCCTACTACCGCTCATGCTGCTGAGCCTAGCCAGAGAGCACGGTACTACCGCGCCCATGGAGCGGTACTACCGCGTGTGGCACGGATGTAAAAATTTACATCCGCCCCTACTACCGCACTAGTAGCAGCGCCTAGCCTGAGGCCACGGTACTACCGCTCCCGAGGTGCGGTACTACCGTGAGCACTTGCGGTACTACCACGCCAGAGGAGCATGTGGTACTACCGCTCCGAGGAGCAGTACTACCGCATGCCCCAGTTCGGCAACACTAGGAGACCTTCATTTTGCATAGACAAGGAGAGCCGGAGGATGCTCCAAAGAGTCAAAGGAAAGGTGGTGCAAAAGGAGTAGACGTGTACGTGATGATTCCACCCAAACCTTTCCAAAGCGGACCCCTCTTAATAGCACGGCTTTCCTATGACTCAAATCCACCGAAAAAACACATAGATAAATGTCGTCTTCAATAGTCTTCGAGGGGCACCAAATTGTCTTTGTGCCTAGTCATGATATGTCTAAAATACTCCGTGCACACGATTAGTCCGCAAAAGCATTGCTATCAATCACCAAAACAACTAAGGGATAAATATGGCCTTACAATCTCCCCCTTTTTGGTGGATTGATTACAATACGAGATTTGCACAAAGGGAGATAAAAAAGAACATGGGCAAACCCCACATCTATAAAATATAGACGAGCTCCCCCTAGATGTGTGCTAACTAGAGAAGTGCATTGCACTGCACGACACACATACTAGGATAAACACTCCCCCTATATTTTATAGACAAGGCACATCTTGTAATGATAAAGCTAACACTAAGCAGGATAATAACTATGAGCATAAAGTAAAGGGCACAAGATAGCATAGGCTCAATAAAGTAAAGGACACAAGATAGCATAGGCTTAATAAGGTACGCAAGAGTGCATATGTCTTACACCATATGATAGAAAGGTCTCACAAGCACAAACCAAACCAAAGAAAATGAGGTTCAACAAAACGAAAGCAAAGAGACAAGACGAAACACAACGCATGACTCGCAAATCCTACACTCTGCCCCCCTTTGGCATCGAGACACCAAAAAGGCAGAGAGGACACCTACGACACAAGTGGTGGCTCAAGCTGAAACGATCACTCGTCATGCTCCTCGTCGGTCTCAGCAGTGGGGATGGGCTCCTCCTAAGAATCAGTCCACTTGTAACCCTGCTTCGCCATCCATTCAGCCTCTGGAGTGATGTGCTTCTTGGACCCACTAGATATGTCCTCGCCAAACGTCCTCAAGATCCTCTTGTCGTGGCGGAGACTCTCCTTGGAAGCAAAATGAGTCTTGTATTGCCCCTTGGCTTGCATGCAGAACAAGACCTTCATCTTGGCCATCAGCTTCTTAGCCCATGAGGGCTCAGTAGAGTGAGGAGCATACCCAGCAGAGCAGTCCTCATCCGCTTCCTCCTCCTCAATTTCATCCTCATCGACGTCCATCTGAGCAGCAGCTGCCTCAGCACGGGTAGTGGTGTTAGCCCACTTAGGCTTGATGCGGAGCTTGATGGGCTCGTGACAGGTCCATACGGGGGCCGCAAACTCAACATTGGGATAAAGCTTCTCCCAAGTCTTCGAGATCAGGTGAAACAGGTAAGGACCATAGATGGGTACCTTATGGTTGAACACTGCAAACCGAAGCTCACACCACATGATATGTGAGACATCAAGTGGTTGCGTCTAAGCACGACACACCTCCTCACAAATGAGCATCATATCCACGAGATAGGCATGTACCTTATCCTTGTCACCAATACGTGGGAAGAGGGTGTTGCGGAAGATCCGATACATGATGTCAAGGAATGGGTTCAGTACCCAAGTCTTCTTGCCAGTGGGAAGGTTCTTCTCAACATAGTATGGATGGAGCTTGTTTTTGTTAGCAGACTCGGAGTTGGCATGAGGGCGAACACCAACGGGCTTGTCGAGCCCCTCATCACGAACATGTAGCAAATCCATGAAGTCCTTCCACTTGGCAGTCAACTATTGTCCATTTGTCATCCATGTCAAAGTCCATTCCTCATCAGAGTAGAAGTGGACCGAGGCAAAGAACCGAGCCACAATCTCAGGGTCAATGTCCAGGTGGAACGTGCTCAAGTCCTCAATCCCAAACTGCTCCACCAGGTCCAAAGCCTCACCAAAATAGGCGCGGTGCTTATCCTCCCTCATATGATGCATGTTAATCCAGTGCGTGTCCACATAGAGGTTCTGCCTGGCCTTGATCACATCCAGATAGATAAGATACTGCTACTTGGTCTAGAACAACTCATTCCCTCTGAAGTTTGCACGGGGATTCACATAGGGGTTGATCTTCCTTCGATTGACAAACTCAGGTAGTGGCATCTCATCCATGCTCATTGCAGGCTCCTTCTGCATGGTTGCAGTTGACTTGGTTCTGTGTTGGGGGGCATTGGAGCCCTCTGGAGCTTCATCTTGGTTGCGCAGACGCTTCGAGCCCGTGTCGCGAACGGGGTTCGAACGACGGACATTGGAACCGGAGCCACCACCTATGACACACAACACAAGAACACGAAAGAAAAGCGAGAAGGATCAATGCAAAGACCACAACAAAAAAATGAAACAAGTAGAAATAACATTGGGTAATTGCTATAGGGGAGGTTCGCTCAAGGGTAGTACCGCACAAGAGAGCGGAACTAAAATTTTACTGCTGCTCCAGCCACGGTAGTACCGCGCCGGGATGGCACGGTAGTACCGCGCCTGGAGCGGTAGTAAAATTTTACTTCCGTGCCTTGCGCGGTAGTACCGCTCCTGAGGAGCGGTAGTACCATACGAGGTGAACACGGCTAAAGCGGTAATACCACTCGGGAGTTGCAGTAGTACCGCTCGGGTTCAGATCTGAAAAAACAGAGCTGAAAACATCTGTGCCTAAGAAGGGGTACCACGGTTGATCAAACCTACCAAGTAGCAACATACCAAATAGCATATCTACGCATCACTACTCTCCTACATCCTACTCTTGCAAAGATTTGGCCTAAAATCTCAAGAACAACATGCATCTCCCCAAAAACCTAGAGACAAAACAACAAGACAAGGAGAGAGGGATTTGGGGAGAAACCTTGTTCCATGGCAAGAGGACGTGGTGGGGAACGATCCCATCGAATGGAATGCGAGGAGAGCGGCTGGAGACGGAGATCCGGCGAGGTTCTCCGGCGCCGTTCTTCGTCAGGAGAGAGAGAGAGACTTCGTGGGGAAGATGAGTTGAATGGGTATGGGGGAGTTGGAACTCCCCCTGCCTGCTCTTAACCCCCACGTGCTCGCGACTGTGTGGTAGTACCGCGTGTCATCGCGGTAGTACTGCCCGGGCGGAAGTACCGCACGCGGGGCGGTATTACCGCTCTTCCAATGGCAGTAAAAAATTACTACCATGCTAGCTGCGGTAGTACCGTGCACAACTCCTGCGGTAGTAGCGTGGCAAGCCATGGTAGTACCGTGAACCCAAGAAGATGCACGTTTCGCAAACAAGAGAGGAAAACAGCCTTTGCAATGCAACCTTCAAGTGAACGGACACACCAACGAGCTAACACACGAGGCAACTCAAACACAAGCTTGGCACGAACAAGGGAGGGAAAAAGACAACAAGCACCAACCGCGAGACACAACCTCTCCAAGGAGAGGGCGGTGGCCGAAGCCACCTATGTTTGAGTTAATTGGTATGGAACCACGAAGAATTATCCTTGGGCCCATGAGCAAAACTCGTCTTTGAAGCACAAGTACCATAACAAATGGCTAATCTGAAAGAGTTGATCAATTTATGCATAATGGGGGGAGGGAGAGTTCATTGAGAGAAAACACCCCCCTATGTCCATGCCTACACCTAAACAAGATAACAAGTTGAGTATGGTGGGGTGTGCAAGGGTTCAAGCAACATTGCTCGAATCAATGATATTTAGCTCATGCCCTAACTCGCGAAATCTTGCTTCATCCAAAGGCTTCGTTAAGATATCAACAAGGTTATCATGGGTGTTGACATAGTTGAGGTTGATCTCCACTCGCCTAATATGATCTCAGATGAAGTGATACCGAATCTAAATATGCTTCGTCTTGAAGTGTTGCACCGGGTTGAGAGAAATCTTGATGGCACTTTCAGTGTCACACCAAAGAGGCACTATGTCACAAATGACACCGTAATCCTTTAAAGTTTGCCTCATCCATAGAAGTTGTGCACAACAACTGCCGGCGGCCACATACTCCACTTTGCTGGATGAGAGAGACACACAACTTTGCTTCTTGGAAGACCAACTCACCAAAGATCAACCAAGGAATGGGCGCCCTCCGGAAGTTAACTTCCTATCCACTTTGTCTCCCGCCCAATCGGAGTCCGAATAGCCTACAAGGTTGAAGTTTGCTCCTCTTGGGTACCATAAGCCAAAGTTTGGGTTATGAGCCAAATATCGAAAGATTCTCTTGACTGCCACAAAGTGACTTTCCTTAGGTGCGGCTTGAAACCATGCACAAATTCCCACACTCAACATGATATCCGGTCTAGATGCACAAAGGTAAAGCAAGGAGCCAATCATGGAGCGATATACCCTTTGATCCATCGCTTTACCATTGGGATCTATGTCAAGTTGGCATTTGACGAGCATTGGAGTGGAAGCCGGCTTGACTTCACTTAGCTTGAATCTCTTGAGCATGTCTTGAGTGTACTTGGCTTGGTTGATGAAGGTTCCTTCTCTTCGTTGCTCGATTTCGAACCCGAGAAAGAACTTCAACTCTCCCATCATGGACATCTTGAACTTCGAGGTCATGTGAGCGGCAAATTCCTCATTGAAAGCTTTGTTAGGAGAACCAAAGATAATGTCATCAACATATAGTTGGCACACAAACAACTCCCCTTTGACCTTCTTAGCAAAAAGAGTGGGGTCAATTCTCCCAATTTCAAACCCATGATCTTGCAACAACTTGGTAAGGTGGTCATACCACACACGTGGGGCTTGTTTAAGGCCATAGAGTGCCTTATCGAGTTGGTACACATGATCGGGGAAATACGGATCCTCGAATCCCGGGGGTTGTCTGACATACACTAACTCATTAATAGGACCATTAAGAAAAGCACTCTTCACATCCATTTTTTGCAACTTGAAGTTATGATGAGAAGCATAAGCAATCAACAAACGGATAGATTCAAGGCGAGCAACGGGAGCAAAGGTTTCACCGTAGTCGATACCCTCGACTTGGGAGTAGCCTTGAGCTACCAAGTGCACCTTGTTGCGGACAATAATTCCATGATGATCTTGCTTGTTCTTGAATATCCACTTGGTTCCAATGACATTATAGTTCCCCATTGGCCTTGGCACTAATCTCCACACCTTGCTGTGCTCGAAGTTGTTGAGTTCTTCATGCATGGCATTAAGTCATTCTGGATCTTCAAGTGTGTAGGATTGAAAGTATGTCTAGAGGGGGGGTGATTAGACTACTTGACCAAATAAAAATCTAGCCTTTTCCCAATTTTAAGTCTTGGCAGATGTTAGCAACTTAGCACAAACAAGTAATCAACCTACACATGCAATTATAAGAGTATAGCAGTGGAATGTAAAACAATTGCATATGAGGGTAAAGGAAGGAGTTTGGAGGGAGCAAACGCAATGTAGACACAGAGATTTTTGGCATGGTTCTGATAGGTGGTGCTACCGTACATCCATGTTGATGGAGACTTCAACCCACGAAGGGTAACGGTTGCGCGAGTCCACGGAGGACTGAAAGCACAAGTGCTCCCTAGGTGGTTTTGGTAATTAATGTCAACATATCTCTTGTTGGACTAACACTTTTACCTAGTATGTTTCAGATAAGTTCAACAATGAAGTGGCATGGACTAGAGGATGTGGAACCCCTTCACAATGCTAAGGACAAAGGATTGGCTCAAGCTCCAAGCTCAAGACTCTACATTTTCTATTTTAGTGATCCAAGATCACATTGAGTCTATAGGAAAAGCCAATACTATCAAGGAGGGATGAGGTGTTGCTTAATGACGCTCTTGCTCAAAGTGCTTAGTGATATGCTCCAAAGCCCTCAACCACTTTCTCACATCCACATATGACCTAAACCAAAAGTCAAACTCGGCCCCACCGATTCTTTCTATCCAGAGCCACCGAGTTCTATTGACATAGCCATTGCTAGAGACCCTATTCAGTTCGGTCTCACCGATCGGATCTTGGTCTCACCGAGATGGGCTTGCAAACTCTCTGTTACCCATTGCAATATTTTCGGTCCCACCAAGATATGCAATCGGCCCCACAGAGTTTGCTTGGCCAACTCTCTGTTTCGCTTATTACCCAAATCGGTCCCACCGAGTTTGAGTAATCAGTCAAACCGAGTTTTGGATTTACCCTAACCCTAGCACATTGGTCCCACCGAGTTGATCCAGTCGGTCCCACCGAAAACCCTAACGGTCACTAGCTTTGTTGAATCGGTCCGACCGAGTTTATCAATTCGGTCCCACCGAGATTGGCAAGTTGTGTGTAATGGTTAGATTTTGTGTGGAGGCTATATATACCCCTCCACCACCTCTTCATTCGAGTGGAGAGCCATCAGAACAAACCTACACTTCCAACCTACTTTTTCTGAGAGAGAACCACCTACACTTGTGTTGAGGCCAATATATTCCATTCTTACCATATGAATCTTGATCTCTAGCCTTCCCCAAGTTGCTTTCCACTCAAATCTTCTTTCCACCAAATCCATATCATGTGAGAGAGAGTTGAGTGTTGGGGAGACTATCATTTGAATCACAAGAGCAAGGAGTTCATCATCAATACACCATTTGTTACTTCTTGGAGAGTGGTGTCTCCTAGATTGGCTAGGTGTCACTTGGGCACCTCCGACAAGATTGTGGAGTTGAACTAAGGAGTTTGTAAGGGCAAGGAGATCGCCTACTTCGTGAAGATGTACCGCTAGTGAGGCAAGTCCTTCATGGGCGACGACCATGGTGGGATAGACAAGGTTGCTTCTTCGTGGACCCTTCGTGGGTGGAGCCCTCCGTGGACTCGAGCAGCCGTTACCCTTCGTGGGTTGAAGTCTCCATCAATGTGGATGTACGATAGCACCACCTATCGGAACCATGTCTCAAAAATCTCCGTGTCTCCAAATTGCGTTTGCACACTCCAATCCCATCTCTTTACATTCTTGCAAGTTGCATGCTTTACTTTCCACTGCTCATATACTCTTTGTATGCTTTCTTGATATGTATTGTGTTTGTTAAACTTGTGCCAAAACTCCACTTCAACCTAAAGAAATTAAAAAGTGCAACTTTTAGCACTTAGTGTGTAATCAACCCCCCTCTAGACACCTCTTCTCGATCCTTTCAATTGGTATCAGAGCTTTGGTCTCCATTGCCTTGGTTTAAACACCATTGGAGGAAGATGGATGAGTCTACTTTGGGGAGTCTTAGACATAGAGTGCCTATACTTGATGAAGGGTATTTTCATGAGTGGAAAAATGAGATGCTTGAGATTTTCAATGAATATCATTTGAACAAGTATATTGCTAGCCCTTGTGCACCTCATGTTGATCCTTTGCATCCTACCCTTGATGAGTCTATTGAAATGATCCGCAACCTTAGAACTGTTAATCTTATCACTAGAGGCTTGCCTAGAAACTTGATTGAATGTTTGCCTACTCTTGATTATGCCTACACTATATGGAAATTTCTTGAGGAACGCTTTCCAAATTATTCGTTGAAAGAGCTAGATGAAATTCTCCATAAGTTTATTGCCTTGATTAAGATGAGTTCCAATGATCCCAAATTTGGTGACTACTTATTTGAGCTTATTAATCTTACGAGTGCCAAAGGAGATGTTGGAATCATTAGCAATATCATTTCCAAAGCTATTAGAATTCATGAAGATAACCATAGAAATGATCATTTATCTAATGAATTACCCTCTCTAGGAATTGATCAATCACAAGATGATGTTGAACATGGATACTATGATGAGGATGATGATGACAGTGACTATGATCTTAATGAAGCAATGAGACACTTTGGTCTTATGGCAAATCTTCGTGGCTACATGGCTGGAGGAAAGGAATGGGTTCTTGATAGTGGATGTACTGATCATATGACCGGAGATAAAGATATGTTCTGTGAGCTTGCTAAAAACGACGACCCTCTAAAGTATGTCACTTTTGGTGATAACTCAAAGGGTAAGGTGGTTGGCCTAGGTAAGGTGGCCATCTCACATGATAGCTCCATACAAAATGTCATGCTCATTGAATCTCTTGCCTACAATTTACTTTCAGTACCTAGACTTGCTGATTTCGGTTTCAATGTCCTATTTACCGAAGTAGATTGCCAAGTGTTTCATAGAGATAATCATAAAATAGTCTTTACCGGTATACGCAGAGGTGATCTTTACATTGTTGATTTAACTAAAAAGACTCAACCTAGAACTTTCTTAATTACTAAATCTTCTAAAGGTTGGTTATGGCATAGACGATTAGGTCATGTTGGTATGCGAAACCTTGACAAGCTTATTAAAGGAAATCATATCCTTGGCGTTAACGATGTCATATTTGATAAGGATAGACTTTGCAGTGCTTGTCAAGCAGGTAAACAGGTTGGAGGAAGGCATCCCGTGAAGAACATCATGACCACAAGGAGACCACTCGAGCTACTTCACATGGATCTTTTTGGTCCTAACACTTACAAAAGTCTCGGTGGAAATTCTTTTGGTCTAGTTATAGTTGATGATTTTTCAAGATTTACGTGGGTGTTCTTTCTCGATGATAAATCGCAGGTCCAAAAGATCTTCAACAACTTCGCTAGGAAGGCCCAAAATCAATTTGAAGTGAAAATCAAGAAGGTTCGCAGCGACAACAGAACGGAGTTCAAGAACGCAAATGTGGACACCTTTCTTAATGAAGAAGGGATTTCACATGAGTTCTCGGCTACGTACACACCTCAACAAAATGGAGTTGTTGAGAGGAAGAACCGGGCACTCATCAAAATGGCGAGAACGATGCTTGATGAGTACAAGACGCCAAAGCACTTTTGGGCGGAAGCGGTTGAGACAGCTTGTCATGCAACAAATTTCTTGTATCTTCACAAGCTACTCGGCAAGACGGCATACGAGCTCCTCACCAGTAACAAACCACAAGTTGGATACTTTCAAGTATTCGGCTGAAAGTGCTACATTCTTGATAAGCATCGTCATTCTAAATTTGCTCCTAAGTCTCATGAAGGTTTCCTACTTGGTTATGGCTCAAACTCTCACACATACCGTGTCTACAATAATTTCACCCGAAAGGTTGAAGAGACGGTAGATGTGAAGTTTGATGAATCTAACGGCTCGCAAGTAGATCAATTGCCAATTGATGTAGGAGACAAAGACCCTTCGGAAGCAATCCAAGACTTGTCTATTGGCAAGATTCGTCCAACGGAGGTGAAGGAGAGTACCTCGTTCTTCCAAGTGGAAGCTTCTACCTCACGACAAGGTGAACCAAGAGTTGATACAGAAGCATCCACAAGTGGGACACACCAAGATGAAGAAAACGAGGAAGTACACCAAGATGAACACCAACAACCTCCTTCTCCACCACGACAAGAGAATAACAACGTCAACAACGAAGAAGGCCAAGAAGAAGAACAAGATGAAGAAGATGTTCAACCAAGATCCAAGCAAAAGCTTTCACGAGTTCGAGCAAGAATTGCTAAAGACCATCCCGTCGAGCAAATCTACAATGATATCCAAACCGGGAGAATCACTCGCTCAAAAACTCGTTTAGCTAACTTTTGTGAACACTATTCATTCATCTCTAGCATTGAACCTATGAAGGTTGAAGAAGCTTTGGAAGATCCGGATTGGATAAATGCCATGCCTGAAATCAAGTTTGGACATTAGTTGAGAAGCCCGACAACAACCACAACATCATCGGTACCAAATGGGTGTTTCGCAACAACCAAGATGAAGATGGACAAGTAGTTCACAACAAAGCATGTCTCGTCGCCCAAGGCTGCACTCAAGTCGAAGGTATGGACTATGGTGAGACATATGCCCCCGTTGCTAGACTTGAGTCCATTCGCATCTTACTTGCATATGCTAATCATCATGATATCACCTTGTACCAAATGGACATTAAAAGTTCTTTTCTGAATGGTGAAATAGAGGAGGAAGTTTATGTTAAGCAACCTCCCGGATTTGTCAATCCTAAGAAACCTAATCATGTTTACAAACTTCACAAAGCTCTTTATGGTCTTAAACAAGCTCCTAGAGCATGGTATAAATGCTTGACCAAGTTCCTTATTGAAAAAGGCTTTGAAATTGGAAAAATATATTCTACTCTTTTTACTAAAAGGGTTAATGGAGAACTATTTGTGTGCCAAATTTATGTCGATGATATTATATTTGGATCAACTAACCCTCATTTTAGTGAAAAGTTTGGAAAGCTAATGTCGGAGAAGTTTGAGATGTCAATGATGAGTGAACTCAAATTCTTTCTTGGTTTGCAAATCAAGCAAACTAAGGAAGGTACCTTTGTCTCTCAAACGAAGTACACCAAGGACTTATTCAAGAAGTTCAATATGCAAGAATGCAAAGGTATGACTACACCCATGCCTACTAGTGGACATCTTGATTTAACCAAAGATGGTGAACCGGTTGATCAAAAGGTTTATCGCTCTATGATTGGTTCATTGTTATATCTATGTGCTTCACGTCCCAATATTATGCTAAGTGTGTGCATGTGTGCACGATATCAAGCCGCTCCTAAAGAATGTCATCTTAAGGCCGTGAAAAGGATAGTGAGATACTTAATCCATACACCAAATTTTGGCATTTGGTACCCAAAGAGGGCCTCCTTTGATCTTGTTGGCTATTCTGACTCGGACTATGCCGGTGACAAGGTTGATAGAAAGTCCACTTAGGGTACTTGTCAATTTCTTGGTAGATCTCTTGTGTCTTGGTCTTCCAAGAAACAAAACTTGGTATCATTTTCCACCGCCGAAGCGGAATACATTGCCGCTAGATCATGTTGTGCTCAATTACTTTGGATGACCCAAACTCTTAAAGATTATGGGATATCTGTGAAACATGTTCCATTACTTTGTGACAATGAAAGTGCTATTAAGATTGCTCACAATCCCATGCAACATCCTCGAACTAAGCATATTTAAGTTCGTCATCATTTCATTCGAGATCATGTTGCCAAAGGGGACATTAATCTTAAGCATGTTTGCACCGAAAAGTAGTTTGCTGATATATATTCACGAAACCACTTGATGAGAAAGTGTTTTGCAGGTTAAGAGGTGAATTGAACATCATTGATGCTTCAAACTTGGAGTAGGAACTCCATTTGATACATGCAAGGCATGAGTCTATGACTGATCCTTGATATTTCTCTTATGTTGACTATCTTAACTCTTGGATATATTTGCACCTTGCATGTTATCTAACCCGTGTAGGTACTTGGATGAATCTAAATCTATGAAATTGCAACTCACTCACATCTTGAGCAATTTCTATATCACCAAGTCTCTACACACTGGTGGATGAAGACAAGGAAGCACGCAACCATTCAAACATATCCTTTGACAAATTTTATGTTGAGTTTCATGATTGTCATTTTGGATATACAAGTGCTCTTCCTTGCAATAACTAACCCATGTAGGTAGATGAACTCAAACTCCAAGTGGTGCTCCCAACTCTTGATGAGCTACATCAACCTTGAGCAACCCACACAAGTTCAACTACATGATCATGATCAACGCCACCACCCAAGGTATGTTATTCCATCTTGGAGAAGCTTTACTCCAAGTCATGAGTCAAAGCAACTCGACAAGATGTGAATACATAAAACAGCTTAAATGAAAAATGGTAACCCCATTTTGAGCTTAAACGATGAGTATGACCTATGATCAAGTCATCTCACTTGACTCCTAAGTCAATATACTCTAACATAGGTGACTTTGTCGCCGACCAATTCTAGATGAAGTTCTCTTGTGTTCCTTTTTTCATGCTCTTGCATTTGTCTCATGCATATTTGTTTCCAACTTCATCTAGACTTCTTTTTAGTTCCTTTTATTTTCTGTTCTGCATTCCCTGCATCAAATTCATTGCAAATCTTTCAATTAATTCCTTGCAAATCCTTGCGAGATCTTACTTGTCTAGTGAGCTGAGGTGACAAGTGTTTTCTCTGCGGTGAACTCGGTCTCACCGGTCTGATGCTTTCGGTCCAACCGAATCCTCTCGGTACAACCGAACCGTACAACTCGGTGTCACCGATTTCACTACAGGAAAGACATCTTGCCACTTGCTTCTGCATTCTTTTTTGATCTAGCTCCACTCAATGAATCTTGTCCTCGACCAGCATCCCATTCAACTTGCTGCTTTGTTCTATGACTCAAGGACCAAACCCATCATGACAAAATCCAGAAGAACCCTTCTTGGAAATTGATGTCAAGGGGGGGAGAGAGATCACATCAAAGCTTAATCATATTTATAGGGGGAGAGAATACTCAAGGGAAGAAAGAGTAATCATCAAGGACCCCAAATGCTTGGTGTTCAAGAGGAGAGCAGTCACATGTGTTCAAGAGGGGAAAGACATGTTCATATTTGCTTGTTTGCATTAGCTCTGTTTATTTCCTTTGATTTGAGCTCTGATTTTGCTCTGATTTTCTGTTCCCTATCTTCTCCCAGTATCCCATGCTAGATTCAGGGGAGCAAGACATCTAAGGGAAGGAAATCCTTGATTTATTGCACATCTTTACCTTTGGGGACATGTCTATATCCAATGTGGTACTTAGTACTCACTCTACATGTCATCCCAATCTAGGTACTCTTGTGGTTTCTTTTGTTTGCTTTGGCCAGTAGGTGTATCTGTGTTATCTAACCTTGTTAACGCAGGTTCATTCCATCCTAAGCCAACTCAAGACCACAAGGTAAGTATATGCATCACAGTCATGCGTATGAGAAATTCTTGCAGATGTACATACTGTTTGCAAGAAGGACTCATGAGTATGAAGGTACATTTCTCATATTCACATCAGTTGCTTTGATGCATATAGCCAAGATACATGTAACACATTGCTTACTCTGTCGTGTTTATGCATACACATGCTTCTATAGTCCATATTCACATGATTGCATACATGTAGCGGGAGCCTATGCATGTTACATGTCTTTCCAAAGCTTTACTTACTATTCTCTATATCTTTATCTAAAGCTTTGATGTATGTTGTCATCAATTACCAAAAAGGGGGAGATTGAAAACACAAGTGCTCCCTAGGTGGTTTTGGTAATTAATGTCAACATATCTCTTGTTGGACTAACACTTTTACCTAGTATGTTTTAGATAAGTTCAACAATGAAATGGCATGGACTAGAGGATGTGGAACCCCTTCAAAATGCTAAGGACAAAGGATTGGCTCAAGCTCCAAGCTTAAGACTCTACATTTTCTATTTTAGTGATGCAAGATCACATTGAGTCTATAGGAAAAGCCAATACTATCAAGGAGGGATGAGGTGTTGCTTAATGAGGCTCTTGCTCAAAGTGCTTAGTAATATGCTCCAAAGCCCTCAACCACTTTCTCACATCCACATATGACCTAAACCAAATCAAACTCGGCCCCACCGATTCTTTCTATCCGGAGCCACCGAGTTCAGTTGACATAGCCACTACCAGAAACCCTAATCAGTTCGGTCTCACCGATGGGATCTCGGTCTCACCGAGATGGGCTTGCAAACTCTCTGTTACCCATTGCAATATTTTTGGTCCCGCCGAGATATGCAATCAACCCCGCCGAGTTTGCTTAACCAACTCTTTGTTTCGCTTATTATCCAAATCGGTCCCACCGAGTTTGAGTAATCAGTCAAACCGAGTTTTGGATTTACCCTAACCCTAGCACATCGGTCCCACCGAGCTGATCCAGTCGGTCCCACCAAAAACCCTAACGGTCACTAGCTTTGCTGAATCGGTCCGACCGAGTTTATCAATTCGGTCCCACCGAGATTGGCAAGTTGTGTGTAACGGTTAGATTTTGTGTGGAGGCTATATATACCCCTCCACCACCTCTTCATTCAAGGAGAGAGCCATCAGAACAAACCTACACTTCCAACCTACTTTTTCTGAGAGAGAACCACCTACACTTGTGTTGAGGCCAAGATATTCCATTCTTACTATATGAATCTTGATCTCTAGCCTTCCCCAAGTTGCTTTCCACTCAAATCTTCTTTCCACCAAATCCATATCCTGTGAGAGAGAGTTGAGTGTTGGGGAGACTATCATTTGAAGCACCAGAGCAAGGAGTTCATCATCAATACACCATTTTTTACTTCTTGGAGAGTGGTGTCTCCTAGATTGGCTAGGTGTCACTTGGGAGCCTCCGACAAGATTGTGGAGTTGAACCAAGGAGTTTGTAAGGGCAAGGAGATTGCCTACTTCGTGAAGATCTACCGCTAGTGAGGCAAGTCCTTCGTGGGCGACGGCCATGGTGGGATAGACAAGGTTGCTTCTTCGTGGACCCTTCGTGGGTGGAGCCCTCCGTGGAGTCGCGCAGCCATTACCCTTCATGGGTTGAAGTCTCCATCAACGTGGATGTACGATATAACCACCTATCGGAACCACGTCTCAAAAATCTCCGTGTCTTCAAATTGCGTTTGCACACACCAATCCCATCTCTTTACATTCTTGCAAGTTGCATGCTTTACTTTCCGCTGCTCATATACTCTTTGCATGCTTGCTTGATATGTATTGTGTTTGTTAAACTTGTGCCAAAACTCCACTTTAACCTAAAGAAATTAAAAAGGACAACTTTTAGCACTTAGTGTCTAATCACCCCCCCCCCTCTAGACACCTCTTCTCGATCCATTCAAGGGCTCCACCCATGAAGGGTTCACGAAGAAGCAACCTTGTCTATCCCACCATGGCCATCGCCCACGAAGGACTTGCCTCACTAGGGTAGATCTTCATGAAGTAGGCGATCTCCTTACCCGTACAAACTCCTTGGTTTAACTCCACAATTTTTGGCGTGGTTCCGATAGGTGGTGCTATCGTACATCCATGTTGATGGAGACTTCAACCCACGAAGGGTAACGGTTGCGAGTCCACGGAGGGCTCCACCCGCGAAGGGTCCACGAAGAAGCAACCTTGTATATCCCACCATGGCCATCGCTCACGAAGGACTTGCCTCACTTGGGTAGATCTTCACAAAGTAGGCGATCTCCTTCCCTTACAAACTCCTTGGTTCAACTCCACAATCTTGACAGAGGCTCCCAAGTGACACCTAACCAATCTAGGAGACACCACTCTCCAAAAGGTAATAGATGGTGTGTTGATGATGAACTCCTTGCTCTTGTGCTTCAAATGATAGTCTCCTCAACACTCAACTCTCTCTCATAGGATTGCATTTGGTAGAAAGATGATTTGAGTGGAAAGCACCTTGAGGGAGGCTAGAGATCAAGATTTACGTGGTTGGAATGGAATATCTTGACCTCTACACAAGTGTAGGTGGTTCTCTCTCAGAAAATGTATGTTGTAAGTGTAGGCATACTATGATGGCTCTCTCCACGAATTAAGAGTGGGTGGAGGGGTATAAATAGCCTCCACACAAAATCTAACCGTTACACAAAAATCACCATACTCGGTGGGACCGAATCATACAACTCGGTCAGACCGATTTAGTACATAATGTGACTGTTGGGGTTTTCGGTGGGGCCGACATGTCAACTCGGTGGGACCGATTCCATTAGGGTTAGGGCATAACGTAATCGCGGTGAGACCGATTACCCAAACTCGGTGGGACCGATTTTGGTAATAGGCAAACAGAGAGTTGGCCAGGAAAACTCGGTGGGACTGATTCGCTCATCTTGGTTTGACCGAAACTTACGAAGGGGAAACAGAGAGTTTGCATTGCAATCTCAGTGAGACCGAGATCCCTATCTGTGAGACCGAATTTATTAGGGTTTCTGGCAGTGGCTATGTCAAGTGAACTCGGTAGCGCCGGATAGGAAATTTCGGTGGGCCCGAGTTTGACTTTTGGTTTGGAACATATGTGTATAAGAGAAAGTAGTTGAGGGTTTTTGGAGCATATCACTAAGCATTATGAGCAAGTAACTCATTGAGAAACACCTTATCCCCTTTTAATAGTATTGGCTTTTCCTATGAACTCAATCTGATCTTGGATCACTAAAATGAAAAATGTAGAGTCTTGTGCTTTGAGCTTGATCCAATCTTTTGTCCTTAGCATTTTGAGGGGTTCACTTTCTAATCCATGCCATGCTAATCATTGAGCTTTCCTGAAATATTTATCTTCAAATAGCATTAGCTCAATGAGCTATATGTTGTTAAGAATTACCAAAACCACCCAGGGATAGTTGCACTTTCAAAGCGCCTCATAGGCCTTTTGGGGTTCAACACAAGAGACAAATGTGTGATTTTCACAATAGTTTGCCAATTGTCTACGATTGCTTACCCCCTTTCATATGCTTCCAAGCACATTTGTCATGAGATGACCCTTGGTAGATATCTTGGATGCAATCTTGGTGGCACGATGCTCCAATTCCTCCTCAGGAGTGAGTTGAGGAGTGGTTACTTGATCATCTTGAGCATCGTGTTGAGCTTGTTCTTGATCTTGAGCTTGCTCGGAGGAGAGAACTTGACCTTGGGCATCACTTGGTGGTTCAACGCCATCTTGAGGTTGATCTCGCCCTTGGTATTGTTCATGAGGTTGAGGGCCTTCACTTTGTTCTTCGGAAGCGTGTGGGTCTTGGGTTGGTGATGGTTCCACTTGAGTGGAACATTCTCCTTCTCCTTCGGCCACAAGGGGTTCCTCAATGGGTAGGCTAAACCCAACACCCATTCTTCTTATGGCTTGGGGAGGAATTTCATCACCTACATCACAAGTACCACTTTGCTCCACTTGGGAGCCGTTATTCTCATCAAACTCCATGTTACACGTCTCCTCAATAAGTCCCGTGGACTTATTGAGGACATGGTAAGCATGAGAGTTTGTAGCATAACCAACAAATATGCCCTCATGAGCTCTAGCCTCAAATTTAGACAAACGAACACCTTTCTTGAGAATGAAAGACTTACACCCGAACACCCAGAAGTACTTGAGGTTGGGCTTGTTACCGGTGAGTATCTCATATGGAGTCTTGTTCAAGCCTTTGCGGAGGTAGAGCCGATTGGATGCATGACACACGGTGTTGATGGCTTTGGCCCAAAAGTTGTATGGAGACTTGAACTCTGCCATCATGGTTCTTGCCGCATCCACCAACGTTCGGTTCTTCCTCTCCGCTACACCATTTTGTTGAGGGGTGTAAGGTGCGGAATATTGATGTTTGATCCCCTCATCACTAAGAAACTCATCCAAGGTGTAGTTCTTGAACTCGGTGCCGTTGTCACTTCTTATTCTCAAGATCTTTGCACCGTGTTGATGTTGAGCTTCATTTGCAAAGTCAATGACGGTTTGTTGGTTCTCACTCTTCCTCTTGAAGAAGTACACCCAAGTGTATCTTGAATAGTCATCCACAATCACCAAGCAATACTTTCCACCCCCAAGACTATCAAAGGATGGAGGCCCAAAGAGATCCAACTGAAGGAGTTCCAAAGGCCTCTTTGAGTAAATGATAGTCGTGGGAGGGTGAGCCTTCTCATGTAGCTTTCCTTCAATGCAGGCACTGCAAGCATGATCTTTGGTAAAACTAACATTTGTTAGTCCACGGACATGGTCCCCCTTGAGAAGACTTTGCAAAATCCCATACTAACATGGTCTAAACGGTGATGCCAAAGCCATCCCGCGTCAACTTTAGCCATTAGGCATGTCGCGGTCTTAGTGGGGTCGCTCTGAAAAGTTAATCACATAGAGACCGTTTTCGACATGCCCAACAAAGGCTACTTTAAGAGTCTTGCTCCACAAGAGGGCCACGGTATCAATATCAAAGAAAGTGGTAAAGCCCATGATTGCAAGTTGATGAACGAAAAGTAGATTGTATGCAAGGGACTCAACAAGCATGACCTTCTCGATCGTGAGATCATGAGAAATGACAACCTTGCCAAGACCCAATACCTTAGAGGACGAGGCATCACCCCACTCGACATTGGTGGGCATAGATGGAATGTTTTGCACGTCCACCACCAAGTCCTTGCTTCCGGTCATATGATTAGTGGTCCACTATCGAGCAACCATGATCCCCCACCGAAAGCAAACACCCACAAGAGATCAATGCTTGGTTTTAGGTACCCATTTTGTAATGGGTCCTTTGATGTTAGTGACAAGGGTCTTAGGAACCCAAATAGACCATTCAATGTACTCATAAGGAGAACCAACAAATTTAGCATAAACATGTCCATCACTAGCACGACATAACACATAGGAAGGTTTAAAGTTGTCGGCGTTATTGGAAGGGGTGGCATTGCCCTTCTTAACACCACCACCCTTCACATTGTTTTTCTTCTTCTTAGAGGCACCCTCTCCCGCTTTGACAAAAGTTTGCATGAGAGGAGGAGGTCGTTTGGCCCTGTCATTCTTCTTCTTGTTCTTGTACTTGGGTGCAAACCCAATCCCTTCCTTGGCCACAACTTCATTTTGATTGCTCAAAAGATTGTTGAGGTTCTTCTCACCTTGTATGCACGACATAAGGCCTTTCTCAAGTCGATCCTTCAACTTTGCATTCTCCTCAACAATATACACATGCTCACAACAAGGGTTAGTAGCATTTGCATTATCAATTAAAACCATATGAAGAAAAGTGGCTTTCTCCTTGGTTAGCCTCACTTGGAGTTAATCATGAGACTCTTTAAGACTAGCATGACTACTCTTCAAGGCCTTGTGAGCCTTGTCAAGGATATCAAACTCCTCCTTGAGTCTAGCAAGATCAACACCAAGTTTGGCCTTCTCGGAATTTAGCACATGAGACACAACAAGCGCATGATCAAGATCTTTCTTTAATTTAGCATGGTCATCATTGTGAGACTCCTCAAGAGCCAAGCGATGACCACGCTCTTCCTCAAGAGCATTAGAGAGATCTGATATCTCATCGGCATAGTCACGACTATGCCCCTCCATCTTAGATATGGTGTCTTCGTGAGCCTCGATCATGTCATTGGCTTCACCAAGTTGTTCCAAGAGAGCAACGAAGTGCTTCTTGGATTTACCCATAAGCTTACTCATAAAAGACTCAAACTCATTTTCCTCCACGGTGGACCCCCCCACTTTCATCAATGCAATCCGTTAAAGAAGGATGAGTAATGATAGTAGTTTTGATGTTGGGGGTTACCTTGTTGGTGGCTTTAGCCATGAGGCACTTGGCGGTGATGTTCCCATTGGGTGAGTCGAAGAGGGATGCCCGGGGTGTTGTCGCAATGGCCACGGAGGCCATGGCAACTGTCTCGCCATCTTAATCATCATCATCCTCATTGTAATCTTCTTGTGCCACCAATCCCTTGGGAGGGGCCTTCTTGGTGAAGTGGTTCTTGTTGGGGAAAGACTTGGCCTTGTCCTTCCGGATGAGTTTGCCACCATTGTCTTCCCTCTTCTCATAGGGGCACTGCGCAACAAAGTGGCCCCTGTTGCCGCAATTGTAGCAAGTCCTCACACATTGCTTGCGCTTGGCGCCACTTGAGTTGCTCTTGTTGAACTTGGGCCTTGAGTTCTTCTTGCTCCAAAATTGTCTTAAAGCGAGAGCCATGTGCTCATGATAATCATATTTTGTATCCTCGGGGTTGATCTCCTCTTCTTCCTCTTCCTCCTCTTCTTCCACACTAGCCTTGGCCTTCAAAGCAAGATTGGGCTTCTTGGCTCTTTGAGAACGCAATACTGCATTGTCGGCGGGCTTGTCCAAGATACTCACTGCCACAAACTCATCCAACACTTTGCTTGAGGACAAGGTGTGGAAGTCCAGCCTTTGACGGATGACAGGGGAGATGGCCTTATGGTAAGGCATCATGGCTTTGAGAAATTTCCGCTTGATCCAATTGTCATTTGTATCCTTGCTCCCATGATCTTGGAGTGAGACCACGAGTGTGATTAGTCTCCGGTAGAGCTCACGAGGTTCTTCACCTTCATTCATAGGAAATTCATCGGCTTCATCTTGCACCACTTCATAGTTGGAGAGTTGAATGCTTGCGCTTCCCTTGTAAAGGGAAACAACATGGTGCCATGCTTCCTTTGCCACGGTGAATGGTCGGAGATGCGCAATATCTTCGGGAGGGATTGCATCTTGGATGATGAAGAGAGCATTCTCGTTGAATTGATGATCCGCGACTTCTCTTGGGGTGAAGTTGCTTGGGTCATGTGGATAGAAACCTTGCTCAATGATTCTCCAAAGGTTAGTGTTCACATGATTTAAATGAGGTTTAAAGCGATATACCCAAGCGTCAAAATCCTCATTTTTTACAATCTTAGGAGGAGAACCAGCATGATTTAAATGAGTTGAGGGAATCGGTCCTCCGTAGGTAAGTGGAGGTTCCACATGGGCAAAGATGCCATTTCCACTTTTAGCACTAGACAAAGGAACTTTATCACTAGAAGCTTCCCCCTTGTCGGAGTTAGCAACCGTCACCTTGTGAGTGGGATCAACCACTTCCAATGGTGCGGTGGATAATTTAAGACCATCAAGAAAATCCTTAGGCACGCCTTTGACCTTGGCCGTCATGGAGGTTTTAAATGTGTCCAAGGCCACATTGAGTTCCTCACGTGAGACCGAGGTTCCCCCATCGGCCGTAGACGAGGACGGAATCACACCAGGGTGCTCCTCCTCACCGTCTACGGTGTCAACCATACTCTTCGGACGGCAAAGTCCTTAATAAAGAGATGAGGCTCTGATACCAATTGAAAGGATCGATATAGTCGACTAGAGGGGGGTGAATAGGCAACTAACAAATTTTAGCTTTTCTTTACCAATTTAAACTTTACATCAAAGTAGGTTGTCTAGATATGCAACTAGGTGAGCAACCTATATGATGCAACAACAATAAGTAAACAAGCAAGCAAGGGAAGTAACACGAGATAAGCTTGCACGAGTAAAGGGATGAGATAACCAAGAGTGGAGTCGGTGAAGACGAGGATGTGTTACTGAAGTTCCTTCCCTTTGAGAGGAAGTACGTCTCCATTGGAGCAGTGTGGAGGCACAATGCTCCCCAAGAAGCCACTAGGGCCACCGTATTCTCCTCACGCCCTCACACAATGCGAGATGACGTGATTCCATTATTGGTGCCCTTGAACGTGGCGACTGTCGGTGTCAAAACTGGTGGATCTCAGGTAGGGGGTCCCGAACTGTGCGTCTAAGGCGGATGGTAACAGGAGGCAAGGGACATGATGTTTACCCAGGTTCGGGCCCTCTTGATGGAGGTAATACCCTACGTCCTGCTTGATTGTTCTTGATGATATGAGTATTATAAGAGTTGATCTACCATGAGATCGTAGAGGCTAAACCCTAGAAGCTAGCCTATGGTATGATTGTATGTTGTCCTACGGACTAAACCCTCCGTTTTATATAGACACCGGAGGGGGCTAGGGTTACACAGAGTCGGTTACAAGGGAGGAGATCTACATATCCGTATTGCCTAGCTTGCCTTCCACGCCAAGGAAAGTCCCATCTAGACATGGGACGAAGTCTTCAATCTTGTATCTTCATAGCCCCACAGTCCGGCCAAAGGATATAGTCCGACTGTCCGGAGACCCCCTAATCCAGGACTCCATCAGTGACCGAACCTTTACAAACAAGGTTGGGGCAATCCCCACAACTTAATTGGAGGCTCCCAACAACACCACGAAGCGTCACCGCAATGGAGTATGGCTCCGCGATGACCTCAACCGTCTAGGGTGCTCAAACACCCAAGAGTAACATGATCTGCGAGGGATTAGTGGGGGAAATCAAATATCTCTTGGTGGATGTGTAGATCTAGGCCTTCTCAACCAATCCCTAGGAGATCAAAAAGTTTAATCGGCCAGGGAGGGAGATTGGGTGAAAATGGAGCTTAGAGCAACAATGGAGCTTTGAGGTGGAAGAGGTAGTCAACTCAGAGAAGAAGACACCCCTTATATAGTGAAAGAACAAATCCAACCGTTATCCACTTAACCGGCCCGCGACATGCGGTACTACCACACCAAACAAGCGGTACTACCGCAAGGGCTCACGATACTACCATGGCGAACCGCGGTACTACCGCTGCCACGGCAGGTGCGGGAGTCCTGGATTAGGGGGTGTTCGGATAGCCGGACTATACCTTCAGCCGGACTCCTGGACTATGAAGATACAAGATTGAAGACTTCGTCCCATGTCCAGAAGGGACTTTCCTTGGCGTGGAAGGCAAGCTTGTCGACACGGATATGTAGATCTCCTACCATTGTAACCGACTTTGTGTAACCCTAACCCTCTCCGGTGTCTATATAAACCAGAGGGTTTTAGTTCGTAGGACAACATACCCAACAACAATCATACCATAGGCTAGCTTCTAGGGTTTAGCCTCTCTGATCTCGTGGTAGATCTACTCTTGCACTACCCATATCATCAATATTAATCAAGGAGGACGTAGGGTTTTACCTCCATCGAGAGGGCCCGAACCTGGGTAAAACTTAGTGTCCCTTGCCTCCTGTTACCATCCGGCCTAGACGCACAGTTCGGGACCCTCTACCCGAGATCCGCTGGTTTTGACACTGACATTGGTGCTTTCATTGAGAGTTCCTCTGTGTCGTCGCCATCAGGAAGGATGCCTTGCCCCGTCTTTAAACGGCACCGTTGCTAAGGGAGCTTTGGATGTCGGCCAAACCCTCTGGCTAGGTGGTTTTCTTATGACCGCCTGTTCGGCTTCTGCGCCGATGATGACCTCTCGAGCCATCGAAAACAATCTTCATGTCAGCTCGGAACTCGCCGAGCAGTTAGATCCAATGGATCTCTCCTCAATAAACGAGCTCTTGGATTGCATCGCCGCCCTGGGAGTCGCTACGGATTACGACTAGATTGGGCCTAAACCCGATCTGAGAAAGATTAACTCTCCCCAAGTCACCCATCACGTTGCCGTGGTAGAGGGACAGTGCGGCGACCCTTCATCTATCTAAAGGACTAGCTACGTCCGGATTCCCGATCTCTCCAAACCAGATACCCGCAGAGGGGAGGATATCACTCAACACCTCAACTTAGAGTCAGGCGACGGGCTGGATTCATTGGACAGCATCCAGGAATCCAAATTTTCGAGTTCGAAAATTCCTCGGCCTCTGAGCCTCAGATGGGGTGAGGCTTCGGATTTAATTCCGCCCACCCACCCGAACATAAGCGATCTATCCCAAATTAGGCAAGAGCCCGATGAAACAGTACATCATTACTGGGCCAGATTCCTCCTGGTTAAGAACAGGATAAAGGACTGTCGCGAGGAAGACGCAATCTCAATCTTTTGCAATAGTTGCACGAACAAGGGAATCCTCAACGCCATAAGTCGCCGTGATATTACACGCTTCACTGACTTGGCGTCCATCGTACGAAAGTACTGTGCAATGGAAAGCGCCTGGAAAACCGAAATAAAATTTTGGGATGATCCGGCCCTGAATACAAACCCAGTCCAAAATAAAAGGGTGCATCATCGCCAGACACCTGGGTCAAACACCAAAAAGCAAAAACCCTCTACAGGGCATGGAACCATACTAGAAGGATGGCTTAATGGACCTTGTAAAATTCACAGTACAGAGGACGCCACACCAACTCACAGCCTTAGAGCATGTTGGATACTCCGGCAGGTGGCCAAAATTGGCGAAAATCTCCTAATTCCGGAGGCCATAGAAAGCCACCCCAGAGACACCAATACAGTATTAACAGTCTTCGAGACTTCTGCATCAAATAATATGCGAAAACGGACACTCCGCAGCCTTGCCAAAGTCTACCATGTAGCAACAATAAACCCATGGAGTGACACGGCTATTACCTTTAACGCCAGTGATGAACCTAAATTCCGAACAGCCCGAGCACCAGCCGCATTGGTCCTCAGTCCAATAGTGGACGGCTTTCGTCTTACCAAGGTACTCATGGATGGCGGCAACGGATTGAACCTCATTTATGAGGAAACCCTTCAAAAAATGGAAATAGACTGGAACCGCATTGAGCGAAGCAGCACAACCTTTAGAGGAATAATCCCCAGTCGGGAAGCGCGCTGTACAGGAAAAATCACACTAGATGTGGTGTTCGGCACGCCGTATAATTACAGGTCTGAAGAGATCACGTTCCATGTGGCTCCGTTGAGCAGCGGTTATCACGCTCTGCTAGGGCGGGAAGCGTTTACAATCTTCCAAGAAATACCCCATTACGGGTACATGAAGCTCAAGATCCCCGGGTCTAACAGGATCATCACTCTTGCTAGTGATCCGGACATAGCACTCCGCGCCGAAAACAAGACAGCCGCACTGGCCCTCGAGGCACTATCCGAAGCCCTAGCGGCTGACGAACTGACTGCGCTGCGCTCTACGGTGAATAGGGACGATGTGGTACTCGACAAAAGATCCAAGTCCACCTCCTTTAAACCGGCGGACGAAATAGTCAAATTCCAAGTCCATCCAACGGACCCCAATAAAACAGCTTCCATCGGGGCACAGTTAAACCCTGATGTAGACGCCGCACTGCGAGAGTTCCTATGAGAGAACTGGGACATTTTCGCCTGGCACCCTTCAGATATGCCAGGAATCCCACGTAGGCTGGCCGAGCACAGCTTAAATATCCAAACAGGATTCAAACCTATCAAATAGGCTCTTCGGCGTTTTTCCGAACCTAAGAGACAGGCCATGGGAGAGGAGCTAGCAAAGCTATTGGAGGCTGGATTCATCAGAGATATAAAACATCCGGACTGGCTAGCAAACCTAGTGATGATACCAAAGAAGGACAAATCCTGGCGCCTGTGTGTTGATTTTAAAGACCTTAACAAGGCTTGCCCATAGGATCCCTTCCCCCTCCCCCGCATCAATCAAATTATCGACGCTACCGCAGGACACGATTCGTTGTGTTTCCTCAACGCATATTCCGGCTACCATCAAATCAAGATGGCAGAACCAGACCAAGCCGCAACGGCATTTATCACACCAAACGGCCCATTCTGCTTCAACACGATGCCCTTCGGGCTCAAAAACACCGGCGCAACATATCAGCGCGACATGTCTGGCAAACCAGATCGGCAAAACAGTGGAGACATATGTAGATGATGTGGTCGTCAAAACAAGACTTGTCGAATCTCTAGTAGATGACTTGAGGCTCACATTTGATAACCTTTGAACATATGACATCAAGCTCAACCTGGGAAAATGCGTTTTCGGCGTTCCAGCCGGAAATTTCTTGGGCTTCATTGTATCCGGTAGAGGAATTGAAGCAAATCCAGCCAAGATCCGAGCTCTGTCGCAACTGGATATCCCAAAGGACCTCAAACAAATACAAAAGTTAACCGGATGCGTGGCGGCTCTAAACCGCTTTATCTCCCGCTTGGGAGAAAAGGCCCTACCCCTTTACCGCCTGCTTCAGTGCACCGAACACTTCGAACGGACGGATGCAGCCACGGCCGGACTCAACGAAATAAAAGCCATACTGGCAAAAAACCCAGGCCTGGCCACGCCAAACATTGGCGAACCAATGCTATTATACATTGCAGCAACATATCAGGTTGTAAGCGCAGTGCTCGTCGTCGAACGAGAAGCGGACAGACACAAATTCCCCCTTCAAAGCCGGTCTATTATGTGTCCACTGTCCTCACTCCTTGCAAATCACGGTACCTGCATTATCAAAAGATTGCGTATGCGGTATTCATGGCATCCCGGAAGCTACGACAGTACTTTCAAGAGTGTTCAATAATAGTAGCCTCGGAAGTACCACTTAACGATATTATAAACAACCTTGACGCAACGGGACGGATTGCAAAATGGGCCATTGAGCTCCTCCCGTTTGACATAACTTATAAGCCATGGCGAGCCATCAAGTCGCAAGTCTTGGCCGACTTTGTCGCAGAATGGACGGAGGCCGAACTCCCTAAAGAGTATGGCACATATTCAAATTGGATCATGCATTTCAACGGCTCCAAGATGTTGGCCGGACTGGGGCTGGCGTCGTTTTAACGTCCCCCACAGGAGACACAATTCAATACGTACTCCAGATTATGTACATGGACTCCAACAATGCAGCCGAATATGAGGCCCATTTACATGGTCTCCGGATGGCAGTATCCATGGGCATTCAACGCCTAGAGGTGCGCGGGGACTCGAACCTCGCAATATCCCAAATAAATGGAGACTTCAATGCCAAGGATCAAAAAATGGCAGCTTACCGCAACGCGGTCCTAAAAATGTCAGCTCGGTTCGAGGGGCTTGAATTTCACCATATAGCCCGGGAAAATAATCAGGCGGCAGATGTCCTGGCACGCATTGGCGCAAAACATGATGTAGTCCCCCCCCCCCCAACATCTTCTTGGAAAGGCTGTTCAAGCCATCCGTAGTATGGAAAGGGGAGCCGAACAATAACAGCCCGGACCCAACCGCACTGCCCGACACCGAACATTCTGACACAATTGGAGGCTCTGCCAATGAAATAACGCCTTCAGCCCATGTAATAATGGCCGTCATTGCCCCGTGGACAGAACCATTCCTCGCCTACCTTACTAGACAGGAACTCCCCGAGGACCAAAATGAGGCACGCTGCATAGTGCGGCGATCCTAAGCCTACAGAGTCCATGAGGGAGAGCTTTATAAGAAAAGCACTACTGGAGTCCTTCAAAGGTGCATCTCCGAAGAGGAGGGGTGGAACCTCCTGGTTGAAATTCATGTCGGACTCGACGGTCATCACGCTGCAGCTCGGTCCCTTGTAAGCAAGGCCTTCCGTACAGGCTTTTATTGGCCGACGGCCCGGGCAGACACTCAGGACTAAGTCCAACGATGCACCGGTTGCCAGCTCTTTGCAAACCAAAGCCATATGCCGCCCACCGCCCTCCAAACTATCCCCACTACTTGGCCCTTCGCGGTCTGGGGGCTTGACATGGTTGGACCCCTTAAAGGCGGAACCCACAAGCAAAAATACTTACTGGTCATGGTGGATAAATTCACCAAATGGATAGAAGCCAAGCCTGTTAAGACGGCCGAATCCGGACCGGTGATAGACATTATATCCGGGGTTGTAGACTGTTACGGCGTCCCCCACAGCATCATCACTGATAACGACACGAACTTCACGGCCGACGAGGTAAAACTCTGGTGCAAAAACATGGGCATCAAGCTCGATTATGCTTTCGTCTATCACCCACAAACCAACGGCCAGGTCGAACGTGCAAATGGTCTTATCATGAGCGGCATCAAACCCAGATTAGTGCGGTCCCTCAAGGAATCTAACACGCACTGGGTAGAGGAGCTCGACTTTGTACTCTGGGGGCTGCAGACCACGCCGAATCGCACCACCGGATACACACCATTCTTTATGGTGTACGGCGCAGAGGCAGTTTTGCCTTGCGACATAATTCATGACTCACCTCGAGTGCGCATGTATGAGGAAAGAGAAGCCAAGCTCGATCGGCAGGACAGTTTGGACGCATTGGAGGAGGAGCGCGACGTGGCAAAAGCCCGTTCCGCATTCTATCAACAGCAGGCTCAAAGATACCAGAGCAGAGAAGTACGGGCCAAAAATTACAACGTTGGCGAATTAGTTCTACGCCTGCCGGACAAGAAAAAGGACAAACTCAAGCCCAAGTGGGAAGGTCCCTTCATAATTGACAAAGTCCTGACTGGTGGAGCATACCACCTGCGAGATGCATCGGATAACCGACTCGAGCCGAACCCATGGAACGCAGCCCGTCTCCGAAGATTCTATGCCTAGCGCCAGACTCTGTGTTCGTCTCCTTCCTCTGTCCATTTTTTATATATACTGTCTGTCTTACATTTCTCCCCTTCACCCCTTCCTTTCTCTTATAAACTTTAAAGGCTCATCAAATGACGTGCTATCCGCACTCATTAAACCTGGGGGCTTCTTTTAACATAAGCTTATTTATATGGGCTTCATGCCCAACACATGTGTTACACTTCCGCATGCACCTTTTATTTCACCATTATATGCATCGATATGACTTAAGTTTTGGCCAAGCTGGCTTGCCTGGCTCCTGTGCTTACCCCTACGTTCCCGATTATTCGGCTAGGCGGTAAAGGGAGCACCTCTGCGATTGTTACTACCGGATCAGCCGGATGTGTACCTCAGACTGGGTGAAGCCGAAAGCTAGCATTCTTAAGGGAATACTCGGTCGGTGACCTACAAGATGATCTTTTCATTTATTTATTTATTTATGCGCCCCCAGATGCTTTTTCCTGCGTCTTTTTCGCAGAATGGGCATGCACTTTAGGGCATGCCTCCCAGGAAAAGGAACCCCTAACGGAACTATTCTCCCTGGAAGATGTTTCTTACTAACCATGTAATATAACATAACTAGTCGGGCACTTGTCTTTTAACGCACTAATGACCCGTACGCCTAGTCTCCATGCATTCCCTGGTTCTTATATAACCGCATGGGAATTCGGACACACTCCGGACCGTCAGGTCCCGAGGCTGAAGCGAAAAGGTTGGCCATGACAAACGATCTACAATCCGGCTAGAAGGCATTATAAATGTCAATTAAATTACATAGTCATTCTGACTGATTGTATTCCTCTTCAATACCATCTAACAAGCTGTCTAATTTATAGTCCTATTGGGAATACCTTGCGGCCAATTCTACTTGGCCGTATACTAAGCTTACAGGGATCTCCTTCCCATCGGGCCCCACAGGACCGACCTCAGCCATGTGGTTGGGGTCAGCCTTTGTGTACCGCGTCTTCACCATAGCCCAGGCCTCCCTAGCGCCTTGACGGCAGGACGATATCTTCCACAATCGGAAGCGCTGCCGTGCTCCCTTTAGCTTCTCCGCAAGCTCTCCAAGACCTTTGGGCATGGAGATGGATGGCCAAAGGGCCTGGGCGACGCCTTGCATCACCTGCCGAACTCGATCGAGCAGTTGCGAGAGCTCGGGAAGAAGGTCACCCGTAGAATCAGGCATCTCCTCTGCAGGACGACCTGTTAGCACACCTACAGACATTGCTCTATTAGTCGACTTCCCCGCCGAACTTTCTTTCAAAAGTTCGTTCAAGCACTTACTAAATATGCCGCGCCGAAGCCACTGAATCTCCTTAACGGAGTCTGATAGCTGGGCACGAACATCTTTCAGCTCGACGCCCAGCTTGGTGTTGGCATCTTGAAGATCGTTCTTCTCCCGCCTCACCTTTGTCAGCACCTTCTCACCAGCCTTTACCTGGCGTAGGAGGTGTTGCCTTTCCGGATTCAATCCGGCACCATCTGCAATTTCATTTGTTAGATTCGCACCCATGTCGTGCTTCACAAAATACTTATCTTTCGAAGTGTATATTACCAGAGGGGGTCTCCTTGGGCACCCCTGCCGCGGCTAGTGCGGCCTCAAGTTGGGCTTTGCACTCTTCCAGCTCCTTGGACAGTAGGGAATTCTTTTCTGTAAGAACCTGCATAACAAATGATCCTTAAATCAGTTATTCTAACTGTTTCAAGTCTCGGGGGCTACTGGTATATATATATATATATATATATATATATATATATATAATTACCAAAATTTTCTTACCCGTATGTCTTTTACATATTGCTCCGTGGCTCTGGCTAGACCATTTTGAGTGGCACGGAGGTACACATCTCCCGAGTTGAAGGCATCTAACGCCCCTTGGGAGAAACAAGCGTCACGAAGAATTGTCCGGCGACGCCTGTGGTTCATGGCACTCTCCACCTCAGAGTTGGTGGCAGACAACCCGTCCACATCCTTCGTCGGAGGAGCGTCTGGCGCGCGCCTTGCGTTCGCCTCCGCCTCCGGACCAGGCTTTGGAGCCTGGCTGGTGGAGGCGCGATTGGCAGCCTCTCCGAATATAGTCCGGCGAGGTCTCTTTGTCCTGAAGAGAGCACGAGTGTCAATGTGCCTCGAAGGTATAACACCTGGGATAAGGGGGCGCGCCATACCTTTGCGCTGACGCCTCGGTCCGGACTGCACTTCTTTTCTGCCCACGGGGCCCTGCGACCCCTCGTTTGCTTGTCGCCGCAGGTTCGGCCTTCCGCCTTAAAAACCTCCCCTGCAAAGTTCGGTTGTAATCAGGAAACTGAAAACACGAGAGGGCGTAAACCTATTCGGGGTATTGGGACTTTGATCTCAGTTACCTGGGAGGCCGGGATCAGCCCTGGGTAATCGGCCGTAATGGCCACCAAGGCGTTGTCCTTGCTCAATTGATGGAACACTCCATCAATCAGCTCCACAGATATGTCCAGATCCTCTTGAGAGGCCGGGTCGAGGGACCATCCTGGGTCCTCGGGTTGTGGAGGAGGGCTGCTTATTTCCTTAACAGCCCGTCGCAGTTCCTGCGTTGAAATCGTCAGACTGAATATTTAACAATGGGAATACAAAATGGATGGGCAAGTAAATACGACCGCTTACCCAGCTTGGGGGATTGTACATAGAGAATCCACCCTGTGGGTTGACGCGGAGAAATTCCTCCTCTTCTCTCTTATACAAAGTGGACAAGATCTTTAGTAGAGCGGCAGCGTCAGGCGGGCACCTGAGGCTCTACGAATGGTCTAATGCAGATGCAAAATGGGTTGTAGTGTCTAATGTAATCAAACTATTCCCTGATGATTGTACCTTTCCAACAGTATGCGGAGAGTATGGTATATGCACAGGGGGGCAATGTGCTTGTCCGCTTCAGAATAATTCTAGTTCAAGCTACTTCAAGCCGGTCGATGAGCGGAACCCAAATCTTGGCTGTGCATCACTGACTCCAATCTCTTGTCAGGAAATGCAACACCATCAGTTGTTGACTCTTACAGACGTTTGTTATTTTGATGCCAGCCACATCGTTGCGAATGCAACAAACGGAGAAGACTATAAGCAAGCTTGCTTGAAGAACTGCTCCTGCAGGGCCATGATGTTCAGGTATGGCCAGAATGATTCCGATGGAACGTGTATGTGGGTGACCAGAGTCTTCTCCTTGCAATCAATACAACCTAAAATTGTTCACTACAACTCCTCTGCTTACCTCAAGGTGCAGCTTAGCCCCTCAACTTCTGCCTCTAATGCAAACAAAAGGAAGGTGATGTTAGGTGCTACACTTGGAGCTACTACTATTCTTGTACTGCTAGTCATTGCTGTCATTCTTTATGTGTGAAGGAAGAAGAAGTACCAAGAGTTAGATGATGAATTAGATTTTGACCAAATTCCTGGAATGAGAGTGAGGTACACGTTCGAAAACTTGAGAGAATGCACTGGAGACTTCAGTAAAAAGCTCGGAGGTGGTGGGTTTGGAATAGTTTTTGAAGGGAAAATAGGTGAAGAGAGAGTTGCAGTAAAACGTTTGGAAGGTGCTAGAAAAGGAAAGCAAGAATTCTTGGCTGAAGTCGAGACAATTGGCAGCATTGAACACATCAATCTTGTTAGGCTGATCAGCTTTTGTGCAGAGAAATCTGAAAGACTTTTAGTATATGAATATGTACAAAGAGGGTCACTTGATAGGTGGATCTACTACCGCCATAACAATGCCCCTCTTGATTGGTGCACCCGGCACAGGATCATTCTAGATATTGCCAAAGGCCTATGCTATCTCCACGGGGAGTGCAGGCGAATAATTGCTCATTTGGACATCAAACCACAAAATATTCTCTTAGATGAGAATTTCAACGCCAAAGTGGTTGATTTTGGACTATCTAAGCTAATAGACAGGGACCAAAGCAAAGTAATGACAATGATGAGGGGCACACCTGGGTATCTGGCACCTGAATGGTTAACGTCCCAAATCACTGAAAAAGTTGATGTCTACAGCTTTGGAGTTGTTGTCATGGAAGTAATTTGTGGAAGAAAAAATATTGACATATCTCTTCCCGAGGAGAGTGTTCAGCTCATCAAATTGATACGGAAAAAGGCTGAAGATAATCAGTTTATCGATTTGATTGACAACCATAGTGAGGACATGGTCTTACACCAAGAGGAAGCAGTTCAATTGTTGAAGCTTGCAATGTGGTGCCTGCAAAATGATAGCAGTAGAAGGCCTTCAATGTCATCGGTGGTCAAGGTACTGGAAGGTTCAATGAATATAGAAACTAACATTGATTGCAACCTTATGAATGCAAATCCAGTAATGTCTGTCCAGCATAATCAATCAACATATTCAGTTCCACCTAAAGCATCGATTTTATCTGGCCCAAGGTGAAATGGGCGCTACTGTAACTTATAAACTTATAAACTTCAGGCTTTGTAACTACTTTTGTACCTATCTTATTTATATTTTGTAAGTATGATTTAAATGGCACCTAGATACTAGTAATTTGTAGGCAATATATCTTACTGATTTCTGGTGAAGCTGTAACTCATGACTTCAAAGCAAGAAAACATGTAGCACCCTGTGATGTAAGCTAGTTGAAACACCATAGAAAAGTGACCTAGGGGGCAGTTTAAAGGAAGAAATATTCTAAGAGCACATCTAATGCAAAGTGCTTATAGATGAATAAACAAGGGGAGAGATTATTACTATTCACTAAGCTCTTGTACAAAAGTTAACACCTACAGTACTTGTTTAGGTGCTTCAATTGTTTGTTAAACAGGCCGTACGTGTCAAACATCTTTGGGCATATTGTACATACGTATCTTACCAAGAGTCTTTCGGTTAGGCTAGGAGGTTTATCTTTGTAACCATAATTCTATCTCTACCTAGCTTGATCTCCAAGTTGTAATCTCTCCTGTAAGATCTCAACTGTATGCGCTATCAGGGACTTGCGCCCCTGCCTATAACATGCACAGCGTCCCCTCTTGACGAGGTAAGACGTTTTCCGCTTCGCACATGGTAGTCAAAGCTTTTCCTTTTCCCATCTAGAGCTTCTGTCGAACCCATCTAGCCTAGCCATGTCTTCCTCCGGTTCCTCCTCGCCTAGTCTCAACAGTCAGGTTACAGACAAGCTATCTTGCACGAATTACGTGTTGTGGCGCACGCAGATCACACCTCAGCTGCGCGGTGCCGGCGTCTTCGGCTATGTCGACGGCACCAACCCGGAGCCGGCCAAGCTCCTTGTCACCACCAAGGATGGCAAGGAGACTTCATCGGCTAACCCTCTCCACCCTATATGGGTACGGGAGGATCAGCAGGTCCTTGGCTACCTGCTGAATAACCTCACAAACGAGGTCCTGGTCACGGTGACCACGATCACCACGGCGGGCGGGCTCTGGACGACGCTCGCTGCCATGTTCTCGTCTCAATCGGCGAGTCGCATCAACAACATCCGCACCTCCCTCGTCAACGCACAGAAGGGTAACCTCTCAGTTGCCTCCTACTTCGGCGTCATGCGTGGCTATGCCGACGAGCTGGTCGCGGCGGGCAAGGCTATCCAGGATGATGAGCTCGTCTCGTACATCATTCATGGGTTGGAGGCGGACTATCAACCTCTGGTGTAGGCTCTCGACGCCCGTGTCATCCCTGCGACCCTCGATGAGCTCTTCGCCATGTTGTCCAACTTCGACCAGCGCATGGCCCAGTAAAACGGATCCGGCGGCTTCAAATCTTCTACAAACATGGCGTCTCGCGGCCGGGGTGGTGGATCCCGCTCGCGTGGCTCTCCCCGCTACAAGGGGCGATCTGGTGGAGGCGGCGGGAACGACTGCGACCACTCTCCTCCGTGCTCGGGCGGCCGAGGCCGCGGGCGTGGACGTGGTGGCAACAACAGAACGCGTCCGGAGACCCCAAGATGCCAGATCTGCGTGAAGCCTGGACACACAACAAAAGACTACTGGTACAGGTATGACGATGATGATGATTCTCAAGATGATGACAAGGTAGTTGCCGCCGCTGATGGTTCCTACGGCATTGACACCAACTGGTATGTCGATAGCGGGGCCACAAATCATATCATGAACGAGCTTGAGAAGGTCACCATGAAGGAAAAATACCGTGGCAAAGATCAAATCCATACTGCCAACGGAGAAGGTATGGGTATAAGTCACATTGGTCACTCTATATTTCGTACCCCTAGTCGCAAACTACACATTAAGAAAATCTTGCATGTCCCTAGTGCACACAAAAATCACCTTTCCGTCCATAGAATTGCCATTGATAATCATGTTTTTTCTCGAATTTCATCCTTTTTTCTTTTTGATCAAGGATCAGGCAACGAGGAAAATCCTCTATCGAGGTAGATGTGTTCGAGGGCTCTACCCGTTGATTCTGGAGTTTAGAAGATTCAATAAACAAGCTTGTGGTGCTATCAAGCTTTCGTCCACACGATGGCACGATCGTTTAGGACATGCCTCTTTTTCTTTAGTTGAAAAGTTGCTTAGGAAAAATAAGCTCCCGTTTGTTGGTGAGCGTCATGTTGAAACTATTTGTGATTCATGTCAACGAGCTAAAAGTCATCAATTGCCGTATCTCATCTCAACTAGTATTTCTACCAAACCATTGCAACTCATTTTTTCTGATGTTTGGGGTCCAGCCCCTACCTCTGTTGGTAGACATACATATTATGTCAGTTTCATTGATGACTATAGTAAATTTTCTTGGATCTATCTCCTCAAAAGGAGATCAGATGTGTTTCAAGTTTTCCAAAACTTTCAAGCTCTTGTTGAACGCAAGTTTGATAGCAAAATTATCGTTGTCCAATACGATTGGGGAGGGGAATACGAAAAGTTAAATTCCTTCTTCCAAAATCTTGGCATCTCGCACCACGTGTCATGTCCGCATGCTCACCAACAAAACGGTTCCGCCGAACGCAAGCACAGGCATATTGTCGAGGTTGGCCTTGCCGTTTTGGCAGGCGCCTCCATGCCTCTCAAGTTTTGGGACGAAGCTTTCCTCACAGCCGTTCACATTATCAACATGCTACCCAGTCGTGTCATTAACAATGAAACTCCGGTAGAAAGACTTCTTCACACCAAACCAGATTATAAGTCTCTCCGTGTTTTTGGGTGTGCATGTTGGCCCAACCTTCATCCCTACAACAATCGCAAACTCATGTTTCACTCAAAACAGTGTGTTTTCCTAGGATATAGTGCCCAGCATAAAGGGGTCAAGTGCTTAGATGTCTCCACTGGCCGTGTCTACATCTCACGTGACGTGGTCTTCGATGAAACAAAATTTCCGTTTGCTGACCTCCATTCCAATGCTGGTGCACTCCTTCGCAAAGAAATCCTTCTTTTGCCCTCTCATCTCACTAGTTTTGATCAAGGGGGGCCTAATATTGATGACCTATTGACTAACCCATCTAATAATGTGCATGAGTTTTGTGTTGATGCAACAGAAGAAAACAGTGCGGAAACTGCAGAAAATGCGGCTGAAAATGAGCCATATTCTATGTGCTTCACCGGGGGAGACAAATCGTCCTCGGGATCTTCCCAGCTGCAGGGGATAGAATCCGCCTAGGGATCGCTCCCTGTGAACGAGGCAGGTGCAGGCGCCTCGGGATCTCCTCCTACTGACGGGGCAGCCGCAGGCACGGGCGCGCCCGCCACGCCTTTCCTAGACCCACGTGCTGGCCTCGTGGAGGACACGCGCTCTCGGGCGGTCGAGGCCCCGCACCAGTCGCCATCTGCCCGCGGTACGAGGTACACCACCCACCCGGTGACATACACGCGGCGTGATGGCACGTGACGCAGGGAGGGTCCGACCAGCGCTGCAACCCAGGTGGATGCTCCATCATCACGCAATGATGAGCTGCATGCACATGCACATGCACCGGCGGGACCCTCTACGGCTAATTCACGTGCTCCACTCCAACAATCAGCCGCAGAAAATCCTTCGGCATCTTCATTGGGATACGATGCGGTCACACATGAGCAGTCTGCAGGATCCTCTATGGCTACCGATCCTGATGTTTCACAACCACGACACACATGGCTGCAACAAGGGGTAATTCAACCCATTAATTACAAGCATATAACCAAGTATGGTATGGTCTGTTCCATAGGTGAACCAAATGAGCCTAACACCCTTGAAGCAGCACTGTGTGATGAGAAGTGGAAGAAAGCTATGCATGAAGAATACATGGCATTGGTGAGAAACAAAACATGGCACTTGGTTCCCCCACAATAAGGTAAAAATTTGACTGATTGCAAGTGGGTTTTCAGGATTAAGAGGAAAACTGATGGAACCATTGATCGTTATAAGGCTAGACTCGTTGCAAAAGGCTTTAAACAGAGATATGGCATAGGCTATGAGGACACCATTAGTCCGGTGGTAAAGGCGGCCACTATTCGCCTTGTCCTGTTTATTGCCGTTTCTAGAGGATGGAGTCTCAGACAGCTCGATGTTCAGAACGCGTTCCTCCATGGTGTTCTGGAAGAGGAAATGTAGATGAAACAACATCCTGGGTTTGAGAGTAAGAATGCTCCTTCTTATGTGTGCAAGCTTGATAAAGCGCTATATGGGTTAAAGCAAGCTCCAAGGGCATGGTATGCTCGCCTCTGTCACAAAATGCAAGCACTTGGTTTTGTTCCTTCTAAGTCTGACGCATCATTGTTCATCTACAACAAGTCCAACACATGCATATTTGTTCTTATATATGTTGATGATATTATTGTGACTAGCTCATTTGATGAAGTGATCACAGGACTTCTTAAGGATTTGAGTGCAGACTTTGCTCTAAAGGATCTTGGTGACATGCATTACTTTCTTGGGATTGAGGTGAAAAAGCACAAGGATGGACTTCTCCTCTCTCAAGAAAAGTATGCCACTGACTTGGTTAAGAAGGCTGGGTTACAAGGATGCAAACCCTCTCTTACTCTGTTATCTAGCTCAGAAAAATTATCCCTTTGCAGAAGGCGAGCCCTTGAGTCAAGAGGACAGCACCAAATACAGGAGTCTGGTAGGAGCCCTTCAGTATCTCACACTTACCATGCCTGATATTTCCTTTGCTGTTAACAAAGTCTGCCAGTTTCTCCATGCACCCACCAATGTTCATTTGACAGCTGCAAAACGTATAGTTCGATATGTTAAGCACACTCTGAACTTAGGACTGAACTTCAGCAAATCACCGTTTGCTCTTGTCAGTGCATTCTCTGACTCTGATTGGGCAGGTTGTCTTGATGAAAGACGCTCCACTGGTGGTTTTGCAGTATTTTTTGGACCTAATTTGATATCATGGTGTGCACGTAAACAGGCACACAGAGGCAGAGTACAAGGCATTGGCAAATGCCACAGCCGAGATAATATGGGTTCAGTCCATGCTGAAGGAACTTGGCATAAAAAGTAAATAGGCTCCTTGCTTATGGTGTCACAACCTTGGTGCCACGTATCTCTCTGCAAATCTGTTGTTCCATGCAAGGACAAAACACATAGAGATAGATTTTCATTTTGTCAGAGAAAGAGTTGCTCGGAAGCAACTTGATATTCGCTTTGTGCACTCCAAAGATCAATTTGCAGATGGATTCACAAAACCTTTGCCTGCAATAAGCTTTGAATATGAAAGCACAAGTGCTCCCTGGGTGGTTTTGGTAATTAATGTCAACATATCTCTTGTTGGACTAATGTTTTTATCTAGTATATTTCAGATAAGTTCAACAGATGGAGTGGCATGGACAAGATGTGGAACCCCTTCATGATGATGAAGGCAAAAGATTGGCTCAAGCTCTAAAGCTCAAGAGTCTACATTTTGCTTTTAGTGATCCAAGATCACATTGAGTCCATAGGAAAGCCAATACTATTAAAAGGGGATGAGGTGTTGCTTAATGGCTTGCTTGTTTAAAATACTTAGTGATATGCTCCAAAACCCTTAACTACTTTCTCATATCCACATATGTCCCAAACCAAAAGTCAAACTTGGCCCCACCGAAATTTTCCATCCGGCGCCACCGAGTTCTCTTGGCATAGCCATTGCCACAAACCCTAATCAATTCGGTCACACCAATGGGATCTCGGTCTCACTGAGATGGGCTTGCAAACTCTCTATTTTCTATTGCAATAATCTCGGTCTCACCGAGATATGCAATCGGTCCCACCGAGTTTGCTTGACCAACTCTCTGTTTCGCTTATTACCCAAATCGGTCCCACCGAGTTTGTGTAATCGGTCAAACCGAGATGAGGTTTTACCCTAACCCTAGAACATCGGTCCCACCGAGTTGATCATGTCGGTCCCACCGAAAAGCCTAATGGTCACATTGTGAACTGAATCGGTCTGACCGAGTTTTCTGATTCGGTCCCACCGAGTTTGGTCAATTGTGTGTAACGGTTAGTTTTTGTGTGGAGGCTATATATACCCCTCCACCCACTCTTCATTCATGGAGAGAGCCATCAGAACATGCCTACACTTCCAACATACATTTTCTGAGAGAGAACCAGATACACTTGTGTTGAGGTCAAGATATTCCATTCCAACCACATAAATCTTGATCTCTAGCCTTATCGAAGTTGCTTTCCACTCAAACCCTCTTTCCACCAAATCCAATCCAATGAGACAGAGCTGAGTGTTGGGGAGACTATCATTTGAAGCACAAGAGCAAGGAGTTCATCATCACCACACCATCTATTACCTTTTGGAGAGTGGTGTCTCCTAGATTGGTTAGGTGTCACTTGGGAGCCTCCGTCAAGATTGTGGAGTTGAACCAAGGAGTTTGTACGGGTAAGGAGATCGCCTACTTCGTGAAGATCTACCCTAGTGAGGCAAGTCCTTCGTGGGCGATGGCCATGGTGGGATAGACAAGGTTGCTTCTTCGTGGACCCTTGGTGGGTGGATCCCTCCGTGGACTCGCGCAACCGTTACCCTTCGTGGGTTGAAGTCTCCATCAACGTGGATGCACGATAGCACCACCTATCGGAATCACGCCAATAATCTCCGTGTCTTCAATTGCGTTTGCACATTCAAATCCCATCCCTTTACATTCTTGCAACTTACATGATTTATTTTTCGCTGCTCATATACTCTTATCATGCTTACTTGATATGTATTGTGAATGTTTAAACTTGTGCTAAAACTCCACTTCAACTTAAAGAAATTAAAAACTGCAACTTTTCTTACTAAGAGTCTATTCACCCCCCTCTAGACACCTCTTCTTGATCCTTTCAGAAGACTTCAAGCATAATCTCAACTTAATGAAGTTGTGATTAAGGGAGGGTGTTAAACAGGCCGTACGTGTCAAACATCTTTGGGCGTATTGTACGTACGTATCTTAGCAGGAGTCTTTCGGTTAGGCTAGGAGGTTTATCTTTGTAACCATAATTCTATCTCTACCTAGCTTGATCTCCAAGTTGTAATCTCTCTTGTAAGATCTCAACTGTATGCGCTACAGGGACTTGCGCCCCTGCCTATAACATGCACGGCGTCCCCTCTTGACGAGGTAAGACGTTTTCCACTTTGCACATTGTTTACCGCACAGGGTAGCCGCAATGTAAGACCTTCTGTGGCTTGGAACATTTGGAATGAGCGCAATAGAAGGATCTTCAGGCATGAACAACCGAATGCTGCAGGTGTTTGCTCTTTGATCAGAGATGAGTTAGGTATCCTTAAGGAGGCGTGGGAGTAGTCTCGTAGTTTTTCTGCCAGGATGCAGTTTGCATCTCTCGAAAAAAATATTTTGGTCTCTGGTATCTTTTTAGTTGCATTCCTGGCTGCTTTTGACAGCACGTTGTACAGTTTTTCCCTCTCTTAAATGAAAAGGCAAAGCACCTGCCATTCCGGTAAAAAGAAAGACCTTCTATCAAGAAAAACAAAGATCAAATCATGTGGCTCAAGCTCAGTTGGCAGTGACTGAAGGTGCTATGGAGAGGATGAGATCAGTGGCACCGAATGGCTAGAAGCTCTGGCATGAGGACGAATCTGTAGGTGCCATGAGGAGACGCACTGCTGACAGCAAAATGAAGCGCTTCAAGGTTCCTTGGCCTCTGCCGCCACATGCCCACACCTAGCCTTAGGTGCCTTGCAGGCTTGCAGGGACATCAATGGTGGTCCCCAAAAGCAGTGTAATTCAATGGGGCATGAGGGCCAGCACACTGGCAATACACGGTGATTGGCTCCATGAGGAATGTGCTTCGAAGATGAAGACGTAAAGTTAAAATCTCTATCACACCAACTAAATCTTTATTGTTCTATTTCAGGATTTTTTTTATTTGTCTAGAAGGTCACATACAAAATCTTGCTCCCAGGGACAAGCTTATGACAATTTTTTTCTAGAACTGCTGCTTTATCAAAGGAGGCTCAACAACTGCTGCTTTTATTTCTAAATAATACAAATTAAGCAAGGGAAAACAGTATATTTACTATTTAATGGAAGTAAACAAAGAACAAAAAAGATAAGTGTTAGGCTCGTCAATTTTTGTTTTCTGCACCCATTATCTTATCATGAAAAACTGCAATGCCCTCTCATGTTCATCCCGTAAAAATGAGGCTTGCATGATTGGGAGTTACATGTATTCTTTTACATAGTTGCCTTTCTGCTACTTGTCATTGCTACTCTGTTCCGTGATTGAAATATTGCAAGCTTTACTACGGACTACCCAAGCAAGGTAAAAAGCAGCAATGACAACTAGCAAAATACAATGATGAAAAAATAAATAAGAAACTCTTAATGACCAATATGAATTGCATGTCTGATTATCAGAGGAGGATCATGAAAGAGCGCTACTATATTTTCGTGATAAAATATGGGTGCAGAAAACAAAAATGATGGGCATAACACTTTATATTTCTTTTGTTTCTTTGTATAGTTCAAATAAGTAGCTCTTGCTTCATTTGTGTTCAATAAAAGCGCCAGCTATTCAGACTTTCAGAAAAATAAACTGTAACAAGCTTGTATGTTGTAGTAAGATTTTCTTTGTGCCATTCTGGAAAAGTTCAAACTTAAAAGGGAGGCCGAAATACAAATAAAGATTATGTCACTATGGGAGAGATTTTCTTTTGTGGATCGTGTACCAAAGTTGTTAGTGTCAGTACCATCTTGTTAAGTTGATCCAATAAGCATTTCTATGGTTTAACGAATATACTGGGCAGAAATGCTGCTATATGTGATAGAGCAAAGCATGTTTATATATGATGATTTTTTTAATAGAGTACAATCAAAGTCGCTCACATAGACAAGCGTACACTCACCCCTATGAACGCACGCACGCCCACCCTACCTCTATGAGCACCTCCGAGAGACTGAGCCGGCATAGCATCTTTAGATTTACAAAGTCAACACAGGAAGCCTGAAATAAATCCAGGAATAATGCGAAGCACCAATGTCAAGTCTAGGACTTGAACCCTGGTGGGCTGGGGATACCACTGTCCTTCTAACCATCCAACCACAGATTAGTTCGCTTGTATATGATGATTTTGTTCAGCATATCTAGGATCACTTTGGAGATGGCCATTTCAACAACTAGCTATATCATGTGAAAGTGTGTACGTTATGTTTCAAGTTAATTTGAGTTATGTAATGTAAATTCTTGCAATGCATTGATATGTATCCAGTCGTTTAATTAAATTATTTGGAGAGGGTGACCAAGATGTGTTTTCGTCTCTAAATCTTGTTACTAAATTGTTTGTTCTCATTAATTATAGTGAAAAATATTGAGATCAACTACACTGAGTAGAATATCCTAGAACATAGGTTAACTTCAGTCCACCAGTAGTAGCAAAATGATTAAATCACAAAATGAGTTCAAACGTTGTACGTTGTATCCAGTCACGTTGTAAACTTTGTTTCCTTTTCATTGTGAACCCCAATATCAACACAGAGTAAGTACCAGGAAAGAAAGCAATACTACTTTCATAAGAGGACTCAAGTCATCCAACAATGGACATACTCAATTTCCAATCCCCTGTCATGAGAAGAAGGCGTAGAATTGCATATTCAAGTGTGTACCTGGGAGCCCGCGCAAAGCTGTAGGGGTGTGTTTGGTTCAGGAACGAAGTGTAATGGAATGGAATGGTTCCGTTCCACGGGAATGGAATGGTTCCATCTCTGTGTTCAGTATGAATAATGAGGTGGAATGGAATGGTTACGTCTCAATGTTTGGTTGGTGGAATGGAATGGAATGAAAAATATTCAAATTGGTGTTTACTTTTTGTCAATATATGCAAAATTGATTGTATTTTGAGAAGCATTTCATTTAAATTCCAAAACAACATTTTCTTTTTCTTTTCATCACCACTAATTTGTAATTTGCTTCACAAATATTCCAATAAAACGACATCATTAGTCTATATATAATTTTAATGCACAAATTTACAATTGCAAAAGGCAAAAGAAAACATGTGCAAATAGACAATGAAATTTGTCATCAATCTCAATAAGCATGTACAAATAAACAGAACAATTGCAAAAGGCAAGAACCGCTGCTCCTGGCACCCAAGCCGGCCGCCGTCGCCCGCCTCTCCAGCTGCCGGCTGAGCGCTGGATGCCGGCGCTCGTCTTCACGGCCGCGAGCCATGCATCTGCCACCCTGAAGCCAATTGGCGAGGAGACGACGGAGAGGAGCAGAGGACAACGCGGAGGAAGGAGAGGAGCAGAGGACGGCGCGGGGAAGGAGATGAGCGGTCGGCGGCGCGGAGGAAGGAGAGGAGAAGAGGCGGCGCGAGGGGAGGAGATGAGCGGCCGGCGGCGCGGATCGAGGGAGAGAGGCAGCCGGGGGCGGGAGGTGAAAGCGCCTCGCGAGAGGCCGTTCCGGGTGATTTCTCTGATTTGGAGGAACGCGTGCGTTCGGCATATTGATGGTATATTCGTTTCGAGAGGACGAGTTGGTTCCGGTCCCTGATCCAACTAAACACGAGGACGAGGCCCAGGGACGAACTGGACCCGTTCCATTCCGGCCCGTGATCGAAAGCAAACACACACTAAGAAGCTGCCGAGCTGTTCCACGACCACCGCCCTTTGATAGCTTGAACCATGACTCTCCCGGACAGCAAAATGATTCCATCGTGAGGCACACCAGAGGTTAGGTACATCGGCAAAGGAGGCCAAGGGACCTTTGTCGGGCTTCAGTCGGCGCCAGCAGTATGCGACCGACGCGGCACCTCCAGATTTTATTCAACACATTCACTGCAGCGCTCATGTGGTGCAGAAAGAAATGAACTTCCATGAGCGCCATGCATTATTATCAGAACTCTTTGATCAATTAATTGGTCTCTCCTTGAAAATGACATACAGATTTTACAGGCTTGCATACTCCGACATGCGAGATCGTCAATACAGAAAACAAGAAGATTTACCAGCGAAAATGCCAGACTAGCATCTTAGCATACTGGATTCCGATGGTTTCCAAGAGAAGCTCTGCAGCAGCACGCACCCTACCCAGGCTACCTGCCTCAGTCAACAGTACCTTCTTTTTTCTCAGATGATTGACGGCATCATGTCAGCAGTGCTCCGGAACTTTCCCCTTTGCGACTTCAGTTGATCGGTGCTAATGCGCAATCTAATTGCGCGGGCCAATACCAGAACTTCTCTGCGATGCTATACAGTCTCATATCTCGATGGTGATTCAAGAAACCAAAGAGCTTCCTGACTTCTGCCCTCGGTATAAGAACCTGCCTGGAGCAGCTTGTCAACTTGTTGGCTCACCACGAGCGTGCCAAAGGTCGAGGCAATTACAATAGCCCACGAATTCAACCTATGGTGATGCCCACGGTTTTCCTTGCGCATCCACAAACCAAGTGCCTTCTCGCTCTCGGCCTGCAAACCACTCCCATGATGAGTCTTAATAACTCTTAAGCATTTTCTCGAACACCTTCCGTGTGGGCGTGCGGCCATGGGTGGCGCCCCATAGTGGGATCCCGTAGGTGCAAAGGAAGCAAATGCAGTTAGCCACGACATGTGCTGTGAATCGGGACCGATTGTAGGGACTGCCCGGTGGGGAGTTCGGCGTCGGTGACCCGGCGGCGACTAAGCTGCAAGCTTGGCGCCCTCGTTGGTGGAGGAAGTTACTGCATTTTATTTTGACGCAGCGGCAAACTTCATCTCCGTCTAGATAAGATTAGTGAATTCAGGGAGGGCGTGTTTGGTTGCCGTGCGCTATAGTACCGGCATTGCATACACTTTTTCATCCAATCTAACTATGCAAATGCAGTCTCAAATGCATCATCTGCATGTTGTTTGATTACCTGCATGCCCTTTTGCCTGTATGGGCAGAACCACACTGTCTGGTGTTTGGCTGCCTACATGTTAGTGGACAAACCCAAGGCATGGTGTTTGGTTGTATGCAACGCCTGATGTGTGATAACCTCTTTGGCTAGTTGATGAGGTTACCGGCACACTTCGGCACAACCAGTAGCACATACCATAAGCAGAGCAGAGTATAAACAGAGGATCAACTACTTAAAAGCATATTTCAGATAAGCAGTACCACACTTCATAACAGTTATACGCATAAACCATAAACATAAACAGTTCAAAGCAGACTCAATAGTACTTAGGGAGGCCCCAGCCCTACTCCTTGGCGGCAAAGGCTTCGTCGTGCTTCCCGCACTTGTTGACAACCTCAATGATGTCGTCATCAAAGATGATGATCTTGAGGGTGTCGGGAGTGCGGAGCTTGAACTTCACCACGTAGCCGATCTTGAACTAATGAACGGCTGCGTAGGTGGCCCAACCTTGATCCAGGGTCACCCTGCCGTTCACCAGCTTCACCGTCACCTTCCAGGAGCAGCCGGCGTTTGTAGGATCGAAAGTATGTCTAGAGGGGGGTGATTAGAATACTTGACCAAATAAAAATCTAGCATTTACCCAATTTTAGTTCTTGGCAGATTTTAGCTATCTTAGCACAAGTCAAGCAATCTCCACACAATTCAAGCAAGTATGCAAAAGAGTATATGAGCAGCGGAAAACAAAGCATGCAACTTGCAAGAATGTAAAGGGAAGGGTTTGGAGGATTCAAACGCAATTGGAGACACGGATGTTTTTGTCGTGGTTCTGATAGGTGGTGCTATCGTACATCCACGTTGATGGAGACTTCAACCCACGGAGGGTAACGGTTGCGCGAGTCCACGGAGGGCTCCACCCACGAAGGGTCCACGAAGAAGCAACCTTGTCTATTCCATCATGGCCGTCGCCCACGAAGGACTTGCCTCACTAGCGGTAGATCTTCACGAAGTAGGCGATCTCCTTGCCCTTACAAACTCCTTGGTTCAACTCCACAATCTTGTAGGAGGCTCCCAAGTGACACCTAGCCAATCTAGGAGACACCACTCTCCAAGAAGTAACAAATGGTGTGTTGATGATGAACTCCTTGCTCTTGTGCTTCAAATGATAGTATCCCCAACACTCAACTCTCTCACACAGGATTTGGATTTGGTGGAAAGAAGATTTGAGTGGAAAGCAACTTGGGGAAGGCTAGAGATCAAGATTCATATGGTTGGAATGGAATATCTTGACCTCAACACAAGTGTAGGTGGTTCTCTCTCAGAAAATATGTATTGGAAGTGTAGGTATGTTCTGATGGCTCTCTCCACGAATGAAGAGTGGGTGGAGGGGTATATATAGCCTCCACACAGAATCTAACCGTTACACACAATTTGCCAAACTCTGTGGGACCGAATGGTTAAACTTGGTCGGACTGATTCAGCAAACCTAGTGACCGTTAGGATTTTCGGTGGGACTAAGATGCAACTCGGTAGGACCGATATGGTTAGGGTTAGGGCATAACATAATCTTGGTGTGACCGATTACACAAACTCGGTGGGACCGATTTTGGTAATAAGCTAACCAGAGAGTTGGTCAGGTAAACTTGATGGGACCGATTTGCTCATCTCGGTGGGACGGAAATGTTACAAAAGGGAAACCGAGAGTTTACATTGCAATCTCGGTGGGACCGATCGCTCATCTCGGTAAGACCGAAATGTTATGAAGGGAAACAGAGAGATTACAATCCCATCTCGGTGAGACCGAGATCCCTATCGGTGAAACCGAATTGCTAGGTTTTGTGGCAGTGGCTATGACATTTGAAACTCGGTGGCGCCGGATAGAAAGAATCGGTGGGGCCGAGTTTGACTTGTGGTTTAGGTCATATGTGGATGTGGGATGGTAGTTGAGGGTTTTGGAGCATATCACTAAGCACTTTGAGCAAGCAAGCCATTAAGAAACACCTCATCCCTCGTTGATAGTATTGGCTTTTCCTATAGACTCAATGTGATCTTGGATCACTAAAATATAAAATGTAGAGTCTTGATCTTGAAGCTTGAGCCAAACTTTTTGTCCTTAGAATTTTGAGGGATCCACTTTCCTCATCCATGCCATGCCATTCATTGAGCTTTTCCTGAAATATTAATCTTGGAATAATGTTAGCTCAATGAGCTATATGTTGTTAGGAATTACCAAAACCACCCCGGGATAGTTGCACTTTCAGCGTTGTTCCTGAGTTTGAACTCCGTCGGCACCGTGATGAAGTGCTTGGTGAGGTCTAGGGGCATGGGGATGCACTCAAGTTTCGGTGTAAGGATGACCTTGCAGAAGTGAGTTGGGCCATCCTCCTGATGGTAGTGGCCCTAGTTGTGGCGCTTGTTGCTGGGGGGCTCCTCCATGCCCTCGTCGTCGCCAACCTCAGGCGTCTTCGGGTCTTCCTCGTCGGTGGGCGGCAGCACAACCTCATTGGGCATTGGGTGAAGGGGCTGCTTGCCCTTGTTGTTAATGGCCGGGAGTACCTCCGTGCCCATCTCATTGCTCTCCTCGATCTGCATGCAATTCACGGAGTCAAGCATAGCACAGAGTTCATGGCTAATTGAAGAGCATGTAGTTAAAACAGCATGATTGTCACTCTTCTCCTCCTCTCCATCCCCCCTATATTTACTCACCCTGCCCACCACTACTTACCACTCTTCTCTCACTGTCAAACTTCCTCCTCCCCATCGCCATGAGCTCTAGCTCCAGCTCCAACACCAACCCTGATGTAGGGTAGAACCCTAGATGCCCGATCTTTCACGATTGGAGGGGATCCTACGAAGAACACGAGGGGAAACGTGAGAGAAATCACGAGGGGAAACGAGAGGAAACACTCAAATAGACAAGAAGCGATCACACATGTGCTAGATCCTCGAAACACAAAGAGATACACAATCCAAATCCAACAAAGGACGATACATAGGGTAACTAGTTCATCTCCGTGAGGAGGTCTTGAATTCATGAGGGGATCTTCCCGTGAGGGATCTTGAATCCAAGGTGGATCTTCTCCGTAGAGGTCGCGGTCTCTCTCGTGGAGTAGATCCGTACGGATGAGCAAAGCTCTATCTATAAATGAGCTAATCCTTTGCTAACCCTAACTATAAGGAGGTGGAGGAGTATATATAGTCTAGGGCCACGAAGGGGTAAGTGAGGAGGGGATACATGGGCCTTTGGCCTGGTTAGGCACGCGCAGGTGTCGGACGTCCGGGCTGGGGGCGGATGTCCGGGGCTTCGGGACGAGCCAGATATCCGGGGTCTCAGCCGGATGTCCGGGCTGAAGTGGCACTCCGGTTGCTCTCTGGATACGTCGCTGCCAGATTTCCGGGGGAGATGCCGGATGTCCGGGCTGTCGGGAGGCACCGGATGTCCGGCCGCTGAAGCTTGTTCGGCCGACTGTTGGTGCAGCTGTTGGGCGGCTCCACAGGCGCCGGATGTCCGGCCTCTGGCCCGGATGTCCGACCGCTGTAGCTTCAGTAGCTCCGTCTTCATCCGTCATCGCTTCCAGGCTTCCCTCATGGATTGTGTAGTTGTTCCTTAGCGCTTGCACTCCTCCTCAACATTCGTGAAGCTCCGACAATACCTATGCATGCACACGGGAGAAGTGTCAAGTAGTATACCATCCTCGAAGGGGTCAAGTGAGCATGTGTAAAGGAGATGATTCACCTTTGGGTATGTAAAGTAGATGTCGCACGTGTCACTTGCCAAGCGGACTCTAGACAGAGTGATGTCCGTAGGATGCTCCGCATCATCTCCCCCCCCCCTGGGAAAGATCCGACCTCGGATCGAAAACCAAATCACCATGGGAAAGAGATGGCTTCGCCGTGTAGAAGTGGACATTCACCAAGTATTCGTCATCTTGAAGCTCGAAATGGGCACTCTCCAATGTCGCACCATCTTGTGATTCCTTCAAAAGGAGTGAGGATAGCAAACACTCGAAAAAACAAATGTGGTCAACATTAGTGCAAAACCAAGCATTCGAGAGGTGATTCACCCAACAAGTGTCATCATCGAGCATGGCATATGGTGTGACAAAGGATTGTGACATGGCATTGATGCATATAAATTGAGAACAATCAAGGACATCATGGAAACAAGCATGTAAATGTGAGGTAGTAATGCAAATATGTGTGACAAGAGAATAAGCATCTACCTCAAGTTCATAGCAATCATGCATAAAGCACTCGACAAATGGTCGATGGTAGGCATAAGAAGCATTCACAACACCAAATAAAATGAAGTGTCTAAACACATGGGACAAGTGCAAGACAATCCAAGCATAACATGCATAGGGTGTAGTGAATATAGTGTGGCACTCAACACAATAGAAAGAGCAATTTTTCATCATGTGTGAGGCAATCAAGTCAATCATGTGACACGCAATGGGACATGACATATGTGAATAAATGACATTGTTGCAACCAAGCATATGATAGGAGCAAATAATCCAAGAATTGGATGCAACACACAAGGTACATATATCATGATGCATGGAACGGTAAAAATGACAAGTAGAAGCAAGATCTCTGACATGTGTGCTATCAAGTGGTCCAAGATGAACAATAAGTCTCATGGTGCAAGCAACACAAGTAGTATGATCCGCAATATCCATGCTCAAGAAAGATGTCACCTTGAAGGCGTGTCCTTGTCATTCTTGACAATGCCGAAGCGCAAGCAAATGCGGTGTAGAAGCGAGTCGTGGTAGAATGTATGAGGCTCGCTCTCAAGAGCTCGAATGGTCAACTCACATGAAGTGGAAGTCGACACAAAGTCCAAGTTTCCCGCACATGCACACAACAAAACAAAGAACATATGTGCATGGTAGATAAACACATCATCCATCATGATGGTTCTCTTCTTTTGCACATAACCAAGAGAAATACAAGTGCATGAGTAATATGATGCAACAATGGCTATATTCATCGCACTAGGTATATGGTGCAAAGAGGTCAGACAAGCATGCTTCACAAGAAATATGTCAAAATCTCCAAATATATGCGAGAATGCTATGGGGGCAAACTCATTATCAAGACTAAAGGCATAGTTGCACTCAATACATGGCAAATCATCTAGCATGAGAGAGGCAACACATGGAGATATATGACAAGAAGCAATAACAATCATGTGCAAAGCATGTAGATGGTTGTTATCAACCGCATGAAATGAGCAAGTATGAATCATCGGTGATCCAACAAGGCAAGCAATCATAGTAATCAAGTCGTGCAAGCTAGTAGTGCGAAGATGCAACATACTAGAGGAAATCATGGCAATCATGTCATGTGAGCAAATAATAGGCATAGGCAATGCACATGACATATCGCAAGCACGAACACAAAGCAAGATCATAGTATCATCATAGGCATGGGGCACAAAGCAAACATGGCAATGACAAGCAATATCTCCACCAATCTTGCAAATACACATACAAGTACTAGAATCAATCATCATGTGTAATGCAAAGCATGGGTCACAAATGCATGGTAAAGGCATAGGAATGAGAATATCATGCAAAGTGAACATGGCAAGATGGGCATAGAGTATGTAATGGACAATAACCCATAGCCAAGTGAGGGCCATGTAGAAGAAATGCGCAAAGTCTTTGCGCAAAGAGAGCTATGGGAAAGACAATCCATAGGATCCCAAGTCATCGTTGCTCTCTAAAGCTCGTTTTGTCAACTCATGGGATTGTGAGGTTGACAAGTATTCATGGGTGCTTACACAACAAATACGGAAGCGAAAGAAATTGTGTGTGTGGTAAATGTACACATCATCCATCATGATGTGTATGTGCATGTGAGAGTTAGCACAAGATAAGCATCACTCAAAAAATTGATGCATGGTATAGGAACATGCCATCCATCATGAAAGAATAGTTATTGTGTATAACATGATGGGGACACAAATTAAGAATGCAAGTATATGGCACATCAATATCATGTTTATTCATGGGAAGCATATTGTGCACATAAGTATGAGGATCATGCAATGGATTGGATGGATCAAAATCTCCTAAAATGTATGAGGAAACTATGTGGGTCTCCTCATGAGCAATAATGGAAATATCATATGGATAAAATGGACAATATCAAAAACAATGCATATCTGAAACTAGGTAGTCATGGCATGGCATGTGAGATAAATGATGCAAAGGGAGCATATCAATATCATCACAAGAAAAACAAATGCCAATAACCATGGGCTTGTCATCTATGCCATAAGTGCAAATTGGGTTTATTTTAATGGCATATGCATAGTCACTACGATGAGATTGAAAATATGACATATGGTTGATCTCATGCATAGCATATGACAAATCAAGTGGGTTGTCAAACATGATGTGACCTAAAGAATTGTCACAAGAAATCCTATGTAGCATGGCATCACAACTAATAGACTCCACATTAGAATCATCATACTCGTCGTAAATGAGCAAGAAATCATCACATGAGGAAGTCGCATTAGCATGAATCATGGTACTAGGTGGATCAACATCATGCAAGCAATCATTGTCAAGAATGTCCGCTAGTGGGACTAGAGCATCACCTTCACCTATGTTACCTTGTTCATTCCACTCAAGTGGTGTAGGTGAGGTGGTAGAGACCAAATGGTGGTCATCTTCATCTTGATGGAACCATGTGGGGTGCATCATATTCCACCATGGTCATCGTCTTGTCCTAAGGTAGGACGAAGTCGTCGGGAATCGGCGCGTCATCATATATGGGACCTAGCACCAAATGAGAAGACACAATAGATGTAGAGGTTAAGTCGTTAGAAATCATAGTGTCCTCACTCTCTCTATGTGGTGGTTCACTCACTCCTTCAAAATAGGTGCACTCAAAGTCACATATGTTGGAGTCACTCATCTCACTCAAGTGGTGCGGGTTGTGGCTCTCCTCACATGGGAATTGGGGCAACACATCATATATGGGGCTAGTGGTGAATTCACTCTCACTCTCAATATGGCAACTAAAGTCACTCAAGTCATCATACATCGCCATGGTCGAAGGGAGAATCCCATGCTCAACCATCTCGTCGTCGTCGCCGTGGATGAAGGCCGAAGATGGCACGTCATCACTCTCGCCTCCTAAGATGGAAGCATCCTCCATGCTCGTCACCATGTCGCTCGCCTCCAAAGGTTGGTCCATGATGGTCTCCGTAGTCGTAGTCGTCGCCGCACCATCTTGAAAAAGAGTCGTGGAGGACTCGGCATCATCAATGCCCCAAAGATGGATGGTGGTGAAGTCAAACTTGGGAGCATCGTCTTGGAGCTCGTCGGGCTTGGACATCATGGTGATACTAGCCTCATGCTCGTTCTCATGGAGCTTGGTCATTGTGAAGTGAGCTTGGGGTGGAGAAGCCTTGGCCTTCATGAGTTCTTGTCCCACCTTGAGAGCACCAATGTAGTTGTCATCGAGGGACTTGTAGTTCTCAAGGAAGATCATCTTGGATATGTCGTTGTGCAATCCCATCATGAAGTGGAACTTCATCGAAATGGGGTCGTCCATGCTGGCTCGTCGCAAGGCTTTCTTCATCTCCTTGAAGTACTCGTCGATGGACTTGGATCCTTGGGTGGTGTTCTCCAATTGGCGTAGAAGTTGTTCCATGTAGGTTGGAGGCACGAACTCTCATCGCAAAGCTCTCTTCGTCTTGGGCCAACTCATGTCGTAGGTCTCCGAAGGTGCGTGACGCCACCATGTGGGCGCGTAGTCGTGGAAGTTTCTTTTTGCGCACTTCACTTGATCTTCAGGAGGAACTTGATGTAGCTTGAGGTAGTCGTCCATCAAACGCTCCCACCCGAGATACTCCTCGGGTTCTAGAGTCCCATAGAAAGGAATCTCATGGTCGGTAACGAGGTCATAGTAGCTCGTGGAAGTCGTGGACTTGAGCTTGGGGAGCTTCTCTTGAGCGTAGTCTTGAGGTGCTTGTTGGCGAAGATGTCATATATCCGAAGGCGAAGATGCCTTGAAGTCGCATGGCGAAGATGCCAAGGGAGATGGTGAAGTCGTTGAGCAGTTGTTAGTGTTGAGCTCTTGACCTTCATGTTCATGATGGTGATGGTGTCGATGCCGTTGTGACCTTGCGGGAGATGGTAGCTTGGAAGCATGTGTACTTGAGCGTCTTCTCAAAGATGAGGAAGATCGCTTGTAGGACTTGATGAGGGCTTTGATCTCCTCCATTTGAGCTTGCATCTTGGCGTCGGTAGAGTTTTTCGTGGCATCGAACTTGTCGTTGTTGTTGTAGACCGAAGGTGAAATGCCTTGCCTATCCATCACAAGACTCGAGCAAATATGAGTGGGAGAAAGAGAAGAACTATACCAAATGTACCTTGACCGATGTTGAAGATGGATCAATGATCACTCAATAATGTAACAAGGAAATAGCACAATTGGTACCGATCTTGTCGATTTCTCACACCTACACAAGTAAGGCTTATGGTGGAGCTCGGTGAGGATATTGGCACAAAAATTTGATACAAAATGTTAGCAAGAGTCAACAATGTTGAAAGAGATTCAAAAATTCGCAAGTGAAACAAGTAGACCAATATTAATGAATGGCACACGGAAACGCACACACAGATAGATAAATGGGGTCGTGCAACCGAGGAATGAGCACCAAATGTGGAATCCATGGAAAATACTCGTGTTGCACAACTCAAGAGAGACGCTAGCATGATTGCTCAATAGGCGGATACGACACTTGTGCACAACCTATAAGATGCAAAATGGATAAACTTTCTATCCCAAGTATGCTATGTATGTATGGTTCCCGGTGTTTCTCTCAAGATGATCGGATATGACAATCTTATGAAATGGTATGATGCTATGGCAGTTTTTTACAAGCTCTTTGTTCACTCCTTTTCTTTGCTTAAAAGCTTATTCTTCTTTTTTTTGGATATGGCCACAATGCAAAATGCACAAACCAAGCTAGCAATTGTGTATATACGGGAACAATCTTGTGGCACAAGGGGTGATATGATACCAATATGATATGGTGTGTATGCAATGGATGGTGTAGATCACTAATGTGCACAAGTAGCATTGCCGGCAATAATCAAATGGCTAGTCTCGATAGGCAAGTGATGCAAAATGGGCTAGGGGTTATCAATGCAATGGCAAGAATATACAATGATGTCGTCGAGGTTACCGTCCTTATGTACGATTACGACCTCATGGTGATGATGAGTGGCGGTGTTCTCGATGTCGAACCATCCCTAAGTAGCCGAAACACCTTAGGAAATGGAGAAACCGCGAACTCAAAATCTCAAACGCAAATTTCAAATGGTGGTAGCGGGAATGTGGTGGTGGTTGCGGAAGTATTGGTGGAAAGCCGGTCAAAATGGGTTAAGGTGGCGGAAGTGCATGGTGGGTAAGCCTATACGGAAGTTATGGTGCTGGTTGATGAAGAAGCGATCGTCCCTAAGTAGCCGAAACACCTTAGGAGACTCGAATCACAACTCAAACAATCTCACATCCTATAAGGAACAAAATGGGTTAGGTTGCGGAAGTCGCTTGTGGTTATGCGGATGATATGGTGGAAGCCCTAGGCAAAGATGCCAAAGTGCCAAAACTTTGATGGAGTCAAATGGTGATGGAACCTATCTAGAGGGATAGAGGATGTCAATAGCTACTCAACGAGCTAAAGAACGCGAAAATCGGACTCCGTATGTGAAAGTTATGGTCAAAACAGTGAAACACGCGAGGTTGAATTCCCACGGGTCGGAAATCCGGAGGTGGGGGCCGGATATCCGGGGGTGTATGTCCAGAACCGTGAAGATTTTGTGCTTCAGGAGACGGATGTCCGGCTTGGGGCCCGGATGTCCGGCCTGACGATTCCAGATCTCGTTTGGGGCGGAAATTTTTGAATTGGGGGCGGAAATTGATGATTTCGGGGGCAAAATTTGTTGGATTTCATGGATGAAAAATGGGAAAAACTTGAGGATATGCTAGACCCACTTGAAACCAAGCAAATCCATGGATCAAAATCAATAAAACATCATCAAACAAACAAATCACAAAACAAAATTGGGCTATTTTTGGCGAGGATTTTTGAATTTGGGGAAGAACACAACAAAATCAACCTAGAAAAACAGGGGTAGGGGCTCCAAATACGTGATCAACGTGGCTCATGATACCAAGATGATGTAGGGGAGAACCCTAGACGCCCTATCTTTCACGATTGGAGGGGATCCTACGAAGAACACGAGGGGAAACACGAGAGAAATCATGAGGGAAACGAGAGGAAACACTCAAATAGACAAGAAGCGATCACACATGTGCTAGATCCTTGAAACACAAAGAGATAGGCGATCCAAATCCAACAAAAGACGATACATAGGGTAACTAGTTCATCTCTGTGAGGAGGTCTTGAATCCACGAGGGGATCTTCCCATGATGGGTCTTGAATCCAAGGTGGATCTTCTCCGTAGAGGCCGCGGTCTCTCTCGTGGAGTAGATCTGTATGGATGAGAAAAGCTCTATCTCTAAATGAGCTAATCCTTTTCTAACCCTAACTAGAAGGAGGTGGAGGAGTATATATAGTCTAGGGCCATGAAGGGGTAAGTGAGGAGGGGATACATGGGCCTTTGGCCCAGTTAGGCACGTGCAGGTGCCGGGCATCCGGGCTGGGGGCCGGATGTCCAGGGCTTCGGGACGAGCCGGATGTCTGGGGTCTCGGCCGGATGTCCGGGCTGAAGTGGCACTCTTGTTGCTCTCTGGATACGTCACTGCCGGATTCCCGGGGGAGATGCCGGATGTCCGGGCTGTCGGGAGGCGCCGGATGTCCGGGGTTGGCGCCGGATGTATGGCTGTTGAAGCTTGTTCGGGCGACTGTTGGTGCAGTTGTTGGGCAGCTGCACAGGTGCCGGATGTCCGGTCTCTGGCTCGGGTGTCCGGCCACTGTAGTTTCAGCAACTCCGTCTTCTTCCTTCATCGCTTCCAGGCTTCCCTCGCGGATGGTGTAGTTTTTCCTTGGCACTTGCACTCCTCCTCAACATCCGTGAAGCTCCGACAATACCTATGCATGCACACGAGAAAAGTGTCAAGTACTATGCCATCCTCGAAGGGGTCAAGTGAGCATGTCTAAAGGTGATGATTCACCTTTGGGTATGTAAAGTAGATGTCGCATGTGTCACTCGCCAAGCAAACCCTTAACATGGTGGTGTCCATAGGATGCTCCGCATGAAACCCCTTCCCTTGGGGTATTGGCTGGAGGGCCTTCTTCCTCGGGTGGTCGGCTAGTGATCGCACCAAGTTTGAGAACACCATGGAGGTGCGCTCGAACTTCGGCTCCATGCCTAACATGTAGAATGAATCTAATGCAGTGCTCATGAAGGCCACTAAAGAAGAGCTGAAGACACTGATTCCTGACCCAGCGAAGGGCACGATGGCAGTTGACATCATTTGCTGGGCCATGAATCAGGCCGTCTCCAACGACGCTTAACAGAGGAAGAAGTGGTGGAAGTACAAGACCTACTGGGCTCCTAATGACCGCTCGTGCCGCAGTGTACTGGGAGATGGCTATCAGGCCGCCGGCGCTCATTGATGGGGAGCCTAAGGAGGAGGAAGAAGAAGCGGTGCGGATGCCAGCGAGGGCACCGGAGCCAGGCCGTCGTACCTGGCAGATCGACCTCGACTCGGCCGATGACGATGATGACGACCCGCCGGCCCACATGATAATGAAGAAGAAGATGAAGGCCAACGGCTCGACCAGCTACTCCGCACGCCAGTGACGGCCGCCGCAGTCAGCAGGTGTCCGTTGTGTACCCCCTATCCCCCTATCCCCCAATCCCCCTTCTGCATTGGAAAGTAGTACATCACAGAAACCGGTTTCTGTGACACCTACACCAACTAGTGAGGAAGTTAATGATGATGATCATGGAACTTCAGATCAAGTTGCTACGGATCCTTGTAGATCAACCAGAGTAAGATCTGCACCAGAGTGGTATGGTAATCCTATTCTGGAAGTCCTGCTACTAGATCATGATGAACCTACGAACTATGAAGAAGCGATGGTGATCCCAGATTTCGCAAAATGGCTTGAAGCCATGAAATCTGACATGGGATCCATGTATGAGAACAAAGTGTGGACTTTCGTTGACTTGCCCGTTGATCGGCAAGCAATTGAGAATAAATGGATCTTCAAGAAGAAGACTGACGCTGACAGAAATGTTACTGTCTACAAAGCTCAACTTGTTGCGAAAGATTTTCGACAAGTTCAAGGGATTGACTACGATGAGACCTTCTCACCCGTAGCAATGCTTAAGTCTGTCCGAATCATGTTAGCAATTGCCGCATTTTATGATTATGAAATATGGTAGATTGATGTCAAAACTGCATTCTTGAATGGATTTCTGGAAGAAGAGTTGTATATGATGCAACCGGAAGGTTTTGTCGATCCAAAGGGAGCTAACAAAGTGTGCAAGCTCCAGCGATCCATTTATGGACTGGTGCAAGCCTCTCGGAGTTGGAATAAACGCTTTGATAGTGTGATCAAAGCATTTGGTTTTATACTGACTTCTAGAGAAGCCTGTATTTACAAGAAATTGAGTGAGAGCTCTGTAGCATTTCTGATATTATATGTGGATGACATATTGCTGATTGGAAGTGATATAGAATTTCTGGATAGCATAAAGGGATATTTGAATAAGAGTTTTTCAATGTAAGACCTCGGTGAAGCTGCTTATATATTGGGCATTAAGATCTATAGAGATAGATCAAGACGCTTAATTGGACTTTCACAAAGCACATACATTGACAAAGTTTTGAAGAAGTTCAAAATGGATCAAGCAAAGAAAGGGTTCTTGCCTGTGTCACAAGGTGTGAAGTTGAGTAAGACTCAATGCCCGACCACTGCAGAAGATAGAGAGAAAACAAAAGATGTTCCCTATGCTTCAGCCATAGGCTCTATCATGTATGCAATGCTGTGTACCAGACATGATGTGTTCCTTGCTATAAGTCTAGCAGGGAGGTACCAAAGTAATCCAGGAGTGGATCACTGGACAGTGGTCAAGAACATCCTGAAATACCTGAAAAGGACTAAGGATATGTTTCTTGTTTATGGAGGTGACAAAAAGCTCATCGTAAATGGTTACGTTGATGCAAGCTTTCACACTGATCTGGACGATTCTAAATCGCAAACCGGATACGTGTTTACATTAAACGGTGGAGCTGTCAGTTGGTGCAGTTCTAAACAAAGCGTCATGGCGGGATCTACATGTGAAGCGGAGTACATAGCTGCTTTGGAAGCAGCGAATGAAGGAGTCTGGATGAAGGAGTTCATATCCCCTCTAGGTGTCATACCTAGTGCATCGGGTCCAATGAAAATCTTTTGTGACAATACTGGTGCAATTGCCTTGGCGAAGGAATCCAGATTTCACAAGAGAACCAAGCACATCAGGAGACGCTTCAATTCCATCCGGGATCTAGTCCAGGTTGGAGGTATAGAAATTTGCAAGATACATACGGATATGAATGTTGCAGACCCGTTGACTAAGCCTCTTCCACGAGCAAAACATGACCAGCACCAAAGCTCCATGGGTGTTAGAATCATTACTGTGTAATCTAGATTATTGACTCTAGTGCAAGTGGGAGGCAGAAGGAAATATGCCCTAGAGGCAATAATAAAGTTATTATTTATTTCCTTATATCATGATAAATGTTTATTATTCATGCTAGAATTGTATTAACCGGAAACATAATACATGTGTGAATACATAGACAAACAGAGTGTCACTAGTATGCCTCTACTTGACTAGCTCGTTGATCAAAGATGGTTAAGTTTCCTAGCCATTGACATGGGTTGTCATTTGATTAACAGGATCACATCATTAGGAGAATGATATGATTGACATGACCCATTCCGTTAGCTTAGCACACGATTGTTTAGTATGTTGCTATTGCTTTCTTCATGACTTATACATGTTCCTATGACTATGAGATTATGCAACTCCCGTTTACCAGAGGAACACTTTGTGTGCTACCAAACATCACAATGCAACTGGGTGATTATAAAGGCGCTCTACAGGTGTCTCCGAAGGTACTTGTTGGGTTGGCGTATTTTGAGATTAGGATTTTTCACTCCGATTGTCGGAGAGGTATCTCTGGGCCCTCTCGGTAATGCACATCACTTAAGCCTTGCAAGATTGCAACTAATGAGTTAGTTGCAGGATGATGTATTATAGAACGAGTAAAGAGACTGGCCGGTAACGAGATTGAACTAGGTATTGAGATACCGACGATCGAATCTCGGGCAAGTAACATACCGATGACAAAGGGAACAACATATGTTGTTATGCGGTCTGACCGATAAAGATCTTCGTAGAATATGTAGGAGCCAATATGAGCATCCAGGTTACGCTATTGGTTATTGACCGGAGACGTGTGTCGGTCATGTCTACATAGTTCTCGAACCCATAGGGTCCGCACGCATAATGTTACGATGACAATTATATTATGAGTTTATATGTTTCGATGTACCAAAGGTTGTTCTGAGTCCCGGATGTGATCACAGACATGACGAGGAGTCTCGAAATGGTCGAGACATGAAGATTGATATATTGGAAGCCTATGTTTGGATATTGGAAGTGTTCCGGGTGAAATAGTGATTTTACCGAAGTACCGGGAGGTTACCGGAACCCCCCGGGAATCAAATGGGCCTTAGTGGGCCTAGGTGGAAGAGAGGAGAGGAGGAAAGGGCTGGCCGCGTGCCCCCTCCTCCTAGTCCGAATAGGACAAGGAGAGGGGGAGGCACCCCTTCCTTCTCCTCCACTCCTTCCCCCCAAGTCCTAATCCAACTAGGAAAAAGGAGGGGAGTCCTACTCCCGGTAGGAGTAGGACTCCTTTTGCGCGCCTCCTCCTATGGCCGGCCGCACCGCCCCTTGCTCCTTTATATACGGGGGCAGGGGGGCACCCTAGAGACACAACAATTGATCATTGATCTCTTAGCCGTGTGCGGTACCCCCTCCACAACAATCCACCTCGATAATACTGTAGCGGTGCTTAGGCGAAGCCCTGCGTCGGTAGAACATCAACATCGTCACCACGCCGTCGTGCTGACGAAACTCTCCCTCAACACTCGGCTGGATCGGAGTTCGAGGGACGTCATCAGGCTGAATGTGTGCTGAACTCGGAGGTGCCGTATGTTCGGTACTTGATTGGTCGGATCGTGAATACGTACGAATACATCAACCGCGTTGTGCTAACGCTCCCGCTTTCGCTCTACAAGGGTATGTGGACAACACTCTCCCCTCTCGTTGCTATGCATCACCATGATCTTGCGTGTGCGTAGGAATTTTTTTGAAATTACTATGTTCCCCAACAGTGGCATCCGAGCCTGGTTTTATGCGTTGATGTTATATGCACGAGTAGAACACAAGTGAGTTGTGGGCGATATAAGTCATACTGCTTACCAGCATGTCATACTTTTGTTCAGCGATATTGTTGGATGAAGCGGCCCGGACCGACATTACGCGTACGCTTACGCGAGACTGGTTCTACCGACGTGCTTTGCACACAGGTGGCTGGCGGGTGTCAGTTTCTCCAACTTTAGTTGAACCGAGTGTGGCTACACCCGGTCCTTGCGAAGGTTAAAACAACACCAACTTGACAAACTATCATTGTGGTTTTGATGCGTAGGTAAGAACGGTTCTTGCTAAGCCCGTAGTAGCCACGTAAAACTTGCAACAACAAAGTAGAGGACGTCTAACTTGTTTTTGCAGGGCATTTGTGATGTGATATGGTCAAGACATGTTGCTAAATTTTATTGTATGAGATGATCATGTTTTGTAACCGAGTTATCGGCAACTGGCAGGAGCCATACGGTTGTCGCTTTATTGTATGCAATGCAATCGCCCTGTAATGCTTTACTTTATCATTAAGCGGTAGCGATAGTCGTGGAAGCATAAGATTGGCGAGACGACAATGATGCTACGATGGAGATCAAGGTGTCACGCCGGTGACGATGGTGATCATGACGGTGCTCCGGAGATGGAGATCACAAGCACAAGATGATGATGGACATATCATATCACTTATATTGATTGCATGTGATGTTTATCTTTTATGCATCTTATCTTGCTTTGATTGATGGTAGCATTATAAGATGATCTCTCACTAAATTTCAAGATAAAAGTGTTCTCCCTGAGTATGCACCGTTGCCAAAGTTCGTCGTGCCCAGACACCACGTGATGATCGGGTGTGATAAGCTCTACGTCCATCTACAATGGGTGCAAGCCAGTTTTGCACACACAAAATACTCAGGTTAAACTTGACGAGCCTAGCATATGGAAATATGGCCTCGGAACACTGAGACCGAAAGGTCGAGCGTGAATCATATAGTACATATGATCAACATAGTGATGTTCACCATTGAAAGCTACTCCATTTCACGTGATGATCAGTTATGGTTTAGTTGATTTGGATCACGTGATCACTTAGAGGATTAGAGGGATGTCTTTCTAAGTGGGAGTTCTTAAGTAATATGATTAATTGAACTTAAATTTATCATGAACTTAGTACCTGATAGTATCTTGCTTGTCTATGTTTGATTGTAGATAGATGGCCCGTGCTGTTGTTCCGTTGAATTTTAATGCATTCCTTGAGAAAGCAAAGTTGAAAGATGATGGTAGCAATTACACGGACTGGGTCCGTAACTTGAGGATTATCCTCATTGTTGCACAGAAGAATTACGTCCTGGAAGCACCGCTGGGTGCCAGGCCTGCTGCTGATGCAACTGATGACATTAAGAACGTCTGGCAGAGCAAAGCTGATGACTACTCGATAGTTCAGTGTGCCATGCTTTACGGCTTAGAACCGGGAGTTCAACGACGTTTTGAACGTCATGGAGCATATGAGATGTTCCAGGAGTTGAAGTTAATATTTCAAGCAAATTCCTGGCTTGAGAGATATGAAGTCTCCAATAAGTTCTACAGCTGTAAGATGGAGGAGAATAGTTCTATCAGTGAACATATACTCAGAATGTCTGGGTACCATAATCACTTGACTCAGCTGGGAGTTAATCTTCCGGTTGATAGTGTCATTGACAGAGTTCTTCAATCACTGCCACCAAGCTACAAGAGCTTCGTGATGAACTATAATATGCAAGGGATGAATAAGACAATTCCCGAGCTCTTCGCAATGCTAAAGGCTGCGAAGGTAGAAATCAAGAAGGAGCATCAAGTGTTGATGGTCAACAAGACCACTAGTTTCAAGAAAAAGGGTAAAGGGAAGAAGAGGGGGAACTTCAAGAAGAACAGCAAGCAAGTTGCTGCTCAGGAGAAGAAACCCAAGTTTGGACCTAAGCCTGAAACTGAGTGCTTCTACTGCAAGCAGACTGGTCACTGGAAGCAGAACTGCCCCAAGTCTTTGGCGGATAAGAAGGATTGCAAGGTGAACAAAGGTATATGTGATATACATGTTATTGATGTGTACCTTACTAGAGCTCGCAGTAGCACCTGGTTATTTGATACTGGTTCTGTTGCTAATATTTGCAACTCGAAACAGGGACTACGGATTAAGCGAACACTAGCAAAGGACGAGGTGACGATGCGCGTGGGAAATGGTTCCAAAGTCGATGTGATCGCGGTCGGCACGCTACCTCTACATTTACCTTCGGGATTAGTGTTAGACCTAAATAATTGTTATTTGGTGCCAGCGTTGAGCATGAACATTATATCTGGATCTTGTTTGATGCGAGACGGAATCAGAGAATAATGGTTGTTCTATTTATATGAGTAATATCTTTTATGGTCATGCACCCTTGAAGAGTGGTCTATTTTTGATGAATCTCGATAGTAGTGATACACATATTCATAATGTTGAAGCCAAAAGATGCAGAGTTGATAATGATAGTGCAACTTATTTGTGGCACTGCCGTTTAGGTCATATCGGTATAAAGCGCATGAAGAAACTCCATACTGATGGACTTTTGGAACCACTTGATTATGAATCACTTGGTACTTGCGAACTGTTCCTCATGAGCAAGATGACTAAAACATCGTTCTCCGGTACTATGGAGAGAGCAACAGATTTTTTGGAAATCATACATACAGATGTATGTGGTCCGATGAATGTTGAGGCTCGTGGCGGATATCGTTATTTTCTCACCTTCACAGATGATTTAAGCAGATATGGGTATATCTACTTGATGAAGCATAAGTCTAAAACATTTGAAAAGTTCAAAGAATTTCAGAGTGAAGATGAAAATCATCGTAACAAGAAAATAAAGTTTCTACGATCTGATCATGGAGGAGAATATTTGAGTTACGAGTTTGGTCTACATTTGAAACAATGCGGAATAGTTTCGCAACTCACGCCACCCGGAACACCACAGTGTAATGGTGTGTCCGAACGTCGTAATCGTACTTTACTAGATATGGTGCAATCTATGATGTCTCTTACAGATTTACCACTATCGTTTTGGGGTTATGCTTTAGAGATGGCCGCATTCATGTTAAATAGGGCACCATCGAAATCCGTCGAGACGACGCCTTATGAACTATGGTTTGGCAAGAAACCAAAGTTGTCGTTTCTGAAAGTTTGGGGCTGCGATGCTTATGTGAAAAAGCTTCAACTTGATAAGCTCGAACCCAAATCGGAGAAATGTGTCGTCATAGGATACCCAAAGGAGACTGTTGGGTACACCTTCTATCACAGATCCGAAGGCAAGACATTCATTGCCAAGAATGGATCCTTTCTAGAGAAGGAGTTTCTCTTGAAAGAAGTGAGAGGGAGGAAAGTAGAACTTGATGAGGTAACTGTACCTGCTCCCTTATTGGAAAGTAGTACATCACAGACATCGATTTATGTGAGACCTACACCAACTAGTGAGGAAGTTAATGATGATGATCATGGAACTTCAGATCAAGTTGCTACTGATCCTCCTAGATCAACCAGAGTAAAATCTGCACCAGAGTGGTACGGTAATCCTGTTCTGGAAGTCATGCTACTAGATCATGATGAACCTACGAACTATGAAGAAGCGATGGTGAGCCCAGATTCCGCAAAATGGCTGGAAGCGATGAAATCTGAGATGGGATCCATGTATGAGAACAAAGTGTGGACTTTGGTTGACTTTCCCGTTGATCGGAAAGCAATTGAGAATAAATGGATCTTCAAGAAGAAGACTGACGCTGACGGAAATGTTACTGTCTACAAAGCTCGACTTGTTGCGAAAGGTTTTCGACAAGTTCAAGGGATTGACTACGATGAGACCTTCTCACCCGTAGCGATGCTTAAGTCTGTCCGAATCATGTTAGCAATTGCCGCATTTTATGATTATGAAATATGGCAGATGGATGCCAAAACTGCATTCTTGAATGGATTTCTGGAAGAAGAGTTGTATATGATGCAACCAGAAGGTTTTGATAGTGTGATCAAAGCATCTGGTTTTATACAGACTTTTGGAGAAGCCTGTATTTACAAGAAAGTGAGTGGGAGCTCTGTAGCATTTCTGATATTATATGTGGATGACATATTGCTGATTGGAAGTGATATAGAATTCTGGATAGCATAAAGGGATATTTGAATAAGAGTTTTTCAATGTAAGACCTCGGTGAAGCTGCTTATATATTGGGCATTAAGATCTATAGAGATAGATCAAGACGCTTAATTGGACTTTCACAAAGCACATACCTTGACAAAGTTTTGAAGAAGTTCAAAATGGATCAAGCAAAGAAAGGGTTCTTGCCTGTGTTACAAGGTGTGAAGTTGAGTAAGACTCAATGCCCAACCACTGCAGAAGATAGAGAGAAAATGAAAGATGTTCCCTATGCTTCAGCCATAGGCTCTATCATGTATGCAATGCTATGTACCAGACATGATGTGTGCCTTGCTATAAGTCTAGCAGGGAGGTACCAAAGTAATCTAGGAGTGGATCACTAGACAGCGGTCAAGAACATCCTGAAATCCCTGAAAAGGACTAAGGATATGTTTCTCGTTTATGGAGGTGACAAAGAGCTCATCGTAAATGGTTACATTGATGCAAGCTTTGACACTGATCCAGACGATTCTAAATCGCAAACCAGATACGTGTTTACATTGAACGGTGGAGCTGTCAGTTGGTGCAGTTCTAAACAAAGCGTAGTGGCGGGATCTACATGTGAAGCGGAGTACATAGCGGCTTCGGAAGCAGCGAATGAATGAGTTTGGATGAAGGAGTTCATATCCCATCTAGGTGTCATACGTAGTGCATCGGGTCCAATGAAAATCTTTTGTGACAATAATAGCGCAATTGCCTTGGCGAAGGAATCCAGATTTCACAAGAGAACCAAGCACATCAAGAGACGCTTCAATTCCATCCGGGATCTAGTCCAGGTGGGAGATATAGAAATTTGCAAGATACATACGGATCTGAATGTTGCAGACCCATTGACTAAGCCTCTTCCACGAGCAAAACATGATCAGCACCAAGGCTCCATGGGTGTTAGAATCATTACTGTGTAATCTAGATTATTGACTCTAGTGCAAGTGGGAGACAGAAGGAAATATGCCCTAGAGGCAATAATAAAGTTATTATTTATTTCCTTATATCATGATAAATGTTTATTATTCATGCTAGAATTTTATTAACCGGAAACATAATACATGTGTGAATAAATAGACAAACAGAGTGTCACTAGTATGCCTCTACTTGACTAGCTCATTGATCAAAGATGGTTAAGTTTCCTAGCCATTGACATGGGTTGTCATTTGATTAATGGGATCACATCATTAGGAGAATGATGTGATTGACATGACCCATTCCGTTAGCTTAGCACACGATCGTTTAGTATGTTGCTATTGCTTTCTTCATGACTTATATATGTTCCTATGACTATGAGATTATGCAACTCCCGTTTACCAGAGGAACACTTTGTGTGCTACAAAACGTCACAACGTAACTGGGTGATTATAAAGGTGCTCTACAGGTGTCTCCGAAGGTACTTGTTGGGTTGGTGTATTTCGAGATTAGGATTTGTCACTCCGATTGTCGGAGAGGTATCTCCGGGCCCTCTCGGTAATGCACATCACTTAAGCCTTGCAACTAATGAGTTAGTTGAGGGATGATGTATTACGGAACAAGTAAAGAGACTTGCCGGTAACGAGATTGAACTAGGTATTGAGATACCGACGATCGAATCTCGGGCAAGTAACATACCGACGACAAAGGGAACAACGTATGTTGTTATGCGGTCTGACCGATAAAGATCTTCGTAGAATATGTAGGAGCCAATATGAGCCTCCAGGTTCCGTTACTGGTTATTTACCGGACACGTGTCTCGGTCATGTCTACATAGTTCTCGAACCCGTAGGGTCCGCACGCTTAACGTTATGATGACAGTTATATTATGAGTTTATATGTTTCGATGTACCGAAGGTTGTTCTGAGTCCCGGATGTGACCACAGACATGACGAGGAGTCTCGAAATGGTCGAGACATGAAGATTGATATATTGGAAGCCTATGTTTGGATATCGGAAGTGTTCCGGGTGAAATAGTGATTTTACGGAAGTACCGGGAGGTTACCGGAACCCCCCGGGAATCAAATGGTCCTTAGTGGGCCTAGGTGGAAGAGAGGAGAGGAGGAAAGGGCTGGCCGCACGCCCCTCCCCCTAGTCCGAATAGGACAAGGAGAGGGGGAGGCACCCCTTCCTTCTCCTCCACTCCTTCCCCCCAAGTCCTAATCCAACTAGGAAAAAGGAGGGGAGTCCTACTCCCGTTAGGAGTAGGACTCCTCTTGCGCGCCTCCTCCTATGGCCGGCCGCACCGCCCCTTGCTCCTTTATATACGGGGGCAGGGGGCACCCTAGAGACACAACAATTGATCATTGATCTCTTAGCCGTGTGCGGTACCCCTGCACCACAGTCCACCTCGATAATACTGTAGCGGTGCTTAGGCGAAGCCCTGCGTCGGTAGAACATCAACATCGTCACCACGCCGTCGTGCTGACGAAACTCTCCCTCAACACTCGGCTGGATCGGAGTTCGAGGGACGTCATCAGGCTGAATGTGTGCTGAACTCGGAGGTGCCGTATGTTCGGTACTTGATCGGTCGGATCGTGAATACGTACGACTACATCAACCGCGTTGTCCTAACGCTCCCGCTTTCGGTCTACAAGGGTATGTGGACAACACTCTCCCCTCTCGTTGCTATGCATCACCATGATCTTGCGTGTGCATAGGATTTTTTTTTGAAATTACTACGTTCCCCAACATATGTATATTTAATTATAACAGTATAATGAACACCAAAAATAATAAAAATGGCATGCAGACCCGTAAACCACCTATCGACGACTGCAAGCACTAAAACGAGCCTAAGACGCACCGCCATCATTGCCCCTCCCTACCGAAAAAGGGTTTCCCCTGCTTTTTATCTACTACCCCTATAAAAGCACACGAGAGGGTATATCCAACTAAGCATATTAGCCGTCTCATTAGATATCTAATTGTCTAAAAGAGGACTAATGAAACATTAACGAAGCGCTAATCTACCGCTTCGTCTCTGCTATTCGCACGTCCTCTATCCCCCGCCGCTAACTGCTCGGGCTGGGTGCACAGGCCCCTCGGAATGATGTTCCCGTAGCGCTTCGTCTCTCCCCCGCCCCGCACGATGTCTGCCCCTGCCAACGGCCCACCCGCGCCGAAGGGACGGGGTTGCTGACCGCCGTGGCTCCCCTTCTCTCTCATGTTCATCCTCTGAAAGGATCGAGAAGAGCTGTCTAGAGGGGGGAGCTGATTAGACCCTCAACAAAGAAAGTAGTAGTTTTTAATTTCTTTAAATTAAGGTGGAGTTTTAGAAAAGTTTAAACATTCACAATATTTTTCAAGTAAGCATGGCAAGAGAATATGAGCAACGGAAAGTAAAGCATGCAAGTTGCAAGAAAGTAAAGGGATGGGATGGGATTGGAGTGTGCAAACACAATTGGAGACACGGAGATTTTTGGCGTGGTTCCGATAGGTGGTGCTATCGTACATCCACGTTGATGGAGACTTCAACCCACGAAGGGTAACGGTTGCGAGTCCACGGAGGGCTCCACCCACGAAGGGTCCACGAAGAAGCAACCTTGTATATCCCACCATGGCCATCGCTCACGAAGGACTTGCCTCACTTGGGTAGATCTTCACGAAGTAGGCGATCTCCTTGCCCTTACAAACTCCTTGGTTCAACTCCACAATCTTGACGGAGGCTCCCAAGTGACACCTAACCAATCTAGGAGACACCACTCTCCAAAAGGTAATAGATGGTGTGTTGATGATGAACTCCTTGCTTTTATGCTTCAAATGATAGTCTCCCCAACACTCAACTCTCTCTCATAGATTTGGATATGGTGGAAAAATGATTTGAGTGGAAAGCAACTCGGGGAAGGCTAGAGATCAAGATTCTTGTGGTTGGATTGGAATGTCTTGGTCTCAACACATGAGTAGGTGGTTCTCTCTCAGAAAATGAATGCTGGAAGTGTCGGCATGTTCTGATGGCTCTCTCCATGAATGGAGGATGGGTGGAGGGGTATATATAGCCTCCACACAAAATCTAGCCATTACACACAATTCACCAAACTCGGTGGGATCGAATCGAGAAACTTGGTGAGACCGATATGGTTCAAAATGTGAACATTAGAGTTTTTGGTGGGACCGATATGATCAACTCGGTGGGACCATGTGCTAGGGTTAGGGTAAAACCTCAACTCAGTTTGACCGATTACACAAACTCGGTGAGACCGATTTTGGTAAAAGCAAAACAGAGAGTTGGTCAAGCAAACTCGGTGGGACTGATTGCATATCTCGGTGAGACTGAGATAATTGCATAGGTAATAGAGAGTTTGCAAGCCCATCTCGGTGTGACGGAGATCCCATCGGTGAGACCGAATTGATTAGGGTTTTTGGCAGTGGCTATGTCAAGTGAACTCGGTGGCGCCGGGTGGATCAAATTGGTGGGGCTGAGTTTGACTTTAGGTTTGGGACATATGTGGAAATGAGAAAGTGGTTGAGGGCTTTGGAACACATCACTAAGCACTTTGAGCAAGCAAGCCATTAAGCAACACCTCATCCCCTTTTAATAGTATTGACTTTGCCTATAGACTCAGTGTGATCTTGGACCAATAAAATGAAAATGTAGAGTCTTGAGCTTTTGCCAATGTTTGTCCTTAGCATCTTGAAGGGGTTCCACATCCTCTTGTCCATGCCACGCCTTTGTTAAAC